>CM077573.1:48129509-51060054 GCA_039657325.1 Stephania cephalantha
AAGGTAGCCTTGCGAAGGGCCTATCTATTTCAATTGTTTTCCTAACTTCACAATCAATTTACATGACGACATGTCACATGAAGTCGCTGCGTTTTATGAATTTATACTCAAGGTTTTAAAATGAAAGGTATAATTTTCAACGTTGCGGTTGTTTACATCAGTATCCATTATAAATTAAAGCAGACCATTATTCTTGATGTTGCATACACTAATTTGCATACATGAACTTCCACTTTTTTTCTCACTAATATTCGCAATAATAAAGTTGACCGTAAGCAATTAAATTGGAAAGAAATTCCAGTTCCTCATCATTGGACCATAAAAGGTACAAATAAAGAAGAATGTCAAAAGAGACAAACGTCTCAAGAAATTAATCAAATTATAACGCATGATGATGATAAAGTTGATATTATATTTGCTCCTTGAGCATCTACATCAACTTCTACTACCACTTCATTCTCCTCTCAGACAAAGCGTTATGCCACTCCCATACCATCTAATGGTTCAGACGAAACTTCTTCTTCTCCTCCTCCTCCTCCACCCGCAATTGGTGTTGCTTATCCCGTTTATGCTTCCACAACCAATGACGATAATGTCAGTATTAATGATTTTGCTGAATATCATATTAATGTTGTTTCTCTTGTTGAAGAAGAAATAACTCCTGAATTTCGTATGGATTATGATTCCTTAAAACAACAGTTTTTAACTCATCCTTTTAAACCAATATTTTGTAAATTAATTCCTTTCCAAAAACAAGCAGTATTTCGTGAAAAATATTTTGACTATGTCAATACCAATCAAATTAACATATCATTCTTTGACTGGTTGTCTCAAAATTGTCCCAAACTTTCTATTCAAATTAATACACTTTGGGAAAGCACCACTGGTGAAAAATTTGATCAAACTCATCTGCCTTTGGCCCCTTTAAAAATAAAAGACAATATTAAAGCCTCTCCTTTTAAAACTTCTCTTGAAGATGATGGTTTAGCAACCAAAAAAGATATTTCTCATGTCATTGAACAAAATAATTATACCAATCTCTATTTATCAACTTTAGCATCAGCAGTCTCTTCTAAATAAAAAAAAGTCATGTTTCTAATCTTCCATCTGCTCCCATTATTAAAAAATCCTTTTTTCCTTCTTCTTCAAATAATTTACCATTATCATCATTTACTTCAAAAGCATCAAAATATTCTGATGAATTTATGGATAAATTATCAGCTCAATTAGCCCAGCTAAATCTAACAAATACATCTAGTAAAACTGGTCAAGCTTCTTCTTCCCTATCACCTACTCCCAATCATAATAAAAATAAAGATAAAGTCCCAGTTATTGCTAACTTAGATCAGTTATCTGATTCTGCTCTTATTCTTGAAACTGATGGAAGTTATTCTTCCTCATCACTTTCTCAAACAAACTCTAATTTTGACTCTTCGTCTGATCATATTTCTGTAAATCGCATTATGCGTCAAAAATATTCTTCCAAAAATCGCTATCCATTACAAAAGCAATTTTATTCGATACCATCCCCTGCTAGATCTTATTCTCGAAGAAAAATTCGCGAAATCAAAAATATGACGGTTCTCTACCATTTATGATTGAAATATCGATGGTCTATCCGAATATCAAATTTTCGATGTTGTTTTAAAAATGCAAGTATATGCAAAAGCATGTTCTATTCATAAACATCCTGAAGAACAAATTGCATTAGCTATTATTCGCTTTGGTTTCATAGGACAACTATATGGTTGTTGGCATTATGTTTTCACTACCGACAATCGTAATAGCATAGTTGCCTCTCGTCCTAAGGATGCAAATAACAATCCAATTCTTGATAATCTAGGGAAACCTCCGCTTTAATGGTGTTGACACCTTAATGGCTAATATCATCTGGTATTTTGTTGGCGACTTGATTCTCTCAATGAAAAGATCAGTGATCACTACAAAATATAAAATGTCGAACACTAAATGATTACCGTTGGTATAAAGATACCTTCTTTTCTAAACTCTATCTTTTGACCAAGCAACATGATACAAATTTCTGGAAAGAAAGATTCATTGCCGGATTACCACCATTCTTTGCCGCTAAAGTCAAAGAATATATCAAAGATCAAAATAATGGTTCTATGAACTGGAGTGCATTATCCTATGGAGATATTACTCAGTATGTTCAATCATGTGCTATTTCTATCTGTAATGATATGCGGATTAAACGTCAATTACAGAAAGAAAAGAATCCCTTAAAACGTGATCTTGGTAACTTCTATTATGACTTTGGTCATAATGTTGATATCACTCCTCTAGCAAAAGCTAGACATCAACGTTTTAAACATCATTCTACAAATCGATTTTATTCTCGTCCTAAAGCTCGCCCTAAGAGAAAATCAAACAAATTTTCTAAATCTCCTAAAGCTTATCCTTCTTCTCGAAAGAAAAATGTTTGTTATACATGCGGTAAGCCTGGACATTATGCAAATAAATGTCATCTTAAAAATTATAAACGAAAAATCCAAAATGTTCATCATAATAATTCGATTCGATTCGATTCATCCTCGATTCTGACAATTGTCACTGTACAAATAATATGCTTAATACATCTTCATCTGAAACAGAAATAAATGTTTTAACTGCTCATGAAGAACTTATATTTTCCATTGGTGAACAAATAAATGATCATTCTTTGAAGTATAAATATTTCTTGAATTAATTCATAAAGTCCCTTCTTTCCGACTCTATTCCCGCAGTAACTTCCCGAATCTACAATGAGTGAGAAAAAGCAACAAAAATTCAAACAACAATTAAATCTAGATCCTAATAAATATACTTTTTCAAGTCTAATGCAAGTAGTCAGCAAAAAACCTCATCAAACAACTATTCAATCGCTTCAAACAGAAATCAATCAGCTAAAATCTGAAATTAAAATCCTAACTGATAGGGTTTCTACCCTTGAAACATTCTCTACCGAATCAGTCCATGACTTTGATCCCAATAATGTTTTCATTGAAACAATTACTCGTTATACTCATCAACGATGGTTCACACCTATTACCTTTGCCATTAAAGATTTTTCCTATAAATGCACAGCTTTAATTGATTCTGGTGCTGATTTAAATTGTATTCGTGAAGGATTAATACCTCTACGATACTGTGAATCGAGCAGATAATCACATCTCTGTTGCAAATGGCAAACAATCTAAGATCAAGTATAAAATTTCTGTTGCACATATTTGTCATCAATCCATATGCATTCCTACTTCATTCATTATCATTAAAGGACTTCAACATTATATGTTATTAGGAACTCCATTCCTCCAGCATATTCAACCCTTTTCGGTTTCTTCAAAAGGTATTTCTACCTAAATTAATGACAATGAAATTTTCTTTTCTTTTCTTGAACCTCCTAAATAGAAATATTTAAATCAAATTATAAATCAAATCGATTTCAAACAAAATCATATTAACTTTTTAAGAAATGAAATTCATTTTCTAAAAACTGATCAATTTTTACAAACTTCCTCCTTTCAAAATAAACTAAAATCTTTTCAGACAAATTTACAACAACAATGTTGTTCTGATATTCCCTCTGCCTTCTGGGATCGTAAAAATCATATAGTTACTCTTCCTTACATTTATGAATTTCATGAATCTAATATTCCTACTAAAGCCAATCCTTCTCAAATGAATTCTCGCCTGAGAACCCTTTGTCAAAAAGAAATCAAAGATTTAATCAAGAAAAAATTAATCACTCATTCTCAATCTCCATGGAGCTATACTGCATTTTATGTTGAAAATGCTCCTGAACTTGAGCGAGGTGCTCATCGACTCGTCATCAATTATAAACCTTTGAATAAAGTTATTAAAACTATTCGTTATCCTTTGCCAAATAAAAATGATCTCATCAAAGCTACTACTTCTGCAGTAGTGTTTTCAAAATTTGATCTCAAATCTGGATTTTGGCAAATTCAAGTTCATCCTGCTGATAGATATAAAACTGCTTTCAACACTCCATTTGGACAGTATCAATGGATGTTATGCCTTTTGGCCTAAAAAATGCTCCCTCAGAATTTCAAAAAAATATGAATGATATATTCAATTCTTACCATGAATTTATTCTTGTTTACATTGATGATATATTGGTTTTCTCTAAATCAATTGATCAACATTGGAAACATCTGTATACCTTTCAGGCACTCATCATTAAAAATGGCCTTGTGCTATCACAAAAGAAAATGCATCTATTTCAAACGGTTGTTACCTTCTTAGGTTTCAAAATATCAAATCAAACTATTACTCCTGTTAACAGAGTCATCAATTTTGCTGATAAATTTCCGATCAGCTTAATCGACAAGAATCAATTGCAAAGATTTCTTGGTTGCCTCAATTACCTTTCTCGATTTTTATCAAAATGCAAAGAATCGATAGAAAACCTTTACAAGAATTATTAAAAAAGGATGTTAAATTTATTTGGACTCCTTTGCATACCAAAGCTATTCAAACCATCAAACAAAAGGTTAAAGCCCTTCCATGCCTTCATTTGGCAAATCCGAATTATTTCAAAATAATTCAAACTGATGCATCTGATAATGGTTATGGAGGTATCCTCCTTCAAAAAACTCCTGTTGGAAAAGAACAAGTTGTTTGTTTCACTTCCAAACTTTGGAATCAAGCTCAACGCAATTATGCGACTGTTAAAAAAGAAGTTTTATCTATTGTTATTTGTGTTCAAAAATTTCAAGCTGATGTTTTAAATCAAAAGTTTTTGATTCGTGTTGATTGCAAATCCGCAAAAGAAATTCTTTTAAAAGATGTTAAAAATTTGGTTTCAAAACAGATTTTCACTCGCTGACAAGCAATATTAAGTATATTTGATTTTGATATTGAATATATTAAAGGCACTGATAATTCTCTCCCGATTTCTTATCACGAGAATTTCTCACTTCTTCTTCTTCTATCAATTGCCTACAGATCATGAATAAAGGAAAAACTCATGCGACGAATCGCTTCCAACCTTTATTCTCCTCTTCCGATACTCATTTAGAATATAAATTCACAAACAGATACCTCATTCTCTTACTTGAGAACCATCTTATTGATAAATCCCTTGACGCCCAAGTCAATTTAGTTATGCCTCCAGGCCTTCATTTCCTTCCCTCTCGCCCTCATATAACCATCAAGTTTTATGAAAGCATCCTAATTCATACACAATCTGTTCATTTTGAACATTTTACAAGAACGAATTCGATGAAGTTGCTTATTCTAAATTCAAGATTCAAAAGGTGTTATCTCCTGTTGAATGGTGCTCTCTGCATGCCTCCATACATCATAAGACCTTTCTTTTATCAGTCCATGACTAGAGTGAAGGACAAACTTGCTGTTTTTGTTAATTATAAAGATTATATGGATGCATGGCGTAATGTCTTATTTTATCAAGATCCTAAAACTAATCATTCATGGTATATAACATTCAAGAAGACAATGAAGCTTTCTCTGTCAACATGGTTCATGACGACTAGTGGACTAAATTTGGTCCTTCTACTGATTTCTTGCTTCCAATAGTTTTAACAAAATATGAAGAAGAGAAAGTGTCTCTCTTTGCGCTTTCTTCATCAACATTCAATCCCCTGGATTCTCAAATGACAGTATGCTACTCATCAAGTTATCAATGATAATATCACCTATACTGATCTTTCACAAGATATTTCTTGCAAATGGTGGGATAAATTTAATTGTGCCTCCATCACTAAATCCATAACTCCTACAACACCCATTAAGCTCATCGAATTTCCCTCTCTTTCATCCAGTTATAAAGATATCATTATTAAACATAAACCCAATATGACATCGTCATCCCTCAACCCTGATATTGCTCAAGTCATTGATCAATTAAAACAGTAAAATGCGAGGATACGTAAAAACAAATGCGAAATTTTCATCGACTTTTTCACAGTACGCGCTTCAACAAGTTGAATTTAAATGTTCCTCATCAACAAGATCTTTTTCGATGATAATATTCATGTCATTTCGATACATAATTATGACTAGCGATCAAGCATTTACTCAAGCTCTCGTAAATCGTTTATTCTAAAGACGGCCTCGGTTGATTATATTTATCATGAATTATTCTCCAATGGAGTTGAAATTGTATGGAAATACACCTCATTCGCGTTGTTCGATAAAGATTTTCACTTGTCACAAATGTTTTTATGGACAATCGAAGATATTCAAATTTTACTCCTAGCCTTATGGCATCTATTGGGATGTCCCATTATTCGCATTTACATTCGGTATCCCGCTATCCACGAGATTTCGAATACGTGCATTCGCATTATGAGAATTTCTCCATTCCACGCCAATTTCTTATTATTGTTTGTTTTATCATCAAACCGCTCTCCTTAATTCGGCCCATGCCAATCCTCTTTTCAAGCCCATGCTTCTGGACTTGTCGGCCATCGAGCCCATGCCATACGACTTATCAAGCCCATGCTTCCAGCAATTATTGCTTGCCTTTGGCATCTTATCCATAATCTTTTTTTAGAGATTGTGATCTCACTTTTTCTAAAGTAATGCTTCTGCTTTTGACTACTTTCTATAAAGTAGTTTATGTTTTTTCAAGTGATATTTACTGTTTGTGTCTGTTTGTAATTATTTTACTTTATGTAACGTTTGCTTTTCTTTAGTGGAACTACTTTGGACCACTTGTTTTGTCGTGTTGACTACCCTTTCATAGGTAGTGCGTCTATAAATAAGCAGTCTAGTTTCATTCTAAATCATCGAGTCTTGGAGTTAGTAAGTAATTTCAGAGTGTTCGTTCTTGTTTAATGTTCTTATATACTTGTTGTGTTCCTGTTCAATAAAATCATAGAGTCTTTCTACTACCTATTTTGGGATTTTAATGCCCTTGCTTCTTGTTTCGACCCTCCCTTTGTTAATAATCCTTCATTTGCCTTCATTTGCTCTGATACCAATTGAGCGACACGCTAAGTAGTTGAAGGCAAATGAAGGCAAATGAATGATTATTAACAAATGGAGGGTCGAAACAAGAAGCAATGACATTAAAATCCCAAAATAGGTAGTAGAAAGACTCTATGATTTTATTGAACGGGAACACAACAAGTACATAAGAACATTAAACAAGAACAAACACTCTGAAATTACTTACTAACTCCAAGACTCGATGATTTAGAATGAAACTAGACTGCTTATTTATAGACGCACTACCTATGGAAGGGTAGTCCTACACGACAAAACAACAAGTGGTCTAAAGTAGTTCCACTAAAGAAAAGCAAACGTGACATAAAGTAAAATAATTACAAACAGACATAAACAGTAAATACCACTTCAAAAAGCATAAACTACTTTATAGAAAGTAGTCAAAAGCAGTAAGCATTGCTTTAGAAAAAGTGAGATCACAATCTCTCGACTAAAGATTCGGATAAGATGCCAAAGCAGATAATAATTGCTCTGGAAGCATGGGCTTGATAAGTCATATGACATGGGCCGATGGCCGGACAAGTTCAGAAGCATGGGCTTGAAAAGGGATTGACATGGGCCGATTAAGGGAGAGCTTTGATGATAAAACAAACAATAATAAGAAATTGGCGTGGAATGGAGAAATTCCCATAATGCGTAATGCACATATTCGGAAATCTCGTGGATAGCGGGATACCGAATGTAAATGCGAATAATGGGACATCCCAATAGATGCCATAAGGCTAGAGTATTTGAATATCTTCATTGTCCATAAAAAACATATGTGACAAGTGAAAATCTTTATCGAACAACGCGAATGAGGTGTATTTTCATACAATTTCAACTCCATTGGAGAATAATTCCTGATAAATATAATCAACCGAGGAGCCGAATAATAACCGGATTTATGAGCTTGAGTAAATGCTTGACGCTAGTCATAATTTCGTATCGTAAATGACATGAATATTATCATCGAAAAAGATCATGTTGATGAGGAACATTTAAATTCAAATTGTTCAAGGCTACTGTGAAGAAGTTCGATGAGAATTTCGCATTTGTTTTTGCGTATCCTCGCATTTGTTTTAATAATATCAGTGGTTGAGGGATGACGAGGCCATATTGGGTTTAAGTTTAATAATGATATCTTTATATCTGGATGAAAGAGAGGAAATTCGTTGAGCTTAACGGGTGTTGTAGGAGTTATGGATTTAGTGATGGAGGCACAATTAAATTTATCATACCATTTGCAAGAAATATCTTGTGAAAGATAAGTATAGGTGATATTATCATTGATAACTTGATGAGTAGCATATCGCCATTTGAGAATCCAGGGATTAAATGTTGATGAAGAAAGCGCAAGAGAGACACTTTCTCTTCTTCATATTTTGTTAAAACAGTTGGAGGCAAGAAATCAGTAGAAGGACCAAATTTAGTCCACCAGTCAGTCATGAACCATGTTGGCAGAGAAAGCTTCATTGTCTTCTTGAATGTTATATACTATGAATGATTAGTTTTAGGATCTTGATAAAATAAGACATTACGCCATGCATCCATATAATCTTTATAATTAACAAAAACAGCAGGTTTGTCCTTCGCTCTAGTCATGGACTGATAAAAGAAAGGTCTTATGATGTATGGAGGCATGCAGAGAGCACCATTCAACAGGAGATAACACCTTTTGAATCTTTGAATTTAGAATAAGCAACTTCATCGGAATTCGTTGTCATTAATTTAAATATTTCTCTTTAGGAGGTTCAAGAAAAGAAAAGAAAATTTCATTGTCATTAATTTTGGTATAAATACATTTTGAAGAAATCGAAAAGGGTTGAATATGCTGGAGAAATGGAGTTCCTAATAACATATCATGTTGAAGTCTCCTTTAATGATAATGAATGAAGAAGAATGCATATGGATTGATGACAAATATGTGCAACATAAATTTTATACTTGATCTCAGATTGTTTGCCATTTGCAACAGAGATGTGATTATCTGTCGATTCACAGTATCGTAGAGGTATTAATCCTTCACGAATACAATTTAAATCAAGCACCAGAATCAATTAAAGCTGTGCATTTATATGAAGAATCTTTAATGGCAAAGGTAATAGGTGTGAACCATCGTTGATGAGTATAACGAGTAATTGTTTCAATGAAAACATTATTGGGATCAAAGTCAGGGACTGATTCGGTAGTGAATGTTTCAAGGGTAGAAACCCTATCAGTTAGGATTTTAATTTCAGATTTTAGCTGATTGATTTCTGTTTGAAGCGATTGAATAGTTGTTTGATGAGGTTTTTTGCTGACTACTTGCATTAGACTTGAAAAAGTATATTTATTAGGATCTAGATTTAATTGTTGTTTGAATTTTTGTTGCTTTTTCTCAATCATTGTAGATTCAGGAAGTTCTACAGGAATAGTCAGAAGAAGGGACTTTAGGAATTAATTCAGTAAAATATTTATACTTCAAAGAATGATCATTTATTTGTTCACCAATGGAAAATATAAGTTCTTCATGAGAAGTTAAAACATTTATTTCTGTTTCAGATGAAGATGTATTAAGCATATTATTTGTACAGTGATAATTGTCAGAATCAGAGGATGAATCAGAATCAGAATTATTATGATGAACATTTTGGACTTTTCGTTTATAATTTTTAAGATGACATTTATTTGCATAATGTCCAGGATTACCGCATGTATAACAAACATTTTTCTTTCGAGAAGAAGAAGGATAAGCTTTAGGAGATTTAGAAAATATGTTTGATTTTCTCTAGGGCGAGCTTTAGGACGAGAATAAAATTGATTTGTAGAATGATGTTTAAAACGTTGATGTCTAGCTTTTGCTAGAGGAGTGGATGTTGAATAGAAGTTACAAAGATCACGTTTTAAGGGATTAATTTTTCTTTCGTAATTGACGCTTAATCGCATATCATTACAGATAGAAATAGCACATGATTGAACATACCGAGTAATATCTCCATAGGATAAAGCACTCAGTTCATAGAACCGTTATTTTGATCTTTGATATATTCTTTGACTTTAGCAAAGAAAGAATGGTGGTAATCCCAAGCAATGAATCTTTCTTTCCGTAAATTTGTATCATGTTGCTCGGTCAAAAGATAGAGTTTAGAAAAGAAGGTATCTTTATACCAACGGTAATCATTTAGTGTTCGACATTTTATATTTTGTAGCTGATCACTGATCTTTTCATTGAGAGAATCAAGCTGGCCAACAAAATACCAGATGATATTAGCCATTAAGGTGTCAACACCTTTAGGCTGAGGTTTCTATAGATTATCAAGAATTGGATTGTTATTTGCATCCCTTAGGACAGAGGCAACTATGCTATTACGATTGTCGGTAGTGAAATCATAATGCTACCAACCATATAGTTGTCCGGTGAAACCAGCAGCAATAACTAATGCAATTTGTTCTTCAGGATGTTTATGAATAGAACATGCTTTTGCATATACTTGCATTTTTAAAACACCATCCAAAATTTGATATTCGGATAGACCATCGATATTCCAATCATAAATGGTAGAACCGTCATATTTTTGATTTCGCGGAATTTTTTCTTCGAGAATAAGATCAGCAGGGGATGGTATCGAATAAAATTGCTTTTGTAATGGATAGCGATTTTTGGAAGAATATTTTTGACGCATAATGCGATTTACAGAAATATGATCAGACGAAGAGTCAAAATTAGAGTTTGTTTGAGAAAGTGATGAGGAAGAATAACTTCCATCAGTTTCAAGAATAAGAGCAGAATCAGATAACTGATCTAAGTTAGCAATAACTGAGACTTTATCTTTATTTTTATTATGATTGGGAGTAGGTGATAGGGAAGAAGAAGCTTGACCAGTTTTACTAGATGTATTTGTTAGATTTAGCTGGGCTAATTGAGCTGATAATTTATCAATAAATTCATCAGAATATTTTGATGCTTTTGAAGTAAATAATAATGGTAAATTAGTTGAAGAAGAAGGAAAAAAGATTTTTTAATAATGGGAGCAGATGGAAGATTAGAAACATGACTTTTTTTTTATTTAGAAGAGACTGCTGATGCTAAAGTTGATAAATAAAGATTGGTATAATTATTTTGTTCAATGACATGAGAAATATCTTTTTTGGTTGCTAAACCATCATCTTCAAGAGAAGTTTTAAAAGGAGAGGCTTTAATATTGTCTTTTATTTTTAAAGGGGCCAAAGGCAGATGAGTTTGATCAAATTTTTCACCAGTGGTGCTTTCCCAAAGTGTATTAATTTGAATAGAAAGTTGGGGACAATTTTGAGACAACCAGTCAAAGAATGATATGTTAATTTGATTGGTATTGACATAGTCAAAATATTTTTCACGAAATACTGCTTGTTTTTGGAAAGGAATTAATTTACAAAATATTGGTTTAAAAGGATGAGTTAAAAACTGTTGTTTTAAGGAATCATAATCCATACGAAATTCATGAGTTATTTCTTCTTGAACAAGAGAAACAACATTAATATGATATTCAACAAAATCATTAATACTGACATTATCGTCATTGGTTGTGGAAGCATAAATGGGATAAGCAACACCAATTGCAGGTGGAGGAGGAGGAGAAGGAGAAGTTAATGGGAGTGGCATAACGCTTTGTCTGAGAGGAGAATGAAGTGGTAGTAGAAGTTGATGTAGATGCTCGAGGAGCAAATATAATATTAACTTTACCATCATCATGCGTTATAATTTGATTAATTTCTTGAGACATTTGTCTCTTTTGACATTCTTCTTTATTTGTATCTTTTATGGTCCAATGATGAGGAACTGGAATTTCTTTCCAATTTAATTGCTTACGGTCAACTTTATTATTGCGAATATTAGTGAGAAAAAGAGTGGAAGTTCCTGTATGCAAATTAGTGTATGCAACATCAGGAATAATTGTCTGCATTAATTTATAATGGATACGGTAAACAACCGCAACGTTGGAAATTATACTTTTCATTTTAAAATCTTGAGTATAAATTCCTAAAACGTCAGCTTCATGTGACATCTCGTCATGTAAACTGATTGTGAAGTTAGGAAAACAATTGAAATAGATAGGCCCTTCTGCAAGGCTACCTTCAATCATACCTAACAAGGAATCATTAAATTCTTGATGACGTTTATCTCTTACAGAGACCAACGCTGAGGTATTAAGGCCTAAAGTAACTAAAGGCTTAATTGCAACCTGAATGAGGCCAATATGCAAATATTTATGGGTTTCTTTATATTTTTAAGATTGAGTTTAGGCATTTTTTTAGTAGAGGGTTCAACATCTATCACTTCGCTCAATTTCTAAGAGATTGAACAAAATAATTATATCAATATTTATCTATCCACTTTATCTGACACCACTTCTAAACCTGCTAAAACTCTAGTACCCATTCAGAAGTCTTCTCCTATAGCATCTCCTATTACCACAAAATCCTTTTTTCCTTCTACATCATCTACAATACCTTTATCATCTTTTGCTCCTAAATATTATGAAGAATTCATTGATAAACTAACTAATTAATTAGCTCAACTATCCTTATCAAAATCACAATTTCCTTCCAAAGATTCATCCAGTCGAAAAGATAAAGAGAAAGGCCCTGTTATTGCAAACTTAGATCAATTATCTGAGTCTGCATCTTCCACATCTAAATTCATCAAGATTATGAAGACCTCCTCCTCCTCCTCCAGTCTCTTTACTGAAGATTCTATTTCAGACTGAACGTCTAATAATATTTTTATTCATAAAGTTGTTCGTAGAAAGAATTCTTATTCAAATCGTTATCCTCTTAAGAAACAATTCTATTCTCGACCTTCGCCTGCTGATCTTATTCTTGAAGAAAAGATTAAGCGTCGTTAAAAATTCGATGGAAATGCCATTTATGATTGGAACATTGATGGTTTATCCTAATATCAAATTATGAAAGTCATTTTGCAAATCCAAATCTATGCGAGCATGCCTCCTTCAAAATCATCCCGAAGCCACAATTGCGTCGCCTATTGTCTGCTTCTTGGTTTCACCGGCCAATTATTTGGTTGGTGGCATTATGTTTTCAATTTAGAAAATCGCACGAACATCATCTCATCCGTTAAACGCGATTCCAATCAGAATCCGATTCTTGATGATCAAGGAAAACCTCAGCCAAATGGTGTTTGACACTTTACTAGCTAATATTATTTGGTATTTTGTCAGTCATCTTTCTTCTCTAAATGAGAAAATCAGTGATCAATTACAAAACTTACGGTGTAAAACCTTAAATGATTATCGTTGGTATAAAGATACATTCTTCACTAAACTTTATCAATTAACCGAGCTTGATACTTCTTTCTGGAAAGAAAGATTTATTGCCGGTTTACCCCCTTTCTTTGTTGCCAAAGTTAAAGAATATATCAAAGATCAAAATGATGGATCTATGAATTGGACCGCTTTGTCCTATGGAGATCTTCTCCAATATGTTCAATCTTGCAGAATTTCAATCTGCAATATGCGTATTAAGCGCCAATTACAAAAAGAAAAGAATACATTAAAACATGATCTTGGCAATTTCTGTTATGATTTTGGCCATGATTTAGATATTACTCCATTAGCAACTCATTCTAGGAAACAGTGACTAAAACGCCACTCTAAATTTCCTAAAAATCGATTTTATTCTCATCCTACATCTCGTCCCAATTGACGACATCCTAAAGATTCTAAAGCCCATCCTGCATCTTCAAAACAAAAGAAAAATGTTTGTTATACATGCGGAAAGCCTGGTCATTATACTAATAAATGTCATCTTAAACGCAAAGTTCAACAAGTTCATCAACATGATTGATTCGTCTTCTTACGTATGTCATTGCACTACTAATATGCTTAATACCTCTTCCTCCCTCGATACGTAAATAAATGTTTTAAGCGCCATGAAGAACTTATCTTTGCTATCGGTGAACAAATCACAGATCCCTCTCTAAACTATAAATACTTCACTGAACTCATCCCTAAATCCCATGATACTGACCCTCAACCTGAGTCATTTGATAAAAAACATCATAAATTCAAACAACAATTAAATAAAGATCCTAATAAATAGTCATTTACTGGTCTTATGAATGTTAACAACAAACCTCATCAAGCAACTATACAGTCTCTTCAAGCTGAAATTAATCATTTAAAATCCGAAATTTTAGTGTTAACTACTAGGGTAACTACCCTTGAAACAATAAATCATATTGATTCTTTAAATGACTTTGATCCCGATAATGTTTTCATCGAAGCGATTACTCGCTATACTCATCAATATTTGGTTTACTCCAATAACCATTGTCATTAAAGATTTTTCATATAAATGTTCTCGCTTTAATTGATTAAGTGTGCGATTTAAATTGCATCGTGAATGACTTATCCTCTACGATATTGTGAACATACAACAAGTAAAATCTCTACTGCAAATGGAACAAAATCCTCAATCAATTATAAAGTTCCTATTGCTCATATCTGTCATCAATCTATTTGTATCCCTACATCATTTATCATTGTTAAAGGTCTTCAACATGATATCTTATTAGGTACCCCATTTTTACAACATATTCAACCATTTTTCGGTTTCTTCTAAAGGTATTTTTACCACCCTTCATAATAAAAAAATTTTATTTTCTTTTATTCAACCGCCTAAAGAAAAATATTTGAATAATCTATTTCATCAAATTGATTATAAACAAACTCATACCAACTTTTTACGTTCTGAAATCAATTTTCTCAAAACTGATCAAATTTTACAAACTCCCTCTTTTCAACAAAAATTACAGACTTTTCAATTCAATTTACATCAAAAATGTTGTTCTAATATTCCTTCAGCATTCTGGGATCGTAAACATCATATTGTTACCCTCCCATATATCCCTGAATTTCATGAATCAAATATTCCTACAAAAGCTAACCTCTCTCAAATGAATTCTCGATTACGAACCCTTTGTCAAAATGAAATCAAAGATTTACTTGCCAAAAAATTAATCACTCCTTCTAAATCCCCTTGGAGCTGTACTGCTTTCTATGTTGAAAATGCTCCTGAACTTGAACGAGGTGATCCTCGACTTGTCATCAATTATAAACCTCTAAATAAAGTTCTCCAAACTATTCGTTATCCTTTACCAAATAAATATGATCTAATAAAAGCCACTACTTCTGCAGTAGTATTCTCCAAATTTGATCTTAAATCTGGATTTTGGCAAATTCAGGTTCATTCAGCTGATCGCTACAAAACTGCTTTTAACACTCCATTTGGTCAATACCAATGGAATGTCATGCATTTTGGCCTCAAGAATGCTCCATCTGAATTTCAAAAAATAATGAATGATATCTTTAATCCTTACCATGACTTTATTCTTGTTTACATTGATGATATTTTGGTTTTCTCTTAATCAATTGATCAACATTGGAAACATCTTTATACCTTTCAGGCACTCATCCTAAAAAATGGCCTTGTGTTATCTCAAAAGAAAATGCATCTATTTCAAACAACCATAACCTTTTTAGGTTTTAAAATATCAAATCAAACCAATACTCGATTAAGCAAGCGTCATCAATTTCTTGATAAATTTCGATCAAACTTTATCGATAAAAATCAATTACAACGATTTCTAGGTTGTCTCAATTATTTTTCCGATTTCTATTAGAATGCGGCATTAGATCGCAAACCT
Organism: Stephania cephalantha; assembly: GCA_039657325.1. NCBI lineage: Eukaryota > Viridiplantae > Streptophyta > Magnoliopsida > Ranunculales > Menispermaceae > Stephania > Stephania cephalantha. The sequence continues at coordinate 48,145,165 of CM077573.1, forward strand.
TTGCAGGATCTTCTTAAAAAAGAAGCAAAATTTGTATGGACTTGAAGTCATACCTCTGCTATTCAGAATATAAAACAAAAAATAAAATCACTACCATGCCTTCATTTAGCTAATCCTGAGTATCCTAAAATCATCCAGACTGATGCCTCTGATCTAGGCTACGGTGGAATCCTTTTACAAAAGGCTCCTCATAAAGAACAATTAGTGTGTTACACATCTAAATTATGGAATGATACCCAACGCAATTATGCGACTGTCAAAAAAGAAGTTTTAGCAATCGTTTTATGCGTTCAAAAATTTCAATCGGATGTTTTAAATCAAAAGTTTTTAATTCGTGTTGATTGTAAAGCCGCGAAAGAAATTCTTTTAAAAGATGTCAAAAATTTGGTTTCCAAACAGATTTTTGCTCGCTGGCAAGCAATATTAAGTATTTTTGATTTTGATATTGAATATATTAAAGGAACTGATAATTTTCTCCATGACTTTTTATCTCGTGAGTTTCTTACTACTCCTCAAATTCATTGCCTACAGATCGGTATGCCTGATAAAGGTAAGCGTCCCGCTTCAGCCAATAAATTTTCTCCATTAGCCAATCTCCCTGACATCAAATCCCAATATCGATTCAGTAATCGTCATATGGTTTTCCTCCTTGATTCCAGTCTTCTGAAAAAATCTTTAGCCGATCAAGTCACGTTTATTCTGGCCCTTCACTTCATTTTCTTCCTAATAGACCCAATGTCACCATAAAATTCTATGAAACCATTCTGACTACAACAGGCTCCGTTGTTATTGAACATTTTACAAAACTGAGTTCATATGAGATTGGTTATTCAAAGTTTAAAATTCAAAAAGTTATGTCAAGTACCGAATGGACTCAGCAGCTCTCTGTTCAACAGAGCCCCTTCATTTATCAATCAATGACGCTTGTCAAAGATAAAAATTCAGCACAAGTTAACTATAAAGACTACATTGATGCCTGGCGTCATATCTTGTTCTATAAAGATCCCTCTTCTGGTCATTCTTGGTATATAACCTTTAAAAAATCTTTAAAGGTTAATTTACCCAATTGGTTCATCGCAACATGGTGGACTAAGTTTAACCCTCCTTTGGAATTTTTCCCATATGAAGTCTACAAAAAATTCGCAGCTGAAAAACTAACCCTTTTTCAATTTCTGCATAAACATTCAATTCCATGGATCCTTAAATGGCATTATGGATCCCATACAGAGACTACTGCTCAAAACCAAGTTTTTACCTATCTCTCCCAAGTGATTCAATGCAAATGGTGGGATAAATTCAATGTTACTTCTATTGACATCTCTATCCCTTCTGCACCCTCCAAATTAAAACAGCCAGCAATTAACCAATCCAAACACCCTACTGAACATCCAGTTGATATCAGCCCGCCACCTGAGGAATTTCCTCCTTTACCTAAAACCTATAAAGATGCAATTCTTCCTCAAACTCCAGCAGAATCCAGTTCAGCCAATACCTCCGATTTGGCTAAATCCATTATACAGCAAGTTCATGAAAGCTTTCAACAAAATTTTCTAGCAATGCAAGAATATTTTGATAAAAGATTTCAGCAATTTGAAGATAAATATTCAACTTCCTCCAGAACTCAATCCGACAATTGCTCCAATTATTCTGCAGATCGTTTCGAATTATAATGCGGACATTAGCCCGTGCTATCCGAGATCCATCAATACGTGATCCTATGATTGATTATCTCTATCTAGAGTTAATCAGTAATGGCGTTGAGCTCATAAGAAATATCTCCAATACCAGATATCAACTATATATTTTCACATGCAGTGCTCTATTTTGGACATATGAAGATGCTAATATGCTTTTGACATTATGACATTTATTACAGCAACCTGTCATTTATGTGGTCACTCATTATCCCGATATTCATCGGTATCCAGATTACATTCATTATAACTTATGGAGATCGCTCACTCAGCATTACATCACCCATGCGTTTCTATTGTCATTATCTCAACAATTAAGTTGCAGGCCCTTGCCATTCATTTTCATCCAGCCCATTCTTCCTGGACGTGTACAGCCCTCAGGCTCAGGCCAATTATCTTATCAAGCTCATGCTTCCTGGCAATTTTTGCCAGCCATCCTGCCATTATTTGATAATATGCGAATCTTATCTCAAAGCTTATCCCTTAAGCAGCTTTTAATAAAGTGCTACATGAACAGTCAGCATATAAAGTCATAAAGGCTACAGTCATCACATCACTGCCTCCGATAAAGCTATGTACAACTGTTAAAGTTATCTCTTTTATTAAAGCAAATCTTTTGCTTTTCAAAGCAAATCTTTTGCTTTTCAAAAAGAAATTATTACTATTTGTCGTTTGTAGGACTACCTTTCCACGGTAGTGCGTCTATTATTACTCTTATGCTTTTGCTTTGTCTATAAATAGATGTGTGAGTGAACGATGAAGGGGATCGAGTTTTGAGTAAAACAAACCTAGAAGGAATGCTTATTCACTCACAACTCGATCCCCTTCATCGTTCACTCACACATCTATTTATAGACAAAGCAAAAGCAAAAGAGTAATAATAGACGCACTACCGTGGAAAGGTAGTCCTACAAACGACAAATAGTAATAATTTCTTTTTGAAAAGCAAAAGATTTGCTTTAATAAAAGAGATAACTTTAACAGCTGTACATAGCTTTATCGGAGGCAGTGATGTGATGACTATAGCCTTTATGACTTTATATGCTGATTGTTCTTGTAACACTTTATTAAAATCTTGAAGGGATAAGCTTTGAGATAAGATTCGCATCTTATCAAATAATGGCAGGATGGCTGGCAAAAATTGCCAGGAAGCATGAGCTTGATAAGGTAATTGGCCTGAGCCTGAGGGCTGGACACGTCCAGGAAGCATGGGCTGGATGAAAATGAATGGCAAGGGCCTGCAACTTAATTGTTGAGATAATGACAATAGAAACGCATGGGTGATGTGCGGAGCAGTCTCCATAAGTTATAATGAATGTAATCTGGATACCGATGAATATCGGGATAATGAGTGACCACATAAATGATAGGTTGCTGTAATAAATGTCAAAAGCATATTAGCATCTTCATATGTCCAAAATAGAGCACTGCATGTGAAAATATATATTTGATATCTGGTATTGGAGATATTTCTCATGAGCTCAACGCCATTACTGATTAACTCTAGATAGAGATAATCAATCATAGGATCACGTATTGCTGGATCTCGGAGAACACGGGCTAATGTCCGCATTATAATTCGAAACGATCTGCAGAATAATTGGAGCAATTGTCGGATTGAGTTCTGAAGGAAGTTGAATATTTATCTTCAAATTGCTGAAATCTTTTATCAAAAATATTCTTGCATTGTTAGAAAATTTTGTTGAAAGCTTTCATGAACTTGCTGTATAATGGATTTAGCCAAATCGGAGGTATTGGCTTTAACTGGATTCTGCTGGAGTTTGAGGAAGAATTGCATCTTTATAGGTTTTAGGTAAAGGAGGAAATTCCTCAGGTGGCGGGCTGATATCAACTGGATGTTCAGCAGGTGTTTGGATTGGTTAATTGCTGGCTGTTTTAATTTGGAGGGTGCAGAAGGGATAGAGATGTCAATAGAAGTAACATTGAATTTATCCCACCATTTGCATTGAATCTCTTGGGAGAGATAGGTAAAAACTTGATTTTGAGCAGTAGTCTCTGTATGGGATCCATAATGCCATTTAAGGATCTATGGAATTGAATGTTTATGCAAAAAATTGAAAAAGGGTTAGTTTTTCAGTTGCGAATTTTTTGTAGACTTCATATGGGAAAAATTCCAAAGGAGGGCCAAACTTAGTCCACCATGTTGCGATGAACCAATTGGGTAAATTAACCTTTAAAGATTTTTTAAAGGTTATATACCAAGAACGACCAGAAGAGGGATCTTTATAGAACAAGATATGACGCCAGGCATCAATGTAGTCTTTATAGTTAACTTGTGCTGGATTTTTATCTTTGACAAGCGTCATGGATTGATAAATGAAGGGGCTCTGTTGAACAAAGAGCTGCTGAGTCCATTCGGTACTTGACTGAACTTTTTGAATTTTAAACTTTGAATAAACAATCTCATCTGAATTCGGTTTTGTAAAATGTTCAATAACAACGGAGCCTGTTGTAGTCAGAATGGTTTCATAGAACTTTATGGTGACATTGGGTCTATTAGGAAGAAAATGAAATGAAGGGGGCAGAATAAACGTGACTTGATCGGCTAAAGATTTTTTCAGAAGACTGGAATCAAGGAGGAAAACCAGATGACGATTACTGAATCGATATTGGGATTTGATGTCAGGGAGATTGGCTAATGGAGAAAATTTATTGGCTGAAGCGGGACGCTTACCTTTATCAAGCATATCGATCTGTAGGCAATGAATTTGAGGAGTAGTAACTCACGAGATAAAAAGTCAGGGAAAGAATTATCAGTTCCTTTAATATATTCAATATCAAAATCAAAAATACTTAATATTGCTTGCCAGCAAGCAAAAATCTGTTTGGAAACCAAATTTTTGACATCTTTTAAAAGAATTTCTTTCGCGGCTTTACAATCAACACGAATTAAAAACTTTTGATTTAAAACATCCGATTGAAACTTTTGAACGCATAAAACGATTGCTAAAACTTCTTTTTTGACAGTCGGATAATTGCGTTGGGTATCATTCCATAATTTAGATGTGTAACACACTAATTGTTCTTTATGAGAATGAGCCTTTTGTAAAAGGATTCCACCGTAGCCTAGATCAGAGGCATCTGTCTGGATGATTTAGGATACTCAGGATTAGCAAATGAAGGCATGGTAGTGATTTTATTTTTTGTTTTATATTCTGAAAAGCAGAGGTATGACTTGAAGTCCATACAAATTTTGCTTCTTTTTTAAGAAGATCCTGCAAGGTTTGCGATCTAATGCCGCATTCTGATAGAAATCAGAAAAATAATTGAGACAACCTAGAAATCGTTGTAATTGATTTTTATCAGTAAGCTGATCAGGAAATTTATCAGCAAAATTGATGACGCGGTTAACTGGAGTAATGGTTTGATTTGATATTTTAAAATCTAAAAAGGTTATGGTTGTTTGAAATAGATGCATTTTCTTTTGAGATAACACAAGGCCATTTTTGAGGATGAGTGCCTGAAAGGTATAAAGATGTTTCCAATGTTGATCAATTGATTTAGAGAAAACCAAAATATCATCAATGTAAACAAGAATAAAGTCATGGTAAGGATTAAAGATATCATTCATTATTTTTTGAAATTCAGATGGAGCATTCTTGAGGTCAAAAGGCATGACATTCCATTGGTATTGACCAAATGGAGTGTTAAAAGCAGTTTTGTAGCGATCAGCTGAATGAACCTGAATTTGCCAAAATCCAGATTTAAGATCAAATTTGGAGAATACTACTGCAGAAGTAGTGGCTTTTATTAGATCATATTTATTTGGTAAAGGATAACGAATAGTTTGGAGAACTTTATTTAGAGGTTTATAATTGATGACAAGTCGAGAAGCACCTCGTTCAAGTTCTAGAGCATTTTCAACATAGAAAGCAGTACAGCTCCAATGGGATTTAGAAGGAGTGATTAATTTTTTGGCAAGTAAATCTTTGATTTCATTTTAACAAAGGGTTCGTAATCGAGAATTCATTTGAGAGGGGTTAGCTTTTGTAGGAATATTTGATTCATGAAATTCAGGGATATATGAGAGAGTACCAATATGATGTTTACGATCCCAGAATGCTGAAGGAATATCATAACAACATTTTTTATGTAAATTGGATTGAAAAGTCTGTAATTTTTGTTGAAAAGAGGGAATTTGTAAAATTTGATCAGTTTTGAGAAAATCGATTTCAGAACGTAAAAAGTTGATATGAGTTTATTTATAATCAATTTGATGAAATAGATTATTCAAATATTTTTCTTTAGGCGGTTGAATAAAAGAAAATAAAATTTTTTTATTATGAAGGGTGGTAAAAATACCTTTCGAAGAAACCGAAAATGGTTGAATATGTTGTAAAAATGGATTACCTAATAAGATATCATGTTGAAGACCTTTAACAATGATAAATGATGTAGGGATACAAATAGATTGATGACAGATATGAGCAATAAGAGCTTTATAATTGATTGAGGATTTTGTTCCATTTGCAGTAGAGATTTTACTTGTTGTATGTTCACAATATCGTAGAGGGATAAGTCCTTCACGGATGCAATTTAAATCAGCACCAGAATCAATTAAAGCAGAACATTTATATGAAAAATCTTTAATGGCAATGGTTATTGGAGTAAACCAGCGTTGATGAGTATAGCGAGTAATCGCTTCGATGAAAACATTATCGGGATCAAAGTCATTTAAAGAATCAGTATGATTTATTGTTTCAAGGGTAGTTACCCTAGTAGTTAACACTAAAATTTCGGATTTTAAATGATTAATTTCAGCTTGAAGAGACTGTATAGTTGCTTGATGAGGTTTGTTGTTAACAACATTCATAAGACCAGTAAAGGAATATTTTTAAGATCGAGTTTTGACATATATTTACTAGGAGAAGGTTTGCCATGAGGTTTTGAAGAGGATCCAGGTTCAAATTTAATCGGTGAAGCTTTTCGGGATATGGCTCGGGATAAAGTTTTAATAAGGTTGCTTATAGGTTTGCTATAAGGTTTACACACACTTGGTCAACGATTTGCCGCTAGACTTACGCTCTCTTCTGCTAGACTTACAACGCGACTAGGAAAGTGTTTTGGAAACCAACAAAGTAAAACAACGAAAAACCAAATAAAACTTAAGCAAGAGTTATATGAAGAAAAACTAGAGCGATTAAACAAACGAGGAAGAAAAATCAGAAAATTGGCAAAGCAAACTAAGTATAATTGACAATAGAATATATGAAAGTGTATACTTATATTGCAATATAGTTGGCATGGAAGGCATTGGAAAAGATTGGTAAGCATTTACAAATTTCAACTTGATGCTAGCTTGCTTTAGGGTTTAAAACAATCATGATTTGTTGTGCTAACACCAAGGGAGAAGATCAAGAAATTAATGACAATCCTCATTTGAACTCGTTAGCCACACTTGAAAACAAATGGACTCGTAATCAATCTCAAACTCTTAGATCGATTAGAATAATAAACGATCTAGATCTCATAGATTATATAAAGTTATAGTAAAAAAAAAAAAGAATAGTAAATTTACCTACAACGTTCTTTTATCTTAAAATAAGAAAAACTTAGTTACAACGTTGTAGTCAAACAAATACTAGGATAAAATGGAGTTGTAGTCAAACAAAAACTCTTGGAGAAATAAGTTAGTGATAAATCTTATTCAAACAAGATCCATTGAACCTAGAAAATTTAGAGGAGATTAAGAAGCCTATCTTTGAAAGATAATTTTCACATAGCTTAAGTTTATTGATTGCAACTCATTAAGACGAGGTTGCTATTTGTGAGCCTGTAATTGAGATAAACGTAACTTATTAAGGGACGAAAATCATTCCTTACGAGTTTGTAATAAAAAATATCAATTGCATACCTTCAAAAAGGAACTTCTACTCTATTTTTAACAAATATTCAAAATAAAACTGTTGATAGAAAACAATTAAATTGGAAAGATATAGAAATTCCAAAAATATGGACCATACATGATACTAATAAAAAAGAAAACCAAAAACGACAAATATCCGATGAAATTCATAAAATCATAACGCATGATGATGGTAAAGTAGAAATAGTGTTTGCCGCTAGGTCTTTTACTTCGTCTCGTCAATAAAATTCATTTTCTAAAACTTATGTCCAAACTCCACCACCGATACCTCCAAACATACCTGCATCCGGAATAGCGTACCCTATTTATTCTAACACATCTCCACCTAAAGAAGATACAGTCAGTATTAATGATTTTGCTGAATATCAAATTCATACACTTACTATTGATTCTAATTCTGATGATTTCATCCTTGATTATCCTCTTTTAAAACAACAACTTCTCATCAAATACAACATAAATTTGAGCCTTCAGTCCCTCTAGTTACACAATCGTTTCTTCCATCCATAGCTCCATTTCCTTTAATTAAACCAAAATCCAACTATTCGGATGAACTCTTAGAAAAAATTACAGCTCAATTAGCCAAACTTGATCCACACTATGACAAGAAAGATAAAGCTCCTATAGTCGCCAATATCGATAGGTTATCAGAACAATCTGAAGCACCAATAGCTAATCTAGATCTTCAATCTATTTCTAATGCATCCTCTTCTAGTCCTAATCCTGTAAGTGATACAGATACAACTTCTTGTCTTGCTATTCAACGGATTTTTCGAAAAAAGAAACCTGCTTATCAAACTCGCTATCCTAAAACAAAAACAATTCTATTCTAAACCCTCTCCTGCAAATCTTATCATAGAAGAGCATTTTAAACCTCATCAAAAATTTGATGGCAATGTCATATATGAATGGAATATTGATGGTTTATCAGAATATCATATTCTCAAGGTTGTATATCAAATTCAAATTATGCTAAAGCGTGTTCCTTAGCACATCATGCCGAAGGTAACATCGCTGGCGCTATTGCCGCCGGATTTACAGGACAACTATATGGTTGGTGGAATTATGCTTTTAATGATGCAACTAGATTAGAAATTCTAAATTCTATTAAAAAAGATGCCCAAGGAAATCCCTTATTAGATCCCCAAGGAAGACAACAACACAATGGGGTAGATTGCCTCTTATCAAATATTATTTGGCATTTTATTGGAACTCTACTTCTTATGGAGATCTCATACAAGCTATACAAACATGTGGATTAGCTATTTGCAACGATATGCGTATAAAACGCCAACTAGCAAAAGAAAAGAAAACCTTTAACCAAGCATTAGGAAATTTCTATTACGAATTTGGTTATGATTTAGATATTACTCCAATTACTAACCCAGGTAGGAGACATAAGGGCCATTCTCGCTCTTCTGTTTTTCCCAAAACATCCTATTACAATAAGTCTACTTCCAAAAAACCATTTCGTCACTCTACTAAATCCTCTAAACCCCCAGGAAATAAGCAAAATGTTTGCTATCATTGTGGCAAACCTGGCCATTATGCAAATAAATGTCATTTGAAAACTCATAAAAAGAAAATTCATCAAATTCATGAAGCTTCTTCCTCTTCTTCCTCTGATAACTGTCATTGTACCACCAATCTGTTGAATACATCATCCTCTTCCTCTGCCACTGAAATTAATGTGTTAACTACTCAAGAAGAACTTATACTTGAAATAGGTGAACAAATTACAGATCCCTTATTAAAATTTAAATATTTTACTAAAATAATACAAAACAATAAAGAGGCCGAATCATCTTCCAAACGAGAAAAAGAATTTGATAAAAAAACGCCATAAATTTCAACGTCAACTTGCGCTTGATCCAACTAAATATACATTATCTAGCCTCCTACAAGAAGTAAGTAAACGACCTCAACTTGCAACCATACAAACATTGCAAGAAGAAATTAATACATTAAAATCCGAAATAAAGATATTAAAAGAACGATTAACACAATTAGAAACAACACATACATATTCTCTTGCCGACTTTGACAATGTTTTTATTGAATCTCTTACTCAATATGTTCATCAAAGATGGTTTACTCCTATTACCCTTTCTATTAAAGATTTTACACATAAATGTTCCGCCTTGATCGATTCAGGTGCCGATTTAAATTGTATCCGTGAAGGTCTCATACCTCTACGTTATTGTGAACAAACAAATAGTAAAATTTATACAGCTAATGGTAATAAATCATCCATTAAATATAAAATTCCCATAGCACATATATGTCATCATTATATTTGCATACCAACCTCTTTTATTATAGTAAAAGGTCTTCAACATGATATATTGTTAGACACTCCATTTCTTCAACTATACAGCCTTTCACAGTTTCTACAAATGGTATAACTACAATATTAAATGAGCGCAAAATATTATTCCCGTTTGCTCAGCTCCCAAAAGTTAAATATTTAAATCAAATTATAAATCAAATTGATCATAAACAAACTCAAATAAACTTTTTACGTTCTGAAATCAATTTTCTAAAAACAGATCAGGTTCTTCAAACTCCTACATTCCAAACTAAACTTCAGACATTCCAAGAAAAATTACATAAACTTTGATGTTCAGACATTCCCAATGCCTTTTGGGATCGCAAAAAACATATAGTTACTCTGCCGTATATACCAGAATTTACTGAAGAAAACATTCCCACAAAATCCAATCCATCTCAAATGAGTCCTAGGCTACTCAATCTCTGTGAGATAGAAATAAAAGATCTAGTTGCTAAAAAATTAATTACCCCATCTAAATCTCCTTGGAGTTGCATTGCTTTTTATGTTGAAAATGCTCCAGACCTCAAACGAGGTGCCCCTCGCCTTGTAATAAATTATAAACCCCTTAATAAAGTTTTAAAAACAATCCGTTATCCTTTACCTAATAAATATGATTTAATTAAAAGCACTACTACTAGTTTTCTCTAAATTTGATCTTAAATCTAGGTTTTGGCAAATTCAAATACATCATAATGATCGTTACAAACCTGCTTTTAATACTCCATTTGGCCAATACCAATGGAATGTCATGCCATTCGGATTAAAAAATGCACCTTCTGAATTTCAAAAAATTATGAATGATATTTTCAATCCCTACCGTGATTTTATACTTGTTTACATTGATGATATTTTAGTATTCTCCAAAACAATAGACCAACATTGGAAATATTTATATACCTTTCAAGCAATCATTATCAAAAATGGTCTTGTATTATCACAAAAGAAAATGCATATTTTTCAAACCTCTACTACCTTCTTAGGTTTTAAAATATCTAATCAAACAATTACACCAGTCAATCGTGTTATTGATTTCGCTGATAAATTCTCTTATCAACTTACTGATAAAACACAACTACAACGATTTCTTGGTTGTCTAAATTATCTCTATGATTTCTACAAACAAGCAGCTTTAGACCGTAAACCATTGCAAGATCTTCTCAAAAAAGATGTTAAATTTCAATGGACTTCTGCCCATACTTCTGCCATACAGAACATCAAACAAAAGGTTAAATCTCTTCTTTGTCTACACTTAGCAAATTTAGCCTATCCAAAAATTATACAAACAGATGCATCTGACTTAGAATATGGTGGCATCCTTTTGCAAAAACATCCTTCTAGACAAGAACAATTAGTTTGTTATACATCCAAATTATGGAATATCACACAACAAAATTATGCTACTGTTAAAAAGGAAGTTTTAGCAATCGTATTATGTGTTCAAAAATTTCAATCATATGTTTTAAATCAAAAGTTTTTAATTCGTGTTGATTGCAAAGTCGCTAAAGAAATTCTTTTGAAAGATGTCAAAAATTTGGTTTCTAAACAAATATTTGCTCGATGGCAAGCAATATTAAGTGTTTTTGATTTTGATATCGAATATATTAAAGGTAAAGAAAATTCTCTACCTGACTTCTTATCTCGTGAATTTCTTATATCTCCTCAAATTTATTGCCTACAGATCATCATGAGTGACAAAGGTAAATCTCCAGCACCCTCAAATAGATTTTCTCCTCTATTCAATAACTATAATTAAGTCGATGTCAATAAATCCCTCTATAAATTTAGTAATCGTTATCTTGTCATCCTTCTTGATCATCATCTTCTTGATAAATCTTTAGATACACAGGTCAAACTGGTCATGCCTCCTTCTTTGTATTTCATCCCTAATCGACCTAATGTTACCATCAAGTTTTATGAAACTCTATTAACCACAACTCAATCAGTTCTTATTGAACATTTTACAAGACCTAACTCTAAAGAAATTGCTTATTCGAAATTCAAAATTCAAAAGGTTCTTTCAAGGGCAGAATGGTCTCAGCAACACTCTATTCAGCAAAGCACATTCATTTATCAACCGATGACACTAGTCACTGATCGGGCGCAATATACTTTTTTATAAAGACCCTGCTTCTGGACATTCATAGTATATTACATTTAAAAAATCATTAAAGGTTAATCTCCCAACATGGTTCATGGCCGAATGGTGGACAAAATTTGGTCCTCATATTGGATTCTTTCCAAATGATGTTTTCAAGAAATATGAAGCCGAAAAACTATCCCTATTCCAATTTATGCATAAACATTCCATCCCATGGATCCTCAAATGGCAATATGGAATTTATAAAGTCACCACTGTTCATAATATCACTTATACATATCTCTCAAGAAATTCTCTGTAAATGGTGGGATAAATTTGACATTGATTCTATTGAAACATCCAGTATCTCTCCCATAAAAACTCCAACAAAACCTACCGAATTTCCTCCACTTGCAAAAACCTATAAAGATGTTAGTTTGGCCTCTCCTACACAAAAGACTCAAGTTGCAGAATCTATTTCATCAATGACTCCTGACTTTGCTCAAAATATAATTCAACAACTGCAAGAAGGATTTCAACAGAATTTTCAACAAGGATTTCAGAATATAACACATCATTTTGAAGACAGATTCAAACAATTTGAATCTAAATATTCTGCTTCCTCTCAGACTCATTCAGACGACAATACTCATTCCGCTCATTCTGCAGATTCTATTGATTTATAAATGAAGACATTAGCCCGTGCTCTGCGACATCCAGCCATACAACAACCATTAATTGACTACCTACATGAAGAATTACTTATGAATGGTGTTGATATCGAATGGAATTCAGTTATGAATATTTATCAAATAAGAATTTTTTTCCTTCAAGCGATAAATTGGACTCCAGAGGAAGGCAAACTTCTTCTCTCATTATGGTATCTACTGAAGAAACCTCTCATCCGAGTTTATATTGATTATCCAGACGTATATCGTTTTGCTGATTATGTACACCATCACTTATGGCGAATTCTTCGCTTATCACCAATGCGTGATTATTGTGAATACTATAATATCTAAAAGCATTCAGGCCCATGCCATATTTTGATGATCAAGCCCATGCTCCCTGGTTATTACCAGCCATCCCATCAATCAAACCAGACATTCAGCATCTTATCTTCTGCTAAATCTTATCTTTAAAAAAACAAATCTTATCACAATTCAGAATCTTATCTCTCCGACAGAAATCAAGATTATCCTCCAGCTGTCAACTATTATGCATTTCGTCAAAAGGTTCTACAGTATAAAGCAAGTCACTTTTGTCAGATCAACTTATCAAGTTGTTTACTTTTGTCATGTCAGGTTTTTCATTTGTAGGACTACCTTTCCACGGTAGTGCGTCTGTAATTATTATTTTGTTTTCCAATGTCTATAAGTAGGAAGGAATGCGAGTGTAAGATCATCGAGGAAGCAATCCTTCTAAGTTTAATCTTGATCAGTGTTCTTAAGTTCCAAGTTGTGTTCTAGAGTATCACTTTGCAATAATAACTCTGTTAATATTGATCCATTTGTCCATTATTTTCCATTACCCTCTAACTTTCAACTATCTCCATATCCCTCTGAGTTTATTCCATCAAATTTTCTACATAACTTTGTGTTCGGGCGTTCAATTGGTATAGTTATGTTGGAGTCATTGATGAACTAGATTCTGCAACTTGAGTCTTTTGTGTAGGAGAGGCCAAACTAACATCTTTATAGGTTTTTGCAAGTGGAGGAAATTCGGTAGGTTTTGTTGGAGTTTTTATGGGAGAGATACTGGATGTTTCAATAGAATCAATGTCAAATTTATCCCACCATTTACAGAGAATTTCTTGAGAGAGATATGTATAAGTGATATTATGAACAGTGGTGACTTTATAAATTCCATATTGCCATTTGAGGATCCATGGGATGGAATGTTTATGCATAAATTGGAATAGGGATAGTTTTTCGGCTTCATATTTCTTGAAAACATCATTTGGAAAGAATCCAATATGAGGACCAAATTTTGTCCACCATTCGGCCATGAACCATGCTGGGAGATTAACCTTTAATGATTTTTTGAATGTAATATACTATGAATGTCCAAAAGCAGGGTCTTTATAAAAAGTATATTGCGCCCGATCAGTGACTAGTGTCATCGGTTGATAAATGAATGGGCTTTGCTGAATAGAGTGTTGCTGAGACCATTCTGCCCTTGAAAAAACCTTTTGAATTTTGAATTTCGAATAAGCATTTTCTTCAGAGTTAGGTCTTGTAAAATGTTCAATAAGCATTGATTGAGTTGTGGTTAATAGAGTTTCATAAAACTTGATGGTAACATTAGGTCGATTAGGGATGAAATGCAAAGAAGGAGGCATGACCAGTTTGACCTGTGTATCTAAAGATTTATCAAGAAGATGATGATCAAGAAGGATGACAAGATGACGGTTACTAAATTTATAGAGGGATTTATTGACATCGACTTGATTATAGTTATTGAATAGAGGAGAAAATCTATTTGAGGGTGCTGGAGATTTGCCTTTGTCAGTCATGATGATCTGTAGGCAATGAATTTGAGGAGATATAAGAAATTCACGAGATAAGAAGTCAGGTAGAGAATTATCTTTACCTTTAATATATTCGATATCAAAATCAAAAACACTTAATATTGCTTGCCATCTAGCAAATATTTGTTTAGAAACTAAATTTTTGACATCTTTCAAAAGAATTTCTTTAGCGGCTTTGCAATCAACATATTATTCACTCTCTATACGAGAGTGACAAGCTCTATCTTGATTACGCACATTCACATAGTATTCACATGGTAACTAATCACAATATTTATAATCGTCCAGTTAAAGACAATATTTGATTGTGTCAAATTACCATGCTCCTAATCTTGAATTCTATGGTAATCTCAAGTCAAATGACTAAATGATATATCTATCATTAGTAATGCAACGACCCATTTTATTAACGCCTTTATTTATTTCAAAACTTCATATTAGGACGTAAGCTCAGATCCACGTAAACGTCATGGATATGCTAGGACACTAATACTTGGAATACCATTTTTAACGACTGCTTGAGCTCTCATAAATGTTGTAAGTGGAGAAATTACTTTGAGAGTTGGGTCAGAGAGTAGCGTGTTGAAAGTTTGTGAAGATTCTCAACAATTGAAGACTCATCAAGCATGTCATACAATCAAGGAGATCAACACTATCTTTTCGAGCATAGAAATTAAAGACAATACACTTAAATATGAAAAACTGCAAGAGAAGTTGAGTCAGAAAGCCAAAGAGTTGGGCCCCAGAGTTAAGCAACTTAGCACCATTTTTGCTCAAAAGAAGAAAGTTCAAGAGAAGCCTTCTAAAAAAGTACAAGAGAATGTCATTAAGGACTCACCTAAAACTGTGCTTCCAACTTATGCATCAAACAATCGTATGTCTTGCCAAGTACATGAGAAGAATATGATTTGTTTAAGAAATGACAAATGGTCCTCCTTTCCAAGCACAAATTGAAAACATTAAAAGTTGGTATGAGACCAAAATGGAAATGAGCAGTCAAAGTGAAGCAAACTGTTAAGGAAGACAAAGTAGAGATTCAGAACAACAAGGGACATGTGTTGATTCAGAACAATAAGGGACACGTGTTGATGGTGTCTCAACAGAATCTTAAGCGGTTTCATGGTCCGCTTGAGAGGAGTGACACTTAAGTCACTCCCACTTGAACTCTACAGGCGTCAAGCTGAGGACGAAAAATTTAGCGCTACCGGGAGATAACCCGGGGTTCTTTTGTTTACATTTTAATTCTTATTTTGTCGCATTTGCTTGAATAAAAAAAAGAAGAAAATAATGAATTGGTTTGATTAGGTGGTTGATATATGTTGTGATGATATTTCTGGTCGAATACCAATTGTCGAGTGATTTTTCATCAAAGCGGTAGACATGAGTGACCATAATGACCAAAGAAATGTGAATGAGATCCAAGTTTGGAGGAGTACTGAGGGAAGGATGGAATGACAGAAAGGAACTCAAAAGACATCAATACCCATTAAGGGAGTATTTGCTTTCAAATTTTTTTATTTTATTTTACTTCTCCAATGTTGTGATTGTTGTGAATGATTGTGTTTTGATGCATGTTATTGTCCTTCTTTTTGCTGATGATTTGGTTCATTTAGGACAAAAAACATCTTAATTTTAGAGGTGCATAACGTCTATTTTTTATTTTTGGGAGGTTGGTGGTGGAAGCGTGGGGTATTTTGTAAGTAGTTGCATGTTATTTAAAGTATTCTTTTTATGCTTTTTCTATGAGGCTGACAGTCTATGATACATTTTTTTTATTAAACTAATGAGACGAAACACCTGGGGATGAGTAGAGGGCCCATATGCTTAAGTGCTTAGCTTGGCTAGATTGAGGATTCTCTGTAGGAACCGGGTGTGAGGAAGGACCTGTGCAATACAAAAAGAGGATAAATAAAAAGTATGCATACTTTAATGAGGATTCGGAGATTTTAAAACTTGTTCTAGATCCGCTCAAGGCAATAAATTCCGAACTTAAATGATTGATTAGAGGAGTTAGGCTTTGTTTGAATGTTATACCTCAATATCTTACATATCCTTCCCACACATGAGATCGCTAGTCATCCCGTTGAGCCTTTTCTATCATGTATCCTTGGCACAAAAAATTGTTCCAAGCCAAAAAATCTTAGACCACTTAAAGTTAGAGACATGAACAACCTTTATCCATGATGAGAAGTGCTTGTAAAGTTTGAGTGAGAAAAAATAAAATCAACCTCAAAAATAGGAATGTCAAAAGAAAATGAATGAATCCACAAAATAACGTCTAAAGAAAAAGAAAAATATGGACAGGTGCGATGAAAAAAAGAAGAAGTTATGAGTGAAACTCAAAAATGAGAAAAACGTTTGTATTTTTGTGAGTTTTATCTTTGTAAATGTTATATGTTTGTAAGGAAAGAGTTTGTGAAATCTATGTAACTATGTCTGAGCTTAAATATCCGCTTTTTGATAACCAAAATCATAGTCCCACTACAACTATTAAAGACCTAATGATTCTTCGTCTTGTAAATTTGATGATAGTGGAGAGTGGATCGAAAAATAAACATATGGAATCTCTTGGAAGTTGATGATTTAAATAAAAAATCACTTGGGTTTCAAATCTTTATGTGGACTTTCTCTAGTAGTTGAGGCTAGACTCTCGAAATTGCATTTTGGCTGTTGAAAGTGGATTCTTGAGAAGGTTGGTTGAAAGGCTGAGTACTTGGGCAATTGAAAGGCCTTGGGTTGAGTCAATATTTGGTTTGAATCTGAGATTGTAAGATGCCACTAAGATAGAGAAAAAAAATAGATGCATAATGGAATAGTTTTTGCTCGTATGTACCCAATATGTTTAAATTCTCGATTGGAGTCAATAAATGGTTTAATGTAGTCGAGTTAAATAAATTGCATTAATTTTGTTCATGCCTCTTTGCTCGGGACTAGCAAAGTCTCAAGTTTGAGGGTATTTGATATGTAGCATATTTTGGTACCTTTATAAGTAGAATTTTGTGGTGGCCCAGCTACACGTGTTCGGCACCTGCCCGTCCATCTCATGTCTAGATAATCGTGTCCACGGTACATTAGCAGTGTAGTTAACCGATTATCCATATTAGTTTTAAGTTATCTCCTTAAGTCTTTAAGTTCCATAAGATCAACTGTCTGTAGCTTATTCAAGTTCTAGTCGTGCTAGTGGTTTGTATTTTACAGTGTTGCAAGTAGAAAATTAGTATTTTACAGCGGAAGTCTTAAATAAATATAAACATGGATTTTCATTAACTTTTAGGTTATATTGAGCATCAATCTTATTGTGGAAAACCCGGAATAGAGTACACTGTATATATAAGGCGACAAAAGTAAATATATACAAGTACACCTGTCTCATCAGTCTCCTACAAGCCCAAAATATCACTATATATAAACCAAAATACAAACCTACGAGTAGTGTGTCGAACAGTGGGCGAGCTCAGAGATAGTTGCTAAGAATCACCTTACCGTTACTCGTAGAAGGAGCACTTAGCCATCACAACAAAACATATGACAAGTCCAGTAAAGGAAATCCTAAGGAAATTCACTGAGTATTCATATGAATAAGTAAAGCAAATCTAATAAATATTGTTAAATAAACACGCGGAATGTAAACATGCAATTGTAAATATCTCATCGCATACATAAATAACAATAAAACGTAAATGTGTATGCCTGTTCCAGGCAAACTATACCATATTTCAAATACCCTCCTAGGATCCCACCAGTGGTCGCACCCAACTGGCTTATCACCTAGTCCTATTAGTGGCTGGCGTAGACCCATGACGAACCGACACATGTCCCGACAAAGTAGCTTGGGTCGTTATCCACCCAGGACTCCTAATACACATGATATGGTCTAGCGTGTCATAGACACACCACAGAATACTCCGCATGAGTAAACTCAACCAACCGTTTAAACAGTAACACAGATATAGATAACTGAAGTGAACAAGGAATAGAATCAAGAATACATTGAACAAGATAGAATAAAATAGTAATGAAAGTAAAAAATACTCAAGTGACATTCCTGTGGGTTTTACAAACCTCAAAACACTCACCGACTTTCCCTAGATTCTCGAATTAGACCAAACTACCTCCCTGATACCCGAGCTAGGTCTCCTAAGTCCCTGAAGTCCAATTTTATAAGTTTAACATGATTCCATGTTGATTAGTACGTGTTGTATTAATTCAAAAATCCCAAAATAAGTCCTTAAATTCAACATTCATCTGTCATTAGCGCGCTGATACGTCTACCTAGCGAGTTAGGTGGAGTTATCGCGCTACTGTTCTTCGTTTTGAAAAACATTAGAACACCTAAAATGGTTAGCGCACTAACTGCGTTCTGTAACAAAATTCTCAACTCAAGAATTCTGTCACCAATTCCCCAATTAGCTAACCAAGCTAACAAAACCATTCTCCATTCAATGATGACTCCAAAACATCATTCGAACCATCAAAATAACACTAATTAGCTCAAAATCATCAAATCTATGATTCCACTAATTTTTTACAAAATTCATCCCAAAACCCAATTTTTCCAAAACTAATTGTAAATTCTCATTTGAAATGTAAATTATAGTTGTAATTCCTCAAGAATTCATCAACATCAGTGACCTTATCCTCAAACATCAAATTTACACCAAAGCATGCCAAATTAAGTTCATTTTCATATATATATATATATATTGTGGAGAAGATGATTACCTTGTTTTGAATCTCCAAGTTTGAGCAATTCTTTCCAAACTGCTTTGATTTTCTCTCTCTCCAGCAAGCTTCTTCTGCTCCATAGACTTAAAATGAATTGGTTCATTTGCATGTGTTTTGATCAACTCATCTTATTTATTAAGGTGGGATGGATTTTTGGCCTTTAATCTCCATGTATTTATGTATCCCAAGATTCGTCTAATGGTCCAAACCTCAATACATTTCCTGCTTACTCTCTCCTAGTAACACCAATTAGCAACTCACTTGGTTCCAAAATGTTCTAATACATATCTCTAGGACAATCTCATGGTTTTAATTTAATTAACCAAACTATAGGCATTATTTATTTGATCTCATTACATTGCTTAGGCCCATTATAAAACATATGATTAGTGTTTTTATTCATCAAAATTGACAAATTTTTTTATCCCACTAACCATCTAGTACCCGCCACCCAATGCATCGCGTCTCGCCATGCATTTCGAGGTACATTATAGCCTATTTTTCAAATTTAATCAACTTAACATATGGTCACATTACCCATTTTAATTGATCAATTAGTCGTCTTAACATGAGTTAGTCGAGTTTCCTAGTGTACCCATAGTTTGCCTACCCAATATCCCCGTCACACCAAGGCCACGATAGCAACATACACACATGTGATGTCACAATAATACAATGTGTTTAAAGCATCACATCTGAACAACCATCATCCACAAATAACAATTCCTTTGGTTCTCGTGTCCTGGTCAACCGAGTTGTCCACGTAACGCCTCAAATTATGACTGTTAATCCTCGAGATTAACGTTAATCATGGTTTAATTAATTTGGCCCGTTACAATTTTTTCTGATAATTTAGGCCATTTATAAGTGAATTCCTGCTAATCAATATATTTTGTCATTTTTAGGTGAAGAAAGCAAGTGAGCATTTAGAGGTTATGTTGAAGATTCAAGAATATGTCCTTAAAAAGCGCGCTCATGCGGATCAAGAGGCGGAGAAAAATGAGACCAAAGGCGAGTGATGAAATGATGATATTTCGGGGTCCTCGTAGCATCGGATCTCCTTGAAAATAGATCCAATAGCTTTCCTGCATACCCAATTATATTATGGGTCAAGCTTCAAGTGAAACCAAATCACGAAACCCAATGAAAACCTCGACTAAAGTACGCTTGAGAACAATATCCAAAACTTTTAATTTATATAACTGTTTTAACTTGCTTTCAACTAGCAAACTTGAGGTAACTTTTTAATTATGA
This sequence comes from Stephania cephalantha, assembly GCA_039657325.1. NCBI lineage: Eukaryota > Viridiplantae > Streptophyta > Magnoliopsida > Ranunculales > Menispermaceae > Stephania > Stephania cephalantha. The sequence goes on from CM077573.1 coordinate 48,165,664, forward strand.
AAACCTCAATATTATCATGATGACCTGAAAGGAACTTGTAGTACTCACGTCTTACTTTCCATAGACTCCGAGAACACTCAAATCGGATCATCGATAGAGAAGTTATGAATTTTTCAATATAGCCGACTAGGCAAACTTTATTTTATTTTGAACTGAAAAACTTCTCAAAATCAATATTTTCGCATTTAAATCTCAAAACTCAACAACTAACACCAAGAAACCACTCGGTTTCAACATCAAAATATTCCCACAGACTGTGGAGTCAAATTGGATCAAAACCATTAATTCATTCAACCAGAAATCCAATGTAAATCAATATCAACTATAAAAAAACATCTCCAAAAGAGTTATCAACTGACTTACATTAGTTCAATTCATCAAAACCCTAATCCAAGTCGGTGGGATTTATTCCAAATAGGCGCACATCAACCCAATACATCAATTTTCAACAATTCCTACTAATTTTTATCAAAATCCTGCAAAAGAAATCGAGAAATCATGAACATTCAAATTTAATCGAGGAAAAAGCCCCAGCATTGAGTATTTACCAAATTGCGGCCTGAATACTTCGTTTCGCAACTGAAACTTAGCTCGAATCGAACATTTCATGATGCTCTATGATTTTTCAGAAAGAAACCGAACGAAAATTGAACGTTGGGAGCTCACAAAGTGAAAACCCAAGTGAAAGGGTTTACAGATCGACATAGCTTTGTTCTCTGTTCGAAATGAAATCAAATGTTTCATTTGATTTCCATTTTTGTGTTTATTTATATATACACTCTCACCAGCTTATCAGCAGCTTAATTTCTTTTTATTTATTAATTTAAGAAATTCTTATTTTTATGTGTTTTTTGCTTTCGGTGCTCGTTTTCGATCCGAGTTTTCACCACATTGAACCAAACTCTTGACAAAATAGTACATCTTCATAAAATGTCCATAACACTGGTTTTGGTCGCACCAAAACCCCAAAAATTTGATATTTGTCCAGGACATATTAAACCCTTATGGACTAATTTTCTTGCCATATTTGGCCTAACTTGCCCTTATTTAGACCCAATCTCAATAGCGACCATCGCCAATCGACACAAAACTCGAGGCAAAGTCTTGTATCAACTTCTTTCTCATAATACATTACCACTAATCACGACTTGCATGCAAATCGAGACGAAATCTTCATATGAGGGTTTACCCTTCGTTAATTAGTTTTGGAACCAAAAACTAATTTATTTTCACTCGTGCCCTTCAGACACACACTTGTAACCCGAGTATAAAAGATTGAGGATACACCTCAACACAACCCGACTTCACGACAAAATACCATATAATACACAATAAGCATTCATCATACAAAAATAATATTTTGACTTATAATCTCCGGTCCGAAATGAGTGGATCCCACTTCGGATGCTTAAATCCCAAATTAAGTCTAAAAATACTTAATTAGCATCCTAATCAAGTTTACAAAATTCTCGAATGTCACAAAAACACATTTTAATTCCTTGCAATTAGATAGAGTAAATTAGTTGTTAAATTTCCATTGCAAAATCAAACTTAAAGTTGCCTAACTCTATTTCTTAATTAGATTGCAAATTAGCTTTTAATCGTCCCTTGGGTTTGATATCCGCAACTTGATCACAAAATAGAATTGCTATTACTACCACGTTGTCGTACATTTGCGGCTCGTGTCAACAAGTCATAAGCAATTTCTAACAAGGTAATATGACTACCCAAGTAGCATGAATATCAAAATTGATACAACCTAATGAATAACATTTATTATATCCTTTTGTCGTGCAATATCCTTTGATTAAATAAAAGAAATGAAAAATTACCCTTACTGCTCAATCGTTCTAGTCTCGATCTTTAGGTAAACTGAAAACATCCAACTGATATCGATCATATAAATTCACTTGGACTTGCCCATTATCAGTCTATCATGTTGAGGGATCCACTGATATCTCTCTATACGAGAGTGACAAATTATATCTTGATTACACACCTTCACATATTGTTCACATGGTAACCAATCACAATATTTATTATCGTTCGGTTAAAGACAACGTTTGATTGTGTCAAATTACCGTACTCTTAATATTGAAGTATATGGTAATCTCAAGTCGATTGACTAAATGATACACCTATCCTTAGTAATATAACGGCCCGTTTGATTAACGTCGTTATTTATTTCAAGATTTCATATTAGGACGCCAGTTCAGATTTATATGGACTCCGCGCATAGGTTATGACACACGTCGACTTAGGTACACTAGTTATTTGTTTGTTGATTAAATATTTGCGATGCATGTTTATGAGTTTATTCATTAATACATTGCATATTTGTGTTTGTATTGTTATATCGTGTGGGATTGTGTAATGGGTATTCGCTTCATAAAGAGTGTCGACACGAGTATCGAGTAGGCGAGTAGTCGGGGGTTAGTGGGACCATAAATAGGTCAATTATGTAACCAATTACACTAATCATATGATAATTGTACCCAAATCAAGTTAATTAAGTTAATTTGAAAACATATGCATATGGTTTGATTGTAAATATAGTGAGAATCAAAGGCAACTATAAAGTGAATGAAACTAGACTTGCATGTAATTGTTGTAAAAGATCGTATGCAAAATGGGAAATGTATTATGCCTTGTGTATGTAGACCAGTTAGAGACTAGTTGCATGCTAAGTGTCACTTCTAAACAATGACAAGCGGTTGCTGGTAAAGATGTAGAAGGTTATGTGTTGGAAAATATTTACCTTAAATATGTCTTGAGATACCTACTTGAGGATGCAAATAATAGACAATTACTTAAATCCCAAGTTTATCATTTCTCTCTCATTTGAACAAAAAGAAAATAGAGACGAGAAAGAGAACGTGATGCTAGGAGGAGAAATAGAAGAAAGGTGAAGGATTTGGTGGCTTTGTAAGTGAAGTTGTTGAAATTTTTGGGGACTCAGGAGGGGTAGAACAAAAGTGACGACTCCATTAAAGTCATAGGTATGTTCTTCACCAAGTTTTAATAATGCACGTTCTAAGAATGTTGACAGTTAGCAACTGTTATCCACTTCCTAAGATAGAGGATTTTTGACTAGTTAGCAAGCATCAAGTTCTTCTCGAAGATTGATCTTTGCTAAGGTTATCTTTAGTTAAAGATTCGAGAAGAGGACATCAAAAATATTGCTTTTAGCATGATATAGGGGTTGTTCGAGTTCACAATCATACCATTCAAGCTGACTAAGGCCCCATCGATCTTCATGGATCTGATGCACAAGGTTTTTAGACCATATTTGGACAAATTCTTCATAATTTCCATCGACAATATCTTGATCTACAGTAGGACTCGTGAGGAGCACGAGATACATCTCATGGCAGTTTTGACGACTCTGAGAGGGCATAGGTTGTGCGCCAAGTTCAGCAAGTGTGACTTCTGGTTGAGTGTAGTGAGATTTCTCGAACATGTCATCAGCAATCAGGTTATCTCTATGGATTCAGAGAAGATTCAGGCTGTCATTGACTGGAGGATGCCTGAGTCTGTTGTCGATATTCGGAGTTTTCTAGGACTAACTATCAGCGATTCGTACAGGACTTTTCTTCGATTGCAACGTCGATGACCAGATTGACCAAAAAGGATGTTAGATTTAATTGGTCAGAGGAGTGTGAATATGCTTTTTGGGAGCTGAAGAGGAGATTGACTTCAGCACCAATGCTGACTTTACTAGAGCCAGGCAAGAGTTTATCGGTTTACGCAGATGCGTCAGACATTGGTCTTGGATGTGTATTAATGCAGGAAAGTAGACCAATTGCTTATCTTTCCAAACAGTTGAGACCCCTTTGAGGGGAATTATCCAGTGCATGACTTGGAGCTTGCAGCAGTCGTCTTTGCACTAAAGTCCTTGATGGATTATCTCTATGAAGAGAGGTTCACCTTGTACATAGATCACCAGAGTCTATGCTATATCTTCACTCAAAGAGATCTGAACATGCATCAGAGGAGCTGGCTTAAATTGCTAAAGCACTACAACTTCGCTATTGAATATCACCCTGGGAAAGCAAACGTCGTAGCTGACGCATTGAGCATGAGTGAGATTTACGGTCAGACGTTTGTGTGACATATGACACACAAGCATGGCTTACTACAAGCGTCATCAATTATGTGCATGACATAGGTATTTACTACAGCTTAGCCGCACATTTATGGTCAAATGAGAGTTTTGACTGTATCGATTGAGCGGGTTGTCGAGTGTCGGAGGGCTGATGGGCTCTATGAGCGGTTCAATGTCTGGCTTGGGATGCGAAGTGTACTGATTGGTCAGAGTCGACAGTTCAGTGTTTGAGACACCAAGGGAGGTTGTTGATACCTGCAGATCATGAGCTACAGAACGAGATTCTTAAGGATGCACACAGGTTTCATTACACCATTCATCCAGGCCGGAACAAGATCTATCATGACTTGAGGAGATTATTATGGTGGCCTGAGATGAAGATTGGTGTGGGAGCATATGTCGGGAGTTATCACATATGCCAGCAGGTGAAGGCTGAGCACAGGAGACTTGGTGGACTACTAGAGTCGCTGCCCATTCCACAATAGAAATGGGAGCACATTGCTATGGATTTTATCAGTGGGCTGCTGCAGACATCGAGGCAACACGATGTCGTTTGGGTTGTGATCGACAGGCTGACGAAATCAGCTCACTTCATTCCTATTTCAATGAGATACATGTTCTCATAGTTGAGCATATTGTTTGAGTGGGAGATTCTTAGATTGCATATGGTGTCAGTCTCTATTGTATCGGACAGAGATCCCACGTTTACTTCGAGATTCTGGGAAGCTATGCAGGCACAGTTTGGCACTAGGTTGCAATTTAGTACGACTTACCATCTTCAAATAGACGGACAATCGAGAGAGGTTGATACAGATTCTGGAGGATATGGTCATGGCATGTATATTGCAGTTTGAGGGTTCGTAGGAGGATTATCTACTTATGTGTGAGTTTGCATACAATAACGGCTATCAAGCGAGTATCAAGATGCCATCATTTGAGGTGCTATATGGGAGGCCCTATAGATCACCTGCGTGTTAAGTAGAATCGGAGGATACAGTGACTGTTAGGCCAAAGATAGTTGTTGACCATACATAAAAGACTAGACATATTCGACAGAGACTACACGCCGCACAGGATAGACAGAAGAAGTATGCGGATAAGTATCATGAGGATCTGAGCTATGAGGAGGGTGACATGGTTTACCTGAAGGTTTCCCCTTGGAAGGGTTAGCAGAGATTTGGGATTAAAGGGAAACTGATGTCGAGGTTTATTGGACCATTCACAGTCGCAGCACGAGTTGGCAACGTTGCATATGGTTTAGAGTTGCCCTCTCAGTTAGTTAGGGTCCATCCGACATTTTACATCTCCATGTTGAGACTGCCTAGGTCAGGACCGATAGCGATGGTTGACTTGCAGATTGAGGTTCAGCCTTATGCGACTTGCGAGGAGCGACCGATAACGATCCTTGACCGCAGGGTTCAAGTACTCAGAAGCAAGGAGTTCTCTAAGTTTCTAGTTTGTTGGCAGCTTCATGAGACAGATGGACTCACCTAAAGGCTTGAGTCGACTATACGAGAGCGATACCCTCAGCTATTTCACGATACGACGATTGGTTATACTTAAATTTCGAGTGAAATTTTTTTTACTTGGGAAGAATTGTAACGGCCTATTTTATTAACGCAGTTATTTATTTTAAAATCTTAAATTAGGACGCAGCTGGACATCGCAGATAGGCTAGGACACACGTCGACTTAATTACACTAGTTATTTGTTTGTTAATTGCTTATTTACGATGCATGTTTATGAGTTTATTCGTTAATACATCACATGTTTTTGTTTGCATTGTTATATCGTGCTAGATTGTGTGACAAGTATTTGCCTCGTAAAGTGTGTCAACGCGGGTATCGAGTAGGCGAGTAGGCGAGTAGTCGAGGGTTAGTGGGACCACAAATGGGTCATTATGTAACCAATTACACTAATCATATGATAATTGTACCTAAGTCAAGTTAATTAAATTAATTTGAAAACACATGTCTATTGTTTGATTGCAAATATAGTGAGAGCCAAGGGCAATTATAAAGTGAATGGAACTAGATTTGCATGTAATTATTTTAAAAGTTCATGTGCAAAATGAGAAATGTACTATGCCTTGTGTGTGTGGACCAATTGGAGACTAGTTGCATGTTAAGTGTCACATCTAAAATGAAAAGTGGTTGCTAGTAGATATGTAGTGAGTTATGTGTTGGAAAGATATTTACCTTAAATATGTCTTGAGATACCCACTTGAGGATCCAAATAATGGATAATTACTTAAACCCCAAGTTTCCCATTTTTCTCTCATTTGAACAAAAAGAAAATAGAGAGAGAGAGAGAGAACGTGGTGCTAGGAGGAGAAAGAGAAGAAGGGTGAAGGATTTTTGTGACTTTGTGAGTGAAATTAGTGAGATTTTTGGGGATCCAAGAGAGGTAGAATAAGAGTGACGACTCAATTAAAGTCATAGATATGCTCTTCACCAAATCTTGATAATGCATGTTCTATTATTGTTGTTCTTCATGGCTTTTGGTGTGTGGAAGGTCCATAAGAGTAGATCGACCCTCAATGAGTAAGAATATCTTATTAGGGAATCATTTTTGAAGTTATTGTTGTTGTTGGGTAGTGATTATATGAGGAAAAAGATGAATAGTAACTTTATGGAAAAGTTGATTTGAAATCTTTTGCTTATGTTTTAGCCCATTTTATTGCATGATAATGAAAATGAGGAGCAAATTAATTTGAGGAGGATTGTATAAATTCAAAGGTCGTAAGTGTCGAGACTTTAAGATGAACCATGAAATTGGTTGAGTTTTTACCATATAGAGCAATCTGCCCATAAAGCATGCTCAAAGTTATGTGCTTACTCAGATTTTCAAGCATGCTCAAACTTTCTGTAATCTCAAACATTACGTAGACTCAAACTTTCAGTAGACTGAACTTTTAGCTTGCTCAAATCTTCAGCATGATCAATCCTTACTGATTAACTTAAATGACTTGAGCTAGCTTGTAACTAATCTAAAACACACTCTAAATACCCTTTAATGACCTCAGGGGGCTAAGGGTCGTAGTACAAATGTCTGGAACGAGTAGAGAACGCATTCGGGGAGTGTTCGGGAGAGTTGGAATGCAAGATTGAGGTTTATAAAACCCAATTGAAAAACTTTGAGTATTTGATTATGTTTTGACTTCCATATTTATCAGCTATGCTTACTTCCATTAGTCCATTCTGTTATTTGGACGTAGGTTGAGTTTACTCCCTCGGATTCCTCGTGGTATGTTCATGATGCTCTAGATTATAGCACATGTGACCCAGCCCTCGGTGAATGGCAACTCGAGCTTGCTTATGGTGCACGTGTCGGTTATTCAGCGGACTTGACCAAAACCGTAAGGGACCAGGTAATAGAGTATTAGGGGCACCCAACGAAGGGATCATAGGACCCAAAGTACAATCTAGTCCATCTGAAACGAGCACACACTTTGTTTAGCTTATGTGTTACTTATTCATGTGATGAGCCAATTACAGTTGTCTATCTTTTACATTATGCATGTTTAATTAATAGTATTTATTGAATTTCCTTTACTATATCATACGAATGCTCAGAGGAGTTCCTTGAGATTTTACTTATTAGACTAGTCATCTGTCTTTTGTGATATCGAGTTCATATTTTAATACAAGTAGGGGAAAGGGGATCTTAGGCAACTACATCTAATTGCCCGCTGTCGAGGACCTACTAGTACGTGTTTATTTTAAACATTTTGTTTTATTTAAGGTATTTGGGAGACTGAAGTGACACTGCACATGTATATATATTTTCATATGGTATTGTTGCCTTTATACTACTTTTTCGGGTTTTCCACAGTAGATGCTCATATGAATGAGGATGTATACTATAATGAATTTTATGTTTTACCTTCTCTAATTAATACTTCGGATGATTTATAGTTTATTGTGATTAATTGTTAACTTGTAAAACAATAACCACTAGCACGGCTAGGACTTAAATAAGCTACCAACAGTTGAACTTAATGAATTGAAAGACTTAAAGAAATAACTGAAGAAAAATATGAATAACTGATTAACTTAACTAATGACACAAACGCGGACACGAATATCTAGAAATGAGATGGATGAACAGGTGTTGGACACATGTAGCTGGGCCGCCACAAGTAACACTTATGACTTAATCCATGTGGTGTTCTCATAGCAAGTCGATCCATTACCTTGTTCCCTAACAAATACTCATCGTCTCGATTCATATCCCTATAAGCATGAACATCACATGACCATTAATCAAGATTCACACTAGTCTTAATTTATTATAGTTCCCAGTATAATGACCGACTAGAGATATTTATGATATTTCAAAAAATACCCATGGATCTTACTATAAGGTAAACATACAATCATTTATAATAAAACAACAAATGAAAACCTCTATTTTATTAACTAAAAAGTCTAAAATTATAAGATAAATAATGTTTGTAGATTAGCATAGGGTACATGCCCCAACATCTCTCACTTGCATTAAGGCCAATCATTCATGTATCTAATACCTAATAACCTAACATGACCATCATGTTTCGCTTGTGGAAGAGCTTTCGTCAAAGGATCTACAACATTATCTTTTGTAGGAACTTTGCAAATTTTCATGTCTCCCATCTCAGTGCCTGCCTGGCAGGTGGAGTTAAGGAGATCTGCCATAAGTATCATGTGTGGGGGCCGGTGGTGATGCACGTGCCACATGATGTACGTACATGCCCTGTGCTCTGCCCCTCTGAAAACATATATCTCCTCTTCTCTGTCTCTTACCCTTCTGCGCTCTCTGCTCATAATCATCTCCTCTCTCCGGTAACTCAGCACGCCCATCTTCCTCTCTACCCAACTCATATGTCTCATGGGAGAGGGTTCGCTCATACATCTCCTGAAGAGATATGGCTCCGGTGTTCACAACTGATTGTGCAATATCTCATCTCAAACCATCACCAAAATAGAAGGCGTAATCGGCATCATCCATAATTAAGTCCCTAGCAAACTGTATGAGATAAGCATATTTGTCCCTATAGCTCATCATTGTCTCACCTGCAGCCTATCTCAGCGCCATAAACTTCTTCATCATTCTCTTCACCATCGATGCAGGAAAGTACAGCTTGAAATACTTATTCTAGAAGTCATCCCACAGGGTAAAACTACCTCTACTCACCATTGTGGTCCTCCACCAGACATCTGCACCCTTCTGTAGAGTGTAGTAAGAGAGAATGAGTTGTAATTTGTCCTCAGCGCCTTGATAGTAGATGTAACTTATCTTGTAAGCGCGTTGAACTCTTTCACTAGCTTGACATCCCTCGATAGTCTGCGAGTCTCAGAAGACGTAGGTGTAGGAAAGGATGTGTCCCCAGCTCTCTATTTGTCTCTGTCTGATCACTATCGGTAACTTTAGTGGATGTGATGGTGTATGATCTAAACGTGGTTGTGGCCTTGTTGGTGCGGGTGCTCGAGATCTGAAGTAGTAGTGCACTGGTGCGGTCTCAATCCCGATAATGGGGGTGTCATCGTAGTAGTAAGAGTGGCGGGGAGGGATGGTGTGATAGTCGCTATTTGCTTCCTCATGAAGGCGATGAAATCGCTAGGCTGCGCCGCCCGAGCCACTACACGGTCGGACAACCTCCAGATAGTCGTCTGTGAGGTAGTAAGAGGCCGAGTGGCGTGCGCTAGCTCCAATGTTTCGCCATCGCGTATGTACGCCATCGATGTCTGAGATAGATAGCGAACGCGAATCGGCTACTACGCGAGTGTAACTCATATTTATTTACGTATAGTAAATATCATGTACATATAAGAAATCCCCACCTCATTTTCACTCACTTCCCAACTAATAGTTTCTAGGCAAGGATCATCTAGTTTCCACATCTAAAATTTATGTTTTAATTCAAGTTTTGTGCCCTTGTTATCGAAACATTGGGCTACGATACCAATTGTGACGCTTCTCTAATATAGGGCATCGTCAATCTAATCCCGTAATTAAGCCTAAATCCTAGCCACATAGGACTTAACTTCGTGATTAGTCAACTTTTCTATCAAAATCTCCTCATTACTTGTGTTTAGGATAAGTAATACACGTGTCAACATATTAATAGATTTCAGAGTAATTAAAAACTTATTAAAAGTTATAAAATTTAGCGAAAATCTTGACAAATTATGAGGAAGCAATTATTAAAATCCTATGTGTGTGAAAACCAGGAAACAACGATCACATGCATATATGTAATAGAGTGGCGAATATAAATAGTATGATGTAATCATAAGTCAGGGAACTAAACGCCCAACCCGATATACAACCTCAAAATGTATCAAAATAAAACTGTATAATACATAAAATACCAAAACCTACAAAATGTCGATGCAGAAGTACGCCGGTGGCTCAGAGGTAGTCGCCAGTCTTCTCTTTGCCCGGTCTGCTCGTCGATGGCTCTACATCCACCGTCATAAAAAGGACGATGAGTACAAAAAGTAACAGTAATCCTCGTTGACAAATTCATTCACACTTCCAAAACAAACTAAATGGTATTTAAAAGCATAAATTCAATAAATAAAGACTAGTACCAATAATATGCCAAAAAATGTCATAGTTAAACAAGTGAAAGCGACACTGAGGCCAAATACTTATGATCTACGTCGGTGAAGTCTTAACCACTAAAGGATGTACGTAGTGTCGCACGATCTAATATCACTAGGGACTCTAATTCCTATGTCACAGGACTACAACCCTGTATATTGGCAATCCCCAAAGACTACAACCCCATGTACCATAACATAGTGGCGAGTGGCGACATCTTCGGGGACTACGACCACTGTGTCCCGATCAATTCATAATGCAATGGACTCTAGATTCTATAACTACTTTATAATTTCAAAAGAAAATGACTAGTTAAGGATTCCAATAATTGGCTATGCTACAAAGCACAAATTCTCCAAAGATCACGAGTCTACAAAGTCATTCACAACTTACAAATCCCTAATAGCATGCTATTTATACTACATTTACTATAAAATAACAAGAAATGACATAGCACATGGACGAATTCAAAAGATTTCAAATTATCAAAATATCATGGAAACCAAGCTCAACAAGTAATGAATAACAATTAAGTCCATGATATGAGAATACAATGCAAGACATTTTCAATATAGACTACAACAAACAAGTTAAAGCTGAAAATAAATTGTAAATAAACATTCAACATGTATACTCACATCAAGCAACGTAAAGTCCTAGCTTAAGCGGCCTCTCGACACCGAAATGTCGCATTCGAACCCCATAACCCTTTTCTAGGTTCACGATATCACATAACATGTTTTGGATGTGTTTAGACTTTTACTTAAGGTTTTAGGCTCAGTTATAGTGTTTTAGAAAATTTGAAAAATTGCAAATTTTTATGTTGTCATGGCAATTAGCGCGTTAAGTTATTTTATTAGCGCGCTAGTGGCCTCATTAGCTTGCTAACCACTGTGTCTAGCGCGCTAATTGTCCTATCTAGCGCGCTTTGTGCAGGAAAACCCAAAATTCTGAAATCAAAATTCCTAGTTTTCTACACACATAGGCTACCCAAATGCCTTGGGAACCCTTATATACATCTCCAGAGCCCCAAGACATCAATAACATAAGACAACCATACATAACATCAAATTCATGAATTCATCAAATTGAAGTAAGTTTGTGGTGTAGCGAAGTTACCTAGTTGATGTATCCACCCGACTTGATAAATCCTTCATCAAACCCATTGAGTTCTTTGATCTTCTTCTTCCTTGTGACAAGCTTTCCTTCCTTTCTAAGTTTTCTAAATGAGATGGTTTGAGTTACTTCTATTGATAAATCGATCTTATATATTAAGATAAGGTTGATTCCTAGCCATTGATCATCATGCACATACATATCTCGAGGCTTATCTAATGGTCCACCACTTAACAGATGTCCCATTTACCTCCACTAAATTAATCTAAATAACATAAATTAGTAACTTAATTGGTTTTCTAGAAGTGCTAGTACGTGTCTCGATGGAAGTCACATGGCTATTATTTTAAAATGCTAACTTAGGTTACATTTAATTAAAAATCAACTATAGCCACATTAAAGCCACTATATAAATTTACATTAAGCTTAAAATAGACTTACCACATCACTCGCTTCCCCGGTCCCACTTCGGCATGCAACTCGAGACATGCCCCAACTCACGTCTCGACACCTATACACGAGTAGGAGTGACTTAATAATGTACATATATACCACACTAGGCATACATCACAACGAATCTAACATAAACCTCGGCCATTTCTCCTCGGTCAATGCATATATACAATATGGGTCTTAAGTCATGGGTCGGTAACCCTGATTACGGATAATAAACAAGATTAGAAAATTCGAGTCGTGACAATAGAGCTTACAATTTCTAAACCAATGCCCAAGTGTATGGCATAAATGATAATTTCCTTCTTTTCCTTTTCCTTTTGGGACTGTGAAGTAGAAGCGACCTTAGGTTTAACTTGTTCCACAGGCTTTGTGATAGTCATAACAGCCTTGACAACTTTAACTTTGCCTTTTCCATTTTTTTCTGAGCCTTTCCTTATAGAACTATCAACATATTAACAATAGGTTTCTTGACATTCTACTCAGCAATTTTAAGCATCAAATGCAAATCTGAGATAGACTTATCCATGTTATTCATGTTATAGCTCATCACAAATTGTGAATAACTATAAGGCAATGAATTCATGATCAAATTCGTAGCCAACTCTCGACTTATGGGAAATCCAAGTCTAACAAGATGGTCAATATAGCCCTTCATTTTCAGAACATAAGGACTAACTGATGCACCCTCAGCCATTTTGCAGGAATGAAGATTCCTGATTGTCTCGAACCTTTCTTGCCTAGCCTATTATTGGAGCATTTCCTTCAGCATCGTAGCCATGTCGTAAGTGTCCATGTATTCCATTTCCTTCTGAATTTCAAGAACCATAGTTGCCAACATAATGTATGCAACATCACTTGAGTCATTGGCATGCATAATATGTGCATCCTTCACAGCTCTTAAAGCATTGGCTGGTGGTTCTTCAGGAATAGGATCATCTATGACATACAACTTGCGTTCATGCTTAAGAACAATTCTCAAGTTTCTGAAACATCAAGAAAGTTTGTCCCATACAACTTATAATTCTCAAGGATGGATCGCAGTGACAAGGGATTAGTGTGATTTGAAGAGATCATAGATCTACAACAAATATTATTTAAAATTTCATTTTAGTATAGAGGAATAGATTTCAACTAAATTAACAACTCTCCTTAAAACACTATGTAACTTTTAGTGTTTTTTATGAGATTATGATATCATATGTCATAGCATGTTTTATATCATCAAGTGCACAAAACTCAAAATTGTTTCGATAGCTTTATCAAGTCTAACCATTTCAAATAGTAGATTAACCGTACTCAACTTGCCTCACCAAGATAACATAATACACTCTGTGGAGGCAAACCCATATTGATGTGATCGAAGTCTTGACAAGTGTTTGAAAATGGATGACAGTTGACTTGAAATTTAGAAAATGAATTTTTTATTTGTTTTAGTGATTATAAATAAAACAATATTAATATCATATATTACAATGCAAGTACAATCACTAAACAAGTTAGGAGATTTTACTAATATTGACTATCATACAAATTTCCTTGCACTACGGGCAGGGGTAGAGGAGGCAGCACCTTTTTTTTTAGACAACGAATTTCACTTCCAAAAATTGAAAATCGCCTAAGATTTCTCATTATTTTAGTCAATTTAATTGACCAAAACTGACCCTTATTTTAATTCTGAAAGTATTAATTAAAACATTTTTAATTAACTTGGGTCCACCTCTAACTTTATATTTTATCTTAATCCAATCAAAATTTAAGATACTTTAAATCCTTATCCAATTAGAATGTGTAATATATCTCACCTATCTTATAGGATTTGTATCCAATTACAAGTTTATCTCCTATTTAATAGGAATATACTAACAGATAATCATAATGAGATATGTGATCTGTCAAATCCAAAAATCTTAAATCAGTAATTACGGTTAATTCGGGTTTAAGGAAGTTAAATTATGGTTTTGGCTGCGAGTCAGAAATTAAACACTGGTGAATTTGAGATTTATAATTAATTTTATTAATCTGTGATGTTTGCCTAGTGTTATGTATTATAAATTATTTTATTTTGCGAAATTTGGGTGATTCAGTAAATTTGATATTCACGAGGTTTTGTTTCGAGATACTTGTCGAGACGGGTGCCGAGATAGTCAAAATATTGACATAAATATTAGTTTCAAATTTCGCAACGAATAATTAAATTTAAATTAAAAATTTGAAATTTGGACTTTAAATAGACTTAACGAGCTGACAAGGGGATTTACCTCGGTTTGCATATAAATCGAGATTGGAGGTAGTGTGAAATAAGACGAAGTTGTGTAAGATCTTGTTTCGAGTTTGGGGTCAGTCGACAATAGTCGAGCTTAAGATTTGGTCCAAACTAGTGCAAGTTTGGATAAGTATGGCAAGAGGATGAGTCCATACCGTGATGCCCATGCCACAAATGGCATCGGGGTCGTCCCAACAAGGCACCAGGTCTGACAGGAAAGGGAAAAAGATCATCGATCACAGAGATAGACGAGGACAGAGGCCTAGACATGATGATCACCAGGCAGTCAGTTCCCATGCGATAGTACCTACACAGTCGGCACAGCTGTCAAGTGGTGGTTATGCCGCGGCAGGGACATAGGCAAGCCAGAGGATCATGGAGCGGGGCCAGAGGACAGTATTGTCAGAGTCAGGGCCAGGGGTCAAGACACAGGCATCTTACTTGTTTCAAATGCAGACAGCCTGGACACATTAAGAAAGAATGTTTGATGGCTTAAGTAGCACCGATTGCAGCACCACCAGTTCAAGCCAGGGAGCGGGTACATGCTGTAGCACAGCCAGACCGCGAGGCCACCGGACAGCTCATCGAGGGTATGATTTCGATTTGCGATCGTTTTATGCACCGATAGATGAGTTATTTCTGGACGTATCACCGGACAGCCAGATACTTATTGATTTTGGTTCCATAGTATCATTTATTTCTGGACGTATGGTTGATGAGTTAGGATTAGCACCGATTACAGTTAGTACACTCCTGATTCTCAGCACAGCAATAGGGGAGAAGGTTTACCCTAACATGATTTGTGAGGTTGCACGATAGAGATCTCTCAGGACACCAACTCCCTATCGACCTATGCGTCTAGAGTTCTTAGAGTTCGATGCACTTTTGAGCATGGGTGGCTAGCGTCGTATCATGCCCGGGTGGATTGTTTCGTAAGATAGTGACTTTTCGGATCACGACATACCGAGTTCGGTTTCCTTTGGTGATGCGAGTATACTACCGACCACTAGGGGTAGATTGGCTACGACCTTAGAGATGGAAGTGTTTACAGGAATAGTAGAGTCAACCGAGACACCAGAGGTTAGATTTGAGTATGTCCCAATTGTCAGTGAGTTTCCCGATGTCTTTTAGGAGGATCTACTAGGATTGCCCCTACACGAGAGAGATTGAGTTCATTATTGATTTAGTGTCGAGCCTGTAGTAGATAGCTAGCGAGCCGTCTTAGGATGGCACGGAAGGAGCAGGATGAGTTGAAGACTCAGCTGGAAGACTTGCAGAATAAGGGATTTATACACCCGAGCACATCACCATGGGGAGCACCGGTCTTGTTTGTTAAGAAGAAGGATAGTAGCTTGAGGATATGCATTAATTATAGGAAGTTGAACCAGGTGACAGTACGGAATCGTTACCCTTTGCCTAGGATCGACGATTTGTTTGACCAGTTAGCAGGAGCCCATGTCTTCTCTAAGATCGATTTGAGATCGGGTTATCATCAGCTTAGGATTCGAGATGGAGACATACCTAAGACTGCATTCAGCATCAGATATGGGTTATTTGAGTTTACATTGATGTCGTTCGGACTAACGAATGCACCGGCCATGTTCATGGACTTGATGCACAGAGTATTCAAGCTGTATTTGGATAGATTCGTTATAGTCTTCATTAATGACATATTGATCTACAGCAAGACTCGCAAAGATCACGGGCAACATTTCAGGCAGATATTGATGACGTTGGATGACGTTGAGAGAGCACAAACTGTATGCTAAGTTCAGTAAGTGTGAGTTTGGCTGTCAGAAGTCAAGTTCTTGGGACACGTGATCAGCGACAGAGGTATATCAGTGGACCCGAGTAAAATTCATGTCGTCATCGACTAGCCGACACCTGAGACAGTGACAGATATCAGGAGCTTCCTAGGGTTGGCAGGATATTATCGGCGATTTGTGAAGGATTTCTCGAATATCGCCGCGCTGATGACTAAATTAACAAAGAAGGATGTACATTTTGATTGGTCAAAGGAGTACGAGGACGCATTTACACAGTTGAAGATGAGACTGACTACTGCACCATTACTAGTGTTGTCAGAGCCAGGCAAGGGATTGACAGTTCATACTGATGCTTGCGGCATAGGGCTAGGTTGTGTACTAATGCAGGGAGACAGCGTAATCGCCTACCTATCCCAACAGTTGAGGACCCATGAGAGGAATTATCCAGTGCACGACTTGGAGCTTGCAGCAGTCGTATTTGCACTGAAGGTATGGAGAAATTACCTACATGGTGAGAGGTTCACATTATATACGAGATCATAAGAGTTTGAAATATTTATTCACTCGAAAGATCGAACATGAGACGACGACGTTGGCTAGAGTTCTTTGAAGGACTACGACTTCTCCATCGAATATCGATGCAGGAAGGCAAATGTCGTAGCAGATGCATTGAGCAGGATATGACCAGATTCTGAGACAGTTGTCTGCCGTATGATGCACGAGTATGGTTTACTTGAGGCGGCGGCAACACTGAGTTTGACATAGGTTTTTGCTACGGCGGACACACAGATTTGTGGACAGATTGGTGTACCGTCTATTTTTATTCCGCGAGTGTTTGAGTGTCAGAAGGCTAACGAGATGCACTCGAGATTCAGTGAGATGACACGCAGTCCCGATTACGCAGATTGGAGCGAGTATGTGGATCAGTGTTTGAGGCACCGAGGGAGGTTATGGATTCCAACAGTGGCAGATATACGCGATGGGATACTCCAGGAGGCTCACAGGTCCCGGTATACAGTGCATGTTGGCAGGACCAAAATGTATCATGATATGCGACGATTATTTTGGTGGTCAGGGATGAAGGCGGACGTCGGCGCCTATGTTAGGGGTTGTGAGGTGTGCCAGCAGGTTAAGGCTGGGCACAGGAGGCCTGGAGAGCTATTGCAGCCGCTGCCCATCCCTAAGTGGAAATGGGAGCACATTACGATGGATTTCGTTTGTGGATTACCGTAGACTTTGCGGAAACACGATGCGATATGGGTGATCGTGGACAGGTTGACGAAGTCAGCTCATTTCCTACTAGTTTCTATGAAGTATAATTTCACATAGTTGAACATATTATTCGAAAGAGAGATTGTACGACTGCATGAAGTACCAATTTCGATTGTTTCAGAGCGAGACAATCGTCTTACATTAGCATTGTGGCAAGCTATGGAGGAGCAGTTTGGTACTAAATTACAGTTTAGCATTGCATTCCATCCTCAAACAGACGGACAGTCAGAGAGATTAATACAGATACTCGAGGATATGCTCAGGGCATGTGTGTTGCAGTTTGGTGGGTCTTGGGAGGAGTACTTGTCGCTCTGTGAGTCGCTTACAACAACAGCTATTTGGCCAGTATTGGGATGCCACCATTTGAAGCTCTATACGGTAGACCATGTAGATCACTGGCTTGTTGGGCAGAGCCCGAGGATACAGCGGCCGCGGGGCCTGAGATTGTTGTGGATCATACAGAGAAGGTGAGACTGATTCGTCAACGGTTGTTGGCTGCCCAACACAGACAGAAGAAGTATGCGGATAAGTACCGCAATGGGCTGAGCTACGAGGTAGATGATTGGTCTACTTGAAAGTTTCTCCGTTGAAGGGTCATTAGAGATTTGGGATCAAGGGGAAACTAGCACCAAGATTTATTGGGCCGTTTCAAATTGAGAAACGAGTTGGGAAGGTCGCTTATTAGTTGAGATTGCCAAGTCGAATGGTAGGTGTTCATAATGTTTTTCATATTTCGATGTTACGGTTGGCTAGATCAGGACCGAGACCGATGGTTGATATGACTAGAATCGAGGTTCGACCAGATATGACCTACGAGGAACACCCTATTGAGATAGTGGATCGCAAGGTACAGACTCTTTAAAGGAAAGAAATACCACTTGTACTCGTTCGATGGCAGTATCATAAAACGAGGGCCTCACTTGGGAATGAGAGTCTACCTTGCGAGAGCGATACCCCCACTTGTTCCAAGGTAAAGATTTCATTAAATTTGAACCTTTTAGTTGGGAAGATTGTAACGACCCGCTCTAATTAATCCCGATTAACTGACAAATTACAGATTAAGATCATAAGCTCAAACCCACGTGGACGTCGCAGAAAAGTCCAGGGCACGCCTAACGAGGTAAGATTTGTTATTTTTGTGTGCGAGTGTTTATTTATTTTACTATTATTAAATAATTCACGTCGCATTATTTGATATTTTATTGGTCGCGTTGTGCGTGTTTAGTGACGAGAGTGTACGACGTCGCGGTGAGCGTGTAACGCCGGTGTATGGGATAGTCTGGGATTTAGTTGTCACATCACACATCCCATCACATCACATATTACATCACCATACCTAAACCCATCCCTCATCATTTCTCTTTTTCCTCCAAAATTAAAAAAAAAAAAAGATTTTCATTTAAAACGGAAAGAGAGAGAGGGTGAGGACGCCTAGTGAGAGAGAGAATAGAGGAGAGGAAAGAGAGAGAAAAGAGAGAAAAAAAAGAAAAAAAAGAGAGAAAGAGATAGAAAAGAGAGAGAGAGAGGCGGTCGGGAGAGAGAGACGGCCATGAGAGAGAGAGAAAGAGAGATAGAGACGGCCGAGAAATAGAGAGGGAGGTGAAGGGAGCTTCGGCGAGGAGCGAGACGGGAGGCGCGGACGGCGACTCGCGGCGACGTGAAGGCGGGAGATCGGGAACAGCGATCAAGCGACGGGAGATCGGGAACCCGCGGCGCGCGGCTGTGAGCGACTGAACTACGGCGCGGATCGGCGGACGGCGAGTCGGCTCCAGCAGCGGCGGCGGCGAGGCAGCTCAGCGGCGACGCGCGCGAGCGGAAGAGACAGCGAGCGACAACGGCGCGCGCAACGTGCGGCACGCCGGCGGCGGCGGCGAACGATGTGGAGCAACGGCGCGGTGCGCGCGTTGCGGAACGATCGATCCCGACGAAATGCAACGACGGTGGACTAGGAGACTATAGTCGTATATCGAGCGCGTATCTCGAGGCGTGTGCGGGATTTTGTGAAGGCGATTTGCAATTGGTTTGAGGTAAGTAAACCCCGAGAAAATTAGTTAAAATTCATTTATGGTACTTATTTTATTTCACATTTCAATTATTCCATTGTGGTATTTATTGTTGTTCATTCTTGTTCATCCACTCCCGCGTGTGTATGTGTGTTTGTCGACGGGGTCGGGCATGGCACGGACTTACACCCGGGGCTAGCTACCCCGTATTTGTTCGAGTAATTGGCCATGTTTGGGTTATGCGGTGATTATTTTTCGCGAGACCCGTAGGTTGAGAGATGTTTGACTAAGACCTAAGTCTTCGTCATGGGTTCGTCTCGAGAGATGTTTGGATGGGTTTCTCCCATTCATAGGTTCCTCTCATTCGACCGTGAGATGTTTGGCGAGGTGGTCGTCATGGGTTCCTCTCGGTTTAGCTAAGACGATTCCCGGATGTCGGCAAGGGTTCTCTGTCACGCTACACTCGTGTCCAAATTCGACTTCTCAACGACTTATTTTCATGCGATTACTTTATTCTCGTTCCTTATTTAAATTGCATGAATTGTAGCCGTTTTATTAGATTTCGTGAATATTAGCTAACGTTCTACGGGATTTACTCACTGGGATTTGTCATTATTTTTGGTGACAAATCGCAGATCGATCGACTGACTTGGCCGGGGGAAGGGTCTTGGCGACTACCTCTAAGTTAGGAGAGCCCCATCAGCTTTTTGCGTAGGTGTCTGTATGCATTTATTTACTACTTTTATGGAATTTTTGGGATGACTTGTATACCTGATACATGTATATGCTCATCTTTTGTTCTTTTGTCGCTCTTTGATATACATGGTATCTAATGTCGGGTTTCCACACTATAAGGTTATTTATAAAATGCAAACTTTTCATTTCTACGATATTTGCATGCTTCAAAGACTTCCGCTTTGATATTTAACTTATATTAATTTAATATCGCGAACAACTTAACTTAGTCAATTTAATTTAAATATTCATAAAAAACATTCATAAATACTAAGTTAAGGCGAATAAGATACGTACAAAGGTTTAGGTCGCGGACAGTTAAAAATAAGTGTGCGGTGACGTGGCATGCTTGGTGACGTGTCTAGCGACGTGGCGGTACCGATTTGCCTCAGAGTTTGGGGTCGTCACAACACATGACTTAATTCATGTAGTGTTCTCATAGTGGGTCGGACCAGTACCTTGTTCCCTAACAAGTACTCATGATCTCGATTTGTATCCATATACGCATGATCATCACATGATCATCAATCAAGATTCACACTAGTCTTAATTCATTATAGTTCCCAGTATAAAGACCGACTAGGGACATTTAAGATATTTCAACAAATACTCATGGATCTTACTATAAGGTAAACATGCAATCACTTATAATAAAACAACAAATGAAAATTTCTATTTTATTAATAAAAGTTATAAGATAAACAATGTTTGTAGATTGACCTAGGGCACATGCCCCAACATATTTGTTATTCTAGTATTGTTTTAATTAAATGGAATTGAAGTATATACTTTTATTATATACTAATTAATTACGAGCGGAAAATATTGCTATTTTATTTTTTCATACTTAATTACATTTTTAAAAATGAAATGGATTAATCGATATTGAATTTTATAAAAAAACCTAATAAAATCCCAAATTCAGCTAGGTTGTTCTTGTACCTACTTGCATCAAGTCCTCTGCGTCATCGTTGACCTTATTTAAAGAATGAACTGATATTGAAATTACGTATACAGTAGAATTTTTTGTTTTGAAACATTAATAATAAATATATGTTTTTTTATTTCTCACTAGTCTCTACACTCGGGCATTGTCAATCCAAGTTTTTATTTTTATTTGCAAGCAGCTAAATGAACCTTAACGGACAGCAGTTCAAATTTTATTTTTGCCCTGCACGAAATGATATTATTGTCCCTTCATATAAAAAATTATTTGATCACTCATACCCCACTCACCCTCGCTCACCCATACCTCAGTCACTCAACAGAACCCCACTCTCAAACTGCACTCTCACCTCCAACCTAAATCCAAAGAAACCTAAGTGAAACCATATCGATTCGACGTCGTTAGTGCATTCCCTATTTTTTGTGCCGAACTCTGAGTCTTCTTAGTGTTTTTTAGTCGATTTTTGTGTTGTTGTTGTTGTTGGGTTCAGGGTTTCGGTTTGGGACTTGAATCTTGCATTTTGGGCATAGAACAAAACCCACTATTTTTAAGCATTTATTTTTTGGAGTTTTCAGATTTTTTTTATTCGTTCTTGTTGCCCGCGTGTTTCGGACACACTGGGTCGAGACTTTCGTCTCCCACCGTGTGACGACCCTAAATTTTGAGGCAAACCGGCCACCGCCACGTCGTCGGACACGTCACCGATGTTAGGGCATGCGCCCTAAGTCAATTTACAAACATTGTTTATCTTATAATTTTAGTTAATAAAATAGAGGTTTTATTTGTTGTTTTATTATAAGTTATTGCATGTTTACCTTATAGTAAGATCCATGGGTATTTGTTGAAATATCATAAATGTCCCTAGTCGATCATTATACTAAGAACTATAATGAATTAAGACTAATGTGAATCTTGATTGATGATTATGTGATGATCATGCATATAAGGATACGAATCAAGATCGTGAGTACTTGTTAGGTAACAAGGTATTGGTCCGACCCACTATGAGAACACCACATGAATTAAGTCATGTGTTACTCATGATAGGTATATCATTTAGTCATTCGACTTGAGATTACCATAGATTCAATATTAGGAGCATGATAATTTGACACAATCAAATGTTGTCTTTAACCGGACAATTATAAAGATTGTGATTGGTTATCGTGTGAATAATATGTGAAGGTGAGTAATCAAGATATAATTTGTCACTCTCGTATAGAGAGAGATATCAGTGGATCCCTTGATAAGATAGACTGATAATGGCTAAGTCCATGTGAATTGATATGATCAATGTCACTTGGATGTTTTTCAGTTTACCTAAAGATCGAGACTAGTACGATTGAACATTAAGGGTGACTTTCCATGTTTTACGTTTAATCAAAGGATATCGCACGACAATATGATATGATATACGTTATTAATTAGGTTGTATCGATGTTGATATTCATGCTACTTGGGTAGTCATAATGTCTTGTTAGAGACCGCTTACGACTTATGTACAAAAATGATTTTTGGTTCACTGCCAACGTCGCATGAATCTAGCGGGACCGCCGTTAACTGTTCGTAGCGTCTAAAAATTCGTACAATAGTCAATATTTGTATGATTTTCTAACTTTTTAGTGATTATTCATGCATTGAAATATATGATATTTATCTTATTTAAATATGATTACTAAAACAAACAAAAATCTATCTTTCAAATTTTAAGTCAAGTGTCATCCATTCTTAAACACTTGTCAAGGCTTCGATCACATCAATATAGGTCTACCTCCGGAGAGTGTATTGTGTTATCTTGGTGAGGCAAGTTGAGAAACGATTACTCTATTGTTTAAAATGGTTAGACTTGATAAAGCTATCAAAACGGTTTTGAGCCTTGTGTATACAAGAAGGTCAGTGGGAGCGTGGTTGTTTTCCTGGTGTTATATGTTGATGATATATTACTCATTGGAAATGACATCCCAACCTTGCAGAGTGTTAAGTCTTGGTTAGGGAAGTGTTTCTCAATGAAGGACTTAGGAGATACTGCCTAAATCCTTGAGATTAAGATCTATATGGATAGATCTAAAAGGTTTATCGTTCTACGTTAGAGTGCTTATATTGATAAGGTACTGAATAGGTTCAATATGCAAGACTCTAAAAGAGGGTCATTGCCAATGTCTCATGGTATAAATCTTAGTAAGACTCAATGTTCGGAGACTAATGATGAGTGAGAGTACATGAATACGATTCCATATGCATCAGCTATTGGATATATCATGTATGTCATGTTATGCACTCGACCTGATGTATCATATGCTTTGAGCGCAACAAGCAGATATCGGTCCGATCCCGGTAAGAGTCACTGGATAGCAGTAAATAACATTCTTAAGTACTTTAGAAGGACTAAAGAAGTGTTCTTAGTCTATAAAAGTTTGGAAAACGAGCTTGTTGTAAGTGGTTACACAGATGCAAGTTTTCAAACTGATATAGATGACTTCAGATCGCAGTCTGGATATGTGTTTACTTTGAATGGAGCGCGATGAGCTAGAAAAGTTCGAAGCAAGAAAGCTATCGCAGATTCTACAACAAAAAAATTTGAATATATTGCGGCATCGATGCACAGTAAGGAGGCAATTTGGATCAAAAAGTTCATCTTAGAACTTGGTGTGGTTAGAGTATAGCTAACCTCATTTGCTTGTATTGTGACAACAACGAGGCGATAGCACATGTCAAGGAACCAAAATCACATCACCAATCCAAACATATACTTAGACGTTTTCATCTCATTTGAGAAATCATTGAGATGGGAGACGTGAAGATTTGCAGAGTTCCTACAGAAGATAATGTTGCAGATCCTTTGATGAAGTCTCTTCCACAAGCGAAACGTGATGGTCATGTTAGGTCATTCGGTATTAGATACATGAATGATTGGCCCTAGTGCAAGTGGGAGATGTTAGGGCATGTACCCTAAGTTAATCTACAAACATTGTTTATCTTATAATTTTAGTTAATAAAATAGAGATTTTATTTGATGTTTTTATTATAAGTGATTGCATGTTTACCTTATAGTAAGATCCATGGGTATCTGTTGAAATATCCTAAATGTCCCTAGTCGGTCATTACACTAGGAACTATAATGAATTAAAACTAGTGTGAATCTTGATTGATGGTCATGTGATGATCATGCATATAAAGATATGAATCAAGATCATGATTACTTATTATGGAATAAGATATTGGATCGACCCATTATGAGAACACCACATGGATTAAGTCATAGGTGTTACTTATGATAGGTATATCATTTAGTCCTTCGACTTGAGGTTACCATATACTTCAATATTAGGAGCATGATAATTTGACACAATCAAATGTTGTCTTTAACCAGACAATTATAAAGATTGTGATTGGTTACTGTGTGAATAATATGTGAAAGTGTTTAATCAAGATAGAATTTGTCACTCTCGTATATAGAGAGATATCAGTGGATCCCTTAATAAGATAGAGTGATAATGGTCAAGTCCATGTGAATTGATATGATAAATGTCACTTGGATGTTTTTTAGTTTACCTAAAGATCGAGACTAGTACGATTGAACATTAAGGGTGATTTTCTATGTCTTATGTTCAATCAAAGGATATCGTAGGACAAAAGAATATGATATACATTATTAATTAGGTTGTATCGATGTTGATATTCATGCTACTTAGGTAGTCATAATGCCTTGCTAGATACCGCTTATAACTTGTGTACCAAAATGGTTTTTAGTTCACTGCCAACGTCGCATGAACTTATTGGGTCGCACACAATTAATGGCTTTGCACAATTTCAATTGGTCCAGAGTAATGAGTTTTATATGATAAAATTTATGACATAAAAGCCCTTACGATTTGTTATATGATAACTTATTAATAGAGGTGTATGTGTGATTTGCTTAAACTGCGTAAATACAATAATTGTATTACGAATAGGATTTTAAGTGAGGCCTTTAACTACACATATAAATAAAGGGTGGATCCCTAAAAAACGAAATAAGATTTCGTTTTACAATTTTTCGAGTTCTCTGGATTTAAATAGAGAAAGAAAAATCATTTTTCAATCTCTCTTGTGGGTAGCACTCCAAATTGTGGTCACCGTTCGTGTCTTGAAAATCAAACAATTAAAAGGAAAAATCATTTTTCAATCGTTTTTCAATTTCTGATAGAGGACGCGCACTTGAATGTCTTGAAAATCGAACAATTAAAAGGAAATCATGGAATAAGGTATGATTTACTTTCGTAAATTTAGTTAAATGGAACTTATTTTCGATCTTGTTGAGGTTTTTCAAAAGTTGTTTTGAATTTTTCGCTGCGTATGAACCCCAAAAAACCCATCAATAGAGTCATGTCATGTCACTTGTACATCTGTCCATGACGGCCCATGAACTAACCATCTAATAATCCAACTTAGGTAATTTTGATGTTTAAATGATTATTATGTCAAAATATACTAAGTTATGAGGTTTTACAACTTAATTTGTTTGTTTTGATTCATATTATATTATTTTAATAGCATAAGTCTTAATGATATGCAAATAAACAATGTAATCGAGTTTTGCATTGCTTAACAAACCAATAGGGTGGAAACTTAGACAAAAGGATACTATGAATATCAATAAAGGAGACAAAAAGGTATAATAAGTGTCAATATGCATGTATCGGGTGAAAAGCCTCTCAAAATGATCCAAAAAATAGTATAATATATAAATACAACCGATTCACAGTGAAGCTAGTGGAGGTGTTTTATATCGAGGTAGTCGTCAAACACCGCTTTCCCCGGCTTGTTGTAGGATCTGCAGCTTGCCACAAAAAGAATGACAAATTCTAGTGAGTAAATCCCAGAGAAATTCAGTTAGTATTTACAAGAAATCTAAGAAAAACGGCTACAATTCATGCAGATAAAGTAAATAAACAGAAATGTAAAGCATGAATATAAGTCGCAGAGATAATCAAAAATATGGAACGCGAGTGTGGTGTATAGCAGTCGAGCCCTGGGACGCAAATATTAAACCGAGAAGGCCCTGGAGGCAAGATAATCATCGCCTCCTCTTCACAGTCGAAATGAGGAACCCAGTTTGTCGAAAGGTAGACTTCCGCCCAACGCCTCAAATGAGAGGAACTCTATGACACATGCGAGCCTCACGTCAACCCACTCTCAAGTTCATCGACTCACGGAGAGAAATCTCATGTGTAGTTTAAGGTATGACCAACATCGTATCAACAATTGAATCGTCATCTACGAGAGAGCCGGAATGGGTCATACCGTCCTTTCGACCATACACAGACACGCGCGGGAATAGAGTAAGTATGTAAGCAAGCGGCGAAAAGTAATAGTGGAATACGTAAATTTCAAGAAAATTAAGTAAATTCTAAGCCGACTTTTTCGTGAGTTTACTTACCTTAACGCTCGTGAAATTGCTCAGAAAAGACTCATTATCGCACCTCGAAGCGTGCTCCCAGACACAGACTAGTTTCACATTTCCCTGGTGTCCAATTTTGTCATTTTAAAATGTTTTAGTGTCATATTTAATAATTTTATAATGAAAAACCAAAATTTAGAATTTGATTACGAATTTTGGTTATGGCACTTTTTTTAGTTACATCGGAGTGTCATACGCTCGAAAAGTCTCGAAAACCTATTTTTCAATCTTTCTCTAATTTTTTATATTTTCTCTGATTTTTTCGGATTTTTTTTTCATAATTTTCTTATTTTTCTGTAATTTGTTTTATTTAGAATTATTTATAAATTATTTTTAAAAATATCTTAATTGTATTTATGTGGGTTGGGTCTGAACTGGGCCCAGTTCAGCTGAGCCCGATTCGGCCCAACCGAGTCGTTGGGTCCAGGCGAGATCCCCCCCTCCCCAACATAGTCACTCTCCAGAGAATTTGTCTTTAGAGCATAGACAGAGAAATTTTATTTTATTTTTTATATTAAATTCTTCTTTTTTTGGTTTCCTAAACAATAACAACATCAACAACTATAACATCAACAACATAACACAACACCACCATTAAAACTTCAATTTCTTCACAAAGAATTTAACAACATCAACAACCACTCACCTCGATCTAGGAAGATTGCCGTGAGAGCCTACGAGAGGAGAAGCAGCGAGAGAGATGAGAGGCAGGAGTTGAGAGAGGGATCAAATGAGGTGGTGATGAAAGTTGGAGAAGAAGATGAAGAAGAAGAATAAGAAAATTGGAAATGGAGAATCGATTAGATGGAGAGCGTGATTAAAATGGGTGTGTGATTTGGAGAGGAGAGAGAAAAATGTATGTGAGAGAGAGAAAAGTGGGGACGGTGATGTGATGTGATGGGTAATGTGACCACTAAACCCTGACTACCCATACACTCGAGTTACGCGCACCCTGCAGCATTCTACGCTCTCGTCACAACGCACGCACAACGCAACCGATTGAAATTCTAACATTAGTATGACGTGAACATTAACTAAAAATAAAATAAAATAACACGTGTCACACAAAAATAACTACAATTACCTCGTCAAGCGTCCACCTAGTATGAGCTTTGGGTCATAATCTATAATTAATCAATTAATCGAGATTAAATAAAACATGTCTTTACATACCGAGATGAAGACTTCTTTTACAATCTCAGTGGGTGGCGACCGAGACCTCTTCAAAGGTCGTAATTAGAGTCGATTGAGACTTGTAAAGAAGTCTCGGTGAGAGTTAGCTGAAACATTTAAAGATGTCTCAGCCCTGTGTGTTCGAAACCCACGACAACATTTCCTCACTTCTAGGGCACGACGAGACTAGATTCGACCTTGTTCGACGAAAAAAATAGTCCTAAAACACTTCCGACTTAGTATGACTGCTCTACAATGGTCAAAATCGAGAAATTGAGAGGATTTATGGGTGTTGGGGTGAAGGTGAAGGTGATAAGAGGGGCAAGGGTATTTTGGGGATTTTAGGAAAAAAAGTGGGGTACATTTACAATTGAAATTTAAAATCGAGGTATATGATTGACAACTTGAGTAATGGGATTCGTTGAGCAAGTTTGGGGTATGTTTATTCGTTGTCTTAATTGACAAATAAGCACATCAATACTTACACAGGTCCTTTTTTTGTTTGAGTTCTACGCAAATCCTTCTATATATTACAATGGTTATAATGAAATATACAATATATTTCCACAATTCCACCAAAGAAAAATATACAGTATATTAGAACATCTAGGGGTGCATATGGATTAGATCCAATCCAATTAGGGTCAATCTGTAACCTAATTCAATTATCGAGGATTGAGAAATGGCAATCCAGTCTAGTCCATTTATTTCGCTAATCCAACTTGATCTAGTTTACTAAATGTCGATCGAATTGGATCAAGTTATGCAGATTGGCAATTATAAAATTAATATTTTAAATTAAAACTTAAGTAATCCCAATGAGTAACAAGAAAGTAATTATGATTAATAAGAACAATGTTGAATATAACTTTTAATTCAAATAGATTAGTTTTAACATTTTTTAAAATTTATTTGACTAGATAGCTTTAAAATGTATATTTGAATATGAAAAGAAATAAATTAAATTGCGAAAAAAATCAGATTTTTGAATGTATATAAATAAATAATAGATTAAGGAAGATGCTAAACATATCCACTTAGGGCACTCAATTCGGTGCTCCTTAGTAGAAGTGTCTTTCGATACACCATGAACGTATATCTCGAGATGTACCAACTGTGCACCTACCAATTTAAGTGCGCGAAATCGGGTGCTCAAAGTGAATATCCCAATCATTTTTCATAAATGAATTAGTGGCATAAAAATGAAACCACATCATAATATAGTTCAAGATTAATTTTAAGAGTATAATGGCCTGTTTGGTTCAAATATTAGTGAATCCTAACACATGGGATTAATTAGTGATAGGACTAACACATGGGTTTAGATAGTTTAGTCCCATTTGTGTATCTTGTTTGGTTGGGAGTTTTAAGGTTGGGATTAAATGAGGTTGTACATGTACATTTACCAAAATACCCTTATATAAATAACACCAAAACCCCTCCATTTCACACATTTTTCACTCTTTGCTCAAGAAGAAGCGTGCTCAAAGAAGAAAGACGCAATTTTGTGGTATCGTTGTCATTCTTGCTCATGATGATCGATCCGATCTTGCTTGTGGTGGCGATGGAACACATCGGTGATCCTTATGTAAGGTAAATCACAAAGTTATGATCTTCATCAAGCATTTTTAAGGTTGTCGTTAGAATCATGATGTACCTAATGCATATATGATGCATTGTCAATTCAATAAAATCAAGATTCGATATTGATCTTGTGCTTGCCACGAATTGGTAAATTCAATAGAATCACGATTATATATTTTATATAGATATAGAGAACATTGAGCAAGAAAAATTCGAATACCTTAATAAAATGATTGACAAAAGCGAAGAAGAATACCTCAAAATAATCGATTTCGAAATTTGGTTCGATTTGGTAGAAAAGTATCGAACTGTTCGAACGCGGCTTAGGGTTTCTCCTCTCCTTCTCGCACAAACCGGCGCCTTGCGGTTCACGACCTTCCTCCTCCTCGCTTCCTCTCCGTGTCGATGCAAAACGGGGAGGGAGAACGAAGAAGACATTTGGCCAAAACGAGGGAACGGAGGTGCGGCTCTCGCGAAGAAGATGAACAACACGGGGGACGGCCGATTTTAACAAAACAGTGCAGTCTTTTGTTTGGTGTTTGTTTTAATGGGAGGGGTAAAGTGGTAATCTCCTCCACCACCCACTAAGGATTAGCTAATCCCACAAAAATTGGTGGTATTATTTAATCCACTACCATGCCTCTTAACTAGTCCGTTGGCCTAATTAATCCTCCAAACAAACAGCGGATTAACTAGTCCAGTGTAACTAATCCGAGCTAATCCCACGAACCAAACAGGCCATTAAGTGTATATATATTTAATATATAAAAGTTTGATCGCGGATTGGATCTGCGGATTAAGGAGTCAATTTGCAAATCAGTCAATCGTGCGGATTGCATTTTTTGGAATCCAATCCAGTTTAATAAACTCAAAATTATGAACAAATTAGAGCAAACCGAACAAGATCGACCTGAATCCACATATTCGCGGATTTCATGAACATCACTAAAAACAACAACAAATTATGTAATCTAGTATCATAGCATGCGTAGTATAACCTTAATTAATTAATTTTAATAATCGATCTGCTTTGTCGGCCCAAAGCCGGCCCACTCTCCATCCAATCTTACAAAGGACAGGCTCTATTAATTCACAAATAAATGCGTAATTAATACCACTTGGCTTTATACGTTAAATGAACAGTTACAGTCAAGCCCCATCACAGAGTAGTACATAAGATGACACAAATGTATTTGTCGCTAATTCACATATAGTAGTACTGTAAGTCCGTAAGCGTTGATTGAAAAATTGCTAGGAGTTCCCAATCCCACATGTTGTTGTCGTTTTTTTTTTTTTTTTTTTTTTTTTTTTTTTTTTTTTTTTTTTTTTTTTTAAGAGCCAATTAAATCCACATGTTTGCCTGGAAGTCTTCGAACGTCTTCTTTTATGGACTCTTGTGTTTTGCACTCTTCGCAAGCCCTGGGCGTTTAAGAGTTTTGGTCACATTGTAACGAAAAAGATAGATAAGGACGCAAGCATGACACGTACGGGACCACGGGTCATGTCTTCAAGAACTTTTTTTTGGAAAATGAGGAGTGCTGGAACCCTATTATTATCTATCGCATTCGTGGTTGTTCATAAAAATTAAGGCGATCATTGATAGTCTTTAAAATATAAACATCGAGGCTAAATTACTTTTTATTAATAGCTTATTTTTTTAGAATTTTTGCTTTAAAAATTAATGTGAAACCCCCAATTAGCATTAATGAAATAACTTTAAATTATGGGTAAAATTGAAAAAAAAATCATAAATACACATTTGATTTCCTAATGTGAAACATATTGTGTAACAAAAAAAAAAATTCAATGTGACAAAAAATATAGAACGAAGGGAGTAGTCTTGTGCATGACTAACTAATTGAGTGGCCCAATAATTTGGTATGAAGTTTTGGAAATAAGAGGTCTTGGGTTCGAACTTTGTGGGTGCAAAAGTTGTTTCTTTCCTATAAAAAAAAAAAATTGATGTGCAAGCGAGCCCTCTGTCCACGTCTCGAGCTAGATGCAGACAAACGTATTTCGCGGTGCATAACACGCGGTCAAGACCGAGCCTAACATGCGTTATGGTTTGGATTACTTAATTTTGATGTCATTTTAGCTTCTTCTTTTTTTGCCAAAGGCTTGAAGTCTAACTTGTCATAGTGTAGAATGATTAGTGCCCCGAGATGCGTGCTAAAGATGCAAATGGGTAGAAGAATATCCACGTGTGATGAAGATTTACTTTAACGAGTACATATATGAGATTTTTAATGGGGATGGGGATGAGGATTGGTACAAAATCTCATACCCACACGGGTATGGGTACGAGTGTGGATAATAAAATATACCCACGGAGATTCACAATGGTAATACTCACGGGGATACTCATCTACCCATGAGGATCCTCATATATCAATTTATATAACACATGATATTTGTTATATATATAATATATGATATTTATATATAAAAATTAGATAATGTTATATAGTCTTCACTCCAAAACATTAACCTCTTAATAAAATTTATAATTTTGATTTATTTTGTTAATTAATAATTATATGTTTTATTTTGAATTGTTTGCAACTATATTTATATTTTAGAATTTTAAGATCAAAAGTATTGAAAAATGTTGATGACTTGGTGGTTTAAAGAGATACTGACTTTAAGGGATATTTTGAATTTGTGCTTTTAGTTTTGCGTATGCCAATGATTTTGTAGAAACTTAATTATAAGTGTTAAAACTTGGTAGTTAGATTATTATTTTTTTGCATGATATGTTGATTTTTTTTGTTGGAATTTCATTAATTATGTTGTTATGTTTGTATATTTGACGTCTTATTTGTTACCATTCCTTTTTTGAGAATTCCTGCTGGGATCCCCAATGGGGAACGGAATCGGAAAAAAAAAAAATTATGCGGGGATTCCCCATCCCTGCAAAAATCCCCACGAAAATTCTCATGAGAATCCCCAATGGGGAATGAAATAGGTAAAACATTTTACTTTTATGGATTTCTCATACCCACGGATATTTGATAAGTATGAGGATGGGTATAAAGATTCATCATCAAATGAGTATGAGTGATAAATTTTTTAGTTGATATGAGTATGGGAATGAGGTCCCTATCCCCTACCCTTCCCATTTGCATAAGGAGCATCCTTATGCGTGACCTATATATTGTGTTACTAGTATATCCATGGTATTGCTCTAGTAACAATATAAGTTGCAATATCTTATCTTAGTTGGAGATACGGTGAGCGAGAGAGAGAGAGCTACTACTACTTGCGACTTCTCCTTAATAGTGTCTTTCAACTTATCTTATACTAGTCGATTTCTCTGCTGTGAAAGTTATTAAAATTTTAAGAGAAAGTTAATAAACTACTAATTTACATGAATATATTGTAATATTTTTTACAATTAAAATTATAATTCATTATAATCAACTCGAAATATACAATAGAGGGTAAAAAATATTTAGTTATAAACCACGCACTTATCAAACATCTTGAACAATCCTTATAACAACGAACATAGAGATTTGAAGTTGTTGATCGCACTGCAAGATCTCGATACGTCTTGGAGTGTCATGCAGCTCAACAATCGCCACAACATTCCATTCGAGTGTGAAGAACTCTATAAGAGGTACTTGAATGTTGCTAAAATATGCAGTAATTGTGAACTTATGATCTATATATATAAAGAAAATATTAATTATTTGTATAAATGATGTTGCAGTAACCAAAGGGATGGTGTACGATTTGAAACGTATATTAAATACATAGAAACAACTATTCATTAATCAAAAAAAGAATTTAAATACACTTAATTGTTATTTCGATCAAATACAAACTATAAATAAATTCAATAAATGGGTGAATGAATATATTCTTTGAAATAATCAATAACACATAAATAAATACCTTAAAATGAAAAAAACTAAAAAATTAAAAAATTATATTGGTGAAAAGATAATGCATGTCAACTTTCTCGCAGCTCCAACTTTTATATATATATATACTAATATAGTATATCAAATGGGGCAGATAAATTGGCACATTAATGTGTTTTATTGGGAAGTGCAAATTCTTATCGTACGTATGGGGAGTCTAGCTCTGTCATTAATTAATTCCGGTATGAACTTTATTCAACAATATTAATTACTCACTCCGTTTCATATTATTTATCGCAATTTTGAAATTTTGTTCTTATTCTATAATATGTGTCACATTAAAAAATTATGGGTATATTTATGGTCTTTTTTTTAATTTTACTCATAATTTAAAGTCATGTCATTAATGTCAATTGGGGGTTTCCCATTAATTTCTAAAGCAAAAACTTTTGAAAAATAAGCTATTAATGATGGGTAATTTAGTTTCAATGACTATTTTTTTTAGTACAAAAATATCTATCTTTTTAAGACTTTCAATCATCATCTTAATTTATGTCACAAGCCCAAATGTAACAAATAATGTGGACCGGAGGGAGTAATATTCAATCTTGTACATGTCTTGAAGAGTTCATTTCAAGTGCTCTAGCTAGGGCCATCCTCCAATTTGGAGGTCCTTTTGTTACGTTTGTGTTCTTTGATTTTTAAAGTTCTCGGTACTTTTTTTTTAACACTCAGTATTCGGACTAACTAATAACTCCAAAATCGCTTCGAGTCGGCTCATAACTGAGGTAAATTAAAGAACCCCCAGCGGCTGACATCAGCTTCATCCATATGACTTGAATTCGAGTCATAACTTAAGGCACTCATTCCGAGTCAGCTCACAACTGAGGTAAATTAAAGAACCCCCAGCGGTTGACATCACCTTCATCCATATGACTTGAACTGGAGTCACAACTTAAGAGACTCGAGTGTCAAACCACTCGAGCTAACGAGTTGTATTGGTGATTTTTAAAGTTCTCTATCCTAATAATGAAGTTCCTAACAAACATATTTGTTGGGATTGTGATTGATGCTCGGAGTTGGGTCTTACGTTTACAAGGCCACCCCGCCTAATCCAAGTTTTGAAGAGTGTACATAAATTAAGTTGTTTATATATGGGCTTAATTTAATTTGACAGTGAGTGAATTCTCCAAATTAAATGCCAAGCGATTAAGTTCGGAGTATTCCATGCCAAACATAAAAGGTAGTCTTTCATCTCAACTTACG
The DNA here is from genome assembly GCA_039657325.1 of Stephania cephalantha. NCBI lineage: Eukaryota > Viridiplantae > Streptophyta > Magnoliopsida > Ranunculales > Menispermaceae > Stephania > Stephania cephalantha. Next base: position 48,200,243 of record CM077573.1, read on the forward strand.
CAAGTCGACGTGAGACTATTCTTGTTACTCCATCTGTTTCTTTATAAGTGTCTTTTTAGCCATTTTGAAATATTTCATAATATTGATAGTTTCAATACACATCAATTACTTAATTGACTTTTATATCCTTCATATAAAAAGAAAGTCTATTAATTACACATTAATAACTAGTGTATGTAAAAGCGGTGGGGTTATGAGAGATAAATAGTAATTTAATTATTTAACTACCACTTTCTCCTCAATCGAGATAATTAAATGACTTTCTTAAAAAATGTGAACAACCTTAAAATGACACTTATATAGAAACGGATGGAGTATAATTTAATAATGATCTCCAACAATTAAATCTATAATAGTTAATGGAGATATCAAAGTAATCAAACCTACATGAAAACAATGGAAAAAAAAAAAAAAAAACACCCGACAAGAAAACGTGTTTTGGTGGTAGGATAAGTGGATAACAAAGCCATTCCATGCATTTAAATATGGGGTTATTTTCTTTTAATATATTTCCTCAAAAAAGAAAATCTTTTCCTTTAATATATAAGTTTCTAAAAAGCAAGTTGCACGTGTTTTTTTTTGTTAATCGGAGGTATTCAGATATTATTAATGGCTCGACGTTTGCTGTCGCGGGAAATCAAACTCGACATCATGCGCCTAACAAGTTTTTTTTTTTTTGTTATAATTATAACCAAGATTAGCCGAGACACTTCAAGTTGGCCACAACTTGTAGTTGGCTAGTTGGCTTTATCAATTTACCTGTCAAGTTGCCTATCTCTTTCAAGGATATATTCAAGATATTTTGATACTATATATAATTACGTTAGTTCGTTTTTTATTATTACATAATAATCAGTAAGGTAGGTTTTACAATATGTAGCATTATTTTTCTGGTTCATTATTGATCTATATTTATTTTTTTAATAAGAAATAAATTAATCAACTATTGCGACTTAAACACCCAATTAACTTAATTCATACTCAAGCGACTCTATATCAAATCAGTGAGCTACACACTTGATTGGTATTATAGATCTTTATTTATCTTAATTTTTTAAAATTAATCAATATATTAGGCGGCTTAATAATTTAATATGAGATTTGGGAGTAAGTGTTATGGGCAAACCTTAATGGGGACAAATATATCGTTTCTTTTCTTATAAAAAATAATTCTTCAAATTATTGTTACTTTTAAAATAGGAAAATGTTAAATTGACATATATATTTTTGTTATACACAGTAGAGTAGAGAGGTTTTTTTTTGACACATTTTGAAACATGTACTCATGCATCTAGATACATAATTTAAAGGATCTCAAACTTTATATTTTTGATTAGCTTCACTAATTCACATTTATTTTTATTTACTTAATTTTTTGGTTAAATTGGTTAAAATATCTTAACTTTTTGCAACTTTTGTTTTTATATCCTAACATTTTAAAATTTATTATTATATCCTAACCTTTCTAGATTTAATTTGTATGATTGTATCTTAAACCACTTTTAAATTTCAAATTTGATGATGTGACACTTAAATAATGAGTTTAAACTTTAAATCAACAATTAGTTTGATAATTATAGGTAATAAAGTGGTTTTTAAACTCATAATTAAAGTGTCGCTCTTCAAATTTTAAGTTAAAAACTTAATTGGAATACAAATTTAACAAATCAAAAACTTAGTTGGAATACAAATTTAACAATCTACAAAAGTGAAGATATAATAATAAATTTCAAAAAGTTAGGATATAATAAAAAGTTGCGAAAGGTTATGATATTTTAACCGATTAAACCTAATTTTTTTCTATTTTTTTGTTGTTAAGAATCTAAGATAATGTTGATGAATTGGAACTTGGAGAAGAGGTCAATGGAAGTATATACATAGATGTTTCAACAAAATCAAAATAATGAAGAAAAGGAAAGGAAAGGAAACGCTTAATCCATGCATGTTCTACTAATTATTTAGAGGACCGCTAAGGGCACCCCACATTTTCATGAAGGCACCCAACTTATTTGTAAAAATTCCAGCAAAAATGGAAAAGACCATTTTGCCCCTGTATATATAATGGTTCAAACCCCTCAAACTATTTTGACAAGGAGTTAGGGCACCCCACCACCAAGCTTGAACCACAAAGCCACATTGCGTTTGGCGAAGAGCTGATCGATTCTTGCGGATTGACATCATCCGACGACGAGGTAACAATGTTTGACAACCATATTCGGGTTTTTTAGAAGCTGTTTAGTTGTGTATAAGCTGTGAAAATGATGATTTGTTTGTCAACGTAGGGTTTGGTAATTTCTTCAAATCCAGAAGTTGTTTCCACTATATAATGGAGGATTGTAATGCTTCGGTGCGAGAGGAGGTCGTCCTTGAGGTAATTTTGTAAATTTTTTGTGTTTTTTATGCGGTTATCGAAGTTTACGTGCGGGTGCGCGATTGTTTCGGCCTCGCATGACCGAGATGTATAGTAATGTCTCGTGTCATAGAGGACCGAGAGGTTTCACGCAGTCATGGGACCGGTACGGCCGAGAGTATTGAGTAACTCTCGGTCATACATGAGCGAGACTCGAAGAAAGTTTCGGACTGTACAACCGAGAACTGTTTTTTTGGATTTTTTTGTGATTGTCTTTTGTACATTTTGGTTGATTATAATGTTACACTTGTTTGTATTGCGGGTAATGTCGTTATCTAGTAATTTTCGGACTACAAGGACACTTTTACACCTTCTAACCCATTCCCCTCTCGAGAAGCGGCTATTTCATGGCTTCAAATGATTGGTGGTGAGAACAAGTTTGTGTTAGTAACGAAGCGCTCGGATGCTGGGGCATTAAGCGCAGGGGAAGGGTGAGTTCCTCCACATGGGATTGTTAGTATCCACCGCATTCAATGTCATTCTCGTCAACCTCTCGCATGGGAGTGCCTCCACATTCCTACCTCTACGTAGTACTCCACCGTCGTCATTGCACAATGAGACTTATCATTGCAATGGCAAATGAAAGGAATATCCATTAGGTTAGGGTAAGTTCTATGATTTTTTGTGAATTGGTTTGTTTCCCCCTTAATCGGGTTTGTGACAATATCTTCTATGTTCTCTTGTTCACTTTGTGAGTGCGGTTGCGTGTGAATGCACCGCATTGCCATCCTTATATCCATCGTGGGATCGGTACGTTGAGGACTGCGCCAAAGGTTGGCGAGATGGATTCGTTTTTCGAGACATCGCTCCCATTGCAACTACTGATGATGAAGCCACCATACATGTTGTAGATTTAGATACACCGTAGGTTAAAGCTTGTACCTAGAAACCTTGATGGCTAAACATTTAGAAATTTTGCCAATTCCTCTGAATGTTCTATGTATATGCAAATGTTGTCTTTGTATTTTGATTGTTGTTTACTTATGGATGAACCCTTTTTAGAGTCGGTTTGAATGTTACGGAGATTTATAATTAATTAAGTTTCGGTGCAAATTGTCGTCTTTGGATTTTCAATCTTGTATTGTTAGTTTGACATACCACAAATTTTTTTTACAAAAAGTAATGTTCAAATTCATCCATTTCGATGTCTCGTCAGCGGGTTCGTGAGACAAACCCATATTTTCGGTCACCCATGACCAACAAGTAGTCAATATATCTACGTTTACAACCGAGTCCAATATCAAGTTCTCGGTTATACACCACCGAGATGGATTGACCATTTCAATTCGCCTTACTCTCGTCCTATGACGACCGAGCCTCGAGACCCTCTCGGAAGTGGACAATAGAGTGTAGGACAAAATTCTCGGTTGTACACCACCGAGCGCCACATTACCTATCACTAATTGTAGCTCTCGTCATGTCACGGCCGAGATAACGGCGTATTCTCGGACATGCGTAATCGATACGTTGTCAACTCTTCCGTCTACGTGGCCGAGGCTGCGAGTTCCCAAAAATATTAGCTTATGTCTCGGCCATGCTTGGCGAGACAGATTGACACCGTCTCGGCTGTGTGAGAGCCGTGATTTCTCAATTTTTTTATAATTGAACAAACCGCCACACACACATTACAACTACTCTACCAAATGTAACTTAATTCGACGATCTTCAACCGAGCCCTAATTTGGAGACGAAATCGGCACACACACCGGACCTACAAAATGCAGAAAACTCAAACAACGAAGGAGAAACACACGGCGAGGGACGGAGAACACGATTTCGGGGATTCCTCTCACTGGTCAGTTCAAAACAAATGGATTCTTCCACAATGAGTTCGGTGAAGGTGGTGGTGGGGGTGGTGGGGTGCTCAGGGGTTTGCAGGAGGGTGGTGGGGTGCATATGGATTTCCACGAGGGGTAGTTTAGGTATTTCGGGTCTAATTTTTGGGTGCCCCAGGTAAATCGGTTTGTGCCCACATTAACTAGGTGCCTTCATTAAATGGTGGGGTGCCCTTAGCGGCCCTCATTATTTAACGTATAGCTAATTAAAATCGTTTAATTAATTCTAATTTATTGTTTTTTAGTGGGAGCATTTTAAACATGATTGAGAATAGGGGTGCATACAGATTGGATTCAGTCCAATTATGTTCAATCCACAATCCAATCTAATTATTGCGGATTGAAAAATTACAGTTCAATCCAGTCCAAATAATTTATCAATTCAACTCAATCCAACTTGCAAAATGCGGACTGGACTGGATCAAGTTTCGTGGACTAACGTTTTTCTATCTAAAAATTCATGAAATTAAACTTTATCATATGAATCACAAAAATCATGCATCTCGTGAATGACAAATTTATAACATACATCCTACAAATTTATATATAGCATATTTTCAACAAACTTGTCATTACAATAACCTTTAAAATGCAAGTTCATACATAAATAAATATGTTATCCAAAAATTCACGCCATGCACCCTTACAAAAGCACATAAAAGGTGCACGTTGCAACATACGAACATACAAAAGAAGGTATGAAGTGTAATTAAAGAGTTAAGAACAAGCATAGTCTTTAAGATACTACAATTTATACTTAATAGTTTGGTTAATGCTATTTGAGATACTATAGTACATATGATTAGATATGTATATATGTTGATGTGATAAACGGACTGGATCGGATTGTATCCACGGATTTTTAATGTAGAATTCGCAATCCGATCCAGTTCAGTCGAATTAGCGATTTTTCAGTCCGGTACAGTTCAAGGGATTAAAAAATTGATCCAATTAGTAATAATTGACCGGGATTGAACTGGATCCGCGAATCAGTGCGATCCGTGTACACCCCTAAATTGAGAACTTGATGAGAATCACATTTTGAAAAAATTACAGAAGTACTACAAAAAGCAGTTTAAATGAGTTAAATAAGTGTGATTTTTTTTTGCAATCTAATGTATGTCGCATTTTGAAAATGCGCTATAAATGAGAGGCAAATTTGTTGGCCATGTGGACACACGAATATCGTCTTTTCAAAATGCGCTATCTATGTAAATCCTATGGACCCGGTCCACGTGGACGCTCATCACGTGGACGCCCACGTGGATTGAAATTGGGTTTACATGAATAGCGCATTCGAAAAATATGTTATTCATGTAATTCGATCAGTCCTCGTGGACGCGCACGTGGACATTTACATATTTAAATATTTATTATATATAAATATATATAATATTATATATAAATATAATATAATATTATATATAAATATAATATAATATATTATATATAAATATAAATATTATATTATATATTATTTATATATAAATATATAAATATAATATTATATATATTTATAATATATATTATATTTTTATATATGATATATATCATATATAAATATATAAATAAAATATTATATATAATATAATATATATTATTTATATTTATTTATATATTTATACATAATATAGAAAATATAATTAGAATGTCACTCCAAGAGACACCCGACTTTATGCAATGGCATGCGGGACCAACGTAAAAATGAATGTGCGCAAAATAGATTTTGGGGCATAACATGCGTGGTACGTGTCTCGAAGCGCGCACGACGTTTTGCATGGGTTGTCCACCTCGAGATACGTACGTGTTGTTTACATAAGTTATCCACCTCGATATATGTGCGTAACGTTTGCATGGTTTGCATGGATTGCGCGATGTTGCATGAGTTGTCCACCTCGAGATATGTGTCTGACGTTTAAATGGTTTGCACGAGATTGCATGGGTCGCCCACCTCGACATACGTGCATAGTGTTTCCATGAGTTGTCACCCTCGAGATACGTGTGTGACGTTTGCATAGGTTGTCCACCTCGAGACACGTGCATGACGTTTGCATGGGTTGTCCACGTCGATATACGTGCATGTCGTTTACACGAGTTGTTTACCTCGAGATACGTGTGTGACGCAGGTTGTCCATCTCGAGACGCACGTTGTCCATCTCGACACACACGTGTTGTTTGTATGGGTTCTCCACCTCAATACATGCATGTGATATTTGAGTTGAACAAATAACTCATTTTGAGAATGAGTCCTTAGTACACTTTAGTATTTTGTATAAATAGTTCATTTTCAAAAAGAGCTATTCATACAAGTTCCTTCCACATCATCAGCCATACCACGCCATATATCCACCTCATCATCAATAGCTCCTATTGAAAGAGTTATACATTACTTTTGTAATTTTAAAGTAACTTCTCTATTTGATGAATAAAAAAGTAAACCCACATTATTTTCGAAAAAACTCCCACATTTTCGGTCTAATTTCATCAACTGGTCGTTGGATGGTTGGCAACTTGGCATGGAAGTATATGGGTCCCACTCATGGGCCCATAAGAGGAAAACGTTCGTCATCACGTGGCAGTCACTGCACTAGCCGTTGGACACCGATTTGCTTTTGTTTGGCCTTGCCCCTTTATTTTTCAGGTTTGAACACTTTTTCCGTTTCACATCATCACATATACGGTGTGAACCCCCGGTTCACCACCTGATCCACTCAGTATCCAGATTAATAAACAACTCTAAGCTCAAGCCATAATCGATTTATAAAGCATTTTGGCTCTTCAAAAGAGAACTTTATATCCAGAGACGAAGCCAGCCTCAAAATTTAATGGGGGCAACTTTTATGTATAGTCAAAATTTAAAATCAATGAACTTATTTTTGAAATGCACTTATTTTATATTAATATTACATAATAATGAAAATTGTAGGTACACCAAATGTACTTATTGGAATTGATATCTTTGTTAATTATTATTATTATTTTAGGGTGAGATTGAATGTAGTTAGGATTATTGGTTAACTTTAAATTTGTAACTATATAGTGTCAAACTTTAAGAAGAAAAACTTAATCATAATATGTTTATTTAACATTTGAATCTATTAATACCCACGCATGTTTAAGTGTAAGTGTAAAATACATTTTTTAAAAGAGTATTAGATGTAATCACGTTAACTAGGCAACATATTAATATTTAGTAATAGTATGTATTCGATTCTCAGTCAAGATTGTCCGGATCTTTAATGTATATATAATCAACCTCGATCACCTACATATTGATATATATATATATATATATATATATATATAGAGGTGTTTTTATAATGGAATCTAATTACATAGTATTTACTGCGCATTTAATGTGTTTTGCATTAAATGCAATACATCAAATTGAAATTTCATAGTAATCGAATGGTAAGATATATATATATGTAGTACCCATATATTTGAACTCCATTATAGAAACATATATATATATATATATATATATATATATATATATATATATATATATATATATATATATATATATATATATATAAATAAGAGTGTTGAGACGTAAATTAAAAGCTAGGCGCATTTCTATTTGTAGAGAAGTTAATTAATCATAAGCTCTATATACTTGATATGAGACGAAATGATTCATGAAACGAATGTATCGTTTTCTTCTTTTTGGAGCTACGTTAGTACCTTGCACCATTTGCGTCACCCAACGAGTCATCGTCCCTTTTTTAATTTGGTGCGCCATCTATCCTCTCTCTCAGATCGTCACCACCACATGTACATGCGCGCCTATTAATATGGGCTCGTCATCTACACTTTCCAACAAGCCAAACACAGTATTTTTATTTTTATTTTTGTGCATGATAGCCCACACAAGATACTGCGCACTTCACTTGCAAACAAAATAATCAAAGAGATATCACCCTCTTCTTCATTGTTAACAATGGTGGTGGAAGAAAGTACGAAGGGTTCGTCGAGCCCCCCATGGTTGCTTCGCTACATGAGATGTCTTCCATTCTCGTCTTCCTCTTCGAAGTCTTCGAATCCATCGGTATCTGAGAAAGATCAAGAAAAACTGCAAAGAAAACCAGGAGGATGGAAGGCCATGCCTTACGTTCTAGGTTAGTTTTTAGTTTTTAGATAATCTACAAGTACATAACAAAATAAGTCTGGATGGGTGTGGTTTAGTGGTAAGGGTGAATACGAGGTTGCTTGGGTAAGACACACAACCTCGATTTTGATTCCCCACGACAGTCAAATATTGGGCCACTGGTGGTCTCTTTCCGCAATTCCAAAGCCCGTGAGACTAATTAGACTAAAAAAAACAAAAAAAAAAAAGTATACATATAACAAAATATTGTTGGCATGCATAATTAATTTGATTATTTGAGTAATATGTCATACTAACTATTATATTTGTTGATGAATTTATATAGGGAACGAGACCTTTGAGAGACTGGCAACAGTAGGGTTGCTAGCAAACTTCATGGTGTATATGACCACTTTTTATCATTTGGATCAAGTGTATGCGACCAACATCATCAACATATGGTCTGGCACCACTGGTTTTGCTCCTTTAGTTGGAGCTTTTCTCTCGGATGCTTGGTGGGGAAGATTCAAGACCCTCGCCTTTGCCTCCATCGCCTCTTTTGTGGTAATGCACACGCGATCAGCCGATCACTATATCACTAATTATTTTTATTTTATTTTTTTTTATAAAAAAGAAATCAACTTTACTGACCTGGACTTGAACCTCTACCTCATTGCAATAATTCCGCGTAACAAATCATTAGGCGGCGTACTTGATTACTAATTATTTACTTACAACAGTAACAAGAAAGAAAGTTGAGATCCCGAATTAGTTTAAGTGGCTGTATAAGCCGCGTTAAAATTTTTATTATTCAATAAATCTACTTTACTCTTCGTAAGTTCAGACTCATAAGACTGTTTTTAAAATTTTTACAAATATTTAAGATGTATCAAATGAATTTTACAAGTGATTGTGTTTGCTTCATTAATTACTTGAGGATGACTTTGAAATTAAAATTTTTTTTGAGTCCGAACTAATAAGTCCAAATATCACTACCTTTATTATTTATCAAGGACAATCTATAATAATTGAGGCTTCCCAAAAGAAAACTGGAGAGAGTTGACAGTTCATACATAGGACACAGGTTCCCGAAAAAGTAAGTATATGAAATGAGAATCTCAATTATAACAGTACTTCAAACAGTACTAGCTACAAACTTAATGTTATAGGCATCGCTTTATTTGAGACTCTATGCATTGCATCTTGAGATATTTATATGCAGTCCAATAATGTATTCAAATCTAGGTAACTTTTTGATGTGTGTTTCAAGAGACGTTTACCTGATCTTTTTTTGTTATTTTGTCATTTATTATCATCACCTTTGGTTTCTGCTCCTCTGCCTTGTTTTTTTTTACCACAACAAATCACATTACAAGAAAAATCACAGTTTACAATATTTTTATGATATTGTTAATTGATATATATAATTTATATTTAAAAAGTATTCTTTATTACAAAAATATAAAAGTAATGACTTATACACTTTACAAAATTCTTTATTGAATATATATTTCATACTATCATTAATTATTAAATGTTAGTTTTTTTTTTTTATAAGAAATAAACCGTAACTTGCCCACTAGCTATGAGGCTCGAATTCTCAACCTTTCACCCAAGTAACCTCATACCAAATTAGTGACCAACCACTTGATTGATATATATTACATGTTAATTAGTTTTTAAATTAACATTTTATTTATAATGAAATAATTATTCGCTAGTTAAGTTTCAACAGCACAATATATTCTTTACAACATATATATATGTTTTATTATTATTATTATTTAAAACATATATTAGTGCCATAAAAAATATTTTTCTCGTCTCATTAGTAAATCATTAAATTATACTTTTCATCAATAGTGTTAAAAGAAACAAAATAAAAAAAACAATAACTAAACAAGTATACTATTTGCTAAAAAAACACATATTATATATTTATTGATTCAAAAGACACTAATTATTACTTAATTAATATATAATCAGGGAATGGTTTCACTAACACTCACTGCTGTGATTCCTTCACTACATCCTCCACATTGTACTAAGCAAGAACTAGTGAAAGGCCAATGTGTTGGGCCGACAACGCCTCAACTCGCCTTTTTATTCATGAGTCTCGGTTGGATATCGGTTGCCTCAGGTGGAATTCGACCCTGTAGCATCCCCTTCGGCGTCGACCAATTCGATGCCACCACGGAGAAAGGTCGGAGAGACATTAACAGTTTCTTCAACTGGTACTACACGTCCTTCACAGTGGTCATTTTGGTGGCCATCACCCTTATTGTGTACATTCAAGATAGTGTGAGTTGGGGGATCGGCCTCGGGATTCCCACAAGCTTGATGCTTTGTTCTATCATCTTGTTCTTCCTTGGTACTAGAATTTATATTCATATTCCGCCGGAGGGGAGCGTCTTCACCGGCATTGCTCAGGTGTTCATCGCCGCTTATAAGAAGCGTCATGTCAAGGTTCCTAATTACCAAAGTGATTCCGGGGTGGCCGAGCTCGTTGAAGGTGAACTTTATGACCCTCCTTTAAAAGGGACCACAATGTTTTCGAAGCTCCCTCACACTCCTCATTTCAGGTAAAAATTTGTGGAACGCTACATAATCATGCTTCTAATTAAGTTTTAATTACTATACCGGTCAGGTTGCCACAACGGTAAATGCGAAGGCAGGGTTGTGAGTTAAGCGCACGACCTCAGTTTTGATTCTCCGATGTGGCAAGATTGCTCGGGCCACTGGGCACGCTTAGTACGCTCGAGGCAAATTAGGTGCATTAGGGCGCTTGTGGGAATAGTCGAGTACGCATTTCGACACCCACGGATATAATTTATTTATTTATTTATTTATTTATTTATTTTTTTCTAATTACTCAATAGTTAGCGTATCCATGTCAATTAATAGTGTTTCATGGGTTATGACCTGTGAGAATATTTTAAGGTATATAGCCAAGTTTAATTTGAAAGATATATAACATAAGTTAGATTAATTATATATATATGAGTAATTTTTAGTATACGTATATATATAACAAAATTAAATCTAGCGAGCTGATGTAGTTTTTTAAATGAATTCCTCATTGTCTCTGCAACATCTTATTTGGTAGCTTGTAACTATCTAATCTATACATGGCTAATATATATATGTTCAAATAACTTGAGCTAGTGGTTCATCAAACAGATCTCAGATGTTTTTTTAATGTTAAATTTGGAATTTCTATAGGGAAATATCGGTAATTGCGTACATGTCCTTCAATTGGGTGACAACTTGCAAAATTTAATTATGCAAGTGATTGACTAACTACCAACAATATATATTGCATGTCTAATATATATTACTAATACGGATCCAATAATGAAACAAACAACTTATGGACAGGTTTTTAATCAAGCTAGGCGAGTTAATTATTCATAACTTTTAATCATATAATATAATTAAATACCTTATGTAGGTGTGACATTTTGTAAGTACTCCCCTTAATGTATCCTCAGAACTCATCAAATCCTAGGCCAGGCTAAATGATAATTTACGAATACTAATGTATAGTCAAAACCATCAAAAGTAATATAAGATTTATATGTCCTACATTGATAAATATTTAAACACTCACAAGTCATTATATAATTATTAGAATCCAAAATTTAAGTTTATGATGAATATATTGATTTTCAAAATTTTCTTTCAATGATCTTTAGTGCTTTGGACAAAGCTGCTGTGGTTTTGGAAGGAGAATTGGACATAGATGGTGAACCTAAGAACAAATGGAGGCTTTGCAGCGTCCAACAAGTCGAGGAGGTTAAGTGCCTACTCAGAGTTGCACCAATATGGGCCTCGGGCATTATCTGCTTTGTGACCATGTCACAACAAGGCACATTCACAATCTCACAAGCTCAAAAGATGGACAGACACTTAGGTCCCAAGTTCCAAATCCCCCCGGGCTCCCTCGGCGTAATCTCAATGACCACCATCGGCATATGGATCCCTCTTTACGATCAAGTCATCGTGCCTCGCCTTCGCAAGCTCACAAAACACGAAGAGGGCATAACGCTGCTCCAACGAATGGGCATCGGCATATTCTTCTCGATCATGTCCATGGTAGTTGCTGGAATAGTCGAAAATCGAAGAAGGGCGTCGGCGAGTTTACATGCTAGCGCCGACGGGGTTGCGCCTATGCATGTAATGTGGCTTGCACCACAACTCATCTTCATGGGCCTAGCTGAGGGGTTCAATTTTATAGGTCAGATTGAGTTCTACTACAAACAATTCCCTGAGCACATGAAAAGTGTTGCCAATGCTTTGCCTTCTTGTGGTTGGGCTGGTGCAAGCTACTTGAGCAGTGTGATTGTGAGTATTGTGCACAAGTTTAGTGGTGGACATGGCAGGCCTGATTGGTTAAGCAACAACATCAATGTTGGGAGGGTTGATTATTTTTATTACCTTATAGCAGGGTTGGGGATTTTAAATTTTATCTACTTTTTGGTTTGTTCAACAAGGTATCACTACAAGGGTGTACCAATTGTACACAATGACGCTAGTGAAAATGATGTAGAATTGAAGGGTATTAAACATGTAGATATATAAGTTGATTTAGTCTGTACGTAGGGACAGAGTATGTGTTCTAGAAGGTGAAAGGATCAAGAAGGGATATAGCTAGACAGAGATGTGTCAATGCATGTCTTGTCCATGAATAACACTACCCATAATGAATTAATGAGATGTGGGAAATCTGGAGAGCAAATGATGGGTGTACATGTGGATGGCTATGCATATGTGGTGGTCTCTTTATGAACGTAAATGGTGATATGGACCATGTATATGGTCCATAAATTCCAAATATGTATATATATATATATACATACATCGCGAGGGACGAAGCCAAACGTTCGAGTGGGCAACTCCGATATAGTAAAGTTTGAGCTTCCTTAGATTAATTGTCAAACAACTTATAAATTCACTCAAATTTAAAGATTAACAATAAATTTAGCTTATTTTATATTAATTTAAATAAGTTACATTGAAGTCTCAAATTTTATCTAGTTGTCAACACAAAGTTCTAAGTGCTAAATTCAGTATTGTTAGACTCCATTTAAGTTGTACAGAGACATTAGCAAGAGGGCGAAGGTCTAACATTTTTTGTCTTAATTATCTAAAACTTGTTAAATGATTTTAAAATTATTTAAAATAAGTGTAAGAAACAAATTCTATATCAGCACTCCAATGATAACCATTCTTAATTAGTCTAATTAAAAGAAAGGAAAAGTACGTACGTACTTATTCTCTTAGCATAAATTAATTATTAAGGGTCTTTTGTATGAAAAGCAAAAACAATATAAGTATGTGAATTATAAAGTTAAAGAAAACAATTTGCAAGAAATATTTAGTGTGTGGAGAAATGAAGACTTTTAATTGGTATAGAACATTCGTAGTTGTCAAACAAACAAAAAATAATATAGTAGATAGGCATGTATGTAGTTTAAAACAATGTGCCTATCTATTATATATATATATTCTAGCAAGTAAAATTAAACAAAAAGATTAGGGGTCCAAATTAGCCACTTCTCCATTACTATATATTTAAGTTAAGTACATAAATATACATAGTATATGGCATTAATAAAAATTTCGGGGTGTCATGTGGGGGATGTAGGGGCATGGCCCCATAGCCACCAATGTGGCTTCGTCTGTACATAGCAGCATAGTACTATGGTGCTTGCTAGTGCAAATTATTTTGTGGAGGTTTCACTTACACTTAAAATCAAACTTTCAAGCACATGCAGCCATTATTTTGTGGAAAAGGACTGGGATCGATGGCATTTACACTCCGTATACAAGCATTTCTACGTACTTTGTTATTGTCAAGGTGAGTGTGTGTGGATATTCCAATATGTATATGTAATGGATTCCAATTAGGCTTATCACATTGCCTATTCAATGAAATGAGGATAAAGTGAGTTATCAGTGAGGACCAAAGATTTTAACTTTGTCTTGGCATTTTGGTACTGAATGCTAAGTCTCACTCGTACTCCCTCTCCTACAAAATGTAAAAAATCTTTTGCACTTTTTGGTAAATATATCATAATTTCTAAAAATTTCAACAAACACATTTTAAGTTTTTTGTTTTGGTAGTAAATTTTATGTGATACTCTATCCGTTTCTTTTTAAGTGTGGTTTCAAAGTTGTTCACAATTTTTTTAAAAATCACTTAATTATCTTGATTGAGGAGAAAGTGGCAATTAAATGACTAAATCACCCTTTATCTCTCTTAACCCCACCACTTCTACTTACACTAGTTATTAATGTGTAATTATTATACTTTCTTTTTTTATGAAGGATATAAAAGTCAATTAACTAATTAATGTGTATTTAAACTATCAAATGATGAGATATAGTGAAATATTTCAAAATGGCTAAAAAGATACTTAAAAAGAAACGGACTTAGCATCAATCACATTAGATTTTTTTCTTGTTCCACATTATGTGTCACTTTAAGAAATCAAAAGTGTATTTATGGTATTTTTTTCTAATTTTACCCTTAATTTAATTAGGATTGTATAATTAATATGCTACATTTTTCAAGCCAATCACACTCCTATTTCTATAATTCTTTTAGTTTTTCAATTATTCATATTAAATGGTTCACTTTCTCAAGTATACACATTAATTAGCAAGTAGTACCATAAAAAACAAACAAAATTTTGTCTCACTGTACGTAAACGGGAAATACATCATGAAGTGGAGTGTTTTTAAAGTTATGTCATTATTGCCAATTGAGGCTTCTACATTAATTACTAAAGCAAAAATTTATGAAAAATAAGTTATTAATGAAGGGTAATTTAGTCTTAATGTCTATCTTTTTAAGACTTTCAATTATCACTTTAATCATTCTGCACAAACTTAAATGTAACAGATAATATGAAACGCATGGAGTACCATTTTTTATCCCGTTAGTGGACATGCACGTTGAGCACCATTGACATAGTTAAAATTTAAGTGAAATCTCCAACTTGCATTACTACTTTATAGAAACACCTACTTTCAAGCTAAAGGCTATTTAGAAACCCTAGTTTTCTTTCCGTGCTATGAAAGTCAACTCTAGCATGGGAAAAAACACATTATACAACCGTGTAAGTGTTAAACGCATGCGTTTGAGTAGTTCGACACTTTAATGATTTAAAAGGATGTATTGAATTCGAGACTCTATGAACAAATAAATCACCGTTGGGAAAGTTTTACTCCTTAGTAGGTCAACCCAACTCGAGCTCAGAGTAGTCGGTTAATTTCGGATGTTGAGAGTGATCTATATCGGAAAAAAAAGTGTTAAAGGCAAAGCTAGATGTAAATTTCGATTTTTATTTTTAAAAAAGATATAAATTCTTTGTCATTCCAAAAAAAACTTTACGAATGCACTAAAACCAAATGAGATCCATAGAATATGATGTCCTTATATTGACCAATTAAGTAGCGTAGGAACCAAAAATTAGAGTAATAATCCACCCAAAAAAGGAGTAATGTAATGACTCTAAAAAGAATAGTAATAATGATGTATTAATAATTCAAACAAAGAAAAATCAAACATAACTATGCCTTTCACGCATTCCATGCTCTATCTATTAGAGAGATTCCTAGTGCACTTTCAGAGAAATTGAAAAAGTCTCCTAAAAAGCTTTTAAAACCACCAGAACCAAAACCATGATAAAAACGACCTCACCATCTTCACCCCCACAAACAAAAATGCTTTCCACGCTTCATATTTCAATTGGACATGCATCTTTCTCAAAAATATTTCAATTGGACAACAAATAAAAGGATAGGTATGAAGAAAAACAGGTTCATCAAATGCCAATATACTTTATGAATTATGACCTTGTGGATTATAAGGTTCCTAATCAGACCAATGAAAATAATAGTATGTAACAAGAGATAAGGATAACCCTTTTGATGTTCAAAAAATACAAGATATGATTGCCCCTCAACTTTTTCATCCGTTACGGATTCTTATGTTGAATAGGTGACTATCCTCTAGTACTCCACATTCCCCAAACATACTGACATAATCTATGAGAAGTGTTAGAATAACATCACCATGTCACACCACACGACACATCGACTCACAAGAAGTTTATCCATGTGTGCCTCGAGATGCAAGCATACATAGATCTCGATGCACAATACGCGAGCGGAGGTTACATAAAAGGCTCTTGTGAGCCAATGTGTCTTGTGGTGTGACTTTTTTGTTGTTATTTTAATACTTTTCATGATCTTTCACAATCTCTATAATGGATCACCCGTCTCGTTGTATTATTCATCCAGTACTCACTAAAAGAAATAAAGTGGCAACAAAAAAACAAAAAAAAGTAAGAATAAGTGTTGCACTATTTGTGCAATAAAACATACACAAGAAGAGAAAGTAATTACACGTTGGAACAAAAATCTGCGGATAGGAAAAACAGTAAAAGAATAAGATCACCAAACAAAGATTTGAGGCGCGTAATCTCTCTTTTTTATTTTTTTAGATATGTTTTCTCCCTTACAGTTGAAACAACAAATACACAATGGGATTTACTGAAATCTCACCTTCAAGATAAAAAATCAAGTCCAATGTTGTTGTTTTTGTTGTTGTTGTTGTTTCAAAACTCTAATGGTTGTTAGGTATTGGGTGTGTAACTCAATTCTAACCTAGAAAACCTGTTAAATAACTTTGAAGAATGAAGCTAGGAACAATGGAGACAACACTTAATTTGATTCAAAACTTTTGCGTTTCAATGTGTTTTAGACGTTCTTGATGCCATGTTTTATAGAACGCTAAGAGGTGTACATAGTGGCTACATGGAAAGAGGTGAATTGGTGCGAGAAAATAGTTAAAAAAGGGGCTCATAAACGTGAAGAATCATGTTGTTTCGGTTTGACCACCGAGTGACAGCCGAGTCGATCACTCAGCGGTCCTTATATTTTCCTACATCACACATAAAAATATGGAGCGACTATTAGCCTCCCACTACCCTATATCAGCCCCTTATTTAATTTAATACATTTTTAAACTAAAATGTTGTAACGGCCTGAATTTAATTCACCGTTAATAATGACGTGGTTGCAGACGTGGCTGGCAGCTCAGACGCTCGTGGGACTCGCAGGTAGGCTTGTGCGCGCATGAAGCTAATTAAATGGTTATTTTGTGCTTTGAATTGTTTAAATTGCGATGATACTATTAACATAGAGTAATTGACATCGCAATGTGTGTTATTCTATTACATTTGACGTGCGAGACCGTGTGTTAAGTATTCACTTCGATATGCGTGTCGACGCTGGTACCGGGTAGTGTAACCGACTTAACACTAGGCTGGGGAAAATAATACACACAAAATGAATAAAATTTGTTAAATAAATAAGATGGAATGTATATTTGGTGGTTAGGAACATGGTAGTACGCGTATGTCGCGGTTCGGGACGAGAAACCGGGCGTCGGAACACTCGAAACACCACTTTTTGAGTTACCTATAAGGGTGAGTGTGCCAAAGGTGTCCCAATTGGAGTCATAAGAGATTAGAAATGTGGCAAATAAGGTCCAATTGATGGTTTAGAGATGAGGTAGTGGGATTAGATGCAAATCAACTATAAAGTCAATCATTTGACTCATTTTCCACCACCTTTTCTCTCTCCTCATTTTCTTATCCGAGATTGGAGTGAAGGAAACAAGGGTTTTAGAGCTCAAACTTGGTAATTCGTGGAGATTGGAGGGGTGAAAACACCAAAAGCAAAGTGAGAATCACATAAACCTCCACTTTCTCTATCTTTTGATCTCAATTGTTGAGGTTGTGGTGGATGTCGAGTTGTTATTTAGATAGGTTTGAAGTGCTTTGAGGTTGTGTTATTGGTGTTATGGTTATTGTTGGGTTGGTGGGTTGTTTTAAAACCCAGAAATTTTTTGCCGTTTGCTGTCTAGAACGCGATTAGCGCGCTAATGACAATATATAACGCGCTAGATTATAATTAGCGTGCTAGACCAAAAATTAGCACGCTAATGTTCTGATGGGCGAGAAACGTATAACTGTCTGGGAATCTAGCGCGCTAATTCCCAGACCTAGCGCGCTAGATTCTGCTGTTTTGACATAATTTGTGGTAAATGACTTAAAACACATCCGAATGACTAAAAATTAACGATACATGGAAGTAGGTCATTATGGGTGGTAATTTGGGATATCTGAGACTAGGCGGAGCCGGACCGGGGGTTATTGACGGGACACAGAGTGCGGTGTGAAGTGTGTAGTATCCCAACTGAAATTTTTTTAGCAGTATTTACTTTTGCTTTTGAATTCATTTTCTATCTTTCAATACTCTATTTACGGTGTGTTATAATGGACGGATGTTAAGGCTCTCCCTCCGTGCCATTTACGTGTGTACGTCCACTAGGCCATAGCACGTGTGCCATCTCGGTGAATAGAGCTACTCGAGAGTTGTGACGGTACGTGTGGGTGCGTCGTAGGTTCCACGCCGACCACCTAGCGGATCCGGACATCGGCCTTGCTTGAGTGCTACTCATTTGGAAGCTACTGTTGGGAGTCCGAAGTATGGTGCTAGTCTGACCCTAGGGGCTAGGAACACACACTTTGAGCTTTCACTATTACATATGCATGCGATGAGCACAGTTGACTGTTTTTATTTCTGCATGTTTATTTAATAGTTTTGTTTCAATTCCAATATTTACTTTCCTTATTGCTCACTTAATTTCCTTGTGAATACTCACTCTGGACTAGTCATCTGTCTTTTTGTGATGGCTTGAGTGCAGATCCTAGTACGAGCCAAGGCAAGAGCAAGCTACCGAAATACAGAGATGTTGAGCCAGACTTGTACGTTTGTATTAATATATATATTTTATTTTATTTTGGGATTTGAGATTGCGAATGATACACTAGGACTCTATACTGTCGATATTTTGTTACAATGAGGTACATTTTTGATCTATGATGATATATGAGTTGTTTGCAACGGCTGGGAAGCCAGTCGTAGAAGCTCAGCCTATCGCCACGCCGACCATAAATCAAATACGAGATTGGGCCCCTTCTTTCTCAAAGATTGGATGGAATGGCCCAGCCCAATAAAGGAAGGTTCTAGTACGCGATGCGTTCCATTTGTATGAATCGCGAACATACCACGCACGACCGGACGTAGAGCCACTAAGAGCTGGCAGACCGGGCCGGGCGCAGGTGCCAGATCCGAAAAGTAGAGTCTCGATCAGCCTAGTGCACCAACCACGTGGTACGACGGGCACTCAAAGACCTGGCAAATGATGGCCCACCCCACCCAAAAGCGCTTATGTCATCTGGGAACTCATGGCTGGAAACAATCCTTATGGTTTTGATATCCGGTAGGAATAATAAGAATCAAAGTCCAGGTTGGTTGGTGAGCCTAGTGATAGGAGACTATCTAGCTTGGTTCGGAGAGCACTTGTTGGGTGAAAGATTTTTTGGTTGCTAAATGTTACGGCCTAAATGCTGAACTATTGACCCTACTTGTTCGGATGGGTGTTCACCCCAAAGTGTTCCCGGACTGCATGCATACATCCGTAAGTAACTTAGTGCAACATGGCAAATTTCATTGATAGGAATCAGCAAAGAAAAGAAAAACGGGTCTAAATCAACATGTGTATTTGAGAGATTGTCCTCGGGCTGAGGAGTGTCCACATGAGTTCGTTGAGGTGTCTACACAGGCCTGCGGTCCTCTTTTATATTCTGTCGAGAGTTCGGATTGCTCCACCTAAGTAGAACGAAAAGGAGGATTTGGACATTCAAAGGGGTGAGCCAGCCAGAAGCTTCGCTTCCGGTAGCTTGCTAACTCTCCTAGTTAGAAGAAGGCTCTTTGTCGGATTATTTAGATCTGGATAGAGTCTCGCTCAGTAAAGAGAGTTGTAGATTCGTAAGATCATGATAGAGTCTCCGCGCGCTAGCGCGCTACAACTAGCAGAGCAGCCTGCGGAAAAAGGCTAGCTAGCTAGCGCGCTACTCTGGCTCGCTTCTTCAAGCTCCGCTCGCTGCAGCTTCAAAACTACAGCGCGTTAGCGCCCCCTTATCAGTCAGTGGCGCGTCAGCGCTCAGGAGTTGCTTGTTGAAACGCGCAGGGCGTCCTTGTTCTTTTCGGTGTAGTGTAGCTTTTCAGTTCCATGCAGGACCGTGCATATGGAAAGTCAGGTTCCGTTCCGTCAGCTCGTCAAAGCCGTAGCGCGCTTGAGCAGCAAGCGTAGGCTGAAATGAAAAGCCGTTGCTTGCTGCTCGCTCGCTGTCTACTAAACGAGCCTTCACTGCCCGCCCGGCCCCTATCTTTAATCTTAAGTAAAGTGAAGTCAAATCAATGAAGTGAACAGCCCAACCTCTTTGTTTGAAGCTTTGCTTACCCTAATTCCGAAACACAACAATAGACTTGCAACTATAGTATAGGAAAAAGCTTATCTTTGATAGCGGTCATAGGGGGGTTCAGTGCCGGATCTGATCGTAGATAGAGACTGAACCCTGTGCGGGGGTAGGGTAGGGGCGGATGTAGCCAAGTGGATCAAGGCAGTGGATTGTGAATCCACCACGCGCGGGTTCAATCCCCGTCGTTCGCCCATCCATAAATGGACCATTTGTGACGGAGACACAAGACAAACCTTTCCCAACTAGAAAGCATTTTTTCTGCAAGAGTCAATTCAGATCGAGGCTTGAAAACGCATCCAAGCTATTGGTATCCGATTGAAACATAGAAAGCATAGATTCGCGTCGCCTACTTGGATTCCGCCCCTGTTCACTTTGTGAACATAAAGAGTAAAAAAAAAGTTACCTACCAGGTTGCTGTCACTCCCTCCCTGCCTTCTCCGGACAGCAATCTGGCTTCTCTAGTTTTTTGTTATGGTAGTTTATCTGCAAATGAATGTTTTCAATTTACTGATTGGAGTTGTTTTCTTCTTTGTTTTGTGCAGTCTGCTAAGAGATGTTTGGTCCTAGTCCTAGTTAAGTTGTGGCAACGGGCATTTTTTTTATTCTGATGCAGCCGAAAATCCCATTGGCATGGACTTATCATTCCGACATAATACTACGCAATCTTCTGACGATATCTCTATCTATGGCTATGGCTTCATGGCATAAAAACCTACATACATGGCCTTCTTGGCTTCTCATTGTGGCAATTCTGCTCACTTTAGCTGCTGTGACATTCATCATACCTATAACATTTTACTCCATCGCTATTGGAGTTTATCTTGGAATGCTGAGTATTTTCTACAAGCTGCAGTTCTGCATGCACTCATTGTTTTTACCATGGTCTGCACCTCTGTTTTTTTTGTCTTTACCCATTTTCCATCTGCTTCAAGCACAAAGATTCTACCATGGGTATTTGCTCTACTTACAGCTCTCTTCCCAGTGACATATCTGTTGGAAGGTCAGGTGAGAAAAAAAACAAGCATCCTGGAAGATGGAGGAGTTGGAGATATGGGAGAAGAAGATAGGAAGATCACCACCGCCCTATTATTGGTATTGGCAGTTGAGGGACCGGACCAAGGACGTCTCTTCTTGATTTAGATGCCGCGATCTTTATGCTTATAGCACTGGAGATAAAGTTTGAACTTGCCACATTCATGCGTGAAAAGGCTCTTGAAAGGGGTGGAATTAGGCATAGTCATTCTGGTGAAAGCAGTTCCTCCAGTTTTGCTCCACGAATGAGGTTCATGCAGCAGCGCCGAGCCTCCACTGTGCCAACTTTCACAATTAAGAGAATGGCTGCAGAAG
Organism: Stephania cephalantha; assembly: GCA_039657325.1. Taxonomy (NCBI): domain Eukaryota; kingdom Viridiplantae; phylum Streptophyta; class Magnoliopsida; order Ranunculales; family Menispermaceae; genus Stephania; species Stephania cephalantha. The sequence goes on from CM077573.1 coordinate 48,222,329, forward strand.
GAGCCTGGATGCCTGCTGTTGGAAATGTTGCTACAATAATGTGCTTTGCCATATGTCTGATCCTGAATGTTAATCTGACTGGAGGATCAAACCATGCAATATTCTTTCTAGCTCCAATTTTGCTGCTTCTGAATCAGGATTCATATTTTGTTGCTGGTTTTGGGGAAAAGCAGAGGTATTTCCCTGTGACAGTTGCTATATCAGCATATGGGAAGATGTTTGGCACGGGAATACTGGGTGCGCTCTTTTGCGCTTTCGGCCGATCGAAAAAGGGCAATTGGAATTGGCGAACGGTGTTCTTATCCTTTCCCGCTACTACTCCTACTTCAATTCTTATATCACAATATCTCTGTCTTCCTTCATGCTAGCTTATTCACCTAGCTCTTCAGATAGTGGCAAAGAGGGCTACACCAAAGCAACATTACCAGTGGAGGCTCCCGGTGGTGCTTGCACCTACTACTACCGAAGCGGCCGGTAGTGGCGTCGACTTTTGGGAGTCGGATGATAGTGGAGGCGAAGAAGATAAGGGATTTTCTTAAGTTCTCGCTAGGGGTATTTTTATGAAGCCGGGGATCCGAGGTAGCCGGAAGGTGGTCGCTATCCCATGAGCGGCTATACGAGTTGCTTCGGGTCGAGGAGGTCGATCGGCCTAGATTATCGAGTTTCTGCTTAAGAGCCGATGCCGCGATCTGGTGGATGACCTATACTGCGACTCGTCCATCTGTGATTATGTGGGCAGAGTTCCGGACGTTGTTCATGGATGAGTACATACCGATGGAGGTCAGGGTCCGCTTGAGAGAGGAGTTTTTGTCCTTGGTGGAGGGTGAAATGTCGGTCACGATATACATGGAGAGGTACCGCTATCTACTGTCGTACTCCATGGACACATCTCTACCGATCGACTGCAGATATACTATTTTGTCTGGGGTCTGGATGAGCGGGTAGCGAGTACGGTTGTATCTAGCGGAGCTCGTACTCTAACTGAAATAGACGACATGTGCCTCGCACATGAGACATATATGGTTTAGAGGGCCAGTCGACGAGCGATTCAGACTGCATTGCAGGGTCAGCAGAGTCAACCAACATCCGGTTCTCGGTCTGATCAGAGACAGAAGAGACAGAGGAGAGACCGTGATTGGCCGGGACAGGGCCAAAGACCTCGCCGAGGAGATTTGCAAACTGGTCAGGGTAGCAGCGGTGACAGAGATCGTCGTGATCACAGAGAGCGACGTGATGACCGTCAGTTGGCTTATTCCACGGCTTCTACACCTGTCGATCAACCTAGGTAGCAGAGGCAGGACAGAGGTCCAAGAGGCCAGAGTCGAGGCGTAGTCGACACATAGTCGAGAGGAGTTCGCGAGATCGGATACTCGCACATGTTATCGATGCGGTCAGGTGGGGCATATTGTGGCATATTGTACTAGACCAGCACCAGTACCACCACAGACAAAGCAGGCCAGAGATAAGGCCCAATCTGAAGCAATTGGGGTCGCGCAGTCGGACAGGGAGGCGACCAGACAGCTAGTTGAGGGTATATTATATGTCTGTGGTATTTTTATGCATGTTATGATGGATTCTGGTTGTACTTTGTCTTTTATTTCTGGAAGCATGGTAGGGAAGTTAGGGTTACCTGCAAAGACCTTAGATACACATCTTGTTCTCAGTACGGCAGCTAGGTATAAGATTTACCCTAACCGAATTTTTCAGAATTGTATTGTGGAGATCGAGGGACATCAGCTACCGGCTGATTTGAGAGTGTTAGAGTACTTGGAGTTTTACATTATGTTCGGGATGGATTGGTTATCATCCTATCACGCACAGATCTATTGTTTCAACAAGACTGTGGCGTTTGACATCGAAGTAATTACAAGGTTTACATTCGCCGGAGTTGCGGATGCATTACCTATCACTCAGGGCAGATTAGCTACGTCACAAGAGATGGAGGTGTACACGGCTATGGTTGAGCCGAAGTGTAAGACGATGCTGAAGGTCGATGATGTCCCTATTGTCTGTGAATTTCCAGACGTGTTCCCTGATGATTTACCAGGATTACCACTACCGAGAGCGTGGAGTTTATCATTAAGCTGATTTCGAGGACTCAGCCCATATATATCAGACCGTATAGGATGTCGGCATCGGAGCATGAGGAGTTGAGGACTCAGTTATAGGACTTATTGCAGAAGGGTTTCATTCACCTTAGCATGTCACCTTGGGAAGCTTCAGTTCTTTTTGTGAAGAAGAAGGAGGGCTCGATGCGGATGTGTGTGGATTACCGGAAGCTGAATCAGGTGACGATTCGGAATCGTTACCCACTTTCGAGGATTGATGACCTATTAGATCAGTTAGCTGGGCCAAGTTCTTCTCGAAGATCGACTTACAATCAGGATACCATTAGTTAAGGACTCGAGAGAAGGATGTGGAGAAGACCGCGTTTAGTACGCGTTGCGGCCTATTCGAGTTCACAGTCATGTCGTTCGGGCTGACGAATGCACCGACGATTTTCATGGATTTGATGCACAGAGTGCTGAGGCCATTCCTTGATCGATACATCATTGTGTTTCTCGACCACATCCTGATATATAGTAAGACTCGTGCGGAGCACGAGAGGCATATCAGAGATGTATTGTCGACGCTGATAGAGCACAGACTGTATGCCAAATTCAGCAAGTGCGCATTTTGGCTGAGTGAGGTGAAGTTCTTAGGCCATGTCATAAGTGATCAGGGCATATCAGTTGATGGTGACAAGATTCAGGTGATTACTGACTGGAAGACACCCGAGTCTGTATCTGACATCCGGAGTTTCCTCGATTTGGTAGGATATTACAGGCGCTTTGTGCAGGACTTCTCGATGATTGCGGCGCCGTTGATGAGGTCGACCAAGAAGGATGTGAGATTTGAATGGTCACGGAGTGTGAGGATGTTTTCGGGAGTTGTAGAATAAATTGACTTCGGCGCCGATTTTGGCTTTTTAGGTGGCATGTAAAGGTTTTTTCGTCTATACCGATGCATCAAGAACTAAGTTGGGTGGCGTGTTGATGCAGGATTGACATCCAATGGCCTATTTATCTTGCCGATTAAGACCTCATGAGGTGAACTATCCAGTGCACGACTTGGAGCTTGCAGCGGTCGTGTATGCCCCGAAGGCTTGGAGGCATTACCTGTATGGTGAGAGGTTCTTGTTGTTCATAGACCATCAGAGTTCGAGGTACTTGTTCACTCAGAGGGAGCTGGACATGTGACAATGGCGATGGCTCGAGTTACTCAAGGACTATGACTTCGCCATTGAGTATCATCCAGGTAAGGCGAATGTCGTAGTTGATTCGCTGAGCAAGAGCGGCATTAAGAGCCGACAAGATCTTTGCAAGCATATGACACACGAGCATGGGTTGCTTGAGGTTGCGTCGGTGTTGTGTTTGATAGAGGTTATTCTTCGAGTTACTGATTTCTTTGTTAGATGCGAGTTCCTACGCGTGTCTTTAGAGTGGGTCGCCGAGTTGCAGAGAGCGATGACCGATATTTGTGGATCAGTGGCCTGGCTCAGGATCCGGGGTGCACATAGTGGTCTAAGGGGGTCAGATGGGTGCTTGAGACATAGGGGTCGATTATGTATACCAGGGGTATCAGAGCTCAGGGCTAGCATTCTTAAGGACGCACACCAGTCGCGATATACAGTTCATCCTGGTCGGACCAAGATGTATCACGATATGCGGAGATAGTTCTGGTGGCCAGGGATGAAGGCTGACGTGGGTAGATATGTCCGGAGTTGTCATATATGCCAGCAGGTGAAAGCTGAGCACATGAGACCGACTGGGTTACTACAGTTGTTGTCCATTCCTCAATGGAAGTGGGAACACGTGACTATGGACTTCGTCAGTGGCCTATCTCAGACGACGGGGAGACATGATGCGATTTGGGTGGTTATTGATAGGTTGATGAAGTCGGCACATTTTATACCGATCGCCATGGGATATTTTGTTACACAGCTGAGTATTATCTTCGAGAGAGAGATTGTCAGATTGCACGGTGTAACAGAATATGCAAAAGATTTGGCTTGGCACGCTGTGATTTGGCACGCGTTTACAGTTTAACACTGCGTACCATCTTTAGACTGACGGGTAGTCAGAGCGATTGATTCAGATTCTCGAGGATATGCTCAGGGCATGTATTCTACAGTTTGGTGGATCGTGGGAAGATTACTTACCTTTGTGTGAGTTTGCCTACAACAACAGCTATCGGACGAGTATCGCGGTGCCACCGTTTGAGGCACTATATGGTAGGCCCTGCAGGTCACCAGCTTGTTGGGCGGCACCGGAAGATACAACGACTATATGACCTGAGGTAGTTGTTGATCATGTTGAGAAGATAAGGCAGATCAAGTAGAGACTTCAGGAGGCGCAAGATAGGCAGAAGAAATATGCGGACAAGTATCTTGAGGGTCTGAGCTGCGAGGTTGGAGACTTGGTGTACTTGAACGTTTCGCCCAGGAAGTGTCATCAGAAGTTTGACATTAAGGGGAAACTAGCACCAAGGTTCATTGGGCAGTTCAGAGTTGAGGAATGCGTCGGCAGAGTGGCATACCGTCTAGAGTTGCCACCGCAGTTGGCAGGGGTTCACCCAGTGTTTCATATTTCCATGTTAAGGCTGGCTAAGTCGGGACCGAGGCCTATGGTTGATATACGTCAGATTGAGGTGCGACCTGACGTGTCATACGAGGAACAACTGTGGAAATCATGGATAGGAGGACTCAGATTTTGAGAAATAAGAATCCCGAAGGTTTTGGTACGATAGCAGCATCACGGGACCGATGGACTCACCTGGGAGCTTGAGTCTACTATGCGACGACGGTATCCCCACTTATTTGCCGTTATGTATTTTAAGTTTACGTTAAATTTTGGGACGAAACTTTACCTAGTTAGGAAGAACTGTAACGACCTAAATTTAATTCGCCTGACGTGGTTACAGACGTGGCCGACAGCTCAGACGCTCGTGGGACTTGCAGTTAGGCTTGTGCGCGCCTAGAGCTAAGTAAATGGTTATTTTGTGTGCTGAATTGTTTAAATTGCGATGTTACTATTGACATAGCGTAAATGGCATCGCAATGTGTGTTATTCTATTACATTTGATGTGCGAGATCGTGTGTTAAGTATTCGCCTCAATATGCGTGTTGACGCGGGTATCGGGTAGTGCAACCGACATAACACTAGGCCGTGGGAAAAATACACACAAAATGAATAAAATTGTTAAATAAAAAGGTAGAATGTATATTTAGTGGTTAGGAACATGGTAGTACGCGTATGTCGCGGTTCGGGACGAGAAACCGAGCGTCGGAACACCCGAAACACCACTTTTTGCGTTACCTACAAGGGTGAGTGTGCTAAAGGTGTCCCAATTGGAGTCATAAGAGGTTAGAAATGTGGCAAATAAGGTCCATTTAATGGTCTAGAGATGAGGTGGTGGGATTAGATGCAAATCAACTATAAAGTCAATCATTTGACTCATTTTCCACCACCTTTTCTCTCTCCTCATTTTCTTATCCGAGATTGGAGTGAAGGAAACAAGGATTTTAGAGCTCAAACTTGGTGATTTGTGGAGATTGGAGGAGTGAAAACACCAAAAGCAAAGTGAGAATCACATAAACCTCCATTTTCTCCATCTTTTGATCTCAATCGTTGAGGTTTTGGTGGATGTTGAGTTGTTATTTAGATATGTTTGAAGTGATTTGAGGTGTGTGTTGTTCTTTGTTATAGTTGTTGTTGGGTTGAAAACCCAAAAAATTTCAGCGGTTCTTGTGTCGTGAGTGATTAGCGCGCTAATGACGTATCTAGCGCACTAGATTATAATTAGCATGCTTGACCTGAAATTAGCGTGCTAATGTTCGATGGGCGAAAAACCTATAAGCTGTCCTGGAAGTCTAGCGCGTTAATTTCCGGACCTAGCGCGTTAGATTTTCTTTGTTTTTGACGTAATTTGTGGTAAATGACTTAAAACACATCCGAATGACTAAAAATCAATGATACATAAAAGTAGGTCATTACGGGCGGAAATTTGGGATATCAAGGATTAGGCGGAGCTGACAGGGGGTTATTGACGGGACACGGAGTGCGATGTGAGGTGTGTATTATCCCGATCGAACTGTTTGAGCATTATTTACTTTTGCTTTTGAATTCATTTTCTCTGTCTTTCAATACTCTATTCCTGGTGTGTTATAATAGACGGACATTGAGTCTCTCCCTCCGTGCCATTTCGTGTGTACGTCCACTAGGCCATAGCACGTGTGCCATCTCGGTGAATAGAGCTACTCGAGAGTTGTGACGGTACGTGTGGGTGCGTCTTAGGTTCCACGCCGATCACCTAGCGAGATCCAGACATCGGCCTTGCTTGAGTGCTACTCTCGTTGGCGCACTGTTGGGAGTCCGAAGTATGGCGCTAGTCGGACCCTAGGGGCTAGGAACACACTTTGAGCTTTCACTATTACATATGCATGCGATGAGCACAGCTTTACTGTTTTTATTTCCGCATGTTTATTTAATAGTTTTGTTTCAATTCCAGTATTTACTTTCCTTATTGCTCACTTAATTTCCTTCGGAATACTCACTCTGGACTCGTAATCTTTCTTTTGTGATGGCTTGAGTGCGGATCCTAGTACGAGCCGGGGCACGTGCAAACTACCAGAATACAGAGATGTTTAGCCAGGCTTGTACGTTTGTATTAATAAATTTTGTTTTATTTTGGGATTTGGGATTGTGAGTGATACACTGGGACTCTATGCTGTTGATATTTTGTTACAGTGAGGTACATTTTCATCTATGATGATATATGAGTTTTCCACATTAGGTATCAGAATTAAATGTATGACTTAATTGTTTTGTATTTTAATGGTCATGATAAAATACTTCCGCTGTGGTTTATTTGAGTTTAAAATGATCTTAGCAGATGACTTGGGTTTAGTAAAAATTTAAACAGTAAAATATTGTAATTTGAGGTTAATCATGATAGTATGGTGGATGAGATGGCATGTGGGGCACAAATGCATGGCCTAGTAGTAGGCGGTTTGTGGGCCCGCATCGCCAAGTGGCGGTCCATTTGGCAAATGGGCCGTTATAAATATCTTTAGGCAAAATTACATAAATAACCTCACTCTAAATCATAAACTTATTTTCTTTTCTTTTTCCCCTTCCACTTTCCGCTCTCTACACACCCCCTCCTCAACTCTACTTTTCACTCTCTACACCCCTCCTTAAATGAAATCTTAAACTCATCCCAAACTCCTATCTCACTCACTAGATCGATCAATTTCTCCTCTTCTACTTAATTTTCATTTTCTATATCCCATCCTAAATTAAACAATAGACTCATATCATTTTCTCTTCTACTTTCTAATCTATACGCCCCTTCTCATTTCTTTGTCTATACACTCAACAATTCACCATCAAATACAACATCTTAATTATAGTATTTGGTTGAGATTCGGTTCATATTCTTGAATGATTATAATCATTTGTTTATGTTGAATCTTTGCTTTTAATGATCAAAGAATCTATCTTGGAATTAATGCATATGAAGCAAATTGAGTTAAGGGGGAGAAAAAAATGTTGTGCAACAAGGGGTTGGAGGTCGAAGATCACAAAGATGAAAAATGGGCTTTCTTTAGGGAGAGAGCGGGGAAATATAAATTATGAATATAATGGAGAGTTTAATAACAATTAAGGAGGGTGCTTAAAGTATGAATTAACTTATTAGGAGGGAGGTTCGTTATCCACTTCATCTCTATGTTTTTAGGGTTTCCATCTATCGCCGCGTCGAGCTTCTTAGATCTGTTGTGTGTAGGGCTTCCGGCGACGCTATTGTTCGCTTCGAGCAACGTGGTCGTTGTCGTGGCCCTTATGTTCTCTCGATCTCCCTTTTGGTGGTTCATCCTCTATTTCTTCTCATCCTCTCCTCTTTCCCCTTTTTGTTCTTTTTCCTTTTTTTCTTTATTGTAGGGGATAGTGGAAGCTAGCATGACAAGATTAGAGAGAATGTTTTTGGGAGTTGATCGATCGCAATTGTTCTTGTTGTTTGACTCTTCGACAATTTCTCCTAGATCTTCGTCGTCGCTTTGGTTTTTTGGGCTGGTGGTTTGCCTTGGGATCTAGTCAAGATAGTCGCATGGTCGTCGACTCCAGGGTGATGCGTCTCCTTTCCTTAATGATATTGGCTTCCATTTGGAGATTGGATAGTATTTTAGTAATTTTTGTTTAGTTTTGTTCATTGTTGTCTTCTTTAATCGGCGTCTTGCTTCGCTTTTATGTGCGAAGGTTGTCCCCATTATTGGGGTTGTTGTCTTCATTATTGGGGTGGTTGTTCCCATTTGTTGGGGTTGTGGTCGCACTATATAGTGTGCCCGTTTTTGGAATTTGTTATGTACTTCATTGTTGTTATATCTATTTGTAATAGACGCTTGTCTAATTTGGACTAGGAGCACCTAAACACAAACCAATTTGACAAAAAAACCTTATTAGGAGCTAGAAATAACGTTAAATTAAATGGGGGTTGCTATAACATATAAGGGTGCTAATAGTAACTCCCTAAAAATATGTACAACGAAACATTATCAAATCTCATAACTGGATGAGTTCATTATAAGAGAAACATAAATCATTGAAAACATGAAGCGGTAAGTCGCAAGGGTCGAGAGATGTCCAATACAGATATCTATAATGTATTATGACAAACAAACATCATTGTCAAAAAAACATGAGAAATAGGTTACCCTAATGAGAAGGACCGATACGTGTCTTAACGAGTAGCCAAATAGTAGAATTATGTAGATTGTCAGCATATTATGGGCCTATAACCCACATGTCACAAGATTGAAACCTGGCTCTGATACCAAACTGATGCAGCGGAAGTCTTCCAAATCGATTGACGAATCCACGCACAATCAATTTAGGGCCTTCAGAATTAAAACTCTAATTCTCTAAAAAAAATCAAATTCTTTTATTAATTAAATCAAAATCAATCAAAAAATACAAAGCATTAAGCCTTTATATATACTAGGCGTTGTCCATATAAGCATAAACCAAGTTTTTAATATATGTAGACATGAATTAGTTACAAACTAAACTCCAAATAAGAATACGTTTCTACCTAAAATAAATAGGAATATATAAAGATTTTAACTAAATTCATATCATTTCCCTTTTTTAGACTTGGAACCAATAATAAACATTGTATTCAAATGGCGGAGTTAAAAGAGATTAGTAGAAATAAGAAAAAGCTTTTTTGTAGCAAATATTTTAATCAAGCTTCGTAAATCGAAAGTAATTAAATATTACTAATCACGTGTCTAATCGATGTATATAAATCCGGATGATTTTTATTTGTATGACTTCATAAAAGTATTTACTATAAAATGAAAGTTTGAGATTATAATGTAAATAAGTTTAAACGTTAAAATATCATTTCCTACCAAACAATTTTCGTATTCACAATCCACCATTTTTTTTTTATAAACATTGAAACATGATGCAAAGCAAGATATTTATTATCATATTATAAAAGCATAACATATAAATAATGTATTAAAGAAACATGAATCATTAAAGATTTTGTATTTAGTTTGGATAAGAGAAGATTACCTGTTCACACTGCAAAATATGCATTTGTTGAAGTTACATCATGTCATCTCATCATGGCTACTTTTTTTTAACACCTTCACAAAGCAGAAAGTTCACATATTTATGTCAATCAATAAAAGAAGTTAGATAATATCTTAAGTATTAGATGGAGATATATATTGAATAAAAATACATATAGTTTTCAAAAAATTACCTCATCTTCATCATTTGATGTGTTGATATTTTCGAAGATCTCTCGATAGACAATATTCTTCACAAACATTTTCTTTTGGTTTTCCTCATCTGCATTTAATATTTGTATCACATATCTTTCAGTCACTCTATATACGGCTACGTACAATTGGCCATGTGTAAAGAATTGATTTGGTAAGAATAATCCCATATATTTTAGCGATTGACCTTGACTTTTGTTGATGGTCATAACAAAATATGGGACTAAAGGAAGTTGATGTCTCTTTATCTTAAATGGCCATTTAGACTCATTAGGTGATATTATGATTCTTGAAATTGTCATTGTATTCCCTATGTTCGCTCGGAAATAATTGTAGTGTTACTAACCATCTTCGAGATGCTTTATTATGAGCCTTGTTCCATTACATAAACCTTTAGCTGATTGAGATTTCTAAGAAGCATAATCGGCACACCACTTTTAATTGGACATCATGATTCGGGACTCTTGAAAATTGCAATTTATTGAGAAACTTGATTGTGTAAAGTACCTCATCATCATTTCTGCTATGAGTAGAGGTTCTACAAATTGTATATGAGCTCAAATATGTAACCTTCTCCCCTGGTATTAGATCCATAACAAATTGGTTCAATCGATGCAATTGTTTCATTTTTGGAGTCAAAATAGCACGCATTTTCAAATAAGAAGAGTCGTGAAAGCTGTTCGAAAGTGATGGGTAAACGGCTTATACAATGTATTTTATAGGGTCTTCATCATGATGTAACAATGCATTTGTTGGGATTCTTATCAACTCTTTATCCGGATTGTCATAAAATGATTCATCTCCTACTTGAAGCAACCATTTGTCAAACAAAGCAAGATCTTGATTGTGACCCTGGAGACCCAATGGAAAGTCGCATATTCGATTGAGTTTGAAGACATTACAATGTTCCCATAAGTACGAAGAATTAAGTGAAACTTCTATAATATCAACTTTTCCACCTTCAGCACAATTGACAATATTTGTCTAAAATCACCTCTAAGAACAACCGTTAGGCCTCTAAAAGGTTTGTCAGAACAATTCTCATAACTCATTTGAAAAATGTCTCTCAAACTCCTATCTAAAGCTTCGAAACAATATTTGTTGGCTATATAAGCTTCATCCCATATTATCAATGGTGTTTTGCAAAGAAGTTCAGCTAAATGGGTACCATTTCTGATTTCACAAGATGATTCGGCAGTAATTTCCAATGGGATATGGAACCGTGAATGAGCGGTTCTACCATTCTCAGTATTAGAGGAGCTATTATTAATAATGATGCAATTGGCAACACTATTTTCCCTTCTGACCTAAGCTTTGTAATTATCATTTTCCACAAAAGGTCTTTCCTGTTCCACCATGACCACTTATAAAAAATAGTTGGCCCCCCCTCTCATTAACAACTGAATCAATAATAGCTTCAAATGGTAACTTCTGACAATATTGGTTCAAATATGTGTATAATTCTTCATGTAACGCCTTCATTTCGTCAATGTCATAATCCAACTCCTCAGTGACCAACCGATTTCCTACATCCCTTACCAATGAAAAATTTAGAATAGGCATGCCATCAATATCCTTTAATGTCTTCCCAACTTTTTGAAGAATATTATCAATTCCAACCAATATGTAGTGTTGAAGTTGCTCAGAAGATAGTTGCATATCAGGAATTTAAAGCCTTTTCCTTTGTAAATGAGGTATATCCTCTGATAATATGGAACTATTACTTTTCCAAAATTCTGATACCTCAGCTACCTGAAAATTTAAAAGAAATTATAAGCAAATAAGAATACACTTATTAGTTTAACACATGATTTGATACATCAAAATGAAATATCAAAGTTAAATTTCTGTATGCAATTGATAATACTTTGAACTGGCATTTGCAAGAGGAGAATTTCTCAATTTTTTTTTTATTTTAAATATTATCCTTGCAATATTGTGACCTAATCAAATAATTATCGAGTTAGGCATCCATTAAAAAGTCATCAACATAGAATATCAAATCTAAGTGGTTTTAAAAAAACTGAATATTACCTGTAAATGGCGTGAGTTTGATTCCCATTTAAGTCATCGATATGGAATAAATCAAGTGTAAAATATCAATGACCTCAAAATTGAATGATTGCGTATTACATTTCATAATGCAAGTTTCGGAGAGATTGTAAGTTCGACTCTTTTTTTATTAAAAAAATAAAATATTACATTTCAAAGGCCATAGCATCTCGGGTGATATAGGTGATGCATCACTTGCTATAAAGGCAAAGTTTAAAGAAGTCTTGAGTGCGACTTCCACTAAAGTTAACAAAAATGTATTACATTTGAAAGAAGTTATTACTTGAAGAGGGAAAGGAAAGGAAGAAAATAATTATTATATTATTAATTATGATTGTCTCGAGCTCGAGAACAATAGGATTAAATTTCTTTGCCGAGGAAAAAGATAATATACAACTCAAGAAATTATCTTTTTATATACCTACTAAGTTAGAGAAATCCAATATCCTCATGAGAACTACTAAATAAGCCAAATATATTTACTCAAAAATAGAATGATTAATTATTAAATTTTAAAGAAGTAAGATATACAAATAATTAAAAAAATTTTATGAAGCAAACGATTAGCATCTTAATAAAGATAATAAAAAAACAAATCACAAATTAAACTTCGTTTAATATAAGAAACATGTAGTTCGTGAAATTGAAAATATACTTTTTTGATTTGTAAATTACATGACAAGATGCAATAATATTGTCACAAACAAATGTCTAAGTTGATTTTCAATTGCCCACGATGCCTCTTTCATTTGACAATCATTCCATTCCTTTCATCATCCAATAACCCTAATGCATAACATGCGGCTTTAAAAGATGGGTGCAAAATTTCATTAGCGGTTTTAATGTGCACGAACGAAGTACTACCCTTTACAATATTAAGCAACATCCTCAAATAATAACGTTCACCGCTTGATGGATGGGCAAAATAGATCCTCCCAACTTTTTTACCTTTTTTTTCTTCTACTTCAAATTTTATCCTTTGAATTCCACACCCAATGCAAAGGAAACTCAGAATAGCTTAGTTGTCTTACATCAGGGTGCACTATATTAGCTTCAAAACAAGCAGTGAACTTTGTTCTATCTATTCCAAGTCTACTCATAACGTCATTCAATGAATCATTTTCTTTATAAACCACAGACTGTTCACCAGGAAGATGAAACGACAATCTCTCCACTACTGGTTCTCTATAGTGTATATCAAATTGAAATATTCTCCAACATGCCTCCGTAGCCAAAATATATCTACAATCTAAGTAAGCCTTGATTTTATCAATCCCATTTTTATCATCGACATATTCAACTAAAGTTGTCATATGATCAGACCCTTTTATGCACATATTTGAACAAATATTTTATGGATTTTGAATAGTTAAAGGATTCCACGTTAATATGAGCATCATACTTAACGATCAAATCCCTGTTGTACGGAACCACATAGCGATTGTCCAATAATGTTCCATTTTTCTCGACCGTGAATTGGTTTTTTCTCCTTCTATACAGTGGAAACCCCTCTGCATCCAATATTGTTTACTCATTAAATTTTTTTGGAAAATGTTTTGTACATTTACCATTTGACATGCATGGCGACTTCATGTTTGATATGCTGCATGGACCGTGAATCATGAATTTCTTAACAACATTGTAACCTTCTGGATCCGGATCAACATTAGGATCTAGGATTTCAACACTAATGATTATATCAATATATTATGAGGATTGCTTTTTTTCCTTTGGATGAATAAATAGCAAAACACGTGCATGTGAAAGGCCACACTTTTGAAATTCAATAGCATGAAGAACTGCAAATTTGCAAACTATTAGTACCCATATTCAGAGTTGTAAGGTCATGCAAATTATAGTAAATTAGAGAGGAATAATGTATCTATCATAATGTATTATGGATTAAAATAAAAGAAGAAAGAAAAAATAACACAAATTGCATCAGTTTTTTTCTACAGATCATACAAACCATTTTTCTTTGAAGTGTAAAAAAATAAATCAAATTCCCCTCTAAACACCTAATTATACATAAACTCCAATTTTGTGTACCAAGTAATGAATGTTATTGGCTCAAAATCTAATTACTTGTCACTTTTTTGAACACGAAAAGATCACAAATAAAAGAACACAAAAAAAAAACACCGTAAACAAAATTATGTTAAAAACATTAAAAAAAGCTAAAAAAAAAAAATCAAAATAAAAGATAGTGTTCCTCCTACCCAAAAAAAAGTAGTGTTGTAATGAATGTTATTGGCTCAAAATATAATTAATTGTCACTTTTTTGTAAACAAATAAATTTCACAAATTAAAAAGACACATTAAACAAATTTTTTTTGAAGAAACATAAAACAAAATTCTGTTAGAAACATTAAAAATATCTTAAAAAATAACCTATGTTTAGTAAGCATTTCACCAAGTATATCATTGATGTTTGCAATTCACATATGTGTCTAACTCTTTTTTCTTGTTAAGTAACTTATATTTGTAATATAAACTGTAAACATATCAATACTATTGCTCTTTATTCCTATGAATTGTAACTCACCTGTGCCTAAAGGTGCAAATTATAGTAAATTAGAGAAGAATAATGTATCTATCATAATGCATTATGGATAAAAAAATGTATTATGTTTTATAAATATAAGAAATAATCAAGTAAATATCGGCAATTGGTTCACCAAATATCTTTTTTGCTTAAGATCGTACATGAGTTCACGCAATTTGATTTCGAATATTCTGCATATAATTTCTACTCTATTCTCATCATCTTTCTGTTGAATCATATGCTGCATATAATTTATCTATGACCAGAGCGGGTTGCATGTAAATGTGATTAGTAGATTTGGGTAGCAAGCCCGTTTACATATTGCCATTGTATCTTGACAATGTTCGACTTTATACCTTGGGCTACCTGTATGCGATGAAGGCATTGCTATAGATTTCCCTACATGCTTGGAATCAGAATGACCATGATGAACGACATTCATCAAACCACTGTAAAGATCTGTCATCAACTTCTTTTGATTGTTTCGAATCCAACAAAATCTTTATTCTTCAATAGCCATATAACAATCAACAATAAATTGTTGAAGAAGTCTTCCTAAAAATAATAGAGTTAGTGAATCATATATAATTCTCGCATGGACAACATTTTACGTATGTGAGACGTGTTTGAGACACCTCTCAAAGATATGCATATCATATATCCATCCTCACTATAAGAAAACAACAATGGGTAAGTGAGTGATATGAAACTTGGATGGTGATCAGTGATTCTTTGCAACCCATTTGTCTTGTGCTCAACTATAATATCTCGACTAAAATTTTCAGGATTAAAATCACCAACGATTAGACCAACGACTTCTGATGTCGTTGGGACGTTATATTGCCGTCCATCATAATCTTTTGTACTTCTTATTTGTAAACGCAAGTGGCAGTTTGGTTGAGCTTCAATTCGATCTCTCACCATTCTGAAAGACTTGGCAAGAAAATTGTTCTCGTCAAACATTTTTGATAAGGATGTGACAATATATCACTCTCTGTTGTTTGTTGGAAAGAAACCATCCTATTCCGTGTCTCATTTTCTGTATCGTATATATACAGCTATGCAAAACACGGCCTTGATCCATTTTCCGGTAATAATGAGCCAATCCTATAGATGTTTTGTCCATTTTGATGCTTTCTATATGTAAATTAAGTAATTTATCACACATTATTTTAAAAGTATAAAAAACAATGTATAAAGTAAGTATGAATAAAGCAAATGTATGCATGGGCACAAAATAAATGATTAAAAAATACTGTAAGTTATATTGAACATTGTAAGGATGCTCATCAAATATTTGTATTTTTCGCATAGGTGTATTTAGTTCCATCTCGCATAGCTTCCTTCACTTCTTAAAAATATTGTTGGACAAAAATAATTACGAATATATAACATATATAAGCAACACATATACCAAATAAATTTATGAATGCGTTGTAGTTAAATTGAGGGTTTTAATATTTAGAAAAAGATGAGAGTACATCTAAAGTTATATTGAATATTGGTAGGACGAACATTATTTTCAGTTTTGATTGTTTTTTCCTTTTGGCTATTTTTAATGTTTTTAACATAATTGTTCAAAGTAATAAAAACTTAAATACATAAGAAATGAAAAATTCTAGGCAAAGCCAATTTAAGCAAAAAGGAAAAAAATGTGGAGCTCAATCCGTAAAATTTTAAAATTTACACGTATAGATCAAGAGGTATTATAAACCAAAGATATAAAACCAAGTTCAAAGTCTTCTAAGCATGAAACTATAATCATTGTAGTCTTGAAAAAAAAAAAACGAAAAGAAAAACTCACACCTTTAAATAGCCATAGATTATCTTGAACCTTGATAGGCTGCTTATTAGATGGATGATCTATTTCTTAGCGCATTAATTTCCTCTTGCATAGCTAAATTCCTTCCGCGATCTCCTTACTGCAATGTAAAGAAATTTTTATTCAGTTAAAATATAACTTTCTTACATATGTTAATAAGAAATCATACTATTCATTTTACGTATGTGAGTTGATCTGTATTGCACATCTAAGCTGTATGATGTCTCCTCCATATGTATTTCTTGATCAATAACAATAGTGTTTAAAGGTTGTGAGGTACATGCTTCTATTGTTCCTTCTACGTTATCAATTCAAGTTGTAAGAAGTAGTGAAATAGTGTTGTCATGATATATTTATATATTGTGCAGGATAAATGTAAAACATGATAGACTAAGTCTTATACCCAAGTGAATGCAACAATGTTGACTTGTGGATGCTTGATTGTCAATCTTAGCTTCAATATTTCCTTATTTATAACTGCTACGAGACGTATAGTGAAGAAATGAGTCACTCATTAACGTTCTAAGATATGGTTCACCATCGCCTAGATTTAACATCATATTACCAGACTTCTGCCCCTTTGCATTTAGTTTGATCTTTCTTATCAATCTGACATTCTTGAATGCGCGTTTTTTGGGATTAGTCGTTTCATCCACCTTGATTTAATTCCAAGTTAGATTTTAATTCCAGTGGAGTGTCAACAACTGACCGAGTAACACAACATATAAAATAATCAATTAAAATGACATGTAACTTGTAAGATAAAAATTACTTATCACTTTTTTGTAATAAAAAGATAATACAAAATAAATTAAAAATAAAAGACATGGTGAACAGAATTATCTTAAAAACATTAATAATAGCAAAAAAGAATAAATAATCAAAACCGAAAGTAATGTTCCTCCTACAAAAGAAATAATGTTCAAAATTAATAAAAACTTAAATATAGAAAAAACAAAAAAATTGTGGACAAAGCTATTTTATCAAAACCGTAAAAAATGTGGAGCCCAATCAATAAAATTTTAAAATTCAAACGTAGAAAGCTATTATAAACCAAAGATATAAAACCACGTTAAACGTCATGTAAGCATAAAATTATAATCATAAGGATTGACCAATAATAGACGTCAAAGCAATTCTAACAACTCCCTTATGTGATCGTTGCAGTTTTAAGAAATTGATGATATAACAAACATTACTTGCATGTGGTTCACCACTGCCTAACTTTACCATCATATTACCAGACTTCTGCTTCTTTGCATGTAGTTTGAACTTTCTTATTAATCTAGCATTCTTGAATGCGAGTTTTTTGGATTAGTCGTTTCATCCATTTTGATTTAATTCCAAGTAAGATTTTGATTCATGTGGAGTGTCAACAATTGGCGGAGTAACACAACATAAAAAATAATCAATTAGTATGACATATAACTTGTAAGATAATAATTATTTACCAATTTTTTTGTAATGAAAAAAATACTACTACTACAAATGGTTGCGGTGATTTGGTCACCTGCAAAGACGACCTACAAATGCCCCAACTAGAAAACTTGACTCAATAGAAACTGTAGAAATTTGACGAGGTAGGGGTAGACCAAAATTAATATGAGATGCATTAATTAGGATGGATTTGAACGGTCTGGAAAGCTCACCATCAATTGCACTTAATCGAGCACAATGAAAAAGCTTGATCCATATAGCTGACCTAATTAAGTTGGGACTGAGGCTATGTTGTTGTTGTTGAAAAAAATAATACAAATAAAATAAAAATAAAAGACATGATAAACACAATTATGTTAAAAAACATTAAAAATAGCCAAAAAAATCAAAAACTGAAAATAATGTTTCTCCTACCAAAAAAAAATAATGTTCAAAACTAATAAAAACTTAAATATACAAAAATAAAAAAAAATTGTGGACAAAGCCAATTTAAGCAAAAACGAAAAAAACGTGGAGCTCAATTCATAAAATTTTAAAATTCACACGTGTAGATCTAAAGGTATTATAAACCAAAGTTATAAAATCGATCAAGATCAACGTCTTGTAAGCATTAAATTATAATCATAAGGATTGGCTAATAATAGACATGAAAGCTATTCTAACGACGCCCATATGTGACCCACGCATGACTTTTAAACCGATTATCTATCAAACTTTACAAACATGGGAGCCAACTAAAGACACAACACAAAAATCTAATCAATTAGGACGACATATAACTTGTACGATCGTGATGATGTTACCTATTAATTTGAGAGAATTATGGAAAGTAATTTAGTAATCTTGCTTAAAAAGAACCATATGATACATATCAACCTTCGACCAATATTATTATCACAAATATATACTCCTACCATTGTATTAAGTTGATGAAGAAAACAAAGCTGCAATTGCATACAACACTTCGGTGACTCGACAAATCCAATTAAAAATTAGGAGACTTGAAGGAATGCGACAAGTGAATAATATGATGTTAGAACGACATGTATCACTGTTATATATTTTTTTAAAAAAACCTTAAGTTGAAAAAAAAAAGAAATACAAAATAATACAAATTGCATCAATTGTTTTCTCTAGATCATACCAACCATTTTTCTTTAAAGTATAAAAAATAAATCAAATACATATTTAGAATTCCTATTTATACATATACTCCAATATTATGCACCAGTAATGGATGTTATTGGATCAAAATCTAATTACTTGCCGCTTTTTTGTACATAAAAAATACCACAAATAAAAGAAAAAAAAAGACACTGTAGACAAAATTATGTTAGATGTCGAAGTTATTCTAACGACGCTTATATGTGACCGCTGCAGCTTTAAGAACCTCATGATCTAACAAACATTACTTACACTGCAGCTTTAAGAAACTGATTATCTATTAAACATTACTTACACAAAAATATAATCAATTAGGACGACATATAACTTGTAAGATCGTGATGAGGTTACTTATTGTATTGAGAGAATTATAGAAAGTAATTTAGTAATCTTCATTAAAAAGAACCAGATGATACATATCAACCTTTAAATATTATGAAATAATAGCTCTTATCTCAAAAACATAATCTTACCATTGTATTAAGTTGATAAAGAAAACAAAGCTGCAACTGCATACAACAATACTTCAATGACTTGACAAATCCAATCAGAAATTATGAGACTTGAAGGAATGCTGCAAATGAATAATATGACTTTAGAACAACATGTATCCACAATACATATTTTAAAAAAAACTTTAAGTTGAAAAAAAAAGAAAGACAAAATAATACAAATTGCATTATTTGTTTTCTCCAAATCATACCAACTTTTTTTCTTGGACATATAAAAAAATAAATCAAATACATATTTAGAATTCCTAATTATACATATACTCCAATTATTGTGCACCAGTAATAGATGTTATTGGATCAAAATAATTTTATTACTTGCCACTTTTTTGTACAAAAAAATACCACAAATAAAATAAAACATAAAATACACGGTAAACAAAATTATGTTAGACGTCGAAGTTATTCTAATGACGCCCATATGTAACCGCTGCAGCTTGAGGAAACTGATGATCTAACAAACATTACTTAAATGAGAGTCCACTAAAGAAACAACATAAAATATAATCAATTAGGACGACATTTAACTTGTAAGATCATGATGAGGTTACTTATTATATTAAGAGAATTGTGGAAAGTAATTTAGTAATCTTTTTTTTTTTTCAGGAGTAATCTTCCTTAAAAAGAACCAGATGATGCATATCAACCTTTGAATTCTTCGTTCAATATAATTATCTCAAATATATACTCTTACCATTGTATTAAGTAGATGAATAAAACAAAGCTGCAACTGCATACAACACTTCAATGACTTGACAAATCCAATTCGAAATTAGGAGACTTGAAGGAATGCTTTGCAAGTGAATAATATGACGTTAGAACGACATGTATATGCAATATATATTTAAAAAAAAAAAAAACTTAAGTTGAAAAAAAATAAATACAAAATAATACAAATTGCATCAATTGTTTTTTCTAGATCATACCCACCATTTTCTTTGAAGTATAAAAAAACAAATCAAATACATAATACAAATTGCATCAATTTTTTTCTCCAGATTATACCAACTATTTTTCTTTTAAGTATAAAAAACTAAATTAAATTCCCCTCTAAACATGTAATTATACATAAACTCTAATATTGTGTACTAGTAATGAATGTTATTGGCTCAAAATCTAATTACTTACCACTTTTTTGTACATAAAAGACCACAAATAAAAGAAAGCAAAAAAAAAAAAAGAAAAAAAAAACACTGTAAACAAAATTATGTTAAAAACATTAAAAATAGCCCCAAAAAAGAACTATCAAAACTGAAGATAGTGTTCCTCCTACCAAAAATAAGTAGTGTTGTAATCGATGTTATCGGTTCAAGATCTAATTAATTGCTACTTTTTTGTAAACAGATAAATTCCACAAATTAAAAAAAAGACACGTTAAACAAAATTTTTTTTTTGAAGAAAAAAACAAAATTATGTTAAAAACATTAAAAATAGCTCATCAAAAATAACCTATGTTTAGTAAGTATTTCACCAAGTATATATTTGTTGTTTGCAATTTATATTTGACATACCAAAGCTTGACGCCAACTGGTTTTATAATGAAATGAGAGTGCTCTAAGGCTCACCATTAAGGCTCCATGAATTAATGTAATTGCAGTCTAAAGGTTTCTATTTCATTTTTTTTATATGCATTGTTTACTTCCTCGAAACCGACCTGCAAAATTATATTAGGATGTCTGCCTCTGCTGTAAAGTTTGTCAAATTAAAGTTTTTTTTTTTATTTAGTAAATTATGTTCTTTCAGTAATAAGCATGCATGATCAACCATAGTGTTTCATTGTGCTTTGAAAGAAATTGATTCTCTTCTTTAGTGCATATTCTTATAAAGTTAACGTTATGAAGAGTGCTCATTGAATTGACTTCACTATTGATCAAACTTACCGCAAAATAAATTTAGGAGTTTGGGAGTAGTCAAGGTTTGAATCTTTTTGTCGAACCGACTTCCTAAATTTTAGAACTCATTTATGATTATGCTTTCCTTAAGTAGTACTAATAGCAATATTGTACCATTCCTTGTAAGATCTATTGTACCATTATACTTAACATCTTTGTGTTTACTTCTCCCATGAAGAACATGATTTTTAGAGAGTTTAATTGCATAAGTATTATCACAATAAATTGCAATAGGTCCTTGTCTCTTGAAGCAAAGCTCTTCAAGAACATTCTTCAACCATATAGATTGACATGCAATAGAGGCAACAACAACAAATTCTGCCTCTGTAGATGATAAAGTAACAATTCGTTGCTTCTTGGAAGACCATGAGATAGCTGCAAAATCCAACATAAAAACATAACTTGATGTGTTTCACCTATCATCTTGATCTCCTACATAACCAATGTCACTAAAACCAACAAAATCTGATTTTTCCCTTTTCTTGTAGAAGAACCTAAATTCCATCGTACCTTTCAAGTATCATAAGATCCTTTTCGATCGTAAGATCCTTTTGACAACTAGATGATGCATTTCAGTCGGATATTCCACATAACTACTAGTAAGACTTACCGCAAACATTATATCAAGTCTTGTAGCTGTTAAATACAACAAGCTTCCAATAAGTTGCTTGTAATTAGTGCTATCAGTCTTGTGCCATGTATCATCTTTGTAAAGTTTTTGACCAAATTCAGTTGGGGTGCTCACAGAATTGCAATTCTGCATTTTGAATTTGGCCAACACCTCTTTCACATATTTCCTTTGTGACAAAAAATACTATGAGAGGTCTGAATTACCTGTTGGATACATATGAATGAAAGAGGATAAATACAATGTTTTTATGAAACGATATATGTTTGGTTTGGATAAATACAATTTTTCTATGAAAGGTTTCTATAAAACGATACATGTATTGCATGGGTACGTTGGATATGGATTAGTTGTATACATGCATGGGATATCGTGGTGTCTCTTCAAAAGAATTGAATAGGTGTACCACACATTATAAATACTCCCTAACTTAATGGATAAGTATAATTTTTTTTCTCTCTGGTCATTAAATTTCCTATTTTCTCTCTGGTCACTAAAATTCATATTTTCTCTCCGTTCAGTGAAATTTATATTTTCTCTCCGGTCATAAAATTCATTGTTTTAACAATGAATGAGTACAACATTTCGATCCAATTGTTCTTATGGTCTAAAGTGCTATAGTCGTATGATCGTGATTGTTGTATCTTGGGAGACAAGTGTTATCAACCGCGAGCACGATTAGCGAGACATTATTGTCTTAAGGAGATAGAGTATTAAGCTTTAGCCTCAATCTACAAATTTCTTCAATTCAAGTTTGGAGTAATTTTCTGCATCAATTCAGCCATGACTACACCAAGTGACGCAATGGAGGTTAATGATCCCGACAAGCTTAAGACAATACAAATAGGGGCTAACTCTACGCATGTCGTTGTTCCCTCGATGAAGCCAGAAAAGCCTGAGAAATTCACTCGCATAGACTTTAAGCGTGGTAACAGAAGATGCTATTCTACCTGACGACGCTGAACTTGGTAAATGTGCTAACTGAAAGTGAACCATAGTTGCGTAAAGATGAAACTAACAAGCACATTATCGCAGCAATTCAAGCATTGAACTACAACGAGTTTTTATGTAAGAATTACATTCTTAACGGTCTTGATAATTCTTTATACAATATATTTAGTACCATGCGTACGACCAATGAATTGTGGAATTATTTGGATAAGAAATATAAGACGGAAGATGCTGGCCATAAAAAGTTTATGGTTAGTAGGTTTCTGGATTATAAGATGGTGGACTTAAAGACGGTGTTGGATCAAGTCCAAGAAATTCATATTCTTCTCCATGAAATTCATGCGGAGAAGATGTTTTTGAGTGAGTCATTCCAAGTGGCAGCAATTATTGAGAAATTGCCTCAATTTTGGAGAGATTTCTAGAATTATCTCAAGCATAAACACAAAGAGATGGGACTTGAAGACTTAATTGTTCGACTTCGCATTGAAAAAGACAATAAGAAAAATGACAACAAGAATGATGATTTGCCCAATGAGCCCAAAGCTAATCTTTTGGAGGTCAAAGCATCAAGAGTTCAAAGAAGAGTAAACATTCTAGTGATGAACCTAAGCAATTTAAAGGGAAAGCAAATAAATTTGCTGGTCCTTGCTTTATTTGCAAGAAACATGGTCACAAAGCCAAATACTGCAACAACAAGTGGAAGAGGAACAAAACTCAGTCTAAGGCTCATGGTGGTGGTCATGCTAATTTTATTGAAGATGGGTTATCTAAAGATGTTTCTAACTTGAATTTATCTGTGGTTGTTTTTGAAACAAACATGGTGGGTAATCCACGAGAATGGTACATTGATACCGGAGCCACCAAACATGTGTGCGCAGATAAAAATATGTTATCCTCCTACAAGCCTATCAGTGGAAGAGACTTATTTATGGGTAACTTTGCGACTTCAAAGATAATTGGAGTTGGGAAAGTGGTGCTGAAGATGACATCTGGCAAGAAACTTACTTTGAATGAAATGTTGCATGTTCTTGATATCCGCAAGAATCTAGTTTTTGGGTCTTTATTTAGCAAAAATGGATTCAAAATGGTTTTTGAATCTAATAAGTTTGTACTATCTAAGAATAGTGTATTTGTGGGTAAGGGGTGCGTAGCTAATAATTTATTTAAGATGAATGTAATGTCTGTACATCGCAAATTCGATATTAATAATATTGAAGTTTATATTTACTTGTTGGATTCTTTTGATTTGTGGCATGAAAGATTAGGACATGTTAATTTTAATTCGTTAAGAAAATTAATGAATTTATTTTAATTCCTAATCTTAAAATTGATCCAAATCATAAGCGTGAAATTTGTGTTGAGGCCAAATGAACAAAAACTCATTTTCACATTGTTGATAGTAGGAATACACAACCTCTAGATTTAATTCACAGCGGTATATGTGATTTAAAGCTTGTACAAACTAGAGAAGGCAAGAAATATTTCATAACCTTTATTGATGATAGCACTAGATATTGCTATGTATATTTACTTAAAAGCAAAGATGAGGCTCTAGAAGTCTTTAAACACTATAAAAGTGAAGTTAAAAATCAACTTGGTAAATCAATAAAGGCTATAAGGAGTGATTGAGGGGGTGAGTACGATGCGCCGTTTAATGCATTTTGTCAAGAACATGACATAATTCATCAAATGACTGCACCTTATTCTCCTCAATCAAACGGGATTGCGGAACGCAAAAACCGTACATTAAAGGAAATGATAAATGCTATGTTATTAAATTCTAGGTTACCTTAGAATTTATGGGGCAAAGCAATTCTTTCCGCCAACCATATTCTGAATAAAATTCATCGAAAGAATATGGATGCAACTCCTTATGAATTCTGGAATGGTAGAAAACTTTCATACACATACTTGAAAGTGTGGGGGTGTTTGGCTAAAGTAGCTATTCCTCAACCTAAAAAGGTTAAAATTGGACCAAAAACTATTGATTGCATATTCATTGGTTCATTGGTTATGCTCACAATAGTCATGCATATAAATTCCTTGTATTTAAGTCAGATATTCCTGATATACATGTAAATACAATCATGAAATCTAGAAATGCGTCATTTTTTGAGCATATTTTTTCAAATAAAAATATGTGTAAATTGAGTTTTAAGAAAAGAACGAGTGATGATGCAAGTAGTAGTAATCCTCCAAATAAAGAGGATGAACCTAGGAAAAGTAAGAGGACAAAAGTTGCAAAATCTTTTGGTCCTGATTTTCTAACTTAGAAGTTAGAAAGTGAACCTCAAACGTTTAAAGAGGCTATGTTTACGCCTGAAGCTCCTTTATGGAAAGAAGCAATTAATAATGAAATTGAATCAATTATACACAATCATACCTAAGAATTGGTGGATATACCATTTGGTATGAAGCCTTTGGGGTGTAAATGGATTTTTAAAAGAAAATTAAAGGCGGATGGTTCAATTGATAAATACAAGGCTAGATTAGTAGCCAAGGGTTTTAAACAAAAAGAGGGATATGGCTTCTTCGATAAATATTCACCAGTAACGAGGATAACATCCATAAGAATGTTAATTGCAATTACTCCAATGATCATAGTGATGACCATCAAAAATGAGTATAGAAGGTTGCACAAAGTGTTCTCTTTCTGCCATGATTGCTATTGCAACAAGATGACTCTGATACCATATGTTAAAGAACAAAGAAATAAAATAGAGAACACACAATCCACTGCACAGTTCTCATTAATCTCCAAATATAAGGAGATACACTTATAGACAGTTACACATCAGTTTTACATAACTGACAATAAGTTACAACCAACTACATGATATGAAGACACATGTCCGTTATTTAAATTCAAATACATGAAGATCAAATACGTTGGATGCTAATCCACAAATTACTCCTAACATGACACATCAAACTTAAAAGTAGTTAATTAACAGAGAGCACTTTAGGCGTCAGAGCACCGACCCATATTCCAGATGTACTATATCTACTTAGTTAAGGATCTCATTAAGAAGAGAAATGCATGCAATACATGGAGAAAGCTAAACTGTGGAAATAGCCAAGGAAGGAACCAAAAACTTGCTCTCAAGTTTTTTATATTTGCAAATTGCAATTTTTATTTTTTGTACTTTATTTTTTACATCGGCTTTTCTTTTCTTGTCGCTTTCATTTTTCTTGTTTTAAGGAACACATTCAAATGGCAAATTTAATATTTATAGAGGGTTTAAAAAATAGTAGAGAAGAAGGTTTGATTTGATAATATTGGTGTAAATATGTAAATAGCTGTGTAGTTCATCACATGTTGAGAGCCTGAGACTTGATAGTTGATACTGCTTAGTATATGTGTTCTTCAACTCTTAAAGAGTGAAACATAAGTCCCTGCCATACTCAAAAAAATCACCGTCATTCAATTTCTTTGTTTTTCCTCTCTTGTTATTTATTTTTTTTCTTTAAAAAAAAACATATTTTTCTTTTCAGTGCAAATAGGAATGCACAAAAACGTTTGCCCTAAACTTTGTACAAAGACCTCCCTTCATATACAAATCATACGATATATTATTTTGAACTAGTTAACGGTTTAGTTCGTGCATTGAAGAGATGACAAGAAAGCAAATATTGTAGTTCACATAGATCGCAATTAACGAACAATTTATTGGCTATACCCTGGGCTTTTCAATACTAATATTACTAGTATATAATTCAGAGATGGCAAGTACATTGATTGTCATTTCATGCAATAAAATCAAACATCAAAGTAGAAGATCACCGATTTTATTTTTTTTTACTTTTTTTTGGTCAAAAAGATCAGTAAGTACTCTATTTCATTGATCTCAAAATATATAATCAGGTAGAGGGTACATCCATGCACACATATAGTTCATTTTGTTTTACTCTTCTTAGTTTACGACAGACAACTGATCACTAATATTTAGGTGGCTTTCATTATTGTTGTTTTTTCCGTTAATTAAAAGCTATTTCATTGTATTTTAAATATGTTATTTGGAACTTTAATATTAATATCAAAATCCAATCACCGAGGTACTATATACGTAGTCCCTTTAATTCTTTGAATCATAACTAGCTCTTTTAATATATCAATATCTAGGGCTTATTTTCTTATTTGAAATTCTCTAAACTGTTAATTAAAGATGTGAACAGTTATGTTTCTTGCTTGAGCATTCCAACAAATTACCAACCAAGTGAACGTCTCACTGGTTTGATATGAGGTTACTTGAATAAGAAATCGAGTAATTAATATAGAAATTGATAAAGTTTCCAAATCCTTTACCCATCAACTAAAACTCTTTACGTCAAATTTTTATAAACAACTTACAACAAAATGCAGATTGACTGCGATAAACTCAAACTACAGATTGGCTATGGTGTAAAGCTGTCAAGACTCGTCTCACTAAGCCCGACCTAACCTAATTATCCCAATTAGGTACCTAATGCTACGGTTAACTACCAACCTCGAAATGACCGTTAATTCAACCCTTAAACTGCTCCAAATACTAAATTAGAATCTTTATTAAACCTCAGTTCCTGACAAAGCCATTTCGAGAACACCAAATACAATGTGCACCAAATAAACAGTGTCAGATAAATAAACATCTACCTTGCTTCGTACAATAGGTAATAACAACAGATAATAGGAGTATTGCACCATAAAACGAAATGCTGAAATAAATATACAAAATGAATCCCCATTTCCTGTTCCAAGCTCATAACGAGCGGACCCTCTCACGATGAACCTAGAACAACACTACGAGTCAATGCATGCTACCCCGGAATCGACCATTACCCGCCTAAGACGCCTGTAGTACGTCTAGTCTAGAGTGGAGCACACCTAACACCCTTACGACCCATAAAATGTGCAACTCTATCCGGATGCCATGAATGCATGATCAAGAGTCTCACTCCCTTACTGTGCAAAATATATTTCATATTACTGTAAAAGTAAAATATTGTTTACTAACAGTTAAACCAACGTAAGTTGGTTATTCGAGTCCTCGCTCGCCCGTTCCTCGGATTCCCTTGTACCGAAATCCTAATAAATCACAAAAATCCTTAATTTATGAGTCTCGACTCAATTATACCATTTTTCAACAATTTCTCAAAATTCCCTAATCCTGTCGGTGTTTAAATTCATTAAAAAAACCCGACAACACATTGAAATACTCAAAATACTTTCCGAGACTTTAATTCCACTATTTAATTCCCAATTACTGCATTTTTACTAATAATTTGCCTCAAAAACTAATTTATATAATTTCTGGAAATTATTTTGGTAATTTAAGCTAATTTAGCCTAAATTATGTTTTTCAAGACAAAACTCCGAATAAATATTTCGTACACATCCCGAATTGCATATTTTTCATAAAAATATATATTTTATATTTATTGGGCCCAAAATCCTATTTTTTCGGATTTTTATCTATTTTCTCGGTTTTCTTTTTCATTTTCGAATTTAAACTTATTTTTTTTATATAGGAGGGGAGGGGTTTGGTCCCTTGAATCGGGTCCGGTTCGCCTATTGTGTGTAATATATTTTAATCCTCAACAATATAAACCAACTAGCTAGCCTTTAAACACAAATTCAGACTTATTTTGCGACGAATTAAAATATATTACACACAATAGGCACAGAACAATAAAAATATTATTTACCTTATGATCTTCGGTCCGTCACGCGTTGGTCCTACCTCGGATTCCTAAAATTCAAATAAAATAAAAAAATCATTAATTAATCATCTAATTCGGCTTAGGAAATTCTCGAATTTCACAAAAGCCAGTTGTAATGGCATATGACTGTAGACTGGCTGCGGAAGAAGAAGATGAAAAAGAGAAGGAAAGATTATATTTTCTTTTTATGTGTCTCTGAATACATACACCTCCTTTTATAATCACATTTGGGAGCGAAAGATTTAAAATACAAAATCTAAATTACAATATTAGTAGCTATATTCTTGATAGCCAAATGAAATCAAATAAGGAGAAGATCATGGAAATAAATATGGAGAGGATCTTCAATTGTTAGTGATTCATGAGTGGTGATTTGAGGTATCACGTAATAGCTCCCCGCAAGTTGGAGCATACAAGTTTTGTATGCACAAACTTGGATAAAAATGTATGAAAAACTGTAGGATGTGTAGCCTTGGCAAAGACATCAGCCAACTGATTTGCAGAACTAACTGGCATGAGATGGATGAGACCAGCTTGATACCTCTCATGAACTACATGAAAATCAATTTCTATATGTTTCGTACATTCATAAAAAACTGGATTTTTCACAATGTGAAGGGCATAATCATGACAAAGTACAGCTGGCTGATAGTGAGGGACTTGAAGATCATCAAGGAGAAAATACAACCACTGAATTTCACAAGTCAGGCAAGTGCGTGATAGTCAATTTCAGAAGATGAGCGCGAAATAATACTTTGCTTTTTTGGTTTTCAGGAGATAAGGGAGCCACCAAGGAACACACAATGACCGAAAATTGATCACCGCGTTTCTGGGAAAGTGGCCCAATAAGAATCAGAAAAGCCTTTGAGCTTTAGATCGTTCTTGGAAGGAAAGAAAAGACCTTGCCCTGTAGCACTTTTGATGTAACGAAGCACACGGTGCACAGCTTTGAAATGAATACCCATAGGTTTGTCTAACGATTGAGAAAGTTGTTGAGTCACATAAAAGATATCAGGACGACTAGTAGTCAACTAAAGAAGCTTCCCAATCAGACTTCGATATTGGTGATTGTCAGTCAACAGTTCACCGGTTATAGCTATTAACGGTTGTCTAACTATTATTGGCGATTTAGTTGGTTTACGATCTGTGAATACGAGATCCCGCAAAATATCTAGAGCATATTTTCGCCATTGACTAAAGTTGGTACCAATGAGATGTTTGATTGATCTCAAGATCGAGAAAATATTTGAGAGGTCCAAGATCTTTGACGCGGAAAACACCGTAGAGAACGCGTCTTGATGCGTGGTATCTTAGCCACATTATTTCCAAAGAAGAATGACATCATCAACATATATGAGTAGTGCGGTGAATCTGCCATCAACATCATGAAGAAATAAGGACATATCAAAGGGTGCTTGTTTATAACTTTCTTTGCAAACAAGACTTGATCAATTTGGCATTCCATTGTCGATCGGCTTGCTTTAAGCTATATAGTGATTTATGAAATCTGCAAACACAAGACGGCTAATCTATATGGAACCCATCAACCAACTTCATGTGCAATTCATCTCATATGCCACTATGGAGGAAATCATTGTTGATGTCCGGTTGTTCCAACGACCAATGTTTAGCCGCATATATCAATCGCTAACAAGGTAATGATGGTAGTCATCTTTACGATCGCGAAAAGGTTTCAAGATAATCGATGCCATACTCTTTTGAATGAAACCTTTTGCCACCAATTTTGCACTTTGGATCGCTCGATAGAGCCATCGGCTTTGTGCTTCACTTTGTACACCCATTCACAACCAATGACATGCTTGTTTAGAGGAGCTCAATGATGCTCCATGTGGAATTATCTTGCAAAGTGCAATTTCTACTTTTATGGCATCACGCCAAAGCATTCATGCTGCACAGCCTCATGATAAGATAATGGTTCTTAAACAGTATTAAGTGAAACAGAGAAAGTATGGTGCAAGCTATCAAGATTAGATATGGAATATACAAATGATAAAAGGTGAGGATATGTGTGAACCTGAGACATTTACGCCGATGAAACATTAGTGTGACTAGGAAGTGAATGGCTATAGTCATTGAGAAAAGCTGGGACTTGCTTTAGCTGAGTAAAACGTCTTGGCTGGGTAGGGTTAATGGAGGCAACAGGTTGCTCTGTGTTTAATGAGGAGTCATTGTTGTTCATTGACTCGCTGCACATTGTCTGCTGCAAATGACAAATCACTTGGTGTAGTCACTTGCCGACTGCCAAAATCATCAGAGGTGTCCTCAAACAACTCGGGCGAAATCAGATCTGGCGTGCGACCATCGTTAAAGGGAAAATTGTCTCTTAAAAACAACATTTCTTGAGAAAAATACATTATAATTTTGAAGATCATACAACTTATATCTTTTAATCCCCAAACCATATCCAAAAAAAGATGCATCTTCTTGCTCGTGCGTCAAACTTCGATCTAAGGGCTGAAATAGTGTGGGCAAAACGTAAACACCTAAAGACTTTTAATGATAAAAAATCAGGTGTCTTTCCAGTGAGAAGCTCATACGAAGTCTTGAAATTAGTGACTGGAGAAGGCATAATGTTGATCAATGAAACTGTATGACTAACATAATCAACCCATAAATGACAAGGTAACTTTGCTTGAAATAACAAAACACGAGCAATATTAAGGATATATTGGTGTTTTCTTTCAACTTTTTTATTTTGTTCAGGTGTGTGAACACAAGACGTCTGGAGAATGATGTTGCGATCTGCATAAAAACTTTGCATGTTGAACTCAGCTCCTTGATCGCTTCTAACTGCCTTGATTTAAGCATTATATTGCGTCCTAATAAAAGAGCGAAATTTTTGTAGTAGGGATCTAGCCTCATTTTTAGATTTCATGAAGTATACCCATGTGCTTCGACTGTATTAATTGACTATTGTTAATAAATATCGATAACCAAGTAAGGATTGATGAGGACTCAGACTCCAAATATCAACATGAATCACATCAAAACAATTTTGTGCTCTTTGCTCGCTAATTCGAAAATGACAATTTCTTTTGCTTCGCATTATGACAAATCTCACAAGGCAATTTTTGCGATCTAACTGAATAGTGGAATCAAAATGACTTAAAGCCTTTATTCTTGAATGTGATGCATGCCCCAGTAGGAAGTACCAGATGTTATTGGCTGGTGTGCAAGTATTATTGCAGTAGGTTGTTGCTGGCTGAGGAGTGGTGTTGATCGATTGCTTGGATGAATCAGTTGAGTTAGGTGATATAAGTCATTCATTTCTTAGCCAAGCTAATGATTCTCTCATATCGAAGGTCATGTATAATGCATTCACCGGATTTAAGAATGAGAGATCAATAGTAAGATGCAACAAGTTTGCTACCTAATATAAGATTAAAATGAAAGTTTGGAACATATAAGACATTGATGAGCACAAAGACTGAGCTGAAATGAATAGAGCCAATGTGTGTGACTGGTACTCTTTTGGAGTTTGGCAATTGGACATGCATGTTATGCGATGGCTGATATGAGGATAGGTAATTGAGTGAACTAACAATATGATCACTCGCATCAGTGTCCAAAACCCATATTCTATTGATTGTGCAATTAAAAGAAGATATACTTTGCAGCCCAAACATGGAAGGAGAATCAGCATCAGAAAATGAGTTTACCTGAATGAACACAATGGGGGAATGAATCAACGCCATGAAACGCTGATATTCCTCAGTGGTGAAAGTATGCTCAGCTTGATCGTTTCATGCATCGTCGGTGGTTGTTGAGTTAAAAAGTCCAACTTGATTAGTTGTGGCTTGCTTCTTCTTGTAAGATTTGAAGCTCAGAGGAGATCCATGCTTCTTGTATCATTTTTCCATAGTATGCCCAATAAAACCACAATTGGAACATTGTGGATGTGGATGCCCTCCAACCTTCATTTTAATAGCGAAGGCTAATGGTTCAATGGCGATCATCACATTGATCGGTGGTCGTGGCACTTGTTTGGAAGTTATCTTTCATGCCGGATGACAAGAGCAAAGACTTTGGTGATAGAGGAAAGAGGATCCATCAACATAATATGTGATTTGACAGTGTAGAAATTATCGTTTAACCCTTTTAAAAATAGAATCACATGATCTGATTGTTGATAGACTCGTACAATTAATAATACACTACACTTGCACTTTGGATTGCACGAACAAGAAAGAAATGGTCTAAGATTCACTAGTTTATCCCATAAAGTATTTAAGTGGGTGAAATATTCTGTCATACTTTTTGCTCCTTGGTGAAATTGATAAATTTCCTCTTGAAGCTCTATTATTTGAAACGAATCGCCTAGAGCAAAAATGCTCGTTTAGGTCGATCCAAACTTCACGGGTTGTGTCCATCCAAATGAGACTCTTAGCAATGGAAAGACTTACATCAGGAAAAAAACCAAGACAAAACCATCGTATTACAACGCTCCCATGCCAAAAACTTGGAATCATCAGGATTGGGAGGTGTGATGGAACCATCAACAAATTTGAGTTTGTTCTTTGACTGCATAGCCATTTTCATGGGTCTAAACCAAAAATAATAATTTGCTCCCATTAACACAGAAGACACCAAAACCAAATAGGGATTCTCATTAGAATGAAGATAAAACGTACTAGAAAGTAGATCATCCAGTCTCGTTGAAACAACATTCTCATTAAAAAAATCATGAATGAATAATTTTGAATGATAAAACAAAGTTCGCAACAATGCTCTCTAATACCATATAACATGCAGATTGACTGCGATAAACTCAAACTACAGACTGGCTATGGTGTAGAGCTGGTTGTAATAACTTATGACTGCAGACTGGCTGCAGAAGAAGAAGATGAAAAAGAGAAATAAAAAAATTATAATTTCTTTCTATGGGGTCTTTGAATACATACACCTCCTTTTATAATCACATATGGAAGAGAATGATTTAATATACAAAATCTAAATTACAATATTAATGGCTATATTCTTAACAGCCAAATGGAAACAAATAAGGAGAAGATCATGGAAATAAATCAGGAGAGGGTCTTCAACAGTTGGTGATTGATGAGTTGGTTGAGGTGTCACTTAATACAAGTTACATGATATCATTTATGAGAGAAAGGAAGACAAAGTCACAAGAGACTGAAGAGAGGTGAATGATGATGATACACATGAAGACATCTAAGATAAGAGACAAGTCCGCTACCATTGTCCATCTTCATACATATGCATGGAGACTTAGTAGAAATGGTTTTGATGACAATAGACTTCCTTGGCTCCATTGGTAATGGTTTAGCGCAAGGCCATTGTCAAAGCTGCGAGTGAGCAAGTTTATGAACATTCTTTTTTTTGATAATAGTTTATGAACATTCTTGGATCAAGACCTTCTTTGGATCCTGATCACTTCCACCACGACATCAATCAAGTATGAATATATCAGTCCATTAACATTCTCTTCAGAAATTGATCTTTCATTTTATTCAAGTGTCTATGTATAATATCTACTAATCTGCAACACCACACTGCATAATAGTTTTGTTTTCTTTTGCTCAGCAGGTTTAAGTTCTATAGCAACTTTCTTAGGTACTTCCTTTCTTCACCAAAACTCTCATTCCTGCTTTAAATTTTAGGAGCCAACAAATAATTCAATGTCAGTGGTGTATTGTTTGAGTTTACAGAAGGGTATCGCTGGACGAGAACAGGCGTATGACAAGCTTCAATAATGAGAATTAGATATCTAAAGGTTGTTTTAAGATAAGAAATCGGCTACATTGATTTGCAAGACCACAATAAATTCGAGGTTGTTACTGGTGTTCCACATTGTTTTTTTTTTTTTTTAAGTTGCTGTAAGTGATAAGGTATCAAGATTTTTTAGATTAAAATCAATATTGATATATCAACACACATTTCAATCAGTAATTTTGATCCATCGATGTTATCAAATTCCAAAATTAGTGCCATGACGCGGTTCATTGGGGGCTACACTAAAGCTTTTATTCTCACGTGGAGACTGGTTTTGGTGGCTTCTCCATTTGTGGTATGAAAATACATGTTGTGAAAGCTTTTGTTATTTGATTTCCATTGATACTTGAGAGTATATATATATATACTGAGGATTAGCCAAATATGGTAATCTTGAGTGATTGATTACAGTATCACTCAAACTTAGCTTGGAGATCTACATGATTACCTAATAACATAAAAGAGGAAATTACATCTACAAATATACGAAAAATACAACTATGATTATGCTAAGTGTATAGCTGTGGTATCCGGTACTTACAATAATTCCAGTAATTGTTTCTGGGCGGATTTTAATTGGACTAGCAAACAACTTAAGAGAAAAATACAGCAAAAGCTGGTGTTATATAAGGTTCATCCTCGATAAATTAAAGCAACAATCTCAGCGTTGTATAGTGCAGAAAGACGACAAGCAGATAAAGATGACATTTAAACTTGGCATACTGCTGCTCGCCAATCCAACATGCTAAATAGTAGCGACTGGTAGCCGAACTTGCTAGGTCAGTGCAGCGTCAGGTGAGGAAAGGCCCAATGTGAAGATAGGGTAATGACGTAATGTGAAGGCGTCGTTGGGGCAAGGCGAGGTCAAGTTTGAGAAAAGACGCGCAATTTAGAGTATAGTTCACGGGCTTGAGACCGGCCCAGCCCAGTCATCATCGGTTGTTGGGATTGGGCAGAGTGTCGGGGAGCAAGTTTTGATGAATCCTCACTTAATCGGGATTTCCTGATCCACTTACAACCCTTTATACTAATAAAGGGCTTTTAGGCCCAGGGTGTATTTAGGCCCGACCCATTGATAGGTCTAGTCACGATGCTTCAAAATAGACTTTGTAGCATTTGAATTACATAAAAAAAAGAAGGAAAAAGCAGTTTTGAGTGTTCCTTTAAATATTAGAATTAATTAGTGAATTAATATTAGGAAAATGCAAAAGTAATTCTTTTTTAGCATCGACCCAATCGGATGTCATGCATTTCACCTCGAGATGCACACGCTTACATCTCGATGTGTTGCACGGTATCTGACTGAATCCGTGCTCAAAGTAAGTTATTCTATCAATTTTTTTAATATTATACAACTATTTTAATATTATACAACTATAAAGGTAACTAATTGGCCTATGTTTCGCCTTGTTCTATTTAACTTTTTGAATGAATGGAGACGGTACTCCTGAGCAAGTTTCATTTAATGTATTGATCTATATTTATGATCAATGAAAATTTTATTTTACTTAAAAAAACATTTTAAGGTTAAGCATGGCCCACGTAGCTCATTGCTATTTTGCACGCGCCCCTCCACATGAACATATGTAGTGCCCTTATCCTCATTTATCATTTGAGCTTAATTTAGAACTATAACTTTTAGGCCCTACATCATAATTGCCTTGTTAGTGATAACTGATAACCATATTAAATAAAAAGAAAGAAAGGAAGTTAAAGTTTGGGACCGTATCAAACATTTGGAGTTAAGATTGGTTACATAAATTTATTATGATCTGGGATAGTTAATGTGCAAGGTAGGCCTCATACCAATCATGCCAAAGACGTCTTTAGTTTGTTGTTATATCAGCTTTCGCATTAAGCTACTAGTAACATGTATGTTCACATTCAGCATATGAAAAGAGGGCATTGATCGAGAATGTTATGATGACAGAATGGTGATTAATTATTTGATAATTGTTATTTTTTTTGTCCTTAAGTGGCACGTGAGTCTCCGTTAATATTGATATTTTTTACAATTTCATCGCTTTTAAATTGCATGCGCGAAGTTTTACTCTCAAAAGCATTGGCATATCATATTAATTTTTTTCTTTTTTATGTTGGGTCTACCTACATGAAGACAGACGACGTTAATTGAAGAAAGATGCACATTTATATATTTCGTTATGAAATTACCCGTGATAGATATGGGACCGATAGCAATAATTGAAGTACGTAGATAGTGAAAGCTCCAGTGTCAGACTTCTCAGCTGCATCTTTGACTTGGCAAAGTGAACGTACCGTGGTCGACGTACATTAATCTTTGACTTGAAATTAGGGGTATCAATTCGTATCGGTGAATCGTAAACGTGACGTGTCGTAAACATGTTATGATTCATATAATGCAAACTCATTACATGACATGTTTATTAATCGTGTTAATCGTTATCGTGTCTAAGTGGGTCGTGTATTGGTGTCACCCATTTATTAAATATTGTATTTAAAAATTTTATTTTATTTAAACTTTTATAATTTAGTTATTACATTTTTAAATATATTTAAATGATTAAATTTGAACAAACATACTAAAATAGCTAATAAAATATAATGCGGTTGTATATAATCGTTAGTTTTACTTTACTTTTTCATTCAAGTCTTTATACTCTTAATAATAAAGCAAAAATGACTCGTAATAATAACATAAACAAAATTATAAGAATCATCTAAAAAAATATCTAAATTTTACTTTGATGAAAATTTTTATTTTTTCTTAATAAATAATTATTAATAAAATTTAAAACATAAATAATATATTAAAAGTAAAATAAATATTTCCTCTCAAATATAAAATAAAATATGATAAAAGATGTCTATAAATAAAATAAATAAATCATGCTATTAACATGCATTCAAATGGGTGAATTTTGTACCAATCTATTTATTATACCATATTTATTATTTATACATTATTATTTAGTCGTGTTAAGAGAGTCATAAACGAGTTAAGCAGGTTGACATGTTAATGACTCGTTTATTAACCGTGTATAAACGTGTTAACATGTTTATGACTCATACTCACTTAAGCCAAACCCACGACATGTTTATTATGTGTCGTGTCGTATCGTGTTAATCGTTTCATGACTCAAATTGTCAGCCCTACTCTCGAACCGTGTCCCTTTTTTGTTTTTAATGAGAATTGATAATGACATTAGTCATTATTAAATAAGGAGTTTTTTTTATATATATATAAGAACTAATGAGTTATTTCTATTAATTTTTTTTTTTTTTTTTTTTGTAATTGATGTCCTACGAGTAACTCCAATCCAACTGTAAAATACAGTTCGTTTGGTGAAAATGATGCTCGATTGCTCCAATCGAATGTCATTTTTTTTATTTTTTTGATGAATAATCGAATTTCACATTCAACGTTATTTTGGCGTTCTACTATAGCGAAACGTTGTAATAGCATTCTTTTTTTTTTAAATGTTTAATTTAGGGTTATAACATATAATATGTTTCATTTCTGATTTTTACTAGTTAAATAATTTATTGAAAATAATATGAATAAATGAAAAAAAAGGGAATAAAAATTGAAAACAGAGTTTTGAGAAAAAAAAAAAAAAAAAAAAAAGAGTTCACAATGGGAGGATAAATAAAGTTTGATATGCATGACAATGCTAGGGGTGGATAGTGGTTTCCATAAAACCGTCTAAACCGCGTGGGTTGGTGTGATTTTTTTTAAAATCATGATTTGTGGGTGGTTTAGAAAACTTGAAAACCGCAATTACACGGTTTGGTGGTGGTTTTTATCTATGAAAAACCGCGGTTCACCAAACTGCAAAATCACCCCCAAACTTGGAATTGAGTTGAAGCTTTTTAATGTTGTTTTAAATTTGAAAATGAAGTAAGACACATAATTTTAATTGAGTTAATGTGTTTCATTATGTTTTTGGTGGTCATGTATGGACATCTATATGTTTTGTTGCATGTTTTGTTAATGGACACGTATGAAATGTGTGACATTTTTTATTTTTTTATTTTTTAAATGTGCAGTAAAATCAAACCGATCAAATCGCAGTAAAACCGGTCGGTTTGGTTACGATTTTGAGGGTTCGTGGTTTGGTGATGATTAGCAAAATGACCAAACCGTGAACCCTCGATTTAGTCACGGTTTGATGATTTTCACCATCAAATCGCGATTTGTTCACTCCTAGACAATACTGTAAATTAAAAGGGAAAATAGTGCAATAAAAACAAATGAAATGAGAAATCGGTGGTAATATTTAGTGTCACTCGAATAAAAGACGTGTGATGAATCAGAATCATTTAAGAAAAACACAAATGTTAATTAGTAGTATATTTTTACTTTTTTTGTCGAAATCATATTTGTACTTAATTAATGTAATATAGAAAAAAACATATTTTTTGATACTATACAACTTTCAGTGGCTTGTGTCATTTTCTTTCAAAAAATGCAATACAGAAAAATTTAAAATTTAGCTTAATTTTTTACTAAGATAGTATTGGCTTTATTTATAGCATATAGATAAACTAATGAAAAATTATTCAAATAGAGAAGAAAAAGTGATTAATTTATTTATTTATTTATTTATAACGTTCAATGGACAAAGAACTAGCTAATCGGTTCATTAAGGCACATAAGACTTAGGGGGTTATAGCAAATCCATAAAGCTTAGGCGAGCCCAATAGACCCGACTGATCCACATAACTACTATAATTTATAACGGACCTAGATTATTCTATTAAAATCCATGATTGATTGATTAATATTAATTACATGTTTTTTGGATTAATTTATTAATTACATGTTGAATGTAACGTGGAACTTAATTATCAAACTTTCAATTATATTAAAACGGAAAGATTTCTCTATATTTTCTTTTCGAAGTAAAATAAAAATTTCGTTAATCATCAATGGCTCGATACAGAACCAGACATAGAATTGACCGCCCTTATAAAAATACTTTGATTTGTTAATCTTATTCGTTCAAAAGAATTACATGATTTTGGCTGCGAATGTAATCGTAATATTGAAACAGTGTAACAATTAGAGACTGCACTCTACAAATATCTGAGATACTTGAGAGTGCATATGCAAACACCATTAGAATCACATAACAAAAAACAAAACTTCCAATACAGAAAAAAAAAAAAAAAAAAAAAAAACAAAAAAAAAAAAAAAAAAAAAACCCAATAAGAGTTCCAACAGTTAAGGGAAGACAAATTCAAATCTTCCAACAAAAAGAAGATAAATCAATATTTTCGACAACAGAATACGAACTACCTAAAAAGAAATTAAATAAGAGGACCAACCGGCAGCCACATGATCAATGAACAATCGTTGAGTAAGATGTACCGTAACAAAAATGAATATATACAATATCTTCTCAAATTTAAAAAGATATGCAATTTATTCAACAAATAAAACACATAGAGATGTATTAATTGGTACCATCACTAATCAAAAGAGAAAATCGTAAGTAATTCAAAATCTTGAATCGCAATAAAGAACAAAAAGAAAAAAAGAAATTTTAGAGTTTACACCCCGGAGTACTCATTTAATAAGATAAAGTATGCAAATTCTCAGGAAAAACAATTATATAGGTGGAAACGAGCCAGAGATTATTTCCTTTTTCTTTTCAATTATACTTTAAATTTCTCATGTATAATACACAATAAACAACATAAATCTTAAAGGACTTTTTCATGGGGTGGCCGCACGCTATGTTCATGATAGCTAGGTGGGACCTGCTTTGCAACACAAGTATATCAGAGTATGCCTCTCACTTGCTGCAATCTGATTGTTGTTGTAAATTAAGTTGTAAGCCAACTAGAACTTAAGTTGGATTTGCTAAAGACTTAAGCATATAAGATATAAACTAAGAACTACTAGAACAAGTAGAGAAGAGGAGACAAGAGAGAAGAGAGCTAGAGTTGAGAAATGTAGAGATTTCCATTTCAACATTAGTGTGTTCTTTACAAGTGAAGGAACCCCCTTATATAGGCCCTTAGTCATGATGAGAGTAAGTACTTGCACAAAGTGTGTAAGTTACACCAAAGTCTCATGTCATACAAGATTACAAGTTACATGACAATACATGGACAAGTGATTATACATTGAAGTTGAATACAAGTTATGTAGAGTGTACAAGTTACATTCAATGTAGAAGTCATGCTTGATGTTACAATTCAATGTGAGAGTCATGCTTGACAATGTGATCATTCATAAGCTTGGTTAAAGTGTCATCCAATTTACGACACTCCCCATTGGATGACACTTGTTGAGAGAATATGCCTCGTTAAAATCTGTACTAGAAAAACCCTGTGGGAAAAAAATCTAGTATAGGAAAAAAAGTACAATGTTCTCGTCGATCTTGATTTGTAGTATAATATTGTTGATTGCCTCATTAAAAACCTTGCTAGAAAAACCCAGTGGGGTAAAGTCATA
Organism: Stephania cephalantha; assembly: GCA_039657325.1. Classification (NCBI taxonomy): domain Eukaryota; kingdom Viridiplantae; phylum Streptophyta; class Magnoliopsida; order Ranunculales; family Menispermaceae; genus Stephania; species Stephania cephalantha. Next base: position 48,263,060 of record CM077573.1, read on the forward strand.
GCAAAGGAAAAGAGTGCAACACATTGATACACTTTGAGAGAATATATATATGTCTCATTAAAACCTCTACTAGAAAAATCCTTTGGGAAAAAATCTAGCATATGAAAAAGAGTACATTATTTGCTTTCATAATTTTTTTTTATATGGAGTATAATAATGTTAGGAATGCCTCATTAAAAACCTTTGCAAAGAAAACCCAGTGGGATAAAACCATAGCAAAGGGAAAAATAATGCAATACACTAACCAATAACTCATTTTGATTATCCCCCTCATATTCACATGAGTGAGACATCTTGTGCATTTTGTTACACATGGACATCGTTTTCTATATGAACCATTTAATGCTGAAGCATATGATTGCCACTCTTTTGTATATAGTACTTGCATCAAGTAATTGATTTATAACTTGTTGCTACTGAATGATCATTTGAACTTCGAGTTCATATTAATTTATACATGGATCATAATACAACAAATTTAATGCAATTTGATGTGTTTCAAGCAATTTCACGCTATTCCTTTTGAATTGGCTTATATCTCCCCTTAATGGTGGGAAACTGCTTCATCAAAGTGACAATTAGCAAAATTTGCTATAAATAATTTCCTTATTATGGATCTAAGGCATCTTATAATATGATTAATGGAGAGTTAAATCAATATACGTCTCATATTGATTTGCCTTGAGATAATTTCCAGCTGATAAAAAAATCCAGTTCGATAAAGGATGTCCGTGCGAATTTACAATATTTTCGCATTATTGATGATTATGGATAATCAAATAGATTTTTCCACATTATGAATGTCATTTGATTTATGACGACATTCGTTTTAATGTGCCTTATATATTCCAGAAGTTAAAGACGGGAATATTATACTCAGGTTAAATCATATTCATATAGATAAATTTTCTATTATTCTGAGTAGACTTCTTCTGAACAAGATATAAACAATAAAATTGTTGTACCAGATATTGCCTGAACATTAGCCTCCGCTAAGTTCGAATTCGAGAAATATTCACTTTTATATTATAATGTACATGCATGTAGCACGATACACAAGACATAAACTCATCGCCCATATTTAGGTCACGATTTAAACATATCTCGACGTGCCTGTTTTATCGAGCCATTTTCAATGATAAAATTCATAATATTTTGCCTTTGATTTTGAAGGCATGGTAAAGGTCACAAAAATATTCGGGTATATATATGACAATATTTAGGCAAAATAACCTTTCATATATGACCAAAAAATGTCACAATTATGAGCGCTTATTGTCAATAATTATATGCCATTTGTAGTGGTGCACCACTTTTGTTCCGATTTTTAGTGGAATTGTCAATATGACCTTTACCTTATATTTTCATCTTTTCCACGTCCATAAATTTATTATTACGATCATGATCATTATATGCAACATATGCTTCTTAGTTTGAAGCTGAAGTAATTGGACGAGAGCGATATTATATTTATAATATCTCATTATTTTACTCAGCTAACATGAGACAAGAAATCAATCCTTAATATTTATTGGATTGACGTACGCACTCGATATTTGTTGCGGCAATAAATCGAGGCGGATCACGTGATCTTATTTTTATTGTCTCATTAGTCATATTTCCACATAACCTCAACATAGAGGTAATTAAAATTGCAGAATTATAATTAATATTTGACTGATTAAATTTTGTAGCTTAAGACCCAGTCGCTCATTTTGAGCTTTTGGAGCATTACCCTTTTGGTACGTATATATATATAACTCCATAAGGAGAAAAGATATACAAAGTGATATTCACTTTTCAAATCTCTAAAGAGATATTGGCAAATGATTGTGTACAACATACAGCCTTGCATAAATGCAAGCTTTATTCATAATTTGTAATATCTAATTATCATGACAAAAATTATAATAAGGTAACAAATTCAACTATGGTTGATTAATATTTTGAAAGTAAATGTAATATAAAATAATTTTCTCTTTTCTTTTATGTAAAAAACATAACATATGATAAAGTATATGTTCACAACTTGATTCATTAATAATCAAATGTACTATTCGTATGAGTTGGTGGGACAACCTCCAGGTTGGGTGGCGAGGCAAAGTCTGCTTAATACCATGCCTCTTCGAACGGGATAACCCGTCTCCCTTTCAATGTTTAGCTTTACCGGGGACAAGGCTTACCCACTATCAACCCAAATTCATAGTACTATTTACATTATAAAATCAAGAATACAGCACAACTAATCATTTATAGTATAGAGAAAAAATTATGTATGTCATATTGACTTTTGATTTCAGATGTAGAAGATCGTCCAAGACGCAACTACAGAGCATACTTTCGCAGTCGCTGACGTTACAATGCATAGCGTATGAATAAAGTATGCATATAGAAGTGATGCATGTAATAAAAGGAAGCAACCATGATAATATATAAATAAATTGAACTTATTTAAATAACAAAAGTTATACCTTCCTATATTTATATCTTTGAAAAGCTTCTTGATCTTCAAGACCTCCTCTTGTAGAGCAACTTCGTGCTGATAACGTGTTGTAAATTAAGTTGTAAGCCAACTAGAACTTAAGTTGGACTTGCTAGAGACTTAAGCATAGAAGACATAAACTAAGAACTACTAGAACAAGTAGCGAAGAGGAGACAAGAGAGAAGAGAGTTAGAGTTGAGAAATGTAGAGATTTTCATTCCAACATTGGTGTGTTCTTTACAAGTGAAGGAACCCCCTTATATAGGCCCTTAGTCATGATGAGAGTAAGTACTTGCACAAAGTGTGCAAGTTACACAAAGTCTCATGTCATACAAGATTACAAGTTACATGACAATACATGGACAAGTGATTTTACATTGGAGTTGAATACAAGTTATGTAGAGTGTACAAGTTACATGCAATGTAGAAGTCATGCTTGATGTTACAATTCAATGTGAGAGTTGTGATCATTCATAAGCTTGGTTAAAGTGTCATCCAATTTACAACAATTGTCAAGTTTTTCTTTTTTGTTGCTTTTTGGTGAGATCTCTCACCCTTTTCTTTGAAGTATATGTCCCATCTGAACAAAAAAAAAACATATAAAATAGGAACCGAATCCGAAAAAAAAAAGAAAAATGTCAGATATTTTAGGTCGGTTTGCATGTATATGGCAAATAGTCATAATAATCTCAAACTTTCACTTTTGTGTTTAAATAATTTCAAGCTAATAATTATGTCTAAATAATTTTAATCTTTATTTTTTGTGTCAATTTTAACCCAATCACGTTTGTAGATAAATAGAGGTGTGACATATTAAAATGGTAAATTAAATTGCTAGCTAAATGAGGATTTTTTGCTTGATTAATACATATAGGGATAATATTTATCAACCTAACACACCCACATAAATATTTTCCAATCTAACACATTTTCCGCCACGTCACTGCCACATCACCCGCCACGTCGAAATTGTAGTTCGTCAGATGCAAAACGTGACTTGCAATCACAACTTCCTCTTTACAGGAAACGTGACTGCAAGTCACGTTTTTTTTTTTTTTTTTTGTGTAAGTTTTTTTCCCTTTATGCTTTTGGTAGTTAACTAGCATGTTAGGCTGACTTATTTTTATGAAAGAGCTTGAAAATGATCTTGACAAAAGTATAATCTACCATATTATACCTCATCGAGCAAACTAGTAGAATCTCTAGCATCTATGAGTTTGTATAAATTTTTTCAATAAAACTAAAGGTTTCAAATTAGTCAACTAGTATATTCGTATTTTTGATTTTGTTGTCCATACAAACTAGTAAAAAGTTTGAAGTTACAATAGGTTTATGACCTTATATTTTACAACAAAAGCTTTAAAACTCAAGTAATTTGCAAAATTCATGAAATTAATGTTATTCAAGGGAAAATTTTGAATTGCTATAAATGAAGAACTTGCAAGTTGATCAACTACAAAGCAATAATATAAACAAAAAAATGACTTGTTATAGTTAAAGAAAAAGTTATAGTCTGACCCCAAATAATGACTTCCAGTCTCACAACGTGTTCTCTTTACGACTCGCACATTACGACTTAAAGCTAATGGCACATTCGAATGACCCACATCAGCAGGATTTTGAGCATCTTTGTGACGGCCCCTCTCCTAATCTAGGGCACTGCCCGGCCTAATCCCGTAATTAAGCCCTAATCATATCCACGCAGGACTTAACTACATATTAGTCAGCATTTACAACCTAGACACCTCTTTTCTCGTGTTTAGGATAAGTAATACACTAGTCCTACCAGTTTATAAAATTTAGAGTTAATTAAAAATTTTCATTAAATTAATTAATTAGCGAAAGTCTTATTGATTATGCAGAAGCAATTAGTAACTTATGTGGAAGCCATTAATAAAATCCTAAGTGTGAAAATCAGGAAATGACATCACATATATAAAGTCCTCAAAATGCATTGAAAACAAGAAATAGTCGAAGTCAAGTCTGGGAACTAACGCTCAACCCAATATACAACCCCAAATAGTATCTGAAAGACATATAACATATACAATCAAAATACCAAAAGAAGACCTACAATCGATGCAGTGACGTGTCGCGGGCTCAGGGATAATCGTCGATCTTCTCCTTGCCCGACCTGCTAGTAAACGGCTCTGCACCCACCGTCATAAAAAGGACGGTGAGTACAATAATAAAACAGTAATCCCCGATGACAAGTTTAATTTGCATTTCCAAATATTCAAATGGTATTTAAAAACATATAAATGAGAAAACTGGAAAATAAACCATATGCGAGTAAATACCAGAGTTGAACAAGTGATACTGACACTAGGCTAAGTAGTGGTGATTTAGGTCCATTTCAGCGGTGAAACATGTCACTCCGACTCAATAATCATATAGCACAGGGATTCTAACCCAAGTGTTACCAGGGACTCTAACCCCTGTGTAGACCACCTCAGGGACTCTAACCCCGAGTGTCATACAAAGTGTCAAGTAACATGTGCCGACATCCCCAGGTACTCTAACCCCGTGAGTCGCGCACACCTCGATCGAGTACGGGACCTAAATGCGAAAACTATTTTTAAAATTTCAAGAAATACCAAGTATGTATTGTCAAGGCATAGGCACATCTACACACCTAAACAAATAAGGAATACAAGTCCTCTTAAACATTTATAAGATATTCACTAGCCTAATAGCATGATATTTATCATTCAATTCACATTTAAAACAACAAGAATAAACATAGCATGTGATAAAATCAATGAATCAAATCAAATGAATGGATATCATGCAAACTAGACTCATCAAGTGAGCATAGACACAAAGAACACAAGATATAAGAATACAAAGGCAAAATAGTTAAAAGGACTATGCAAGGACAACAATTAATAGAAATGAAATGCCAAGTAAAGTTGCCATTGGCCATTGGGTATACTCACAACAACAAAGTAAAGTCCTAGCTTTACTGGCCTCCCGATACTCCAAATCTTGTATTCGCTCTCCCGTACCCTTTTCCTAGGTTCCTGAGTTTGGTGTCTCATTAGTTCAAATATAGTGGGTTTAAGCTCAATTTAGTGGTGTTTATTGTGTATTCAAATTGGTTCAATAGACTTTAAATCAATCTTCCTAAATCATCCCCTAAAGACTAAATTAAGTTTCAATTTCAGTCATACATCTTAATGCACTTCTAGGCATGAAATGGTCCAAATATCGAAATCCTCCATCAGTACAATTATTGTTGGTCTCTCTCTTAGCTTTCCGGAAAGGTTTAGTTTGCAAAATCCTGATTTAAAATGAAAGAGATGTCATGATTTTACTAAACATATGTCTAATTGGAATTTAATCCGACCAGCGGAATTATAAAATCTATTTCTCCTAATCTATAGTTTCTAAAAATGTGATTTTTGGTCACGAGGTAGAAAATATACCCAAATAAAACATACTAAAAGATCGGCTCATTTGGATAAGTAGTTAGGGAGTTATTCCCTTAACAAGTTTAGTTTCAAAACTTTCCTTTTTAATCCCAATACCTATTTGTAGAGCATGTTTGGACATAAAAACATTTGAATAAAAATACATTCAGTTAAGCAAAGTTATTCCCCTTTAAATAAACTTTCAAATGTCACTGGTTTGGATTAATTTGGATCTGAAATGGGCAGATGATGACCAAATTACTCAGGTTGATTCCTAATACAACATGCATAATTCTAGTTTTGGTGTTGCAACTTCAAAAATTCATATCTTTATGATTTCAAAACCAAATTAAGAACTTCAATATAGCTGGATTATCAGATTGAAATGAGGAATCAAAATATATAAATCAATTGCAAATACTCAATCATCTACCATCTGAAATTAGCCTAAAACCAGAACTTTTTCTAATTTCAACTAAAAAGATGTGTACCTAGTTGATGTAGCACCCTAGCTTGAGAATTTCTCACCAACTCCCATGGATTCCTTCAACACCTTGATGATTCACTCCTCTCCAGCAATTCCTTCTTCTTCTCCAGCAAAAATGAATGAGTGATTTGGTTTGCATGTTGTTTGATCACTAATATTATATATTAAGGTGATGTTCCTTCCTAGCCCTTGATCTCCATGGATTTATGTATCCCGAGGAATATCTAATGGTCCACCTTTTTCCATATATCCCACTAACTCCCACTAACTCAACCTCAAGTGACACCATTTCATTACTCACATAGTTCCTAGATGTGCCAATGTGTATCTCTAGACCAATCTTATGTTTTCCATTTAATTTACTCAACTATAGGCCTTTAATTTGATTTACATTAACAAACACAACCATAGTCTTATAAGTAATTCCTTATTTCATATTAGTATTAAATAAGACTTACCAAAATGCTAACTACCCGGTTCCCCGACTCGCACGCTACTCGAGGCGTGTCCCCACTCTCGTCTCGACACCTAAAACTGTACAAACCGACATAGTAAGTCTTCACAATACATAACACTAGGCATACATCAATACAAAAATACAATATACCTCGGCCACATGCCTCGGTCGGTGCACGTATCACAGTGTAGGTCCCATGTCGAGGGTCGGTGATCCGGATTAAGGAATTAAAACGGGGGTTATAGATTTGGGTCGTGACAAGTATTCCCAACAAAATGAAAATTTCGTCCTCAAAATTTAGTTTAAGTTACGGTTCTACCTGACTCGAACAGGTACGGGAATCTATCTCGCATGTAGTCTTCCCGCTCCCAAGTGAGTTCCGTGTCATCGTGGAATTGCCCCTTGATGAGTACCTTCGGGATGGACTTGCTCCTCGACTTCTGTACCTTCCGCTCTAGGATCTGAATGGGTAGCTCCTCGTAAGAGATGTCCTCGCTCAGGTCAATCTGACTCAAGTCAACTGTCGGTCGCACGCCTGCCTTCGACTCGGCTAGTTGAAGCACCGAGATGTGGAACACTAGATGGACCCTTGACATCTATGGAGGCAGTTCAAGCTCTTATGCCATTTTCCCGACCCGTTTCTTAATCATGAAAGACCCGATGTACCTCGGTGCAAGCTTGCCTTTCACCCCAAATCTCTGAAAACCTTTAAATAGACAAAGGCTCCTCGAATACGCGAGATCACCGCGATACTTATCTGCATATCTCTTATGTCTCTCTTGTGCTCCTCTGAGTCTCTGACGGATCAGTTTGACCTTTTTCGTGTGGTCAACAACAATTTCAGGCCCCACTATCTTCCGGTCCTCTGGCTCAGCCCAACACGATGGCGAGCGACACGGTCTGCCGTACAAAGCCTTAAATGGCGCCATCTCAATTCTAGCCTGATAACTGTTGTTGTAAGAGAACTCACACAAAGGTAGGTACTCCGCCCTAGATCCGCCAAACACCAACACGCATGCTCGCAACATGTCCTCGAGGACCTGAATCAATCTCTAAGTCTGCCTGTCGGTCTGAGGGTGGAAAGCCGTATTGAACTGTATGCGCGTACCGTACTGCTCTTGCATACTCCGCCACATCCTGGACGTTTACGTAGCATCAAGGTCTGACGTGATCGTCAATGGTACCCCGTGCAGCCTGATAAGATCTCTCTCGAACAGTACGCTCAGCTGATCGAACGTGTAATGCGATGCCACTGACAGGAAATGAGCAGACTTCGTGAGTCTGCCAACTAGCACCCAGATTGAGTCATGTCTCCTCGCGCTCCTCGTAAGTCCTCTAACAAAACTCATAGAGATGTCTTCCCACTTCTGTCGAGGAATGAGAAGCGGCTGTAGTAATCCCCCGGGCCTGCGATGCTCGGACTTCACTTGCTGACATATACCATAGTTCCTGATGAATCTAGACACGTCTGCTTTCATCCTGCACCACCGTAAATGTCTCCTCTTGTCGTGGTACATCTTAGTCCTATCTGGATGTACGGTAAATCTGAAACGGTGCGACTCCTGAAGGATCTCATTTCTCAGCTCCGGCACCCCTGGTATCCACAACCTACCCCGGTATCTTAGACAGACCGATACTCGCACACTCAGCCTCCCGCACCTCCGACATTGGGTATACTCACAACAACAAAGTACAAGCAAGTGGCTTGGACATTGGAACATGGAATGCCAAAACACTGCCACTTCATACAAGTGCATGTACGAGCCTCCAATTTCACCACTTGCTTGTTAGACCTTTTTCTCAAATGATAGCCACGTGTCAGTAGTGATGACTTCAAAATGTGTCATTTTCACGATTCACTAATGTAACATTGTGATATTCCTTCTACGGCCCTCGATCTCCATGGATTTATGTATCCCGAGGAAATATCTAATGGTCCACCTCTTGCCATATATCCCACTAACTCTCACTAACTCAACCTCAAGTGACACCATTTCATTACTCACATAGTTCCTAGATGTGCCAATGTGTATCTCTAGCCCAATCTTATGTTTTCCATTTAATTTACTCAACTATAGTCTTTAATTTGATTTACATTAACAAACACAACCATTCGCTTATAAGTAATTCCTTATTTCATATTAGTATTAAATAAGACTTACCAAAATGCTAACTACCCGATTCCCCAAACTCGCACGCTACCAGGCGTGTCCCGCTCCGTCTCGACGCCTACAATCTGTACAAATCGACTTCTGTAAGTTCTACACAATACATAACACTAGCATACATCAATACAAAAATACAATATATCTCGGCCACGTGCCTCGCTTCGGTGCCCTCCAACCTCCGCACCCCCGGTATCCACAACCTATCGACCCTTAAAATGATTTGTACATCTTGTAATGTATATCTTCGAAGCTGAAACGTGTGAGTTTCTGGCCTCCACCTCTCTACAAGCGCAAAGATACAATCAATTGATATGAAACCTATTCGCGCCTCGTCCCATAAAACCCAACTTTCCAAGGCTAGCTGTGGGACCAATCGACGCAATGTTGTCTGAATTAATCCGCACCTCCGACCTTTCCCTTTCCCCAATGTGACAACTTAACAAGTGCGTACTTTGTGTACCTTTCGCCCCTTCCTAGGGCCGTACCTATTTCGTCACGTCTTTTGTTAAAGTAAGCCATGACACGATAAAATGTCAGTTGCACTAATGCGGTGACAGGGTAAAATCGTGCGCCTTTAAGGACACCGTTAAAGCATTCTACATTTGTTAAAAAAAACCATATAAGTATTAGCTTATAAACGTAATATAAATCAAACACATTAAATAAATAATAGTAAGAACATAGACACAATGAATACCCACTAGATTTGTACTCATCCATCCGTATCGAAATCCTTTGTCGTATGCGTTGGTCCATGTGTTCGATCAAGATAATTAAACCATGCAATACATTCCGCATTAATTTGTTGAAGTTCTTTCATGTATGCCTTAAATTTCCGCGGTTGATGTTGTGCACCAGCTAAGTACACCATATCCTTTAATTTTTTGCTCCCAAATCTCATGTTGAAATTACTGCATATGTGACGAAGGAAAAATCTGTGTTGAGCTCTTTCATGGGTCCATCCATTTTGAGGATTATTCATTGCCAACAATATACCAGGGTGTCGATCAGAAATGACACATATACCATCTCTATCAGTCACATGATATCGCAAACAAGCCATAAACCATCCCCAGCTGTCTTGACTTTCCTCATCAACAATGGCAAATGCTAAGGGAAATACATGACTATTACTATCAACAACAGTGGCTATTAAGAGTTTTTGTTTGTATTTTCCATATAAGAATGTGCCATCAATTTGTATAATTGGTCTGCAATATCTAAAGCCTGCAATAGAAGGTGCAAATGCCCAATAAACCCATTTGAATACAACCTCATTGTTGGCCTTAGGCTCACCATGCCTCCATTCGACACATATCCCTGGATTGCTTTCTTGAAGAGCGGCCATCCACCGCGGCGACATTTTATACGATTCTTCCCAATCTCCAAAGATTTTAGCAATTGCTTTCTTCTTCCCCAACCAAACTTTCTTGTAATGAACATCATAACTGAATTTGTCCTTGATAATTTGATGAAGAACTGGAACTGAGATGGATGAATCTCTTCTCACCACATTTTCTATTTCACGGCATATAACGGTGGAGTCCAAATGAGCATGATCCTTTAAGAGTTTTGCATAGATACATGTATGTGGTCCTGCATATTTACTGATCGCAAACATTCCATGTGCTTTTCTTCTCGAACACCGCAACCTCCAATCACATCCATCTAAATGTTTCTTACAACGGACAATCCATACAATGGGTGTTGAATGAGTTACCACAAATTGCCTGTGTCCTTTAATGCTATACAATTTCACGACATGTTGGATATCTACTTTAGAAAGGAACCGCATGCCTACATGAAATTCTGATGCCTCATTCCATAAAGACCTAGAAGGGATCATTGAATTCTCATGGATGGGTTGCATTGCCTCAATACTCAATTCCATAAATACAGATGAAGGTACGACAAATTCACCTACACCCACATGCGTACCATCAATTCCAACAGCCTCTTGATAGAAAAAATCATCGTTTCCAACTTCATTCGAGATTGGAGGACAAGATAATGAGCCATCATCGGCTATGACTCGATTTAATGTATATCGAATTATGCTATCATCAACATGATGAGCATCAACCCCTGCATCATCGGCATCATCATCGCTACTCTCTTCACTAGTATCCCCCATCACTACCACAATAGTCATCATTTTCCTCAGTATTCACATCATCACAGGAACAAGCATCCTCGTCTACGTCAGGATTTGAAGTCATCAAAGGCGATGCACAATGATTATGTTCAAATATTGGTTGAGTACTAGGTCCTTCTGCACTTACCACTATATTACTATTGGAACTAGTATATGATTGCCTCGGAACTAAATCTAAAAATAGCTCCATACAATTTGGTGGTGGAAATTCTGCCACAATCTCCCGAGCATCTTTCAGAGTTTATTCATCAACTATTCGCAAATGGACATAGTTGTACGTTCCAGTTCCAATGTACACAGGATATCGATATGTCATGTTTAATATCATGTTTTCATTGTCTATCTCCATGGAATTACAGATAAAACTCACAAGTTCCTCGTACCCTAAACTCAACTTCGATCTGAGATGTCGAATATGCGGTTTCGTGTACGAAATCCCAGATAGTCCATCAGCCATGACACCATTCATATAGCACACCAAATTTAATCTTCGATCAACCATTATGAAATCTATATATGTATAATATAATTGTTAATCAATAGAAGTGATGATAATTAATACATTCACTTAGCACAAATAAACTTAACAAGCTCCAAAGAAGTATTAATACTTTATTTTATTTAAGTTCTTTATTTAATTCAAATAAGGAAGCAGCTATCAATCAATTTGCAGTAAATAAGAAATTACACAATTGATGCAAACAATAGAACAAGGAGCCATTCAATGTTTGTCAATCAAACTACAATGTCTATCAAAACGAGCCCAAACCATGATAACCATTCGATGCATTTCTTTATAATTTAAAATAAGAAATTACATAATTGATCGTAAAAGTCTCAATTAATTCATCTAGGCATTATATAAATATTGCACCAACGAACCCGAGACCGCAAAAGTCTCAATTACTTTATTAAAGCATTATATAAATATTACACCAACGAGACTGCAAAAGTTCCTATTAATTCATCAAGCAATGACAATTAAGTTGACTACGGTGGAGGATATAATTTATATATTAGTGCATAATTTCAACTTATTGACCTGTGTCATATATTGCTACATTTTCTAAATTTATACACTTTATTCACTTTGAGACATAAAACATAAATTTAGGGAAATTAAATACTAACACAATACCAAAGCATACTTTTATTCATCAATTTAGCATACTCTTCTAATGCTGAATATCAAGCATACGACCCCAAAGAAAACACATTGCAGAATTAATTCATCAATTAACACAATTGGAAGAAGATTTTTACCAATACAAAAGAGACCGGTTGTGAAGGCAAGCAGCGACGGCGGGAGGCAATGACCAACTAGCGGGAGGCGAAAACAGCGCGGGAGGCGGCGGGAGGCGAGGATCGATCGGCGAGGGAGCAGCACGGCGGGAGGCGAGCAAGAATAGCGCCAAGCAGAGAGCGAGCAGCAGCCGCCGGCATAGAGGCGATTCGCGCCGGCGGAGGAGAGCACAGCGGCGACGGGAGGCGATCGGCGGCGACCGACATGATCGAAATCAGCCACTACCGAGATGCGTTCTCGCGTCAAAGTTGCAACGACCGGCGGGATACGGACCATCACTTGAGGCCGACGGACGACGGCGGATCGGTCGCACGGACGGGGAGACGGATGCGGAGGCAGACGCCGGTGAGACAAAACGGATGGCAAGTGAAGGAGGATGGCAACGGGTGGGTGGGTTAAATCCTATACCTAAGTCGTGACCCGCGGTCACGATTTTCATTAAATATATAAAAAAACAACAACTAAAACGTGACCCAAGGTCACGTTTTGCAACCAAACACCACCCAGAGGTTCGGGTGATGTGGCAGTGACGTGGCCGAAAATGTGTTAGTTTGGAAAATATTTATGTGGGTGTGTTAGGATGATAAATATTATCCCCATATGTATTAATCAAGCAAAAACTCCAGCTAAATGAAGTAGTTTAAATTTTGACATCAAAATAATCTCAAACGTTAAATTTGATCCGTATTAAACTAATTGTTTGTATTTGTGTGGGTTATAACATTTTAAATTTACAATCAACCCTTTTTATTCTTAAAACTTAAACCACCTCATTAAAACAAAACAACTTTACTAATTTCATATGCCACATTAACATCAATTTGCCCAATAAAAAAAGTAATTTGACCAAAACTGACATAAAACACAAAATCTGAGATTATTTAGATACAATTATCAGTTTGGGATTATTGGGACTATTTGCCCATTATATATATATATTGATAAAACGTCATATTTCTCTTAATCAATCCTAATTAGTTGCACTAAACCTTTCGACTAAATAATTAAAGGCGGCCATAAATTACTAAACGGACCCCATTGCTAAGGTGTACCCCAAATTTGAAAATATTTTACTAAACGGACCTCAATTTTTTGAAAAAATTCCAACATTGCCCTTGTCTTCAACCAAACAAAACACATCCATCTCTCCTATCTATTTTTTAGAACCCCAATTTTCGATCCCCCTACATTCAATTTTTGCGCTAGTTTAGGTCACCGTTATCGCCGCATTGAGGTCGAGGGTGCACGAGGTAGGCTTAGATCTGTGGTTGGCAGAGGGCAGCAAGCAAAGGGAACCACCGGCGGGGTCTTTGCTTTTTGTCACTCGATAGGGTAAGTTTTTTCATAACAATGTTAGCAGTTTTGATTATGAAGAGATTCATCATATTTTGATTGTCTTTTTCTCGATTTTGGCTGGTGTGATTTGTGTTTGAGTTTTTTAGGGTTTAAAAACGTAACCCGAGACAATTGGCTTCACAGGGCCGAAAGGTGTGCATATAGCACGACTGTGTCAAACCATGTTGGGCCTATTACGTTCGAAACCGTTGAACCGAGAGTTTTACTTGTACTTCGGTCACGTATAGACGATACCACTAAATGGGTTACAACTACTCGTAACCGTAAATTATATATACATTGCGATTTATGTCGTTCGATATCAATTGTATTGTTTTGATCATAGATCTCTAACCTCGTGAAATCTCAGTTTTATGTTTAATTTCTTATGCCTGGTTATATTACTGTTGTAGCAGTACTACATTGAGCACAATTTGTGTTGTTTTGAGGCATAGGGAGAACAAAATGTCCATCAGGGAGGTCTCCGACTATAGGGCGGGGTGGGATGAGAGGCAAGGCTGGAGAAGGTAGTACTGTAGCGTCCAAAGTGGATGCTGCCCCTCCTGAACGGAAGCGTCCTACTTTATCGAACCGTAAGAAGAAAGTAGATCAGAATAATCCACAACCAAAACGCAAACGGGCCAAGCAAGCCAATGAAAGTGATATGCAACCAGGTGAGACTTGAGTTGAGCATGTGGCTACAAGTTCTTTTGTAAGGGATAGAGATGGTCTTACACCTGGGGGTGCGAGTAGGGATGGTACTGAGATTAGTCGTACAACAACGGATGGTGTAGGTTTCGAGGATAATGCTGTTGACATTGAGGGTGCAGACTCCCCCAGTACATCGTTAGATGCGGAAGACGAAATGACCACTTCATTTCCTGGTGGCCCGACCACTTTAGAGCTCTTACCATCATTTCGCCACCATGTATTGTTAGACATTTGGAGGAACAAGGTACATATTGCGATAATTTAGTTAAGTCATGAAATTTTTTAGGTTCTTTCTTATCTAATATTGGTACAACTTCATTTGTAGTCTCGAGGATTCCTCAAATGCATCAACCATGGTTCTCAAGTTTCAGTTTGGCAGACTATCCAACTACACCCGGAGAAGGAAAGGGTGAAGAAATTGATTGCAGATAGTGGCTTAGAACCTTTAGGTTATATCTCGTATGAAGGAAGCAACTGGGTGTTAATCTCTAGCATTGTTGAGAGATGGCAGCCCGAGACCAACACGTTCCACATACCATTTGGAGAGATGACAATCACATTAGATGATGTGCAGGTCCTTCTTGGAATTTAGGCCACTAGAAAGACAGTAGTTGCTGGTATGAGAGTCCCTCTCACTCTCATTCAGCTTTTGGATGATGCGGATAACATTGGACAGTGTGGATGGGGTGGAGCGGCACTTGCTTACTTGTACCGTCAGCTGGGCATTACAAGTCGCGCCGGGGTAACACAAATTTGCGGATACATGATCTTGTTAGAGGTAAAGTATTGAATAAGTCATCTAAATTTTATATTTAAATTACCTTGTTTGTAACATTTCTTTTATGCAGGGCTGGATGTACCATCGCCTACCATTCATCAAACCACATCTCCATACTGACTACAAATTTGGAATGCCATGAATGATGAGGTGGCACAATAAGATTGAGTCGAGGCTAACGTTGGAGCTTCTCATAGATTTTAGGAGGTGAGTGGATAGATTACGACCGAAGAGGTGATGCACCTACACTACAATTACTTACACTTCTAAATTACATTTGTACCTAATTTTTATTTTCCCCTAAGTGTTTTGGCATACAACTAAGAAGAAAGCACCTCTAGTCCACGAAATGGCCTTCTATTTAGGTTCGATGAGGTTTATGGATGTCATTGAACCACATAATCCTGCGATAGTGTTGAGGCAAATGGGATATGTTCAAGGCATTCCCAAAAAACCATACAAACCCATTTATGCAGATAGGAGAAAACTAGCCCATACATACTCAGTGAAGTACAATTATGACCCCCAAGTTTGGGAGGAGTGGAAGGACCATCTCATTGCTAGAGAACGACGCGATGAGAGAGCTGTATTTCCATGGCAAGCTGCACCAGGATACCTTCAATGGTTTGTGTCGGTGAGCCATCAATTTGCTGAAAATCCTAAATAGGTCACCAGGGTGAATGATGAAGACGAGGGTACTTTGGTATAAATTTTATTTTTCTTATAAATTCAACTTTGTTGTTTGTGATGAGATTCCATGTATTTTTGTTGTTTGTTTTGCATTTACTTACTCACATTATTTCATTGACAGCGTAACCGTCGAGCACTTGACGTTGCATTGCGATTCAGATCGATGCCTAAAACCAATGTCATGGCTGAAAATGCAATTGTAATGGTGGATGTGGTCATCGCCTTCTTGTCTGGAGTTGAAGAGGAAGAGGAAGACACGGTGACCGCAACCACCCAAAGCGATGGAGCTACAACATCCACTGTCGCAGCTATGGCTCATCAGTCAAGCATTGAACATGCCTCAAAAGTGTTGGGGCATGTGCCCTAGGTCAATCCATTAACTGTCTTTATGAATGCTTTTAGTTAATAAAATAGAGGATTTCATTTGCTGTTTATTATAATTAATTTGCATGTTTACATTATAATAAGATCCATGATTATTTACAGAAATATCATAAATGTCCCTAGTCGATCATTATACTGGGAACTATAATGAATTAAGACTAGTGTGAGTCTTGATTGATGATCATATGATGATTATACGTATAGGGATACGAATCAAGATCACGAGTACTTGTTAGGGAACAAAGTAGTGGACCGACCCGCTATGAGAACATCACATGGATTAAGTCATAGTTATTTCTCATGATATGTATATTTTTCAGTCCTCTGACTTGAGATTACCAGAGACTTCAACATTAGGAACACAGTAATTTGACACAATCAAACGTTGTCTTTAACCGGACGATTATAAAGGTTGTGATTGGTTATTGTGTGAGCAATGTGATGAAGTTGTGTAATCGAGATATAATTTGTCCCTCTCATATAAAGAGAGATATCCAGTGGATCCCTCGATGTGTTAGACTGTTAAAAGGCATAGTCTAAGTGAATTGATATTGATCAATGTCATTTGGATGTTTACAGTCTACCTAGAGATCGAGATTAGTACGATTGAACATGTTGGATGACGATTCCATGCCTTATGTTTGATCAAAAAGATATCGTGTGACAAAAGGATGTTATATACACTATTGATTAGGTTGTATCGATTTGATATTCGTACAACTTGGGTAGTCATAATGTCTTGCTAGAGGCCGCTTATGACTTGTATACCAAAATGTGTTTTCGTACACTGCCAACGTTGTATGAGCCTATTGGGTCGCACAGTAAGAATGGTTTTGCGAGATTTTAAGATGGTTCAGAAAAATGAATTTTATATGATAAAATTCATGACATAAACGTCCTTGTGGTGTATTACACTTATAGTTCTTTAAGTAGGGGTATATGTGTAATTTACTTAACCGTCTATATATATACAAGGGTTGTATAAATAGACGCTTTAAGTTAGAACACACGTAATGAAAGATTAAGGGCCGAAAATCTATTTTTGTTTCATAATCGAATTAGGGTTTTCTGGTACGCTCTGGATCGTCTTCGAGAGAAACAAAAAGGTTTGGTATTCTCTCGAAGCTAGCACTTCGAATCTCGGCCGCCGTTCGTGTGTGGACTGCTTGTAGAGGGCGTTCGTCGTTGGCAGCGCCTTATAGATCGATCAACCTTCAGAAAGGTATATTGCGACCGATGTATGATTAAGTTTTCATGGTTTAAATGTTTTTAATGGAATTAGATTCGGATCCTTCGGGGTTTTTGTCAAGATTGTTTTGTAATTTTCGCTGCGTATGAACCCCAAAACTCAACAGTGGTATCAGAGCCTTCGAGTTCGATTCCATTAAATTCATTGCATGTTTTCTTCTGATATATACATGAAATATGATTGAAAGCATGTTAATAGTTGATGTATATGTGATATAGATAAGTTTTCTGTGAGATTTATTATCATGTTTTGTGTATATGATACATATATTCGTGATTTAATTGAAATCAGCCAGTACATGCTAGTAACCATGTTAGGTTAATTCAAGTAATTTTAATGAATTGAATCTCGTGTTATGTGATCCATGACACCATTAGGTATAATCTTTATTTTTCGTGTATTGATCCATGGATGAAATCTCTCAGTAATTCAAGATGCATATTTAGGTTACATTGTTTTAAGTTTCTTAAATTGTATAAGTCTGAATATTAATTCGAAACTAATATGATTAGGTTCGATTGGGATAGTAGTTCATGATTCAATTACATGTTTGTGATTATTTGGATGATGACCAAAATTGCAAATAATTATTTTTCAAAATTATTTATTTATCTCGTTATATCTATTCTGTTATGAAATTTTTATTTGATAAGAGATAGATAACAAATTAGATTAGGAGATATTAGCAAAATCGGTTTCGTTATCCCTATTGGATATGAGATAAATATCGAGAATTTTGTTATTGGTGATATGCTATGATTCAAATATCTAAGTCCTAATTGATCTCGGATAAGATGATTAGTTAGATGTGGGCTCGGGTTAATTAAAATGTTTTAATTGACTTAGTTTCAGATTAATTAAGAGGTTAATTTAGGATTATAAAATCAGCGAAAAATATGATTTTCTATAGCGAGTTTTAATTTTCGGAATTGAAATTCGCCTCTAAAAAAAATGGGGCGTACATTTCATTGACGATCAATGGAACCATCGCTTCATTGATGGCCAATGTGAGATATTGCCTAACTAATCCTAGCGCACATAAATTCTTTTATTAGTGATCAGTATAATTTTTTTTCAAATTGTTTAGTGATTGAACAAATCAATAAAATATATGATATTTCGTTGTTTACATAAAATCACTAAAACTGAATAAAATCCCTCTATTAAATTTTAAGTCTCGAGCCATCCATTTTAAACACTTGTCAAGGCCTCGATCACACTAATATAGTTTCAGCCATAGCTGGGTGTATTGTGTTATCTTGGTAAGACAAGTTAGGTAAGAGTTACCTAAATGTTTAAAATTGTCTGACTTAATAAAGCTATCAAAATAGTTTTGAGCTTTAAGCACATTATGAGATAAAAAACATGCTAAGACATAAGATGTCCCGTATCTCATAAAAATATTTAAAATTACATAAGATGTAATTGGTAACTGTTACCTACCTAAACAATCTAGTTCTGTGTTTCATGCCATATTGTCATAGAATTAGGTGAAATATGGATTTTAGTCCCCTAAATAAACAAAAGATGTTTCATGAGGGTTGTTAATTTAGTGGGATTCTATTCCTCTATACTAAAATAAACTTTGCATAATCTTTATTGTAGATCAATGGCCTCTTCAAGTAACAATAATCCCCCGTCATCGCGATCCATCCTTGAGAAGGATAAGCTATCTCGGGACTAACTTTCTTGATCGGTTCGAAACTTGAGAATCGTTCTCAAGCATGAACGCAAGTTGTATGTCCCGGATGCTCCAATCCCCGAGGACCCACCACCCAATGCTACGAAAAGTTTGTGAAGGATGCGCATAATAAGCATGTCAACGATTCTATTAATGTTGCATGTATTATGCTGGAAACTATGGTTCCTGAACTTCAGAAGGACATGGAACTAATGGAAGCCTATGACATGGCTGTAACGCTGAAGGAAATGTTCCAACAAAGAAGCTAGGCAAGAAAGGTTCGAGACAGTCAAGAACCTACATTCTTGCAAGATGACCGAGGTGCATCAGTTAGTCCTCATGTTCAAGATGAAGGGCTATGTTGACCACTGATAGACTCGGATTTCCCATAAGCCAAGAGTTGGCTATGGATTTGATCCCGAATTCATTACGGAGAGTTACTCATAATTTGTGATGAACTACAATATGAATAATATGGAGAAATCAATTTCGAGTTGCATTTGATGTTCAAAACTCGCATTGAACAAAATATCAAGAAACCCTCAAGTAATATGTTCATGGTCCAAAAGTGGAAAGGGAATGAAGAGGAAAGGCAAAGGCAAGGCTAAAGTTGCCAAGGTCATTGCAGATCTGTTGCAAAGCCTATGGAACAAGTCAAGCCTCAGCCTGTTCCTGCTTCAAAACACCCAAAAGAAAAGGAAGGAAATTGTCATTTCTGCCACGCACCTGGACATTGGTTCAGAAATTGCAAACTCTATCTGGAAGATCTAAAGAAGAAAAAGGGTAGTGCGACTACCACTACAAGTATTTATGTTATTGAAATTAATTTATCTACTAGTGATTCATGGGTATTAGATACCGGATGTGGATCTCACATTTGTATAAATGTGCAGGGACTCACCAGAAGTAGAAAGTTGAAGAAAGGAGAAGTCATCCTCCGTGTAGGGAATGGAGCAAGAGTTGCTGGCCTGGTGTTGGATCATATGACTTAGTCGTACCTAGTGGACTTATTTTAACTTTAAATAATTGTTATTTTGTGCCTGTCTTGAGCAGAAACATCATTTTTGTTTCATGTTTGGATATGGATGGTTTTGATTTTATTATTGCGAATAATAGATGTTCCATTTCTCGTAAATGCATATTTTATGCAAATGCTGATTTGTGTGATGGTCTTTATATTCTAAGCATGAAAAGGTCCACTGATACTCCAGTCTTTAACATAAATACAAATAGATTCAAGTAAAATGATTTGAATCAAACCTATCTTTGGCATTGTCGTTTCGGGCACATAAATGAGAAACGCATAACGAAGCTCCATAAAGATGGACTTTTATATTCATTTGATTTAGAAACATATGAAACGTGCGTATCTTATTTACTAGGCAATATGACTAAAAGTCCATTTACTGGACACAGTGAAAAGGCAAGTGATTTATCGGGTCTAATACATATTGATGTATGCGGTCCTATAAACACAATGACTAAAGGAGGTTATCAGTACTTCATTACATTTACTGATGATTTCAGTAGATATGGTTATGTATATCTTATGAAACATAAAGCTGAATCATTTGAGATGTTTCGAACGTTTCAAAATGAAGTGCATAATCAACTTGGTAAAACTATCAAAACACTTCGATCAGATCGAGGTGGTGAATATTTGAGCCAAGAATTTGATGATCATCTTAGAAATTATGGGATTGTCTCCCAATTGACTCCACCAGCAACTCCACAATGGAATAGAGTTTCTGAAAGGAGAAATCGAACCTTATTAGATATGGTTCGATCTATGATGAGTCATGCAGGTCTTCCATTATCCTTTTGGGGTTATGCATTACAAACTGCAGCTTTCACTCTAAATCGAGTTCCTTCTAAAGCGGTTGATAAAACACCATATGAGATATGGTACAGAAAGATACCTAGTTTGTTTTTCCTTAAGATTTGAGGTTGTGAGGCTTACGTAAAGCGACAAGTCTCTGAAAAACTAGCACTTAAATCTGACAAGTGTTTATTTGTGGGGTATCCTAAGGAAACAAAAGGATATTACTTTTATAATCCCGCTGAGAACAAAGTGTTGATTGCTCGGTATGGTGCCTTTATGAAAAATAGTTTATTTCAAAAGACGCTAGTGGGAGAGAAATAAATCTTGAAGAAGTTCAAAAATCACAGATAAACACTGAACCGCTACTGCAAGTTCAACAACGTTCGAACCAAAGTTGAACCTCCACAAGTGACACAAGGCCCACATAAACTGGGTAGGTAAGACATGAGCCAGAGAGATTCGGATTTCTCATTACTGATAGTCGTGATGTGTTGCTTATGGATCAAAATGAGCCCACCACTTATCAGGAGGCTATGTCTGGACCAGACTCAGATAAATGGCTAAGTGCCATGAACTCTGAGATGCAATCCATGTATGATAACCAAGTTTGGAACTTGGTTGATTTACCTGAAGGTGGTAAGACCATTGGATGTAAATAAGTTTTCAAGAAGAAAACTGACATGGATGGCAAAGTGCATACTTTTAAAGCAAGACTTGTAGCAAAAGGTTTCAGGCAGACTCAAGGTGTTGATTATGATGAAACTTTTTCGCCAGTAGCCATGCTTAAATCCATAAGAATTTTAATTGTCATTGCTGCATATTATGACTATGAGATATGGCAAATGGATGTAAAAACAACATTTCTTAATGGAAAGCTGCTTGAGGACGTGTATATGACATAACCTGAAGGTTTTGTACATCCTGAGAATTCTAGGAAGGTATGCAAGCTTCAAAGATCCATTTATGGATTAAAACAAGCTTCTAGAAGTTGGAATCTTCGTTTTGATGAAGCAATCAAGGATTTTGGTTTTATTAAGAACGAAGATGAGCCTTATGTATACAAGAAGGTCAGTGGGAGTGTAGTTATTTTTCTGGTACTATATGTTGATGATTGCAGAATGTCAAGTCTTGGTTAGGGAAATGTTTCTTAATGAAAGACTTAGGAGATGCAGCTTATATCCTAGGGATAAGGATCTATAGGGATAGATCTAAGAGGCTAATCTGGCCTAAGTCGAGTGCTTACATAGACAAGGTGTTGAATAGGTTCAGTTTGTAAGACTCTAAAAGTGGATTGTTGCCAACGTCTCATGGCATAAGTCTCAACAAGATTCAATGTCCTAAGACAAATGATGAGCGAGACCGTATGAATAAGATTCCATATGCATCAGCTATTGGATCTATCATGTATGCCATGCTATGCACTCGACCTGATGTATCATATGCTTTGAGCACTACAAACAAATATCAGGCAGATCCTGGTGAGAGTCACTGGATTGCAGTAAAGAGCATTATTAAATACTTAAGAAGGACTAAGGAAGTGTTCTTGGTCTATGGAGGTTTTGAAAATGATCTAGTTGTAAATGGTTACACAAATGGAAGTTTTCAAACTGATATAGATGATTTTAGATCGCAATCCGGATATGTGTTTACTTTGAATGGGGGTGCAGTAAGCTGGAAAAGTTCGAAGCAAGAGATCGTGGCATTCTACAATGAAGTTTGAGTATATTGCAGCGTCCGATGCAGCTAAGGAGGCAGTTTAGATCAAAAAGTTCATTTCTGAACTAGGTATGATTCCAAGTATTGCTAACCCTTTTTGTTTGTATTGTGACAATAACGGGGCAATAGCACAGGCCAAGGAACCTAGATCACACCACATATCCAAACATATACTCGTGCGTTTTCATCTCATCGAGAAATTATCGAGAGGGAGACGTGAAGATTTGCAGAGTACCTACTGATGACAACGTTGCAGATCCATTGACAAAAGCTCTTCAACAAGCAAAACATGATGGTCATGTTAGATCATTAGGCATTAGATGCATGTATGATTGGCCCTAAAGGCAAGAGGGAGATGTGGGGCATGTGCCACAGTCAATCCATTAAGCTGTCTTTATGAATACTTTTAGTTAATAAAATAGAGGATTTCATTTGCTGTTTATTATAATTAATTTGCATGTTTACATTATAATAAGATCCATGGGTATTTACAGAAATATCCTAAATGTCCATAGTCGATCATTATACTGGGAACTATAATGAATTAAGACTAGTGTGAGTCTTGATTGATGATCATATGATGATTATACGTATAGGGATACGAATCAAGATCACGAGTACTTGTTAGAGAACAAAGTAGTGGACCGACCCGCTATGAGAACATCACATGGATTAAGTCATAGTTGTTTCTCATTATAGGTATATTTTTCAGTCCTCTGACTTGAGATTACCAGATACTTCAACATTAAGAACATAGTGATTTGACACAATCAAACGTTGTCTTTAACCGGACGATTATAAAGGTTGTGATTGGTTACTGTGTGAGCAATGTGATGAAGTTGTGTAATCGAGATAGAATTTGTCCCTCTTATATAAAGAGAGATATCCAGTGGATCCCTCGATGTGTTAGACTGTTAAAAGGCCTAGTCTAAGTGAATTGATATTGATCAATGTCACTTAGATGTTTTCATTCTACCTAGAGATCGAGACTAGTACGATTGAACATGTTGGATGGCAATTCCATGCCTTATGTTTGATCAAAAAGATATCGTGTGACAAAAGGATGTTATATACACTATTGATTAGGTCGTATCGATTTGATATTCATACAACTTGGGTAGTCATAATGTCTTGCTAGAGGCCGCTTATGACTTGTATACCAAAATGTGTTTTGGTACACTGCCAACGTTGTATGAGTCTATTGGGTCGCACACTAAGAATGGTTTTGCACGATTTTAAGATGGTTCAGAAAAATGAATTTTATATGATAAAATTCATGATAGAAACGCCCTTGTGGTGTATTACACTTATACTTCTTTAAGTAGGAGTATATGTGTAATTTACTTAACCGTCTATATACAAGGGTTGTATAAATAGACGCTTTAAGTTAGAACACACGTAATGAAAGATTAAGGGCCGAAACTCTATTTTCGTTTCAGAAACGAATTAGGGTTTTCTGGTACGCTCTGGATCGTCTTCGAGAGAAACAAAAAGGTTTGGTATTCTCTCGAAGCTAGCACTTCGAATCTCGGCCGCCGTTCGTGTGTGGACTGCTGGTAGAGGGCGTTCGTCGTTGGCAGCGCCTTATAGATCGATTAACCTTCAGAAAGGTATATTGCGACCGATGTATGATTAAGTTTTCATGGTTTAAACGTTTTTAATGGAATTAGATTCGGATCCTATTGGGGTTTTTGTCAAAATTGTTTTGTAATTCTCGCTGCGTATGAACCCCAAAACTCAACAATAAGTTAGGGAATAGATTTAGGTGTTGGTCCTCCTTTTAAACTTGTGGATAAATTTGGATTTTAAATTGTTGGTCATCCTTTTAAACTTTATGAACCTTATTTTAACTGTTTCATATAATTTGGGATTGGTTATGCCTTACCGTTGTTATTTAATGTATGTTCTTGGCAGTCATGATATTTTCATTTGCTATATACTACTGCCAGCGGACTTGCATGGTCGAAAAGTATGTAACTGTATCGGCTAGACTTGGCCAATATTGTTTGTTGTATTTCAACACCATGTGACCGATAGTTGTTGTTATGTTTCGGTGAAACATGACTGAAATTATAATTGCATGGATTCTTATGAAGTATAACTATCAACTTTGTGGGGTAAGTGTAGACTATAATGGGGTATGACTAGATAAATGGCCACAGGTGACCGAAACTCGTATTACCTTTTCGAATAGGGCCGACCGATATATGAGAACAACTTTCAGACTGTCTGACCGAGAGCACCCAGAACCTGCAAAATTCATGCAATAATAGGGTATCAGGTATGCTTAGTACTATAATGGGGTATGACCAGTTTAACCGACATAGGTTGCCGAAAGTCCTTTTCCAGTTTCAATTATGATTAACTGATATTGGACACGGAGTCACGGACGATCAAACTCCGAAGTACTATGAGTTTCTTCTAACTTCGCAAATATGGGGTACGCTTAGAACTATAATGGGGTATGACTAGTTCATCGGACACATATGACCGAAAACTATATTACCATTTCGAACAAGGCCGACCAATATATGAGAACAAATTTCGGACCTGTAAAACCAAGAGCACTCAGAACCTGCAAAATTTATGCAACAATGGGGTATGGGGTATGCTTAGTACTATAATGGGGTGCGACCAGTTTAACGGACAAAGGTTGCCGAAAGTCCTTTTCCGGTTTCGGTTCTGATTAACTGATATTGGATACGGAGTCATGGACAATCAAGCTCCGAAGTATTATGAGTTTCTTCTAACTTCGTAAATAAGGGGTACGCTTAAAACTATAATAGGGTATGAACAGTTAATCAAACACATATGACAGAAAACTATATTACCGTTTCGAAAAGAGCCGACCGATATATGAGAACAAGTTTTGGACCTGTCAAACCGAGGGCACTCTGAACCTGCAAAATTCTTACAAGAATCCTTTTGACTGTTCAAAAAAATAATTTCAACCAACATGAACTTTGTACCAAACATGTTCAACATTTAGAGACCATTGTTAAAGCATTCCATGCAATGAACAACTACATTTGCTATACCCACCCATGTACATGTCGATCTAAACAGAGCAACTACATGTTAATCATTGCTATACCCACCAATGTACACAGAAACAAAAAATGGCACAACCAACACACACGCAAAAAGGGTGTATGTTCCAAGAAAATCATTGTCTAGCCAACAGAAAGAACACAACCAACATATCAATCGAGAGTTATCATCTCCGCTGGTCCAGTTTGTGTTGGTCTCGCCATAACATTCAACTCATCCGGCCAAGTCCTACTTTCACGTAACGCATATACATCCCATTGGCTGGAGACATGAGGTAGAGGTACGTCGTCCTTCATTCATAACTACAATTGGGAAAAAAGTTAAAGTAAGTTCTAAAGTTATAATTAAAATTACAAATACCGTTAAAGATATATTCAAATGCTTACCATAACAAAATGATTTGTGTTAACCAAGCACAACCATATGACTTGTCTTTCAGGTAGTGGAGGGGGCTCTCGTAAGGCAGGAAACCAAGTCGCAGACCCGACACGAGATAATGAAACAAATGCCCTATCGTAACAATTGGCAATAATTATGCCCATGTCTGGCAATGTGAGCCAAAAAGAACCCGGTGCAAAGTCCCTCTGAAATGTTTTGATGAAGTTTCTAATTGTGTCAAAGTTTTCTTGTACCTTGAACACATTGATGTAGAAACTCTTATGATTATCAAGCTCTCACATAAGTTCCCTTCTCACCCTCATCCAACCAGAATTAGCTTCATATCCCAATGCCTCTCCGATTGCGCGATACCCACAGTTCCCATCAGATTCCACATTCCTCGTCTCAAGCTTGAATGGTAACCACAAATCTGGTACTTGATCAATAAACCCAAAGCAACTACTTAAGATCGGGCAGGTGGTCCAAATGGAATCGATGTAGTAGCTCGACCGCGTCTTTTTCTCCTCCCCCTCCCACTATCTCTCCCCTCGCCACCACTGTTTGAAGATAAGGACGGCTCTACGGAATTGGAATCACCAACCACAGACTCTTGGGTAGGTCGAGGCTCGGTAACTGACCTAGTATCCTCGACAAGAACCTCATCAGCAAGAACCTCCTCCAAAAACACCTCATGACCAACAAAACGAGCATCATCAGCAGCAGATTGTGCCTCCTCTGTAGCCTTAGTTCGAGCATCGACCATCTCAAAAGAAGATGGAGTCCTCGTTGTAGATTTCTCAACTTTCTCCATTTTTCTCTCTTTTTTGGACTTCTTCTTCTTCGGCCCCAATGGACCATTATGAGGCTGTCCCCGAGTCTTAGTTTTCTTTTTGGGTATGGATATGACAGTCGTAGCTGGGCATGTGATTTCCCTCAACTTTTGGATAAATCTTGTTCTCACTTCCGCATTCCCGCTTCGGAACTTAGACTCAACTGCTTTGATCTCTGCAAGATACGCATGGTCATCTTGTTCTTCTTCACTAACTTTGACCGGGTTCAAGTTTAATTTCCTCCAATGGGGTAACACCTCATCAAGACTAACTGGGCTACCTTCCAACATATGAATTGCAAGCTCGTGGGCACACGACAACCCATGAGTGGCCCTTAACACACATCCACAAAGATACCTATCAAGGCCAACACCATCATTAACCTTCTTCAATTCCTTGTTGATCTCGTCCAATGCGTACCGAGATACAAACCCAATAATGCTGCTGAAAATGTGATGTTCATACTGATGTGCAACGAGATGCATGAACCGATTGAATGAAGCCTCGACTGCCCTTTATTCGTGGTCAAGAACTATGTGTATAGACCTCCACACATCCCCAAAGTGCCCTCGTAAAATCCCCAACTCTTTCTTTAAAGTAGAGTGTGCACCCTCCACTTGATTAGTAGTTGCACTGCCAAAATGCAAGACCTTATCCGTCCATGCATCAACAAATTTCTCCTTATGACACAACCACGTGTATCGGACGTAATCTATCAAACCAGGCACTCCTTTATACTCTTCTTCAAGCTCCTTTACCCTACCCATGTATGATAATTTTGTCGAAGCATGTACCACATCTATCCACCTCCCGTACCATCTGTCGTAGTCCTCTTTATTTGAAAATAATTCTCTTGTCTTAGCATGGACATTTCTATTCACATGCCAACCATATAGCAAGTGTGTGCAACTTGGGAAGACTTCCTCAACTGCCACTATGGGAGTTTGATCTATATCGGTCAATATCACCCCAGGCTGTGTCCACCCAACCAATAACTCCTTCAACTGCCTCAACGCCCATTCATAGTCGGACATCTTCTCCTTGGCTAAGAATGCATGTGCCGCAACAAAAGTCGTGCTAGTGGAAGTGACACTGACAATCTCAAGCAATGGGTACTTGAACATGTTAGTCTTATAGGTGCATTCTATAATCAACACATGAGGAAAGCACCGAAGAAGCTGCAAGGAAGTAGGGTGAGCAAAGAATAGGCCCTTCATGATGTCCGATCCTTCAAAATACACACGTTGCTCAACATATCCATGGTCATCCAAGTTTTGAAACAACATTTGCATCTTTGTAGTAATAACTATATGTTTTGTTTTGAATTGTTTGCAACTATATTTATATTTTATAATTTTAGGATCAAAAATATTGAAAAAATAGGATCAAATGAGAAAAATTGCAAAATCTTATTTTATAGAATCCTTCTGATTTTTTTAGGGGCCTCTTAGTGCTATTGACTTTATATATAGTTTATATTCATATATACATGTTATGAATTTGTAACTTATTGACATTATTGTTTTTTTTTGTATCGCGACATTATTGTTATGTATGTCCGTATATTTAACATCTTATTTGTTACAATTCTACTTTTTTTAGAATCTCTACGGAGATCCCTTATGGGGAATGAAATGGGGAAAAAATTTCCCATGGAGATTCCTCATCCCTGCAAAAATCTCTATGAAAATTCCCAATGGGGAATGAAATGGGTAAAAAAATTTACCCATAAGGATTCTCTATACCCACGGAGATTTCATGAGTATGGGGATTGGTATGAGAATTCATCCCAAGATGGGTATGGATATGGGTATGGGTGATAAATTTTTAGTGGGTATGGGTATGAGAATGAGGTCCCCATCCCTTACCCTACCCATTTGCATCCCTAGACCTGATCATGGGCTTAGGTACTCACCCAACCCGCCAAGCCCGTGAACAAATAATCAGGCTTGCATAGCTCTTTTCAAGAAAAGCCCGATCGGGCCCGAGTCCAAGTAGGCCCGCTTTAAAATGGGCCCAAGTCGGGCCCGGCCCAAATATAATTTATAACTAATATATTCTAAAATAACAAATGTTGTATGAGAGGTTTGAACCTAGAACCTAATGCACACATTAAGTGATGTTTACCATTTGAGCTACTCCTCATTTTTGCAAAATATATGAATATACTATTACATATATAAACACATATGGTGTCAAAAAAGTCCATAAATTTTTTATTAAATGAATAAATAATTTATTTTTTAAATTTTTAATATTAAAATATTTATTCATGGGTTTGATGGGTTGAGCTTGGGATTTGTATTTTTTACATGGATCGGATTTGAGCTTATATTTAGACCCGCATATATAGAAGGTCAAATTTAAAAGGTCAAATTTGAGCTAAAGTTCTTAGTTTCGGCTCCGGTCTAAACCCGGTCCACAACCATGTCTACTACATACTAAGTATAGCATCGAAAAGTAGAAGTAGGTTTATTTTTTCGATAAAAGCTAGCTAGAATTATGTCTTAAGCTATATAATTGCAAGGATAGGAAATTGTGATGAGAAAGCCCACCACCATAGGCAGTACCATCACTTCAAAGATAAAACAAAGATACAAACGTGGATGAGTACCCTAGTGACCCAAATGAATCCATGCTTGGTGTGTGGTGTGCCGTTCATTCACCACATAACTGTGCACTTTTGGCCCCCATAGACCCTTCACTAGACATTCGGCGCCTACCAGAACAATACTATGATGACACAATTAATTGTCACACTCATTGATATTGTTGAATATGCTTCCAGTTGCATGGCACACATCTCTACGCGTCATTCGATGATTCTCACAGTGTACAGATTTAAAAAAAAAAAAGTTATCACTGAATGCGCGCATTATATCCTCTTATTTAGGTGTTAGGTTTGCAACTGGAGAATGGCGGGGCAAGGATCGTAATTACCGTCCCCGTTCTCACGGGGTGCGGGGCGGAAATTTATTCTTGCAAATTCCCCGCAGGCAAACTTTGCCGCCCCACCCCGCATGGATCCTTGAGGGGCAGGGAATCTCCACGATGCCCCATCAATTTTGTAAAAAATATTTATTTTGATATTCATTCATTGGTCATTTTGACACTTTATGTACTCATTTCTCAATTTCTTTCAGAAGCTATTTTTTTCAAATTGAAGGATTAATGTGGATTTGTTTTGTTGATTGAGTTACAAGTTATCATACTTAATTAAATATATAAGATTTCCAAATCTAGTATGACAAATATATTTCAATGACGTTCCAAATATAATTTTATATATCTTTATGATATAACATATATATTATGGAATTAATTTAATGATAAAAATAAATTTTATTGTTGGAGATTTTGAGTTTCATTCCATATATTACATATGTTTTAAGTAAAAAATTTATACAATTTTCTTTTTGTAAAAACATGAAAAATGGAGAATTCTATGCAAGGGATGCGGGGCTAGAATAATTATCGTCCCCGCCTTGCCCTGCTTGGTGGGGCAAGATTTTGCCCCGTGCCCCGCCCTGTGGGGAGCAAAAAGCGGGGATTACTTGCTCCATCTGGGGGGCACCGCATGGGAACGAGGATTCTCTGCCCCACTTACAACCCTACTAGGTATAAATGGAAAATGATTTTTTGACAACCTAATACAATAGATTTCATTAAGTTTCGTGCCATGCACATCCCAACAAAATCTACACCAATTGTGTAACAAATCAATGTATAAATAAAAGGTTGTTAGAACTCTCTCTCTCTCTATATATATATATATATATACTAGTTATTTCCCTGCGCTTCGCGCATATGTTATTGAAACTATATAATAGAAGGTTTATTAAATTATTTTACATCCTTAACTAAATGTCCACATCGATATCTTTGGATGATATTATGACTATATCATCTGCCCAATACTAAAAATTACACCTGTAAAAGTAAACATTACCTTCCGTTCAAGTGCTGAATTCAAAACAACACCATATTTTTAGTACAGGTAAAGGAAAAAATGAAATGAATGAAGTATGTGGAATTGTACTGTTTTTTTTTTCTTCTGATTCTTTTTTTTGATATATTGGAAGTATATGTATGTATGTATGTATGTATGAAAATGTGAAAAAGCAGGAAAGTTACAAAATGATTGGTGTCGTAGTTGACACCTATGTCAAGCAAAAACTATATAAAAAAAAAAACTGTCGTGGCCCCCTTACATAAGCCAACCCATGGTTCTTGTGCATCCCTTCAAACGTAAGGAACCCCACAAACATGTGCACCTGGAGACCCAAACAAAAATCCAGATGATGGCCAAGCACTCCCCAAAATTTCTTCAAACTGGATGCAAGAGAATTACAGCCTAGAAGAATGGATGGGAGGAGAAATTTATAGGGGGAATAAAACTTGCATTATACTCAATTAAATGTATTTGCCCATGATTTTTAAAAACTTGTACTACACTTCATTTCATGTATTTGCCCATGGTTTCGAGTTGAAGGTATTCATTCTATTAATCCATTCGTTGATAATATAACTATTATTAATTATTAATAGATGCACACATAATATATAATTATATCTCTTGTGACAATCGATAATAGAAATAAATAAATAGCAAAAAATGAGAAAACTGAGAAAATTAGAAAATTAAAATGGTGAGAGGAGGTAGCTTCTTCACTTTCTCTCTCCTCCGACTTTTATATATATACAGATATATATATATCTCCTAACACTTCTATACTATTTGATTTGTATTCTAGGTAAATTTTTGAACCTTCTACCGCCGAAGGTGTGAGTCGTTTGACACCAAAGTAATAAATTTAAAAAGTCACATTATCACTATAGATAATTGCAAAATTTATTGTTTAAATTC
Organism: Stephania cephalantha; assembly: GCA_039657325.1. Classification (NCBI taxonomy): domain Eukaryota; kingdom Viridiplantae; phylum Streptophyta; class Magnoliopsida; order Ranunculales; family Menispermaceae; genus Stephania; species Stephania cephalantha. The sequence continues at coordinate 48,295,017 of CM077573.1, forward strand.
ATTATAAATGTCACCTCATGAGCAAATTAAATGTTCAAAAGTTACTTAAATCAAACAATATGGTAAGGTTAAAATATAATAACAACTTGGTCATTCTAATTTAACTCTCTCGACGACATTAATGTTAGGATATAATAACAACGGTTAAACTAGAATAATTTAATAAATTTTGCGTTTTTTTTATAAGAAATTAACTTTTACCTTGCAAACTTAGACACTAGGAGATCTAAACCCTCAACTAAGGGTGACAATTTGAGTCATGACACGTTTAACACGACACGACACGTAATAAACATGTTATGGGTTAGATATAAGTGGGTCTGAGTCATAAACATGTTAACACATTTATACACGGTTAATAAACGAGTCATTAACATGTCAACCTGCTTAACTCGTTTATGACTCACTTAACACGATGGAAGAATAATGTATAAATAATCAATATGGTATAATAAATAGATTGGTACAAAATTCACCCATTCGAATAATGTTAATAATATAATTTATTTATTTTTTATTTGTAGACATCTTTTATCATATTTTATTTTATTTTTGAGAGAAAATATTTATTTTACTTTTAATATATTATTTATGTTTTAGATTTTATTAATAATTATTTATTAAGAAAAAATAAAATTTTTCACCAAAGTAAAATTTAAATATTTTTTAGATGATTCTTATAATTTTGTATATGTTATTATTACGAGTCATTTTCGCTCTATTATTAAGAGTAATAAAGACTTGAATGAAAAAGTAAAGTAAAACTTACTACTATATACAATCATATTATATTTTATCGGCTATTTAATTGTGTTTGTTTGAATTTAATTTATTCATGTAGATATATTTTATATAAAAAGTAGTAAACAAATTAAAAAAGTTTAAATAAATTAAAATCTTTAAATCAAATATTTAATAAATGAGTGACACGAATACACGACATGTTTAACACGATTCACTTAAACACAACACGATTAATAAACATGTCATGTAATGAATTTACATTATATGGGTCATGACCTATTTACAACACGACATGTTTACGACTCGCCAACACAAATTGCCACCCATACTCTCAACCTTATCTATAGATGACCAAGTACAAAAAATGTATCCAGCCTAACTTTTAACTATAAGTGTTTCAAGATATCACGCAATATATATATATATATATATATATATATATAGTACTTATATTCTATATATATACACTAGTTCTTTGAGAGTGCAATGTACGCATGTTTGACCCCGTCGCAACGCTATGCGGGACTTTGATATATTAATATGTGAAATTATTTTTTTCCTCTAATTTTAGCTAGACAATTTGATTATTAGATTTCCTAATGTGTAAATTTGTAATTAATTTTGTGCAATTAAAAAATATGTATCCAAATTAAATTGTTGAACGAGTGATATAATATGTTCACTACAACAAAATGTGTTTTTAATTACATAAATTGATAAGTCAAGTATTTATACATATTTAGTAAGTTTATTTTAGTATATTTAATTATGCAAAGTCTCTAAAATATATATTTAATTATATTTTTTGCTCGTTTTCGGGTGAAACGGAGTGCGCGGTTGAATTTGTGGCGGAAAAATACTCAAAATGGAGTATTTACTCATAGTGATCGGACGCCAGGACAGTTTTCTCGAAGCTCGAGTTACGTGTTGCGCGGTGGGTAGAATAAGAGACATCAGACCAAGTAATGCCTGCCACGTGGCAGCATGCCATTGGCCAGCCTGAGACACGTGTCGCTTCGACAGACGACCACATCTTCACACAAAATCGTGCGAAACAACAACGCTCTCCACCAATAGCCAATCGCCACGTTTGCGTCTCCATTTACTCCACCAATTAGACGTCGTCACGTGGCGTTTCAATCATCACATCACAGCAAAACCAGTTTTCCTCGCTTCAGCTTCCATCTGTTCGTCCTTGGGATGCGCGTCAGCATAAGCTCCCAGAATTTCGGTCAATTCACGCGATTTTCTTCCCCACCTCATGTGCGACACGTGGTGCTCGCTCACCACGCCAACAACGTCATCACAGCCGGTCCAACCAATAGGAAGGCGCCACGTCAGCTCGCGGTAGCACTCTCAACCAATGCGGTGCAGACACGTGGAAAGAAGTTATTTTCACCCTAAAAACAGACCCTAGATGTTCCTCGGCGCACGTGTTACGAGACCAACCCCCAAAATTAGTTTCTCTCACCTCCAGAGAGCAATTAGTGGTTTTTCATATTAGGAACTAGGGTATTCATACGGGGAGAACACATTGGAGCCACCACACACAACTTTTCATACTTGGAAATTGTAGAGATGATGTCCGGCTAGACCAATCTTCGCCTAGGTCGAAGGGAAAACAAGTGGGATTCATGATTCATGGCAAATACTATGTGAGATCTATGATTTTTATTTAATTTGATTTAATTTCTCATATTTCATTGTTGTTGATTTTAAAGTAGATGGTTTAGATCTAGGGCGTGTATGTGGCCAGTACGTGCATGCTTTTAGGTGGACAACCTATATTTATTTGGACCATTAGTATTCGTTTAATTGTGCTTTTGGACCAATAAAGTAACAAACACTCACCCGTTTGTCGTCAAACCCTTTCGGTTCTCGAGTGTGCAACAATTGAATCTAGGTTAAATCGGAAGCGGATGAGATCCGATTATTTAGGATTAGTGTTCCCATTGCACCCAAATTAATGTGGTTAGTGTGTTAAACCCGATTGGTGGATGTCTAAGGTTATACATTGATTAGGGAAATAGTTAGTGGCGGACGTCCTAGCTATCGAGATTAGGGGAACTAGGAATTTCAGGCGGACGTCGATTTTTCATAGCTAATCTAGGAGAAATTGAATTAATAACTTTTTAGAATGATTGAGGACCATTAAATGTCATTGAATCTTGATTCTTGCTTGTGGAATCGTAGACTTAGGTGATTTCTTCTCATTGATATTATTTTTGCGTGCTTTTTATTTGTGCTAGTCTAGTTAATTATTTCATTGAACTTTCTGAAAACCCCACATTTTTAGTTAACTTGGAGTAAAACTCAAGTCATGTGGATTCGACCCCATATTTACCACTACTATACCCTTGTGGTTGATAACTCGATTGCGAGTTATATTTGGCACGCACGACACGTGACCATGAATTTTATGACAATTTCATACAACTGTCATAGAAACTGATGTAAGATGATAGTTTTGGAAAAAAATATCATAAAAAGTAATGAAATCATATAAGTATAATGGTTTTATTTGATGACATTTGAAACAATATTTAATGACAATTTTCAGTTGTCATGACAAAACATGAGTTAAAATAAGAGGGCCGCTAAGGGCACCCCACCGTTTAATGAGGGCACCCAAAGTATTTGTAAAAATTCCAGCAAAACTGGAAAAGACCATTTTGCCCTTGTATATATAGTGATTCAAACCCCACAAATCATTTTGGCAAAGAAAAAAAGGCACCCCACCACAAGGTTGAACCACAAAGCCACATTGCGTTTGGCGAGCGTTGATCGATTCTTGCGGATTGACATCATCCGACAGCGAGGTAACAATGTTGGATAGCCATATGATGGTTTTTTAGAACTGTTTAGTTGTGTAAAACTGTGAAAATGATGATTTGTTTGTGAACGTAGGGTTTGGTAATTTCTTCAAATCCGAACTTGTTTCCACTATATAATGGATGATTGTACTGCTACTGTGCAAGAGGAGGTTGAACTCACGGTAATTTTGAAAATATATTGTGTTTTTTATGCGGTTATCCGAAGTTTCTGTAGATGTGCGCGATTGTATCGGCCTAGCAGGACCGAGATGTATGGTGATGTCTCGGTCATAGAGGACCGAGAGGTGTACGTAGGTCACGGAATGGTACAACCGAGAGTACTCAGTAACTCTCGGTCGTACGTATTAGAGACTCCGAAGAAAGTTTCGGACCTGTACAACCGATAACCTGTTTTTTTGGGTCTTTTTGTGATTGTGCTGTAATTTTTGGTTGATTATAATGTTACACTGTTTGTATTGCAGGTAATGTCAGTTTCTACCCTATTTCCATACTACAAGGACACGTTTACACCTTGTAGGCCATTCCCATCTAGAGAAGCGGCTGTTTCATGGCTTCAAATGATAGGCCTTGAGAACATGTTTGTGCTAGTGACAAAGCACTCTGATGCCGGGGGCATTAAGCGCAGGGAAGGGTGAAACTTGCTCGTGAGAGGTCCTGGGACATATAGGGGAATGTCACAAAGAGTGGGAAGGGTAAAGCGGCAAAGATTGGTTCGAAACCAAGAAATGAAGAAGAAGAGGAAACGTCGAGGACTCAACCGGTACGAAGAAATGTCGATGCCATTTCCTTATCAACGTAAAGGAAAATGTCGACTCTTGTGGTATGTCACCGTTATATGTGGGAGGCACAATCACGAGCCCGCAAAAACTGGACGGCCATTCATTTGCCGGAGATTGGATAAGTGGGGAGCAGGAAGTTATGATGCAAATGACAAAGGGGAATGTGAAGCCAAGAGACATCCTAAATACGTTGAAGCAAAAAGATGGTAGAAACGTATCGACAATGAGGACAATATATAATGCAAGACAAAAAGTTCGAAATGAGGATGCGGGTGGGAGGACTCAAATGCAACAACTGTTGCACATATTGGAGAAGAATAAGTGGATGTTATGGCATAGGAAGCATCCCGTTACGAATGTTGTCACCGAATTATTTTGGTCACATCCCGACTCAATAAAGTTGCTAAGGTGTTTCCCATCGGTTATTTTGATGGATTGCACGTACAAGACAAATAGGTACCGAATGCCTTTGTTGGAGATTGTTGGCATCACTTCTACGCACTTGACGTTCTCCGTTGGGTTCGCATTCTTATAATCAGAGAGTCATGGGAATTATGTTTGGGCACTTGAGAAGTTGAGATCGATATTGGATGGGTGGCCTAAACCTGACGTGTTCGTTACCGATAGGGACTTAGCTCTTATTAGTGGCATAGAAGAAGTTTTTCCGGCCTCGTCTCACCTCATTTGCTCTTGGCACATCAACAAAGTAGTATTGGCCATGACTAAGAAGATGTTTGGGGAGAACGATGGTTTTGCACGTTTTATGGATATGTGGACGAGCGTGATGTATGCGAACTCGGAGGCCTTATTAGAAGTTAGGATGAATGACCTGCGTTGTGAGTTTGAGAATGTCAAGGGTCTTATTGAGTACTTGGACAACACATGGTTAAAGAACTACAAGGAGAAATTTGTCTCCGCTTGACAAATAGAATTATGCACTTTGGGGAAACGACAATGCAGAGGGTGGAGTCTGCGCATTCTATAATGAAGCTACACCTTGGGAATTGTCGTGTCAATTTCGAGACTCGTTGAATGTGGTTGATGGCCTCCTTGGAATCCAACACAACAATATCAAGGCATCGTTTGAGCTAAGTTTGAATGTGGTCCAACATGAGTACATTGATGAGTTGTATCGACGATTGCGTGGTTATGTCTCTCAACGGGCGCTTAGGCTAATTAGAGATGAATTGACACGTGGAGAGGATGTTGGTCACGACTCCACTCGTTGTGGTTGCGAGATACGCACCACACATGGCCTCCTCAGTGCACATGAACTAAACCATCATATATTTGCTCTGGCCGCCCATCCCTCTCGAGGACATTCATGTTTACTGGCGAAAGTTGAGTATGATACCTGAGAATCCGGTGGACCCGTCTGGGTACAACGTGCACGATGAGATTGAACGGATGTTGGAAAAGTTTAATGCTTGCACTGATGAGGACGATCGACTCAGATTATTCAAGCAATTTCAGAGAGATTAGTCGACCTTCGTCTACACCGGTGTTGTGCCGCCGCGAAAATTAAGACAAAGGGAAGGACACCGGGTCTTCGAAGAGAAAACACGATGGTGATGATTCTTCAACGAGACAGATTCGAAAGCGGATTTGAGTACATGTTATCGACTCAAGAGGCCTCCAGTTCTAGGCAGAAGAAAAGTAAAGTTGTTCCTAAAATGCGTCGTGCCAGTCGACGCACGCAAAGTGCAACTAACATGGATTACGGTCATTGCGTAGAACCGGATTGGTTGCCACATGTTGAGGGCATCATCGATGTGGTTGCCGATGGAAATTGTGGATATCGGTGTGTTGCGTCTGGGCTTGGACTTGCCGATGTAGACGGGTGGAGGATTGTCCGTAGAAGGATGTATGATGAGATTATCGGGCATGAAAACCTTTGGCGGAAAGTGCTAGGCTCGAGTTACGAGAGTGTCAAGATTGCGGTGCATTGCCCAGAGAATCAAATTGGTGCATCTTTCAAAGAATGGTTGACACTTCCAGACATGGGATTGTTAGTGTTCACTGCCTTCAATGTCATTCTTGTCAACCTCTCGCATGGGAGTGCCTCCACATTTCTACCTCTACGTAGTGCTCCACCGTCGTCGTTGCACAACAGACGCCCCGTCGCCATGATAAATTACAGGAATATCCATTGGCTTAGGGTAAGTGCTATGAATTTTGTTGAATTGTTATTTTTTCTCCCGGAGCGGGGTTGTGACAATATGTTTATGTTATACTGTTCACGTTGATAGGTGAAGTTGCGTGTGAATGCACCATTGCCATCCTTATATCCTTCGTGAGACCGGTATGTTGAGGACTGCGCGAACGGTTGGCCTGATGGACTCGTCTTTCGCGACATCGCGCCCATTGCACCTGTTGATGATGCCACCATATCCGTTGTAGATTTAGGTACACCGTAGTGTTAAAATTGTACCTAGAATTCTTGATGGATGTACATTTACCAATTTTGAAATTAGTAGTCAAGTTGTATGGATATACAATGGGTGAAATATCTTACCGCAAATTTGGGGTATTGTTGTACATAATTTTGATTTTTCTATAATGATTTTATCCTACTACGATGATATATAATTACTTTCGTTTTCGTGGCTATTGTCGTGCTGGATTATCATTCGTGTAAAGTTAGTTGGAAAGTTAGTTGTCGAGTTAGTTGGGAATTGTTGGTGGAACAGACGTGTCGGCCCTGAATGACCGAGACATACGGTGAAGTGTCGGCCATACACCACCGAGAACTAACGTTAATTCTCGGTCGCGCTATGCCGAAATTCCATCTTCTCGTCGACGTATGCGCGACCTTACTCATGGTGTCTCGGCCATGAGTCACCGCGACTTGCTCCACCGTCTCGTTACCGTTTGACCGATACCAATTGCTCTATACGTTCGCCAAATGCTCCATACCGGGTAACACCGGGAATCCTGTATTTGTCTCGGTTGTTCAGTACCGAAATTTGCACATGAGTGTCGGCCCTGCTTGACCGAGACACCCTCAGAATCAGGAAAAACAAGTATTCTAGAACAAAGAAATACGAAAATACAACAATAGGCAATGTAACATTACACACTGTCATAAAAATTGTAGTCAACAGGCAACAAGTACTGATCAAACATTTAAAAATGTCATAAAACATGTAGTCAATACGCAACATAGAAGCGCAACATTAGAAATTGTCATAACACATTACAAACTGCCATAAAAATGTCTCCGCAAACATCATCAAACTCAAAGAATGTCATACAAATGTCTATGCCTCCGCAAAACGGTCATTGCTTTGGTTTCTTCAGATTCTTCCTTTGATACTCCTTCACAAGCATTCTCTTCGGAGGGCGACCATCGACCGTGACGTGCTGAGTTGTGGCCGGGGTGGAATGTGTGGAAGTGCTACCATGTCGGATCGCTCCGCCCGCTTTCAGTAGGGGTCGGATGTGGCGGCTTGTGCGGTTGCGGCCGCCGAGTCGTACTCGTGGGGGTGGGACCTAGACTCCTCCCCGAAAGAAAGTTGACGATGTCACTCGCCATTGTCCTCGCAGACTCAATCGTACACACCTCAGACGGGAGGTCCATCCATCGCAATGCCGCGTCCAACGCACGCCTATTACGCTGATGAAATAATCGGGTTAATGTTAATGTAAAACATATCGGGATGAATAAGACATGCATAATACATATAACCATTTCAATACCTCTAGTAACTCGTTGTCTGCGATGGTTGTGGCGAGCATGTCTTCGTCCTCATGGCTCGGATTGGTGATCACGGGATGAGACACTTTGAGGAACCAAGGCAGGTAGTCTGGTGTAGCCAAAAACTCAAATTCTGCATTGTCGCCACGAACTTCATGAGCCAACAAATGGTTCCTCCATCGCTCCCAACTGTCTTGCTGGAACACATACTTGACCGAGTACTTGTTCGCAGATGGCCCTCGGTGTGCTTCCAATGGACGGTACGGAGGATCTGGTATAGATTGCACATGGCCAAACTGTCTCAGAATCCTCTCCGGGTGGTAGGGCTCCACCACATCCATGTACTTGATCGTCCCACTATAAAAGGCCATCGCGTGCACAACTCCATTTTCCCTGACATTCACATATGGGTCCCAAGTGACCTAGTCAAAATGCAACAACCATTGTTAGCAAAAAAAAATTCCTAAAACATCAATCATCAGAGGATATGGATAACCATCTCACCTCACTTGGGCGCAACCTATCCAAGGTTCTCCTAATGGCCCCGAGGTTGTCAACATTCGCCACCGTCTCGTGCTTTTGAATCCATCTGCAGACACGAAGTTGCACGTAGTCCAGGTACTTCGCATTGGGTGTGGCCAGACCAAGTTTGAAATGGTCGTACACCCATCCCTGCAAATACATACAATGTTAGTTAGTCCACAATTGCATGTAATTGAAATACAAAATGAAAATTAAGTCTATTTTATAACAAACCTCAAGCAATGTGAGGTAGCCAGCAATCTGAGACACTTGCAGTCTCGTGGCGGACCCCAAGTGTCGATACAAGTAAGCCAACGCAGCCTCGCACCCCACGCGTAGTTTCCTACGTCGTCCAAGTCCTCAAGAAGCTTCAGAAGCGCGATCGACACCCGAGACCCACTCTTATCTAAAAAATAGTGCAGAGACAACAAGTACATCGTAGGCTCAAGCAAGTGCATTCCACAGAGGATAATTTCGGGTCTCGAAGCAGCCTTTGGGGCACCATCAACTCTTCAACCAATGTTTGCGCACCGTGAGCCCCTCCTGGCGATATTCACCTCCTCCTCAGCCTCCTCGACGCTAACCCCAAGTAGGTTCGAGACCATCTTGATAGCGTCCGAGCGAGATTCCTCTCGTGTACCTCGCAAAGTTCTCCACCGCAACAACTTTGCCCGTCACAGAATCTTCAGAGGAAGTTCGACATCCTCTAATGAGATAGACATTTCACCAAAAGGTAGGTGAAATATGTTCGTCTCCGCCGCCACCGCTCCACAAATGCAGAGATCACCTCCTTGTTGGCCTTGCAGTATGAGCAGAGCCTATGAACGTATTCAACCCGAACGCCGAATAATCCTCTGAAGTCCCGCCGTGTCCGGGTGGCACGACTGTAAATCCCATTCAAGTATTTGATTTCCGTGATTGATACACTTAAGAACGGGCCGCTCCTGCAAATGTCAAAACATCTCGTCATTATGTGAAGACCATGAGTATTAAGTTAATCCGTTCAATGAAATTGAAATTACCTCATTGCTCCAAATCGATAAAGCCACATGATCCTTGAAGCTCTTCAACAACGCCCCGTCTATATGACCACCGGGGAATGGAGCACGCGCTTGAACATACACTTCTGGTTCTCCTTCATCATGGCCAACTCCACCACTACTGCTCCCGCCCACATTACGATCTGTTTCTATCGTGTTCCCCGCCTCTGAAGAGTCACTGCTACTAGACTCCGATGCATGCCCCTCCTCTTCCCTCGGGCAACAACAAGATCCTCGTGTCGCCCCAAGCATCGAGGGTCGAACCCTCATCGTGCAAATGTAACCTTCCACGAGTACCATCTACCTTCGCCTTGCCCTTAACATCCTCATTCTCCTTCTCTTTTCTTCCCAGACGATGTCGTCGGGGTCTCCGCCACCTCGCCCCTGCTAGGCCTCGAGACTCAACTCCGCCCTCCTCCCTAGTTACGGCACTCAGACGAGCCATACCCGAAAAATTACAACATATAAGCGCATGGAACAGAACCCAAAAAAAATTTACAAAAAAAAATGTTCAAATTCATCCATTTCGATGTCGGCCAAGGTGTCCGTGAAACAACCCATATTTTCTGGTCACCCCGACCGATAATGCCTCCAATATATCTAAGCAGTGTACATCCGAGTCCAATAGAAAGGTCTCGGTTGTGCACCACCGAGATGGGTTGGCCATTTCAATTCGCCTGTTTCTCGCCAATCACGCCCCAAACCTACTCTAACACTCTCGCCTGTACAACCGAGAGTATGAGCAAATTCTCGGTTGTACACCACCGCCACCACATTACCTAGCACTAATTCTAGCTCTCGTTACATCTCGACCGACACAACTAGAGTACTCTCGCCATGCGTAACCGATCCATCACAGCTTTTTCGCCTTTGTGGCCGAGACTTCGACTTCCCAAAATGTAGGTTCTCTCTCGCCATGCTTCGTCGAGACAAGCTTAGCACATTCTCCGGCCTCGTGTGGCCGAGAACCGCGAATTCCCATTTTTTTAACTATTGAACAAACCACCACTGCAAATCACAACTACTCTACCAAATGTAACTTAATTACACTAAAAACGTACCTTCAACCGAGCGATTTCGCGCAAATAATGTGTGTTCGAAGAACTTCAACCGAACCCTAACTTGGAGACGAAATCGGCTCACACCACGACCCTACGAACTGCAAAAAAGCCGTAAACCGAAGGAGAAACACAGTGGCGAGACACGGAGACACGATTTCGGAGATTTCTCTCACTCGGTCTGCTCAAACCAAATGGGTTCTTCGAGTCAAGATCGGTGAAGGTGCTGCTGGGAGTGGTGGGGTGCAGCGGGATTTCCACGAAGGGTATTTTCGGTATTTCGGGTCTAATTTTTCGGTGCCCCAGGTAAATCGGTTTGTGCCCACATTAACTGGGTGCCCTCATTAAACGGTGGGGTGCCCTTAGCGCGAAATCCTCACTCTCATTCTCGCCCTCACTTGAATCGAAGATCAAGGACATCCAGTCACAGAGATTGGGCGGGATCGCGCCGGAGATCGAATTGGGGGAGAGATCTAGGTTTTGTAAGCTCGAGCATAATTGCAGAGAGTTCAAAATCTAGCCTGAGAGGTCCATGACAGAGATTGAGTTGTGGGAGAGATCTAGGTTTTCTGTGTCTTTCCAGCACGAAGCGCCAACGAAGTTGCAGATTAGGTAGTCAATGATCAAATTTGGAATACAATTGGTCAAGAGAGGTTCAATCTGTTCTTTCTATCATTGCCTTTCTAGATTTCATCTACGCTTTCATTTTTTTTTTGTCAGTTTTTGGTGGATCTCGAGTAGCTTGTACAGGTTTTCATGATTGGTACTATTTGGTGTGTGAGAATTTGGTAGTTAGGGTTCAGGTTTGTTCGTTTGGTGTTGGTAGAGTTTGCAAATATGGTTCTGTACTGGAAATTAGAGACCTTTTTTGGTTTTGGTGGGAGTAATTTGATGAATGTGTAAGTGAGTTCAATGGAACTTCTATAGATTAGGTGTGCTCCACTTATTTGATGAATTGCTTTTTTGAGTTGAGGTTTTACTAGTTAGTTGTTGAATTTTTGTTTTCTGCAGATTATCACTACATGGCTAAACATGTTGTTAGGCATGGATCCATTAGTATTGTGTTCCAAGTAATTTAAGTGTTTGCTTGACTTATAGAAAAAGAAAAGCTCACCATCAATTGCATTTAATCGAGCACAATGGAAAAGTTTGATCCATGTAGCCGACCCTAGTTAATTTGGGACTGAGGCTATGTTGTTGTTTGTTTGTTTGTTTGCTTGCTTGACTTATAGAAAAATATGAGCTTTATCTTAACTTGGTACTCGAGTATGTATACTTGAGACACTTCATTGTGTTATCAAACACTAGAACAAAATGAATCAACGGATGCCATTGATAAATGTCAAGCTTTATATGTACCTACTAATTCTATTTCTTTTCTTTTTTTCAAACAAAATATCATTTGTTTTAATGTTCTATATTTGTAAGCATATAACATGGAGATTTTTGCACTTTAAGGACATTTAGATAAAACTAGATAGGAGCTTATGGATGGATTCGAAGTACTACTCATGAAAACTGACAATGTGTTATGTTTTGTCAGATATGCAGGGCTTAGCTTACATTCATGATGGAAGTATTGGCATGTGTCATAGAGACATCAAGCCTCAAAATCTTTTGGTATGTTCAGACATCTCCACTACCTTTTCTTAACATACTTAATTCAAATTACTAAAAGGGCTTTTTCATCGTTGTTCCGAGATATTTATTTGCCTGATCATGTTAGTTTGTCCCAACCTCCCCTAGAGATTTTCTCTCATAGCACTTTAAGTTTAAGCATTCTTTTATATCTTATTTTTAATGTTCTTTTACATGATTAATAGCAAAAGGAATAAATATTGTGTAAAGGTCATTAGATTGGACCTCTATGAAAAAAAATATGGGAAGAGGAGTTATTAGTTCTAAGTAATTTATATGGGATGGAGAGCAGTAACTAGTTGTGGCAGTATTGGATAGTGTATAAATGTGACTTAATGGATGCTTTTTTTTTCTTTTCCTATTATAGTCAATATTGATTGAAAACATAACCATAGTACTCCGCTCTTATCGTGTAATGTTAGATGCTATTTTGACTAGATTAAATGTACTTTAGTGTCTATTTTGGGATGTGATGAAGGGTGTTGTGGTGGAAAATGAGTCTACATTAGTGCCCTTGTTAGAGCTTGGAAAGATGAACAAAGTGTTGTTTAATGAGAGCAGGAGAAGGTTTAGGAGTTTCAAGATTTGTGCTCTTTGCACTTGTTGTGGTGCTAAAGGCCCTTGCTTTCCCTCCCCGTATTGGTATGCCATCAATTGCAACATCCCAAACAGATCCTTTGGTTTTTGCTCTTTTACACCTAAGACCTGCAATTGCTTTGGTTGCCACATTTAAAAAAAACTTCTTATAAAGTCTTTTAGTGTTTTTATGAGATCTTCCAATGCTGGAAGTGTGAATAAAGGAAAGCAATACTGCCCTTGATTTTTTTTTTTTGGATTATTATCTTTTGTTTAATATTATTGTTGTTGTTGTTGTTGTTGTTGTTGTTGATATTGTTGTTATAAATTATAATCATTTCTAGCCAACTGATGACTAAGATGTCGTCTTCGTGGTTTGTTTAATGAAGATCTTGTCTTAAATTAAAATAATTATTTATGTTTCCCTTGTTGGTTTTGATGAAAGTTGCATTTTATCATGCTAAATGGTTTCCCATTGACCACCAACAGTACATGGTGGAAAGATTAATAATATGAATTCTCTGTGTATGAATCCCCTGTGTATGGCTTTTGCTTAGAGAATGTTGGTAAACCTTTACTGCAAACTCATCTTTTCATACTTGCAGGTACTATTATTGATACTGAAATTTGTCATCCAAAAATGATTTCTACATTTGCTTTAATGATGGGATGATAGTAAGTGTTCTTACGCATAACTTCTATTATGTTTGTTTAAACTATGGCTGTGAATTATGGCTCTAGTGACGCGGTTGCATTTGACAATTTATTATAGTGGGACTGCGTAATTGTCCGACTCCATTTCTTTTCCCAATGGTGTATTGTAACATTAGTGCATTACTTTAGTTGCTAGCTAGAATTAAGAATTCCTATTTATTTGAAGGTTGACTATATTTTACTTTTTTTTATTGTTTGCAGGAATTAACATTTTTTATATGATGGTTTTGTCGAAAAGCATGAAGAGCGTGGTGGTTACGTATGGATTTTTTCATCAACAATGAAGACAAATCCATTATATATGGCTTAAATTTTATTTTATTTTTATTTTTTAAAGAATCTATTTATACGGTGTAAATGAACTTGAACTTTGTTGATTAAATCAAAAGATTATTTTTTTCTTCATTATTGTTGTTGGTAAATAATTTAGCATTCTAATATAATTAATTGTTTAGTACATTTGACAATGCCTACTAATTTATTTGTAATCATATGTAAAGGGTTTTAATGATATTTATAAAACGTCGTTGAATAACATTTGATGATAGTTTTCTAATGTCCTTGAATAGTTAAGATGACATTTTTAAAGTGTCATTATACATCAAAGATGACATGTAAAAAGGTGTCATTATAAATAATACTTTCCACGACACTCACATTCTATGATTGTTAAAAACTGTCATTAAAAGTAAAAGATGATAGTTTTTAAATGTCATTGATGGACTTATTTCTTGTAGTGGTTGACTGTACTCTATATACAACAGGTTATATATATTAACAGTTCGGTTAAATATATATATATATATATATAGTTGTATATTTGTTTAGTTCAAGGTGCAACTCTTAAACAATAGCACAATTAAAGTGTAACACATATAAGTGTCTGTATACAACCGATTGTACATTAACAAGTGTATAGTTTAGTTTTTCTTTTTGAGAAAAAGTGTATAGTTTAGTTCAAATGCAACACATAAGCAATCCCACAATTAAAGTATAACATGATATGTTTTCAAAAAAGTATAACACGATATAGGTGATTAAACGAAAATATAGGGGACTTCGCATAAATAGGTGTTAGGCGTAAAAAATATAAGCGACTTTGCATAAATAGGTGGTAAAAAGGGTATAAATAAAAATTGAAGTAACTGTTGTGGAGTATGGATGACCATGCATGTACACCAACATATTGTGTAGTCATGTAACTTGTATTTCTCACTTAATAGTACCTCAACTTGTCTATGTATTGTCATGTTACTTGTAACCATTTCCAATGTACACCAACTCTTCCATATATTGTCAAATTACTTGTAATGTGTTGTATGACATGGGGTGTATGTGTTACTTGTACACATTGTATAAAGTACATTTATAATCATCACCAAATGACCTATATAAAGGGTGCTAACCTCATTGTAAAAACACACCAAGTTGAATGGAAAATCTCATTCCAACTATCTCATTTCTTATATTCTCCTTTGTAGTAGTAGTTTATAGTAGTAAAAGTTCTTAGTCTTCTATTTCCTTCTCTAGTTCTTAGCAAGTTCCAACTCAATTTACAACACGTTATCGCACGAGCTTGCTCTAACATTAAGGAGATCTTGAAGTTCAAGAAGGCTTGTTAAGGAGACAAAGCTAGGAAGGTATAACTTTTGTTATTTAAATAAGTTCAATTTATTTCTATATTATCATGATTGCTTCCTTTTATTACATGCATCACTTCTATATGCATACTTTATTCATATATTATGCATTATAACGTCACCGATGTGAAAATACGTTCGTAGTTGCGTCTTGTACGATCTTCTACATCGAAATCAAAAGTCAATATGTGACATAACTAGTTTTCTCGCTATACTACAAACGATTAATTATGTTCTATTCTTGATTTTTTATATTGCAAATAGTGTTATGAGTTTGGGTTGATAGTGGGTAAGCCTTGTCCCCTAGGAAAGCTAAATATTGAAAGGAAACGGGTTATCTCGTTCGAGGAGGCATGGTTTTAAGTAGACTTCGTCTTGCCACCCAACCTGGAGGTTGTCCCACCAAATCATACTAGTAGTACATTTTGCATATTAATAATCAAGTTGCGAACATATATTTAATCGTATAGTATTTATTTTATATTAAAGAGAAAAACTATTTACTCAATTTCTTGACATATTTTCAAACTATGGCAAACCTTCAAAAACTTGAATTTGTTGCTCTTGGTATCACTGGAAATAATTATTTGTCATGGCAACTGGATGCCGAGATACATCTCCAAGCTAAAGACTTAGGAGAAACTATTATAGAAGGAAATGAAACATCAATGCAAGACCGTGCGAAAACACTGATATTCCTCCACCATCATCTCCATGAAGGTATGAAAAATGAGTATCTCACTATAAAAGATCATATCACCTTGTGGTTAAGCTTGAAAGAGCGTTATGATCACCAAAAGACGGTGATATTTTCAAAAGCTCAAAACGATTGGTTGAATCTTAGGCTACAAGATTTCAAAACAGTCAGTGAATATAACTTCACCATGTTTAATATTACCTCTCGTTTGAGGCTGTGTGGAGAAAATATATCCGATGAGGCAATAATGGAAAAAACATTAAGTACTTTTAATGCCTCGAATCTGTTGTTGCAACAGCAATATCGAGCGTGTCAATTTAAAAAGTACTCATAATTAATTTCTTGTCTCATGGTGGCTAAACAAAATAATGAGCTTCTATTGAAGAACCACAACTCCCGTCCAACTGGTTCTGCTTCAATTAATGAAGCAAATGCAACATCCTATAATGACCATAAAAAAGGTCAAGGAAAGAAAAACCACGGACGTGGAAATGGGAAAAGATCAATCAGCAAAGATCGTGGCAAGCCCTATTCAAAATTTCGTGACAATAAGTTCCAAAATAAATGGAATAAGAATGACGCCGTTCAGAATAAGGGGAAAAATACTGCTGAAAATGGGCATGCTCGTAATCGTGACCAACCATGTCACAGGTGTGGTCTAAAAGGCCACTGGGCTCATGTATGCCGCACGCCTAAGCATTTTATTGATCTTTATCAAGCCTCCTTAAAGGAGAAAGGCAAAACAGTTGAGATGAACTTCACCGTCGAAGATGGCTCGTCGGACATCAATTATATGGATGTCCCGAATTTTCATGATGATCCAAACACTAATCTCAATATTTTTAATGATCATATGTAATGATTTTCAATAATTTTATGTACTAGTTTTTGTTATGCTTCTTAGTTATATGTACTAGTTTCTTATTATGAATGAAATATGACTCTTTTTCTAATTTGCCAAACATTATTTGTCTACATGGATCAACAAATCATGTGTTCAAATCATGAATCAAATAAGAGCGATATATGTCTTGATGATTGTGCTACAACGCACACAATCCTTAAAACAGAGAATATTTCTCCAATTTGAACTTAGCTGAGGCTAATGTTCAAACAATATCTGACATCTCCAATTTGATTAATGGCTCTGGAAGAGCAAATATTATGTTGCATGGGGGAACAACAATTCATGTTGACAATGCCTTATACTCGAAAAATCCAGAAGAAATTTACTCAGCTTTAAAGATATTCGACAAAATGGATATCACATTGAAACCATGAACGAAAATAATAGAGAATTTCTCTATATCACATTGGTTTCAAATGAGAAAAAAGAAGTGTTAGAAAAATTCTCAGCTTTATCATCTGGATTATATTTTACTCATATAAGGCATGTCGAAACGAATATCGTCTTAAATAAGAAAATTTATGATCTAAAGACATTCATTTTATGGCATGACAGACTTGGTCATCCAGGATCATCAATGATGCGAAGAATAATTAATAATTCGCATGGACATCCTTTAAGGAGTCACAAAATATTTACAGCTGGTGATTATAATTGTGCTAGTTGTTCTCAAGGTAAATTGATAGTTAAACCATCCCCAAGTAAAATTGTTGTGGAATCCCCGATTTTCTTAGAACGCATTCAGGGAGACATATGTGGACCTATTCATCCTCACTGTGGACCATTTAGATATTTCATGGTTTTGATAGATGCATCGACTAGGTGGTCACATGTTTGTTTGTTTTCGACCCGCAATGTTGCATTTGCTAGACTTTTAGCACAAATCATTAAGTTAAGAGCACAATTCCCTGACAACCCAATCAAGACCATCCGTCTTGATAATGCCGGAGAATTTCAATCTCTAGCATTTAAAAATTATTGCATGTCTATAGGAATTATCATTGAACATTCTGTTCCACACGTGCATACCTAGAATGGTTTGGCAGAATCTCTGATCAAACGCATTCAATTAATTGATAGGCCTTTAATCATGAGAACTAAGTTATCAACTTCAGTTTGGGGACATGCAGTCCTTCATGAATCATCTATCATTCGTTATAGGCCTACTGCATACCATGAACATTCCCCTCATGCAACTCATTTTAGATCAACAACCAAATATCTCACACTTGAAGATTTTTGGTTATGCAAAGGTATGTTCCAATACCACCTCCCAATAGAACTAAGATGGGTCCACAACGAAAACTTAGGATTTATGTTGGATTTAACTCATCGTCCATTATAAGATACCTTGAGCCTTTAACATGGGATTTATTTACTGCACGTTTTGCCAATTGTCACTTTGATGAAGCAATTTTCTCACCATTAGGGAGAGATAAGAAGCCAATTCAAAAGGAATGACGCGAAATTGCTTGGAATGCATCAACTTTATCACATTATGATCCACACTCAAATCAGTGTGAACTCGAAGTTCAAAAGATCATTCATTTGCAACAAATCGCAAATCGATTACCTGATGCATTTACAGATGCAAAACAAGTGACAAAATCACATATTCCAGCTGTAAATGCTCCTGCAAGAATTGATGTCTCTGTGCAACAAAATGCACAAGAACCAACGAAACGCTTAAAGCGTGGAAGACCAGTTGGTTCAAAAGACACAATTCCTCGAAAGAGGAAAACGGGAGTAAAAATAAATACAAATCAAAATACTCATGAGAAAGCACAAGAATCCTTTGATAAGGACTTGTCAGAACAAGTTGATTCTGACGAGGAACAACTTGTTGGTTTTTGGGGTTCATACACAATGAAATTACAAAACAATTTTGACGAAAACCCCAACAGATCCGAATCTAATTCCATTAAAAACGTTTAAACCATGAAAACTTAATCATACCTCGGTCGCAATATACCTTTCGAAGGTTGATCGATCTCTAAGGCGCCGCTAACGATTTAACGCTCTCTACCAAGAAATTCCCACACATGAACGGCGGCCGAGATTCGAAATGCTAGCTTCGAGAGAATACCAAACCTTTTTGTTTCTCTCCAAAATGATCCAGAAAGCGTATTGAAAACCCTAATTCGTTTCGAAACGAAAATAGAGTTTCGCCCTTAATCTTTTTTATATGTGTTCTAACTTAAAGCGTCTATTTATACAACCTTGTATATAGACGGTTAAGTAAATTACACATATACCCATACTTAAAGAAGTATAAGTGTAATACACCACAAGGACGTTTCTGTCATGAATTTTATCATATAAAATTCATTTTTCTGAACCATCTTAAAATCTCGCAAAACCATTCTTAGTGTGCGACCCAATAGGCTCATACAACGTTGGCTGTGTACCAAAACTCATTTTGGTATACAAGTCATAAGCGGCCTCTAGCAAGACATTATGACTACCCAAGTTGTACGAATATCAAATCGATACAACAATCAATAGTGTATATAACATCCTTTTGTCACACGATCTCCTTTTGATCAAACATAAGGCATGGAATAGTCATCCAACATGTTCAATCGTACTAGTCTCGATCTCTAGGTAGACTGAAAACATCCAAGTGACATTGATCAATATCAATTCACTTAGTTAGGCCTTTTAACAGTCTAACACATCGAGGGATCCACTGGATATCCCTCTTTATATGAGAGGGACAAATTATATCTCGATTACACAACTTCATTACATTGCTCACACAGTAACCAATCACAACCTTTATAATCGTCCGATTAAAGACAACGTTTGATTTTGTCAAATCACTGTGTTCCTAATGTTGAAGTCTCTGGTAATCTCAAGTCGAGGATCGAAAAATATACCTATCATGAGAAACAACTATGACTTAATCCATGTGATGTTCTCAAAGCGGCCTGGTTCAAGACTTTGTTCCCTAACAAGTACTCGTGATCTTGATTCGTATCCCTATACGTATAATCATCATATGATTATCAATAAAGACTCATACTAGTCTTAATTCATTATAGTTCCCAATATAATGATCGACTATGGAAATTTATGATATTTCGTCAGAATACCCATGGATCTTATTATAATGTAAACATGCAAATTAATTATAATAAACAACAAATGAAATCCTCTATTTTATTAACTAAAAGTATTCATAAAGACAGTTAATGGATTGACCTATGACACATGCCCCAATACAACTACCTCTAGAAAAAGAGGAAAAAGATGAAAATAATGAGATCTCAATAAATTATTTAAACTCTGGTAAGATTTGGGATCGAAATAAAATTGTTCCTGATGATATATTTGCTTTCTTCGTATCCTTTGAAATATGTGAAAATGATGATGATCCAGAACAACGATCAGTGGACGAATGTCGAAAAAGACCTGATTGGTAAAAATGGCAAGAGGCTATCCAAGCAGAGCTAGACTCGTTATGGAAACGAGAGGTTTTTGGACCGATTGTTCAAACGCCGAGATGGCGTAAAATCTGCATTGGATATAAATGGGTATTTGTACGAAAGAGAAACGAAAAAAATGAAGTTACAAGGTACAAAGCAAGACTTGTAGCTCAAGGTTTCTCACAAAGACCTGACATCGATTATGAGGAAACATATTCTCATGTTATAGATGCAATCACATTTCGGTTCTTGATAAGCCTTAGCTTTCTTAAGGGCTTGATATGCATTTAATGGATGTTGTTTTAGCATATCTGTACGGATCTTTAGACAGTGAGATATATATGAGAATCCATGAAGGATTTGTAATATCCGAAGAAATAAAATCAAAACCTCATAACATGCATTCTATAAAATTACAAAGGTCTTTGTACGGATTGAAACAATCCGGACGAATGTGGTACAAACGTCTTAGTGATTATTTACTTAAAGAAAGATATGTAAATAATCCGCTTTGCCCATGTGTCTTCATTAAAAGATCATCAACAGGATTTGTGATTGTTGTTGTATATGTTGATGATTTAAATATAGTGGGAAACCACGACGACATCGTTAGAACATCCGAATACTTGAAAAAGGAATTCGAGATGAAAGAACTTGAAAAAATAAGACGTTGTCTTGGTTTGCAAATTGAACATTTTTCAAGTGGAGTACTTGTTGATCAATCAAATTACATTGAAAAAATATTAAAAAGATTTTATATGGACAAGACACATCCATTGAGCTCTCCAATGGTTGTCAAATCACTTGAAATGGATAAGGATCCATTTCGACCTCATGAAAGTGATGAAGAGCTACTTGGTCCAGAGGTACCATATTTAAGTGCAATTGATGCACTTATGTATCTTACAAATTGTACAAGACCTGACATTGCTTTTGCTGTCAACCTACTTGCAAGATACAACTCTTCACCAACTCGAAGACATTGAAATGATGTTAAACATGTTTTTCGATATCTTCGAGGAACAAGTGACATGGGTTTATTTTACTCGAGGGGGGTAAAACTGAATCTCCAAAGTTATGATGATGCTGTATTTTTATCTAATCCCCACAAGGCCCGTTCTCAAACGGGATATGTATTCACATGTGGTAATATTGTTGTATCATGGAAGTTAGTAAAGCAAACTATGGTTGCTACTTCTTCCAATCATTCTGAAGTACTTGCAATTCATGAAGCAAGTCGTGAATGTGTATGGTTGAGAAACATGATTGAACATATTCAAGAATCATGTGGATTGTCTTCAATAAAATATTGTCCAACCATATTATATGAAGATAATGCAGCATGTATCGCACAATTAAGTGAATGATTCATAAAATGGACATGACAAAACATATTTCACCAAAATTCTTTTATGCACATGAGCTTCAGAAGAATGGTGAAATTGATGTCAAGCAAATCCGATCGAGTGATAATCTTGTTGATTTATTCACAAAAGCCTTACCAACTACGACATTTAAAAGACTTACATATGGTATTGGCTTGCGTAAACTTAACGACATTGCAAGTAAAAACAAGTTTTACTCATGTTCACATGAGGGGGAGTTATTGATTAATGTATTGCACTCTTTTTCCTTTAGCTATGATTTTATCCCATTGGATTTTCCTAGCAAGGTTTTTAATGAGGCAATCTTAATAATACTATACTCATCTTAATATTTATGAAAATAGTGTACTCTTTTTCTTTTACTATATTTTTCCCATAGGGTTTTTCTTATTAGAAGTTTTAATGAGGCACAATCTCTAAGCAAGTGTCATCCAAGGGGAGTGTTGTGGAGTATGGATGACCATGCATGTACACCAACATATTGTGTAGTCATGTAACTTGTATTTCTCACTTAATAGTACATCCACTTGTCTATGTATTGTCATGTTACTTGTAACCATTTCCAATGTACACCAACTATTACATGAATTTGTCAAATTACTTGTAATGTGTTGTATGACATGGGGTGTATGTGTTACTTGTAAACATTGTATAAAGTACATTTATCATCATCACCAAATGACTTTTATAAAGGGTGCTAACCTCATTGTAAAAACACACCAAGTTGAATGAAAAGTCTCATTCCAACTATCTCATTTCTTCTCTTCTCCTTTGTAGTAGTGGTTTATAGTAGTAAAAGTTCTTAGTCTTCTATTTCCTTATCTAGTTCTTAGCAAATTCCAACTCAATTTACAACAGTAACGAATGAATCTTTTGCTATTCGTGCTTTTATATAATAGCTAGGTCGATATGTAAACCCAAATATATATCACCTTAGAGGTTCCACCCGTATATTGGATTACAAGATTACACTTTTTTGTCAAAAAAAAATACAAGATTACACTTTTTTGTCAAAAAAAAAAATCGATATGAGATAGTAGAGACATCACCTGGCAAAAGTGGAGTTTTTCGAGAGTTCATGGTTCCACTCTCACTAAAGTCAAAAACAAAAAAGATACGCCAAAAAATAAAAAAAAGATACTGTACATTATGCAAATTAAATGGCTGTAATAAGGAGTGCCAGGACAATGACCGATTGAGGTACACTTAGGATTGTGGACACACATTTTTCGAGGTGCGTGAACGGTGGCTACCGCATCGTTACGAGTTTCATACTTAAAAAGGGCATCGTTCCACGCAACCATGGCACACGTGACCAGAGACATGGTCCCGTCTCTGTCAGAGAAATTTTAGTGACTAGCTATTAGGACTAATCACTTAAAGGGGTTTTGTTGGTTATACATATATAGTACTATATGTTTATTTCCTCACAAGCTGCTCTTCTCTATATATTTCAAGTCCTCTATAGCAGGTGAGCACACTCTCATCTACAACCAAGAATTGAAGGGCCCATCATGGGTGACCTCAAAAACGAGAGCACTAAGGTTGCAGTTGCAGTAGAGACAGCACCCAAGATCAACTACAGAGGAATCAAAGCCATGCCCTTCATTATAGGTGATCTATATAAAACATTTTAAGTAGTACTAATTTTATGAATGTTGATTTTTATAAAAATTCTACTTATAACAATTGGTGCCATTATAGGGAACGAGACATTTGAGAAGCTTGGGACAATTGGGACTTCCACGAACCTTTTAGTGTACCTGAAAACAGTTTTTAACATGAAGAGCGTATCGGCGACAACGTTGATCACAGGCTTCAGCGGTACCACCAATTTGGCGCCGCTGGTGGGGGCTTTTCTCTCTGATACATACTTTGGTCGCTACATAACGTTGGGGTTCGCTTCCATCTGCTCCTTCATGGTACACCTAATCTAAACTTTTTAATTCTAATAAATACTACTTAAACTAATTTATTATTTTTATATACAAACTGAGTCAGTGAATCTGTGTCAGATCTTTTGCCAATCTCACACTCATTATTGTTCTTTAATTTAGCTTGTAATTCAATTCACCACGTATACTTCGATCCGTTTCTTCTGTTTAATATATTATGTTTTTTAAACGAAATTATAAGCAGTTTTTTGGTGGATTTATAAGCATTTTTACGGTGAATACGAATTATAACTTTCAAACAGCATGTAATATGTTTTAAGTCACGACCTTTAATCCGGGACTGCTTGTTGGGGGAATTACAAAAAATAAAAATAAAAATAAAAAAATAATAATAATAATAATAATTTGTTGTTAAAATTCTGTTTTCCTTTAAAGTCATAATTTTGTAGCCGTTTAATCAAAAATATGTTTGAGTATGCCATACAAACAAGTACTATGTGTCATGCGAAATATGTGAGTTAATTGTTAATATGATTTTTAAACATTTGAAACGCATTGCTTGTCAAGGTATATGCGAGGAATAAAGGATTTTTTCCGCTTTTTTTCTTGATTTGGGATTCTCTCTTCAAGTTTAGAAATAATCCGATAATGAATCTGAATATGTTACAATAATCTAAAAGTGATAGGATTATCGAATGAATACTTTTATTTTTTGAAAACAATCATTCAAGTATCAACCATGTGAGTGGTCCAATCATTTGATACGTTGTTATTTAAGTAATAAATTGAAGTTTCAAAAAGGGAAATTTGAAGGGTGATAATTTGATTTCTTTCTTCAAAAAATATATAATCAATTAATTATGTCACTTCTCTTTTATTTTTCTTTTTTTAATTATAAACTATATATGTGTATCCAAAACCTTCGTTTGATTAATTCTACGGGGCTAATTGAGTGCATCAACCTCATAGCCTAAGTGCAGGCATATATTTTAAGGAGATCTCTATTATTGAGTGGTAATGTGGTATGTAGAACAAACGTATCTGCGACATCAATCACAAAATGAAGAGGATATGCAATCTCATTCTAACCACAATTAATAAACCAAGCATGGTGCCCGTTTCTAAAAAGAATAAATAAATAAATAAATAAATACCATGGTGCCCTTATTTACTGCACTGTTTTGAAATATCTTACTTTTCCATATGCTCTGTACAGCTCTCTTTCGAGGGAAAAGGGGGATTTCACCCTTAAACTAGAAGTAAAAGTAGAAATCAACCCTTAAACTTATTTTTGGTGGGTTTCAGTCCTTAAACTACAAAAACGAAGAGATTTTAGTCCATCGTGAATTTTTTTATTATCTTAAACGTTTTGTGCACACATGGCATTGGGTCCAACAATATAGTAAAAAAATCCTAAAATCATTTCTATTCCTCTCTCCTCAACACAACGATCGGGACGACAACAACAACGATGACGGTGACCGAGAAAGCAATAGCGACGGCGACCGAGGCATCAACGACATCCTAGACGGCGGCGGGGATATCGACGGCGACGGTGATTAAAGTATCGATATGCTTTACCTTTCAGAGGCGATTTGTGTGCACCAAATTTGTTTTCCCAATGCTACACCATGGTATACTGATGTGGATATGATTTACAACTTAACAATAATCGTCTTCGTCGATTGCACCATGGGCTCATGGGATTAGTCGGATAGTATCCAGATACCCACGACCTCAAAAAAAAAAAAAAAAATACCTAAATTATCAATTACCAAATACAGTATATTTAATCATTGCTATCACAATATCAAAAAGCTACTTGAGTTTTTCCAACCACAGTATTTTGATTACCGTCGTCGTCGATATCCCCGCCGCCGTCCAGGATGCCGTCGATGCCCCGGTCCCCGTCGCTGTTGCTTTCTCGGTTTCCGTCGCCGTCGCCATTGCTTTCTCGGTTTTTGTCGCCGTCCCGGTCGTTGTGTTGAGGAGAGAGGGATGATATAAGTGATTTTAAAGTTTTTTACTATGTTGTGGGACCCAAAAGTGCCAAGTCACAATTGACATGTATGCACAAAACGTTTGAGATAATAGAAAAATTTACGGTGAGCTTTAATATCTACCAATCACTTCTCCATCTTATCCTGAAAAAATCCACTGTTAATAAAAAAAAAAAACCCATAATTCAGTATAATTCCCTATTCATCTATCTCTCTCAGCATTGATCATGCAGTTGTTCAACCATATTCTTTGGATTTCGCTACATAAATATTTAAATTCTGAAAAATGATTTTTTGCTATTCTTTGAGTACATACATTAGATACACAATCGTGTTAATTTTATTGAGATATGTGCCGCATATATCCTAATGAGATTTACACCATTTAAGTATCCAATGTATATACCAAAGTATTTAACAAATATATAGCATTGTTGTAAAATCTTCTACTATATATATACGTTCGATTTGTATATTATATATATATAATTAAATTTGCTTAATAAGGTTTAATTGAAAAAAAAAGTTTTCATTATTGCTCTGTGAATAATTATTGTATACGTAGATGGACTAATTGATTGCAACGCAACAAAAACGAAAAGCAATATCACTGTATCTGTCCAAAAAAAGTATATATATATATATATCACTGTCTTGCAGTGCGACACATAAAACCAAATTAAGCTCACATGGATTGACCACATGTGGACGTGAAGAAAGCGTGTTTCAATTTTCTGATACAACTCAGAGTTTATATTGCAAGTTATTTGCAACAAATAAATAGTGTTCTATTAATTATTTTGATAAGATAAATAAATAATGTTCTATGAATAGATGGAAGGGATTTTTGTCCATGTAAAGATGAGAATGACGTATTAAACTCATTCTTTTGTTAGTCGAGCCAAGCTAATTGAGAGTTGAGATCGGAGTTGGTATCACGCTTGCTCCTGTTAAGTGCATGTATTAATTGTACACTCTCCACTAAAGGCATTGACTGGTCGCACATAATCCTCGTGGTGCAGTGGTTGGGATGAGCACAATTTCTGCACTTGCATCTCTTTGAAGTCACAAATTAATCTAAATCTTTTAATTAGCTGCAAAAATTATTAAAAACTTTTTTGAATAAAAAAGAAAACAATAAAAGACCTTAAACGGAAAAATATAATTAACAGTAACTTTGTCAAGAAAAGTTACAATATGGAGTTGGCCTAGTTGAGTTAGCGGTGGTGGGATTGACGTCAGTGTTACTATTGCTTGGTTTAACTTAGCTAGCTGATTCGATGTAATGATGATTTGGCTTTTCTCTTAATTCCTTTATTAGGAACTAGTCGGCATCTCGCGTTTCGCGCACGGGCAAGAATAAAATATATACATATTGAATAAAATAATTTTGTCAAGGAAAGAAAGTGAAAAAAAAACTTATGATGTTCTCCCTCCATTTCCAAATATTTGTCACGTTTAATTTGAGAATTTTTTGTTTTAACTGTAACCTTAAGAAATCAAAAAATTAAACATCAATTATTTCATTAATTTTCGATTCTAACCTTTTTAAAGACAAGATTGTATCTTTTACAATAAATACTAATTGAATTTGTGTTGTAATGGATAAAAATAAAGTTGTGATACTTTGTGTTACAATTTTTTTTTGTCAAATACTTGTGTTACAATTAGAAACTCTCAAAACAAGACAAAAAAAGAAAACGGAAATTATTAGACAAAACGAAAAATAGAAACTCTCTCGAAAAAAGATCGAAAAAAAAAACTCCTCAAAAAAACCAAAAAAAATAAATGAAAATTATTAAAAAATTGAAAAAAATAAATTTTATCATCCTACCCCTCACTTAAATGCGAGAAATATCAATGGCTTGTGTTTTTTATTTTTTCTTATAAAATATCAATTATGACATCATAATGTCAAATGTCATGTTGTGAGAACTTCTCACATTCTACGTGTCGCGTTGTGAGAGCTTCTCACAAAAACAGTTCATTTATATATATATATATAGATTGTTGTATAATATATATATATATATATATCTTTATATAACATTCTCTTCCTTTAGTTTTCTTATATAGTAAATTTGAATGGAGTGAAAGAATTTGATCCATACATCCAATATCGACTAATTTGAGAATTAGAAATTGTTATTATTTTTATAGTTTCGTTTCCCCTCTTAATTAATGTTTATTTTGTTACATTTCAATTTAAGGTTTAATTACACTTTAAATCCTAAATTATGTATGTTTATTTCAATCAATCTATCAATACTGGCTTTAATTGGAAAAAGAAACAACAATTTTATACTAATACGCACACCAACCATTGCCTTAATGTAGTGGTTGAGAGCTTTTAGTCGTTCACTTAATTAGGCTTTTATGAGGTCGTAGGGTTCAAAATCTCTCTTAAACTTTTTAAGCATATGTCTTTATATCTTGTAGGACGTGGTAGTGCACGTTCTTATAGAGTAGTATGAGATAATTATCCTAGACGCTACCTGTAGTTTATACAAATGTATATCCTAGAAAAATGATTGGAGCAAATTAAGACGCACATTTAACATGCAATTAATTGTTGTACTTAGTCCCAACCCATGTTTAATCAAATTTTCCTTTGCAGGGAATGTGCATCATAATGTTTACTGCGGCCATCTCCAAACTACACCCTCCACAGTGTCCTCATAAGCACATCACTGATACATGCATCGGACCAACACCATGGCAAATGGCTTTCCTTCTTGCCGGGTTCGGATTCCTAGTAGTCGGAGCGGGCGGGATCCGATCCTGCAACCTCGCCTTTGGAGCGGATCAGTTCAACCCGAATATCGAGTCGGGGAAGAGGGGCATCAACAGCTTCTTCAATTGGTACTACTTCACATTCACCTTTGCTATGATGGTCTCGGTTACCGTCATAGTCTATGTCCAAACTAATATCAACTGGGCTATAGGGCTTGCCATTCCTACATTCCTCATGTTCTTGTCCGTTGCACTATACTTCTTGGGGTCACCAATTTATGTCAAGGTAAAGCCCCAGGGAAGCCCGTTTTCTAGTATGGCTCAGGTTCTGGTGGCCGCGTTTAAGAAGCGGCGGCTCGAGCCGGCGGACAACCCCGAATTCTCCCTCTTCAACTATCATCCTTCTTTTTCCATCAACTCCAAGCTTCCTTACTCAGATCAATTCAGGTAACTGTCTCATTCTCTTTCTTTATACATTATGTATATATACATTTCCTTAATTTTTTCTTAGAAATGTCACTTTGTTCTTTTATAGATATTAACTAACAAAGATAAACTAATCATAAAAGATTAATCTCACTTGTCCATCGCTCGATGCACCTTTAATCGTGTATCTATTGTGATTCTAGGTGAATCAGACCAAGCATATATAAGCGTGCATTAATTTCCCTTATATATTCATTAATTAATTGTAATTTGTAGCATTTTTTTTTTTTTTTTGTAAGAGAAGTGCGCACTAGAATAACATCCCTAGCTAATTAATTAACCCACAAACCTTTCGGAAGAAAACAATCCCTAGGCCATGTTAGAGTAACACACTGAACATAGTTTGTTTGTGTGTGTATTTGAGTGTAAGATGTGTAGTCACGTGAGATGTCATGTGATATGTAAAGAGACTAGTTACAACTGTATACGTATTTAGTGAGGATTGGACACCATGTGTGTTGTATCTGTATATAAACCTACAAATGAGGAATGAATGATCATCGAAGTAACAAAAAGCATGATCTGTTCTTCGTTTCTTGATAATTTCATCTTCTCTCAGGCCACGACAAATTCCGTGGTGCATGAGTTGTTCAGAGCTTTGCTACGATTAATTCTGTACCCAGAGCTCAAAACTGAAACCTCTATGTAAGGACATTGGAATATTCACCCATGCCATCCCATCCCATCCCATCATAACTCTCTTTTTGTATCATTTTTTTTTGGCTGTAAAGAGTACTTAAAAATAGTCTTCATGAACATTAATTAATAGATGCCATAAAATGTATGTAATTTGATGACTATATATGTAGGTGCTTGGAGAAGGCTGCGATCATAACATCGCCAGACGAGATCAGCCCAGACGGCTCATCATCAAACCCATGGGCCCTATGCAGACTCCAACAAGTCGAGGAACTAAAATGCGTGGTCCGAGTGATCCCAATATGGGCCTCCGGCATACTCTTCTACGTAACAATAGTCCAACAACACACCTACGGAGTGCTCCAAGCAGTCCAGTCCGACCGCACCCTCTCACACTCCCACTCATTCACAATCCCCGCAGCCTCCTATGCAGTCTTCACAATGCTGGCCCTCACCATATGGATCCCCATCTACGACCGCCTCGTCGTCCCCGCCCTCCGCCGCATCACCCAAAAGGAGGGTGGCATCACCATGCTCCAGCGCATCGGCGTCGGCATGGCGATATCCGTGGCCACAATGCTGGTCTCGGCCTTGGTTGAGCAAAAGAGAAAAAATGTAGCATTGTCTGGACATGGGCCCATGTCGGCCCTTTGGTTGGTACCCCAGTTGGTGCTTGCTGGGCTTAGTGAGGCCTTTGCTGCTGTTGGGCAGGTTGAGTTTTATTACAAGCAGTTTCCTGAGAACATGAGGAGTGTGGCTGGGGCCTTGTTTTTTTTGACTATGGCAGGGGCCAATTATTTGAGTGGGCTTATGGTGTCGATTGTGCACAGGAGTGGGAATTGGTTGGCTGAGGACTTGAATAAGGGGAGGTTGGAGTTGTACTACTTTGTGATTATGGGGATGGGTGCACTGAATTTTGGCTACTTTTTGGTGTGTGCAAGGTGGTATAGGTATAAGGAGAGTTGGAGTGGTGGGGGTGGTGTTGGGGGTGGTGAAGGTGTGGTTGAGATGGAGCTTAGTAAGCAAATCAATGGACATGATCAGAAACATGTGGGAGTCAGTGAGAGTGGATTAATAGGCACTCAATGGGGTCATGTTATATACATTGTGTAATGTGTAATTTGATGATTGATTGAAGAAAAACTATGAATGCCAATCTCAGTAGATAAGGGTTAAAAACTGGAAATGACGGCAATTTGCCTTGTTACAATAGATTTTAGTTAAGAGAATTGGGAACGACCTGTTCCCTTAATTTATAATTGTACTTTTGAGAACATGGATTAATTATATACGCATTTGCCTAGTTTCAACTTATTATATACAATTAAAGACTGTTCCTTTTTTCTTTTTCTTTTTTTGTAATAAGGGTGGGAGTATTAATTATAGAACATTTTTTTCCGGTCCTCTTTACTTAGCCTCCTTGCTTAGTCTTGTGAGCTATTCCCACCAAAGTTGCACCCTAACATCATGACTTTGAGTACCCAATATATTTATAGTTGGATGACGATATGATGACCTTTAAATCATTTAACATGTCTCATCAATAATGTTTACCACCGCATTACTTAATTTCATCAAATACACTTTTAAAAATTTCCATCACTTTAACATACATTACATACATGAGATATTTGGACATTTGGAATTTTTTAGAAAAATAATTATCATTACAAGAAAAAATATATTTTTAAAACACTGAACAAGTGTTGTTGAAGACTATGCTATTAAAACTTAATTAATGTATAATAATGTATTATTAATTTTTGAGAAATTATGTGTAATGGTTTATCAAGTACTATAAACTCTTTCATCTCTTTCTCCCACAAACTAATCCCTCCATCCAACACATTTAGAATGGTTGTCTTCACCACATCAAAGGGGGTATGGGGGATAGGCTTCTTCGATCTAAACCACATTTCAACACATTTAAAACACAGTTAGCTTGATTTCTCTACCGGTGTTGGTGTTATTTTTTGTTTTTCGATCTAAACCACTTAATATTTGGACTAGCCAATTACTCCGGATCGTCCCACAACTGGGGTAGAGATTATGATGCGTTAGATATATTTGAGTTATATTATGATATATAAATAGATATATTAATCTCATTTGGCTGTCTCCCATGAATGTTGCGTTGCCTAGATTGGATTGTGTTAATTAATTAGTGGAGAGTGTTTAAACTGATTCTTATATTTGTGGCACATTGCGAAATGTCAGTTGGTGATGTCCCTGTATCAGAGTGTATTCCTTTCTCCTAGTCTTGTTCTTCATTTGTCTTAGACCACTCTCCTTTTCAGAACACCATATCTTCGAAGTGATGGTCTCTCTCTTCGCAATGTATAGTCCATAAAGCTAAACCCATATCCTCTAATTGAGATGGACGGTTAAGTCCTAGTTGGACTTGAAGGAAAGTGTTATTTAACGTATCATAATCTTATACGTATTAATCTTGTATATCCAATTGATGTTTCTTAATTTGTGCATTTGGTATTTAATCAGTATTATTGAGCAACTTTTATTGTAACTATAGCCTCTATCCCTTTCTTTTCAAAGCATTGTCAACGCAATCACCTTGATGAGTGATGTTTGAGTGAATGTATAATACGTAGGAAAGTTTCAAGATAACTTTCTTACCTTCTATTTCTATCACTCGACAATTTGCATTTTTCAAACTTCCACTGTTTGAAATTCGTTACTTACTCTTACACCAGTCTTCATCGATGTCATATTCTCGAGTTGTCTTTTAATGATTCCTCTAAGATTATGATTAATCTCAAAGAATGAATTAAAAGATCCTCAACAACCTTTCTTCTTAATTTACAAGTGATGCCTTGTTGTATTTGGTACAACTACCAATTTAGTTATCCCGAGATTATCAATCTCTAATAGTTCTTCTCCCAAATTTGGAACTATTTATATATAGCTGGAAATATGAGTTACAATTTTGCTTTATTGTGTCACCCACGCATTCTTACCTAGATCGAAGTCTTAAGATGAACCTCTAACTTCTTCTATAATTTAGGTTTTGTTAAGCAAACATTGTACTTGAACTATACTTTTACCTTCCTCCAAGGCATCCTTGTATGCGATTTCAATTTATAACCATCACATAGTTGAGTTAATGAATAAATCGCACAACGATATCACAGATCCCCAGATCAATCCTTTGTAACATTCAATTATTTCAAGTTTACTTTCCTCTTTTTAACATTGTGTTGAATACATGACAACCTCATATTGTCTTAATCACAATCAAATCCCTTGATTCTTGTTAATAGTCAACACCGTACCATTTATTATCCTTTAAAACTTAGCACTAGCATTTGCAAAAATCTGGTCTAAACCAACTTATCGTTACCAATTCCAATTATGTACGGTAATTGCTCGTGCATTCTCTAAGTCTTCAAAGATTTCATGTTATTATTGATAACACAATAACAACTTCATACTATAGGGTTTTCCTTCACTTGACACCCTTAATTTATGAAAATAACATGAGTTTTAGTAAATTCTAGTGGTTTTCACCATCCACTTAAAATGATCCTAACATCCGCTTTGCAATCATCTTATAAAGATATATATCCTTAGCTCTCGATCATTTCACTTATTTTCGAAGGAGTTGTCAATTCCGAGTAATGAATACTCATTTCGACTACTACACATTATTCTTTGGATTCCCCAAATCCTCCGATTCACCGACCACTCATTCTCCCTAATTTAGACTATACCAGTCTAATATATCATAATAGGATATCTTACCAACTCACTCGCTATATTCTAGATTTAACTATCTTTTATTAATAAACCACTTGTTATTCTAATATTGATTCACACCATGACTGAAATTTCAACTTCCTAACTTATGAAATATAACCGCATTAGTGGTTTCCTAACCTCTATTAGGCTTTTATCATTTACCACTAATTTGTTGTGAATAACTTTCATTACTTTCATACTAGTCTCAATACTAGTATTAAATCACATCTCAAAATGGTCCGCCATCTTTGAGTTTCATCGAAAGTCATTCCGTATTTCATTATTTTACAATTTCCATTCTCCTAATACACACCTCAAGATCTTGATCCAATCGATACTTTTTCACTTGACTATTATTTGTCTAATAATATCGTAAAGAAAAAGACAATGAATATGTTATTTGGAGAAGAGTTTTATGTCATTTTTGTAACTTTTCTTATGTCTTCCTTTTTGTCTATGCCCGAGGTTAAGACTCTCCTGAGCTTTTACCTCCAAAACCTTCTCATATCATAAGAAATAGATAGACTTCAACCATCTTATTATTGTCCATAAAAGACATAATTCTTATATCTACCACGTAGATATAGTATACACAACAAATAATATATTTCAGTCTTTTACGTTTTGGTTACCCCCAAAATCACAATAAAAACCACTTATCAAACCCTAAGCTTATCCATAACTCGAGACCACTCTTCGAGTCGATAAACTTAGGTTCCGTTATTACGATGATCATAGTACTTTAAAATTTTGAAGTAGGCTTTCATTCATTTAGAACACCATTCAAAAGTGAATGTAAGGTCGAGTTTTGTCCATGATACCCAATCGTATCACTTGTTACCACTTTATTCCTAAAAGTGATAAATCATAAACTCGGCACTACACCGCATCGAGTTATTCAACCTTAAGCTACGAGGTAGAATCTAACTTTGCCTAACCTAGATTCGATACAAATTGTAGCATCCCTTAACCCGATTAGGGAAATACGGCATAAAACCCTAATTAAGCCCAGATTACCCTTACCAGACTTAACTAGAGCCAATGACCTTACCACCTTCACCGATAAGCACTACGTATATCGACTATCAAAATAAAACAATTAATATACTCAATGAAAATTTAAAACCTTTTCGATAATTAAAATAAGATTTACGTATTTAAAACAAATTGGAATAAACCTCGGTTATACAAATCTCCCATCCCATATGATATTACTAAACGGTAATTCAACACTAATATATAAGACTAGAGGAAGTCATTACATCGAAGAGAAGTTCAAGACTCCTACAACTTCTCCATCCCATAGTTGTAGCACTTGTCGTATATACCGTAATGTTAATTGGGGTGAGCGCTCCAACTTGCTCAGTAAGTAGGGATTCACATAACCATCAACATTCCATATAATAGTCAAGGATATCATGCAATAACAACATGCACCAATGATATCTAACAAGAATATGGAAAACATATAAATTCAATACATAAACGGATGCAAAGCAAATGTCTTTGGACTATTACACTGTGATCCCCATTTTATTTATAAAACTAGGGCCGATTACCTACCGACGCCATTAATACGAGTGCTAAACCAACACACCGCGCATATGTGATGTTTAGCCAACCGATTGATACCCAATGGTTCTATCATAAACCCTCTAGTGAATATGTAACCCATGCAACCTATAAAAGCGAGTAAGAGTTACGTATAGACCGGGAGATCAATCCCAAGTACTATACAACCTGGTCTCATCCCCGAGGAGTTACTCTCATGGATCATATTAGCCACCATCTTTTGGTCATTAGAAAAACCATCACGGCGTACATAATCCCCCATTTCAATCCAACAACTACATGAGCTATATATAATAAGTAGCCGGACAATATTGATAAATAAGCGAATCCATACTTACCTCTGGCCTAAGTCTCTGTTTCTCAAACTCCTTAACTTTTCGGTCATCTCACTCTTCCTCGGTGTTCCTCAACCTATCACCAAAAATTGAGGATCAATATAGGTTTAACACACTATGTTTAAAACCCCTAGACCAGTCCCTAAGTCCCCCGAAAATGTTGGGGCATGTGCCCTAGGTCAATCCATTAACTGTCTTTATGAATACTTTTAGTTAATAAAATAGAGGATTTCATTTAATGTTTATTATAATTAAATTTGCATGTTTACATTATAATAAGATCCATGAGTATTTATAGAAATATCCTAAATGTCCCTAATCGATCATTATCGGGAACTATAAGGAATTAAGACTAGTGTGAGTCTTGATTGATGATCATATGATGATTATATGTATAGGGATACGAATCAAGATCACGAGTACTTGTTAGGGAACAAAAAATCTTGGACCGACTGCTATGAGAACATCACATGGATTAAGTCATAGTCGTTTCTCATGATATGTATATTTTTCGGTCATCTAACTTGAGATTACCAGAGACTTCAACATTAGGAACACGGTGATTTGACACAATCAAACGTTGTCTTTAACCTTAGGACGATTATAAAGGTTGTGATTGGTTCTTGTGTGAGCAATGTGATGAAGTTGTGTAATCAAGATAGAATTTGTCCCTCTCATATAAAGAGAGATATCCGAGAGATCCTCGATGTGTTAGGTTGTTAAAAGGCCTAGTCTAAGTGAATTGATATTGATCAATGTCACTTGGATGTTTTCGATCTACCTAGAGATCGAGACTAGTACGATTGAACATGTTGGATGACAATTCCATGCCTTATGTTTGATCAAAAGGATATCGTGACAAAATGATGTTATATACATTATTGATTAGGTTGTATCGATTTGATATTCGTACAACTTGGGTAGTCATAATCTCTTGCTAGAGGTCATTTATGACTTGTATACCAAAATGTGTTTTGGTACACTACCAACGTTGTATGAGCCTATTGGGTCGCACACTAATAATGGTTTTGTGAATTTTAAGATGGTTGAGAAAAACGAATTTTATATGATAAAATTCATGATGTAAACGTCTTTGTGGTGTATTACACTTATACTTCTTTAAGTATGGGTATATGTGTAATTTACGTAAACGTCTATATACAAGGGTTGTATAAATAGACGCTTTAAGTTAGAAACACACGAGAGGAAAGATTAAGGGTCGAAACTCTATTTTCGTTTTAGAAACGAATTAGGTTTTTTCGTACGCTCGGATCGTTTCGGAGAGAAACAAAAGGTTTGGTATTCTCTCGAAGCTAACACTTCGAATCTCGGCCGCCGTTCGTGTGTGGACTGCTGGTAGAGGCGTTCGTCGTTGGCAGCGCCTTAGAGATCGATCAACCTTCAGAAAGGTATATTGCAACCGAGGTATGATTAAGTTTTCATGGTTTAAACGTTTTTAATGGAATTAGATTCGGATCTGTTGAGGTTTTTGTCAAAATTGTTTTGTAATTTCCGCTGCGTATGAACCCCAAAACCCAACAAAAAATTATTCATAAAACACAAGCACAATCACTTGTTTCGAGGGGTGCAGTAGCGCGCTACATGACATGGATAGCGCACTATCCATAAGTCACTCATCTTCGCCAAGAGCACACGTAGCGCGCTATAGCTAAAGCCTAGCGCTATGCGCCCTGCACTGCACAAGAAGACACGGTTCGCTCATCCAAATCAACCCAAATCTCATCTAAACACAACAACTACACTCCCGAATCACAAAGGAGAACCTCAACAACGACCTCAATTCAACAAGTTTCGATCATCACCACTAAATTGAACTTCAACAAACTCAAAAATCAAACTTACCAAAGTGATGATCACTAGCTTATAATCTGTTTAAGCTCATCGACTTGGTTGAATTTGGCTCCGAAATGATCTCCTTTGATCGGAATCAAAACCGACCACTCGAACCTCTCTCTCACGAATTTTCGAATGACTCGAGGATAAGAATGAATATTTTGTTTAAATATATGAATTTTTCTCGAGATACGCATCGCGCTATCTCGAGACCGATCGCATAGTTAATGCTTTACAGTGACACTTCTTAACGTGACACAAAATTTGACACATCAAGCACTTATGCTTCGTTCGAGATGATATGATAATCTATATATTTCTAATATTATTTTTATTTTCCAATATATATTTATGTATTTAAAAACATATAAATATATATATCGCGTATTATTCACCAATAAACTCACCGAACATGCCTATAAGAGTCCTCGAGCGTGCACAGTCTTGCCACGACTCCTTGTCACACTTGATGTCCCGATAAACCATTGTTTATTGGGTATTTTTCATTTTATAGGCTTGTGTATAATTTTCATATTATACGGCAACCTATATATAAATTGAATTAACAATTCAAACAAACACCATACACTATGCAAACGCATATTTCTTTTACCCGCATTGATATATCTCATATTTCGTTATAACGGGTCGTTACACAAGAACAATATAACCCTCCAAGTTAAAAGTATTCAACTTTTACCTCATTTGATATATCTCATATTTCTTTATAAAATTGACACCATCAATTTTTTTAATTTCAGATCACCAACTATTCATTTCATCACAATGAATTTTGAACTTCACCTGAAATAATGTATTAAAGAAATCAATTAGATTCTCACAACATTCTTGTCTCACTCTTTATTTCGAGTTCTAAGAACTTTCCTTATATGCTCAATGTTTTGATATGAGATATCATTTCCAACATCAATAATTAGTAGTCATCCTTGACCTACTTGATAATCTCAATCAATATCCTTTAATAATACATCACTAATTTTAATCGTTATTAGTTCAACGCCAATCTGAGTTTCAAAGAAACGAGACTTATAGTTAATGATCCAGACAACTCAATCGATGATGTGCTTGCGCAGACTTCTAATTGGTCATCAAGATAAATATCACACCTAAGAGATATTACTAAGCAACTTTTATTATAACTACAAACCTACGTCCTTTCTTTTCAAAGCATTGTCAACAACATCACCTTGATGAGTGATGTTTCGAGTTTGAAATTCGTTACTTACTCTATTTCTTACCTTCTATTTCTATCAATCGAAAATTTCCATTTTTCAAACTTCCACAGATTTGAAATTCGTTATTTCTACTTACACCCCAAATTTAATCGGTGTCATATTCTCATCTTGTATTTTTATGATTCCTCTAAAATTCTTATTAATCTTAAAGAATGATTAAAAGATCATCAACAACATTTCTTCTTAATTTACAAGTGATGTCTTTCCATATTTGGTACAACTACCAAATTAGTTATCCCGAGATTATCAGTTTCTAATAGTTCTTCTCCCCAATCTAGAACTATTTATATATTCTTGGAAATATGAGTTATAATTTTGCTTTATTGTGTCACCCACGCATTCTTACCTAGATCAAAAGTCTTAAGATGAACCTCTAACTTCTTCCACAATTTAAGTTTTGTCAAACAAACATTGTAATCAACCTATACTTTCACCCTCCGCCAAGGCATCCTTGTATTCGATTTCACTTATAACTATCACATACTTGAGTTAAGCTGAATAAATTACACAACGATATCACAGATCCCGGATCAATTGTTTGTAATATTCAATTATTTCAAGTTTACTTTCCTCTTTTTACCATTGTGTTGAATATATGACAACCTCATATTGTCTCAATCACAGATCAAATCACGATTTCTTGTTAATATTCAACACTATTACCATTTATTATCCTTTGAAACTTAGCACTAGCATTTACAAAAATCTGGTCTAAACTAACTTATCGTTAGCAATTTACAATTCTATACGGTAATTGCTCGTGTCTTTTCTAAGTCTTCAAAGATTCCATATTAATATTGATAACACAATAACAACTTCATTACAATTGGGTTTTCCTTCACTTGACACCCTTCATTTATGAAAATAGTATGAGTTTTAGTAAGTTCTAGTGGTTCCACCATCCACTTAAAATGATCCAAAGACCCTTTGCAATCATCTTATAAATATATATAGATATCCATAGCTTTGATCATTTCTTGTGAAAATCAAATCTCAACTACCTCTTGAGAACCATTGATTTCACTTATTTTTAGAAAGAGTTGTAAATTCGAGTAATGAATACTCATTTCGACTATTACATATTAATCCTCGGGTTTTCCAAATCCTCATATTCATGACCACTCATTCTCCCCAATTTAGACTATACCGTCTAATATATCATATTAGAATATCTTACCAACTCACTTTGCTATATTCTGGATTTAACTATTTTTATTAATAAACCACTTATTATTCCAATATGGATTCACACCATGATTGGAATATCAACTTCATAACAACTTATGAAGTATAACTACATTAGTGTTTTCCTAACCTCCATTAGGCTTTTATCATTTATCACTAATTTATTTATCGCAAAACTTTCATTACTTCCATACTAGTTTCAATACTACTATTAAATTACCTCTCAAAGTGGTCCACCATCTTTGAGTTTCATCGAAAGTCATTCAATATTTCATTATTTTATAATTTATATTCTCCTAATACACACCTCAAGATCTTGATCAAATCGATACTTCTTCACTTGACTATTATTTGTCTAATAATATCGAGTAAGAAGAAAGACCACTAAATATGTTACTTGGAGAAGAGTTTTATTTCATCTTTGTAACTTTTCTTATGTCTTTCCTTTTTGCCTATCCCCGAGGTTAAGACTTTCAGAGCTCTTACCTCCAACACCTTCTCATATCATGAGAAATAGATGGACTTCAACCATCTTATTATTGTTTAGAAAAGATATAATTCTTATATCTATTATATCTACCACGTAAATATAGTATACACAACAAATAACATATTCCAGTTTTTTATCTTTTGGTTACCCCCAAAACCACGATAAAAACCATTTATCAAACCCAAAGCTTATCCATAACTCGAGACCACTCTTCGAGTCGATAAACTTAGGTTTTGTTATCGTGGTAATGTCAGTACCTTAAACTGTTAAAGTAGGCTTTCATTCACTTCGAACACCATTCAAAAGTAAATGTAAGGTCACGACTTTGTCCATGATACCCAATCGTATCATGTTACCACGTTATCCCTAAAAGTGATAAACCATAAACTCGGCACCACACTTTGTATCGAGTTATTCAATGTAACAAATCTCTTAAACCTAGTACTACGAACCTTTATGTATCGAGATGTTCATTGATTCTAATAAATCTCGAGAATAATGAAACCAAGTTTTATAAACTAAGGTTAACCAATTTTTAAAACTTGGCTCGATACCAAGTTCGTAGCATCCCCTAACTGATTGAGGCAATACCCGACATGAAACCCTAATTAAACCCATATTACTCTTACCACACTTAACTAGAGCCAGTAGTCTTACCACCTACACCTGATAAGCACTATTGTATATCGATTATCGAAATAAAACAAATCATATATGCAGCGATAATTTAAAACCTTTTTCGATAACCAAAATAAGATATACAATATTAAAAACAAATCAGAATAAACCTCGGTTATATAATCACCCATTCCATGTGATATTACAAAACTGTAATTCAATACAAATATATAAGACCAGAGAAAGTCATTACATCGAAGAGAAATTCAAAACTCCTATAACTTCTCCATCCCGTAGTCGTAACGCTTGTCAAATCTACTTGTAATGTTAATTGGGGTAAGCGCTCCAACTTTCTCAAGTAAGTAGAGATTCACACTAATCATCAACATTCCATACAATATTTAAAGATATCATGCAATAACAACATGCACCAATGATATCTAACAAGAATATGGAAATCAATAAATTCAATATATAAACGGATGCAATGCAAATGTATTTGGACTATCACCTTTGTGACCCCCATTTTATTTATGAAACTAGGGTCGATTACCCACCGATGCCATTAATACGAGTGCTAAACCAACACACCTTGCACATATGTGATGTTTAGCCAATCGATTAATGCCCAATGGTTCTATCCTAAACCCTCTAGTGAATATATAACCCACGCGACCTATTAAACGAGTAGGAGTTACGTATAGACTTGAAGATCAGCCCCAAGTCCTATACAACCTAGTCTTAGCCCTTATGAGTTACTCTCGTGGATCACATTAGACATTAATTTTTGTTCATTAGAAAATCATCATAGTGTACATAATCCCCCATTTCAATCCAAAGCAACAACATGAGCTATATATACTAAAAAGCCGAGACAATATTGATAAATAAGTGAATCGTACTTAACTCGGGTTTAAGTCTTCGTTTCCCAAATTCCTTAAGTTTCCAATCGTTTCACGTTTCCTCGGTGTTCCTCAACTTATCACCAATCATTTGTCGCCAATTTAGGTCTAGTATACTCTAATTAGAATACCTAGACCCAAAGCTCTCGACAAACCACTCAAATCCAATTAGTTTATACTTGATCCGAGTGTAGATAGCGCGTTATGTCCGGAGTTAGCGCACTATTCGCACTCATCGAACTTCATACACGATTCGAGGTCCGATAGTGCGCTACCTAACATGGATAGCGCGCTATCCGTATGTCGATCATCTTCCCAAGATGCGCGTAGCCCGCTCTCGGCTAATACTAAGCGCACTATGCGCACTGACTGCAACACCAAGACAC
The DNA here is from genome assembly GCA_039657325.1 of Stephania cephalantha. Classification (NCBI taxonomy): domain Eukaryota; kingdom Viridiplantae; phylum Streptophyta; class Magnoliopsida; order Ranunculales; family Menispermaceae; genus Stephania; species Stephania cephalantha. The sequence goes on from CM077573.1 coordinate 48,336,783, forward strand.
TTCGATTGATCGAACATGACCCAAACCCCATCTAAACTCAACAATTACACTCCCAAATGATCCATGAGGACCTCAAATGAGGTTATAAACCAGTTCTAATAATCAAACCGTAATTAACTAAAATTCTAGCATCACCATCGAATTGAACTTCAACAAACACAATAGCAAATCATACCTAAACGTTGATTTCGTGTTGTTGTTGATTCGATTAAGCTCCTCAACTTGATTGAATTCGGCTCCCGGGGCGACCTCCTTTGATCCGGAATCGAACCAACCTCACGAACCCTCTTGAATTATCGATTGAATTGGATAAGAATGAATTTTTTTTTATATATGGATTTTCCTCAAGATACGCGTCACGTTATCTCGAGACCGATCACGTGGTTGATACGTTAAAATGACACAGCTTAAAGTGACACAAAATTTGACACATCAAGCACTTACGCTTCGTTCAAGACGATCCGATAATTCATATATTTATAATATTCTTTAATTTTCCAATATATATTTATATATTTAAAATCATATAAATATATATCGCGTATTATTCACCAATCAACTCACCAGACATGCCTACAAGTGTCTTTGAGCGTGGACACTCTTGCCACGACTCCCTCATCACACTCGGTGTCTCGGTAAACCTTATTTTATTGGGTATTTTTCGTTTTATAGGCTTGTGTATAATTTTTTTATTATACATCAACCTATATATAAATTGAATTAACAATCCAAACAAACACCATACATCATGCAAACTCACGCACACGCTAATCGAGGTACGCCGAACTTAACCATGAGCCTAACCCGGGTAAATTAGGATTCGATTAGTACTAATCACCACTTAAAGTAAGGGGTCGTTACAATCTCGGCCGCACTCCCGATTTGTTCTATGTCCAAGAGGTGGCAGTGGGGGCCCCACCGACCTTATAGACAAGTGAATAAATCTCGGCACTATAGTGGAGTTACTTGGGTTGCTATTCTTGCAAGACTACTCCAGTTGCTCGACCGGAGCTAAAGGATTTCGTACTTGCTTCCCTATAGTTTCGAGTCATCTCAACATGATACGCTTACATAGAGTCCACGCAAACCAATTTGTCTCAAGTCCTTTACCTATTCTTGATCGTCAACTTAACGATATCTAAAATCTGTGCAGTGTTGCCTAAGTTAGTTTTTTTTTCAGCTATCATATATGATTTTCTATAAACTATACCTCGTTCACAATGCTAGTTTTCGTACTACGCACCATATACGAGTCGGCTCAAACAGAGGTCCTTCTTGTCTTGCATATGTCATTTCCTTAAACGACGTTCATGCCAATAGAATTACTCGACTTACAACCCACGGTATGTGTGAAATGAATATCATACATCATAGTCTCATTAAGATCTTAAGTGAGATAATATATGTTTCAATGGATACTTTTGAACTTCATTCATTGTTTTTTTTGAATTGCCTTCCTTACTTGTTGCAAGTAACTAACCTAGTGGCGCATTAAGCTCGGAAGTCCCGGCTTACGGAAACCTTTTTAAAACTTTTTATCTTCCAACCTACAATAGGCATCCATCCTAATTTGGTTAGGGTAACACCATATCTTCATTTGTCGTGTCGAGACTAAAGTATGTGTTGACTCTAATTATGATTAAATCTTAACTCACTTATCACGCACTAGGTATAAGACGAGATGATGTCACTATCTCTAAACTTGTAGGAATCGAACTAGTAGTTAAATCTTGTCTTATCTAAATTCCATCTTAGCGTACTATTCGTACGTCCTACGAACTGGGAGTTATAGCTTATAACGACAGTGTTATTATCGATGATGTTGCAACTAACACAATCAAGCTTCGCGGACATTTATTCTTATAATATCTCATTTGTCCGCATTCGAAGCAACTAATTGGTTGTTTCTTTTTTGTGATATCATCTCATTATTCGATGGTGGTGCCGACGTCAAAGTCATTGGCCTTTACTACACCCTTTTTTTTTCTTTATAGATGCACATGAAACCGATGCATATTTGTCTTAACACTAGTGACTATTCGTAAACTCTATTTGTGTCTGCACTTACCCTCTTCACTACCTTAATACTTGGCTCGATCGATCTTTATGTCACGGGTAAAAATGTATGAGTCTTACTTTATCGCATCCGCCTCAATTAAAATGTGTATCTCTAGTCGCATCAACTATTTGCTTGAATCCGAGGAGTGTGCGTATCTCTCGCGCCGATTGTCGATCATGTGCAACAACCATATCACGAAGAGTCATATTAAGAACAAGTGCACGCGTAGTATCAATCATCATGCCTCAACACCACCGCAATCGGCTATTGTCCATTGATGTATGTAACAATACTCGTGTGTCGAGATCGACTCGCAATACATGTATATATCATACAATCAAGACATCACACGTATATAATCCTCGACACTATACTTCCCAACTAAATGTTCTATGTCGGGATCTTCGGGTTTCCACATCTAATGTTAGTTTGTTAAGTTTTATTCAGTTATATTAAACATTCCCCTAGGTTCGCTTGAACCTAGGCTGTGATACCAACTGTGACGACCCCAAATTCCGAGGCAAATCGGGCACCGCCACGTCATCCTTGGGACATGTCACCAAGTCTTGCCACGTCACTTACACACCTGTCTGTGACGGTCCGCGAACTAACCATCTAATACTTCGACTTAGTCAATTTCGATATTTAAATGATTATTTTGTCGAAATATACTAAGTTATAAAGTTTTACCATTTAACTTATTTATTTTTATTCATTTAAGTTATTTTAGTAGCGAAGTCTTAATAATATGCAAATAAGTAATGTAAATAAATTTTGCATTGATTAACAAACCTATGGGGTGGAAAACCCAGGTAAAACAATACCATGTATATCAATAAAGGTGAATAAATGGTATGATAACCTGTCAATATACATGTATCGGGTAATAAGTCTCCCAAAATGATCCCAAAAAGTATTATATACATAAATACATACACCTATAGGTGAAGCTACTATAGCTCCTTAGATCCAGGTCGTCGTATAATTTGCAACTTGCCACAAAAAACAATGACAAGTTCTAGTGCGTAAATCTCTCGAGAAATTTAGTTAGTATTCACATAAACTCCAAGAAAAACGGCTACAATTCATGCAAAATAAATAAAAAAACGAGAATGTAAAGCATGAATATAAGTCGTGAGATAATCAAGAATATTGAACGCGAGTGTGGTGTATAGCTATCGAGCCCTGGGACACAAATACTAAATTGAGAAGGCCCTGGAGGCAAAAGAATCCACACCCCCTCTTCATGGTCGAAATGAGGAACTTTGTTGGTCGAAATGTAGACTTTTGCCCAACGCCTCAAAGGAGAGGAACCCCGTGACGAGAGGTGAGCCTCACCCCAACTCACTCTCGAGATCGTCGACTCGAGAGTGGAATCTCACGAGTAGTCTAAGGTATGACCAACACCTTAGCAACAATCGGATCGTCATCGACGAGAGAGGCGAAAATGAGTCATACCGTCCCTTCGACCATACTCAAACACACGCAGGAATAGAGTAAACATGCAAAGTGAGAAATAGTGTGAAATAAATAAATTTACAAAGAAAATAAATGAATTCTAAGTTGACTTTCTCATAGGTTTACTTACCTCGATGCTCGTGAAATCGCTCCGAAAAGAGACCGCTCTCGCGCTTCAAAGCTGCGCGCCCGACACCCGACTAGTCTCTTAATTCCCTGGTCTCCAATTTTTATCATTTTAAAATGTTTTAGGGTCACATTTAATAATTTTTTATAATGAAATCCCAAAATTTATATTTTTATTCCAAAATTTTAGTTGTGGCTCGCTTTTCGAGTAACAGGGGTGCCAAACGCCCGAAAATGTCTCAAAATCTACTTTTCTATCTTTTCCCATTTTATATTTTTTCGGATTTTTTTGAGTTTTTTCATAATTTTCTACCTATTTACCCTATTTTTCTCGCAATTTCTTTTATTTAAAATTGTATTTAAATTATTTCAAATAAATAAATTACTATTTAATTGGGGTTGGGCCGGGGTCGGGTCTCGGACCGGAGTCGGTCCCCTCGGCTGCCCCAATCGAGTTAATCGAGTTAATATCTGGCCGGGCCGCCCAACATCCCCTTTTTGTGTCCGGATAGACGAATTCAATTCGTCTCTCCGAGGCTTCCTCATCATTCATTTCTTTTTTTGATTTTTTGATTTTTTTTTTTATTTTTTCTTCCTAACCACAACAATAACAACAACGGCAACTCCATCAATCAACAACTACAACATCAACCCTCAAAACTTCGATTTCTCCACAAAAATTTAACATCAACAACCACTCACCTCGTCTAGGAAAGTAACCGTAACGACCCACTTCCCAAATGGACCGCCACAGGGCCGATGCGCGGCCCACAACCGGTCTACCGGCGCCATTTGTGTCCCACATACCAACTTATCCACCATTTAATCATTCTTAACCGCAAATGACAACAATTTCTTGTTTGAATTGTTACTTAACTCAAGTTATCTATTCATATCATTTTAAACTCAAATAAATCACAAAGAAGTCTTTAAATATGACAAACAATCTAGCAAACGTTAATTTCATGCATTTAAATAAAACTATTAAATAAACATGCGAAATATAAACATGCAACCGTGCTCATCGCATGCATATGTAATAGTGAAAGCTCAAAGTGTGTGTTCCTAGCCCCTAGGGTCGGACTAGCGCCATACTTCGGACTCTCAACGGACTACTCGCCGACGAGTAGCACTCAAGCAAGCCCAAGTATCTAGATCCGCTAGGTGGTCGGTGTGGAGCCTACTACGCACCCACACGTGCCCGTCACTCACTCGGGTAGCCCTATTCACCGATACGGCACACGTGCTATGGCCTAGTGGATGTACACACACGAGAAATGGCAAGGAGGGAGAGCCTCAACGTCCGTCCATTTAATCACACCAAGAATAGAGTATTGAAAGACAAAAAAATGAATTCAAAAGCAAAATTAAATATCGCTCAAGATATTTCGGTTGTGATACTACACACCTCACACCGCACTCCATGTACCATCACTAACCTAGGTCCAGCTCCGCCTAGTCCCAGGATATCCCAAATTATAGCCCTTACCGATCTATTTCCATGTATAAGTGATATTTAGTCATTCGTATGTATGGTAAGTCATTTTCACACAAATTATGTCAAAACAGGGGTACATTAACGCGCTAGATCGAGCATTAGCGCGCTAGATGCCCAGACAGTTATACATTCTTAGCCCGGACAAACATTAGGCGCTAATTTTTTGGCATAGTGCGCTAATTGTCATTAGCGCTCTAATCGCGTTCGGACAAAGAAAGCTGCTGAAAATTTCGGGTTTTACACACACCCAACAACCCAATAACGGCTACAACACCAACAACACTTCAAAACACTTTAAACTCATCATAACAACAACCTAACAACCTCCAAAACATCACCAACATCTATCAAATTAAGATCAAAAGATAGAGTAAGGTGTGATGTTTGTGATGCTCACCTTGGATTTGATGTTTTCCTCACTTCATGCTCCTTGAGTCTTCAACAAAAATCAACAAAACCTTTGTTTCTTGGTCTCCAAACTTGGATAAGAAAATGAGGAGAGAGAAAATATGGTGGTTTTGAAGTCAAAGTGACATATATATGTGACTTGGCATCATATCTCGTAACGGCCCTAAAAATTTAACTAGTACCACATGTCATTTCGGGGTCGTATGTGGGACCCACTCGTCGTGATCTCGTATTTTAATAGAAGCGAAATAGGGTCAAGTTAAGGTTTAGACGCGGTGTCCCCGCGTTTCGAGTGCATTGGTATTTTTGTCAATTTTTGGCGAAAATGGGGTATTTTTCGGGGTTTAATTCGGACACAAAAATTGATGAGATAATTATGAAAACATGAGATTTCATTTAAAAAATAAGAGAGAGAGAGGAAGAGAGAGGAGAGAGAGAGAGAGAGAGAGAGAGAGAGAAGCGCCGGGAATGAGAAGAAGAAAAGACGACGGAGCCCCGGCTCACGGGCAACGACTCGTAGTGATTTGGGGGTGCGGACGGCGGCTCCGGTGCGAGAGGCGAATCGATAAGGAGATCGGTGCGCGGGGAGCTCGCGGACGAGCGCGGAGAATGAGCGCAGAGGCACGTTGACGGCGGCGACGGTGGTGAGTGGCTCCACTAGCGAGGGTCGGCGAGCTTCCGTTGCACCAAGCAGCGGCGGCGGCCGAGCAAAGAATGCGGGAGGTGGCGCGACCGTGTGGGGGAGACGACAAGCGCGGCGCGGTCCACCGGGACGCCGGCGAGGAGGAGCAAGCGATGGTGCGGCGCGGTGAACGGCGTGGAGCAACTACGCGGTGGCGCGTTACGGGACCGATCGATCCCAGACGAGACAACAACGGTGGACAATGAGGCGTGACTTCGACGAAGCTCGACGACGCGATGGATTGCACGCGAAGAATGTAAGTAAACCAACTAGGAAATTGTACAATCATTTCATTTTATTCTATTGAATATTGTTTTTCATTGCTTTGATAACTATCTTTGAAATTGATGTTGGTTGAGTGGTCCATTAGAAAGTGAGTCATGGTTATTGATTATTTGTGATATGAGCTCTTATCTGGACTTATCCGGTCTCGTGGATATCTCATAGTCGCAAGGGTTAGGGCTGGTAGGCTGTGTCTCGTCCTGAACCCAAGTTTGATGGGGTTTTGCCGCGACTCAACGACCTTTTGGCCGAGACGCCTTGTTGTTTGGTTTTTTGTATTAGGACCCTTATTTATCGATTGATTTGTTTACGAGTCTTTTATATTCATGCGTTTCTGTTCTTTTCTTTCTATTTGCATGAATTCGATGTTCTACTTATTTCGAAATGCTATATATATGTCCTACTAGCGTTACTTACAGGCTCGTCATTCTTGTGTTTGACTAAGTGCGAGATCCACGTCCAATGAGGGAAGGCTCCATAGCTAGGTGATTCTTTTGTTCTTTTAAAAACACCGAGATTTTGGGCATGTATATCTTATATTTACTCATCATCGATGATGATATACTTATGCGGGGTTCCACAATTAGGTTGTCCAACTCGTTTACGAGTTATTGTTGAGTTATTTAATGTATTAATTGCTTTCGCTAAATTGTAAAACTTGAAAATATTAATAACTTAACTTAAAACTTTTGAATTTACTTATAATGATGGATTGGAAGGTGACTAGGTCTGCGTTGACCTTGCGAGACCGACTCGGGGTCCACGTGGGCTTAGGCGGGCGGGGCCCGGTTTGTGGAAATTTTGGGTCGTCACAATATCTCACTTGTGCATCCAAGGCCATCCAAAGCACATCGTTTACTCTATTCCCAACTTCTAATGACTCTAATTTGAACACCTTTGGCACACTCACCCTTGTATTTACCTCAAAAAGTCCATTTTCGGGTGTTCCGACGCCCGGTTTCTCATTCGAACCGCGACATACGCGCACTACCATGTCCCTAACTAACAATTATACATTCCATATTGATTATTTAGCCAATTTTATTCATTTTGTGTGTATTACTTCCCCTAGCCTAGTGTTAAGTCGGTTAAACTACCTGGTTCCCGTGTCGACACGCATATCAAAGCGACTACTTAACACACTTTGTCTCGCACGTCAAATGAAATATAAAAACACACATTGCGATGTCATGTACACTATTTCAATATAAACATCGCAAATTAACAATTCAAAGCACACAAAAATTATTATTTACCTAGCTACAAGCACGCACAAGCCTAGCTGCGGGTCCTACGAGCGATCGAGGTGTCACCACGTCAACAAACACGTCAAATAAATCCAAGACAAAGTAGCCAACGGTGCCGCCAAGATGGAAGAACGTCGTGAGAGATGTGAGAGGTTAGGTTGAGGGTGTGATCAAATGAAGTGGTGATGAAGAGTTGGAGAAGAAGAAGAAAAAAAATGATAGAGGTAGAATCGGGTAGAGAGAGAGAGGATTAAAATGGGTGTTTGATTTGGATAGGAGAGAGAAAATATCTATGTGAGAGATTGAAAAGTGGGGATGGTGATGTGATGGTGATGTGATATGATGGGTAATATGATGAGTGATGTGACCACTAAACTCCGACTAACCATACACCCTCGTTACCGCACTGCGGCGTCCTACGCTCTTGTCGCAATGCATGACAACGCAGCCGATTGAAATTCTAACATTTGTGCGATGCGAACATTAACTAAAAATAAAATAAAATTACGAGCGCCACATAAAAATAACCACAATTACCTCGTCTAGCGTGCCCTAGACTTTTCCACGTGACGCGTGTCGAATGCGTCAAAATATATAATCCCGATGAGATTACCAATGACCACAAGAACTGCAGTAGTGGCAAGCACGGGGTCGAACCACGAAGACCAAGTTTCTTACCTATGCTACGAAACTAAAAATAACTCGGGGTGTCCACAGGAATAATATCTAAATTAACTAAAACTAGACTAAAAATAGCAAGTAAATGTATCAATCAAGGGGGAAACAATCCAAACCATTAGTATCACAAATCTCCTCAATTTGGCATAATTTTACATACGGTCCTCAATCTAATCAAAGCATGCAATCCATAGTAAATTAGTGTAGCTATAGACCCGGTAACGTACGCGGGTCCTCGCACTTCCCTATCTCGATGGTCAAGGTACGACAATGACCATTTCCCTAGTCAAACACATAACCCTATATTCAAGGGAAGCCGGGTTTAATGTGTTAACCGCAATGGGCTTTGTGAAGGCACTACACCTAGACAAGCTGGATCGCTAGTGTGTCCAGATTTAGCCTAGATCCCTATGGTATTCAACCTTAGGTCCCAAAAGGGTCTAATCAATTGGTATGGTCGGATGCCACTAATGTGGTCTTATTGCACAAGTACGGGTGCGTACAACCTACTGGCATGTAAATCAAGATTCAAACAAGTGTTTAATCTCAATAATTCAACCAATATCAAAGGGAATAAGATATTATGAAAAATAAATTAAATAAACAAATAAATAGATCTCACATATGTTTTTATGCCAAAATGGGTGATCGATCCACCTCTGGTTCGATTGATGAGTTTAGCCGGCCATCGATCGTCGTCAAGAACTCCATAAAAATCCCAAAAACAAAGTGCAAAACAATGGTTTGTGGAAGAGAAAATGAGAAAAAGACACTAGAAACCGCACAAAAGAAAAGCAAAATAATGTATATCGATCCCCCGCCAAAAACCCCTAATTAAAAGCGCAAAAATCGAGTTTGGTTTGTGACACGTGCTCGAGGACGATCAAATGGTTGTTAGGAGCTTGTTTCTAGGTCTCGCCACGTGTCGGCGTACGATTGGTTGGGCTTCTTGGCATGGATGACGTGGCGCTTCGGATTGGAGGAGAACTCGTTGCGATGACGTCGTATGTGAAGACCTCCACGTGTCGTGTGCGCATTGGTGGGACAAGCTTCCATTGTGCGGCTTTGCGAGAGACACGCGTCGGCCGCCGACGCGAGGAAGAGGGGCGGGCGAATGGGCATGTGACACGTGGCGTGGAGCGGCAGGTGAGGCGGCTTTCTTTGGTGTATCTCGACCAATAGGGGCGGGACACGTGGACCGCAGTAAGAACCAACCAATGATGGAGTGACACGTGTCACGAGAGTAGGAAACCGCCCAAAAAGTGCGCGTATGTCGAGGTGTATCTCTCGGTGTCGATCACTATGTATGAGTAGTCCATTTCGCGCAGTTTTTCGCCACGAACTCAACCACGCACTCCAAAAATCATGAAAATGAAAAATAAAGATAATTAGTCCCATATTTCAAAGATTCAACAATAAAAATATATAAATAAATTATATATAATATGCTTAAATAATGACCTATCAAAATACCCCCAAACTTAAGACTTTGTATGTTCCGAGCAAAGGTGTAAATGACACACACGACTCCTAATATAACTATGCACTAACTCAATTATACCCGATTCGAAAAATTCATGGAGTTCCTTTGGTTTACATAGTCGCCAAGATAACAAATCACTTAGGAAATTTCGGAGTTATGATATGTTAAGAACCGCAACCCAAACACAATTAAGATCACATTTTCAAGACAAAGATATGGTCAAGACAAACGCCATCAACTACTTGCGGGTTTTCTTGGTCTATACATTCAAGCACGCAAGTTCACAATTTCCATGAAAATAATGCATCAACGCATCAAAAATACCATACACAAGAAATGCAACCACATTCTCTACTACGTAGACTTAGCACCAATGGGAATCAATAGGACTGCAATAAGTTGTAACAAGGTGGGGAAGGGTACCAAGGAAGTGGTGTAAAGGGTATGCAAAATGTTGAAAAACTAGAACTTAGATTATAGAATGATTACCCGAGGACATGAATGTGACTAAGCTGCACTAAAATTCATTTTTCATTCAAAATGTGCGAGTCCTCACCTTTTTCCAACCACCGGCTCCCTGCTCCATTTCTGTGGATGTCGTTTTAGGTGGGACTCTCTAATCATGAATTTCCCTTAATTTGGGCAAGTAAACAATTTTTCCTCTCGATTTTTTTTCTCCTCATGTCTCTTTCTAAGGATATCTAAGTATAGTTTCCAACTAGGTATAAGATATTATGCTAATGGTGGGTTTAATGATAGGTAATCAAAGAAATCGGGTTTAATTCGGCTAAAATGGCCTAACTAGTGGTAAGATGAAAGGTAGGTCAAAGGTTAAGGGCTTAAATTCAAAAATGGCCTAAATCATTTCCCCAAAAGTGTTTCGGTTATAAGAATTTAGCCTCGAGTGAGTTACATCCTCTAACTAGTACCCGGAAATGAGACTTGCACAATTATGACCGTCGCCCCACTTTGGTATCTAGCACAGCTCAACCAACATACTAAGTCTCTAATCATGAAATCATAAGAATGTTGGGCTACGGGCTCGAGTGAGCGTTTCGCCTAATTTCTCCTCGGTCTCAAGTCACGGGGCAACCATAGAGTACTCATCTACAACCAAAGGCATGAAACAAAATATCGGGCGTCTCTAAACGAAATAAAAATGAAAGCGCATTAAAAATATGCATGAAAATGTATCAACTCCTAATAAAATGAGAAAGTGAAATATGGAGGGCAAAGAAATGGAAGAAATGAGTGAATAAGAGATACAAAACACCACCAATACCGTCCGACAACCGCATATAATTAAAAAAAATTAAACGATCTCACTGCGGTCTTTCGCATAGAGACCCATCCAACTCGGTCCACAAATCCTAAAGTACCCCAAACTTATTTCGAACCTTGTCCTCAAGGTTCAAAACAGTTAGGAGGCGCACATGAACACATACAAGATGGTGAAAGAACATGATAGATATAGAGGCAATGAAATGATACAAGATCATGCGTAAGACCGACACTAACCCTAAATCTACGGACGAAAAGAAGATGGGTGACCTTACCGCGAGATGTGACTAACCGTAGTTACGAGAACATGTGAGGAGCCGCAGGAGCAATATTAGGCTCTCAAAATCCAGTGTGCTATGCAGAGGTCACACACCTATAAAAAGTCACAAGGAGATAATAGTAAGAATATCACAAAAAATACTAAAATAAAAATCAAAAAGAAAAGGGATAGAAGCTTGGGGTGCCTCCCAAGAGCGCCTTTTTTCTAACGTCGTTGGCTCGACTCAGTTTGACTCTTTCTCAGTCAAAGTACTCTACAACTGCTAGAGTCTCGCTCTCGATCTCATCTTTGTGGGAAGTTCTCGGAGAACGGCTTCATCGGTGCCCATTCACTTTGAAAACTTTCCATGTATCTATGCTCCTAATCTCAACTGCACCATGTCCAAACACATCAGTAACAACAAAAGGTCCGAGCCATCGTGACCTCAATTTCCCTGGATGGAGAGTTAATCAGAATTATAAAGTAGGACCTTTTGGCCGACTATGAAAGTCTTACGAGATAAGTTGCGATCGTGGAACGCCTTGGTTTTATCCTTATAAATTCGAGCGGACTCGTAGGCATCGTTCCGAATTTCCTCTAATTCTTGAAGGTCCAACTTTCTCTCTCTTTGCCAAGCTGCGTTAAGCCGTTTGTGCCCATAGAGATTTATGCTCTAACTCGACCGGCAAGTGGCACGATTTGCCAAAGACTAAGCGATACGAGAGACATTCCGATTGGCGTTTTATACGCCGTTCGATAAGCCCATACCGCATCATCAAGGCGTGTGCTCCAGTCCTTTCGTGACAAATTTACAGTCTTCTCCAAAATGGATTTAATCTCCCTATTTGACACCTCTGCTTGGCCACTAGTCTGAGGGTGATAGGTCGTAGACGTACGGTGTGTAACATTATACTTGCGCATGAGATTTTCAACCATGCGGTTGCAGAAATGGGTACCTCGATCACTAATCAAAGCCCGTGGAGCGCCAAAAGTCGAAAAATTCGTGATTTTAGGAAACCGCATACCACCGACGAATCATTGGTGCGAGTGGCTTTAACTTCCACCCATTTGGACACGTAATCACCGCTTTGTAAGATATAAAGAAAACCATGTGATGGTGGAAATGGCCCTATGAAGTCGATCCCCCAAACATCAAAAATCTCGCAAAATAGGATCGAGGTCAGTGGCATTTGATCCCTGTGACTCAAGGTATCGGTCGACTGACATCTGGCACAGGTCTTGGCGTATAGATATGAATCGTGAAAAATGGTGGGCCAATAAAACCCACTCTCCAAAACCTTCATAGCTGTCCTACGTGGACCGAAATGACCACCGCAAGCATATGAATGAATGATAGAATGTCAAGTATAGATTGTGTTTCGATCTGGGAGACACATCGACGAGTGACTGGTCCGAGCAAAACTTCCACAAGTATGGGTCATCCCATACATAATGTTTGGAATCGCTCGTATCTTATCCTTTTGGGCTCGCGTAAGGTGAGGTGAAAACTCTCGTGTAACGAGGTAGTTTACCATATCCGCAAACCAATGGAGTTCCTCGAAATTGCTTAGAGATGTTCATCGGGAAAATCATCTCGAAGTGGGACAGTGCTTCGCCATTCTCGATACGACCTGGGATGGTCAACAACAAGATTTTTTATACCACTTTTATCTTTAATCTCGATGTCAAACTCTTGTAACAAGAGTATCCATCGAATGAGACGAGGTTTAGCTTCCTTTTCGGCCATAAGATACTTTAAGGCAAAGCATGGTCGAGTAGACGACCACCTTAGTTCCCAAGAGATAAGGCCGAAATTTCTCCAAAGCAAAGACGATGACTAGAAACTCCTTCTCTCTGTAGTGGTGTAATTCGGTGGGGGCGGGATCAAGAGTTCGGGAGGCATAGTATATGACATGAGAAACCCGACCGACTCGTTGCCCAAGCACAAGACACCCACGAGCGTGGTTCTTTGGCGTCACACATGATCTCAAAAGGTAGCTCCCAGGGGCTCGAATCATTGGAGTAGATATGAGAGAGTTTTTGAGTGCATCGAATGCACTCCTACATGCCTTATCGAGATGGAAATGCACGTCCTACGAAGAAGGCGACATAGGGGTTGTGCAATTTTGGAGAAATCCTTAATAAATCACCGATAGAAACCGGCATGGCCAAGGAATGATCGGATTTCTCGCACAGTCGTGGGGTAAAGCAATTTTTGAATTACTTCAATCTTTGCCGGGTCTACCTCCACACCCCTAGCAGACACGATGTGACCCAAGATAAGACCTTGATCCACCATGAAGTGACATTTCTCGTAATTGAGGATCAAGTTCTTCTGGATACATCGGTGAAGTACCTTAGTCAGGTGACTAAGGCAAAGATCGAATGAATCGTCGTAAACAGTGAAATCATCCATGAATACTTCGATGAAGTGCTCAACGAAGTCAGAGAATATGCTCATCATACACCTCTGAAAAGTAGCAGGTGCGTTGCACAGCCCAAAGGGCATGCGCCGGTAAGCAAAAGTACCAAAAGGACATGTGAAGGTGGTCTTCTCTTGATCCTCAGGTGCTACAGGAATCTGGTGAAAACCAGAATAGCCATCCAAGCAGCAGTAGTGAGACCTACCTGCTAAACGCTCTAACATCTGATCAATGAAAGGCAATGGGAAGTGGTCTTTCCTAGTAGAAGCATTAAGCTTCCTGTAATCGATACACACCCGCCATCCGTTTTGGACGCGAGTTGGGACTAACTCACCTCGTGAGTTCGTGACCACTGTGATCCCCATTTTCTTGGGAACCACCTGAATGGGACTGACCCACTTGTTGTCAGAGATCGGGTAGATCATCCCAGCGTCAAGGAGCTTTAGAATCTCCTTTTTAACCACATCCATCATCGGTGGGTTCAGTCTCCGCTGTGCTTCTCGTGAAGGTTTTGATGTATCTGATGCATGCATGTGGAAGGGCTAATACCTTTGATGTCAGCGATCGTCCACCCTAGGGCTTCTTTGAACTCTTGAAGCACATGAATCGCTTCTCTTCCTCTGGTTATGTGATTTTAGTGGAGATGATCACTTGGTAAAGTATCGTTCTCACCTAAAAACACATATTTGAGGTGGTGGGCGTGGTTTGAGCTCCCGGTGTGGGGGCTCGCTCCATAGAGGGGAGAAGTGTAGAGTTCGAAATTTGGTAAGTCAAGATATGCTATGGTGGAAAAATAAAGTGGAGCAAAGTCCAACTCGAGAGATCAACTCCTCGATCTCGTATCGAGGCGAAGCATTCTTTGTCGCAAATAATCGGCGTCGAGATGATTCTCTAACACCACTTTCATATCATCACCTTTCACGAGAAATGTGTCTGGACAAGTGAGTCCATACTTGTCCAAGGCAAGCACCATAGAAGAGGCATCGGAGGGATGGCGCATCGCATCATAGATGTTGAAATTAATTAGTTCACCATCAAACTCCATGGTTAGAGAACCACCGTGAACATCAATCTTGGTTTTTGCAGTCTTTAGAAAAGGCATGTTGAGCAAGACCGAAGAGAAATGAGGGCATGGTGAGTCTTCATATAGATGATATAGAAGTCGGCGGGAAATATGAGCTCGCTAACCTTCACCAGGATGTCTTCCAAGACACCCACAGACGAACGACGGACCGGTGCGCAAATGTATGATAATTTCGGTATCCTTTAGAGGGCCGGCCTTCAATGTCTCATATATGGATAGTGGCATGACGTTGATAGAGGCTCCGAGGTCACACATAGCTTTTCGGATCTCAACTTCACCAATTGTGCAAGGGACGGTGAACATGCCCGAGTCCTCACACTTGATGGGAAACTTTTTGCATAGGATAGTGAGACATTCTCACATACGGTGATTTTCTCGTTGCCTTTGAGTCGACCTTTGTTGGTGCATAGGTCTTTGAGCAACTTAGCGTAGCGGGGCATGTGTGCTAAGGCATCAAGAAGTGGGATGTTTATCTCCACTTTCCTCAAGATTTCTAGAATTTCCTTCTCTTCTCCCGCCTTTTTATTCTTAATGAGGCGTTGAGGGAACAGGGGTAGAATTTTGAGAGAAGGTTGTGCTTCCTTATCCAAGTTTACCGTTTCAGTGTGAGACGGTTGAACTTTGAGCTCCTGCTCGACTTCCTTGGATTTAGGGGCGGCCTCTTTAGGTTTGGGTTCTTTAAGGGCCTCTTCCAGCTCTCTGCCGCTACGAAGTGTGACAGCATTAACATTCGCATTAGGATTCGGATGCGGTTGAGATGGCAACTTGCCTTTCTCATCCGTACGCCCAACATGAAGGGCCAGTTGCCCTAATTGAACCTCGAGACTTTTAATGCTAGAAGCATGGCTCGCGATTGTTTCATTTTTTAGTTTGGCCAAGTCTTTAGAGAATCTGTCTTGATTAGCAATGAGTGTCCTCATCATTTCTTCTAAAGATCCCAAATTCGAGCGGGTTGGGATTGTTAAGGAAGAGGTTGTCCCTTTGGAACATACTTGGAGGAAGTTCGGTTGGGGACCATAACTATAATAGGGGCTTTTTACGGCATGATTATAAGTGTTCTTGAAGTTGTTGCCGTATTCATTCCTTAGTAGTCCTTGGAATCCGCCACCCAAAGCGTTCGTCGCTCGTTCTCGAATAAGGTAGGACAAGAGTCGGTGGAATGGTCCTTGGTCGTGCGAAGCCGCAAGCTTTAACTTGAGCTTTTCCCTGAGGTGAGGAATCGCTCCATGAGATCGGTGAGTTTATCAAGCTTGTTATTGGCGAATTTGACCCTACTCCGTCATAAAGACTTCGTAAGGTCCCTCTTCCTCGTCATCAATGTAATGACGTGATTGACTTGCTATAGAGTCATACAGTTCAAACATCTCCTCGGTGGTCTTACATCCGTAGTCGCCTCCACAAGTATTGTCAATCATCCGTTTCTCGAGGGTGTAAGTCTCATATAGAAGAAACGAACAATTAAGAGGTTGCTTTGGCCATGTTGGGGGCATTGCACAAGTAAGCACTTATAACGACCCCAATAACCGCCAAAAGATTCGCCCGTTTCATTTTGATCGCATATCTCTCTAGTAAGTTGGGAATCTCTAGATTCGGGAAGAACTCTTTGAGGAATGCGAAATCATGTCTTTCCAATTTGTGATGGAACCGGGATGAAGATAGAAGAACCGGTCTTGAGCTTTATGCTTAAGGCAAAAAGGAAAGCTGAGAGTTTGACTTCGTCTTCATCAACACGAGGGGGAATCATGGTCCTACACTTAGAATGGAAGTCCTTGATGAAGGTGACCTGGATCCTCACGATCCAATCCATGGAAGACGGGGAGCGGGTTAATAAAACCGATCTCGAGCTCAAAATTGCCCCTGTGGGCCGGGAATGCAATGCGGTGTGGCTAATGAGCCAGGAGATCCTGTATCCTATCATTCGCCATCCCGATGGTAATGCGACGGTCGGCACGAGGTTGTGCCCAAGGTTGGTTAGCTTGTGGCCTTTATGGAAGGGGATCAACCACTCGTTGATCGAATGGTTGATCTTTGGTGTACTACGGGCCTCTTGTTTCTTGGTGCATGTGGTCCAGTTTGGTGTGACAAAGCGTCGGGGAGGAATAACTAGGGGTTCCTCCCGTCTCTCATGTGGTGTAATGGGTGCATGTGGTGCATGTGGGTTCCCAATGGAGCCATCAAAAGGGGTTGCTCGTCGTTCGGTTGAACTCGGAGGATTGGTTCCTCTCGTCGAGTTACTTTCGAGTTCCGACGGCAAGTTTTTTCGATCTCGGATCAAAAGGGAGTAAAGATCCCGAACAACGATCGACGAAGACTCGTGGGACATAAAGGTGAACACAAACTAAGTAAAAAAAATAACTTGTTCCCAAGAACGGCGCCAAAATTTGACGCGTTTCGAATGCGTCAAAATATATAATCCCGATGAGATTACCAATTACCACAAGAACTGCAGTAGTGGCAAGCACGGGGTCGAACCACGAAGACCAAGTTTCTTACCTATGCTACGAAACTAAAAATAACTCGAGGTATCCACAGGAATAATATCTAAATTAACTAAAACTAGACTAAAAATAGCAAATAAATGTATCAATCAAGGGGGAAACAATACAAACTATTAGTATCACAAATCTCTTCAATTTGGCATAATTTTACATACGGTCCTCAATCTAATCAAAGCATGCAATCCATAGTAAATTAGTGTAGCTATAGACCCGTAACGTAAGCGGGTCCTCGTATTCCCTATCTCGATGGTCAAGGTACGACAATGACCACTTCCCTAGTCAAACACATAACCCTATATTCAAGGAGGCTGGGTTTAATGTGTTAACCGCAATGGGCTTTGTGAAGGCACTACACCTCGACAACTGGATCGCTAGTGTGTCCGGTTTAGCCTAGATCCCTATGGTATTCAATCGGTCCCAAAAGGGTCTAATCAATTGGTATGGTCGGATGCCACTAATGTGGTCTTATTGCATAAGTACGGGTGCGTACAACCATCGGCATGTAAATCAAGATTCAAACAAGTGTTTAATCTCAATAATTCAACCAATATCAAATGGAATAAAATATTATGAAAAACAAATTAAATAAACAAATAAATAGATCTCACATATGTTTTTATGCCAAAATGGGTGATCGATCCACATCTGGTTCAGATTGATGAGTTTAGCCGGCCATCGTCATCAAGAACTCCATAAAAATCCCAAAAACAAAGTGTAAAACAATGGTTTGTGGAAGAGAAAAGGAGAAAAAGACACTGAGAGCCGCACAAAAGAAAAGCAAAATAATGTATATCGATCCCCTGTCAAAAACCCCTAATTAAAAGCGCAAAAATCGAGTTTGGTTTGTGACACGTGCGCGAGGACGATCAAATGGTTTTTAGGAGCTTATTTCCGTGTCTCTACCACGTGTCGGCGTACGATTGGTTGGGTTTCTTGGCATGGATGACGTGGCGCTTCGGATTGGAGAAGAACTCTTTGTGATGACGTTTTGTCAGCAGAAGACCTCCACGTGTCACGTGCGCATTGGTGGGACAACTTCCATTGTGCGGCTTTGCGAGAGACACGCGTCGGCCGCCGACGCGAGGAAAAGGGGCGGGCAAATGGGCATGTGACACGTGGGCGTGGCGGCTGGCGGGTGAGGCATCATTCGCCGGTGTCTGCACGACCAATAGGGGGGGACACGTGGACCTGCAGTAGGAACCAACCAATGATGGAGTGACACGTGTCACGAGAGTAGGAAACCGCCCAAAAGTGCGCGTATGTCGAGGTGTATCTCTCGGTGTCGATCACCTTTGTGTATGAGTAGTCCATTTCGCGCAGTTTTTCGCCACGAACTCAACCGTGCACTCCAAAAATCATGAAAATGAAAAATAAAGATAATTAGGCCCATATTTCAAAGATTCAACAATAGAAATACATAAATAAACTATATATAATATGCATAAATAATGACATCACGCGGCGTCTACGTGGTATGAGCTTTGGGTCTTAATTTATAATCAATCAATTAATTAGGATTAATTGGGGTGGGCCGTTAAGTACCCCATACCTATATAGTCAATACATTTACTTAGTACAAACTTTTCGAGACTCAATACAAGTTTGAATCCTCTTTTGCTAAGGAGATGACAGAAATTAAGTTCTTCTTTATTTCGGGAACATATAAGACATCAACTAAAGTAAGAACTTTTCCCAAGTAAATTTCAGCAAGACTTTTCTTTTCCCTTTGATACTTGAAGTGGATGAATTCACCATGTAGAGTTTTTCATTAATGGTGATATCTTCAAAGGTTTAAAACAGACTCTTCTCGCCACATATGTGCCTAGTAGCACTTGGCCTATCCACCAACTCTTAACATTGTCAATCATATTGACTTTAGCAATTACAACAACCAAGTCTTCATCAAGTAGACGTGACATTGGCCTGATTATGTTGAATTGAACTTCTAGGAATTTGGTCTTTATGGTGACGACATTCTTGAGCCTTGTGTCACGACTTTCCACACACCCAACAATTGCCATTCATCTTCTTAAAAAGCTTGGCTTTAGGTGCAAGATCTGTTGACATTTTTGGTAAAACATTTCTTCCCCTTGTTCTTTTGGAACTTACACTTTAATGACTATCCTTCAACCACGTTTGCCTTAATAGTAAAGGTAGGTACTTCAACTATATCTCCTTGCGGTGATCTTCTTCAACTCGAAGCCACGAATCAAGTCCTCTCTAAAGTCATCTCCTTCTTTTATGCTTCAAATAGATCTTAAAATCTTTCCATGAAGAATGTAATTTTTCGATAATTGCACCAACTTTGAAATGTTCATTGATATAACACCCCTCCAAATGTATCTCATGAATCGAACTTGAATCTCTTCTACTTGCTTGATTACATTTTTGAAGTCTACCATGACATACTTAAGAAACTTTCCAATGACGAACTTCTTCGCCTGACATCTTCAGATTTTATATTTCCTCTCAAGCATATTCCAAACTTGCTTTGTTGTTTTATATGATGAATATTTATCATATAAATTATCATCCGAGACAATCCAGGATGTAATTTCTACAAATAAAGTTGGAGTTTTCCAAGCCTCTATGGATAACATAGTTTCCTTTACCGAGAGAATTCTCATTTGTCTTAGGCTCTTCTTCAATATTAGCATGGTTGAGGGTTGTCACGTAGAGCAACATCTTTTGTTGCCACCTCTTAAAATCCATTCCTTTGAACTTCTCGGGCTTTTCTTCACGTCTCTTGAAATCCACTCCTTGGTTTTCTCGGGCACTTTTTTATGCTTCTTAGATTTGTTAGAACTCGATTGTTCTACCATCTTTCGAGTTTCGAAATGCAATGCAACAAAATAAAATCTCGAAAATTCTGAATTAAATTGTGAATTCTGAATTTCTCGGATAGAGAAAAAATTATGTCTTAGATTGTCAACTCAAACAATCTGTAATGATTTTTTAATATTATAACCAAAACGAAATTACAATAATTAAAAAACATAACTAAATAAATAAACTAAAATCTAACCGGAGGCTTACGAATTTCGCAATGTCCTAATACATAATTTTTCTCACGATTTGGTTATTAATCCACTTCAGAAATCTGTCCCCATGATTCAACCGGAGTGCACTTCCAAATTCAAGATCACCAAATATGAAAGTTTGCCAACTGTATTCTTTCCTCTGTCACAATAATTATAATTTCGAAAATAAAAAAATTGAATGAAAAATTTGTGTTTGAGTAAGACTAATTAAATAGACTTTGAAGAGTTATCTTCAAATAACACATCCCTTGATCTGGAAATCAATAAATATGTTGGGGTTTAATAATTACAATTGTTAACATACTCCAACTGTAATAACTGTAAAACAGTGAAGTTAAAATCGAAAATTAATTACTGATTAATTAATTTCGAAATTTAAAAGTTAATTGTAGAAATAAAATTATGTTTGATAGCCAACCAAGTCAAAGCCCAAAGCTCAACAAGGCCTAAGGCCTATGGCCCATTTTTGACTTAAATGTATATGGGTCACCTACTACCCATATGCACCTATGTGCACCCCATTGGATCACTTACTCTAACTTTTTGCCTTAAAACAAAGTTGGTTTTGTTGCTTTCATATATAAAGTGAGAAAGAAATTTTTGATTTTTTAATGTGGGACTAATGTTTTTCTTTCAAAACACAAGAACAAATGTTCCAATAATATGTACATGGAGACATGTAAACAGGAGTGGACGCAACCCTCGATAAATGTTCCACACATGATGCAAAAATCAAAAGACCACAATTATTAAGTGTCGAAAGTTGGTCAACCAATAATTTCTCAAATTGAAAATTCATGAGTGGAAGAGGGGCCATGTGGGGATTTGGGCATGCCTCATAGCTTCAATGTGTATCGGCCCTATATGTAAAAACATGTCAAAATAATTCAACAAGATAACGATAATATGAATGCAATTCACTATGTACCTATTTCCTAACAATAATGGAACATCAAAATTCAAGAAAAGTATGTAAATAGTACTAGGATAGGAAATCCAATCACAATAGACAAGTGTTAAAACCGGCAATGAAGACAATTTGTCTTAATAACAGAGATGTAGGAATAACTAGGTCCCTTCATTATAGTTATGGTGGCTCAAAATCTCTAATTTGTTATCTTTGATTATCTTTGTTGATTCAATCTTTTAGAACCATCGTTGATTCTCTCTTCTGATTGGCGGTGGTTCTAATAACCTCTTTTGTCTTTTATCTATCAAATAAACTTTGGATTTGTTTAGATATGATGTGTTGAGTAGGTTCATCTATGTTGCGGTCATTATATTCACTATTGACAACAATCGCTTTTTTTTTATGTTTGAGTCCTCAAAGACTGTCTGGATTTTCATTTATGGGGTTGGTACTCGTCATTAGATTTTATTTCATCGATACTTGTTTACTTCTCTTGTTGGAAGGTTTAGATTGTTTTCCCTCGTTGAAAGCTTTTTGTTTACCTCCCTTGTCGAAAGTTTTATTTTCGATGTGGTTCGAGTATTGAATCTATATGTTGTCGCGCTTCAAACATTTGTTAAGAGAATAGTCACTGATTGCTAAACTATTCAATTGTTACAATCGCAATTCTTGAAAAAAAATTTATGACAATTTGTTGAGTCGTTAATTAGGTAATTATATATAGGTTATTTATATATTTTTTATTGTTAAGTCTCCAAAATATTAGTCTAATTATTTTATTTATCATTTTCAATGATATTGGAGTGCGCGGTTGAATTCGAGGCGAAAAACTACGCAAAATCAAGTATCCATATGCCCGAATTCGTTCTACACCGAAAATCATTGCTAACGCGCATCCCGAGGCAAATTTGGTGGGGCCCGCACGTGAGGCACAAGAGTGACGATGTGGCGGACAGCTAGGCATACACGTGTCCATTGGTGCTTACATGATTTAAGGAGATAAGTTAGGAATAATCTTTTTGTTTTGGTTTTAATAGTAAATATTATATATAGATATATAATATATAGAAGGTGGAGATAAAATAGCAAGAGATCCTAGAGAAAGGAACGCACGGAGACATATTGGTAGAACTAGAAACAGAGGAAAAAAAACAAGAAAGTGGAGGCACAAAGCAAGAACGCATGGAAAAAGTGAACTTCTATTTTCTTCGGTCTCTCGACGAAAATCTCGGCTTCTATATTCGATTCTTCTCTTCGACTCTTCTTCTCTCCCATTCTTTGTTTTTTTTTGTCCTTCTACGAGAGGCTAAACCTCTAATCTAGGCAAGACTACGAAGGAGGTTCGACAGCGCCTATCAATAAATTTGTGAGATTTACTTATATTAATTGCATTGCTTTTCATTATTATTTTATTTTATTTGGTATTGTTTAAATAATTGAGGTAAAATTCATGTTTAAACCTTTATTTATTTGTCGATGTGAGTCGTAAGCATCCGGCCTTATGAGACAAGACCACATTAGTGGCAATTGACCATACCAATTAATTGACCTCTTTTGGGACCTAGGTTGAATACCTTAAGAATCTAGGCTAAATCGACACACTAGTGATCCCATTGCCTCAGGTGTAGTGCCTTCACAAAACTCATTGCGTCATCGTGTTAAACCTAATGCGTTTGAGTATAGGGTAATACGATTTATTAGGAAATAGTCACCGTCGTACCACCCTGGCTATCGAGATTAAGAAGTGCGAGGAGCCGCGTACGTTACACGGTTCTATAGCTACACTATGATATTTTGATTTGCATATTTTATAAATTGATGACCAAATCCAACTTTTTATCGAACGGAACTTGTATGTTTTAACCTAGGGATTTTTTTATTAATTGTTTTCAAATTTATTTTCATTGCTTTTATTTATTTTGTTTATATTTAGATTAGTTAATTAATTCATTCTCTCTTAAACCCCAATTTCTCTTTTTGTTGTTTCTAAACCTTTGAAGGAATACCAATCTTCGTGGGATCGACCCTTTGCCACTATCTACAAAATAGTTGGTTTAGCTAATTTATTTTATTGACACGTTCGGCGCGTGTCACAATTGAATGTTCTTTTGAACATGTGACGCCCCAAACTGCGAGGCAAACCGGTACCGCCACGTCGCGGACACGTCACCAAGCATGCCACGTCACCGCACACTTATTTTTAATCGCCCGCGACCTAAACCTTTGTACGTATCTTATTCACTTTAACTTAGTATTTATGAATGTTTTTATGAATATTTACATTATATTGACTAAGTTAAGTTGTTCGCGATTTATTGAATTAATATAAGTTAAATATCAAGCGGAAGTATTTGAAGCATGCAAATATCGTAGAAATGAAAAGTTTGCATTTTATAATTAACCCTATAGTGTGGAAACCCGACATGAGTTACCATGTATATCAAAGAACGACAAAAGTACAAAAGATGAGCATATACATGTATCAGGTATACAAGTCCTCCCAAAAATTTCATAAAAGCAGTAAATTATGCATACAAACACCTACGCACAAAAGCTGATGGGGCTCTCCTAACTCAGAGGTAGTCACCTAAGACCCCCTTGCCCCGGCTTGTCGTAGGATCTGCGATTTGTCACCAAAAACAATGACAAATCCCAGGTGAGTAAATCCCATATAACGTTAGCTAATATTCACGAAATCCAATAAAACGGCTACAATTCATGCAATTTAAATAAGGAACAAGAATAAAGTAATCGCATAAAAACAAGTCGTTAAGAAGACGAATTTGGACACGAGTGTAGCGTGACAAAGAACCCTGGTCGACATCCGGGAATCGTCTTAGCTAAACCGAGAGGAACCCATGACGACCACCTCGCCAAACATCTCACGGTCGAATGAGAGGAACCCATGAACGGGAGAACCCCATCCAAACATCTCTCGAGAGGAACTCATGACGAAGACTTGGGTCTTCGTCAAACATCTCTCAACCTACCGGTCTCGCGGAAAATAATTACCGCATAGCCCTAACATGGCCAATTACTCGAACAACGCGGGGTAGCTAGCCCCGGGGTGTGAGTCCGTGTCATGCCCGACCCCGTCGACAAACACACATACACACATGAGAGTGGATGAACAGTAAATGAACAACAATAAATAGCACAATGGAATAATTGAAATGTGAAATAAAATAAGTACCATAAATGAATTTTAACTAATTTTCTCATGGGTTTACTTACCTCAAACAAATTGCAAATCGCCTTCACAACGTCCCGCACACGCCTCGAGATGCGTACCCGACACCCGACTATGGTATCCTAGTCCACTGTCGTTGCGTTTCGTCTGGGATCGATCGTTCGGCAACGCGCCACCGCACCGTCGCTCCACGTCGTTCACCGCGCCGCTGCTCTTGCGCTGGCTGCTGCCGCTGCTGCGGTGCGGTGCGGCGGTGCCATTGTCGTGCGCCGTCTCCGCTCTTTGGAGCTCGCCTCGCGGCGCCGCCGCTAGAGTCGACTCGTCGGCGTCGCTGTTGGAGCCGCGTCGCCGCCGCCGGGTCCGCGCCGGGGTTCGAGCCGCCCACGGCCGCCGCCGCTCGTTCCGATCTCCCGCCGCTCGGCTGCTTGCCGTCGCTCGCCTCGCGCGAGCCGCCGTCTGCGGCCTCGCGTCTCGCTCCTCGCCGTCTCGCTCCTCGCCGGAGCTTCCTTCACCTCCTCTCTCTCTCTTCGCCGCTCTCTCTCTCTCTCTCTCTCTCTCTCTCTCTCTCTCTCTCTCTCTCTCTCTTTCCTCTCCTCCCTTCCCTCTCTCTCTTGGCAATTTTCTCCCTCTTTCTCTCTATGTCCGTGTTTAAATGAGGAGAATTTTTTTTTTGGAGAAAAAGAGAGAAATGATGAGGGATGGGTTTATGTATGGTGATGTGATGTGTGATGTGATGGGATGTGTGATGTGACAACTAAATCCCAAGCTATCCCATACACCGGCGTTACGCGCTCACCGCGACGTCGTACACTCTCGTCACTACACACGCACAACGTGACCAATAAAATATCAAATAATGCGACGCGAATTATTTAATAATAGTAAAATAAATAAATACTCACACACAAAAATAACAAATTGACGCAAAGTGGAGATCTTCTAAACTAATTGAACGAATCCACGAACAACTCGATCTAGTCGAACTTAAGCCAAAGTTCGAAAATTCTTTTATTCCAAACCAAAAAAGCTGCGAATTACATCCAATAGATCGCTTAAATAGTGAAACGCTAAAATTTGCCAAAAATAGTAAAAAGTCCAAAAAGCCTTAAACTGGAAACTAGACGAAAAATAGAAACAAATGCCGCAAACGACAATAAAAATAGAAATTCCTAATGAAAGTTATAAGTTAAACAAAACTTTCCTAAAATAGCAAAATTGCCGTTTCGGAGGGCGAAACGATGAAATTTCGACGAAAAACGTCGTAGCCACGGCGGCATATTGTGACTCGTGATCTCCACGCCGTTTCCAATCAACCCATGCCCCGAACGCCGAAACTCAAACGCCCGAACTTCACCGAAATTATCAAAATGTCATCCTGTCATATCTTTCCATCATATTTCTCCAAGAATTTGCAAGCTAATTCCTGGACTTCATCATTCTCCCAGGGTGGACAGATTCGCCCTCGAATTGTCATCATCGACGTATCCCCATAATAGGGAACAAGATGCTTGACATTAAATACATCGATCGTGCGAATGTGACTTGGCAACTTCAATCTGTAAGCATTAGGATTAATTTTCTCAAGAACCTCCACAGACCAATCTTCGAACCGACAATTTGTTGTAATCACCCACGAGAACCGACCGTTAGTGAGCGCCCACACAAAGTCACCCACTTCAAACTCCACGTGACGCTTCTTCCGATCGCATATTGTTTGTACTTGTCGGCGAGCCTTACGCAAGTTATCTTTAACAGATTGATGAATCTCTTGTGACCCACTAACAAAGTTTCTTCGCCTTGCCATGCCATCTAGTCTTACTTGGCACCGGTAGCAGATCAAGAGGACCTCGAGGTAGTACCGAATACACAACCGAAAAGGACTAAACCCGTACTTCGATTAACAAAGCATGGTTGTGTGCAAATTCGCATGGCTCAACTTGAAGTCCCAACTCCCGACATTCTCACCCACCAAGCTCCTCAAAAGATTGCCTAACGAACGGTTGACAACTTGATCGCCCTTTGTTTGCGGATGATAAGCACCGATAAATTTCAATCATTGCGTGTTCACCATAGCCCACAACCGTGCCAAAAATGACTAAGGAATCGGTGTCCCGATCTCGAAACAATTGAGGTAGGAAGGCCATGCAATCTATACACCTCCCGAAAGAACAGTGAGTTTTCTTTCCAAAGATCGGTGGTCTTCTTGCATGGGATGAAGTGAACCATCTTGGAAAAGCTGTCAACCACCACAAAATAGAGTCATTTCCCGCATTGTGTTCTAGGCAACCCCAAAGACGAAATCCATGCTAATATCAACCCATGGCGTTTCCGGAATGGGCAAAGGCATATATAGACCGTCATTAGTTGCGGTACTATTCGAAAATTTGTCAAGTCCGCACCGCATTCGCACATATCGTCCACTTCCTTGCGAATGGTAGGCCAAAAGTAAGAGGCATGCACCACTGCAAAGTGCGATCACGCCCAACATGTCCCTCTCAATGCAACTCTCTAATAATCGCAATCTCAAAGCCGCAATTAGGAATGCAAAGCTGGTTGCCCCGAAATAAGAAACCCTCATGGATTGTGTAATCGCACGCTCCCACTCCGCACCTTCTCCACAATAGTAGCAAAGAAAAGATCGTAGTAAACAAATCAAAGAAGGAGGAAAACCCGGGTACCTCAATGGTCATGCGGCTTAACAAACTTTTTCGTCCGCTCAGGGCATCGCAACTCTGTTGGTCACACTGACTTGTGTTTCACCACAAAAGTAAAGTGCTCCAAATAGGCCACCCAAGAAGCATGTATGGTCGAGACCTTGTTCGCCCATGTAAGTGTCGCAATGCCTCATGGTCTCGTAAACAACACGAACTCTCTGTGGAAAAGATAATGCCGCCAATGCTTCACGGCTTGTATCACCGCATAAAACTCCACATCATATGTGATATACCTCAACTTCGCCCTGCATGAACTTCTTCACCGAAATAGGCAACATGCATATTATTCGACTCAAGACAACTCCAATGCCTACCTTGGACGCATCACTATGCAACTCAAAAGGTAGGTGAAAATCTGGCAACACTGTAGAATAGGGCGGTGGTTAACCGCACCTTAATCGGTTGGAATGCTTCATATGCCTTGTTGTTCCACCCAAACTTCACGCCCTTCATACGATCGTAATTGGGGCCATGATACTCGAAGTGTGGAATGAACCGCCCGTAGAAGGAAGCCAACCCATGAAAGCTGCGAACCTCTCGTGACGGTGGTGGGTCTAGGCCAAGTGCGGATGGCTTCTACTTTAGACTCATCAACCCGCAACCCTTCTCCGAAATGACATAACCTAAGAAAATGACCTTCGGTGTCAAAAATGAGCACTTCTTCATCGCAAAGACATAAAACTTCTCCTGCGCAAGATAGTCGAACATCTCGCACGTCTTTGGAGGTGTTCCTCCTCGTTAAGTCTTGTATATCAATATATCATCAAAATATACCACAACACACTTGCATATCAAAGGTCTCAAGCTCGGTTCATGACTTCATGAAGGTTCTAGGTGCGTTTGACAACCCAAACGGCATGACTAACCACTCATACAGCCCTTCCCTGGTTTTAAAAGCAGTCTTCCACTCATCCCCAACTCTAATGCGAATCTGGTGGTACCCACTCTTCAAATCCAGTTTTGTAAAAATTTTTGCTCCACTCAATTGGTCAAGTAAATCATCCAAGCGAGGGATAGGAAAGCGATACCTGACAGTAATCTTGTTGATTGCTCTACTGTCCACACACATCCGCCAGGAGCCATCTTTCTTTGGTGTAAGGAGGGCTGGTACCGCACGGGGACTCAAACTTTCACGGATGAATCCCTTCGCCAATAACTCTTCAACTGTCGCGCAACTCCTCATGCTCACTGGGACTCATTCGGTAGTGTGGTCTATTAGGTAGTGACGCACTGAGTTCAAGGTCAATCGATGTTGAATATCATGCAATGGTGGCGATCCTTCCGGCATCTCATCGTGGAAAACATCACAAAACTCCTTCACAATAGGAATTGCAAAGCTTCATGGACATCAACATCTCTATCTACCTCCTTTCCCATCAAGATGTAAACTACCTCAAAATCTGTAATGCATCTTCAAATCTTGCCCAAAGACAAAGAAGTCGCTAGATTCTTTAGTAGGCTTAACTTCCTTCGGATCCTTGGCGGGTTCTAGCACAATCTTCACTCCCCTTGAACATAAGGGTGTATTTATTGGTTCCGCCACAACTCCCCTATCAAACCGTCGGGGACGCCACAACATCACACCGAGGATCGAATCCTTGTAGTTAGCACCAATAGAAAAAGTCACCAAGGCGCGCTTCGACACCTTCACCTCACCACCCTTCTTCGCCAAGTCGGCTTGTAGGGCTCTGGGGTGTTGTCCATTGCAAGGCCCAACTTCGAACAACTTCAATCGAGACGATATTCTCGCAATCGCCCGCATCAATCATGAACCGCACACCTTGCCTAAGATGGTACACTTGGTGAAAGATGTTATTCCGTTGACCCACTCATCATCGGCGACAACTCTATGAGTCATACAAGAACGCCTCACAACCACAGGCGTACCCACATCTCCAGTCCACGATCTCTCTCTTCGTGTTATAAGAAGTATCAAAGGTGGTTCTGCAGTGACGTTGGCCTCTTCCCCTTCGTTTTCCTCTTCGTTCTCAATAAAGAGAGCCTTCTTCCCTTTACATTCTAACTTCTTGTGACCACTTTCGCCACAACCGAAGCATTTAATCCCACTAGTGTTAGGTCCATTCGTGCGACTAGCAGGGTTAATTGCAATGCGGTATTACCTCCGTATTGGCTATCCCAACACTAACATTCTTGGAAGCATTACTCACACCCCGACGCCGTTGTTGTTTCTCCACCAACAATGCTCGCCGGTACGCTGCAGAGATAAGAAGTTCGGATCAAACATGTTGACGACATATTGGATCTGCACCTCACCCACCAATATACCGCGCCACTAATTGGTCGTTAGTCTCCTGCAAGTTCGTTTCTAGCGACTAACTGATAAAACTCAGTAGTGTAATCATCTACTGACTTTGCCCCTTGTCTCAGATTCTGCAACCTCTGATACATAAGGCGTTGGAAATTGTAAGGCAAGAACTCAGCCCGTAAGTGCTTTTTCATCTTCTCACACGAGGTGATCTTCGCCTTTCCATTCCTATTCCGCATCAACTTCTGCTGTTGCCACCAAGCCGTGGCCCTGTTGCGGAATCTGGTCGCAACCAGTTGCACACGCTTGTCTTCGGGCACCCCTTTGAATTCTAGGACTTCTTCAACTGACGCCAGCCAGTCCAAGAATTCTTAGGTTGAAGGGTGTCATGGAATTCGGGACCTCTCGTCTTCATCCAGCACTCCCACCGCCCGCAATCATCCTCAATCGCACGCGGCTGTAGCGCCTCCTCGGTGCCTCAACATACTCATCCTCCCATTCGGTAGAAGAATCTCATATTGGTTCATCACCAACGGGTTCCCTTCGATGGTTACGGACACGATCCATATTAACAACCGATCGATTCGCAAGTTAATTGTTCTACCACCGCACTCATGCGTTGGTCAATTATTTGGCCAATTTGTCGATTCGATTGTCACGGTCATACACCTCCTAGATACATTGTTGGTTCCTCTTCAGCGGCATGATTTCTCCAATCGCGCTGACGAGCTCGAATACCAACCGACGCAACGGAGATCTTCTAAACCAATTGAACGAATCCACGAACAACTCTATCTAGGTCGAACTTAAGCTAAAGTTCGAAAATTCTTTTATTCCAGCCAAAAAGCGTGAATTACATCCAATAGATCGCTTAAATAGCGAAACCCTAAAATTTGCCAAAAATAGTAAAAAGTCCAAAAAGCCCTAAAAGCCCTAAATTGGAAACTAGACGAAAATAGAAACAAATGCCGCAAACGGCAATAAAAATGGAAATTCCTAATGAAAGTTATAAGCTAAACAAAACTTTCCTAAAATAGCAAAATTGCCGTTTCGAAGGGTGAAACGATGGAATTTCGCCGAAAAACGTCGTAGTCACAAAGATAGCTATGCGAACCGTGATCTCCACGCCGTTTCCAATCAACCCATGCCTGGGAACGCCGAAACTCAAATGCCCGAACTTCACCGAAATTACCAAAATGTCATCCTGTCATATATTTCCATCATATTTCTCCAAGAATTTGCAAGCTAATTCTTGGACTTCATCACAAATTTTACTTCGTTAGGCGTGCCCTAGACTTTTCTCGCGACGTCCACGTGGTCCGAGCTTAGGATCTTAATCGTAATTTGTCGGTTAATCGGGATTAATTAGAGCGGGCCGTTACTGAGAACATTTAGGATTAGCGAATCAATTTGTTGCGGTGATTGATTCTATGTCTCATCCTGTTCATTTGAGTATGTTAACATGGATTATATAAGCATTGGTTGTTTTTCAAACGATTACAATTTATAAGGAGGGTTTATCATATTGCACTACTTTAATTTTTGTCGTCCAAATAAAGGAAGAGGGTTGCATGTTAACAACTAATGTAAGGACTAAATGTACGATACTTTTAGGCCTTACTAACTAATTTTTCTTTTTTTAAGGCCTTTCTAAATGATTTCAAATCAAAGTTTTTTTGTCACGAATCAAGGCTTTTGTTGTTGTTATTATTGAACCTCACCTAAAAGGGAACTGCTAGAGTAACTGACTTTGGGTACCGACTTAGATCATTGTGTTCAAGCATGTGCCCTAGGTCAATCTATGAACATTATTTATCTTATAATTTTAGTTAATAAAATAGAGGTTTTCGTTTGTTGTTTTATTATAAGTGATTGCATGTTTATCTTATAATAAGACCCATGGGTATTTGTTGAAATCTCATAAAAGTTCCTAGTCGATCATTATATCTTGTGAACTATAATGAATTAAGACTAGTGTGAGTCTTAATTGATGGTCATGTGATGATCATGCGTATAGAGATACGAATTGAGATCATGAGTACTTGTAAGGGAACAAAGTCTTTGGACCGATCCGCTATGAAATCACATATGGATTAAGTCATAGGTGTTACTCATGATAAGTATATCATTTAATCATTCAACTTGAGATTATCATACACTTCAATATTAGGAGCATTGTAATTTAACATAATCAAACGTTGCATTTAACTTGACGATTATAAAGATTATGATTGGTTACCATGTGAATATTATGTGAAGGTGTGCAATCAAGATAGAATTTGTCACTCTCGTATAGAAAGAGATATCGGTAGATCCATTGATATGATAGATCGATAATGGCCAAGTCCATGTGAATTACGATTAATGTCACTGGGATGTTTTGGTTTACCTAAAGATCAAGACTAGTACGATTAAACATTAAATGTGACTCTCCATGCCTTATGTTTAATCAAAGGATATCACACGACAAAAGGATATAATATATGTTATTCATTAGGTTATATCGATTTTGATATTAATGCTACTTGGGTAGTCATAATGCCTTGCTAAAGACCGCTTATGACTTGTGTACTAAAATGATTTTGGTTCATTGCCAACGTCGCATGAACCTATTTGGTCGCACATAAAGAATGACTTGCAATTTTAATTAGTCAAGAGTAATGAGTTTTATATGATAAAACTCATGATATAAAAACCTTTACGATTCGTCATATGATAACTTATTAATATGGACGTATTTATAATTTACTTAAGCGCCTAAATACAATAGTTGTATTACGAATAGAGTTTAAGTGATGGCTTATCTACGGATATAAATAGAGGTTGAAACTTTAAAACGAAATAAGATTTTCATTTTTGCTATTCTCGAGTTCTTTGGGTATTGGGAGAGAAAGAAAAATGTTTTCTATCTCTCTTAGCACTCCAAATTGTGGTCATCGTTCGTGTGTGGATTTCTAATAGTGGACGTTTACTTGAACGTCTTGGCAATTGAACAATCGAGATAAGAAAAGCACGAATTAAGGTAAGGTTTACTTTTGTAGATCTACTTTAATGGAACTTATTTTCGATCATGTTAGGGTTTTTCAAAATTGTTTTGAATTTTTGCTACGTATGAATCCCAAAACCCAAGCCGGATGTCGTGCCATTGTTGAGATATATGCGTGTGCATCTCGATGCGATCGGATGCCCAAAGTGGGTTACCCGAGCTTTTTCCCACCTAAAAAGGTCTTTTTTTAGTTTTTCACGGACCACGATTACTAGACTTTTTGGCCACCGACTGGATCCTAACATTTGAAATGGTCCATGAAAGAATTAGAAATGTGAATCACTAGTGATATGTTGGTATTTATATGTTTTTAGTAGTTTATTTTAATGTGTTTAATAAAGAAAGTCTCTAAAATATATATTTAATTATATTTATTGGTTGTTTTCAGGTGAAACGAGAGTGCGCGGTTGAATCGGGCGAAAAAATACTTATAATGAAGTATTTACGTGCGGTGATTAGGTGCTTGGGAAGATTTGCCACGAGTTACGTCTTTGGGCGATGGGTACAATAGGAGACATCAAACCAAATAACGCAGGGAGTGACACAGTTAAGTCACTTGCAAGGAGCTGTTGTTGGATCTCCTCGAAATCCGCGTCATCACCTCACTTCACAACGTCATTCTAGCAGCTTCTTCCAACCACCGTGTGACACATGGCGTCTTCCACACTTCAAGCACGTCATTGCAGTTCGTTCCTCCAATCTTTTCGTGCCACGTCATCCCACTCTCTAGCTCATCAGATTCCTCACCAGCCGTCTACGCGTGACACGTGTCACGTCCTCCACGCCTAACAACACGTCACTTAAGCGTTTCTCACCAACCAGCATTCGCCACGTCAGCGGCTTGCAATAAAAACAGCCAATTAGCTTGTGACATGTGGCAGAACTCGATTTTCAAGCCAAAAACAGTCCATAGATGCTCCTCGGCTTACGTGTCACTCCACCAAACCCAAAATCAGTTTCTCTCACCTCCGGGACCAATTTTTAGTAGTTTTATTATATTAGGAACTTTAGGGTATTAATTAAGACCGACTTTGATATTATTAGAGATCGACTTTATTATTTTGGTATGTCATAAGCTCTCAACACAATGTTCGCTAAACAAGTCCTTATCTAGGTCGAAGGGGAAACAAGTCGAAATTTTTGATTCATGGCATAAATTGTGAGATCTATTATTTAATTATTTAATTTGATTTAATTTCTCTCATTTCATTGTTGTTGATTTTAATGAATATGATTTATATCTAGGGCATGTATATGGCTAATGCATGCTTTTAGGTGGACAATCAATAGTTATTTGGATCGATTGTATCTCGTAATTGTACTTTTGGACCAATAAAATGACGAACACCGACTCGTTTCTCGTAAAAATCTTTCGGTTCTTGAGTGTGCAACAATTGAATCTATGTTAAACCTAAGCGGCGCGATTCGGTTATTTAGGATTAGTATTCTCACGGATCCTTGTTATTGTGGTTAGTGTGTTAAAATCGATTGGCGGATGTCTAGGGTTATGCATTAATTAGGGAAGTAGTTAGTGGCGGACGTCCTGGCTATCGAGATTAGGGGAATTAGGAATTTCGGTGGATGTCGATTTTCTATAGCTAATCTAGGAAAATTTAAATTAATAATTTTTGGGAAAGATTTAGGACCATAATATGCCATTGAATCTTGATTCGATTTGTGGAAGCGTAGACTTATGTGCTTTCTTGAGGCCATTAAAAGTTATTTTCATTATTTTATTTATTTAGTTTATTTAGATTAGTTAGTTAAATTAATTTATTTTAAAACCCTCGATTTTCCTTTTTATTGTTTTTAACCTTAGAAAGACTACCAATCTATGTGAGATCGACCCTTTGCCACTATTCTACAAAATAATTGGTTTATGAATTTTATTTTATTGACGCGTTTGACGCGCGTCAATGAGGCGTAATCCAACCGTCATAAACCATGTCCTATAAGTTGTTGATGGATTGCAGTTAAGTCCTAGTTGGACTTGAGGGAGAGTGTTATTTAACGTATCATCATCTCGATACATATATAATCTTGTATATCCAATATTGATGTTTCTTAATTTGTGCATTTGGTATTTAATTAGTATTTATGCGCTAAAAAATAATCAACGTCCTCACCTTTTTATTTTTTATTTTTTTTTATTTTTTGTTGTTGTCGTCGTTGTCTTATATTAATTCTTACTTTTTTTTTAATTTTTTTCATTCATATAATATTCTTACTAATTTTTTAAAATCATGCAAGATTTGGATACAACACTCATATAACTACGAAGTGTTTTGAACGTGACAAACTTGTTTGAGACGATAACGAAGTTGAAGCTAAGGAGCATGGAAATAGTTTTACCGAAAGCCGATGACAAAGCAAAACTTTCAAAAACCCCTTGTTTTTAAGGTGATAGGCCAGCCTAGATTACCACTAAATACGTGCATGATAACCAAGTTACAATCTTCAAGATACCTGTCACAATCAATACATAAACACCACTATTAATTTCAATTTTCCTAAATAGTTATGTCAGTAATGCCTATTAATTTGCCAATCCACAACAACCTGCAAATAACTAGTTCCCTTAATTGTAGTTGCAGTGGCTCAAAAACTCTAATTTGTTTTCTTTGGTTATCCTTGTCGATTTTCTCCTTTAGAACCACCGCTGATTCTCTCTTATGATCAAAAGTGATTCCAATAACCTCTTTTGCTTTTTGTCTTTCAAAAAAACTTCGGATTTGTTTAGATCATGCGTTGAGTAGGTTCATTCTTGTTGAGGCCATCGTGACGACCCAAAAATTAAAAACACACATCTCATGGGTAATTTAGTAATTTCGTAAACCCTAAACTAAATTGGTCCCACTATATAAATTTATTGTAACCCTAGTGTCCGTCTTGTGCGCACACAAGAATTTAGAATGAAAAGGAGAGGAAACTTGTTTGGGGAATTGTGATGCTTTGAAGCCAAGGAGACCTCTATTATTTGTAAACCCACTTTCTTTTACTATCTAAACGAGTCACAAACTTGTATTTATTTCAATAATGGTGGATAATTAACTCTTTTGATTTAGTTTGGTAAAATCTTCATGGGGAACCCCAAGGAGACGGCGTCAACAATGTCGGAGAAGGTGGCGGCGACATCGCCCCCGCAGCCGCTGAACGGAAGAGTGCAGCAGTCGTGCCGCCGTCGTTGAATGGAGAAGTGGCCAAGAAGGGGCTTCCACTAAGAGGCCCCAAAGTAAAGGGCGAGGGGAGGGTGGCACTTGAGCCACCCCACCCCATGATCGTCGCAGCCAAGCTGGGTGGCCGAAGCGCACCAAGCACCCATGGCCGGCCCCCAAGAAGGCCGAAAGTGGGGAGCCCCTGTGCCTTATGATCTTGGCAGAGGCATCGCCTCGCCCAGCCAGATGTCCAGGGGCTTTTGGCCCCTAGATTGGTCTATCTATCGGGGCTGGGTCGACCCTTGGGACCGGTCTACGGGGGCGGTCGCCCTCGGCTTAAAAGAATAAAAATAAAAATGTATGTGTATATGTAATAAAAATAAAAATAAACCGTAACATTATATATATTAGGGGTGGGCATCGGTCTCTACAAAACTACCCAAACCGCCCAAACACGGGATGGTCCAGTCCGATTTTTAAAACTCGCGGCTTGGGGTTGGTTTGAAAATTTTAAAAACCGTGGAATCGCGGTTTGGTGGCGGTTTTCAATTTGAAAAAGCTGCGGTTCACCAAACCAAGGGTATTTTAGTAAAGTCCTTCAATATATATATATATATATATATATATATATATATATATATCAAAAGTTAAAACCATAACCATTCCTTCCTTTCTACGGCCTGTTCTTTCCTCTCTCTCGTCTCTCAACGTCACGCCCGCTCCTTACTTTCTCTCTCTCTCAACGTCTCAACCTTCTTCTTCTTCTCTCTCTCTCTCTCTCTCTCTTTCTCTCAACATCTCAAAAATAGTCACCTCCTTTC
Source organism: Stephania cephalantha (assembly GCA_039657325.1). Taxonomy (NCBI): domain Eukaryota; kingdom Viridiplantae; phylum Streptophyta; class Magnoliopsida; order Ranunculales; family Menispermaceae; genus Stephania; species Stephania cephalantha. Next base: position 48,373,392 of record CM077573.1, read on the forward strand.
ATGCACCTCCGCCTCCCACCTCGTCTACGTCTTCGTCTCCGCCTTCCACCACCCGCGCCGATCGATGTCTTCCACCGCCGAGCCTCCCACCGATCCGCCTCCCACATCGCGCCTCCAACCGCCGGTGGAGCCTCCCACCAATCGTGGCTCCCCACAATTTTTTTTTTGAAAATAAACCGCGAAACCAAACCGAACAAACCGCACAAACCTCGATTGGTTTGGGTGCGGTTTTGAGGGTTCGCGGTTTGGTGGTGGTTTACAAAACGGCCAAACCGCGAACCCTCGGTTTGGGGGCGGTTTGATGGTTTTCACCACCAAACCGCGGTTTGCCTACCCTTAATATATATATATATATGAGATATATAATGGAAATTGATAGAATAAAATAAATAGCAACAAAATTAGTGGATTTCGGGGCGCACTATCGCACCCCGACGAGAGTTCTCGACAACGCGAAACTTATGGGACCCACATTAGTAGACCCAAAGTAATTTGCTAATAAATTTGAAATTGAGTAACTTTGAAATGAGAATTGTGAATCAATGCGAATGAGTCTTGAATTTTATAGATTCGCGAAACGTTTCATATAGAACCCTGTACGCGCAAGGATCGGGAGTGGAGATCGCTGAGTCGAGGTAAGTGGGGAGCTTCGCTCAAGTATCAAATATGGCATGTTATTAGATAATTAAGATTCATGATATGAACTCAAGACTTGGGAATGGGTAGCATTATGCTATTAACTTGATTTACCTACCTATTGTTGTATATGTGTTGCACTAAAAAAACTAGGATTACTTCTCATGGGCAAGGAGATGGAATTACTTACTCTGAGTAAGAAGTTGGATGACCCTCTTTTGGGTAAAAAGTTGGGATTACTATTCCTGGCTAAGGAGATGGGGTTAAATTATTAAGGACATGAGCGGTAATAAACTTCTCATGAAAACTCTAAGTGATCTTGGTGCACATATGGGCGACGGCTTGGACGAACTTCTTTGTTGGTTTGATGGGACCATCGAGGGACACAACAACCATTGTGTTCACTAGTGATCTTCATTACCTCGAGAGCGGGGAATCGGTCACGGAATCAAGTCAATAACTAGTATTCATTGAATAGACCAATGACTTATAATTATTATTATCTTTATTGTATATCTCTTGTGGGCCGCTATGCATGAATGCTTTAATTTCATTTATGATTTTCAAACCTTTTTGCTATTATGGTTTAAATGCATCTTGGAACTTGTCTTAAATGAATCAATTGGATGGTTTACATTTAATTATAGATATGAATCTTATTTCCATACTTTCTACTAAATGTTTGATGATTTGATTTCAACTGCATGTTAGATCTTGCATCTTTATTAAGTAGTACTTACGTGTTTGATGTTTGAGCTAGGTTTTCCTCTTATTGAGCTCGTTGCCTCTTTTAGCTCACCGCACTTACTCTCCAGTCCGTCTTCATTGATACCGGCGTGGGATAAAGGGAAGGCGATAACATAGAGTTTTGCCTTTGATGTGAACTTTGCATGCTATTTATATTACCGATATTCAAAACATCTAAACTGTTGGACATTTTCAAAAGAAATGTTTAGTCCCACATTGGTTAGAAACTTCAAGTTTAAAGAGTATATATATACTCTTGCACTACAGTGTGTGTAAAAGAAAAACATAAGTGTTATGCAAAGTGAGCCACACGCGCGCGACGCATATGGCGCATTTTAGGCGCTTTTATAGGCGCACTTAGCACTTGGCACGAGGCACGTGCGCGTGTGTGGATATGTGTGCGAGCTAACCATGGGTAAAAAATTTTACCATTATTTTTTACCATTTTTGAAATTACAATGTGGGCGTTATTTTATTGACCCACTCAAGCATTGAATGGGCGGTTAATAAACCTATTCAATACTTGATTGAGTGGATACAATTGAAAGCGCTCCCTTTACTCCCTTTTCTACTCTAACTGGTTTTTACCGGTGTTACGTAAGAGAAGAGGTTTGGGGAGGAAGAAATCATCTCAAAATTAACCAAAGCATTTGCTCTTGTTTTCATCTTTCACTACCGCAAAGTGAAAGCGAGTTTGCTTCATCGTATCATTTAGGATCTTTGCGACTCTTGCGTGTAGAGAGCAAAATCTCCTTTAGGAAAGTGCAAAGTGTTACACGCTTTGAAGTCATTGCAAATCCTACGGTCAAACAATCTAAAGGAAATTTTTCTGTCGTTGCAATGGCTTCGTCAATCAAAGAGCTGTCGGCTAACATTGTGAAGCTGGATCGCTTCGATGGAGGCGATTTCCTGAGGTGGCAGAAGCGAATGCATTTCTATTTGCCGTGGTGGCGCTTCATTTGATGTATGTTACGGATACATCCAAGTCTCGTGGAGTCCGATGATGAAACAATCGAGCAAATTAGGAAGAGGCGAAATGGGAGACAGATGACTACACTGCAGAGGTCACATTCGAATGCCATGAAGGACTCACTGTTCGACCTCTACCATGACGTCCCCTCTGCCAAGGAGCTGTGGGAGAAACTGGAGGCAATGTACCATAAGGAGGATGCGACAAGTAAGAAATTCTTCATATCAAAGTTTATTAATTTTAAAATGGTTGATGAAAGGTCTGTTATGGAACAATTTCGTGAAATTGAGAGGATTAGAAATAATTTCTCTCAACACAATCTTGTCATGGATGAAACAATTGTTGTGTCTTCTATTATTGATAAACTGCCCCCATCTTGGAAGGAGTTCAAACGAACTCTTAAGCATAAAAAAGAGGACATAACTCTTGATGAACTAGCTAACCATCTTCGTGTGGAAGAGGATTGTCGCATGCAGGAAAATGAAAAAAAAAAGCGAGAATGCTCGGGAGATTTCAAAGGTGCATGTGATGGAGGCATCAAAGTTTAAAAAGCCCCTGCGAACAGGCCTAACAAGCCTGGTAGTTTCAAAAGCTCTTTGGTTTGGGAAAATCGAACAACCAAAACCGAATCAAAGGAAACAGAAAGTCACTTGTTGGTTCTCGGGAAAGATGGCCACTTCAAGTCCGAATGTTATCATTGGAAGAGGAAGCAAGGAAAACATCATGCCTCCTCCAGTGCTGCAAAAAGGCGCAGAAACGACAATGATGATCTCATTGCTATGACTTTTAAAATCAACGTCGTTGAAAATGACATTGCTTGGTGGGTTGATTCTGGTGCTACTCGACACGTCTGCAAGAACAAGAGGCTCTTCAAGACCATGGAGCCAGTAGATGAAAATATTGTCTTGTACATGGGAAATGATGCTAATGTCCCTATTAAAGGCATAGGTAGTGTTGATCTGAAGTTTACTTATGGCAAAATTGTAACACTCACTAACGTGTATTATGCACCAGAAGTGAGGAAGAATCTGGTGTCGGGTAGTCTTTTGAATAAGTTTGGTTTTAGGCTTGTATTTGAAGCTGACAAATTTGTACTCTCCAAGGGAGGGGTATATGTAGGGAAGGGTTATGCTTATGAGGGCATGTTTAAGCTAAATGTAAACGTTTTATCTAATAAGAATATTTTTTATGCGTATCTTGTTGAGTCTCCTTCATTTTTACGGCATTATAGATTAGGACATGTTAATTTAGAAAGTATATGATATGGTAAATTTGGAATTACCGCCTTACTTTGATAAATATGAAGGAAATTGCAATGCATGCATGAAAACAAAAATAACTAGAAACCCATTTCTTAATGTTGAAAGAAATTCAAAGTTGCTTGATTTAATACATTCGATGTATGTGATAGGGGTGGCAAAACGTGCCGGACCGTTTGTCCGCATTTGCTCGGGCCCGCTTTAAACGAGTCCGGACATAGTTTTTCAAAATTAATACGGTCCTGGACATGTTTTCTTGTCCGTTTTAAAAAAACGGTCCGGTGGGACAAAGTTTTTTAAAAACGGGTAAAAACCGTTTAGCGATTAATTTAAATAATAATTATTTATTTATAGGAGTGTTTTGAAACTTTCATGATGTTTGAATTATAATTTCACTAATGATGATGTTATTTTTATATGGAAACTTGTAAGACTTGAATTTTGAATTTATAACATTTCTTTTTTGTAGTTATGGAATGCATGACAACATAAAAATCATGTATTTTTGTTAATAATTAAGTGGAAATTCTTATTTAATTTTATTAAAAAGCGGGTCCTAGGACAAAAAACGGGTCTTGTATGTTTTAAAAACATACGGGTCAGGACAAAAAAAAGTGTCCATTTCAAAAAGCGGTACGGGTCCAGGACACTATTTTTAGTCGTTATTAAGGAGGGTGTCCGGACCGTGCCGTCCGTACCCATTTTTTTGCCACCCCTAGTATGTGACATACATAGTACACCATCAATAGGAGGCAATAAATATTATATAACATTTTGATGATTATAGCAAGTTTTGTTATGTTTATTTGTTGCATTCCAAAGATGAGGCAATGGTTAAGTTTCATGCCTATAAGGCGTAAACCGAATTGCAATGTGAGACCTTTATAAAATGTTTAAGGTCCGATAGGGGATGAGAGTACTATGATCCAAAGTACTTTGAATCCTTTGGAATAGTCCATGAGACTATCGCCCCTTATACACCACAACAAAATGGTGTGGTGAGCATAAAAATCGTGTTCTAACCGAAATGGTTAATGCTATGCTATCAAACTCTGGTTTGAGTAGTGGATTTTGGGGAGAGGCATTCTTTAAATCGCATGCCATATTTTGAACATAATTCCACAAAAGAGGAATAAAGTCACCTCATATGAGCTTTGGAATAAGCGAAAATCAAATCTTAATTATTTAAGAGTTTGAGGTCGTAGAAAGCGATAGTAAAAGTACACAGAACCCAAAAAGAGAAAATTGGGTGAAAGGGGAGTGGAGTGCATATTTATTGGATATGCACAAGACAAGTAAGGCATATAGGTTCATGGTAATTGAGCATAATAATTCGATTTCAGCGAACACTGTAATTGAATCAAGGGATGCAATCTTTGATGAGACAAGATTTAAATCTGTTCCCAAAAGTATTCGAAGAAAACCAAAAAGGGAAGGAAGTCATAGAAATTGAAAATGACAAATAAATAGTAGAAGTTCCAGAATTTGAAGGAGCAAACGAGCTCAAAAAATTAAGTCATTTGGTTACGATTTCTATACATTCCTAGTTGAAGGAAGTAAATAAACGGTAACTAGACAAATTTCGTAGTGTTTTAATACGGAGGTGATCCTCAAACAGTAGAGGAGGCAATGAAAGAAAGAGATGCAAACTTTTTGGAAAGAGGCATTAAATGATGAGATGGATTCACTAATGAGAAATAACACTGGGAGCTAGTTGATCTACCTCACAGGTGTAAACCCATTAAATGCAAAATTCTCTTCAAAAGGAAAAGAAGAGTTTATGGATCCATTGAAAAACACAAAGTGAGATCTGGTTGCTAAGGGTTTCACCCAAAAGCATGGAATAGACTATTTCGATACATATTCACCAAAGTAGCTAGAATTGCTACTATCAGATTGCTTATTGCAATTGCGGCTATAAACAAGCTGGTCATCCACCAAATGGATGTCATAATAGCATTCCTACATGGAGAATTGGATGAGGAAATATACATGGAACAACCCGAAAGGTTCATAATGCCGGTCGGGAAAATAAAGTGTGTAGATTGCGAAAATCATTGTATGGTTTAAAGCAAGCACCAAAACAATGGCACCAAAAATTTGACCAGGTTGTATTTGCTTATGGATTCAAAATAAATGAATCGATAAAAGTGTATATAGCAAGTTTGATGAAAGAGGCAATGGTGTCATTATCTGTCTTTACGTAGATGACATGTTGATTTTGAACCGACTTGGAACAAGTTCGATTGACCAAAAGGTTTCTTTCAAGCAAGTTTGAAATGAAAGATATGGGGCAAGTTGATGTCATTCTCGGAATTCAGATTGTAAGAGATGAGGGAGTATTACTTTAACTCAATCTCATTATATTAAGAAAGTTCTCAATAGATTCAATCATTTGAATTGTGCCCACGCTAGATTCAAGTATTGAGCTAGTGAAAAATACGAGCAATCCAGTTTCACAATTGGAGTATTCTAGATTAATTAGATGCTTAATGTATGCAATGACATGCACTAGGTCGAATATTGCCTTGGCGTAGGCAAGTTGAGCAGATTTACAATTAATTTAAGTGAGTTGCATTGGTTTGCGATTCGAAGAGTTTTGAAATATCTGAAGAAAACAATTAACTATTTTTTATGCTATAGTGGATATCCTTCTGGTCTTAGAAGGATTTTCGGATGCAAGTTGGATTGTGAAAGATCAAAATTATGCATCTACAAGTGGGTGGATTTTCATACTTGCTTTGGAGGTGCAATCTCGTGGGCTTCAAAAAAGCAGACTTTAATGGTTGGTTCTACCATGGAATCGAGTTTATTGCGGCTGGCCTCGGCTTCAAAAGAAGTTTGAATGGCTACGTGAATTATTACACGAGATACCATTGTGGCCTAAACCAGGTAGCTCCAATCTCTATCCATTGGATAATGAGGCCACATTGGCAAGGGCTTATAGCTAAGTGTACAATGGTAAATCCAGACATATTGGACTGAGACACAGTTGTGTCAGAGAATTGATAACAAGTGGAGTTATCACGATTGACTATGTGAGATCTAGTCAAAACTTGGCATATCCCCTTACTAAAGGATTGTCAAGAGACTTGGTGAATAAAACATCAAAGGGGATGGGTCTCAAGCCCATGAATTACAGGTCACCAATAGTGGAAACTCAACTCGACGCCTAACATTACGTTAAGTCTTGAGTTCAATGCAGTCAAAATTCATTATAAGTGTGACTGTGAGCACTAAATTTTAATAACCATCCCAAGGTTGTTAGTGCTCGGTACCTGCATGTAAAGAGAGGAGGTTGAGATGATCTCTTAATAGTCTTCTAAAGGTGCTTAAATTGCGGGGTACTAGAATGGAGACTACCTATGTGGATGTGAAGTGCGGCCACTTCAAGGAGTTCAAGGGCTTGGCTCCAAAGACATTCACGAGAAGATACGGGACACAAGGCCAATGTTGAATGTGTCAAGATATTTATGGCTATTTCTTTGGTGTAACTTATATGCGTGATATGTTTATGCTACATATCGAATAGAATAATTGGTTCAAAGTTTATCTACCATGTAATTCGATATGATGTAATGAACTTTTCACAAATTAGTGGTTGAAATCGCAAGATACCATTATTTATGCATATAATGTTTGAGATTTCGTGGATTAAATGATCGATTATTTTGAAAATGACGGGGGATTGTTGGACATTTTCAAAAGAAATGTTTAGTCCCACATTGGTTAGAAACTTCAAGTTTAAAGAGTATATATATACTCTTGCACTATAGTGTGTGTAAAAGAAAAACACAAGTGCTATGCAAAGTGAGCCACTTGGCGCATATGGCGCATTTTAGGCGCTTTTATAGGCGCACTTAGCACTTGGCACGAGGCACGTGCGCGTGTGTGGATATGTGTGCGAGCTAACCATGGGTAAAACTTTTTACCATTATTTTTTACCATTTTCGAAATTACAATGTGGGCAGTTATTTGATTGACCCACTCAAGCATTGAATGGACAGTTAATAAACTCATTCAATACTTGACTGAGTGGATGCAGTTGAAAACTGCTCCACTACTCCATTTTCTACTCTAACTGGTTTTGACCAGTGTTCTATAAGAGAAGAGGTTTGGGGAGGAAGAAATCATCTCGAAATTAACCAGCATTTGCTCTTGTTTTCATCTTTCACTCTTTGCAAAGTGAAAGTTGAGTTTGCTTCATCGTATTCTTTAGGATCTTTGCTGACTCTTGCAGTGTAGAGAGCAAAATTTCCTTTAAGAAAGTGGCAGTGTTACACGCTTTGAAGTCATTGCAAATCCCTCTGGTCTAACATAAACATGAGTTGTATTAAGTACTTAATGGGGTAGATTCTACTCCCCGAGACTTGTTGACTTAGTACCATGGAAATATACGTTTGCAGTTACTTAGCGATACTTGAACACCTTTGTTTAGAATTATTTGTTTAGCATATGGAACCTTTTAGTTTTAAACTTGGCAATTATTGTTTCATATGTACAGTTGTGTAGTTTCGCATGTTGAATTAGGCGTGCCAAGCCGTTATTTAAGCCTGGTTCAGGTATCGGGCTTGGGTAATGGTTTGGGCCGGGCGACCCGACCCTAGGTAGGGGGGTCGTCTCAGCATCATATTCACTATTGACAACAATCAATTTTCTACGTTTGCATCCTCAAAGACTATGTGTGGATTCCATTTATAGGGTTGATACTCGTCATTGAATTTTATCCCATAAGTAGTTGTTTCATTCTCTTGTTTGAAGGTTTAGATTGTCTTCCCTCATTGAAATTTTTGTGTTTATTTTCCTTATCAAAAGTTTTATTTTTCGTCGTGGTTCGAGTAATGTATATGTGTATTCTTTGTGCTCAGGATTTTTTGTCAAGATAATAGCTACGATTGCTAAACTATTTCATTATTATAGTCACATTTTTTGAAACTCAACTTTGTGGCGAGGTGAATGTTCTTTTGAACAATTGTTATTACGGAATCAATTTACTATGGTGATTCATTCCATGTCTCGTCTGTTCCTTTGAATGTATTGAGAGCAATTGATGATTAATGAAATTTCAATTTTTTTTTTGAAGGAACAAGTTCCCTATATTATTGTACTCATGTTATCATGGATTATATAATCATTTGCCATGTTTATCGAGCGATTAAAATTTATAAGGAGCATTCATCATATTGTATTACTTTAATTTTTGTGAGCTTCTCTTATACGAGTTTACATTGTGATCTTTAGTCTGGAAAAAGTGTACTAGACTTTTGGGCCTTCCTAATTGATTTGGAATGAAGGCTTTTGTTGTTATTGTTGAAACTCACCTAAAAGGGAACCGTTACTTTGGAACATTCACCTAGTCGGATGCCGCTCCATTACATCGAAATGTATACCAGAATTCACGCATCCGATTGAATCTATGCCCAAAGAGGGTTACCCGTGAGCTTTTTCCCACCTAAAAGGTCTTTTCTGGTGCTCCACGATTACTACTTTTGGGCTTACCCTTGGTCTGGATCCTGACGTCCTGTACCAATGGGCTTAAAACTTCTTCAATGAAAGGGCCCATGAAAGAATCAGACATTGTGAATCACGGCAAAAATCCAACCGTCAGAAACCACCAAAACCTCTGAGCAGGCGAGTCAGAATCAGAAACGACCATACTAATTTAGCAATCTATCCAATCACCATCTTCTCTCACTTTCCCCTCAAAACCCCCCAGTCTCCCCCTAAACCCAAACCCAAACCCTCGCCCCACCTCCCTCCTCCGCCGCGCTCCGCCGCGCTCCGCCGCGCACCACCAATGGCCGCCGCCCCTGACTCCTCCTCCTCCTCCTGCTCCTCCACCGACGGCCCCGTCCTGAACCTGATGAACAAGCGCCTCCGCGCCCTCCGCAAGAAACTGAACCGCATTACCCAGCTTGAAGAATCCATCTCTCAGGGCAAACCCATAAAAACGGAGCAGGAAGACCTCATCCGCTCCAAGCCCTCCATTCTCACCCTCATCGACGAGTACGACAAGCTCCGCCTCCCCCTCTCCCTCGCCCTCCAAGAGGAACTCTCCCTCTACCTCTCAAACCCCAACCCTAACCCTAACCCTACCCCTACCCCCGCCGCCGCGCCTACAGTCGACGACGCCGCGGCAGCAGCATCGGTGGAGGATCTGCTGAGGCTGCTCTACTTCGGGACCCTGTTCGATGTCAAGGAGCAGAGCGACTTCACTTCCACTATGCTCACCCGGACTCACGAGCGGGGCTGCTGCATAACCTATGACTACGTCACCGACGACGCCACTGATCTGCTCGGGGAGAAGGACTTAGACTTGATTTCGTCGCTTGCCGGGCTAGTCATTTCGCGGCCGGTCGACGCCGGGGTTTCGCATAAGAACGCGCTGACGAGTTGCGTCGACCGAGCCAAGTTGTGGTTGGGGAGGTCTGATAAGCCCATTCAGGATGGGGTGGCTGTCACTTGTATGTATTGTGAATTGGGTGAATTGGGTTTCCGTTGTTTTTTAGGGTTTAGGGTTTTGGGTGGTGATTGTCTGGGTTTTGGGCGTGTTTGCAGATGCGGGGTTGAGGCAGAAGCTGGAGAAGATTCTTGCGTCGGATTACTTTACGACGACGCCGGAAATGAAGGCGCCAGTGGAGGTGGCTGCGGCGGCTGGGAAGTATGCGCCTTGTTGTGTGCCGGTGCAGGATGCTCCTGTGGCGTCCGCGGTTTCTGAGCAGAATGAGGGTGATTTTGCTGCTCATTATGAGCATCAGGTGAATTTTATTTGATCTTTGTTGGAAATGTGGGAATGTGGTGTTTGTTGTTTTTCGTGTTGTTTTGCTTGACGAGCTTGTCGGATTGCTTATGAATCTTATTGTTCTTGCTGTATTTAGATTATTTATATCGATTTAACTAATAATGGTCGTTGTATTTAGTTAACATTGTCACTAATGCTGAAAGTTGTGTTAGTCATTAGATTCATAGCGCGCGTGATTGAACCAACACATATGATTGTGATTTGTGCCAATGAGTACTCAATCCTAATGAGGAAATTGTTGTCTTGCTTGTTTGTATGAAATGTTGTAGTTCTCCATCATTCTCTTTCACTTTTGTGTTCAGTTTATCGTGTTTGGTCTATTGGGTTTGGTCTCGAGCAGTGTTATTGAGGCGCAGTGAGGTGCGCACCTCAAGGCGAGGCACAACCTCTGCGCCTCAACAACACTAAGGCGATGAGACTTCAACAAGGCGCACGCCTCACTGTGCCTGCTAGCAGCTCCAAGACGCCCGTCTCTTGCACCTGATTCGTTAAATCACTTTTCTTTGCTTTTTTCTTTGGGTTTTTTTTATGTTAATTCATTTTCGGAAATCATGGATTTACCTTATTGGGTAAAAATTTAAAAGAAAAAAAATACTAAAAAATGGAGGGAGAAAGTTGATTAGACAATTTTCATAAAAAGCTACTTGAAGAGAAGAAGGAAAGTTTGCACAAAGAAGAAGGAAGAAAGGGTGAGGATTTCAAATCTACAAAAGAAGGAAAGTTTGCACAAAGAGAAAAGAAACAACAACAAAGTTTCAATCCCAAAGAAAAAAGGAAGAACAAGAAAAGAAAATTACTAATCACAATGATGTCATTGTCATGACTTTTATTTCCTGTCATAATTTTCTTATAATTTTTATTTTACGCAAAGATTGATTCTTTTTCATGTTTGTAGGTCTTATTTTTCTCTTTTAATTTTTTAGCAGTTCATAACTTTGATAAAATGCAATATTTTATAAAATATATGTATAATTTGTTTCTATTCTAAATTGATAATTAAGTACAATTGGCTTCACTCGGGCGTGCGCTTCGCCTTGCGCTTTAGGCATTTTAGGCAACCATCGCCTCAAGTGTGCCTCTCGTCTTCGATAACATTGTTTGTGAGTTTATTGTTGAACGAGTCGTGGCCATTGAATTGATTTCTTTTGCCTCTGCATTTTTTTGCGATATGTGTGTGTACTGAGGAATGTTAAGATGTATGATGTGTGGAATTCTGAATGACATTTGACACTAGAACTCATCACAATTTTTAACTGTTTACTTGTTTAGCGTTGGGGTTGCATACTAACCTTAAAATATGAAATTGTCTAGGCCCAGGTTTGTACCTGTAAGCTGTAACCTCGCCTCTTTGAGTTTATGCTATTTTATGGCCTTTTTATTGTTTAACTTATTGTCTTTGAAGTTGATTCATGCATCTTACACTTCATGTTAAATGCATTTGGAATACCAAAACTCTAAGCTCTGATCTGGTGAGCAATTAGTGATAAATTTAGTTTGAGCAATGCCATTTGATTGTTGATGTGAATCTTTAGAAAAATCTGTTCAAGCTCACAAATGTATGATATTAGTAAATCCCATTAAGTTAATAAATACACTAACTACCCTCCTTAAATATCAGTGACCTTCCAACATACCTCTATCATATATTTGCCCCCCCCCCCCCACACTAACCCCAACCAAAACTAGATCTTCTCTGCCCCTGCCTCGCCATCTTCATCTACCCCTAACACACTTGGCGCCATCACCACTCACCCACTTCACCTACTTGCCCTCCAGTTCACCTACTTGTGAAGGCCTTAATCAAGCTCTATTTGCGATGCAAACATGACCAACTTTGAAGTACCTGAACTTTTCATTAAAAAAAAAACCTAAACTCATGAAGTCTTCACACCTCGATAATGTTGGAACATGTATTATGCATCAGCTTCATTTTCGCAAAGTTCGCGTTTGAGGTCTCTCCAAAAAGATCCTAATCACCACAGTAATAAGATGCCAACAAATTCCCTCCAGTCCTCAAATGCTACTTGCAAAAACTCTAGCTTTAAGAGAAGAAAGTAACTTAGCCATTAAAGCACTTCTATATATGGTCAAATTGAATCAGATGCAATTGGACTGATCAACATGGGAAAAAATCAAGATGAGGAAAGTGAAAGAAATGGGAACACTGAAAGACTGAACGAAATTCTTCAGTTGAATGCAATGTGATGGGGTGTAGAGTGGGAGAATTGAAGGAAGAGGAGAAGGCATGGATGTGAATGATTTGAATGATAGGGTTACGTGGGTAATTTCATTTTTTTTTTTTTTTTTTTTTTTTTTTTTTTTTGGCTAAAAGAACACATTAAATGAAAGAACGGCGGGGTGGGGGGAATTTATATATGTTTAAATTAACTTCTTCTCTCTCTTTTTTTTTTTCTACGATTTTTTCTTATAAATAACATGTTAAAATATTATATCCAGGCTCTACATTTATGATATCATTTGTATTGTTGTATTATGGAGGATTTGTTGACTTGAAATGGATGTCTTTTAGGAGATCATTGCTTCTAAGCCATGTGTACACTTTGTTCATTGTGGATGTTGAGCGACAAACTTCATTTTTAGTTTTTAAATTATTTAGTAATAATCTTCTCTTGATGTCGGGGGGGGGGGGGGGGGGGGGATAGTCGCTCCCTATCTTTTTTTTAAACCAAATGTATATATGTTTTAATCAACTTCTTCTCTCTTTTTTTCTACGATTTTTTCTTATAAATAACATGTTAAAATATTAAATCATGAATGCATTTGATTGTTCTCTTCATTAATGCTTAGGGCCCCCACTATCCAGGCTCTACATTTACGATATCATTTGTATCGTTGTATTATGGAGGATTTGTTGACTTGAAATGGATGTCTTTTAGGAGATCATTGCTTCTAAGCCTTGTGTTATATTTTTGGGCTTGATAAATCGTGATTGTCTTAGGATTGCAAGGTGGATCGTCCATAAATTAGTATATAATTACACTTTGTTCATTGTGGATGTTGAGTGACAAAATTCTTTTTTAGTTTTTTAATTATTTAGTAATAATCTTCTCTTGATGTCGTGGTGGACAGAGTTTGTAGCTCTAGGGCTTCGATTTTGTCATCTTTGGGATTTGGTATTATGTAATAGTGAATTCTAGTTTTGGCCTGGTATCTTGTTTTGTGAGCTTGAAATAATTATTACTTAGTCTAGGTTTCTTAGATCTATAAGCTTGTGTCTATATGAATGTCTTACTGCTTACTGAAAGTGGTGGTGAAAGCCTTAAAAAAAAAAATAATAATCCGGTGCTGAAAAGAAAGAAAAAATAGTGAATAGATTATGTTTTGAGAAAATTAATCTTTAAACTCTGCTGTATGGTGTCTAATTCGACCTCCTCTATCATCTTTCATATTTCAGCTATGTCTAGTGTTTCCCTTGGCATCTTCTCTCCCTTTAACCTCTTTTCTTTCTGACTCTTTCGTTTTTTTTTTTTAACTCTCGTTTCTATAATTTTGCTCTTCTACGCTTGTAGGAATCTATTTTAATTCACAAATTGAATACCTTGCATGCATAATCAGGGTTTACATAACTGTCTGAAATCTTTTTTTTTTTTCTTTGCTGTTTTTTTCATGTTTTATAGCTTCATTAATAAGGTTTATGGTTAATCTCAAAAAAAAGAGAAGATGAATTCAAAAATTCTTTTACCAGTTTGTTCAAAGCTGAGCACATTCAATTTGCTTGATGCCCATGAATTTGGATATTTGACTCTTAATTAAGCATTTGGATATCCTCATCAATAGACAGACAAAAATAACAAGTAGGGATTGGGGTACGTAACCATTCTCTTTTATTCCCTGTCCACTTTCCGTTTGATCAGGTGTGCTGGTTGGATTGGATCTCATCTTATTATAGTGCATTCTAGGAAATTCAAATGAAATCTGTCCATATAAACCATTTAATTTTTATTTATATGCCATCTCAAATTTGTTTGATCACGGAATGATCGACTTTTTATTTGGAGTAAATCGGAGGCTAGGATATGTCATGTGGGTTGAGGTTGTGGTCTTGTACGCTTAACAATTAATTTGACCTGAACTAAAGCCTACCTAATATATCTCAACTTTTCAAAAATATTTTTTAGGGAGCTGGCCTATACAATATACATTACCCACAAGTTTAGCAGTTGAGTCTTTTGTAAAGCCATTGTGAATTTTTGAATGAAGGTCTTGTGCTTGATTTATTACAAGTCATTGTTATGTCTTAATTTGGCAAAATATTTGTACTTCTGATTACTTGCTTTCCTTTTTCACTCTACTTTTTATTTCTGCAAAAGGTAGACAGTAGCCTGTGTTGGCCGCTTGCATTGGTCAATATGTTGAACTTGAGATGGTTCACCTACTTTTTTCTCAGCTCCCTACTAGATTAAGGCTTTGTAACGAGTAGTCTTACCCTAATTCCTGCTCCCCCATCAACTTAAAACCACCTGGGCCTTCATATTGCCTATGATAAGCCTATTTTAGATCAACTAACTCCTTTTATTCGGAGGGAAAATGATGGAGATGTTAGAGCCAAGGAGATTGATGGCATCACTTAGGCAGGCTATGGGCTTTAGGTTTTTCATGCGCCTGTTTGTGTTGATATATGTTTATGATAATTGTTTGCATGTGTTCAGATTTATATTTCTTTAAACATGAAATTAACTAATGGAAGCTTCTTTTATAGTCATTTTTTTACATTATGATTATTCAAATCGGGCCATGTAAATGAATATTAATTGTTTGAGAACCTTATAAACAAATATTGCTTTTCTCGCTTGGGTACTGCACCACCTAGATCAAGTATGTTGCTTATGAATCACGTAGGCACCTAGCAATTCTTGGTGAGTGGCAACCAAGGTTCTATGACTAACATCAAGTAAATACTTGATATGAATTATTAGAAGATTAAATTCATGGGAGGAATTAGAAACAGAGAATGGTTGGACGAAACACAAAAGTGAACCAATTGTGTTAGGCGTTAGAAACAATTTGAAAAGTGTATGGATGTAGGCTGGCATCATTATTTTTCCTTATAAAATGAAAATGGCACTTTGTACAATTTCCTAAGTCTGTTTCTAACTTTCTTTTAATAGGAACAGTGGAGCACCCAAAAATTCTTCGTAGCATCACTGTTTCTATATCGGGCATTTTGATCGATCAAATAATCCTGTCATTATTCTTCATTATTGTTCTAATTTCTAAACCAAGTTTCTTAGTTAATTGTGTGATAAACTCCCGAACCACAGTGATGTAATGAAATCAAACAACAACACTTTATTGAAAATAACACTGGTTGGTTACAGGAAGAAAGTTGATTTGCCAGAGGAAGTGATACACCTCACCTCACCAGACGTAATGTCTAACCCAAACAAGAAAAGAACCCCTTACACCGACTGAACATACCCCTTTTATAGTACCCCTCTCAACTAACTACCTCTCTGTCTATTTCCCTGTCCCACGCACACACATACAACTTGGCCTAACTCATTCAAGTGGGCCCGGGTGACCCTGCTGTGGTGAGAGGGCTCCTGGCAGTCAATCCCATATTCCTCTTATCCCTACGTTGATACACCTTGGAAATGAGAGGCCTAACAATACTCCCGTCAGGATGACCACCTTGTCCTCAAGGTGGAAAGCCGGAAAGGATATGCGAACATGCCTAACCAGTTCCCAAGAGGCATCCGAGTCGGGCAAAGAAGACCATTTAACCAGCACTTCAGGGCCCGCCGCAAGAAAGCGATACGCCAAGATTGTCTCGGACTCAACAATAAGCATAGCGGATTCGGGAGCCACTGGAGGTAAATCTGTAGAAACAGGGACCGAACCTACGACGCGCCGAAGTTGGGAGACATGAAAAATAGGATGAATGGATGAAGCAGCAGGTAACTCGAGACGGTAAGCCACGCGCCAATACGCTCCAAAACCTTGTAAGGCCCATAGAAACGGGGACTAAGTTTCATGTTGGTGCGACGAGCCACCTTTGTTTGTTGGCGATACGGCGCGACTTAAGATAGGCCAAGTCACCCACCTCAAAGGAAAGGTCACGGCGGTGTTTATCGGCTTGTTGCTTCATGCGGTTTTGAGCAAGTGCTAGGCGCGCGCGCAGATTCAAAGCAATGGCAAGGTCGCGGGATCGCGGGAAGGAGTCGACATCAAGCCGCGAAGACCTTGGGAAGGAGCCATAACGAATGACCGGGGAGGGTCGCGCCCATACCACACCTTAAAAGGGGAGCATCGCAAGGAGGAATGATAAGAGGTGTTGTAGCAAAATTCAGCCCAATGTAACCCACTTTGACCAATCCTTCTAGTTGGTGGATGAAGCAACAGCAGTAAGTCTCCACGCGCGGTTAACCACTTCAGTTTGACCATCACTCTGCGGGTGATAAGCCGAGCTGCGGTTTAGAGTAGTGTGCTGCAGACGAAACAATTGGCACCAAAATCGGCTGAGGAACACACGATCATGGTCAGAGACAATCTTTGCGAGGGAACCCATGTAGACGTACCACCTCTTTGATGAACACGGAGGCCACTGTTTGAGCAGAAAATGGATGTCGAAGGGGTAAAAAGTGAGCAAACTTACTCAACCTGTCGACCGCGACTAGAATTGAATTTGCGCCATGGGACAGTGGAAGTCCTTCAATAAAGTCCATGGACACATCCTCCCACACCTTTGCTGGAATTGGGAGCGGTTGAAGAAGCCCCGCAGGAGATAATGTCTCGTACTTGTTGCGTTGGCAAACATCACAAGAGGCGACGAAGGATTTGATATCACCCTTCATGCCGGCCAATAAAATTCGGCCAATAAACGCCGATAAGTTTTGAGAAAGCCACCGTGTCCACCGGGTTTAGCGGAAGCATCCTTAGATAGAGCAACAATGATGGCACTGAATGTGGGATCAGCCGAGACCTCTTGAGTAATGGTAGAGATATCAGCTAGAGAGGAAACCATGAGGGAGCAGAGAACCGGGTCAAGTGGAAAACGAGACAGGGCATCCGCTGCCTGATTTGTCGCCCCGGGCTTGTATTGAATCTCAAATTGGAAACCAAGTAACTTAATGAGCCACCTCTGATATTCAGGAGCCACTTCCCGCTGTTCAAGTAGAAACTTCAGCTGCGTTGGTCCTGTCGTACGGGAATTGTCGTCCCAACAAGTAATGGCGCCATTTCTGAACCGCCAACACGATAGCCATAAGCTCACGTTCGTAGGCGGATTTAGCCCGTGCACGCAGGGAGAGGGTCTGGCTAAAAAATGCAATGGGGCGATCAAACTGAGACAACACGGCTCCCACGCCGACGCCGGACGCATCAGTTTCCACCACAAACAGAGCGTTAAAATCTGGTAATGCTAGTGTTGGGACCGCTTTAACAGCGAGCTTCAATTGTTGGACAGCAAAAGAGGCCTCATCAGACCAAGAGAAAGAGTCCTTACGCAACAGTTGAGTGAGAGGAGCAACGATCTTGCCATAGTCACGCACGAACCTCCTGTAGTAACCCGTCAGACCCAAAAACCCGCGTAGTTCTTTGGGGGTGGAAGGCATTGGCCATTGATCCATAGCTTTAACCTTACCTGGATCCGCGCGCACCCCATCCCCCGAGATAATATGCCCCAGATATTCCAGATTGGACTTGGCAAAGCAACATTTCTTCAAATTCACAAAGAGGGAGTGCAGCTGGAGTATAGAAAGAACTTTCTTGAAGATGAGCACGGTGATCGCTCATAGAAGAACTATAGACTAGAATGTCGTCAAAAAACACCAAGACGCACCTGGCGAATAAGGCCCTTGAAGATGGAGTTCATAAGAGCTTGGAAGGTGGCAGGGGGGCATTGGAGAGACCAAATGGCATAACTAAGAATTCATAGTGACCGTCGTGAGTACGAAAAGCCGTCTTCGGAACGTCTACGCCTTCACACGAATTTGGTGGTAGCGGAGCGTAGGTCCAATTTTGAAAAATAGAGGCGCCATGTAACTCATCCAGTGACTCGTCGATGTTGGGAATGGGAAAACGACCGGAATGGTGGCCTTGTTTAAGGATCGGTAATCCACGCAGAACCGCCAACTCTCGTCCTTTTTTTGACTAATAAGACAGGGTGGAGAACGGGCTATTACTCTACGAATCACTCCGGCAAGCATCTCGTCACCAATTTCTCTATTTTCGCATTCGAATCGAGAGTAGCGGTATGACTGGGACACGAATGGGTTCGGTGCCATCTTTCAATACAATTGCATGGTCACACTCCGGGATGGGGGCAAACCCAAGTGGGCGAGCCGGTGGGCGATTGAAACAGACTACGAAACTGATCTAACACATGCTGTACACAGGCCTCAACCCGCGGGAAGGAGGACTCGGAGTTGGAGGAGATAGACTGAAGCATTCCACCAGGAAACCCCCAAGAACTGTATCTAGGGAGCGTTGAATGGATTTGCACGAGACAAGAGCCCTATGTAGAGTTGGGTCGCCTTGAATGATCACATATTTGCCCTCATAGACAAAGGAGATGGTCAGTCGCTGCCAGTCGATTGTGGTCACTCCAATGGTGGACAGCCACTTAACGCCCAAAATGAGATCATGGTCGCGCATACCAATAGGGTAGAAATCAGCGGATACTGTAAGACCCTGGAAGGAAACCTGGATAGCCTTGCATACCCCTGACCCCGGCAGCCTTGCACCACCCCCCACAAACACGCCATAAGCCGCCGTAGACGAGACTGGCAGTTGCAACTCCCGAACCAATGCAGGGGAAATGAAATTATGTGAAGCTCCACCGTCAATCAAAATCACGACATTGCGCCCTCGCATCGTCCCCTTGACCTTAATTGTATGGGGATCCGGTCCTCCTGCTAGGGCATGAGCCGACAGCTCGATGGAAGTGAACTCCCTTGGCTCGTCGGGAACTTCCGAGGGGGAATCATCAGTCGGATCATCATCTACTAGGAGCACATTCAAGGCTTTCTTTGCGCAACGATGCCCCACAAACCATTTGTCATCATAACGATAACACAACCCCTGCTTCCGACGTGCCTGTGCCTCGGACTCCGTCAGGCGCTTGTGCTTCGGGGGGGATACATTAGGGGTTACTGCAGCCGAGGAGCTCGGGCTGGACGAAGAGGAGGAGGATGAACTGGGTTTAGTCAGGCAATTGGGCCTTGGAAGTTATGTCTTTACTTGGGCTGGAGAACGTATGGCTGACCCAATGGGGGCCTTTGGAGTCTGCTTTGGAGCTGGGCCCAACAGCGCTGGATTGGGCTTTTCCTCCACCAAGCCCAAGAGACTCCGTCTCTCCCAGCTTCTTCTCCAGCCTTCCTGCTCGTGCCACCACCGCCTTCAACGTTGATGGCGGCTCCACCATCATCTCAACCCGCAGCCGATCCTTCAACCCATTGATGAACACCGCGATTTTCTGCCTCTGTCAAGCCCTCTTGATGAAGCAGCAGGAGTTCGTAGCGTTGTCGGTACTCACTCACTGTCGTCTATTGCTTAATGGAGAAAAATTGCTGGCACAAGTATAGAGCATCTGCTTCGGTAAACCGCAACGCCAACTGTGTCTTCAACTCCTCCCAAGACTCGAACGCCTGCACTTTTTCTTCCGTCTGTAACCATATCTGGGCTGGCCCTATCAAGCAGATCCGAGCTGCTCTTAGCTTGGTCTCCTCCGTCATATCATGCAAGGCGAAATAATGCTCTGCTTGGTTAAGCCACACCAGTAAATCCTCGCCATTACACGTCGACATCTTGATTTTGCGAACCTCCGTTCCGGATCTATAGGGCTGGGACCTCCGATCTGAGCTCTCCGCTGATAGATCAACGCCTCCCGACCTCGGATCTGGTGGATCTGGTGTTAGGTCACAACCCTGCGGCCTGATCTGTGACGCTTTCCGGATTCCTGCCCCCGCAGGAAAAACTCCTCCATCCGAATAGACAACTCTTGGATCTGACTCTGGATCTGCGATTGGGTATGGATCTGACTCTGGAACTCCGATCTTAAGCCATGGATCGAACCTTCCAACTCCCTGAGCTTGCTCAGCTCCGCCTCTACGGCCTCCATACGCGAATCCGCCTTCGGTGCCATGGCGACAAATGCTCTGATACCACTGATAAACTCCCGAACCACAGTGATGTAATGAAATCAAGCAACAACACTTTATTGAAAATAACACTGGTTGGTTACAGAAGAAAGTTGATTTGCCAGAGGAAGAGATACACCTCACCTCACCAGACGTAATGTCTAACCCAAACAAAAAAAGAACCCCTTACACCGACTTAACATACCCCTTTTATAGTACCCCTCTCAACTAACTACCTCTCCGTCTATTTCCCTGTCCCACGCACACACATACAACTTGGCCTAACTCATTCAAGTGGGCTCGGGTGACCCCGCTGTGGTGAGAGGGCTCCTGGCAGTCAATCCCATATTCCTCTTATCCCTACGTTGATACACCTTGGAAATGAGAGGCCTAACATTGTGCAAAGAAGAATTTGTTAGATACATAAGACTCAGGTGTATAGTCTAATGATCTATCAAAAATTTAACGAATGCAAGTCTTTATTTTCGTTTTATAGATAAAAAAACTCAAGCACACAGTCTAGGTATCTTGTTAGCAGACAGACCATTCTTTGAGACTAAGTAATGTAAAAGAAGGTTTATAAATGTTTGAGTATTCTTTTTGAATATTTTCACAAAATTTTGTGTAATGATGGATTAGTGTTAGCGTGATTTTCATTATTGCCAAATGTGATTTTTTAGTATTTAGATACCCTTACGCAATCAACACATTGATCATTGAGTGTCATAATCATCATCACTGTTCTGCCACTTTGGGTTCCAAACTTCCAATACTGCTCGTAATATGCTGTACCTGTTACATATTGACTGCTCGTGTAGTCGATCTATGATTGAAAGATTGGCACTAGATATAAAAAATGGGACTCCATAGGTAGGAGGGATGGAGATATAGACCTTTCAAATAAATGCATGATGTTGAAGAAATAGGTTTGGCCTTTTGGAATTGATGATTCTTTGTAGTCGTTTGTACCCAGAACGAACTTCTTGTGTATGTGTCATTACATGGTTCTGGTTACCACTTATCATATCGATTCACACGCTGTCTGTGTATCTTTATCCTGTCTTGAATGAATGATGCTATATCTACAAAATTGACTTGTCATCATAAACAAACAAAAGAAAATATCTGTCTTTGCTGTTTCTGATTGTTTGCACTTAATCGAGCACAATGGAAAAGTTTGATCCATGTAGCCGACCCCAATTAATTTGGGACTGAGGCTATATTGTTGTTGTTGTTGCTGCTGTTTCTGATTGTTTCTCAACGGGCGCCATCGTTCCTGGCAGGATGAGGAAACAGAAGACTTTGAAGGACAAGGCACTGTTGTGGATCCAACTAGTCCATCTGAGGAAGTTCACAAGGTGATTGTCAGTTGACACAGCATGATAAAACATACTTTATCTAGTATCAACAGTTCCTATGGATAACAGAATTTTTCTGCAGGATGAATCAGAGACGCCCGAGCTAATAGAGATTCCAATTCAACAAGAGCATCACAATCCAGAGATCGAGGTGGAGCAGAATTATGGAGATGCCGAGTTGGAGCAGCAGCAGTATGTACCCAAACGGCCTTACCCGAATCAGCGAGGAGGTGGCCGAGGAGGCGGTGGTGGACGAAGAGGTTACTCCAATGGGCGTGGTGGAAGAGGTGGAAGGGGTGGCGGGGGCTACCAGAACGGCCGCAGCCAGTATTATGAGCAACCCGGTAATTATTATCCTAGGAACTACTATAATACAAGGGGCAGAGGCGGTGGTCGGGGTGGTGGCTACAACAATCATGGATCAGGTCCTAATGGTGGCAATGCTCAAGCTGTCGAGTCAAGCTAATGAACATTATGTTTTGCGTCTTCGAGGGAGGAAAGCGAAGAACTTCAAATCTGAATCAAATCGTTGTCGGTATGTTGGTTTGGTAAAAAGAAAGTACTGGCTGTTGAACGCGTTCTCCCTAACACTTGTAGTTCTAGTATATGCACTACAAGTCTTTTGACACTATTAACACATTCTCTCTGACGTGCATGCATATATTACTTAGTCTTTTGCTGGCAATGAGATTTCGAAATGATGATCCTTTATTGTATGTCATGTTGCTGGTTGCTGCTTATTATGCTCTGGAGTCTGGGCATTTGAATGCAAATGCATCTGCGCTGGTGAGATGGGGACATTTTTATTAGAAAAAAATGCCAACACTAGATTTATACAATTCAAAGTTGTGTAATTACTTGGCAAAACACATTTTTTGGTTCCCAAGCTTTAAGTGTTTTAGTCCTTCAACTTTGATTGTTGTACATTTGGTCTTTGAACTTTTAAAAAGTGCGTATTTGGTCCTTCCGCTATTAAGACTGGTAAGTTTGGTGATGTGGCTAACGGAATAGGCCAAGTGGCAATGAACCAGAACGACCCAACCTCCAAAAAAAAAAAAAAAAAAAAAAAAAAACCAAAATCAAAATCAGTAGTGCCCCTCCCTTCTTCTCTGATTGCAAGAACTCACCCACCACATTCACCAAATGTGCAGATTCTTCTCCATATGGCGTCAATTATGATCTAATCAAATTAAGATTTGATACTCAAACTTTCATTCAAAAAAAGATATAACATTCTAGCCATTTCGAACAACTAAAGAACATCTAAATCACAAACAACCACCACACAAAACCATCCCATCGATCAAATTCATTTGTATGTGAAGAGATTGAACACGTAATCAACAGAAAAACAGAGATAGGCCAAATTCCACCAAAAAAACCAAAACCACTTCCCCAATCCACCAAATCACCAAAACCTAATCCACCATCTTCAAGATCAAATGACACAACAACAATCAGAAACCACGAAACTAAAACCACGTGCTTCTTCTCTATGGAAACCTATTCCATAGAAAGTGAATCAATGAATAGGGTAGGAGAATTCGTTCAAACAGAGAGGACGATGAGAAGGGACGGTTTGATTTTGGTTTTTTTTTTTTTTTTTGGGTTGGGTTCGACCGTTCAGTAGAAAACCGGCCACGTGGCATGTTCCATTAGCCACGACAGCAACTTAACTATCTCAATAGCGGAAGGACCAAATGTGCACTCTTTTAAAAGTTCAAAGATCAAATGTACAGTAAACATAAAATACTCAAAGTTTATGGACCAAAAGATGAGTTTTGCCTAATTACTTGTTACATGCTAACTTGGAGTTCCTGCAATACGCATTGAAACACGCCTACTGTTATTGCAGTCTTGTTGTGATAGCAGATTACAACTGGAACACAAACTCAAAACCAATATGACCAACGAGAAGGAATAAAGCTAACGTGCTAAATAGTTACGAAAGTAACAAACACTTGGTGGAAAAAAAAGGGAGAATCAAGTTCTGGTCACTGAATTGGCCTCTAAAAGCAGTTGAAAACGCACCAAACCTGAGTTGCAATGTCATCCACCCCACCTTCAACCGCTCAAAATTTAGTTCTTGCACAATAAATGTGCATAAATGGAAAGGGTGCCCAGCAAGTTAAGGCCACGAGAGTCGATGGCCGGCGCGAAGGGTTGTTCACACATCAATTGGACCCCTTTCTGAATATTCTCCGAGGGACCAATTCGACCTGGAAACGCATACGGAGAGTGGATTTCTGCGTTGAAAGTACATGAATTCATTTCTAGCCGTGTAGAGAGGACCAGGAATCATATTCTCTTCAATTGCTCACACACCTCTATCTTTCTCTACTATAAATAAATGAAGCTCTTGCCAGCATTTCCTATCAAACAAAGACTTCGAGCTTTAGATCTTCAAAGCAGCTTTGCTCGAATTAATCTTGGTGTCAAGCAAACAGAAGAGCAATGGGAGCGGCCGAGTCAGTTGAACATCGTAGTTACTCTCGATCTGCATCACTGGCACATCGTAGTTATTCCCGCACTGCTTCCACTGCCTATCGTTCTGCGGTTCGTGCAATCCGTTCGAGCAACGAATGGAGGAAACAGTTCCAGAGCCTACAAGGAACTAATCAACTGGTAAAATGATTGATTAGTTTGGTCTTGCATGGGAAGAGTTTCAGATTTTCTAAGCTAACATGCACACTTGTTTGGTTGGTTTTGTTGGGGATGTTGAAGGTTGTTGTGGACTTCTCCGCGACATGGTGCGGACCTTGCAGAACCATGGAACCTGTGCTGGAAGAGTTGGCTAGCCGATACCCGGATGTGATTTTCGTCAAGATCGATATCGATGAATTAATGGTATTAGTTTTTCTTTGTACTACGATCCAGTAACCACAGTGTTCTAATCAGCTCATAATTTCTAGTTTTTGTCACTACTTTGATTGTAGGATGTGGCCCAGGAGTATGGAGTTCAATCAGTGCCAATGTTCATGCTGATCAAAGAGGGCAAACAGGTTGACAAGTTGGTGGGAGCAGACAAGGGAGAGCTTGAGAGGAAGATAGAGAAGCACAGAGCCTAACAAAGTCAAATCTGGTTGCACTAAGAAGTAATTAGCGACGATTAAAGCTCGTTATAGAAAATATTATTAGTGAAGCAATACATAAGTGGGGAATATGAATTTTGTCATAATTTAGCTAAATATTTTGCCAGTTTTCAGTGACAAATAAAAGATGATGTTATAACTCTATTGGAATTACTAAAGAACTTTTTCCATGAAAATATTTCGATACAACAACAACAAATCTTCAATCCCAAATTAGTTGAGATCAACTACATGGATCAAACTCTTTCATTGCGCTTGATTTAGTACCATGGAAATAGTTGATGCAAAATATTAATTTGCTTGGTCACTAATAGTTTCATTAGTGACAACACTTCTAACATCTTTTGCGACAAAGCTAAATTAAGCAACTATAAGGTTGTTGCTTAACTAAAATAGCGCTGAAATTATAAATAAAGTCTCGATCCTGTAAAAAAATAGCGCTGAAATTCTACCTTTTAGCAACAAAAAAATCTAAAGATCACATTATTTTTTGACATGTTGACGTTTCTTTTCACTAAAATTTTTAGCTAGTCCAGGAATATTTGGTCTGAGGTGCCATATGCAATTCCAACCAACCACCGTTAAAAAAAAATAGGATAATTACCATTGAAAGGTGGATTCACATACAAGATGAAACAGTCAAACTAACTAAAAAAGTTCACCAAATAGTAGCCTCCATTAGTTTGGCATCTTCCGAGGATTCAAAATTCTCTATCTAGAGTAGGAGTAAACAAAAGCCAAGTAGCTTTCAAGGACAAAGAAAGAGGAATCAAGTTCTGATCATTGAGTTGGCCTCGAAAAAGTAGTTGAAAACACATCAAACATGAGGTACAATGTCATCCACCACCACCTTCAACCGTTATTTACTTTGATTCTAGTACTGTAAAATTCGACCCGAAACGTAGACAGAGAATGTTGGAACAACTTTGTTCTAGTGTGTTTGAAAGAAAACATTAGTCCTACATTGAAAAACCAAAAACCACTTTCTTTCTTTGTATATGAAAGCAACTCAACCAACTTTTTTTTAAAGCAAAGGGTTGGAGTGGGGTTAATTTCATAGATGGTCATCCAATTTTACAATTCATAACACTTTGGTAATTAAACTTACAATCGTATCAAATAAGTCACACAACTTTTTAAACTATTTCACAAAAGTCACTTTGGTCACACTTTAATCATTTATGACAAATTTGCCTTTACCGTTGGAGAACAGAGAGAGAGTTGGCACATTTGACATGGTCGGTGGTGTTGAAAGAGGGGACAAAGGAGCCGCGGCAATGCTTGGAGGAGGTGGTGGCGGAGTTAGGGTGAAGGCTGCAGCGGTGGGGGATGGAGAGGCCCTGAGGGCACGGGCTGTGCGGCTGATGAGTATGCAAGATCTCGCGGTGTTAGGGCTTGCATGTGTAGTGATTTTTGCTATTGGGTTCTCAGTGTCATCAACGTCATTGCTGGAGCTTATAGTGATCAAATATCCTTGTGATATAATTGATGGAGGACCCATATTAATTAATTAATTAATGGGTGAATCAACTCCAATTTTTACAATCTATGCAATTCCTCATCCCACTTCAGTCACAAGCATGTTCCTTTCTCATCGGTGCCTAAGTAATTTGTTTAAATCATTCAATTCATATCAGATTCTTCACAAATATAGTTGCACCGTTAAAAAATGTTGTGTTGCTGAGGTATATCTCACCCGTTAAGATGACCTCAACTATCGAAACCATCATTGTCTGTTAGACCAGAGGGACTTGCAATGACTTCAAAGCGTGTAACACTGCCACTTTCCTAAAGGAAGTTTTGCTCTCTACACTGCAAGAGTCAGCAAATATCGTAAAGGATACGATGAAGCAAGCTCAACTTTCACTTTGCAGTAGTGAAAGATGAAAACAAGAGCAGATGCTGGTGAATTTCGAGATGATTTCTTCCTCCCCAAACCTCTTCTCTTATAGAGCACTGGTCATGACCAGTTAGAGTGAAAACGGGGTAGTGGAGCAGTGGAACCGTTTCAACTTCATCCACTCAGTCAAGTATTGAATGAAAATGGGGTAGTGGAACAACAATGGAGTAGTGGAGCAGTAATGGAGTAGTGGAGAGCAGTTTCAACTGCATCCACTCAGTCAATTTAATAACTACCCATTTAATCTCGAAAATGGTAAAAAGTTTTACCCATGGTTAGCTTGCACACACATACACACACGCGCACGTGCCAAGTGTCAAGTGCCAAGTGCGCCTATAAAAGCGCCTAAAATGCGCCATATGCGGCGCGCCGCATGCGCGTGTGGATCACTTTGCATAACACTTGTATTTTCTTTTTACACACACTGTAGTGCAAGAGTATATATACTCTTTAAACTTGAAGTTTCTAACCAATGTGGGACTAAACATTTCTTTTGAAAATGTCCAACATTGTCGATCACCACCACCCTTACGCCTCTTTGTCCCTCCCTGCAACCTTCACCCCATCTCCGCCACCACCCCCTGAAACCACTGCCGTGGCTCCTCAGTCCCCTCGTTCAACACCACCGACTATGTCAAGCTGTCTCCTTTGTTCTCCACATTAAGGACAAATTTGTCATTATTAATTAAAGTGTGACCAAAGTGACTTTTGTGAAATAGTTTAAAAAGTTGAGTGACTTATTTGATGCCATTGTAAGTTTAGTTATCAAAGTGTTACAAATTGTAAAGTTAGATGACCATCTATGAAATTAACCCGATTGGAGTGGGTGACCCAATGAGGTGCACATAGGTGGATATGGGTAATAGGGTGACCCATATACATTTTAAGCCAATGATGGGCCTTAGGCCTTATTGGGCTTTGAGCTTTGGCTTGGTTGGCTATCAAACATAATTTTATTTTTACTACTTAGTCTTTTTAATTTCGGGATTAATTAAAAAATTAATTTAATTTTCGTTTTAATTAACTGTTTTACAGTTAATACAGTTGGAGTGTTGTTAACGGTTGTGACTGTTGAACCACCAACAGGTTTATTAATTTCGAAATTAAAGAGGTGTGTTGTTTGAAGACATCTCTTAAACATCTATTTAAGTCTTACTCAAACATTGATCACTTAATTTATTTTCGAAATATTATTATTGTGAGAGAGAAGAAGAGTAATGTTTGGAAAACTTTCAAATTTTGGTGATCTTAGAGTTTGGAAGAGCAATCCGATTGAATCATGGGGACAGAATTCCGAAGAGGTTTCTTCATCAAACCGTGGAAACAATTCTGTCTTAAGACATTGCGAAAATCGCAACCCTCCAGTTAGAATTTTGTTTGCTTATTTATTTCTGTTTCAAATTATTTTAATTTTGTTTAGTTTATAGTATTAATATATCATTACAAATTGTGTGAAATAACAGAGAATACTTCAGTACTGTTTATTTAAGGATTTCAGTGTTTGGATGAAGCCGAAGGTATATATGAAGTGATAATCCACTATGACAAGGGAATTTGTTGATTAAAGTAAGTTGTCCTTGTAACTTGTAAGGGTGGAGGGAGGACCAAGAATCATATTCCCTTCCATTGCTTCTATACTTCTATCTTATCTCTAACTATAAAAAACTGACACTCTTACAAATAAAATATTCGCGGTTGTGATCGGTGTTGGTCAAGTATAGAAGAGAAATGGGAGCTGCGGAGTCGCATAGAGATTGTTCTGCTTCCGATCACTCACCTGTTTGAGCGATTCGTTCAAGCAGAGAATGGAGGAAAGAATTCCAAAGCCTAAAAGGAAATCAACAACTGGCTCTCTCTCCTATCTCTATCTCACTCCAAAAATAATTTCCTTCAGTATGTTCTACATCCTTTATATCGGACAGACTTGCAAAAATATACTTCCCATGACTTGAAAAGTATAGAATGAATGATTTGGTCTTGTGTGAAGAGTTTCCAATCTCTAAAGGTTTCAAACTGACTTGTGTGGTTGGTTTTTGTAAGACCAGAGGGACTTGCAATGACTTCAAAGCGTGTAACACTGCCACTTTCCTAAAGGAAATTTTGCTCTTTATACTGCAAGAGTCAGCAAATATCCTAAAGGATACGATGAAGTAAACCCACCTTTCACTTTGCAGTAGTGAAAGATGAAAACAAGAGCAGTTGCTGGTGAATTTCGAGATGATTTCTTCCTCCCCAAACCTCTCCTTTTATAGAGCACTGATCATGACCAGTTAGAGTGAAAATGGGGTAGTGGAGTAGTGGAACAGTTAAGCATTGATGCAATGGAGTAATGGAGCAGTCAAACATGGAGTAGTGGAGCAGTAATGGAGTAATGGAGAGCTGTTTCAACTGCACCCACTCAGCCACTCTATTAACTACCCATTTAATCTCGAAAATGGTAAAAATTAATGGTAAAAAGTTTTACCCATGGTTAGCTTGTACACATATACACACACGCACGGCTCACCTCGCATAGCACTTGTATTTTACTTTACACACACTGTGGTGCAAGAGTACATATATACTCTTTAAACTTGAAGTTCCTAACCAATGTGGGATTAAACATTTATTTTGAAAATGTTCAACAGTTTTGTTGGGGATAATGAAGCCGGTGGAGGTCTCGACAATATTTTGCGTACCTGGTAAAGGCAGGGAATTAACCAGAGCTGGTAGAGTTGGTATGTACGTTCGGTTTGCACTAGCTACAAACCATTTAGTGTCCTAACTAGCTCATAATTTCTAGTTGGTTCATCATCTTCTTTAACTCTATTTCTCACATAGGATGTGGCTAAAGCGTACCGAGCTCAGTTTAAGCAAATGCTCATGCCGTTCAAAGAGGACAAACATCGATGAGTTGGTTGGAATGGACAATGGAGAGCTTGAGAGGAAGATAGAGAAGCAAAGAGCCTAACAAACTAAATTCGAATCTTTCAACCATATCACTCTATTTGTCCATCTTATGTATGGTTTGTTAGGTGACATAGGCTTGTTTAATATATATATATAAGCAGTTTGGTTTCACAATTTATGTTTCTGTCGGAGGCCTTATTAACTAAAATCCTTGATGGGAAAGGGGAAAAAAGCGTAAAAGCCGTAAACCATTAGAAGTAACATATATACAAGCTTACAGATAAACATTTCTAGTCAAGAAATGCAAGATAAAGATGAGAACAACATACATGTCAAAGAAGGGTACCTGGTTATAACTTATAAGTGTATGCATTGGAGATTAGAGACGGTAAAGTGAATGCTACTTGGGTAACAATAATATATTAGTCTATATCCACATATCTGCACTAGAAGAAGTTGTAAGTATATTTGTGTTGAAGCAGATGATAAGCGTACCGTTTAAACAGTGTAGGCTTGTTGGATGGTGTCGATGTCAAGACCCTTCAGTCTAACCACTGATTCGACATGACCTTTGAGCGTATGCAGCTCTCTCAATCTGTAACAAATGAGTGTGTATTGAACAAATTAAAACTCAAGGAATCAATGGATTTTTCAAGATCAAAGAAACCGCATACGTTATGTTCAAATTAAAGAAATGAGTGCTGATATCAATGGTTACCTTGCAATTTCAGCTCGTCGTTTGGCTTCCTCAGCCATCTGATTGAGTTCTGTGGTGCGGTCAATGAACATTTTAGTGTCCGGAGGGTGTAATCCATGGAGAGTTCGTTGAGCATGCGCCCACTTGAGTTCTCGTGCCTCCTTGCCGAAATCCTTCTGCCTTGTGAATGCAATCTGACAACAGAGAAATCACAAATAACATAGCCAACATTAGACCATGCATCTTACGCTAAGTTACTAACTCGAGTGAAAATAATAACTGAAGTCCTTACCCTTTGCTCGATAACGAGATCCCAAGCCCTACCGCTGAGAGCATAGCGAGTTATGAATTTGATGAAATCAAGGGGGAAGTAGAAGATTATGTTGTAAAGCCAAATAATTCCTGCCCAACCCCAGCCAATCCCTTCAATTGCTGCGAAGCCCCAATTTGCGTAGACTGCTATCAATGTGGCAATCTGTGCATGGAAGAAATAAGCCTTGGTGTACCAAGGAAAGAAGGTAATTCAAGAGGAACTTGAATAAAATAAATCATTGTAAATTTATAATATCTCACCAGCTGAGCAACCAAGAAGGCTACCACAAGCAACGAGCCAGGTCGCTCAACAAACGACCAACTGCGAGCTCTAGTCACAAATATCAGTGCCTGGCTGATGGTGCTGACTTGAAGGTATACTGCTGAGGCAAGTTTTCTAATGTCATCCCTATCATTTTTTTGAAGGCTCGAGACCTTGAATACCCGCTGAAGAATCAACAATGAAGGAGAGATGATTATGTCAACTATCTGAGCATGAACCAAAATCCCAACCAAACCTACAAATGCATTAGGTGGTGGTGATGGTAATATTGGAGAAAAAGCAAATGCATATATTAATTCAAACACAATGTATTTTTTATTTTTCTACATACTAAAACTGAAATCTCCTTTGCAAACAAGAATGTTTCAAACATATGAAGTTGGTCCATATTGCTTAAGACCATTTATCTGGCAGCAGATGCTAATCTAAGTAGTTTACTGGTTGTGATGGCGTAGAAGCCAACACGTACATAGATTCAAACAAATGGCAAGAATCTACATATCGACAGTAATATCTATTCCAAACATATGACCTTTCCACATATTAGAAGTCGACATATATTTTGTTCGCACACATTTACTAAATTTTAAGAAGCGAATAAAGAAGCCCGGACAACGAATTTTCTGCAGGGCTTCAAAAACTTCCTAATGTTAAGTATGTTATTACAAGTTCATTAAATAGAGAGCATGAGCATTTAAGTGGAGATGCACTGCTATACTCACAGGAAAGAAATCTGTCTTGTATGCAGCCCAAAAGAAAATGACAGTCATCATTGCCAAGTAACTACCAAGAATTATGCCAGTCGCAAAGATTTCGGCAAGTTTCCAGCTGTCGGGCAGAGGAGATGGCTTCACCCTATCCTTTGATATTGTCATGATAGTACCTAAAGCATCACATTTAGTGACATATATGGATAAATGTGTGGCTTATGCTATAAAAGAAGTCAGCCTTACTACTACAGCAAGAAACAATAAATAAACAAGAAACACGATGTAGCATAAACAAAAGGAAGGAGCACAAACCATCATTTAGGATGGCTATGATAAGAACCATGAAGGGAGGAAAGTCAAACTCCCATATAAGAGCAAGCAGCATGAAACCAAGCTGTCCCAGAAATTTAAGAACAAATTAGTGAAAATGAAGAAAATAATGATAAGAAAAACATCAGCAAACTATCAACTAAAAAATAATAATGCTTTCCTAAGCCCTAGACTTTTGGCTGGCAAAATTTGCTGAAGTGATCTATTCATGTTTCCCTAATCTATTATCAACAGCATGCTAGTAAGCTAAGTATGCATTTCACCAAGCCCAAACTTAACTTCCTAAATTAAGGCGCCATATAGATGTGAATATAGAAGCATTTCTAGATAAAAAAATAAAAATAAATTTTTTTTGAAACACCACTCAAAACTGTACTTACCACAATACGAATAGTTATGGACACTGCATATATCTGCAATGAGATGGGAAATTTTTTTAACAAATCAAACCATAAAGAGCACGACATTTCGTTAAAAGTTAAAAATAAAAAAGTTGTTACACGTTATTTGAGGGGTAACCCTATTATTTGAAAAATAAGATGTCTTTGAAAGTTTGATCCTCCTTGGGCACAATGTATGTAAGACAATGATTACCGTATAGTTTTTCATCCTTTGAAAGATAGCTCGACTAGTCAAAACAGCGCTAATGATAACACTAAGGCCGGGTTCTGTTAAAACAATGTCAGAAGCACTACGAGCTGCATCAGTTGCATCGGCAACAGCTATTCCAATATCTGCTTTCTTAAGAGCAGGAGCATCATTTACACCATCACCAGTCATTCCGCATATATGTTTCCTAGCTTGCAAACGCTTTACAATTTCATATTTGTGTTCTGAATCAACATAAAGAATGTTACCAATCGGATCAAGCAAGTGATATTCAACACACAGGAAAAGCAAGAAAATGGAGTTGACCAAAAGTCTACCAGGAAAAACACCAGCGAAGCCATCGGCTTTCTCTATCAGATCATCAACAGGCAAAGCTGCAATTGTCTCATCTTTGTTTTGGCCTAGCAAAGCAGAAGATGGGTACATGTTGGTTCCCATTCCCAGGCGACGCCCCGTTTCCTTTCCTATTGCTAGTTGATCACCTATCAGGAAAGATTTTGAACAAATTAGCACATAAGATGGTTGATAATTATGTCCCAAATAACCACATGAGAATTCCAGTGATAAGCTCTATAGCATGTCCAGTATATCTGATTATCTTGCATGGAACACCATTTCAAAACTCCAAGGAACTGAGAGCTAAAAGTAGCCCACCCGTGATCATTTTAACATTAACGCCAAGATTAAGGGCCCTCCTTATTGTATCAGCACTGTCGTGGCGGGGTGGATCAAAGAGAGGCATTAGGCCAATGAAGTGCCAGGGACCTCCCGGACTCTCCTTCCTTCCCTTTGGAACTTCCTATCAAGTACAAAACTACCCAAGTAAGAATAGCTATGAAAGTGATACATGTGAGAAACAAGGAAAGGAAAATCAGATGCATTGGATCTCAAAAAAGAAAACAAGATTCCACCTGGTATGCAACAGCCAGAGACCTTAGGCCCCTCTCTGCGAATTTATCTATGACAGCATGAACTCTACGCTCAATGTCCGATTTGTTGTAAGCAAGATTCAGAATCTGAAAGCACATAACGAAAAAACAAAGTATAACTATACGATGCCATTTGGAAATTCAACAAATAAAACTAATAGAAGAAGAAAAAAGTACCTGTTCTGGTGCCCCTTTGCTAACTCTATGCATTTTGCCTTCACCATCAATATATGTTAGAGCTGTTCGCTTGTCAGTTGGGTTGAATGGAAGGAAATGGACTTCTTGAATGCCAGCTCGTGCCTTTTAGATTGGTGGTCATGTATAAGACGAGTATAGAAAAGAGGCAATCAGTGATCAAACAATATTCGTAAGAGAACCATGTCAATCGAAAATTAATTGGAATAAAAAAAAATTAATTTTATGGCGCAACCATAGAAAATCAAAGAATTGTTGATCGAACATAATCACTATGAACGGGTCACTCTACCTCCTTTGGATCAGCAAGCATCCCAACTATTGCAGCGTCTATTGCATCTTGGTTTTCAACACGAGAGGCTCGAGCTGCCATCAAAACAACAGTATCTGGGTGCACTCCTTTTGCTAAAACCTGGATGCAAAAATTAAGGCACAGTTGATCAAACCAAGGCTCCTACTTTGTGTCCTTGAGAAGATGCCAATCACGTAGGGAGTCCCCTCTTACCTCAATAAGATTCTTATCAACTGTGAGCTTGTTTAGTGTTAAAGTTCCAGTTTTATCACTGCAGAGCACATCCATGCCAGCCATCTCCTCTATTGCTGTCATTCTCTTTGTGATAGCTCCCTACATTAGTAGATTAACTACTTAAAACACTGGCATTCCTCCAGATATATAATTAGAGCAATCAGAACCATGAAAAGCCATCTCGGTCCAACCTGTTGAGATAAACGATGTGAACCAATTGCCATCGTAACTGATAGAACTGTTGGCATGGCAATGGGAATCCCTCCAATGAGAAGTACCAAAAGGTTGTCAATTCCTGGACGATAGGGCCTGTGTTGGATCGGGTACATTACAATAATCTCAATAATCATCCCCACAGCAATTGAACAAATGCAGAAGTTCCCAATAGCAGTCAAGACCTAGAGAAAATCCAGGAGATAAAAGGAGCAGCGAATAAGAAAATGCAAACAACCACATCTTATGACCAACACCTGAAAGATCAAGTTCCATATCACAATAGTCTCACTTTTTGAAAGTGTCCCACTTGGTTTGTGGAGTCTACAAGATGGGCAGCTTTGCCGAAGAAAGTATGAACACCGGTGGCAATCACCATTGCTTCAATCTCTCCTTGTTTACAAGTCGAACCTGAGTAAACACCATCCCCTGGACCTTTCGTCACCGGTAAGGATTCCCCTGTCAAAGCAGACTAGTCTCCCAAACAAGGGTACAAGTTAGCAACAGCAAAGAGGTAACATAGAAGTAAAATCACTACCACATCAGACATAGTATATACACCTGATCAATCTTCAACGGGTCGCCCTCAAGAAGCCGAGCATCAGCAGGAACTATATCCCCAAGTTTGACACTAATTATATCCCCAGGAACAAGGACAGATGCATCTTCTTCACTCCATTTTCCATCTCGCAGAACCTAGATTTCAATTCAAATTGAGTTGTAAAACCTAAACAACAACAGCAAAGCCTCAATCCCAAATTAGTTAGGGTCGGCTACATGAATCAAACTCTTCCATTATGCTCGATTTAGTGCACTTAATAGCATGCTTTCCAAATCCTTTAAATCTTTCCTAATAAGTCCCAACTTAGTTTAGGTCTACCTCGCATCGTCTAATTTCTTCATGTTCTACCTAGTCAAGTTTTCTAACTAGGGCATTTGCAGGTCATGTCATTGGAGGAGTTATAAAACCAAAACTTAGCCTAAAATCAATTATCTTTCAAAACCCATGCAATCTGAACAACTCAAAACACGAGAATCACTAAAAGGAAGACATGGGTGGCTTCAACATGGGCATACCTTGGCTTTGGGAGCAAGACGAGCCATAAGCGCAGCGGCGGCATTGCCCGCGTTGTTCTCCTCAATGAAACTGATTGTAGAGTTTATGATAAGCAAGGCAATGATGCCAACAAAGTCCTGCCAATCAGGGGGTTTACCCTGCAATGAAAGAAGAACATTAAAACAGAGTAGTCTGGGCTTTAAGATTAAACTTAAAACCTCCATTGATGAGCAAAATTTTAAAAGGGGCAGTTCACAGTTGGTCTTACTCCTCCATTAGCGAGTGCAATAGCCATAACGGCTGCAGCCTCCATGACCCATGACAAAGGGTTCCACATAAACTCCAAAAACTTCAAAAATTTGCTCTCCTGAACAAAACCCATATCGAAAAACCATCAAATTCGAACAAACAAGGACATCAACAACAAAAACTCGAAAAACCCACAATTTGTACACGCATGTAGAGTGACGCACCTGCTTTTCTTCAAGCTTGTTGTGCCCAAACACGGCCAATCTCTCCTGCGCAGCCGCAGTAGTGAGACCTTCTCTGCTACATCTCAGATTGTCAAAAACTTCTTCAATTGGGATGTTCTCCTGCACCCGACAAACCCAAAATCAGATACCCAAAAAAGCACAAAAGCAGACGAACGTGATTGAAGCGAAATGGTTTTGATTTTTGAGCAAACCAAGTCGACAGCCTCCTTGAGCACCGCCTCTAAAACTTGAGGCTTCTCCATCTCTCCAAAACAGGGTTGTGTTTGCTTAGCAGATGAAGACAACAGACCACAACAACTTTGGTGAGAACTGAGAAGTACAGTTGAACCAACACAAGAGGACAGAGTGCTCTGTTTTTTCAGGAGTGACTTGAGTATCACTACTATGTTTTTAGAGCACGACTCTCTCGTTTTCCCGAATAAAACGGGGTACAGAAGATCGTGTACTTGCGGGTACATTTGGTGTTGTTAGTACTCATCTCGCATTTATGTATAACGGTTAAAAAAATGTTGGAGTCCCTTGATACCCTCATCAAATTGTTGTGTCATAACTCTTAACCGTATGGAAGGATGATCAATTTTGGGACGGTACATTCATTTCCATTTAGATAGTGTCCATTTAGGGTTGGGCAGCGATTTTTCAAAAATCGCCCAAATCGTGTAAACCGCATGGTTTGATCTGGTTTTTAGAACTCGCGATTTGGGGGCGGTTTAAAAAACTTAAAAACCGCAGAATCGCGGTTTGGTCGCGGTTTTCATTTAAAAAAAAAACCGCTGTTTCACCAAACCGAGGGTATTTTAGTAAATACCCAACATTTATTTGTTCTAATCTATTTGTTTTTGTTGTAACTTTTGAGATGAACTTGGATTTCTAACTTTGATTGAGTTCTTTTTGGTGAATGATTGGTTATATATGTTTTGTTGTATCTTATATTGAATTTTTGATTAACAATTGAACATTAAACATGTATGGACTTTATGGTATGTAATATGTATGATTGTTTTCTTTTCTTTTCTTTTTTCTTTTTTTGTTTTTTTTTAATGGGACGGATGAAAACCGCGAAACCAAACCGACCAAACCGCGCAAACCGCGGGCCGTTTGGGTGCGGTTTTGATGGTTCGCGGTTTGGTGGTGGTTTGCAAATCGGTCAAACTGCGAACCATCGGTTTGGTCGCAGTTTGATGGTTTCCACCACCAAACCGCGGTTTGCCCACCCCTAATGTCAATAGAGTGTTTTAAAAAGGTCATCCTAGCATCTTCATTTTTTTTATTCGCAGTGGTAAATGTGGATTGAAATTATAGATTGGTGTCTCCTTCATCCAAAAAAAACGAAATTATGGATTTGTGTCACCTAGTAGACGTAGGAAGAATTAATAACTATCGTAGAAAAATTCACCAAAGTACACATGTATTTAGTTTTAATGAGGAAATTAGGGGTGAACATTTTTTTATTCCGGGTAGTAGGCAATAACGCCTTGTGGGAAGGCGCCATCTACGTGGCATATGACGTGGCCAATTTTTTTTTTTTTTTGTGGAGACACTGATAGCGCCTTCGCAGAAGGCGCTATCAGTGTACATGTCCACATCGACATGTCCACGTGGACCGACGTGGACGTGGACAACAGATGGTTTCCCCCGTCCACGTGGATCGGATAGCGCCTTCGCAGAAGGCGCTATCAATGTACATGTCCACGTCGACATGTCCACGTGGATCGACGTGGACATGTACACGATAGCGCGCCGCGAAGGCGCTATCGTGTCCACGTGGACGAAGAAGGGTTTTCCGGTCCACGTGGATCCACGTGGACCGGAAAACCCGTGAGACAGGGCGCAGATAGCGCCTTCTCAAAAGCGCTATCGCACCCCCACTTGTCGTCTTCCAAACCGACGCAGAGAATCTATGCGTCGGTTTCTTTGCTTTCCGTGAGGGTAGGGGTAGGGGTAGGGAGGTGGTAGGTCACGGGTTTCTTGTGGCGAGTGGGGTGGGGCGGCTATTTAAGGAGGAGGGAGAGTGGGAGCGATCCGTGGAGAGAGACACCGAGGAGGGAGGAAGAAGGAGGCGATTATCTTGCGATTTTTGACTGGCGGCGGTGCATACGCGCGGCGGAGACGGAGGAGAGGAGGTGCGGCGGGGTCACCGGAGCAAGGAGCGGCGGCTCTCAGCAGCAGCAGCGGCAGTGGTACGTGGAGGCATTTGCGTGGCAGTGGTGCGTGGAGGAAGAACAGCGGCCCACGGGCAAAGCGGAGGAGGATCTCCGGGCAGAAGCGAGAGGAGGAGGAGGAGCGGAGCGTGGCCATATACACGAGAGAATCCCGAGTGGAGTGGAAGGAGGAGGTAATTAAGTTTGTTTAAGTTAGTTAAGTGTAGTTTACTTAGTTTGTTTTAGTTAGTGAAGTTTAGTTTAGTTAGTTTGTTGAAGTGAGTTTAGTTAAATAAGTTTAGTTAATTTAGTTTGTTTAAGTAAGTTTAGTTAATTTACCGAAGGAGGAGGTATGTTTAGTTAATTAAGTTAGTTTAAGTTAGTTTAGTTAGTTTAGGTTAGAAGTTTAGTTTAGGTATTGGTGGTTAGTTTAGTTAGTTAAGTTTGTTTAGTTAGTTAAGTTTGTTTAGTTTAGTTTAGTTTATTATATGTATTTATGTTTGTTAAGGTTAGTTAGTTTAGTTTGGTTAATTTAGTTTAGTTAGTTTGTTTAGTTTGTTAAGTCAATTAAGTTGCGTTATTCTTGGTCTTAAGGTTAGTTAGTTTAGTTAGTTTGATTAGTTAGTTTGTTTAAGTTAGTTTAAGTTTATGTATTAGTTTGGTTAGTTTAGTTTAGGTAGTTGAGGAATTTAGATTAATTTTGGTAAGTTAGTTTAGTTAATGTAGTTTGTTTAGTTATCACAATGTTGCAAGATATGTTTGCCAAATTTGTTTAGATTAGTATATTTTAGGTTGTTTACATTGTTAATATATAGGGACATAGGTGTTGTTAATTCGCAAATCAATATTGAATCGCAATTACACCTAACTGCATGCGTGCTAATAAGAAGCTAGAATTACTATATGACCTGAAAGTAATAGAGAGTCGCCAGTCTTAACACGGCCAATCATGTGCATCCCCGATTCAACGCATGATTCCCCCCATGATGCACCTACCTCCAATACACAAAACTCCACAAACATATATGTTATATTTTATGTTAAGGACCTAAATTTTTGAATCCATATAGATAGTAGACTAAGCTCATTTAGACTTTGAATTCGTTGCGATCCACTTAAGTTTCATGAACACATCCACACTTTTGTGTTTTTGTTTTTTTGGATATGTTTATGTTTTATTAGGTTATTTTAGGTTACGATTGGTTCACACACTTTGGGTAATTTATTTTAGATCAGGTTACGTGAGTTAATTAACTTACTTAAGGTTAGTTTTCAATTATTATTTGGGTTCATGTTTGCTACGGTTACTTGGGTTAGTTAATTGTGATTAGTGTAATTAAGGTCTGTTGTTGGGCAATTTTAGCTTGGTACTGCTCCTTAATTAGGTTTGTAGATTTTTTTTGGTTAATGCTGTTAACTGAGCATATATATATAAAGAAAATTGTCTTATTTTCTATCTACGTTTTCAAAACATTATTGAGGACATATAGTCAAACTCTATCCTAAATACATCATCTTTGTTATGTTCCTGCGGGTAATTGGTTATTTTATGTTAGATTAGGCTAACTTAGTTAGTTAAGTTATTTGAGGTTAGTTTTCATTTATTATTTGGGTTAGTTAAGCTGTGATTAGTTTTCTTGAACTTTGTTGTTTGGCAATTTGAGGTAACTACTGTTAGTAGGTTAGGTTTGTTAGTTGACTTAGGTTAGGTCAGGTTATGACTCGTTATTTGGGTAAATGTTTACTTTTATATGCTATGTTTAGTTTTGTTATAGCTGATTTATTATACTCTTTGTGTTCTAAACTAACGAAAATACAATGTTATTGCAGGAATATTTCGTTGGAGAGGAAAACCGGAGGAAACAAGTAAGTTCATTAATTTAATATTTTCATCATAATTTATTTAGGTTAGGTTATGGTTTGCATGATATATAGGGACATAGGTATTTTGTTTATGAAGAACGGTTGATATGTTTATTTATTGAACGTTATTACACATAAAATGTAAGTGCGAAAGAATGAGTATGCTCTGTAGTTGCGCTATTATTGCGATCTTCTACATCAGAAAGTTCGATTGCGCTTTATCACCACATGATTGTCAACTAATTCCCTTAACAAATTTGTGCAATTGTATGTAACATCTTTACATCCAATTTCAAAACATTATGTAGGGCATGTCACAAAGAAACATCCCTATTCTATTCTATGCGTACGGCTCCATTGTTAATGGGGTCAATGGCATCGCGTGACTCACCCCCCATCGGTAGTGTTGTGGGTGAATTTTTGCGTCTAGTGCCCGTGAAATGATTGATGACGTTTGTAACGCGTTCCCTATCTCATCGACGGATATTATAGTTCATATGACTTATCGCCACATGATGCCTCTCCCGGAGGCTCACATTATTACGTTCTGTGTTGTTGAATGATGCGACACACTTCGACTTGATGTGGGATACGGTGGACAAATTACCAAAGACCGCAACGGTTGATATATATTTAACATTTGAGTCAGTCGACTCAATTCAAAATCGTACGACTCATTCGCAAGTTCTTGACGAACGTAGTGGCACGCCAGACGCAGACTTACTAGACATGGACAGACTGCACATGCAATCCCCACCGAATGACGTCGTGCAAGAGGGGTTCGTTGCTCCATTACATGAAGATAATAATGCCTATACCGACGATGACGATAACGACGACGAAAATAACGAAACTGATGAGGAAACGCATCACAACGAAGAAGTTCCATCAGTTGCGGTTTGGGATGACGTTAACGTTTGCACAGATGATCCAAGATATGATCCTCCGGGTGCGGAGAATGTCGAAGATGATGAGCAATTTACTATCGATGAAGAGATTATGTTGGAGGAAGCTAGTGACGATGAAGTTCACCAACCAATACCGGGATATAACGAAATCGATTGGGAGGTGGCTAATTCAACGGCGACCCAACATTCCCATAAGCCAACTTGGGGGGACATCCCTAACTTCGATTT
The DNA here is from genome assembly GCA_039657325.1 of Stephania cephalantha. Taxonomy (NCBI): domain Eukaryota; kingdom Viridiplantae; phylum Streptophyta; class Magnoliopsida; order Ranunculales; family Menispermaceae; genus Stephania; species Stephania cephalantha. The sequence goes on from CM077573.1 coordinate 48,414,640, forward strand.
GGAGATAGGGATGTGTTTTGACAATAAAAATGATTTACAACATGCCGTTAAAGTGTGGCATGTTAATAGACATTGTCAATACCATGTGATGGAATCGACTACAACTTCGTGGGCGATTAAGTGCAGATTTCCACAACACGGGTGTATGTGGCGTCTTCGCGCATGTTTCCGAAAGAAAACACTATTATGGGAGATAACACGAGTTAGAGGTACCGCACACGTGTATTAATCCCAACGTAGAACGCGGTCATGCCCAACTTGAAGCCAACATGATGGCGCGAGAGATCCAAAGCGTCGTCAAAACCGATCAAGGTGTCACGATCAAAACATTAATAGAAATAATAAAGAAAAAATACGGACACGAAGTCAGCTACAAGCTAATGTGGGATGCCAAGAGGAAAGCAATTGCATGGGCTTTTGGAGATTGGGATGAGTCGTACGCTCAGTTACCAAGATGGTTGGCGGCGGTGAGGAGTAAGAGTCAAGGGACAAGAATCGAGTGGTCGCACAGACAATGACATGATGATGAAATAAGTACCGCGTCTCCACAATTTCGTCGTGTGTTTTTCGCATTTGAAGCTTCAATACATGCTTTCAAGTTTTGCAGGCCTCTGGCTCACATTGACGCGACATTCCTATATGGCAGATACAGTGGGAAGCTCATGATTGCGTTATCTGTTGATGGAAATGGTCACATATTACCGGTTGCATTTGCCGTTGCAGAAACCGAATCAACTGATTCGTGAGGGTGGTTTTTTGCCATCTTTGCGCAAACACGTGACAGATAGAGAAGGGATATGCGTTATTTCTGATCGTCACCCTGGCATTTTGGAGGCGGTCAACATCCCAATCAACGGCTTTTGTCCCCCGAAAGGGTACCACCGTTATTGCTTGCGACACTTGCTTAGTAATTTCGGCACACACTTCAAAAATGTTGTCCCCCTGAAAGTACTCCTTGGTCGAGCAGCTGTTCAACATCAAGAACGAAAATTTATTGCGTGCATGGAGCGTTTCACATACTTATCTTCACGAACGCCACAATGCCTGCAATATGTCAATGCCATCCCCAAAGAACTTTGGACCCAAGCGCACGACGGAGGCATGCGGTACGGATGGATGAATTCTAATGGTGTTGGTAAGTACAAAATACAATTTATTCTTTGCACTATAATACAGTAAATATTTGGCGAACCAATATTACTTACTAGAGTTTCATCGGAAATTGCAGAGTGTTTTAACGGGGTCTTGAAGGGTGCTCGATTCTTGCCAATTACTGCGTTGACTCAGATGATATACTACAGATTGGTGACGTACCACGATCAACGCAACCAGGAAATCAATGCGGCAATCTCAAACGGACAAGTGTACACGGAATATGTCATGGAGAAACTCACGAAATATGAGAAATCCGCAAGGAGGCATCACGTCACGTTGATCAATCGAGACATTGGTGAGTTCCAAGTGCAGACTGGAAGACATGGAGATCGCATGCATAAAGGCAACAACACACAAGTCGTCATCTTAAAGGACCAAGGGTGTGCGGTTGTAATAAATGGCGATCGTTTGGTTTCCCTTGCTCACACGTGTTAGCATCATGTGTGTTGATTCGAGTGAGCTACGCGCAGTTCATCGAGCCATACTATAGGTTAGATGTGTACGCACAGTGCTACTCGTACAAATTCAAGGCCATCCCAGATGAGAAGTATTGGCCGACTTTTGGGACGAAAATCATACCCGACCCCAGGCGCAGACGTGGCCGAGGGAGACCTAAGGGATCGCGTAGACATACCGAGATGGATCTTCCTAATGTGCAAAGACCTTTGCGATGTGGGATTTGTCATCAAGAAGGACATAGAAGAACAACATGTCCAAATAAAGACCGTGAACGAGTACCAACTAGGAAGAACCGTTGTGGTATATGTCGTTTAGAGGGACATAACAAAAAAAATTGTCCGATGAGACCTCAACCATCCAATGACAACCTATAGTCGATTTTGTATATTGTGTGAAGTAACTTAAGTTCGTACATATGTTGCTTATGAGCATTTTCGTCGTGTGTTTTTGTGTGAACATTTATTAATTACTTATCGTTTGGTTGCGTACAACACTCATTTTATTTTTCTAACATTATTTGTAGTTGTACTGCAATGGATCTAGGTCCTTCTGATCCATCACTATTGCAACTCCAATCTACACACAGATCAACTCGAATATGGAGGGGCGAGGTAACCTTTTTTACATCAATACGTCAAATTTACATCAATAATGTATCAAAAACATACATTAATACACTATCAAATACAAGGTGTACGAAACAATGCGTGTACGTCGAAGACGTGGGGTCGTTGATCGAACGATGCAGTATCATTCTAGGATGATCCCATATCTTCGTTCCAGTGGGTTCTATGGGATATCTCGGGTAGCATTTTTCAGCCTTGATTGGGCTTTGATTACTGCGTTTGTAGAGAGATGGCGCCCTGAGACGCATACATTTCACATGCATTGTGGGGAGTGCACCATTACACTTCAAGACGTGCAGGTACAACTTGGATTACCTATCGAAGGTATGCCTGTGACGGGAACGACGGACACAGACTATGCTGATGTCTGTGAGAGGCTACTTGGACGAACTCCTAGTGGAGATGACGTCGTTGGATGTAAACTTAAGGTCGATTGGCTTGAGCGTAACGTACCATCAATAGATGATGATAGCGATGAGGAGTCGGTCCAACGGTACGTTCGATCGTACATACTACAACTCATCGGTGGTTGTCTTTTCGCCGACAAGTCTAATCGATTCGTCAATTTGATGTTCCTACCATTGCTGGAGGATTTTCAAGTAGTTGGACAATATAGTTGGGGGAGTGCATGTTTGGCTTATTTGTACAGGGAGTTGTGTCGCGGATCTCGCGCAGGGGCACATGAGGTTGCTGGCGCGTCAATTCTTGTACAACTGTAGGCATGGGACAGATTCCCATTCATAGCACTCGACGCCTCCGTGTTTCTAGAGCTCAACCGCGAACGGTCGATGGCCAAAATATGCTTATGGACGTTCCACTGGGACACATGTATTAAAGTCGTTTTGGCATTAATTTGATAAAAAAGATTGTCCAATTCCATTTATCTTAACTTATTGTTTTCTACGCAGATGGCTCGATGCATTTTCGGTTTCACAAAGTACGACGCACGTCGTATCGTCTTACCGTGATGCACTCGACTCGCAAAGGCATGAGGATGATGTGGTATGGCAACCATATACTGAACTCATGGGGTCTATTCCCGATTTCTGTACAAATGGTCACGGGAGTTGGCTATCGACGTGTCCCCTTATTTGTTTCCACATTGTGGAGTGGCATCGACCAGAAAGGGTTATGAGACAATTCGGCATGGTACAAGTGGTGCCACCTAATTGTGCTTACGACGCCCAACTGCACCGCCTCGAATTGCGTGGACATCATCATGAAAATTGGGTGACTTTTCACGCAAGATACTTACACATGTGGGAGCATCGTGGGGACACCATTGCCACAGCGGCAGTTAATGAAGGCCACGATCACGAAGAATACATGACGTGGTATCGCTCGGTCACTAGGAGATTCATTGGACACGACGGGGCGTTACGTGACTACTCGGTAATCTCCTAACTATTTATTTTCCTCGAACATCCAATATCTTATATTGCGTGCTTTGACCTCTTATATTTTGTATATCAGCGTAACTTGGTGCATCGATTGAGGCGAGTGTTTATCGAGGATGGGTATGAGCAAGGTCTTCCGGCGATTGATGAAGGGATTAAAATTTTAGATGAAGATGAAAGGCAACGGTCTAATCTTTCGCATGACGGAAATGACGACGAACAAGGCATAAATGAGGATATTGAACAGGAAGATGAAGAAGACGACCAGGGCGAACCAAACATAGAGGTAAGAAGAAGACGAACACGACCGGAGACTGTGCGGGAACGAACCGACGTCCTCGTCCACCACGTCCATAACCGACCGAGATTGGTGCGAGAGAGTAGCAGACGTTCTCCTCCAAAGACGTACATCTCGTTCGAGAGTGAGTAGAACGTAAACCGTTGGCGAGAGTAGCCAACGATCATCCCCACCAACTCATTCTCCTCATGGGTACATTCTGCATCGTCCACACCCCTGCAGAACCACAAATGTTTGTACCCCGGCCGCCGAGCGTGAATCTTCCTCCTTACTATTTTGATCCATACGCACTGGGCCGTCGTCTTCATATGTGGACCATGGAATGCCTCATCCTCAAATGTATCCGTCATCGCCTCAAGTACATGCCTAGTCCATATACTCCTACTCCTCATACTTACAATATGCTATATGGTGGAGATCCCTCATTTATGAACTTGTTGACCATGCATGACCTCATGTTCCTTTCCCCAACCCCATACGGGAAGCCAATATTTTGGGATGGTTCCACCTCCTATTTTGGGAGCATGAGTAGCAGAGGTGAGTCGAGTGAAGCACCAGAGGAAACGCATCAATCTACTCGACGTAATTCAATGCAAGACCAGCCACCTCAACAACCTCAACCGGATGTACAAACACAACGTCCAACTAGACAAAGAGTACGTCCGGTTTGCATCACCGAGCAACAACGTCAACGTAACCGCCGAAATAGACCTGCAGATGAGTTTCTTGATGTCATGGTGATTTGTAGATAACTTATATATTGGGTTAACGGAGTACGTGTATACAACCTTCTCATTGAAAAAACATATTTCTCATGTTTTCCATATTATTATAATGTCGTAACTGTGATTACACTTCAATAGTTAGTTTAATTTGTAAGTTAGTTTAGATTATATGTTTAATTTAACATAAGTGGTTAGCTTAGTTAGATAGGTGTAGGTGGTTAGGTTATATTACTTTAGTTTGGTTAGGTTAATTAGCTTAGTTAGTTAAGTTAGTTTAGTTTAGGTGTTGAGGTTAATTTAGTTTAGTGTAGTTGAGTTAGGGTATGTTGCTTAGTGTAGTTTAGTTAATTTAGTTTACATAGTTAGGTTAGGTTAGGTTATTCGAGTTTAGTTCACATAGTTACGTTAGGTTAGGTTGTTAACAAGTAACTATCGAGCTAGTTGGTTGTCATCTGTAGTTTCGTTTGGTTGTTTAGTTAATCGTTTCTTGGTTGTTCGTTTTGCTAGTTAAGTTAGTTATTTTAGTTTACTAAGTTTGTATTGTTTAGGTGGTTAGGTTAGTTAAGGTTAGTTAGGTTAGTTAAGGTTACTTAGTTTACTTTGGTTAGTTCCATTTAGTTAGTATGTATAGTTTTCAATTAAGTTAGTTTATTTTTTGTTGTTTGTGTGAGAATCGTCACGGTCTTCATTGAACTTCAACACAAAACACACCACAATGTCATGCATTATTTTAGGTATGCAACACACGTGCTACTTTTGATTAGTTTACTTGATTGTTGTTGGGCAATTTTAGGTTAGTATAGTTAGTTAGGTCAAGTTTGTTAGTTGACTTAGGCCACGTCAGGTTATGACTCATTATTTGGGTAATGATTTACTTATTTTGGTTGTTTGTTTAGTTAGTTAAGTTAGTTATTTTAGTTTACTAAGCTTGTATTGTTTAGGTGGTTACGTTTGTTAAGGTTACTTAGTTTACTTTGTTAGTTAGTTTAGTTTGGTTATGTTAGTTAGTTAGTTAGTAAGTTTACTTGAGGTTAGTAAGTTACTTAGTTTAGTTTGGTTTGGTTTGGTTAGGTTAGTTAAGGTTAGTTAGTTTAGTTTAGTTAAGGTTAGTCAGTTAGTTAGTTTAGTTAGTTTGGTTAGGTTATTTTATGTTGGTTAGTTTAGTTTAGTTTAGTTAGTTAGTTTGTTAGTTAGTTAGTTAGTTAGTTAGTTATATTTAGTTAGTTTTGTTAGGTTAGGTTAGTTAAGGTTAGTTAGTTTAGTTAAGGTTACTTACTTATTTAGTTTTGTTTGGTTTGGTTAGGTTAGCTAAGGTTAGTTAGTTTAGTTTAGTTTATTTAGGTTAGGTTAGTTGGTTAGTTAGTTAGTTGGTTAGTTAGTTAGTTAGTTAGTTAGTTAGTTAGTTAGTTAGTTAGTTTGTTAGTTAGTTAGTTAGTATAGTTTGGTTAGGTTAGTTATTTTGGTTTATTTTGGTTAGTTAAGGTTAGTTTAGTTTGTTAATTAGTTTAGTTTGGTTAGGTTACTTAAGGTTAGTTACTTTAGTTTACTTTGGTTAGTTAGTTAGTTAGTTAGTTTGTTAAGTTAAGTTAGATAGTTAGTTATTTAGTTTAGTTAAGGTTAGTTAGTTATTTACTTTATATTGGTTTGGTTATGTTAGTTAAGGTTAGTTAGTTTAGTTTACTTAGTTACTTAGTTAGTTAGTTACTTAGTTAGTTAGTTAGTTAGTTAGTTAGTTAGTTTAGTTAGGTTAGGTTTAGAAAATAAAGTTGAAGGTTGAAACCAATGTACATATATATATTCAAAATTGGTTTCTTTTTTATACAAATATAAACTCCTTTGGTTGTAATTGTCGAGATCGCTCGACTACGACGACGACGACGGCCAATGGCGAGGACTGAGCGGCGTGAGTACAACGCACAGCAATGCGACCAAAACAACGTCCGCGGGGACGTCGCGGACCAGCGGCAGCGGCGGTGGCGGAAAAATAGGCGATTCCATTTGGTGACGTGGCGATGAGGTGGCGGTGACGTGGCGGCGACATGTACAGATAGCGCCTTTTCAAAAGGCGCTATCTGTATTCGGCCTGCCACATCACCGCCACGTAACCGCCACCTCACCGCCATGACTTCCTATGATAACGCCTTTTCAAAAGGCGTTATCAGATGTTGGTGAGTTGGCGGTGAGGTGGCGGTTACGTAGCGGCCACATGTACAGATAGCGCCTTTTCAAAAGGCGCTATCTGTACAAATTGCCTCCACGTCATCGCCACCTCACCGCCAACCAAACCATCGACACCCAATAACGCCTTTTCAAAAGGCGTTATTGCCTACTTCAGTAATAAAAAAAAAAACCTCCCTATTTTGTGAAATTAATTGTAAACCAACCCTACTTTTGGAAAAACACCACTATCGTATGTGGCACTCCTTTTCACTAATATAGACATTTGGACCTCAAAAATAGTCTCAAATGAACCATGTGTATTAGGGTCTTTCTTTTGGCTTTTTTTGGTCTTTATGTAGATTGAGACTTTTTTTTTTAATTTCTATATTAAAAATGTTGTTGTGGCTGGGAGAATGATGCTACTTTTATTTTTATCGCATTAGCTATACTTTAAAATGTCATAGTTGTATTGGAGAGCTTTTCTTTTCGGTTGAATGTTCATCCATCCTATATGGCATCTATTTTAGTCATCTTAAATGAAGCTTAATGGGTCCTAATTAATGTGGGGCTCGATCCATGTAGGATCACTAAGTGGCGGCAAAGCTTTTTTATGAACTTAAAATTACTCATTGATTAAGGTTGACTCAACTCGAACCATCACGTTAAAGCCTTCTTTTGGGTAACCCAGTGGCTTAGGGATGTTAAGGGTTGCTCGCTCTTGAAAAAATAATAATTTTTGTACTAGTAAGTTGTTTAAATTAGGCAAAACTCATCATTTGGTCATTGAACTTTGTGTTTTTTATGTTTTTAATCTTTGAACTTTTACTACTACACATTTGGTCATTGAACTTTCACAAAGATCTACATTTAGTCTCTCCGTCATTTAAAGTGTTAAATTCCAGTGATGTGGGTAACAAGAATGTCACGTGACTAGTAAAGTAGAGTAAAGTGGTTTATATTACTGAATAGAACGACTCACATTGACCAACAAAAGCCGAAAAAATTTAATTTCCTCAAAAACATAAAAAAAAAAACTCAAAGTTAAGGGGGCCAAAAGAATAAAAGTCAAAAGTTCAGAGACCAAGTGTACACTGACGAAAGTTCAGGGACCAAAAGCATAAAAGCCTCAAAGTTCAAGGACCAAAAAATATGTTTTGCCTTTAAATTAAGATATTGCCCGGTGGAGAAAAAAATCTCAGCCCACTTAGTCTAAAAAAGAAGCCAACCCAAACATTTATTCCAAACAGAAAAAATGCCCACCAATTAAGCCCACCAACCTAACTAAAATTGTCATTCATATAATGTACTTTTGCGGGTTGCTAAACAATGATTTTTTACACACTTTTGAGAAGATTGCATTGAGATATGTGTGTGTGTCTCAGTGCAATCTACAACATTGTGTAGCAACTGGATGTCTCAAAAGTATATTTGTATATCAGGGACGTCCAATTAAAAATATGATGAGAAGAGACGAAATTGAATAACAATCACTTTTTTTGGTTTTTGAGTTTTACATTCATGCAAGTGGCCCAATGAATCTAGAGACTTTGCACAAATCTATGTAATTGCTTAACTTGAATAAATATTAATTAAAAAAATTATTAGTATAAAACATGACTTTGTTATTCTAACCCAACTTTGTAACCATTAAATTGATACCGATCGAATAGGCGTCGTGCGATGCACCTTGAGATGCATACAAAAGCTACATCACATCGCATGATGCATACGCAGTTTGTGTCGATTATGCGTTGTTAAAAGTGAGTTACAAAATCATGTTCCTATAAAAAAAAATAAGTATTAATTTTAGCCCAGGGCTAGAGAAAAATCTGGCTCCGCCCCTGGGGTAACCTATATATGCATTTGCAAAACAATTTTTCAAGCAATTAGAAACTGTCCCTTTGTGTATTGTTGTTATAACTTAAATTGCATGTTGTGCATAATTTTCTTCCCTACGCATATTTTAAGTACCAAGAAGAATGGGGGAAGTGATGGATACCAAGGGTTTCGCGTGTCCTATGTCTTTGGGTGTCGGAGGTTTTCACGAACGAATGAGAGTTTGGTGGGTGGAAGATTTAGGGAGGAGTGTATGAGAAGTTGCACGAAGGTTTCACGGAGGTAAAGAGACAGGTGATGTCGGTTTGCGGGAGATTTGGGTTGGAGATGTTGGGAGATCTCCGCTGTTGGTGACTGCATCTTTGGCCGATGAATTATTTGTTTTTGCTTGGATTAGATGGCGGGATTAACTTTGGTATAACTTTGCTATTTTTTATTTTCTTTTAGCTTAACGTTTTGGATTGGGTACTGAGAGTCATAGTAGACTCATCATGCTTATTTATGCCTAATTTATTTTTTCATATTATTTTTGTAACCTTTATATATATAAATAGAGAGTTACTATTAGCACCCCTATATGTTATATCAGTCCCCCATTTAATTTAATATTATTTATAGCCCCCAATAAGTTAGTTCATACTTTAAGCACTCCTCCCCCCTCTCTTAATTGTTAGTAAACTCTTCATTGTATCTTTAGTTTATATTTGCCCATCTTTCTCTCCCCAAAGAAAGCCATATTTTCATATCTGTGATCTTCAACCTCCAACCCCTTACACATCATATTTTTCTACCATTTTAACTCAATTTGCTCCATATGCATTCCAATATTGATTGTTTGATCCTTAAAAGTTAAGATTCAACACAAATAAAGGATTCTAACCATTTAAGAATATGAATCGAATCTCAACCAAATACTATAATTAAGATGTTGTATTTGATCATGAATTGTTAAGTGTATGGATAAAGAGATGCAAAGGAGTGTAGAGATTGGAACATAGAAGAGAAAATGGGATGAATCTATGGTTTAATTTAGAGTAGGATATAGAAAATAAAAATTAAGTATAAGAAAGGAAGGTGAGTGTAGTGAGTAAGATAGGAGTTGGGGGATGAGTTAAGGTTTAATTTGAGAAGGCGTAGAGAGTGAAAAGTAAAGATGATGAGAGGTGTAAATAGTGGAAAGTAGAAGAGGAAAAAATGAAATAAGTTCATGATTTATAGTGTGGCTATTGATGTAATTTTGCTTAGAAACATTTTAGTTTGAAAATGTATTAAATTAAATTAGGGGGCTGATATAGGATAGTGGGGGGGTTAATAGTCGCTATCTATAAATATATAGTGGAGTTTCGCCTCCTTTTCAATAAAAAAAAGTTAAAAAGCAAGAGGGGAGTTGCTTTTGAAAACCATGGTAATTTTTAGTAGTTTGAGTAGTTTTGGTTGCCAATCACCGTCATGTAAACCAATCGCAAAAAACATAAAATGGAACCAATACAATTTCTTGAGCTTCCTCTAACGCCTTCATGAAATTCTAATTTACTACATGGATACACTTAAGCAGTGGCTAAAAAGACCTCATTTTTTACTAAATGGACCCTAAATTAAAAATTTAACTGATTTTTTAGAACCCTGATGAGAAATGTCCTCATTGCCCCTGATATATATGGGGTTTTTGTTGCAATCATACCCTAACTCTTTGAAATCGGAAAGTTGTGCCGCTCCCCCTTCTCGAACCCGTCTCCATCCCCCACTTCCTCCATTCTCATTTTCAGGCTAAACAAGGTTGAATCCTCACGAAATCAATCAAGTCCATTTTTTATCGTTTTTATTGTTATACTGGCATGTTTACTGTTCATTTGAGTGCTAACATTGTTTTCATTTTCGAGATTTCTAGGTCTTCAATTTTTAGGACAAATCGAGCCACTAAAGATGGAAAATGCAGAGGAACCGCCAAACTGAAGCGAAGGAGAGCAGAATGAGGTGAATGCTCAAGTTTTTCATCAATTTAGGTGGAGGTTTTGTCATGCCCGTGTTTGTCGAACTCACAGGGCCGAGACGTCTACCATGACTCTCGGCCCTACCACGTCGTAAGTAGTAAACAATACACGACCAATTAAACCTAATATGGTTATTTAGCTTTCGGCTATTGTGCTCCATAATCCATATATATGTTTCGACTCTATGTGTCCGATACTTACACTATAGGAATCGGATTGGACAGACTAAAATCTATATTGTGTGTCTCGAACCTGCAGCTCCGTACATATAATAATTATTGAATTTTAAGTTTTACTGCCATTGTTCTTTGTTTAATTAGTTTTTTTTCCTTCCTTATATGTTCCTATGAACGACACAGAGTGTACATCGAGCGATCCCTTCCCGGACATCACGGATACCTTCACACCGTCTATGCCATTCAATAGTAGAGAATAAGTAGTTAGTTAGGCACAGGCTACAGCAAAAAAATGTGGATTTGTGGTAATTATATTGAAACCAGATGCTCCCATTGGTCGACGAAGTAGGTTATCCATTGGATGCGAGAGGTTCGGTTCTTTTGCTCCTAAGTTTCGAAGGCGAAGAAGTTAAAGTTGGCTGAAAAAGTGTAAAGAAAAGGGTGGGGTTGAGGCTGAGTATAATCCTAAAGAGACTGCCTCGAAGAAGTGTGGTTGCCAATTCAAGATGAATGTGAAACATGAGGCATATGAGAAATGGCATGTGCGTGTTGTTTGTGGGGTGCACAACCATAAGTTCTCAAATAATTTAATTGGTCATGCATATCCCGGAAGGCTTAATAAACTGGATAGGGTTATTCTCCAAGATTTGAGCAAGACTAGTGTTAATCTTCGACACATTCTAGCCAACATTAAGGACAAAAATCATGGTAATGCGATTATCATGAAAACCATCTATAATGAGAGAGCCCGATTGAGAATGATTAAAGCTCAAGGAAAGACAAAGATGCATATGTTATTTCAAAAATTGGACGAGCATCAGTATGTGGAGCACCATGTCTTTTGGGAGGGATCGGACATTGTTATGGGACTGTTCTTTGCTCATCCTACTTCATTGCAATTTCTTCGGTGTTTTCCTCATGTGTTGATTATGGACTGCACCTACAAGACTAACAGGTTCAAATACCCGTTGCTCGATATTGTCGGCGTCACTTCCACTAACATGACTTTCGTAGCGGTGCATGCATTCTTAGCAAAAGAGAAGATGTGTGATTATGCATGGGCTTTGAGGCAGTTGAGGGATTTGTTGGATGGATGGACACTCCTCGAGGTCATCTTGACTGATAAAGATCAAGCTCTCATTGAGGCCGTAGAGGAAGTATTCCTAACTTGAGTGCACTTACTGTGTGGTTGGCACGTAAATAGGAACGTCCATTACAAGACAAGAGAATTATTCTCTAAGGAGGAGGACTACAACAGATGGTATGGGAAATGGATGGATGTGGTACACGTTCAGACAGAGTTAGCATACAGGGGTAGGGTAAAGGAGCTTGAAGATGAATATGGAGGAGTGTTCGGTTTGGTATATTACATTCAGGACATTTGGTTGTGTCATAAGGAGAAATTCGTTGCAGCGTGGACGGATAAGGTGATGCATTTTGGGAATGCAACTACCAATCGAGTCGAAGGTGCGCATTCTGTATTGGAAAAAGAGTTGGGGACCTCGCAGGGACATTTCGGGGATGCGTGGAGGTTCATACACCTAGTTATTGACCACCAGCAATGTGCTGTGGAGGCTTCATTCAACCGGTCGATGCATCTTGTTGCACATCAGTATGATCACTATATTTTCAGTTCAATCATTGGATTTGTTTCTCGGTATGCACTGGATGAGATAAACAAGGAAATGAAGAAGGTTGACGACTGTGTTGGGCTTGATAGATCTATATGTGAATGTGTATTATGGGCCACTCATGAGTTGACGTGTGCCCATGAGATTGCATCATATGTGCTGGATGGTAGCCCAATTTCACTTGAAGAGGTGTTACCACATTGGAGGAAATTGAACTTGCACCCGATCAAAGCTGGTGAAGACCAAGAAGATGACTTTGAGTATCGTATTGAAATGGAAGCGGTGGAGGCTAAGTTTTGAAGCGGCGGTCCCTATATAAGAGCAAAAATTGTCCAAAAGTTGAGGGAAATCACATGCCTGGCTTCAACTGTAATTTCCATACTCAAAGAGAAAGTGAAGACTAGGGGTCGGCCGCGTAATGGTTTGTTGGGTCCGAAAAAGAAGAAGTCCCGAAAAGAGAGAGAAAATGAGAAACTAAAGAAATCTACGACTAGGTATGCTAAGGAGGCTCGGTCTGCTATTGATGAGCCGCTGTTTGTTGTCAAAGAGGCTTCAGTTATTGCCGAGGAGGCTGGGTTTCTTGCCAAAGAGGTTCGGACTGTTATTGATGATGTAAGGCCTATTGTTGAGGAGGTTAGGCCTGTTGCCGAGGAGGTACGACCTCTTGTCAAGGCTCGTACAACCCAAGAGTCTGTTGTTGGTGATTCCAATTCTATCGAGCCAACCCAATCTTCGAATATTGGTGGCAGCGGAAGGGGGAGGGGAAAGGGACGCGCTCGAGCTAGTATTTCAATCCCATTTGTGCCACCTAGGCGATCAAAGACTCGATCTAAGGTTTCTGCTGAGTTTGTTGATCAAGTTCTGGAGATGTGAATACCATACCGTCTAGAGACAATGAATGTCGAGTCCGACGACAACTGTAGGTATAGAACCATATGCGAGGCATTAGGATACGAACCTACTTTTGGGTGGATGAAGGTGAGAAGGGAGCTAGTGCAAGAGCTTGATGGGAACAGGGATTTCTACATCCATTTGTTGCGGTTGTCGGTCCAATTTGAAACAATCAGAAAAAGCCATTAACACTTTTGAGACTGAATTTGCACCGGGTTCTTCTTGGCTTGCATTACCGAACATAGGTTTAGTTGTTGCCAACTGTTACAAGATGGTTTTTGTTTCTTTATCTCATGGCGGGTCTGCAACTTGGTTTCCTGCCATTGGTTCACCCCCTCCTGTATCTGAAATGTGAATCATCTGGTTGTGTTTGGTTAACACTTCTCATTTTGTTATGGTGAGTTTTTTGTCTAACATTTTAATGTGTTTTTAATGTGTTTATAATGTTATTTGCTTACTTGTAACTGAATTTGACTATGTTTGAATTGTAGTTACAAATGATGGGCGACGCACCTTTACCACCTATTTCGAGGCAATGGGATGTATATACCTTGGAAGAAAGTAGGTCGTGGCCTAATGGGTTAAACGTTCTACCTCACCCACAAGCTACTAGACTGTCGAATGCGTTTATTTAGATTGATACACACGGCTGGATACAGCACTGATGGACATGTTACTTGACTCTTTGATTTTTGGAACTTCATTGAATGATTGAAAAATGGTACATGCCCACTTTTTTGGGTATATGTGTCATATATTTTTGATACACAAGGGTGTATATGTGTTTAAATGAATGGATATAGCATTGATGGACAAGTTTAGTTACTTTTTATATATACATTTGTGTAGTTGCTATATGTTTTTGTAAGATCTTGAAACACGAATTCTCATATTTTGGTTAATTTATAATGTTAAAAGTAATGGATCTTTTGTGAATAATTTTGTTTGAAAACTTGTGGTTGTGTATTTGTGTGTGAAATGATGTTCAACTAGTGTGCAGTTTATGACCTATAACCTTGATGTTCAACTGTTGTTTTTTGTTGTATTTGTGAATAATTTTGTTTGAAACCTTGTGATTGTATATTTTGTATGTTCAGGGTGCTTTCGGTCTGACAGTGCCGTTATCTCTTCCTAGGTCACAGTACTGCATGTCCGATATCTATTCCTAGGTAACGGTACTGCATGTCCGATATCTCTTCCTAGGTCACGATACTGCATGTCCGAAAGGGAAAGTCCCACTTCGGCCACATACCATCGTATACTATGCATACCCCACAATTTGCTTAACCAACCCCGAAAATAAATTTCTGACTTGAGAACATGACCTACGGAGATTGAAGACCGAAACTCTTTAATACACTTTGGACACATACAACCGTCTCTGTACGCATACTCCTTCGAATTTTAAAACATACCCCACATAAAATTTCGACGCATACCCCACATTAGAGAACTTCACTAAGTATAAAAATGTTTGGAGCAAGAGGTCCGATAGGCTTCTTGACTATCAACAATAGGTGACCGTCATTTATTAAGGGGGTTGTACATACGATCCCGTACCACTGAGCACCCACATTATATTAATAAGCATACCCCAAACTTGATAACCAAAGTTACATAGACGAACATTCGACTAGCGTAGTCTGTGAGGCTACACATACTATCGGCTATACATGGTCGTGCCATATTGGAAATCCAGTAAAGTTTTGGGCATACCCCATAAAATTAATACGCATACACCACTTTAAAAAAAACTTTAACTAATTTTAAGTAGTATTCGGAGATCTAGTGCCGAGCACCATGAACAACTTTCAACTGCGACCTGCCGAAACTTCTGAATAACTCTCGGATGTATTTGGTTGTCCTGGTCCGTTACTCTTCAACACCTTCTGCAAGTCCGTAGGTAATAAATTTTGCAAAAAATAGACACAAATAATAAGGAGCTTCCCATCAAACATTTAGACAAATTCCAGCAGGTTTACATGAGAAAGCTATGTGAACAATAACACTCAAGTACGAACAATCCAAAGTTATCAATAAATCTAAAAAATAATAAGAGAACATAAGTCATTTGGAGGATTCCCAACAACTACACATCTTCCCTGAATTCTGAGCCATGTCCAACTGTGGTGGATGTTGTAGCTCCATCACTGTTGGTGGTCATGGTAGTTACCATATCTTCTTGTTCTTCTTCAACACCAAATAACAAGGCGATTACGGCATCCGCCATTGCGATTGCATTTTCGGGTGTAATGTTGGCCTTCGGCCTGAATCTGAACTGCAAAGCAACATCAAGTGCCCGACAATTACGTTATCAATCAAATCAATTAAGTAACCGATAACATGCATATACCTAAATGACATAAAAGAAGATAGAATATAACATAAGTAAAATTTCTACTAAAGTTGACTCTTCTTCTGCATCCACCCCGGATACATGTTCAGGATTTTCAGCAAATGGGTGACTCACGTACTGAAACCATTCAAGGTATCCTGGTGCAGCTTGCCATGGATGATTTGCCCTTTCACCGCGTTGCTCTTTAGCACTGAGATGATCCTCCCATTCCTCCCAAAATTGGGGTTGTAACTGAACTTCACTGCGTAAGTATTGGCTAGGCTACTCCTATTAGCAGAAATGGATCGGTATGGTTCTTTTGGAATGCCATGAACATATCCCATTTGCCTTAAAACCCTTGCAGGATTGTGTGGTTCAATAACATCCAAAAACCTCATCGAACCTAAATAGAATGCCATTTCATGGACTTGAGGTGCACTCTTCTTTGTGGTATACCAAAGTACCTAGAAAAAAATGATTTATAAACATTCCATATGTTAAATAAAGTTATTTTGTGGTTGTAATGTATTGTAGGGTCATCTCCTCATGGGTTCGCATCCTATCGAGTTGCCTCCTAAATTCAATTAGAAGATCCAACGTGAGCCTAGACTCCTTCTTGTGTTGCCACTTCATCACTCGAGGCATTCCCACTTTGTAGTCATTACGCAAACACAGCTTGATGAATGGGATGCGATAGTACATCCACCCCTACACAAAACAAAGGTTACGAAGAAAATAATAAACAATCAAAACTAAATGACAGAATTGTTCAATACTTTACCTCTAACAATGTCATGTATCCGCAAATTTGAGTGACCACAGCCAAACTTGCAATGCCAAGCTGCCGGTACATGTAAGCAAGCGCCGCACCACCCCATGCATACGAACCGATCATGTCCGCGTTTTCCAAAAGTTGATTGAGAGTAAGGGGAACTTTTGTACCAGACTTATTCGCAAAAAGTGTAGCCCCAAGTAAGTATAGGATGTAGGCTCTGACCAAGTACTCAACGGGAGGGTATGCATAGCAAAAAATAACTATGACATAGAAATATGTACCTTGTTCCTCCAAATGTCTACCAAGACATGGTGTCAAAATGAAGGTAAGAGCGATAAATTAGCTGGGCCACCAGGAAATAAAGTGGCTGTTTCATTTTCCGCATATGCAGATAAACCAGATGAGTCATCCGCACCCTCAACATCTGCAACATTAGCCTCAATAGCGGCAGCATCACCCGATAGTGTACGGCTAAGCTCAGTATCTCCCCTAGTCTCCGTAACGACCCTCAAATCTAAACGTGTCACGTGTCATGTTTCAGGACCATTGACTGGACCATGACTTGACGTACTTGTTGAAACCTCTGGAGTTGACACCGAGGTAAATTTACTTTTCTGTGATGTGTGCATTATTTATTTATGCCTAAATGTGACTTTCTAATGTCCAAATGTATGTTTATTTTTCGTGCCAAATTTGCGAGTAAAGTATACGCGGGGCCTTCGGTGAGACGAGACATGAGCGTGGGCGTACCTTGAGTGACGTGTCAACGTGAGATCGAGGTTGCGACTTATGGGGTAAGTGTAATTTGAACTAACTATAGTTGTATATATGTTTTTAATACGGTCATGTTGGATATTCAATTAATAAGCTTAAATTAGTGAAAGAAATCAATGGCTATATGATGTGCATTGAGACACGTATTATCAATCTAGAGACCAAATGAGTACATAATTAGAGTCACTTAAACATGACTTGTGGGATAAGTGTGTGAAGGTGGTCCACAAGATAAGCCTCGGGATACGTAAGTGCAAATGGATGTATGGCTAATGTGTAATTATCTCTAATCATATATATATAACATAAGTCATTATCACTTAAGTTTTCATTCTCATCAATTTGGCAAGGAAGAAGAGCATGAAGAGAGGGTGCTGGAGTGATCTTGGTGGAGGATATGAGCTTGTTGAAGGTTTAAGGGAAGAAAAAGATCAAGTTCATCAAGCTAGGTAGCCACTTCCACTCCATTAACATAGCTTTGACAACTTGATGAGTTCACGAATTTGATGTTGTGGGGTGTTGTTTTGTGTTGTGATTGATGTTAGGGACCTCTAGTAGTGT
The DNA here is from genome assembly GCA_039657325.1 of Stephania cephalantha. Taxonomy (NCBI): domain Eukaryota; kingdom Viridiplantae; phylum Streptophyta; class Magnoliopsida; order Ranunculales; family Menispermaceae; genus Stephania; species Stephania cephalantha. The sequence goes on from CM077573.1 coordinate 48,432,430, forward strand.
GTATGAGGGTCCCCAAGGCATTAACATGACCTATGTGTAGAGAAAACCCAAAATTCGAAATGCAGAATTCTGGGTTCTGCTGCATATAGCGTGCTAATATTGATTAGCGCACTAATGTCAGAATCAGCGCGCTAATTGCCCTAGCAGCGCAAAAATATGAAAATTTACAAAATCTCCAAAACACTATAATTTAGTCTAAAACATGTTATAGGTCCTCACGAACCTAAGGGAGGTCTCGGGAGTTCGGGTGTTCGTTTTGGGGAGCGTGTCTGAGCCGCGAGGGCGGGTTAACGTGGGTCCGATGTAAGTAAGTAACCAGTTAAGGGAATGCATAGCAATTCATATTCCGTATTTATTATTTTTATTGATAAATGTCTTTTCTTGATAAATGTATTTTCTTGGAATTTTATTCTTCATGTCTTGGTTGAGTGTCTATGGCCTAAGTGTGTCGAGTAGGTACTCTTGGGATTATAGCTAGTTGGGCAAACGTGAACACTACCTGCGGGGGTGCAGCTACCCAACCAAACGTGAATTCTCCCCGAGTACTGGATTGTTGTGGATTGTTGTGGATTTAAAACCACTTAGTATGCCTCTTTTGATTCCTAGGCACTCATTTTCGTCGTGAATACTGCCAGTCTGTTTATCATGCACTTTCTTTTTTTATCTATCTGTAAATACCCTCATGATATTTGGACTGTTTGTTTAAATGATTCATGAATTATTGTTTATATCCTTCTGGTTATTACTTTTTACTTTACTGTACTCACCGTCTAGTTTGTGACGGTGGGTGCAGATCGGACAGAGACGAGCAAAGGGAAAGGACCGATTATTGGTGACTTCCTTTGAGGACTTTTGGAGCGGTTCCTTCCTTTGCACGATAGTATGTTTTGCCATTTTTGTTGTAATTATTGTATATTACTATTGTTTTTATTTCATTGGGACATATTAGGATCGAGTGATATATTATATCATGTATTATCGTTTTGTATACTGTTGGTCACCAGATATGCATGTTTATCCGTTGATTTCAGGGTTCCACACTGTAGGTTATTCCACCTTTATTTAATATGAGTTATTTAACCTTCTCTTAATGTTAATTTTGCTGCAAACTATTATGTAAAAGACATAACATAATAACTCAACGTTAAAATACAAATTTAATGAGAAAGTAACTCTTGGAGGCTGACTAGGCCTGCGTTGACTTCGCGAGGAACGACTCGGGGGTCTACGTGGGTTTAGGCCGGGCGGGGCCCAGTTTTATGGGAAATTGGGGCCGTTACAGTTGGTATCAGAGCCTCCAAATATATGCAACATAAGACACAATTGGAACATAGAGTGGAACCCTATGATCATGACTTAGAATCTTCGTTGGGAAGTTAGGAAAGTTGGGGAAAAGTAAAACTTGGTCTTATATGTTATATTTGTTGTGTTGTAATATGCTATATCGATAACTATCCACTGATTCGGGGATTCGCTAAATATTATAGATTGCGATGACGGATCAGACCGGACCTAGTGATAATAGTGGGGCTATGGGTTCTCTATTTGCGAGTGCTGAGGAGTTTCATACTCTGTCAGAGAGAGTCGTGTCCCAGGATTTGCGATCGGAGGAGATTCTGAGGATACTTAGGGCACCGACTACGGCAACACCTTCACCATCAGCTTCATTTTCATTGCCCGCTACTTCGGAGACGGATACAGCAATTGTAGCAACTACTTCTGTGGCTACTACATCGTTATAGCAAATCGATCGAGATCGTTGTTGTACCTCCTATACAGACTGAGACAGTGCCTGCTACAGTAGTAGAGAAGGGCACTAAGGCGACTACGGAGGCTGGGCAGTTGCGAGAGTTTAAGAGACATAATATTATGGAGTTTTATGGTGGTATAGATTTGGAGGTTATAGAGAGGTTCTTGAAGAGCCATGAGAAGCTACAGAGTATCATTGCTACTGAGGAACACATGAGAGCCTCTATTTCTTCATCGATGCTTCTAGAAGTGGTAGACGACTGATGGACTACGATGGTTGATACCAGAGGAGTACCCAAGGATTGGGCAGACTTCAAGAGGCAGTTCAACTTGAAGCATTTTCCTCCTACCTGACTGAGGGAGAAAAGGAATGAGTTCCCACATTGAGACAATATGCTGATGAGTCTATCATGGGTAACATGGGACGATATATACAACTACTTCCGTATGCCGGAGGTGTGGCAGATTCAGGCGCCGATCAGGTGTATTACTTCACTAAGATATTACTACCAGAGATTGGAGGTGTCATTATCTCCACTGAGTCAGATACATTGCAGAGGGCTTATGAGAAGAGTTTAGACAGGGAAGTTTATTTGCGCGCACATCTTGAGGAGGCTAGACATACTCGATCGAAGACACAGTCAGACCGCCAATCCGATAGGGACAGGAATAGGAAGAAGAACAGACAGGGCTTTAGAGATAGTAGAGCCCAGAGTGTTGGGTTCTTTACAGTACCAACACGACCTACTTAGACCACTTATGTTCCACCTGTACTAGCGCCGAGTTTTGCTAGCCGACCACCAAAGGCTACCCGATCCGTACAGCAGCTACGGAGGCAGCATTCTGAGAGTAGGGATATTGGTAGAGGTAGTGGACTGACACAGAGGTCTGGACAGGCATAGACACAGAGTCGGAGACCTGCACAGGGACGTGGACAGTCAGACACAAGAGATGTCTTTTGTACCGAATGAGCAATGTACGTGTTTCAAGTGCGGTCATATAGGTCATCTTCAGAGTCAGTGTCCACAGATAGGTCGAGTGCAAATGCAGCATCATCATCAGCAAAGGGAGAGAGTCCATGTTACTGTTGAGCCAGATCAAGGAGCTTCCCGTAATCTCATTGAGGGTATGATTTTAGTTTGTGGTACTTTGATGTATATCATGTTTGATTCTGGTTCAACTGTTTCATTTATTTTTGGGCGCATGGTAGACGCATTCGGTTTAAGACCCACTAGGCTTAGTAGACCCTTGATCCTTAGCACAGTTGCTAGGGACAAGATGTACCCGAACTTGTTGTGTGTCGATTGTTCGGTAGAGATAGAGGTTCATAATTTGCCTGCAGATTTGAGAATCTTAGAGTTTCTTAAGTTTGATGTTTTATTTTATATGGATTGGTTGGGTGCGTATCATGCTCATATTGATTGCTACGGCAAGTCAGTTACGATTCAATTGTCAAATGGTACGGAAATCAATTTTCATGGGACAGTTGCTTTACTTCCGATCACCAAAGGAAGGATAGATACTAGTAGTGAGAGTGAGACACTTGCGAGTGTCATGAGTACTGCTAAGGAATCGGAGATCTGTATTAGAGACGTACCGGTAGTGTGCGAGTTCATTAACATATTTTCGGAGGATCTGCCGGGATTACCACCACCGTGAGAGATAGACTTTATCATCGACTTAGTCCCTGGGTTAAACCTATATCTATAGCGTCGTATAGGATGGCTCCTCGAGAGTTGGAGGAACTGAGGACTCAGTTAGGGCATTCACCCGAGCATGTCACCATGGGGTGCACCGGTCTTATTTGTGAAGAAAGAAGACGGCAGCCTAAGATTGTGCATCGACTATAGCCAGCTGAATCGGGTGACTGTGAAGAACAAGTATCCGCTTCCTCGCATTGATGATTTGTTTGATCAGCTGACGGGAGTTTAGTGGTTCTCCAAGATTTATTTACGATCAGGCTATCATCAGCTCATAATTAGAGCTGAAGACAGGGAGAAGACTGCGTTCAGTACGAGATACGACCATTATCAGTTTATAGTCATGCCATTTGGTTTGAATAATGCCCCAGCTATGTTTATGGATCTCATGCATAGAGTACTGAGGGCTTATCTGGATAGATTTGTGATTGTATTCATTGATGATATTCTCATCTACTCCAAGACTCGTGATGATCACAAGGAACATCTTCGGGCAATTCTGCAGACTTTGAGGGAACATCGGTTATATGCCAAGTTCAGTAAATGCGAGTTTTGGCTTCAAGAAGTTAGATTTTTGGGACATGTAGTTGGAGCTAGCGTAGTATCTGTAGATCCTGCTAAGATTAGAGCAATAATCGATTGGCCTACACCAACTACAGTGACTGAAATACTCAGTGTTATAGGATTGGCTGGTTATTATCGTTGTTTTGTGCAAGATTTTTCCTGAATTGTTACACCAATTACTCGATTGACTCAGAAGAACGTGAAATTTGACTAGGATGAGAGTTGCGAGCAAGCATTTTCTACTTTGAAAGAGAAGCTAACGACTGCACCAATTTTGGCGTTGCCTGAGTCAGGGGAAGATTTGGTTGTGTATATAGATGCTTCAAAGGTTGGCTTGGGTTGTGTGCTGATGCGGGAGGGCAAGGTGATTGCATATGCATCTCGATAGCTCAAGATTCATGAAAAGAACTATCTGACGCATGATTTAGAGTTAGCCGTTGTGGTGTTTGCATTGAAGATTTAGCGACATTACATGTATGGTGTGAGGTTCGCTTTGTTCACTGATCACAAAAACTTGAAGTATATATTCTCTCAAAAAGAATTGAACCTGAGATAGAGACATTAGTTGGAGTTCCTGAAGGATTATGACTTTGTACTTGAGTATCATCCGGGGAATGCCAATAATGATGACATCGTAGTATGTCATATGACTCACGAGTATGCGTTACTCGAGGCAGCCGAGGTGATAAGTTTAGATGATATACCAACTACTACTAGGACATAGATTTGTGGTCAGATGAGGATGCAGACTGTTTCGATTCAGGCTGACGAGACGTATCAACAATTCAGTGATATGGCTGAGAGTTCAGATCATCTAGATTGGAGTCGATCGACAAATGCATGTTCGAGGTTTTGAGGACGACTGTGGATTCCAATAGTGGCTGAGATGCGCACTGAGATACTGCAGGAGGCTCACCGCTCGCGATTTTTTGTTCATCCGGGTCGGACCAAGATGTACGCACACATGCGACGTCTCCTTTGGTGGCCAGGGATGAAAGCCGATGTTTCGGAGTTCATTCGAGCGTGTGAGATATGCCAGCGTGTTAAGGCTGAGCATAGGAAACCTGGAGGTTTACTGCAGCCAATTCCCATTCCTAAGTTGAAATAGGAGCACATTACTATGGATTTTGTCAGTGGTCTACCTCGATCTCCTCACGGACATGACAGTATTTGGGTGATTGTGGACAGGTTGATGAAATCTGCACATTTTATACCGATTTCCACTACACACAGAGTCGATAGATTGAGCAGTCTCTACGAGCGAAAGATAATCAGATTGCACGGAGTACCGTTGTCTATAGTATCAGACAGAGGACCACATTTTACTTCACTATTGTGGCAAAGCATGCATGCACAGTTTGGCACTAGGCTTGACATGAGTACGACGTACCATCCACAGACAGACGGACAGTCCGAGAGGCTAATTCAGGTGTTAGAGGACATGCTCAGGATGTGTGTATTGGAGTACAAAGGGTCTTAGGAAGAGTACCTTCATTTGTGTGAGTTTGCTTATAACAACAGTTTTCAGGCCAGTATCGAAATGGCAACATTCGAGGCGTTATATGGTAGGCCATGTAGATCGCCATCATGTTGGGCAGAGCCCGAGGATGCAGTGACTATTGGGTCGGAGATTGTAGTGGATCACACTGAGAAGATACGGCAGATTCGTCAGTGCCTGAAGGGTGCATAAGAAAGACATAAGAAGTATTACAACAAGTACCACGACGAGTTGCAATACGTTGAGGGATACTACGCATATTTGAAAGTTTCGCCTCTAAATGGTCACAAACGGTTCGGAATCAAAGGAAAGCTTGCGCCTAAGTTTATTGGTCCATTTAGAGTTACGAGGAGAGTTGGTAAGGTTGCTTATGAGTTGGAGTTACCTCCTCAGCTCGCCGGAGTTCATCCAGTGTTTCACATCTCTATGCTTCGACTTGACAAGTCGAAGGAAGGACGGCGACCGACGGTATACTTGAGTCAGATTGACTTGAGAAATGATATTACATATGAAGAGCAGCCGATTCAGATCTTGGACCGAAAGGTGAAGGTATTGAGGGGCAAGGAAATACCTTCAGTTCTCGTCAAATGACAACATCACAGGGATGAGGAACTAACCTGGGAGTTGAAGTCGTATATGCGCGAACACTTTCCCTACCTATTTTGATTCTGGTAAGGTTTAATATTGAAGTTTCCTCTTAGTTTAAATTTCGAGGACGAAATTCTAATAAGGTGGGAAGGCTGTAACGACCCTCAAATTTAAACGTGTCACGTGTCACGTTTCTGGACCATTGACTTGACCGTCGTGACTTGACGTACTTGTTAAAACCTCTGGAGTTGACACCGAGGTAGATTTTTTTTATGTGGTGTGTGTATTATTTATTTATACCCAAATGTGATTTTTTAATGTCCAAGTGTATGTTTATTTGTCGTGCCAAATCTGTGAGTAAAGTATACGCGGGGCATTCGGTGAGTCGAGACATGAGCGGGGACGTACCTCGAGTGGCATGTTGACGTGAGACCGAGGTAGCGGCTTATGGGGTAAGTGTAATTTGAACTAACTATAGTTGTATATATGCTTTAATGTGTTCAAGTTAGATATTCAATTAAGAAGCTTAAGTTAGTGAAAGAAATCAATGGCCATATGATGTGCATCGAGACACGTAATATCAATTTAGAGACCAAATGAGTACATATTTGGAGTCACTTAAGCATGACTTGTGGGATAAGTGTGTGAAGGTAGTCCAAAAGATAAGCCTCGAGATACGTAAGTGCAAATGGATGTGTGGCTAATGTGTAACCATCTCTAATCATATATATATATATAACATAAGTCAACCAAACTTATCACTTAAGTTTTCATTCTCATCAATTTAGCAAGGAAGAAAAGCAAGAGGAGAGGCTGCTGGAGTGATCTTGGTGGAGAAGAGGAGCTTGTTGAAGGTTTAAGGGAAGAAGAAGATCAAGTTCATCAAGCTAGGTAACCACTTCCACTCCATTAACATAGCTTTGACAACTTGATGAATTCACGAATTTGATGTTGTGGGGTGTTGTTTTGTGTTGTGATTGATGTTACGGACCTCTAGTAGTGTGTATGAGGGTCCCCAAGGCATCAACATAACCCAGAATTTGAAATGCAGAATTATGGGTTCTGCTGCACATAGCGCGCTAGGTGAAAAATCTAGCACGCTAATATTAATTAACGCGCTAGATATTAGAGGTAGCGCGCTAATGTCAAAAATTAGCGCGCTAGATATTCGAGTTAGTGCGCTAATGTTGAAATTAGTGCGCTAATATCAGAATTAGCCTTGGCAGCACAAAAATATGAGTTTTTTCAAAATCTCCAAAACATTGTAATTTAGTCTAAAACATGTTATAGGTCCTCACGAACCTAAGGGGAGGTCTCGGGAGTTCGGGTGTTCGTTTTGGGGAGCGTGTTCGAGCCGCGAGGGCTGGTTAACGTGGGTCCGATGTAAGTAAGTAAACCAGTTAAGGGAATGCATAGCAATTCATATTCCGTATTTATTGTCTTTATTGATAAATGCCTTTTCTTGGAATTCTATTCTTCATGCCTTGGTTGAGTGTCTATGGCCTAATTGTGTCGAGAAGCTACTCCTAGGATTATAGCTAGTTAGGCAAACGTGAACACTACCTGCGGGGGTGCAGCTACCCAACCAAACGTGAATTCTCCCTGAGTACTTGATTGTTGTGGATTTAAGACCACTTAGTATGACTCTTTTGATTTTTAGGCACTCATTTTCGTCGTGAATATCTATCAGTCTATTTATCATGCACTTTCTTTTTTTTATCTGTCTGTAAATACCCGCATGATATTTGGACTGTTTGTTTAAATGATTTATGAATTACTGTTTATATCCTTCTGGTTATTACTTTCTACTTTACTGTGCTCATCGTCTAGTTTGTGACGGTGGGTGCAGATCAGACAGAGACGAGCAAAGTGAAAGGACCGATGATTGGTGACTTCCTTTGAGGACTTTTAGAGCGGTTCCTTCCTTTGCACAATAGTATGTTTTGCCATTTTTGTTGTAATTATTGTATATTACTATTGTTTTGATTTCACTGGGACATATTGGGATCGAGTGATATATGATATCATGTATTATCGTTTTGTATATTGTTGGTCACCAGATATGCATGTTTATCCATTGATTTCAGGGTTCCACACTGTAGGTTGTTCCACCTTTATTTAATATGAGTTATTTAACCTTGTATTAACGTTAATTTCGCTGCAAACTACTCTATAAAAGACATAACATAATATCTCAATGTTAAAATACAAATTTAATGAGAAAGTAACTATTGGAGGCTGACTAGGCCTGCGTTGACTTCGCGAGGAACGACTCGGGGGTCTACGTGGGTTTAGGCCGGGCGGGGCCTAGTTTTATGGGAAACTGGGGTTGTCACAGTCTCAACCCTAGCTGTAAATACACCTCTATTCCCAACACAAGAAGTTGCACCACCATCATCAACACAAGAAGTTGCAACACAATAGTCGGAGACCTCCCTGCTTGGCTTTTTGTTCTCCCCATAACTACAAACAAAATAAATGATGGACAATACTACAAACACAAGCACTATAACTATAACCAGATCTAAAAAATTTAAACAAAACATAAATTTCTTGTAGTTCGGAGCTGCAGGGCCAATATCATTACCTTGGGTTTCGATATGAAATAACTGAAACCTACATACATGTTTCGGATATGGATGTCTGAAACCATGTACTGCTTTCGGACAAAGAGTGTCGAAAGTAAGTAAAGCTATTCGGTCGTACAATTTCGAAAGTTAAGACTCACACTCGGTTTGAGAGGGTCGTGGCAGATTCGCCATTCTCGGCCCTGTAAGCCCGTTAAACATGAATCACACTACTAAAATTCAAGATAATCCACACCCGAAGCGTATCATAAAAAAATGATCAAAATAGAAATCAAAAGACGCGGAATCTCATTACGATCAAAACCCATAACGTCTTAATGGTAAAAAACTTACCCAATCGAACGAGAAAACGTGACGACTGCTTCGGAGCCCTAGTTCACGGTCAACCTCTACCAAGCACTATCCGCTGGGGTTTGATCACGGCTAGCCTCCTCGTGCACCCTCGACCTCTATATAATGCTCATATTCATCAACTAGCAAGGAATTTGAGTGTTCGTGGATTCAAGTTTTAAGATTCGAATGGAGAGGTGAGAGGGGTTTGTTTGGTGGAAGACAGGGGTAATTAGGAATAAAATCAAAAATTTGGGGTGCATTTAGTAAAAAGAATTCAAATCTGGGGTACAGTATAGTAATGGGGTCCTTTTAGCCACTGCTTACACTTATTATCAAGGGGGTCATTCTTTCCAAATGCCTGGTCTATAAGGAATGAACTTGTTTATAGGAAAAAAAAATGAAAAAAAAATAAAAAAAAAAATAAATGGTAATACTAGAGCTTTGCCCTGGCTAAGAAGTTGATGTCATCCTAGTATTTTACTTTCGACGTAAAATTTTACATCAAACACTGCTAATAATTTCTTTGCATGATTTACTATGCATAGATAGTGAAGATTTCACCTAGACGGGTTGTGCAAAAGGACTTAAAACCCTGCTTGAGATTTTTATATGTATAGTTCACAACGCCAATACATTTCATGCCTCACGACTGCACAAATTACAATAGCACAAACTCTACAGGCAAATCAAACAAACTCTACAAGTAGAAGATATGGAAACTCCCCTACAAAAGAAAAAAAAAAAAAAAGAATTGTCAACGATGCACCAAATAAATTCACCCCTCTTCCCTCCCCGAATCCTTCTGCAATGCTGGAAGATCATACTCAACTTTTGACATCATTGTCATCCCTATCTACATCAAACCAGAACGAATCAAGCGCCGCCCTCAAACCCCAAACCATCTTTCAATCTCTGAAGCTTTTCGTGGATATTAAGATGTCAAAGTGTGATGCTCGCTCACAATCACTATTTTCACTCCACCAAATTATCACTCGTAGACTCGCTTTGTTTTCAGCAATGGCAAGCATTAGTTTCGGCATGCACAAAACATGGTAAGAGATCGTGGTACTCAAGTCAGGTAACTGCAGTTTGATCATTTAATTTACCTCGTCGTCCATCTTCAGCGAACCATCCTTCATCAGGTTGAGGCTTAAGCTCTTGAATCTCTCCCTTGAATAATGCCGAGATGCCTTTCTCCAGTCCGTTCCAGCTTTCATCATCGCTACAAATTCCTCATAACTGATGCGGCCATCCTGACATTGGCATGCGTATGTTAGAAGAGTTAGTAATAGAATTTTACCTAAAATGGTTTAAGATCAACTCATAAGAGTTCAGTCAATGATAAGACCTTGTCTGTGTCAACTTCGCGTATAATATCGTTCAACACTTCAACTTCTACTTGGCCAGACTCATCCATCAAAGCTGCCTGTAGCTCATCCCTTTCAATATAACCGCTACCATCTATATCAAAGAACATAAATGCTCTTCGAAAGTGTTCGTCATTCTCCATCCTTTGTAAGTGTATTATCACAGCAACAAACTCACCATAGTCTAGAGCACCACTTCCATCAACATCAGCCTGAATATATTGAAATGAATTATGTCAAATAATTCATCCAATAATACGTGGAAGATAAGCTATAGATAGAAATGTTGTAAGCATCACATTGCAACTGTAGTTGGAGGACTTGTAATCAATATATCGCAATTGACCAACCATAGGTAAATTTTTCTTAGGAAGCAAATTTTCAAGTAACTCGAGAAGTATATTTTTTTGTTTTGCATGTGTAGAAGAGTTTGAATTTATCCAAATCCTCAAAAGAGACTCAAATAATTTATTTTCTTTCTTTTTCCATGTTTTGTCTTTAAGACGTTTTCAATGACGAAAACAAAAGGCGAAAAGAAGTGCCATGACAAGCAAATTACGTATGAACCCACAAAAAATCTAGAATCGATTGAAAGCCATCACCAGTTCACCATAGAAGGTAGAAAATGGAAAGCTAAGCATCGCCTTCAAGAAAAAGAACTTTATCAAGCTAATTAATGCAATACATGACGAGCAAACTGATAGAAAAGATAGCTAATTGAGGGCAGAGAAGTTTTCACTTGAGTTTCTCAAGAGAGGTAAAAGTCCTACCACTTCCATAATCATTTTCATCTCCGGTTCAGCCAACTGAGAACCAACTTTTTGAAGCCCCGCTCTCAATTCTTCATATGTTATTTTGCCATTGTTGTCTGTATCCATCAATTTAAACATATCCCTGATGATTTCCACTTCTTCAACTGACAAGTGCTCCGCAATCACCTGTAGCATTAAGTTCAAACCAAGTCATTTCCTCATATCTCAAACCACTCAAATACATCAGTGGATCGAAACACATTAAAGGCTGACATCGGCAGCAAGAGAGACTTGTTACTATCATTAATCGCTTACCCGCATGGCTTTCTTCTTGAACCTATTCATGACAGAAAACTGTTTTAGTCTTGTCCTCACAATATCCCCCAGAGGAACATTAGGAGCTTTCTTTGCATTCTGCAACCAGGGATGATCTACAAAAAATAAACAAAGAGAATTGTCACCGGGTGAGTGCAACAACATAAACCCAAAAAGGTAAAAAGAAGATTTTCATCATGTCGGAAAAGAAACGAATGATTAAAAAGAAAGACAAATGCTATTAGCCGGTCACAAAGAACAGCAAAAACCATCCACCAATAACCATTGAACTGAACCTATTTTCTTTTCTCACAACATTTCTTCCTCACACATTCAGAACCACCACTCCTACAAGAATAGTTTAATGATAAAAGTAATGATCCTAAATAGAGTTAATAAAGCAAAATCAATTCCAATAACGCGCTTAAGAAAAATAGAGACGTAACTCTCTACAACTCTCAAGATGTAGTAATAATTAAGTAGCTCTTTTCTTTTACCTCAAAAAAGAAGACGTTCTGCGAAAGAGGAAAGACTCAATCGGTAGAACAATTTGTGTGGGATAACCTCCCTTAATGAGGTCCTCCACCATCCCATTGATTGAACCAGTGTTTTCAAGGCGGCACCTTAGGCGTATAGGGATGCCCCCGCCTAGTCCTTAATTAGAATTTAGGTAGGTGGCGGGCCTGAAAATATTTTAAAAAACTTTTCAGGGAGCTCTCTGTAATTTTCAAAACATTTTATTATTTATTTCATTATTTGTTTGAAAATATTTTTTTTATTTCAAAATGTGTGGAATAGTGTGGAGGTGAAAATATGTTGATGAGAATGTGTAGGTGAAAATATGTGCCTCATACTGTTGAGGGGTCTCTAAATAAATTAAATTATTTCTTAGGGAGGTCTAAGTAAATATTTTTTGTCCACCCAGCCGCCCCTAGACTAGGCGGGGGGCTAAACCACCTCACATCGCCTCACCGTCTTGAAAACATTGTTTCGAACAAACTGATTCTGATAGTGGTTCTACTCTTTTTTTTTTTAACTATTTACCTTACTAATGTTCCACCACTGAGTCATAAACCACTAACTCATAACGTAAAAATTGAGGCAACAACATCGATAACTTCACTGGCAGACACAGATTGGTTGCTGCTAACGTTCCGATATGGTTCAATGAACAGACAAGTGGGGAAGAGGACTTGTACAGCCAACCAAGTTTTTTGAGGGATAAAGTGGAACAAAGCTACCATAATGGGACACTTTTTCTTTGGCTATGTGAAGAAAACTATAATTAATAATAAGCAAAGATACAAAATGTTGTAGGTTGAGGTGCCCCAGCTGAGCAAAATATTAAAGGGTTAAGAGATGGCAAATCAGAACTAGCAACTGTCTTGTACAAAGCTTTTGTAGTTTTGCCCATAATTGATCATAATTAAACCAAAAACAGAAAGAACATATGATAATAAAAACACAATCAAAGATCGATCAGACAACACATTAGCATTAGTTCTATACAGTATTTACAACAACAACATAGCCTCAGTCCCAAATTTTCGGCTACATGGATCAAACTTTTTCATTGTGCTCGATTAAGTGCAATTGATGGTTCCAATATTACAAGTGTTCAATGATAAGGCTCATCCCATGGTTCCAATATCATGGTTAACGCCAATCAAAGAATAGGCTTTCATGCCAATAGTTATGAAATTCGAATGGCATAAACAAATTTGACAAGAAACAGGTAGAACCCAACTACTAAAAAAAAAAAAAACATGTACTGGTCACAATCAGAGCTGTAAGTCTGTAAAGTACAGAAGATTAATGACAATACACCTAATTTGGAGAAAAACATATCACTACATTATTATATGAATTAGTAATAAACCAAGTATTAGTGCAGCAGTTAGTACCAAAGACCATTCAATTGACTTTTCACTCAATATGCCACCTAATTGGAAGACAAAGATGGCCCTTAAAAACTGGAAAACTATTGAACATCCAACTGTCACAAAAGAAAACAACTCTTATCTACCATGATGTGTCCTCAACCCAGAACAAATACTAAACACTGGAAAGATAGAGAACTTCTAACACAAAAAATACAAAATTACCTATACACACAACATCTTATTCAACTCAATTTTGAATTTCAACAACACATCCTAGAATTGGTGCTTTGGTTGGCTGAACATTACACTCAAAATATAAAGAGATCAAGGATTCAACAGTAACAATGTAACATATTGAACTAGCCGCGCATATTCATGTATAAAGTATAAACCGAGCATTTAGAATTTCAAATACAGCAAAACTGGACTTACCCAGAACTTGTTGAGCGGTCAAACGCTTTCTAGGATTCGGCTCTAGCATTTGCCTCACAAGACTCTTAGCACTCTCAGACACCATAGGCCATGGATCTCTCTGGAAATCAATAACACCCTTTAGAATTGCCTGCGCAACGCCTTGCTCAGTTTCTGCAGTGATACACAACAAGAGACACAAGCGAACGCATGCCAATTGAAGCACTGATGCACTGAACTCTCAATCCACAACTCTAAAGGATACCAAATCTTATCAAAAACACAAAATCAGAGCAAAATTAAGTACCTGCCCAAAATGGGGGAACCCCACATAGCAAAATGTACAGAATCACTCCTGAACTCCATATATCCACCTCTGGACCATAATTCCTCTTCAAAACCTCCGGCGCCATGTAGTACGGACTCCCAACAATCTCGGAAAACCTCTCCCCTGAAACATCCAAAATTCCCACTCATGACCCCAAAAATCAAACACCCAGATCAAAAAGGTCAATTTTAGAGCCAAAACAACGAGAACCAAAAATCAAATTTTGCACATTTTTGAAAAAAGAACCCCCAAATTCACCCACTAAGAGACCCAAAAACAGAACACCCAGATCAAAAAATTCGATTTTGGAGGGAAAAAACAACGAAAACCCAGAATCAATTCTCTCAAACAACAAACTCTTTTGCACATTTTCAAACAAGAATCCCCAAAAATCGAACCACCCAGATCAAAAAATCCAATTTTGGAGGGAAAACAACGAAAACCCCATAATCAATTCCCTCAAATAACAAAACCCCCAAAACTCACCCACCCACCCACCCAGATGAGCAAATTCAATTCAAATTTCGAACAAACGCTCCCACTGTGACACACTCACCGGGATGAAAAAACACCGAAAGCCCAAAATCAATGGCCTTGAGAGGCGAATTCTCCCTCTTATTAGCAAACAAGAAATTCTCCGGCTTAAGATCCCGATGAATAACCCCGTGTTGATGACACATCCTCACTACCTCCGCCACAGTCCGCGCCACGACCGCCGCGGCGCGCTCGCTGTAGTGCCCCCTCGCCACAATCCTGTCAAAAAGCTCGCCCCCTTCACAAAGCTCCATCACCAAATGCACCGCCTCGTTGTCTTCATAGGTCGCTCTGAGCTTCACCAGGTTTGGGTGGTCCGGGAGGGTCGACATGATCGCGACCTCTCTTCGAACGTCTTCAATGTCCACGGCGGTTCTCAGCTTGTTCTTGGAGATGCATTTGCAGGCGAGGGCCTGTTTGGTCTCCCTGTCCGTGCAGAGGTAGGTGATGCCGAATTCGCCCCTGCCCAGCTCCCGGCCGAGGGTGTATTTGTCCGTGATTCGGGTGCGGCGGTTGAGGGGGGCGATGTTGTCCTTCAGGACCCGGATCGGGGCCGGGGTTCGTGGGTCCTCCGAAAAGGGGTTCGGGCGGCGCCCGCCCTTCTCTGTTTTTATTGTTCTTCTTCTTCTCTTCTTCTTCTTCTTTGTTGGTGTGTCGTCTGTGGTTGTCACTCTCACACAGGCGTAGCAGTTGCCCATGTTGGGCGTCACACCGAATTACACCAAATTCAGTTTCTCTGCTTCATTGATGCCGGCGGTTGGCGGTGGTGGGTGGCGGAGGACGGCGAGGCGGATCCAAGTGGTGGTGATGATGAAACAAAGAAAAAGAGGGAAGAACGTAATGGATAAATATTATAAAGTGGTTGGTCACCATGTATGTATGTTACACAACTGTTCCACCTTGTTACATGCACTTGAAAATATATATCTTAGTATTTTTTATTTTTTATTTTTTATATTTTGATATTTAGGCAAGCTTCTTTATTTTCACAGGGCTCTGTGCAATCAGCCTAAACGTGCTATGTATTCCAAATAATTATGAAGTAGCAGATAATCAAACTTAAGACTGTGCGACTAACCCACGCAATCTCAAGTTTGCCTTACAATTAATTGAGTGAACCAATTTGAGTTGGGTTATATATTTTAGTATGATAGTATGGTTCAAGAATGATTTAAAAAAATAATAATAATATGAATATGGTTTTATTATTGGCATTCAAATCCCAAAATCTGAGAGCTGAATTGTATTTTATATATTTTTTGGTCGCAAATTGGGAGCTTTACTAAGTACAAGATAATCTTTTTTGTTAAGGAAACTAAATATTGTATTTAGTAGTTAAGGAAATCAGTATCCCGTGTATTTAGTAGGTTCCTTTTGTGGTTTGCACTTTCCTTTGTATTCTAGATTTATATGTATATATGGTTATCATGTACTCAATAAGGATACACAATAAACTCATTCTATTCAGAAATTATCATGGTATCAGAACCCTAATCGTGGGTTTCTCTTGTTTATTTAATTTGTCTTCGGTTGTGCGAGACACAACTTTGTCTTATGGTTGTGCGAGACACAACGTTGTCCTAATCGTGGGTTTTATTATGTTCGGCCTCTGGTTGTGTTGAACACAACTCTGTGCATCGGTCCTTAAGCCGATGCTTCTGTCATATCTTGTCGTATGCACCAATCTGTCTTCTTCGCGAGCAATTCATCACGTCATCGAGCTTCATCGGAGCCACGCCTCCCTGTCCGCTGCTATTATGTCTCGTCGGAATCGACTGTTCCACTTTTTGCGTGCCCTCTCCGGCGCCGGCGCCGTCGAAGCGCAACCGCGCCTAGCTGCTGCTGCTCGTCCGCGAGCTCCCCTGCGCGCTGGTCTCCTCGCTGGTCCGCCGCTGCACCGCGAGCCGCCATCCGTGTTGCTCGCCTCCGCGCCGTCGACGTCCGTCGGAGCTTCTAGTCGGTCCACCACCGCCATATCTCATCAGACTCGTCCGCATCAACCGTCACCGCGAGCCGCTGCCCGTAAGTCGGACCTTCCCCGCGCCCGCTCGTATTCATCGCTCGGCTGACATCCGCTCCAGCAGCTCTTCCGAGTCGTGCCACGCTTGGCGTTGCGTTTCCCGAGAGCTGCTCGTCACCGTCGTCTACGGCTCGCCGGGACCGCTCCGACGCGGACGCGAAGAGGACACGAAGAGGGAGAGGTCTCCCTTTGGTTGTTTGACCGCTTGTCACATCTGCCCATCTGCACATCTGCCACGTGTCGCCTCCCGATCGCCTGTAACCGCCTGCACGTTTGTCGCGTCTGCTTGTACACCTGCTATGTAACGCCAGTCGCCCTATCACATCTGCAACGTGTACTTGATCTATACGCATGTTTGCGCCTGAACCTGCACTTCGGTAAACTAATCGATGGAGAAAAGTGAAGTCTCTAAATTCGGCCCTTCTGTTGTTACTGCTGCATTTGATGGGTCACGTTCCTCTCCAATGTTTTCTATGAATGATTTGGTAGCAATCGTCAACCAGGTGATATCTCCCCAACCCACTGCCCTATCTGTAATCTCGGGTAACCATTGGTTCTTTGATTCTGGGTGTTGTAATCACATGACACCAAATTTATCTCTCATTTCTAACAGTAGTCCTTCACCTCATTTTTCGAGCATTCACACTACAAACGGTAGCTCCATGTCAATTACCCATTCAATAATAGTCTCCAACCCCAGTTTGAATCTTACTGACACTCATTGTGTTCCTGACCTTACTCTAAATTTAATTTCAGTTGGTCAGTTATGAGATTAAGGCTTCACTATTTTATTTTCTCCTATTGCTTATCAGGTACAGGACAATTAGACGGCTCAGATTTTGGGAACCGGGATCAAAGTGGGACGATTGTTTAAGCTCACATCACTTCACATGCCTGTTGTCTAACAAGTTTATGTTGTTGTTTCTATCCCCTCAATCTATTAGTGGCACATTCGCCTTGGCCATACATCTGCTAGTAAATTATGTACTCTTGTTTCCACTGGATCATTGGGTATTTTTAAATTCGAGTCTTTTGATTGTGTGCATTGTCAGATAGCTAAACAACCTGCTTCTTCTTTTAGTCTTAGCGAGTCAATCGATAATATTCTGTTTGGATTAGTTCATTCTGATGTTTCGCCTACTTCAACTATGAATGGTTATTGATATTTTATTCTGTTCATTGATGATTATTCCAGGTTCACTGGACATATTTTCTAAAGCATCGATCTGAAGTATCTCAAACTTACATTGATTTTGCTAACATGATCAAAACTCAGTTTGCATGCACAATCAAAGTTCTTCGTACAGACAATGCTTTAGAATACCGTGAGTCTGTCATTCTTCAGTTTTTTAAGCTGCAAGGTATCATTGTTCAACGTTCCTGCTCGTATACCTCTCAACAAAATGGTTGAGTTGAAAGAAAACATCGACACATCCTAGATTCTGTACGTGCCCAACTTCTCTCTGCATCATGTCCTGTAAAGTTTTGGGGTGAAGCTACTTTAAATTGTGTCTACACCATTAATCGACTTCCCACACCAGTGCTAAAGAACATCTCTCATTTTGAACGATTATACGGTACACCACCAGACTATTCTAACATTCGGGTTTTTGGTAGTGCATGTTTTGTTCTTCTTAACCCTCATGAGCATACCAAACTTGAATCGCGTGCTCACCCGTGTTGTTTTCTCGGGTATGGAATTGAACATAAGGGTTATCGGTGTTATGAACCTCCTCCTTACCTTAAAGATTATCATTGCTTCTTTGTTGTTTCTTATTTATAAGAGCCTTCCTTGTATCGAGGGGCTACCTTCGGCAGCAAGCAATGTACGAAGAACTGTGTGCATTAGAGAATACTTATACTTGGGACTTAATGGATCTACCCTCAGGCAAGACTCCAATTGGATGCAAATGGATTTACATGATAAAAACTAGTTCTGATGGCTCTATTGAGCAGTATAAGGCTCTTCTAGTTGCTAAAGGTTTCACACAGGAAGACGACGTTGACTATGAAGAGGCATTTGCACATGTAGCCTGCTTGACCTTTGTTCGAAGTTTGCTTGCCGTGGCAGTTGTCCGACATTGGCCTTTGTTCCAAATGGATGTTAAAAATGCTTTTCTTAATGGTGATCTTGCGGAGGAAGTTTATACGCGCCCGCCCCCTGGATATTCTCATTCTTCAAAGCAAGTTTGTCTCCTCCGTCATGCTTTATATGGGCTTAAACAAGCTCCCCGTGCTTGGTTTGCCAAGTTCAGTTCTACTGTTACACAGTTTGGTTTTCAGTCGAGTCCTCACGATTCTGCCTTGTTTACTCAACGAATGGACAAGGGCATAGTTCTTCTCCTGCTTTATGTTGATGATATGATCATCACCGGAGACGACTCAACTGGGATATGTGACTTACAACAATATCTCAAAAGTCACTTTGAGATTAAGGACTTGGGTAACTTGAGCTACTTTCTTGGTCTTGAAGTTACTTCTACTTCTGATGGATACTATCTTTCATAAGCGAAATATGTCTCTGATCTGATCTCTCGCTCTGTAATTACTGATACTACTGTTGCATCTACTCCATTGGACACGAATGTCAAGCTGACTCCATCAGATGGTACACTTCTTTCATATCCTACCCTATATCGCCAGCATGTAGGTAGTTTGGTTTATCTTACTGTTAGCCATCCAAACATTTCCTATGCTGTTCATATTGTTAGTCAGTTCATGTCAGCACCTCGTACTGCTCATTTTACTGTTGTTCTCTGCATCCTTCGATATGTGACAAGTACATTGTTTCATGGTCTCCACTTCTTTGTCGACTCTCCTTTGGTATTATTTGGTTACTCGGATGCAGATTGGGTCGGTGATCCAACCGACCAGCGATCTACTACTGGTTATTGCTTCTTATTGGGCAACTCATTAATTTCCTGCGAAACAAGAAACAAACAGTCACATCCCGCTCCAGCACGGAATCTGAGTATTGGGCTCTTGCTGATGCTACCTCTGAATTACTTTGGCTTCGCTGGTTACTTGAAGATATGAGGGTTATACATACTTTTGCTACCATTCTGCATTGTGACAATCAAAGTGCGATCCAAATTGTGCACAATGATGTTTTTCATGAGCGAACAAAACACATTGAGAATGATTGTCACTTCGTCCGTCAACACCTGGTTCGGGGCACTCTTCAGCTTTCTTCTGTTTCCTCTTCTAATCAGACGACTGATATCTTCATTAAAGTTCATCTTCCAGGTTGCTTTCATGCTTTGGTTGACAAACTCAAGTTGATTTCTACGAACCCATCTTGAGTCAGAGGGAAGGTGTTAAGGAAACTAAATATCGTATTTAGTAGTTAAGGAAATTAGTATCTCGTGTATTTAGTAGGTTCCTTTTGTGGTTTGCACTTTCCTTTGTATTCTAGATCTATATGTATATATAGGTTACCATGTACACAATAAGGATACACAATAAACTCATTCTATTCAGAAATTATCATTTTTTTTTTCAATTTGGACGTGTGTTGAGGTTTTGTCATCTTTTGATGTTTAGAACTTAATCAGGGGGTCTCTTGCTCAAATAAGATTGGTAAGATGAGGAGACTTTTGGTTTACAAATCTAACTTCCCTCGCCAACACCCTTTTGCAACTTCATCATTAATTTGTTGAGAGTTCATTAATTATAGATTTAATGTTAATAATGGATTGATTTAATAAAACATTCCAACGAATGATCCCATACAGTTGGTATATCTATTTCGTAATTCAATCACGAAAACAGTTCTTCTTGAACAGCAAAGAATCATTGCACCTTTCTTCTTTCAATAAGTAGATTAGCATTACATGTCAAAGCATATCTCACGAGCGAGATGGATGAGGTATCATTAATTTGTCAAAAGCAAGTTTGGGAGAGGTTATGATTTCATTCTTATTGGAGTTAAGTTGTTGGTTTCTTATCAAAAAAAAAGGTAGCAATATGAAACACTCCTTCGAAAAATTATTTTAGTTGTTTTTATTGATGTTTTTTTTAAAAAAATATTATAAAACAATAGGATGGTGTACATAATTTTTATAATTTTTTAGCATATATTTTAAAAAATAGAAACTATAATTAAACTGGAGGAATGAAAATCAAAGTGATAAATCATAACAAGTATTAACTGCATATATTTAGTTATGATATGTTTGAAAAAAGGGAAAAAAAGATCCGATAAGTGCAACTAAATTGTAACATCGTCGATTTTTTTTTTTTAAGATTGTAGCTTCATCAATTTAGTATGTACACAACATATAGTCTTTTTTTTTTTTTTTTTGAGATTGTAGCTTCATAAATTAGATGGTTCAAGTCCGAATTAATAAACTGATTCTCTTGCTAATTGATGAGAAATATAGTCTACACTACATTATTAGTCTTTGGAAAGAAATTAGTATAAGATTAACAAATTAATTCAACTATAGTTAAACTTGTTTTGTTTCCAATATTTTATTAATTATTATGTATGTTAAGTCTTGTCTATCCCATGATCCATCTACAACATTGGACCAATCAAAATGTTACCTTTTAACACAAATCATCAAGAAATTAAGACTTGAAAAATGGACTCTAAAATAATCACTTTCTACGGCATTATACATATGTTGTCACGGGAATACACAATTTTCTTATATTTCTTAAGTTTCTAGTTTATTTTATTTTATTTTTTGTTATAGTTTCTAGTTTTCTACCTTCATGACCTCAGAAGTGGATATTTAAAAAAAAAATACAAATCTGTTGTGAAGTGTGGATGACCATGCATGTACACCAACATATTGTGTAGTTATGTACTTCCACTGGTCTTTGTATTGTCATGTTCTTTGTAACCATTTCAATGTACATGGGGTGTATGTTTTAGTCCCACATTGCTAAGGCACATTTGTAATCATACCAAATGGCCTATATAAATGATACTAACTTCATTGTAAGAGCACACCAAGTTGAATGAAAATTTCTCATTCCAACTATTTTATTTCTTCTCTTCTCTTTTGTAGTAGTATAAGTTCTTAGTCTTCTAATTTCCTTCTCTAGTTCTTAGCAAGTTTCAACTTAGTTTACAACACGTTATCAGCACGAGCTTGCTCTAGCATTAAGGAGATCTTGAAGTTCAAGAAGGCTTGTTAAGGAGAGAAAGCTAGGAAGGTATAATTTTTGTTATTTAAATAAGTTCAATTTACTTCTATATTATCATGGTTGCTTCCTTTTATCTATGCATACTTTATTCATATATTATGCATTATAGCGTCACCGATTGCGAAAGTATGCTCTGTAGTTGCGTCTTGTACGATCTTCTACATCAGAAATCAAAAGTCAATATGTGACATAACTAGTTTTCTCTTAAAACTACAAATGATTAGTTATTGTTCTATTCTTGATTTTATAATACAAATCATGCTATAAGTTTGAGTTGATAGTGGGTAAGCCTTGTCCCCGGTAAAGCTAAACATTGAAAGGAGACGGGTTATCCGTTCGAGGAGGCATGGCATTAAGCAGACTTTGTCTCGCCACCCAACCTGGAGGTTGTCCCACCAACTCATACGAATAGTACATTTGATTATTAATAAATCAAGTTGTGAACATATACTTAATCATATGTTATGTTTTTTTTTTTTTTCATAAAAGAAAAGAGAAAATTATTTTATATTATATTTACTTTCAAAATATTAATCAACCATAGTTGAATTTGTTATCTTATTATAATTCTTGTCATGATAATTAGATATTACAAATTATGAATAAAGCTTGTATCCATGCGAGGTTGTATGTTGTACACAATCATTCACAATTTTCTCTTTAGAGATTTGAAAAGTGAATATTTCACTTTATATATATTTTCACCTTATGGAGTTATATATATACATACCAAAAGGGTAATGCTCCAAAAAGCTCAAAATAAGCGAAATTTGGGTCTCATGCTACAAAATTTAATCAGTCAAATATTAATTATAATTCCACAATTTTAATTACCTCTATGTTGAGGCTATGTGGAAATATGATGATGAGACAATAAAAGGGTCACGTGGCCCGCCTCGATTTATTCTTTGCAACAAATATCGAGTGCGCACGTCAATCCAATAAATATTAAGGATTGATTTCTTGTCTCATGGTAGTGAGTAAAATAATGATATATTATAAATATAATATCGCTCCCGTCAATTAGTTCAAACTTCAAATTAAGAAGCATATGTTGCATATAATGATCATGATCGTAATAATAAATTTATGGACGTGGAAAAGGTGAAAATATCAGGTAAAGGTCGTATTGACAATTCCACCAAAAATTGGAATAAAAGTGGTGCACCACTACAAAGGGCAAATAATTATTGACAATGAGCGCTCATAATTGTGACATTTTTTTTAGTCATATATGAAAGGCTATTTTGCCTAAATATTGTCATATATATGCCCGAATATTTTTGTGACCTTTACCATGTCTTCAAAATCAAAGGCAAAATATTATGAATTTTATCATTGAAATATGACTTTTTTTTCTGATTTGCCAAACATTATTTGTCCGAGATGAATCAACAAATCATGTGTTCAAGTCATGAATCAAATAAGAGCGATATATGCCTTGCTTGATTGTGCTACAACGCATACAATCCTTAAAAAGCAGAGAATATTTCTCCAATTTGAACTTTGAAATTTGAGGCTAATGTTCAAACAATATCTGGCATCTCCAATTTGATTAATAGCTCACGGAAGAGCAAATATTATGTTGCACTGGGGGAACAACAATTCATGTTGACAATGCCTTATACTCTGAAAAATCCGAGAAGAAATTTCTTGAGCTTTAAAGATATTCGACAAAATGGATATCACATTGAAGCGAAGTGAACGAAAATAATAGAGAATTTCTCTATGTCACATTGGTTTCAAATGGGAAAAAAAGAAGTGTTAGAAAAATTCCCAACTTTATCATCGGATTATATTTTACTCATATAAGGCATGTCGAAACGAATGTCGTCTTGAATAAGAAAATTAATGATCCAAAGACATTCATTTTATGGCATGGACCGGCTTGGTCATCCAGGATCATCAATGATGCGAAGAATAATTAATAATTCGCATGAATATCCTTTAAGGAGTCACAAAATATTTTCAAATTTGGTGATTATAATTGTGCTAGTTGTTCTCAAGGTAAATTGATAGTTAAACCATCCCCAAGTAAAATTGTTGTGGAATCCCCAGTTTTCTTAACGCATTCGGGGAGACATATGTGGACCTATTCATCCTCACTTGTGGACCATTTAGATATTTCATGGTTTTGATAGATGCATCAACTAGGTGGTCACATGTTTGTTTGCTTTCGACCCGCAATGTTGCATTTGCTAGACTTTTAGCACAAATCATTAAGTTAAAGCACAATTCCACGACAACCCAATCAAGACCATCCGTCTTGATAATGCGGGAATTTCAATCTCAAGCATTTAAAAATTATTGCATGTCTATAGGAATTACCATTGAACATTACTGTTCCACACGTGCATACCAGAATGGTTTGGCGAGAATCTCTAATCAAACGCATTCAATTAATTGCGGACCTTTAATCATGAGAACTAAGTTATCAACTTCGGTTTGGGGACATGCGATCCTTCATGCAAAGCATCTATCATTCGTTATAGGCCCTACGCATACCATGAACATTCCCCCATGCAACTCATTTTAGGTCAACAACCAAATATTTCACACTTGAGAATTTTTGGTTGTGCGGATGTATGTTCCTATACCACCTCCAAATAGAACTAAGATGGGTCCACAACGAAAACTTGAGATTTATGTTGGATTTAACTCATCGTCCATTATAAGATACCTTGAGCCCTTAACAGGGGATTTATTTCTTGCACGTTTCTTGATTGTCACTTTGATGAAGCAATTTTCCCACCATTAGGGGAGATAAGAAGCCAATTCAAAAGGAATGGCGTGAAATTGCTTGGAATGCATCAACTTTATCACATTATGATCCACGCACAAATCGGTGTGAACTTGAAGTTCAAAAGATCATTCATTTGCAACAAATCGCAAATCAATTACACGATGCATTTAATGATGCAAAACAAGTGACAAAATCATATATTCCAGTTTATCAATGCTCTGCAAGAATTGATGTCTCTGTGCAACAAAATGCACAAGAACCAACTAAACGCTTAAAGCGTGGAAGACCAGTTGGTTCAAAGGATACAATTCCTCGAAAGAGGAAAACGGGAGTAAAAATAAATGCAAACCAAAATACTCATGAGAAAGCACAAGAATCCTTTGATAAGGATTTGTCGAAGCAATTGATTCGATGAGGAACAAGCGCCTCTAGAAAAGGAGGAAAAAGATGAAAATAATGAGATCTCAATAAATTATTTAAACTCTGGTAAGATTTGGGATCGAAATAAAATTGTTCCTGATGATATATTTGCTTTCAATGTGTCTTTTGAAATATGTGAAAATGATGATGATCCAGAACCACGATCAGTGGACGAATGTCGAAAAAGACCTGATTGACAAAAATGGCAAGATGCTATCCAAGCAGAGCTAAACTCGTTAAGGAAACGAGAGGTTTTTGGACCAATTGTCCAAACGCCAGATGGCGTAAAACCTGTTGGATATAAATGGGTATTTGTACGAAAGAGAAACGAAAAAAATGAAGTTACAAGGTACAAAGCAAGACTTGTAGCTCAAGGTTTCTCACAAAGACTGGCATTGATTATGAGGAAACATATTCTCTGTTATAGATGCAATCACATTTCGATTCTTGATAAGCCTTGCGGTTTCGAAGGGCTTGATATGCATTTAATGGATGTCGTTACTGACATATCTGTACGGATCCCTAGACGAGTGAGATATATATAAAAATCCTGAAGGATTTATAATATCCAGAAGAAATAAAATCAAAACCTCATAACATGCATTCTATAAAATTACAAAGGTCTTTGTACGGATTGAAACAATCCGGACGAATGTGGTACAAACGCCTTAGTGATTATTTACTGAAAGAAGGATATGTAAATAATTCGCTTTGCCCATGTGTCTTCATTAAAAGATCATCAACAGGATTTGTGATTATTGCTGTATATGTTGATGATTTAAATATAGTAGGAAACCACGACGACATCGTTAGAACATCTGAATACTTGAAAAAGGAATTCGAGATGAAAGAACTTGGAAAAACAAGACTTTGTCTTGGTTTGCAAATTGAACATTTTCAAGTGGAGTACTTGTCCATCAATCAAATTATATTGAAAAAATATTAAAAAGATTTTATATGGACAAGGCGCATCCATTGAGCTCTCCAATGGTTGTCAGATCACTTGAAGTGGATAAGGATCCATTTCGACCTCATGAAAGTGATGAAGAGCTACTTGGTCCGGAGGTACCATATTTAAGTGCAATTGGTGCACTTATGTATCTTGCAAATTGTACAAGACTGACATTGCTTTTTTTGTCAATCTACTTGCAAGATACGACTCATCACCAACTCGAAGACATTGGAATGGTGTTAAACATATTTTCCGATATCTTCGAGGAACAAGTGACATGGGTTTATTCTACTCGAGAGGGTAAAATTGAATCTCCAAGGTTATGCTTGATCTTTGGATTTTTATCGATCCCCACAAGGCCCGTTCTCAAACGGGATATGTATTCACATGTGGTAATATCTTTGTATCATGGAAGTCAAGTAAAGCAAACTATGGTTGCTACTTCTTCCAACCATTCGAAGTACTTGCAATTCATGAAGCAAGTCGTGAATGTGTATGGTCGAGAAATATGATTGAACATATTCAAGAATCATGTGGATTGCCTTCAATAAAAGATTCTCCAACCATATTATATGAAGATAACGCAGCATGTATTGCACAATTAAGTGAAGGATTCATAAAAGGGGACAGAACAAAACATATTTCACCAAAATTCTTTTATGCGCATGAGCTTCAGAAGAATGGTGAAATTGATGTCAAGCAAATCCAATCGAGTGATAATCTTGCTGATCTATTCACAAAAGCCTTACCAACTACGACATTTAAAAGGCTTACATATGGTATTGACTTGCGTAAACTTAAAGACATTGCAAGCAAAGAAACTGAACAAGTTTCACCCATGTTCACATGAGGGGGAGTTATTGATTAGTGTATTGCACTCTTTTTCCCTTAGCTATGGTTTTATCCCATTGGGTTTTCCTAGCAAGGTTTTTAAAGAGGCAATCTTAACAATATTATACCCGTCTTAATATTTATGAGAATAGTGTACTCTTTTTCTTTTACTATATTTTTCCCACGGGGTTTTTCTTAGTAGAAGTTTTAACGAGGCACAATCTCTAAGCAAGTGTCATCCGAGGGGAGTGTTGTGAAGTGTGGATGACCATGCATGTACACCAACATATTGTGTAGTTATGTACTTCCACTTGGTCTTTGTATTGTCATGTTCTTTGTAACCATTTCAATGTACATGGGGTGTATGTTTTAGTCCCACATTGCTAAGGCACATTTGTAATCATACCAAATGGCCTATATAAATGATACTAACTTCATTGTAAGAGCACACCAAGTTGAATGAAAACTTCTCATTCCAACTATCTTATTTCTTCTCTTCTATTTTGTAGTAGTATAAGTTCTTAGTCTTCTAATTTCCTTCTCTAGTTCTTAGCAAGTTCCAACTTAGTTTACAACAAAATCGATATTGATGCATCGTGGATAATATTAATTTACATCAGTCAAAACCAGCAAATGTTTTTTTGATTAATAAAACCAGCATATGTGGAAAACTTTGTAGTTTGTTACTAATTAGGTTTACTCAAAAATTTCTTATATCCATTTAATGAACTACATGTCTACGCGTGTACAAACAATAAATTTGAAGATAAAAATAAAAAAAATAAAAATATATGATTTAGGATTGATTATATGGATTAAACTTTCCACTCAACTCAATTTCAATGTACTTAATGGTATATATTTAAGATCCTTTTAATTTTTTCTTGATGAACACATCAATTTTTATTTCCGCCTTTATGTAGCTGAAACATTTATTTAATTTATTGTGTTAACTTTTTAAGTTGGAGTATTTACATGTCGTCTTTAAATGTGTTAAAATTATTACTGTCCTTATTTTTTATATAGGTTAATATATATGTTAATCACATAAAAAAAAATCTAAGAAATGTGAAAAAATTCACTGAAAATTATTACTGTTCTTTTTTTTTTGTTACATCGGTTCGCGCACGTGTCTTCATATATTATTCATTTTATTTTAGTAAGAAATTAAGGAGGTATATATGATATATTAGTTGTCGAAGAGCAACTCAAATTAATCAACCTATTTTGAGATCGATGTTAATTTTAATTCCTCTTAAGTGGCAGAAATCAATTAAATCAACTTAATAATTATTCTTTCATCAAAAAGAAATTTAATAATTATTAGGAAGAAGAAAAATGTTCTTGAAGTAGTCAATATAATGTTAAAGTTCTTAGAAAATGATGTTAAAGTTGGCACGATCTAGTCAATGGCTAGCTAGCTAGTTAATTAATTAATCCATATCCATTCGGCTTTAATTAATAAGGAGTCAAATCAAGACTCTATAAAACTCCACTGAATTTTGTCCTTACAATGGAAGAATCAACTTTCATTTCATCGAGCTAAGTGCAAGCGCCAAAATAAATCACTTCGCTATATAATTTTCGTTTTTAAAAGTGGAGTAAAATAGATAGTATCAATTCTAAAAGTAAATTCACTCGTTAATTATATTTATTCAAAATAATTGTCATTAATTTACTTATAAATGCAACTGTAAAATTAAAACAATATAACAATTATTAAAAATTGCTCTCTACAACATTTTAAACACATGAAAATAAGTAAATATCGCTATCACGTAACGAATAACAAAACTTCCAACAAGAAAAGAAAACATAAGATATCTAATTTTTGGGAAGACATAAAAAATTCAAACTAGAGAAGAAAAATTAACTATAAAATAAAATTTTTAAAAATACCAACACAGACGCAGCACAAAACTTTGCACAACCATTTAGGAAGATGTACCGTAATAATAATGAAATCAATCTTCACAAAATCTGTCTATATCTGCAACTTATTAGATGAATAAAATGCTAAAAAAAAATATATGATTGGAACTACCATTGATAAAAAATGAGAATTAATGGTCGTTCAAGACCCAAAATCACGAAGAAGAATGAAGATAAAATTTTACAATTTTGGGAAAGAACAGTGGCTACTTCTATATATAACTTTAATCATAATAAGTTAATTAATACTTAAAAACATGGAATTTTAGATCCTAACAAGATCGATCCTGCATATTCTTATCAAACATTTGTTTTTTCTTTTATTCACCCATATAAAATTTTTTCTAAAATTTTTATTAATAATCATGTATGTCCAAGCATTTTTTGTAAACTCTTTAATTTCTATATTGACTCAACTATTCTCACGATAGTCAATTGAACCTTCCCTATCTCATGACCCAAAATAAATCAACATAATTAAAGTTAAAGTTGGGCGATATATGTCAATCTTTTAATTTATTAGTCATCAAGTGTTTATACACACTCCATCAATTCAATTGAGGGGTAAATTAATGAGTAAAAAGCTGGCTAGCTAGTTGATATATGAGTCAAAGCGTCAGCCCTTTTCAAAGTCAATAGATTCTTGACTTTTGACTTGGAGAGTTGACGGGCAGCCATGCAATTCACCGATTCAATCATGAAGCGCTATCGAACTGTAATTGCTTTTTTTTTTTTTTTTTTTTTTTTTTTTTTTTTTTTTTTTTTTTTAGAGAAGAATATATGGTATTGATATGATGGTAGTATATTGGACATTACATCATCAATGTTGAATTGAAAATTAGAACCTAAACTCTCACAAATACGCTCCAAATATTAAAACACTCAATTTTATGTAAAATTGACCAAACACATGCCAAATTAATGAAGTTGCCATACTTGATCATTTTTATATAATTAATTAGTTAATTAATATATTTTACCAATCGATGAGTAACTGATGAAGCACGAATGAAAGACGCCATGGCATGTTCGATCCCAATGGGTTTTTCTCCCTCATGTTTCTATCAAGATTGCTGGCTAGAGGTGTTGTCTTGGCTTGACGTGGGCATCGATCATTTTAGTTGTCCATTAATTTGCTTTTTCATGACAAATCTGAAAAAGAGTGCATGCATGCACGTTGCACTGTCGTTCCATATAGCTTCTATCATTCAACTATTCTAAGTAATTGTTCATCAAAAAACTATTCTAGGCCACAATATTGTCAATATATATATATATATATATATATTTCTAGTGATTAATTAAATTGCATGTGTTTCTAATGACTTCTATCATTCCTTCCTTCAAATTAATTAAGAAGCAGGAAAGATCACACAGATTAATTAATTGGTTTTTTTTAAGTGTTTTAGCTACAGTAGTATTGTGAAGGCCCAGGGCACCCCGGAGAACGACGTATCGACCCAGCAGAGCCCCTGGCACCCCAAGGCAGTGGGAGCTTTCTAAGGCCTCCCACCATCTACGTCCCCCTCCATATATGCTTTCTAAGGTCATATATGGGCGTGGTTTTTCGCCTCCCACAACTCGAACCCGCGTCCTGGAGACTTAAGATCACTGATTTAGCGAGTTGTGTACCATTGGGCTATTAGCCCAATGGTACAAGTCTCGCTAAAATCGCATACTTAAGCCTCTAGGGTGCGGTTTCGAGACTTGGGAGGCGAAAAACCACACCCATTTATGGCCTTAGAAAGCATAAAAGGGGGGGAAGAACGTGGATGGTGGGAGGCCTTAGAAAGCTCGCGCTGCCTTGGAGGTCATGGGTAGGCTGTAGGGGTTTCGGACTTAGGCAGTGACCCAGGCCTTCACAAAAAAGGTGCCTTTTATTGTGAAGGCTCAGGGCACCCCGGAGAACGACGTATCGACCCAGCAGAGCCCCAGCTGGCACCCCCAAGGCAATAAGAGCTTTCTAAGGCCTCTCATCATCCACGTCCCCCCATATATGCTTTCTAAGGCCATATATGAGCATGGTTTTTTCCCTCCCACGATTCGAAACCGAGACCCGGAGGCTTAAGTACTTGATTTTAGCGAACCGTGTACCATTGGGCTACAATGGTCTTCAAAATTAAGAAGTTGAAGAATGTATTGTTAATGATTGATTTAATTAGCGATTAATTAATTGTGTGGAATATATATATATGAGAAATTCTATAATTGAGCTCAAATTGTGCGTCATGTGAACTCCTCAAAATGTGTTGTGTATTAAATATTCTGCGCATTTATAACTCATAAATTAATGTATCGGATTAGGTCAAGACTCAATAGTAAATTGTTCTTATTATTTAATCTGATAATAAGACTAAGTCATATATATAAATTATGAATCAAAGCACAATGATGTTGTGACAAAAAAAAATTGGGTTGTCCTCCTTCAAAAAAAATAAAATAAATAAAATTGGGTTGTGGATAATTATTAGTTGGTTAGTTGTTGGACATTGGAGAAGTAAGTTGATGTAGTTGGAACTACAATCTCCGCACAACCTTAAAAAAATGAAGAAAAAAAGAATTGCGTAACGTAACGGCGACTCCGATTCGCCTAGCTCATCATCATATAATTAACATTGAAGCTTCCAAGTAGTCCATGAATGTCTAATTGTCCATCCTACAGATATGGAATGTTGAAAATACTAAAAGAAGTTTTTTTCTCACGCGGTATCCGGCGGTAATCGCACCGAGGACTGATTTACACTCGGGCACTGTAGCCTGTAGGGCTCCATATGATCGGGCGACCCTTCTAACCCAATTTTTTCACAAACCCGAACTTGAGATTTTGCTTAAGAGGGACTAAATCCCTTACCATTTGAGGCAACTAGTTGTTGCTTACTATAGAAGTACTCATATATAAGTGTTAGGTTTAAAGACATCGCAATGACACACTTGTATTAATCTCTAGCTTGTTATTAACAATGAGGGGGTTAACACTAATTTATAGACTCACATAAACTGAATCCTAATCCAACTAAAAAATCCTTAATAAATTCATAGACTAACTCGAAGTCATAATCAAATACAAACACAAAACTAATTTAGATTACAACTTTAACAATATGATGAGTGTTAAAAATCAGTAACTTCCCTACAAATTTAAAGTTGAGCCAAATATGAAAATATGATATTTCACTTTGAGTTTAACTCATTGGAGTTAACTCGGCTCGTACTATAAGTTGGCAAAAACTAACCAAATGAAACCTTACACTTGAGGGTGTTTGAAACAATCACCCTTCATTAATTACTTCTTTTATTACCCACATCTCTCTTTTTATTTGAAAGATATTTACATCAATTCATATATTTTATTGTTTAAAATTTGTAACTTCACTATAAGTTCAAAGTTGAACAAAAAAATAAAAATATGATCTTCAGTATGAATTAACTCCAAATCTATAAGAAAACTCTCTCCAAGTTGACGAAAATGAGCGAGGCAAAAGTTAATGTGAAGAGGATATAATTAAGGTGTGTGTTTGTTGAGAAAAATAAAAATAAAGATGAGGAAGGCTGAGGACAGCAGCAAATTTATAATGATGCGATGGTGCTTCCGAGGCACGGCTTTATGCACTGGAAAGTGCCTTTTTTATTTTTTTATTTATGAATCCCGACCTAAAAGCGATGGCCATATATAGCGTTGAAGTAGTAGTAGTAGTCGTATGGTTGTTGGGGTACGTGTGACTCCCATCATTGTCATCACCTTATTCTTTGTTTCACGCCCCCAATCCCAAAAGTGCCGGCCGGGACACGGCAGAAAAGAAAAACACACAAGAATTCTCGCCGGGGCCACGCGCATGCATGACCCATCTTCATTGCGTTTGCGCCTATATATATACACTTCATCCATTACTTTTTTTTTTTACTTAAATAAAAGTAGAACTCAATACCTCCTCAAATTTTACTTTTTGACAAATGATGTTTCTACTACCTCAACGTAAATACTTTAGCTTTTTCATTTTGTTTTTTATAAGGTAAGATCATCAGTTTTGTGGAGATTACATGGTAATTCCAATGTATGTAGTAGATGATTCATATACTTCAATCTCGATGAATGATTCGATGACGTCATTATTAGTGCAGGTGTGAATTTCTTTTTTTTCTTTTTCAAAACTGTAGTTGTGGATTTTTGTTTGGTCAAAGATAGTTGTGGAAGTTGAGACTAAAGCAGCAGTGGTACTGTGGTAGTAGGCAGGGAAGGTCAGACTCGTTGACCGTGTTTATATGAATATATGAGTGACTGTATTTTTTCTGTTCTTCAGCTATTGGGCCGGACTACTGATCAAGCCCATCATAACAAGAGAAAGAAATAGTTTTGTACTTTTTTTTTTTGGTCACAATCAGTACACTACAAAACATTGTGCGTTTAGCGACATTAATTTACTCATTTAACGACATTAATTAGTGTCTCTAAAATTTTTACCGACGCATCATAAAGTGTTGCCACTTGTGTTGGTAAAAGTGATGTCGCCCCATTTTTTACGACACAAAATGTATGCGTTGGTAACATTTATTTAAGACACTTTTGCTATAAGCGTCGTTAAACTAGGGACGCTTGTTGTTTATGTGTCTTTAATTTTTGGACATTTATTTTTTATGTGTCTCCAATTTAGAGACACTATTTATATATGCATCCCTAAATTAAGGACACTTGTAAATTTAGCGTCTTTAAATTGACAACACTTGTGCACTTAATGTCTCTAAGTTGACAACTCATGTACACTTAGTGTCTCTAAATTGACAACGCATGTACACTTAGTGTCTCCAAATTAACAACGCATGTGCACATAGTGTCTCTAAATTAACAACGCACGTGCACTTAATGTCTTTAAATTAACAACGCATGTGCACTTTGTGTCTCTAAGTTGACAACACATATACACTAGTGTCTCTAAGTTGACAACGCATTCATATTTAGTGTCGTCATGTATATATAAATATCAAAAAAATAATTAATATTAATATAATTGGAAAGAAGATTTTATATATAAATTAAAGATGTTTCTAGTTCTATTTACAAGAATATTATTTATCAATAAAAATGAAATTTTTATTTATTTTATTTGAACAAAAATCAAATTAACAAATGTACAAATTTAAGGTGAAAAAATAAACAATATACAGTAGAATTTCCTTCTTAAACAATATACAGTTGAATTTCCTTGTTAAATGAAATCTTTAAACTATAACGATTACACAACGATTACACAAGGTCTCTCAACAATTCCTTAAGAGACCAACAAATATGTGAAAAGACGTTTCTTCGATATCTTCGAAACTGAGAATCTGATATAGTGGCAGCCCAAGCACTTCGTAGTACAAGCCCCTGTTGAGATAACTTAAGATGCACTAATTAGAAAGGATTTAAAAGGTCCAAAAAGCACAACATTAAGTAAATTAAATCAAGAGCAATGAAAAGAAAAATAAAAACCCTACTTGTATCAACAGAGGCTTTGTTTTTTATTGATATCGTTCTAACTGCCTTGTTTAGCAGGAATTCATCTGGCATTTTCCATTGCAAAGACACCAACTTTTGAAATTGAAAGCTTCAGAATCATTTTAGGCAATGCATTGTCAGAGAAACAAAAGTATTACTTGTGCAAATATCAACAAGATAATGAGTTATGGAAGCCCAACTCCCACACATTTAGCTACCTACACATAGAAAACATTTCCCTTAGCTACATTACATGGTGGAATGATAATCAGTAAAATTTACCAAAGAAGTAGCCTTATTCAAATTTCTATTCTTCATTATGCTTTCATCGATAACAAGCAATTTGTAAATGCTTACCGATGGTTGCAAGTGCTTACCTATGGGGAAACAAGCTCATAGAGACCAAAACATGCTAAAGCAACTAAAGGAATCGCTAAAAGTATACACGTACACATAGTAAAATTAATGCTACATTAGTAACCATTTTACTAATACAAAACTCATTTCTTATCACATATAAATCAATAAACATGTAGGTATATATATTGATTTAGGTCTTTTTTTCTCATACGAAAGGAACTTCATGACAAAGGAAAGATGGCAGTGAGTCAAAAGTTCAAAACATAAATACACAAGTATCACATAAAGCTGACCGATCCTCAAAATATCAAATAAGAGAATTTCTCTAAAATTAACAAGTGAAAACAGAATAAAAGAACTTCCAGAGCAACATATGGCCTCATGTAAATATGCTTAAGTAATGATTGCAATTTATTTGGCAACGTAAAAGCGCCAATGATGTTGTAACGGCAAACCTGGCCACTCTCTAGATCAACAACAATCATCATTCCAGGACCAAGACGCCCTTTCATTGTGACTTTTGATTCATCCATTGGCGGGACACCAACCTAACAAAGATATGGAAAAGAAGTAGATTTAATCTTGCAATTCGGACAAATTAAACAAGTGCCAATGTACATGACAAAGTAGACTCGGTATCCTTGGAAATCCAAAGTATCTTGATTTCACAATATGTAATATTGATTCAACTCGAGAATGATTCAAATCCTATGCAAATGGGAATCACACGAGGTGAAGAACCAAAGCAAATGGTAAGTTCATTCTCTTTCCACACGGTTCCAACAATCCAAATGGTCATGGTTTTGACTTAACATTAAGGGGTCGGTAGAGAGAACCTCTTTTTAATTCTGTTATGATGATACTTGACCCAATGACAAACTCTAAATTCGATATTTGAGAATAACTTCCTTAAATCTTCCTAATACAAACAAACAAACAACAACATAGCCTCAGTCCCAAATTAATTGAGGATGGCTACATGGACCAGGGTAATAAGCAACTTATAATGCGTTGATTCATTTTCATACTCACATTTCTCATATGTGGAACAAGCGCCATTAGTATTATAACTGTCATGCCAAGCATAAGCAAGTAATGCTGGAAACCCCTCCACCCTGCTCAATTTACCGCAAAACCTCGCTAAGTATATGCATCCTAATGTAGGTAGACTGATAATTTGAAGTTCAGGTTTTGGATAATAAAAAGAGAATTCCGTTATCAGACAGACAATAATTTTTTTTTTAAGCAATCAAAATTTTCAAACTCTATCCTAACAATCGTCTCAATGTTCTATACAATAGTGCATTAAGAAAATATAACCTTGTATACTAATAATAGAAAACCACCAAAAAAAAAAAAAAAACAACAACAATAATGTGTAAGCAGAAACGGATGCATACTAGTGTACTATATTTTCCATAAGTTAATGTTTCTAAGTCAGCCGCTTATGATTAGAGATCCTTACTTCCTCAAGTTTTGTCTTCAGTAATCAGTGTTGACCAATGATAAATGAAGTTATTTTCAATTAAAATACAAAGTAATCATAAGAGATGTATAAGTCACTATATTAAGGTAGTGGCAGAATTGATGATGTTTAGTTAGCCATTTTGAACTAAGCTCAATTTTGAACTAAAATACAAAGTAACAGTTCATGCTAGAGATTACTTGGTAGAGTCTCCCAAGTTGGGCTGGGTTCATAAAGTGATGTACAATGTATATTCTACACAATGTGCTTAGATCTAGACTAGTGTTTTAGAGATCTATGGTTGTAGTTGCATCACAACATTAGCAAAATAAGTAAATGAAGTAGAAAAAGAGATCTATAGGGAATGATGAGGCATGATTCCTTTTTATTAGAGGGTAAAAAGAAGATGTAGCTAACATGGTTCAATGTTTGCTTTGTTAGAAATAAAAACACAACATATGCTAGCAGTGTAGCTTCCTCATCAAGTAGAAGAATCGATTAGTTTTACTTGATACACTTAGCAAGGATTTTAGGTGAAAAATCATATGTACATAATGCTAACTTGGCCATTTCGAATGAGAAACTTACACGTGTTTCACTTTCTAAAGTAGCTTTAATGAACTCATGTCCCCACCATATCCGCAAGTTGAAAAAAGTAATTTAAGTTCAAGGTAAATGAGTTATACTTTAAGTTTCAAGAATATTGCATACATGGAATCATCAGTACATCTGTGATGTTGGCTTTCCGTGGCACTATATTGTATAATTATTTTTTTTCTTCTGCACAATGCATTGCTCCAATTCATCCAAACATTTTCAGTCAATCCTTGGAACATTTTCAAAACAGTAAAATCATTCTTTCAAAGTATTTTTTTCCTTTTTAATTGCTCATGCCAATGCTTATAAAGTAGTTCTCACCTATAAAACATCTCATTCCAT
Source organism: Stephania cephalantha (assembly GCA_039657325.1). Taxonomy (NCBI): domain Eukaryota; kingdom Viridiplantae; phylum Streptophyta; class Magnoliopsida; order Ranunculales; family Menispermaceae; genus Stephania; species Stephania cephalantha. The sequence continues at coordinate 48,469,332 of CM077573.1, forward strand.
TTATAATCTTCAGTGCCTAAGTTTCTCTGTTCATTTATATATATATAATCTTCCTCTCCTCTCATTGCTTTTATATATCTCTCTTTTTGAACTCTCTCAAAAAACAAAATCAGAAACTAAGAAACAATAGCTATATAGCTTAACAAAGATGGTCATTATAGGAGATGAAATATAAAAGAGCCCCACAATGCTAGAGGCACTAAACTTTTGTTCCAAAAAAAATTACTTTTATTATTACTCATGAAATTCTCTAATAAGTTCTCTCTGACAAGTTTTTTAGTTACTTGTATTTTGTTATACTTGTATTATTACTCATGAAATTCTATGCATTGCCATTAATCAATTGAAGAATACAATCTTGAACACCTAAAAAGATTACTTAAATATCTACAACAACATAGCCTCAATCCCAAAACAGTTGGAGTCGACTTCAAACGCTAATCTACGCGAAAAAATATTCCTAAGCATATCAAAACCAAAGAAACACTCAATTCATTATCAAATGCTCCTCTTCCCCAACCCCAAGTATTGACCAAATCGAAACCTTAACTCATAACAAACACATAATCAGTCAAAAACTCTTCCAATCATTGTTTTACACACAAAATTAAATATAAGTATTCACCAATCGTAAATCCAAAATTAGGAAACCGGCCTTAAAAACTAAGAGCATACAAGTGTAATTTAAACCCTACAATGAGAACTTATAGGATTCACATATCATTCCTTCTCAAAATGGAGGCTACTATTTGGCTTAATAACTTTATAGAAACTACAAAGGTTTTCAATTGGTCAGTTCATGCTTGCTAAATGTATGATAAAGAATGTACATATAAAGCTCAACTTAGCTATATAAAGAATACACCACCGCTATCAATTCTACGTATAATAAAGAATGTACTTCACTTACTCTTGATCTATCAAAAACCTAATTAACAACAAAAAATCACCAAAACAAAACCTAATAAGCTCAAGATCACAGTCAAAAACCGGAACGAAACACAAATCTGCACCAGAAATTTCGATGAATACTCAGGAAGATCAACTAGAAAGCTCGATTTAGAAGCAGAGACAGCTGCAGAGATAAGATCTGTACCTTTAACGAGAATCCAAATGTGGAGTTGATTGCGAATCGCTGGGGTTCTTCTCCAATCGGCTCTCGAGTGCGTCACAGAGAGTTCGAATGTCGCTAGGGCTTGGAAATAGTTTCAACGGTAGCCGCCGCAAGCCCAATCAATCCTCCCTACACCAAAACAACAAACTTCACAATCCAATCCACCAATACAATCAATGAAACAAAAACCAAAACCAAAATCACCTTCCGATGATTCGCTTTGTGGTAAGCTAGTGAACTCATTGGTCAACAAATTCATCATCGCCGTAATCTTGTCATGATCACCACCATGGCGAGCGCTTGACGATTTCTTCAATCCGCACAACGAAACCCCACGATCCGATTCATGAACAGTTCGAAATCCTCGACCTATCAAAATTCCTTGAAACCACATCAAAATTCGAAATTTCAGTAGGAAATGGAAACGAACTTACTTCGCGCCGCATTCTTCCGCTTCTCGTAAATGCCTTGTCCGATAGATTCCTCAAGCACGGCCGTGGGGATCACCGAGAGCGCATCCGCCATGAGAATCGCAAAATCTCGAACGCTCCTCGCCTTGGTTTCCGAGCATCCCAAGACATGTTAGGGCACCGATCGAGTGAGTCCGAAATTGAAGAATTGGTTGTTCTAATTCGCGATTCCGCGAGAGAGAGGAAGAGGAACGATCGAGCGGCGATCGAGAGAGAGAGAGACATATACCTTAATAAGTGATTCACTTCTTCTCTTCTTCAAGTCCACAACCGAGAGGTTGTCCAGAGAGGTGAGAGTTGAGAGTGGAGAGCCGAGACCAAGGAAGGTAGAGAGTGAGGGCACGACGCAGTGAGTGAGAGCCGAGACAGAGAGAACGCCGAGAGGGAAAGAGAGCAACTTGAGGGATTCGAGAAAGGAGAGTCGAAAGAGAGAGACAAATGAGTCTGTCTAATTAATTTGGATAGGTTAATAACAATTAACATCCAACTAAAGATGAAAGGGACCAAACAAATAATAGAGTTTGAAGAGTTTCATCCATATAGCCTAATTAATTTGGAGATTTAGGCTTTGTTGTTGACGTTTGCTAAATCTCCATTAACAACTAGGTTGGCTAAACAATTATAACTTCTTTACAATCAATATAATATTTACATATGATAAGCAGAAATTTGTAAATTTCTTATGTTTCCACGTAAATGGTCGCTGGGTTATATTTAGGGATCACATATGGACTAATAGTTTTTTTTAAAAAGTTAATCTAATTGTTTTAGTTATACATTTAACATTTAATTAACTTCTTTTTTTTTTTTTGTGGTGTCCCGCACCAACTGCATCGACTAATCCACGCTTAGGCGATGTCGAGTTATGTACGGGAGGCAACCCTCTCAATTTTATTTTTTTCATTCACGAAACTTAAACTCGAGTCATGTTTAACCTAACTTTAATAACAAATCTTGATTTAGAATTTACCAACACTTGTAAATTATGTGTCTCTAGATTTAGAGTCTAACAACACTTGTAAATTATGTGTCTTTAGATTTAAAATCTAATAACACTTATAAATTATGTATCCTTAAATTTGAAATCAAACAACATTTATAAATTATGTGTCTATATATTTAAAATCTAACAACACTTGTAAATTATATGTCCCTAAATTTGAAATCTAACGACACTTGTAAATTATGTGTCTTTAGATTTGAAATTTAACAACACTTTGTAACTTATGTGTCTTGAGATTTAAAATTTAACAACACTTGTAAATTATGTGTCTTTAGATTTAAAATCTAACAACACTTGTAAGTTATGTGTCTTTAGATTTAAAGTCTAACAACACTTGTAAATTATGTGTCTTTAATTTTTTAATCTAACAACACTTGTAAATTATGTGTCTTTAGATTTAAAATTTACCAACACTTGTAAATTATGTGTCTTTAGATTTAAAATTTAACAATAGATTTAAAGTCTAACAACACTTGTAAATTATGTGTCCTTAAATTTGAGATTTAACAACACTTGTAAATTATGTGTCTTTAAATTTAAAACTTAACAACACTTGTAAATTATGTGTCTTTAAATTTAAAACTTAACAACACTAGTAAATTATGTGTCTTTATATTTAAAGTCTAACAACACTTGTAAATTATGTGTCCTTAGATTTAAAATTTAACAACACTTGTAAATTATGTGTCCTTAGATTTGAAATTTAACAACACTTGTAAATTATGTGTCTTTAAATTTAAAACTTAACAACACATGTAAATTATGTGTCCTTAAATTTGAAATTTAACAACACTTGTAAAGTATGTGTCTTTAAATTTAAAACTTAACAACACTAGTAAATTATATGTCCTTAAATTTAAAGTCTAACAACACTTCTAAATTATGTGTCTTTATATTTAAAGTCTAACAACACTTGTAAATTATGTGTCATTAGATTTGAAATTTAACAACACTTGTAAATTATGTGTCTTTAAATTTAAAACTTAACAACACATGTAAATTAGGGTCCCCTAATTTTAAATTTGGTGTCACTAATTTACCAAGTGTCTCTAATATAGGAGACACTTATAAATTATGTGTCTTTAAATATTGAAATTGACAACACTTATTGTTTGTGTCCTCATTTTTAATTTTAGCAACACTTATAAACTATGTGTCTTTAAAATTAAAACTTGACAACACTTTTAAATTAGTGTCTCCAAATTTTAAATTTGGCAACACTTTTTAACAAGTGTCCTTAATTTTGAGACACTTGTACATTATACGTCTCGAGATTTTGAATTTGACGACGTTTTAATATCAAGTGTCCTTAATTTGGAGACACTTGTATGTTAAGCGTCTCAAAATTTTAAACTTGACAACGTTTATATATAATGTGTCTCTAAAATTAAAATTTGAAGACATTTTTTATTAGTGTTGGCAAAAAAGTGTTGCTATAGACCCACTTTGTTGTAGTGGTAGTTATATATTAATGGAAACAGAAAGAGATGGGAGCTATGGGGCATGGTTCCAAGCCAAATAAAGTTTGTAATGTTGGTCATGGCATAAGCCGCTAAAGCATGAGCTTATTGGTTACATTGTCCTAGGATGTATCGAAAGCTAATAAGAGGGAGTTCATGTAGGATAGAGTATGTCGTGAAGAACATAATTAACATGAGACTCACTTGACGAGTTTGCTGGGATTGCTTGAATGAGTAGTTGAGCATCCGAAAGAATCTCATAAATTTTATCATAGATATTGCAATGATGAAGAGCCAAGAGAATAACTTTAGCTTCCAAAACTTCTGCCGAGTGGGATGGTCCTAGCCAAATTGATGTCGCCCGTAAAGGGGAGCCATCCTTGAAAACAATCCATCCGATGCTTGCATCATTGGTAAAGGGATTCCATGCAGCATCAGTGAAAATAGTAGTGTCACGGAGGGTACCAAACCACGGGGGAAGGTTTAGGGTGTGTTGATGATGGGTGAGCTGAACAAAATGAGGATGAGGGGATATGCTGTGGCTGCTATGAATTGATGGACGTGGGGGATTGTTTTCTGAAAAAAGGTGATAGCAAGTTTGTCAAAAAATACTTTTGAGTTTCTGTTCTTCCAAAGACGCCATAGTTCAAAGACAAACTATTGGCTAAGAAAAATAGGTTCGGGTTGTACTTCAATGAAGGAGAGAATGGAGAAAAACATTTCCTTAAAGGTAGATGATGGCAGAAGATCAGTTTGTATTCCTAGTGGGAAGGCAAACCAGAACAGGCATAGCGATGCTTGACTATCAAAGCAACTCAAGCAAATAGTTTTGTACTTGGAGTTGTAGTGATGCATGATACCCTGGTCATCTCCCAATACATACACTACAACAAAGTGGGTCTATAACAACACTTTTTTTGCCAACACTACTAAAAAATGTCTTCAAATTTTAATTTTAGAGACACATGATATATAAGTGTTGTCAAGTTTAAAATTTTGAGACGCTTAACATACAAGTGTCTCCAAATTAAGGACACTTGATATTAAAACGTCGTCAAATTCAAATCTCGAGACGTATAATGTACAAGTGTCTCAAAATTAAGGACACTTGTTAAAAAAATGTTGCCAAATTTAAAATTTGGAGACACTAATTTAGAAGTGTTGTCAAGTTTTAATTCTAAAGACACATAATTTATAAGTGTTGCTAAAATTAAAAATGAGGACACAAACAATAAGTGTTGTCAATTTCAATATTTAAAGACACATAATTTACATGTGTTGTTAAGTTTTAAATTTAAAGACACATAATTTACAAGTGTTGTTAAATTTCAAATCTAAGGACACATAATTTACAAGTGTTGTTAGACTTTAAATATAAAGACACATAATTTAGAAGTGTTGTTAGACTTTAAATTTAAGGACATATAATTTACTAGTGTTGTTAAGTTTTAGATTTAAAGACACATAATTTACAAGTGTTGTTAAATTTCAAATCTAAGGACACATAATTTACAAGTGTTGTTAGACTTTAAATATAAAGACACATAATTTAGAAGTGTTGTTAGACTTTAAATTTAAGGACATATAATTTACTAGTGTTGTTAAGTTTTAGATTTAAAGACACATAATTTACAAGTGTTGTTAAATTTCAAATTTAAGGACACATAATTGACAAGTGTTGTTAGACTTTAAATATAAAGACACATAATTTAGAAGTGTTGTTAGACTTTAAATTTAAGGACATATAATTTACTAGTGTTGTTAAGTTTTAGATTTAAAGACACTTAATTTACAAGTGTTGTTAAATTTCAAATTTAAGGACACATAATTTACAAGTGTTGTTAGACTTTAAATATAAAGACACATAACTTAGAAGTGTTGTTAGACTTTAAATTTAAGGACATATAATTTACTAGTGTTGTTAAGTTTTAAATTTAAAGACATAATTTACAAGTGTTGTTAGATTTTAAATTTCAGGAGACATAATTTACAAGTGTTGTTAGGTTTCAAATCTAATGACACATAATTTACAAGTGTTGTTAACTTTTAAATCTAAAGACACATAATTTACAAGTGTTGTTAAATTTTAAATCTAAAGACACATAATTTACTAGTGTTGTTAAGTTTCAAATTTAAGAACAATTTACAAGTGTTATTAAATCTCAAATCTAATGAAACATAATTTACAAACGTTGGTAAATTTTAAATCAAAATTTGTCATTAAAGTTAGTGTAACGACCGAGAATTTGACTTGTGCCACGTGTCGGGTCGGGGTCGTATGTGGGATTCACTCGTAGGAATACGTATGTCCGAATATACAATTTGAGATTTAATGCTAATTGTTGAGTTTTTTACGAGTTGGTATACGCGAGAAATTCGGGGAGCCGAAATACGAACGGGGACGCGCCTCGAGTCGCGTGTCGACGTGGGGCCGAGGTAGTGGCTTATGGGGTTGAGATTGATTATTTGTTGGTTTAATAAGTTGTCATTGTGATTTTAATGTGGTCACATTAACATAAATATACATTGGCCTATAGTTTGAACACGTAAACATAATGCATTGGATGTGTCTTGAAATACGCAATTTGCGAGACTCGAGACAATTTTGGCGAAACTTAGACGCGGTAGACAAAGATGTGAAATTATTGGATTGACTCGTGATTCGTGTTGCACGAATCTCGAGGACACATTTTAGTTCAAAAACAAAATAAAAAAAAAAAGAAAATAAAAAGAGAGAATCGGATAAAAGAAGAGAGGAGAGGAGAGAGAGACGACCAAAAGAGAGAGAGAGAAGTGATGGAGCTCGGCAGTTCCGGCGGTGAACCAGCAGCCGCGGTTCATCGTCGCGGACGAGCGGCGCGGCACTAGCGAGGCCGCGGACGCGCGGCAGCAGCGGTGGTGACGTCTCAGCAGCGGCGGACGGCGGGATCAGCAGCAGTGCGGCGCGGCGCGGCGCGGCGACTCAGGCGGCGGCAGGCTGTGGAAGAGCAGCAGCGGCGCGGCAGCTGAGATGGCCGGCAGAGGCGGCGCGGCGGCGGAGCTGGCCGGCAGCGGCGGCGATCGGCAGGACAGCGGTCATCAATCGATTGTAAGAAAGTTTGATGTTTCAAAGTAGAGATATTCGTTTTTTGTTATTTCTCGCTTCGAAATTGATTTGCACTGCCATTTGAAGATTTCTCGCGTAGGGATTTGAAGCTCTCTCGCACATAATCAATCGATTTCAAGCTCGCGCAACTCGCCAATCGATTTCAAGCTCGCGCAACTCGCCAATCGATTTCAAGCTCGTGCAACCGAATCGTCAATCGATCCATTTGATGAAGCTATCTATGTTATTCATTAGGTCTCGGATCTCTCGTGGTCTTCAGTCTCTGATTCATGGATCGAAGATCCCTTATTTAAGCCTCTTTGCTCTTGACTTGGTCATTCTTTAGCAGATTTGAGTTTGATTTCCGAGCTCCCTTTCTAATCATGCCTTTTGTGGTTTAGTAATGGAGAAACAGTGGTGCATTGCATAGCTTAAACTCATTTATGGCGAAAAAGTTAGTATTAATCAGGTTATTCTTCCTTTGATTCCATATCAGATCAAAAAAATTTTATGTATTTTCCTTCTCATTCATTAAGTATGTCTCAATATTGGTTTTTGTTGCAGTTGGATATGATTCTTCTCGATCGTGCGTATTCCTTCTTTTCACATACTCATAAGGTACTTCTGCTGTTAGTATCCTGATTGTTACTCTGATTCTGGTATGATTGTAGAAATCACATCTGCTAATTTTTGAACTTGTTAAAGTGGTTTCCATATGATTTTTATGTAACTGTTCTTCTGTTCTTAACTTCTTATTGAGGATAAAATGTTGCTTAGATAAAAGAACCATATTTTTTTTTTAAATTGTGAATGTTAATGATCAAATCTTTCATTTGAGCAAAAAAACAAATTGAATCATGTTATTCAGCTTCCCCTATACAACCTTTTCCGTGAGATGCGCTTGTCTGTCAAAAATTGTTTATGATTCATTTTGATGTACATCTATAATAGAGTTTTGAGATTTATAGGCTTCTAATCAATAGAATAAGTTATTGTCTGTTTAGCACATAGAAGTTAGTTTCTTACTTGAGGGTGAGATGGCTCGCTTCCTATCTACCACTTATCGCTATCATTTATTTTGTACGTATGTGCAGCAAGTGACCGAAGCCTGTGGAAAGTTGCCATAGTAATTAGATTTGTTTGTTTACCACCCTTTTTATCCTTTTTTTATTTCTTATATCTCTGATTTAACGACTGGCCGTTGATGAATGACAGTGAAGGATGAATTTCTTATTGTTGCATGTATCTTGTTAACTCGTAAATCGTTTTACTTTCTGATAAATGTCACTGCTTTGGTACTTCTGTTCTTATCCCTGTCCCTGTTGCTTTCTAATGTAAGTTTTGAAGAGATAAATATGCTTTCATTTAGATCAAAGTTTCATTAGACTTTCCTAAGTTTCTCGTATTTGGATGAAATTTCACTGTTTTTACTTTTTGATTAAGTTTCCTCCAATGCGAGGAATTGAAATTTTGGGCGAGATTGAATTTATGATTCATGGTCTGACGAATTTAATTAATCAAGCCAAATCTGGGAATATTTTGCCTTGTTACTTTTTTGGTGGTTCTGGTCTTTTTGTTAGCTATCATATTTATTTAGTCAACAAATTGATTAGAAAGGTGGCAATTTTATGACTAAATACACGATGCTTGTTTTGCAAAAGGAATGATCTCTCTTGGTGCCTTGTGGAGGAGAGTGATGATTGATCACCCTAGTAACAAGGATATGGTGGATATAGTAAATTCTTGTATCCTAATCTGGAGTTGGTGGCAAGAAAGCTCGTAGGTATGATAATTTTTATTTTTATTTTTTTAACTTAATATTAAATATCGTGATACTAATTTTTATCTTGTCGAGAAACTTATGAAAAAGTTAATTCGGCTCTTCACATGGATATGGTGGTCTCAGTTTCTTGGTCGATTCTCGGGATAGTTGACATTTTCAAGTTATAGAGATTTTAGCCATATATGTATGTCTAGTAATTAATATATCATTTTTATTGGTTTGGAGAGTTTACAATTTGACTCGAGGCTTGTTTGGTATTACATTGCTTATTGTTAAGTGGAGAGATGTTCATGAAAATTACATATATGTGTTTATGTATGTTAGTTTGCCCAATTCATTATGCATATTGAAAAGGTGGTTTATGATGATATTGACTACCTCATGATTTTGACTCGTATATATATTGATTTAATTGTGTTTGTGTTGATTTTGTTTGTTTTGCAGTTGTAGAAAAGTGTTGAAAAGAGGAGCATATCAATTCACAAATATCATCTTATACTTTTGCTTTGCATAGTTAGAAGTTTCTATCTTTTTAGTATACATGTTGATATCATTGTAAGTAAAAATATATTTTTGAGAATGTATTGTAATTCTCTTTTGAATTGAAAAATAATTGGAAAATATATAAATTGTTTTCATTTGTCTTTCTTTATGTTTGTTTTTATAATTACAAATAATAATAATAATAATAATAATAATAATAATAATATTGCTAATTTGGAGACATTAAGTACACAAGTGTTGTCAATTTAAGGACATTAAGTGTGTAAAAGTTGCTAATTTGGAGACATTAAGTGCACAAATGTTGTCAATTTAAAGACACTAAATGTGTAAGAGTTGCTAATTTGGAGATATTAAATGCACAAGTGTTGTCAATTTAAGGACACTAAGTGTTTAAGGGTTGCTAATTTGGAGACATTAAGTGCACAAATGTTGTCAATTTAAAGACACTAAATATGAATGCGTTGTCAACTTAGAGACATTAAGTGCACATGCGTTGTTAATTTAGAGACACTAAGTGCAAATGCGTTGTTAATTTAGAGACACTAAGTGTACATGCGTTGTCAATTTAGAGACACTAAGTGTATATGAGTTGTCAACTTAGAGACATTAAGTACACAAGTGTTGTCAATTTAAGGACGCTAAACTTACAAGTGTCCTTAATTTAGGGATGCATATATAAATAGTGTAAATTAGAGACACATAAGAAATAAATGTCCTAAAATTAAAGACACATAAACAACAAGCGTCCCTAGTTTAACGACGCTTATAACAAAAGTGTCTTAAATAAATGTTATCAACGCATATATTTTGTGTCGTAAAAAAAAATGGGGCGACATCACTTTTACCAACACAAGTGGCAACACTTTATGATGCGTCGGTAAAATTTTTAGAGACGCTAATTAATGTCGTTAAATGAGTAAATTAATGTCGCTAAACACATAATGTTTTGTAGTGATAAATTTTGGATATCAATTGATGAGAGAAATGCCTCTTTTGTGGCTTAAAAAAATTCAAAATGTTTAATTTAGAATCAAATCCTCATTAATGGCGAGGATCATTTTTTTTTCTTATAAAAAACAACGATCATCTTTTTTTTTTTTTTTTTTTTTTTTTTTTTTTTTATCTACTGAATGGATAGTAAACAAAATTTTCTAAGGTATATATATCTCCTTGTAAAATGCACTTTAGTTCCCTCCATTTTTAAAAATCATGTATAATCTCTACCAAAGAAAAAATCATGCCTAACCTCTCGAGAATGCACTTATATCTTACCAAACTACGAGCCACACATTTGCACAATTGTTAATCTCTCAAGCTACTCACTTAATTGGTGTATACTAGAGAAATTTCTGTTTGAAGAAAGTATACTATAGAAATTAAAGTAATTGTTGGGAGGAAATTGTAATTGTCTTTCTTTTAATTAATCGCGAGTATTCATACATTTCTCTGATTAGTTCATATGTTTTGAAATTGCGGAAAGAGACCACTAGTGATTCAATGATTAATTGTCATAGAGAATTGAACTTAAGACCGTCATGCCTTCGCTTTTACAACAACGTCAACCCGTTGGAGTTGAAAAAAAATGTAATTTTCAGGACAAATTTTACTATCAATTTGTAAATTGGCCCAAATTTATTTTTTTCATATGTGATTTGGCCCTATTGAGAACGCACAAATTGAAAACAGGCCCAGGCATTCAAATTGCCCAATTGAACTTCAACCCAAATTTCAACACTCTTGATATTTCCCTTCTCGAAGTCTTCCAAGGATCATTCTCCATGCAATAAACAAACCAAGGTAATCTGAAGGTCACTTGGCTTTAAGTAGAAGCGATCGTTGTTCTTTAACGGTTACTTCGAGTTTGAGTCCCCATAATACAAACATCAATTTTAAAAAGTCCTCTACTTGTACGGTGGGCAGGAATCCAGAGCAATTAGATATTCCAATTTAGATATAAAAGACCAAGATAAAATGCTCCACCACAATCTCCACAGTCTCATCAACCAAAAGGAACAAAACAACTCCCCATGAAACTAATCTCCAAAAACAGAACACCCACCAGTCTTTAATTCATACAAACAACAACAATGGCAGCAGCTGCAGTTGTGATCACACCACCACCATCCCCACCAATCCACTCCCTCTCCAACACCAACAATCCCCATTACCACCACCTCCTCACCCTCATAACCCACTGCATCGGCATGCCCCAGCTCAAGCAAATCCACGCCAACGCTCTCCGAACCCTCTCTCCTCACAACCCATCCACCCTGTTTTTGCTGAGTCGACTCGTCCACTTCTCTGCCTTCACCGACCTCAACTACGCCTCTCGCCTTCTCCACCACATCGACAACCCCAATTCCTTCATATGGAACACCCTTATCAGAGCCCACGCCTGGAACCCACATCGCAAAATCGAAGCTTTTCGTCTCTATCACAAAATGCTGACTGAAAGCCGCGTTAAACAGGACAAGCACACTTTCCCTCTCGTGCTCAAGGCGTTGGCGTACTTGTCTCGGGTCTCTGAAGGTATGCAGGTTCACGCCCATGTTGTGAAACTTGGGTTTGCTTCGGATGTGTATATTAACAATAGTCTTGTTCATTTTTATGTGAGTTGTGGGCGTGTTGAAGTTGGGAGTAAAGTGTTTGATGAAATGCCTGAGAGAAGTTTGGTGTCTTGGAATGTGATGATTGATGGGTATGTTCAGGTGGGGGAGTTTGAGACGGCATTGGGGTTGTTTGTGGAGTTGCAGGAGAAGGGGTTGTTTGCGCCGGACGGGTTTACGATGCAGAGTTTGGTGTGTGCTTGTGGGGGGACGAGTGCATTGTCTTTGGGAATGTGGGCTCATGCCTATGTGTTGAGGAAGTGTAGTATTGATGTGGTTGATGATGCTTTGCTTAAGAATTCTTTGTTGGATATGTATTGCAAGTGTGGATCACTTGAATTGGCTTGTCAAGTTTTCGAGAGTATGCGAAGAAGAGATGTGGCTACTTGGAATTCTATGATATTGGGGTTTGCGATGCACGGGAAGGTCGAGAAGGCGTTCGAAGCATTTGAAACTATGCGCGAAGATGAAGAAATTGTGCCTAATTCTATTACGTTTGTCGGCATTCTAAGCGCTTGTAATCATGGAGGTTTAGTGAAGGAGGGTCGCCGATATTTTGACTTGATGGTTACTAAGTACAAGATTGAACCGCAGCTAGAGCATTATGGATGCATGGTTGATCTTCTTGCGCGAGCTGGGCTGATTGATGAAGCTCTAAATCTTGTCGCCGACATGCATGTGAAGCCTGATGTGGTGATTTGGAGGAGTCTTTTGGATGCTTGTTGCAAGCAAAATGTGAATGTGGAACTTACTGAGGAAGTAGCCAAACAGCTTCTTGAATCAGATGGAGGTGTGTGCAGTGGAGCTTATGTGCTGTTGTCCAGAGTCTACGCCTCTGCGAATCGGTGGAACGATGTTGGATCGCTTAGGAGAATAATGAGCGAAAAGGGTATAGTCAAAGAGCCTGGTTGCAGCTTCATTGAGCTTGATGGTGAAGTGCACCAATTTCTTGCAGGGGACACATCACACCCTTGTACTAATGATATATACAAAGCATTAGATGTCATCGACGAGAAACTAGAATCGGCGGGATACATTGCCGACTTGACACAAGCACCTATGGTTGATGATCTCTCCGATGAAAAACAACATTCCCTTCGTCTCCATAGTGAGAGACTCGCAATTGCATTTGGGCTTCTCAATGCGAAACCAGGGACACCTATTCGCATATTCAAAAACCTAAGGGTCTGCAATGACTGTCATGCAGTGACCAAATTAATTTCTAAACTTTTCAATGTGGAGATTGTCGTGAGAGATCGGTCTCGGTTCCATCATTTCAATCATGGGATGTGCTCTTGCAAGGACTATTGGTGAAGATCTTGTTTCTTCTTTGTACACAAGTTTCACATTCAAATGTAGGACATGAATTTCCATGAGGTTTGGCACTTCAAGAACCTCTGATAATGATGGACTTGGCACATTGTGATATACTCATATAGGGTCTACCTGCTTTGTTCTTAACATTGTATCCTATACAATGATAACTTCCAAAGACTCAAAGCTTGGGCTGCATGATGCCCAAGTTGAAGGACTTCAACAACTGTATAGCGCAAATGTATGTATCACAATCATGTAATCCGCCCGGCTATGTGCAAACCAACTTTTACTATGGGCAAACCACAAATTTTTTGTACTTTGTTTGCACATTTGCCCTATGCGTGAAATGACCTTTGTACCCCTCAAGTTTCCAACCCATTGTTTCCCACCCAAGTGTGCACACCTCACAAAGGTTGTAGTTCGACTCCAACGATCCCCTCCGACCACCGACGACGAGAACTCGCGCTTTCTGAGCCCTTTGTCATCTTAAGAGTCGAATTTGTCATTGTTGTTTATGAAAAATGTATAACTTGCACTGTTTTGATAAGCAGTTTAATGGTTTGTAAAAAATTGAATGTGTTGCTAGGTATTTGTTTGTTTGCATTGCTCGATGGCCAATAACCATAAAAGATGGAGGACGAACTTGTAGGAGATGGGAATGTACAAGATGAAGTGGTATATCTTCAGTTTTGAGGCACTGTATATGGATTTTTTTTTTTTTTTTTTTGTTTTTTTGTGCAAACCAAGCAGTCCGCCCCTGGTTCGGCCTCGCAGGGGCGAACAAATGGCTTTAACTCAGTATTTATAGACCGATTGATATATGTTTATATTTGTAATTGTGTTCGGTGGAGCAAGGCCGAATATATCTGTTTTGTCCGGTACACAGAGGCCGAGTGAAATGGATTCTGTCGGTCACCTGTAACCGAACAAAATAGTATTACTCGGTCTGAATTGACCGAGTGAACTTTTTTCAAGGTTGATTTTGAAATTTATGTCGTACCATTTTGCAAGGAAATTTGTGTCGTACCGAATATTTTGACTACACTAACGACTTCAAGCCAGACATGCCATTTGGAAGTAGGGCTAAAGCGGTCAAATGGGTTTGAAGTCGAGGAACTAAAAAAGGATTTGTCATTGTCACTCAAGGCTCGGATGTACGTGGCGATGGTCGTCGTCGAGGAAGGGTGAACATGGAGTGTGAGAGGTCTGGTTTTTATAGGGGCGACGTCCAGAGACTTAGAAAAATGAAAGTTAGTGAAAGGGCAAAAACTGTTAAGGAAAAAAATTGTAGTAGATAAAAATGGAGTGGTCTTGAAAGGGACATCAAGGGGCAAATGTGACACCAAGAAATGTCGTTGCCCATTTGCAATAAATATCAAGGAACATGCAGATGGATTATGACATGTGCAGGTGGTGTGTGGGCGTCATAACCACAACATAGGGCATTATTTGGAGGCTCACTCATACGTCAGGCGGTTAGATTCGGAGGAGCATGTTATGTTGGTTCAAATGATGGATGGAAACGTCAAGCCTCGTGATATGTTGGACACGTTGAAGAAGAGGGCCGATAAGATGGAAGAAGAAAATAAATCAATCATACGCACGATATACAATGCAAGACAAAAACACAAGTTTGATGAGGTTGGAAGGAGATCACAAGTGCAACAACTCATGCATTTGCTTGAGACATATGCTTATCTCACGTGGCATAGGAAACACGAGGAAACCGATGTTGTGGCAGACTTATTTTGGGCTCATCCGGACTCCATTAACTTACTACGATGTTTCCCTTTGGTCTTGCTTATGGATTGCACGTACAAGACCAACAAGTATCAGATGCCTTTGCTAGAGATCATTGGTGTCACGTCGACTAAGTTATCTTTTGCTGCAGGGTTTGCATTTCTATCATCAGAGAAGAAAGACAACTACATTTGGGCGTTACAAAATCTTTATACCCTCATGGATGGGTGGTCTAAACCTCATGTTATAGTTACTGATAGGGAGTTGGGGTTGATGAACGCAATTGAGTCGGTGTTTCCCATGTCAACTCACCTGTTATGTACTTGGCACATTAATAGAGGCGTCGCAGGGAACACCAAGAAACATTTTGAATGTAACGAAGACTTCAACCTTTTTTGTCAAGGTGGAGTGTTTTGATGAATGCCACTTTTGAAAGTGTGTTCAACACAAGGATGTCAAATATGGCCGCCGAGTATGGTTATGTAAATGGACTTCTCGATTACTTGATGGATACATGGGTTAGACATTACAAGGAACGCTTTGTTAAATCATGGACATACGAGACATTGCATCTTGGACATAGGACGATCGGCAGCGCTGAAAGTGCACATAATGCCCTGAAAAAAGGTCTTGGAAATTCATGTGGAAACTTCGAGGACATGTGGCGGATTACTAATAGTTTTGTTGAAGGGAAACATACGAAAATCAAGAAGTTTTTCGAGAGAACTTTGAATGTCGTTCAACACGAATTTGGTGGTACCTTGTATCGTATGTTGCGATGATTTGTTTTGCAATATGCTCTAGACAAAATTGGCAAGGAGGTGGAAAGATGTGACAATGTTGGGACCGATCCGATAAGATGTGGTTGCGTTTTGTGTAAGACCTTCAGCCTTCCTTGTGCCCACGAAATTGTAAAATATCAATTGGCAGGTTCACCAATACCATTACACGATGTTCACAAACATTGGCAAATGTTGAGCATGAAGCCCGAGCAAGCTGTGAATCGAACAGAGTACGTTTTCAAAAAGGAAATTCAAAGGGTGATTGAGAGGTTTGCAACTCTTCCTATTGAGGATCAACGCATGGGGGTTGTGCAACAGTTTCGAGAGATTAGTTGTCCTTTATCCGCGTCCTTGGTGGTCCTAAATGAGAAAATTAAGACAAGGGGAAGAAAGGCCTAACAACGGGTGAAAGGAAAAGTGTCACAAGAGGGTAAGAAGAGGAATACTAAGGCATGTGAGATTGATGAATCTACAAAAAAGATTTGCATCCCACCACGAGTATGTCCTTACTCCGGAAGCAATATCGATGAAGCCTCATCGTCATGTACCAGTCAAGATTTATAGAACACCTACATGTGTAAAGAATGTGACTAAGGATGGTAATTGCAGAGTCTCTCCTGACGAATGGCTCGATCACATTGAGAGAGTTGATAATGTTAGGGGATGATAATTGTGGTTATCGTGTTGTTGCAGCCAGTCTTGGCCATAATGAAGATGATGCATGGAAACAAGTGCGAAATGATATGTATTTGGAGCATCACGGTAACCAAAATCTTTGGCGCCCAATCATCAGTGACGTCACCTTTGAAGGTCTTATAGAATCCATGCAACACTACAACGACACCAATGATGCTCCATTTAACAAGTGGATGACTATGTATGATATGAGACTTGTCATTGCTACATGTTATGGTGTCATTGTAGTGTCCCTTTCATCACATGGTAGTATGACATTCCTACCATTTAGGGGCAGGCCACCACCTTTGCTGAGTGATAGGGTCGTGATCGAGATCACACATGTATGGAATAACCATTATATGAGGGTAAAGTCTACCCATTTTAAAGTATTCCTAGATGAACTTGTATTAACTATCCATTTTTATTAACCGATTCATCTTCATGTATATGTATTATTCAAGACGGACGCCCCATTTCCTCAATTGTATCCGGGGTGGAAACCAAATGCACAAGCCATAGAATGGAGCGGCAACTTGAACAAGAGAAACCCACCGAAGGTTTTGTATTCTCAAGACATGACTCCTATTACCGCTGACCTTGACTCACCTTGATCTTACATAAATTAGAAACAGTACTAGACACACTTTTTGTACGTCATACACACAACACTATTTCCTATAAATTATGAATGATGTTGTCGTATCGGACACACTCATTTTTTGTAAGTCTGATACATGATGTGTATAGAAATTGATAACAATTTGTACATACCACATTTGTGTTTATATATTATATATAATGTCTTGGTTATCGACACAATCATTTTTTCAGAACACTCATTTAAAGGCAACTGTTCGGTCAACAACAACCGAGTAAACTTATGTTGTTCGGTTGTGCTTGACCGAACATATCATTATAATTTGGTAATTCTTTAGTTCGGTCATGTATTACTGATGAAAAGTTGACAGATCGGTTTTATGTTATCGAACAAAAGCGATTAAATCGGTGATAAGTCACCGAACATAACATTATAATTTTTGTGATTCTTTAGTTCGGTCAGGTCTTACCGATGAATCATTGCCGGATCGGTTCCATTATACCGAACAAAAACATTTAAATCGGTCTAGTATGCCCGAACATAGCAATTTTGTATTTTTTACCTGTTTGTTCGGTTATGTATGACCGAGCGCATACAACCTACTCGGTGATTACTCACGGAACAAAATATTATAGTGAACCTAATCAAATACGAAACTTGAAATTAAGAAACTGTATCTTCCCAATTGACATCATATTCATCAAAGTGCCAAAAAAAAAGGTATGACATGGCAAAATCTCATTTTAACACGAAGTATGATTGAAAACGTAACATAACAATGTGGACATCACATCAATTCCTTCACAATTCAAAACTGTATCTTCACAATTCAACACGAAGTACGATTCAAAATCCCATTTCAACACGAAATATAATACAAGAAGAGTCTCAATTCCTACTCTTCTTGCCCTTGGGCTTGGAATGTCCCGTTTCCGCCGCGGTTGCATTCCGCTTAGACGTTACAGGTTGGGACTGAGTGGCAGTAAATGTCGTGGTACCCGACGTAGCACTCGAACCAATCAATGTGTGGTGCTTTAACACCTCGTCTACCATTTTCACCGCAGAAACCCTATTTCCTACCCCAGGCGGCAACGCCTTCCTAACGGTGACAACCTCCACAGCCTGTCTTACCCGCTACATAAATAACACATCACTAGACATATTAGTAGTGATAAATTAAATAATAAAATAAAAGGAAACAAGGAATGACTTGTGTAACTCACATCATATATGTCATCACCGTCTTTGGTCCCAGCCGTGATCCTTGACGGATTTTCAACTCTTGGGTGGGTGACGTCTATGTACCACCCCATGTAATCCTCGTTCGCAGCCCATGGGACGGACGCCCGTTGTCTCCTTGATCGTGGTGACAATAAATGATTTTCCATCTCTCCCACAGCTCGGCTTGGAAACCGTACTTCACCACGTAGCTTGCAGCTACCTTCCCTCTTTGGGCTCGGGTAGGACTGTACAAAGAAGAGGGGATCCTTTATACGTGACCCAACTGCCTCAAAAATCTGTCTGGATGATATGACTCAACAATCCCGAAATATTTGATGGCTCCCGTGCAGAATGCGAGCTCGGCTATATCCTCATCTGTCATCATACTCGAATACAGGTCCCACGTAACCTAACAGATAAAATGGAAAAAAATGAGCAAACAAGCAAGACCATCTATGAGTTATAAAACAAAGGCATACAAAGTTGTACACCAAACTAATAGCTAACGTGAGTGCACACACCTTATTTGATCGAGTACTATCAAGTAATTTGCCAATCCGGTGTACATGATCTATGTTCAGGCCCTGCTTAGACTTTACGATCCACCTGGACACATGGGGGAGGTTCCTAACATAAGTTGGGTTCGGGCGTGCTTCATGCAGAACCACATCAAACTGGTCATAGACCCATCCCTGCAAAAGAGAAAACAAAATAAGTCAGTTGAAGTAAAATTCTCAAATTAAACATTAACCTAACTTATGTTGAACACACCTCTAGCTATGTCAGATACCCAGTAATCTGACATACTTTCACCCGGGTTGCCGATCCCAGTTGTCGATACGAGTAAGCTAGAGCGGCTACACCCCAAACATATGTATGGACCTCGTCTAAATTCTCCACCAGACTTAGAAGTTGAACGGGGACCAACGTGGATGTCCTATCAACGAACAAAGTGCACCCCAATAGGTACCACAAGTACGCTCGGGCCGTGCACTCCACCGCAGGAAACACTTGCCTTTTTTCCTTGCCTTTCTTTGAAGGCTTTGGAAAATCTCCCTATTGTGAATTCAGCCAGGACTTGAGAACTTTAAGATCTTTGTTCAAATGCTTATCTGCTTCCGTCTCTGACACTTGAAGTGCCCTGCTCAGCAACCCAATCGCCTCATCCCTGGACATGCAGGCACAATCTACAACCTTTCTCATCACAAGAATCTTCAACAACGTGCTGACATCCTCCAGCGTAATTGACATTATACCGAACGTATGTGAAATATGTTAGTCTCTGGCTGCCACCTCTCCACAAAGGTTGATATGAGAGTCATGTGTGCTTTCTTGTATGTGCACTTGGTTAGCGCACTCAGTGCGGACGCTTGAATAATGCTCTGAAGGCAAACTTTGTCTTGGCAACACTTCGCCAGATCCCACTGCACCAACTGAGACCCATGATTGATACATCTGAGCGGGGGCCGATCCTAGAAAAATATCAGGGTTAGTACGAGCAATATATATATATGTAAATAATAAAATAAGTAAAAAAAATAAAAATAATTAATTAATGGTATGTTCGGTTTGAACAGATCGAATCAAGTTCATCTGGTCGGTCTAAGGTGACTGAGTGAAAAATATTCACTCGGTTGCCAACGACCAAATAGATGAACATAGTTCAGTTCTAACTGTCCGATCGAAAGTCTACTACGAAATAATTACAAAATATGAATTACAAATTAAATAAAAGTAAATACGTACATCGTTATTCCATATCGCAGTCGTGACATAATTGTTGAAACTTTTCAATAAGAACTGGTTTTTGGGCCTACCTGTAAACTGTGTGGAGGGGTCATCTGTTGGCTTCTTGCCTTTGGGCGGCTTGGCCTTGCTGTGACCCTTCGCAATGGGCCTTTTTGCCACTACTTCAACTTCCTCTTCTTCTCCTTTGTCTCCACTCTCCTGATGATCACCACTTTCACCTTCATCTCCCTTTTTTTTCTCCACTTTCACCTTCATCACCACTATCACCTTCATCTCCCTCTTTTTCTCCACTTTCCCCGTCATCTTCAGTTTCATTCTTCTCACTGTCACTATCACCTCTACTTTCTTCACTCCCTTCATTGCTTTGTTCTTTGCTTTGTTCTCCACTTTCTTCTTCACTTTATTCTTTAGTATCTTCTTGTTGTGTGACTTCTTCCTTAATTTCCTCAGTTAATTCAGATGAAGATCGTTCAACAACATTCACTTGGCAAATAAGAATGGCCAACTCCTTACTTGTCGCCTCCGAGTCCGGTGCTGCGGACGTCTCGTCGGGTAAGTCACCAACCTCATTGGCCCCTACCTGTCCCAACTTCTTCGATTTTCTGTACGATGCCGTTTAAGCTCTCCGGGCACCCCGCGCTCCCTTCAATTCTTGGGTCTCGGTCTCCTCCCGACTGACAGTGTTCTTAGTGCGAGCCATACCTATAACAATGACACAAATAGAATGTCAACAACAACATTCAGTAATTGCTAAAACAATTTTAAAACCAAAAACATTATAACACTTCAAAACAGTGGGCCGGTCACCAACGAACGAATAGAGCTCCACTGATTGGTTGTGAACAACCGATCAAAAGTGTTGCCATCGGTTAACTGAAACTGAACAAATAAGGTTCAATCGGTATAGTTTGACCGAACAAGCTTGCCCATCAACCTTACACACAACAGTTACTCATAATACAACAAAAAAGACATAAAACAACTAAAATGTCTAAAAAACATTCACAAATTTAATAAAACATCCTTGTTCAACTCATGGAAAAAAGTAAAATTCGGCCAACTAGACTGTCTAACCATACTTTTCATTATTCGTCACAGTAAATTACACAAAATTAGACTTTGATCATTTAGTCTCAATTACCACTAAAACTCATCAACGAATTGCTACAACTAGTATTGCTCGGGCTACCTCTACCGAATGAACTCCATTCACTCGGTCACCTTTAACGGATCAGACTAACTGCGTTCGGTCTTGTGTGACCGTAGGAGTCTATACTCACCAAAAACACATTACAACCTCTAAATGCGATTGAGTCTCGTGTTAACAACAAATAAAAATCAACTATAATTTCTCACAAACGAAATAAAGCTACCAATCCCATCCAAAAATGACAAAAACCTAAAATTTACCAACATACCATCAACTCGCCTTCAAATGAACGAATTCAATCACATTAAAGGAAACATACGACAAAGAACGCATAGATAACAACAAATAATCATCGATTCAACCTCCAAATTCAACAAATACACGAAATTTCACATTCCAAATTCGATAACACTTCGAACCCTAAAACATAAAACCCTACTGCAATGATGAACAACTGCACGTCCGACAACCTGTGGAACGCGTGAAGGCGTGGAGATCCAGTTGATGCGAAGATGAACAACCCTCTGCACCTTCAAATGAAAATCGATTTCACAGTTGCTCTTCTTCTTCTTCCCTTCTTCTCTCTTGGGGGCGCGTAGGGGTATTTTGGGGACTTAGACAATTTTTTTGGGTGCCCACATCCTTCCTGGGGGTGCCCTCATCTTCTGGTTTGCCCAAATCAATTTGTTGGGTGCGCATAGCCGGGCTGTCATGTAATTCGTTTACGAATGAATTACTCCTAGCTTTTGGAGACTAATGCATCAAAATACATGCATATATTATCTACCTGCCTTACCTTATTGACGCGCGCCCAACGCGTCAATAAAATTTAATTACCTAAACCAACTATTTTTGCAGAATAGTGGCAAATGGTCGATCCCACAGGGATTTGTAGTCTTTCTAAGGTCAAAAATAGCGAAAAGGGAAACCGAGGGTTTTAGAGAATGAATAAATTAACAAATGTTTAAAATAAATAAACAAAACAATGAAAATAATTTGAAAACAATCAATAAAAATACCTAGGTCAAGACATACAAGTTCAGTTCGATAAAAGATTGGATTTGGTCTTCGATTTATGTAAAATATGCAAATCAAAATATCTTAGTGTAGCTATAGAACCGGTAACGTACGCGGTTCCTCGCGCTTCCTAATCTCGATAGCCAAGGTACGATAGTGACTATTTCCCTAATCAAACGTATAACTCTATACTCAAGCGTATTGGGTTTAACACGTTGACCGCAATGGGTTTCATGAAGGCACTACACCTAGACAACCAGATCACTCGTGTGTCCGATTTAGCCTAGATTTCTAAGGTATTCAACCGGTCCCAAAAGAGGCTAATCAATTGGTAGGGTCAATTGCCACTAGTGTGGTCTTATTGCACAAGGACGGGTGCTTACGACTCACTGACAAATAAATCAAGGTTTAAACAAGTGTTTAACTTCGATTGTTCAAATAATACCAAAGAAAATAAAATATTAATGAAAAGATTGAAATTAAAATATGTAAATCTCACAAATCCATTGATACGCACAGTCGAACCTCCCTCGCAGTCTTGCCTAGGTTAGGGGTTTTAGCCTTTCATGGTTGAAGAACACAAAGAACAAAGAAAAATAAAAATAGAATGAGGGAAGAGCCTTTCATGCCGAGAGAGAGCTCTCGAATAGCCGAAAGGTCCAATATATAAAAATCAATTCCGGTCCATTCTCTTCCTTTTTTTTTCTCTGACCGTTTCTATTTCTCCCTATTTTCTTTCTTTCATGCCTATCTTCAATAGCAATCGGTCAGTTTCTATCTCTCCCTCTTTTCTTTATTTCCTTCCCATCTATTATATTATAATATTGTAATATATATATATATTCCTATTAAAACAAAAACATTCCTAACTTATATCCTTAAATCACGCAAGCACCACTGGACACATATATGCCTAGCTGTCCGCCACATCATCTCTTTCGTGTCTCACGTGTGGGCCCCACCAAATTCGCCTCGAGATGTGTGTTAGCGCGATTTTCGGTGTAAAACATATCCAGACATATGAATACTCGATTTTACGTAGTTTTTCTCCCCGGATTCAACCACGCACTCCAATAACCCTGAAAATAATAAATAAACGCAATTAGGCTAATATTTTGGAGACTTGACAATAAAAATATATAAATAACCTATATATAATATTACATAATTAACGACTCAACAAATACCCCCAAATTTAGAACTTTGCACGTCCGAGCAAAGGTGTAAATGATAAACACGCAGATAAACTAGACTCATAATATAGATATGTACAGACTCAATTAATCCTATACCCGATTCAGAATTCATGGAGTTCTTTGGTTTACATAGTTGTCAAGTTAACAAGCCACTTAAGAAATTTCGGAGTTAAGATATGTCAAGAACCGCAACCCAAACACAATTAAGATCACACTTTAAAGACAAAGACTCGGTCAAGACAAAAGCCATCAACTCGCGGGTTTTCTTGGTCTATACATTCAAGCACGCAAATTTGCAGTCTCACTTGATCTAGTTTTAAGCACTCGAGCTAAATCTTTTTATTTGAGGAGTTTCCATACACTTCCGCCTTTATTCATTTTATATGTATACTCTCTATTTTTTTCTTCTCCAATTTTTTTTTTCTTCAAATAATACGGTCCCTGCTCCATTTCCTATGGACCACTTTCCTCACTTTTTCCCACCACAAGTTTCCCTGCTCCATTTCCGGTGGAAACTTGTGGGACTCTTTATATTAAGAAACTCCTGTTAGCCTTTCTCACTTTCACTATAATAATTAAGCAAATTCCCCAGTGTGGATTAAAATATCATCACTTGCTCAATTTTGACCATCTACCCCTTTGGTATCTAGCATAAGGCTTAACCAACGTACTAAGTCTCTAATCATGAAATCATAAAAATGCTAGGCTACGGGCTAGAGTGAGTATTTCTCCTAATTTTGCATAAGCTTCAAGTTAAAAAGGCAACCATAATGTACTCATCCACAACCAAAGGCATGAAACAAAGTTTCGGGTGACTCTAAACAATATAATAATGAAAACTATACTAAATACATGCATGAAAGTGTATCAACTCCTAATGAAGTGAGATATATGAGTATGGAGGGAGAAGAAATGGAAGAAATGAGTGAATAAGAGATATCAAACACTACCAATACCGTCCAACAACCACATATAGCCGCATATAATTGAAAAAAAATTTAAATGATCTCACCCGCGGTCTTTCGCAAAGCAATCCATCCTACTCAATCCACAAATCCTAAATTACCCCCAAACTTATTCCGAACCTTGTCCTCGAGGTTCAAAACAAGTCAAGGAATCCATGCAACAAAAAGACAAAGAATAGTGGTGAAAAAGAATATGAATAAAATAAGAAGATGATACAAGTGCACGCATAACAAAAGTCCTCAAAAACTAGTGAATGCTCAAATCTCGCATGTCTAGGTGACTAAGGAAACTATGAAATAAAATTATCATAATAAGAGCAAGAACTAGTAAGCATGGGAGTTAATTCAAATGATTCCTATCAAATCTTGCGAGCCCGAAGTCTCTCAACTAAGGGTGAAGTCAACAAGATGATGGAATGAGGTTCAGGGTTTTGGATCTACTTAAAGACCCGCCACTAATGTGGCGACTTAAGTTGGATATGTCTCAACCAAGTCTCAAAACACCTAAAACTCTAATAATATGTTAATTCCCAAAAAAGAATATGCTCAAATTACTCCAAAAAACAATGTAGTTCATAGTCAAACCTAGCAAAACTCAGGGGGTGGTCTAGTGCCATAAGTGCTCATCAAACATTCATTACACCTGCAAAAATCCACGAGACCAAGTTAGGGCTTTATTAAACATAAAAAACTAAAACTAAATTAAAACTGAAATAAATGTAATAAAAATAAAAACAAAGCTGGGCTGCCTCCCAACGAGCGCCTTTCTTTTAAGTCTCTTTGGCTAGACTTGCTGTTATTCATCACGTGATGCCCTCTCATTTGGAGATGTCAACAATAAATGGCGCATCAACATATTTGGGCAATGCAGCATGCACGCCCTCCTTTAGAATTTGGAGCTCATTCGGGACCTCTAACACAAACGAATCTGTCATATCATGGTCATCCAACACAAAGGTGTCACTAGTGTAGAAAATCTGCGAACGCTCCTTTACCTCCACCCCCGTATAGGGTTTAACAAATATGCATGGGAGGGAGGGTGGTTTCACCAACACTAGAGGTTGGTCTTCCTTGCTCTCTATCTGCGGCTCCTCCGACCTTTCTGAAATGACTTCAATTTCTTTCTCAGCTTCATCATCGTCATATTGTGCAATAGTAATGTCTGGCTCATGTGAATAAATGTCTAGTGTTTCCTCTGGTTCGCTCAAATGCTCGTCCACAATTGAGAACTCATCAAACTCAACACTTTTAGATGTATCAAGCATTCGCAGATCTCATCTGAGTCAAAAAGCGGTTGCATGAGGCAACTCTTCCTCATCCATCAAATACTCAAGCATAGCGGTAACTTGAGTTTCGAATTTTGCAACTTTGATTTCATATGCCGCATATCCTCCCCGCAAGTGGTCGCCGAGTGGTGCTTTGAGAAAGCCAATCGAAGATCATATCTCTCTTAATGTCTGCAATGGTTCTCCGTTCATGTTGATGACTTTGTTGAAAAGTTAGTTATCTGAAGATCAAGTCATTCATCATGTCTCGCATAGACCTCTTTTCATGTTGAGGAATCTGTGGACTTCGCTTAGACATATAGAAGTTGGGTTGTGGTGATGCATAAGTGGAACCATGATGATTCTTATACTTCGAATAAGGACAAGCATACGTGGGATGAAAGTACTCCCCACAATTTCCACAAACCCTGACCTGTTGCACAAAAGATTGCGAGTTAGAAAATCGATGTCCATTATGTGACATACCTACCCTATTCACAGCATGATAATATGAGTCTTCGAATCGACCATAATTATGGGTGTAGGAGGCCATTATGGAGTTACCTGCAAAAATGTTAGAAACAAGGAACTAGATACAAAATAATAAAAAAAACCCAAAGAAAAACAAAAAAAATAAAAAATAAAAACCAAAGAAAGAAAAAACCAATCCCCGGCAACGGCGCCAAAAATTGACGCGCGCCGAACGCGTCAATAAAATTAAATTACCTAAACCAACTATTTTTGCAGAATAGTGGCAAAGGGTCGATCCCACAGGGATTGGTAGTCTTTCTAAGGTCAAAATAGCGAAAAGGGAAATCGAGGGTTTTAGAGAATGAATAAATTAACAAATGTTTAAAATAAATAAACAAAACAATGAAAATAATTTGAAAACAATCAATAAAAATACCTAGGTCAAGACATACAAGTTCAGTTCGATAATAGATTGGATTTGGTCTTCGATTTATGTAAAATATGCAAATCAAAATATCCTAGCGTAGCTATATAACCGGTAACGTACGCGGTTCCTCGCGCTTCCTAATCTCGATAGCCAAGGTACGACAATGACTATTTCCCTAATCAAACGTATAACCCTATACTCAAGCGTATTGGGTTTAACACGTTGACCGCAATGGGTTTCATGAAGGCACTACACTTAGACAACCAGATCACTCGTGTGTACGATTTAGCCTAGATTCTTAAGGTATTCAACCGGTCTCAAAAGAGGCTAATCAATTGGTAGGGTTAATTGCCACTAGTGTGGTCTTATTGCACAAGGACGGGTGCTTACGACTCACTGACAAATAAATCAAGGTTTAAACAAGTGTTTAACTTCAATTGTTTAAATAATACCAAAGAAAATAAAATATTAATGAAAAGATTGAAATTAAAATATGTAAATCTCACAAATCCATTGATACGCACAGTCGAACCTCCCTCGCAGTCTTGCCTAGGTTAGGGGTTTTAGCCTTTCATGGTTGAAGAACACAAAGAACAAAGAAAAATAAAAATAGAATGGGGGAAGAGCGTTCGGCCAGAATGGCCAAGTAGAGGATGCCGAGAGAGAGCTATCGAATAGCCGAAAGGTCCAATATATAAAAATCAATTCCGGTCCATTCTCTTCCTTTTTTTTCTCTGACCGTTTCTATTTCTCCCTATTTTCTTTCTTTCATGCCTATCTCCAATAGCAATCGGTCAGTTTCTATCTCTCCCTCTTTTCTTTATTTCCTTCCCATCTATTATATTATAATATTGTAATATATATATATTCCTATTAAAACCAAAACATTCCTAACTTATATCCTTAAATCACGCAAGCACCACTGGACACATATATGCCTAGCTGTCCGCCACATCATCTCTTTCGTGTCTCACGTGTGGGCCCCACCAAATTCGCCTCGAGATGTGTGTTAGCGCGATTTTCGGTGTTTCCCTGGATTCAACCACGCACTCCAATAACCCTGAAAATAATAAATAAACGCAATTAGGCTAGTATTTTGGAGACTTGACAATAAAAATATATAAATAACCTATATATAATATTACATAATTAATGACTCAACACTTATTCATTTAGATGATTTAATTACCGTGAAATGGGAATGCACACATGACATAACTGAGTTTTTTCTCAGTTTAGACCCAAGAATATATATAGGTCCAATTAAAGCACTTTCCTGTCCGCTGTTGATCTACTCGTTGCCGCAAAACGATCTTGGTGAGCATAAGCTACACTACTAACTGTTAGACCAGAGGAATGATCAATGACTTCAAAGCGTGTAACACTGCCACTTTCCGAAAGGAAATTTTGCTCTTTATACTGTAAAAGTCAGCAAAAATCCTAGAGGATACGATGAAGCAAAATCAGCTTGCACTTGCAGTAGTGAAAGTTGAAACAAGAGCAAATGCTGTTTTATTTCGAGATATCATTCTTCCTCCCCAAACCTCTTCTCTTATTGCACTCTGGTCAAAATCAATTAGAGAAGAAATGAGATAGTGGAGCAGTTTCAACTGCTTCTATTCAGTCTACATTGAATGAGTTTCTTATAAACTACCCATTTAATGTTGAGTGGGTCAAGTAAATAACTACCCACATAGTAAATTCAAAAATGGTAAAAAGTTTACCCATGGTTAGCCTACACACACGCGCACGTGCCTCGTGCAAAGTGCTAGGTGTGCCTAAAATGCGCTATATGCGCGCTCACTTCGCATATCATTTGTGGTTTTTCTTTTACACCCAATGTAGTGCAAGAGTATATATACTCTTTAAACTGGAAGTTTCTACCTAATGTGGGACTAAACATTTCTTTTGAAAATGTCTAACAATTCCCCGCTATTTTCAAAACAACCAGATCATTGATCCAAGAACATCTTAAACATTATATGCATAAAATAATGATATCTTGCTTTTAGAACCAATAATTTGTGAAAAGTTCATTACATCATATCAGAATTACATGGTAGATAAACTTTGAACCAATGATTCTATACGAAATGTATCATAAACATATCACACACATAACTTATACCAGCAAATAGCCATAAATATCCCAACACATTCAACATTGGCCTTGTGTCTCGTATCTTCTCGTGAATGTCTTTGGAGCCAAGCCCTTGAACTCCTTGAAGCGGCCGCACTTCACATCCACATAGGTAGTCTCCATTCTAGCGCCCTCGCAATTTAAACACCTTTAGAAGATTATTAAGAGATCATCTCAACCTCCTCTCTTTACATGCATGTACCAAGCACTAACAACCTCGAGATGATTAAAATTTACAATACTAACCAAACAAGGACTCATCATAGAAAGCAAAGTAAGAGAAATAGAGATGATTATTGTGGTGTCATTAACATTTTAAAGCAAGGAAGAGTCTCAGAGAAGGATTAATGGCACAAGTAGTTTCAAACACTTTCCAAGACTTATTTGATTTTCAAGTAAATTG
Source organism: Stephania cephalantha (assembly GCA_039657325.1). NCBI lineage: Eukaryota > Viridiplantae > Streptophyta > Magnoliopsida > Ranunculales > Menispermaceae > Stephania > Stephania cephalantha. Next base: position 48,498,476 of record CM077573.1, read on the forward strand.
AACTACTCTATCTCTTCCTCCAAACCCATTGTTTCTATTGAAGATGGACTGAAAGTTAGTCTCAAACTTCATAACAAAGTACATAAGTAATGATCTCACCTTTAAGTTAAAACCTCACACCAATGATTTGAAGGTGGTTAAGTTGGGGACGATATCAATACTAGCTGGAGATTGAAAAACTAAGAGTTTTTACTGGGGGATGTGTGGACTGATATAATCATCCAAGCTGGCTCCAGAGTAGTCGAGGGCCATTAGATTTGATACTCGGGTGGTTTATAATCTTTATACTAGAAAATGAAGCGGCTAAATAGTCCCCACAACTTACTTAAGCGGCTTAATAGACCCCAATTAGAATTTCGTTTTTGCAACGTCCTGAACTGACATTTTGCTCCTTCATATAAAAAGGGTTTTTGCTCACCCATACCCACTTACCTTCGCTCATCCATGCCCCAATCACTCAACCGAACCCCACTCTCAAATCGCACTTTCACATCCGATCCAAATCCAAAGAAATCTAAGCGAAACCATATCAATTCGACGCTGCGAGTGCATTCCCCATCTATTTTCGTGTCAATTTCTATGTTTCTTAAGTTTTTTTTATTGTTTTTGAGTTTTTCTTGTGTTGTTGGTTTTAGAGCTTAGATTTGAGGTTTGAAACTTGCATTCTGGGCACAAAATGTCGATGAAATCACGAATATCAAGCGATTCCGAAAAAAAAAGTGGAATACATTCGACAATTGAAATTCAAAATTGGGGTATGCTTAAGTAATGAAATATGTTGAGCAAGTTTCGGGATTTGTTTAGCCGCTTCGAAACAAAAAATAACACGTTTTGAAAATACTACAATGAGAGCATCTTCAATGGGACCATAGATTGATGTGAAAATGGATCCACCTAGGATACAATCCACATCCAACCCAAAAAATGCACTTCAATGGGATTATGGACTTCATAATGTCCATCCTATGTGGCATGAAATTAAAGTGAAAAATGTCTACCACAATGTATACTTCTTGCCACGTCAGCATTATTAATTCTTTTAAACTTTTTAATTTTTTTCAAGCCTTTATTAATATTATGAAAATTGAAAATAAAATTGCCAACTCATCAATCCATGGTCTAAATCAATATTACCATTGGAGATCATTTTAAGATGTGAATGTCTATCTAGTGCCACATAAGATAGACATCCTCTCCACATTCATGATGTGACACCAATTCATGGTCTAAATCTACACTACCATTGAAGATGCTATGAATTTCCAAAATCATACACCCAAAATTGCATCGAGTGGCGTGGCGTGCGAGCTCGCGCCTCCAGGAGTCTTCCGTGCACGCCTCAAGATACATACCCCTTGTTACGCACCAAGAATAATATGCACACACTTATTTTTTTAGCAGAGTCCATATGCCACGTCACTCTGGTGTGACTTCGGTGTCATTATGGCATCTTCCTTTTTCTGTTACACTCTAATTTGAAAAAAATACAAAAGTACTTCATAATTTAGTTTAAATGAGGGAAATAAGTGTGGTTTTTTTTTATTCAAAAAGTAGGCTATATCGCCTTTTGAAAAGGCGCTATTAGTTGGTGGGAGTTTTTGTTGCTGACGTGGACACATGAATAACGCCTTTTCAAAAGGCGCTATTCATGTGTCCGGGCCACGTAGGACCGACTTACACGAATAGCGCCGTTTGAAAAGGCCCTATTCGTGTAAGTCCATCCTACGTGGCCTGTGTTTACACGAATAACGCCTTTTGAAAAGGTGTTATCCGTGTAAACATCCACGTGGGATGTCCACGTAGACATGGGCGGAACTAATAGCGCCTTTTCAAATGGCGCTATTAGTTCGGGCCATGTCCACGTGGACATCCCACGTGGATGTCGTACTTGCCACGTGGGGGTATACAGATAGCGCCTTCTCAAAAAGCGCTATCTGTGTACCCACTATCTTCTTCCCGAAATAGGGACGCAGAGAATTCTCTGCGTCCCTGTTTCGAGCGAGAGGTTGCAGGTGCTAGGTTTAGGGTGGTAGGGTAGGTCACGTGAGTGTTGGAGGGGTCCGTCGGGTATTTAAGGAGGGGAAGGGGCAGAGGGCGAGTTGAGCCAAAGAGGGGAGAGGACGGGAGACGCGGGAGTTGGCCAGATAGAGGAGTTGACGGGTTAAAGGAGAAGGAGAGGTTGTTGACGACCAGCGGCGGAGAAGGATGAGAGGAGTTGACTGAGCTGAAATGAGCAGCTACGGAGTGGCGTGAGCAAATGAGTGAAGGAGGAGAGGGAGTTGACGAGCAGTGCGGTGGAGAAGGAGGAGAGTGTGTTGACGAGCAGCGGCGGAGAAGGAAAAGGAGAAGGAGGGGCGGCTTGACGGTGTTTGGTTAGTTTTGTTTTGGGCCTTATTTATTTTGTTTTGTTATTAGTTTAGTTAGTTTATGAATTTTAATTTGTTTAGTTTAGTTGATGTTGTTAGGTTAGTTTAGTTTCGGTTGTTAGTTTAGTGTAGGTAGTTTGGTTAGTTTACTTTAGGTTGTTAGTTTAGTTAGTTTAGTTTAGGTAGTTAGTTTAGTTAGTTTAGTTTAGTTATGTTAGGTTAGGTTAGGTTAGTTTAGTTTCGTTTAGTTAAGTTTAGTTAATCGACTTTAGGTAGTTAGTTTAGTTAGTTTAGTTTAGGTATTTAGGTTAGTTTATGTTAGTTAGTTTAGTTTAGGTAGTTTGGTTAGTTTAGTTTAGGTTGTTAGTTTAGTTAGTTAAGTTTAGGTAGTTAGGTTAAGTTAGGTTAGTTTAGTTTAGTTTAGTTAGTTTAATTAGTTTAGTTTATAGTTCAGTTAGTTAAGTTTAGGTAGTTAGGTTAGGTTAGGTTAGTTTAGTTTAGTTTAGGTAGTTAGTTTAGTTTAGTTTAGTTTAGTTTAGTTAATTTAGTTTAGGTAGTTAGTTTAGTTAGTTAAGTTTAGGTAGTTATGTTAGGTTAGTTTAGTTTAGTCTAGTTTAGTTTAGTTAGTTTAGTTTAAGTATTTAGTTTAGTTAGTTTAGTTAGTGTAGTTTAGGTATTTAGGTTAGTTACTTTAGTTTAGGTTGTTAGTTTAGTTAGTTTAGTTTAGTTACACAAAGTAAACTACAAGCGAATGTGAGATGCCAAAAGGAAGGCAATTACATGTGCATTTGGAGATTGTGATGAGTCTTATGCTTTATTACCAATATGGTTGGCGACTGTGAGGAATAAGAGTCCGGGGACAAGAATCGAGTGGTCACATAGACAATGGGCTGCTGATGAGATAAGAACTGCGTCTCCCCAATTTCGTCGTGTGTTTTTTGCATTTGAAGCATCGATACAAGCTTTCAAGTTTTGCAGGCCTCTGCTTCAGATTGACGCGACTTTCTTATATGGCAAATATAGTGAGAAGCTAATGATTGCGATCTCTGTTGATGGTAATTGACACATACTACCGGTTGCATTTGCCGTTGCGGAAACCAAATCAACTGATTCGTAGGGGTGGTTTTTGAGGATGTTGTGCAAACACGTGACGGATAGAGATGGAGTTTGAGTTATTTCTGATCGTCACCCTGTCATTTTGGAGGCGGTCAACACCCCGAGCAACGGTTTTTGCCCCCAAAAGGATACCACCGTTATTGCCTGTGACACTTGCTTAGTAATTTCAACACCCAATTCAAAAATGACCCATTGAAAAAACTCCTTGCTCGAGCAGTTGCTCAACATCAAGAACGAAAATTTAATGCGTGCATGGAGCGTTTTGCATACTTATCATCACGAACGCCTCAATGTCTGCAATATGTCAATGCCATCCCCAAAGAATTATGGACTCAATCGCACGACGGAGGCATGCGATACGGATGGATGAATTCTAATGGTGTTGGTATGTATGAAATGCAAGTTATGTTTTGCACTCAAATACACACAGTTATCGCTGAAGTAATATTACTTACACGAATTTTATCGTCACTTGTAGAGTGTTTTAACGGTATATTGAAGGGGGCTCAATTCTTGCCAATAACAGCGATGACTCAGATGATTTACTACAGATTGGTGACATACCACAATCGGCGTAAACATGAAATCGACGAAGCAATCTCTAATGGCCTATCCTACACAAAATATGTCATGGATAAACTCACATATTATGAACAATCTGCAAGGAGGCATCAAGTCACTTTGATCAATCGTGACATTGGCGAGTTTGAAGTGCTGACTGGAAGACATGGAGATCGCATGCATAAAGGCAACAACACCCAAGTCGTCATCCTAAAGGACCGGGTGTGCAGTTGCAATAAATGTCAATCGTTTGGTTTCCCTTGCTCAGACGTGTTAGCTGCATGTGCCTTTATTCGAGTGAGCTACGCGCAATTCATTGAGCCATACTATAGGATAGATGTGTACGCACAATGTTACTCCTATGATTTCAAAGCCATCCCATATGAGAAATATTGGCCGACTTTTGGGACGAAGATCATACCCGACCCAAGGTGCAGACGTGGCCGAGGGAAACCAAAGGGAACGCGAAGACAAAACGAGATGGATCTTCTTAATGTCTAGAGGCCCTTGCGATGTGGCATATGTCATCAAGAAGGACATAAAAGAACAACATGTCCTAATAAAAATCGTGAACGAGTCGTCGTTTAGAGGGACATAACAAAAAAAATTGTCCAAGCAGACCTCAACCTTCTAATGAAAACCGATAGTCGATTTTGTATATTGTTTGTCATGACTTAAGTTGGTAATTTAATTTATTTGGAATGTTTGAGCATTCCTTATGGTTTGAACATATATGAAAGAGTTATTGTTTGGTTTCCGAACAACACGATTAATTTTTCTTAATCATTCATTTGTAGTTATACAACAATGGATCCAGGTCCATCAGATCCTTCACTTTTGCAACTCCAATCTACACACAGATCATCGCGAACCTGGAGGGGTGAGGTAAACTTTTTTACATGTATGCGTCAAATGTTCTTGCATAAACGTATAATATATATATTAATAAATTATCAATTATAAGGTGTACGAAACATTGCGCGTACGTCGAAGACGTGGTGTAGTTGATCGAACGGTGCAGTATCATTCGAGGATGATCCCATATCTTCGTTCCAGTGGGTTCTATGGGATTTCCCGCGTAGCATTTTTCAGCCTTGATTGTGCTTTGATTACTGCATTCGTAGAGAGATGGCGCCATGAGACGCATACATTTCACATGCACTGTGGGGAGTGCACAATTACACTCCAGGACGTGCAGGTACAACTCGGCTTACCTATCGAAGGTATGCCTATGACGGGAACGACCAATATAGACTATGCTGATGTGCGCGAGAGGCTATTTGGTCGAACTCCTGTTGGAGATGACATTATTGGTTGTAAACTTAAAGTCGAATGACTTGAACGTAACGTACCAGCTATAGATGATGACAACGATGAGGAGTCGGTGCAACGTTATGTTCGATCGTACATACTGCAACTTATCGGTGGTTGTCTATTCGCCGACAAGTCCAACCGATTTGTACATTTGATGTTTCTACCATTGCTTGAGGATTTCCGAATAGCTGGACAATATAGTTGGGGGAGTGCATGTTTGGCTTATTTGTACAGGGAGTTGTGTCGTGGATCTCGCGCAGGTGCACATGAGGCTGTAGGCGCGTCAATTCTTGTACAGCTGTGGGCATGTGACAGATTTCCATTCATAGCACCACGACGCCTGGGTGTTTCTAGAGTTCGACCGCGAACAGTTGATGGAGAACACATGCTTATGGACGTTCTATTGGGACACATGTAATGCAAATATTATCTCATAATTTCTTTAACATTTACTCCATTTTCATTTTTCATAATTTATTGTTTTGTATACAGATGGCTCGATGCATTTTCGGTTACACAAAGTGCGACGCACGTTTTATCAGCTTACCGTGATGCACTCGACTCGCAGAATGAGGATGATGTAGTATGACAACCATATGCTGAAGTCATCGGGTCTATTCCCGAATACTGTACTGACGGTCACGGTAGTTGGCTTTCGACGTGTCCCCTAATTTGTTTCCACATAGTCGAGTGGCATCGACCATAAAGGGTTATGAGGGTGCCACCAAACTGTGGTTACGATACCCGACTGCACCGCATCGAATTGCGTAGACGCAATCAAAAAAATTGGGTGACTTTTTACGCAAGCTTTTTATACAAATGTGGGAAAATCGTGGCCACATCATAGTCACAGCGACACAAGATGATGGGCATGATCATCAAGACTACATGACGTGGTATCGCTCAGTCACTAAGAAGATTCATTGGAGACGAAGGGGCTTTACGTGACTATTCGGTAAACTTGAAACTCTTATTTTTTCTCGAACAACTAATATCTTATATTACGTGCTTTGAACTCATGTTTTTATATCAGTGTAACTTGGTGCATCGACTGAGACGAATGTTTATTGAGGATGAGTACGAGTAAGGTCTTGCTGCGCTTGATGAAGGGATTAAAACTTTACACGAAGATGAAAGGCAAATGTCTACTATATGGAATGACAGAATTGGTGTCGAACATGACATAAATGAGGATAATGAAGAAGATGATCAGGACGAATCAAATAGAGAGGTGAGAAGAAGAAGAACACGACCAGAGACTGTGGGGAAAGCACCAGACGTCCTCGTCCACCGCGTCCATCTAGTCAGACTGAGATTGCCACAGAGAGTAGCAGATGTTCTCCTCCAGCAAGTTCATCTCGTCCGAGAGCGAGTAGAACATAGACTGTTGGCAAGAGTAGCCAACACTCATCCCCACCAAGTCATTCTTCTCATGGGTACATTCCTGCATCGTCCACAATGCAACCAGAACCTCGAATTTTTGTTCCCAAGCCGCCGATCATGAATCTTCCTCCTTACCATTTTGATCCTTATGCACCCGGGCCGTCGTCTTCATATGTGGACCATGGAATGCCTAGACATCAAATGTATCCGTCATTGCCTCAATACATGCCGAGTCCATATACTCCACCATGTTATAATTACAATATGTCATATAGTGGAGATGACTTATTCATGAACCTGTTAACCATGCCGCCGCCTCATGTTCCTTTCGCCCAACCGCATACAGGAAGCCACTATTTTGGGATGGTTCAACCTCCTATTTTTGGGAGCATTAGTAGCAGAGGCGAGTCGAGTGAAGCACCAGAGGAAGAACATCAATCGACTCGACGCCATTCAATGCAAGATCAACAACCTCAACAACCTCAACCGGATGTACAAATACATCGTCCGACTAGACATAGAGTACGTCCGGTTTGCATCACCGAGCAACAACGTCAACGTAACTGTCGTAATATACCTGTATGATGAGTTTTCTTGATGTCGTGGTGATTTTTTTTCAGCTTATATTTTGGGTGAACGAAATTGATGTATACAACCTTCTTATGGAATGAACTTATTTCTCAACAGATGATTGTTGTTTTAATTTTAACCTCTCGACAAAAAAATAACGTGGTTTTGCCCTATAATTATTTTATTCTTCGTATCTCTACTTATCATTACGAGATAGAAGTAACACAAAAGTTTAAAAGATGAGTTATATGCTTACTATGGGTTGCACGGGTTGTCCGCCTCGCGATATGTGCGTGACGTTTGCATGTGGTCCATGGTCTGTAGTGGATATGCATGAGTTGTCCCCTCGAGATACGTGCATGACGTTTGCATGGATTATCCACCTCGAGATAGTGTCTGACGTTTGCATTAGTTATCCACCTCGAGTTACGTGCACGACGTTTGGATGGTTTGCATGGACTGTAACAGGTTGCATGTGTTGTCTACCTCGAAATATGTGCTTCACATTCGCATGGTTTGCATGGATTGCACGAGGTTGCATGAGTTGTCCACACCTTGAGATATGTGTGTGACCTTTGAATGGTTTGCACGAAGATGCATGGCTCGCCCACCTCGACATACGTGCGTGGCGTTTCCATGCGTTGTCAACCATGAGATACGTGTGTGACGTTGGCATTGCTTTACCACATCGAGACACGTGCGTGACGTTTGCATGAGTTGCACGAGGTTGCATGGGTCGCCCACCTCGATAGACGTGCCTGACATTTGCATGAAATCTCCACCTCAGCATATATGGGTGACGTTTGCATGAGTTGTCCACGTCGATATGCGTGCATGTTGTTTACATTGGTTGTCTACCTCGAGATACACGAGTGACGCGGGTCGTCCATCTCCATATGCACGTGTCGTTCATGGGGCAAAATTTTTTGTATAGATAGCTACTTTTCAAAAAGAGTCATTCATCGGTGTATAATTTTGTATAGATAGCTCATTTTCAAAAGGAGTTATCTATACAAATGCCTTCTACCTCACCACCACCTCATCACCATGCATGCTACTTCATCATCAATACTTCATTTTCAAAAGGAGTTATACATTACTTTTAAAATTTAAAAGTAAACCTCCCTATTTTGTGAAATAAAAACTAAATCCACCCATTTTTTGAAAAAGACCCTCTAATTTAGCAAATTAGCAGTAATGAGAGCAGGTGACGACGACGAAAACGTGTGGCTTGAGGAACAAGAAAAATATAAAAATCTAACTAGGAAATATTGGAATCTAGTTCATGGGCAACGTTCCTGTGCCTCTCATCGCTGGATAGGCAGTTGACAAATACCACAAATGTCATAAATACTTCCTTTTATAATAATATATTGTCTCTCTGTGGCTCTGCTGGTGCATGTGTATTTATTTGGTGATGAAGAAAAAAAGCAAGTTTGCCTTTATGGGTCAAAGCTCAAACATGGCAGCCCAAAAGTTCATTCAAATCTAAGCAAAGAGAGAACAAAATAATGTCAAGAAGTAATGGGCATTGAGCAACAGAGATGGAGCAGAAGGGCTCTTGATTCTTCTATAAAATTCTGTCTCACTTGGTAGATTCTTAAACCTTCAAACTACAAGGTATAATAAATCTCATCTTTCAATCTAACCTTCTTTGTTTGTTTGTCTATTTGTTTGCTTTGTGGGTTCTCTGTTTTTGATCCTATGTGTTGGTCTATGCTGACCAAGATGAACTAGAACTAGTAGACATTTGTGAATCTGGAACTGGAATTAGAGTCTTTTCTGGGTTTTGAACTTAAGGGCAGTTGTTTCTAATTTAGTGTTGTGATTTAGGGTTTTGTTGGGTCATGATGGGTTAAAGTAATTATAAACACAAAGGAGGCAACTTTGAAGGATTTTGTTATTTATTAACACACAGGATTTTGTCTCTGGAACCAAATAGGCCATCTGGGCATTCTCATATTCATATTCATTTTAATAATTAACACAAAGGAGGCAACTTTGAAGGATTTTGTCTCTGGAACCAAAGTAAAGTATGCATTCCTTGATATGTTGGAACAGTCTCCAAATTCGTTTAGTCAGTTGAAAGGTTTACTTGCTTTAAACTCTACAGTATGGATGCTCCCAAGGGGTGTGGTTTAGTGGTTTCGAAGATGGCCTTAGTACTCTGATTAAGGCAGAGGTGATGGGTTTGATTCGTAGCAACTGCACTATTTCTCCTTCGACCAGGGGCCCCTCCTAACCCCATATAGCCTGTTCGCTTCATGGTCTTATGGTGGATTAACCTCACTGGACTGGCTAAGTCGGTGTTCGCTTCGCGGATTAACTAAGCCACAGGATTAACTAATGCTCAGTAGAGGTGACTAAAGTAACCCACCAATTTTGGTGGGACTAACTAGTCCCAATGCTTGGCTATAACAGATTACCAAATTACCCCTCATCTTGACACACTCTTCTATCCAACTCAATCGAATTCCCATCGAATGAAGATGCGGGAATGAAGATTGCAATGAAGACCGAGGATGATGACGAAGATGCGAACTCGGCCGAGGAGCGAAGACGAAGACGGTGACGATGACGAAGACCATGATCGAGGACGATGATGAAGATGCGGACTCGGCCGAGGACGATGACGAAGACGATGACGAGGACGAAGATGCGGGAATGAAGACCGTGGACGATGACGAAGATGCGAGAATGAAGATTGCGAGATCGCGAACTCGACCAATGAGCGGAAGTGATGAAGACATAAATCGACTTTGATGATTTTGTTGAAGGTGTAAGTTAAATAGAGGGTACTTTAGTAAATGTACTTATTAGAACCACATTTATTCTCAAGCTTAAACCTCTCAACCGAACAAGTCCCATAAAAGGGACTAATACATAAACCCATGTGTTAGTCCCATTACAAACTAATCCCATGGTCTTAAGTCTTGCTAATATTTGAAGCGAACAGGCCAATAGGGATTAGTTGGGTGCACCATCAGTTTGGTGTCAGCAGCGGTGGCTCGGATACCCTCGGCTATCAAAAAAGAAAAAAAAAACTCTATAGTAAGGATTCAGATGTGGATATGGCTTTGTAAGTTCTGATTTTGAGGATGGAAAATTTGGGTATGATTGTGTCTTAAGTGTGTGAAGAATTGAAATAGATAGTGTGAATGTCGAATGTGTGAATGTCGAATATGTTGATAGGAAAGAAACGAATGCTAAAATGCTATAATGGAGATTCGGACCCAAGACTTCTCGAAGGCTAAATGTCTGTTATTATCCGGATCAACTCTCGACCTAAAAAGCTATGATTGCTCTTAGGCTGTTATTAAGGAGTCCTACAATTATCAAGATATAAGAGTAAGATGGTTCTGCATGTTTACATGCCAAAAAATAAGAAATATGAAATAACATGGATCAAACTCTTCTGTTGTGTTCGATTTTGTGCAATCGATGGGAAAAAAAAAGAAAAAGAAATATGTGAATGAGGGAAATCATGTTTTTAATGTTAAAATTGGCACTTATTACTGAACTTCTAGCCGTGAAATTATCTGTGGTTTTTAAAGGTACCTTGAGCTTCAAAGTAGCCTTAAGGATTAAATCGTAAGTTATGGAACTGAATTAGTGCACTCAGAGCTCTAGGTTAATATTGTGGTAGGTTAATATTGTGGCAGAATCTAAACACTCGAGATTCGGGAATGGATGTTGTTTGCATTCCCACCTTTGCGTTTTGCGGAGTTTATTGCTGATCTAGATTTAAATCCGTAACCTTTACATCTTAATTGAGCAACCTCACTGATTATTCTCATCCATCATAAAGTTATGGAATGTCGCGACACGAATTCATCCTTAGTTTCTTGTTTTTCTCACTAAATGGGAGGGACTTAAAAAAAAAACTTAATGAAGCCTTGGGTTTGAATAATTTTTAGAATTTATCGTTGTTTAGAAATGTTGGGCGGTAAAGCAACAACAATTACATAAAATGAACGTAGCAGAAATGAGGATGCTTAGGTGGATGTGTGGTAAAACTCGTAAAGATAGAATAAGAAATATAGAAATTCAAAGACAAATAAGAGTAGCACCAATTGATACAAAGATTAGGAAATGGCGGCTGCGGTGGTTTGGTCACCTGCAAAGACGGCCTACAAATGCTCCAACTAGAAAACTTGACTCAATAGAAACTGTAGAAATTCGACGAGGTAGGGACACCAAAGTTAACATGAGATGCATTAATTAGGAGGGATTTGAATGGTTTGAAAAGCTCACCATCAATTGCACTTAATCGAGCACAATAGAAAAATTTAATCCATGTAGCCGACCCGGTTAATTTGGGACTGAGGCTATGTTGTTGTTGTTGTTAGAAATACTGAAGGCTTTAACTTGAGTACGATAAAAACCAAATACATGCATTGTGAGTTTAGAAATATTAAACATCAAGATAATGGAGTGCTAAAATTAGGGGAAGTAGAAGTTTTCAAGGTGAACCACTTTAGATTTCTAGAATCAATCATACAAAATGATTGTAACATTGAGAATGATGTTACACATAAAATTCAAGCTAGATGGAAGAAATGGAGGAGTGCAACAAGTGTGATATATGATCGAAATATTCATACTAATTTAAAAGAAAAATTTTATAGGGCTGCAATTAAGCCAACTATGCTTTATGAAAGTGAATGTTAGGCAGTAAACAAACAACAAGTACATAAAATGAATGTAGTGGAAATGAAAATTTAGGTGGATGCGTGGTGAAACTTGTAAATATAGAAAAAGAAATATATAAATTCAAAAAATGTAGTAGCACCAATTGAAAGATTAGAGAAGGACGGTTCTTTGTGGCTTGGACACTTCCAAAGACGGTCTACAAATGCCCCTACTAGAAAAACTCGACTCAATAGAAACGAAGAAATTTCGACGAGGTAGGGGTAGACCGAAGCTAACTTGAGACTAATGATTATGAGGGATTTTAATGATTTGGAAAGCACACCATCAATTGCACAAAATCGAGCGTAATGAAAGAGTTTGATCCATGTAGGCGACCTCAACTAATTTGAGATTGAGGCTAGTATCATTGTATAGTATTGGGCAATTTGATACCTTGTTTATTGGCATCACTGAGATTGGAGGATGTCTTTTTTTTTTTTTTTGCAGATAATGTTAAGAACAAAGCAGATTGCTCCTATATCACAATGTGCTAGATCATTTCTCATCAGTGGTTCTAGAAGTAGCAAAGCCGATGGAAGTTCTTGCACCAGCTCTGAAGATGAAACTTCTGTTTCAAAAGGACAGCAAGGATCCAATGGACATTTACTTCCTCGAAAGGCTTCTAACTTTGTATCCAAGGCTTCTGGTAGAGCAGCTGGACCTATATATTCTAGAGATAAAATAGGAAAAAATGTTTACGACAAAGTTGAGGGTAGTGTACTTCCTGCTTCTGTTGGACATATTTTACCTGTGCCTTTCTCTGCGCATAGATCGGATGGTTTGATTGTGAATGGAGATGTCCATGCTACAGTTGCTACTCATAAAAATCAGCGAAACTCACAAACGGTTGTCGCCGACCAGTCTGTCAAAACTAGTACTTCATCAGCGGGCTATCTTTCCGACTTTGCTAATTACAAGCTTCATGATTCAGATAGGAGTAGCGTGTTCCCTTCCAGACAAGATCACGAGGTTGACTCTACGAAGTCCGTACCGTATTCAAACGGCAGATCATCCAATACAAAGTCTCGTAGAGGTGAGAACTTCTCCAAAGTACATGGGCAGCTACCCATCATTGTGGAAGAGTTGGATTCCAAGAATCACTGTCATGGTCCTGCAATAAGACTTGAAAAATTTGATTCAGTTAAAACTGCAGACAACTATTCGAGTAATTTTGTAGAGGATTTAGTGGGGATTCCCGGAGCAACTTTGGATGTTCAGCATCAAAAGCAAAGATCGAAACGTAATTCTCATAGCTTTGTTTCAACAAAAACTATTCCACCCTCTAGACAATCAAATGAGGCTAGGCAAGTTGTTGAATGTGTATATCATACCCTTAAGCACCTGCAATGGGGTCCTGCCGCAGAGAAGGCTTTAGGGAATTTGAATTGTTCTTTGGGTGTGTATCAGGCAAACCAAATTCTTAAACAGCTTCAAGATCATTCAGTAGCTCATGGATTCTTCCACTGGGTGAAACGTCAGCCTGGATTTAAGCACGACGAGTATACTTACACCACTATGATAGGTATTCTTGGGCGCGCCAGACAGTTCAATGCCATGAATAAATTGCTAGATGAAATGGTCAGGGATGGGTGCCCACCCAATGTGGTGACATATAACCGTTTGATTTATAGCTATGGCAGTGCAAATTACCTCAATAAAGCTATGAATGTTTTCCGTAAGATGCAAGAAGTAGGGTGCGAACCAGACCGAGTCACCTATTGCACCCTCATTGACATCCATGCTAAAGCTGGCTTCTTTGATGTTTCATTGGACCTGTACGGAAGGATGCAAGAAGCTGGACTATCGCCCGATACCTTTACCTACAGCGTCATGATTAACTGCCTTGGAAAAGCAGGCCATCTTCCTGATGCATATCAGTTGTTCTGCGAGATGGTTTCTCAGGGCTGTGTTCCTAGCAGGGTCACTTACAACATCTTGATTGCTCTACAGGCCAAGGCAAGAAACTATGCTTGTGCTTTACAGCTCTATCGAGATATGCAGGCTGTCGGACTCCATCCTGATAAGGTGACATACAACATTGTCATGGAGGTTCTTGGGCTCTGCGGTTATTTAGAAGAAGCGGAATCTTTGTTCGCGGAGATGAAAAGAAAGAACTGGGTACCTGATGAACCTGTTTATGGTCTCCTGGTAGACTTGTGGGGAAAATCCGGCAACGTTGACAGGGCGCAAGAATGGTATCATGCAATGCTTGATGCTGGTCTCCGTCCTAATGTACCTACTTGTAATTCTCTTCTCAGTGCATTCCTTCGGGCTGATCGGTTCTCTGATGCCTATCACATGTTGAATAATATGAGCCGAATCGGGTTGCACCCTTCTCTTCAGACCTACACGCTTCTTCTCAGCTGTTGCACTGAAACTGAGTCTCCGAAAAACATGAGCTTTTGCCTTGAGCTCATGGCAGTGACTGGCCATCCGGCGCATGGGTTTCTATTGTCTATGCCATCTGCTGATCCTTATGGACACAATGTGCGAAATCATGCTAACAGTTTCTTGGACCTGATGCACAGCGAGGACCGAGAGAGTAAAAGGGGCCTTGTCGATGCTGTCATTGATTTCCTTCACAAGTCAGGTCTCAAAGAGGAAGCAGGTTCAATGTGGGAGGTTGCCTCGCAGAAGAACATATATCCAGATGTAGTTAGGGAGAAAGGCTCCTGCCATTGGCTTATCAACCTACATGTTATGTCTGATGGAACTGCGGTTACAGCTTTGTCGAGGACGCTTGCTTGGCTCCGCAAGCAGATGCTTAATTCTGGTATTGGACCCAACCGGATCGATATTGTGACTGGTTGGGGGCGGCGCAGTAAGGTAACAGGATCTTCTTTAGTTAGACAGTCTGTTAAGGAGCTTTTGCTTCTCTTTCAGTTTCCATTCTTTACTGAAAATGGCAATTCAGGGTGTTTTGTGGGATGTGGGGAGGCCCTGAATAGGTGGTTGCTTCATTCATACATAGAAAGGATGCATTTACTGTGATATCTGATTAGTCATTACAATTATTTACAACTGTTGGCAGCTCTAATTCCTTTTATTGTAGTTGGCTCATTGCAGTTTTGTTGTGAACAGAAGAATGATTATTTATTCATTATCATTTGAGAAATTAGATTTACCAGTTTTTTTTCAGTCATGAATCTCTATCTCACTATATCTCAAGTTTTTTATTTTTTTATTTTTTTATTTTAACATATGAATTTATACAACTCATCTCCTCTGTCCATCTGTGTCATTTATGCAATGGCAGTCTTCTTTTTCATCGGCGAGTTTATCATAGATTGTCTTTCATTTCAAGTAGCCACGGAATTACTAAGATAAGGGACTTCTGTTCATCAGAAGTCTGTGGGAACCCTGCTAGTAGTTTTTGCACTTGTAGAAGCTATTAGAAATTTTGAACAATGGTTTACCAAACCACTGCCACCAAACCACTGCTTCTAGGCGCTAACTGCTACGAATATCAAGTTATCTCGACGAGTGTCTAGTGCGCCTTAATCTAGTGAAAAATTGCAAACAGAATTATCGGAAGCGACCAAACTTTTAAGACAGGACAGTGCTTGTTTTAGAATCATGGATAGCCTTTGTAATATGAGGAAAACAAGGTATAACTTTACAGACCCTCTGGTATTATATCTTCTGCTGCAGAAGATTGAAGCCGCATAACTCAGCGTACTCAAGAACCTGTAAGTAATTCAACAAAGGTAGGATAAATCATAAATAAGCACCTTTGAAGCTATGTCTAACATGTTTCTCTCGGAGCATACATATCGGATCGGTCGGGCAGTATGCTACTGCAGGCCTGGTGGCGCCAAATCTTTTGCCGCTGCACCCAAAAAAATAGAGTTAATACTTTGATGGAGACTGGAACACTACCATATAATGAAACTAACAATGAAGTGTTTGATCACATAGTAAATAAAATGATGAAACTTAAATCAACAGCAAAGCCTCCATAAAGTTATAAGAATACTACACATGCATTGCACAGTGTAAGCAATGTTAATTATAAAAACCTCTTCTTCACTACATTAGCAAACGTCATATCAGGCTTGAAATTTTAGATCAGTTTCTAAGAGACTACATATTAGCTAAGAAGATTGACAGCGAAGAAAATGAAAACATATATAAAAGTTACTACGCAACTGATATACAATATAACACGCTAAACTCGAAGATGACTATAACACATACTTGAACAAAACTAACAAAGCAAAATGTAGAAGTAGAACAAATCATAAATGGCTAACTACTAGTTTAAAAGTAGTTTAAGCATTTGTAGTCTTTATAATGCTGCATTATAATCTAGTTAAATTTTAAACTCGTTACTTGGAACTTATGCGACGATGATACTCATAAGAAACTCGAAAACTAACCTTTTGATGATGATTTAACAACTACGACATGCATGGTTGTGTTATTCGGAGGGAGATCCAGCAGAAGAGGATACAAATTCCCATTCAATGGACTTCGAGTACATACAATGATCCCTTCAAGCCCTGTTTCTTCCTCCAGCTTGTGAGTCAATTCTTCCAATCCACTTCCCTTGAAATTAAAGGAAACTCCTTCACCCTCATCTTCCACATTACCATAATCATCAGCAACATGGAAGTAAATGATCCGACCTTCATCTTTAGGGGGTGACTCGGCGAAGGAATCAGTCGACTAGGAAACAATAACATCATCAAATTAACACATACTTGTCAAAGATCAAAAATCAATAGAACAAAAATTGTCAAAATCAAACCTCTATCAAAGATCACAAGACAAGAATCACAGGAAAATCAAATTAAGACAAATGCATAAAGAACCACCCTCTAGAAACAATCACTTGACTAGAAAAGAAAAAAACATCAAAACTAGCATGGACCCATTAGCAATAAAAAAATTTGAATAATAGCAACCTCAATACCAAATTAGTTAGGGTTAGCTACATGGATCAAACGCTTCTACTCCATTCAATTGAATGCAATTCAAGATGCACGTACATAATCTTTTTTTTTACAACCGTGGTTGCCTGAACCCTTTCAGCCTCTCCTTACTTTAGTTCGACTAATCCTATAAGAGTTAGTTTTGTGCCTCAACTCCATAACCCAAAAAAGACTAAGTAAATCTAATGTAGGTGCCAAGAATTGAATCCAAAATCTCTGCCTCGATCAGAGTTACGGTGATCATTTCTTTGCCATTGCACCACGCCCTTCGAGGATATATGTTCATAATCATTTAACCAGGTCATGATTAATACATTTCAAGTTATCTTAAATCTACCCTTATAAAGCAAAAAGTGCGGCAAATCAATTAACAATCAAAACCAAAAGAACAAACCTTACCAAAATCACCACCTCTAACACTAGAAGAAACGCATTATTAACAATGACCGATTGAGTCGGTGCCCAAAGTGAAAAACACTACAACCATGCATACCTCGAGAGCCCCCGGAGATCTGAGCTCAATCTTAGAATTAGACACATCAATACTCGGAACCCTCACCGGCCTCGGCTGGCTCTCAACCACCTCCACATCCCACAACACCCAATCCTGCGTGGCCGTCCTATGAGGAATATCATGAGTGATCGAATTCCGCCACGGCGGGAGCCCCCCATTCGCCCTGAGAAAGTGGCCGTAGCGGGTCTTGAGCCTGACCTGAAACCCCTCCCTAACAGGCTCCCATTCCACCGATGAATCCAACCGCCTCGGCTTAGTCTGGACCACTTTCTTGCCCGTCATGCCCAGCAGTTTGTGGTCCTCGGAGGCCGTCAGGTACTTGTTGTAGCAACTCTTGAGTCGGATCACGGTGTCGGCGGCGAGGCCGTCTACGAACTCCACGGACCATCTGGCGTTGTGGCCGGAGCCGTCTCGGTCTTGGGAGACCGACTCCTGGTCGTCCTCGGCTAGTAGGTACTTGTCGTGGTGGCTCCGGAGGCGGACCACCTTCGCGTTGTTGAACAGCTCCATTGATTGGATCGATCGCGATCGTCAATCTGGGTTTTGTTGGCCAGATTGCGAGACTCGAGAATTGGGGTGGAATCAGAGAGAATTGAGGATCATGAATAGCAAGATTGGACAGTGCCGTGCCGACAATGTATTGATCATCAAAGACATTGGGTGGTTTGAGTCAGTTCATTCGAACAGTTCAAGATTGTTATTATAGGATGACTTACTTTTGGCACGCACGTTTCACACTCAATTGTTGGCGTGACTTTGATTTGTGCATCGTTGTATGTGCAAACAAGTAATCGATGTAAGCTAAAAATGCGTGACAGATGCGAGCGTCAATAGTATCATTCTCATCTTATCTTATAGTATTGGGGTTGTTACATGCGCGTTACTTGAATTCCGCTATTAACCACCAATCAAAATTGTAATAATAAAAAACCATTTACTAATTCTTTTGATCCTTAAACTTGTTCGGTCCACAAACTAAACTATCTTAAATTCAAAAGATTGACTTCTCCACAAGTTTGTGACTTGGATTTACTAATTAATTTCAAGTTGGTCACTTATTCGCTTGGGCGTGTCGTAACATTGGGATAATTGCTCAAATGACTTACCTACTCCTCCCTTTATACACCCAAATTGATTGGTTGTCGTAACCCAAACCGCAACACATTCGGGCACGACGTGCACTGGGGCTGCTTCACGACTTCGTTGGTGGTGTCCGTCGCGTCTGGAGAAGGGCTACGCCGTTCTTTTTCGAGATGCAAGATATTATGATCAAGGCAGGAGAGTTCATAGGTATTTGATTAGACTTGGGGTATGATTATGATCCATTCTAAGCCAACGCATTTGTTGATATGTATGTAAAATTGGCAAATTTCGATGCCATCATCGCTGGTTGTGTACTTCACGCATACCATGTGTAAAGACCTGAATAATCTAATCTTATATATTCAGTTTGTCTTATAGGATCGTGTTTGAGCGGCCAGTCTTTTTTGGCATTCTCAGTCACAACTCGAGCGTCGACACCGAGGTAATTATTAAATTAATTATTTCTATTTGTGTTTGATTTCATTTAATATATTATACTTATTTAAATTAACCTACAAATGGTACTAGCTTTAACATTGTACGAGTGAGCTATAGTATATTGAGATGAGAAGCTGAAAATGTCCCAGGAATAGGAAGTTCGATTAAGTCATATAAGTCTTCTTATAAGACTACCCCATAATATCGTCAAGAACTCGAAGACTATATGATCGACAATGGTGATTTCATTTATGGGTGGAACAAAAAGTGTCGCAAATCTGAGGCAATGGTACACAATCACTAATGAGCAAGCCGCAGATCCTAACCTTATGAATTCAACATCAAATGCGCAAATCCTGGTGGTGAGCTCTTTCTTGAAGTATAGATTTGGTTTCTTTATGAGCATACTTCCGCTTTGGAATATGTAGATGTATTGTACCATCCTTTTTAAAGTTATCTAGTGCTCTTTCATGAAGCCTTTTAAGGTTTTTTTTTTTTTTTTCCTAATGCACCCTTCGCCTGGTTGTATTTACTACATATTATGTTAGCCTCTCTAAGTCTTTTTTTGTATGTAGCCATCACTTGGCTTTATACAGATATCTATCCGATGTTTCAGTTCAAACATTCTGTAACGGCCCCAGTTCCATAACCTAAACTAGGCGCCGCCCGACCTAGACTTACGTGGACTCCGAGTCAATCCTCGTGATGTCAACTCAAGCCTAGTCAGCCTTCCTAACCATGTTTCATTACAAGGCATCACAATTTAAGATGTATAGTGAGTTATTCAGATTTGTAAGTTATCAAAGTTTATGCGGAAGCGATTTCAACTCAAACAAATCTAAACAACTCTATACAAACCAGTCAGGACAACCTAGAGTGTGGAAACCCTGCATAACACTGTCAACATTTATAATAGACAAAGGAGACGAAATTCATATCATATACCTATCCCAATGTATGTATCTTTCAAACCCATATACCCTATGTTATCAAAACAATATAGAAATAATACAAAACCTATAAAAGAATGAGAAGGAAGGCCACTCCAATGTCCTATCAGTAGATCTCCTAGAACTGACCCATTTCCCTTACTCGATTTCGGATATGCACTCAGCCAACCATAAGAATGACGAGCCCAGGTAAGTAACGCCAGTAGGATACTAAACAACATTTCAAAATAAATAAATCAGTCTATATTCATGCACATAGAAAGAAAGATATAAAGAACGCCTGAATAAATAAAAGATTGTAAATAAATAAAAAAAACAATCGATATATAAGCGTCCATAAAATCAAACAGATAGGAGCAAGTAGTCCCGACCAAAAGGTCGTTGAGTCTTAGCAAAACATCAAGACTCGGGTTCTAGGACTTGGTACACTCACAAGCCCTAAACCCACGAGATAGTGAGACTTATTGGAACATCCACGCTAAGAACTCACACCACGTCAAAATCAGTAACCAGTGCAGTGCATCCCGAGGTCATGACTTTGGTATGTTACCTCAGCCAACCACTCCTTCCAAGGACTACCGTTGACTCACTTGCCATCGGACAACTAAATGAGAATGAAATTCCAAGGATAGATATCAAAGCAATGAACAACAATATTCAATAGCTTAAAATGAAATTACTGTACCATTTCCTAGCTGGTTTACTTACCTCGATCCACACGCTTATTCCTAACCTATTCGGTCTCCCAACACTCCGAAACGCGTTCTCGAACCTTTGTATCTCTTCCTTAGATTTTCTGATATCATTTAGTATCAATTCAAGTCCAATATCCTTGGTTTAGAACTCTTAAACCATACAAATACTGCGACCAAAGTACGTTTGAGAGCTATTTCTAAAAATAATATTTCATAATAATTTCAAAGTATTATCAACTAGCCCACTAGAGTTACGATTTTAACTCTGAAAACCTCATAATTTGTCATGACAACCAAA
Source organism: Stephania cephalantha (assembly GCA_039657325.1). NCBI lineage: Eukaryota > Viridiplantae > Streptophyta > Magnoliopsida > Ranunculales > Menispermaceae > Stephania > Stephania cephalantha. The sequence continues at coordinate 48,519,390 of CM077573.1, forward strand.
AAGGAACTTGTAGTACTCATGACGTACTTTCCATAAACTCCAAGAATACTCAAATCAGATCACAAATGGAGAAGTTACGAATTTTCTAATATAGCATGTCAACTTGACAAACTTTATTAATTTTCAACAAGAAAATGTCTCCAAATCAATTAAATGCCACGAAACCACTCGATACCATTACCAAAATATTTCCACGGCTTGTGGAGTCAAATTGTATCAAAATCAATAATCAATTCATCCGAAAACCTAATATAAACCGATATCAAGGATAAAAACATCTCCAAAACAGTTATCAACTGACTTGCATTAGTTCAAATCATCAAAACCCTAACCTACGTCGGTGAAATTTATTTCAAATTGACGCAAATCAATCCAATACATCAATTAATGACAATTCATACCAATTTCTATCGAAACCCCGCGAAAGTAATTGAAAAATCGCGAGAATTCAAATTGAATTGAGGAAAAATGCCCGATATTGAGAGTTGACCAAACTGCGGGCCGAATACCTCATTTCCACCGTGAAAACTTAGCTCGAATTGATCGTTTCACGACGCTCTACGATTTTACGGAAAGAAACCGGGTGAAAGTCAAACATCGGGAGCTCCGCGAGCGAAGGAATCAACGAAATGCTTTAGGGAACATTCAACCAAACGTTCTGTTGAAAAATGAAAATGAAACTTTTGTTTCATTTTAATCGTTTATACATATTTATATATAAACCCTAATAATTTCTTTTTATTTATTAATTCCTAAAATTTCTATGACGTGTTTTGACTTTCGGTGCTCGTTTTCGATCCCGTTTTCTATCAAATTGAACCAAACTCTCGACAACATAATCTATCTTCATAAAATTCCAAAATACTAGTTTTGGTCACGCCAAAACTCAAAAATCTTAACTTCGTCCATGACATACCCAACTCTTACAAACCAATTCTCTTGCCATATTTAACTAAGCTTACACCAAATTAAACCCAATCTTATCATCGACTACTGCCAACTGACACGAAACTCGAAGTAAGATCTTACCTATACATTTTCGAAATTAATTATTTTAAATTGTTCAATCTTTTGTATAATAAATAATACAAGCATCACACAGAAATAACATACCTTGGTGTTTACACCTGAGATTTGGACATACGGATCACGACGAGTGGATCTCACATATGACCCTGACATGGCACGTGGCACGAGTTAGATTTTTAGGGTTGTTACACATTCTTCTCAAAATATGAGTTGTAGTAAACCACTATTCATTTTTCTAAAAAAAAGAGTAAACTTGTTCCACAACTTATTTTTGTCAAAAAATGAGTAGTGCTTTGCTGACAATTTTTTTTCAAAATATGAATGGTACTAAACCACTAATTGTTTTTTGGAAAAATGAGTAAATTTGTTCCACTACTCATTTTTTGACAAAAAATGAGTAGTCTTTGCCACGAGGCATTCTCCTCAAAATATGAGTGGTAGTAAACCACTACTCATTCTTTTAGAAAAAATGAGTAAACTTGTTCCACTACTTATTTTTTGACAAAAAATGAGTAGTATCTTGCCATTAGACATTTTCTTTTTCAAAATATGATGGTAGTAAATCACTACTCATTTTTTTTTAAAAGAGTAAACTTGTTTCACTACTCATTTTTTGACAAAAAGGGTATTGCCTTGCCACCAGACATTCTTGTCAAAATATGAGCGATAGTAAACCACTACTCATTTTTGTAGAAAAAATGAGTAAGCTTGTTCCACTACTCTTTTTTTGACAACAAATGAGTAGTGCTTGCCACCAGACATTCTTTTCAAAATATGAGTGGTAATAAATCATTACTCGACAACAACAACAACAACAACAACAACAACAACAACAACATAGCCTCAGTCCCAAATTAACTGGGGTCAGCTACAAGGATCAAACTTTTCCATTGTGCTCGATTAAGTGCAATTGATGGTAAGCTTTTCAAACCATTCGAATCCCTCCTAATTAATGCATCCCATGTTAACTTTGGTCTGCCCCTACCTCGTCGAATTTCTACAATTTCTATTGAGTCAAGTTTTCTAGTTGGGGCATTTGTAGGCCGTCTTTGCAGATGACCAAACCACCGCAACCGCTATTCCTTAACTTTGTATCAATTTGTGCTACTCCTATTTGTCTTTGAATTTCTATATTTCTTATTCTATATTTACGAGTTTTACCACACATCCATCTAAGCATCCTCATTTCTGCTACGTTCATTTTATGTAATTGTTGTTGTTTTACTGTCCAACATTCACTTCCATAGAGCATAGCTGGCCTAATTGCGGTCTTATAAAATTTTTCTTTTAACTTAGTAGGAACATTTCGATCACAAATCACCCCTGTTGCACTCCGCCATTTCTTCCATCCAGCTTGAATTCTATGTGTGACATCATTATCAATGTTACCATCATTTTGTATGATTGATCCTAGGTATCTAACGTGGTTTACCTTAGGAACTTCTACTTCCCCTAATTTTACCACTCCGTCGTCTCGATATCTAGTGTTTTTAAACTCACGGTGCATGTATTCGATTTTCGTCCTACTCAACTTAAAGCCTTTAGATTCGAATGTATTCCTCTAGAGTTCTAATTTCCCATTCACTCCATCTTTTGTTTCATCAACTAAGACAATATCATATGCAAATAGCATACACCATGGTATATCCTCTAGAATATGTCTAGTTAGTTCATCCATAACTAAAGTAAATAGATATGGGCTTAAAGCCGATCCTTGATGTAGTCCTATCGTAATGTGAAGTTCTTTTGTAGCTCCTCCAAATGTCTTTATACTCGTTACTACTTCATCATACATATCCTTAATAATGAATGTATCTAGCATGCACTCTTTTTCTTTCTAGAACCCACCAAAGAACATCTCTAGGGACCCTATCATATGCTTTTTCTAAATCTACGAATACCATATGAAGATCTTTTTTCTTTTCTCTATATTTTCTAATAATCGTCTTACAAGGAAAACCGCCTCCATAATTGACCTCCCAGGCATGAAACCAAATTGGTTCTCTGATATTGTTGTTTCTCTCCTTAGCCTATTGTCAATTATTCTCTCCCAAAGTCTCATAGTGTGACTCATAAGTTTAATTCCCCAGTAGTTTGGGCAACTTTGAATGTCTCATTCGTGTTTGAAGATTGACACAAGCGTGCTTCTTCTCCAATCCATTGGCATATGTTTTGATTTTAAATTTTCTTGAAAAGCTTTGTTAATCAAGTCAATTTAATTTCTCCTAAGTATTTCCAAACCTATTTGGGTATTTCATCTGGGTCACATGTTTTCCCTATTTTCATTCTTTTCAATGCCTCTTTAACTTCTACAATTCTAATATTGCGTGTATAGTTTACATTTCTTTCTTGGTGTGGGTTTTCATCTATTATAGTATCAACTTGGCTATCATTAAATAAACTATCGAAGTAACTTCTCCATATCTACTTAATATCATCCTCACGCGTTAAAACATTTTGATTTTCATCTTAATACATCTTACATGACTTAGGTCTTGTTTCTTTTTATCTCTTAATTTGGCAGTTAGACAGGCTGCTCTTCATTTCTCATGTGGAACTCAACTGCCGATGCATTCATATGTACAGTACAACACAAAAGTCTATATATATATATTTTTCGCCATCTCTATTACATAAGCTCATATATAGATATTCCATGAAATTTGTTTTAGCTTGACTAACTACTTTTTTTAGCTTGTTTTCTAGCTTCTCTATATTGATTGTACACATCTTCATCTTGACATTTAGGTATTTTCCTATACATATCTCTTTTAGTCTTAATTGCTCGATGACATCCTCATTCCACCACCATGTTTCCTTCTTTGGTGTTCCCAAGCCTTTAGATATACCTAATACGTTTGATCCCACTCTCCTTATGCAACTACTCATATCTAGCCACATTGTATTAGCATCTAAGTCAAGATTCCAAACATTTTCATTTAGTAGTTTTTCTCTAAATTCTACTTGTTTACTATGTTTTAGGTTCCCCACTTTATTCTAGGGTCACTAACTCTTTTATTCATATTACGTCGTCGTGTTAGCTTAATATCAAGTACTACTAACTTATGTTTGGTAGTAAGTGCTTCACCAGGTATTACTTTGCATTCTCTACATATTTTTCTATCTATTTTTTTTGTTAAAAGAAAATTTATTTGACTCTTATTATGACCACTACTAAAAGTAATTATATGCGACTCCCTCTTCCTAAAACTAGTATTTGCTAAGACAAGATCGTATACTGAAGCAAATTTCTAAGATTGATTCTCCTTTTTCATTTCTATTACCATAACCAAAACCTCAATGAACACTTTCAAACCCATCGTTACTTGCCCCGACATGCCTATTTAAATCTCCTCCAATAAAAACCTTTTCATCTAATAATATACTTTGCATAAATCCATCCATATCGTCCCAAAACTTGCGTTTGATGCTCTCGCTTAATCCTACTTATGGTGTATAGGCGCTAAGTATGTTAATTCTTTCGTCCCCAATAATTAATTTAACTAGAATTAATCTATCCCCCATTCTTTTGACCTCTACGACCTTATCCTTATAATCATTATCCACCACAATTTCTACTCCATTGCATTTTCTATCTATACCAGTGTACCACAATTTAAACCCTGTGCTTCCTATTTCTCTACTCTTTTCTCCTACCCATTTTGTCTTTTGGAGGCAAGCAATATCGACTCTCCTTCTAATCATGGTATCTACTAGTTCTATTGACTTTCCCATAAGTGTTCATATGTTCCATGTTCCTAAACGAGTTTTTTTTCCCATTTGTATTTGTTTTCCTTTTCTACTGCTATTTTGTCTAAAAGATCTAGTATCCGTATCTATGATTTTTTTTTTTCGTGTTTGTTTTTGTTTTGAACTAATTTCTTTACCCACACCCGTCCTTTGTGTGGGAACTGTTGCTCATTTTTCTTCACATCCGAGCAACGATGTGAAGGGACTAGCTTCTTTACCCACGCACGTCCTATGTGTGGGAACCCTTGCTCATTTTTCTTCACACCCAAGCGGCGATGTGAAACACACTCTTGCTCATTTCTCACTACACTCGGGCTCCGATGCAGTGCGTCGCTAGGTGGGTTTATATATGTTTGATCCATTTCATGAAAAGTGACAAATGTTTTACGCTAGCTGTCAACCTATCGCAACCCTCCTCCATTTTCTAAGAATGGAAAATGAGCTTGGGGCCTCCCTCCCCCACTTTTCGGGTATGAAAAGTGAGTTTGGGACCTCCCTTACCCATTTTTCGGTATGAAGAAATGGGCATCAGAGTCCTCATCCTTTATCCGGACTTGGGATCGGCTATGTACCGCACATAGTGTACAACATAGGTGGAGTTTAATAAATCATTACTCATTATTCCAAAAAACGAGTAAAACTCTATCACTGCTCATTATTTCAAAAACAATGAGTAAAACTCTATCATTGCTCATTATTCCAAAAAATGAAGCTTGCCATTAGGCATTTTATTTCAAGTACTAAAATAAAGGTTCAAACCAAATAATAATATTCCTACACTATTTGTGAGATAAAATGAACCTAATTCCTCCATTTTACTACCTTACTAGTAATACTTGTGCAAATTGATGATACTCCAAGATCTTGGAACCTCCCGTCCTTCCAATGTCTCAAGCCTATAAGATCCGGGCATAGTTACTTTCGTGACTCTATAAGGTTCTTCCCAGTTAGGTGACAACATCCCCCTTGATGAGGGGTCAGTAACTTCAATCTTTTTCAACACATAATTTCCCTGTTTGAAAGCTTGACCTTTAACATTTACATTTTAGTACCTAGTAACCTTGTTGTTGAATGCAACCACCCTTATAGCAGCTTGGTCTCGGGTTTCATCTAAGAGATTATGCCTCAGACCTTGTTGGTTTGATTGCTCATCAAAGTTCTGGATTCTAAAAGATGGCCCGATTTCAATAGATATAATAGCTTCCGCCCTATAGGCATGTTGGAAAAGAGTTTCTCCAGTTGTTTTCTTGCTAGTTGTCCTATATGCCCATAAAAAATTATGCGACTCATATGCCCGAAGTCTTTTGACATCATCCAACCTTTACTTCAAACCGTCCAAGATAATTCTATTTGTCATTTTAGTTTGCCCATTAGCTTGTGGATATGTAATAGAAGTAAACTTCTGCTCAATCTGCAACTCTTTGCAATAGTCGTGAAACTCGGCATTATCAAACTGTTTATCATTATCTATCACTAAGACTCGAGGAATGCCATACCTATATATGATTGACTCCTAAAAGAATTTTTGAATCTTTTGCTCTATAATAGTTGCTAATGCTTTCACTTCCACCCATTTTGTGAAATAATTAATGGCTACCACCACGAATTTTCTTTGACCAGATGCTAGTGGGAAAGACCCAAAAATATCCATTCCCTATATTGCAAATAGCAGGAACGATGTAACATATTTTATGTGCTCCGATGGCTGGTGGTGTAATGGTGCATACCTCTGACATTGATTGCATTTTCTAGCAAACTCTATCAAGCCCTTTTACATGGTCGACCAGTAAAACCCATGGCGAAGTATTTTATAGGCTAATGCAGCGTTGTCCACGTATTCCTTTGTGGACCTCTCGCAGTGAATAATCAGCCCCCATTAGTGACAAACATCTCAACAACGGCAAAGTGTATGTCCATTTGTACAAAACTCCTTCAAGGACTGTATATCGTGCGGCTTTTTCAGTATCAAATTTCATGCTTCTTATGAATCCTCAAGAAACAACCTTTGTTATAAGTAAGCCTTCATTTGGAACATCCAACAAAGTTCACCATCTACGACAAAAACTTCTTGAGCTTTGATACTAGGCTCTAGAAGTGTTTCAAAGTGTAAAACATCGTACTTTTTTCCTTCGAGGAGAGCCAACTTTGATAACTCATCTGCCTTTCTATTATTTTTTTGAATGACATGATGTACCTGACAATTAGTAAAATGCTTTATTGCCACTCTCATAAAATCATAATATTGCTTCAACTTTAAGTCTGTGACTACGCACTTTCCCTGTAACTGCATGATTACTAACTGGGAATCGCTATTAAGATTTAAGTGTTTGACACAAACAACTCTAGCTAACCCCAATCCAGCCAATACGACTTCATATTCTACCTCATTATTCGTGGTTGGACAATCCAACTTTACAACATACTTGACTTTGAACCCGTCAGAGCTGATAAAGATCACACTCGCGCCACTTCCCATGCTGTTGCATAGTATATCTATATATGACGTCCACAACTCTTTATCATCACCTTCTATCTTGCACAAACTTTCTTTTTCTTCTTTTGGAGGAGTGCATTCAACGATGAAATCAGCCAAATCTTGCCCTTTAATAGCAACCCTTAGCTTATAGGTGATATCAAATTCACCCAATTCCACTGCCCAATTTATCATTCTTCCACTAAACTCTGGACTATGTAATATCCTTCTCAGCGGCTTGTCTGCCAAGACTACAATTAGATGAGACCGAAAATAAGGGCGCAATTTTCTCGATGCCATTACCAATTCCAACACAAACTTATTCGCTCATTTTTATCTTGTCTCAGCTCCTTGTAATACATTGCTGACATAATAAACTAGTTATTTTGTAATAGCTTCTTCCTTTACAAGAACAACACTAAGTGCTACTTTTGAAACAACTAGGTAAATAAATAACACATCCTCTGTTGTGGACTTAGCCAATGGAGGTAAGTTTGATAAATATTGCTTTAATTTTTTAAAAGAATTTTGACATGTTGAATTCCATTCGAAATTCTTGGGTTTCTTTAAAGGGTTGAAGAATAGAAAACATCTGACCGCTGACCACAATATGAATCTCCCTAAAGCTACTACTCTTCCTGTGAATATTTGCACTTCCTTAACATTGTTCAGAGCCTTCATACTGACTATTGCCTCAACCTTATCATGACTAGTTTCAATGCCTCTCTTAGAAACTATCAAACCTAGAAACTTTCCTGAAGCAACCCCAAAAGCACATTTAAGGGGATTCATTTTCATGTTGTACCGTAGGAGAATATCAAAGACCTAGCGTAAGTCTTCAGCGTGATCTTCTTGCTTTAGGCTCTTCATGAGCATGTCATCAACATATACTTCCACTTCTTTCCAATCAGTGGTTTGAACATCTTGTTAACCAAACTTGGATAGGTTGCACCAACATTCTTTAATCTAAAGGGCATCATTCTATAGCAATAAATATTATACTCTATAATGAATGATATGTTTGGTTTGTCTGACTCCAACATCTGGATCTGGTTGTAACCACTGAATGCATCCAAGAAGCCGAGAAGATCGTGACCCGTGGTTGCATCAACAAGTATATCAATTCGAGGTAATGGAAAAAAGTCATTGGGACAAGCATCATTGAACTGTGAAGTCAATAATCATCCGCTATTTCCCATTAGACTTCTTCACCATTACTAGATTCGCCAACCATTCTGGATATAGAAACTCTTCTATGATATGGGCCTTTAATAACTTCTCAACTTTTTTAGCAATCACTTTTTATCGCTCTTGAGCAAATGCTTTTTTATTTTGCTTTACTAGCTTTCTAGTGGGATCAACATTCAAATGATGAGCAATTACTCCTGCATAAATACCAGTCATATCACTTGGTGTCATGGAAAAACATCTTTATTTTTTTTGTAAAAGTCTTTGCACTTCAACTCTAACCTTTGGGTTCAATCTGGAACTTACATAAGCCAACTTCTCTGAATCATCCTTATCGATGAAAACATGAATTAATTCTTCAGTCGGTTCTGATTTTTTTTTTCATTCATCATTAGCATCAAGTGAATCCACAGGCAAAACTTGCCCCCAACTTTATTCATCATAAGCCAACTTCTCTGAATCATCCTTATCTTTTGATCTTCTTTCACTTCTCCTACGCCTTTAGGGGTTTGGAACTTCATCTTCAAATGATATGTTGAAGTAACTACCTTAAACTTAGCAAGTGTTGTCCTTCCAAAAATTATGTTGTAAGCCAAAGGTGCCTTAATAATAATAAAAATTCACCATGTTGGTTACTTTCCTTGACTTTTTACTAATAGTAACTGGAAGTAAGATGGAGCCTTTGACTTTAATTTCAGCTTCGTTGAAGCCATATAAAGGTGCTGAGAATGAAGTAAGTTGACTATCAACATATCCCATGTCAGTGAAAGCTTTGTGGTATAAAATATCTACAGAACTTCCACTATCAACAAGGGTGTGCTTGACTGTAGTCTCCTACCATGATCTTAATGACTAAAAGGTTGTCATAAGGGAACTTAACTCCTTCCAAATAATCATTAGTAAAACTAATGTTGCACTCCAATCATGTCTTCGTGGGTGGTATCTCAACAATAAGAGATTCTCTTGCATTTACTTTTCTAGATGATGAAGATATTCTAGAGGCTGTTGGTCCTCACGATATAACATTGATCATTCCTCTAGGTTGTGTTTGTCTTTCTCCTTTATTTTCATTTTTTCTAGGATCATCGTTTCTCCCTCCTCTATAATCGACATGCTTACCATCATCCTTACTTTTCACAAATTGGTTAACATGGCATTTCCGGATCAAGAACTATATTTCTTCCTTTAGATGCTTATAATCTTCGATATCGTGACTGTGATCTTTATGAAATCTGCAATACAAAGATTTATCTATGGCTGTTGCAATTGTTTTCATTGGCTTTGACCATTAGATGAAGGATTCAGTCTAAATCTACAATAAGATTTGTCCCCTTGACTGGTTCAAAGGGGTAAAAGCCGAAAACCTATTAGCACTATGTGGTGCAATTCTTGGGTTCGATGTGAACCTTAGTTTTTTTATTGGAATCACAATTCCTATTGTCTATTCCACCGCTCTTTCTATCATCTCCTTTATCTTTTTTCGGTTGTATGATCTCTTCAACCACCATATATTTTCTTGCCTTCCTTTGTAGCTCAGCCATTGTGGTAGGCATGTTCTTGGTTAAAGAAACCTTGAGGTGTTTATTGATTGTCCCATTAGTAAGGGTCACCACGGTAACAGACTGATCCAAATTAAGTACTTTATAGCCTCCTTTGTGAATTTCTTTAAGTAGTCTCTAAGTGTTTCACCATATCTTTGCTTGATGCCCATCAAAAAAGCGTAATTGTTAGCATAAATTTTGCCACCTATGAACTGGCTGATAAATATCTCTCTCAATTGGTTAAACGGACAAATAGGAGCAATAATAAGTGTTTTGTACCAATTTTGTGCTAGACTCTTTAGGGTTTGAGGAAAAGCTTTGCACTTTACTGCATTAGATACTCTATGTAAAAGTAACACAACATCAAAATTAAGAATGTGCTCTGTAGGATCTCCTATCCCATCATATTTATCAATATTAGGCATCTTGAATCCTTTCGGTAATAGTTCGTCAAGAATGTCTTGAACAAATGGAGGTGGACCGACCTTATATATTACCAAATCCGTATTAGCTTGAGGACGAGGGCCAGGTCTTTCCAACACTTGTCACTCTACCTACTTCTCTATCTTCTCACACTATCATGTATATTATGACTAGATCTAGAAGAGCCATCAGAAGTTACTTTTTGAGGTAAATTACAATATGCTCCACTTAAAACTTCTACTTGCTATTGTAACCTGCTTACTTGCCTCCTCAACTTGACCAATTATTCTTTCTCCCTGTTTAGTCTCGGACCTTATATTTGCCTCTTTCAATTCTTCGTCTCTCTAACTCTTCCCTGAGATCTGTAACAACGTAAAAACCTTACCTCGAGTTTCACGTCAGTTGGCAGTAGTCGAGGTTGAGATTAGGTTTAATTTGGTGTAAGCTTGGTTAAATATGACAAGAGAATTGGTTTGTGAGAGTTGGGTATGTCATGGACGGCGTGACCAAAACCTATATTTTGGACATTTTATGATGATGGACTATTTTGTCGAGAGTTTGGTTCAATTTGGTGGGAAACGAGATCGAAAATGAGCACCGGAAGTCAAAACATGTCAAAATAGGACTTTCGAGAATTAATAAATAAAAAGAAATCTGTAGGTTTATATACAAAAATATACAAAACATGAAATGAAAATAAAAAACTCATTTGGTTTCAACAGAACGTTCATTTGGAACGTTCTCTAAACCCCTCGATTTGGGTTTTCGCTCGTGGAGCTCCCGACATCCGATTTTCGTCCGGTTTCTTTCCGCAAAATCGTAGAGGATGGCAAGACGGTCAATTCGAGTTAAGTTTCCACGGCAGAAACGAGGCATTCAGCTCGTGATTTGGTAAGTTCTTAATGCATGGCATTTTCCTCAATTCAATTTGAATTATCGTGATTTTTTGATTTCTTTCACGGGGTTACGATAAAAATTGGTAGGAATTGTTGTTAATTGGTATATTGGATTGATTTGTGTCAAATTAGGATTAATTACACCACGTGGGCTAGGGTTTTGTTGATTTGAATTAATGCAATTCAGTTGATAACTATTTTGGAGATATTTTTATAGTTGATATTGATTTATATTGGGTTTTCGGATGAATTAATTATTAATTTTGATACAATTCGACTCCACGATCCGTGGAAAAATCTTGGTGTTGGTATTGAGTGGTTTCATGGCATTTATTATTGAGCTTTGAGGATTTAATTGCGAAAATATTGATTTGGAGACATTTTCTAGTTGAAAATAAATAAAGTTTGTCAAGTTGACATGCTATATTAGAAAATTCGTAACTTCTCCATTTGTGATCTAATTTGAGTATTCTTGGAGTTTATGGAAAGTACATCGTGAGTACTACAAGTTCCTTCTTGATTGTCATGACAAATTATGAGGGTTTCAGAGTTAAAACCGTAACTCTAATGGGCTAGTTGATAATACTTTGAAATTATTATAAAGTATTATTTTTAGAAATAACTCTCGAGCGTACTTTGGTCGTAGTAGTTGTATGGTTTAAGAGTTCTAAACCAATGATATTGAACTTGAATTGATACTAAATGATATCAGGAAATCTAAGGAAGAGATACAGAGATTCGAGAACGCGTTTTGAAGTGTCGGGAGGCCGGATAAGTTAGGAATAAGCTGTGGATCGAGGTAAGTAAACCAGCTAGGAAATTGTACAACAATTTCATTGAAAGCTATTGAATATTGTTGTTCATTGCTTTGATATCTATCCTTGGAAATCTCATTCTAATTGTAATTAAGTTGTCTGAGGGCAAGTGAGTCAACAGTGAATCTTGGAAAGAGTGGCTGGCTGAGGTAACATACCAGAGTCATTACCTTGGGATGCACTGCACTAGATATTGATTTTGATGGGGTGTGAGTTCTTAACGTGGTTGTTCTAGGAAGTCTCACTGTCTATTGGGTTTAGGACTTGTGAGTGTACCGAGTCCTAGAACCCGAGTCTTGATGCTTTGCCAAGACTTAACGACTTATTAGTCGAGACTACTTGCGCCTCTTTGTTTGCATCTTTGGACACTCATGTATCGATTGCTTTTAATTTATTTACAGTTTTTATTTATTCATGCGTCCTTATATCTTTCTTGTTATCTGCATAAATATGGACTAATTTATTTATTTTGAAATGTTGTTTAGTATCCTACTGGCGTTACTAACCTGGGCTCGTTATTCTTGTGTTTAACTGAGTGCAGATCTACAATCGAGTAAGGGAAATGGGCCAGTGCTGGGAGATTTATTGCGAGGACTTTGGAGCGGCCTTCCATGATATTTTTGTAGATTTTGTATTACTTATGTGTATTATTTTTGTCACATGGGTATATGGGTTTTTGTGATATACTTTAGGATTTGGATTATATGCGGGGTTTCCACACTCTAGGCTGTCCTAACTGATTTGTGTAGAGTTGTTTAAATTTTTTTAAATTGAAATCGCTTCCGCATAAACTTTGATAACTTACAAATTTGAATAACTCACTAAAAATGTAAAAATTTTGCTTCCTTGTAATGATAGATGGTTAGGAAAGCCGACTAGGCTTGCGTTGATGTCGCGAGGATTGACTTGGGGTCCACCTAACTCTAGGCCGGGTGGGGCCCAATTTAAGTTGTGGAATTGAGGCCGTCACAATATCATCCTCTCCTATTTCAGGGGCATTATAGGCTTCATTCCTAGATCGTAATCTTCGTGGACGAGATGTGTTGTGTGATTGTCGGTATTCTTTAGCATGTTTCGACCGACGATGAGATAGATCTCGCGCTTCATTGTTACGAGTGTTATGAGTAGTGACTGCCATAAAATATGGTCGACCCTTCCTCTAGCACCAAAAATGTTGTGGAAACAACACCTTGAACTTTGATACCATAGACATAAATCATCGCGACCTTATAATGACAACACTCTTTATCGAAGTCTGCAAAAAAAACCCTGCAGTGGGGGCCTCCATGGAAAACACTTTGATGCTCAAGTCAGTAAAAGCTCAGAGGGGTTTTTTATCAGGAATCTCGTACGTACCTCTCTCTGTGAGTCGGTTCTCTTATTTATCTATGTTACTTAGATTCAAGATAAAATTGTATCTCCTGCATCAATTATGGTTAGATTGACTTTATATAAATCAGATTTTATGCGATCATCCTTATCCATACTGGACTCCAAACATAATAAGTCATAATCATACATTGCGTAATGCGTATCTCGAAGTATGAATGATTTGCCTCATTTAGGATTGACTCGACATAAATAATGTCCTATCTGAACTTGAATATCAATTTAAGAAATTAGGCCTAAAGTATTTTTTGAAATCAAAATATTCACCTAACTCATGAAATTAAAATGAAATGCTTATCCTAGATATTAATCAAAGTTAAATTATATGCCAAGCTACTAATTATTCATGTATCTATATTTGAACATGAACAATGATGATATATACTAATTTAAGATATCTTGAAGGCTAATTAGAAATTTAATCTAAGTAAATTATATGATTAAGCATAGGTTGATTTACAGGACCTTGGGTAAATCAACTAATCTAGTTCATATCATCAATTTGTCTAAGTTAAAAATGCAAGTCCCTAAAGTCTTAATAAAAATTCCATGAAATATGAACCATGAAATCAAGTAGATGGAGGAATCATATGGTGGACATGTTTTAATTAAAACTTACATTAGATCCACATAGAGATGAATAATAAATGTGATGCTAAATAAATCCTAGGATGAGTGTTTAGACATCCAAAAGTCTATAAATCGAGGACTTAGTAGAGAGACCACTAACATCACCTATACATGCATTTTCTTGAGAGAACAAAGAGAGGAGACTAAGAGTGCTGTGATTTTAGAGAATTGGGCGACTAAAAGAAGGGAATTGAGGCTAAGATTAAAAACTTCAGCCTTAAAAGAGTTCATGACCTAGGTCTTTTCTTTTCTTTTTTTTCTTGCTTTAAGTAATGGAAATTGGGGATTTTGTGTGACGGCCCCAGTTCCACAACCTAAATTGGGCCTCGCCCGACCTAGACTTATGTGGATCCGAGTCAATCCTCGAGACGTCAACGCAAGCCTAGTCAGCATTCCTAACCATTTATCATTACATTTTTAGTCAATATTCTGTATATCCGTGAGAATGTGAATCAGTCTCTTTGACTATCCGTCAGTCTCTCTAGTCTAGTGGGTTTCAAACCCAACTCATCGACCAAGCGACCGAAAATAAAATATATCGTAGCACCAAAATATTACATAGTGTACATAAAACGACTGCAAATATAAAGAATACCCTCTATCAAGTTACGGGTAGCAGTCGGATCTGGCGCGACAACAACATGAACCTGCTCCCGGTTCTTCTGTGGCTACCATTTGCCCAATCATGGACACGTACTGGCGAAATGACCTGGCTGTCCACATTCCCAACATGTACGCTGAGGTCTTGAACCTGATCTAGATGGCACAGTCTGTCCTCGTCCATACCTCGCCCCTTGACCACTTTCTGCCGCCCGCAATATCACTTGTCCTCGGTCCTCGATATCGTGTCGCCGAGAACACAGCGGTGCTTGGCAGCTATGGTGCTGGTATAACTCTGTACTGGAGTAGATGGTATTGCCACAATATGTGATGCATGAGGTGGAGATGCAACTAACCCCACACTCTGAGCTCGATCTCTCGACCTCCACTGTATAAGTCTCTTCCTCCTCCCGTCACCACCCGGTCTGACATCTGGTTGTGCTGGTGGTGGAGCTGCGACTACTGTACCAGTGCCCTACTCAAAAAAGTCTCACTGGCCAAACTCCTCTCATATGCCTCCTTTAAAGTTCATGGAGCTGTGATCACCACCATAGACCCGATCTCACCCAAAAGGCCATTCATGAAGTAGTAGGCCTGGTCATCGTCCGTATCAGCTATGCCTCCGACATAGTCCATCAACCGCAAATATCGGCCCATATACTGCATCACTATCTCGTCAGCCGCCTGTCGGATGTTCTGAAACTCGGTCCTCTTCATATTCCTGACCGAGGGAGGGAAATACTTCTGATTGAACCTCTCCTTGAAATCAACCCAGTCCTTGGGCTTCCCCTTCATAGTAACCATGCTACGCCACCACATATCAACCTCTCCGAACATCGAAGTTGATGAAATGTTATGCCTCATATGATCTGGTGTGGCCAAGACATCGTAGATCTTCTCGTGACTTTGCATAAATCTCTGGGCTGCTCCGAGATCTATACCCCCGTGAAACTTCTCCATGTGATGTCACTGAAACTCGCGAGATTGCCTCGCCTCAGCTGTCGCTCGCATGCTCCCATCAGTGGGTGTTCTTGGTGTATCGTTCGCCGGTGTATCAGGAGTACATGGTACTCTCTTAGCTTGAACCTGTACTCCCACAGGTCTGGTCGGCGCTGTAGGAGTCATAACAACGACCTTGTTAGTGCACTCCCGCCCTGAGTACCTGGTGCTGCGACTGCAGATGTAGAAGGCGATGCTTTAGCCTTTGCTCTCAAAAGTCGGAGAATCTCTTGAAGTTGCTGGCCATGTGAGGTAACCAGCTGGGACGTCTCATCCAACCTCTCATGAACGTCACTTGGACCAATATCACTGATCTTGGGCTAATCGGCCATCGTAATCTGCAAAGATTGCGATTTCTTGATCATGATATAGCTATCGATAGTAATAATATACAACACATCAAATAGCTTATATAGTCAGAGTTTCATTTCCCCAACTCTCCTCACTTCCCAACTAAGACTTAAGTCAGGATCACAGGGTTCCACTCTAAGTTTCAACCATTCCTAACTTCTGCTGGTTTGTGTCTTAATTGATTGTAATTTAAATCAAGAGTTGAGTATTTAAAACTTCAGCTCTGATACCAATTGTGTTGGTATCATATTGCCTAAAACCATCTAGATCTCTAAACTTAGGCTCTGATACCAACTGTGATGGCCCAGTTCCATAACCTAAACTGGGCCCCGCCCGGCCTAGACTTATGTGGACCCCGAGTCAATCCTCGCGACGTCAACGCAAGCCTAGTCAGCCTTCCTAACCATTTATCATTACATTTTTAGTGAGTTATTCAAATTTGTAAGTTATCAAAGTTTATGCGGAAGCGATTTCAACTTAATCAAATCTAAACAACTCTACACAAATCAGTCAGGACAACCTAGAGTGTGGAAACCCCGCAAACCATAGTCAACATGTATACTAAACAGAGGAGGGAGTATTCATACCATATACATGTCCTAATGTATATCACAAAACCCATATACCTCATGTGATAAAAATCAATATACGTAAGTAATACAAAACCTACAAAAAAATGCAATGGGAAAGGCCGCTCCAAAGTCCTCAAAGTAGATCTCCCAGTGCTGACCCCTTTTCCTTACTCGATTGCAGATATGTACTCAATCAAACACAAGAATGACGAGCCCAGGTAAGTAACGGCAGTAGGACACTAAACATCATTTCAAAATAAATAAAATATCCTACATTCATGCAGATAGAAAGAAAGGTATAACGAACGCATGAATAAATAAAGACTATAAATCAAACAAAAGTAATCGATATATGAGCGTCAAGGAATGCAAACAGAGAGGCGCAAGGAGTCCCGACCAATAGGTTGTTAAGTCTTGGCAACACATCAAGACTCGGGTTCTAGGACTCGGTACACTTACAAGGCCTAAACCCACGAGATAGTGAGACTTCCTGGAATAGCTATGCTAAGACCTCACACCCCGTCAAAATTAGTAACCAGTGCAGTGCATCCCGAGGTCATGACTCTGGTATGTTACCTCAGCCCGCCACTCCTTCCAAGGACCACCATTGACTCACTTGCCTTCAGACAACTCAATTAGAATGGAATTCCAAGGATAAATATCAAAGCAATGAACAACAA
The DNA here is from genome assembly GCA_039657325.1 of Stephania cephalantha. Classification (NCBI taxonomy): domain Eukaryota; kingdom Viridiplantae; phylum Streptophyta; class Magnoliopsida; order Ranunculales; family Menispermaceae; genus Stephania; species Stephania cephalantha. The sequence continues at coordinate 48,536,726 of CM077573.1, forward strand.
TATTCAATAGCTTAAAATGAAATTACTGTACAATTTCTAGCTGGTTTACTTACCTCGATCCACACGTTTCTTCCTAACCTATCCGGCATTCCAACACTCCAAAACGCATTCTCGAACCTCCGTATATCTTCCTTAGATTTCCTGATATCATTTAGTATCAATTCAAGTCTAATATCCTTGGTTTAGAACTCTTAAACCATACAAATACTACGACCAAAGTACGCTCGAGAGCTATTTTTAAAAATAATACTTTATAATAATTTCAAATTATTATCAACTAACCCACTAGAGTTACAGTTTTAGCTCTGAAAACCTCATAATTTGTCATGACAACCAAGAAGAAACTTGTAGTACTCATGACTTACTTTCCATATACTCCAAGAATACTCAAATTGGACCACAAATGGAGAAGTTAAGAATTTTCTAATATATAGCATGTCAACTTGACAAACTTTATTTATTTTCAACTAGAAATTAAATGTCTCCAAATCAATATTTTCGCAATTAAATCCTCAAAACTCAATAATAAATGCCACGAAACCACTCAATACCAACACCAAAATATTTCCACGGCTCGTGGAGTCAAATTGTATCAAAATCAATAATCAATTCATCTGAAAACCCAATATAAACAAATATCAAGTATAAAAACATCTCCAAAATAGTTATCAACTAAATTGCATTAATTCAAATCATCAAAACCCTAACCCACATCGGTGAAATTTATCCCAAATTGATGCAAACCAATCCAATACACCAATTAACGACAATTCATACCAATTTCTATCAAAGCCCTGCGAAAGAAATGAAAAAATCACGATAATTCAAATTGAATTGAGGAAAATGCTCTACATTAAGAATTTACCAAATTACGGACTGAATACCTTATTTTTGCCGCGGAAACTTAGCTCGAATTGACCGTTTTGCGATCCTCTACAATTCAGCGGAAAGAAAACGGGCGAAAATCGGATGTCGGAAGCTCAGCGAGCGAAAACCCAAATCGAGTGGTTTAGGGAACGTTCGAAATGAACGTTCTGTTGAAACAAGTCAAATGAGTTTTTGATTTTCATTTCATGTTTTATATATATTTATATATAAACCCTCATATTTCTTTTTATTTATTAATTCTCAAAATTCTTATTTTGACGTGTTTTGACTTCAGGTGCTCGTTTTCAATTTCGTTTTCTACCAAATTGAACCAAACTCTCGACAAAATAGTCTATCTTCATAAAATGTCCAAAATACTGGTTTTGGTCACGCCAAAACCCGAAAATCTTAACTTCGTTCATAGCATACCCAATTTTCACAAGCCAATTCTCTTGCCATATTTAACCAAACTTACACCAAATTAAACCCAATCTCAACCTCTACTACTGTCAACTAACACGAAACTCGAGGTAAGAATTTACCTACGCATTCTCGAAATTCATTACTGTAAATTGTTCCCTCTTTTGGATAATAAATAATAAAAGCATCACACAAAATAGCATACCTCGGTGTCTACACCCGAGATTTGGACATATGGATCACGACAAGTGGATCCCACATACGACTCTGACATGGCACGTAACACAAGTTAGATTTTTAGGGTCGTTACATTTTGGAGACCTAATTCAAATTCTAAATTTTTAGAACTTCAATTCTCTTTATAATGCAAGGATTTTGAGTCTTGAATGGGTCTTCAAAAAAATATTTTATTGGATCAAGTCTTTGATTTCAAACAAGCCATGTTTCTTGTTCAAATTTGGAGTTTAAGTGTTCAAATTGATAATAGATTGTTCTGTAAAGTCATGGAATGTTTAGATCACTTATCTTCACTTTAAAAACAAGTATCTTGAATGAGTTTCAATTATGGACAACAACTTCTTGTAATTGGGTTCTTGATTTCTAATATTTGGTGTTTATATTGTTCATGAACAATACATGTTTGATAAAATGCCACAATAAAGAGTTGCATTGTATTAAGTGTTGGGGATTCATTGATTCTGATTTTTTTAGATTACTTGGTTGATTTGAAGGGATTATTAGGAACCTAATAGAGTTGAAAATGGATGGAATTCTGTCATGAGTTGGTGTCTTGAATTGAGTTGAATTGATGAATTAATGCCTTGAATTGAACCAAAGTTATAGCTAAAATTATAGATAGCATAAGTTTTCATTTCTTCTTAGAATTGGCTAATTTATTTATATGTTATTATTGAATGTTTGGACAAGCTTCTCACTAAAAATCACGTTTTTTTTTTTGATGTGTTGTTTGAGATTTATGAATATTCTAAAGCTCTGGTCCGAAACTTTCTCAACTTGAGTTGTTTTGGTATTTTGAGCACAACTCTCTCAGTTTTAATCGGATTTGAGTGTGCTTTATCATTTCCAAAAGCTAATACATAAAATAAAAACTTGAGACCAGTATTTCTTAAAATTTAGTCATCTTATTTTTCAGAAATGGGCTAAAAATTAGTGCTAATCTGTCGAGATATTCCTTTTGCAAGTGTTTGAATGTCAGGACCTCTTTCAGGGGTCTCTATAATTTCAAAAATAACCAAAGTCACCAGAATAGCTTGAAACACTATAATTTAGATTCTCCAAGAGTTTCAGGTAATTATGAGGCGTTTTGAATGATTTGACAAATGAGTTTTGAAATAGGCGAAATTTATTTACTTAATAAGTTGATTTTTGACTTAAGGTGTTTCGGGCATCAAATGATGTTGGAATTGAACCGAAGTTTTTAGAACGTGTTAATAGATCATAGTAAATGTGTCGACCGAGTTTTGTGGTTTTTTAGTGTGTCTAACTTAGTTTTCAAGTCATGCTTTAAATAAGAGATCGATAATTGCAAATAAAGACTTAAAGTTATACTTAGAGTCTCAAATTTGATTTTTGATCATATTGATGAGATTTTATCACTCAACAACCTTGGTTTAAAGTTAATAAACTTCAATGAACCAATACCGAGAACTTCGAAAATCTCTATGAGTGTTTTATTTGCATTTCAAGTTGCATAAAAGCTGATTTTTTGAAAATTATTTTAAGGTCCTTAAGGGATTGTTTTGCAAACCAATGCATTAAACCAACTTGAAATGATTTCCAATTGACTTTGATGATTCAATAACACTTAAAAATAATAAGAAAAATGTCTACAACCTATAACACCAAGTTTGAGCATTTTGGCCGATTTAAATGTCAAAGAGGTATTTAAAATGATTAAAAGATGCTTCTCGGGGTTATTCATTTGCATCAAGTCTTTGTATATGATAAGAATAAGTGATTAGGGACCCCAGAGACTTAGTATAAACATGTTTAGGACACATTGAAGTTGAGAATTGGTCTAAATTAAATAGAAAAGACATTGAGGCAAATAGTGAATTGTTTCACAATGAACTGAGGTAATCAAGCTTAAATAAGATCAAAAAAATACCAAATGAACTCTAACACATACCAAATAAACTTTAATGGGCGCCAGGGGCCTAGAGCGCCAGTGCCGAGTATCGAAAGTGTAGTACCAACGTGTAAGAGCCACATTTATCTTGGATATAATTGCATTTTGAGGTAAGTAAACTAGTAAAAGCATCAACATGATTTCTTTTCAACTTCTTATTGTTAATATCTTGAAAAAAATGTCATACTTGTATTCCATTCTGTTTCAAATGGCATAGGTGTAGTCCACTGGTTGTGTCATCTCGCGAGTTAAGCATTCGGAGTCACCGTGGCTTCTTGTCGAGGACTATTGTAACGGCCCAAAATCTCTAACCGTGTTTACTTCTTTAAATAGGAGCAATGACCCGTACTATGGGACCCACACCGTGATATGTCCATTGACCGAGGCAAGGGCCGAGGTATATTTTATATTTGTTGTGATGTATGCCTAGTGTATTGGATATGTGTAGACTATGAAGTCAATTTTATACGGGTGTATAGGTGTCGAGACGAGCAGGGACGTACCTCGAGTCGCGTGTCGACGTGGGACCGAGGTAGCGACTTACGGGGTAAGCTTAATTCATTTGAGGTAAATGTGAATTTTTGTTTGTTTATAAGTGGCTAATGTGGTCACATTTAAATAGAAACAATTAGTGAGCCTAAAGTTGTGAAATAAACCAAGAATCATTCAATGTGCATCGAGACACGTATAACTATCAAGAGGCCAAGTGAGTTAATATGTTAAGTCACTTAATAATGACTTGAGGGACAAGTGGGACAAGGTAGTCCATGAGATAAGCCTCGAGATATGTGTGCACACAATGATAAATGACTATCATTTAAAGATATCTATATGGTCAAATAAACCATATAAGTTAAACATTTTGGTTTCTTATCTCATAAAAATTGTTGCTAGGAGGAAGAGAGAAAGAAGAGAGGCTACTGGAGAGATTTGGAGAAGAGGAGGAGTGTGAATCCATTGATAGTTAATGGGTTGTTACAACTATTCAAGGATAAAACATCTATGGTCACCGTCGCTTACCTTGATAGTTAAGGGGCTATTAGAAGTAACTCGATAAGTACACAAAGTGCTCGAAATGTCATGTTGGGACATTTGGAAGTGGTTTTGGGCCCCATTGTGTCGACTTCAATTTGTGTTATGAACTAAAAACCCATTTGTTTGGTTCGAATTACCTATTTGCCTATCTTTTGCTTGCTTACCACTTGATTTTTCACTTTGCTTACTTGATTAGTCCGTTTCATGCACTTTGTCATTTTATTTACAACTTTCTTTAAATACCGACATGATTTAGAGACTATTGTAATTTATTGCTCAGAAATATTGTTGAATCTCTTCTGGCTTTACTCACTGGATTTGTCTCCATTGTTGGTGATAATTGCAAGTCCCACAAGTAGTAAGGGGAAAGACCATGTACTCGATGATTACCTCTGAGCTACCCTCAGAGTCAACTCCATTACTCTTACTTTGTAGGTTCTTTTGTCATTTTGTTATATATGACTATGTATTCATGATGTTTTGATACTTTTGGGTACTTGGGGTATGAGATACATTTGATGATACATGTATATGCGTGTTTATGACGACTTCAGATTTCAATGCGAATTGGGCACCACCACACGTCACTAAGACGCCACATCACTTTGCGTGTGATGATCCCTTTTAAAATTAGGGCACCGCACGACCTAATCCCATCATTAAGCCCTAAGCTCGCCATGTATGACTTAACAAGGAATTAGTCAGCCTTTCCAAAACTTTTCTACTCACAAATTAATTATTCAAATAAGCATTTTCTATCTTATGTCAATTAATAAATCAGAGTTAATTAAAAGCTGACAAACTTAAAGCTTATTCCAGCGAAAATCTTAACAAATTAGCGGAAGCTTTTAACATGATATATAAGAATTGTGGAAAATCAAGAAATAAAGATCACATGCATATATATAATGAAACGAAGATAATATATCATTATGTATCTGGTCAGGGTACTATCTCTCAACCCATAATATATACAACACCAAAAGTATATAAAAGACATATAAAAGTCATACGACAAAACCAAAAACCTACAAAATCCGATGTAGCGGCTCTCTACTGGCTCAGAGGTAGTCGTCGTTCTTCTCTTTACCAAGTTTGCTACTCGATGGATCTACACCCACCGTCATAAAAATGATAGTGAGTGCAGGAAAGTAGAAAGTAATACTGAGAGACATTTGTTTACATTTCCAAATATACAACAAGTACTCGAAAGCATAACAATAGCAACTATGCTGAAAAGAAATCATGCTATAAGATACTCCAGTTAAATAAAATGAAACTGACACTCAGCTAAGTAGTAATGATCTAGGGCTGGTCGGTGGGAGTTCTATCACCAATGCCTTTTTCACTATATAATGATAGAGCTGAGTTCTACATCCCTGTGAAGGTCGGAGCTGAGCTCTACATCTCTGTGAAGGTTGGAGCTGATCTTTATGCCTTTATAATCATTCACAAGTGCTAGTCACCTGCGATATACGCTTGCCAACAATCCCAGGTCCCATACCCCGTGTGTTGCGCAAGATAGTAGAGAGACCCTAAACACCCCATATGTCACGCCGCCTCTATCATATCATAGTCCTAGATACAAGAACTACTTTCATATTTCAAGAAATGACAAGGTTTTGGAATCCAACAAAAAGATTGCATATCAAATGCACAAAGTAAATGGAATATACAATACCGTAAACCATTACCTAATAACATGCTATTTCATTTGACTAACAATGACATAGTAAATGATTTAGAGTCAATGAAATTATTTAATAAAAAATCAATACCATGATAGCAAATTCATGAAATGAGAGAGGAAATAAGTCATGATATTTAGATTATAATAGACAAAGCAGTCCAAATGACTGTAATTGAATAAACAAATAGAAACGAAATGTAAATAAATATTTTAATCACTTTACTTACAATCTAAGAAAATTTCCTAGCTATTTCGGCCTCCCAACATCTCAAAACTCGTATCCGAACCTTCGAGACTTCCCTAAAGTTCCTGATATCATTTAACATATTTTTGAGTGTGTTTAAACCTTTAACTAGGGTATTTGAATTGTTTACAGTGTTTAAACTTAAGTTAGGATATCGCCAATTTTGCACTGTCATAGCACCTAGCGCGCTAATTACCACATTAGTGCACTACCAAATTTCTTTAACGCGCTATACAAAGTTAGCTAGCGTGCAATGAGCAGGAAAACTCAGAATTCTGCACTTAGAATCTTAAGTTCTTTCTTCACATAGGCCACCCCAACACCTTGGGATCTCTTTACTACACTTCTAGAGACCTAAGATACCCACCAAAATCATTTACAACAGCCATACATCACATAATTCATGAATTCATCAAAATGATGAACGCCATTAACTTGATGAACTAACTCCTAAATCAACAAGATTTCTCCAATAAAACTTAATGATCTCTCTGATTTCTTCTTCTCTAGCAAACCTTAGTTTCTAAGCTTTCAATTGAAATGAATTGCATGATTTGATCTTAAGCTTTATATATGTAATGGATAAGGTTGATTAATAGTCATTGATCTATATGTACACACGTATCTTGAGACTAATCTAATGATCTATAACTTGACACATGTCCCACTAACTCTCCACTATCTCAATCCAACTAACACAAAATGAAACTCTATTTGTCTCTTGATGTACCAACACGTATCTCGAGAAATCATCATATGGCTATTTTATTAAGTTGCTAACTTATGTTACATTTAATATAAAATCAACTATAGCCACATTAAAACTATTATTTAAGTTACACTAAACTTAAACTAACTTACCACTTCACTCTCTACCCTGGTCCCACGTCGACACGCATCTCGAGGCGTATCCCTACTCACGTCTTTATACCTATACATAAGTAGTAGTGACTTAGTAGTCTACATATATACAATACAATAAGCATACATCATAACAAATCTAACATATAACTTGGCCACCTTGCTTCAATCATAACACGTATCTCGATGCAGGCTCCACGTCACGGGTCACTGATCCTTATTAATAAATTAAACTCAGATTAGGAATTTGAGGCTTGACAGTGCGCTTATCGATGATGGCCCGCTAGCTTATCGTTTATCTGAAACTTTAGTTAACCTAACTCAGTGATTTTCGAGTTATTAAGTCATTTAGTTTAAAGTTTTACAAGTTAGATGTTTACAACAACTTGATAAGTTAATATCATTTGATTAATTTAAGCGGAAGTCTTAAAACATGCATATAATAAAATTTGAAGATTTATGCATCAACAAACAACCACAGTGTGGAAACCCAGTAAAAATACCATGCATATCATGTAAGTGGCGACAAAATATACAAAAGAAGTTAATATGCATGTATTAGGTACATAAGTCCTCTCCAAAATCCATAAAACAGTTTATAAATATATACTACTACCTGTACAAAATCTAGTGGGGTCCTGTTGCCTCAGAGATAGTGGCTTAATACCTCTTTTCCTCTACTCGACATCGGATCTGAAATCTGCACCATTGTCATTGCCACATAGCAAAAACAATGAGGGAAATTTCAGTAAGTAAAATCCAGAGAATTTCAGTCTATGTTCAAAAGATTCAATAAAGTGGCTACAATTCATGCTAGTAATTTAAAGGACAAGAAATAAGTAAATTGCATGAAAATAATTCGCAACTGAAGCAAAAGGAAATATGAGTCGAAGTCGCTTAACCGAGTGGGTCTTAGTGGCAAGTGACTTACACTAGCTCCACAAGGTCAAATGAGAGTAATCCAGCAGTTGGTAGTCGAACTACCCTTCAATTCCTCCTGGGAAGGGGTCCATGACGGGAGTAAACTCAACACCAATCCTTATGAACCGTACACTACATTTGCGAGAGTAACCTCAAACGCGGTTGCCAATATATGCACACTACTTAAGCAAACCTCATGGTAGTTCGAATGCGAGGATATGCCATGCCTGACCCCATCGATGAGCAACACGACACCTACGAGAAAAGAGTACAATTTGAATGGAAATAACAACACATATCAAGTGGAAATAAATAGTGTTATAACTGAACACAAGCCGAAATTCTAATGATTTAATAAACCTCAAGTGATTGCAAATAACCCTCTAAAATGTCTCGTTCATGCCTTGAAATGTGCGCCCGACACCCGAATGTAGTCTCTTAAGTCCATGGTGTCTAAATATACCATTTTAAATATCTTTGGGTCAAATTAATTGAGTTTATAATGTGTGCAACCAAAAATAAATATTTTTAATCCAAATATTTAGTGGCAGCACGCATTAAGAGTTATACACCTTGTGCGAAACCCCCAAAACTTTCTCAAAATCCAATTTCCTACTTTTTTCCTGTTTTCTATATTTTCCCCAATTTTATGAATTTCTCATGACTTTTATCTATTTTTTCTTATTTTTCTGTAATTTATTGTATTTTAAGTTATATTTTATTTATTTTTTTAAAAAAGTTAATATTAAAATATGATATTGGGCCCACTTGAACCGGGCTCAGGGTTCGCACACACGATTGTGAGTGCGACCCCGTCAGCCATCGTCATCAACATATACGAAATTCGTCTATGCTCTTTGAAGCTCTGTTTGTTTTTTTTTTTTTTTTGTTTTTGTTTTTGTCTTAACAAACAACAAATCAACAACAACAACAACTAAACAACTAAACAACAACAATTAAATCATCAACAACAACAATTTATTAACTAAACTTAAAATTGGTTGCATTTTTAAGAAAAAACTCAAGAACACCAACAAAAACTCAAAAATTAGTTTGTTTATTAAATCAATGGTGACCTTGCACAATTTGAGTTCAATAAATTTATAGAAATCTCGTTTTTAAGCAAAAACCTTAATTTTGATGCATTGAAAGCAAGAAAGATCAACTAAAAAAGGTTGAAATTTGTTACCTAGTGTTTAGCTTCCTTGATTCTTGCCTTTTTAGGTTCAATCTCCTCCAAATTGAGCTTTTAATCCCATCAATTCCACCAAGATTCAAGCCTTCAATTCTTTTCTTGAGATAAATCCAAGGCTTTGTTTTGTATGTGTTCAAGAACACACTTGTTTATATAGTTGGTTTTTAGTTCAAATCTAGCCCTACAACTCCTTTCACTTACTCATCTAGATGCACATCAAGGGTTTTGATTTAAAGAATTCATGCACCTTTAATGTCTACTAAGTTTTTTAGGACATTCTTGATGGAGTCATCACAAGGATGATCTAGATATCCCAATTAAATGTCTCAACTTAGGCTTTGTTATTATTTTTATTTCACTTAGCCTAAATTTTTATAACTTTAGTTATATCAAAATAAATAGCTTAGTTTGTAGACATCACATTTATTTATCTCAATTGTTGACTAAGCTACCAACTACTAGGCTCCCTGGCGCCTCATGTCAATGCGTATCTCGAGGAACATTTTGAGGTTTTTATTTAATTTAATTTTGTTAAATTTAGTAACTTAGTCCTTATTTTGATAAATTATATAAACCTTAACTTAAGGAAAATTAGTAGTAGCTTTACTAGATCAACCCAGCTTTTATTTGCCTAAGTCGTAACCGTCCCATACATGCGCTATGCGCAAACCAATATATCTCATGCTCTCAACGCACACACGCATAACGCGATAATGGAAAAAAATTACCGCGACGTGATTTATAAATAAATAACACATCAAAATAGCACGCATCATACAAAAATAACAACTTTACGTCGACTTTGAGCACGAGGCGTCGATCGAGTTTAACAAGTCGAATAGAATTACATGTTGTTAACCCAGAATTAGAGTATAACCTCGATTTAATTAATTCAGGCCGTCACAGTGTTGTACTCTTTAACACCAGTTATATGAATGATATTGCACTGTTTGTAGGATTTCCACACATAGGTTATCCCGACGTTAATTTTAATTATAAACAATGTTGTTTAATTTGTATTAAATTGCTTCAGTTGTTGTAATCAAAATTAAAATTATCATCATGAAATTTATAACCCTAGTGAGAACATTATGAAAAATTAATTTGAAATAGAGGTTGACTAGGCATACGTTTGACTCGATGGAAGTTGACCAGGGGTCCATATAGGTCTTATGCCGGACGGGGCCCAGTTTATGGCTATTGGGGCCGTCACACTATGATTTAACAATTGAACTATTGGTATACATGAAATGCCCAGGGGATCACTGGAGAAAAGCGAAGAAGGTGAAAAGAAACGATGTCAGCCTTCTATCAAATGTGTTCTCATTGTTCTCCCTTTTCACAACCATCATTCTCCTACTTCGATGGTCTAGTGTTTCGTTTGGACGAAGATGATGGTGAGTTTCGATCGAGTTTGTTTGAGTGAAAAAGGAATGGTTTAGTTTAGTCACCAATATTATGTATTAAGTAGTCCGATTGTCTAGTTAATCCTATGAAACGAGCACCGAATGACTCAGTCCAATGTGGCTAATCCAACTTTAGAAGGTGAAGCGAAAATGTCATGAGTTCTTTATGTTTTTAGTTCCCTGAACTTTAAGTTATTTATGATTTTAGGGAGTTGAAGTAAGTCATCCGCTTCAGTAATATAAACCAATTAACTATTTTTGGTTAGTCATGTGACACTTGTCTTAGCCACGTTAATGAGATTTGATACCTTAAATGGTGGAAGGACCAAATGTACATCTCCATAAGAGTTCAGGGACTAAATGTATAATAATAAAAGTTTATGGACAAACAACAATAATAACAACATAGTCTCAATCCCAAATTAATTCGAGCAGCTACATAGATCAAACTCTTCCATTGTATTTGATGTAGTAAGAAAAAGTTCATGGATCATTCATCAAAAAATTTCATTGATCAAAAGCATAGAAACACAAAATTTATGGACCATAGGATGGGTTTTGCCTTTCTTATTAAAGGATTTTATGTTTTCTCCTTACCATATTGTTGTGTTGAACTGGCAAATTTCTTTTAATCTCCAGACTTGTGATTTTTTTTCTCCACAAATCACTTAGAACCACCAACTCCCTCCTTGCTTATATATATATAGGGTGCTTCTATAATGGAGCTCAAATATATACCTATGTCATGCGTATTACATATCTCACCATTGAATTACTATGGAATTTCAATCTAATGTTGATTGATGTACTGCATTTAATGCAAAACACATTAAATGTGTAATAAATGGTATGTAATTGGGTTTCATGGTAGAAGCATATAGGTGCTTCTACCATGAGATTTAAGAAAATACTCATGGCATGGGAACTTCGATTGTGACCATTGGTTTTTGATCTTCTGGTCTATATTAAAAGGAACATGTAATATTAAAAAGGCCCAGGCTATTCGGACTCTACTTTTTGTTCATTTTACCCTGTTTTTGAATTTTTTCAGCTCCTAGTGAAAGATCCAACTACCCCTCCATATAAGAGAGCTTTTACTCACTCATACCCCACTCACGCATACCCAAGTCACCTCTCTCTCAAATCACATTCTCGCCCACCAACCCAAATCTGACGAAATCCGACCAAAACCACATCGATTCTATGCTATGGGTGCATTCATAATCTTTTTTAGTGTCGAGTTCGAGTTTTTTTGGAGTTTTATTTTTATTTTCTTGAGTCGGTATCATTTGTGATTTTGTTGTTAAGTTTAGGACTTCGATTTAGGTGTTAAATCTTGCATTTTTGGTACAAAGTCTTGATGAAATCGAAAATGTCAAGAGATTTCGAGCAAAACCTATTATTTTTTTTGTCATTATCATGTGTTTTTTAGTAGTTTTGAAACTCTTTTGTTCGTTCTTGTTACTCGCGGGTATCGGCCACACATGGCGACAGCTCTGAAGAGATATCAGACATATAGGGCTGACACCTGTAAAGAGGTTTCAACCACACATGGTCGAAACCTCTTTAGAGGTATCAGCTGGATCCCTCTATGACCAATTAAAAACGAGTTCACTTCACATTATCGCTCGGTGTCCACCGTTACCTCTTTAGGAGTATCGGTCGGAGTCGGTCGAACCCCGCAAGTCACACTTCTTCACTTCTTGGACAAGACGCGACCACATCCGACCTCGTTCAACAAAAAAATATCCCTACGACACTTGGTGGCCTAATACAAGTGCTATATAATGACTAAAACCGAGAAATGAAAAGGATTAAGGGGATGTTGAGATGAATGTAGGAGATAAGTAAAGATTTGTTGAGGGTGAGGGGTAGTTTTGGAATTATTTACAAAAAAGTAGGGTAAAAGCAGTAAAAAAATTCAAAAATGAGGTACAATGAAGTAATGAGGTAAATGGAGCAAGACATGGGGTCCGAATAGCCGTAACCTATTAAAAAAAGTCAACTTTTTCTGTCACGACCCATTTTCCAAATGGATAGCCACGGAGGCTAATACAGGCCCACAACCTGGCCTACCAGCGCCAGCTGTGTCCCGCGTGCCATCTCATCTATCATTTAGTCATTATTAACCTCAATTAACAACAATTTACTATTTAAATTGTTAATGAACTCAAATCATCAGCTTATAATATCGTTATTAACCAAAATAAATCACAGCGAAAATCTTTTATCATGAAAATTAGAATATGAAACATTATAGCCATGCATCTAACTTTAATATCTAGTGTGGAAAACCCATATGACAAGATCTATCAGATATAGACCTCAAAGATCTCAAAATATCAACAATATAAAGTCTTAAAGTGTTACACAATCTCGAGTTCCAAAAATAAGACAAAATATGTATAATACAAACGTACAAGCCTGGCTCAATATCTCGAATTCACAAGTATTCCGATAGCTTGCCCTTGCCCCAGCTCGTACTAGGATCAGCACGCCATCACAAAAAGGTAGATGACAAGTCCAAAGTGAGTATTCCCAATGAAATTAAGTGAGCAATACTGAAAGTAAATACTGAAATTTAAACAAAGTTACTAAATAAACATGCGAAATATATACAGGTAACTGTGATCATCGCATGCATAAATAATAGTGCAAGCTCAAATGTGTTCCTAGAGCCTAAGGTCAGACTGGCGCCATACTTCGGACTCTTCCACAAACTACTGCCAGCGAGTAACACTCAAGCAAGGCCAGTATCTGGATCCGCTAGGTGGTCGGCGTGGAACCAACGACGCACCCACACGTGCTTGACGCGACTCTCAGGTCGACCTATTCACCGAGACCCCTGACGGACGTGCTATGGCCTAGTGGACATACACACAAGAATGGCACGAAGGGAGAGCCTCAACGTCCGTCCATTTAACCAAACTAGGAATAGAGTATTGAAAAGCTGAATATGAATTCAAAAGCAAAAATAAATATTGCTCAAGTAATTTCACTTGGGATACTACACACCTCAAACTGCACTCTGTGTCCCGACAAACAACTCCCCGGTTCGTCTCCTCTAAATCCCCGATATCCAAATTTATCGCCTGAATGACCTATGTACATTTATAAGTGATTTATAATCATTTGGATATTGTTTAAGTTGAATAGCATAAAAAATATTTTATGTTCTTGTGACGACCCCAACTATTAAACAGGGCACCGCCGGCCTAATCCCGTAATCAAGCGTTAATCCAAATCACATAGGACTTAATTACGTATTAGTCAGCATTTCATCCCTATATTCCTCTGAATCCATGTATTGATCTACATTATCATTTTCATGCAGTTTAAAGTTAATTTAAATTCCATCATCAATTTCATGTAGTTTATGTTGGGTTTTGGGGTTCATACGCAACGGAGATTACAAAACAGCTTTTGACAAAAACCCCAAAGGATCCGAATCGATTCCATTAAAAACGTTTAAACCATGAAAAACTTAATCATACCTCAATCGCAATATACCTTTCGAAGGTCGATCGATTTCTAAGTGCGCCGCTAACGACGAACGCCTCTATCAAGAATCCGCACACGAACGGCGGCCGAGATTTGAAGTGCTAGCTTCGAGAGAATACCAAACCTTTTTTTCTTTCGTCTATGTGTTCTAACTTAAAGCGTCTATTTATGTAACCCTTGTATATAGACGGTTAAGTAAATTACACATATACCCTTACTTAAAGAAGTATAAGTGTAATACACCACAAGGACGTTTAAAGTCATGAATTTTATCATATAAAATTCATTTTTCGAACCATCTTAAAATCTCGCAAAACCATTCTTAGTGTGCGACCCAATAGGCTCATACAACGTTGGCAGTGTACCAAAACACATTTTGGTATACAAGTCATAAGCAGTCTCTAGCAAGACATTATGACTACCCAAGTTGTACGAATATCAAATCGATACAACCTAATCAATAGTGTATATAACATCCTTTTGTCACACGATATCCTTTTGATCAAACATAAGGCATGAAATTGTCATCCAACATGTTCAATCGTACTAGTCTCGATCTCTAGGTAGACTGAAAACATCCAAGTGACATTGATCAATATCAATTCACTTAGACTAGGCCTTTTAACAGTCTAACACATCGAGGGATCCACTAGATATCTCTCTTTATATGAGAGGGACAAATTCTATCTCGATTACACAACTTCATCACATTGCTCACACAGTAACCAATCACAACCTTTATAATCGTCCGGTTAAAGACAACGTTTGATTGTGTCAAATTATTGTGTTCCTAATGTTGAAGTCTCGGCAATCTCAAGTCGAGGACTGAAAAATATACCTATCATGAGAAACAACTATGACTTAATCCATGTGATGTTCTCATAGCGGGTCGGCCCAAGATTACTTTGTTCCCTAACAAGTACTCATGGTCTTGATTCGTATCCCTATACGTATAATCATCATATGATCATCAATCAAGACTCACACTAGTCTTAATTCATTATAGTTCCCAAGTATAATGATCGACTAGGGACATTTAGGATATTTATGTAAATACCCATGGATCTTATTATAATGTAAACATGCAAATTAATTATAATAAACAAAGCAAATGAAATCCTCTATTTTATTAACTAAAAGTATTCATAAAGATAGTTAATGGATTGGCCTAGGGCACATGCCCCATCAGTTTAAAGATCATGCGGAAACTATTATGATTCAAAATTCCTAAGTGTGGAAAACCAGGAAAATACAACATCACATGCACGTATATATATGACACTATTCACTCAACCCAATGTACAACCCAAAATTACATAAACAATAATAATACAACAAAAGTCGAGACATATAAAATGAGTGAGAAGAGTCACCGAACTGCTCAGAGGAAGTCGCCGATCTTTTCTTTCTCTGGTCTGCTGCTGCTTGATGAACCTACACCCACCGTCACAAACTAGACGGTGAGTATAGTGATATTTAAGTAAATTGCTGAAACAAGTATTGCAAATAAATACCACAATTAAAGATGTAGAGACATACACAGGCTAAGTCGAGATGATCTATGTCCGGTCGGCGGTGAGAACTATCACCTAACCTTTCCCGCTACTATATGGAGCTGTGCTTTACATATCACACACAAATAGCGGAGCTGCGCTTTATGCTTTACAACATCAATCTCATGTTTGCTGACCACCCCGAGTCTCATAACTCGTGTGCCGCGTAAATGTAGTGATGAGTGCCAAAACCCTGGTAGACTCATGTCCCCGTGAACCGCGCATCTCTCGTGCAATGGACACTTGATAATCCCTACTTTAGTTACAAAGCCAAATAATTCCAAAACTCTAGGGTTCTAAAACAAGTTAGACTACAAAGCCCAAAGGAAATCGAATACAAGTCCAATTAAATCCAAATTATCCCATTAGCGTGCTTTTCACCAATTCTTTTCAAAAATGACATCAAGAGTAGGAATCAAAGTCAATGAAACTATTCACAAGGCATCATATCACAATATTCACTCATGAATAGATACAAGAACAACATGATGTGAGATTCCAAGTAGCAATGTCTACCAATAGACCAATAAATCAATAAAGGTGAATGAAATGAAATATAAAATTGTCACAGTTGTACTTACAATTCACACGTTTGTCCTAGTCTATTCGATCCATCAACAATTCGAAATGCGTGCCTAAACTCATGAGTTCTCCCCTTAGTTCCCTAACATTCAATAATGTATCAATTTAGGCCAAATAAAATTCGAGACCAATTTCTAAATTTTTAGGCCAATCCGCCCATTTCGCGCTTTTCGAGGTAAAATCCCCGTAAAAGTCTCGTCTAAAATTCTAAATATTTTATTTTTCATAGAAATTCATTACTTTCTATTTATTTTGTCGAAATATAATTTTTCCCTAAGTTTTTGGAATTTTTTTTCCATTTTTTTCTCATTTTTTCTTTAATTTGGGTTGGGTCGACCCGACCCTAGCCAAGGCGTTGGGCCTAGCTTGCCCTATGGGCCGAGCCTGGCCTAGGTCCATAGCCCGGCCTAATAAGGGAAGGGGTGCACACGCACGACCCGTGCGTGTGCCCCCTTCTTCCCCAACGAATCAGGGGCTCCCTGGTTCGTTGAGGGAACAATTTTTTTTTTATGTTTTTCATCACGAGCTGGGGTCAGAGATCCAACCCCAACTCGTTTGGGGAGGGAAGACGACTCTTCCGAGTCGTCTCCTTCCTCGAGAGCACGGGAGCTCCCGAGCTCCCTCGCCAACACCAACTCACAACGCAACATCAACTGAAACACCACACTCACCTTGATCTTTCTAGTTCTCTTCTTCTTCTCGTCCTCTCCTCCACCAACAATTCTCTTATCTCTTCTCCTCCCGATTGATTTTGGTGAGATAAGAAGATGAGATTTGTTGACTAATTGTCAATTGGACCATATATAGTGCTAAGTTTAAACCATAATCATAGAATATTGTGCGCACACGTGTCTCGAGGCTCATCTCATGGATCACCTTGTTCCACTTGTCCCTCAAGTCATTTTTGAGTGACCCTACATTTGGACACCTTGCCTCGTGATGGGTTAATGCGTGTCTCGATGCATATCTAGTGCATTTGGTTTTATTTCATTAACTATAGGCCATTTAATACTTAGCTAAATGTCGCCACATTAAAGCCATTTATTAACCCAACATCAATGCACATTTAATTTAAATAAATTAAACTTACCCCAATATACCGCTACCTCGGTCCCACGTCGAAAAGCGAATCGAGGTACTTCCCCGCTCGTCTCGATACCTACACACCCGTAGAAAATTAACTTAATAGTATACACATATACAATACACTAGGCATACATCACAACAAATATAAAATGTACCTCGGCCCTTGCCTTGGTAAACGGACATATCACGGTGTGGGTCCTACAGTACGAGTCGTTGAACCTTAATTTGTAAGGACTTAAACACGGTTAGGAATTTTTGGCCGTTACAGTTCTGCACTATGTAGCGCTCTATACCCTTTGGGTAGCACGCTACCCATACTGGGCAACTTGTGTTTTTCGTAACACGAGTGTAGCGTGTTACACACTACCTTATAGCGTGCTACCTGTGCTCTGGACAGAGGCTGTTTGCCAATTTTTGAGCACCATAGTAATCAACAACAACAACCTACTCTACCCAAATTTCCATAGCACCAAAACCTCACTGCAACAGCCACTAAAACACCCACTTAACCATCCATATTGGATTCATCTAACCACCCCAAAAATGGTACAAAAATATTGAGAAAGTTGAGGTGATTATGGTTCTCGCCTTGCTTTTATGATTTCACCCCTCCAAGCTCCTCAAATCACCAAGTTTGGATCTCCAAACCTTTGTTTCTTCTCTTCTAATTTTCGGATTTGTGATAAGGAGAGAGAAAAGGTGGTGGTTTTGAAAGTCAAGTGACTTTTTATAGTCAAATTGTGATCTCTCATCACTTGTACATCTCAAGGCAATCCAATGCACTCCACTTGCTCCATTATAGACCTTCTAATGACTCCAATTTGGACACCAATAGCACACTCGCCCTTGTTCTTAAACCAAAAAATGGCATTCTAGGTGTTCTGACGCCCGGTTTCGAGTCCCGAACCGCAACATATGCATACTACCATGTCCCTAACCACCAAACATACATTCCATATTATTATTTAACTCATTATATTCATGTATGGTGTGTATTATTTCCCCATCCTACTATTTAGTCTTTTAGACTACCCAGTACCCACGCCAACATGCATATCGAAGCGAATACTTCACACACACATTCTCGCACGTCAAATGACTTATAATTACACATATTACGATGTCGTTTAATCTATTTTAACGTAAACATCACAATGTAGATAAATCAGCATACAAAAATAACCACTTATCCAAACGCGCATTAACCTAGCTGCGGGTCCGAGCGTCTGTGCTGTCAGCCACGTCTGCAACCATGTCATAAATAACGGCGAATTAAATTCAGGCTGTTACACGTTCTACTTGTAAAACACTAATTAATACACAATAATGTGACCCACATATAATTAATGACCTTTAAATGTATTTTTTATCAAAAGAATCACAAGTTTGACCATTTGCTATTTATTTGTATTAATAAAATCATTTAAAATTAAAAAACGTTATATATTTTTAATTTGTGGAAGATAAAGACATTTCTTAAATTCATTTCTAACCTTCAAGCTAATAATTTATTAGCAAAAATGCATTACACAATATCAATAATAAAATTTATTTTAAAAATAAAATTTTGTACAACTCCTTATAACATTCCTATTTATAATTTTTCTCTTTTTTGAAGAAATAATTTGCACTTAATTACTTTACACTTTAAATAATTAACCATTTCCTCAAAAGAAAAAATAATTAAACATAAATTTACAACACAAAAAGTAGAATAGATAAATAAATTATTTGAATCAAATTAAAATGATTAAAACTTTCAAGTTGAAAAACAATTAAATTTTAACATTCTACTATAAGACGATTAATTTAGCTTCTAAAATTATATATGAATCACATAAAAAGACAAAGATACATTAGTAAAGTATAGTATTCATTAGAGTGGCAAGTGATTTGATTTTCCTCTCGAGTTTGAATTTTCTATAGATGAAATGTGACATCCAAGAATTTTATGAACTTAATTAGGCGGCTAATTAAGTATTTTCGGATTTAATTTGTGATTTAGGTATCTGAGGTGGGACTCAAGCGTTACGGATCTGATATTATAAATTTAATATTATTTTTGTGTGTCGTGTGCCTATTTGATGTATTATACACTATTTTGATGAGAAATATGGTCAAGTAGAGTGTATATGCGGTGTTAGTGAGTTCCAGAGCGTTGGGGGATTTTCTCGAATTTTTGATAATTTTGGGGTATTTTTTCAGAATTTAATTTAAAGTTAAAAAGTAAGAGATAATCATGAAATTAAATAAAATAATAAATAAAATGGTGGGCACCTACTGACATGCGAGGTCGAGGGTGACATGCGTAGGATGTATGATAATGTGCACGCGCGAGGTTGGTCGTTGGCACGTGTGGCGAATTCATAGCCGCGAATATATAGGTGTGTGTATATATCAAACAATCCTATAGTTTGAATTAAATTAAAAAGTATACATTGGATTCGCCTCGATATACGCGTAGCGTATCATTAAATAGGTGAAATAGGTTGAACATTGATGTTGAAGAGGATTAGTCCATGCCTCGAGATGCGTGCTATTCAATCTCAATGAAAATTAAGGGTGTTTATTTATATATAAAACCATTTGATCTACCTCGAGATACGCGATGCGTATCTTAAGAAGATCAAAATAATTGATTTCACATTGAGTCTGTTAAGAGGTGGTGATTATATAGTTGATAGCCACTAGATCGACCTTGAGATATGCAACACGTATCTCAAGAAAAATCAAAATATACAAAATAAGTGAGTCATTAGATTGCCTTGAGATTTGTGTGATGCAAACTTCGAGAAAATTCTAATATATATCTTCAAAACATACATCACCTCATCAATTTTGTTTTGAAATAAAGATTGACCTCGAAATACGAAAAATGTATCTTGAGAAGAATCAATTTATATTATAAATATATAACCCTTATATTTGTCACGAGATTCGTATGATGTGAATCTCGAGGAAATCTTTATATATGATAATTGATAGTTTAGTTTTGACAATGATGAAAGTTGAAATTGATGGGGGTGATAGTGAGACTAAGAGGAAAAGTCGAAGGAGGAAATCGACTGAGAGGGAGAGAAGATCAACGATAGAGGCGGAGATAAGGTGAATGTGTTGTTGTGTTGACTGTCGTTGGTCGATGTTGTTAGTTGTGTTGTTGTTAATGGTGGATGGAAGAGGAAGGTTTGGATGGTTGATGGAGATGACTAAGTGATTGGTTTGGGGGAAGGAGAAAATGATAGGGGGAGGGGGTGATAGCCCAACCCAAGTAATCCAAAATTAAATAAACAATTCAAGGACGAAAAAATGGTTTTTGTTTAGTCCCTAGGAAAAAGAACAACGGGGGGACTTAACCCCCAAACCGAACCGGACCGGTGCATTCAGGGTTTAAACCCCTCCCTTTTTAATATATTTATTTAAATAGATAAAATAAATAAAATAAATCCCTAGGAATTAGAGAAAAATCATAAAAATAAATTTTTTGGATAAATTAATGTAAATTGAAGGTTTTTATGAAAAATGAAGATTTTGAAATTTTATCAAGGATTTATACTAGAGTTTTTCTTCATAATGCGTGCTACGATGCCCGAAAATACTCAAAATTCAAAAAATTACTTTAAAGCCTAGTCTATATTAATTTTTGATTTTGAATCACAATTTAGAGTCAAAATTGAGATCCGCATATCCGAAAAGTTGATTTGGAGGGATTTCGGGGTTTTCAGGTCGAATAGGATTAATAAATATATAAAAAAGCTGAAAAATTTATATTTAAGTCTAGACAACGAAATTTTCGATGTCGAACAATAATTGAGTCAAAAAATGAAATTCGGACGTCGGAAAATTTATTTTGGAAGTATTTTAAAAGTTTCAGGACACGATTGGGTCAATTAAATTGCAAATAATTAGAAAGATATTGAAGTTGTTATGAAGGCTTACGAGACATATGAATGAATTGTATGACCGTGATTAGAACCCCTTGTAGGCTAGTTTACTGACTCGGAGCACAAGAGAGTTGTGATATCACGTTTTTAACGTTAAGTAAATCTCATGGTAACCTTTACATTGTATGAGTATTTCTTGAATATTATTATATGCACGGTTTATCGCTGCATATTTATTGATCATGCATTCACGGACATGAGTGGAAGGAGGCCTTTGGGGGTCTCATTGTGTTTATTGGCTATATGTGTGGTAGGATGAATGTTGTGGTGCTCTGCGACTGGAGTCACTGATCATTGTCTACACTTGTTTAGGATCGGTTGTTTTTGTGATGCTGGCCATGATCATACTCCACAGATAGTCAAGGGTGTGGTTTCTCGAGAGACTTCCTTTCAAACTTATGAATCTTTATCACTCTTTGCCCACCACTTTTGGAAAGACGTTTTCTGAATGTGGTCGGTCAACATAAACGGGATGGATTGCATACTTATATATTTTGATTCCTTGCGATATTATTTGTCATTTAAATTCTTGGAATATAATGCATTTGATTATTACAGGTGTACTGAATAGTGTGAGATTTACTTATCTAATATTATTGAATTTTTATAATTGGATAATGACATGTTCTAGCAGCGACAAGGGAAAGTGAAAGCTTTCTGACTGTATGTGACTTGCTTAGTTCTTTTCTATATGTATGTATTGGTTTTTGATTATATTATATTGTATAAATGGGTTTATGGGTTCGAGTGTGATTAGGATCTCCTTTGGAATGACGGAAATGATTTTAGGATAAATTGAGATAACTTTTGAATTAATGTAACGATAGTTCAAAGTTTTTAATACTTCAGACTAGATTAGAATTAATATATAGTTATGTTAATGCAATATGTATTGTTATGGGTGGATTGTGCGTCCTTCAACATTTCCACTAAAGCTGATTAAATTTTTTTGAAGGCCGAATAATCCAGTGTAGGCTTAGAAATATAGGATGTGCTGTCGAAATTTTTTTACGAAACTTTAAGGACTATCTAATTAATGTAAATGAACTTTGAGGTTTAAGATTCACTTAGAATCCTTAGTGGTTGATAATATTTTATACTTGATGATTATAATATCTTAATATTAATTGTTTAATGATTGAGAGATGAAGGCTGCTAGATTATCAATGGATTAAGGTAAGTCTGACATGGAAAAATAGAGTTGAGAGGACCACCACATGTATGAGCAACATAATATCCGAGCATGGATTACTCGGTACGGTTGGAGCTGAATGTCATGTAGTTTTTTTAAAAAAATATCAGAGGAAATTAAGGAAATAATCTCAATTATTATTCTTTTTTAAAAAGTTTGGTGCATTAATATTCACATCATACATGATGCATTTATACGATTAAGAAATAATTAATAGATAGTACAATATAATTTTTTTAAATTAATAATTAAATTATCAAATTAAATTAAATCTCATTAAAGTGCTCAAATTATAAGATATTTGGAGACATCCAAAGACATTTGTCTCTTTACTAGCTATTATCATTTTATATAAAAGAAGATAGTTTCATCATTGAAATTTTAAAATATTATAATTGATTTATTAAAAAAATGTGTTCGTTGAATATGTTTCTAATTAAACAATTCAATACGTTGGAAATTAAAATAATTTAAAAATACAATTTAAAGAATTTGTAAGTTATTTGAAGTGTAATATGTACTACATTAAATCAAACTCAACTGATCATTAGATTAAGTAGTCGAGCCTTATTTATTGAAACCGATCAAATATTTGTTATATATTGTTGTTATAGCTACCATCATTAATTATTTATAATTGCAATTTTTTTATAATTACACTTGTTACCTCAAAAATAATCTAGTTCATATATGTGAAACTAGATTATTCTTCAATATTGATTATGATTGACGTATTTTCTATTGTCATTTAAAAAGAAGAAAAAAAAATGAACCAAATTTGAATTTGTGGTAATTTTAGTCGACACTTATAAAAAATCTTAAATTGTAAATTAATTAGTGGTATAATTTTATGACAATTATTAGTCTTATATAATGATTTAAAGAAAACATAAATGTATCATTTTTCTATAAAAAAGACTTATTAGTATTATATTTATTACTTATTATAATAATTGTAGCTTTAAAATAAATAAGAATTTTTTAATTTTAATAAATTATACACGACCATAACTAAAACATTGATTATAAAAATTAATAATTTTATAATCTAAAAATAGAAATATAAAAAAACTTTTTTTTGTGAAAAACCTTAATAAAATGAATAAGTATCATATATTATTAACATATTTTGATTAAGTAATATAAATAATTAATTTTATATAAAAAAGATTTTATGTTTTTTACTCAAACAAGTTTATTTATATTGGTACTATTTTCAACCTAAGTCAATTATTGATATATTGTCAAAAAAAAAATCTTTGATATATATTATAAAGGTGTAGTACATGGTATTAGTATTAATTTGAAACTACATTAATTGTAATTGTTCCTAATCATTGTCAATTGTCACATGACATTACTCAACTTATTTTTCAAGGAGAAACAATTTAAAAAGTATATATGTTGCATTTAATGCATTGAACAATTCTCAAGCATAATTAAATAACAAGAATTAAATAATAGAAAGGCTTCATACCATGAGTATATATTTAGTAAGCATGGTAGTATCACCATATATAAGGAAACAAAAAAGCTGTTTGGACCCAAAAAGTCTAGACTCAAAGGAGTTTTTCATAATTTTTAACATTCTTGAGGGCTTCAAAATAATTTAAAATGAAAAGTGGGTCACATTAAATAATGAATGATAAAATGGTCATCTACCTACAAAATCTGACATGCTTCTCTCAAAACATTAAATGAGCACTCTCTCTCTCTACGTACTCTCTCTCTCTACTTGTAACATTAATTATCTCTCTCTTTATCTCTTTCTTTCTCTTATTATTATCTTTCTCTCTCTTTAATTATCTCTCTCTACTTTAATTATTTATCTCTCTATATTTGTCAATATCTATGCATAAATACTCTTTAAATTCTCGAGATTGGTACTTACATGCTTTTTTAATTCTCCATATTCATTAATTCTCTAGATTCGTGCATACGTGCTCTTTAATTTTCAAGACCCTTATATACATAGAGATGTGATTAAATTTTTCTTGAGATCCGTGCATACATGGAAATGATATTGAATTGGGTAGTACTATTTAGACTCATGAATCTGAACTCGAAACTTTTTTTATTTCAAATATATCCTCGAACAATTAATGAAGCAACCGTAATCACTTGTAAAATTCCTTTAATACCTCTTAAATATTTACAAATTTTTTTAAAATTTCTTCATGAGTCCAAGTAGATTTATTGGATTGAATTAAGGTGATCAAGGCGTATATGGGGAGGGCCCAAGGCGTGGCTAGGCCTCTGCATTGTTATGCCGAAAGCTTTGTCAAGGTTTGCCTAAGGCGTGCCTATAGAGGACTCAAACGAACGTAGATCTCGCCTAGAGGCATGGTGGGTCATATAGAAGTATTCTCGCCTCTTGAGGGCGCATCCTTGGCTTCTCCAAAACATTTCTTGATGTACGCGCTAAGTATGTGCGGATCCGAATTTGAAAAATATGCTATCAATAGCACTAATGTCGATCTTCGAGGAGCGAATATAAGACGAACATCATAATTGATTATTGTGCGAGCACGGAGATGACCAAGATGAGGTATTCGTCTGCGCTACTAGTCTTTCCTCCTTCATCCGGATCCCATGATATAATAATAATATTATTATTATTAATATATATTATAATATTAATAATAATAATATTATTATTAATGTTATTATTATTAATATTATAATTATAATATTACTAATAGTAATAAACTAATAATAATAATAATAATAATAATAATAATATTATTATTATTATTAAAAATTAAAAAAAATATTAATGGTTATAATAATAATAATACACTACAAAAAAATTTGAAAATACAGTACAAAAAACATTCAATATAGCAACAAAAGTTTAATTATTCTTTTTGATTGCATCTTAAAGAACCTGGAGGTTTGGAAGTAGTATTGGACAAGACATTCTATATATTTGTTTTTTGAAAAAAATAAAAGAAGACATTCTTTGCCAATGATTAATCAACCACAAGAATCAAAAGGAAAAGATCAATTATACTTTTTATTGATTGAACCCCTTATCGAAGTAGCTTACAACCAAAATAATAATAATAATAATAATAATAATAATAATAATAATAATAATAATAATAATAATAATAATAATAATAATAATAATGTCTTGAATTTTCGAAACATTGTGATATGCATAATTGAATGTCAACAAATGTAAATATTTTTTATGGTGTAATTTATTTTCTAAAACACTAAACATTACTAGATTTATTTTTGAGAAAATACATTACATACATTTTAATTTGAATTACCGTGGTTGCATACTTGCATAGACTTTTATGGGCTTTAATTACATTTATTTATTTTTTCAAGAGCGGCGCTACGTGCACTCCAATTGTTTATTAGGGCACCCCAAAAGTCTATCAATTTACATGAATTTTAGGGTATCCTAATAAACAATTGAGGTGCACATAGTGACATAGCGGTGCTCTTTTTTCAAATATTATGTACCAGAGTAGCAATCACAAACTTACATGGATTTTAAAGTGTCCTATTAGACAATCTTACTCGTCATTGTGTAGCATACGTCGAAATATGTGACCAACTCACCATGTGTAGTTATGAACTTAGCATTGTCGTCTATTAACTGTATTCATGTAATTAAAGCAGTTGATGTAAAAACAAAAAGGGCATAAAGTGTAGCAGAGTACCAAAGTATATCACCAAATGGTATAAAGATTTACATGTACCCTTTCATATTTAGACCTAACTATTCTATGGGTGTTTGATTAATATAGGTGAAAATAGAAGGGTGATTTACAAATATACAAAAACTAAAAGTCTGGACTTAAAGAGTCCACCTAGCACTACCCATAAGGAAATTATACTATGGTGATCTTTTTAAATTACCATTTATGGTGATTTTTATTATTGACCATTGAATTTAAATCCAATAGTCAATTTCATAGCTACATTAATGACACTTCAATATGTGCACAAGTACCAAGAAGTTATATTATTCATTGGATTAAAATCTAATGGTCAAAAATAAAAATCACCTTGTATGGTGATTTTTTCCCATCACCATGGTAGAATCACACATATATATATATATGAAAGAGAAAGTTAAAAAGCTACATTCTCTCACCATTCCAATTTTCTATTTTTTTCTCAGTTTTCTTATTTTCTGCTATTTATTTATTTCTATTATCGGTTGTTCCAAGATGTATAATTATATATTATGTGCGCATCTATTAATAATTAATAATGGCTATCTTATCAACGAATGATGAATGGAATGAGTATGTTCAACTCGAAACTATGTGCAGATACATGGAATGAAGTGTAGGGCAAGTTCTATGAAACCATGAGCAGATACATGGAATGGAGGGTAGTGCAAGTTTTATTCCCTTTATAAATTCCACCTCTCATCCATTCTTCTTGCAATCCACTTGATTTTTTTCCCTTCTCCTTTCAAAGAATCAGAAGAAGAAAAAAACATAATAAAAAATTCCACGTACTTCATTCATTTCATTTTTGTTCTTTACCTTTACTAAAAATATGATGTTGTTTTGAATTCAGTACTTGAACGAGAGATCCAAATGTTTACCTTTATTGGTGTAATTTTTAGTAGTTGGCGGATGATATAGTCATAATATCATCCAAAGATATCGATGTGGACATGTTGTTAAAGATGTAAAATAATTTAATAAACCTTCTATTATATAGTTTCAATAACACCTACGCAAGGAAACGACTAGTCCTTTCATAACGCAAAACACCGTATCAAGAAAATTGGGCAACATTGAAATTTCAAGAGGAGGCACAATATCGTTTGGGTTGCTGACGCATGTCCATACATGGGGCACTAAATCATTTTTTTTCTTTCGAAAATCAAATACTCCATCTGGTAAAAAATATAAGTTTTTCAAGCAAAAACTTTTTGATCAAAATTATAAGTCGTTTTCTGAATTCGAAAGTGTATTTATTTATTTTTTACCAATTATATCCTTGTACAATTCAATTATTTATGATTCTTTAATTCATCAATTCATTTAATGTCAAATGACGTATATGTAAATTACACTTGTAATTAAGGATGCCTTAATTCTTGTGTCTTTACCTTAAACGACTTATATTTGTGAGCGGAGGGAAGGAGTATCACTTAAATTTATATGCTGATTTTTCCTTGACCAATTAAATGCATCCTCTGATTACTTGTAGTAATAAATAGTTTGTCTCGAAGAACAAATGACTAATAGTAAAGTGCCACATGTATTACGTATTACGTGCTTTTACATTTTTCTTCACATTCTTACTCTTTTGTATATGTGGCGTTTTTGTATTGGTAGGTGTTACAAACATTACAAATCCAACTGCAGCAAAACTCCTCCAATTTTTTCCAGGAATGCATTGATTCACGATAGGCTTTGACTAGAATTCATGTTTGTGTTGCGTTTTTCCACAACGGATTGAATGCATTGAAAAAGAAGAAAATGTTCACCAAAAAACAGAAGAAGAAAAGTACTCAAACTTTTCTCGCGTGCTTTCAAACAAACATGGGAGAAAATTTCTCAAGAACATTTTTCTAAGAAATTACATTTTTTTTTTTTTTTTGGTTAAAAGAAATTGACATTTTCAATGACACGTTTCCATGAATATTTTTTGTTTCATGAAATTTATTTCATGCAAGATAACAGGGCCTAAATGCATCGACTCGCTGTACTAGTCTTTCTTTGTCCCTGACTAAAACTACTCACTGCACTAGTCTTTCCTTGACATAATCTACATGACTACTAGTCTATTACAAGCAAGCTACTTTTTTCCACACTCCTAGTCTTTCCTTGACATAGTCTACATGACTACTAGTCTATTACATGCAAGCTACTTTTTTCCACACTCCCTGTCCCTACTAGTCTCTTTGTCCCTTACTATGACTATACAAAACGCGTACATTAAACGCACTCCCCGTTTTTCTTTTTTGGTAAATAGTGGTGGAATCAACCCCCAACTAAAAAGTGGACCATGCACAAAAGACTTCAAATAAGTTTTTCATATACTTTTTAAAATTTTTTTATATCGTAAAATTTTAAAACTTATCTTCCATGATAGATTAATAAAATCACTTGAAGCGAGTCAATTTATTATTTATATAAGTTTTTTAATTAGATGTTGCTTCTTAAATTAGCTATTTTATTAAATAACTCTTATGTGTATAAACTCTAAAAGGGACACGGTGACTATTTATCTTTTTTTTGGCAAAAAAATCTCTAGAAATTAAAAACTTCAAATTAATGAACACTTTTGTTATGTATTATATAATATAATATAACTATTAAAATAATTGTCCAGAAATCAAAATGAAGGGGTTATATGAGTGTTTATATTACATATATGAATATGTATATAGGGGGTGCATGGGTGTGGGGTTGGGGAGCCATGCCCCCCTACCCAACCTTTGGGTCTGCTCCTGCATACGATGCTCATCGAGATGTGCGTAATACATATCTTGAGGTACATCACGCACATCAGAACATCAAAACGCAATGTTCGCGTAGCACTCATCCTATGACTATATTGATGTGTTTGGTTCACATGATTGCTTAGCTAATCCATTGGATTAGATGTAATCCATTGTTCACTTCGCATGATTAGATAATGCAACATATTAGGTAATCACACAACCTATGGACTAAACTAAGTGGCCCCTTACCCTTTCCTTAGTTAGTCCATCATCAAGTTCAACTTCTTTACTCAATATTCCTTATTTGTTCCTCCCTTTTCTCCTTTTTCACAAACACTACTATTTCTCTGTTATTCCTTGCTTGGAGAAACACTTATGTACCAGCATTCCCCCGGCCTCATCTCCCACACGATCTCTCTTTGCTCTTCTTTCTTAAATTTTATTCCACCATTGTTAACTATCACAATGCTTGATCTTTTCTTACTCTTTATCATCGTTGGGGTTGCACTGATTTGGGTGAAACCCGCTCGATCAAGTTCGATTTTGGAAAATTTGAATGTGAGGACGATGCAACCGAATCATGAAGATGTGAGGACGATTGTGAGGGTTTTATATGGGAGGGGTAAAATCGTCATTTTCATGAAATCACTTAAAATCTTATCGTGCCAACCGAACAAGTCTCCAACTTTGGGTTACCCATAATCCATAGCTATGTAATCCAATGTTTGATAATCCGACTCTATCAAGACAACCCTATCAACCCAACCGAACACACCATATTCTACAATTAATTCTCAAGTCATTTCCAAGAAAGTTGCAAAGTTTTCATATAAGACACGATAACTCAGGAGTGTGGAAAGACTAACGGAATATATGTTTGGAAAATCCTAGGCGTACATCGTGATGTGATAGCCGTGCAATGTGCTTTAGGAAGCAATGCACGCACATTCCAAGGTGCATCGCATGGCTGTCACATCATGATGTGCGTTCTAATATGCCATTGTGAGAGCGACTCCAACTAGCGCATTGGTGTGCAGTGATGGCGATTTGGTGCTCCAATGGAGCACCAAATCGTGTGGAACTGTTGCAACATATTAATACTATTCATCAAATTTTTTATTCTTTTTTATTCATTCTTTATCCTTTTTATATTATTTTTATATTTTTGTGTATAAGAAAAAAATAAAATTGACTAAAATAATGATAAAAAATATAATAGTGTTAAAGATAATGTTGATGGGTTGGAGACGTGAATAGTATTAGTGTCACTGTTTACTCCAAATTAGATGTGAATAGTGTTAGAAAAACTCTATTTTAGAGGTTATGGGTTGGAGATGCCCTAATGTAAGCTTAGCACTCCTTGGCCTACATATTTAGGTTTTTGTTTGGGCAATAAATCTATTTGAACTCATGAGTCCGGATTCATATTGAGGTTTTTAAATTTTTTGTAAATATTTAAGAGATATCAAAAGAATTTTACGAGTGACTATGATTGCTCCATTAATTGCTCAAATATGTATTTAAAATTAAAAAAAGGCTTTGAGTCCTGACTCACAAGTCCAAATTGCATAACACACTTATTTCTCTGGGAGAAGGAAGTTGACACCTCCACTTCGCGGGAAGTGTGCACTTGCTTTAACCAAATATGCCCTTCAATGATTTTAACTTACAATAAGTGTGATGGTATTTGGATCACCCCACCATTTATTAGGAGGATGTGGGTTCCACCAACTCCCTTAATTTTGCCAACAAGTTGGGAAAATTTTGTGCGCCAAGTAAATGAGTAGCTTCTAGGACTACCGAGTATGTCGTGGTCGTTGAACTTTAAAGGTTCTTTGAGTTTGTATTGTATCCAATTTTTAGTCCTACATGGGAAATAAACTTTTTGTTTCTTTCCTTATAAGAGACCATAGGTATTCTCCATTGATTAATACATATTAAATACTTGATATTTAATATATCTTTGATAGAGCCTTGGGCCTTGGGCCTTGGGGCTAATGATTAAATGACTTAGCCAATTCACAACACAATTTTTTTACTTTTTTACATTAAATTTAAATAATTTCGTAGTTGGTAATTAGTGGTAACAGTTACAACCTTTAGCCTGTGAAAATGTGTTTAATTAGTGGGATAATTGGTGGTTAATGAACCACACCACTAATAACCTCGTTTTGAACAGTTGTAACTGTTCAAGAGAGGTAGTTTTTGGCTTATAAATGAAAAAATGCCTAAACTTCATTAACTTAGAAAATTTATTTTTTCGAAATAGAGATTGTTTTCATCTAGTTTTTAAGAGAGTTTCGCTGTTGCAGAAGAAATGATTTTTGGTTGGTGTGTAATCAAATATCATTTCAGTTGTACCCTGGAGACGAGCCTCTTGCAACATTCATACACCGAATTGGAGGAAATTTCGTCTTAGGACATTGCCATTAAGTGCAAGCCTCTGGTATTATTTTATCTAGTTCTCTGTAATTGAATTCAAGTATGATATATTATAGTTTAGTAATATGCATGTTTTAGTGTATTTTCTAACGCTGGTAATATTGTTAAGATGCCTTAGTGAGGACTGAATTAGTGACATTTTTATCAAAATGTTGTCATGTTACCAATCAACTGAGTGGCCAATGGTTTGATATGTTGTATTGTTGTAAGAGGGTGAGTGTTTGAGTCCCGTAGGAGCAAGAAAAGATTCTTTTTTATAAAATAAAAAAAAGTTGTCAATGTTGAATACAAGTTTCATGCAAAATTCTAGAATAACAAGTATGTTACTGTAACGGCCCGCTCTAATTAATCCCGATTAACTGACAAATTACAGATTAAGATCCTAAGCTCAGACCCATGTGGACGTCGCTGAAAAGTCCAGGGCACGCCTAACGAGGTAAAATTTGTTATTTTTGTGTGTGAGTGTTTACTTATTTTACTATTATTAAAATATTCGCGTCGCATTATTTGATATTTTATTGGTCGCGTTGTGCGCTTGTAGTGACGAGAGTGTACGACGTCGCGGTGAGCGCGTAACGCCGGTGTATGGGATAGCCAAGAATTTAGTTGTCACATCACACATCCCATCACATCACCATACCTAAACTCATCCCTCATCATTTCTCTCTTTTTCTTCAAAATAAAAAAATATATATATTTATATAAACGGATAGAGAGAGTGAGAGAGAAAGAGAGAGTGAGAGAGAGAAACGACCAAGAGAGAGAGAGAGAGAGAGAGAGGCGGCCAAGAGATAGAGAGAGAGAGAGACGGCGGCAGTGCGAGCGGCTCCGGCAGCGGCGCGGTGAACGAAGTGGAGCAGCAACGCGGTGGCGCGTTCTCGGAAACAATCAATCCCCGACGAAACGCAACGACAGTGGACTAGGATACCATAGTCGGGTGTCGGGTACGCATCTCGAGGTGTGAGACGTTGTGAGGGTGATTTGCAATTTGTTTGAGGTAATTAAACTCACTAGAAAATTAGTTGAAATTCATTTATGATACTTTATTTCACATTTCAATTATTCCATCGTGTTATTTATTGTTGTTCATTTACTGTTCATCCACTCCCACGTGTGTATGGGTGTTTGTCGACGGGGTCGGACATGGCACGGACTCACCCCGGGGCTAGCTACCCCGCTTGTTCGAGTAATTGATCATGTTAGGGCTATGCGGTGATTATTTTCCGCAAGACCCGTAAGTTGAGAGATGTTTGACGAAGACCTAAGTCTTCGTCATGGGTTCCTCTCGAGAGATGTTGGGATAGGGTTTCTCCCATTCAATGGTTCCTCTCATTCGACCGTGAGATGTTTGGCGAGATGATCGTCATGGGTTCCTCTCGGTTTAGCTAAGATGATTCCCAGATGTCGACCAGGGTTCTCTATCACGCTACATTCATGTCCAAATTCGACTTCTCAACGACTTATTTTCATGCGATTACTTTATTCTTGTTCCTTATTTAAATTGCATGAATTGTAGCCGTTTTATTGGATTTCGTGAATATTAGCTAACGTTCTCTGGGATTTACTCACATGGGATTTGTCATTATTTTTGTGACAAATCGTAGATCCTACGACGAGTCGGAGCAAGGGGGTCTTTGGCGACAACCTCTGATTAGGAGAGCCCCCATCAACTTTTTGCGTAGGTGTTTGTATGTATCTATTTATTGCTTTTATGAAATTTTTGGGAGAACTTGTATACCTGATACATGTATATGCTCACCTTTTGTATTTTTGTCGATCTTGGATGTACATGGTATCTAATGTCGGGTTTCCACACTATAGGGTTATTTATAAAATGCAAACTTTCCATTTCTACGATATATGTATGCTTCAAATTAAGACTTCCCCGCTTGATGTTTAACTTATATTAATTTAATAAATCGCGAACAACTTAACTTAGTCAATTTAATTGTAAATATTCATAAAAACAACCATAAATACTAAGTTAAGGCGAATAAGATACGTACAAAGGTTTAGGTCGCGGGCAGTTAAAAATAAGTGTGCGGTGACGTGGCATGCTTGGTGACGTGTCTGGCGACGCGGCGGTACCCAGTTGCCTCGGAGTTTGGGGCCGTCACAATTACACCAGAAGACACATCACCCACATATATAAGCCGTTCATGCGGCCTCAACCCGCTTGTTATTATCTACCAGGATATGTGTATTGCCTTCATCTTGAGGCATGTGGACGGCTCAAAGACCCAATGTGACTTCGGTGTGACATACCCATTATCCTTCTAGCACTTCTCAAGTTTCATATATGTCTGAATGAGTTCATTGTAATTAGTCTAATAATGCTAGGCTGGAACTAGATATCAAGCAGTAAGCAAACCTTAATGTTGATTAGGACGTCCTAATTAAACCACTACAAATCAGGATTCTATCACAATGGGTGCACAGAGTGCACTTAACGCTAAAAAGTATACTGGATGACACAGACAAGCGCGAAAGGTTATCTATTTAAACATGGTACTACATGCGACATGAACAACCACGAGTACCACATATCAAATTAACTACTATTGCAACATGTCTTCCTTCACTTCATTGTTTCTATGGATCACATTCATGTTTACTTGTATTTGTTGTCAAGTTGCAGCTGCAAAGGAGTTACCTGCAGTGGACTCAGACCAAGTGCAGGCTCTTCTTCGATGGAAAGCAAGTCTTCAGAACTCAACTGCTCTCAATTCATGGACTGCCACTCCTATACATCGCAACCCGAGTTTCCTTGCGCCTCAAAGTCCATGCAACTGGTTTGGCATAGCCTGCAACTCAGACAGAAGCGTCATAAACATAACCGTGTCAAAGGCAGGCTTGCGAGGTACGCTCGACAACTTGAGCTTAAGCTCATTCCCCGATCTGTCCTACATCGACTTATGGGGCAATTCACTCACTGGAGCCCTCCCAGAAAATATTGGTGTTCTTTATAAACTCACTGACCTAAGTCTCTCTGTTAATAAATTTTTAGGTTCCTTGCCTAAATCGATTGCTAATCTCACTCGACTTGTATATCTCGACGTTAATGCAAATTCTTTATCAGGGGAACTAGACACCCTTGTTTTTGCAAACTTAAGTAAACTCTCCAATCTCAATCTTAATAACAATTACTTGCACAATTTAAATCATTTGGGTTTAGGAGGAAACTCCTTCACCGGTTTGATCCCTCCTACTCTATGCAACTTGACGAATTTGCGCGCTCTCTACCTCTATCAAAATAGTCTTTCTGGTCCAATACCTTCGGAAATAGAAAATCTTAAATATGTGTCTCAGATGGACCTCAGTAACAACAATCTCACTGGTCCTATCCCTCCTTCTTTGGGTAATATGAGCAGTTTAGTCCTACTATATCTGTATGGGAATATGCTGTCTTCATCCATCCCTCCAGAGATCGGAAACATACAAAGCATAGCAGTCATTCAATTGTCAAACAATCTTTTGACGGGTTCCATCCCTTCTAGTATGGGAAAATTGAAAAATCTCTACCACATAGGCATGGATGTTAATAAACTCACAGGTGCACTTCCCACTGCTATACTTAATTTAACAGAACTAAATTACCTGAACTTAGGTGTTAATGAACTCACAGGTGCCCTTCCTCCAGCTATAGTCAATTTAACAAAACTAGAAGTCTTGGGCATATTCCTCAATCGCTTATCAGGTACCATACCACGAGATCTAGGAATCAAGAGCACAATGAAATCTTTCATGGTGTCAGAAAATTCCTTCTCAGGCCATTTGCCCCAACACATATGTCAAGGTGGAAAACTTGAAAGACTTTCTGCATTTAACAATGATTTTACGGGCCCAATCCCAGAAAGCATGAAAAACTGCACAAGCCTACAAACCATCTCATTGTATGGAAACCAACTCGTAGGAAATATAACCCAAGATTTTGGGAAATATCCAAACCTGACCTACATTGATCTCAGCCACAACAACTTGTATGGGGAGCTCTCAACTAGTTGGGGAGAAAGTAGAAATCTAACCTTGCTGAAGATTTCTGGAAATAACATAACTGGCATAATGCCTTCCAACATTGTCCAGTTAGAGCAACTGAAGGTGCTTGACCTCTCATCAAACCAAATAGGAGGAAACATACCAAAGGAATTAGGCAAATTGTCATTTCTGTATAACCTCAGCTTAAAAGATAACAAATTGTCAGGTCATGTGCCAAAAGAGATGGGAAACTTGGCCAATCTAGAGTTACTAGACCTCTCCTCCAACAACCTGAGCAGGTCCATTCCGAGGGAAATTGAGGAATGCTCAAAATTGCGCTACTTGAGTTTGAGCAAGAACTTCTTTGATGGAATCATCCCGATTGAATTAGGGAATCTGGGATCTCTGCAAGGTGTGCTTGATCTCAGTCAAAACAAACTAACGGGTGAAATTACGCCACAGCTTGGAAGCCTGACAAAGCTGCAAAATCTGAATCTCTCTCATAACCACCTCAATGGTTCCATTCCTTCATCTTTCACTGCAATGGTCAGCTTGCAATCTGTTGATTTCTCTCACAATGATTTAGAAGGACTTGTTCCCAACATCAAAGCCTTCCAAAATGCCACTCCAGATGCTTTTGAGGGCAACAAAGGGTTATGCGGAAAATTCAAAGGTTTACGACCCTGCAACACATCACTTACGAGAAGTGGAGAAAAGAAGAACGGATCACACAAGGTCATGATCATAGTTTTTATTTCCCTTGCCACCGCAGTGTTAGTTCTCGTGCTGGTGATTGTTTGCATTGTGTTCTTCTATAGAAACAAAAAAGTAGAAAAAGTGGAAACGGAGGAGGCACAACTGAGAAACCAAAGGGATGTGTTTTCAATCTGGAATTATGATGGGAAGATCGCATATGAAGACATCATTGATGCAACAGAAGATTTTGACTCCAAACACTGCATTGGGCAAGGAGGCTATGGAACTGTATATAGAGCAGAATTGTCCACAGGACAAGTGGTAGCAGTGAAGAAACTCCACCTAAATACAGATGAAGATGATGATGAGAACACGGTGGAGGAGAAGAGCCTCTTGAATGAAATGAAAGTTCTAGCGCAAATACGACACCGAAACGTTGTAAAATTATACGGTTTCTGCTCACACCCTCGATGCATGTTTCTAGTCTATGAGTACATGGAGAAGGGAAGCTTGGCTAGCATTTTAAGAGATGATAAAGAAGCGACGCAACTAGACTGGGTCGAGAGGGTGAAAATAATCAAGGGTGTTGCTCATGCTCTATCATATATGCATCACGACTGCCCCCAACCCATAATTCATCGGGACATAACGAGCAACAATGTCTTGTTGGATGAAGAATTCAATGCTCGTGTCTCTGATTTTGGCACTGCCAGACTTCTAAAACCTGATTCATCCAATTGCACAAACCTTGCAGGCACCATGGGATACACAGCTCCAGGTGATTAATTTACAATCATCTTCATTTGTTTCTACTTGCTTATGACTATGCATTAACCGTATTGTGTATGTTTAATGCAGAACTTGCATACACCTTACGTGTGACTGAAAAATGTGACATCTATAGCTTTGGGGTGGTGGTTCTAGAAATAATAATGGGGAGGCATCCTGGCGACATCATCTCCTCCTTGTCACTCCAAATTGCTCCAAATACGATGCTTAATCAAATCCTTGATCAGCGTCTCCCTAGTCTGGAAGGCCAACAAATCGCACAAGACGTAGATGTTGTTGTGAGAGTTGCAATTTCTTGTGTAAACTCAAATCCAACTTCCAGGCCAACCATGGTGGAAGTATGCAGGGCCTTAACTGTTCACGTTTAGCCTCTCCTCAACTATCTCAAACAACTCTAGCTACTTCAACAGCTAAATATATGTGTCAAAATGTGGTAGTTCGGTTGAGAGCTGTTACAATGAATCTTATGCTTTATATGTGTTAAGGAAACTAAATATTGTATCTAGCTGTTTAGGAAACTAAATATTGTATCTAGCTGTTAAGAAAATTAGTATCTCGTAGGTTCCATTTGTAGTTATACTTTCCTTTCTTGTATTCTAGACCTGTGTATATATATAGGGTACCATGTATACAAGTGAACTACACAATAAACATATTCTATTCATATACTATCATGGTATCAGAGCCATAATCGTGGGTCTTTCCTCTTTGTTTTTCTGTCTCGTCTGCTGCGACGCCTCGGTAGGCGCCTGTACTACATCTGCATATTTGTCTGTCTGACGCATCTGCCGCTGCTACACATCTGCCACCTGCCCGCCCACTTGCTCCGCCTCTGCCATCACCTGCACACCTGCTCCGCCGCCGCCGTCTGTAAATCTGTCCGCCGCTGCTGCTGGTCATCCGCGTTGGAGCGGATGTGCGTCGCTACTGTCTGCCGACATCGCATCTTGCTGGTCGCTCGCGTCGCTGCCTGGTGTCGCGCCGACCACTGCATCGCTGTCTTGGAGGCTCGCGACCCGCCGCCGCCCTGCATTGGTCCACCGCCGCACCGCGCCTTCGCTCCATCCGCGCCGTGTACGTCCTCCCAAGCCGCTCGCTCCGTCGTTGCACATCCGCTCCGTCGTTGCACATCCGCTCAACGCATTGCCGCCGTTGCACACCGAGATCCGATCCACCATTGCCATCGCTTTGCACCACACACCCACATCGCCATCCGCACCGCATTGCATGCACACCCACACCATCATCCGCATTGCCACCGCTGGACACCATACCGCTTCGCGCACGTCACGCTTTATACACACGCCACTTGCTCGCTCACTAGTCGCCCGCGCACCAAATCGGTCGTAGACAATCGACAAGTTCCCTATTCAATGGAGAAAAGTGAAGTCTCACAGCCTATCTCCATGATTCTTGATGGTACAAATTACTCACTTAGGTCCAAACGGATTAAAAGTTTTTTAATTGGTCGAAAACTTTAGCGAATCGTTACGGGAGACAACCCCAAACCAGAAAAGGATGACACGGAGACACAAGCCAAATTTCTTGACTGACTTGACGACTGGGACAATAAGAATCATCAGATCATCACCTGGTTCTGTAACACATCTACTCCCTCTATTCATATTCAGTTTGTTGATTTTGGGACGGCTAAAGAAATTTGGAATTTTTTGGCTGTTAGATACAAAACCTCTGGTTTGGCACAGTATTATCAATTGTTCACCACTTTGAACAGTTTGAAACAAGAAGCTGGTCAGTCCATCAATGAGTTCTTAGCACTTATTCAACTAATGTAGAACCAGTTACAACAGGCTGAAATTAGCAAAAATCACCTTCATCTCATCCAAGTTCTCATGGCACTTCGCCCTGAATATTAATCAGTCCGTGCGACCCTCCTGCATCGCGATCCACTACTTTCTCTTGACGCAGCTGTAAAAGAAATTTTATTTGAAGAAACTCGGCTTGGCTTGGTCAACTCTGGCCTTCGTCAGAAGTGGCCCTCGCAACTACTCAATCATGGCCTAAATTCGTCCCCCACCCTTGTAAGAACTGCAAAAAAACAGGCTATTCGTTTGTTAATTGTCCTACATTTGAGTGCCGATACTGTCATGAACGTGGTCGCATAGTGCAGAACTGCCCAAATAAACAATCTCGTCCCAAAGGCATACCTAAGTCTGCATCTGTCTCTAACACTGGTTCTTCTATTGCTGTTGTTGTATCTGATGGGTTACATTCCTCTCCGATGTTTTCTATGAGTGATTTGGAAGCAATCATCAAACAGGTGATACCTACCCAACCCACTGCCCTATCTGTAACCTCAGGTAACCATTGGTTATTTGATTCTAAGTGTTGTAATCATATGACACCAAATATATCTCTATTTTCTAACAGTAGTTGTGACGGCCCCAATTTCCCATAAAATTGGGCCCCGCCCGGCCTAAGCCCACGTGGACCCTCGAGCCAGTCTCGCAAGGTCAACGAGAGCCTAGTCAGCCTTCCAATCCATCATTTATCAGTAAATTAAAAGTTTTAAGTTGAGTTATTATTATTATTTCAAAATTTAAAAATTTAGCGGAAGCAACTAATACATTAAATAACTCAACAAAAAGATCAGGGAGTTAGGCAACCTAATTGTGGAACCCAGTAAATATCATCAGAGGAGAGTAAATACAAAATATACAAAAATTCACCTAGCTATGAAGCCTTCCCTCTCGCTACTGTCGCGGCTCGCACTCGATCAAACATAAGAATGACGAGCCCGGGTAAGTAAATCCGATAGGACATATACACAACATTTCACAATATCCAAAGCAACATTTCACAATATCCAAAGCAACATTTCACGATATCCAAAAGCGATCGAATTCATGCAAATAGAACGAAAGGAATAATGAACGCATGAATATACAAGACTGTAAACAATCCATCAATGAGTGAGGCCAAATAACAAGGAGTCCCGACCTAAAGGTCGTTGAGTCGCGGAAAAATCCCGGCAGGCTCGGGTTAGAGCGAGCCCCATGCCTCCCAACCCTAACCCTTGCGACTATGAGATATCTACGAACCCGGATTAGAGCCCCCAACGTACACTCAATTGGGAGATATCGACGGCGTCCGGATAAGAGCTCATATCGCAGATAAACAGTAACCATGACTCGCTTGCCAGTGGACCCACTCGATCGACAACAATTTCAACGATAGCTATCATCACAAAGCAGTGAACAACAATAAAGCTATCAAATAACAGTAACAACAACAGCCAATGGAGAGAAATGAAATAATGTATAATTTCCTAGCTGGTTTACTTACCTCGAGAAATCGCGAACCTCAAAACGTCTCGTTCGCGTCTCGATTTGCGCACCCGACACCCGACTCCTAAGTCCCTGGTGTCCATTTAAATATTTGAGGGCTAATTTACTTAAAATCATTCAAATCACACTGAAATTAGGTGGAATAAACCTCACCTCCATCGCGTCGTCGAAATCGCGCATCCGGCCAGGTCGACAACGCGTCACCGCGCCGTTCATCGTGTCGCGAGCCACGCTTCGCACGC
The DNA here is from genome assembly GCA_039657325.1 of Stephania cephalantha. Classification (NCBI taxonomy): domain Eukaryota; kingdom Viridiplantae; phylum Streptophyta; class Magnoliopsida; order Ranunculales; family Menispermaceae; genus Stephania; species Stephania cephalantha. The sequence continues at coordinate 48,577,254 of CM077573.1, forward strand.
GCATTCGCCGCGCCGCGCTCCTCGTTCGCCGGCTGCTGCTGTCGCTCGGCTGGCGTCGTTCTGCGGAGCCGTGCGGCGCTGCCCGGAGCCGAGCCGCGCGCCTCGCTGCGATCGCGTCACTCTCCGGCGCTGGAGGCACCGCTCGCACTGCGTTTCGCCGCCATGCCTGCCACCGTCAGCTTGGAGCCGGGCTGCTCGCGCCTCTGCGTCACCCACCATCGCGGCCCGTACGCGGCTGCTGGTCAAGCCGCGCGCCGCCGCTACCTCGCAGTGCGCGCCATTGTCGCGGCCTCCGCGTAGCCGCGAGTTGCGCTGCTACGGCCGAGCCGCCGTGATCGTCACCGCTACGCGAACCGCGCTCGGTGGCTGCGTCGTCTCCGTCTGCGCCACGATGGCGAGGCCGCTCGCCGGAGCTCCTCTTGCTCTTCTTCGGTGGTCCATCCGCCGTTTTCGTTAAATCAGTGGCCGCCCGCGTCGCGGCTCCGCCTCCACCGCGCGCGCGGCTGTCGCTGGCCGGACCTCGCGCCGCCGTCGTGGCGCGTTGGGAGCCGCCGTCCGATCGTCCCTTTCCCCCATCACTTCCTCTCTCTCTCTCCTCACGATCTCTCTCTCATTCTGATCTTATCCTTTCCTCTCTCTTATATATATAACATTTTCTTTTAATTTCCCTTTTGATTTCAAATCAAAAGTATCATTGACATTCGTGCAACACGAATCTCGAGACAACTCAACAACCGAGCAGCGCGCATCTCGAGGCACCAACCCACCTCCTTTCAAAATCTCGATACTCACGCTACACATATCACGAGGCGTATTCAATGTCCACCTTAAAACCACATAAATCCACTATAGCCACATTAAGCCACTATCTCGGTCCCACGTCGGCACGCGACTCTAGGCGCGTCCCTGTTCGTGTTTCGGCTCCCCGAATTCTCCGCGTATACGTTTTTCACCAATTATCATCTCCACTCGAGATTCGGACATACGCATTTTCAACGAGTGGATCCCACAAACGACCCTGACCTGACAATGGTGTTTTATGAACGAAGACCTAAGGCCATACCCGCCCAAGGTCATACTTGCCCAAGGCCATACCCCCATCTTACTCTGTAGGGCTGGGCTCCTCCGCGACAAGCTGGGCTCCTCCGCGACGGGCTGGGCTCCTTCGAGACCTCCAAGCAAAGAACACACCATCTGTCTCCTCCCATCAATATATGCCAGGGCAACATCCTCGCAACATATATTGAAATACAAATGAATACAAATGAACATTTTCATTTCGTGATCCACCGTCACTAACATACGTATATCTCTTTGTATGCTCGCGAGAATGTAAATCAGTCTCTCTCATCGAGTGAGTTTCAACCCAACTCGTACCCTCTATCAGGTTACGATGGATAGTAGTCGGACCTGACGTGGCAATAGCATGAATATGTTTCTGGCTCTGCTGTACCTGGCTGTCCATACGCCCATACAGATACGTTGAAATCTCGATCCAAATGGAACATGTCCATGTCCTTGTCCCTGTGCATGACTAGATCGCTGTCCATGTCTGTGCACTCGACTGGATCTCTGACCCTGTCTCTGGCCACTACCTTTGCCATCAACCCTTTGATGGTACATATGCTATGGATCTGACGGTGCTGGCTGTTGTAATGTACTAGCGTAACTCTGCGCTGGACCATCTAACACTGGCGCCATATACAACGCATACGGTGGAAACGCAATACGCTATGCTATTTCCTCCGATCATCTCCAGACCCTCGCACTGAATGTGACGATGCCGAGAATGCGATTGGTACTCCGATGCGTATGCTCCCAAAGCTCTCGCCAGCCATAGCCCTCGCTTAAGCCTCCTGTAATGTGCTCGGAGCCGTCGTCACCCAACAAAACCAATAAAATCTAGGAAACCGTGTATGACGTAGTAAGCTTGGTCAGCCGCAACCCCAGCATACTTCATCACGCGTATATATATATATATCCATACACTGCAACCGACTCCCCGGTCCTCTATCGAATGGGTTAAGAATCAGTTCTCTTCAGGTTACGAACTGTAGGATGAATGTACTTCCCCATCCTTGCACTCAGCCCAATCCTTGAACGTCCCCATCGACGCCACCGTAGTGCGCAACCAGACATCGGCCTCGCCGAACAACGAAGCTGATAAGATGCTCGACCTCATATGATCTGGTGTGGCCAAGACGTCATGAACCTTTGCTGCTCCGAGATTCGTACCACCGTGAAACTTTTTCGAGTGATGTCGTTGAAACTCGCGAGCATGCCTCGCCTCAGTTGTAGCCCTAACACCCGTATCGATCGGCGTGCTCGGCGTATCCTCAGCCGGTGTCTCAAGTATAGGAGATACCATCTCGGCCCGAACATGTGTCACCTCGGTCACTGCAGGTCCTGCTTGAACTGAAAGTTTTTCAGGTGGGTTGTGAACTGTAAAAACACGCCCAGCCTGAATAACTAGCGCAGGTGACGTAGACGACGACGGTGTAACCTGTGCCCTTAACAATCGAAAAATCTCCTGCAGTTGTTGGTAGTGCGATGTATGCAGCTCATCAGTACTCGCAAACCGCGAACCTGCAGCCTCACGATCATTCCTAAACTCGGTCCGAAACGTCGTCGCATTTTCCATAGCCACAAATCCTCGATATCGTATATATATTACAACACAACAAATATACCATATCGGATACATTTTTACAACATGCACTACTTGCACGTAAATTCTCTTTCAGTACGTTTACTAACGCATCTGAACAAATTTTAGCATGTGAGAATTCTTGAGATATACGATCTCAAAGGATTTATACTTAGGTGACCCCTAACTTTTAGAACGAATTTGCAGACTCCACGTCAACTCGTAACACTTAATTCATTTACAAGTCCCTAAAGGTGGTGGTCGACTTCACCAACCCTGAGACGATAAATGCGTAGTGTCACTAAAGTGGAGTTACTTGGGCTTCTGATCCAGCACTACTACTCCAAAGCTTTCGTCAGAGCTAAGGAGTCCGTACATGATGTAATCGTTAGCTCTCAAGTCATCTCAACACTCTGTTCCCTTAGAGTCTGCAATTCGTCATTTTTCATTCTTTTTCAAACTTTACTTTCCTATGAACTCCTATTCAGATTTTCTTCTAGGGACGTATGCATAGGCAAAGTATTCAATTTCTCTGGATCCGATAAATTTATTTACTGCTACCAAAGTAGTTCTATCGTAAGTAGTATAATACAACACATCAATACTATCCTCACTTCCCAACGAAGACTTAAGTCAGGATCATAAGGTTCCACTATAAGTTCAACCATTCCTAACTTCCGCTGGTTTGCGTCTTAATTTCAAGAGTCGAGTATTTACAACTGCAGGCTCTGATACCAACTGTGACAGCCCCAATTTCCCATAAAGTTGGGCCCCGCCCGGCCTAAGCCCACGTGGACCCTCGAGCCAGTCTCGCAAGGTCAACGAGAGCCTAGTCAGCCTTCCAATCCATCATTTATCGGTAAATTAAAAGTGTTAAGTTGAGTTATTAATATTATTTCAAGATTTAAAAATTTAGCGGAAGCAACTAATACATTAAATAACTCAACAAAAAGATCAGGGAGTTAGGCAACCTAATTGTGGAACCCAGTAAATATCATCAGAGGAGAGTAAATACAAAATATACAAAAATTCACCTAGTATGAAACCCTCCCTCTGCTACTCGTCCGCTGCTCGCACTCGATCAAACATAAGAATGACGAGCCCAAGTAAGTAAATCCGATAGGACATATACACAACATTTCACAATATCCAAAGCAACATTTCACGATATCCAAAGCGATCGAATTCATGCAAATAGAACGAAAGGAATAATGAACGCATGAATATACAAGATGTAAACAATCCATCAATGAGTGAGGCCAAATAACAAGGAGTCCCGACCAAAAGGTCGTTGAGTTGCGGAAACATCCCAGCAGAGACTCGGGTTAGGGCGAGCCCCATGCCTCCCAACCCTAACCCTTGCGACTATGAGATATCTACGAACCCGGATTAGAGCCCCCAACGTACACTCAATTGGGAGATATCGACGGCGTCCGGATAAAAGCTCATATCGCAGATAAACAGCAACCATGACTCGCTTGCCAGTGGACCCACTCGATCGACAACAATTTACGATAGCTATCATCACAAAGCAGTGAACAACAATAAAGCTATCAAATAACAGTAACAACAACAGCCAATGGAGAGAAATGAAATAATGTATAATTCCCTAGCTGGTTTACTTACCTCGAGAAATCGCGAACCTCAAAACGTCTCGTTCGCATCTCGATTTGCGCACCCGACACCCGACTCCTAAGTCCCTGGTGTCCATTTAAATATTTGAGGGCTAATTTACTTAAAATCATTCAAATCACACTGAAATTAGGTGGAATAAACCTCACCTCCATCGCGTCGTCGAAATCGCGCATCCGACCGGTCGACAACGCGCCACCGCGTCGTTCATCGCGTCGCGGCCACGCCTTCGCACGCCGCTCGCCGGCGCGCTCGTCCTCGCCGGCTGCTGCATTGTCGCTCGCCGGCGTCATTGCTGCCGGAGCCGTGCGCCGCCTCGCTGCGATCGCGTCACTCACGGCGGCGCGGAGGCACCGCTCGCACCGTTCGCCGCCGCGTGCCACCGTCATCGGAGCCGGCCGCTGCGCGCGCCTCTGCGTCACCCACCATCGCGATCGGTTCGCATTCTTGGTCAAGCCGCGTCGCCGCTACCGCAGTGCGCGCCGTGCATTGTCTCGTGGCCTCCGCGTAGCCGCGAGTCGCGCCTACACGGCCGAGCCGCCGCCAACCGTCACCGCTACCGAGAACCGCGCTCATCGGCGGCTGCGTCGTCTCCGACCGCCGCCACGATGGCGAGGCCGCTCGCCGGAGCTCCTTCTTGCCGCTTCGCCGGTGGTCCATCCGCCGTTTTCGTCCAGAAGGCGGCCGTCCGCGTCGCGGCTCCGCCTCCACCGCCGCCGCGGCTGTCGCTCGGCAGACCTCGCGCCGCCGTCGTGGTGCACCGGAGCCGCCGTCCGATCGCCCCTTTCCCCATCACTTCTCTCTCTCTCCCTCACTATCTCTTTCTCTCCTTCGATCTTATCCTTTTTCTCTCTTATATAACATTTTCTTTTAATTTCCCTTTTGATTTCAAATCAAAAGTATCATTGACATTCGTGCAACACGAATCTCGAGGCACCAACCTGCCTCCTTTCAAAATCTCGATACTCACGCTACACATATCACGAGGCGTATTCAATGTCCACCTTAAAAACCACATAAATCCATTATAGCCACATTAAGCCACTATCTCGGTCCCACGTCGGCACGCGACTCGAGGCGCGTCCCTGTTCGTGTTTCGGCTATCTGAATTCTCCCACCAATTATCATCTCCACTCGAGATTCGGACATACGCATTTTCAACGAGTGGATCCCACAAACGACCCTGACCTGACACGTGGCACAAGTCAAATTTTCGGGTCGTTACAGTAGTCCTCCACATTCTTTGAGAATCCAAACTGCAAACGGTAGCTCTATGTTTGTTACCCACTCAGAACCGTGTTAGACCGAGAGGGACTTGCAATGACTTCAAAGCGTGTAACACGCCACTTTCCTAAAGGAAATTTTGTTATCTATCTTGCAAGAGTCGCAAATATCCTAAAGGATACGATGAAGTAAACCCACCTTTCACTTTGCGGTAGTGAAAGATGAAAACAAGAGCGATTCTTTGGTGAATTTCGAGATGATTTCTTCCTCCCCAAACCTCTCCTCTTATAGAGCTTGGTCATGACCGGTTAGAGTGAAAATGGGGTAGTGGAGTAGTGGAACGAGTCAAGCATTGATGCAATGGAGTAATGGAGCGATCAAGCATTGATGCAATGGAGTAGTGGAGCGATAATGGAGTAATGGAGAAGCAGTTTCAAGCGCACCCACTCAACCACTCTAATAACTACCCATTTAATCTCGAAAATGGTAAAAATTAATGGTAAAAAGTTTTACCCATGGTTAGCTTGCACACATATACACGCACACGCACGTGCCTCGTGCCAAGTGCTAAGTGCGCCTATAAAAGCGCCTAAAATGCGCCATATGCGCGCGCGCTTGTGTGCGCGTGTGGCTCACCTTGCATAACACTAGTATTTTATTTTACACACCTTTGTGGTGCAAGAGTACATATATACTCTTTAAACTTGAAGTTCCTAACCAATGTGGGACTAAACATTTATTTTGAAAATGTTCAACAATCCCCCGCCATTTTCAAAATAATCAGATCATTCAATCCACGAAATCTCAAACATTATATGCATAAATAATGGTATCTTACGATTTGAACCACTAATTTGTGAAAAGTTCATTACATCATATCAGAATTACATGGTAGATAAACTTTGAACCAATGATTCTATTCGATATGTAGCATAAACATATCATGCATATAACTTACACCCGCAAATAGCCATAAATATCCTGACACATTCAACATTGGCCTTGTGTCTCGTATCTTCTCGTGAATGTCTTTGGAGCCAAGCCCTTGAACTCCTTGAAGCGGCCGCACTTCACATCCACATAGGTAGTCTCCATTCTAGTACCCCCGCAATTTAAGCACCTTTAGAAGACTATTAAGAGATCATCTCAACCTCCTCTCTTTACATGCGAGTGCAGAGCACTAACAACCTTGGGATGGTTATTAAAATTTAGTGCTCACAGATCACTCTTATAATGAATTTGGCGCATTGAACTCAAGACTTAACGTAATGTTAGGCGTCGAGTTGAGTTTCCACTATTGGTGACTGTGATTCATGGGCTTGAGACCCATCCCCCTTGATGTTTTATTCACCAAGTCTCTTGGCAATCCTTTAGTAAGGGGATCGCAAGTTTTGACTAGATTTCACATAGTCAATCGTGATAACTCCTCTTGTTATCAATTCTCGACGACCTGTTGTGTCTCGGTCCAATATGTCTGGATTTACCATTGTACATTTGGCTATAAGCCCTTGCCAATGTGGCCTCACTATCACAATGGATAGAGATTGGAGCTAGGTTTAGGCCCTGATGGTATCTCGTGTAATAATTCACGTAGCCATTCGAACTTCTTTTGAAGCGAGGCCAATGCAATAAACTACGATTCCATGGTAGAACCGACCATTAAAGTTTGCTTCTTTGAAGCCCCGAGATTGCACCTCAAGCAAGTGTGAAAATCCACCCACTTGTAGATGCATGATTTTGATCTTTCACAATCCAACTTGCATCATCGAAAATCCTTCTAAGACCAGAAGGATATCCACTATAGCATAAACCATAGTTAATTGTTTTCTTGAGATATTTTAAAACTCTTGAATTGCAAACCAATGCAACTCACTTGGATTAATTGTAAATCGCTCAACTTACTCTTGCCGAGGCAATATCCGGCCTAGTGCATGTCATTGCATACATTAAGCATCCAATTAATCTAGAATACTCCGGTTGTGAAAGCTGGATTGCTGTATTTTTCACTAGCTCAATACTTGAATCTAGTGGGGTAGAAACAGGGGCACAATTCAAGTGATTGAATCTATTGAGAACTTTCTCAATATAATGAGATTGAGTTAGAGTAATACTCCCCTCATCTCTTACAATCGAATCCGAGAATGACATCTCGCTTGCCCCATATCTTTCATTTCAAGCGGCTTGAAAGAAACCTTTTGGTCATTTGAACTTGTTCCAAGTCGGTTCAAAAATCAACATGTCATCTACGTAAAGGCAGAGATAATGACACCATTGCCTTTTTCATCAAACTTGCTATATACACATTTATCGATTCATTTATTTTGAATCCAAAAGCAAGTACAACCTGGTCAAATTTTTGGTGCCCTTGTTTTGGTGCTTGCTTTAAAGCCGTACAATGATTTTATAATCTGCACACTTTATTCTCATAGGGCATAATAAACCCTTGAGTTGTTCCATGTATATTTCCTCATCCAAATCTCCATTTAGGAACATTTGTTTTAACGTCCATTTGGTGGATGACCAGCTTGTTTATTGTTGCAATTGCAATAAGCAATCTGATAGTAGCAATTCTAGCTACTGGTGAATAGGTATCAAAATAGTCTATTCCATGCTTTTGGGTGAAACCCTTAGCAACCAGTCTCACTTTGTGTTTTTCAATGGATCCATCAACTCTTCTTTTCCTTTTGAAGAGAAATTTGCATTTAATGGGTTTACACCCAGGAGGTAGATCAACTAGCTCCCAAGTGTTATTTCCCATTATTGAATCTATCTCATCATTTAATGCCTCTTTCCAGAAAGTTGCATCTCTTTCTTTCATTGCCTCATCTATTGTTTGAGGATCAGCCTCCGTATTAAAACAATACGGAATTTGTCTAGTTATTGTTTCTCTACTTCCTTCAACTAGGAATGTATAGAAATCAGAACCAAATGACTTAATTTTTCGAGCTCGTTTGCTCATTCGAAGTTCAGGAACTTCTACTATTTCTTTGTCATTTTCAATTTCTATGACTTCCTTCCCTTTTTGGTTTTCTTCAGGAATACTTTTGGGAACAGATTTAAATCTTGTCTCATCAAAGATTGCATCCCTTGATTCAATTACAGTGTTTACTGAAATCGAATTATTAGGCTCAATTACCATGAACCTATATGCCTTACTGTGTTGTGCATATCCAATAAATATGCACTCCACTCCCCTTTCACCCAATTTTCTCTTTTTGGGTTCGGGTACTTTTACTCTTTGCTCTACTGACCCCAAACTCTTAAATAATTAAGATTTGGTTTTCGCTTATTCAAAGCTCATATGGGGTGACTTTATTCCTCTTTTGTGGAATTGTTCAAAATATGGCATGCGATCAATGCAATGCCTCTCCCAAAAAACCCTACTCAAACTAGAGTTTGATAGCATAGCATTAACCATTTCGGTTAAAACACGATTTTTACGCTCGGCCACACCATTTTGTTGTGGTGTATAAAGAAGCGATAGTCTCATGGACTATTCCAGTGGATTCAAAGTACTTTGGATCATAGTACTCTCTCCCCTATCGGACCTTAAACATTTTATAAAGGTCTCACATTGCAATTCAATTTACGCTTATAGGCCAGAAACTTAACCATTGCCTCATCTTTGGAATGCAACAAATAAACATAACAAAATTTGCTATAATCATCAATAAATGTTATAAAATATTTATTGCCTCCTATTGAGGGTGTACTATGTATGTCACATACATCGAGAATGTATTAAGTCTAGCAACTTTGAATTTCTTTCAACATTAGGAAATGGATTTCTAGTTATTTTTGTTTTCATGCATGTATTGCAATTTCCTTCATATTTATCAAAATAAGGTAGTAATTCAGTTACCATATCATATAATTTTCTGAAATGAACATGTCCTAATCTATGATGCCATAAAAATGAAGGAGACTCAACAAGATACAGAAACAACATTCTTATTAGATAAAGCGATTACATTGAGCTTAAACATGCCCTCATAAGCATAACCTTCCCCTACATATACCCCTCCCTTGGAGAGTACAAACTTGTCGGCCTCAAAGACAAGCCTAAAACCAAACTTATTCAAAAGACCACCGAGACACAAGATTCTTCCTCACACGGTGCATAATACACGTTAGTGAGTGTTACAATTTTGCGAAGTAAATTTCAAATCAACACTACCTATGCCTTTAACAGGGACAGTAGCATCATTTCCCATGTACAAGACAATATTTTCATCTACTGCCTCCATGGTTTTGAAGAACCTCTTGTTCTTGCAAACGTGTCGGGTAGCACCAGAATCAACCCACCAAGCCATGTCATTTTCAACGACGTTGATTTCAGAAATCATAGCAATGAGATCATCATTGTCGTTTCTGCACCTTTTGCAGTGCTGGAGGAAGCTTGATGTTTTCCTTGCTTCCTCTTCCAATGATAATATTCAGACTTGAGGTGGCCATCTTTCCCGCAGAACCAACAAGTGACTTTCTGCTTCCTTTGATTCTGGTTTTGGTTGTTCGGTTTTCCCGAACAGCGAGCTTTTGAAGCCACCAGGCTTGTTAGGCACTGTTTAGTAGGGGGTTTTTTGAACTTAGCGCTTCCATCACATGCACCTTTGAAATATCTGAGCACTGCTCTTTTTCATTTTCTGCATGCGACAATCCTCTTCTACACGAAGATGGTTAGCAAGTTCATCAAGAGTTATGTCCTTTTTTATGCTTAAGAGTTCGTTTGAACTCCTTCCAGGATGGGGGCAGTTTATCAATAATAGAAGACACGACAATTGTTTCATCCATGACAAGATTGTGTTGAGAGAAATTATTTCTAATCTCTCAATTTCACGAAATTGTTCCATGACAAACCTTTCATCAACCATTTTAAAATTAATAAACTTTGATATAAGGAATTTCTTACTTGTCGCATCCTCCTTATGGTACCTTACCTCCAGTTTCTCCCATAGCTCCTTGGCGAGAGGGACGTCATGGTAGAGGTCGAACAGTGAGTCCTTCATGGCGTTCGAGAATGTGACCTCTGCGAGTGTGGTCATCCGTCTCCCATTTACGCCTCTTCCGATCGCTCGACAGTTTCATCGTCGGACTCCATCGGTTTTGGTGTATCAGAACATACACCGAGATGAAGCGCCACCGGCGGGAAATGCACTCGCTTACGCCACCTCGGGAAATCGCCTCCATCGAAGCGATCCAACTTCACAATGTTAGCCAAACGACTCTTTGATTGATGAAGCCATTGCATGACAAAATTTCCTTTAGATTGTTAGACCGAGAGGGACTTGCAATGACTTCAAAGCGTGTAACACTTTGCCACTTTCCTAAAGGAAATTTTGCTCTATCTATTGCAAGAGTCGGCAAATATCTAAAGGATACGATGAAGTAAACCCACCTTTCACTTTGCGGTAGTGAAAGATGAAAACAAGAGCGATTCTTTGGTGAATTTCGAGATGATTTCTTCCTCCCCAAACCTCTCCTCTTATAGAAACCTTGGTCATGACCGGTTAGAGTGAAAATGGGGTAGTGGAGTAGTGGAACAGTCAAGCATTGATGCAATGGAGTAATGGAGCGAGTCAAGCATTGATGCAATGGAGTAGTGGAGCGATAATGGAGTAATGGAGAGCGTTTCAATTGCACCCGCTCAACCACTCTAATAACTACCCATTTAATCTCGAAAATGGTAAAAATTAATGGTAAAAAGTTTTACCCATGGTTAGCTTGCACACATATACACGCACACGCACGTGCCTCGTGCCAAGTGCTAAGTGCGCCTATAAAAGCGCCTAAAATGCGCCATATATCGCGCGCGCGCGCTGTGTGCGCGTGTGGCTCACCTTGCATAGCACTAGTATTTTATTTTACACACCTTTGTGGTGTAAGAGTACATATATACTCTTTAAACTTGAAGTTTCTAACCAATGTGGGATTAAACATTTATTTTGAAAATGTTCAACAATCCCCGCCATTTTCAAAATAAGCGAGATCATTCAATCCACGAAATCTCAAACATTATATGCATAAATAATGGTATCTTGCGATTTGAACCACTAATTTGTGAAAAGTTCATTATATCATATCGAGAATTACATGGTAGATAAACTTTGAACCAATGATTCTATTCGATATGTAGCATAAACATATCATGCATATAACTTACACCCATGACAAATAGCAATAAATATCCCGACACATTCAACATTGGCCTTGTGTCCGTATCTTCTCGTGAATGTCTTTGGAGCCAACTTGAACTCCTTGAAGCGGCCGCACTTCACATCCACATAGGTAGTCTCCATTCTAGTACCCCATGCAATTTAAGCACCTTTAGAAGACTATTAAGAGATCATCTCAACCTCCTCTCTTTACATGCGAGTGTACCAGAGCACTAACAACCTTGGGATGGTTATTAAAATTTAGTGCTCACGATCACTCTTATAATGAATTTGAGCGCATTGAACTCAAGACTTAACGTAATGTTAGGCGTCGAGTTGAGTTTCCACTATTGGTGACTGTGATTCATGGGCTTGAGACCCGTCCCCCTTGATGTTTTATTCACCAAGTCTCTTGGCAATCCTTTAGTATGGGGATCGCAAGTTTTAACTAGATTTCACATAGTCAATCGTGATAACTCCTCTTGTTATCAATTCTCGACCTGTTGTGTCTCGGTCCAATATGTCTGGATTTACCATTGTACATTTGGCTATATGCCCTTGCCAATGTGGCCTCACTATCACAATGGATAGAGATTGGAGCTACGGTTTAGGCCACAATGGTATCTCGTGTAATAATTCACGTAGCCATTCGAACTTCTTTTGAAAGTGAGGCCAATGCAACAAACTACGATTCCATGGTAGAACCGACCATTAAAGTTTGCTTCTTTGAAGCCCACGAGATTGCACCTCCGGCAAGTGTGAAAATCCACCCACTTGTAGATGCATGATTTTGATCTTTCACAATCCAACTTGCATCGAAAATACTTCTAAGACCAGAAGGATATCCTTTATAGCATAAACCATAGTTAATTATTTTCTTGAGATATTTTAAAACTCTTGAATTGCAAACCAATGCAACTCACTTGGATTGATTGTAAATCTGCTCAACTTGCCTACTGCCAAGGCAATATCCGGCCTAGTGCATGTCATTGCATACATTAAGCATCCAATTAATCTAGAATACTCCAGTTGTGAAACTGGATTGCCTGTATTTTTCACTAGCTCAATACTTGAATCTAGTGGGGTAGAAACAGGGCACAATTCAAGTGATTGAATCTATTGAGAACTTTCTCAATATAATGAGATTGAGTTAGAGTAATACTCCCCTCATCTCTTACAATCTGAATCCCGAGAATGACATCCGCTTGCCCCATATCTTTCATTTCAAAGCTGGCTTGAAAGAAACCTTTTGGTCAAGTTGAACTTGTTCCAAGTCGGTTCCAAAAATCAACATGTCATCTACGTAAAAGCAGATAATGACACCATTGCCTTTTTCATCAAACTTGCTATATACACATTTATCGATTCATTTATTTTGAATCCAAAAGCAAGTACAACCTGGTCAAATTTTTGGTGCCCTTTGTTTTGGTGGTTGCTTTAAACCGTACAATGATTTTCGCAATCGCACACTTTATTCTCATGATAGGGCATAATAAACCCTTCAAAGGTTGTTCCATGTATATTTCCTCATCCAAATCTCCATTTAGGAACATTGTTTTAACGTCCATTTAGTGGATGACCAGACTTGTTTATTGTTGCAATTGCAATAAGCAATCGATAGTAGCAATTCTAGCTCTTGGTGAATAGGTATCAAAATAGTCTATTCCATGCTTTTGGGTGAAACCCTTAGCAACTTGATCTCACTTTGTGTTTTTCAATGGATCCATCAACTCTTCTTTTCCTTTTGAAGAGAAATTTGCATTTAATGGGTTTACACCCAGGAGGTAGATCAACTAGCTCCCAGTGTTATTTCCCATTATTGAATCTATCTCATCATTTAATGCCTCTTTCCGAGAAAAGTTGCATCTCTTTATTTCATTGCCTCCTCTCTTGTTTGAGGATCGGCGTCCGTATTAAAACAATACGGAATTTGTCTAGTTCTTGTTTCTCTACTTCCTTCAACTAGGAATGTATAGAAATCGAGAACCAAATGACTTAATTTTTCGAGCTCGTTTGCTCCTTCGAAGTTCGGGAACTTCTACTATTTCTTTGTCATTTTCAATTTCTATGACTTCCTTCCCTTTTGGTTTTCTTCAGAATACTTTTGGGAACAGATTTAAATCTTGTCTCATCAAAGATTGCATCACTTGATTCAATTACGGTGTTTCTTGAAATCGAATTATTAGGCTCAATTACCATGAACCTATATGCCTTACTGTGTTGTGCATATCCAATAAATATGCACTCCACTCCCCTTTCACCCAATTTTCTCTTTTTGGGTTCGGGTACTTTTTACTCTTCTCTCTCTGCCCCAAACTCTTAAATAATTAAGATTTGGTTTTCGCTTATTCCAAAGCTCATATGGGGTGACTTTATTCCTCTTTTGTGGAATTCTGTTCAAAATATGGCATGCAGTCAGCAATGCCTCTCCCCTACTCAAACCAGAGTTTGATAGCATAGCATTAACCATTTCGGTTAAAACACGATTTTTACGCTCAGCCACACCATTTTGTTGTGGTGTATAAGAGGCAGTAGTCTCATGGACTATTCCAGTGGATTCAAAGTACTTTGGATCATAGTACTCTCCTCCCCTATCAGACCTTAAACATTTTATAAAGGTCTCACATTGCAATTCGGTTTACGCTTATAGGCCCGAAACTTAACCATTGCCTCATCTTTGGAATGCAACAAATAAACATAACAAAATTTGCTATAATCATCAATAAATGTTATAAAATATTTATTGCCTCCTATTGAGGGTGTACTATGTATGTCACATACATCAGAATGTATTAAGTCTAGCAACTTTGAATTTCTTTCAACATTAGGAAATGGATTTCTAGTTATTTTTGTTTTCATGCATGTATTGCAATTTCCTTCATATTTATCAAAATAAGGCAGTAATTCCAGATTTACCATATCATATAATTTTCTGAAATGAACATGTCCTAATCTATGATGCCATAAAAATGAAGGAGACTCAACAAGATACGCAGAAACAACATTCTTATTAGATAAAGCGATTACATTGAGCTTAAACATGCCCTCATAAGCATAACCTTTCCCTACATATACCCCTCCTTTGGAGAGTAAACTTGTCGACCTCAAAGACAAGCCTAAAACCAAACTTATTCAAAAGACCACCCGACACAAGATTCTTCCTCACTTACGGTGCATAATACACGTTAGTGAGTGTTACAATTTTGCCGAAGTAAATTTGAGATCAACACTACATATGCCTTTAACGGGGACGGTAGCATCATTTCCCATGTACAAGACAATATTTTCATCTACTTGCATCCATGATTTTGAAGAACCTCTTGTTCTTGCAAACGTGTCGAGTAGCACCAGAATCAACCCACCAAGCCATGTGATTTTCAACGACGTTGATTTCAGAAATCATATCAATGAGATCATCATTGTCATTTCCTGCACCTTTTGCAGTGCTGGAGGAAGCTTGATGTTTTCCTTGCTTCTTCTTCCAATGATAATATTCAGACTTGAGGTGGCCATCTTTCCCATGAGAACCAACAAGTGCCTTTCTCGCTTCCTTTGATTGGTTTTGGTTGTTCGATTTTCCCGAACAATGAGGCTTTTTGAAGCCACCAGGCTTGTTAGGCTGTTCGGTAGGGTTTTTGAACTTAGCCGCTTCCATCACATGCACCTTTGAAATCTCTGAGCATTACGCTCTTTTTCATTTTCTGCATGCGACAATCCTCTTCTACACGAAGATGGTTAGCAAGTTCATCAAGAGTTATGTCCTTTTTTATGCTTAAGAGTTCGTTTGAACTCCTTCCAGGATGGGGGCAGTTTATCAATAATAGAAGACACAACAATTGTTCATCAATGACAAGATTGTGTTGAGAGAAATTATTTCTAATCCTATCAATTTCACGAAATTGTTCCATGACAAACCTTTCATCAACCATTTTAAAATTAATAAACTTTGATATAAGGAATTTCTTACTTGTCGCATCCTCCTTATGGTACCTTACCTCCAGTTTCTCCCACAGCTCCTTGGCAGAGGGGACGTCATGGTAGAGGTCGAATAGTGAGTCCTTCATGGCGTTCAGAATGTGACCTCTGCAGGTGTGGTCATCCGTCTCCCATTTCTGCCTTTTCCTGATCTGCTCGACAGTTTCATCGTCGGACTCCATCGGTTTTGGTGTATCCAGAACATACACCAGATGAAGCGCCACCAGCAGGAAATGCACTCGCTTCTGCCACCTCAGGAAATCGCCTCCATCGAAGCGATCCAACTTCACAATGTTAGCGAAACACTCTTTGATTGATGAAGCCATTGCAACAATGACGACAGCAAAAAATTTCCTTTAGATTGTTAGACCAGATGGACTTGCACTGACTTCAAAGCGTGTAACACTGCCACTTTCCTAAAGGAAATTTTGTTATCTATACTGCAAGAGTCAGCAAATATCCTAAAGGATACGATGAAGTAAACCCACCTTTCACTTTGCGGTAGTGAAAGATGAAAACAAGAGCGATTCTTTGGTGAATTTCGAGATGATTTCTTCCTCCCCAAACCTCTCCTCTTATAGAGCTTTGGTCATGACCGGTTAGAGTGAAAATGGGGTAGTGGAGTAGTGGAACGTCAAGCATTGATGCAATAGAGTAATGGAGCGGTCAAGCATTGATGCAATGGAGTAGTGGAGCAGTAATGGAGTAATGGAGAGCAGTTTCAACTGCACCCACTCAGCCACTCTAATAACTACCCATTTAATCTCGAAAATGGTAAAAATTAATGGTAAAAAGTTTTACCCATGGTTAGCTTGCACACATATCCACGCACACGCACGTGCCTCGTGCCAAGTGCTAAGTGCGCCTATAAAAGCGCCTAAAATGCGCCATATGCATCGCGCCGCGCTCGCGCGCGTGTGGCTCACCTTGCATAGCACTAGTATTTTATTTTACACACACTGTGGTGCAAGAGTACATATATACTCTTTAAACTTGAAGTTCCTAACCAATTTGGGATTAAACATTTATTTTTAAAATTTTCAACAAGGACTTAACTACGTATTAGTCGACCTTTACAACCTAGACGCCTCTTTTCTCGTGTTCAGGATAAATAATACACTAGTCCTACTAGTTTATAAAATTTAGAGTTCATTAAAACTTTTTATTAAATTAATTAATTAACGGAAGTCTTATTGATTATGCGGAAGCAATTAGTAACTTATGCGAAAGCCATTTATAAAATCCTAAGTGTGGAAAACCAGGAAATGACATCCATATATAAAGTCCTCGAAATGCATTGAAACAGTAAAATAGTCTAAGTCAAGTCGGGGAACTAACGGTCAATCCAATACACAACTACAAATAGTATCTGAAAGACATATAACATATACAATCAAAATACCGAAAGAAGACCTACAATAAATGAAGTGACGTACCGCGGGCTCAGGGATAATCGCTGATCTTCTCCTTGCCCGGCCTGCTGGTAGACGGCTCTGCGCCCACCGTCATAAAAAGGAGGGTGAGTACAAGAATAAAACAAGTAATCCCCGATGACAAGTTTAATTTGCATTTCCAAATATTCAAATGGTATTTAAAAGCATATAAATGGGAAAACTGGAAAATAAACCATATGCGAGTAAATACCAGAGTTAAACATGTGATACTGACACTAGGCTAAGTAGTGGTGATTTAGGTCCGGTCGGCAGTGAAACACGTCACTCCAACTTAATAATCATATAGCACAAGGGACTCTAACCAAAGTGTTACCAGGGACTCTAACCCCGGTGTGTAGACCACCTCAGGGACTCTAACCCCGAGTGTCATACAGTGTCAAGTAACATGTGCCGACATCTCTAGGGACTCTAACCTCGTGAGTCGCGCACACCTCGATCGAGTACGGGATCTAAATGCAAAAACTACTTTATAAGTTTCAAGAAATACCAAGTATGGATTGTCAAGGCATAGACACATCTACACACCTAAAAAAATAAGGAATACAAGTCTTCTTAAACATTTATAAGATATTCACTAGCCTAATAGCATGCTATTTATCATTCAATTCACATTTAAAACAACAAGAATAGACATAGCATGAGATAGAATCAATGAATCAAATCACATGAATAGATATCATGCAAACTAGACTCATCAAGTGAGCATAGACACAAAGAACACATGATATAAGAATACAAAGGCAAAATAGTCAAAAGGACTATGCAAGGACAACAATTAATAGAAATGAAATGCCAAGTAAAGTTGCCATTGAGTATATTCACCACAACAAAGTAAAATCCTAGCTTTACTGGCCTCCGGATACTCCAAATCTTGTATTCGCTCTCCCGTACCCTTTTCCTAGGTTCCTGAGTTTGGTGTCTCATTAGTTCAAATATAGTGGGTTTAAGCTCAATTTAGTGGTGTTTATTGTGTATTCAAATTGGTTCGATAGACTTTAAATCAATCTTCCTAAATCAGCCCCTAAAAACTAAATTAAGTTTTAATTTCAGTTCAACATTTTAAATGCACTTTTAGGCATGAAATGGTCGAGATATTGAAATCCTCCATCAGTACAATTATTGTTGGTTTCTCTCTTAGCTTTCAGGAAAGGTTTAGTTTACAAAATTCTGATTTAAAATGAAAGAGATATCGTGATTTTACTAAACAAAGGTCTAATTGCGATTTAATCCGACAAGCGGACTTAGAAAATCTATTTCTCCCAATCTATAGTTCCTAAAAATGTGATTTTTGGTCACCAGGCAGAAACTACACCCAAATACAACATGTTAAAAAATCAGCTCACTTGGATTAGTAGTTAGGGAGTTATGCCCTTAACAAGTTTAGTTTCAAAACTTTCTTTTTAATTCTAGTACCTATTTCTAGAGCATGTTTGGACATAAAAAAAATTTGAATCAAAATACCTTCATTTAAGCAAAGTTATTCCACTTTAAATAAGCTTTCAAATGCCACTGGTTTAGATCAATTTGGATCTAAAATGGGCAGATTATGAACAAATTACCCAGGTTGATTCCTAACACAATATGCAGAATTCTAGTTTTGGTGTTGCAACTTCAAAAATTCATATCTTTATGATTTCAAAACCAAATTAAGAACTTCAAAATAGCTGGATTATCAGCTTGAAATGAGAAATCTAAATATATAAATCAATTGCAAACACTCAATCATCTACCATATGAAATTAGCCTAAAACCAGAACTTGTTCTAATTTCAACTAAAATGATGTGTACCTAATTGATGTAGCACCCTAGCTTGAGAATTTCTCACCAACTCTCATGGATTCCTTCAACACCTTGATGATTCACTCATCTCCAGCAATTCCTTCTTCTTCTCCAGCAAAAATGAATGAGTGATTTGGTTTGCATGTTGTTTGATCACTAATATTATATATTAAGGTGATGTTCCTTCTTAGCCCTTGATCTCTATGGATTTATGTATCCGGAGGAACATCTAATGGTCCACCTCTTGCCATATATCCTACTAACTCCCACTATCTCAACCTCAAGTGACACCATTTCATTACTCACCTAGTTCCTAGATGTGCCAATGTGTATCTCTAGACTAATCATATGCTTTCTATTTAATTTACTCAACTATATGCCTTTAATTTGATTTACATCAACAAACACAACCATAGGCTTATAAGTAATTCCTTATTTCATATTAGTATTAAATAAGACTTACCAAAATGCTAACTACCCGGTTCTCCGGCTCGCACGCAACTCGAGGCGTGTCCCCGCTCTCGTCTCGACACCTACAACTGTACAAACCTACTTAGTAAGTCTACACAATACATAACACTAAGCACACATCAATACAAAAATATGATATACCTCGGCCACATGCCTCGGTCGGTGCAGTATCACAGTGTAGGTCCCACGTCAAGGGTCGATGATCGTGATTAAGGAATTAAAACGGGAGTTAGAGATTTGGGCCGTGACAAATATTCCCAACAAAATGAAAATTTCGTCCTCGAAATTAAGTTTAAGTTACAGTTTCTACCTGACTCGAATAGGTACGAGAACCTATCTCGCATGTAGTCCTCCCGCTCCTAAGTGAGTTTCGTGTCATCGTGGAACTGCATTGGACGAGTACCTTCGGGATGGACTTGCTCCTCAACTGTTGTACCTTCCGATCTAGGATCTGAATAGGCTGTTCCTCGTAAGAGATGTCCTCGCTCAGGTCAATCTGACTCAAGTCAACTGTCGGTCGCTTGCCTGCCTTCGATTCGGCTAGTCGATGCATCGAAATGTGGAACACTGGATGGACCCCTGACATCTGTGGAGGCAATTCAAGCTCGTATGCCACTTTCCCGACCCGTTTCTTAATCATGAAAGGCCCGATATACCTCGATGCAAGCTTGCATTTTACCCCAAATCTCTGAAGACCCTTCCGATGGGAAACCTTTAAATAGACAAAGGCTCCCTCAGAATAAGCGAGATCACCGCGATACTTATCTGCATATATCTTGTATCTCTACTATGCTCCTCTGAGTCTCTGACAGATCAGTTTGATTTTTTCTGTGTGGTCAACAACAATTTCAGGCCCCACTATCTCCCGGTCCTCTGGCTCAGCCCAACACGACGGCGAGCGACACGGTCTGCCATACAAAGCCTCAAATGGCACCATCTCAATGCTAGCCTGATAACTGTTGTTGTAAGTGAACTCACACAACGGTAGGTACTCCGCCCAAGATCTGCCAAACTCCTGCACGTATGCCCACAACATGTACTCGAGGACTTGAATCAATCTCTCAGTCTGCCCGTCGGTCTGAGGGTAGAAAGTCGTACTGAACTGTAGGCGCGTACCGTACTGCTCTTGCATACTTCGCCATATCATGGACGTATACGTAGCATCTCGGTCTGACATGATCGTCAATGGTACCCCGTGCAGCCTGATAATCTATTTCTCGAACAGGACGCTAAGCTGATCGAACGTGTAATGCGATGCCACTGGTAGGAAATGAGCAGACTTCGTCAGTCTGTCAATTATCACCTAGATTGAATCATGTCTCATCACGGTCCTTGGCAGTCCTCTGACAAAATCCATAGAGATGACTTCCCACTTCCATCGAGTAATGGGAGGTGGCTGTAGTAATCCCTCGGGTCTGCGATGCTCGGACTTCACTTGCTGACAGATACCACAGTTCTTGATGAATCTAGACACGTCTGCCTTCATCCCAGGCCACTAGAAATGTCTCCTTATGTCGTGGAACATCTTAGTCCTGCCTAGATGTACGGTAAATCTGGAATGGTGCGACTCCTGAAGGATCTCATCTCTCAGCTCCGGTACCTTTGGTATCCACAACCTGCCCCGGTATCTCGGACACTGATCTGTCGTCTCTGCCCAATCTGTACACTCTGCACTTTGCGCTAACTCGCTGAATCTCGAGTACAACCGGTCATTCTTCTGACCCTCTAACACTCGCTGTGTAGACATGGTCTGTAGTCTCACCTATGCGCAAATCATCACCTGAGTATCGGTAGGAACCTATGTCTAACATGCTGTCGCCGCTGCCTCGAGTAATCCGTACTCATTCATCATGTGACATCTGACCACCTCAGCATCTCTAGTCGGTCTCCTACTCATCGCATGTGCGACTACGTTCGCTTTTCCTGGTGATACTCTAAGAAAAAGTCGTACTCCTTCAAGAACTCCAACCATCTGCGCTGTCTCATGTAATGGCCCAATTTGCATGTACAATCAAAATTCTTCGTACTGACAATGCTTTAGAATACCGTGATTCTGTCATTCTTCAGTTTCTTAAACTGTAAGGTACCATTGTTCAACGTTCCTGCCCGTACACCTCTCAAAAAAATGGTCGAGCTGAAAGGAAACATCGACATATCATAGACTCTGAACGTGCCTAACTTCTCTCTTCATCTTGTCTTGAAAATTTTTGGGGTGAAGCCACTTTAAATTGTGTCCATACCATTAATCGACTCCCCACACCAGTGTTAAAAACATCTCTCATGTTGAACGATTATATGGTACACCGCTTGACTATTCTAATCTTCGGGTTTTTGGTTGTGCATGTTTCATTCTTCTTAACCCCCCTGAACATACCAAACTTGAACGGCGTGCTCGTCTGTGTTGTTTTCTCGGGTATGAAATTTAGCATAAGGGCTATAGGTGTTGGGACCCTCTTACTCGGCGATTACGCATCTCCAAACATGTTACTTTTTGGGAAAATACCATGTTCTCCACCCTATCCAAGTTCGACAGTTCCTTATCATGTACTCAACCGTTTTTAACTAACTCGTCTATCGAGCTTTTCCCATCTTCTGTTGTAGGTACTCCAGATGAGCTCAATGATCATGATCCTATTCCAACACCCGTCGTCAACGAATCTGGCCCCTCTAATACTCATGTTCCTGCACCTGTTCCCCCACGTCGTTCTGAACGGGTAACTGAACCCCCATCTTACCTCAAAGATTATCATTGTTTATTTGCTATTTCTTCTTTACATGAGCCTTCCTCCTATCGAGAGGCTAGTTCTGACCCCTTTGGCAGCAAGCAATGTCAGAAAAATTGTGTGCATTAGAGAGACTCATATTCGGGACTTAGTGGATCTGCCCTCTGGCAAGACTCCAATTAGATACAAATAGATTTACAAGATAAGAACTCGCTCTGATGGCTTTATTGAGCGGTATTTGTAATGGCCTAAAAATTTTAACTGTGTTTATGTCTTTACACAGGCTCAATGACCCGTACTGTGGGACCCATACCGTGATGTGTCCGTTTACCGAGGCAAGGGCCGAGGTACATTTTATATTTGCGGTGATGTATGCCTAGTGTATTGTATTTGTGTAGACTATTAAGTTAATTTCTACTGGTGTGTGGTATCGAGACGAGTGGGGACGTACCTCGAGTCGCATGTCGACGTGGGAACGAGGTAGCGGCATAGTGGGGTAAGGTTACTTTATTTGACTAAAATGTGAATTTATTTGGGAATGTGTGGTTGCAATGTGGCCACATGAACCTTTAATAAGTAAATGGCATATAGTTCGGCAAATAAAACGTGAGGCATTGGATGTGCATCGAGACACGCATTCACCCATCATGAGGCAAGGTGTTACATTTTATAGTCACTCACAAGTGACTTAGGGGATAAGTGAGGCAATGTGCTCCATAATATGAGCCTTGGAATACGTGTGCACACCAAGATCTAATGCTAAGGTTTAAACATACATTATATAAATAAGTGATTATCTTCTTATCCCCATCACCTCACCTAAAAAAAAAAAAAAAAAACAGAGACAATCGGGAATGGAGAAGAGAAGGAAAAAAATCGTTGTGGAGGTGGAGGAGAAGGAGAAGGAGAGAACCCGAGCCGAACCAAGGTGAGGGTGTTGTTTCAGTTATGGAGTGGAGTGGTGACGGTGGGGTGTTTGGAGGGAGCTCGGGAGAGTCGTCTCCCCTCCCTACACGAGCTGGGGTAGATCGCCAACCCCAGCTCGTGACCAAAACAAAACAGAAGAAAAAAAATTTGTTATCTCTTCAACGAACCAGGGAAATCGTTGGGGAAGATGAAGCCCAAACGAGCCGGGCCAAGAACTTGGACCAGGCTCGGCCCATAGGGAAAAATTGGAAAACAATTCCAGAAAATAGGGAAAATTTTCAAAAAAAATTATTTCGACTACATAAATAGAAAATAATGAATTTCTATGAAAAATAAAATATTTGGAATTTCGGACGAGCATTTTTCGGGGGTTTTATTGGAAAAGAATTTTAGAAAAAATAGGGAAAATTTTTGAAAAATTATATTTTGACAACATCAATAGAAAATAATGAATTTCTATGAAAAATAGAATATTTGGAATTTCGAACGAGTATTTTTCGGGGGGTTTTACCTCGAAAAACGCGAAATGGGCCGATTGGCTGAAAATAAAAAAAATGTTAGCAACTTGTCTCGACTTCGATTTAGCATAAAGTGCTACATTATTAAAGGGAACTAAAGGGAGAACTCAGGCGTTTGGGCACGCACTTCAAAGTGTCGAGGGATCGGATAGACTAGGACAAGCGTGTGAATTGTAAGTACAACTGTGAGAATTTTATATTTCATTTCATTCATCTTTGTTGATTTATTGGTCTCTTGGTAGACATTACTACTTGAACTCGCACATCATGTTGTTCTTGTATCTATTCATGGGTGAATATTGTGACATGATGCCTTGTGAATTGTTTCATTGACTCTGATTCCTACACTTGATGTCATTCTTGAAAAGATTGATGAAAAACATGCTAATGAAATAATTTGGACTTAATTGGACTTGTGTTCGATTTCTTTTGGGCTTTGTAGCCTAACTTGTTTTGGAATCCTAGAATTTTGGAATTATTTGTCTTTGAAAGTAAAGTAGGGATTATCTAGTGTCCATTGCACGAGAGATGCGCGGTTCACGGGGACATGGGTCTACCGGGGTTCCGGCACTCACCACTACACTTGCGCGGCACACGGGTTATGGGACTCGGGGTGGTCGACAAGCATATGATTGATGTTGTAAAGCTTAGTGCGCAGCTCCGCTATTTGTGTGAGATATGTTGAGCGCAGCTCGATATAGTAGTGGGAAAGGTTAGGTGATAGTTCTCACCGCCGACCGGACGTATATCATCTCGACTTAGCATGTGTCTGTCTCTACATTTTTAACTGTGGTATTTATTTGCATTACTTGTTTCAGCAATTTATTTCGCTACTTTATGCTTTTAAATACCATTCGTTTATTTTGGACTTGTGGCATATAATTTTCGAGTTAGTATTTAACTATCACTATACTCACCGTCTAGTTTGTGACGGTGGGTGTAGGTCCGTCGAGAAGCAGTAGACCGGGGAAGGAGAAGATCAGCGACTTCCTCTGAGCAGTTCGGCGACTCTCCTCACTCATTTGTATGTCTCGACTTTTGTTGTATTATTATTATGTCATTTTGGGTTGTACATTGGGTTGAGTGAATGATGTTGTCTTTTCTTGGTTTTCCAAACTTATGAATTTTTGGATAATGAATGCTTTTGCTTAAGGATAATGGAATTGGAATTACCTTTAAATTGGATAATATATCAATACATGGATTTGGAGGAATATAGGGACGAAAGGCTAACTAATACGTACTTAAGTCTTAGGTGATTTGGATTAAGACTTGATTACGGGATTAGGCCGGGCGGTGCCCTGTTTAGTAGTTGGGGCCGTCACAGTTGGTATCAAAGCGTAGGTTAGAGACCACCATGCATAAAATACAAACCTTAGTTGTGGAAACCAAATACGCATTGCCTAGATACCATTAGTTGGGATATGAGTGACAGTGAGATTGGGGATTTCTTATATGTCCTTGTTAATCGCTAGATTTATATATCTACTTATGCGCTATGTCACGTCGAAGCTTATTCGCGTTCGCTCCCATTGGAGACCCTGATAGCTGATACACGCGGGGGAGGTGATGCAGAGCCTAGTGGCAGTTCACCTCCTACTATAGCGGAGGATTTACAGCGACTGTCTGATCGAGTGACAGCTCAGGGCCAGCAGTTGACTGATTTCATTGATATGATGACCGCTCGTTTTGCTTCACCAGCATCGACATCAACTCCTACGACTGTTACACCGATTGTCCAAGCTCCGGTACTTCCTACTGCAGCCTTAGCAGAGCCGATAGCCATGACCGCACCAGTGGTGGAGACAGTTAAGGCAGTACCGTCTCCCACGCCCGATCTTTCAGCACTTCAGTAGAAGTTCAGCTGGTTAAAGACTTCATCAGACTCAAACCAGTTTATTACGATGGAGTCAAGGATTTTCAGAAGATTGAGAAATGGATCTTGTCTCAAGAGAAGCTTCATCGGGTACTGAGGATTGATGATAGGCTTCGGGCAGAGATCTCACATATACTCTCTCGAGAGATGCCGACGTGTTGTGGCGTATGAAAGTGGCCACTCACGGAGAGTTCGAGACATGGGATGCTTTCAAGCAGAAGTTCTATCAACAGTATTTTCCGCCTTCAGTCATGAAGAGATAGATGAGATAGTTTATGGATTTGAGAAAGGGGCCAGAGGTGCCTGTGATACAGTACATGGATCGATACGATTATCCGCGCCAGTTTGGTGGGGACTGGGTGAAAGATGAGTCTGATGATGTATATTACTTCGGTGATGGACTTAGATCCGATATTGGGTATTACGTTGTTAGTTCATGCGCGAGAACACTCACCGAGATCCATGAACGAGCCCTAGCGCATGAAACATATTATTTGGGCAGAGTTGCTAACGGTAGAGCATCGGGTCCAGTGCTATCTGCAAAACAGGCCATGAAATGTGAGAGGAGAAGACAAAGGGATAAGGGAGCAAGGGGATGGAAACGAGGATCTCATGGTTCGGGGACAGCTACGCACCCACTGGCTGTGCCTCTTGTATCATTCATTGCTCCAGCAAAGAGCACAGTGGGCAGACTTCCCTTGCCACCTCCCATCAGACCAGCCTTACCAGCTCCTATTATTCTTGCACTTCCCACCCCACAGGCTTCACGGCAGCAGCCGCGGGGTGGCAAAGGTCGAGGCAGAGGCAGAGGTCGAGATACGAGACAGAGACCGGAACAGGTACAGAGACAGGGTCAGTATCATGCACAGAGCCAGTCTCAGATTCAGGGTCGCGCAGACAGTTGACATGCTACAGATGTGGACAGGTCGGACACATCGTGAGAGAGTGCCCGCATCCTGCAGTAGTGTACGCACAACATGCCCGAGATGAGGTTCACATGGTAGCCCAGCCAGACGCTGTATCTTCAACTGTCATGATGCATAGGTCACTGTGCCTTTCTCTTGCATCAAAACACGACCTAAACTCATATGAAAAGCATCTGTGTACACCGTGAAACCCTTTCCAGCCTCTGGCAATATCAGCACTGGTGTGGTAGTCAACAATTTCTTCGGTTGAGCAAATGCCTCATCGCATTCCTCAGACCAATGAAACTTAACGTCTTTCTGGGTCAACTTGGTCATCGGTGAAGTGATATTCGTAAATCAGTGACGTCGGTGCTGGCCAATCCAAAATCGCCTGAATCTTTGTTGGATCTGCAACAATACCTGCTGCTCCAACAATATGATCCAAAAATTTGACTTTAGACAACCAAAATTCACACTTACCGAATTTGGCATATAGTATGTGCTCCCTTAAAGTGTGCAACGTCGAGGACGAGATAGTTCCAGACCAGGGCAGAGACAGGCATCAACACAGGCCCAGGATCGGATGCAGGGTCAATCTAGAGCAGTCACTTGTTTACGATGTGACCAGGTTGGACATGTGATTCGAGACTGTCCACAGCCAGTGATAGTGATTCCAACACAAGACGCTACACGGAAACTCATTTAGGGTATGGTTTCCATTTGTGGTCATCAAGCTTATGTTTTATTTGATTAGGGTTCTACAGTTTCTTTCATTTATGGTCGCATGGTCGGCATGTTAAGGTTGAAACCGGTTAGTGTCAGTAGAACTAGCTTGTTAACTGTAGGTGGTATCATAATTGGTAGGTGTTTATATGTTTAAATAAGGCTGACTAGTTGCTTGTTAGGTCCTATAGGGGAGATTAGGGCTTACTTAAGGGATTGGACCGGGCGATGCTCTTATTTGGAGAAGGGGTCGTCACACCGACGCTACATGATGTCTTATTGAGGGTACGGTTTCTATTTGCGATCGAGATTTATATGTTTTATTTGATTCTGGATCTACCATATCATTTATTGTTGGTTGCATGATATACATCCTAGGGTTGAAACCTGTTGGGCTTAGCGTACATTTGATATTGAGTATTGCAATCGGGGATAGAGTTTACCCTAATAGTATTGTGGAGAAATGTCTTATCGAGATAGATGGAATAGAGCTACCTGCTGATTTTAGAGTCCTCGAATATTTGGAGTTCGACGCGATTTTTGGAATGGACTGGTTAGCTGCATACCACGCTCATATCGACTGTTTCAGCAAGATAGTGATATTTGAGATCCTAAGACGTGCGCCATTCACTTATAAAGGTAGTGCACCGAGGACTGTAGGAACGAGAGGTCGACCTGCAACTAGTGAGGAGATTGAAGCATTGATTTCGTTGTACATTGTACCAGAGAGTCAAGGACCTAGGTTGGAAGATATACCGATTGTTAGAGAGTTTCCTGATGTTTTTCCAGAGGATTTACCTGGTTTACTGCTGCTGCGAGAGATCGATTTCATTATCGAGTTGGTGTCAGGTATGAAACCGATTTCCATACCACCATACCGGATGGCACCACGAGAGCTAGAAGAGCTGAAGACTCAGCTTCAAGATTTAGTACAGAAAGGATTCATCACATTTTCTATGTCGTATGGTACGTTGAGACTTTGTATCGACTATCGACAATTGAACAAAGTCACAATTAGAAACAAATATCCACTCCCGAGGATAGATGATTTATTTGATCAGCTGAGTTGAGCACAATTTTTCTCCAAGATAGACCTACGATCAGGGTATCATTAGCTTAGGATCGAGGAAGAGGATATGTCCATTACAGCTTTCAGCACCAGATATGGACATTTTCAGTTCACAGTCATGCCGTTTGGGCTAACCAATGCTCCAGCAGTGTTTATGGATCTGATGCATCGTGTTTTCAGACCGTTTCTTGACCGTTTCGTGATAGTCTTCATCGATGATATACTGGTATACTCGAAGACGAGGAAGGACACGAACAACACCTCATAGAGACGTTGCAGATTTTGAGGGAGCATAGATTATACACCAAATTCAGTAAATATGAATTCTGGCTGTCAGAGGTCAAGTTTCTGAGGTATGTTGTCGGAGCAGCAGGGATATCAGTGGATCCAGCCAAAATTCAGGCGATTATCGACTGGCCAGCACTGACTTCAGTGACTAAGATCAGAAGTTTTCTGGGTTTGGCACGGTATTATCGCCGATTCGTGAAGGATTTTTTGAAAATCTCTTCACCAATTACTAAATTGACTCAGAAAGACGTGAGATTTCATTGGTCTGAGGAATGTGAGGAGGCATTCGCTCAGCTGAAGAGGTTATTGACTACTATGCCACTATTAGTGTTACTAGAGGTTGGACAATGATTCTCCATCTATACTGATGCTTCCCACAAACTGGGCCCCGCCCGGCCTAAGCCTACGTGGACCCCCGAGCCAGTCTCGCAAGGTCAACGCATACCTAGTCAGCCTTCCAATCCATCATTATAAGTAAATTCACAATTTTAAGTTGAGTTATAAGTATTTTTCAATTTAGCGGAAGCAATTATACATTAAATAACTCAACAATAATCGTAAAAGAGTGGGACAACCTAATTGTGGAACCCTACATAAATATATCATCATCAGAGGAGAGTAAATACAAGATATACAAAAGCTTCATCTAGCTATGGAGCCTTCCCTTTGCTAGACCGTAGATCTGCACTCAGTTAAACCCAAGAATGATGAGCCCAGGTAAGTAACGCCAGTAGGACATATATACAGCATTGCGAAATAACTAAATCACTCGAATTCATGTAAGTAGAAAGAAATGAACAGGTAACACATAAATATAAAAGACTGTAAACAAATCAAGCGATAAGTGAGGCCAAATAGAAAGGAGTCCCGACCAAAAGGTCGTTGAGTCGCGGCAAAAGCTCAGCAGACTCGGGTTCAGGACGAGACACCTGCCTCCTAGCCCTAACCCTTGCGACTATGAGATATCCACAGACCCAGATAAGTGCCCCCAACGTACACTCAATTGGGAGATATCGACGACGTCCAGATAAGAGCTCATATCACAGATAAATAGTACCATGACTCACTTGCCAATGGACCATTCCACGCAATAGCACTTTCAAGGATATATATCAAAGCAATGAACAACAATATCAAAGCAATGAAAGTACTGTACAATTTCCTAGCTGGTTTACTTACCTCGAGAAATCCTCCTCAAGACGTCCCGCTCAGGCCTCAATATGCGCACCCGGCTCCCGACTATAGCCTCCTAAGTCCCTGGTGTCCATTTATATCGTTTAGAGCTAAGTTACTAAGTCATACAAATCACAACCAAATTAATTGAAGTAACCCTCACCATGGCCTTCAATGGAGGTCTCCAATCCAAAACCAATTTGACTCCATCGCGTCGTCGAAGTCACGACGCCTTGTCCACCCTTGTTGTCTCGTCGAGGATCGATCGGCCCGGCAACGCGCCACCGCGCCGTTGCTCCACGCCGTTAACCGCACCGCCGCGCGCCACGCGCCATTGCTATGCGCAGCAGCCGGCGGCGTTGCGGTGCGTGCGCGTCGCGCCTTCGAGACATCTTGTTTCTCTCGCGGCGTCCCTTCCTCGCTCTCGCCGGCGTCCTCGTGATGCCCGCGCCACCTCTGGCGCTGGAATAGTCGTCCGCTGCTTTCGTCGCTGCACCGGGAACCTCTGTCAGCGCTGCTAATTCGCCGCTGCTGCTGCTGCTGGAGTCGCGCTGATCGGTTGTCCGCGCCTTCCGCTGCCGCGGCTGCTCGCCTGGCCGGCTCCGATCTCGGTGGAGTTGCTGGCTCATGCTCCCTCCACCTCCCCACTCTCCGCCATCTCTCTCTCTCTTCCTCTCTCTCTCAACCGCGTCTCTCTCTCTCAATCTCTTTCTTTCTCTCCCTCTCCACTGTGTGTCTCTCTCTCTTTCCCTTTCTCTCCCTCATCTTTTTCTTTCTCTTTCTCCCTCTTATCCGATCTCTCTCCTTCTTTCTTTGTTTCTTCTTGAGGAAGAAAACAAATGTGTCCTCGAGATACGTGCGGAGCGGAACTCGAGGCACATCAAAAATATATTTATTCAAATGCTTTCCTTAAAAATTGGTCAGCGCGCATCTCGAGGCACCATAAATATTAACACCACTACCACCTCATTTCACAATCTCGACACTTGCGCCACACGCATCACGAGGCGCATCAAATCTATATTTTTTTTAACGTGACCACATTAAAACCACTATAGCCACATTAAGCCGCTACCTCGGTCCCACGTCGGCACGCGACTCGAGGCGCGTCCTCATTCGTGTTTCGGCTCACCAAATTCCTCGCGTATACCAACTATTAAAACAACTCAACAATTAGCACTAGAATCTCAAATTGGATATTACAAAATAATACACACATCAAAGAAAAATATCATACCTCGGTGTCTCCACCCGAGATTCGGACATACGTATTCCGACGAATGGATCCCACATACGACCCTGACCTGGTACGTGACACAAGTTAAATTTTTGGGCCGTTACAGTCTTCCCAACGAATTAGAATTTCGTCCTCGAAATTAAAGCAATTCTCAAAGGAAGATAGTGTGTTATGCGTGACGACCCAAGGCCATACCCGCCCAAGGTCATACCCTCATCTTACTCTGTAGGGTTGGGCTCCTCCGCGACAAGCTGGGCTCCTCCGTGACGAGCTGGGCTCCTCCGAGACCTCCAAGCAAAGAACACACCATCTGTCTCCTCCCATCAATATATGCCAGGGCAACATCCTCGCACCATATATTGGAATACAAATGAACATATTAGTCCCATGATCCACCGTCACTAACATACTCATATCCGCAGTATGTCCGCGAGAATGTAAATCAATTTCTCTGACTGTCCGTTAGTCTCCCTAGTCTAGTGGGTTTCAAACCCAACTCATCGACTAAGCGACCAGAAATAAAACTTAAAGTTAAGGGTAGCAGTCGGATCTGGCTCGACAACAGCATGAATGTGCTATCGGCTCTGCTGTGGCTACCCTATGCCCAATCGTAGACACGTATTGGCGAAGTGACCTGGCTGTTCACACTCCCAACAAGTACGCTGATATCCCCGATCCAGATGGAACACTTTGTCCCCGTCCATACCTCTGCCTCTGACCACTGCCTCTGCCACTTTCCTCAGTCCTCTGATACGATGTCGCTGAGAACCTAACGATGCTGGCAGTTGTGGTGTGCAAATATAACTCTGTACTGGAGCATATGGTATTGGCGACATATGCGCAGTAGGAGGTGGAGATGCAACAGACCCCATACTATAAGCTCGATCTCTCAACCTCCACTGTCTAGGTCTCGTCCTCCTCCCGTCACCACTCGATCTGACATCTGGCTATGCTGGTGGTGGAGCTACGTCTACTGTACCAGTGCGCGTGCTCAGAAAAGTCTCACTGGCCAAACTCCTC
Source organism: Stephania cephalantha (assembly GCA_039657325.1). NCBI lineage: Eukaryota > Viridiplantae > Streptophyta > Magnoliopsida > Ranunculales > Menispermaceae > Stephania > Stephania cephalantha. Next base: position 48,609,047 of record CM077573.1, read on the forward strand.
TCATACGCCTCTTGTAAAGTTCCTGGAGCTGTAGTCGCCATCATAGAACTCGATCTTACCCAATAGGTCGTTCATGAAGTAGTAGGCCTGTTCAGTGTCCGTATCAGCTATGCTTCCGGCATAGTCCATCAACTACAAATATCGGCCCATATACTTCATCACAGTCTTGTCAGCCGCCTGTCGGATGTTCACAAACTCGGTCCTCTTCATATTTCTGACCGCGTGTGGGAAATACTTTTGATTGAACCTCTCCTTGAATTCAGCCCAGTCCTTGGGTTTCCCCTTCGTAGCCACCATGCTACGCCACCACACATCAGCCTATCAGAACAACGAAGCTGATGAGATGCTCGGCCTCATATGCACTGGTGTGGCCAAGACGTCATGAATCTTCTCGTGACTCCTCATAAACTTCTCTACTGCTCCGAGATCCGTATCACCGTGAAACTTCACCAGGTGATGTCGCTGAAACTCGCGAGACTGCCTCGCCTCAGCTGTCGCTCGAGTGCTCCCATCAGTGGGCGTGCTCAGTGTATCATCTGCGGGTGTCTCCGGTGTTGGAGGTACTATCTCAGCCTGAACATGTGCCTCCTCGACCACTGCAGGTCCTGCCTAAACTGGAAGTGCTGCAATTGGGTCATGAACTGTAGAAGCACTCCCAATCTGAGTAACTGGATCTGCTGACGTGAAAGGTGATGTTGTCGCCTGAGCCCTCAGTACTCGAAGGATCTCTTGAAGCTGTCGACTCTCTGATACCAACTGTGACGACCCCGGTTCCCACAACCAATTCCGGCCGCCCGCCTAAGCCCACGTGGACCGCCGAGCCAGTCTCGTAAGGTCAACGCAGACCTAGTCAGCCTTCCAATCTATCATTATAAGTAAATTCACAATTTTAAGTTGAGTTATAAGTATTTTTCAATTTAGCGGAAGCAATTATACATTAAATAACTCAACAATAATCGTAAAAGAGTGGGACAACCTAATTATGGAACCCTGCATAAATATATCATCATCAAAGGAGAGTAAATACAAGATATACAAAAGCTTCACCTAGCTATGGAACCTTCCCCTTGCTGGACCGTAGATCTACACTCAGTCAAACCCAAGAATGACGAGCTCAGGTAAGTAACGCCAGTAGGACATATATACAGCATTGCGAAATAACTAAATCACTCGAATTCATGCAAGTAGAAAGAAATGAACAGGTAACGCATGAATATAAAAGACTATAAACAAATCAAGCGATAAGTGAGGCCAAATAGCAAGGAGTCCCGACCAAAAGGTCGTTGAGTCACGGCAAAAGCCCAGCAGACTCGGGTTCAGGACGAGACACCTGCCTCCCAACCCTAACCCTTGCAACTATGAGATATCCACAGACCCGGATAAGTGCCCCCAACGTACACTCAATTGGGGGATATCGACAGCGTCCAGATAAGAGCTCATATCACAGATAAACAGTACTATGACTCACTTGCCAATGGACCACTCCATGCAATAGCACTTTCATGGATATATATCAAAGCAATGAACAACAATATCAAAGCAATGAAAGTACTGTACAATTTCCTAGTTGGTTTACTTACCTCGAGAAATCACAAATCGTCCTCAAGACGTCCTCTCATGCCTCAATATGCGCACCCGACACCCGACTATAGCCTCTTAAGTCTCTGGTGTCCATTTATACCTTTTAGAGCTAAGTTACTAAGTCATACAAATCACAACCAAATTAATTGAAGTAACCATCACAATGGCCTTCAATGGAGGTCTCCAATCCAAAATCCATTTGAATCTATCGCGTCGTCGAGCTTCGTCGAAGTCACAACGCCTTGTCCACCATTGTTGTCTCGTAGGGGATCGATCGGCCCGACAACGCGCCACCGCGCCGTTGCTCCACGCCGTTCATCGCGTCGCTGCCATCACCGCTGCTGCGCCACTACCGCTGTCGCGTCGCTGCATTGCGCTGCTGCATGCTTGCGCGCTTGCAGATTGCGATTGCACCATTCTTTGAGACACCGTTTCTCTCGCGGCGTCCTCGTGTGATACCCGCGCCACCTCTGGCGCTGGAATCGCCGTCCGCGCGTCTCGCTGCCGGTCCGTCGCCGCACTGGAACCTCCGTCCGTGTTGCTAATCCGCCGCTGCTGCTGCTGAGTCATGTTGATCGGTTGTCCGCGCTTCGCGCCTGCCGTGCGCTTCGCTTTGCCGCACCGATCTCGCTGGAGTTGCTTGGCCCGTGCTCCCTCCACCTCGCCACTCTCCGCCATATCTCTATCTCTTCCTCTCTCTCTCCACCCGCGTCTCTCTCTCTCTCTCTCTCTTTTTTCTCTCTTTCTCTCCCTCTCCACCGTGTCTCTCTCTTTCTTTCCCTCTCTCTCCCTCCTCTTTTTCTTTCTCTCTCTCCCTCTTATCTGATCTCTCTCTCTCTCTCTCTCTCTCTCTCTCTATTTCTTTGTTTCTTCTTGAGGAAGAAAACAAATGTGTCCTCGAGATTCGTGCAGAGCGGAACTCTGAGCACATCAAAAACATATTTATTCAAATGTTTTCCTTAAAAATTGGGCAGCGCGCATCTCGAGGCACCATAAATATTGACACCACTACCACCTCATTTCACAATCTCGACACTCGCGCCACACGCATCACGAGGTGCATCCAATGAATTTCTTTTTAACGTGACCACATTAAAACCACTATAGCCACTATAGCCACATTAAACCGCTACCTCGATCTCAAGTCGGCACGCTACTCGAGGCGCGTCCCCGTTCGTGTTTCGGCTCACCAAATTCCTCGCGTATACCAACTCGTAAAACAGCTCAACAATTAGCACTAGAATCTCAAATTGGATATTACTAAATAATACACACATCACAGAAAAATATCATACCTCGGTGTCTCCACCCGAGATTCGAACATTTGTATTCCGACGAATGGATCCCACATACGACCCTGACCTGGCACGTGGCACAAGTCAAATTTTTGGCTCGTTAAAGGTATAGTAGCATATGCACCCAGACAATTGAATGTACATGAGAAGAATTATCCTACGCATGACTTAGAGCAGGCAGAAGTAGTGTTTGTGTTGAAGATATGGAGACATTATCTGTATAGAGAGACATTTACACTCTTTACTGATCATAAGAGTTTGAAGTATCTCTTCACACAGAAGGATCTGAATATAAGGCAGCGCAGATGGTTAGAATTTCTGAAAGATTACGACTTTTCCTTGGAATATCATCCGGGAAAATCGAATGTAGTCGCTGATGCACTGAGTAGGATACCTGTTGGAGATGCGGATGTTCCTACTGAAACTCGAGTTGAGATTTGTGCGCAGATGAGAGTACAGACTGTATTTACACAGAGAGTGGCGGAGGGTCAGAGGACCGACAGGTTGTACTCCAGGTTTAGTGAGTTAGCGCAGAGTGCAGATTGTGTTGATTGGACGGAGACGTCTGACCAGTCCTTGCACTTCAGAGGTAGACTGTGGATATCGTCAGTACCAGAGCTGAGAGAGGAGATTATTCAGGAGTCACACCGTTCCCGATTCGCTATTCATCCAGGTAGGACCAAGATGTACGACAACATGAAGAGGCATTTTTGGTGGTCTGGGATGAAAGTGGATGTGTCAACGTGTATTAGGAACTGTGGGATCTGTCAGTAAGTGAAGGCTGAACATCGCACACCTGGAGGATTGCTACAGCATCTTCCCATCCCACGGTGGAAGTGGGAAGACATTGTTATGGATTTTGTGAGAGGATTGCCGAGAACAAAGTCTGCTCATTTTCTACCAGTGGCCGCACATTATACGTTTGATCAGTTGAGTATACTGTTTGAGCAGGAGATTATTAGACTGCATGGGGTACCAGTGACTATTACGTCAGACAAAGATGCTATGTATACGTCCAGAATGTGGCGGAGTACGCAGGAGGAGTATGGTACGCGCCTACAGTTTAGTACGGCTTTTCATCCTCAGACTGACGGGCAAACTGAGAGATTGATACAGGTTCTCGAGGATATGTTACGGGCGTGCGTCTTGGAGTTTGGCAGATCATGGGAGGAGTACCTACCGTTATGTGAGTTTGCATATAACAACAGTTATTAGGTCAGTATTGAAATGGCACCTTTTGAGGCTTTGTATGGTAGACCGTGTCACTCGCTATCGTGTTGGACTGAGCCAGAGGACAGAGAGACCGTAGGGCCTGAGATTGTTGTCGATCACACGGAGAAGGTATGAATGATTCGTTAGAGACTCAAGGGAGCCCAGGATCTACAGAAGAAGTATGCAGACAGATATCACGGTGATCTCACGTACACCGATGGATCCTTTGTCTATTTAAAGGTTTCCCCTCGGAAGGGTCTTCAGAGGTTTAGAGTGAAAAGTAAACTCGCACCGAGATTTATCGGACCTTTCAGAATTAAGGGAAAGGTTGCGTATGAGCTTGAGCTACCTCCACAGTTGTCAGACGTTCATCCAGTGTTTCATATATCCATGCTTCGATTAGCTGAGTCGAGAGCAGGTGATCGTCTGCTTGTAGATTTGAGCCAGATAGACTTAACTGAGGATATGCCATACGAGGAGCAGCCTGTTCAGATCCTAGATCAAAGGGTACAATAGTTGGGAAATAAGTCTATCTCAAAAGTACTTGTCAAGTGAAAGTTTCATGATGATACATAACTCACTTGGAAACGGGAGGACTATATGCGAGATAGGTTTCCGTACCTCTTCGAGTAAGGTATACATGTTGGTTCGATTTTTAAATTTCGAGGACGAAATTTTCATTGGTTGGGAAGAGTTGTAACGGCCCAAAATCTCTAATTGTGTTTATGTCTTTACACAGGCTCAATGACCAGTACTGTGGGACCCACACCGTGATGTGTCCGTTTACCGAGGCAAGGGCCGATGTACATTTTATATTTGTGGTGATGTATGCCTAGGGTATTGTATTTGTGTAGACTATTAAGTTAATTTTCTACGGGTGTGTAGGTTTCGAGACAAGCGGGGATGTGCCTCGAGTCGCTTGTCGACGTGGGACCGAGGTAGCGGCATAGTGGGGTAAGGTTACTTTATTTGACTAAAATGTGAATTTATTTGGGAATGTGTGGTTGCAATGTGGCCACATGAACCTTTAATAAGTAAATGGCCTATAGTTCGACAAATAAAACATGAGGCATTGGATGTGCATCGAGACACGCGTTCACCCATCATAAGGCAAGGTGTCACATTTTAGAGTCACTCACAAGTGACTTGGGGACAAGTGGGGCAATGTGCTCCATGTGATGAGCTTCGGGATACGTGTGCACACCAAGATCTAAGGCTAAGGTTTAAACATACATTATATAAATAAGTGATTATCTTTTTATCTCCGCCACCTCACCAAAAAAAAAAAAAAACAGAGACAATCGGACGAGGAGAAGAGAAGGAAAAAAATCGCCGTGGAGGTGGAGGAGAAGGAGAAGGAGAGAACCCGAGCCGAACCAAGGTGAGGGTGTCGTTTCAGTTATGGAGTGGAGTGGTGACGGTGGGGTGTTTGGAGGGAGGTCGGGAGCTTGGGAGCTCCTATGCTCCCGATGAAGGAGACGACTCGGGAGAGTCGTCTCCCCTCCCTACACGAGTTGGGGTGGATTGCCAACCCCAGCTCGTAACCAAACAAACTAGAAGAAAAAAAAATTGTTATCTCCCCAACGAACCAGGGAGTACGTTGAGGAAGATGAAGCCCAAACGAGCCGGGCTAAGAGCCTGGGCCAGGCTCGGCCCAAGGGGCGAGCCAAGCCCAATGCCTTTGCCAGGGTCGGGTCGGCCCAAACAGGTCGACCCGACCCAGAACAAAAAAAAAAAAAAAAAAGAATAGAAGAGAAGAGAAAGAAAGAAAAAAAATTGGAAAAAAAATCCATAGAATAGGGAAAATTTTCGAAAAATTATATTTGGACAACATAAATAGAAAATAATGAATTTATATGAGAAATAAAATATTTGGAATTTCGGACGAGCATTTTTCGGGGGTTTTATTGGAAAAGAATTTCAGAAAATAGGGAAAATTTTGAAAAATTATATTTCGACAACATCGATAGAAAATAATGAATTTCTATGAAAAATAAAAATATTTGGAATTTCTGACGAGCATTTTTCGGGGATTTTACCTCGAAAAACGCGAAATGGACCGATTGGCTGAAAATAAAAAAATGTTAGCAACTTGTCTCGACTTCGATTTAGCCTAAAGTGCTACATTATTAAATGTTAGGGAACTAAAGGGAGAACTCATGCGTTTGGAACGCACTTCGAAGTGTTGAGGGATCGGATATACTAGGACAAACGTGTGAATTGTAAGTACAACTGTGAGAATTTATATTTCATTTCATTCATATTTGTTGATTTATTGGTCTCTTGGTAGACATTACTAATTGAACTCGCACATCATGTTGTTCTTGTATCTATTCATGGGTGAATATTATGACATGATGTCTTGTGAATTGTTTAATTGACTCTGATTCTTACACTTGATGTCATTCTTGAAAAGATTGATGAAAAGCATGCTAATGGAATAATTTGGACTTAATCGGACTTGTATTCGATTTCCTTTGGGCTTTGTAGCCTAACTTGTTTTGGAATCCTAGAATTTTGGAATTATTTGTCTTTGAAAGTAAAGTAGGGATTATCTAGTGGCCATTGCATGAGAGATGCGCGGTTCACGGGGACATGGGTCTATCGGGGTTCCGGCACTCACCACTACACTTACGCGGCACACGGGTTATGAGACTCGAGGTGGTCGGCTAGCATGAGATTGATGTTGTAAAACATAGAGTGCAGCTCCGCTATTTGTGTGAGATATGTTGAGCGCAGCTCCATATAGTAGTGGGAAAGGTTAGGTGATAGTTCTCACCGCCGACCGGACGTAAATCATCTCGACTTAGCCTGTGTCTGTCTCCACATCTTTAACTGTGGTATTTATTTACATTACTTGTTTCAGCAATTTATTTCGCTACTTTATGCTTTTAAATACCATTCGTTTATTTTGGAAATGTGGCATAAGATTCTCCAGTTAGTGCTTAAATATCACTATACTTATTGTCTAGTTTGTGACGGTGGGTGTAGGTCCGTCGAGCAGCAGCAGACCGGGGAAGGAGAAGATTGGTGACTTCCTCTGAGCAGTTCGGCGACTCTCCTGACTCATTTATATGTCTCGACTTTTGTTGTATTATTATGTCATTTTGGGTTGTACATTGGGTTGAGTGAATGATGCTGTCTTTTCTTGGTTTTCCACACTTAGGAATTTTTGGAGAATGAATGCTTTCGCTTAAGGATAATGAAATTGGAATTACCTTTAAATTGGATATTATATCAATACATGGATTTGGAGGAATATAGGGACGAAAGGCTAACTAATACGTACTTAAGTCTTAGGTGATTTGGATTAAGGCTTGATTACGGGATTAGGCCGGGCGGTGCCCTGTTTAGTAGTTGGGGCCGTCACAGGTATAAGGCTCGTCTGGTCGCTAAAAGCTACACACTGGAATACGACATTGACTATGAATAGACGTTTGCTCCTATAGCCCGCCTGACCTCTGTTTGAAGTTTGTTTGCTGTAGCAGCTGTCTGATATTGAACCTTGTTCCAAATGGATGTTAAAAATGCTTTTCTAAATGGTGATCTTGCCAAAGAAGTCTATATGTGCCCACCCCTGGCTACTCTCATTCTCCAAAACAAGTTTGCCTCCTCCGTCGTGCATTATATGGCCTTAAACAAGCTCCCCGTGCCTGGTTTGTCAAATTCAGTTCCACTATTACACAGTTTGGTTTTCAGTCGAGTCCTCACGATTCTGCCTTGATTACTCGACGAACTAACAAAGGCATGGTTTTTCTCCTACTTTATGTTGATGACATGATCATCACCGGGGATGACTCCACTGGGATTTCTGACTTACAGCAATATCTCAAGAGTCACTTTGATATGAAGGACTTAGGTAACTTGAGCTACTTTTTTGGTCTAGAAGTTACCTCTACTCCTGATGGATACTATCTTTCACAAGAGAAATATGCCTCTGATTTGATATCTCGCTCTGTGATTACTGATACTGCTGTTGCATCCACTCCATTGGACACGAATGTCAAGCTGACTCCATCATATGGTACACTTATTTCAGATCCTACCCTATATCCCCAGCTTGTGGGTAGTTTGGTTTATCTCACTGTTAGCCGTCCAGACATTGCTTATGATGTTCATGTTGTTAGTCTGTTCATGTCACTCATCGTATCGCTTCACTTCTTCGTTGTTCTCCCATCCTTCGATATGTAAAACGCACCTTGTTTCATGGTCTCCACTTCTCTGTCAACTCTCTCTTGGTATTATCTGGTTACTCGGATGCAGATTGGGCTGGTGATCCTACCGATTGACGTTCTTCTACTGGTTATTGTTTCTTCTTGGACAACTCATTAATATCCTGGTGAAGCAAGAAATAAACAATCACATCTCGCTCTAGCACAGAATCTGAGTATTGGGCTCTTGCTGATGCTACCTCTGAACTACTTTGGATTCTGTGGTTACTTGGAGATATGGGGGTTACATATGCTTTTGCTACCATTCTGCATTGTGACAATCAAAGTGCAATCCAAATTGCGCACTATGATGTTTTTCATGAGAGAACATAACATATTGAGAATGAATGTCACTTCGTCCGTCAATACTTGGTTCGGGGTACTCTTCAGCTTTCTTCTGTCTCATCCTCCAATCATACGGCTGATATCTTCACTAAAGCTCATCTTCTGGGTCCCTTTCATACTTTGGTTGACAAACTCAAGTTGATTTCTACGAACCCATCTTGAGTTTGAGGGAGGGTGTTAAAGAAACTAAATATTGTATGTAGTTGTTAAGGAAACTAAATATTGTATCTAGTTGTTAAGGAAATTAGTATCTCGTGTATCTCGTAGGTTCTTTTTGTGGTTATACTTTCATTTCTTGTATTCTAGACCTGTGTATATATATAGGGTACCATGTACACAAGTGAACTACACAATAAACATATTCTATTCATAAACTATCAATATGTATTTCATAATGCCTGTAATTAGAAATAATGCTTCTATGCTACTATTTCTATTGTAAACACAGAATCAATACGGAATTATACATGACCCATTTGAAGAAGAGACACATTCTCTCAATTTAATTGCAATTGATTCTAGTGGTATTAGAGAATTTATGTACCCTGAGATTTATCTCATTCTTTTATCTGTTGGAAAGAACAATTAATTAAGAGTATTTCTATATCATTTTCACCAACATAAACTTTCACGTTTATTTCAAATCTGAAAATCAATCTTGCAGATCAATTGTATTCCAGAAATAAGTAATAACAATTAAGACAGAATAACAAGCCATCTTTGAAAAGTTTCCGATTCTACCAATAAACACACACTTAGAATCTAGAACTGAAATACTAGCAAATGGACTTCTAAGAAGTTAAAGAATAGTTCTGAAAGTAAATAGAGTTCACGTTCCAATGATAATGATAGAAAAAAAAGGAGATCATGAAAGCACTTACAGATTATTGTGATGAAGGGCATGGAAACTGCAGGAGAACTTGTTTTATTTGATGCGTGTTTCTCAGTGCACTTGCAAAATGGAAGCTTGGATAGCATTTTCAGAAAATGAGGTACATCCTGCTGAACTATATTGATTGGATTAAAATTAAGCTACATTGGTGCAACTTGTAGGAGACCTGCATTGGTGACTTCAACATTTTAAGCAAATTTGCTAACCAAGCAAATATTTAAGAAGATTCAACATCACAAATATACCAATTCTAGCATTAATTTCTCGAAACACCCATCAATGTTTTTAGTTAATTTGACCACGTTTAGACTTGGCAGTAAAAAATATAGGAAAATAGTATAATGATAATGGGGAAGTGGCACCCAAAGTCACATTGAGCCGCATGAGCCGTCCACACGTGTTATGCTTCGAGTTTTTTGTATGCCCGCATCCCGAGGCACACACATAGACGAGTCGAGGGCCCGATGTTGCTTTGGGTGCCATTTCCCTATTGTCATTCTAGCATTTCCCAAAAATATAATAATAAGAAAAGATTGCAACTGTACGTGGCCTGAATCTATGTTTTTCACAATGTACTAATAATGAAGCATAGTGTTGTAAACTAAGTTGTAACCCAACTAGAACTTAAGTTGGATTTGCTAGAGACTTAAGTATAGAAGACATAAACTAAGAACTACTAGAACAAGCAGATAAGAGGAGACAAGAGAGAAGAGAGCTAGAGATGAAAATGTAGAGATTTCATTCATACATTGGTGTGTGAATTACAATGGGGTTGGCACCCTTTATATAAGTCATTTGGTGATGATGATAATTGTACTTATACAATGTGTACAAGTTATACATACACCACAAATCATACAACACATCACAAGCAACATAGACAATACATGGAAGAGTTGGTGTACATTGGAAATGATTACAAGTTACATGAAGTGTGAGAGTCATGTTTGATGTTACAATTCAATGTGAGAACCATGGTTCACAATGTGGTCACATACATGCACAAGTGTCCATCCATTTCATAACACTCCCCCTTGGATGATACTTGTTGAAAAAAATGTGTCTCGTAAATTCTACTAGAAAAAACCCTGTGGAAAAAAATCTAGTACAAGAAAAAGAGTATAATATTTATAACGACCCGTAAATTATACGTGCCACGCTTCATGTAGTCCACGTGGGTTTAGGCCGAGCGGGGCCTAGTGTCGTGGGGAACTGGGGTCGTCACAATATTGCTTTGTAGCATAATATTTGTTGATTGCCTCATTAAAAACCTTGCTAGGAAAACCCAGTAGGACAAAACCATAGCTAAGGAAAAGAGTGCAACACATTAATACACTTAGAGATAATATAAATGTCTCATTAAAACATCTACTAGAAAAACCCCGTGGGAAAAATCTAGTATAGGAGAAAGAGTACATTAATTGCTCTCATAATTTATTTATTTATTTTTTATATGAAGTATAATAATGTTAGAATTGATTCATTAAAAACCTTTGCAAAGAAAATTCAGTGGGATAAAACCATAGCGAAAGGTAGCAAAGGGAAAAAAATGTAATACACTAACAAATAACTTATTTTGATTCTCCCCCTCATGTTCACATGGATGAGACATCTTGTGCATTTTGTTGCACATGGACATCGTTTTCTATATGAACCATTTAATGTTGAAGCATATGATTGCCACTCTTTTGTATATAGTACTTGCATCAAGTAATTGATTCATAACTTATTGCTACTTAATGATCCTTTGAACTTCGAGTTCATATTAATTTATACATGGATCATAATACAACAAATTTAATGCAATTTGATGTGTTTCAAGCAATTTTACGACATTCCTTTTGAATTTGCTTATATCTCCCCCTAATGGTGGGAAAACTGCTTCATCAAAGTGACAATTAGCAAAACTTGCTATAAATAAATTCCTTGTTATGGATCCAAGGCATCTTATAATATGATTAATGGAGAGTTAAATTAATATAAGTCTCCTATTGATTTTCCTTGGGATAATCTCCAGCTTATAAAAAAATACAGTTCGATAAAGGATGTCCGTGCGAATTTACGATATTTTCGCATTATTGATGATTATAGATAATCAAATAGATATTTCCACAATATGAATGTCATTTGATTTATGACGACATTCATTTTAATGTGCCTTACGTATTCCAGAAGTTAAAGCCATGAATATTATACTCAGATTAAATCATATTCATATAGATAAATTTTCTATTATTCTTAGTAGACTTATTCTGAACAAGACATTAATAATAAAATTATTGTACTAGATATTGCCTGAATATTGGCCTCTGCTAAGTTCGAATTCGAGAAATATTTACTTTTATATTATAATGTACATGCATGTAGCACGATACACAAGACATAAACTCATCGCCCATATTTAGGTCACGATTTAAACACATCTCGATGTGCCTGTTTTATCGAACCATTTTCAATGATAAAATTCATAATATTTTGCCTTTGATTTTGAAGGCACGGTAAATGTCACAAAAATATTCGGGTATATATATATATATATGACAATATTTAGGCAAAATAGTCTTTCATATATGATCATAAAATGTCACAATTATGAGCGCTTATTGTCAATAATTATTTGCCATTTATAGTGGTGCACCACTTTTGTTCTAATTTTTGGTGGAATTGTCAATACGACCTTTACCTGATATTTTCACCTTTTCCACGTCCATAAATTTATTATTGCGATCACAATCATTATATGCAACATATGCTTCTTAATTTGAAGCTGAACTAATTGGACGGGAGCGATATTATATTTATAATATCTCATTATTTTACTCAGCTAACATGATACAAGAAATCAATCCTTAATATTTATTGGATTGACGTGCGCACTCGATATTTGTTGCAGCAATAAATCAAGGCGGGTCACGTGACCTTATTTTTATTGTCTCATCAATCATATTTCCACTTAGCTTCAACATATGGGTAATTAAAATTGCGGAATTATAATTAATATTTGACTAATTAAATTTTGTAGCTTGAGATTCAATCGCTCATTTTGAGCTTTTGGAGCAGTACTTTTTTTGGTATTTATATATTTATAACTCCATAAGGTGAAAAGATATATAAAGTGAAATATCCACTTTCCAAATTTCTAAAGAGATATTGCCAAATGATTTAAATTTTGTATAACACAACATAGTCTTAGATAGATGTTTTATTCACAAATTATAGTATCTAATTGTCATGACAAGTAATTCTTGTCGGTAATATAATAAGGCAACAAGTTCAACTATGGTTGAATAATATTTTGAAAATAAATTTAATATAAAATAGTTTTCCTCTTTTTATGTAAGTATATAACATATGATTAAATATATGTTCACAACTTGAATCATTAATAAACAAAATGTACTATTCGTATGAGTTGGTGGGACAACCTCCAGGTTGGGTGGCGAGACATAGTCTACTTAATACAATGCCTCCTCGAACGGGATAACTCGTCCCCTTTCAATGTTTAGCTTTACCGATGACGAGACTTACCCACTATCAACTCAAACTTATAGCATTATTTGTATTATAAAATCAAGAATAGAACAATAACTAATCGTTTGTAGTTTTAAGAGAAAAACTATATGTTACACATTGACTTTTGATTTATGATGTAGAAGATCGTACAAGACGCAGCTACAGAGCATACTTTCGTAGTCTGTAACGTTACAATGCATAATGTATGAATAAAATACATTTACATAATTAAATATGCATGTAACAAAAAAGAAACCATGACAACATGGAAATAATTGAACTTATTTAAATTAAAAAAAATATTATATCTTCTTAGCTTTATATCTTTGAAAAGCTGATTGATCTTCAAGACCCCCTCTTGTAGAGCAACTTCGTGCTGATAACGTGTTGTAAACTAAGTTGTAAGTCAACTAGAACTTAAGTTCGACTTGCTAGAAACTTAAGTATAGAAGACATAAACTAAGAACTACTAGAACAAGTAGAGAAGATGAGACAAGAGAGAAGAGAGCTAGAGATGAGAATGTAGAGATTTCATTCATACATTGGTGTGTGAATTACAATGGGGTTGACACCCTTTATATAGGTCATTTGGTGATGATGATAATTGTACTTATACAATGTGTACAAGTTATACATACACCACAAGTCATACAACACATCACAAGCAACATAAATACATGGAAGAGTTGGTGTACATTGGAGATGATTACAAGTTACATAAAGTGTAAGAGCCATGCTTGATGTTACAATTCAATGTGAGAACCATGCTTCACAATGTGGTCACATACATGCACAAGTGTCCATCTATTTCATAACACATAGTGCTTTGTCACTTTTTTTCTTTTCTTTTAATAAATTGTGGGTGTCCGAACCTATGATTTTTGGTTGCCCTGGTTGTAACTGAATTAATAGCGTTCATGTTTTTTTTTCCTTTAATATATATATAACAAACTATCTATATAACAAACTATCATAACATGGGTCCGCCACTGTCCGAACCTTCTTCTCGATGCTTCCCTACTTAGCTTCGATTAATCTCAAACTCATTTACCAACAACTGGACAAGTCACTGGTTTGGTATGGGTCACTTGGGAAAGAGGTTGGGAATTTAAACCTTACAATAGACAATTTGTGGTTTCTTTCTTATAAAAAAAAATCTCAAAATCATTTGAGCGCGCCAACCCCATGCACTAGGAGTTGCCTACATATTTATATAATTAGATGACAAGATTTGACCTTGTGTCCTTTTGGTCAGCAATTACATCTCAACTAGGGCTGGCAATTTGGGTCATGAAACGATTAACACGACACGACACGACACGACAAGTAATAAACATGTCGTGGGTTTGACTTAAGTGGGTCTGGTTCATAAACATGTTAACACGTTTATACACGCTTAATAAACGAGTCATTAACATGTCAACCTGCTTAACTCGTTTATGACTCGCTTAACACAACTAAAGAATAATATATAAATAATAAATATGGTATAATAAATAGATTAGTACAAAATTCACCCATTTTAATGCATGTTAATAGCATGATTTATTTATTTTATTTATAGACATCTTTTATCATATTTTATTTTATATTTGAGAGGAAATATTCATATTAATTTTAATATATTATTTATGTTTTAGATTTTATTAATAATTATTTATTAAGAAAAAAATAAAACTTTTCACCAAAGTAAAATTTAGATATTTTTTTAGATGATTCTTATAATTTTGTTTATGTTATTATTAAAAGTCATTTTTGCTTTATTATTATGAGTAATAAAGACTTGAATGAAAAAGTAAAGTAAAACTAACGACTATATACAACCGCATTATATTTTATTGGCTATTTTAGTATGTTTGTTTGAATTTAATCATTTAGATATATTTTAAAAAATAGTAACCAAATTATAAAAGTTTAAATAAAATAAAATTTTTAAATACAATATTTAATAAATGGGTGACACGAATACACAACATGTTTAACACGACTCACTTAGACACGAAAACGATTAACACGATTAATAAAAAAAGTCATGTAATGGGTTTGCATTATATGGGTCATGACGTGTTTACGACACGACACATTTACGACTCGCCGACACGAATTGTCACCCCTAATCTCAACATCTTTACCACCGCGTAGAGAGAGGTTCGGACGTTCACATTCAGCAACATTCAATGAGATTTTATTCATTTTTTTGGTAGAAACGTCCTAATTCAATTTTCTTTAATAAAAGACCATCATGACATGAAATCAATGGAACATCCAATGAGATTTTGTCAACTTCTTTGGTAGGAGGATTCTATTCAATTTTCATTAACAAAAGACCAGCAGAACTTGAAGTCAATGGACCAGGGTCTTATTTTATTGGGACAGTCAATCTGCCTTAACTAATTGCTTTGTCCATCATGACTGCAAAGGCGAATTTCAACTAAACAAACATGTAATCTTTGATTTTGTCAAAAAAAAATAAAATAATATAAGCTTTGACAATCTCCCTAAATTGCAGTTCTGATTATGCCATTAGCAGAATACCCACCTATTTTTCTAGTAAACTATAAACTAAGCACTCAGTTTCTTCCCACACCTATCTGTTTCAAACTCACCGTCTCTCAATGTCACACTCTGTGTCTTTAATTCTCCCTTAACCAATCTATGGTAAGATAAGTGACACATTTGGTGAGAAATACTAGCAACTACCACAGATCAAAGCACTTGGAACATGGCTTCCTTCACTTCATTGTTTATGTGGGCATTCGTGTTTACTAGCATTTGTTGTCAAGTAGCAGTTGCAAAGGAGTTAACAGTTGGTTCAGACCAAGTGCAGGCTCTTCTTCGATGGAAAGCAAGTCTTCAGAACTCAACTGCTCTCAATTCATGGACTGCCACTCCTATACATCGCAACCCGAGTTTCCTTGCGCCTCAAAGTCCATGCAACTGGTTTGGCATAGCCTGCAACTCAGACGGAAGCGTCATAAACATAACCGTGTCAAAGGCAGGCTTGCGAGGTACGCTCGACAACTTGAGCTTAAGCTCGTTCCCCGATCTGTCCTACATCGACTTATGGGGCAATTCACTCACTGGAGCCCTCCCAGAAAATATTGGTGTTCTTTATAAACTCACTGACCTAAGTCTCTCTGTTAATAAATTTTTAGGTTCCTTGCCTAAATCGATTGCTAATCTCACTCGACTTGTATATCTCGACGTTAATGCAAATTCTTTATCAGGGGAACTAGACACCCTTGTTTTTGCAAACTTAAGTAAACTCTCCAATCTCAATCTTAATAACAATTACTTCACTGGAAAGATTCCTTTCGAGCTTGGCTACTTGCACAATTTAAATCATTTGGGTTTAGGAGGAAACTCCTTCACCGGTTTGATCCCTCCTACTCTATGCAACTTAACGAATTTGCGCACTCTCTACCTCTATCAAAATCGTCTTTCTGGTCCAATACCTTCGGAAATAGAAAATCTTAAATATGTGTCTCAGATGGACCTCAGTAACAACAATCTCACCGGTCATATCCCTCCTTCTTTGGGTAATATGAGCAGTTTACACTTCCTATATTTGTACGTGAATATGCTGTCTTCGTCCATCCCTCAAGAGATAGGAAACATGGGAAGCATAGGAGTCATTGAATTGTCAAAGAATCTTTTGACAGGTTCAATCCCTTCTAGTATGGGAAAATTGAAAAATCTCTACCACATAGACATGGCTGTTAATAAACTCACAGGTGCATTACCCACTGCTATACTTAATTTAACAGAACTAAATTACCTGAACTTAGGTGCTAATGAACTCACAGGTGCCCTTCCTCCGGCTATAGTTAATTTAACAAAACTAGAAGTCTTGGGCATATTCCTCAATCGCTTATCAGGTACCATACCACGAGAACTAGGAATCAAGAGCACAATGAAATCTTTCATGGTGTCAGAAAATTCCTTCTCAGGCCATTTGCCCCAACACATATGTCAAGGTGGAAAACTAGAAAGACTTTCTGCATATAACAATGATTTTACGGGCCCAATCCCAGAAAGCATGAAAAACTGCACAAGCCTACAAACCATCTCATTGTATGGAAACCAACTCATAGGAAATATAACCCAAGATTTTGGGAAATATCCAAACCTGACCTACATTGATCTCAGCCACAACAACTTGTATGGGGAGCTCTCAACTAGTTGGGGAGAAAGTAGAAATCTAACCTTGCTGAAGATTTCTGGAAATAACATAACTGGCATAATGCCTTCCAACATTGTCCAGTTAGAGCAACTGAAGGTGCTTGACCTCTCATCAAACCAAATAGGAGGAAACATACCAAAGGAATTAGGCAAATTGTCATTTCTGTATAACCTCAGCTTAAAAGATAACAAATTGTCAGGTCATGTGCCAAAAGAGATGGGAAACTTGGCCAATCTAGAATCTCTGGACCTCTCCTCAAACACCTTGAGTGGATCAATTCCAAAAGAAATCGGGGAATGCTCAAAATTGCGCTACTTGAGTTTGAGCAAGAACTTCTTTGATGGAATCATCCCGATTGAAGTAGGGAATCTGGGATCTCTGCAAGATGTGCTTGATCTCAGTCAAAACAAACTAACGGGTGAAATTACGCCACAGCTTGGAAGCCTGACAATGCTGCAAAATCTGAATCTCTCTCATAACCACCTCAATGGTTCAATTCCCCCATCTTTCAGTGCAATGGTCAGCTTGCAATCTGTTGATTTCTCTCACAATGATTTAGTAGGATTTGTTCCCAACATCAAAGCCTTCCAAAATGCCACTCCAGATGCTTTTGAGGGCAACAAAGGGTTATGCGGGAAATTCAAAGGTTTACGACCCTGCAACACATCACTTACGAGAAGTGGAGAAAAAAAGAATGGATCACACAAGGTCATGATCATGGTTTTTATTTCCCTTGCCACCGCAGTGTTAGTTCTCGTGCTGGTGATTGTTTGCATTGTGTTCTTCTATAGGAACAAAAAAGTAGAAAAAGTGGAAACGGAGGAGGCACAAATGAGAAACCAAAGGGATGTGTTTTCAATCTGGAATTATGATGGGAAGATCGCATATGAAGACATCATTGATGCAACAGAAGATTTTGACTCCAGACACTGCATTGGGCAAGGAGGCTATGGAACTGTATATAGAGCAGAATTGTCCACAGGACAGGTGGTGGCAGTGAAGAAACTTCACTTGAGCACAGATGACGATGAGAACACGGTGGAGGAGAAGAGTTTCTTGAATGAAATGAAAGTTCTAGCGCAAATAAGACACCGAAACGTTGTAAAATTATACGGTTTCTGCTCACACCCTCGATGCATGTTTCTAGTCTATGAGTACATGGAGAATGGAAGCTTGGCTAGCATTTTAAGAGATGATGAGGAAGCGACGCAGCTAGACTGGGTCGAGAGGGTGAAAATAATCAAGGGTGTTGCTCATGCTCTATCATATATGCATCACGACTGCCCCCAACCCATAATTCATCGGGACATAACGAGCAACAATGTCTTGTTGGATGAAGAATTCAATGCTTGTGTCTCTGATTTTGGCACTGCCAGACTTCTAAAACCTGATTCATCAAATTGGACAAACCTTGCAGGCACCATGGGATACACAGCTCCAGGTGATTAATTTACAATCATCTTCATTTGTTTCTACTTGCTTATGACTATGCATTAACCGTATTGTGTATGTTCCTCATGCAGAACTTGCATACACCTTACGTGTGACTGAAAAATGTGACATCTATAGCTTTGGGGTGGTGGTTCTAGAAATAATAATGGGGAGGCATCCTGGCGACATCATCTCCTCCTTGTCACTCCAAATTGCTCCAAATACGATGCTTAATCAAATCCTTGATCAGCGTCTCCCTAGTCCGGAAGGCCAACAAATCGCACAAGACCTAGATGTTATTGTGAGAGTTGCAATTTCTTGCGTAAACTCAAATCCAAATTCCAGCCAACCATGCTGGAAGTGTGCAGGGCCTTAGCTGCTTGCACTTAGCCCTCCCCCAACTTTTGAAACAACACTACTTCGAAAAACAAATTGTATGTCTTATAAGATATGATAGCTGAGTTGAGAGTTGTTACAGTAGTGAATCCTAAGCTTCTCATACTGCATAATGTCTGAGATAAAAAAATAATAATCTTGTGCAGTTACCGCTTTTGTAGCCGTGAACTCTGTATGGTATTAGGTTGCAGTAGTATTTCATAACTGTTAATAGTGACAATTCCATTATTCTAAAACTATTCTATTGTTACAAATTGGATTACCATTTTAACTAAGCTTACGAATAACCATATTAATTGTCAAGCATGGCTCTCACATTGAATTGTAACATTAAGCATGACTTCTACATTAAATGTAACTTGTACACTCTATATAACTTGTATTCATCTTCGATGTATAATCACTTGTCCATATATAATTGTCATGTAACTTGTAATCTTGTATGACATGAGATTTTAGTGTAACTTGCACACTTCGTGCAAGTACTCATTCTCATCATGACTAAGGGCCTATATAAGTATCAATAGTTGAATACAATCTCCACATTCTCTCTAACTCTCTTCTCTCTTGTTCGCCTTCTCTGCTTGTTCTTCTAGTTCTTAATTTTAAGCCTTCCATGTTTAAGTCTTTAGCAATTTCAACTTTAGTTTACAACACGTTATCAACATGATGTTGCTCTACAAGAAGAAGGTCTTGAAGTTCAAGAAGCTTTCAAGTAAACAAAGTTAGGAAGGTATAATTAATTTATATGAATTTAATTTGGTGGTGTTTTGTGATTCTATTTCTATCCTTTTAGTAATTTAAATTAAGTACAACCTTACTTATATTTAAAATGAGGTTCATTTTCTTAAAATAAAAAAGGTCATCGCCCTCTACTTTCCTTCTAAAAGGGATCATAAATTACATATGAAACAAGAATATGAAAATGTGTAAAAAAAAACTTTTGAGCATTATCTCTAAAACTCATGTCCTTTAATTACCAATATATACATATATGGGTTTTGTTTTCTAGTTGTTGCAATATTAAGACTCGGATAACCTAAAATATATGTAACATAACTTTGTTAATTTGGATTATCCAAAAGAAACAACTGGGATTTATTACATAAGACCACTTTAAATATTGGTTGCATGCTTGCTCTTTTATCATTGCCTTAAACAAAGTTTCTCATGCACTACATCAGTGGCACATGAGGAAGGAAGAGACAAAGCTTATATAAGGTTCGATCTTTTAATACCTCACTACCTTACATGTGAAATGATGTACCCACTAGCTATGTTGTAGCAATATACATTCGGGTAGTGCACTTCCATACCAAAACGAATCAGTTGGTTTCACATAAGAAGGTGCACCCTTAGTTTAGTTGGTCTAGAATGAGAATGAACACCCGACCAATGAGCACCCTTGGCTTGAGTAAGTTTCACATCAACTTTGACATGGACATATTTATCATAAATTTTCTCTAGTTTAAACCAACGTTTTGTCAAGACTTCCTATACAGTCTTGCATGAATTTTATATGTTGAAATAATTTACCAAGTGTTATATCCTTGTTGATTGAGAATATAGTTGGTTATTGCATAGTTGGAACTAGCCCATCTCTTCAGCTTTGAAATAACTTTTGAACTAAGTTATTCAAATAATTTATCTAGTATATATTATTTATTCATGGATTATATATGTGTCACGACGATTGCGAAAGTATGTTATGTAGTTGCGTCTTGTACGATCTTTTACACCAAAAATCAAAAATCACTATGTGACATAAAATTTTTCTCATAAAATTATAAACGATTAATTATGTTCTATTCTTGATTTTTATAATAAAAATAATACTATAAGTTTGAGTTGATAGTAGGTAAGTCTTGTCCCCGGTAAAGCTAAACATTGAAAGGGAGACGGGTTATCCCGTTCGAGGAGGCATGGTTGTTAAGTAGACTTTGTCTCGCCACCCAACTTGGAGGTTGTCCCGCCGACTCATACAAGTAGTACATTTTGTTTATTAAATAATCAAGTTGTAAACATATATTTAATCATATATTATGTATTTTTACATAAAAAGGAAGTGAACTATTTTATATTACCTATGTTTTCAAAACATCATTCAACTATTGTCAAATTTGTTGTCATGGTATTACTAACAAGAATTACTTGTCGTGGCAATTAAATATATGCTACAATTAATGAATAAAATATCTATGCAAGGCTGTGTGTCAAGCACAATCGCTCGTCAATATCTCTTTCGAGATTTGAAAAGTGAACATTTCACTTTATATATCCTTTCACCTTATGGAGCTATATATATAAATACCAAAATAGGTAATGCTCCAAAAAGCTCAAAATGAGTGGTTGGGTCTCAAGCTACAAAATTTAATCGATCGAATATTAATTATAATTCCGTAATTTTAATTACCTCTATGTTTAGGCTTTGTGAAAATATGATTGATGAGAGAATAATAAGGTCACGTGGCCCGACTCGATTTATTATCGCAACAAATATCGAGTGCGCTCAATTCAAACAAATATTAAGGATTGATTTCTTGTCTCATGGTAGTTGAGTAAAATAATGAGATATTATAAATATAATATCGCTCACATCCAATTAGTTCAACTTCAAATTAAGAAGTTTATGTTGCGTGTGATGACCATGGTCGCTATAACAAATTTATTGACGTGGAAATGGTGAAAAGGTCTGGTAAAGATCATTTAGACAACTCCACTAAAAGTTTGAATAAAAGTGGTGCACCACTAGAAAGGGCAAATTAGTATTGACAATGAGCGCTCATAATTTGTCATTTTTCATCACGTGCGAAAGACTGTGTTGCCTAAATATTGTCAAGTACATTATACCCAAATATTTTTATCTTTTACCGTGCCTTCAAAATCAAGGCAATATTATGAATTTTATTATTGAAAATAGCTCAATAAAATTGATACTTAAATTCATGAGCTAAATAAAGGTTAATATTGCATATCTTGCTTATTGTACTATATACACAATATATTATAAAATAAAGAGTATTTCTCGAACCTAAACTTAACGAGGCTAATATCTACGCAATATGTGGTACAACTATATTGTTGTCAATGGCTTATCCAGAAGTTACTAAGTATGATTTTGTTTCATCTTATAACCTAAATTCCCACTTTATCTTTCGGATTTTACTTGAATAAGGTATATTGAAATAAATGTCGTCATACAATCTAATGACATTCATAAGACGAAATGATCAATTTGACTATTCATGATCATCAATTACGAGAATAATATTGAAAATATGTGTGGGTATCAATTGTGGAATCAAAAGATCTTATCAACTAGAAATTACAATTGTGTTGCTAGTCTCAAGGCAAATTATTGGTTAAATCGACCCAAAGTAAATATGTTGTGGAAACTACCATTTTTGCTTATAATTTATTTATGAATACATTTGGACATATTCAATCTTATATTAAATATTTCCAATTTACGTTTCGATCAAATAGATGCATACGTATTTATATATTTTTAACTTATGCATTGGCTAGCATTTAATTGATTTAAAAAACAAAAAAAAGTAAAAAATTGAGGTACTGATTTTAGATTTGAGACATTTACACAACATATTTATTTCATTCAAGTTCTTTATAACCCATTTTAGATGAACAACGAAATATCTCACATTTGAGTTTTTTAATTATAAAGCTTATTTTTTATTTCATACGCTTAAATAAAACTAAAATGAGTTTACAAAGAAAACTTCGATTTATGTCTGTTTTCAACAATTGTATAATGCCTTAAGCCCCTAATAAGGGTTTTTCTTACAACAAGTTTTGTTGATTGTCATTTTGATGAATCAATTTTTTCATCATTAGGGAGAGATATATAAAGCCGATACGAAAAGAATGGCGTAAAATTGCTTAAAACGCATCAACAATGTTGCATTATAATATGATAACTTGAAGTTATTCATCTTCAACAAGTTATGAATCAATTACTTGATGCAATCACTAATATAAAATATGTGACAACCTCATATGTTCCGCTATTGAAGGTTCATATATGAAATGATGTCCTTGTGCAGCAAAATGCACAAGAACCAACAAAACGCTTAAGGTGTAAAAACCAGTTGGTTCAAATGATACACTACAAAAATGTCGAATCGGCGACGGGAATAGCGAGTCGCTATTATTCTCGTCGCTAATTTTTTTATGGCGACGGGTGTCAGGAATAGCGACGGATTCCCATCGTTATTCTTATCGCCTCGTCCGTCGCTCATTTTGACACATAAATCGGTCAAAACACAATTTCTGCTAAGTCACTGACTTTGGCAACGGAGACCCGTCGCTATCAACCGTCGCCAATATGCCACGTGGTGCGCGTAACGACCACGTGGTCTACATTTAGCGACGGGAGGCCGTCGCCTTTCCCGTTGCTAAATGATAAAAAAAAATTAACGAATTTTTTATTTTCTGATTTTCGTAATAGGTAAAAGATTTAATTTTATTAAAATGAATATAAAATAATAATTTTTAAGTTAAAATATTATAAAAATTATTATAAAATTAATAGTAAAATGAATTGTTTTAAAAATAATAGTATTTATTTTTTTAATATGAATATTAAAAAAATTTAAAACTTTATAAAATATTTTCAATTATAAGGAAAACATATTTTAGTTTTATTAATATTGAAATTGAAAAAAAATTATTATTTTAAACATTTTATAACAATTTAATTAAAAACTAAAAATTTATATTTTCTTTTGGTGAAAGAAACAATTTATTTGGAATAACAATTATGTAAATAAATAAATAAAAGCAAATTAAACTAAATAATTGAAGTAAATAAAGAACCAAATGAAATAAATATAGCAAAAGAAAGTTACATGTATAAAATGTACAAAACAAAATAAAAAGTATGTGTGAGTGGCAAATACAAAAACTCAAGTGTATAAATACGAGAGAACTCAATCGTCTCGTATCGTCTCGGTCTCTCGAGTCATCACGAACATCTCTTGGAGGCGTAAATGAAATCTCAAGTCGTCCATCGAGCCGCTCCATATGACGTAACCATCCTTGGAACTCTCGCAACTCGTCATGGCCTAAAGTGTTATCTTACATAACCCGTAGAAGATTTGTATGCGTCTCCTTAATGTCCTTCCTCGCAGACTCAATAGGCTCGTCATGAGCAGAAATAGGCCGAGAAGATCCTTTTCCAGCTCCAGCTCCAGCATGTCTTCGTCGTGACCCCGATGGTGTCCACCCTAATCCATATGTCCGTCCTTTGTCGTCATGCTCCATGATGGACAAATATAACTCAGTCTCATCAATTGGGGTCTCGATGTGACATCCCATATCCCGATTAGGGACAATGCCCGGCCTAAAATCCTAATTAAGCCCGCTAACCCTGCAAGACTTAACTAGAGCCAGTAGCCTCTCCGTCTATATCTGATAAACTCAACCTGTATATTCATATCGAAGTAATAAATCAAAGTATTACACAGCGAAAAAAATTTAAATCTTTTTCGATATGTTCAAATATACGAAAATACGAGTTTATCAAAACCCGGAACCATAGTTAAACCACTGCAACCCTATTTATATACATCAAAATATGTCAAACAGAGTTTATATATATAAGTAGGCTCATTACATCGGAGAGAAGACACGAGACTCCTAAATCTTCTCTTTCCCTTTGGTCGAAGCGCATGGTTGCAAACCCGAAATTGTTAATTTAGGTGAGCGCTCCAACTTGCTCAGTAAGTATGGATTCACACTAATCATCAACATTCCATATAGTGAACAAGGACGTCATGCAATAACAACATGCACCAATGATATCTAACAAGAATATGGAAAGCATATAAATTCAATACATAATCAGATGCAAAACAAGTAATTTGGACTATTACACTTTGTGATCCCCGTTTATTTTATAAAACTAGGTGATTACCCATCGACGCCATTAATGCGATTGCTAGACCAACATATATGCCGATATGCTCTCTAGCCCATCCATTAATGTCAAAGTGGTTCTATCCTAAACCCTATAATGTGCATGTAATCATACAACCTATAGAATTGAGCATGAGTTATATATAGGCCGAGAAGGGAACCCATATCCTATAAACCTATTCTCAAAACTAGGAGTTATAGCATGGTCACATTACACACCGTTTTCCATTTATTGAAATACATCACAGTGTACATAATCCCCCATTTCAATCTAACAACTATATGAGCTATATATACTAAATAGTCAGGCAATATTGATAAATAAACGAATTCGTACTTACCTCGGTCTAAGTCCTCGTCCAATTTCTTAACTTTTCGGGTCTATAACTCTCTCCTGGTTAATCAACACCAATTATAAATCAATTGTAGTTAATATAAGTGTATTATAGTCTATTAAGACCCCTTAAAACAGTCCCTAAGCATCTTGACAAACCGACCAACTCCAAATCAGTTCTGCAGCGACGATCGAGTGTGGGTAGCGCTACGACATGGATAGCGCACTACCCGCATGTTAGTTCATCCTCCCAAGACGCATAGAGCGCTATGGCCAAAGCCTAACGCGCTTATGCGCACCATGCCTACAACAAGACATCATTTTGCTCATCCAAATCGATCCAAAGCACTTCCAAATCATCTCAAACATTTACAAATTCATCAAAATTGATCCATAACAACATCTAGTGAGGTGAGAAACCATAATTTATCAACAAACAACTTAAATAATCGTAATCCTAGCATCACCAACAATTCCAACTTTGATAAATACTAAAATAAATTATACCTATATGATGCTCACGAGCTATGTGATCGACTAAGCTCCTCAACCGAGCTTGATTATGTACCTCGGACAACTTGTCTCGATCAATTTCAAATCCCTAAACCCTCAAGTAAACATCAACTTTTGATTTCTATATATAGATTTCCTCGAGATACACGTCACGTCATTTCGAGATTAATCGAGTCGTTGATGTGTTAAAGTGACACTGTTAAAGTGACACAAATTTTGACACACCTTGTACTTTTGCGTCATTCGAGAAGATCAAACAAATTATATAATTTCATTTTTCTTTTTAATTCCAATATATAGATTTATATATATCCTTATATATAAATATATATATAGCTCGCGTATTTCTTCGCCAATAAATCCACCGAACATGCCACGTGTAGCCATGAGCGTGCACATTCATGCAACGACTCTCTCGTCGCTCACGGTGTACCGGTATTTGATGACTTATAGTGTATTTTATCAATTATAGGTTTGTATATATCCCGTTATTATACACAACCTATTTATATTTAAATGTCATAATCCAAACAAACACAAAACGTCATGCAAACGCACGCACACACACTAATCGAGGTATGCCGATCTTAACCCTGAGCGTAACTCGGGTTAATTACTATTTAGATTAGTACTAATCACCAGCTTAAGGTAACATGTCGTTACTAAATCAAGTTTGTGATGTGTAGCTCAATGCGTCATTGCGTATCGCCGTCTAAATTAAGAATTAAAACATTTGCAAGTCATTGATACCTATCATTAATTAACTAAACAAAATTTAAAAAACAAAACTATTTTCTTACAACAATCCTCTCTACTCTCTGATCAAGGAAAGTCACACTGTCATGATCTTTGGTATGGAAGTATAGGCATAACTCCAAAGCAGTCGATGGTCGACCTAACTTCTCCTCCTACAAAACATATATTTAAAGAGGATTAAGTTTGGGACTTAATTATATTATATGAACTTATCATAGCATAACTTACTAGCCTTTCTGCATGCTGATAAATGGATATATATAACCACCTGTGTGCATTGTTACACTCGTACCGAGCCCCCTTGTCTTAGTTCTCCGATTCTTGCTTACTCGCTCTGACTTCTTTTTGAATTCGAGAGGTGGAATTGCATCTTCTTATAGTGCTCGAAGATCTCGGTAAATACATGTGCCGACTTTTTATCTTTGAAGCACATCTTGCTAATGAAATCAGCGTATCAAATTACAATCTCCCTATCGTATGCCTCTCTAATAACTCCGTCATCTGATGGCTCCCAGTCAAAAGAAAGCTATACGTAAAAATAATAAAATTTAAATATAACTAAAAATGTTTTACAATTTTTATCTCTAAATCCTAAGTAAATGAAACCACCGTAACTTAAACAATTTTACCTTCCACTGATTACAATAAACATATCGTATATGCAGCGGAACAAACTCTTCAGAGTAACCTTCCTTATGCAATGAGTGTTTATATGCCTTAGTCATCTCCTGGGCAGCTCTGCCAGAAAGGTGCATGTAACGGCCCAAAATCTCTAACCGTGTTTAAGTCTGTAAACAGGATCAACGACCCGTACTGTGGGACCCACACCGTGGCATGTACATCGACCTAGGCAAGGGTCGAGGTATATTTTATATTTGTTGTGATGTACGCCTAGTGTATTGTATATGTGTAGACTATTAAGTCAATTTTATATGGGTGTACAGGTATCGGGACGAGCGGGGACGTACTTGAGTCGCGTGTCGACGTGGGACCGAGGTAGTGGCTTACGGGGTAAGTTTAATTTATTTGAGTTAAATGTGAATTTATTTTGGGTTAATAAGTGGCTTTAATGTGGCCACATTTATATAAGTATTAAATGGCCGCTAGTTAGTTAAAATAAAACACTAGGCTTTGGATGTGCATCGAGACACGTGATACCTCATCAAGAGACAAGGTGTTAAGATTTTGAGTCACTCCATGGTGACTTGAGGGACAAGTGGAACAAGGTGGTCTATGAGATGAGCCTCGAGACACGTGTGCACATCAATGATCAATGGCTAGTATTTAAACATAGCACTATATATGGTCGAATTGCATATTAGTCAACATTTTGGTTTCTTATCTTCTCAAAATCGGTAAGAGAGAAAGAAGAGAGATTATGGAGTGATTTAGAGAGCAGGAAGGTGTGGAATTGGTGAAGCTTTGGCGAGAAGAAGAAGAACAACAAGATAGGTAACTTTTCCACACCATACACTTGTGATTTCATCCAAATTGATGTTTTTGTTGTTGTTGTTGTTGTTGTTGTTGTGTGTTGGGATAGGTGTTAGGGACCTCATGTAACGTGTATGAGGGTCCCTGAGGCAATAACATAGCCTATGTGTGGCAAAAACCCAGAATTCAAAGTGCAGAATTCTGGGTTTTGCTGCACATAGCGCGCTAGGTCGAAAATCTAGCGTGCTAATGTTTGAATTAGCGCGCTAATGTCAAAAGTTAGCGTGCTAATACTGGTTAGCGCGTTAGACAGCCAAGGTAGCGCGCTAATGTGGCAATTAGCTCGCTATTGTTCACAATTAGCGCACTAATTACCCAAACAAGACTAAAAATCAGCCAAGTTTAAAAATGGTTTAAACACTATAAATGGATCCAAACACACGCTAACACTGTCAAACAACTCCGGGGGATTAAGCGGAGATCCCGGGAGTTTGGGCACGCATCTCGGAGTGTCGAGGGATCGGATAGGTTAGGATAAGCGTGTGAATTGTAAGTAAAGTCGTGAGAATTCTATATTTCATCTCATTCTCTTATTGGTTAATGGTCTAATTGTAGACATTGCTACTCGTAATATTACATCATGTTGTTCTTGTTTCTATTCATGATTGAATATTTATGACATGATGCCTTGTGACATGTTTCATTGATTCGATTCCTACTATTGATGTCATTTATGATAAAGAATGGATGAAAATCATGCTATTGGGATAATTTGGATTTACTTGAACTTGTATTCGATTTCCTTTGGGCTTTGTAGCTTAACTTGTTTTGGGATCCTAAAGCTTTGAATTAGTTGTCTTTGAAATGAAAGTTGGAATTATCTAGTGTCCATTGCACGAGAGATGTGCGGTTCACGGGGACATGGGTCTACCGGGGTTCCGGCACTCACCACTACACTTGCGCGGCACACGAGTTATGGGACTCGGGATGGTCGGCAAGAATGAGATTGATGATGTATACTCATAGAGCGCAGTTCCGCTATTTGTGTGAGATATGTTGAGCGCTGACTCCATATAGTAGTGAAAAAGGTTTGGTGATAGATTCTCGGCAGAGACTAGGATGTAGATCATCTCAACTTAGCCTGTGCCGTCTCTACATTTTTAAGCGTAGTATTTACTTGCATTATTTGATTCAGCCTATTCTTTTGCTATTTATGCTTTTAAATACCATTTGTTTATTTTGGGAATGTGGCATAGAGTTCTCCAGTTATTACTTAAATATTACTATACTCACCGTCTAGTTTGTGACGGTGGGTGTAGGTCCGTCGAGCAAGAAGACGAGCCAGGAGAAGGACAAGATCGGTGACTTCCTCTAAGCATTTCGGTGATTATCCTATCTCTTCATGTATGACTCGACTTTTGTTGTATTATTACTATTTATGTCTTTACTGATGTCATTTTGGGTTGAATGTATAGTTCTATATATATACATGCATGTGATGCTGTATTTTCCTGGTTTCCCACATTTAGGATTTTGGATAATGAAAGCTTCCTCATAATATGATAAAGGAAAATTTTAATTAACTCTGATGTTAATAATATATTGTAACATGTGATTGAGGAATATAGGGATGAAAGGCTGACTAATACGTAATTAAGTCTTAAATGGTTGGGATTAAGGCTTGATTACGGGATTAGGCCGGGCGGTGCCCTGTGTAGTAGAAGGGGCCGTCACAGTGCAATTTTCTTCCACTAAATTGAAAGCGAGTCGTTAGACCAAGTTTATAATAAATCAATTAAACGTAAATATTCTTACTTAAAGTACAAATACTTACTATCTATCATCCTTCACGACCAGAAATATTTGGCACGAGGCTTGATTAGTAGTATTGCGTTGTTGTCGTCCACGTGGGGCCGTACCTATGGACGGGTCACTCGAACGGTGTGCCAATGAACTCGGCGAATGTGACACATGCTCTACCAAATGACTCGTAGAGAGTGAGGCATGCAAATCAGAATGGCTGAATGGTGGGGCCATACAATAGTCATGCGTATGATCATGCAGACGTGAGGGAGATATTAATCCCCCTGATGAAAAAGTAGGCACAACACCTAGCCTTAACGTACCGCAACCATCGACGGGTAGAGTAGGTAGCGATGAAAGTAGCGTAGAGTACATCTGCATAGAGGTGAGTTCATCACCAAATATAGATGACAAAGACATATAAGATGTAGGGGTGTGATGGATGTGCATAAGGTGGGGGAAGTGTCTGATGAAAAAAGGGTGGGGTGATATGGGTACAGATGAAAGAACGTGGCTTGTTGTGGGGGGATGCGAAGAATGTTGATGCTGAGTTTGCTAGCCCTGACTAGACTGTGCAGGTGGTATAGCATCATCACAATAGCGTGAGTGTGAATGACCCGATCGTCAATATCTATTAGCACTGGATCGTCCACCGGATCGTCCATCAGATCCATCACCGGATGATCAATTGTATCCTCTGCCTGACAACGTGACTTTACAAAAACAAATTAGGACTAAGTTAGAAACAATATACGCGTGAACCTTCTAATTTGAAATATTACGTAACAAGTCAACAAATATGATACTAAGTTTTGCATCATTTACCAACTAAAATGGTTATATCATGGTTCGTCGTCAACGTTTTCATCGTCCAATGAAAACTCAGAATTATCGATGTCATCATCTTCTTCGTCGACGTCTGACATGTGTGCGCTACTAGGATCAACTAGCGAAATTGCAACATTGTTGTCAATATCAACCTCAATATCATGCTCAGGTAGCTGCTCTTGAAAAAGCGTCTTCTTGTGTAGGCGCAGTGTCAACGTTCTCGACTAAGTTATGTTCATCTATGAATTTTGACTGAAGTCTGCACATAGTTTGCCAATTATTTTGTGCATTTCTTACACTTGAGTATGAAAGAAAGTACACTTGACTAGCTCGCATTTCTAGTATGAAAGGCTCGTACTTATTTAATCCCAGATTTTGATGTACATCAACAATTTTTAATAAGTGATAAGCTCTTATCCCGACATTGAGCGTAGGATCGAACCAATCACACTTGAACAATACGATGCACGTAAGAATCCAAAGCATATTCAATTTGTATCACTTCTTGCAATTGCCCGTGAAAGTCATTATCGCATTGTGTATAATTTGTGCCCCTCACGCACACCCCGCTACTACACGTATCATTATTTGAGCCATACGACATTGTATCGAAATTTGTAGCCATTAACAAGATATGCGTGATATACGGTACAAAGTTGACTTGGGTCGTACGACAACATTTGAAGTGTTGTATCTTGAATATACGATGGAGCCTACTGACCAAAAAATGCTCATTGATAAACTTTATTTTTAAGTAAATAACAAAAATAAGAATTATGTTAATATGCATGTAGTAATGATGTACGAATTGTTCGAACCAACTTGAAAAATGTTTCTCAAGATATTCATCAATTATACTTTGTGTAATATTTGGTTGCTTGGAACGCAACTCCGATACGTACATCCTAACAGGAGAATGAAAGAAAATAAGGATTACGATTGAATAAATTAAAGATATTAAACAATTGACATTCAAACTGTGAATTGAAATGTATTAATGTATACCTAATGAATGGAGCGACCTAAGGACGATTTAACAACACATATGAGTGTGCGGCGTTACACTCGTCATCCATGAGATAACGCTTTTTTGATCTCCCGTATGCCCGACCTAGATGGGTGAAGATTGAGAAATTGCCATCAAAATTTTGAGTTGGTCCTACTCCACCATCGTAATTGCGGGGCAAACGGTTGTGCGAGGTGGAGACGTGTTCCTCAAAATAATAGGAACAAAATGCATTTGCCTCTTCCACTAAATAAGCATTGGATATTGAGCCCTTAACCCTTACATTGTTTCTAACATTATTCTTCAAATGTTTCAAGTACCTACATTTGTAGAAGTAAGTTAGTTAAATGTATATTTTAATTGATTTTAATTGTGTATGAGTATAGTCGATTACCTCTCAAAAGGATACATCCACCGAAATTGTACTGGGTCACCAAGGATAGCCTCGTACGCCGGATGCATAGGGAGATGCTCCATTGAGTTAAAAAACTTGGCAAAAAGATCTTTTCCAACTTGCACAATATCTTAGGAATGTTTTCATGCAAAAGCCGAAGATTCTCAACATTTAAGTTTCTAGCAGTTAAATTTCTAAAGAAAATGCTTAACTCGCTAATTGCAATCCATATGTCTTCCTCTAAGAGATCCCAAAAAGCAATCGGCATCAGTTGTTGCATGAAAATATGACAATCGTAGCTTTTCATCCCAAAATTTTCAACTTCTTAAAATCAACGCAGCGACCGATGTTAGACGCTTAACCATCAGGGAAGTGCAATTCCTTAATCCACTTACATAACGCTTGTTTACTCCACTTGTCAAGTGCATATCGTTCCTTTGGATATTTCTTGGAAATTGGATCATAATGAAGCTCTGGACGATTACATATCTCATTTAAGTCTTCTCTACATTTTGCGTTATCTTTCGTCTTCCTGGCACATTCATGATTGTGTTAAAAATATTGTCAAAAATATTTTTCTCGATGTGCATTAGGTCTAAGCAGTGTTTGACAAGGTTCGTCTTCCAATAAGTCAAGTCCCACAATATGCTTTATTTTCTCCACCCGCTAGTCCTCGAGACTTCGTAATTTATAGCATCTGAACCCAATTCAGTGACCTTCATAAGTCCTAAAGCTCCAATTTCACGCAATATACCTTCACCTAATTTATTAGGTGGTTGCTTGTCAGATACGATTCTACCTCTACGGTAACTGGACTTGTCTTTCCTCTTTTTCGAATATCGCTACAAAAAACATCGATGACAATCAAACCAAGTCGATTTCCCCCCGAACCTCAACTGAAAAGCGTCGGTATCTTCCATACAATAAGGACAAGCCGTCCTCCCGTGCGTGCTCCACCCCGACAACATGTTGTAGGCTAGAAAATCACTCACAGTCCACATAAGTGCAGAGTACATTTGAAATTCTTAGTCGAGACGTCGTAGGTAGGCACTCGTCGTCGTACCACAAATCCTGCAATTCTTTCACCAACGGTTGTAGAAACACATCAATTTTTTGCGACGGATTGGTCGGTCCAGGTACGATCACTGTTAAGAACATCACTTCTTTCTTCATACACATCGACAGAGGCAAGTTGTACGGTGTTAAAATCACTCGCCACGAGGAGTACGGTTTGCCGGTCATCCCGAAAGGTTGGAACCCATTAGTGCATAAGCCAAGTCGAACATTACGAGCCTCGAGTGAAGGTAGGGTTCACTGATTAAAGTGGTTTTATGTTATGGAATCGAAGCAATGCTGCATATTGCCCTCATCCCTGACATGTTCTGCGTGCCATCGCATGTGTTTTGTAGTAGCTTTCGATGCGAACAAACTTTGTAGACGAGGTGCCAAAAGAAAGTAAAACATTGTCTTTTGTGGGCGTTTGTTGGAGTTAAACATAAGTTCTCCGTAAAACTTGCAAGATGTAAGCTCGGAGTCGGGCCCCCAATAAAGCATACATAATTGGGGACAACAATCGATTTGCTCATATGGGAGACTCAACCAGTGCATTAAACTCTTACATTTGTAAAAGCTATTTACCAAACAGTTGTATTCAGGCAACATGTCATTACATGCAAAATTTCGTCGAATGCTTGCTCCAAAATATGATGATTCGACGTTATCATCAACAAACGCGCCATTCTTTGAGAGTTTAGTCATTTTTTCGCAACCCGACCAAAGTGGTTAATTCGTTGCGTCAATTTTTCGAATAAATGCTTCACTTCGGGTTCGGCTCCTCTTCACGGTTCCAATCGAAGCCGGGGCCCGCGTGGTCGTGTATCATATAATTATACAATGTCGGATATTCATCCATTGGATCATCACCTCTATCGTCCATATCGCTTAGTAATTCTTCCTCCCTATGCTCGGTCCAACAATAGTAATGGGGGCTCTACTTGTGTTTACATCAAGTATATTTCTCGTTGTGACATTTTTGACAAAGACACCAAATTTTTGCTTTGTTCAAGTAAGTGATGCAAGTGTTGCATGAAAAATTTTATAAACCTATTTCATGCTAGCCACAAACTCTAATCGAATATAACCGCCTTCAATATGATTGTACATCCAATCTCGAAACACAAACATCTCGAAAGATCTAAATAACCCTTATTGAATACACATACACATCAATCACTACATAAATTCTAGTCGAATGTTAACCGTAGTTAGTCAAATTGGTTGCATTTGTACATACTTTGCGTAATATATTTTATACATTTTAGTCGAATGTTAACCGTAATTAGTCGAATTGGTTGCAATATATGCACATACTTTATGTAATATATATTATTGTACAGATGTTATTATAAATTATTATAATTTTATTTCAACATATATCTACCATAATTATGTATGAAATTTTAAGTGTTTTATTTTGTTTCAATTTATTTTGCCTCGTTTTTAATTTTTGCTTACTAGTTTTTAAATTTTATTTCAATATTTACAGTTAATTTTTAAGGGCTCAATTTGTTCTAAAATTTTTTGTTTACTTAATTTTTTTCTTCATTACATATATTATAAGTTATATATATCATATAAAAGCGTTGTTATATATATTGTTTTTTGTTCAATCAATTACATATTTCCTTATTATAGTTAAATTGTTTTTAACTACTCTATATGTATATATAGTATAATATATTATACTTTTTATTTTTGGTCCTAATTGAAATTTAATTTGTCCAATTAATTTGTATCATTTAAATAAACTTTTATAAGTGCAATGTACTGTATTAATATTTCATGTAACTTATAAACTTAATACTTAATTTTATTTCAACTTAACATAATTTATATATATATACATATATATACATATTATATATATATATATATATATATATATATATGAATATCTATATCTATATCTATACTATATAATACCAATCCTCCCTAGCTAGGATCCAATTACTCTCGAATTTAATATTTTTCCTATATTACACTTAATTTGATTTTTTTAATTAGTTTTAAAAAATTTAAAGAATAATTTAATGGACATATTTGAAAATCAACTAATTAAATTATAACGCATTACAAAAAAGTACATATATCAATACTAAAAAAAAGTATATACAATAAACATCACAAATAATCACAACAAAAACTAATTAAATTAAAATCGCACACATGCATTTTATTTTTCACAAAAATAAAGATATCATAAATATCAGCATAAAAAAATTATTCCAACATTTTAATCAATTTAACAAGTTTTTTTCACCAAAATATACATGAAATACAAATTTTACTTACAAGATGTTATTCCAACATAAAATACAAAAATACAAGTTTTTAATCAAACCATTACATTTTTTTAATTTAATAGAAAAAAATTATTCCAAAATTTAATTCCAACATAAAAGTTTTTAATCAACTTTTTTTCACATAAAATATAAAAATTTCACATTAAAATACAAATTTTAATTTCAATATTTCAAATTATTCATACAAATATTTTAAAAAAAATATATCATTTCAAAAAATAATAATACTTAACAAGAG
The DNA here is from genome assembly GCA_039657325.1 of Stephania cephalantha. NCBI lineage: Eukaryota > Viridiplantae > Streptophyta > Magnoliopsida > Ranunculales > Menispermaceae > Stephania > Stephania cephalantha. The sequence continues at coordinate 48,644,708 of CM077573.1, forward strand.
AGAGTCGGTGATGATGAGGCGGAGGCGAGCTGAGTCGGGTCGCAACCTGAGCCAAGGCGGAAGCGGCGGTGAGGCACAAGGAAATTGAGAGAGGGAGAGGCACAAAGAGGAAGAAAAGAGAGATCGGGAGAGGTACAGAGAGGAAGATCGAAGCAGGGAGAGGGAAGAAAGAGATAGCGTTCTTTAAGGCCGATTCGAGGAAATAGCGACGAGACACGTGGCATGGCTATGCGACACGAGGCTTGGTTTGGGAGGAGTTTTCCCGCTCAAAAATTAGCGACGGATGCCGTCACTACCCCCGTCGCTAATTGAGTCAAACGGTCACACCGAATCCTCATCACCATCCTCTCGCTAATTACCGATGGGAAATAGCTCGTCACTATTTTTCATCACTAATCTCAACAAATTCTTGTAGTGATATAAACCTCTCGAAAAAAGGTTAGAAGTAAAAATAAATAAAATACTCTTGATATAAGAATTTTTTGGTAAGAATTTAATCTATCATTTGAAAATGATGATCCAATACCATAAATAGAATATGGTTAAATGCCATAAAAGACACAATTATCAAAAGATGTTATCCAAACCGAGCTAAACTCGTTAAGGAAACGATAAATTGTTGGACTAATAGCCTACAAGATTTGTGGCGCTATAAATCCAAGTTAGACTTAAACAATTTGGTCGATGAACGTACGTACCAAAACCTCAATGATTATTTACTTCGAAAACGATATGCAAGTAATCTATATTATCCATGTATTCACCATAATATCATTATACGTTGACGACTCAAATATTGTGAGAAATTACGACGACATCGTTATATCATTCAAATACCGAAAAAAAGGAATTCAATATGGAAGATCTTGAAAAATAAGATTTAAGTAAAATAGTTATCAATTGTATAATTTATTTTACTCAAAGGAAAATTTGAGTTTGTAAAGGTTTTTTGCAAAACAATAAGGTGTTCCACTCATGTCAACATGACTGGGAGAATCATGAGTTATTGATTAGTGCATTGCACTTTTTTTTTTTCTTTAGCTATGGTTTTATCCCACTGAGTTTTCTTAGCAAGTTTTTTAATGAGGCAATCCAAACATTATTATACTTCATATATATAAAAAATAAATTTATGAAAGCAATTAATGTACTTTTTTTCTTATAGTATATTTTTTTTCCCATAGGGTTTTTCTAGTAGAGGTTTTAATGAGGCATATATATTTTCTCAAAGTATATCAATGTGTTGTACTATTTTCCTTAGTTATGGTTTTGTCTCACTAGGTTTTTCTAGCAAGGTTTTAAAGAGGCAATCAATAATATTGTATTACAAAGCAAGATCAACGAGAACATTGTACTCTTTTTCCTATACTAGATTTTTTCCATAGGATTTTTCTAATAGAGGTTTTAACGAGACATATTCTCTCTGCAAGTGTCATCCAAGGGGGAGTGTTGCAAATTGGATGACCCTTTTAACTAAGCTTATGAATGATTACAATGTCAAGCATGACTCCCACATTGAATTGTAACATCAAGTATGACTTCTACATTGAATGTAACTTGTACACTCTATACAACTTGTATTCATCTCCAATGTATAATCACTTGTCTATGTATTGTCATATAAGTTATATAACTTGTAATCTTGTATGATATGAGACTTTGGTGTAACTTGCACACTTTGTGCAAGTACTCATTCTCATCATAACTAAGGGCCTATATTAGGGGGAGTTTTTCACATAGTAAGGTTGCATTACTTTTTTATTCATCAAATAGGGATGGTTACTTTAAAGTTACAAAAGTAAGGTATATCTCATTTTCAAAAGGAGTCATTGATGATGATGTGGATGTATGGCATGGTGTGTTTGATGAGGTGGAATGAATATTTCATTTTCAAAAGGAGTCATCTATACAAAATACAAAACTATCGTAATTACTCTTTCTCAAAAGGAGTTATTTGTTCAACTCGAGGTGGAGAACCCATGCATACGACATGTGCGTATCGAGATGGTCAAGCCACGTCACATACGTATCTCAAGGTGGACAACCCGCGTCACGCACATATCTCGAGATAGACAACTCATGTAAAGGACACATACGTATCTCGACGTGGATAACTCATACAAACGTCACGCATGTATCTCGAGGTGGAGAAGTCATGCAAACGCCATGTACGTATGTCGAGGTGGGCGACACATGCAACCTCGTGCAAACTATTCAAATGTCACACACATATCTCGAGGTGGACAACTCGTGCAACCTCGTGCAATCCATTCAAATCATCCAAATGTCACGCATGTATCTCGATGTGGATAACCAATGCAAATAACACGCGCGTATCTCGAGGTGAACAATTTATGCAAACGTCACACACGTATGTCGAGGTGGGCGACCCATGCAACCTCGTGCAAAACATGCAAACGTTACACACGTATCTCGAGATGGACAACTCATGCAAAGATCGTGCAATCCATGTAAACCATGCAAACGTCACGCACGTATCTCAAGGTGGACAACCCATGCAAATGACACGCGCATATCTCAAGGTGGACAATTTATGCAAACGTCACACACGTATGTCTAGGTGGGCGACTCATGCAACCTCGTGCAAACCATGCAAACATCACACATGTATCTCGAGGTGGACAACTCATGCAAAGATCGTGCAATCCATGCAAACCATGCAAACGTCACGCACATATCTCGATGTGGACAACTTGTGCATACCCATGCAATCCATGCAAATCATGCAAACGTCGCGCACATATCTCGAGGTAAAAATTGACATAGCAATTGCAATCGTAAACTCATGCAACCCCATGCGCCCCATCGCCTATCAAGCTAGCCTGGCCGCACCTCACCGCCTATCTTGTCTTAACCGGCCTCGCCCATTAATAAAACTCTACATGGTGGGTATTTTTATGATTCACCTAATGATAGTACCATATAATATATATATATATATATATATATATATATAATATAATATATATATATATTATATTATATATAGTAATATAATATATTATATTATTGTATATTAAAAATATATGATATATATAGGATCATATTAATATATATATATATATATATAATATTGCATTGCAAGAATGGCGCATTCAACGAATGCGCCATTCTTGCAATGCCACTTTGGCACTTATTTTGCACGAATGGCGCATTTAGGGAATGTGTCATTTGTGCAAATGATGTAGCCACGTGGATTAAATTTGTCACGTGGATATGAATGTCTATGAATGACGTTTTTTCAAAATGCGTTTTACCTTAGTTAACGAATAAAAAAAATACCAACTTATTTTTCTCATTTAAACCAATTTTCATTGTACGTCTCGTAATTTTTTCTATATAAGGGAGTTCCTTCACTTGTAAAGAACATACCGATAGTTGAATACAATCTCTACATTCTCTCTAACTCACTGTCTAACGTCTTTTCAAAAGGTGTTTTACCTTAGTTAACGAATAAAAAAAAATACCAACTTATTTTACTCATTTAAACCAATTTTCATTGTACGTCTGTAATTTTTTCTATATAAGAGAGTTCCTTCACTTGTAAAGAACATACCGATAGTTGAATACAATCTCTACATTCTCTCTAACTCACTTCTCTCTTGTTCCCCTTCGTACTTGTTCTTCTAGTTCTTAATTTTAAGCTTTCCATGCTTAAGTCTTTAGCAAATCCAACTTTCGTTTACAACACATATATCCTAAGACTTGTTTTACTCTTTTCTCTGTTGAAGAAACAAGAGTATTTATAGACCATTTACATCAGCATAAAGCTTTTTCTTCAAATGATGAACACATTTTTCCAAAATTGAAAGACACAAACAAGAAGACAGAATAGCAGTACATTTTTTAGAAAAGAAAATAAGGGATATAATGAAAGCACTTACAGATTATTGTGGTCTCTACCTTCTTTTGTTTCCTATGCGTACTGTCCCAATAATTATGATTCTGAGACAAAAACAAAAATCTTTCACTCAGTGTAAAAATAAAAAATAAAAAAATAAAAAAAAACACGAAAAAAAGGAGAAATTGAGAAACAGAACCAGATTTTGTTTCAAAGACATTAGGCATTAGACATACGATTTCTCAAGTGAAAAAATACGGTTGATTTTTTCTAAGAGAAACAATGAAGTTAAACATATTATATTGTGACTCTATGACTTCACGAATTAAGTTGCAAAACTAGGAGAAATGGAAACCCTAACGCGGTTCTTTCAAAATAGAAAAATGATTTTTTGACATTCTTTAATTACATACATTTGCTACACAATGATGTAGATTTCATCTCAATCAAATCTACATCATCGTGTAGCGAAACTATGTTTCCTAAAATGTTAGATTATCATCTTCTTTTCGAGATATTTATAATCAAACATTAAAAAAGGATGATATTGAGGAAGATATTGCACATGAAGTTTAAGCTAGACAATAAAGGGAGTTTTTGCTTGATTAGTACATTTAGGGATAAAATTTATCAACCCAACACACCCACCAAAATATTTTCAAAACTAACACACTTTTAGCCACGTCATCGCCACATCACGCGGCAGTGGCACGGTGAAAGGAAAACGTGACCTTGGGTCACGTTTTATTTTTATTTTTCTTATACGGAGAGAAGTCGTGACCTCGGGTCACGATTTCATTTAAAAGGAAATCGTGACCCGAGGTCACGATTTCCACAAGACATTTTTTGTTAAGGGAAATCGGGAAATCGTGACCTCGGGTCACGATTTCCACCGAACACAACACCCTAACAGATCAGATCAACTCACTTTTCCTTCCTTCCTTCAACTCCCCCAACGAAGATCGGCTCCACTCTTCCTTCCTTCAACTCCCGGATCGAACGAACTCCACTCTTCCTTCAACTCCACTGGGACCCGAGGTCACGACCCCATTGGCTCCATTGGTGCGGATCTTCTCTCCATCTTCAACTTCGATCCGCACCGCAACCCACCCCAACTCAATCGTGTATAGAACTTTGTAAGATCAACTTGTTTGGGGATTTTGTTTGTTTAGGCTTCTTGTGGTTCATGTCTTGTTGGTTGTTATTTTTTTTTTTTTTTTTGTATCCAGGTAGTTTTTTTTGTATCCGGCTATTTTTTTTTTTATCCGGTTGTTTTTTTTTATTTTTACCAATTAGTTGATGTGATTTCTATCGGGGTTTTTTAGTTTTTTTTGCCAATTACTTGATGTTAATTCTATACGCCTGTTATTTTTGTTTTTTTTTTTGTTGCCAAATTACTTGATGTTAATTCTATCCGATATTTATGTTTTTTTTTCCAATTACTTGATGTTAATTCTATACACCTTTTAAAAATCAATACGCGCGATTTTTTAATAAAATAGCTAGAAAGTTTAATTTTAGAACATATATATATATAGTACAATGTATACATTAATTAGTGTGGATATATGTCATTGACCCATATTGAGATGTAAAACATGTGGGGAACACAAGGGGGAGTAGAAATTGTTTGATTTGGGGTTTAGGGGGGTATGGTATTAATGTTTTGTAAGGTAGTGTAGAGGAACGGTGGGATCGTTTTCTATCTTTTTTGTTGCGCTTTTGTCTCGAAAGCGCAAGGATTGGCAATGCGAGGGAGGAGGGAGGAAGTGTTGTTGATGCTTTTAGTCCTACCAACGCCCGACCTTAATCTTTATTACCACCTTTTCCCAATGCACTCCAATTTTATTTTTTAATTTCGGGTCCCATGTTATCTTTGGATTCTCAATACCAACCATTAATGAAATTCACTAGCGCTTTTTTTTTTTTTTTTTTAATAATTTAGTGTGCCCAAATCTTTTCGAACCCTCCCTACTTGCATTCGAATAATCTCAAGAGAATCAACCAAGCAAACCAACATATTAATTTGTAAATGATGGCATGGTTTGATCACTAGGCTATTTAGTTACCATATATATATATATATATATATATATATATTAATAACTTTACCACTACACCAATTCTATTAGGCTGCCTAAGCAATATTTTTTTGAAAGAAAAGTGATTTCATTTATAATTAATTAAGGTCATATTTATTTGAATTCTTTCTATAATGATTAATTTTATATGAGTGATTGGATGATTGCGAGATTTATAGCGCATAGTCGTAACTTTAATTAGAAGGTCTTTATCATCACTTCTATTGAGTAACAATTATATTCTACATATATAGATTCAAGAATGGTTGATCGAAGAGTAACGTTGTTGTGTTATATGAATGGAGACATGGTTGATGGACCATCAGGGATTTCGTACACGAAACCGCCCATTCGACATCTCAGATCGAAGATGGGTTTAGGGTACGATGAACTTGTGAGTTGTATCTGTAATTCATTGCAGATAGACAATGAATTACAGAGATTAAACATGACATATCGATATCCAGCGTACATTGGAAGTGGAACGGCCAACTACGTCCCTTTGCGAATAGATGATGAGTTGAGTCTCAAAGATGCTTGGGAGATTGTGGCAGAATTACCACCACCAAATTGCATGGAGCTTTATATCGATTTAGTTCCGAGGCAATCGTACAATAGTTCCAATTGTAATATAGTGTTAGATTCGGAGAGTGGACCTAGCACTCAACCAATTTATAAACATAGTCATTGTGCATCGCCTTTGATGACCGCAAATCCCGAAATGGACGAGGATCCTCGTTCCTGTGATGATTTGAATACTAGTGAAGATGATGACTATTGCGGTAGTGACGGGGATACTAGTGAAGAGAGTAGCGATGATGATGTAGACGATGAAGGGGATGATGGTCATCATGTTGATGATGGCATGATTCGATATACATTAAATCGAGTCATAGCCGATGATGGCTCATTATCTTGTCCTCCAATTTCGAACGAAATTGGGAACGATGATTTTTTCGATGAAGAGGCTGCTGGAATTGACGGTGTGCACGTGGGTGTAGGCGAATTTGTCGTACCTTCATCTCGTATTTATGGAATTGAGTAGTGAGGCAATGCAACCCATCCATGAGAATGCAATGATCCCTTCTAGGTCTTTATGGAATGAGGCATCAGAATTTGAGAAAGGCATGCGGTTCATGTGTAAAGTAGATATCCAGCATGCCGTGAAATTGTATAACATCAAAAGACACGAGACGATTTGTGGTGACTCATTTTACACCTAATGTATGGATTGTTCGTTGTAAGAAATATTTAGATGGATGTACTTGGAGGTTGCGGTGTTCGAAAAGAAAATTGCATGGAATGTTTGAGATCAAGTACATATGCGGGACCCATACATGCATCTATGCTAAACCGTCCAAGGATCATGCGCATTTGGACTCCACCGTTATATGCCGTGAGGTAGAAAATGTGGTGAGAAGATATCCGTCCATCTCGGTTCAGTGCTTCATCGATTATCAAGGACAAATTCAGTTATGACGTTCATTATAAGAAAGTTTGGTTGGGGAAGAAGAAAGCAATTGCTAAAGTCTTCGGAGATTGAGAAGAATCATATAAAATGTTGCCGCGGTGGATGACCGCTCTTCAAGAAAGCAATCCAGGGACACGTGTGGAATGGCGGCATGGCGAGCCTAATGCCAACAATTAGGTTGCATTCAAATGGGTTTTTAGGGCATTTGCACCTTCTATTGCAGGCTTTAGACATTGCAGACCAATGATACAAATTGATGACACATTCTTGTATGGAAAATACAAACAAAAAATCCTAATAGCCACTGTTGTTGATAGTAATAGTCATGTATTTCCTTTAGCATTTGCCATTGTTGATGAGGAAAGTCAAGACAGCTGGGGATGGTTTATGGCTTGTTTGCGACATCATGTGACTGATAGGGATGGTATATGTGTCATTTCGATCGACACCTGTGTATATTGTTGGCAATGAACAATCCTCAAAATGGATGGACCCATGAAAGAGCTCAACATAGATTTTGTCTCCGTCACATATGCAGTAATTTCAACATGAGATTCGGGAGCAAAGAATTAAAGGATATGGTGTACTTAGCGGGTGCACAACATCAACCACGACAATTTAAGGCATCCATGAAAGAACTCCATCAAATGAATCTCGAATGTATTGCGTGGTTTTCGACCTAGATCGAGCACAATGGACAAACGCATACGACAATGGTTATCGATACGGATGGATGACTACAAATCTCGCGTGTATTACGTTTGATTTATTACGTTTGTTACTATTACTTACTTAATGTGTTGATTTATTACGTTTAGAAGCTAATACATATATGGATTTTTTTGTCACAAATGTAGAATGCTTTAACGGGGTCCTTAAAGGCGCGCGATTTTACCCCATCACAAGCTTTAGTGCGACTTACATTTTACCGTGTCATGGCGTACTTTAACAAAAACGCGATGAAATAGGTGCACCCTAGGAAGGGGCGAAATTTACACAAGGTACGCAATGAATAAGTTGTCACATTGGGGAAAAAGGCGGTGGAGGGCACAATGTGACATTAGTAAATCGTGAGAATGGTACATTTGAAGTCATCACTGCACCACGTGGCTATCATTTGAGAAAAGGGTCTAACAAGCAAGTTGTGAAATTGGAGGCCCGTAGATGCACTTGTATGAAGTGGCAGTGTTTTGGCATTCCATGTTCCCATGTTCAAGCGGTTTATGCTAGTGTTGCCATAGATCACGTCGGTACATCGAGTCATACTACGATTGTCCGTGTACGATCAATGTTATGCTTTGCGAATTTCCAACCCATTCCTCACGAAGATTATTGGCCTAACGCGAGTTCCACACACGTTCTTCGCCGATCCATATCGAAAGCAAGTCAAAAAGGTCGTCCTCAAACAAGCCGTTTGCGCACCGAGATGGATTGGAGAGGCAATCGAAATGTGACCACGGCATATGCGGCGAGATAAGGAATGGAGAGAAACCCCAACAACGCCGCAACGTAGTAAGTGTAAGCGGGATGGACACATAGATAGACGCACTTGCAAATGTCGTCGAAGGATAACCGTCTAATGCTTCATAGTGAAAGACTCTTTCAAGTCTTATGTTTCGCACTCACCTATATTTTCCTTGTATTTGATCACTTTCTTATGAATTTGTTGTACATGATCTTACTTTCAATTTGAAGAGTGACTTGTTTTCTTCTTCTTTGTATTCTTTTTTATTAGTTAAAGGCTAATATATAAAAGCCATATCTTCTTCTTCTTATTTTTTCGCACACTGTTGTTTTAACTACTTTGACGTTCTTTAATGGAATGTATCTTCTTTACCATTGTTTCTTCATTGGTTTATGGAATTAATGACTACATTGCTAATGATTTGGGGTTCAAGCGCGATATGGATCCTGGCCCTATAGATGATTCGGTGTTGACTATGCAAGCTTTACATAGATCTACTCGCGTTTGGAATGGACCGGTAGTACTTCTTTTCGCCTGTTTCTCTAATTTTATAGCTGCGTAGCTACATTTTAACTAATTTCACTTAAATCTCGTATCTCCATAGGAGCCCGGTATATTGACTATCAGGCGTAATTCAGCTGCACTTCATCGGTTGGTCCCACTGGATGAACGCATAGTTGGGCATCTTCAGGAAGCTGGCTTTTATGGGACGGCGCGAATAGGCTTCATATCAATTGATTGGCATCTCATAACTGCCCTTGTAGAGAGGTGGAGGCCAGAAACTCACACGTTTCATTTCCCCGTTGGCGAGATGACTATAACCCTCCAAGATGTACAAATCATCTTGGGGTTGCCTGTCGATGGATTACCAATCACTGGTCGCGTCGAGCAAGATTACGATGCCTTATGCTTGACACAACTGGGATTCCCATTCCCCGAAAATAACAGGACTGGAGGGCGGATTCAAATTCGCCAACTTTCAAGATGGTTTCCAAACCTCCCAAACAATGCTAATGATGTGGAAGTGCAACGCTATGCGAGAGCATACATCCTACAACTTCTAGGAGGAACTTTATTTGCAGACAAGTCTAACAACCTCGTTCACATCACATATTTGCAATTTTTTGAGGATTTCGAGGCGGCAGGACAATACAGTTGGGGTAGTGCAACTCTGGCTCACCTATATAGACAATTATGTCTTGCAGCAGACATTGATGGAGCAGAGATTGCAGGTCCGGTCATCTTATTGCAATTATGGGCATGGGATAGGTTGTCGTTTCTTGCACCAATAATGGGAAACGTTCTTCGAGACGACATCATACAAAACGAAGAATTATTTCCACCTCCTCCATTTGGTCATAGGTAATTATTATTTAATAATTTCAATTTCTTCTTATTTATCTACATGTGCCGTCATGCATGCTTTGTGTTATTTTTTTCATTTGTACAGGTGGAGACATGCGTTGGAGACCACGGGAACATCAATGCACGTGCTGACAAAGTACAGAGAAATAATTGACATGCAAGCACCCGATGAAGTAAGAGATATACAGAATTATTTTTCCCACCTAGTGCTTATGTCGACATCATGGAAAATGCGTATTTTATTCATTTCAAGTTGTTTTTAATGACTACAGGTAATATGGGAACCGTATCCTGAGACAGTGATAATGGACCTACCTGCGTACTGTAGCAGTGGTCGTGCTATTTGGCGAACGAGGGCACCTTTGCTTTTCTTCTGTGTTGTCGAAATGTATAATCCCGATAGAGTCATGCGACAATTCGGTTTGAGACAAAGGATACCACCTCTACAGAGCACAAGCATGCAAACTAAATAAGATTGACTTGAGAGGAAGACGGATAAGGATTGGAGCGCGAGAACATAGTGCTTATGTCCGCATGTGGAACGAACGTGCCTCCAATATTGCAAGCGATGAAATATTAGAGGAGCCAATGGACTTTTACAACCCGTATATGCTATGGTATCGTCGCATTACACGACGATTCATGTCTCCCCGTGGAGCTATTGCTGAGGCCTTGGTAAGTACAATTTCATTTTTTTCAGTCATGAAGCCTTTCAAATAGTTGTTTTCCTTGTACTTTCGCATAAAACTTCATAAATATTTTATATGTAGGCACATGGAATTACTTCAATTCATCAGTTGACACTGGGTGATGATGTATCTATTGCACGTATTAGAGATGTAGCTGCATCGACTTTGACGCAAAGACACGCAGCATTATCGGATGCATAATATGCACGGTTCATTTCAAGCTTCTCATCATTCTTCCCATGCCGATACACCTTCGAGGTATGACACTCCAGTGTATACTCCATCGGTGCCTCTCAACGAGTTTGGGACTCCACATACTCCATCGTTCATCCCAACATGACATTCGAGTCTATGGAAGCCTTTCTATTTGACAGGGCACCTACATCTTCGCACCATTTTCATGCAAGTCCAATAATGATGAATTTCTCTGGGAGTACAAGTACTCATGATGGCGGAATGCGTGACATCGATGATATTCAAATAGAAGATGCTCAAAATCCACGATGTGGGTCATTCGGATATTCCACTAGCTTTAAACCGTAATGTCCGAGTTGTAAAGAGAACACGGTGTGTGGACTCGGAAGTCATTATTTGGGGTCGACTAGGACTTTTTCTAAACTGTTATAAGACATTTTCTCCTTATTCATTTTTGCTTTGTAGTTGATCACCTACCAATTTCATCATTTATAGCAATTCAACTTTCAAGTTCTTCATTTTTTATGGGTTTTAACTTATTTTTTCTTGATGTGTTGAACCTCTTGTATTGAAACTTTGTGTATGCTATTATTGGAAACAACAGCTCCATTTAACCTTGCACTACCATATTTACTATTTGTCGATGTTCTCTACCTTCAAATCATTTGAAAGCTTCATTGTTGAGATGAAGGAGAATTTAGTTACCATAGCTCGCATAGTATATTTAGATAGATCGAGTAGGATGCATCAAATCGTACATCCGATGTAGTAATCTTCTATCTAATATTGTTAGAAATGACACCATCTCAGGACATCCCTTCATTACATGGAAATACAAAAGCAAGATTTCAGTGTGAAATTTGATTTCCAAACTTCAGTTACTATCAAATAAAATAAACAAGGAGATATTGAACATCGCCGCAAATTGGCAATATCAAAAGTTAAATCTTTTTCAACTAAAACTTTTAATTCATAGTCGATGTAAACAAATAAGGCCAAAATCAACAACAATGTGGCAAAGAAGGCCAACCTTTGAAGCTCCATAAGAAAGCTTTGAAGGAGGTCTTCTCTGCCAACATTTAAAAAAATAACTTCACCTGGAAAACGTGACTTGCAGTCACGTTATCCAGTGACCACACCATCCAACAAGGTGATGTGGCAGTGACGTGGCGAGAAGTGTGTTACTTTTGAAAATATTTTTGAGGTTGTGTTGGGTTGATATATTTTTTCCCAAAATGTACTAATCAAGCAAAAACTCCAGCTATTAGTGCAAGATAATTATGCAAAACTTACCACCTATAAATTGTACTTGTTCACTAGACCTACAATGTAACTTATCATATAATTGTCATCGCTTTCACAAACAAGACATAAGTCCATTATTGAAGTGTAAGCCCATCACATATATAGTTGCATCACAAAATCTTAGAGCTACTTCTATTCTCACTTTTGAGCACACTTCATGGTTCCACTTTATAAAAAGAAAGGGCACATCAATAATGTTTGGATGCCCTTTAAGTTATACATAAATATATTAAACTAGTATATTTCAAAAAATATCTTAGTCTCATAGTGATTCAAGTGATCTTGTTTAGAGAGGTAATTATGTACTACCGAGAGATTAGTTGAGCATCAATCTGGTCTTCGCTGCCAACATTAAAAAAAAAAACTCAGAAGGAAGTCGTGACTTGCAGTCACGACTTCCATCCGCTGGAAAACGTGACCACACCAAACCCTCGAGGTGGCGCGTGATGTGGTGATGACGTGGCCAAAAGTGTGTTAGTTTTGAAAATATTTTGGTGGGTGTGTTGGGTTGATAAATTTTACCCCTAAATGTACTAATCAAGGAAAAAGTGGGGGAGTGCAACAGTACGATGCATACATGACTAAAATTATCCTTGCAAAGCTAAAATAAAGGCTCTATACAACTTCCTACCAAAAAAAGTTTTATACAATTGCAATTAGTCCAGCGTTTTTATATGAGTGAATATTGGAGCAGTAACAAAAACAAAAAGTGTAGCAAAAATAAAGAGGCTTAATTTGGATGTGTGCTAAAATTTGTATGAGATAGAATAAGAATTATGTAGATCCAAAGAAAGATACGAGTAACACCGATTGATAATAATAATAATAATAAAAATTACAGAAGGGTGGGGTGGTTTCAACAAATCCAATTATTCAAATTTTCTAGTTAGAAAACTCGACAAAATAAAAATTTAAAAATTTAAAAACTGTATATTGTTTTGAATATTGCTAACATTTTAAAGTACGTAAAAATTTTAGAAGGTTTTATTTAAAAATAAAATAATAAAGTTAAAAAAATTTTAAATAAAAAACTTGGAACTTAAACCATCCTAAAATAGTTATGATGGCTAAGGTCTAGCATTTTCGCTTTGCTAAGAGTATGTCCATTATGAATTGTACTAGTTATGCGAGCCCATCGAGCCCATTAGGCTCAAACTTGGAACTTAAACCATCCTAAAATAGCTATGGTGGCTAGCTAGAAGTATGTCTATTATGAATAGTGCCAGTTATGCGGCCCGTCGAGCCCATTACGTTCACATAGACTCTATAGATTCCTATTGACAGACACCACCCACTTAGTTATAAGAAACTACTATTATGATCATTTAGGTCCACTAACCTTTAAAAAATAAATAAATAAATAACTACATGCATTGTTCCTCCTACTCACGACCCAAGAATGATCAACGACCAAATGGGTTCTAATCCTAAAAAAAATACCATAACATCGCAAAATTAAACTTCCATTTGAAGTCCTCTCCATGCCCATAAGTATTTCACGGGCACATAAGCTCCAACCTAATTATAGAATTCCCAATAAAACCAAAAGAATTAAACAAGGAAATTAAGTCGAAGAAGGAGAATTTCAAAATTCAAACCTTTTACTTGGTCACAATTAATTAAATCCCAACAAATTAATCCCCCACGTGTTGTCAGCCGTTTCGATTTGCATCCATCCATGCGCCATGCACCATTCGACCTGGGCTCTTTAAAACCAATGCAAAAAACCGACCACTCAAATCAAATCAAATCAAATCAATCAAAAGAATTGAGCGATCGATGCAATGACCGTTAAGGGCGGCACGAGCCAGGCCTGCGCGGCGTGCAAGTACCAACGCAGAAAGTGCTCTGCGGACTGCCCACTCGCCCCCTACTTCCCTCCCGACCAATCAAAGCTCTTCCACACCGTCCACAGGCTCTTCGGCGTAAGCAACGTTTTGAAGGTTCTCAAGCACGTCAAAGAAGACAAGCGACCCACCGCCATGCATTCCATCATACACCACGCGCGCGTCCGCCACGACTCCCCCGTCCACGGCTACTGCGCCGTAATCCGCGCCCTGGAGCACAGGATCGCTCAGGCCTTGTTCGAGCTCCAATTGGTCAGGGCCCAGATCGCGCTTGCTCAGCAGCAACAACAAATTAGTGGGGGTGGTGGTGGTTCGTGGGTGCATGGTCAGGGTCAGGGTGGTGGTGGGTGTTACGACGACGTTGATGAAGGGATGATGAGTAGTGTTGTTGTTGATCCAACGGAATTGGTTCTTGGTGTGGACAAGGCGATGGACGGTTGTGATTATGTTGATGAGATGCATCAATTCTTTCAGGCCGTTGATGAGGAGGAGAGGCACTCATCATCTGCAGGTTATGTTGGGAAACGGGAGGTTTATGAATCTAGGTGAGTTTAATTTTGTATATTCTTTATTGGGTTTTTTTATGAGAAATGTTAGGTTAACCCAATTTCTAACCCCCGACTATGTTGAATGCCCCTCCTTGCATCACCAAATTTAGAATCATTTGCACTACTTTTAAACTAAGAAAATAATAGAATGCAACAACAATGTCACACCATGCCACAAGATACATTGATTAACAAAAATCTTCCAAACGACATCAACCTCGCTGCGCGCATCGAGATCTATGTATGACCACATCCCGAGACGCGCATAGTTGGCTCTTACGATGTGCTTCACGCAGTGTGACATGCTTTTGTCATTCTATCACTTCTCTTTTAGCTATACAAAACTTTTTTTTGATGAAATGTAAGAACTTTGTGGGGGAAGTCGACTAACAACCCTCTACGTCTATTTTCACCTCGAGATGCATTTTGAGATATGCATACCATGTTGGATACATAAGGACTAGGGGGTCTTCATGTCGTGTTGACAATGGTGTTATCAAAGTATATTTCAAAATTCCAATAATAAAATAATACAAATGATTTGAAATTTATTAATGTAATTTTGAAGTTGAAATAGAAAAAGGAGTGTGCTAGGTTGATACTCGCTACTTAAATTGGGTCAACTGATCATTATCCATAAAAAAAATGATACAAATGATTTCAAATTTAGTAATGTAATGAAGCAAAATCAGCATAGTGCATAGAGTGAGTTTGAAATTGAATTAATATAACCCTTTCTCTTTTTGAGTTAGGGATATGAATTATGAAAAAAAATTATGTTTAACTATTGAAGAAAATGTGTTTACTATTGTTGCAGCTCTGATTCATCTTCAAAAGATGGAAATGTGGCAGTTGATGAGGCACTCAAGGCAGAGAATAATGAACTGAGGAGCGCTGCTGCTTGTTTCAGCTTGACTAGCGTTCATTGATTGATGAAATTAATGTTGTTGGAATAAGGAGGAACCACCAATTTTGTAGAGACACAATAAGGAGGGCTTATTGCGAGAAAATAAGGATTTTTTTTGTCAATAGAGAAAATAAGTTCAAACAAACCCTCCTTGTTTGGTTTTTTTTTTTTTTACATTTAAAAAAAGAAAAAGAAATTGTAGTCAGATTAATAAGTTTTTTTTTTCTTTTGCATACTTTTTGAAGTTTCACAAGAGATTTGACTTGTATGTGATGTATAAAAGTTTGAGTAGTTCAAATTTCTTCAAAAAAAAAGTTGAGTAGTTCAAATAATAATATGATTAGTTGTAATTAATTTGGAATTGAGGCTTTGTCGTCGCCTAAAAGAGTTTAAATTCTTTTTGAATGAGGGTTTTGTTGATGGGGCAATTACGACAGTTAGTGTTGGGAAAAACCCTACGCACAGCGAAAGCAAACAATCTCACAAATACACAACAACAACAACAATATAGCCTCAGTTCCAAATTAATTGGGGTCGACTAGATGGATCAAATTTTTCTATTGTGTTTGATTAAGTGCAATTGAATGTGTTTGATCCATATCATGAAAAGTGACAAAAGTTTTATATTGGCAATCAACTTATCGCAACATTCATCCATTTTCTAAGAATGAAAAATGGGCTTGGGGCCTCCCTCCCCCACTTTTCGGATATGAAAAAGGGTTTAAGACCTCCCACATTTTTCAGTATGAAAAATGAGTGTTAGTCCCCTTTTATCCGGACTTGGGACTAGCTATGTAACGCACATAGTATTCGAAATAAGTGGAGTTAATCTCATAAATACACAAACTTACTAAAGTTTATTCAATTCATCAAAACTTCGCAAAACTTGTATATTACAAACTAATATATGGGTCTTTATATAGACACCAAACTTACTAATTTAACTTAAACACATAAATAGGCATTGCTTAAAAACAATCACAAACAAAATATAAACTTCATAAACCCAATAAATAATTAGAGACTTGACTAAAATGCTAAACCTTCCAATTAACTAACAAATTAAAATAGAAGCTTTGAATTTTGAGCCAAAAAACCGAACGGTTAGTGTTGCAGAGAATAATGAACTGAGGAGCGTTGTTGCTTGTTTTAGTTTGACGAACGTAACGAGGGCTTATCGCGAGAAAATAATGGGGTTCTTTGTCAATAAAGAAAATAAGTTCAAACAAACCCTCTTTTTTTTATTTTTTTTACATTCTTTAAAAAAAGAAAGAAAATGTAGTCGAATTAATAGTTTTTTTTTTTCTCTTTTTTTTATATCTTGTATACTTTTTGAAGTTTCACTTTAAGAGATTTCACTTATGTGTAAAAGTTTGAGTAGTTCAAATAATAATATGTTTTGGTTGTTATTAATTTGGAATTGAGGTTTTGTTGTGGCCTTCAAAGAAAATCAGGAAAATCAGGTTACATGTTACATGTTTTTTTTTTAAGGAGGGTTTTGTTGATTACTTGATGAGATCAAGACCTCAAAGAAAATCAGGTTACATGTTTTTTTAGTACTTCATACATGCATCTCATTAATGAAATATGAAAAACTCAAGCAGAACAATAAAGGAGGGATACAATATTCCATTTCAGGCTTTATTAATGACATGAAAACTGGAATTAGATTTAGAGGTCTATGCTTTATTTATTTGAACATTAGATTTTAATAAGTTAGATACATAACAGTACCTCAAGGCTTTATTTATGTATACAACACTGAACATGAGCAAGCTAGACAAATTACAACACTTCAGAAGTACCAGAAGAGAGTCCTCCATGAACGGCAGTTCACTTCCCCAGTGCCACTCATTCAAATGACTATTACAACTTCAGTTGTGCTACTAGCATGCAGTTGTTCAAGAATAAGCGGCCTCTAAAGCACTGGCTCGCTTTACTGCAAGAATAGCATCTTGGCGCCTGCCAGCCATGGAATAGCCTCTTTCCTGGAGAAACCATTCAAACACATGCATTATGCAACACCACAACTTGAACTGAGATTCTAAAGCAGAAATGAACTGTTGGGTCAACCAAACATTATTCACTGGTTAAGGCAGCATTCTCCATGCTTAAATGTGGTCATTTACTGGTCTGCCTAAGTACTGTAGGGTTTTTAATAGTCTAAAATGGTGTTCACATTGAGGCGTAAGCTCTGGCAAGAGTACAAAGAAGAAAGAAAATTGAGGCCCGCACATATATACAGGCGTCCAGTTACACTCAACTATTAATTCTCCATTAGTATTATCTTTCCATAGCATGATCTTCATTAACCATTTAAGCATAGCTTCTCTTTCAAAATGGCGAGAGACCAAAGTTATACACATGACTAATCTACTGCACTTGAGGTATTATGTGTACCACAACCAGCTGCATTAGGTTGGTGTTCAGCAGATAGGCATGCAAATCCATCTTAAACCATTATTAAAGTTAATAAATAAATAAATCCGAATCAGCAGTTTACCAGCAAACGCCACAAGAAAGGTATCCCGTGTCTGTTCTCAACTTGCTTTTCAAGTACTTCAATTGCTGTATTTTAAACAAAACCAATTAGAAGCAAAAAGATACATGCGTGGAGAAAATAATATGATCGTACCTTTGTTATATTGTCCAGTGTGCAACAAAATACAGTACCAGACTTCATTGAAGACATCAAGTTGCTCATCAGATGCACCAATCATCTATTGCAATGAAACAATCACATTAAATATCCAAATAGTAAGCATGCTGCATGCCTATCCTTGAGGAAGGAAAAGATAAGAAAAACATAAAGAAAACAAAAAACACAAGGAACAACCACCTTATACTCCTTAGAATCAAAATCAGGACTAAGCAATCTGAATGCAGAATCATAGTTGCCTCTACCATATTCAAACATGACCTCTGCAAGCTAATCATCAAGAAGAAATAAGATGACGAGCAGTGAAAGCTCAAAAAGCAAAAGTACTGGTTAGGTCATGCATTGAGTGAAAAACAGCAAAAAGCTTGAATTTGGTGTACTTTGCCAGAAATGTATTTCATTCAATTCACTCAATCTGGTGCGTAATAAAATGAAAGCAAGTACAGTTTAAAGGAAAAATGCTAATTTATCTATTTAGCTTGCATTTGAAGCTCAACTAGCAGAAAACCAACTTATTCAACCAGTTTCTTTCTCATCTACTTTTTCCACAGTCGGAGATCAAGGTATAAATCTATAATGAAGCATTAAGGCATACAGTGGTGTGCATAAAGTAAAACTAGAAATTCTTCATTAGTGTTCAAGCATTCAAAAGTGTTGAAAGTTTTGATGCTACTACCAGTTACCAAAGTAAAGCCTTTATATTGCACAAATGTCATTTAAACCAGAGTCGGGTCTAATTGAGAAATACTAATGCACATAAAGCATTAAATGAGATTGAACTCCTTTCTGGACCCTAATGTCTTCAAAACTTCAACACTGAAAGAAAGAACCAGCAAGTAATAGAAAAGCATTTCAAAGACAGCACACCAAAAGAAGAAAAACAGAAGAAAGACAAACCAGAATTCCTCTCTGCATGAGTAGTTGCTTTTTGGAATTTAATAAACGTATTCTGAAGGAAAGAAAAGTCATCAGCAAGTCAGAAAAGTTCCACCATGTTGCAAGAATAAAAAGAGGAGCATAAATTTTCCTTCACCTCGATTTCATGGTTTTCAGTAAATCTTCTGCTCTAGCTTCTCTCTTAGTGCTTGCTAAAGCCCACACAGCTAATATATCAAAATGCCACTCAAGATTCCACAGGGACTGAGATTAACATATGGGCTATGGTAATGAATTATTTCTCGAATAATTTCAGAAAATAAGGAAAATATAGAATACACCAAAATTACACATGCAAGAAAAAGAGATCCCAATAGTTGATTAAATTCCAAGTAAACAAGTCAGGAAGGTCACTCGCATTTGCATGTGCACATCATCACCAGCAGTCATTCATGGTAATACTTCTGGTAAAGGAATATGAAACAAGAAAAAATTATCCACAAGTCCCGCAATAATTAATTACTTTCTTATAGGTCCTTCAATAAGATTAATTGTCAAGTCAAGACGGTCCAACTTCAATACATATTTCAAGAACACAAATAAGCCTTTAGGTCCTTAATAGTAATTATGTTAAGGTTTTGTTGTTAAGTATTCATATCAACAAACTTAATTTTAATCAGCCCCTTCAACTATCTAAAAGTTGTTACTTACAAGGAGACACCACTCCCTAGGTGATTTTGCCCATTGCCTAGGTGACACCTTTCAATCACAGATTTTCTTTACATATACTTGAATTGCATGTAGCAATTTTATACCCATTGTTCCACAAACTTAAAGTAACGTAGAATGATTTAAAACGATGCATTTTTAGGTAAAGACCATATATCATTTATCATTGTCCGACTTTAGTTCAAGGTTGGTTTTCGTATTATTCTATAGGTGCTGAAGAGGGAACTAAATTTTCATAGGCATTGGATCCAAGCTTGGTATCAATTAAAACAGACATTCATTTTTCATTTACAATGGTCTATACAAGTAATAGCACTCGATTTTTTAATCAAAATACTTAGGCCATTATTCTGGGTCAAATTATCTCAGTTATCTTTCATCTACTCACAGCACTAGCAACCAAATAGGAAATTCCTCCTAAGCATATTGAATCTCTCCACTATAAATGGCAACCTAAAGCAGAAAAACTTCCTTTAGTCAAAGTTGATTGTCCAAAAAAATGTTCTGTCCCGGAAATCATACACATTCCATTGCAACATTAGCAACCAATAGGAAAGTTGCCTAAACATCTACATGGACCTAAAACAAAAGACGAGCATTTGAACCTAAAATAGATTTAATGCCAGAAAAATTAGCAGTAGATGGCTATTTTTATTTTCATTTTTTTGGGTACAAGATGGCTATTATCATAACACGAATTAATTAAGCGACTAGCATTGGTCTTCTAGAGTCTAGACCGGTCCAGCCAATTTTATCATTAAAGAATTCATTGTTCAAATTAACAAAGTCATGAGTAAAGTACTACAAATACAAAATTTACTAGACTGCAGCACTGATGAGCTGCCAACGTATTGAAAACAGAAAATCCACAGTTTTTATTAGCATCCATTTATGCCAGAAAATTCATATTTCCACCAATTCATGTATGACACAACAATCGTCAATAGAAATGCTTAACGACAGTTAAAATCTTGACTCACTTGATCCATGACACAATCTGCCAAGATCTTAAGCCGTTCCCCAAAAGCATCCATAGGACCTCGAACGTAAACCCGCACTAACAGAGCCAGAGCATTCAGATATACCTTAAATGCACAAGAATAAAATAAAGGATGATTAATATGAACAATATGTTACAATAAGTTATAACTAAGCCACGTCGGATATCCAGAAGGTGCCATAAACTTAACTATGCTGAGAGCGTAGTAAGTTAGTATACCTCTAAGTAAGCAACGTCACTTTTTTGCAACTCTTTCCAGATGTTATGGTCATAGATTTCCAAGACTTTGGTAATAGCAGAACTACTTTCTAAATAACAAACAGCAACATGCCACCAATTATGGGTGTACCTGAAAATAGAATTCTATCATGTAAACCTGCGGCTTTTATAATAAATTCCCTCATACTTTCTTAATCAGAAATGGGACTTACATACATGAACGATGAACAACAATGCCATGAAGATGAGCATTTTTTCATGAAATCTACAGCTTCCTGGAAATCACATTCATACTGAAAAACATGGCATAACTGCAAAAGAAGAAAAATGTCAACAATGATTGAGATCCAAAAGTCAAGCACCAGATCAAAAGAAAAACGATTGGTTCGCATACTTCTGAAACACATAATGCGCATATACCAGTGCAAGTTCCTCGAATTATGCATCTAAGTATTTAGAAGCACATTGTCACGTGCATCCTATAGACTCCACAAGTTTGTAGCAAATGTCACGTTGAAAACATGTCACCCAATCACTTTCCAATTAAAAAGTTAAAAGCATCCATTGAAGCTCACAAATATGACATAACACACAAGATTCTAGAACCTATCAACTCGAATGCACAGTTCAAATGAGACAAGAAAAATATATCAGGATGAGATAGCATCACAATTAGAACTTCGTAAATGGCACCAACATTGTCCACTTTTTTCACAAACTTTTCAACACTAAAACATTTCTTGATGCATTATACATCACAACGAAAACACGTGCAAGTAGAAGAGGAACAAAAAGATAAAATGCAGCTGGCTGGTGCCATTGAATTATGTTATGTTCTGATACTAGGAATAATGTGTGGCTTATTAGAAGATCTACGATAATTAAGATTTGAGAGTCATAATGCTGCCTAAGGTCATATATCTCAAATTTGAGAACATTTTAGTTTTTTCAACTGAGAGATTATGAATCCTGAAGAGAATGCAAACATATGAATTCTATCCACTATAACGCTGAGCAAAACAGTCTAGTCATGGAAAGTTTAACAAAAGACTTGTTTTGCCCCATAAATATCAAGGAGTAAATGTAGACGTGCAAACTTTCCTGCTGAAAACTGGAACAGCACAGTTGTGATTCTTGTTCCACTATTACAAATTTACAACCATCATCTAAGATTGAAATAAAAGACGAATGAGGAAGTGCGAGAACAGGATAACGGACCAAGATCTAGATGTAAAGAGCAGAAAGTAAAACGCAAACAGGAAAACTGATAAGTAAACATGCAATTCAACTAAAGATAGACATCGCCTCAGTCCCAAATTCAACTAAAGATAGACATAAATAGGAAAATATCAAATGAGTACAACCCATGTGTTCTGAGCCAAAAAATGCAATCACTTAATTCAAGGAAACAATCACGTGTTGACGCACATTGTGTTGAGACCAAACATCATTTGGATTGATCTCGTAGCCCTTCTTTGCAGCTTCTGAAGCCTCAGACATTCGTCCAAGTTCTAATAAAGGAAAAGAAAGCATTCCATAGACATAACTCTCTTCTCTATTTTGTGGGAGAACCTGTTGCATAGTTCATCTGTTAAAATCGTAATAGATAAATCCAGTTTCACATGAATGAGGAAATACCTAGACTCCTAATAATTTATGTGATTTTGGAAAATGCGAACTGACAAGCTCAAAAATTAAAAGCGACTACTAATTATGCAAGTGTTTGCTAATATTTAAGAAACAACTAATACTATCCTTTGTTTATTTAAAGGGAAATTCTACTCAAAAGGGACATAACCTGTTCAACAAGAGCCAAGGATAGATCAGGTCGACCAATGTAAAAGCACAGCAACTGAGCTCTTTTCAAAGATACAAGATCTTTTGGGAATTGCTTTAGCAGCTGCAAAACCAAACATTAAACAAGATATCAGACAATTGCTTTTTGTGATCCAACGTGCAATTTTAGCAAAACAAATAAACTTCAAGAAATTAAACTTCACGTAGCAAGATATTTTGGCATGGACATCTCACGACAATTACACGAATGTTGGAATCAATAATAATGACTACAAGTTGTTTCACATGGAATAAAAGCTTTGTTTATTTAAAAATAATAATGGTAATAATGTGTGCACATGTCATCCTTGCGCTAGGGGCCATGCTAATATTCTCTCGTGTTGTTCCAATTTTATCGGATGTCTTCGAAGAGACATAATGGTAATAATGACTACAACAATAAATTGTCAAATAGTGGCTGTCTTTTGCTAGTAAATTCCATTAATACATTACGTATGGAGTCATCATGAACCACTCTTTTCCATCAAACAACCACTCTCACCATTAGATACATCAAATAACTATATATTTGCATAGGCTACTAGTTATGAATACCAAAACCTCAGGTGTTCAATATCCTGAATAATGTGCCGCAACTATCATCACAAATTAATTTCCCAAAAACGCTCCATTTATTTCAGCTCTTCTACTCACTCTTTGTAGTTAGAGCACAAAGTTAGCATCCATCATCACACCAAAAAATACCCTATTCAAGGATTGCAAGGCGCCAGCGTAATTCCTAGGCAGTTTACAAAACCTAGGCAAAGTGGTCCTAGGATTTATCAAAAAAACATTTCCTTACAAGTCCCTCATCAAATTTATTCATATATCCTTTTACGACTACCGTTTTATATTGGTTATCAGTCACAATCATTCATACACATCATAATCCGAGCATAATTTAATTTCATGCTCAAAAACTACAAATCCTAATCACATCATCCAATCACATACTCATCTCAATCAAAGAACTAAAAAGTCCTTCAATCACCATACAATCATGATCCAATTGCTTAACTGCAAAACGGTTCATCACATCATTACAAGCATTGATCTCAGATATCAAATTGATCAGAAATTGAACTAAAAAACACATCTTTTAGGACATGAGCTTCATCAATCCCTCTTTTTTGTCAAAAACCACAATCCACCAATTAGACCACCTCACCTTCTTATGCAATTCAAAGGCGACATCATCGTCCCTACCACTCCCAAACAACGACGAGACCGCCTCGAAAACTGCTCTCTCGTACACGGTCGCGCGTTCCTAATAACCAATACAGAATCACAGAAATCAAAACCAAAACCCTGAAACACGCAACTTCAACACCGATCAAGGCCAAAACCACTCACAAGCCGAGCCCTGGCCGATTCGAGATGAGTCGAAGCTCGAGCGGAGTTGGACGAGTAGAGGAAATGAGCGGCCAAGATGTTTCCAAGAACACAGTCCTTGTCGTGCACCGAAGCTTCCAGAATCACCGACCGGTTCCTTCCGTAGTTCAGAAACTGAGTTTTTTTTACCAACACAGGAGAAAACTGAACAACTCAGTTTCCGCACAAAACGACGTCAATTTAAACGATCGAGGTCGATCGAGCGAACGGGAGGTTGGGATTACCTGTTCGTAGTAGGAATTGATGGCGGAGATGCAAGCGTCGGAAGATGTTCTGACTGGGCTCCCCCATCTGTCGATTTTCACTTCTCCTCTTTCGCTTTCCATGGTGTTCGTGTTTGTGTTTGTGTTGGCGAGTGTATCTGTATTTATGTGTCGGAAATTTTCTTCGCGGGTGCTTCGCTTTCGGGAAAGAAATGGGATCAAACCATAAATTGTTTTCCAATTTTAGTATCCTACATATTTGTCCCAACTTTTAACTCTTCCATGTTGAAATAAATGAGGATAGCCAAGCGTTACTCAACTCAAGTGTTGAAAATGGAAAATGATCTATTGACCCAATGTGCGCACCGACTTATCCGCACCCACGTATAAGGGTTTTTTCAAAAAATAAGATGGTTTTAGTTTTTAATTCACTAAATAGTGGGGTTTACTTTTAAATTTCAAAACTAAGGTATGTCTCCTTTTGAAAAAGTGTCATTGATGATGACGTGGCTCCATGCGTTGAGGTGTGATGATGAGGTGGAATGAATGACTCCTTTTGAAAATGAGCATCTATACAACTAATGAGGTAGAATGAATGAAACCTTTTGAAAATGAGTCATCTATACAAAATACAAAACCTCTTATTTACTCCTCAAAATGAGTACCTTGTTCAACTCAAAGCGGTGAACCCATGCAAACGTCGTGTACGTATCGAGATGGACAAGCCGCATCACGTACGTATCTCGAGATTGACAACTCGCATCATGCACGTATCTCAAGGTAGACAACTGATGTAACGGACACGCACGTATATGGACGTGGACAACTCATGCAAACGCCACGCATGTATCTCGCGGTGGAGAAGTCATGCAAACGACACGCGCGTATGTCGAGGTGGCCGACCCATGCAACCTCGCGCAATTCATGCAAACGTGATACACGTATCGTAAGGTGTGCAACTCATGCAACCTCGTGCAATCCATGCAAACGTCGCGCACGTATCTCGAGGTGGACAACTCATACAACCTCGTCCAATCAATGCAAACCGTGCAAAGCTCATGCACGTATTTCGAGGTGGACAACTCATGTAATCTCGTGCAATCGAAGTAAATCATGTAAACGTCACGCACGTGTCTCGAGGTGGACAACTCATGCAAACGACACGCACGTATCTGGCGGTGGACAACCCATGCAAACAACACGCATGTATCTCGAGGTGGATAATCCATGCAAACGTCACGCACGTGTCTCGAGGTGGACAACCCATGCAAACGACACGCACGTATCTGGCGGCGGACAACCCATGCAAACGACACACACGTATCTCGAGGCGACAATCCATGCAAACGTCACGCACGTGTCTCGAGGTGGACAACCCATGCAAACAACACACACGTATCTCGAGGTGGACAATCCCACATTATTTTAGCATCCACATGGCGCCCACGTGGAACACTCCACGTGGCACCCACGTGGAGTGTTCAGAAAACATGAATGGCGCATTCGGAGAACGCGCCATTCATGTTAGGGAACATCCACGTGGGCGCCATTCGTGTATTTTGAGTGGACTAATTTTTCTCCAACCAATGAAGCATTTCCAAAATGCGTTTTACTTTACTTTTGAAATAAAAAAACCTAACTTATTTTACATTTATATTAATTTTGGCAGTACATTTGTAATTTTTCCCACGTATAAAAATGTTGACTTGTATTTCAAAGAGTACCGTGCGGTTTACATCCAATAGGCGTGCTTAAGTGGGTGCTCAAAGAGCAGAGTTGGCCCCAAGCAGGGGTCGGTGGGGCAACTGCCCTGAGCCCCCATTTTTTTAGGGCCCCATTTTTTAAAAAATTTCTATATGTAAAATAATATAAATAAAATAAATTATATTTATTAACAAAAATAAAGTTGATCAAATGAAAGTGACCCCAAAATGGGCACGCACTTGCGGGTGTCCTAATGATACACATCGATTTTTGTGCGTACAAATATCGATGCATAAATCAATGAACACTCATAAATGTGTGTCCATTTCGCGTCCCCGATTTGAGTCAATTTAGTATTTTTCTTAATAATATATGTATCATATTAATAACTATTTTAGAAATGCACGAAGTTAGAAAATATCTTACACGCATCAAATAACCGTAGTATACTATTTAGGAAACTTTCTTTATATGTTTTAATATTTATAAGTAAAACTAATTAGATGAAAATTTTAAGTTAAGAAGTTATAATCTTAAAAAACCTCTCAAAAAATAAACTAAAAAACATAAACATAATCTATGAAAACTCAAAATTACTTGTTTTTATTAGGCTTACAAAAAAACTTGTTTTTGTTTTCTCTATTTTCCTTCACTTCCTTACGCACGTGCACAATAGCACTAATTTAATTAGCTTATCAATTTATTTTATCCAACGGTTGATTTAATGATTTAGTGACTATGACTTTAATAGTGTATGTTGCTTTCATTTCAAAATTATTTTAAAGTCATCGGTAATTTATTTTTTATTCAAAATTATTAATATCATGTATTTCACGGAAAGAACCTACAATGTATTCAAAAGAATTATCCTAAGGGCCCCATTTTATAACTTTGCCCCGGCCCCCAATTACTTCGGATCGGCTTTGCCAAAGAGGGTCAACCTAGCAACTCTTATGGCACTTGTTGATGTTATTTACACCCATTTCTGGAGGCACATGCATCGATGAAACTTTCGATACGTACTTGTTGATGTCCCTTAGATATACATGTCAATTTTTGTAAGCAACATGCGCAAATCATGGCACACACTCAATCATTTCCTTTAAGTTTAATCATGTTTATGTGAACTTTTTCATAAATGAGGTAAGAAAAAGCTTGGGCAATCCCACTTTGAGCACCAACCCACTCGGTACATGTGCGATACACTTCGACATTCACGCGCGCATATCTCGAAATGTATCAGAGACACTAAGTGAGTCGGTGCCAAATCTCGATGCTTAAAGTAACCAAACTTGTATATGGGAAATCGCATGTGTTAAAATTAATTAAAGTAACAAATCTACTATAAAGCTATGAAATAAGTGTGAAAGAGCTGGCACTGTTGCTATAACAGTTATTTATTGTGTATTGGACACATTTACCCTTACTGAAGTTTCAATAGTTTACATCTGATTGGGCCAATCCATTGGGCTAATTGATCTCCTTGTTTCTTTCTTGTCGCTCAAGTTTCTCTCACTCTCACAATCTCGAGCTATTCTTCTTGCTAATCCCAATTATCTCTCTTTTCTATCTTCGTCGTTTACGAGCTACTCACTTTGGTATATACATCTGGTAAACTTTGGTTTAATTTTAGCAACTTCAATCATGTTCAGGAATCTAAATTTTAGCAACTTCAATCACGTCTAGGAATCTTTTAATGGTGCTAATTTAATTATTTGTGCTACTTTGAATAGGAAAATACATGTGTTGGAGTATGAGGCAGCATTGATTCTTCTATCAAGCAAAATGATATTTTCTCCGTGTTTGAGTCTGATGATGTAGAGGATGACATAGTTCCAAAAATTGTTGCGAGTTGTTTGATTGAAGACATCTGTCGAACTATTCTTTTTATATACTTTATTTGTTCTAAGGGTGACAATTTGTGTAGCGGATCGTGTTTGTGTCGTGTCAAAACGAGTTATGAGTCTCATGATCCATATAAGGCAAACTCAAACCCGACCCCGTTTATTAATTGTGTCAATCGTGTTTAGTGTCGAAATAGGTCGTGTTAAATATGTCGTGTATTCGTGTCAACCATTTATTAAATATTTTATTTAAACTTTTATAACTTGTTTACAACTTTTATAAATATATCTACATAAATAAATTTAAATGAACATAACATAATTTAATAGCCAATAAAATCTAATGGAATTGTAGTCTTTAAGTTTTACTTTTTTTTTTTTTCATTCAAGTGTTATATAAGTTTTAACAATAGAGAAGAAAATGACTCATAGCGAGTTCTTTTTCAAAAAACATATAAAAACCTATAAAGATCATCAAAAAAAAATCTAAATTTTTTTTATTTTGAGAAAAAATTTATAACTTTTTAATAATAAATAGTTATTAACAAAATGTAAAACTTAAATCATATATCAAAGTAAAATAAATATTTATTTTAAAAATAAAATAAAGTATGATAAAAGATATATATATATATATATATATATATATATATATGCAAATAAAAATAAAACATGTTATTAAATAGGTGATTTTATACGTAATCTATTTATTATAACCTACTTATTAGTTAAACATTATTCTTTAATCGTGTCAAACGTGTCATTATCGAGTTAAGCAAGTTAACTTGTTAATGACCCACTTTTTGTCGCGTCTAATCATGTTGACCAGTTTATGACTCAAACTCGTTTATACCGAACCTTAACCCATTTAAAACATGTCATGTTATCGTGTCGTGACCCAAATTGCCACCCCTAATTTGTTCCAACTTTTATATACTTTTGCTTAGAAGTTCAATATTTTCTTTACACATTGGCTATTGGATGTTGGTCATTATTGATAATTTCTTTACACAATTGACATCGGGTATTCAAGTGCTCAAAATGAAAGAGGAATTGCAAAGCAAGCCGGGGCAAGAAAAGTTTTTAAAGCTTAAGAACAAGTTGGTTTCTTGTTTTTGACGAAGAAGATGTCCATTGGATTAAAAAATATCTATTTGTTGTAAATGTAAAAGCAAGTGAATGACTCTTTCTGTCCCTATTCCTTAAAATATATAACACACACTTCACGTGTTGTAATAACATGTACTTAAACTTATTCATTCTTGAGTTACAAGTAAAGTGTAACTTGTGACCTTAGATCTTCTAGTCATTATAACTAAAGGTTTATATAAAGAGGTATATGTAATGTGACACGCCATATTGAGATGAAAGTTCTTCTATTTCTCTTCTATCTCTTCTCTTGTTTATTTTTTAGTTCTTTGTTTACTTTCTCTATATTTGTTCAAAGTAATTTTACAACACTTTATCAGCATGAGTCTCTATCCTAGGCGAAGAAAAGTCTTCGAGATTCAAGAAGATTTTTTAAGGAGACAAAGCTAGCGAGGAATGTATAAATTTTTTGCTTAATATGTAGTTTAATTTTATTATGGTTATGTTTGGTTAATTAGATTATTAGAAAACTAATCTAAAGTTCCAATGGATATGTCAACTCTTACCATATGATTCATGAGGGATGCATAAGAACATTTGCTATATTTCCTATGTTCTCCAAGTGAGTAGGCACATGACATCAATTGTCTCTTTTTTGGAATAAGCTAGATTTCAAAATTATAACTATTGCATTTTGTATTTATTTATATTATTTTTAATAAGAAATTGAAAGATATAGCTCGTAGTACGAAGTATACAAATGAGTTATGGAATAGGAGAATACAAATGTAAACATCAATCATATTAAGTTTATCAATATCTTGGTTAAAAATATTATACCTTAATTGTCACCAGTAGCTCACCATGTGTGTCGATCCATATTATTTACATTTACTTTGAATAAAGCTAAATGATTTTAAATGTAACTTGTGTTTATTAATAAGTTACTAGAGGCTAATGTTGACCACATGTATTGTTTATTAATAAGTTATTACCGTTAATGCTTTGTTTTATATGGTCTTAGAATTAATTTGAATTAGTATTTGATTAATTCATTGACTTGAAGGAATATTTTTTCCATTTGGATCAATATTTTCTGTTTGTTACTTATGCATATAGGAAGGTTGCATGTTTATAGCAATATATTGATAACACATGCACTTTCTTTCCACTCCCAAAGTTACTTCATACTTAAAAAAGGTTATATATATATAAAATGTGTTCTGTTTGGATACTTCGATCATAAAATAAAATAAAATAATGATACAATTTCTTTTGGCTTGATTTGTAAAACTGATTCTAATTGGCTATTTTATTATTATTAGTTTGGTACATGATCGATTTTTCTTTTTTTTTTGGATTATTCTTACTAAGTAAATATTTACTTAAGAATTTAAGTAATAAATTAAAGCATACTTTATTACTAGGATTTAATTAAAATTTTCTAGTCATGTTTGCCCACTTTATATCTAAAGAAAATACATCGGCAAACTTAAAATAAATGATTATACCATGTGTATCAGTGCACATACTCAAATATAAAGGGTTCATGGCCTAATTAAGCCTCGAGTCTGTTCTTCTGCCATGCAATTGTTATAGAACACTAATCAATAATATATTTTAAAATAGTATATCCTTGTCAATAATATATATGAAATTAGTTCTTCATCTATAAATGATTGTCAAGTAAATCAAGTATGTCCATCAAACAACATTGTCATATTTCTTGACCATAGTGCTTCCTTAATTTATTCATTTTAATGTATAAATAATTTATATCTTTTATTATATGCATTATTCAATATGCATACGTTATTTTAAATAAAAAAGATATATTAACAATATATGCGTTACTTTAAATTCATCTGGTGGTAACAACGCCACATATTGTTAAATACTTTACTAAAGATCTACTATATTTTATCTATGCATGTCGCATGATATGTCTCATCGATTGCGAAAGTATATTTTGTAGTTGCGTCTTAATACGATCTTTTACACCATAAATCAAAAATCAATAATTGACGCATATTTTTTCTTATAAGGTTATTAACGATTAACTACGTTCTATGCTTGATTTTAATAATACAAATAATACTATTAGTTTGAGTTGATAGTTGGTAAGCCTTGTCCTCGGTAAAGCTAAACATTGAAAGGAAGACGCGTTATCCCGTTCGAGGAGGCATGGTTGTTAAGTAGACTTTCGTCTCGCCACCCAACCTGGAGGTTGTCCAATCAACTCTAACAAGTAGTATATTTTGTATCTAAAATAATCAAGTCGTAAACATGTGTTTTATCGTATATTATGTATTTTACATAAAAAAAATGAGAAAACTATTTACGTCATATTTGTTTTGTTTTTCAAACATATTATACTTAACCGAATTTTTTGCCACAATATTATTAACTAGAATTACTTATTATGACAACTAAATGTTAACATTATGAATAAAATGTTTATGCTAGGATTCATTAATACTCATTCGCCAATATCACTATAGTGATTTGAAAAGTGAGTATTTCACTTTATAATATCCTTTCACTTCATGGAGCTATGAATATAAAACCGAAATTGGTGATGCTCCAATACACTCTAAATGAGCAGCTGGGTCTTAAGCTATAAAACTCCAATAAGTCAAATATAAATTATTATTCCGCAATTGTTTTCTTACCTCTTAGTTAAGGTTATACAGAAAAGTGACTGATGAGGCAATGATAGAAAAATCCACGTGGTACGCCTTGATATATTATTGCAACAAAATATCGAGCGCGTATACCAATTAAATATGAATAATATTAAGAATTGATTTTCTTGTCTCATGGTAGCCGAGTAAAATAATGAGATATTATACATATCACTCTCGTCCAATTGGTATAGCTTCATGAAACATATGTTGCGTTATAAAATGATCATGGTCACAATTATATAATTATGGACGTGAAAAACGTGAAAGGATATGGTAAAGGTCGTATTAATAATTCCACCTAAAGTGGAATAAAAGTGGTGCACCACATGAAACATAAAGGGCAAAATTATCGACAAATAAGCATGCTCAAAACTGTGACAAACAATGTCACATATGAAAGGTCATTATGCCATATTGATTATATATTATTCTATGTGCCCAAATATTTTGATGACATTTATCATGCAATCAAATGCTAAATTATAAATTTTACGGCTCATTATAATTGACACATTGAAATGTGTTCAAATCATGACCTAAATAAAGGCGAATAATGCATGTCTTGCTCATTTTGCTACATGCACATTATAATATAAAAAAGGAATATTTCTCGAATTTGAACTTAGCAGAGGCCAACGTTCATGCAATATCAGGTACAACAATTATATTGTTAATGTCTTATCCAAAAGAAATATACTTAGAATAATAGAGAATTTCTCTGTATGATTATGATTTAATGTGACGACCTCTTCTTCTAAACAAGGCACCGCCCGGCCTAATATCGTAATTAAGCCCTAATCTCAGGCATGTAGGACTTAACTACATATTAGTCAACCTTTCTTTCCTATACTTCTCAATACATGCGTCCAGGATAGGTAATACACATGTCATGATATTATTAGATATACGAGTTAATTAAAACTTTTTATCATTTTAATATTATCATGAAAATTTTAAAGGTTATGCGGAAGCAATTATTATTTAAAAGTCCTAAGTGTGGAAACCAAGAAACAACATCACATG
The DNA here is from genome assembly GCA_039657325.1 of Stephania cephalantha. Taxonomy (NCBI): domain Eukaryota; kingdom Viridiplantae; phylum Streptophyta; class Magnoliopsida; order Ranunculales; family Menispermaceae; genus Stephania; species Stephania cephalantha. The sequence continues at coordinate 48,677,704 of CM077573.1, forward strand.
CATATGAATATCATAAGGATAATAACACAGAGTGATAACGAGTCTCAAGTCGGGGAACTATACGTTCAACCCAATATACACCCAAAATGTACGGGAAAGACATAAGCATCGTAATACAACAAAAGTCGACTCATACACAAAATGAGATAGGAGAGTCACCGAAATGCTCAAGGAAAGTTGTCGATCATCTATCTCATTCTTGCCGACAACCCCGAGGCCCATAACCCATGTGCCGCGCAAGTGTAGTGGTGAGTGTCGGAACCCCGGTAAATCTAAGTCCCCGTGAACCATGCATCTCTTATGCAATGGACACTAGATAATCCGTACTTCAATTTTCAAGGATCAATAGTTCTAAGTCTCTAGGATCTCAAGACTAGTTAAGCTACAAAGCCCAAGGAAATAGAGTACAAGTCTAATTCATTACAACTTATCATAATAGCATGCTTTTGATCAACTATATGTCAAGAATATCATCATGCTTAGAAATTTGAATTAATGAAATACATCACAAGGCATCATGTTAAAAATATTCAATAATGAATAGAAATAAGAACAACATGATGTGAGATTACAACTAGCAATGTCTACAAATAGACTATAAATCAATAGGAGTCAATGAAATGAAATAGAGAATTCTCATCGCTTTACTTACAAGTCACAAAGCTTATCCTAGCTTATCCGGCTTAGGACACCCCAAAATGCGTTCCCGAACTCCCGAGACCTCCCCTTAGTTTCCCGGAGTTGTTTAATATGTTTTAGAGAGGGTTAGAGTTGCTAGGTTTAGGTTTTAAACTGGTTTAATTGGGTTTAATGAGTTTTAAGAAATTTTTAGTGCGCTAGTGCGCTAGGGAAACCCACATAGCGCGTTAGGTAACTTTAACGCGCTAGTGTTCTTCTTGTCAAAGAACACTTAGCTGACCAGAACGTCTAGCGCGCTACCCAGAGGGCATAACGCTCTAGACATTGCAGAAACTAGAATTCTGCAAGTGCATATTTTAGTTTCTTGGATGTCTAGGCCTTCTCCGATGCCCCAGATCCCTCGCACTCTTTCACCAAGGGTCTGAAACAAACCTCCAATCAACAACATGCACCAGACACTTCTATAATTCATTCAATGCATCAAATTAAACATGCATTTTTGAAAAAAACATCAAGAACATATAATAACTTTGAACAACCATAACTTCTTGATTTCAAAACTGTTTTGGGAACTTCTTTATAGTAGGATTATCAAAAAAACACAAGAAATTCAAATATGAGTTTAGATTTTTAAAACAAACACATCTACACCACTGAATCTTGAGAAATCAGTTTCATAAGAAAAAAACCCCAAATTTGGCCAAAACTTCGAAATCCAAAAATTGGGCTTGAAACTCAAATCAATGCTTCAACAAGTTCATAAAACCTGTGAATTAGAGTTTCAAATACATTTAGAACAAAAAAACTATATCACCTAGCTTAATTCTTTAAAATTGGAAGCATAGAAAGTGTAGAAACCATTACCTAGGGTTCCTAGTTTGATGACATGAGTTTGATTAGTCACAGACTTGATGAATTTGATCATACTATCACCAAATTGACAGCAAACCAGCTACTAAAACACTCCAGCTCTATTTTTCCCTATCTTGTTTTGTTATGCATGTTAATGAGAATTGTAGTAAAGTATAGTTTATATACTAACCTATTCCTTAATCTTGACCATTCATGATCAATGGATCCTATGGCTCACCTTTGCTCCTAACCCACTACAACTATCACACTAACACACACTTTAAGTGACACACGAAGATTACACACATATACCTTAGCACGTATCTTGAGGCATATCTAATGGTGGTTGATTTTTAACCAAACTTTAAGTTACAACTACATGTACATATGTATATTCAACTATAGGCACATTAAATTATTTTATTTATCATAATTAAGAAATTATGACTTACCCTATCACTCTACCTGGTCCCACGACTACACGCATCTCGAGGCATGTCCTCGCTCACGTCTCGACACCTACATATGGGTAAAATGACTTAAATAATCTACACAAATACATTACACTAGGGAAACATCATAACAAATATAAAATATACATCAACAGCATGCCTCGGTATGCGTATGTATCACATTGTGGGTCCAACGGTATGGGTTGGTGATCCTGTTTAAGGAATTAGACACGATTAAAAATTTTGGGCCGTTACATTCAATCTGAGAATGAAATTCCCGAATTTAGCTTACGGAATATAAAAGGCATATTAAAATGAATGTCGTTATAAATCAAATGATCTAATGACATTCATAAGGTGGAGTGAATGTTTTTTATTATCCATGTGGCAGCCTCGCTGCCCCAAGGTGTCGTCTCTCCATGCGTTCCTCGCCCGGTAGGCCCAACTACATGTGTCCGGCACCTGACCGTCCATTTTATGTCTCAATAATTGTGTCGACATAACTCCCAAATTACGATCGTTAATCTTCGAGATTAACACTAATCCTAGTTTAATTAATTTGGGTCGTTACAATTCTTCCCAACTATAAGAAACTTCGTCCCCAAAATTTAGATATCGAGGGACTTCAAATTCACCTCTGCATGAAACTGAAATAGTGGCGGAACAGCTGACGTCGCCAACTCAATCTCGTACTCCACTAGAATATAGTTCAGTACGTTGGGATCCCACCAAGTGGGCCTCTCTAATTCGCTCCACTGGCCCATCACCCAATAGCCCTCGCCGTGCTGGCCTATTCAATCACCGATACGTGCACCCTTGTAAGCCACTTAGGTCGTAATTCACTGAGAACTCTCCGTGCCACGTGCTATGGCGTAGTGTATAACACAACCGTTGAGTCTTCATATGCGTAGTTAGGAATCACATACATGCACACATAATTCAAGTAAATACTGACTAATAAAATATGTTAGATATCTTACCATCAACATGCTGTCTGGTCGCCCCTTTGTCCAACTGACCAACTGCGTGTGCTCGCTCACGAGTTTGATCTCGCTCTAGTGGTGGTGATGACATCGAAAAGTCAGCTCTTAAATGTCTCGTCTGACTGCATCGAAAACATCGATGCGTCTCTAACCTGCCAGCCTGTCCGTCTCTAGATCTCTGACCCTGACCCCGATCTCTCTGACCCCTATTGTGCCATCCCCTATCCCGATTAGGGCGATACTCGGCTTGGAACTAATTAAGCCCTGCTAACCTAGCCAGACTTAACTAGAGTCAGCAACCACTCCGTCAATCACTGACTCAACCTCCATATTTATATCGAATACACAAATCAAAGTAATACGTAGCGAAAATTTAAAGCTTTTTCGATATATAGAAATGTACGGTATACAGAGTTTACCAAAACTCCAAAAAACCTTTATTAAAACCTCCCAACCCTGTTTATATACAACAATATAAGTAAAATAGAGTATATATGTACATGAAGGCTCGTTACATCGTAAAGAAGATACAAGACCCTAAATCTTCTTCTTTCCTTTAACTGAAGCGCCGGGTTGCAAACTTGAAATATTGAATTTGGGTGAGCGCTCCAACTTGCTCAAGTAAGTAAGGATTCACACTAATCATCAATATTCCATATAGTAATCAAGGTTATCATGCGGTAACAACATGCCTCGATGATATCTAACAAGAATATGGAAATCATATAGATCCAATACATAAACAGATGCGAAGCAAAAATAATAGACCATTACACTCGTGATCCCCCTTTATTTTGTAAAACTACGATCGATTACCCATCGACGCCATTAATGTGATTACTAGACCAACATATTGGCCGATATGTTGTCTAGCCAATCCATTAATGCTCAATGGTTCTATCCCAAACCCCTAGCCAATATGTAATCCATGCAACCTATCGAATTGAGCAGGAGTTATATATAGGTCGGGAAGGGAACCCATATCCTATAAACCTATTCTCGAAATGAGGAGTTATAGCCATGGTCACATTACACACCGTGTTCCATTTATTGAAATCCATCACAATGTACATAGTCCCCCAATCCAATTCATACAAATATACTAATAGCCAGGCAACATTGATAAATAAGTGAATCTGCACTTACCTCAGTCTAAGTCCCCGACCAATTCCCTATCTTTCCGGGTCAATAACTCTATCCCGGGTGACCAACACCTATCATAGACCAATTATTATCAATATTGGTCCATTATACTCTATTAAGAACCCCTAAAACAGTCCCTAAGCCTCCTGAAAATCCCTAGCAAAACACAACAGTAGTGCTGGTTTATGGGGTGGGAGTGCGCTCCGTCAGTAGGTGGAGTGTGCTCCATTAACTGGGCTCGTCCCAATTGATGAAGGGAGCGCGCTCTTCCACAAGGTGGAGTGTGCTCCTGTCATGGCCCGATTTTCTAATCTCGTTTATTATATGTAATCAGGATCACCGACCCGTGACGTGAGACCTACACCGTGATATGTCCATTGACCGAGGTAAGAGGGCCGAGGTGTATGCTAGATTTGTTGTGGTGTATGCCTAGTGTATTGTATATGTATAGACTAATAAATCATTTCTAAGTGTATATAGGTGTCGAGACATGAGCGGAGACGTACCTCAAGTTGCATGTTGACGTGGGACCGAGGTAGAGATTTATGGGGTAAGTTTAATTTGAGCTAAATATAATTTTATAGTTACTTTGATGTGGTTATGGTTGATATACAATTAATGAGCCTAAGTTAGTGTAGTAAATTAAATAGCCATATGATATGCTTCGAGACACGCATTGTCCACTCTAGAAACAAAAGGAGTTAACTTTTAGTGTCAATTAAGATTAGTTAGTGGAGGTGAGTAGGACATGTGTTTCAACATACACCATTAGACATGTCTCGGGATACATATATGGAAATCGATGTGTGGTGTGGTTTAACCATATCCATTCACATATATAAAACACAAATCAAACTTATAAGCTAAGTTTTCTTATCTCATCGATTTGACAAAGAAGAGAAAATTTTTGGAGTGATCAAGGAAGAAGAAAAGTGGGAGAAATTAGAAGCTTTGGTGAGCAAGCTTGATGTGTTCATCAATTAGGTAATTTCATACACTAGTTCCCTTAAATCAACTTGATGAATTCATGAATTGGATGTTGTTGATTGGAAGTCCGTTACGGATCCTGGAGGAGGAGAGCGAGGGATCCGGGGCGTTGGAAGAGGCCTATATGTCCAAGAAACCATAGTTCAACACTTGCATAATTTTGGGTTCTCAGAACGTCGGCGCGCTATGCCCTCCGGGTAGCGCGCTAAAGTTGCGTAGCACGCTATATGGGCTTTCCTTGCGCGCTACCGAGGCTCGGATCGATACTTTTGAAATTTCGAAAGCTCATTAAACCCAATTAAACTAGTTTAAAGCCAAACCTAGCAACTCAAACCCACTTTAAAACATATCAAACAACTCCAAGAAACTAAGGGGAGGTTTTGGGAGTTTGGGAACACATTTCGGAGTGTTAGGAGGCCGGATAAGCTAGGATAAGCTTGTAACTTGTAAGTAAAGTTGTGAGAATTCTCTATTTCATGTCATTGTCTCTTATCGATTTATAGTCTATTTGTAGACATTGCTACTTGTAATCTAACATCATGTTGTTCTTGTTTCTATTCATTATTGAATGTTGTTAACATGATGCCTTGTGAAATATTTCATTGATTCCAATTTCTAAGCTTGATGAAATTCTTGACATATAGTTTATCAAAAGCATGCTATTAGGATAAGTTGTAATGGATTAAACTTGTATTCTGTTTCCTTGGGCTTTATAGCTTAACTAGTCTTGAAATCCTAGAGACTTATAACTATTGATCTTTGAAAATTAAAGTAAGGATTATCTAGTGTCCATTTCACAATAGATGCGTCGTTCACAGGGACTTAGATCTATTGCCGACACTCACCACTACACTTGCGCGACACACGGGGTATGAGACTCAGGGATGTCGGCAAGAATGAGATAGATGATTTATACGCGTAGAGCACAGCTCCGCATTTTGAGGATTGATAGAATTTATGAAATATGTAGAGCACAGCTCCATATAGTAGTGGAAAAAATTAGGTGATAGTTCTCACCGCCGACCGGATGTAGATCATCTCGACTTAACCTGTGTCAGTCTATACATTTTTAACTCTGGTATTTACTTGCATTATTTGATTCAACAACTCTTTTGCTACTTTATGCTTTAAAATAATTTTTTTATGCTTTGGAAATGTAGCATAGAACTCTCCAGTTATTACTTAAATATCACTATACTCACCGTCTAGTTTGTGACGGTAGGTGTAGATCCGTTGAGCAGCAGCAGGCCGGGGAAGGAGAAGATCGGCGACTTTCCTTGAGCATTTCGGCGACTCTCCTATCTCATTTTGTATATGAATCGACTTTTGTTGTATTACTAATGTTTGTGTCTTTCCTTTACATTTTGGGTTGTATATTGGGTTGAGCGTATAGTTCCCTGACTTTAGACTCGTTTATCACACTGTGTTATTATCTTTATGATATTTATATGTATGAGATGTTGTTTCCTGGTTTCAACACTTAGGATTTTTAAATAATAATAGCTTTCGCATAACCTTTAAAATTTTCGTGATAATATTAAAATGTTAAAAAATTTTAATTAACTCTGAAATCTAATGATATTATGACATATGTATTACTTACATGGTTACGATTAAGGCTTGATTATGGGATTCGGCCGGGCGGTGCCCTGTTTAGAAGAAGGGGCGTCACAGCTCCACCATCTTGTCAACACAGACGTAAAGGGCATCAGCCACTGTCCTCTACCAAATTCTCCAAATCACCAATAACAATCATATGAATCATTAAAAGTGATCGAATAGGACCCTAGTGAGGTGAGAAACCATAATTGATCAACAAACAACTTGAATAACTAAATTCCTAGCATCACCATCGAATTGAGCTTTGATAAACACAAGAACAAATCATACCTATGTGATGCTCACAAGCTGTTTATCTAATTAAGCTCATTAACTAAGCTTGAATTAACACCTCAGACAACTTCTCTTAATCGAAATCAAACCCCTTAAACCCCCTCTCTCGGTTGATCTAACGAATTTAAAGGATAAACATGAGTTTGTTTATATATATATGGATTTTCATCGAGATACGCATTGTGTCATCTCGATACTGATCAAACAGTTGATGCGTTAAAGTGACACGTTTTATCGTGACACCAATTTTGACACATCACATACTCACGCTCCGTTCAAGACGGTCAAACAATCCATATATTTCTATTATTTTTTTTTATTTCCAATATATATATTTATTTATATATTCCAAAAATATATAAATATATATACCGTGTATTATTCACCAATAAACTCACCGGATATGCCTACAAGTGTCCTTGAGTGTGCACATTCATGCCACGACTCACTCGTCACACTTGGTGTCCCGATAAATCATAATTTATTGGGTATTTTCCATTTTATAGGCTTATATATAATCCGCAATTATACCAAAACCTAGTTATATTTTCATTCAACAATCCAAACAAACACAAAACGTCATGCAAACGCATGCACACACTAATCGAGGTATGCTAGACTTGGGTTAATTAAGATTTGGATTAGCACTAATCACCAAACTTAAAGTAACAGTCGCATACTCTCCCAATGTAGAGCAATTTCATCCTCGAAATTAAAGTAAACTTAAAGTTACCTGAAATCTCGAAGAGAAATGGAAACTGCTCCTTCATATAGGATTTCCGCTCCCAGGTTAGTTCTTCATTTCAGTGAAATTGTCATTTCACTTTAACCTAAGGAATTTCTTTAGTTTTTAGCCTCTGAATCTTACGACAAGTATTTGAATCAGCTGCTCGTCGTAAGATAAGTCTTCCCAAAGATCAAATTTATTCCAATTAATTTTTGGAGTGAATTGAGTCTCCGTTTTGCGAAGCATAGATACATGGAAGACGTTATGAACTCTAGCAAGCTGAGGAGGTAACTCTAACCTGTAAGCAACATGACCAATCCTTTCTTGTACTCTATATGGCTCAATGTACATTGGAGCTAGCTTACCTTGCAACCCAAATCAATATAAACCTTTTATAGGTAAGACATTCAACAGGACAACATCATCATTTGAAAACTCCAGAAACCCATGATGTTTGTCGGTGTATCTCTTCTGTCTGAGATGTGTTGTTGTCAGCTGTTGGCGAATCTATAATATTCTCTGTGTATTCCTGTATCAACTCCGATCCTAATAACACTATATCTCCAACCTCTGCCTAACACGAAAGTGGACGACAAGGCCGACCATACAAAGGCTTCAAAAGGAGTCATCCCAATGCTAGCCTCGATAGTTATTATTATAAGAGAACTCACACAGAGGAATATATTTCTCCCGATTGCCTCCAAACTCCAAGACACAAGCTCGAAGCATATCCTCAAGCACCAATATATATCGCTCACTGTTCGTAAGTCCGAAGATGGTATGTCATACCGAGGTTAAAACACAGTTCCTGTGTGTATCTTTAATTCACTCCACAACCTGGACGTGAATCTCAGATCTCTATCCGAAGTAATCAACACTGGAACCCATGTAATCTCAATACCTCCCATACGTACACCTCACATAAATGGTCAAGAGGATCCGACATAGAAATTAGCAAGAAATGTGCAGATTTCGTCAACCTGTCATCTACAACCCAAACGACATCGTGCATACATTGACTAAGAAGTAGACCGAAAATAAAATCCATCGATATGTGTTCCCATTTCCACTCAGGAATAGGCAGCGAACGTAATAACCCTCCTGGTTTCTTATGTTCAGCTTTAACTTGCTGACATATCTAACTTCTCTTTACAAACTCATCAATATCAGTCTTCATCCTAGGCCACCAATAAACACACCTCATATCGCGATACATCTTAGTGTTACCTAGATGAATATAGTAAAGAGATCGATAGGATTCCCATAGCAATTTCGCCTCAACTTATCTGAGCTGGAATCCACAATCTATCCTTGAGCCGTAATGCACCGTCATAAAAATCGACCAATCGGGATAATCTATACGAGCCGCTAACCTATGACGTGTTGTATATCAATCACCCGCTAAATCATCTCCGGTTCACCTTGAATCGAGCACGAGAAGAACAAATTAGTAGCTCTGGAACTAGCCCTCTTTGTTGATGATGTGCCAGCTGGACTTTCACGAATCATCATCACTGAAGCTTCCTTAAGAAGTCTAAACTGAGAAGCTCTGGCAGTAGCTACGTTTTCTCAGCCTGTTCTTCTCCTACTCAAGGCATCAACAACCATATTTGCTTTGTCTGGGTGATACTCCAGAGTGAAATCATAATCCTGAAGAAACTCAAGTCCCCTGCGCTGTATCATATTAAGCTCACTCTGAGTAAACAAGTATTTTAGAGTCTAATGATATGAGAATACTGTAAATTTCTCACCATACAGATAGTGCCTCCAATTGTTCAAGGCAAAAACCACCGCAGAACCGTATAATTCCTTTCATGAATCTTGAGTTGCCTTGATGCATAAGCTACAACCCTACCTTCCTGCATTAGCACACAGCCCAAGCCTGAATGAGAAGCATCAATATAAATCACCAATTCCTTCCCCGATTCAGGTAACTTAAGAACATGTGTCGTAGTCAGTCTGTCCTTCAAACCCTTGAAGGCAGCTTTGTACTCATCTGACTACACAAAGTCAACTTCTTTTGTGTTAGCCGAGTCATTGGCAGAGCAATACGAGAGAATCCTTCAACGAACCGTCTGTAATAACCTGCTAAACCCAGAAAACCTCAAACCTCGACCTTTGTGGTAGGAGTAGGCCAATCCCCGATCGCCTATACCTATTCTTTGGATCAACATATATACTTTTAACATTAAACACATGTCCAAGAAATCGATCTCTCGAAGACCGAACTCACACTTATCGAACTTGGCATACAAAGGTTATCCTTCAGAGTCTGCAATGTAACTCTGAGGTGGTGCGAATGCTCATCCACAGCCTTCGAATATATCAAAATGTCATCGATCAAAATGATGATGAACTGGTCAAGATAGGGTTTGAACACCCTATGCACTAGATCCATGAACATAGTAGGAGCATTAGTGAGCCCAAATGGCATCACTGTAAACTCGAAGTGCCCATAACGAGTACTGAAAGCTATATTCGAGATATCCTTATCACGGATCCTCAGTTGATGATAACTAGACCTCAAGTCCATCTTCGAAAAGTGTTTGGCACCCTTCAACTGATCAAACCAGTCATCGATCTTGGGCAATAGATATTTATTCCTGATGGTCACCCTATTCAACTGTCTACAATCAATGCACATTCGTAGGGTTCCGTCATTCTTCTTCACAAAAAGAACCGATGCTCTCCACGATGACATACTAGGATGAATAAACCCTTTCTATAGCAACTCCTCAAGCTGAGTCTGCAACTCACACAATTCCTTCGATGCCATACAGTACGGAGGAATAGATATAGGTTTGGTACCAGGAATAAGATCAATGATGAAGTCATTGACGCGTGGCGCTGGAAGTCAAGGTAAGTCATATGGGAAAATTTTTGAAAATTCACAAACCACGGGTATCTCATTAACCTTAAGTTCATGTCCAGGCTATCCAAATGTGACAACTCCCTAAATCTCGAGGAGTAGCTTCCCGTCCACGAGTAGCAAATCGTGAAGGATTATAGCCTTTATAGACTATAATTTCAGAAAGGTTCTAATGTGAAAGATCACCATCTTATGGAAATAGTTAATACTGCCTTGGTATACTGATAACCAATCCATCCCTAGTAGTGCATCGAATTTCAAGAATTTCATTACCCACATATAAATGGGAAGTTCATTCTTCCCAATTTTGACTATACATCTCTCACAGATAAGGTTGGGATAAACCTTCTCACTTATTGCTGTGCTCGAATCTAAAATGTATCGACTCTAACAGGTTTCAGTTTCAACTCATCAACCATTGCACCAATAATAAAAGAAATTGTAGAACCAACATCAATTAACACATGCATATCTCGATGTGGCAGCCCCAAATTCCAAGGCAATATGGGCCCCAACATGCAGCTGGATACGTCACCAGGTTATGTCACGTCATGTGCCTGCCTTTCCATGACGACCCACGATAATTTCTCAACCTTTTCATTTAGCCTAACTATTTCAATTATCATGCATTTTATGAAAACATGTCCTTAATTTAATTTAGTTTGCCTATCCATTTCTCAATTAACTGATATGGTAAGTTATTTAGTTGTTCCTTGGTCTTTTCAACTAAATGTGTGAGTTATCAATAATAGCAGAAGTCTTTCATTTTAGATAAAGCAAATGATAATTATCATACAATACCCTAAGCAGTGGAAAACCCATCAAAAGGATACCATGTATATAAAAGGCGATAAAATGTACAATAAAATCAATATACATGTATCAGTGTATCAAGTCTCCTAAAATATACCGAAAAGCAGTAACATAATATATATGAACACCTACGAGATAGGCTAGTGGAGGCTCTCGATGATCAGATGAAGTCGCCAAGTACAGCCTTCCCTCGGCTCGTCGTAGGATCTGCACTCGGTTATCCATGCAAAATGTTGATGACGAGTCCAGTGAGTAAATCCCAAGAAGAAACGCAAGTTGCTTTTAATAAGAATGTAATAAAACGGCTACAAATCATGCTAGTCAATAAGAAATACACTGAAAATGGATAATAACATGAAGATAAGTTGCTCATGAAGCAATAAATGTCGTACGCGAGTGTGGTATATATCTGTCGAACTCTGGGACTAATAATACTGGACCGAGGAGACTCTGGTGATGAAGAGACTATCCGCCACCGCTCCAAGGTTAATGAGGAACTCTGTTGGTCGGAAGTTTACAACTCCCGACCAATCACCTCAAAGGAGATGAATCTGTGTCGGAGTTAACTCCTCACGACACCATCTCTCGAGTCATCGACTCATGGAGTAAATCTCACGCGTAGCCTAGGCATAACCGTAACCGTAACAACAATCGAATCGCTAATTACGAGGGAGCGGTGAAGGGTCATACCGTCCCGTCGACCATATACAGACACACGCGGGAGTGGAGTAGTCAAACAAATCCAAATGGGCATAATTCATTGGTATAATGAAATAAAGCAATAAATAAATGCTACGTGTTTTTCTGGTGGGGTTTACTTACAAAAATGCGATAAATACCCAGTCCTAGCCGCTCGCTCGTACCCCATAGTACCCATCCGTCGGTCCCTTAAGCTTCATTAGGCCCCGAGTATCCTATATACCAATTCTAATAATATATGGTCACATTAATTGATTTTATGTTGTGAGAACAAAAATTAGAATTTTTATTCTAATTGTTCCTTTAGTTGTGACACATTTTTCGGGTTACACAAGTTGCTAAATTCCTAAAAATTTCTCAAAACCCAATTTTATATTTTTTTCTCATTTCCTCCTAGTTTCTATGATTTTTTCTCGAATTTTTCCAAAATTTGTATTTATTTTTACATATTTTTCTATAATTTATTGTGTTTATTTTGTAATTTAATTTTAATTAATTAATTAATTAATTTTAATAGATTTGGGCTTTCGAACTGGGCCGGGTCTGGCTGGGCCCCGTTCAGCCCAATTGGGTCAGGCCTGGGCTGGCCTGGCCCAAGCTCGTACGCACGCACAAAGCATGCGTACGAGCTTCCTCCCCCCAAATCGATTAGGGGAGAAGGGGGGAGACGAACTGCCCCCAAAACTTTTTTTTTTGTTTATTTCTATTCTTTCTCTCCTTCAACAACAATTCAACAACAACAATTTCAACAAATTCATCAAATCACCACCACCATCAACATGCAATCCATTATTCATCAAGAACACCAAGAACTTCAACATGCATGTATCACCATTAACACCCGTTGAACAAAACTCAATCAAAACTCGAATTAATGGAAATCGAGTCGCAATTAACTATTTTGAGTCGAAAAATAGAAGGAGATTACTTGAAATTCAATTTTTTTATCAAACCCCCCACATTAAGCTTGTATTGATGCACCGAAAGCGCGAAATCCATGAGAAAGGATGAGGGTTTGATTACCTAAACTTTGATGTGTTGAATCCTTGCATAAATCTCTCTCCATTGATATTAGAAACCTTTGCAAATCTCCAACTCCAGTCACTCCTTCTCTTTTCTCTCATGAACTAAGGTTCTATGCATGCGGGAGAGATAAAATGGTCTAAGTGTCCTTTATATAGTAGGTCACTTCATCAAGTTCTAAAACACACATCTCGAGGTCCATCAAGGGCTATCATTAAATTCAACCAAACTTGTGTCACACACATGTTAATTTAATAAGTTAATATAGGGTTTCTAAAATATTTTCTTACTTAGGGAAAAATTCCCCTATTTAGCCTAATTACACATCTTAGACACATTAATGACTTAATTCAATTAGCCTATTAAAATTACCATTGGCCTATTATTTGGTCATATTAGTGTAGCCAAATGTTTATTTGAAATGCACATACAAAAATTAGGTTAGGTAATTGTCTAACCGACTACCCGGCGTCGTCGCGCATCACGAGGCACGTCGGGTCCATTTATGACCTATTAATATTTTGTTCAACTTGGGTCAAGTTTATTTGATTATTTAGTTTAGAATATCATTGTATATTGATAATTTATGTGTTTAAGCTGTCACGTTCTCGTTCCCGCATCACACGCATCTTGAGGCGCTATTTGCTACAATTGTAACTCACGTAAAACGCGATAATCAACGAGTACGTATGGCTTAATGCTATAATTCACAGTAAAACAACCATAATAAACAAACATCACTTAAATATAACATTATAAATTTTACCTCAGTAGGTGTGCCCAAGATTAATCCGCGACGTCCATGTGGGTCTGAGCTGGGTCCCAGTCTGAAATTTGATAATTAAATAATCCTTAAATTAGGCGGGTCGTCACAATCTTCCCAACTAAAAGGGATTTCATCCCAAAATCCAAACTCAAAGTAAGATACTAACCGTGGAAAAGTTGGGGGTATTTCTCGCGCATAGTAGACTCTCTCTCTCCCAGGTAAGGCCCTCATCTCTATGATACTGCCACCTGACGAGAACCTTGGGAATCTGCTTAGTCCTGAGAACTTGAACTCTACGGTTAACTATCTCAATAGGTTGCTCCTCGTACGTCACGTTTGGCCTAACCTCAACAAGGGTCACATCTACCATCGGTCTTGACCCTGATCTCGCTAGTCTTAGCATGGAAATATGGAAAACGACGTGAACCCTCGCTAACCGTCTCGGTATCCTTAATCGATATGCAACTTCCCAACTCGTCGACAATCGATATGACCCAATATACCATGATGCAAGTATCCCTTTGATCCCAAGTCTTTGGTGACCCTTTAAAGGAGAAATTTTCAAGTACACCTAGTCGTCTACTTCATAGCTCAGCTCGTCGCGGTACTTATTCGCGTATTTCATCTGTCTATCATGAGCCTGTAATCTATGATGAATCAGCCTAACTTTCTCTGTGTGGTCTACAACAACCTCAGGCTTAATGGTAACTGTGTCCTCGGGCTTTGCCCAACAAGTTGCTGATCTGTAAGGTCTCCCGTACAGTGCCTCAAATAGTGGCATCCCAATACTGGGCTGAAATGTGTTGTTGTAGGCAAACTCATAAAGTGGCAAATACTCATCTCATGACCATCTAAACTATAACACACAAGCTCTGAGCATGTCCTACAATATCTGTATCGTCTTCATCGTGGATCGCCCGTCGATCTCGAGGGTGGTAAGCCGTCTTTATCTTGAAGTCTAGTACCATACCGCTTCTGCATAGCCTGCCATAACTGTGACATCAACCGATTGTCTCTGTCTTGATACTATCGATATTGGTACAACATATAATCGATGATCTCTGGCTCGAAGAGCGTGCACAGCTGTGGAAAGGTGTATCTCATGGAAATTGGAATGAAATGTGATGATTTCGTCAATCTATCCACGACAACTGTAACGACCCTAAAATCTAACTCGTTCCATTTCAAGATCGTATGTGGGACCCACTTGTTATGATACGCATGTCCAAATCTCGGGAGTCGACACCGAAGTATGCTATTTTTGTTTGATGCTTGTATTATATATTATACAAAAGATTGAACAATTTAAACTAATTAAGTTTGAAAATGTGCGACGAAGGTACACGTGGGGCATATCGGTGTCGAGACGAGCGGAGACGTACCTCGAGTTGCGTATTGACGTGTGACCGAGGTAGCGTCTTATGGGGTAAGTCTTATGTAAGCTAATTATGGTTTTACACTAGCTTAAATATGGTCATGATTGATGTAAAATTAAGTGGGCCTAAGTTAGTGAAATAAATAAAATTGTCATATGATGTGCATCGAGACACGTATTGACTAATCTAAAGGCCAAGGAGTGAATAATTGGTATCACTTAAGTATGACTTGGGTGATAATTGTGTGAAGGTGGTCCGTTGGACATGTCTCGAGATACTTGTGCACAAAAGATCAAGGGTCATGGTTCAACCTTTATCCATACAACTATATATTTCAAATTTTGATCATCTCTCTTTCTCTCAATGATTTGGCAAGTTAGAAAAGAAAAAGAAGAGTCTTTGGATGACAGAAGTGGAGATTTAGCCAATTCGGTGAAGTTGGAGAAGCTTTGTTGATCAAGCTTGGAAGTTCATCAAGCTAGGTAACTCCATTAACATAGCTTGGTCATTTCAATGAATTCACAAATTTGATGTTGTGGGGTGTTGTTTTGTGTTGTGGTTGATGTTAGGGATCTTTATTGGTGTGTATGAAGGTCCCCAAGGTATCAACAAGGCCTATGTGTAGGAAAAACTCAAAATTCGAATTGCAAAATTTTGGGTTCTGCAGCACATAGCGCGTAAGATTTGAGAAATTAGCACGCTAGATTTGAGAATTAACGCGCTAATTTTCCTGGCAGCACAAAAATCTGCAATTTTCAGAAATTCCTTAAACACTCTAAATAGGTGTAATACCCCAAGTAAAGGTCACAACACACTCAAAAACCTATAATATGATATCAGAAAACTAAGGAGAGTTCTTGGGAGGTCGGGAACGCGTGTTACAGTGTCGGGAGGTCGGATAGGCTAGGGATAAGCTTATGGATCTGAGGTAAGTAAACCAGCTAAGGAATGCACGATATTTCATTTTAAGCTATTGAATATTGTTGTTCATTGCTTTGATATCTATTATTGGAGATTCCATTCTGATTGAGTTGTCCGAGGGCAAGTGAGTCAACGGTGATCCTTGAGAGGAGTGACTGGCTGAAGTAACATATCAGAGTCATGTCCTCGGGATGCACTGCACTGAATACTGGTTTTTGACGGGGTGTGAGTTCTTAGCGTGGTTGTTCCAGGAAGTCTCACTATCTCGTAGGTTTGGGGCTTGTAAGTGTACCAAGTCCTAGAACCCGAGTCTTGAGGGTTTTGCCAAGATTCAACGACTTATTGGTCGTGACTACTTCCGCCTCTCGATTTTGCATCTTTGGATGCTCATGTATCAATTGCTTGTGATTTATTTACATTCATTCATTATTCATGCGTCTTTACACCTTTCTTTTTATCTGCATGAATATAGACTGATTTAATTATTTTGAAATGCTGTTTGGTATCCTACTGGCGTTACTTACTGGGCTCGTCATTCTTTTGTTTGATCGAGTGTAGATCCGCATGATCGAGTGAGGAAACGGGCCAGCACTTGGAGATTTACTGTGAGGACATTGGAGCGCCCTTCCCTCTCTTACTTTTGTAGGTTTTGTATTACTTATGTATGTTGTTTTTATCACATGGGATGTATGGGTTTTGTGAGATACATTGGGACATGTATATGATACGGATTCTCTCTCCTCTTTTATTATACATGTTGATAGTGTCATGCAGGGTTTCCATACTCTAGGATGTCTTGACTGATTTGTTAAGAGTTGTTTAGATTTGTTTAAATTGAAATCGTTTTCGTATAACATTTGATAACTTACAAATTTGAATAACTCACTATGAATGTTAAATTTCATTGCCTTGTAATGAAAAATGGTTAGGAAGGCTAACTAGGCTTGCGTTGACGTCGCGAGGATTAACTCGGGGTTCTAGGCCGGATGAGGCCCGGTTTGGGTTGTGGAACAGGGGGTCGTTACGGTTGGTATCGAGCCTCGGTTTAGATAAGAGCCTAAGGCTTTACGATCAACTCTTTATTAAACCACAACCAACATAGGACACAATCAATAATACAGTTAAGACAAGGTTGGAACGTAGAGTGGAACCATATGATCCCGACTTAAGTCTTAGTTGGGAAGCGATGAGAGTTGGTGACTTAAGTCTAAGTTGGGAAGCGATGAAAGTTGGGGAAATTAAAATTTGACTATATGAGCTATTTAATGTATCGAATATTACTACTATCGATAGCTATGTCATGATCGAGGAATCACATTCTTTGCAAATCGCAATGGCCGACCGGCCGAGATTAGCGATAGCGGTTTGGGTGATGTTCATGGAGGGCGGATTAGATGTCCCAGCTGGTTACCTCACATGGCCAGCAACTTCAGGAGATTCTTCGACTGTTAAGGGCAAAGGCTACACCATCGCCTTCTACGTCTGCAGCTGCAGCACCAGCTACTCAGGGTGGGAGTGCGCTGACAATACAGGTTACTGTTACGTCTCCTACAGCACCGACCAGACCTGTGACTGATGAGGGAGTTTAGGTTCAGGTTGAGAGATTAGCGCCTTCGCCTGATATATCGACCGCGGATATGCCAAGCACGTCCACAGATGCGACTACTCGAGTGACGGGTGTGGCTAGGCAATCTCGCGAGTTTCAGAGACATCACTTGAGAAGTTTTATGGTGGTACGAATTTCGGGGTAGCGGAGAAGTTCATGAGGATTCACGAGAAGATCCACGATGTCTTGGCTACACCATATCATATGAGACCGAGCATCTCATCAGCTTCATTGTTCGGAGAGGCTGATGTTTGGTGGCATAGCATGGTGGCTAGGAAGGGGAAGCCCAAGGATTGGGCTGAGTCAAGGAGAGATTCGATCAGAAGTATTTCCCTCATTCGGTTAGGAACATGAAGAGGATCGAGTTTCAGATTATCCGATAGGCTACCGGCGAGACAGTGATGCAGTATATTGGTCGGTACTTGCGATTGATGGACCATGCGGGGCATAGGTGATACGATCGCCGACCTGACCTACTATCTTATGAATGGCCTGTTGAGTGAGATCGAGTCTATGGTGGTGACCACAGCTCCCTGGGACTTTACATGAGGCCTACGAGAGGAATATGGCCAGTGAGACCTTTTTGAGCATGCGCACTGGTACAGTAGTCGTGGCTTCACCACCATCACAGTCAGATGTCAGACCTGGAGGAGATGGGAGGAGGAAGAGACCTAGACAATGAAGGATGAGAGATCGAGCTTAGAGTGTATGATCTGTTGCATCTCCACCTTATACAGAGCGCACTGCGCCAATACCATCTGCTCCAAGACGGAGTTGTATCAAGACACCACAAGAACCGCACCGTCAAGTCCTCGGTGACGAAGATCGAGGGCTTAGGGCAAGCAAATGTGGCAGGTGGCGAGAGCGATGGTTAGGGGCAGGAGAGGTATAGACGGGGACGAGTGTCGCATCCGGATCGGGATCTCAAAGCATACGTGTTGGGAGTGTGGATAGCCAGGTCACTTCGCCAATTTGTGTCCACATCCGAGCGAGAGGGTAGCCACAACAAAGCCAAAGCGGGTTCGTCTTTGTGCCACGCCGAGATCCATTGCTACCCGTAACCTGATTAAGGGTATGCTTTACATTTTCATTCGTTTTATGTACACTATGTTAGATTCTGGTTCTACGGTATCTTTTTTTTTTGGTAGCATGGTAGATGAGTTGGGTTTGAAACCTACTAGACTAGAGAGACCCTTGATCCTTAGCACAACTGTTGGGGACAAGATATACCCGAACTTGTTGTGTGTTGATTGTTCGATAGAGATAGAGGGTCATGTTTTACCAGAAACCTGAGAGTGTTGGAGTTCCTAGAGTTTGATGCATTGTTAGGCATGGATTGGTTGAGTGCTCATCATGCACATATCCATTGTTTCAACAAGAGAGTTACGTTTCATATTCTCGAACATCCCGAGTTCGATTTTCAGGGGACTGCGACTCGTTTACCGATTACCAGAGGCAGAGTAGCTTCTAGAGTAGATGTTGAGACCTTCGCTAGTGTTTGGAGTACGACAGAGAGGGTCGAGACTAAGTTGGAGGTACATGTTGTATGCAATTTCCTATATGTTTTTCCTACAGATCTACCAGATTACCACCCCCTAAGGAGATTGACTTCATAATTGATTTGGTTCAGGGAACCAAACTTATATCTATTTCGCCGTCTGGGATAGCTCCAGAAGGAGTTAAGAAAGCTGAAAGGACAGCTTAATGAGCTGTTGGAGTTAGGATTCATCCATCTGATCATGTCACCTTGGGGTGCGCCAGTTTTGTTTCTTAAGAAGAAATATGGCAGCCTGAGGTTATGCATTGATTACAGACAACTCAACAGGGTTACAGTGAAGAAAAAGTATCCACTTCCTCGTTTTGATGACTTGTTCGACCAGTTGGCAGAAGCATAGTGGTTTTCAAAGATTGATTTGAGATCTGGGTACCATCAGCTGAGGATTAGAGCAGAGGACAGGGAGAAGACTGCTTTTCGCACTTGATACATGATTACAAATTTACAGTCATGCCTTTTGGGGTTAACTAACGCCCCAACAATGTTCATGGATCTCATGCATCGAGTATTGAAAGAGTACTTGGATAGGTTCGTCATTGTGTTCATCGACGACGTCCTTATCTACTCCAGGACTAGTGAGAATCACGAGGAGCACCTCAAGATGATTTTGCAGGCTTTGAGGGCGCAAAGACTGCATGCAAAATTTAGTAAGTGTGAGTTTTGGCTTACAGAGGTCGAATTTCTTAGGCACATCGTTGGAGCCAGCGGAGTGTCAGCGGACCCTGCTAAGGTCAGAGCTGTGATAGATTGGCATACACCGCGATCATTGACAGATATCCGTAGTTTCTTCGGGTTGGCAGGCTATTACAGGCATTTTGTGCAAAACTTCTCGAAAATTGCGCACCAAAGACGCAATTGACGAAGAAAGATATGAGTTTTCACTGGAATGACAGTTGTGAACAAGCCTTCAGAACTTTGAAGGAAAGACTGACTATCGCACCAGTTTTGGTACTACCTGAGTCAGGGAAGGGTTATGAGGTGAACATCGATGTTTCTAAGGTCGGTTTAGGCTGTGTTTTGATGCAGGATGATAGAGTGATTGCCTACGCGTCCCGACTGCTGAAGATTCACTAAAAGAACTACCCTAGGCATGACTTGGAGTTAGTGGCAATGGTCGATGCATTAAAGATTTGACGTCATTAGCTCTACGAAGAGAATTTTGTGCTATTTACTGACCATAAGAGCTTGAAGTATCTCTTCACTCAGAAAGAGTTGAACATGCGACAGAGGCGTTGGCTTGAGTTCCTCAAGGACTATGATTTCTCATTGGAGTACCACTTGGGGAAGGCCAATGGTGTTGCAGACGCATTGAGCCGTAGAGGGGCAGACTCAAAGATTGTTACTTGCCAAATGACACACGAGTATGGTTTACTCGAGGCGGTCGAGTCGATGTATTATGTTGATATTCGACCAATACCAGAGTGTTGATTTGTAGGCAGATGAGGACCCAGACAATGTCGATTCAGAGTGTACTGGAGGGTTAGTACGTAGATGAGCAATACCAGAGATTCTTGGAGTTTGCTTAAAGTTCGGATAATCCAGATTGGAGTCAGTCCACAGACTCGTATCTGAGATTTAGAGGTCGACTGTGGATTCCATAAGTGGCTGAGTTAGTGATGGGATACTTGATAAGGCTCACCACTCACGTTTTACGGTTCATCCGGGTTGGACCAAGATGTATTCAAATGTGCGTCGTCTTTTCTGGTGGTCGGGTATGAAGACCGCTGTTTCTGATTACGTTCGAGTGTGTAAGGTATTCCAATGAGTTAAGGCTAAGCATTAGAGACCCGGAGTATTCCTCGGTGGAAGTAGGAGCATATTGCAATGGATTTTGTTAGTGGCTTACCTCGATCTCGGTGCGGACATGAAAATATCGGGTGATAGTGGACAAGTTGATGAAGTATGCGCACGTTTTACCGATCTCTACCATACATCGGATGGATAGGTTGGCAAGTTTGTACGAGTGAGAGATCGTACGATTACATGGCGTTCCATTATCGATTATGTCCGACGAGAGGGTCACAATTTGCATCTCGATTTAGCAGAGCATGCGAGCACGGATCGACACGCGGTTAGATCTCAAGACTGACCTATCATCTATAGATCGACGGACGATCAAAGAGGCCGATTCAGATTCTTGAGGATATAGTGAGGATGTGTGTATTAGAGTACGAAGGATCATGGGATGAGTATCTTCATTTGTGTGAGTTTGCATACAATAATAGTTATCGGCTAATATTGGTATGACACTGTCTAAGCGCGCACTACGGTAGGCCATGCGAGATCCCCATATTTGTCGGGCGAAGCCCGAGGATGTGGCAGTTATTGGGCCTAAAATTGTAGTGGATCACAAAGAGAAGATGCAACTGATCAGATTGAGACTGAAGGGTGCACATGAGAGGCAGAGAAAGTATTATGACATGTATCACAATGAGTTAGCGTATGATGTCGAAAACTATGTGTATCTGAAAGTTTCTCCGATAAAGGGTCACAAAAGGTTAGGGATTAAGGGAAAGGTTGAGTCGAGGTTCATTGATCCGTTCGAGTGAATAAGCAAATAGGCAAGGTTGCGTACGAGTTGTCGTTAACCTCACTTGTCTGGGATATACCTTGTATTTCATGTTTTTATGCTTTGACTGGATAGGTCGAGAGAGCGCAGACGACCGATAGTGGACTTGAACCAGATAGCCTTGAGGGAGGACATTACTTATGACGAACAACCTATTCAGATTCTGGACCGTAAGGTGAATATTCTGAGGAATAAAGAGATCCCATCAGTCCTTGTCAAATGGCAGCATCACGGAGATGAGGAGTTGACGTGGGAGCTCGAGTCATACATGCGCGAGAACTTTCCCTATCTCTTTTGAGTTTTGGTAAGTTCATCCCTTGTGAAATGTTTCAATTTCGAGGACAAAATTCTAATTAGTTGGGAAAACTGTAACGACCCTAAAATCTAACTCGTTCCATTTCAGGGTCGTATGTGGGACTTGTCGTGATACGCATGTCCAAATCTCGGGAGTTGACACCGAGGTATGCTATTTTTGTTTGATGCTTGTATTATATATTATACAAAAGATTGAACAATTTAAACTAATTAAGTTCGAAAATGTGCGACGAAGGACACGCGGGGCATATCGGTGTCGAGACAAGCGGAGACATACCTCGAGTTACGTGTTAATGTGGGACCGCGGTAGCGTCTTATGAGATAAATTTTATGTGAGCTAATCATGGTTTAATACTAGCTTTAATGTGGCAATATTTGATGTGAAATTAAGTGGGCCTAAGTTAGTGAAATAAATAAAATGGCCACATGATGTGCTTCAAGACACGTATTGACTAATCTAAAGGCCAAGGAAGTGAATAATTGGTGTCACTTAAGCATGACTTGGGTGATAATTGTGTGAAGGTGGTCCATTGGACATGTCTCGAGATACGTGTGCACAATAGATCAAGGGTCATGGTTCAACCTTTATCCATACAACTATATATTTCAAATTTTGATCATCTCTCTCTTTCTCTCAATGATTTGGTAAGTTAGAGAAGAAAAAGAAGAGTTGCTGGACAGAAGAGAAGTGGAGATTTAGCCAATTCAGTGAAGTTGGAGAAGCTTTGTTGATCAAGCTTGGAAGTTCATCAAGCTAGGTAACTCCATTAACATAGCTTGGTCATTTCAATGAATTCACGAATTTGATGTTGTGGGGTGTTGTTTTGTGTTGTGGTTGATGTTAGGGATCTCTATTGGTGTGTATGAGGGTCCCCAAGGCATCAACAAGGCCTATGTGTAGCAAAAACTTAAAACTCGAATTGCAGAATTTTGGGTTCTGTTGTGCATAGAGCGCTAGATTTAAGAAATTAGCGCGTTAATATTTATTAGCGCGCTAATCTCCCTAGCAAAGACAAAAAATCGCAATTCTCAAAAGTTCTTTAAACACTATAAACAGTGTAATACCCCAAGTAAAGGTCCAAATACACTCAAAAACTTATAATATGATATCGGGAAACTTGTAACGACCCGCTCGCCATTGTGGCCCGCTAAGGTCGGAAGGCGACACATCGTCGCATTTTTAGGCAGAAACCGGCTCAATGGTACACACCCTCGAACGAACGCGCGTACTTATGTCACCCCCGCGGTTCGAACCGCGCTTGTCGAGGGATAACGGTGTGGGCTCATGGAGCCCACACCGTTATCCTCGACGTGCGGGTTCGAACCGTAAAGTGAGGGAGGCTCTCGGATTGGTCCTTTGGGCGGATCGAGTGTGTCCCGGGGGTTCGGCGAGCCATAAGGCGGGTCGTGTGCCCCAACAAAAGGTGCTCCTTTTTTGTAACGACCCGCTCGCCTTTTGGCCGCTAAGGTCGGAAGGCGACACATCATTGCATTTTCGGCAGAAACCGTGTCATTCCCCCTCCCCCGACTCGAACGCGCGCCCACAGGGACATAAGTACGCGCGCCCATCGAGTTGGGTACCACCATGAGCCAAAGCGGCTCGGTGGTACCCAACTCGATGGGCGCGCGTACTTATGTCCCCGTGGGCGCGCGTTCGAGTCTGGGGGAGGGGGAATGGCCACGGTTTCGCCAAAAATGCAGCGATGTGGTCGGCTTCCGCCTTAGCGGCCTTCAAGCGAGCGGGTCGTTACAAAACTAAGGAGAGTTCTCGGGAAGTCGGGAACGCGTGTTGAACTCGTCGGAAGGTCGGATAGACTAGGGATAAGCTTGTAGATTTGAGGTAAGTAAACCGACCGGGGAATGCATAATATTTCATTTTAAGCTATTGAATGTTGTTGTTCATTGCTTTGATATATATTATTGGAGATTCCATTCTGATTGAGTTTTTCGAAGGCAAGTGAGTCAACGGTGATCCTTGGGAGGAGTGATTGGCTGAAGTAACATATCAGAGTCATGTCCTCGGGATGCACTGCACTAGATACTGGTTCTTGACGGGGTGTGAGTTCTTAGCGTGGTTTTTTCAGGAAGTCTCACTATCTCGTGGGTTTAGGGCTTGTAAGTGTACCAAGTCCAAGAACCCGAGTCTTGAGGGTTTTGCCAAGACTCAACGACTTATTGGTTGTGACTACTTGCGCCTCGTTGTTTTGCATCTTTGGATACTCATGTATCAATTGCTTGTGATTTATTTACAGTCATTCATTATTTATGCGTCCTTATACCTTTCTTTCTATCTGCATGAATATAGATTGATTTATTTATTTCGAAATGTTGTTTAGTATCCTGCTGGCGTTACTTACCTAGGCTCGTCATTCTTGTGTTTGACTGAGTGCAGATCCGCAGTTGAGTAAGGAAAGGGGCCAGCACTGGGAGATCTACTGTGAGGACATTGGAGCGACCTTCCCTCTCTTAATTTTGTAGGTTTTGTATTACTTATATATGTTGTTTTTATCATATGAGATATATGGGTTTTGTGAGATACATTGGGACATGTATATGATATGAATTCTATTTCCTCTGTTTATTATACATGTTGATAGTGTCATGCGGGGTTTCCACACTCTAGGATGTCTCGACTTATTTGTTCAGAGTTGTTTAGATTTGTTTAATTTGAAATCACTTTTGCATAACCTTTGATAACTTACAAATTTGAATAACTCACTATGAATGTTAAATTTCGTTGCCTTGTAATGAAAAATGGTTAGGAAGGCTGACTGGGCTTGCATTGCATCGTGAGGATTGACTCGGGGTCTACGTAAGTCTAGGCCGGGTGGGGCCCAGTTTGGGTTGTGGAACCGGGGCCGTCACAACAACCCTACAAAGATCGGGATTGCGCAGAGTCCGTAGTAACGCAAGGACAAAATCCATAGTAATGTGTTCCCACTTCCACTTAGGGATCGGTAGCGGCTGTAGAAGTCCTCCAGCCTCCGGTGCTCTGCCTTTACTTGCTGGCACACCTCACATCCCCTCAAATACTAGCTAACTTCTCGCCTTCATCCAAGTGCCACCGTAACAAGTGCTTCATGTCTTGATACATCTTATTCCGGCCAGGGTGAACCGTGTATCTAGATTTGTGAGCCTCCTAAAAAATAACATCTTGCAACTCTACTAATACCAAAATCCATAGCCTACCTCTGTGTCGTAAACACTCATCCACTGACTCTCTCCAATCTGGTAAGTTAAAACTTTGTGCCATGTCTCTGAACCTCGATACATCGTATTGACTCGCTGACTCTTTAGATTTCGTGGAATGGAAACTGTTGAAACTTGCATCTGTCCGCAAATGTGTGCTCCTACTGTCTCTGCGACCACCGACAAACTCATGGTAACTGCTCCTTCGAGTATGCCATATTGGTGAGTCATCACCTCTCTGTCCTGGTCTCTTCTACTAAGGGCATCTACGCTACGACATTCCCCGGGTTGGTACTCAATAGAAAAGTCATAGTCTTTAGCAACTCGAACCACCATCGTTGTCTCATATTTAGATCCTTCTAAGTGAAGAGATATTTCGACTACGATAATTGGTGTATAGGGTGAACGTCTCACAAAAAGGTAGTGTCTCCAAGTCTTTAATGCAAACACAATCGCGCAAGCTTCAAATCGTGCATTGGATAGTTTCTCTCATGGTTCCTCGGTGACGCGATAAGTAAGCGATTACTTTGTCATCTTGCATCGTACACATCCCGATCCGGTGCCACATGCATTTGTGCAAACTGTCAACTCCTTACCCGACTTTGGTAATAGTTACAGCGGTACGGAGTTCAACCACTTCTTCGACTATATAAAGGCTACCTCGCATGCATCGGACCACACAAACTCGATGTCCTTCTTGGTCAATCAGGTCATGCGCTGAAATCCTGGAAAAATCCGATATGAAGCGTCGGTAATACCCTTTTAGCCCCAAGAAGCTCCTAACGTCTGTCGCACACTCTGATGTACACCAATCGATGATAGCATGAACCTTACTCGAGTCCACCAATATGCCCTTGTCACTGATCACGTGCTCTAAGAACCTTACTTCAGAAAGTCAAAACTCGCGCTTACTGAATTTGGCGTATAACCGGTGCTCTCTCAGAGTCTTCAACATCTCTTTAAGATGCCTCTTGTGGTCCTCACGAGTCTTGGAATAGATCAAGATGTCCTCAATGAAGACTATCACGAATCGATCCAAAAATAACTGCAAGACTCGATGCATCAAGTTCATGAACACTGCCAGCGCGTTCGTCAGTCCGAACGGCATAACGGTAAACTCAAACAACCCGTAACGTGTGTTGAACACCGTGTTAGGTATATCCTCCTCCCTGATCCTTAACTGGTAATAACCTGACCTAAGATCAATCTTAGAGAAGCTTCGACTAGCTGGTCGAACAAATCGTTGATCCTGGGCAGTGGGTATCGATTTCTGACTGTCACCTGATTGAGTCTCTTGTAATCGATGCACATCCTCATGCTACCATCCATTTTCTTCACTTAAAGGATCGGTGTTCCCCAGGGAGACATACTCGGATGTATAAATCCTTTTCCAACAAGTTCTCCAATTGAGCCCTTAACGCATCCTGCTCTACTCGCGACATATGATATGGTCGACACGCTATAGGCTGGGTGCCTGGCGCTAGCTCTATCATAAAATCTATATGTCTATGTGGAAGTAATCTAGGTAAATCCTCAAGAAAGACGTTCGAAAACTCGCACACGACTGGGACGTCCTCAAGCCTGACTGTTAGTCTCTCAACTAGCTCTACAGTCCGTAAAATAATGTCCATCTCCTGGGTGGTGACTAATCTACCCCTGGTGATCGAAAGTGCGGCTGCGACTCTGGTGAATGAGAATTCAGGAATCCCTGGTATCTGGAAGGTGACGGTCTTACTAAAACAATCCAATCGAGCGTGGTAAGCCGCCAACCAATATATGCTTAAAAAGGCATCAAACTCTAAGTACTCAAGTGCTCAAAAATCTATGGGTAACTAGTGACCGCTACCCTCAACTGGACAGTCTCTACAAATTTGGTTAGGGTAAATCTTATCCCCAGCAGTCGTGCTAAGGACAAGGTGTGTGCCTAAAACTTATGGTATCAACCCCAACTCTCCTACTATCCGGCCAGAAATAAAAGATAATGTAGATCTCGAATCAATCAACGAATGCGTGCTACGATCATAAATAATTAACATACCCTCGACTAGATGTCGCGAAGCGTCGCGGTCGGGCTATGCCACTGCATGAACATGCTCTCTGGCTTGTACTGGTGGGGCTGCAACTGGCGGCACGAACTCACTGGTGCACTGATTCTAGTAGTGCCCCCTCTATCTACATCAAAAACAAATGATGTGTTCCTTACTCCCAAATCTCGACCACCTCGCTAACTTATGGCCCTTTTGCCATGGCCAGGTCCACCCTGCCTCGACCCTGGCCCTGCCACTGCTGGTCATGTCCCTGTCTCTGTCCCTATCACTACTGCCCTCTGTCTCCGCTTCTCTGGCCCTGACCTTGAGCCTACCATCGTGGAGGCTAGACGGCCATGACCTGATGCTAATAAAGCAGTGCTGCAAAGCATAAGCACCAATCGCCTGCCTATCATCATGCCTGCGCCTCTGTCTTCGCTGATTTCTCGGCTGGCGTTCCTCTTGCCCTTCCTATCTGATCTGACATGGATGCTTTGACCCTCCTGATATACATGAGCAGGGGTGGCGTCACTCCTCATGGTGTTTGTCTCATGAGCCAATGCCCGCTCATAGACCTCTTGTAAGGTCCCGGCCCCTATCGACACAATGGAACTCCCGATCTCTGGTCGAAGCCCCTGAATAAAGTAGTGGACCTGAAGTCGCTCGATCCTAGCTACGTATATGGCGAACAACAACATGTACTTATACCTCTCCATGTACTGAATCATGGTGCGACAACCCTATCTCAATGTCAAGAACTCATATCTCAGTCGTAGTTGGACCTCAACCGGAATGTACTGATCGTAGAAGACTCGACGGAACTCGCCCTAAATGGTCGGCTCTCCATAGGAGGATGTGTACAAGGCCCACCATACCACGACGTCTCCCTTCAACATGTAGCCGGATACTCTGGCTCGTATACTGTCGTGAATCCTCAGTAGTACATGAAACCTCTCATGAGTGAGAACCCATTTCCCAGCTGCCTCTGGGTCTCCGCCTCCGTAAAAGTGTCATGGCTGGAATCTAGAAAACTCCTTAACTAGCTTAGCCTCAGCTGCTAAGGCCGTCTTAAACGCTATCTCGTTGCACTATTTGTAAGTGCGGGAGTAGCCACCGGGGTAATCGCCGGTCTAGGCTGCGGAGGTAACCAACTCCGCGGGAGTCTTAACTCTAGATGTCGCGATCGGCGTATCCAGATTAGGCTGGGCGACGACAATCTAAAAAAGATAGCGATGGTGGTGGCAAGTGTCAGCGATCGTATGTATGGCGTTGCTCGTGATTGAAACAGATCTCAAGATCTCATCGAACTGCGCGCCATGAAGTGCGATGGTGTTGCGTAGACTCTGATCTGAGTCGACTCTCGCAGGGTCGCTCTTTTGGCCTCCGTCGGCCGTAGTAGGTGGAATCGGCTGTCCGTCCATCTCAAATCTGCAAGCGCGGATGTGTTCAAGTTAGTGTCGTATACGCGTATATATACATATTACAAGTCAAAACATACACTTATAAAACCCTAAACTACCCATCTCACTATACTTCCCAACTAAAGTTCTAAGTCAGGTTATCGGGTTTTCCACATTCTAAGTTTGTTTGTTAAGTTTTATTCGCTTTCGTTAAATTTTTCCCTAGGCTTATCTGAACTTGGGCTGATACCAACTGTGGCGTTGGTATCAGGTTAAAGAACAAATTCTGCTTCAACCCCTAGGCTCCATCGACTTCGCTTTGATACCAACTGTGACGACCCAAAATCCCAAGGCAATCTGGGCCCCACCATGCCGCCGGACACGTCACCAGGTTATACCACATCATGTGCCTGCCTGTCCATGACGGCCCATGATGAGTGCTCAACCTTTTCATTTAGCCTAACTATTTCAATTATCATGCATTTTATGAAAACATGTCCTTAATTTAATTTAGTTAGACCATCCATTTATCTCACTTAACTTATATGGTAAGTTATTTAGTTGTTCCTTGGTCTTTTCAACTAAATGTGTGAGTTATCAATAATAGCGAAAGTTTTTTATTTTAGATAAAACAAATGATAATTATCATAAAATTTACTTCATTGACAAACCCTAAGCAATGGAAAACTCATCAAAATGATACCATGTATATAAAAGGCAATAAAATGTACAATAAAATCAATTTACATGTATCGGTGTATCAAGTCTCCAAAAATATACCCAAAAGCAAGAATAACATAATATATACGAACACTTACGAGATGGGCTAGTGGAGGCTCTCGATGATCATATGAAGTCGCCAAGTACAGCCTTCCCCCGGCTCGAAGTAGGATCTGCACTTGGTCATCCATGCAAAAATTTGATGACGAGTCCAGTGAGTAAATCCCCAAAAGAAACGCAAGTTGCATTTAATAAGAATGTAATAAAACGGCTACAAATCATGCCAGTCAATAAGAAATACACTGAAAAAGGATAATAGCATGAAGATAAGTCATTCTGGAAGCAATAAATGTCAAACGCGAGTGTGGTATATGTAACGACATGTTACCTTAAGATGGTGAGTACTAATCCAAATAGTAATTTGTACATCCTCTAACTCGATTAGAGGCGATACTCTACTGAAACCTTAATTAAGCCCAGATTACCCTTACTAAACTTAACTAGAGCCATCAGCCTTACCGCCAACATCTGATAAGCATTATTGTATATCGATTATCGATTAAAACCAATTAATAAACGCAGTGAAAATTTAAAACTTTTTTCGATAACCAAAATAAATATACAATATTAAAACAAACCGGAATACGCATCGGTTATAAAAATCACCCATCCCTTACGATATTACAAACTGTAATTCAATAAAAATATATAAGACCAGGGAAAATCATTACATCGAAGAGAAGTTCAAGACTCCTATAACTTCTCCGTTTTGTAGTCGTAGCGCCCGTAGATTATCCTGTAATTATTAATTGGGGTGAGTGTTCCAACTTGCTCAGTAAGTAGGAATTCACATAACCATCAACATTCCATATAATAATCAAAAATATCATGCAATAACAACATGCTCCAATGATATCTAACAAGAATATGGAAAGCATATAAATCAATAGATAACAGATGCAAAGCAAATATCTTGGACTAGTACACTGCCCCATTTATTTATAAAGCTAGGGTCGATTACCCACCGACGCCATTAATGTGATTGCTAGATCAACACATTGCGCATATGTGCTTTCTAGCCAATCCATTAATGCACAATGGTTCTATCCCAAACCCCCTAGTGTAAATGTAACCCATACAAACTCTAAATTGAGTAGGAACTTACATATAGGCTGGGAAAGTAACCCATCTCCTATAAAACCTCGTCTCAGTTCCAGGAACTTACTATCGTGAATCACAATGTGAACACTATTTTCCATTTATTGAAATCCATCACAGTGTACATGATCCCCAAATCCAATTTATACAACTACATGAACTATATAGACTAAATAGCCAGACAATATTGATAAATAAGAGAATTCGTACTTACCTCAGGTTAAGTCTATGTTTCCCCCACTCCTAACTTTTCGGTCCTCTCGCATTTTCTTAGTGTTCCTCAACCTATCACTAATCATTTGGGATCAATATAGGTTCAGTACACTACGTTTAGAAATCATAAGCCACTCGTTAGGACCTTAGGAAATTTCATGAAAACTCAGCAAAATTGTTGTTTCAGGGGTGGGAGTGCACTCCCTCAATGGGTGGGGCACGCTCCACCAACTGTGTTCATCACAATTGATGAAGGGAGTGTGTTCATCCACTACGTAGAGCGCGCTCCACCCTGTGTGTCTGTCTTGTCGAACACCGGGCAGACTACTTTCACGTATCAAATTTCACCAAATCATCGTAACAGCCATAAAAACCCTCAAAACTGATCGAGAAGAACCTCTAGTGAGGTGAGAAACCATAATTGATCAATAAACAACTTAAACAACAACAATTCCAGCATCACCATCGAATTGAACTTTGATAAACACAAGAACAATTCATACCTATATGATGCTCACATGTTGTGTGATCGATTAAGCTCCTCAACTTTATCGAATTCGGCTATCGGAACGACCTCCCTTCGATCTGGAATCGACCGAACCCTCCCGAACCTTCTCGTTTGATTGAATGAAATGATAGAAATGAAAGTTTTGTTTTTATAAATGGATTTTCCTCGAGACATGTGTCGCGCTATCTCAAGACCGATTGTGTGGTTGATGCATTAAAGTGACACAAAATTTGACACATCAAACACTTACGCTTCGTTCGAGACGATTCGATAATTCATATATTTCTAATATTCATTTATTTTCCAATATATATTTATAAATTCAAAACATATAAATATATATCGCGTATTACTCACCAATAAACTCACTTGGCATGCCTACAAGTGTCATTCGCATAAACAATTGTGCCACGACTCCTCGTCACACTTGGTGTCCCGATAAACCATAGTTTATTATGTATTTCCCGTTTTATAGGATTGTATATAATCCGTAATTTTACACAACCTATTTATATTTCAATTTAGCAATCCATACAAACACTAAACGTCATGCAAACGCACAGACACGCTAATCGAGGTACATCGAGCTTAATCACGAGCCTAACTCGAATTAATTAGGATTTGGATTAGTACTAATCACCAGCTTAAGGTAACGGGTCGTTACATAATTAACCCGAGTTAGGCTTAGGGTTAAGATCGGCGTACCTCAATTAGCGTGTGTATGCGTTTGCATGACGTTTTGTGTTTGTTTGAATTGTGAAATGGAAATATAAATAGGTAATGTATATAAACAGACTATATACAAACATACAATTAATAGAATACACTATAAGCCATGAAATATCGGTACACTATGAACGACGAGGGAGTCGTGGCAGGAACATGCATCCTCGTGGCGACACGTAGGCATGTCCGGTGGACGAGTTGGCGAAGAAACATGCGAGTTATATATATATTTATATATAAATATATATATATATATATATATATAAATATACATATTGGAAATTAAGAAAAAAATGAAATTATATGGATTGTCTGATTGTCTCGAACGAAGTGGAAGTACAAGATGTGTCAAATTTTGTGTCACGATAGCACGTGTCACTTTAACACATCGACGATTCAATCAATCTCGAAATGACGTGACACGTATCTCGAGGATATATATATATATATATATATATATATATATAATCAAAAGTTGATGTTTATCAACTTATCAATCGATCAAACGAAACCGATGGTTTAGGGAATTTGATTCTGATCGAGACCAGTTGTCCGAGGTGCAGAATCAAGCTCAGGTGAGGAGCTTAATTGATCGAACAGCTCACGAGCATCGTATAGGTATAATTTGTTTTGGTGTTTATCAAAGTTTGAATTGATGATGACGTTGGGATTGTGGTTGTTTGGGCTGTTTGTGGATAAATTATGGTCTCTCACCTCACTAAAGGGTGTTCTCGATCATTTGTGATGGATTTGTCACTGTTTATGGTGATTTGGAAGTGTTTTAGATTGATTTGGTGTTGCAGCATAGTGATGTTGTTGCAGGTCTAGTGCGCATAGCGCGCTAGGCTTGCCCTATAGCGCGCTATGCGTACTAGGAGGATGAACTGACCTGCAGGTAGTGCGCTACCCAAAACCCATAATTTGGTATGATGTTCAGTAGTGCGAGTAGCGCGCTACCCACACCCAAATCGTTGAAAAGCGATGAAAATTAGGTGGTTTGTTATGTGTTGGGGATTGTTTTAAGGGTCTTACAATTGGTTTATGTTAGGTGTTGATTAATCGGGAGAGAGGTATATACTCGAAAAGTTAGGAAATCGACGAGGACTTGGGCCGAGGTAAGTGCATTCGTTTATTTATCAATGTTGCCTGGCTATTTAGTATATATAGATCATGTAGTATTGGAATGGAATGGGGGACTATGTACACTGTGATGGATTTCAATAAACGGAAAACGGTGTTTACTGTGATTCACGATAGTAAGTTCCTGGAACTGAGACGAGGTTTTATAGGAGATGGGTTACTTTCCCGGCCTATATGTAAGTTCCTACTCAGTTTAGAGGTTGCGTGGGCTACATTTACACTAGGGGGTTTGGGATAGAACCATTGAGCATTAATGGATTGGCTAGACATCATATCAACCAATATGTTGGTCTAGCATTCACATTAATGGCGTCAGTGGGTAATCGACTCTAGTTTTACAAACTAAATGGGGATCACAGTGTTATAGTCCAATATATTTGCTTTGCATACGTTTATGTATTGAATGTATACGAATTCCATATTCATGTTAGATATTATTGGTTCATGTTATTATATGGAATATTGATGCTTAACGTGAATCCATACTTATCGAGCTAGTTGGATCGCTCACCCAAATTAACATTTCAGGTTCGCAACAAGGCGCTTCGACTAAAGGGAAAGAGAAGATTTATGGGTCTTACGTCTTCTCTTCAATGTAATGAACTCATTTTATAGTTATATACTCTGTTTGATCTATTTTGATGTATATGAACAGGGTTGGAAGGTTTTATAAAGGTTTTGGAGTTATGATAAACTCTGTATTTCTGTATATTAGCGTATATCGAAAAAGTTTTAATTTTTTTTATGCGTAATACTTTGATTTATTAATGCAATATAAATATACAAGTTGAGTTTATCAGGTAGAGACGGAGATGCTTCTGGCTCTAGTTAAGTTTGCAGGATTAACATGCTTAATTAGGGTTTCAGGCCGGGCATTTTCCCTAATCGGGATATGGGATGTCATAGTTTGGTATCGGAGCCTTAGTTTTATCACTTTTAGACGTAAAGTGGTAATGTTTATACAATGTGGTATCATGAATAAGGCTCTGAACATTATTTCACTTTTGAAAGGTGTTCAAAATGAATGATAGCATATTCTGTCGTACCGAAACCTAAGTTTATTGACTTTGAGATTGTCTCAAGTTACAAATAAGCTTAGGGTTTGATAAACGGTTTTATCGTGTTTTGGAGGGAAATGAAAATGAAAACGTTATTATATATTATTTGTTGCATCTATTGTTATATATTGTATAGATATGATTTCCTAGAATTGTCTGAGTATTACCTGATGATTTTATCTCTCCTTGAACCACATAATCTAATGGCGGATCAAGGAGAAGGATCATGGAGGTCAGAACCTCAAGGTAACAGGGAGACAGAGGATCAATGAAAATCTAGAATGGAGCAGCAAATGAAAGAGTTAATGGAGTCTCAGGCGAATTTGATGGCAATGTTAATGGCTCAGATGGGACCACCGATCTGGCGGCCGGATGCACAACCCGCAACCGATCCCGAGGTTAACGAGAGCGAGGAAGACTAAGATAGTAGCGCTCCGGTTCGACCGGTAGTTCCACGAGTTCGGGTGCGAGAGAAAGCTGTTAAGGTGCCAGAGGATTCAAAGAAGGTTGCATTTCTCAGAACTCGCAATGAATTTATGAAGTATGACATTATGAGATTCGATGGTACTATGGAGGAAGGGGTGGCTGAGATGTGGATATTGGAAATGGGGCAATGTTTTGTTGTTGTTGATGTTGAGGACCAGTTTAAGGTTAAACTAGTTACCTTTTTGCTGATGTCTCTACAAGGAAGTGGTGGAATTCCCTTGAGAGAGAAGGGAAGACTGTCACTACGTGGCCGCAGTTTAGGACAATATTCTACAGACAATATTTCCTTAAGTCAGTCAGAAACAAGAAGAAGACTAAATTTATTCAACCGAAGCAGGGAGCAATGTCTATTAGGGAGTACGAACGGAGGTTCACTGAGCTAAGTGAATTTGCTCCGGAGATGGTGGAGTTGGAAGAGAACAAAATTGACTTGTTTCTCGGTGGACTGAGCTATGAGATTAATGAGACGCGCCAAACACATCAATAAATTAAGGTTTCCTAAACCAACTATTTTGTAGAATAGTGGCAAAAGGTCGATCCCAAAGAGATTGGTAGTCTTTCTTAGGTTAAAAACAACAAAAAAGGAAAATCGGGGGTTTTAAAGTAATATTAATTTAACTAACTAATCTAACTAAACTAAATAAAATAAAACAACTGAACTAATTTTCAAAACAATTAATAAATACCTAAGTAACACCTAAGTCTACAGTTCCACAAATCAGGATCAAGATTCAATGACAATCATGGTCTTCAATCTTTCCCAAAAAGTCATTAATTTATATTCTCCTAGATTAACTATAGAAAATCGACATCCGCCAGAAATTCCTCATTCCCCTAATTTCGATAGCCAGGACTCCGCCACTAACTACTTCCCTAATTAATGTATAACCATAGACATCCGTCAATCGGGCTTAACACACTAACCGCGATAATATGGGTCCGTGGGAACAATAATCCTAAATAACCGGATCGCGTCCGCTTCACGGTTTAACCTAGATTCAATTATTGCACACTCAAAAAGCACAATTACACGGATACTAATGGTCCAAATAACTATAGGTTGTCCACCTAAAAGCATGCATCGACCATACACATACCCTAGATCTAAACCATAATCCTTAAAATCAACAACGATGAAATAAGAGAATTTAAACTAATTAAATAATAAAATAAAAGATCTCACATAATATGTCATGAATCCATGATCCCAACTTGTTTCCCCTCCGACCTAGGCAAGGAGTTGATTAGCCGAACATCGTCGTCGAAGAAAGTCGATGAGAAAACAATAATAGTCAGTGATAAAAATAATAAAACCTAAGTTCATAATATATAAAACTACTAAAAATTGGTCTCGGGGAGGTGAGAGAAACTAATTTTGGGGTCAGGGAGGTGACTCGTGCGCCGAGGAGCATCGTAGGGCTGTTTTGGGCTCAAAAGCGGTGTCCACCACGTGTCCGCTAAGCGCCGACGTGTCGCCTTCCGATTGGTAGAGGCGCACGATGACGCCGTGGCATGGTGAGTAAGCGCCACGTGTCGCACGCGTAGGCGGGGAAAAATCGTGCACGACTCATGCGAATTTCGGGAGACGGTGTTGACGCGCATCCCGAGGAAATCTATTAGCGATTGAGACGTGAGAGAATTTGGTTTTCTTTGAAGCACGTTTGTGCTCGGCGACGTGGCGGTTCCGATTGGATGAGAGAATGGAAACCGCCGACGTGGCAACACGTGATTGGTCGAGAACCAATGAGTGACGTGCTTTGGGGGTGTGACAGCCGACACTTGGCATTCTTTGTGATGAGAACCGCCGACGTGGCAGCGTGTGATTGGTTGAAAGAAGATATGCGCCGACGTGGCGCATTCTAATTGGTTGAAATATGTTGTCTCCTATTCTATCCACCGCAACACGTAACTCGAGGCAAACCGTCCGCATCCGATCACCGCATGTAAATACTCTATTTTGAATATTTTTCCGCCACAAATTCAACCGCGCACTCTGTTTACCCCGAAAATGACCAATAAATATAATTAATATATATTTTAGAGACTTTACATATTTAAATATATTAAAATAAACTACTAAATATATATAAATATTGACTTATCAATTAGAGTGGTAATGTCTTCTCATCCATGCACTAGTTACGCATTTATATTTGAGAGTGCGATGGAAGTAGAGGCAGCCATATCGGCCAAACCTTCTAGCACAGTTGTTGTTGCACCACCACCACCAGTACCACAGTATCCTAGAAATCAGAGAGTCCATGGATTTGTTCATTTTCGGCATGATAAGAGGAGTAGGAGTGTAGTGGGCACAACTTCACCGTCAGGATATGCAGGAATGACATTTGTTAGTGCACCCGTTCCACCGTTTCTCAGCTTCGTAGCCAAACCACCTTTCTTGCCTTCACGGTAGTTTGCCGTCGTAGAGAGTCATCGACTCGCGAAGTAAATCTCACGCGTAGCCTAGGCATGACTGAAACCGTAGCAACAATTGGATCACTAATCACGAGGGAGCCGGTGATGGGTCATACCGTACCGTCGACCATATACAGACACATGCGGGAATGGAGTAGTCAAATAAATCCAAATGGGCATAATTTAGTGGTATAATTAAATAAAGCAATAAATAAATGCTACGTGTTTTTCTGGTGGGGTTTACTTACAAGAATGTGATAAATACCCGGTCGTAACCGCTCGTTCGTACCCCGGAGTACCCGTTCGTCACCCCCTAAACTTCCTTAGGCCCCGAGTATCCTACATACCAATTTTAATAATATATGGTGACATTAATTGATTTTATGTTGTGGGAACAAAAATCGAATTTTTATTCTAATTTCTCCTTTAGTTGTGATTCATTTTTCGGGTTACACAGGTTGCCAAATGCCCAAAGATTTCTCAAAACCCAATTTTATATATTTTCCCAGTTCCTCCTAGTTTCTATGATTTTTCTAAATTTTTCAAAAAAATTTATTTATTTTTACATATTTTTCTATAATTTATTGTATTTATTTTGTATTTTATTTTATTTCAAATTAATTAATTAATTTTTAATATATTTGGGCCCACTGGGCCGGGCCCCGTCTGTTGGGCCCGATTCAAAGCATAATTGGGCTAGGCACGGGTGGCCCGCCCAAGCTCTTACGCACGCTTCCTCCACCGAAATCGATTTGGGAAAGAAGTGGAGTGACACTCTGCCCCCAAAACTTTTTTTTTGTTTTCTTTCTCTTATTTCTCTCATTCAACAACAATTCAAAAACAACAATTTCAACAAATTCATCAAATCATCACCGCCATCAACATGCAATCCATTATTTATCAAGAACACCAAGAACTTCAACATGCATGTATCACCATTAACACCCGTTGAACAAAACTCAATCGAAACTCGAATTAATGAAAATAAGAGTTGCAATTAACCATTTTGAGTCGAAAAACAATAGGAGATTACTTTAAATTTTTTTTTATCAAAACCCCCACATTAAGA
Organism: Stephania cephalantha; assembly: GCA_039657325.1. Classification (NCBI taxonomy): domain Eukaryota; kingdom Viridiplantae; phylum Streptophyta; class Magnoliopsida; order Ranunculales; family Menispermaceae; genus Stephania; species Stephania cephalantha. Next base: position 48,716,001 of record CM077573.1, read on the forward strand.
TTGTATTGATTCACACAAAGCATGAAATCCATGAGAAGGGATGAAAGTTTGATTACCTAAACTTTGATGTGTTGAACCCTTGCACAAATCTCTCTCCACTGATCTTTGAAACCCTTGCAAGTCTCCAACTCCAACCACTCCTTTTTTCTCTACATGAACTAAGGTTATATGCATGCTGGAGAGACAAAATGGTCTAAGTGTCATTTATATAGTAGGTCACTTCATCAAGTTCTAAAAAACACATCTCGAGATCCATCAAGGGCTATCATTAAATTCAGCCAAACTTGTGTCACACTTGTTAATTTAATAAGTCAATATAGGGTTTCCAAATAATTTTCTTACTTAAGGAAAAACTCCCATATTTAGCCTAATTACACATCGTAGGCACATTAATGACTTAATTAGCTTAGCCTATTAAAATGCCATAGGCCTATTATTTGCTCATATTAGTCAAGCCAAATGTTTATTTGAAATACATATACAAAAATAAGGCTAGGTACTTGTCTAACCGACTACCCAGCGCATCGTGCATCACGAGGTGCGTCAGGTCCATTTTTAACCTATTAATATTTTGTTCAACTTGGATAAAGTCTATTTGATTATTTAGCTTATAATATCATTGTATATTTATAATTTATGCATTTAAGATATCATGTTCCCGTTCCCGTGTCGCACGCATCTCGAGACGCTATTCGTCGCACTCGTAACTCACGTAAAACGCGATAATCAATGGTACACATGGCGTAATGCTATAATTCATAGTAAAACTACGATAATAAACAAGTATCACAAAAATATAACATTTAAAGTTTTATCTTAGTAGGCGTGCCCTAGACTAATCCGCGACGTCCACGTGGGTTGGTGGGTCATAGTCTGAGATTTGATAATTAAATAATCATTAAATTAGGCGGGTCGTTACAATCGACCACAAATATTTAATATACCTTCCACAAGTCTCCGGTTAGCCTCCGGATCTGGCTCTGCCAATGCATGAGCATGTCCTCATGCAAGTGGTGTGGTACTGCCTACTGATGTGGTCCGCGACATAGAATATTCTCTCGCAATATGCCACGTCTGTATATATCGGTAACATATCACTGATGTCCTCTGAGGAACACCACTAGCCTGAGAAGCCTGCGCCGATGCACTTAGTTTTTGTGAAAATTGTGCTTTACTCTTTACCCTATCCCTGGACTGAGATGGCGGCAAAGGTGGCTTGGCTATTGAAGCCTGAGAAACTGGTGCAACTGATGCACTGACAAAAATCATCCCCGCAAACCCTGTCTGTGTAGATGTGCCTGCTACACTCCTCCTCCTCTTATTCAGCCGAAAATGAACAACTTCCTGGACTCTTAGACTTCTAGCATACTGTGGTCTTGGTGGTCGTGCGAATCGTTTGAAGGCCCGGCTAACATGGTTGCTTCCACTTCTATCGCACTCTCAAATATAAAAGTGTAACTAGTGCGTAGATGAGAAGAAACAACAACCCTAATCTCATAGTTCGACCCACCAAGAAACAAGTCAATATTGTTCCCCTCCTACTCTACCATCTTTGGAGCAAATCCACTTAGCTCGGTGACCTCCTCTCATATTCCCTAACATACATCGTTCCTTGTTTAAGTTGAATGAACTTAATTTTCTTCCCGTTCTCGTCGATTTCGAGAAATCCGCTGTATAATACTATCGAAAGCGTGGCCAAGTAGAGACAGTCTTCCCCTCTCTCTCAAAGGAATTCCACCACTTCTTTGCGGAATCAATAAGCAAAAATGTCATAAGCTTAACTATGGCAGCCCTGCCGCCCTAGGGTGACGTGTCTCCGTGTACTCCTTGCCGGCTGGCCTAACTACATGTGTCCGACACCTGCTCGTCCTCTTCATGTCTCACAGATCGTGTCCACGTGTGTATTATCCTATTTATTTACTAAATTATCCTTACTATCCTAACTTATTCTCTCGAGTTCTTTAATTCCTTAATTTGTAATTTATTGATATCCTTACCATGTTAGTGAGTTGTATCTTATGATTAACATATTCAGCGAAAGTCTTACTTGATAGCATTTAAACAGTGTAATATAGCATGGTAAACATTTATTATTAAGAGCAAGATCCTACTATGGAAAACCCTAAAAAATACTCTCGCATATAAGCGACGCAGTACCATAACTACGGTATATATACATGTACAAGTGTTATCATAGTCTCCCAATACCCAAAATATACAAAATATAAAAAATAAACACGTACGAGTAGGTCCTCGACAAACAGGCAATCGGATGTAGTCGCCAGGATCCCCTTGCCCCTACCGGTACTAGGATCTGCACTCAATCATCACAAAAGGCAGATGACGAGTCTAATGAGTAAAATCACAAGGAACTCATCTGAGCATTCGCATAATAAAGTAATTGAAATGCAAGGAATATTGTCAAGTAAACATGCATAATATAAAACAGACATCGTAAACAACTCATCGCATGAATAGATAACAGACAAGATAACAAACGTGTGTGCTTGCTCTAGATGGACTAGACTATACTTTGGGTCACCAAGTTTCCACTAGTGGTCACGTCCAACTGGCCCAACACTTGGTCCCTCACGGCGCTAGCCAAATCCGCTGAGTCACCGACATGTGCACCAAGGGCAAGCTCAGGTCGCCATTCACTGAGGGTCGGGTCACACGTGCTACAGTCTAGTGCATCATGAACACCCAACCAGGAAATCCGAGGGAGTAACCTCAACCCGCGTCCAAGTAACGGAATAGAGTAGTAAACAACAAGGAAAGATGGAAAATGAAATATAAAAATAGAATCAAATACTCAAAGTCTTTTAGTTGGGTTTTACAAACCTCACGCCGCTTTCCGACCTCCCCGGACTCTCGTATTCGACCAGACAAGCTCCTAGTACCGAGCTACAATTTCCCCATTTCCTAGAAGTCGATTTGTATAATCTCGGGTTATATCTTAGTGTTTAGTCATGTATTAGGTGAGAAATCCCAAAACATTCCTTCGATTCCCATTATGATATCTTTGTTAGCCCGTTATGGGCATGTGTCGCGCGTTATCGACGATAGCGCGCTAAGGGAGTTTGTCGCGCTACTATTCTTCGTCTTAAAGAACAAAGTTGCAAGCCGAACGAGTAAAAGCGCGTTATCCTCCCCTGTGTAGCGCTACCTAGTTTTCTCGGGACAGAATTCTCAAGTCGAGAATTCTGTTTTTCCCCTTCAATTTGGCTATCCTATGGGTTCTAACTTGTTCTCCACATCAAAGTAGCTTCAAAACATCAATTAACCCATGCCAGAACATCAATTTACACTAATTTATCAAGATTCATGCATTCATGTCAACTCTCAATTTTCATTAAAAAAAACCATTAAATCTAGACCAGTGATCAATTATTCATAAACATGGTCTAACAACATATAATTCATCCACTTACACTAAAATTCAAAGATAATATCATCAATTTTCGAAATTCTCTAAACATGGCATAAACTAGGCTCAATAGATATATTAGAATGTGGAGATGAAGATTACCTAGGTTTGATCACTTGGTTTGGTGTCTAGGATGTTGATTTCCCACCTGAAATCCCTTATTCTTCCTCTTGTTTGTCTCAGATTTACATGAGCAACTGAAGGTTTTGATCAACATTCCACTAACTCTCCTATAAATATATTAGTTGGAATTAATTATGTGTACGTATCCCGAGGCTTATCTTGTGGCTCACAAACATGCTATCCTACACCTCTTGATGACTCCAATAGCCCACTCATCTCCTAGTACCGACCTCCATGATGATCTAGATGTCCATCTCAAGGTCATTTTTATTTCATGTCAAACTATATGCTTCATTTATTCCATTTATTCCACATTATCCTTAGCCTAATCCAACCATATGGAATATCAAATTTAACCAACTCATGGTCACACTAGCCTTGACTACCGGTACCGGTGCCCCGCATCTCGACACACATTTCGAGGCGCGCCATAGTCTAATGTTTAAATTTAATTTAGTTAGCCTATGGTTACATTACCCATTTCAATTTGACTCCATGATAATATTTCATATGTTGTTAGACCATGTTTAGGAAGAATTGATCACCGGTCTAGATTTAATGGTTTTTTTAATGAAAATTGAGAGTTGACATGAATGCATGAATCTTGATAAATTAGTGTAAATTGATGTTCTGGCATGGGTTAATTGATGTTTTGAAGCTACTTTGATGTGGAGAACATGTTAGAACCCATAGGATAGCCAAATTGAAGGGGAAAAACAGAATTCTCGACTTGAGAATTCTGACATTCTTATCATCCAAAATTTGAATCTCGAAAGTAAAATATTTCTTCATATTCTTGAGGATGACAACAACCAAGAAGGGAAGCTTTATGCCAAGGGTTGCAGCGGGGCCTGGGGGGCATGTAATGTAAGAGGAGTGGACATTGGTCCCAACTATTTCGAGTACGTTAGACTGGATGTCGTCGTCTTGAATTCTTTTAACGTGGCCGTCGACGACTGAAGTACAACCAACCGAATCAATCAATGAAATTAAAGGGCTAATTGATGATAAAATTTGAAATAGGAGAAAAGTGGTGAGGAGATGCACACCTTCTTTCTCCCATATTTGCAAGGGTTTACTCCTATAGTAATAGTAATAATATTATATATATGTATGTATATAAGAATGAGGCATTAAGTAAAAAATTAAATTAAATTTAAGTTAGATTGTCTCAAATACTGAAAGATGTAAAGCAAAGCATAGAATATGGGTAAACAAAATAACCCGCCCAAGACTGTATACAATAGATTGGAAACCAGACTGGAAGGTGTTCTTGAACATTTTTCCTGCCAACAAGCAAACGCAAACGCAAACGAACAAACAGTGAAGGAAGCAATCTATCCTATTAAGATAGATAGATAGATGAAGTTGGACAAGATTCTAGAATTGAAACCCTAGGTAGGTAGAACTTAAAAAAGGAATCAATTTTCGCAGAAACAAGAGCGAAGTGGTTTGTTTGAAACACCAACCGTACCTAATTGTATTGTTCTTCTAGGGCTCCTACGAGGCGAGGCGACAAGGAAGAAACCCTTGCTTAACGAACGAACGAACGAACCGACATGGCCTCACTCCCCAGCACCGCTTTTATTAGTACGAGTTTGTAACAGACTTTTAAAGTGAAATGACAAAATTACCCATATATGCCTCAATGAAACAAATTAAAGTGCCTTGCTGTTTTCGCTAGAGAGAGAGAGAGAGAGAGAGAGAGAGGCGAAGCGAAGTGAAGATTGCAGTCTATACATTTCTTGTTGGTCTCATCTTTTATCGAGGCGAGGTAACGGGTTCCTGCTCTCTAAACTCTATTTTTTATTTTTTATTTTTTATTTTACTATTATTTATAAGTTGACCCTCAAAACTGCATTTCTTCAATTTCCTTCTAAACATACATCCATCCATCCATCCCCACCTTCAAACAAACATTGGATCACTTTGGTAACTAGACGTGTTGGTTAGATTGAGGTTTTGCTTTTTCGAAGTAAACTACTCACTTCAGCTGATTTTATTATGTGCCGCCGCAGCCGCAGCAGATGCACATAACCTGTTTGATCAAACTTCCTCCCTTTTCTCTTCTTTTTCTTCTTTTTCTTCTTCTTCTTCTTCTTATCTAATTTGTTGGGATTGGGAAATAGAGTTTCTCTCATTTAAATGCTTATTAATTGCTATCTATCTGAGGCCTTAAACACTCATTCACTTACATCTCTAAATTCATCATCTAACTTATGCTTTTTCAACTTCTATCATACCTTAGCTTCTATAAATTAAGTTACTTCTTTCTCTATACTTGATTCAATTATTATTCTTGTCTTAGCATTCATCATGTTTACAAAGTTTACAACGTACAAATTGCTACTTCATAATGCTTGTTTTCAATCCCATTGTAACTCATTTTCCTTCTTTTTTTTTTTCTTAATTACTTTTTGTCGACTTTTCGACTTGTCAAGTTGTGTAAAGTTCAACTTCTTCAATGAACTTGTTAAATAGAGAATCTAAAGCTGAACTTGGGATGCCAGAATATCAGTTATTAAACTTAATTTGGTGGATTATTATTATTAGAATGAATGAATGAATGAATAAATTTGACAACAGACGAGCGGAATTAATATTTCGATTCTTCTCTTAGCTTACCATCAATTGCACTTAATCGAGCACAATGGAAAAATGATCCATGTAGCCGACCCCAGTTAATTTGGAACTGAGGCTATGTTGTTGTTGTTGTTGTTGTTGTATTCTTCTCTTAGCTAGATATAGATATACTTTTAAGTGCAACCAAATATCTTTATTTAAAAACCTTCAATCCCTTTGATTTCCAGATGTGGCTTTATGATGAATGGAAAGCAATACTAAAGATCCAGAAGTTCAGGAGAGTTGTTTCTTATGCAGGCTTTTACTGCTTCAGTGCTGCTGTGATCTTCTGGCATACAAACAACACGTTAAGTTTTTAATCTTCTTTGCTAATTGCAGAAATCAATTTCCCTTGCTGGATATAGTGATATCCTTAATTTGCCCTTCCTTTGATTTTCTTGCAGGACTAGAGCTGGGACCTCACGAGGTGCCCAGTTCTATGCTTCATTCCCAGCTGGAACAGAACTGCTTACTGATACTGCTAAGGTACAATCTGTCCAAGTTTCAATTTCGCAGCTACTTACATATTTATCTTCCATTTACAACTGACGGTAAATGCCCTTTTTAATTGCAGTTATACAAGGCAGCACTAGGCAACTGCTTTGAAATCGACAACTGGGGGCCTATAGAGTACTCTATCATGGCAAAACACTTCGAGCGCCAAGGAAAGCCGGCTTATGCTTACCATGCGGTGAGATCCGATGCTTTTTTTCACTCTTTTCTTTAATTCTTTTTGCACCTTCTTTATCATGGCTTCATTGTTCTTATGCACTTCTAATTGATAATCTTTTTCATTCTATTTAAGATCAAACCAATGAATAGTAAATTTATAAATTTATGATAGTTACAAAAATTATCATGAGTTGAACAGATGAATAATGTCCTTCCCTCTCTTTTCAGCAATACATGGCACACCTTCTTTCCCATGGTCAGCTTGATGGAAGTGGTGCATAAGAGTAGGCAATGACCGTTGCGTGATTGCTGGTGCTGGTGCTGGTGGAAAAAATGCTGCAGTAATTGTAGATTCAAAATGCGTGCATTAGCTGAAGCAAAGAGACCGTCCGACACGTTCTAGTCCTTGCGCCTTAATGGCAATGACATAACACAGAAAGTCATCGTGGCCAATGTGTTGAACTTGATAAACTAGCTACATTGTTGATTGTGAAGTCTATGTTCTTCAAAACTGTCCACAATGTTTGAAGTAGTTACAGTTGCAGCTTTTCCTAATATGCAAAAGATGTTCATGCGAAGTGTTGCCTTTGTTATACCCTCAACTGCTTGATCTGGTGTTCTCTATGTAATTTCAAAGTAATAATATAATATTTAGTTAATGATAAACTAATATATAATATCAATCTGCAGATTCTGCACAATATTCTTTTATAAAATGATATTTAGTTAATAAAAGGACAGCATGAAAGCCATAAGATGATAAAAAAAAAAATTAGTATGATCGTAAAGGATTTTAGTCCCTCCTTGCGCATGCGCTTTCTTCGTCATGACATATGCACAAAGATTACTAATACGTGAAAAAAAAAAATACGTTCCCTTAACGTTTAACATATCATTAAGATGTAAAAAAGTTTTTTTTTTTTTTTAAGGTAAAAAAAGTTGTATTTAAAGATAATGTAGAATGCATTTTATTTATAAATGAAATTAGTATATAAATCTTTAGCAACAAAAAATAATTAAAAAAAAAAAAGTCACAAAAAGAATAGAAGGGAAAGAAAGAGAAAGAGAAGATGGCGAGACAGAGAGAGGAGGGTCCGGCGGCAGCAGTACGAGTCTACACAGTGTGCGACGAATCTAGGTTAGCTTAATCTTCTTCTCTTCTAATTGAATTTAAATCAATAATATTCCTTTGTTGATGATTGATTGATTGATTGATTGATGGATGCAGATATCTGATTGTTCGGAACGTACCCGCCTTAGGTTGCGGACATGATCTCCAACACCTCTTCGCTTCCTACGGAGACGTCCAGGAGTACTCACTTCCATCACTTCCCTACCAATTCAAATCCAATCTACAATGATTTAGGCTAGGTTAGGTTAGGTTAGGTTCGAGAAGATGAATTGGGGCCGCCCCACCTAAAACAAATCTAAGATTGTCACTTGTTTGAGCAAGTGATCTGTGATTGATTTTTTTTTTTTTTTTTTTTTTTTTTCCCCTTCTTCTTTAGGTGTACACCCATGGACGAAGAGGACTGCGAGCCATATACTGATGTTTACTGGATCAAATTTGCACTGATCAGCAATGCCAGGTCTTTTATGATTTATAGAGTTAATCACTATGATTTACAGTTTTCTTAATAATATTTCTTACATGACTGCATTTTACAAGTATATATATATATGCAATTGATATATGTGGGAACGTGTACTATTTTTTATGTTTACTGTCAATTGATTGCAAGAAAAAGTATCTTCTTTTATTTCAACTTCTTCTTTTCTGCGTTTCGAAGATTTTCCTATTTAGAGTTCAGAATATTTTTTTACTTTTCGTGTTGTCGCTATTGCAAATCGATCTACTATTTGACTCATTTGATGTTTCTTGTTGCAGGTTTGCCAAGAAAAAATTGGATGAGTTTGCTTTCCTTGGGAATCGGTTGAAGGTTTCATATGCTCCTCATTTTGAGACACTTGCAGACACGAAAGCAAAACTGGAATGTAGGAGACAGGAGGTTCTCGCACGTTTGAGACGTGAGTTTCTTGCTTCAATTCTATATATATCCTTATTCGCCTACTTGGAATTCAGGAAAAGTGAAGAAAATGTTGTTTTGATGGAGCTTCTGAATTCATGCTAAATGCTCTTCCTTTTCCTCTGCAGCAGGGAAAAATAAAGTGACAACAGTTCACAACCCAGATTCTATCTCTGAACCTCTAGATGTCGCATCCCCATTGCAGGTCAGACGCATTTTTGAACCGGCAAGCTCTAGGCAAAAGTAGGTTCCAAGATTTAGCATTCACTTTCATTGTATATAATGCTAATGTCATTCATTGTTTTTTCCTTTTTTGTGTGTGTTGAATATTAGTCTAGGTCCAAGTAATCTTGGGTTAGATTGACCCTCTTAGGAAAATCTAGATATTCTCCCACAGTCCTAGTAACATATATAAGGAAATTCTACAATGGAGCCCAAATATATATATATATGTCATGAGAACCCCTCAAAATGTGTTGTGCATTAAACGTTTTGTGTATTTATGACTCATAGATTAATGTGTTGGATTAGAATCCAATGGGCGTAAATGCGGTTCCCATGGCATGGGTATTTTTGTAGTTCCCATGGTAGTACTTCCCATATATATACCTTTATGCGCTTGAGATAGTAGCATTGTTTCATTTATTTTAATAGCTCATATGGTGTTATCCTTAACCACACTTCTACTTTCCAGGGGTTCTGTTGAGTCGGGCGTTACTTATTCCGAGCAAAATCGTCCAGTTACTATGGTCTGCTCTAACCAGGTTTGTTAATATCAAGTATGCTATGTGTTCCATTCCCATATGCACGTTATCTTTTTTTTTTTTTTTCAGTTCAACACATACATTTTTCTGTGGCTATATAGTCTATGTTTTATTATTTTATATGCCCGTACCTTCTCTTTGGAGCACAATTTAGAGTTCTTAACTAACTGGTATTCAGTTTTTGAACCATAGCATTTGACCTGTCTTGGATACACGGCGCAATAAAGTTTCACATCTTAAGCTGGTGCACCATGATTTGCAAATCCTGTAGAAAACACAGCACCACCCATTTAGATGGTAGATTAGTGATAGAATGGAGTTGGGATCTTTCATGCACTTGCTTCACAGCTGTGAGTTAGGTGATAAGAGAAGGCTTTGTTGAGTACTTGAGTGGAGACAAGTCAGGTCGATATTCTTGTGAAATAACTTCGTTGAGGATGTTCAATGACCCGGCATGGGAAGAGCTTGAACCTCTCAACAGGCAAAGACCATTAGTTGTCAATAACGATTTCATCATTTTTCTTTAATATCGGCTAACAACTGCTCTCTTCCTTGTTGGCAGAATTATTTCTCTTCTCCTTCTATGAATAATACAGTTCAACTGGTTCGAGAGAAACTTGACAAGGTACAGTAAGGCTTTGTGCACTTAACTTTCCGCATGCTTATAAAGCCATTATGGATTTGATAATGGCTATTTCTTCTGTATGGTTGTGCTTGTTATGTCATAGATTTGATTAATTATGGTTATTTCATCTCTTAGATTCAATCAAGTAGTAGTAATATTCAAGAGGCACCTGCATCCAAGAAAGCTCGGTTAGACAACAGAAGAAGAATCTGACAAGCACTGCACATATCAATGGATGATGTCTATGATATCCTAAATGTATTTCGCTACGCGTTCCTGCCCCCAATGATGGATATTTTTGACTTTGTCATGTATCCTTCTCAGTGGTTCCCATAGTAGCACCTTTTGTTCTTCTAATCTTTTTTTTTTTTTTTCCCTGTAATTGTACATTATTGATTTATGGCATACATAATGCAAAAATGGCACTTTTGATTTGTAGCATACACAATGCAAAATTTCTTGACTTGCAGTGCATCCTTCTTAGTGGTTCTCCCTCGATTGCTTTTTTTGTTTTTCTAATCTTATTTTCTTACAAAAAAAAAAAAAAAAAAAAAAGATATTCATCATCAATAACCAACAGAACTAAACAACAAAAATTGGCATGATATAATGCACAATGCAGCAGACTATGGACACTTACTGTGCGAAGTGAGTTAATATGAACCAACAGAATTAAACAACAAAAATTGGCATTGATATACAAATATTATTGTCCCTAAACAACCCTTATTCAGTCCCCCAATAGAATATGAGGGGGAGGACTAATGAAATACATGGAACACCACAGAGCTTGAAGCCATAAATTAAGAAAGGCCGTCTCTTCTTCTCACAGTGAACTCAGCATACATAACAAAACTTGTGGAAGAAAATACTCTTACAAAAACATAACCAGCAGCTCAATCTTTCTTTATTGAAGTGCCATCCATGGTTGAAAACCCAGAAATTGGCGACATCGTGCCATTGATGATTGAAATGTAGATATGATGCTTGCCTGTAACGAGCTGCACATATATTTGCTGCAAGACTAGTTATGTGCTTTTTCTGCTGCTCTTTTCCTCTATTCCTGACTTGGAGAATCTCTGCCTAAGGACTTGGAAAACATCTTCTACTTTAACATCCTTAACAGCCAATAAAACCAAGGCATGGTAGAGCACATCCGCCATCTCAGACGCCGCACGTGATTTATCCTCATTCTCCTCCAATGTCCGGCACAACTCATCTGCCTCTTCCCTATTAATTGCCAGTGAATAATTATGCATGTCAAAAATGTAAACAAACACATTCCTAAAGTAATAGAAATCTAGGCTCAGGTCATCCAACTAAATAAATTGTTTCCCTATAGCTGTGTAGTATGTAAAACTGAGGTTATGTCGATACCAAAACACCTTGCAATAAGACAATACTAAATGTTGCTTTCTTTGGTCGTAAAAAAACTTTAATCAAATTTCGTAGAAACAATGCATCACTCATAAAATGAAAAATTGAGCATAAACAAAGTACCGAATTTTGGAGCACAACAAGCTGTTGTCAAGCAATAGCCTTTTCGTCCATGAAGGTTTCTCATTTTCAGTTTCTGCAACTTCGAGTTTACGTTGGGTTATTGTAGATTCCAAGGAGTAGAGGGTGGTCATAGCCAACTTATTTTGTTCCACCTGCCATTAAAGAAAATTCGGTAAGAAATCGGGATCAATTAATATTCTGATTTCGATTTCATCTATGAAAGCAATGCAAGAGATGTGATTAGAATGAACCTTAGAATCTGGGAGTAAAGCATTAAGCGAGGTATAGTAGCAAGTCTCCATTCCTGTGTGGCAAGTGGGACCATCAGGCTTTCCCAGGTATATTATCTGAAAGTTAGTAAGACAAAAGCTCAATGAATGAATGAATGAATGAATCTAAGAAGAACAACATTTAGAAAAGAAGTCAAGAGAAGCTTGGTTACTGAGTCGCGATCGCAATCGAGATAGACGTCGTGGACATTAATGAAATTCATGGATGTCTCTCCCTTTATCCAGAGTGAGGACGGGAACGGCTATAGAAAGTAGCTTTACGAGTGGAAATGGTAGTAGCCGGGGCCTCTCTATTTGCGAAGCCTTGCATCAAGATGGCTCGGTATCGACATTACGAGCAATGGCCCGCTTTGCCGGACCTTTGCCATCCCATTTCACAAGTATCCAACAATTTCTCCACCTAAGAACAAATTAAGAAACGCAGTATGTAAATTAAGGGTATAAAAAAATAGTCTAATATATATATATATATATATGACAAGGGGGTAGGGGTAGGGGTAGGGGTAGGGGTAGGGGTAGGGGTAGGGGAAAATGTAGAATCCAGATGTAGCTAGCATAATCATCATGATGTTAGATTAGGAAGCAACGATGAATTCCATGAAATGGGATTTATGTCCCAAACATGTAAAGGTCCCCACTAACTAATAATTACTCCACATATATCATATATAGAGTAGGAGGCAGGCACCTGGACTATGTTTGGATATCTGACCATACAAAATTAAAATTAAAATTAAAATTAAAATTAAAATTAAAATTATTATTATTATTATTATTATTATTATTATTATTATTATTATTATTACCTCCGCTCTCCAAGAGAGGCAGGCGTTTCGACCTTGAAACCCTCCTTCTTATTCTTCCGAGTTGTGGCATAGACGCCATGGACGCCAACCACCGAAGAATACAAAACACAAATGTTCGAGGGGACCTGGAATTAGGGTTGTAGCTCGGATGGAACAACTGGAATGAGGGCTTTGCTTGTTATAGAAGAGTAACAGCTTGTTGTGTTGCGCGCTCATCATCCTTCGTGGCGTGAGTCTCACTCCACACCTCCTTATTTAATTTTAACAAGTTCCTAAAAGGTGAACCACTTTAGATACCTATGATCAATCATACAAAATGATGGTAATATTGAGAATGATGTCACGCATAGAATTCAAGCTGGATGGAAGAAATGGCGGTGTGCAACAGGGATAATTTGTGATCAAAATGTTCCTACTAAGTTAAAAGGAAAATTTTATAGGGCCACAATTAAGTCAGCTATGCTATATGGAAGTGAATGTTGAGGCGGTAAAGCAACAATAATTACATAAAATAAACGTAGCAGAAATGAGGATGCTTAGGTGGATGTGTGATAAAACTCTTAAAGATAGAATAAGAAATATAGAAATTCAAAGACAAGTAAGAGTAACACCAATTGATACAAAGATTAGGGAAGGGCGGTTGCGGTAGTTTGGTCACCTGCAAAGACGGCCTACAAATGCCTCCACTAGACGGGCGACCAATCTGAAGTCTTAAAGTTACAACGGACAACACTTGCTATGAGTAATGCCTACCGCCCCCAGACGGGCGACCAATCTGAAGTCTTAAATCGTTGTTTGGAGGATTATTTTCGTTGTTTCACAGCTAATTATCTCAAAACTTGGGTTTGTTATCTCACTTGGGCAGAATGGTTGTACAATACAGCTTGGCATTCGGTGATTCATATGACCCCTTTCAAAGTTGTTTGTAGGCGAGCTCCTCCATCCCTTCGGATTATGTCTCGGGCACCACCTCTCGTTCTTTGCTTTAGATGACATGTTATCTCGCCGTACCTCTATTTTAGAGACTTTAAAGGCGAAACTTTCTCGAACTTAGCACCGAATGCTTCAAAAAGCTAATGCTCATTGTTCTGTGGCTGAATCTACTATTAGGGATTGGGTCTTTGTCAAATTACGCCCCTATCAACAGAGGTATGTGGCTCATCGTCAGAAAAACAAGCTAAGCAAGCGTTTCTTTGGCCCATTTCAAGTGTTATCACGCATTGGCAAGGTAGCCTATAAGCTGGATTTGCCCTCCAATGCAAGGATTCACAATGTCTTTCATGTCTCACTGTTGAAGAAATGTTATGGAGATCTTCAACCTCCTTCCCTCCTCTTCCATTGGATTTTATGGGCTCGCACCCTTTGCTTCAGCCACTGGTGATTCTTAATCGTTGCTCTGTCCTACTTTCGAGTTCTGCTACCACTCAACTTTTAGTTCAATGGCAAGGCCAACCTATGTCCAACGGCACTTGGGAGAATCTTAACGACTTCGTCCGGGATTTTCCCTCCTTTGACCTTAAGGACAAGGTCATTTACGAACGTGGGGGTAATGTTACGAATATAGAGGACCATATTGGGAATGTAAGGAGGAGCATTATGCCTCGAGTCACTCCTAACAAATTGGTTATTTCGTAGTGACAATTCGTTAAGTCATGGAATGTGGTGTACGGATATGATAGACATATGTCATTAGGTGATTTGCTAATTGTAAAGATTCCCTGCCAATTCGTTAGAGCAATCGTGTAACCGCCAATACATAATGTAATGAGGCTCATATGCAGAGCAAGAATTGCTTATACAAATCTCTCTTTCTCCCTATCTCTTCTTCTATGTTTCTACCCTTCCCCTTCTCTGTTTCTCTTCTTTTCAATTCACTCACACACCTAACATCGCTACAAGTCTGTAGGTCGTTCTCATAGTTGTTAGAGACATTATGGTGCATGTTGTCCTTCAGACAAATGATGTTGTGATAGTTGTTGTGTCGCTTGTAGTTGTGGCCACTCCCTACTTTCACCAAGCAATAAGGGGTGCTAATCAATGGACAACTAAAAGGCTACTATGGGCTATATCATGGTCTTGGTCTTCTGCAGTATAGTTGTTCCCTTTCTTCACTTCTACTTCTCTGTTGCGCTTTGCTCAGCCTCCTATTGCAAGGTCTCTATGTATCATTGTATCCTAGCATGGTTGCCTCTTGACTATACACCATATGGATATATGTTGGTCTCCTTTTGCACTATTGGTAGTGCACAACAGGTGCTTGATCACATGATATTGGCGAATGTTACACCCAAGATTGTTCTCTTCGTGACCTTGCTTGCTTGTATTGTCAGGTATATGTTCTCAGTGTTCTTTCAATTTCCCTATATGTTTCTTTTTCTTTCCACCGAACAAGGTGGATGTTTAAGAGGGGAGTAATGATAAAATCCCACATCTAGGTCATATGGAGTTAGTGAGAATAAGATAATATAGTTTGAGTAAAAATCTTGGAATTCAAATGTAATTGACATTCTTTGAGTGATTGGGTTGAGATATAGGGTTCTATCTGGGTTTTCTAAGTCATCGTGTTGTTTTGGCATGTCAATTCAGCAATAAGATCTAGAATTCTATCAGGTTTCCCTAAAACTCTAAAACCTTGCCAAAGAAGAATCAACTCTCACTATAGCAAATGACATCAATGATCGATAGAAAACAAACCATGAACAAAGTTCATCCTACATGATTTTGAGCATGTACGTAAGAGTTGAGATTAGATCATGCAGCTTCCCATGTAAGATCTCAATAGCTCATAATGTGAATTTGTTGTTCTATCAAGATCCTTTGATGTAATTTCTAGGCATGGCTACCCATATACACCACAAACGACTGCAGAACAGATCAAATAAATTCATGAAAGAAGCAGGTGTTTCCTATCAAAAAAAAGAAAGAGGTTTCAACCAAAAAAAAAACGAAAGAGAGGTGTTTGATGCTTCGGTCATACAAATGCATGTAAAAAGAACTGAAATTTGAAATCTTTAGATATGTTCATCCAGAGATATGATGCTTTTCATTTTGACCTTGCAACCTCTAGTATCTGCATTGGTCCGACTACACGGGAATTTGGCATTGTCGGATTCATATAGTGGACTAAGGGGCATCATATTCCTTACTATGGAACCTAACATCAATCGATCAATTATGAAACTAAAAAGAATTGCACAAAAATGCTCGCCTTTATGAGTGTAAATGGACTTAAGCAAAGAATGTCATAATTCAGCATATCACCAACCAAACCTTGACACTGATGTTCTACTTATAATGGAAAAGAAACAACAGAACAGTTCTTAGATGATTACTATTAGTAGACCAAATGGCATCCAAATCTAAGTGGTTTATATATATATGAGAGCAACATGGGCTTTGTCATACTAATCAAAGTAGACGACAAGCAAAAACTTATAGGGACTATTAATTAAATGTTCATATATGATTTAATCATAGATATATCAATCAAGGAAATGATTTGGTGACCCATTTTGCAACACCCGATTGTCGGCGGACATTGATTTGCGCATCGATATTTGTGCGCATACAAATCAATGTGTATCTTGAAGGGACGCCAACAAACAGGTGTCCAAGACGAGTCACCCTAGCATTGTCCATCAATCAAATAACAAAAATGACTAGGTTTGTATACCACAACAGTAGCCATTGGAATACAAATCTGAATTGCAGAAAAGAAAGAAAGAAAGAAAGAAAGAACTGATGAGAATGAACATAGGCAGCAAGCTAACTAGTTGAAAGAAGAGTGTGACTAATGAATAATGAAAAGTGCCAAAAGAATCTTCCCATGGGGACGCCGCTTTAATACTTCCTACACGCAATTGATTGGTATACTAATTTCTACAACCAAAACACATTTTATGCATATCCAAAAGATTAGCAGCAAAGCATACCTTATGCCTGAGAGGGTTGAATTGATGTCTTTTACATCCCCAAAAATCAAGGAATACACCTTAAATTTGAATGAAAAGAAACTAACTACATTTAAATGTTTAATAGAAAATACCTACATTTTAACGTTTGTAGTTGAAAGGAAAAATAAGAACCTTATCAATAATTAGGTGTGAAGAACATGAAAAAGAAGAAAAATAGAAATTCAATTATTCTGAAAATAATTTAATATGTAAACAAGATCCCAATGAAGCTTCCATTCAACTTTTTTTATATCCCCATGAAGTGGCACCTGAAGTAGTAAAGAAAATGATGCAATGGTAGTGATGATCCCACCATCAGTACACGTGGTCTGGATATGAATCACAGACTAAAGTATCATAATTACATACTTGCATCGAACTAAGATGAAATCTAGAACTTATCATATATTAACTTGAAAACATTAGGAGTAAGGAGATTCTAGGTTTCACTTAATATTCAATGATTGCGATTCAAGGGCAGTATGCACAAATCAGGTTTCCTAGTATCATGTCTAATCTTACATGTAGACGCAGTAGTTAAACTCTACAAGAAGCCAGGGATTAATTCTTGTAAACAATAAGGAATTATAGACTATTCATGAAAAGCACAAGAAGGAATTTTTAATCTTCTCCATTGTTCAATATATGTTTTGATATATCCACGGAGTGCAAATAAGCCCTAAACAGCAAAAGATGAAATCAAAAGTAAAACCAACTAACTTTAACCAAACCCTAAACATCGCAATCCGTGAAAGGAATCAGAAACTCAACAACATGCATTCAAACCATCATCAAAGCTAAGAAAAACACATAAACAACCAATGAACAAGAAGGACACCGTAAAATCCATCGTAACTAGGGCTTGATGAGAAAAATATAAGAGTTCAAACTCCAAGTTGATCTTATCGAAAACCAAAACCCTAACCTGCTCGATCGACCATGTCTGGATCAAACGGAGTCGGGGACGAAATCCCTGCTAGATCAGTGTTCCTTGCCTTCATCGATTCCGCCCAATCGAATATCAAAATCTATAACAAGTCTCGAGAAATTGTGAGCGAGAGAGACGAATCGATCGGAGAGAAAGAGAGGCGAATAGAGTTGATTTTTCAAATAGGCTTATGACCTTATGCGAAGGAAAGAGGGCCAATGACACCCAAACTCACATCCAAAGTTAGGTCGGGTCATTTGATGTGCGGGCATGTATACTTGAAAACCGTTCCTATACGCCTCGGTATACACACTGAACGCTTTATACATCGAGAACTTTGAGTGGCGTGCACATCCATTTTCACATAAGACTCGCACGCTATATCATTGTGATGTGATTTCAAGTGTAACTTAGGGGTGTTATTGTAGTATCTTCTTTTTACGTTTTTTATGTAGTACTCAAATTAATTCATTAACTAAAAAGAACTTTATCGTGCATCGCTTGCGAACCACTATCGACGATAGTTACTCACTAACCTAATAAAAATATCAAATGTAAATGGTAATTAAAGTTTGGAGAGATCAATAGTGAAAAAATTAAAGTTTGAGGACCAAAAAACTTATTCCCTCCGATCACAATTATAAGTCGTTTAAGGTAAATGCACAAGAATTAAAGAGTAATTAATTGTAAAGTAATAATACTATATTACCTTAACATTTATTAATATCCTTTTTAGTGAAACAAGAGAGATCCAACTTAGCACACTAGTAGACAAAAATTAATCCAACTTTCAAAGTTTCATTAACGAGAGCAAAATAGGTAAAATATACTTGGGAATGGGGGAAAGCGAAAGCGTACTTGTATAATTCATTGGAGTCATGATGAATCAATCGATTGATCCGGATCAAGTATGTATAAATCCATTGGAGTTGAGATGATTGATTCATATTTTACTTATTCCACTTGCACTTCTACAGCCTAACACACTATCTTGATAAGGACATAGAAAACACAATGAACTACAATTAGAGATCATAACCCATTAAATAATAGATTTGCATATCAATATGATACCTATATTAACATTATTTGGTGAACTTAATTATGCCTATTTGTCAATTACATTATACATTAATAGATCACTTTAATTTATGCTAACTTAGTAATCGCGCGACACATTGTATATTACACGTGGCCTCAATAGATCATTAAATCTCTTTAACAATAATTGATCTTTTATTATATGTATGAAACTGGATCATGTGTGTAACCCATTTAATGAACTAAATACATACTCCATTTAATCAAACTTAATATGGTATCTTTGTTATATATTAAAAAAAAAAGTAGGTTGAGAAAGACAGACTTATATGAGAATATACATGAACCATTTTCGTGATGCACCAATGAATTGAGACTCAACGCTTTGTGATTATAAAAGACAATTGGTTGTTAAAGAATATAGAGTTTGATATCGATCTGGTTTTACAGATCCATGGGCAGATCCATTGATGTCAAATTTCAAGTGGTTAAAGTGAGTGGTCCTAAATTGGGCAAAATTGAGCAATGTTGTTGGGCATTCCATTGGTCGGCTATTTGACCGCCGGATTAGTTTTGAAGGTGCCTCGAGATTTGTAGTATGAATTGCGATAGGGGTAAACAATCACGATTAATCGTTTCGTCGAAAACAAGAATGGAATCCAATCGGTGTTCATATATATATACATAGACTATAGTGAAGCCTTGCCGCTCTGCCCTCGGAGGTTGGTAGCAAACTAAAGTGGTAAATTATGAAGAGAGAAGAAGAAGAAGAAGATGATGATGATGATATGGTGTGGTTAGATGAATCCTTCTTTATCAATGATGAGTAAGTTGAGAATATAGCTCTCGATCGATCGACGAGTGTTTCAATCTCTTATAATTAAAGCTACTTATATATATATATATATATTATTTATACAGTTACAAGATGAGCACATTTAGTTTCGGGTCTCAAGTTATTCACCTCCTATGCCTCCAATCAGCCTCAAGTGAGTGTTTTTCATTCATCTTATTAATTTGGTCCTTTTTGCTTCATATCTTAATGCTAGCTTTCTTTTGCTCCAATCTAGCTACTCTTTATTTATTCCATGCCCGGCCTACTCCTAACGCTTCATCTTGACTGTTTATGCCCCCTTTTTATTTATTGATTTCTTAATGCTCATTCTCAATTTGGGTTTACTTACTTAAGCTTATAAAAGCTTAACTACCATTCAATCTTATTGTGGAAAAATATTTTTTATAAGAAAGAAACAACTTGCCCCTGCTGGGGTTCGCACCATTGGGATTGGTTGGTTTCAATGGTCAGTTGATGATGCAGTCGCGGCGCCTTTGCTTTATGTTGTGAGCTAACCAACCATCTGTTGTGCAGCTGATTATGATCTCACTGGACAGTTGGTTTGGCCTGGTGCTGTGCTACTGAACAATTACCTCTCCAATAATACTGCTATTCTTCAAGGATGTTCCATCATTGAGTTGGGTTCTGGTGTTGGTAAGTCAATTATCAAAATACCTCCCAAGTGTTTTTGTGCGTGATCATCATACATTAACCACTATAATCGCATTTCCCTGTATGAGCTGTTCAAGTGTTCAAGTCATTTCTTGTGGTTGAAGGTGTTACCGGCATTTTGTGTAGCAGATTCTGTCATGAAATTTTGCTAACTGACCATAATGAACAAGTTTTGAAGGCAAGTCCACTGGCCAATTCAAGCTCTCTCTAAATATAGTTTTTGGTTTTCATATGCTAAAACTTCTTGCTATGTACAGATCTTGAAGAAAAATATTGAGCTTCAACCTAGTCATGAGAACCATACTAATTATGCCGGTGAGCAAATCTGCGATTGATAAAAGCATATGTGATTATTCCCATCATTATCATCTTATTGTCCACTCTATGCTTTTAGGATTAGCAGCCGAGAAGCTTGAATGGGGAAATGTGGATGACTTGAGCTTAATCTTACAGAGATATCCGAGGGGCTTTGATCTGATTCTAGGCGCTGATATTTATATCTTTTAACTTTTTCCATTGTTTTCATCTAGTCAAATTTCGGTTGCATTTTATTTTTTCTCTTGTTTGCTTGATGCCAATTTCCTTGACAATGTACAAGCTTCCAACAATCTAGCATTCCTCCACTTTTTACTACAGTGGAGAGGCTGTTACGTCATAGAGGGGCAGCCGGCAGCAAATTCATACTAGCATATGTGTCGCGTGCTAAGACGTGAGTCGAATACTTGCTATAATTATTGGGTATTTCCTTCAGCGTTGGAATTGTGAGTTTCTTTTTGTCGACAGACTTCGTATACTGGTAGTTGCATATTTAATTTGTTTGGGCTAATAGTAGGTGTCCAATGGCTTCTACCTAGAGAAACATGTTAGCCAAACTTCTGCTCTTAGTTTGAATTCTCATGACGACTACTCGAGGAGGAGCAGAACCTCCTTATTGTCAAGGCAATGAGAGTGGATAATAATTGTGGACTACTATTCTATTTATGTTCACGCCTTCCTATTTGATTCCATGTTCTGATTATTCTAATTTCCTTTTGTTTCATTTGATTATTATTCTAAAGCTTGGACTCCTACATAAAAAGAAATTGGATTTTCTATGTTTATGTCAATTATTTTCTTTTAACAATCTGTATGCAACAAATTCATATGTTGATTTTATAGCAAAATGCAGTTCTTGAATATTTGTTATTTTATCGTATTTAACCGTATTTATGGTGTCTAGTATTAGAATCTGATTATTAAATCTACAGCTAAAAGCATGGTTTTGGTTCAATATTCATTCTTATTTCCTTCTTGATCAGAATGGATGTGATGGTTTTGAATGAAGCTGTTAAACATGGGCTGCAAGTAAGGGAAGTAGAGGGAACCAGATCCGTTGTCAGCAACCTTGAAGGAGTCATCTTTGAGATCAAGCTTCTTTAGAATCATGGAGCTTATTTGCTGCAGCACCAAGCTAGCTAGCCATGGTTTTAGTTGTCAGAATCTTATGAGCTTCCATTAACTTTATCGATATTTACTCGAATCTTAGCTATTTTTCATCAGAAGCAGTTTTGCTGAAACAGTGGAAAAGAATGCATAATACTTCCATTATTCTTCTTCTAATCCTAAAGGCTCCCAACTTTTATTTTGTCACCAAATGCCGGAATGTTATGAAGATTTCAGGCTATAACTAACACTTCATATTCATGCTTACTTTTGTCCTAGCTAGCTTTATTAAACATTGAATGTTTTGAGTAAAATTTCTCAAGAAAGTGAAGGATCCCATTGTTGTACTCCCTATACATGATAAACTGGATTTGGAAAATCTATTAGGAAATGCGTTTCAAGAACTCTCTGTACTTGTGTTTGCTTATGTTAGAACATTATTCGGAACCGAGGGACAGATTACAACGTCTGCTGAAGAAAATATTGACCATGGCCAAGACATGAAGATTGAAGATGAGCGCTTTTTCTGAGATGTGCTGCTGAATAAACCATTAAACCTCAGATGGATTAAGGGGCAGATTAAATCTAATGATTCAGATAGTGATATGAGTAATTACATTACAACATTAACAACAAAGCTTCGATTCCAACTTAGGAGTCCGCTACAAGGATCAAAATCTTCCACTATACTCAATATAATTTGAAAAAGAAAATAATGATATTAGCCAATTCAAAATACTGTACGTAGGACTTTACAGAAAGCTGTGTCGGTGCTGTTTCTACGTCAATTGCCAGACAAATGAATTTTGGATGTCGCTAAGTTAAATCTCCAGTCCAGTCTCCATGGAGGCATTGGCTGTATGATCTATTTTACCGGAGATGATACAAGTCAAAACTGGATGTTTGGAATTGGACCCTTCATCTGCTGCCTTTACTGGATTCCAAGAACCCTAAAACATGCTAATTTCCGTAATGGCTCAAGTTTATGACTTTGTCTGACGGCTTTCAACAATGAGAAGCGCCCCAGCTCGTCCTGCAAGTGTTTGAAAGAATAGAGAAATGTGAAGTAGTCAAAGAGTATTTTGAAGAATTCACTGATCATGAAGTGCACCCATTCTTTATTTGGCCAATAGTTAGTCGAAAACTTTGTCCAAAACAGTATTGGTCAAATGTTCAAAAAAACCAGACCTACAGACCATAGTTGGGATTCACCCGAATTATTTTGAGTTGTGGAAAACTCACATAGATTGATAATTAAAAAGTGCGTACGAGGTCAAAGTGATACAAGCAATAAGAAGTAGGTACCGTGATCTTTCTTTCTCTTCAACAGGGAAGCCATGGATGGAAATAATGAGCAGGCAGCGTTCCTGCTCTCATCCTATACGAAGCAATTCACAGTGTCAATTTCAAATAATCCCTGATGAAATCCACATTGAATATTGCTAAATAATAGGCAATATGATGCTCATAAAGTGAAAGTAAAAACTGGGGAAGTTCTAAGCAGTCCCCTCCCACCCTCAAAAAAACAAAAGAGAGTCAAAAGCAATACGGTATTTAGAAACATTAAAGAGTAGGCCAGTTCTGTCTTGACGACTATAATAAGAGAACTATATAGCATTTTTCTGTGACTCTATTCATTCATCTGTATAAATAATATTGCTGTTCAGACTTCTCTTTCATCAAACATGAAGGAAGCAGCTCCATACCCAGCACAAGCAGTCCCCATTGTTTTTCAGTCATAAACAAAAAAAAAAGCCAAAACAAAGGTCTCGATCCACATTGTGCAGGGTAGACCATTTTTAAGTTTGGATGTTTATTTAGTGGAAATAGGTGCCACATAGGATAGACATTCGCCACATCGATGAGGTGGCACCAATCCATGGTCTCAATCCACATTTACCATTGGAGATGTCACAAGTCAAATATAATGCAAATGCTTGGAGCCCTTATCACTACATCTACCTCTGTAACCTCTACAAATAAAGAAGTAAAAGTTAATTTTAAAAAATATCAGTATTTGCTCAAATCTCTTTACTGTAGTTATGGATGAATTAACTATATATATTTAAGTGGATATACCATAGTGTATACTTATTGTAAATGATATTGTTTTAGTTCTAAATGCCGGAATGTTATGAAGATAATGCAAATGCTTGGAGCCGTTATCACTACATCTACCTCTGTAACCTCTACAAAGAAGTAAAAGTTAATTTTAAAAAATATCAGTATTTGCTCAAATCTCTTTACTGTAGTTATTCCACATTTGTTAGTGCACCCATTCCACTAGTTTCTCAGGCTTCAGTAGCCAAACTACCTTTGCTGCCTTCACAGTAGTTTGCCGCCGTAGAGAGTCATCGACTCGCGGAGTAAATCTCACGCGTAGCCTAGGCATGACTGAAACCGTAGCAACAATTGGATCGCTAATCACGAGGGAGCCGGTGAGGGGTCATACCGTACCGTTGACCATATACAAACACATGCGAGAGTTGAGTAGTCAAATAAATCCAAATGGGCATAATTTATTGGTATAATTAAATAAAGCAATAAATAAATGCTACGTGTTTTTCTAGTGGGGTTTACTTACAAAAATGTGATAAATACCTGGTCCTAGCCGCTCGTTCGTCGGTCCCCTAAACTTCCTTAGGCCCCGAGTATCCTACATACCAATTTTAATAATATATGGTCACATTAATTGATTTTATGTTGTGGGAACAAAAATTAGAGTTTTTATTCTAAAGTTGTGACACATTTTTCGGGTTACACAGGTTGCCAAATGCACAAAGATTTCTCAGAACCTAATTTTATATATTTTCCCAGTTCCTCCTAGTTTCTATGATTTTTCTAAATTTCTCAAAAAAATTAATTTATTTTTACATATTTTTCTATAATTTATTGTATTTAGTTTTATTTTATTTTATTTTAAACTAATTAATTAATTTTTAATATATTTGGGCCCATCTGGGTCAGGCCCGATTTGGCTGGGCCGGATTCAGCCCTTGGGCTCTTACGCACGCTTCCTCCCCCCAAATTGATTTGGAGGAGAAGGGGAGGGACACTTTGCCTCCAAAACTTTTTTTTTCTTTTTGTTTTCTTTCTCTTATTTCTCTCCTTCAACAACAATTCAAAAACAACAATTTCAACAAATTCATCAAATCATCACCGCCATCAACATGCAATCCATTATTCATCAAGAACACCAAGAACTTCAACACGCATGAATCGCCATTAATACCCGTTGAACAAAACTCAATCGAAACTCGAATTAATGAAAATCAGAGTTGCAATTAACCATTTTGAGTCGAAAAACAGTAGAAGATTACTTGAGATTTTTTTTTTTTTTTTTATCAAAACCCCCACATTAAACTTGCATTGATTCACCAAAAGCATGAAATCCATGAGAAGGGATGAAGGTTTGATTACCTAAACTTTGATGTGTTGAATCCTTGCGCAAATCTCTCTCCACTGATCTTTGAAACCCTTGCAAGTCTCCGACTCCAACCACTCCTCTTTTCTCTACATGAACTAAGGTTCTATGCATGCTAGAGAGACAAAATGGTCTAAGTGTCATTTATATAGTAGGTCACTTCATCAAGTCTTAAAACATAAATCTCGAGATCCATCAAGGGCTATCATTAAATTCAACTAAACTTGTGTCACACATGTGTTACATCTTAGGCACATTAATGACTTAATTAGCTTAGCCTATTAAAATACCATAGGCCTATTATTTGTTCATATTAGTCTAGCCAAATGTTTATTTGAAATGCATATACAAAAATTAGGCTAGGTACTTGTCTAACCGACTACCCGGCGTCGTCGTGCATCACGAGGCGCGTCGGGTCCATTTTTAACCTATTAATATTTTGTTTAACTTGGGTCAAGTTTATTTGATTATTTAGCTTATAATATCATTGTATATTGATAATTTATGTATTTAAGATATCACGTTCCCGTTCCCATGTCGCACGCATCTCGAGGCGTTATTCGCCGCACTCGTATCTCACGTAAAACGCGATAATCAATGGTACACATGGCGTAATGCTATAATTCATAGTAAACCTACCATAATAAACAAACATCACAAAAATATAACATTATAAGTTTTACCTTAGTAGGTGTGCCCTAGACTAATCCGCGACGTCCACGTGGGTTGAGCTGGGTCATAGTCTGAAATTTGATAATTAAATAATCATTAAATTAGGCGGGTCGTTACAATCGACCACAAATATTTAATATACCTTCCACAAGTCTCCGGTTAGCCTCCGGATATGCCTCTGCCATTGCATGAGCATGTCCTCATGCAAGTGGTGTGGTACTACTGCCTACCGATGTGGCCCGCGACAT
This sequence comes from Stephania cephalantha, assembly GCA_039657325.1. Taxonomy (NCBI): domain Eukaryota; kingdom Viridiplantae; phylum Streptophyta; class Magnoliopsida; order Ranunculales; family Menispermaceae; genus Stephania; species Stephania cephalantha. Next base: position 48,742,052 of record CM077573.1, read on the forward strand.
AGAATATTCTCTCGCAATATGACATGTCTGTATATATCGGTAACATATCACTGATGTCCTCTGAGGAACACCACTAGCCTGAGAAGCCTGCGCCGACGCACTTAGTTTCCGTGACTGTGCTTTACTCTTGCCCCTATCCCTGGACTGAGGTGGCGGCAAAGGTGGCTTGGCTATTGAAGCCTGAGAAACTGGTGCAACTGATGCACAGACAAAAATCATCCCCATGAGCCACATACGTGTGTAGTGCACACTGCTACACTCCTCCTCCTCCTCTTATTCAGCCGAAAATGAACAACTTCCTGGACTCTTACACTTCTAGCATACTGTGGTGCTGGTGGTGGTGCAAATATTGTTTCAGAAGGTCTCGCTAACATGGCTGCTTCCACTTCTATCGCACTCTCGAATATAAAAGCGTAACTAGTAGGCAGATGAGAAGAAACAACAACCCTAACCTCATAGTTCAGCCCACCAAGAAACAAGTCAACCTCGTTATCCTCCAGCTCTACCATCTTTGGAGCAAATCCACTTAGCTCGGTGAACCTCCTCTCATATTCCCTAACAGACATCGTTCCTTGTTTAAGTTGAATGAACTTAGTCTTTTTCCTGTTCCTGACTGATTTCGAGAAATACTGCCTGTAGAATACTGTCCGAAATTGTGGCCAAGTAGTGACAATCTTCCCCCTCTCTCTCAAGGGAATTCCACCACTTCTTTGTGGAGTCAATAAGCAAAAATGTCATAAGCTTAACTATGGCAGCCCTGCCGCCCTAGGGTGACGTGTCTCCGTGTACTCCTTGCCAGCTGGCCCAACTACATGTGTCCGACACCTGCTCGTCCTCTTCATGTCTCATAGATCGTGTCCACGTGTGTATTATCCTATTTATTTACTAAATTATCCTTACTATCCTAACTTATTCTCTCTAGTTCTTTAATTCCTTAATTTGTAATTTATTGATATCCTTACCATGTTAGTGGGTTGTATCTAATGATTAACATATTCAGCGAAAGTCTTACTTGATAGCATTTAAACAGTGTAATATAGCATGGTAAACATTTATTATTAAGAGCAAGATCGTACTGTGGAAAACCCTAAAAATACTCTGCATATAAGCGATAGTACCATAACTACGGTATATATACATGTACAGTGTCATCATAGTCTCCCAATACCCAAAATATACAAAATATAAAAAAACACGTACAAGTAGGTCCTCGACAGCGGGCAATCAGATGTAGTCGCCTATGATCCCCTTGCCCCTACTGGTACTAGGATCTGCACTCAATCATGACAAAAGGCAGATGACGAGTCTAATGAGTAAAGTCCCAAGGAACTCCTCTGAGCATTTGCATAATAAAGTAATTGAAATGCAAAGAATACTGTCAAGTAAACATGCGAAATATAAAACAGACGACTGTAAACAGCTCATCGCATGAATAGATAACATACATGATAACAAACGTGTGTGCTCGCTCTAGATGGACTATACTGTACTTCGGGTCACCAAGTTCCCACTAGTGGTCGAGTCCAACTGGCCCAACACTTGGTCCCTCACGGCGCTGGCCAAATCCCCTAAGTCACTGACATGTGCACCAAGGGAAAGCTCAGGTCGCCATTCACTGAGGGTTGGGTCACACGTGCTACAGTCTAGTGCATCATGAACACCCAACCAGGAAGTCTAAGGGAGTAACCTCAACCCGCGTCCAAGTAACGGAATAAAGTAGTAAACAACAAGGAAATATAGAAATGAAAAATAAAAATAGAATCAAATACTCAAAGTCTTTCAGTTGGGTTTTACAAACCTCACACCGCTCTCCGACCTCCCCGAACTTTCGTATTCGACCCGATAAGCTCTTAGTACCGAGCTACGATTTCCCCATGTCTTTGGAGTCAGATTTGTATAATCTCAGGTTATATCTTAGTGTTTAGTCATGTATTAGGTGAGAAATCCCAAAACATTCCTTAGATTCCCATTCTGATATGTTGTTAGCCCATACGAGGCATGTGTCGCACGCTATCTGACGGTAGCGCTAAGGGAGTTAGTCGCGCTACTATTATTCGTCTCAAAGAACAGGTAGCAAGCCAGAACGAGTAGCGCGCTATCCTGTTGGGGCATGTGCCCTAGGTCAATCCATTAACTGTCTTTATGAATACTTTTAGTTAATAAAATAGAGGATTTCATTTGCTATTTATTATAATTAATTTGCATGTTTACATTATAATAAGATCCATAGGTATTTGCAGAAATATCTTAAATGTCCCTAGTCGATCATTCTACTGGGAACTATAATGAATTAAGACTAGTGTGAGTCTTGATTGATGATCATATGATGATTATATGTATAGGAATACGAATCAAGATCACGAGTACTTGTTAGGGAACAAAGTACTGGAATGACCCGCTATGAGAACATCACATGGATTAAGTCATAGTTGTTTCTCATGATAGATATATTTTTCAGTCATCTGACTTGAGATTACCAGAGACTTCAACATTAGGAACACAGTGATTTGACACAATCAAACGTTGTCTTTAACCGGACGATTACAAAGGTCGTGATTAGTTACTATGTGAGCAATGTGATGAAGTTGTGTAATCGAGATAGAATTTGTCCCTCTCATTTAAAGAGAGATATCCAGTGGATCCCTCGATGTGTTAGACTGTTAAAAGGCCTAGTCTAAGTGAATTGATATTGATCAATGTCACTTGGATGTTTTCGGTCTACCTGAAGATCGAGACTAGTACAATTGAACATGTTGGATGACAATTCCATGCCTTATGTTTGATCAAAAGGATATCGTGTGACAAAAGGATGTTATATACACTATTGATTAGGTTGTATCGATTTGATATTTGTACGACTTGGGTATTCATAATGTCTTGCTAGAGGCCGCTTATGACTTGTATACCAAAACGTGTTTTGGTACACTGCCAACGTTGTATGAGCCTATTGGGTCGCACACTAAGAATGGTTTTGCGAGATTTTAAGATGGTTCAGAAAAACGAATTTTATATGATAAAATTCATGACATAAACGTCCTTGTGGTGTATTACACTTATACTTCTTTAAGTAGGGGTATATGTGTAATTTACTTAACCGTCTATAAATAGACGCTTTAAGTTAGAACACACGTATGAAAGATTAAGGGCCGAAACTCTATTTTCGTTTTAAAACGAACTAGGGTTTTCCGGTACGCTCTGAATCGTTTTGAATAGAAACAAAAAAGGTTTGGTATTCTCTCGAAGTTAGCACTTCGAATCTCGGCCGCCGTTCGTGTGTGGACTGCTGATAGAGGGCGTTCGTCGTTGGCAGCGCCTTAGAGATCGATCAACCTTCAGAAAAATATTTTGTGACCGATGTATGATTAAGTTTTCTTGGTTTAAACATTTTTAATGGAATTAGATTCTGATCCTGTTGGGGTTTTTGTCAAAATTGTTTTGTAATCTCCGCTGCGTATGAACCCCAAAACCCAACATATCCTCCCCAGGTAGCGCGCTACCTAGCCTCTGGGACAGAATTCTCAAGTCGAGAATTCTGTTTTCCTCTTCAATTTGGCTATCATATGGGTTCTAACATGTTTTCCACATCAAAGTAGCTTCAAAACATCAGTTAACCCATACCAGAACATCAATTTACACTAATTTATCAAGATTCATGCATTCATGTCAACTCTCGATTTTCATTAAAAAAACCATTAAATCTAGACCAATGATCAATTCTTCATAAACATGGTCTAACAACATATAATTCATCCACTTACACTAAAATCCAAAGATCATATCATCAATTTTCGAAATTCTCTAAACGTGGCATAAACTAGGTTCAATAAATAGATTAGAATGTGGAGATGAAGATTACCTAGGTTTGATCACTTGGTTTGGTGTCTAGGATGTTGATTTCCCACCTGAAATCCCTTCTTCTTCCTCTTGTTTGTCTCAAATTTACATGAGCAATTGAAGGTTTTGATCAACATTCCACTAACTCTCCTTAAATATGTTAGTTGGAATTAATTATGTGTACGTATCCCGAGGCTTATCTTGTGGCTCACAAGCATGCTATCCTACACCTTCTGATGGCTCCAATAGCCCACTCATCTCCTAGTACCGACCTCCATGATGATCTAGATGTCCATCTCATGGTCATTTTTATTTCATGTCAAACTATAGGCTTCATTTATTCGATTTATTCCACATTATCCCTAGCCTAATCCAACTATATGGTTAGTGTTTTAATATCAAATTTAACCAACTCATGGTCACACTAGCCTTCAGCTACCTGGTACCCGGTGCCCCGCGTCTCGACACACATTTCGAGGCGTGTCATAGTCTATTGTTTAAATTTAATTTAGTCAGCCTATGGTTACATTACCCATTTCAATTTGACTCCATGATAATATTTCATATCTTTTGTTGAGTTTCTCTGGTGTACCTGTCTTTAGCCTCTCGATACCCGCGTTAACATGCACTTCGAGGCAACTACCCGTCACACAACCTCACACACTCTCGTTATTCAACATACACACACGACGTATTTAACAAATAATTTAATAAATCACATCGCAAATAAGCCATCTAACACACAAATAAACTAGTGTACCTAGGTCGACGGGTGTCCTAACCTACCCGCGATGTCCACGTGGATCTGAGTTGGCGTCCATATATGCAATTACGATATAAATAACGAAGTTAATAAAATAGGCCATTACATTAAACTTAAACCGGTCCTCAACAACGACTACAACGAATCATTGCTCCATCTCCAATATCCGGGTCTCTGCCACCCCTTCCTCCATAATGCCATTGAATCTCATAATATCATATTTCATGATTTCCTTGCGAATGCAACCTTTTCAGAATTCACTGGCACCTTGGCAGCTGTTTCTGGCATATGAACATATGGCATTACTAATTGGATTTGGAGTCATCATGTCTCGACTCCTCCTCAACTTTGCTAACGTCGGATCAGTTGCTGAGGCTATGCCTCAGGTCGCTGTACTAGTGGTCCCATCTAAGCCATTAGCATTGAGAGGACCCGTTTTCCTAAATGAATCCTGACCGGCCTAGCTCGGTCCATATCTCACTAACTAACTCGATCACTGAGTAACTCGTAAGCCTTCTTTCGAAATCAACTCATTATCTTTCATTAGCAATTAGAACTTAAATTAAATAATCATAAATGCAGCGGAATATGATAAATTAAAACTTATTTCAATGTTTCCACATAATGCCAATACTAGAAATCAAGAGTTGTCAACTGTAAAAAATAATCATAAACGCTAGTGCCTAGCGCGATATGCGCACTAGACCTATAATAGCAGCCCAATTCTGCTTGTTCAATTTGATCCAAATCACCTTCAAATCATCCCAAACACCATAAATCTATCCAAAAGAGATCAATAACAACCTCTAGTGAGGTGAGGGACTATAATTGACCAACAAACAGCTCAAATAACGACAATCCTAGCATCACCATCGAATTGAACTTTGATAAACACAAGTTCAAATCATACCTATGTGATGCTCACGAGCTGTGTGATCAATTAAGCTCCTCAACTTGAGCGAATTCGGGTCCTAGAACGACTTCCATTCGATCCAGAATCGAACCAAACCCTTACTGCCTCATTTAATCAAATGAAACGATAAGAATGAATTTTTATTTTTTATATATGGGTTTATCTTGATATACGTGTCGCACTATCTCGAGATTGATCGTGTGGTTGATACCTTAAAGTGACACAAACTTTGACACATAAAGCACTTACGTTTCATTCGAAACGATCTCATAATCCATATATTTTTTAATATTCTTTTATTTTCAAATATATATTTATATATTTAAAACATATAAATATATATTGAGTATTATTCACCAATAAACTCACCGGACATGCCTACAAGTGTCATTGAGCGTGCACATTCATGCCACGACTCCCTCGTCACACTTAGTGTTCTGGTAAACCATTGTTTATTATGTGTTTTTTGTTTTATAGGCTTGTGTATAATTTTCGTATTATACGACAACATATATATATAAATTGATTTCACAATCCAAACAAACATAAAATGTCATGCAAACGCACACACACACTAATCGAGGTACGTCGAACTTAATTACGAGCCTAACTCATAATTAAGATTTGGATTAGTATTAATCACCAGCTTAAGGTAACGGGTCGTTACAGTCTCCCCAATTTAAAAACAATTTCGTCCTCGAAATTAAAGTAACTCTAAAATTACCTATAGTTTCGAAGAGAACTGAAATTGTTCCTCGTAGTTCCGTTCTCAGGTTAGTTCCTCATCTTTGTGAAACCGCCATTTCACTTTAACCAAAAAAATCTCTTTGGTTCTCAGCTTATGAATCTTATGATCAAGTAACCCACTTGATTGCTCATTGTAACCCAAGTCAAATTCATTCCAACTAATTTTGGAGTAAACTGAGTCTCCATCTTACACAATATTAACACGTGTAAGACATTATGAATTCCGACTAGCTAAGGAGGCAACTTTAACATGTAAGTAACAGGGCCAACCTTTTCATGTACTTTGAACGACTTAACGTACCTTGAAGCTAGCTTACCTCACAATCCAAACCTATACAACCGCTTTCATAGGTGAGATTTTCAACAGAACGTATTTATCCTTTGAAAACTCCCACAACCTATGATACTTATCGGCGTATCTCTTCTGTTTTAGTTGTGTTGTAGTTAAACGCTGGCGAATCTGCTACATCCCCTTTGTGTAGTTCTGAATCAATCCCAACTCTAACAAATTTGTATCTCAACCCATGTCTAGATACTCCGATAAATGACATGGTTGACCATACAAAGCTTCAAAGGAGTATTCCATACTAGCTTGACATTTATTTATTACAAAAGAACATACAAAAAGTACTGTATTTTTTCTAGTTACCATTAAGCTTCGATACGCAAGCTTGAAGTATATTCTCTATTACCAAAATCAATTACTCTGGCTACCCATCGGTCTGCCAGTAGTATACCATACTAAGGTTATGATTAGTTCTCCAGCTGTCCCAGCAATTCACTTCGTCCTCTAGACGTGAATCTTGGGTCCCTATCTGATATAATCGACACTGGAGTACCCTGAAATCTAACACCTCATATATGTATACTTTACATAATCAGTCAAGAGGATTTCACGTCGAAACTGGCAAGAAATGCCCAGACTCCATCAACCTGTTAACTCTAATCTTTACCATGTTGTGCTTACGTTAACTCAGAGATAAATTAGAAATAAAATCCACCGATCTATGTTCCCATTTCCATTCAGAAGTAGGCCGCGAAGGCATTAGTCCTCCAGGTTTCCTGTGGTCAGCCCTCATTTGCTGACCTATCTCGTATCTATTTATTATCTCAACTATATCAGTCTTCCTCCTAGATTAACAATAAATAATGGCACCTCATTTCATGATATTCCTTACTGCTATCTCGATGAATGCAATAAAAAGATCTATGAGATTTCCGTAGCACTTCCTACCTCACCTGGTCCTGAACTGGAATCCATAATCTATCATTGATTCGTAACACACCATTGTCAGAAACTGACTAAGTAGAATACTCTACACTAGCTATTAACCTTTAACGCTCTATAATCCTGATTAGCTTCCAAACAACCAATCACTACTGAATTCTCTCTAATTCAGTTTAAATCTGAACTCAAAAGATCATATTAGTAACTCTAAAATTAGCTCTCCCAGTTGATGATGTGTCAGCTAAACTTACACAAATAATCGTCATCAACACTTCCTCATGAAGTCTAAATTGAGAAGCCCTATCAATAGCTACATTTTCTCCATCTATCGGAGTTGCAATTATATACTGACATTCTAATGACACCTTTCTGTATAGTTCTATATTACTCAAGCTCAAGCTAACTTATATCTCAACTTCTTGTCCTCATACAGACTCACGACGAAATAAAGCATACAAATTATTAAGGTAAATACCTCAACATCATACATAGCCTGCTAAAATCAACACCACGGAACTCACACAGTAATTATTTCTTCCAGTAACTAACATATTCCAAGTCAAAAGCTCGGAACTTTACATTCTCTGGAAACTAAACCCAGCCGTTGACATATTGTGTGAAGATTGAGAAAGTCCATCCCAGCTATTATACATCTCTTTCTCCTGAGAAGCAGACTTTTGGTGCCTTACCGAAATAATAATATTGGTTCTATTTACCTCTTAACTCTTCCACATAGATATATCTTTCTTACTTTTCCATGAGAATTGAAACCACCATACTGGCAAGAAATTTCAAATTCTATCTGTTCTACAAATTTTATTATCAAGAACCTTCAGTTGTCACCACAACTTAGGTTAATCCTTCACGATTTCTGAGCATGAAATATCATTCATATAGGCAAGAACAATATAACCCTTAAGGTTAATATTTTTCAGCTTCTACTTGCTAATATATCTCATGTTTCTTTATAAATTTGACATCGTCAATTTTCTATTCAAGGTTACCAACCATTTATTTTCTCATCACAATGAATTTTGGACTTCACCTGAATAAATCTCTTAAAGAAGTCAATAAGATTCTCACCACATTCTTGCCTCACTTTTTGTTTCAAGTTCCAAGAACTTCCTTATATGCTCAATGTTTTGATTTGAGATTATTCTTTCCAACATCAAGACTTAGTAGTCAACCTTGACCTACTAGATAATCTCAATCAATTCTTCCAATAATACATCACTTAATTGATCATTAGATTGGAGTTTCAAAGAACATACTTATATTTAATGATCTAGACAACTCAACTAATGATGTACCTGTGCAGGATTTCCATTTGGTCACCAATAAACATATCTCTTAAGAGATATTACTGAGCAACTGTTATCACAACTAAAGCCTTTGTCCTTTTCTTTATTCAAGGCATTATCAACATAATCACCTTGATGAGTGATATCTCAAAGTGAATTTCTAACTCTTAGGAAATTTCAAGGTAACTATCTTACTTTCTATGTCTATCACTCTGTCTATCTCTGTCACTCTGACACTTTCACTTTCAAACTTTCACAGTTTGAATTTCACTGTTTTAATCTCACACCAGTCCACTGGTGTCATATCCCCAGGTTGTCTTTTAATGATTCTTTTAAGATCCTTATTAATTTCAAAGAACGATTAAAATATCCTTAACAACCTTTCTTCTTAATTTACAAGTGATGCCTTGCTGTATTTGGTACAACTACCAAATAGCTTTCTCAAGATTTGAAATCTCCAATAGTTCTTCTCCCAATTTTGGAACTATATATAGCTAGAAGTATTAGCTACAATTTTTCTTTATGATGTCATCACACAATCTTACCTAAATCAGAAGTCTTAGGTTAGACCTCCAAATTCTTCCCACAATTTAGGTATCGTCAAGCAAACATTGTAGTCAGACTATACTTCCATTCTCCTTCAAGGCATCCTTTTATTTCATTTCGAATTTTAACCATTTTCATATTTTAGTTAACTGAATAAATTACACAACAATATTACAAATCCACTGGATCAATCATTTGTAATATTCAATTATTTCAAGCTCATTTTCCTCTTTTCCATTTGTGTTGAATGTAAGACAATCTCTTATTGTCCCAATCACAGTCAAATCCCCTGGTTTACTGTTACTATTCAACACTCTTATCATTATTTAACCTTTGAAACTAAGCACAAGTACTTGCAAAACTCTGGTCTAAACTAATTTACCGTTACCAATTTACAATTATGTATGGTAATTGCTCGTGTATTTTCTAAGTATTCAAAGATTTCATGTTATTATTCATAACACAATAACAACTGGATTACAATATAGAGTTTTCTAAACTCAACATCTTTAATTTATGAATCATAGCATGAGTTATAGTGGTTTTCACCATCCACTTAAAATGATCCATTAACCCCCTGATATCATTTTATAATTATATCCTTAACTCTGATCATACAACTATGACAATCAAATCTCAACTGCCTCTTGAGAACTACTGATTTCACTTATTTTCAGAATGAGTTGTCAATTTTGAGTAATGTATACTCATTCCCACTACTATACATTATTCCTTGGATTACTCAAATCCTCGAATTCTTTGACCACTCATTCTCCATAATTTAGACTATACCAGTCTAATAGATCAGACTAGGATATCTTACCAACTCACTGCCATATTCTAAATTAAATTTCCTTTTATTACTCGACAAACCACTTGCTATTCCAATATAGAGTCACACCATAACTGGAATAACAACTTCATAATAACTTATAAAGTGTAACTACATTAGTGGTTTCCTAACCTCCCTTAGGCTTTTATCATTAACCACTAATATATTTACTGAATGACTTCCATTATTATCTTACTAGTCTCAACACTAGTATTAATCATCTCTAAAAGTGGTCCGCCACCTTTGAGTTACACCCTGAAACTCATTCAATATTTCATGATTTCATAATTTCCCTTCTTCTATTAAATATCTCAAGATCTTGATCTAATAGATACTTATTCACTGACTATTATTTGGCTAATAATATCAGTAAGAACAAAGACCATTAAAGATGTTACTTGGAGAAGAATTTAATTTCATCTTTATAACTTTTCTTATGTCTTTTCTTTTTATCTCCCTGAGGTTAAGACTCTCCTGAGCTTTTACCTCCAATACCTTCTCATATCATGAGAAATAGATGGACCTCAACCACCTTCTTATCGTTCAGAAAAGACATAACTCATATATCTATCCCGTAGATATAGTATACACAACAAATAACATATCTAAGTCTTTTATCTTTTGGTTACCCCCTAAATCACGATAAAAACCATTTATCCATCCTTAAGCTTATCTAGAACTCGAGACAACTCTCAGAGTCGATAAACTTAGGTTCCATTATTAGGGTAATTAGAGTTATAGCTTTATCCATGATACCCAACTGTATCATTGTTACCACTTTATCCGTAAAATTGATAAACCTTAAACTATGACACCAAATCATAAACCAAGCTCAAACTTAAGGTTGTAAAGCCTTAACCCTTGTCTCTAAACCAATGGCTCTGAACTAAACTGTATCAGAGCTATTCCTTGTTTCTAATAAATCATGGCTAACCAAGACTTTAAGAACCTCGGCTCGGATACAAAACTGTAGCCTCCCTTAACCTGATTAGGGTGATATCCGGCCTGAAACCACAATTAAGCCTAGATTACCCTTACTAGACTTAACTAGAGCCAGCGACCTTACCACCTTCACCTGATAAGCACTACTGTATATCGATTATTGATTAAAACCAATTAATAAACGCAACGGAAATCTAAAACCCTTTTTCGATAACCAAAATAAGATATACAATATTAAAACAAACCGGAATATGCATTGGTTATAAAAATCACCCATCCCTTATGATATTACTAAATATAATTCAATACAAGAATATAAGACAATGGAAACTCATTACATCGAAGAGAAGATCAAGACTCATATATCTTCTCCATCCCGTAGTCGTAGCGCTCATCGATTCTCCTGTAATTGTTAATTGGGGTGAGCGCTCCAACTTTCTCAGTAAGTATGGATTCACATAACCATCAACATTCCATATAATAATCAAAGATATCATGCAATAACAACATGCTCCAACGATATCTAACAAGAATATAGAAAGCATATAAATTAATATATAACAGATGGAAAGCAAGTATCTTGGACTAGTACATTATGATCCTCATTTTATTTGTGAAACTAAGGATGATTACCCAGTGAAGCCATTAGTGAGAATGCTAAACCAAAACACCGTGCAAATGTAATGTTTAGCCAGTCCATTAATGCCCAATGGTTCTATCCTAAACCCTCTAGTGTAAATGTAACCCACGCAACCTCTAAAGCGAGTAGGAAACTTACATATAGGCCGGGTCGCTTGCCCGTCTTTTATAAAACCTCGTCTTAGTTCCAGGAACTTACTATCGTGAATCACAGTGAACACCATTTTCTGTTTAATGAAATCCATCACAGTGTACATCGTCCCCCAATCCAGTTCATACAACTACATGAGTTATATATACTAAATAGCCAAGCAACATTGATAAATAAGCGAATCCGTACTTACCTCGGATTTAAGTCTCCATCCAAATTTCCTAACTTTTCGATCATCTCACACTTCTTCGGTGTTTCTCAACCTATCATCAATCATTTGGGATCAAAATAGGTTCAATACACTTATATGTAGAACCCCTAGACCAGTCCCTAACTCATCCGAAAGTTATTCACAAAACACAACACATCTACTGGTTTTAGGGGTCTGGTAGCGCGCTACCTGACATGGATAACATGCTACCCATATCTGTTCATCCTCCCCAGTGCACATAGCGCGATATGGCCAGTGCCTAGCGCGCTATGCGCACCAGACCTAAAACATCAGCCCAGTTCTGTTCGTTCAACTTGACCCAAATCACCTCCAAATCGTCCCAAGCACCACAAATCCATCCAAAACATATCAATAACAACCTCTAGTGAGGTGAGGGACTATAATTGACCAACAAACAGCTCAAACAACGATAATCATAGCATCACCATCGAATTGAACTTTGACAAACACAAGATCAAATCATACCTATGTGATGCTCATGAGCTGTGTGATCGAATAAGCTCCTCAACTTGAGCGAATTCGGCTTCCGGAACGACCTCCCTTCTATCCAGAATCGAACCGAACCCTCGCTGCCTCGTTCGATCGAATGAAACGATAGGAATGAATTTTTGTTTTTATATATGGATTTTTCTTAAAATACGTGTCGCACCATCTCGAGACTGATCGCGTGGTTGATGCGTTAAAGTGACACGAATTATTCATATATTTTTTAATATTCTTTTATTTCCAAATATATATTTATATATTTAAAACATATAAATATATATTGCGTATTATTCACCAATCAACTCACCGGACGTGCCTACAAGTGTCATTAAGCGTGCACATTCATGCCACGACTCCCTCGTCGCACTCAGTGTCCCGGTAAACCATTGTTTATTGTGTATTTTTTGTTTTATAGGCTTATATATAATTTTCGTATTATAAGACAACCTATATATAAATTGATTTCACAATCCAAACAAACACAAAACGTCATGCAAACGCACACACACACTAATCGAGGTACACCAAACTTAATCACGAGCCTAACTCAGATTAATTAAGATTTGGATTTAATCACCAGCTTAAGGTAACGGGTCGTTACACACTCTGAGTCAATAAATACTTCAAACTCTTGTGATCTGAATAGACGGTAAGCTTTTCGCCATAAAGGTAGGGTATCTAAATCTTCAATGCAAAGACAACTGCTCCCAACTCGAGATCATGAACCGAGTAATTCTTTTCATGGATTTTGAGTTATCGAGATGCATAGGCTATCATTTTCCCATCCTGCATCAATACTCCACCAAGTTCGGCTCCCGAAGCATCTGTATAAACTATTAGTAAAATCCCTAGTTTTGGTAGTGTCAACACTAGAGCGGTGGTCAATTTCTGCTTCAATTTCACAAAAGCATTTTCGAACTTATCATCCCAATCAAATGGTACATTCTTCCTTGTCAGTTGTGTCAACGGGGCAACAATGATGGAGAAACCTCTAACGAATCTTCTGTAATATCCAACCAATACCAAGAAACTTCTAATCTATGTCACCGAACTCGGAGTCGGCCAATCTATTACTGCCTAAACCTTATCACAATCAACTATCACTCCTTCTGCACTGATAGTGTGTCCCAAGAACTTCACCTATGTTTCCAGAACTCACACTTACTGAACTTAACGTACAATATGTGATCCTTCAATATCATTAAGGTAAGTATGAGATGTGTCTCATGCTCTTCTCGAGAGTTCGAGTAAATCACTACGTCATCAATGAAAATGATGACAAACTAATCCAGATAAGGTTAGAATACACGATGCATGAGATCCATGAATATCGCAGGCGCGTTAGTCAGCCCAAAGGGTATAACTGTAAACTTAAAATGACCATATCTCGTACTGAACACTGTCTTTGGAACATCTTCCTCCCTGACCCTTAGCTAATGATACCCTGACCTCATATCAATCTTCAAGAAAAACTTGGCTCCTCTCAGCTGGTCGAATAGATCGTCAATCTCAGCAATAGGTACTTGTTTCTGATAGTTGCTCGGTTCAGCTGAAGATAGTCCATACACATTCTCATACTCCCATCTTTCTTCTTTACAAATAAGACTGGAGCGCCTCAGGGTGACATACTTGAAGTTATGAAACCTTGTTCTGACAATTCTTGCAATTGGATCTTCAACTCTTTTAACTCCTTATGTGTCATACGATAAGGTGGTATGGATATCGGCTTCGTTCCGGGTATAAGATCGATGATAAACTCAATCTCTATATGTGGAGGGATACTCGATAAATCAGAGGGAAAAACTTATGGGAACTCTCGCACGATAGGTATCTTCTGAATCTCATCTTCCTGGCTTTCCTTTCCCAAAGTGATGACTCTCATCAATCGTTCAATCTCTTGAATGGTCGCCACTTTTCCTAGAGTGGTGTGTCGAGGAGGTGTTCCGCCTCTGAACAAGAATGGAGGTAGGTTTCGCATTTCGAAAATGACTGTCTTGTGGAAGCAATCAATGTGGGCATGATATGCGGAAAGCTGGTCCATTCCCAATAATGCATTATAATCAAGGAACTTTAGGACTCTAAAATCGGTGGGTAGGTCCTGCCCATCAATCTTAACTACACAGTCTCGATAGATAAGGTTGGGGTATATCTTTTCACTCACTGCGGTGCTCAAGACAAGTAATGTACTATCTCTGATAGGTTTCAACCCTAACTCGTCTACCTGTGCCCGATATGAATGAAATGTCGGAGCTCGAATCTATTAAAGTAAACATATCCCTATCACAAATATTTATAATACATGTAACAAGCCGACGGGTGGAGTCCGGATCGCTCAACCGCGACCATCATCGAGGCAACATTTAAAGTAAGTAATGTGACCTTGCTTCCCACACTTAAAGCAAGTAATGTGTGCCTTGAACCCAGGTTTCCCCTGTTGAGGCAACTGTCCATACTCTTTGACATCTGATCCGACTGAGTCTTCCTTTGGCCACCTGACTACTGCCATGGTTTGGAGGGATTCACAAAATCACCTACGGACACTATTGGTGCTGTAGAAGTCATTACCACAGTACCCGCCCCTGCCGGGTGCTGAAATGAGCCTCCAAATAATGGGTTACCCTGATAGTTGTCTTTCCTACGCCTTTCATCCTGTAGCCTCTTAAAGAATGCACCATTCCCTTCGCTCTGACCCTGATTATGTGTCTATGGAATTGCGGTAGCTACCTTAATCGTACCGTCTTTAACCAAAGTGGCTTCATAATGACGTGCACTAGCTATTGCCATCTCATATGTCTGGTGTACGAGCGCTGACAATATACCTCAAATTTCTTGCCTGAGACCCCCATAAATCGCTTGATTCTGACTTTTTTTTATGCCACCATCTCTGGTGCATATTCTGACAGCTCGTGGAACTTCCACTCATAATCTGCCACAGTCATGTCGCCTTGCTTAAGTGTAATGAACTTTAAGTTCCTCTGATCTCTCACTATCTCATGAAAGCACTTCTGATTGAATAGTTCCTTGAATTGCACCCAAGTAGTGATCTCACCCTAAGTCCTTAGTATCATGTTCCACTATTTGTAAGCCGCTTCCTTAAGGCAAAATGACGCAAAGTTAACCTTCATTTCTTCATCTAGATCCATGGCCCTCTGTCTCTTCTCCATAGCCATTATCCAGTTCTCAGCTGCCCTAGAATCATTTGTTCCATAAAACTTAGGCGTTCCATATTTCATGAATTCACGCCTCAGCTTAGCCAGTAAGAGTGATCGCTCTTTAGTATTAGGCACTACTGCTGGGGCTACTGGTGTTGTCATAGCTGGGGCTACTGGTGCAATAGGTGCCACTAGAGGATTTACCGGTGCTGTCTCATGTCGGTTGAGTAAGTCTGCTTCCATCTCCACTTGAACTACTGGCATTGCATTGGCTCTATCCTAATTATATTGAGTTATGTGTGCCTAAAGGAGTTGTAGCATTCGACTGACATTATCCTCTTGACTAGTGATTCTAGTCTCCATCAGTTCTCTCATCTCCCTCTCATGAGCCAACAGATTTGTCGAGTTGTTTGGATTCCCTCCGTCTGCCATTTTCAGATGGTAGGAATAAGAGAAGGTGAGAACTTCAAGCTTATATCTATTCGATATAATTATATACAATCAACAAATAACAAGATAAGGTTTTTAACTTCCACTTTCCCAAAACTTTTTAGTTAGTTTTAAACCGCTCTAATACCACGTTGTTATGACCCATTTTCCTAAATGAATCCCGACCGGCCTAGCTCGATCCATTACTCACTAACCAACTCGGTCATTGAGTTATGAACCTAACTAATAAGCCTTCTTTCAAATTCACACTTTATCTTTCATCAGCAATTGGAATTTAAATTAAATAATTATAAATGCAGCGGAATATCATAAACTAAAACTTATTTCAATGTTTCCACTAGGGGTGGGCGGCGGTTTTGAAAAAGCGCCCAAACCGCAGCTTAAACCGACCAAACCGCACGGTTTGGTCTGGTTTTTAAATTTCGCGGTTTGGTCGCGGTTTGGAAAACGACCAAACCGCAGAATCGCGGTTTGGTCGCGGTTTTCATTTTGGGAAAACCGCGGTTTAACCAAACCGATGGCATTTTGGTAAATACATATCCAAAACCCTAAAAACAAAAAAAAACACACCTCATTCGACATTTCACATTTGGTCTCTCGTTCTCTGCCTCTCTGGAGTCTCGGTCTCTCTCTCACCGAATCGATCGCTCTCTCACTCACCTCCCTCACCGCCGAAGTCACGATCGCTCTCTCACTCACCTCCCCCGGTGCCTCACTCGCTCGCTCCTCACTCACCTCCCTCACCGCCGCTCCTCGGCGACCGCCGCTCTACTGAGATGGAAAAGCTTCTTCGAAGACGAAGACAGGCAGAAGCCTCGGCGGTGCGGGGTCACCGAGATCGGGGACCCCATTACTCTCTCCTCACTCGATCGGCGATTCAGTCTCAGTAAAGATTGTGTTTTGATGCGCTCGTTGGGTTGATTGGGTTGTGAATCGTTGGATCTTTAGTGGGGTTTCTCTAATTCGAGTGATTTGATTGGATAGTTTCACATTTTGATCAATCGTGTATGTAATCGTTGTGATTTTTGGTGATCGATGGGTTTGTCGGGTTGAATGGTTGTGAATTGTTGGATCTTTAGTGGGGTTTCTCTCATTTGAGTGATTTGATTGGATAGTTTCACATTTTGATCAATCGTGTGTGAGGTCACTTGTGATTTTTGGTAATCGTTTGTGATTTTTGGTGATCGATGGATTTTTTTAATGCTTGTTTTTTTTTTTTTTTTTTTTTTTTTTTTCGAAAATAGAGTGCATGAAAAGTTGAAAACCGCGAAACCAAACCGACCAAACCGCGCAAACCGCGGTTGGTTTGGTTTGGTTTTCAACTTCGCGTGATTTGATGGCGGTTTGAAAAATCACCAAACCGTAGACCTCGGTTTGGTCGCGGTTTGGTGGTTTTCACCACCAAACCGCGGTTTGCCCACCCCTAGTTTCCACATAATGCCAATACTGGAAATAAAGAGTTGTCAGCTAGAATAAATTCTCCTCTAGCTCGGTTTGTTTCAAACCTCAATCCCATGATAAATAATATAAAAAAATAAAGTATTGGTTCGATCTCGAACCATACCAATTAACAGTCAGAAAAAGTCTTCTAGACAGCTGAAGCTACTCCTTTCCCCTTGCCTATTCTCGACAAAGAACCTATGGGCGAAAATTGTTGGGCGAGCACAAAGCGGCAACAGTGCTCAGTAAGTTTAGGTTAAGTTACTGGCATTATGAACATTTCATATAATAGATGCAACAATAAATAAAATGCATGACTTGCAAATATTTAATATGATGAAGGAAATAAGCAAGAAAGTATATAAACCAAATAATTAATAATGAATCAAAATGTGCAAATGCTAGACATGTATGAGCTACTGTGATAGACTCCTCAACTGCGCTAAAGTTCGTGAAGATTGAAGTCCACAAACTAGTCCAACTGGACATAACACCTACTACCAAACATTTATTGAGAACATTGAAGTTAATCATATTCTCAATCAATAAACATTAATTCTGGGCTACTATTCTTTTTGTTATTCACCCTTGTACAATCCAACTGTCCCGAACTTCTA
Organism: Stephania cephalantha; assembly: GCA_039657325.1. Lineage (NCBI taxonomy): Eukaryota > Viridiplantae > Streptophyta > Magnoliopsida > Ranunculales > Menispermaceae > Stephania > Stephania cephalantha. The sequence goes on from CM077573.1 coordinate 48,760,325, forward strand.
GTCGAACTTTTAGTATCTGTTGCAAGGGCTCCTAGCGAGCTCCACTAAGTTATCTACACATAATGTCTAACAATGCACCCCAATCTACCCGTATGTCCTACATACATGTTTCCTATCATATAGTCTAGTATAAAGGTAAATAATCATAAAATCAATAACTTAAATCCCAACTTACCTAGTACGCTAATTTCCAACAAAAGTTTCTAATTAGCACTCACGAGCGTACTCCGAAATTCACTTAACCTAAATAGGTTAAGTATTGATTAACTAAACAAGTTAACTTGCAAGAAAACTAATTTTGAAATTCTTTTACAAAATACATTTATGTTTGTTCATAATAATTCAAGTATTATCTCTTTATTCCTATTTGGAAACTCACAATTCATTTCAATTAGTTTATTCTAATTATTTTAAATTATATTATAATATTTTTTTTTAAAAAAAATTTAAGGAGTAAAAAGGGGAGGGGAGCGCACATCACTGTGCTCCCTTCCCATGTTTTATACTTCACGGACTGCCTCAAGGCAATTCGTGTTTTATATGGGTGTGGTTTACCAGGCCCATATTCACTTAATGGGGGGAGGGGAAACGTTGTGTGCGTTTCCCCTCTTCTCCTGTTTCTCTTCACGGACTGCCCTGTGGCAGTCCGTGTGGTTGGGCCAAAGGCCCAACCAACCCATATAAGCTTGGTGTACCAAGCCCATACTGGGTTGAGGGGGAGTGCTACCTCCTCTTCCATTTCTTTTTTTTTTTACTTCATCTCTTAATCCAATCTTTCTTAGTTGGGACTCCATTTCGATCAACAAGAAAAATTCTTTTAAGATCTTATTAAAGATTTAATCCCAACCAAAATCGCAAAAGGTTAAAATCAAATAAAAGAGGATTACCTACTTTTATGAAACTCCAAAAGTGACCGGCTCTCAATCTTGTATGAACTTCTTTCACTTTCTTGCGTGTTTTAGTTTAGAGTGATCTCCCTCTTTTCTTTTTCCCACGTTATTAGAAGAGATTAACAACCCTTAAATCACTCCTAATATCAAGTATACCAAATATTCTCAATATCCTCTCTCTCCTTATTAGTTGTGAGAATACACGTAGGAGTCAGTCAAACATGTCATTCTCTCTCCTGTGATTTTGGTCCCTCATTAAATTTGGGTCCCACATGGGCCCACGCATATAATTATTTTGAATTTTAGGGTTTCTACCAAATTTTAACACAAATATACATACACGATTGGGGCATACTTATTAAGTAAAGATTTAGGATCGTCACAAGCATCACCATTAGTTTCGCCTGGGACTCCATCAACTGTGACGACCCCTTCTACTAAATAAGGCACTATGGGCAGACTTCCCTTGCCACCTCCCATCAGACCAGCTTTACCAGCTCCTGTCGTTCCTGCACTTCCCGCCCCACAGATTTCACGGCAGAAGCCGCAGGGTGGCAGAGGCCTAGGCAGAGGCTGGGATCCCAAACAGAGATCGGAACACCCGCAGAGACAGGGTCAGTATCAGGCACATGGTCAGTCTCAGCCTCAGGGTCAGCACAAACAGTTGACATGCTACATATGTGGACAGGTCGGACACATCGTGAGAGAGTGCCCGCATCCTTCAGCAGTGTACGCACAGCACGCCCGAGAGGAGGTTCACATGGTAGCCCAGCCAGACGCCGACGCTACACGAGGTCTTATTGAAGGTACAGTTTCTATTTGCGATCGAGATTTATATGTTTTATTTGATTCTGGATCTACCGTATCTTTTATTGTTGGTCGCATAGTAGACATCATAGGGTTGAAACCTGTTAGGCTTAGCATACATTTGGTTGTGAGTACCTGCAGCCGGGGATAAGGTTTACCCTAATAGTGTTGTTGACGGATGTCTGGTCGAGATAGATGAGGTAGAGCTACCTGCAGATTTTAGAGTCCTCGAATTCTTGGAGTTCAACGCGATTTTAGGGATGGATTGGTTAGCTGCATACCACGCTCATATCGATTGTTTCAACAAGACAGTGATATTTGAGATCCCAGGGCGTTCGCCATTCACTTATAAAGGTAGTGCAGCGAGGACTATATGAACGAGAGGTCGACCTGCGACTACTGAGGAGATGGAAGCATTGATTTTGCTGTACACTATACCAGAGAGTCGGGGACCTAGGTTGGAAGATATACCAGTTGTTAGAGAGTTTCCTGATGTTTTTCCAGAGTATTTACCTGGTTTACCGCCAACGCGAGAGATCGATTTCATTACCGAGTTGGTACCAGGTACGAAACCGATCTCCATACCACCATACCGGATGGCACCACGAGAGCTAGAAGAGTTGAAGACTCAGCTTCAAGATTTGGGACAGAAGGGATTCATCACACCTTCTATGTCGCCATGGGGAGCACCCGTCCTTTTTGTAAAGAAAAATGATAGTACCATGAGACTTTATATCAACTACAGACAGTTGAACAAAGTCACCATTAGGAACAAATATCCGCTCCCGATGAATGACGATTTATTTGATAGGCTGAGATGAGCACAATTTTTCTCTAAGATAGACCTGCGATCAGGGTATCATCAGCTTAGGATCAGGGACGTGGATAGGTCCATTACAGCTTTCAGCACGATATATAGTCATTTTTAGTTCACAGTCATGTCGTTTGGGCTGACCAATGCTCCAGCAGTATTTATGGATCTAATGCATCGAGTCTTTAGACCGTTTCTTGACCATTCATGATAATCTTCATCGATGATATATTGATATACTCGAAGACGAGGGAGGATCACAAACAAGACCTCAAAGAGATGTTGTAAACTTTGAGGGAACATAGACTGTACGCTAAATTCAGTAAATGTGAATTCTGGCTTTCAGAGGTCAAGTTTCTAGGGCACGTTGTCGAAGCAACAGGGATAGCAGTGGATCCAGCCAAGATTCAGGTAATCATGGATTGACCAGCACCGACTTCAGTGACTGAGATCAGAAGTTTTATGGGTTTAGAGGGGTATTATTGCCGTTTCGTGAAGGATTTTTCAAAAATCGCTTCACCGATTACTAAATTGACTCAGAAAGACGTTAGATTTCACTGGTCTGAGGAATGTGAGGAGGCATTCGCTCAGTTGAAACGATTATTGAATACTGCGCCAGTATTAGTGTTACGAGAGGTTGGACATGGATTCTCCGTCTATACTGATGCTTCTCATAGAGGTCTGGGATGTGTTGATGCAGGGTACTGGTACAGTAGCATATGCATCCTGACAATTGAAGGTACATGAGAAGAATTATCCAATGCATGATTTGGAGCTGGCAGCAGTAGTATTTGTGTTGAAGATATGGAGACATTATCTGTATAGATAGACATTTACACTCTTTACTGATCATAAAAGTCTGAAGTATCTCTTCACACAGAAGGATATGAATATGAGACAACGCAGATGGTTAGGATTTTTGAAAGATTACGACTTTTCCTTGGAATATCATTTGGGAAAAGCGAATGTAGTCGCGGATGCGCTAAGTAGGATACCTGTTGGAGATCCGTAGGTTCCTATTGAAACTCGAGTTGAGATTTGCGCGCAGATGAGAGTACAGAGCGTATCTCCACAAAGAGTGTCAGAAGGTCAGAGGACCGATAAGTTGTACTACAGGTTTAGTGAGTTAGCACAGAGTGCAGATTGTGTTGATTGGACGGAGACGTCTGACCAGTGTTTGTGATTCAAGGGCAGACTGTGGATACCATCATTACCAGAACTGCGAGAGGAAATTCTTCAGGAATCACACCGTTCCCGATTCACCATTCATCCAGGCAGGACGAAGATGTACCACAACATGAAGAGGCATTTTTGGTGGCCTGGAATCAAAGCGGATGTGTCAAAGTTTATTAGGAACTGTGGGATCTGTCAGCAAGTGAAGGCTGAACATCGCAGATCTGGAGGATTGCTCTAGCCTCTTCCCATCCCACGGTGGAAGTGGGAAGACATTGCTATGGATTTTGTGAGAGGATTGCCGAGAACCGCCCGGAGACATGATTCCATCTAGGTTATTGTTGATAGACTGACAAAGTCTCCTCATTTTCTACTAGTAGCCGCACATTGTACGTTTGATCAGTTGAGTATACTGTTCGAGCAAGAAATTATTAGACTGCATGCGGTACTAGTGACTATTACGTCAGACACAGACGTTATATATGCGTCCAGGATGTGGCGGAGTATGCAGGAGCAGTATGGTACGCGTCTACAATTTATTACGACTTTTCATCCTCAGACTGACAGGCAGACTGAAAGATTGATACAAGTTCTCTAGGATATGTTATGGGCGTGCGTCTTAGAGTTTGGCGGATCATGGGATGAGTACCTATCGTTGTGTGAGTTTGCATATAACAACAGTTATCAGGCCAGTATTGAGATGGCACCTTTTGAGGCTTTGTATGGTAGACTGTGCTTTTCACCATCGTGTCGAGCTAAGCCAGAGGACTAGGAGACCGTGGGGCTTGAGATTGTTGTCGATCACATGGAGAAGGTTTGACTGATTCGTCTGAGACTCAAGGGAGCCCAAAATCGACAGAAGAAGTATGCGGACAAATATCGCTATGATCTCACGTACACTGAGATATCCTTTGTCTATTTAAAGGTTTCCCATCGGAAGGGTCTTCAGAGGTTTGGAGTGAAAGTTAAACTTGCACTGAGATTTATCGGACCTTTCAGAATTAAGAAACGGGTTGGAAAGGTTGCATATGAGCTTGAGCTACCTCCACAGATGTTAGGAGTTCATTCGGTTTTTTATATATCCATGCTTCGATTAGCTGAGTCGAGAACTGGTGATCGTTCAACTGTAGATTTGAGCCAGATAAACTTGAGTGAGGATATTTCATACGAGGAGCAGCCTGTTCAGATCTTAGATCGAATGGTAAAACAGTTAAGGAACAAGTTTATCCCAAAAGTACTTGTCAAGTGGCAGTTTCACGATGATACGGAACTCACTTGGGAACGAGAGGACTATATGCGAGTTAGGTTTTCGTACCTATTCTAGTAAGGTATACATGGATTCGGAGGAATATATGGACGAAAGGCTGACTAATACATAATTAAGTCTTATGTGGTTAAGATGAAGGCTTGATTTTATGATTAGGCCAAGCGGTGCCTTGTTTAGAAGTTGGGGCCGTCACATCAACTCCCTCATTTGCTGCTCCATTCTAGATTTCCATTGATCCTCTGTCTCGCTGTTACCCTGAGGTTCCAACTTTCGTGATCCCTCTCCTTGATCCGCCATTAGATTATGTGGTTAAGGGAGAGATAAGATCATCATGTAACATTTAGACAATTCAAAGAAATCACATCTATACAATATATAACAATATGTGCATCAAATAACGTATAATAGTGTTTTCATTTTAATTTCCCCCCAAAACACGATAAAAACTGTTTATCAAACCCTAAGATTATTCGTAACTCGAGACCAATATCAAAATCAGTAAACTTAGGTTTCGGTACAACAAATTTTGCTATTATTCACTTTTAAAACCATTCAAAAGTGAAATTTCAGAGCCTTTCCCATGATACCAAACTGTATCACCAATACCACTTTATCTCTATAAGTGATAACCTAATGCTCTAACACCCAACTATATCAGAGTTATTCTTTGATTCTAATAAATCTCGAAATAATTGAACCAAGCTTTATAAACCTTAGCTAGGCTTAGCTTTGATCCAAGCAGTGGCATCTCATATCCTGATTAGGGCGATACTCGTCCTGAAACCCTAATTAAGCCCCGATAACCTAGCCAGACTTAACTAAAGCCAGCAACGTCTCTGTCAATACCTGATAAATTCAACCTGTATATTTATATAGAATAAACAAATCAAAGTAATACGCAGTGGAAATTTAAGACTTTTTCGATATATACAAATATATCGTATACAGAGTTTAGCAAAACTACAAAAAACCTTTATTAAAACCTCCCAACCTTGTTTATATACAACAATATAAGTAAAATAGAGTATATATGTACATGAAGGCTCATTACATCTTAAAGAAGATACAAGACTTAAAATCTTCTCGTTTCCCTTAACTAAAGCGCCTGGTTGCGAACCTGAAATATTGAATTTGGGTGAGCACTCCAACTTGCTCAGTAAGTAAGGATTCACACTAATCATCAATATTTCATATAGTAATCAAGGATATCATGCAGTAACAACATGCCTCAATGATATCTAACAAGAATATGAAAATCATATAGATTATATACATAAACATATGCAACGCAAATATAATGGACTAGTACACTGTGATCCCCCTTTATTTTGTAAAACTAGGGCCGATTACCCACTTACGCCATTAATGCGATTACTAAACCAATACATTGGTCGATATGCTTTCTAGCCAATCTATTAATGCTCAACGGTTCTATCCCAAACCCCCTAGTGAGTATGTAATTCATGCAACCTATTGAACTCAACAAGAGTTATATATAGGCTGGGAAGGGAACCCATCTCCTATAAACCTATTCTCAAAACCAGAAGTTATAGCCATGGTCACATTACACACCATTTTCCATTGATTGAAATTCATCATAGTGTACATAGTCCCCTAATCCAGTTGGTACAACTACATGAGCTATATATACTAATAGCCAAGCAAAATTGATAAATAAGCAAATCTGTACTTACCTTAGTCTAAGTCGCCGTCCAATTCCCTAACTTTCCGGGTCAATAACTCTCTCTCGGGTAACCAACACCTATCATAGACCAATTATTATCAATATAGGTCCATTATACTCTATTAAGAACCCCTAACACAGTCCCTAAGCCCCCTGAAAATCCCCAACAAAACACAATAGTAGTGCTGGTTTCTGGGGTGGGAGTGCGCTCCCTCAGTGGGTGGGGCGCACTCCATCAACTGGGCTCGTCCCAATTAATGAAGGGAGCACGCTCCTCCACAATGTGGAGCACGCTCCACCCTGTACTGTCAAAACAGACGTATAGGGCACCAGCCACTGTCCTCTACCAAATTTTCCAAATCAATAACAATAGTCATATAAATCATTAAAACTGAGCGAATAGGATCTCTAATGAGGTGAGAAACCATAATTGATCAATAAACAACTCGAATAACTAAACTCCTAGCATCACCATCGAATTGAACTTTGATAAACACAAGAACAAATCATACTTATGTGATGGTCGCAAGCTGTTTATCTGATTAAGCTCCTCAACTAAGCTTGAATCAACACCTCGGACAACTTCTCTCGATCGAAATCAAACCCCTTAAACCCTCTGTCTCAGTTGATCGAACGAACTTAAAGGATAAATATATGTTTTGTTTATATATATATATATATATATGGATTTTCATCGACACACGCATCGCGTCATCTCGAGACCGATCAAGTAGTTGATGCGTTAAAGTGACACGCCTTATCGTGACACCAATTTTTACACGTCACATACTTACGCTCCGTTCGAGACGATCAAACAATCCATATATTTCTATTATTTTCTTATTTCTAATATATATATTTATATATTCCAAAAACATATAAATATATATACTGTGTATTATTCACCAATGAACTCACCGGACGTGCCAACAAGTGTCCTTGAACATGCACATTCATGCCACAACTCCCACGTCACACTTAGTGTCATGATAAATCATTGTTTATTTGGTGGCTTGTATATAATCTGAAATTATACCAAAGCCTATTTATATTTTCATTTAATAATTCAAACAAACACAAAACGTCATGTAAATGCACGCACACACTAATCGAGGTACGCCGGAGTTATCTTGAGCCTAACTCGGGTTAATTAGGATTTGAGTTAGTATTAATCACCAGCTTAAGGTAACAGGTCGTTACACTTGTCATGTCTTCTATGATCACTACCCTACCGGTATAGCTGTGGCTGCTGCCTACCCTAAGTAACTGAGAATCTCTGCCAACTGAACGTCATGTGCCGCAAGTCAGTCGTCAACACCCTAACTAGTAGTACCAGTGGTGGTAGAGGTCCTAATAGGATTATTAATCTTACAAATCTCTAGTGAAATAGTAGGTTGTCCATTCGTCGTGATCCGCATCGAGAAGTGTGCGCCGAATTGGCTTCGGTGTATATACGCATATCATATATGTAGAATAAAATATAACACGTATATGAACTCTAACTCTACTTGCCTCACATTACTTCCCAACTAAAGTTATAAGGCAATATCATCGGGTTTCCACATCTAAAGTTTACTTTATAAATTTTATGCTCTTTCATTTAAATTCTCAAGTTCCTACAACTCTTTCTTCGATACCATATGTGGCATCGGTATCATGTTAAAGAACAAACTACACTTCATCCACTAGGATCCATCAACCTTGCTCTGATACCATCTGTGGCATCAGGTTAAATAAGAAGTTCCTAGGCCCCGTCGACCTTACTCTGATACTATCTATGGCGGCCCCGCCACCCCGGAGTGTCGTCTCTTCGTGCGATCCTCGCTCGGTGGGCCTAGCTACACATGTCCGACACCTGCCCATCAATTTCATATCTCTATAATCATGTCCATGTAACTCCCAAATTAGTACCGTTAATCTTCGAGATTAACACTAATCCTAGTTTAATTAATTTGGGCCATTACAACCCATAATCATCAATAATGCGAAAAATATTGTAAATTCGTATGGACATCCTTTATGGAACCTTATTTCTGATCAGTTGGTGATTATCTCAAGGCAAATCAATAGGAGACTTATATTGATTTAACTCTCAATTAATCAAATTATAAGATGCCTTTAGCCCCTAATTGGCCTAATAGGGGATTTATTTATAACATATTTTGATAATTGTCATTTTATTCAAGCAATTCTCCCTCCATTAGGGAGAGATATAAGGCAATTCAAAAAAGTAATGGCATGAAATTGCTTGAAACGCATCAAATGTGTTGCATTGTGATCCATATATAAATTTAATATGAACTTGAAGTTCAAATGATCATTGATTAGCAACAACATGAAATTGTTAATATAAAAGAGTGACAAAATCATATGTTCCAGCATTAAATGTTCATATAGGAAATGATGTCCACGTGCAATAAAATGCACAAGAACCACCAAATGCTTAAGGTGTAAAAGACTAGATATTGTGTTTTTAAATTACTTGCAATGATTTGTTGCAATGTACTATATGATGTCTCACCCATGTGAACATGAGGGGGAAAATTAAAAGGAGTTATTGATTAGTGCATTACACTCTTTTTTCCCTTAGCTATGACTTTATCCCATTGAGTTTTCCTAACAAGGTTTTTAACGAGACAATCCTAACAACATTAATACTCTATATCAAAATTGATAAGTGTATTGTACTTTTTTTGCCTTCGATAAGGTTTTATCCCATTGAGTTTTTCTAGCAAGGTTTTTAATGAGGCAATTCTATCAATATTATACTCTATATCAACATTGATAAGAACGATGTACTTTTTTTTTTTTTCCTTTGCTGGGTTTTCTCCCACAGGGTTTTCCCTAGTAAAGGTTTTAACGAGACATATTCTCTCAGCAAGTGTCATCCAAGGGGGAGTGTGGTAAATGTAAAAGCAAGTGGATGACTCTTCATATCCCTATTCCTTAAAATATATAACACCGACTTCATGTGTTGTAATTGCATGTACTTAAGCTTATTCATTCTTGTAGTTACAAGTAAAGTGTATCTTGTGACCTTAGACCTTCTAGTCATTATAACTAAAGGTCTATATAAAGAGGTCTATCTATGTAATGTGACACACCATGTTGAGATGAAAGTTCTTCTATTTCTCCCCTATCTCTTCTCTTGTTTATTTTCTAGTTCTTTGTTTACTTTCCCTAGCTTTGTTCAAAGTAATTTTATAACAATTCAACCATTTATTGCTAAAGTAGTTATTCGTTTCCCTCCATATAATATTAATGTAACAAGTGTATAAATTAACAAAATATGTGTTGAATGAATGAAAGTGCTAACAAATAAGCTTAGGCGACATAGTTAAATATATTGATGTCAATTTCTTAAGATACCTTGCAAGGATAAGATTAAATTTTTTAATTCAACGTCATCTATCTACATTAGTCTTCTTTTAGATTTTGTAGCGTTCTTTATTGGTTCTTTCATTTAGGTTCTGATAGTTTGAAAAAGACATTAGTAATATAAATTACGATGAGAGGACTTATACAAGTGATAACAAATTAATAAGTTGTGTACGTATCTTTAATTGCTTAGTTGTGATAAGTGATGAATGGTTGGTTCTCACTACAAAAAAGAAATTAATTGGTTCTTCGATCAGCTAAATTTTGTTATGTGATTATTCTCTTATTGATGTTAAATATTGGTATCAAATATAATGTATTAAGCTAAAAAAAATGATGTATTAAAATGCAAAATTCATAAAAACACTTAGGTGAGTATGAATTTACTATCTAAAATATATATTTTTTAAAAACATTGATTTAGAATTTTCTTTTCGAGAGTGTGAAGCACGAGAAAAGAAAATTCCATCACTGAACCTGCGAAGCTCGTATTTAAAACTAGTAATAATAAATAAGAGATGTTATCAAAAAAATAATAATAAAAAATAGATAATTAAGTATTCCTAGAGACCAAAAGAGAAAAAAAAAAAATTGGCGCAAAGAGAGAACACCCAACGCTTCCTTAATTTTCGGTATTATTTGGTAATAAAGAATGCAGACTGGGCGAGTACACTACTGTTTATAAGATTATCGACCGCTGGATTCAAATCGAGATATTTTGTAATCATCACGAGATATATAACACAGTCTTCGCGGGATGTTGTGCGTTGTAGAGTTGTGATTGTCATTCTACAACTTACCCTTTTTGTTCCAATACCTATAAAAACCCAAAAAAATTCTATTTCTAGTTTCCTAAAATCCCACTCCGTCACAAACAACAACAATCCAACCTATTTAATTTCATCATCCTTAATTAATGCTTTCGATTCTCACTCTTCGCTCTCGCTCTGTTTAATTTCTGCTCTGCATTGCTTTAACTAGTCGTTTAAATCACTCGTTCGATCGGTGAGTACTTCAATCTCTTCTCTTCTCTTTGTTGCCTTCAATGTACGATGATTTGATTGTGTTTTTCAGGTTTTACATTCACAAGAACATGGTGTGTGTGTGTGCGTGTGTGTGTTCATGATTTGTATTGGCTAGGGTTTATAGCAATGTAGCTAATATTGGTTTGCCAATTGTGTTCATTTGCAAATATTCAAATCCTGATTTTGTTAATTCTAGTTTCTGTTGTGCTTTCCAGAAGGAAAAGAAGAAAGGAGGACGATCGCAATGAAGCGCCGAAGATCTGCTGATTCTACATATGAAAATGAGTATATATCTCTCTCTCTCTCCCTCCTACCTCCTCTGTGTTATATATCCTGTTTATTTTGTTTGATTGTCTCCATGTTTGAATGGAGAATAATATAAAAGACAATTTTTTTTTTCCCCAAAATGGGGTCCTTGGTTAGTTGACTCGTGATTCAGTGCAGAACCAAATCCGCGCTACTTTCAGGATTAGGTTTTCTGATCGATCCAAGAGTCCTTTTATGTTTGCTTGTTTTTGTTTGTTTGGTATGTAAAGAATCATATAAGAAAATTTCAATTGGTTAGTTAATGAAAGTTTTCAGAATCTGATTGGTATTGTGTTTGGTATTGTAGTTGCCATCGCTTTGAAGCGAATAGGAAAAGAAGTGTAAGACCTGCAACAAGGGAAGAAGAAGCAAAGTTCCTTTTAGAATATGCAAAGAGAGAACTCCATGACGAGAAATATGACAAGCTTAAGAAACTTATGATTGGTTTTCTATTTAGGAGGTTTGATTAGCATTTTCTTCATCTTAAGCTATGATTTTATGTGAATTAGACACTTAAGGAGTGCTATAAGAATATTTCTTTATCACATTTTATGTTGCAGTGTGAGTACAGCCGATGTTATATCGCAGTCGCTACATCTTGTTGAGGGAGATAAATATTTGGGCATGGGCTTTGATTACTTTTTTAACAAGCTTCGTAAAATCGATCCCTCACTTGAGAATCAGCAAAAGATGGACCCGATAATGATGTTGATGGTGAAGGACGAGGCAGAGGAATTGACAGAAAAGATAGAGGCAAGTAAATACATCTCATAGTCGAAGATTGTGTATGTAAGCTATTTGTTTTGTCGGGTTGATTCATGCTATTTAATTCTGCTTTTACAGAAACAATTGAACGGTGATTTAAGCACGAGGAAAAGATTTTTGAATGCTCTGAATTCGGGTCCACTTGGTGCTGAAACCCTGAGAAAAGTATGTTGGGAACATTTTTCTTATCTTTTTTTCATTTCTCAGTGGCTCATGATGAGAGTTATTTCTTACCTTTAATCCTAAGAAGGAAACTTTTTGGCGTACATTTAAAACGCAGTCATTATTTTTTTTTTTTTTGCAGATTGGAGTTATTTTTAGGAAAAATGAAGACATTTTGAAGCATCTTGATGCATTCTCTCAAAATCCTACTACATACTTGGAGCAACACGAGGGATCAAGAGAAGCCGTACATAACTATGCGAAGTCTTTTCATCCTTCTTCACAGTCAAGGAGAGAGGTAATTAATGTTCACCATAGGAAAAATAAAAGGGAAATCCTATAGTTTGCTTTGCTCTTCACATACGTAATCCTGATTTTTTTTCTTAAAACATGAACAATAAAGCTCCCAAATTAGTTGGGGTTGGCTATATGGATCAAACTCTTCCATTTTGCTCTATTTGCTGCAATTGATGGTGTGCTTTCCAAATTCTTTAAATACCTCCTAATCAATGCTTCTCAAGCTAGCTTTGGTAGCTACCCCTACATTGTCAAACTTCTTCAGTTTCAATTGAGTCGAGTTTTCTAACTGGGGCATTTGTAGGCCATCTTTGGATGCGCCCAAACTATCGCAACCACCCTTCCCTAATCTTTACTTCAATTGGTGATACTTCTACTTTTTTTTTTGAATTTTTGTATTTCTTATTCTATTTTTACAAGTTTTCTTGCACATCCGCCTTAGCATCCTCATTTCTGCTACGTTAATTTTATGTATTTTTTATGTACTGCCGATATTCACTTCCATAAAGTATAGCATTCCTAATTATAGTCCTATAAAATTTTCCCTTAACTTGGTAGGATATTTAGATCATTGATCACATACGTTGCACTCATCCATGCCTTTTATCTAGCTTGAATTCTATGTGTAATCATCCTCAATATTATTATCATTTTGTATGATTAATGATCCTAGACATCTAATGTTGTTCACCTTAGATGGCATTTTAATTTTACACATGAATGTTGTTTTCAGGATAAGTTACTTGGAGATTCATGGTTAATGAAGAAAAGTGATGGTAAGTATGGAAAAGTTTGACAGTCTTTAATAGTTATCTGGTATGAAGTTTGTTGTTGTTATTTTTAATATGGAGCCTTACTTCATTGACATTAAAGATACAAAAGTTTCTTTTGAGTAATTTTTTTCCATGCAAAAACTCAACAATGAACAGATTGTGCTTGCATTTTTGAACCAGATTATTTTGCGGATCAACTACTAGTCTCTGTCTATGTTTCAAAAAACTTAACTTTTTTGCAATATGAATCCTAATTTTATCCTTTATTGATCTAGGGTGTTGTGCAGAGTCTAGTTCTAAAGAAAGAAATGATGCTGAGGAAGGCAATGATATTCTTGAGCTTGACTACTCTACCTATCCGAGAGTTACCCAGAGTTACGTCCTTCTTCCGAAGAATGTAATGCACTCTTCATCTATCACCTAGTGTTTTTCCACCTGTGATTCATGATCTTCATTGTTAATTTCTTGTTTGCTGACGAGGCTGTGTTCAACAAATTTCAGGATCAAGTGCCTAAAGTTGATTTGTCCAAAAAAAAGGCAAGAATCACTTAGCCGCATTGAACCGTCAATGTATATCTGTGGCTTCCAGAGAAACTAATGATTCCTTTACAACCATGCACCACAACAAATATGCTGAAGAATTATTTGAAGATGAAGATAAAAGGTTCGGCTTTTGTTTAACTTGTTCGAGTTCGACAGTGATTTCGTTCCTCTCTTCCTGTGTTTTAATGCAAATGAATAGTATGAGATTACTCATTCATTTCCCTCTTATGGTTAATTACTTCATGATTTCGTGACAGCACATTATATGTTTTAACAAATATACATATATATATTATTGTAGGTTTGAGCTGGATGTCTTGATCGGTTCAATAGAATCGGCAATTGAGCGTAAAGAGAAGCGACTGAAAGCATTAATGGAAGGCAAGCAAACTACTGACAAGGACCCACTGTCAGGTTCGTTTTAATCTTGTTTAGGAAAGAAAACATTTCGCCATTCATGCTCACTTCTTCTGTACTAATTTTCAAGTACTGTATTCTTAGTCACTAACTTTAATTGTATGTGCCTCACGATTCTTTCTTGCAGTGAAGGACTTAAGGTCGATTGAGTTCTTATATGGTGAGCATGGATTAGAGATGATAGAAACATTGCGCGAAAATGAAATTAAAGCGCTGCCTTCGATATCAAAGAGATTGAAGCGGAAAAAGAAGTACCTAGAAGAACAACGCTCGGCATTGAAGGTGGAACAGACTGAAGCGATTGTTGAGAAACACAAGAAAGCCTCGGATCATAAAAAATGCCATTATTGTAAAGATGTGAAAACGGGGCCGACCTTTCTTGAGAAACTTGTCTTGGGAGACAATTATGTAATCAATTATAATCAATAAAAGTGGAGAAAAAAATATACTAGAGTGACAGAGTTGAAGTATTGGCATTGATCAGTAGGATGACTACCAGGCTACCAGCACGATCACTCGATCAATTTTTTTGTTTTTTTTTTTTGTTTTTTGTTTTTTGAAAACCACTCGATCAGTTATTGTTGTTGTTGTTGTTCTTATATTCTGCAGGATTGCCAAGATATAACCAAATTTACTTACAACAAAAACATATCAGGTATGACTAAAAAAAAAGCGAACATATTCATACCTGCCTTCCTGTAGCCCTCTTAAGGAGCATGCATATCACCAATACTGTCCACGGATCTCTGAAATGTTCCTCTAGGCGACAGGGGAGGCACCCCATGTGTTATTTGCTTTACAACAACAACAACAACAACAACATAGCGTCAGTCCCGAATTAAGTGTTATTTGCTTTATAAGCCTCATCAAATTTTTGTGAACCAGAAAGAACACGCTTACCTTCCCTTTTTACTTATTCTTCTTCTCCTGTAGTCCTATGGTTTCTCACTTCCCAGCAAATCAATTTCTGGTGTTCTTCAATTCCATTTCCTGAGATCAACAATTCAGAATCACTTGATCTCTTGCTTGTCCGCTGCTTTGAAGCTTCAATTCTCAATTCTACTTTGACATCTTCACCTTGTATTCCTAGTTTATAATAGATGTGCAGACCAAAGAAAAAGGAACTCTTCATAGTTGTTCCTTCCAAGTAATTACATAAGATACACGTAACCGGAAGCCCTTCAAATAGAAGTACTACTAGTTTCTAGTTATTGAGAATTACTAGTTAGAGCAAATGGAATTGAATAGAATCAAAGAAAATTGAGAAGAAGAGATGAATGAGGACTTGAGGAAGTTGTTATTTCATTTCTTGAAATCAAATGCTACAATATGTCTGCAGAACTACAAATGATTCCCCAGTGACTTAACTATCCTAATATCTAATAGACTAATACCATCTCTGTCTAACTGTATATGCATCATAAAGTTTGTGTTTGGATCGAAGAAAATGGAAATATGCATATTGGTAATGTAACTGCTGTTGACAATGCAACGTGAGGTCCCTATGGTAGTTTGGGCAAGTACAACATCAGCAAGTAAGCAGTGCAATATACATGTAGTAAACAGTTAACAGGAGCTCCTTGAACGGCTACTGTACTACGTCCAATCAGACTGGAACAAAACATTCCTCCTATTGGAAGGCCGGGGAAACTCTCTGTCAAAGCTGAACTATCAACATCTGGCCATTGAAAGAAAGCCTCACCGCGGCCAGAACAAGAAAAGACTAGTCCTCCAAATACCTCTGCAGCTCTATTTCCACTGTTACTCTTGGCAATCTCAAGTTTCGAAAATCCACCCAGCTTCAAAGCTTTGAAGCATTCAAGAACATTATTTCTAGACATTAAAGCAAACTTGGGATCAGGTCGGTAAAATTGGAACTGGTCTCCAGTTTCGATTCCACCACCTTTCACAACCAAGTGGTCTCCATCCGCCCTATCAGAAACAAAGTTGTGGAAAATTAAGGCCAATCTCAAGCGAGAACATTTACATTCAATTTGATATCAAAAGCCGAAATTTTGGAATAATCAAAGGTAAAATCTTTATCCCCTTCCTAGTCATACAGTGTTACCAAGCAAAATCCTTCAAATTTTTATTCATATCCAATAAACTACGAGAGCAAATGACAAAACTATATATTCAAGAATCGCTTTGAGAATGTTATGATGGGATTGAGCCCTTGGCGCAACATCGGATAAAGGGTATGCAGTCAATTCATCTAATGATCACAATTCGCAACATGAATTCTATAGCTAAATCCATTGATCCAACCATTTTAATCATCCTCTTGGCAGTCATCATCTCATGGCACAACAGGCTAGGTTTTCAATGGTCATAAGATAGTGGCAGGTATAAAGGACCGAGTGACCAATGATACCCTGTACACTTGCTTGCAACTTGTATTCCCCTCGTGCAAATATAAATCAGTGTATAATTCTTCAAGAAGTTCGTTATTAAATAGGATTTAAGACAATTAGCTAAGAATTCGATCTCACTTGTTCACTTTATGCAATGCCACGTATGAAATCCACTGCGCTTCTTCGGATCCAATGCAGCGCTTTCTTTGTCTCACAAACCCTACGTACAAATCCTGAGAGTCATAGAAAATATAATTTTCTACCTGCTACAAAACAAGAATAATGGTCATGTTGATACTCATGGAGAACAGTGTTTTAGAGTGCACAAAGTCTCGTCACTTCTTTATGACCCTAAGGGTCAGCAAATTGTGGATAACAATATGGTCCTTGTTCTAAATTCTTATGTGGTAATGCGGCACAAGGTCGCAAATTGGAAAAGTTTTTTTTTATAATCCTCCCATACCAAATAAACCAAATAGAAACAAAGTTGGCTATTGTCATGTGACCCATATTAGAACACTTCTTTAAAATTCTGGGAGAAAGTAAAGATGAGATAAATAGAGACAACAGTGTATAAGGGAGAAATAGAGACAAGATTCAATTAAAATAGGTGTCTGAAAAGATGGACCAGGAAACTTCAAGAAAATAATAAAATATCATTCCACCTCATTAACAAGGTCGTGAATCATTCTTTGGCTGCCAATCATCTCTACAGGGCCTTCTCTTCTTGCGGTAAGCGCAGTAGTTGTAGTCCATTCAGGACCATTTGCCACAAGCGTTCTATATAACACTCTAACATCCTTGTAAACAGGACCCACGGGCGATATACCAGTTGACAATGCGACGCTGAATTGATATTCCCCTGTGCCGAATCAGTTGGAGAAAAAAAAGCAGGATAAGAAAACCTTTTATGGAAAAAGAAAATTGTGGTTGCAGATTCACCAAATTATTTGAAAATAAACTTCAAGCGCACTAGTAGAACTGCGAAAAAGTACACTTTAAATATGTCAAAGAACAAGAAAAATGTTTAACATGCACAATAGAAATTACTAAATACTTCTATAGTTTTTTTTATATACTACTATAGTTGAATCATAAAAGTTTTAAAATTAATAAGTCAATGACCCAAATGAACATAAACTACATAATTATTTTGAGTTTCAACCCGATATAGTTATTGGCACCTCCATGCAAATTAATGAAAACTCTGAGTGCATCAACATATATCATTATAAATTTATGCCCCATGAAGTTGCTTCATTGAGCTTCATAAAATAGGGGCAATCCATCCTTGACCTATTCTACAATATAATCTCAATGACATTGCATGAATCGGTCCATTTAAGAGGTCTTTCTTTGATTTTCCACTGTTTAAGCCATGCGCACATTGACATTATTAAATCACAGCAGCGAATGCCCACACTTAAAAAAACACAGTTGGACTTCAGTCCATGCTTTATGTAACATTTGAGACATTGATGTGTACAGAAATTAACTGCAATGGACACCCCCCTGGGTCATTAAAAAAAAAAAAAAAAAAAAAAAAAAAAAAAAAGCTGCAATTTTGCAAATGCAAAAGAACATACCATGAGAATTTTCTTTTTCCTTTGCGAATACTAAGGCGACTAAAAAAGCTCCACACATTTGACCTTTCTCTTTTTTTCCCTTTGCAGCTCCATTGTTATACAGAAAGAATAGACTCTCTTCATCACCCACGATGGCAGTATCCTTAGACATGGCATAGTCTGCAAAGAAAGTCGACCACCTTCATAAGAATTGCAGCATTCAAGCTATGAAAGAAGAAATTCCAAGAAAAATAAGAGCGCACTTGTCTGCAAAAGTTACCAACATCAGAAAAAGACAGATTGTGAACTGACTCCACTATCATCATTCAAATTATTAGCATTATAGCATCTAAAGCTTGAACTCAAAAAATAAGAAAAATAAAAAAATAAAAATTGAGGACCTCGGCATAGAATACCACTCACCAAGTTTTTCAAGAACAAGCTTCGTATCAACACATTTACCCTGGATCATTATCCATATCACATTCACACGTCAAACTATGGAAGAAATTTAAAGAATTCCTTAAACAACAACAATAAGATAAAAGTGTTACCATAAACACCATAATCCCGACCGGGGAAGAGCAACCCGACACAGAGGCTGTGAAATCCTTGATATCAGTCACAAACTGGTCGATGGCGGACTCTAGAGGAGGCTTCTCCTTTAAGTTAGATAAAAATCAAATCAAATATAGACTAATAGCCTCAGTCCTAAATTAATTGGAGTCGGCTACATGGATCAAACTCTTTCATTGTGCTTGATTTAGTGCAAATCAAACATATATTAAAAATTATAAATAAGGAAACCAGATCACATTTAGAGCATGCTATGACATTTCTCTCACCCAAGGAAGATTTGCAAACGGAACAACCGATACTCTCAACCCTGGAACATATCCCACCATCAAAACAATTCCAATGCTAAGAGGATCATTTTCGATATATTTAACCTTCAAAACAAAATCGACAAAGACACATTTAGTTGTTTGTCTCCAAACTAACACTTTAAAGATGAAATTGTAATAGCAGAAAATCGATTCAAACCTCAGTGACTTCATCGGTAACAGCACTTGCACCGATAATCCCACGAGTTTTATTAACGATGATGGTAACACCGGAACCCAATCGTTGCCGAATCTGCAATGCAAGAACCCTAATCTAAGCAAACCCTAATGGAATGATCAAGAAGAAGAAGAAGAAGAAGAAGAAGAAGAAGAAGAAGAAGAAGAAGAAGAAGAAGAAGAAAAGCGAAATCGTACACGATCATGGATCATATTCAGTGTGTCTCTATGGCGGGCAAAGGCAATGGCGAAATGTGGTCGGATCGGCTCCGCAAGAACCTTATCGATCGCTTTATCAATGGCTCTCTGTAATGTAACGAAAAAGAGAGAAAATTAGGGTTTGCCATGGCGAAATGCGGTCGAAATATGCGATTCGATTGCTGGATCGATCGATTACATCCACTTGAGCGAATTTTCCATCGTTTCGACCCCGGAGATGCATTACAGAGAGCACGGAGATGAGCTTTGGGCGAGAGAGGACTCGTGCGCAGACGCGACTCCAACAAGAGCAAACGCAAGCAGCGTAAGCGAAGGACTTGGCGGGAAGTCTGGAGAGGATTTCTTGCATGGCATCGTCGCAAATGGAACCAATCCCTACTTCTTTACTGCCTTTCTTCAATGGCGGATCCTCCATTATCAATGCTTGGTTCTTTCAGTTGCACAAAATGATGCTCCCGTGGAACAGATATATTCCTTCTTTTTTTTCTTTTCCCGCTCAAAGGTATTTTTTTTTAAAAAATAAAAATAAAACCAAGATGATAGTAATCTAAATATAGATGACAGTTGTTGTTGAAGAAATAAAATTAGAATTAATGTAATTTTACGAGGGCAATTGATAATATTATTGATAATATTTCTGATTTTGTACAGAGTCATGCATTATTAATGAAATTTCTATCGGAACCACTTTGAGGCATACATTCGATGTGCATCAAATGTGTTCCCACGTACATAACATATTGACGAAATCAAGGGATGCTAACAAGTGTGTGTATTTTGTGCTTGTCTTATTTTGCGATTCGTAGAGTATCATCGATATAACTTTATTTCCAGGCTTTTCAAGACAAACTTTATTTCCAGGCTTTTCAAGACAAATGACAAAGGATTATGCAATGATAGAAGATTTGCAAGAGGAATATACATATATTGTGGCGGCCCCGCCGCCTTGGGGTGTTGTCTCTCCGTGAGCTCCTCGCACGACGGGCCCAGCTACATGTGTCCGGCACCTGCCCGTCCATCTTATGTCTCGATAATCGTGTCCACATATGTATTACTAACTTGGTTCGTATGTTCAACTTTTTGTAGTTTATGCAAGTCCTAGCCATGCTAGTGGTTTGTGTATTACAGAGTTGCGATTAGAAATTTAGTATTTTACAGCGGAAGTCTTAAAGTAACGTTAACATGTATTTTCATTAACTCTGAAGTTTTATAAAGCATCAATCCTACTGTGGAAAACTCGGAATATAGTACACTGTATATATAAGGCAACAAAAGTAAATATATAAAAGTACACACGTCTCACCAGTCTCCCATAAACCCAAAATATATAACAATATATCAAATAAAACACCTACGAGTAGTGTGTCGAACAGAGTGCGAGCTCAGAGATAGTCACCAAGAATCTCCTTACCCTTACTCGTAGAAGGATCTGCACTCAACCATTACAACAAAACAGATGACAAGTCCAGTAAATAAAATCCCAAAGAAATTCACTAAGCATTCATACGATAAAGTAAAGTAAATTCAAGAAATACTATTAAATAAACATGCAAAATGTAAACATGCAAGCGTAAATGGATCACCGCATGCGTAAATAACAATAAAGAGCAAATGTGTGTGCTTGTTTCAAATCAAACTAGGCCATACTTCGGATACCCTCCCCAAGATCCCACTAGTGGGCGCACCCAACTAGCCCATCACCTAGTCCCTCTCGGTGGTCGGCGTAGACCCACAACGCACCGACACATGTACCGACAAAGTAGCTCGGGTCGTTATCCACCGAGGACTCCTAAAACACATGCTATGGTCTAGAGTGCATAGACACACAACGGAATATCCGACAGGAGTAAACTCAACTAGCCGTTCAAACAATGACGCAGATATAGGTAACTAAGTAAATAAGAAATAGAACCAGGACATAGATTAAAACAGTAATTAAAGTAAATAAATACTCAAGTGACGTTCATGTGGGTTTTACAAACCTCAAACCGCTCTCCGACCTCCCCGGACTCCGTTTCCTACCCAACAAGCTCATCAGTTTCGAGCTAAAGTCTCCTAAGTCCCTAGAGTTCAATTAGGTATCTTTAATGTATATTCACACTGGTTGAATTTGTTTTAAATCGATCTTCCCAAATCAGCCCCAAAGACTAAATTAAGTCTCAACAGACTTGTTTACAACGCATTTTTAGGCATGAAATGATCCAAATATCAAAGTCTTCCACCAGACAAATATTTTTGTTCTCCATCTTAGCTTTCCGAAAAGGTTTAGTTTGATAAATTTCGATTTAAGATATCATGATTTTACTAAACATAGCTCTAATTGGAACCAAATCCGACAAGCGGAATTAGAAAATCTATTCCTACTAATCTATATTTCCAAAAAATGTGATTTTTTGTCACAAGGCAGAAAACATATCCAAATACAACATACTAAAAGATCAGCTCATTTGGATAAGTAGTTAGGGAGTTATTCCTTTAACAATTCTAGTTTCAAAACTTTTCTTATGAATTCTAGCACCTGCTTGTAGAGCATTTTTAGACATGAAATCAATTGAATGACAACATGTCCACTTAAGAAAAGTTGTTACCCCTTGAGTAAACTTTCAAATGCCACCAATTTAGGTCAATTTGGATCTAAAATGAGCAATTTATGACTAAATTACATAGGCTGATTCCTAATATAACATGCAAAATTCTAGTTTTGGTGTAGCAACTTCAAAAATTCATATCTTTATTATTTCAAAACCAAATTAAGAACTTCAATATAGCTGGATTTTCAGCTTGAAATGATGAATCCAAATATACAAACCAATTAAAATATTCAATCATCTATTCTCTGAAATTAGCCTAAAACCATAAATGATCTCAATTTGACATAAATAGATGTGTACTGTTGTGGAAACAACACCTCGACCTCGATCTTGATCCTCGATCCTTGATATCGGGGGCACGGATCGCACGCGACCTTGTGATGGGATCACTCCTTGTCGAAGTCTGCAAAACAAATCTTGGAGTGGGGGCCTCCGGGGAAAACACTCTGACGCTCAAGTCAGTAAAATCTCGAAGGAAGAGCCTTTTTTTTTCAGAATTTCTTGCATACCTCTTGTTTGAGCCGATTTTCTTATTTATTGTTGTGTGTCAGAATGTATCTCAGAATTTAACTCCCCTAGGATTGTCTTTATCCTTATTAGTTTAGAAGTCTATCTCAAACATGATAATTTACAACAACCTTTATGCCTACCCAGGCTAACTCAACAATAAGTTGTAACATTTATCAAGATCACAAGTTTATTCCTTGTTGATCTAAGTGATGCATATCTCAAGGCACACCGGTGCTATACCATATCACTTTCCCCCTACTCCTTTGTAAATTTATTTATAAATGAGTAAATAATATTACAGGATATCGATCCTTTTGGTGCATATCTAGAGGCACAACGATGCTATACCACATCTGTTCAATTACTTTGGGTGTCTACTAGCATTATGGTAGAGATGTAACTTATGTTGAAGTGACTACTTATTTAAATTTTTGATTTTCAGTGGTTTAGATTTTTCGCTGATTATATGGTCATTTCAATATATAGCTAGAAGTGTACCGTTTAGCTAGAAGTGTGACTATATGGTCACTTCAATCATATATCTATTCATTTCAACATGGGTAGTTGTTTCTTCTCTACTTCAACATGTTGTCACTTCAACATGTTTTTGTACGTTCTATTTGACTTATAATCAACACAATTCACTTCAACATGGGTAATTATTTCTTCTCTACTTCAACATGTATAATTATTTCTTCTCTATTTCAACATGTTGTCACTTCAAAAAGTTTTCACTTCAACATGTATAATTATTTTATTTTTGTTGATTACATGGTCATGTCAACATATTTGATGTGTACTATGACCATTAACTACTTCAATATACTTGAGTGTACGTATAAACGTGACATACCTTTTTGTTGTTGGATTTCATTATAAAAGGGGGCAGAGACTTTCTCATTATCTCATCCTCTACAACTTCTTTTGTTTCTCTTTTTTACCTCATCACTTGCCGTTTATTTTTCTTGGTGTTGTGTTGGATCCATCTCTGTAGAAATTGTTCATAGCGTCACTTTTCAACATCAAGCGATAATGAATCGCGACGAAGGTACTTCTAGTGAGTTATCTTTCACTCACAGATATCTTTCTTTACATGGTTTTTGTCATCATACATTATGTGATACTATAAGTGATGCCCAACATGTTAGTAGTTATAACAACTTAGAGGCATATGACCTTTTTTCTTCTTTGTTTGAGCAAAAAATGTAGATGACCTTACTTTTTTGTATGGTATTACAAAACCAGATTATATTTGTGAGGTGTCACTCTTTTAGTCGATCATGTAATGCAGACTCTAGACTTTGTGTCTTTGAAAGTGCTTTAGAGGCCAGCTTAAGACTCCCACTAAATCCATTTATCACCAAACTTCTTTTTAGTTATAACCTTAGTCCTGCTTAAATAGTTCCCAACTCTTGGCGAATCATCATGTGTTTTTTAGTGCGATGTAAGCAACTTGGGTTTCCTCCCTCAATAACTTTGTTCAAAAATATATTCTACATCAAAAATAGTGTTGAAGCACATACATGATGGATTATTTTTACTCACCGAAGGTTTATCATACCCATTGTAGACACCTGTCATTTCGTCAACCGAACCGTGAGTGGAAAAATAATTTTATTTATGTTAAATGGAATGTTGGTTCATGGCACACCATTTTCCCCCATAAGTAGGGCACTACCTTAGATCTTCCTCTTAAACAATATCCTCTCACCAAAGAGGAAAAAAAGATGAAAAAAGCACTCTGTTGTGAAGAGCATGCCCAAACTCTGGAAGTTGATCTATTAGGAGAGCCAATATTGGTCGATCTTGGCCTTAGCCCTGTTAGGGGAAATGGTATGTATTCTTGTCTCGCTTTTATTTTTATTCTTTTTTTTTCTCTTTCTCTTTTTTAATCATCTTTTGTCTTTTTTTTTGAAGCATTAGAGATCCAGGCTTGAATAGCAAAGAGGAAAAAGATGAGACATAATAATAGTCAGAAGAAGAGGAGACAAGAGAATGTAGGATCTCGCTCTCAAGAAATTGAGGTTGAAGTGGTACCTCAACCTCCTTTTGCACGTCCACTACCAATTGTGAATCGGTATGATGAAAGCCATGTTCCTTCTTCGGGAATAAAGACTTCTGATAGCGTTGTTGGCTGTGATGTAATTGCAACATAACTGTGTTACAAAGCTTGTACCCCTATGATCGAGCTCAAGCTTCTATTCGAGTCAGGAATCTCTTGATAGTCATCTTAATCTAGTTGGTGCATAGGTAAGTAAACTTTTTTTGTCTAAATTCCCCTACCTCTTTTTTTTAGATGATGTTGTACTTGAGTGAGACCTCTGACCGATCAAAGAAGATTTTCAAGCTTAATAAAGAACTCCAATCTTCCTTAATGGAAGAGAATGTTGAAAAATGTCGTTTTAAAGAGGAATGCAAAAAACTGAAGGAAGAGAACACTATGCTGAGAGACACCCGTGAAATAGAGATTCGCAAAGGCATCTTGGCACATAAAGCTTCTCCAAGTTATCATACTGAGCTGAAGGATTTCATGATCGAGAATGGTGGTTTTTTTATTGCCAACGGTTGGAATAAGTGTGTTACGCATCTGAGACACACATATCCTATCACCGACGAAGAAGCAAGAGATCCTGATTCATTAGATGTGGAGGAGGACGCTGACACCTCAACCACCATTCAAGGTGAAGACCAACTTTCTTGAAGTTTTCGTGACACTCCATCTTAGGATTCTTTTTGCTGATCAACACTCTCATTCCACTTATAGGTCTTTTTTTGTAATGCAACCATATATTGATTGTTATTATAGCCTTTCCAGGTCTTAGCTTTTATGCACATTCTATGCTTGAACTTTATGTCTTTCTAGGCTTGAACTTTTATGCTATGATGACCCTAAATTTCGAGGCAAACCAGACACCTCCACGTCGCCGGACACGTCACCAGGTTATGCCATGTCACCAACACATTTGTCCATGATGGCCCGCGAACTTACCATCTAATACTCCAACTTAGTAAATTTTGACATTTAAAATGATTATTCTGTCAAAATATACTAAGTTATAAAGTTTTACAACTTAATTTATTTATTTTGATTTACTTAAGTTATTTTAGTAGCGGAATTCTTAATAATATGCAAATAAGTAATGTAAATAAATTTTGCATTGATTAACAAACCTATGGGTGGAAACTCGGCAAAAAGGTATCATGTATATCAATAAAGGCGATGAAAATGCATGATAAGTGTCAATATAAATGTATCAAGTAATAAGTCTCCCAAAATAATCCCAAAAAGTATTATATATAAATACAAATACCTACAAGTGAAGCTATTGTGGCTCCTTAGATATGGATCGTCATGTAGTATTCAACTTGCCAAAAAAACAATGACAAGTTCCAGTGAGTAAATCCCAGAGAAATTCAATTAGTATTCACAGGAAATCTAAAAAAATGGCTACAATTTATGCAAATAAAGAAAATAGACAGAAATGTAAAGCATGAATATACGTCGTTGAGATAATTAAGAATATGGAACGCGAGTGTGCGTGTATATCTGTCGAGCCCTGGGACATAAATACTAAATCGAGAAGGCCTTGGAGGCGAGGAAATCTACACCCCTTCTTCACGGTTGAAATGAGGAACCCTGTTAGTCGAAAGGTAAACTTCCGCCCAATGCCTCAAAGGAGAGGAAATCTGTGACGGAGGCGAGCCTCACGTCAACTCACTCTCGAAATCATCGACTCGCAGAGATAAATCGCACGCATAGTCTAAGGTATGACCAACACCGTAGCAACAATCGAATCGTCATCAATGAGAGAGTCGGTAATGGGTCATATCGTCTCTTCGACCATACACAGACACACACGGGAATAGAATAAACATGCAAGCCGAACTGACGAAAAGTGATGGTAAAACAAGTAAATTTCAAGAGAAATAAGTAAATTCTAAGCTAACTTTCTCATGGGTTTACTTACCTCAAACAATTGCAAAATATATCTCCAAAATGTCCCGCTCACGCCTCGAGATGCGTGCTCAACACCCGACTATAGTCTCTTAAATCCCTGATGTCCAAATATATCACTTTAATTATTTTAGAGTTATATTAAGTGGATTTATAACGTAGGACCAAAATTTTAAAAACTTTATTCCAAAAAAAGTTTAGTTTAGGCACACTTTTCGGGTTATACCGGGGTGCCGACGCCCGAAAAATCCTCGAAAACTACTTTTCTATATTTTTCCCATTTTATTATATTTTTCTAGATTTTTCCATAATTTTCTAGCTATTTTTCCTATTTTCTGATATTTATTATGATTTAAAAATGTATTTTATTTAATTTTTAATTAATTAAAATTAATTTAAGGGTGGGTTGGGCCCGAACCGAGCTCAACTCGGCCCAACTAGGCCACCTGGGTCCGGGCCGGCCGACTCGGCCCGACCCATCCCTGGGCTGGGCTGCCCAGCTCGTTTGGGCGTGGGTAGCCCGACCCACATGGGCCTGGGTAGCCAGGCCCAACCCGCCTAGGCTGCCCTCCCCTCTCATCTCCCTTTAGAGACGAATTCGTTCATCTCTGGAGGGACTATTTTTTTTTTTTTAAACACAACAACAACAACAACAACAACAACAACAACAACAACAACAACACCAATAACCCAACAACACCATCACCATTACAACTTTAAATTTTCTCCACCAAAAAGTTTACAAAATAAACAAAACTCACCTTGATTTGGAGATCATCGCGAGTGCCACCAAGAGGAGCGAGCACAGCGAGAGATGTGAGACCAAGTTGAGGGAGTGATGGAGAGCTTGGTGATAGGGAGTTGGAAAAGAAAAATAAAGTGGGAGAGGGAAGAAGAGAGAGCTCGGGTAGGGAAAGAGGGAGTGAAGAGAGAGAATTTTTTTTCGATTTAAGTGAGAGAGGAGAGAGAAAGTGAGGTATGAGTGTGATTTGATTGGTGATGTTTGATGTGACAACTAATCATTGACTACCATATACACCCGCGTTATGCCCACACCATGGCGTCTTACACTCTCGTCACTATACACGCACAACGCGACTAAGTGTAATTTTTAACTAGTGCGATGTGAATTATTAAATTATAATAAAATAAATAAACACACGCTACACAAAAATAACAAATTTACCTTGTTAGGCGTGCCCTAGACTTTTCCACAACGTCCACGTGAGTTTGAGCTTAGGGTCCTGATCTGTAATTTATTAGTTAATTGGGATTAATTAAAACGGGTCGTTACAATCTTCCCAACTAAAAGGAATTTCGTCCCGAAATTCGAACTTAAGTTAAAGATTTACCCTATAACAATTAGGGGTATTACTCCTCGTACGTCGTATCTGGTATAACCTCGATCATAGTCAGGTCAATCATTGGTCTTGACACCTATCTGATCAACCTAAACGTGGAAACTTGGAGACGTCATGAAGCTCTGCCAACTAGCTCGACATTTTCAATTGATAGTTAACTTCCCCAACTCGTCATATTATTTGAAACGACCCTATGAATCTTGGTGCAAATTTTTGCTTGATCCCAAATCTCTAGTAACCCTTCAAGAGTGAAACATTCAAGTAGATCAGTGGTCTACCTCATGGCTCAACCCATCACCGTAATTATTTGTGTGTTTCTTTCATGTTTGCTCAACTGTCTATAACACCGACGTATGTGTATGATCTTACCTAGGTGACCCTGCGCATCTTAAGGCATTATCTCGATTTAACTTATCGACATTATCTGATGTTGTACGAGACCAACCTCAATGTAGTATTTACTACAATGCCTTTATTTATTTATTTTGACTAATCTGCGAATGGTAAATTTCATTTTAAACGCTCGCACAAACCGTATTTTTTCACATGTCACTTGACAACAATTGGGCGCCCTAGACATATACACAATACCTTTGTACCCAAATTTGGAGGTAATCGTGTTTTATCTTCTAATGGTGCTTGTCAATCTAACACGAGAATAAAACTTTCATGGCGATACCTTCGCTCTTCTGTCATCTCTGTTGGCAGCCCTGCAACCTACCATCTTAGATAATGTCATACCCAAAAACCTGTCGAGTTACTCGATCATAATGAAAATATTATCAGAAAATTCTTCGTCGTTCTGTTTCATTATCACCTTTAAGGTATCTAAAACTCTTATGCGGTGGTAAACAAGCACGATTAACTGTTGAACTACACTCGAAACTCATATGTTTAACCTCATATGAAGGCGAGTTTTAGATTTTTGAACATGGTCGAAAAACGTGCATCCTCATGCCTTGCTTCTAGCGTTGACTTCTCTAGCCGTACTTGCAAAATTTCTACTTGAATCCGTAGCACAATATGACCATGTTGCTTCTAAAATGTTTAATCGCAAACAAGATCTCAAATGAGACTAGTAACTGAAACCAAATCAACTTGACTGGGTACTTAAACTCTTGTGATATGAGTCCCGAGTCAACTAACTACGTCGTTGATTCCAACTTATGCATCGGATAAAAATAAGACTATGTTATTCTTTGGGCATATGCATAATCCTAAGCAAAAACAATATCCTAACAAGTATGCGACAACGTTTGTCAAGAGTAACGCACTCTCATATATAAGTCACATATTGTCTCATCATGCCTCTCTATGGCGTATACCTAACTAGATTGTACCTTGCGTATAAGGACCTAAAGAGACTAACAACTCATATGTTAAGGTCGACCCTTGCGTATGAGGAGTCGTTCATGTATATGTTATTGATCTATATGCAGCACGCCTCTTCGTACCCTATCAGAATGATAATCCTAATACTTACAAAGCAATAGTCAACCTACTAACTCCAATTTCATCTTCTAACGTATTCTTTTGGACTTCCTGAAGTTAAAACCCTACTTTCCATCGTTAACGTGTACTTAGAGTCTTCAACTTATCAGCGAAATGATTAATTCTTTATTTTTAACCACGATAAGCCTTTTTGTTTTGGAGTTAAGTTTGCGTTATTCTTTTAGTGTGGGCATCCATCTATCTGGTTAAACTTAACAAAGGCCAACTCTATTTGAGTTGGCTAGGTGGATCTTGCTCAGATCTTCCAAGCTTCTCCTATAGACTAGTCTAAAAAACATAATTGACTAAAAACTCAAAGAACCATTTGTTGTCATAGCGAGTCTAAACTAACTGTTCAAGACTCAAATCATAATACTTCACTTAGAATCAATCCTGCTTTGCACGCAATTCAAGCCTTCCGACCATTGTGTTTAGTAACTCGCAAGCGCTTAACTCGATCCTAATCTCTGAACTCCGAAATCTTTCCACATTCCTTTGAGACATTGTTTTATCCTTCTACAAGTTCTCATTTTGGTCGGACGGATCTCAAGTATGAAACTTCTTACGACCAAGTCGTTTATAAATTCGTGAGAAATTTCAGAATAACATGTTCCTTAGGTTGGCTTGAGGTCATTTTCGACCTTTGATATTTTCGCAGACTCTATCTCGGCTCACACTCCTAATTGTTCTCTGACCAAGAGGTGGCAGTGGGGCCCCCACTGACCTTGTGGACCGAAAAAAAAAATCGTAACACAATAGTGGAGTTCCTCGGGTTGCTTTTCCTGCAAGACTACTCCAGTATTCTGGTTGGAGAAAAGAAGTCTGTACTTGCTTTCCTGCGGTTCCAAGTCATCTTAACACTATTCGCTTTCATAGACTCCACTGAAAACCTATTTGTCTCACGTCCTTTACATGTTCTTGATCGTCGACTTGACTATCTCTAGTGTATACAGTGTCTAAACTAGACATTTTTTTTTCGCTATCATGCATGATTTTCTATAGGTTATACCTCGTTCACAAATATCAACTATCATACTACACATTCTGTACGTGTCAGCTGAGACAAAGGTCCATCATGCCTTACATATGTCCTTTCCATAAATGGCGTTCAAGTCAATAAATTTCTTGACTCACAACTTACGGTATACGTGAACTAATCATCAACATCCTAGTCTCGATGATATCTTGAGGTATGATAGTCTCTAATTCTATTGAAAATTTTGAACTTTTTTTTTCTTTTTTTTTGTAAGACTACACTTCCTTATTCTTTGCACTAACCAAATTGGTAACACATTAAGCTGGGTAGTCCTAGCTTACAAAAACCTTCTTGAAAATTATCATCTGTCAATCTAGAATATGTATTTTGTACTAATGTGATTAAGGTAACACCTTACCTTTAGCTCCCGTGTGGAGGATAAGATATGTGTTGACTCTAAATATGGTTGAAACATTGACTTAGCTAAATTAAGGTAACACCTTACCTATCATGCAAACTAGGTGCAAGACGATATAATGTCACCATCTCTAAACATGAAGGAACTGTACTAGTAGTTAAACATTGCCTTAGCTAAATTTTGTCGTAGCACACTATTTAGAAGTCCTACGTACCGGGAGCTTTAACCTATAGCGACAGCGCTAGTATCAATGATGTTGCAACTGATGCAATTGAGCTTTTGCAGAGACTTCTCCTTGTAGTGTTTCAGTTGTCCACATCCAAAGCAAATAACTAGTTATTTCTCCCACGGTGATGTCGTCTAACTAATCAGTGGTGGTGATGATGTCAAAGTTGTTGACCTATATTACACTCTTTTTTTATCATCACACTGGACACTATTGCGTATTTGTCCTGACACTGGTTGACTATTCTCTAAACTTTGGTCTTATCTCCACTCACCATTCTTCACTATTTAAGTAATCCCCTCGATTAGTACCATCCTTGCGGATGTATGGGTATCATTGTATGAGTTTTCTACTTTGTCGCATCTGCGTAAATCATCGTGCGAATCTTTAGTCACATAAAATAGTCACCTGAACCCTCAAGAGTGGGTGTATCTATGCCAACTGTCAATCATATGCAAGAAACATCTCACGAAGAGTAAAATTTAAAATGACTACGGGTGTAGTATTACTTGTCATGCCTGCAACGTCGGCTACAATCGGTTGTCGTCCATTGATTTCAACAATGATATTCATGTGTCGAGTCAAACTCGTAATACGTGTATATATATAATACAACCAAGACATAACACGTATATAATCCTCGACACTGCACTTCCCAACTAAAGGTTCTAAGTCGGGATCTTCGGGTTTCCACATTTAATGTTTGTTGTTTAAGTTTTATTCAATTATATTAAACTTTCCCCTAGGTTTGCCTGAACCTAGGCTCTAATACCAACTGTGACGGCCCCAAATTTCAAGGCAAACTGGACACCGCCACGTCGCTGGACACATCACTAGGTCATGCCACGTCATCGGCACACTTGTCCATGATGGCTCGCGATGTAACAACCCGTTACCTTAAGTTGTTGATTAGTACTAATCCAAATCCTAATTAATCCGAGTTAGGCTTGTGATTAAGCTCGGCGTACCTCGATTAGCATATGCATGCATTTGCATGACGTTTTGTGTTTGTATAAATTGTTAAATGAAAATATAAATAGGTTATGATATAAGGATTATATACAAGCCTATAAAACGGAAAATACACAATAAACTACGGTTTACCCAGACACCAAGTGTGACGAGGGGGTCGTGGCACGATTGTGCACGCTCAAGGACACTTATAGGCACGTCCGGTGGATTTATTGGTGAGTAATACGCGATATATATATATATGTTCTTGAATATATAAATATATATTGGAAAATAAAGAATATTAGAAATATATGGATTATCGGATCGTCTCGAACGAAGCGTAAGTGCTTGATGTGTCAAATTTTATGTCACTTTAAGTTGTGTCACTTTAACGCATGAACTACGAGATTGGTCTCGAGATAGCGCGATGCGTATCTCGAGAAAAATCCATACATAAAAAACAAAATTCTCATCGTTATCAATTCATTTCAAACAATCGAGAGGATTCGGGAGGGTTCATCATTTTGGATCGAAGGAATTCGTTAGGAGCCGAATTTGATCAAGTTAGGGAGCTTCATCGATCACACGGCTCATGAGCATCACATAGGTGGTATTTGATCTTATGTTTATTAAAGTTCAATTCGATAATGATGCTATGATTGTTGTTGTTTGAATTTGTTTGTGGGTCAATTATAATCCCTCACCTTACTAGAGGTTGTGATTTGTTTTGATGAGTTTGTGAATGTTTGGGATGATTTGGAGGTGATTTGGATCAAATTGAACGAGCAGAACTGGGCTGCTGTTGCAGGTCTGGTGCGCATAGCGCGCTAGGCACTGGCCATAGCACGTTATGTGCACTGGGGATGATGAACAGACATGAGTTGCACGCTATCCATATTAGGTAGCGCTACTGCGGACCCCGAAACCAGCCGATGTGTTGTGTTTAGTGAATAACTTCCAGGAGGACTTAGGGGACCGGTCTAGGGGTTCTAAACATAGTGTATTGAACCTATATTGATCCCAAATGATTGGTGATAGGTTGAGGAACACCGAGGAAGTGTGAGATGACCGGAAAGTTACGAAATGTGGGAAATAGAGACTTAACCCGAGGTAAGTACAAATTCGCTTATTTATCAATGTTGCCTGGCTATTATAGAATATATAGCTCATGTAGTTGTTGGATTGGAATGGGGACTATGTACTTGTGATGGTTTTCTAATGAACGAAAACGTTGTCTAATGTGATAACTCCTCGGGGATGAGACTAAGTTGTATAGTACTTGGGGTTGATCTCCTGGCCTATACGTAATTCCTACTCGTTAATAGATTGCGTGGATTACATATTCACTAGAAGGTTTAGGATAGAACCATTGACATTAATCGATTGGCTAAACATCACACATGCACGGTGCATTGGTTTAGCACTCGTATTAATGGCGTCGGTGGGTAATCGACC
Source organism: Stephania cephalantha (assembly GCA_039657325.1). Taxonomy (NCBI): domain Eukaryota; kingdom Viridiplantae; phylum Streptophyta; class Magnoliopsida; order Ranunculales; family Menispermaceae; genus Stephania; species Stephania cephalantha. The sequence continues at coordinate 48,793,759 of CM077573.1, forward strand.
ATAGTTTTACAAAATAAATGGGGATTACAAGTGTAATAGTCCAACAACATTTGTTTTGCATCTCGTTATCTATTGATTTATATGTTTCCATATTCTTGTTAGATATCATTAGAGCATGTTGTTATTGCATGATATCTTTGATTATTATATGGAATGTTGATGATTATGTGAGTCCCTACTTATTGAGCAAGTTGGAGCGCTCACCCCAATTAACATTATAGGATAACCGACGAGCGCTACGACTACGGGATGGAGAAGATATTGGAGTCTCGATCTTCTCTTTGATGTAATGAGTCTCTTTGGTCTTATATATCTTTATTGAATTACAGTTTTAGTAATATCATATGGGATGAGTGATTTATATAACCGTGATTTATTCCGGTTTGTTTTAATATTGTATATCTTATTTTGGTTATCGAAAAAGGTTTTAAATTTATGCTGCATGTATTAATCGTTTTAATCGATAATCGATATACAGTAGTGCTTATCAGATGAAGATGGTAAGGCTGCTGGCTCTAGTTAAGTCTAGTAAGGGTAATATGGGCTTAATTAGGGTTTTAGGTTGAGTATCGCCCTAATCAGGTTAGGGGATGCTACATGTGAACTTACTATCTAATACTCTAACTTAGTAAATTTTGACATTTAAAATGATTATTTTGTCGAAATATACTAAGTTATAAAGTTTTACAACTTAATTTATTTATTTTGATTTACTTAAGTTATTTTAGTAGCGGAAGTCTTAATAATATGCAAATAATTAATATAAATAAATTTCGTATTGATTAACAAACTTATGGGGTGGAAACCCGACAAAAAGATACCATGTATATCAATAAAGGCGATGAAAATGCATGATAAGTGTCAATATATATGTATCAGGTAATAAGTCTCCCAAAATGATCCCAAAAAGTATTATATATAAAAACTCAAATACCTACAAGTGAAGTTATTGTGGCTCCTTAGATTCGGATCGTCGTATAGTCTGCAACTTGCCACTAAAAATAATGGCAAGTTCTAGTGAGTAAATCCCAAAGAAATTCAGTTAGTATTCACAAGAAATCCAAAAAAAAAATGGCTACAATTCATGCAGATAAAGTAAATAAAGAGAAATGTAAAGCATGAATATAAGTCGCTAAGATAATTAAGAATATGGAACGCGAATGTGTGTGTATAGTCTGTCGAGCCCTTGGACGTAAATACTAAATCGAGAAGGCCCTGGAAGCGAGAAAATCTACGCCCCTTCTTCACGGTCGAAATGAGGAGCTTTGTTGGTCGAAAGGTAAACTTCCGCCCAACGCCTCAAAAGAGAGGAAATATGTGACGAAGGCGAGCCTCACGTCAACTCACTCTCGAAATGATCGATTCGCGGAGAGAAATCTCACGCGTAGTCTAAGGTATGATCAACACCATAGCAACAATCAGATCGTCATCAACGAGAGAGCCGGAAATAGGTCATACCGTCATTTCGACCATGCATAGACACACGCGGGAATAAAGTAAACATGCAAGATGAACTGACGAAAAGTGATGGTAAAACAAGTAAATTTCAAGAGAAATAAGTAAATTCTAATTAAGCTGACTTTCTTGTGGATTTACTTACCTCAAACAATCACAAAATATCTCTCCAAAATGTCCCACTTACACCTCGAGATGCGCGTCCGACACTCGACTATAGTCTCCTAAGTCCCTGATGTCCAATTATGCTACTTTAATTATTTTAGAGTTATATTAAGTGGGTTTATAACGTAGGACCAAAAAATTGAGATTTTATTCCAAAAAAAGTTTAGTTTTGACACACTTTTCGGGTTATTCCGGGGTGCCGACGCCCGAAAAATCCTCAAAAACTACTTTTCTATATTTTTCCCATTTTATTATATTTTTATTTTCCAAGATTTTTTCATAATTTTCTAGCTATTTTTCCTATTTTCTGATATTTATTTGATTTAAAAATGTATTTTTTATTTTTTATTATTTTTAATCATTTTAATTATTTAAAATTAATTTAAAGGTGGGTTGGACCCAAATCGAGCCCAGTTCAGTTCGACCCGGCTCGGCCCGACCCATCCCTGGGCTTGGGTTGCCCAGCCCGCCTGGGCTGCCCTCCCCTCTCATCTCCCTCAAGAGACGAGTTCGTTCGTCTCTGGAGGGGCTTTTTTTTTTTTTAAATACAACAACAACAACAACAAGAACAACATCAACTACGACAACAACGACAACACCACCACCACCAACAACCCAACAACACCATCGCCATTAAAACTTTAAATTTTCTCCACCAAAAAGTTTATAAAATCAACAAAACTCACCTCGATTTGGAGATCGTCGCGAGCGCCACCAAGAGGGGCGAGCACTGCGAGAGATGTGAGACCAAGTTGAGGGAGTGATGGAGAGCTTGGTGATGGGGAGTTGGAAAAGAAGAAGAAAATGAGAGAGAAAAGAAGAGAGAGCTCGGGTAGGGAGAGAGGGAGTGAAGAGAGAGATTTTTTTATTTAAGAGAGAGAGGAGAGAGAAAGCGAGGTATGGGTGTGATTTAATGGGTGATATGATGTGATGTTTGATGTGACAACTAATCCTTAACTACCACATACACCTGCGTTACGCACACACCACGACATCATACACTCTCGTCACTACACGTGCACAACGCGACTAAGTGTAATTTTTAACGAGCGCATCGCGAATTATTAAATTATAATAAAATAAATAAACACGCGCTACACATAAATAACAAATTCACCTTGTTAGGCGTGCCCTAGAATTTTTCGCGACATCCATATGGTCATAATCTATAATTTATCTGTTAATTAGGATTAATTAAAGCGGGTCGTTACATATGCCTTTCTAGGCTTTAACTTTTATGTCATTCTAAGCTTGAACTTTTAAGCCTCCAGGCTTTTTTTTTGAAGATACCCATTTAATGGTTATTTCGAATTCTTTAAATTTTTTTTTAGACTGAGTGTTCTAGTTGAACACTCGATTTTTTTAAAACAATTGAGTGTTTATGTCCAACACACTTAGTTTTTTCTTAAAGACTGAGTGGTCTATGTTGAACACATAGTTTTTTTTAAAGACTGAATGTTCTATGTTGAACACACAGTTTCTCTCAAATACTGAGTGTTCTATGTTGAACACACAGTTTTTTCTTAAATACCGAGTGTTCTATGTTGCACACTCAGGTTTTTTTTAAAAAAATATATGAGTGTTATATGTCCAACACTCAGTTTTTTCTTAAAGATTGAGTGTTCAATGTTGAACACGCAGTTTTTTCTTAAATATTGAGTGTTGTAAATTGAACACAGAGTTTTTTCTTAAATACAGAGTGTTCGATGTTGAACACACAATCTTTTCTTAAAGACTGAGTGTTTAATGGTGAACACTCAGTTTTTTTTTTAAATACGAGTGTTGGAGAGTTTTTCTTAAAGATTGAGTGTTCTATGTTGAACACACATTTTTTTTAAAATACAAGTTGTTTGTCCAACACTCAGTTTTTTCTTAAAGACTAAGTAGTCTATGTTGAACACACAATTTTTTCTTAATGACTGAGTGTTCTATGTTGAACGCACAGTTTTTCTTAAATATTGAGTATTTTATGTTGAACATACGGTTTTTTTAAAAATATTGTGTTCTATGTTGAACACACTGTTTTTTCTTAAAGATTGAGTGTTCTATGTTGAACATTTAGTTTTTTTTTAATATGATCGTTGGAGAGTTTTTTCTTAAAGACTGAGTGTTCTATGTTGAACACACAGTTTTTTCTTAAAGACTGAGTGTTCTATGTTAAACACTCTTTTTTTTTTTTTTAAATACGAGTTGTATGTCCAACACTTAGTTTTTTCTTAAAGACTGAGTGGTCTATGTTGAACACACAGTTTTTTTGAACACATTTTTTCTTAAATACTGAGTGTTTTATGTTGAACATACAGTTTTTTCTTAAATACTGAGTGTTTTATATTGAACACCCGGTTTTTCTTAAAGGTTGAGTGTTCTATGTTGAACACTCAGTTTTTTTAAATATGAGTGTTGGAGAGTTTTTTCTTAAAGATTGAGTGTTCTATGTTGAACACTCGGTTATTTTTTAAAAAAAATATGTGTTGTATGTCCAACACTTAGTTTTTTCTTAAAGACTGTGTTCTATGTTGAACACGTTGTTTTTTCTTAAATGCGAGTGTTGTATGTTGAACACACATTTTTTCTTAAATACTAAGTCTTCTATGTTGAACACAGCTTTTTTCTTAAAGGCGAGTGTTCTATGTTGAACACTCGCTTTCTTTTTTTAAACACTCGCTTTTTTCTTAAAGACCGAGTGTTTTATGTTGAACACACAGCTTTTTTCTTAAACACGAGTGTTCTATGCGATCACTCGTTTTTTTTTAAATACGAGTGTTGTATGTTCAACACTCAGTTGTTTCTTAAACGTTGAGTGTTCTATGTTGAACACACAGTTTTTTTCTTAAAGACTGAGTGTTCTATGCATACAGTTTTTTCTTAAAGACTAAGTGTTCTATGTTGAACACACAATTTTTTCTTAAAAACAAAGAGGTCGGACACTCAGTGTTTTATGTTATAGAAGATATGATTGAAACAAAAATTGGAAAGCATTTTTATTCAAAACCAAAAATGAAATTCAAACATTATGTGAATTACTAATTAAGAATGGAAAATAATTCTTAAGAAAAATGGAAAAAAAAATCTTACTAGCCTACTGGTAGTACTTGCACAAATTGATGATACTCCATGACCTTGGAACTTCGTTCCTTCCAATGTCTTAAGCCTATAAGATCCGGGCCTAGTTACTTTTTTGACCCTATATGGACCTTCTCAGTTAGGTGACAACTTTCCCTTTGACAAGGCGTCCGAGACTTCAATCTTTCTCAGGACATAATCTCCTTGTTTAAAGGCTCGACCTTTAACTTTTGCATTGTAGTACTTGAACACCCTATTTACTGAATGCAGCTACCCTTACTGCAACTTGGTCTCGAGTTTCATCTAAAAGATCCAAGTCGTGCCTTAGACCTTGCTGGTTTGATTGCTCATCAAATTTTTGGATTCTAAATGACTGCATCCCGATTTTAACAGGTATATCGCCTTACGCCCCATAGGCAAGTTGAAAAGGTGTTTCTCATGTTGTCATCTTGCTAGTTGTCTTATATGCCCATAAGACACTATGCAACTCATCTGCCCAAAGTCCTTTGGAGTCGTCCAATCTTTTCTTCAGACCATCTAGTATAATTTTGTTTGTCACTTCAATTTGCCTACTAGCTTGTGGATGAGCAACTGAAGTAAACCTTTGCTCAATCTGCAACTCTTTGCAATAGTCAGGAAAACTGGCATTATCAAACTGTTTGCCATTGTCAGACACCAAGACTTGAGGAATGCCATATCTACAGAAGATCGACTCCCAAAAGAATTTCTGAATCTTTTGCCCTGTAATAGTAACTAACGTTTCCACTTCCACTCACTTTGTGAAATAATTAATAGCCACCACCACGTATTTTCTCTTACCAGATGCTAATGGGAAAGGCCCTAAAATATCAATTCCTCTCATTGTAAATGGCAAAGATGATATGATATGCGTTATGTGCTCTGCAGGTTGGTGGTGTAACGGTGCATATCTCTGACACTAATTGCATTTTGTAGCAAACTCTATTGAGTCTTTTTGCATGGTTGGCCAATAAAACCCTTGGCAAAGTATTTTATGGGCTAGCGCTCATCCTCATAAGTGTTGTCCACATATTCCTTCATGGACCTCATGCAATACATAATCTGCTTTTATTGGTGACAAACATCTCAGCCACGGTAAAGTGTATGATCGTTTGTACAAAATTCCTTCAAGGATTGTATATAGTGTTGCTCTCATCATTAACTTTTTTGCTTCTTCTGGATCTTCAAGCAACAACCCTTGCACTAAGTAAGCTTTAATTGGGGACATCTAACACTCTTCATTATCCATGATCACAACTTCCTTAGCTTTGATACTAGACTCAAGAAGAGTCTCAAAGTATATAGTATCATATTTTTTTCCTTCAAGGAGAGATAGCTTTGATAACTCATCTGCCTTTGTATTATTTTCTCAAACAACATGGTGAAATTGACAATCAATAAAATAACTCATTGCCATTCTCACAATATCATAATACTGCTTCAACTTTGGATCTTTGACTTCATATTCTCCTTGTAACTGCATGACTACTAACTGGGAATCACTATTAAGATTTAAGTTTTTAACACAAAGAGCTTTAGCTATGCAGTCCGTCTAACACGACTTCATATTCTGCCTCATTATTTGTGGTTAGAAAATCCAACTTTACAACATACTTGACTTTGAACCCATCAGGGCTGATTAGGATCACGCCCACGTCACTTCCCATATTATTGCATGATCCATTAATGTACAACGTCCAGTACTCTTTCTCATCACTTTCTATCTTGCTTGAACTTTCTTCTTCTTCAGGAAGAGTACATTCAACGATGAAATCTGCAAAAGCTTGTCCTTTAATCGCAACCCTAGGTTTGTAGGTAATATCTTATTCACCCAACTCCACAGCCCAATTTATCATTCTTCCACTTAATTATGAACTATGTAATATCCTTCTCAGTGGCTGGTTTGTCAAGACCACATGTAAAAACCTCTTACCTAAAGCTGGTGATTAGTACTAATCCAAATCCTAATTAATCCGAGTTAGGCTCATGATTAAGCTCGGCGTACCTCGATTAGCGTGTGCGTGCATTTGCATGAAGTTTTGTGTTTGTATGAATTGTTAAATGAATATATAAATAGGTTGTGTATAATTACGGATTATATAAAATAGAAAATACCCAATAAACTATGGTTTACCGGGACACCAAGTGTGACGAGGGAGTCGTGGCACGATTGTGTGCGCTCAAGGACATTTGTAGGCACGTTCGGTGAGTTTATTGGTGAGTAATTCAAAAGATATATATTTATATGTTTTAAATATATAAATATATATATCAGAAAATAAAAGAATATTAAAAATATATGGATTATCGGATCATCTTGAACGGAGCACAAGTGTTTGATGTGTCAAAATTCGTGTCACTTTAAAGTGTGTCATTTTAACGCAACAACCACGCGATCAGTCTCAAGATAACGCGACAAGTAACTCGAGGAAAATCCATATATAAAAACAAAAAATTTATTCTTATCAAATTCATCTCGATCGAGTGAGGGTTTGGGAGAGTCGGCTTCGATTCGGCTCGAGAGGGAGATTGAGACTTAACCCGATGTAAGTACGGGGGACTTAGGGACTGGTCTAGGGGTTCTATACATAGTGTATTGAACCTATATTGATCCCAAATGATTGGTGCTAGGTTAAGGAACACTGAGGAAGTGTGAGAGGACCAAAAAATTAGAAGTTTGGGAGATTGAGACTTAACCCGATGTAAGTACGGATTCGCTTATTTATCAATATTATCGGCTATTTAGTATATATAGCTTATATAGTTGTTGGAACTGGAATGGGGGACTATGTACACTATGACGGATTTTAATAAACGGAAAACGGTGTGTAATGTGACCATGGCTATAACTTATGGTTTTGAGAATAGGTTTATAGGAGATGGGTTCCCTTCTCGGCCTATATATAACTCTTGCTCACTTTGATAGGTTGCATGGATTACATACACACTAGGGGGTTTAGGATAGAGCCATTGGGCATTAATGGATTGGCTAGACAGCACATAAGCGTAATGTGTTGGTCTAGCAATCGCATTAATGGCGTCGGTAGGTAATCGACCCCTAATTTTATAAATAAATGGGGACCACTGTGTAATAGTCCATTATATTTGCTTTACATCTGTTATTTATTGATTTATATGCTTTCCATATCTTTGTTAGATATCATTGGTCCATGTTGTTATTGCATGATATCCTTGATTAGTATATGGAATGTTGATGGTTATGTGAATCCCTACTTACTGAGCAAGTTGGAGCGCTCACCCCAATTAACATTACAGGATAATCGACAAGCGCTACAACTATGAGATGGAGACATTATATGAGTTTTGAACTTCTCTTCGATGTAGTAAGTTTCCATTGTCTTATATGCTTGTAATGAATTACGTTTTGTAATATCATATGGGATGGGTGATTTATATAACCGAAGGGCATTCCAGTTTGTTTTAATATTGTATATCTTATTTTGGTTATCGAAAAAGGTTTTGAATTTTCGTTGCGTATATTAATTATTTTTAATCGATAATCGATATATAGTAGTGCTTATCAGGTAAAGGTGGTAAGGCTATTGGCTCTAGTTAAGCCTAGTAAGGGTAATCTGGCTTAATTAGGGTTTTAGGTCGAGTATCGCCCTAATCAGGTTAGGGGATGCTACAGATTGGTATTGGTATCAGAGTTTAGGTTAGCCAGGTTAGGCAAAGTTAGATCCTACCTCGGAAAGTGAATTGTCTAAAATTACGAGAGACCAAGGCTACGGTTTAGAGCCTTTGGTTGATAGAGATAGAATTTAAAAGCTTTGTGTCATTGGAATAACTCTGAAACCCTAAATTCACTGGTGTTAAGTGAATGAAAACCAACTTTAAAGTTTAAGGTATTCGATTACCCTAATAACGGAACCTAAGTTTATTGACTCTGAGAGTTGTCTCGAGTTATGGATAAGCTTAATGTTGGATAAACGATTTTGATCGTGGTTTTGGGGGTAACCAAAAGATAAAAGACTGAGATATGTTATTTGTTGTGTATACTATATCTACGTGGTAGATATAAGAGATAGGTCTTTTCTAAATGACAATAAGATGATTGAAGTCCATCTATTTCTCAAGATATGAGAAGGTGTTGGAGGTAAGAGCTCCGGAAAGTCTTAACCTCGGGGAGACAAAAAGGAAAAGACATAAGAAAAGTTATAAAGATGAAATAAAACTCTTCTCTAAGTAACATCTTCAATGGTCTTTGCTCTTATTGATATTATTAAACAAATAATATTCAGTGGAGAAATATCTATTTGATCAAGACCTTTATACAGGTACTAGGAGAATGAAAAATTATAAAATAATAGAGTATTGAATGACTTTCGAGGTAAAACTCAAAGGTGGCGAACCACTTTGAGAGATGATTAATACTATTATTGAGACTAGTAAGGTAATAATGGAAGTTATTCAGTAAATAAAGTAGTGGTTAATGATAAGCCTAATAGAGGTTAGGAAAACCACTAATGTAGTTATACTTCATAAGTTGTTATGAAGTGGATATTCCATTATAGTGTGAGTCCATATTGAAATAATAAGTGGTTTGTCAGATAATAAAGACAATTTAATCTAGAATATAGCAGTGAACTGGTAAGATATCCTAATTTGATCTATTAGACTGGTATAGTCTAAATTAGGGAGAATGAGTGGTCAATGAATTGGAGGATTTGAGGAATCCAAGGATCAATGTGTAGAAGTAGGAATGAGTATATATTACTCAGAATTGACAACTCATTCTGAAAATAAGTGAAATCAGTGGTTCTCAAGAGGTAGTTGAGATCCGATTGTGACAGTGATATGATCAGAGTTAAGGATATAATTATAAAATGATATCCAGGGGTTGCTGGATTATTTTAAATTGATGGTGAAAACCACAAGAACGCATGCTATGTTCATAAAGTAAGGATGTCAAGTATAGAAAACTCTATTATAAAGAAGTTGTTATTGTGTTATCATTAATAACAAGAAATCCTTGAAGACTTAGAGAATGCACGAGCAATTACTCGTATGCTGAATTGTAAATTGATTACGGTAAATTGGTTGAGGCCACATTTTGCAAGTGCCAATGCTAAGTTGTAATGGTTAATTAATCAATTGGGTGTTGAATATTAATGATAAATCGAGGATTTGATGTGATTGAGACAATAGGAGCTTGTCTTATATTCAACACAAATGTAAAAGAGGAAAATAAGCTTAAAATAATTGAATATTACAAATGATTGATCCAAGCGATCTGTAATATCATTATGTAATTTATTCAGATTAACTCAAGTATGAAAATGGTTAAAATTTGAAACCAAATAAAAGGATGCCTTGGAAGAGAATGGAAATATAGTCGACTACAATGTTTGCTTGACGATACCTAAATTGTGGAAAGAAGTTAGAGGTCCATCCTAAGACTTTTGATTTAGGTAAGGATGTGTGATGACGCTGGCCAAGTAAAGTAAAATCTTAGCTATGACTTCTATATATTTAGTTCTATAGTTGGGAGGAAAACTATAGGAAATTTCAAATCTCGAGAAAGCTATTTGGTAGTTGTACCAAATACAGCAAGGCATCACTTATACATTAAGAAGAAAGGTTGTTGAGGGTCTTTTAATCATTCTTTGAGATTACTGAGAATCTTAGAAGAATCATTAAAAGACAACCTGAAAACATAACACCAGTGGACTGGTGTGAGATTAAAACAGTGACATTCAAACTGTGAGAGTTTGAAATGTAGAAAAGAGTTATCTTAAAATAAGTAATCAAGTGAGTTACTTAATCGTAAGATTTAAAAAGTTGAGAACCAAAGATATTCTTTTGGTTAAATTGAAATGGTGATTTCACAAAGATGAGGAACTAACCTGAAAGCGAAATTGCAAGGAACAGTTTCCAGTTCTCATCGAAACTATAAGTAAGTTCAGAGTTACTTTAATTTTGAGGATGAAATTGTTTTTAAATTGGGGAGACTTTAACGACCTATTACCTTAAGCTGGTGATTTAGTACTAGTTCAAATCCTAATTAATCCAATTTAGGCTCGCGATTAAGCTCGGCGTACCTTGATTAGCGTATGCGTGCGTTTGCATGACGTTTTGCGTTTGTATGGATTGTTAAATGAAAATATAAATAGGTTGTGTATAATTACGGATCATATACAAGCCTATAAAACGGAAAACTCCCAATAAACTATGATTTATCGGGACACCAAGTGTGATGAGGGAGTCGTGGCACGATTGTGTGCGCTCAAGGACACTTGTAGGCACGTCCAGGTGAGTTTATTGGTGAGTAATACACAAGATGTATATATTTATATGTTTTTAAATATATAAATATATATATTAAAAAATAAAAAAATTAGAAATATATAGATCATCAGATCTTCTCGAACGGAGCGAAGTGTTTGATGTGTCAAAATTCGTGTCACTTTAAGGTGTGTCACTTTAACCATCAACCACACGATCAACCTCGAGATAACGCGACACCTATCTCGAGAAAAATCCATATATAAAAATAAAAAAACACGTTCTTATCAAATTCATTTCGATCGAGCGAGGGTTTGGGAGAGTCGGCTTTGATTCGGCACGAGAGGGAGATAATCCGTGAGCCGAATTCGCTCAAGTTGAGGAGCTTAATCGATTGCACAGCTCGTTAGCATCATATAGGTATGAATTGTTCTTGTGTTTATCAAAGTTCAATTTGATGGTAATGCTAGGAATTCAGTAATTCTTGTTGTTTGTTGATCAATTATAGTCTCTCACCTCACTAGAGGTTATTTTAGATCAGTTTTAACAAGTTTGTGAATGTTTGGAATGATGTGGAGGTGATTTGGGTTGAATTTGGAATCAACAAAGCATGTTGTTGTTGTAGGTTTGGTACGCATAGCGCACTAGGCTGGAGCCATAGCGCGCTATGTGTACTGGGGAGGATGAACAGACATGGGTAGAGCGTAATCCATGTCAGGTAGCACATTATCCCACCCCTGAAGCCAGCAATGGTGTTGAGTTTTACATATTATTTCTGAGGGACTTTGGGACTAGTGTAAGGGTTCTATACATAGTGTATTAAACTTATATTGATCCCAAATTATTGGTGCTAGGTTGAGGAACATTGAGGAAGTGTGAGAGGACCGAAAAGTTAGGAGTTTGGGAAATGGAGACTTAACCCGATGTAAGTACAGATTCGCTTATTTATCAATATTGCATGACTATTTAGTATATATAGCTTATATAGTTGTGGAACTGGAATGGGGGACTATGTACACTGTGATGGATTTCAATAAACAAAAAACGATGTCTAATGTGACCATGGTCGTAACTCATGATTTTGAGAATAGGTTTTGTAACGCCCATTTTCATTAATCCCGATTAATCGGCTAATTACAAATTAATATCATAAGCTCGGACCCACGTGGACGTCGTGGAAAAGTACGTGACACGCCTAATCGGGAAATATGTTATTTTTGTGTGACGAATATTTAATTATTTTACTATCTTAAATAGTTCGCGCGCGTTAATTACTTTTAGTCGCGTTGTGCTTGTGAGTAGTGACGAAAGTGTGTAACGTCGCGGAGTGCGCGTAACGCTGGTGTACGTGGTAGTATGAGGTTGAGTCATCACATCACATCATACATCACATCAAACATCAAATCAACCCATCCCTCATCATGTTATTTTATCTTTTCTCCAATAAAATAAAATAAATAAATAAATAAATAAAATTGTTTTTGTTTAAAAATGGATAAGAGAGAGAGAGAAAAGAGAAGAGAAGAGAGAGAGAGAGAGAGAGAGAGAGAGCAACTGGAAGAGAGAGAAAGAGATAGAAGGGAGAAAGATAACAAGAGAAGGAGACGGCGGTGAGAGCTCCAGCGCGGTGTAGCGGCGCGGTGGAGCAGCAGCGCCGGCGAGGAGAGGCGACACCAGGGGCAGCAGTAGCCGGCCGCAGACAGCGGCGACGCAGCTGCGCGAGGCGGTTGCGCGGTGGAGATGACGCGGGTTGGCAGGCAAGCCAGCAGGCAAACGGCAGCGGACGGCACGGCTGTGAGCGGCGTCGGCGAACCTGCAGTGGCGCGGACGGCGCACTGCAGCGGCGTGACGCGGACGTGGAGTAGCAGCCGGCAGCGACAACTCCAGCGGTGGCGGAGCGAGCAGCGCGAGGCAGCGACGCCGGCGGGCGAGGCAGCGACGCCGGCGGATGAGGCAGCGACGACGCGCGGTGGCGACGTGCGGCGGCGACTCACGGCAGCGACGCGCGACAGCGATGCGCGGCGCGACAACAGTGGTGGCGCCGGCGGCGTCGCCGGCAGCGGCGCGGTGGCGCGTTGTCGGAACAATCGATCCTCCGGTATGGTTCGAAAAGTGTGCAAAATATTATACTTTTTGGAATAAAAGTATTATCTCAAATTTTGGTATCACATTATAATTCATTTAATGAAACTTTAAATGATAAAAATTGTATAATTGGACACCAGGGACCTAGGCTACTATAGTCGGGTGTCGGGTACGTATCTCGAGGCGAGTGCGGGACGTTTCGAAAGCGTTTGAGGTAAGTAATCCCACGAGAAAATTAGTTAAAATTCAATTTATGCACTTGCTATATTTTGCATTTCAATTATTCTATTGTGCTATTTATTGTTGTTCATTTACTGTTCATCAATTCCCACGTGTGTATGTGTGTTTGTCGACGGGGTCGGCATGGCACGGACTCACACCCCGGGGCAAGCTACCCCGCGTTGTTCGAGTAATTTGCCATGATAGGGCTACGCGGTGACTATTCTCGCGAAACCCGTAGGTTGAGAGATGTTTGACGTAGTCTTAAGTCTACGTTAATGGTTCATCTCGAGAGATGTTTGGACGGGGTTTTACCGTTCAATGGTTCCTCTCATTCGACCGTGAGATGTTTGGCGAGGTTGTCGTCAATGGTTCCTCTCGGTTTAGCTACGAAGATTCCCGGATGTCGACCAGGGTTTTTTGTCACGCTACACTCGTGTCCAAATTTGACTTCTCAACGACTTATTTTCATGCGAATTTCTTTATTCTTGTCCTTTATTTAAATTGCATGAATTGTAGTCGTTTCATTGGAATTCGTGAATATTAGCTAACGTTCTCTGGGATTTACTCACCTTGGATTTGTCATTGTTTTTGTGACAAATCGCGAGATCTTACGACGGCCGAGGCAAAGGAGTCTTAGGCGACTACGCCTAAGTAGGAAGAGCCGCCACTTTTTGCGTAGGTAGTTGTATGTATCTATTAACTACCTTATGCTATTTTGGGAAAGACTTGTATACCGATACATGTATATGCTCATTTTTAGTACCTTTGTTGCTCTCGATATACATGGTATACATTTAGGGATTCCACACTATAGGGTTAATTATACAAATGCAAACTTTTCTTTCATACGGCGTTTGCATGTTTTTAAAAAAGGCTTCCGCTTGATATTTAATAACTTAATAAGTTGTGAATAACTTAACTTAGTCAATTTGATGAGAATATCCATAAAAATCTTCATAAATATTAAGTTAAGGCAAATAAGGTATGTATAAAGGTGTAGGTCGCGAGGCAGTGAAATTTAAGTATGCGGTGACGTGGCATGCTTGGTGACGTGTGTCGCGATGTGGCGGTGCCGGTTTGCCTTGGAGTTTGGGGGCCGTCACGGTTGGTATCGAGCTAGGTTCAAAGCGAACCTAGGGGAAAGTTTTGAAAATCTCATGGCTTAAGACATTGTGATACCAACGTCACGATTGGTATCAAATCTTAGGTTCAAGCGAACCTAGGGAAAAAGTTTAATGAAACTGAATAAAACTTAACAAATGAATTTAGATGTGGAAACCGAAGATCCTAACTTAGAACTTTAGTTGGGAAGCGAACATGGGACGGGAAGTGTCAAAGCTTATATGTTATATATTTTGACGTGTAATAGTATATATGCGTATACGATGCTGATACGGACGTTCGCGATTTACAAATTCGACATGGATGGACGACCAGTTCTTCATACGGACGATAGAGGTCAGCCGAGCGGCTCGACACCTGTTAACTCGGATTAGACATTGTGCGACACGGTCGCACTCCATAGTTTGCAGCTCGAGGAGATGTTCGATTGCTTCAAGCGCAGGCACCGGCCACACCGGCCCCTGCCGCACTCGTCGCCACCACTATCTTGTAGAAGGTGCGAGCGGTTGTCGCACCGACTATTCCGGCGACCTCGCTTACGACCACTACTACCGAAACACTGTCGGCAGTCACTACACCATTGACTATGTCGATCGTGGCACCGACACTGATTCCATCACAAGATATCACATTCGAGACCTCCTTACTAGCTGAGGCGAAGTTGATTAAGGAGTTCGTTCATTTTCATCCAAGCTACTTTCACACGAGAAACTTCACGGACCTTTGAGGATTCACGACGGCATACGGGCTAGAACTTCCGGATTTATGCTCAGGGGAGATGCTGCAGTATGGTGGACCGCCCACACAGTCGCTCGCAGAGAGCCGAGTACTTGGGCGAGTTCAAAAAATCCTTTTATGATCGGTATATCCCGATCGAGAATCGGTGAGCGAGGGAGGAATTCTTGACGCTAAGGCAGGGTGACCGGACGGTATCGCAATACATGGAGAGATTCACATACCTGCTTACTTTTGCGATGGACGTAGCTGGGACCGAGCGACTTCAGGTCCACTATTTTATTCGAGGACTCGACCGAGAGATTGGGGGCGAGAAAATCACGCGTGTGGGGAGTGGGTGGTCTTGACCCACTCTACCTGGGGCTCAAGTGACTGCGAGGTCGGAGTGAGGCCGGCGAGGTAGGGATCGGGCCTTCACAAAAATTTAATTATTAGTTCAAATAATAAATGTTTGGAAAGGGTGACGTTATATTATTTTAAACCTATGAGCCAACACATACGTTATTCTCGGCATGGCGTAGAAGGTAAGATGTTACCATAACCAAATTGGCATTGGATGCCTATTTTAGGTTGGCGAACGATAATTGCCGAGAATGTTTACGTAAGCCATGACTTTCTAGGTCGGAGCGCCACCAAATTGAATATTGCAACAAGTAAGGAAGGCAGTCTAATGCGAAGTTAAATTATTAATAAAAACAAATATTATCACACCTTGGTGTCCGTCGGGATTAAAATTTTGACGATTACTTCATGCATACCGCGGGTTGTGAGTTAAGAAATCCTATTGGTTGGAACCATTTAGGGAAATGACATATGCAAGATAGGAATGACCTCTTTCTGAGTTGACACGTATAAGGTGTGTAGTACAATAGTTGACATTATGAGTGAGGTATAGCTTATAGAAAATCATTCATGATAGCTATAAAAAAAAGGTCTAGCTTACGCTACACAGTCCACTCTAGTGATCGTCAGATCGACGATTAGGAACATGTGTAAGACGTGGGACAAATAGGTTTTTAGTAGACTCTATGTAAGCATATAGTGTTGAGATGACTCGGAACTACATGAAAGCAAGTACGGACTCCTTTAGCTTCGGCCAGAGCGCTGGAGTAGTCTTGCAGAAATAGCAGTTCGAGTAACTCCACTATTGTGCCATGATTTGTTCGCGGTCCGTGAGGTCAGTGGGGCCACACTGCCACTTATTGGATTGGGAACAAGTCAGGAATACGAGCCGAAATAGAGTTTGCAAGTATATTTAAGGTCGAAATGACCTCAAGCCAACCTAAGGAACGAGTTGTTAGAAGTTCTCACGAATCCGAATTGACTCAATCGTAATAGATTTTGCACTTGTGATTAGTCCGACCCAACCCAGAACGTTAGGGATAATGCCCTGAAGGGACATGGAAAGCCTTGAAAGCTCGGTGATTTAAATCGAACTAAGCGCGTGCGAGTCATTAGTTTCGAGGAAAAAATGTTGTGCGGCGAAACAAAAGAGATGTAGGTGATGTATTATGACTAGATTCTTAAACGAGAGAAACAAAAGATTCTAGGTTCGCGTTAAAGATGGAGAGTTAAGTTTAACTACGGAAGTCAAGAGACGAAGTTGGAGTTAGTAGGTTAACTATTGTTGTAAATATTAGCTCTGACATCCTGGTAGGAAATAGAAGAAGCAGATTGTAACGCCAAGTCCAGTGAGTGCGAGTTTTGGCATACGGAGGTGAAGCCCTTGGGACACGTGATTCGCGATAGAAGTACTTCGATTGACTCGAGTAAGATTCACGTTGTCATTGATCGGTCTACACCGAGTGCGCAAAGACATCGGGAGAGCTGTTATGATTGACACGATATCATCGACACCTTTTGTGGGTCTTCTCCAAAATTGCGTGGCCGATGACTAGATTGACCAAGAAGGTTGTGACCTTCCATTAGTCCGATGAATGCGAAGCGGCCTTCACCGAGTCGAAGATGTTGACTTACGCACCATTGTTGATGTTGCTCGAGCCAGACCAAAGACTTGACTTTTCTTATGATGCTTGTGATACAGATTGAGATACGTCGATGCATGGAGTCAAGTGATAGCTTATTTATCGCGTCGGTTGGGGACTCATGTGAGGAGCGTCAACGTACAACTGAAGCTCGCGGCGGCTATGAGTATGTCGAGAGGTTCCAAATCGCGAGATGCACATATTTGCGGGTAGATGCGAGGGGCCGACAATATCTATTCTAGGACGTCTTGGAATGTCGGAGAGGCGATGTGATGTATCGAGGTTCATGGGCGTGACACGAGTCTAGGTTACTAGATTGGCGCGAGTCGTTGATGAGCGGTTGATACACCCCAGTAGATTGTGGGTTCGCGGTGGTAGGGTAACACGTTCGGATTTTCGGGAGGCTCGCAACTCCGGGTACACACGGTGCCTCCGGGGTGCGGTTTCGAGACTTTGAAGGCGAAAAACTATAACTCGCGTGTCCGGTGCCTCGTGGCGAGTACGGGGGTGTCATGCTCGTGAGGGGGACATAGATGGTGTGGGAGGTCGCAGTTCGTGTACCGCGCATTCTGTGCGACCCGATGCGGTGTGGGGAGGTCGCAGATATGTGCACCCGGTGTATCGTGGCGGGCCGTTACATTCGCGATTTGTGGGAGGTCGTAGCTCGTGCACCCGCATGCTTGTGGCGACCCACGGGTGTGGGAGGTCGCAGTATGTGCACCCTGAGTATCGTGGTCGGGCGTTACATTCGCAATTTGTGGGAGGTCGCGGCTCGTACACCCACACCGCTGTGTGCGACCCGATCTGCGGTGTGGGGAGGTCGCGATATGTGCACCCAGTGTACCGACTATTTGGGCGAGCCGAGAACGTAGTTTGCCATTAGGTCCGATATTGTTGTAGATCACACGAAGAATATTTTGCTGATTCGTCAGTGGTTACAGGCTGCTTAAGACAGACAAAAGAAGTACGCAAACAAATACCGCAATAAGCTGAGTTATAAAGTGGATGATTTGGTAAACTTGAAGGTTTTTCCATTAAAGGGCCTCATTGCGGAGAGAAATTCCACCGTGCGAAGATGATACTCCACTTGTTTCAAAGTAAAGATCGAGATAAAATCTAAATTTCGGGACGAAATTCCCCTTAGTTGGGAAGATTGTAACGGCCCGCTTTCATTAATCCCGATTAATCGGCTAATTACAAATTAATATCATAAGCTCAGACCCACGTGGACGTCGTGGAAAAGTCTGTGACACGCCTAATCGGGAAATATGTTATTTTTGTGTGACGAATATTTAATTATTTTACTATTTTAAATAGTTCGCGCGCGTTAATTACGCTTAGTCGCGTTGTGCGCGGGTAGTGACGAAAGTGTGTAACGTCGCGGAGTGCGCGTAACGCGGGTGTACGGGGTAGTATGAGGTTGAGTCGTCACATCACATCATACATCACATCAAACATCAAATCAACCCATCCCTCATCATGTTATTTTGTCTTTTCTCCAAAAAATAAAATAAATAAATAAATAAATAAAATTGTTTTTGTTTAAAAATGGATAAGAGAGAGAGAGAAAAGAGAAAAGAAGAGAGAGAGAGAGAGCAACTGGAAGAGAGAGAAAGAGATAGAAGGGAGAGAGACAACAAGAGAAGGAGACGGCGGTGAGAGCTCCAGCGCGGTGTAGCGGCGCGGTGGAGCAGCAGCGCCGGCGGTGGAGCAGCAGCGCCGGCGAGGAGGCGACACCAGGGGCAGCAGTAGCCGGCCGCAGACAGCGGCGACGCGGCTGCGCGAGGCGGTTGCGCGGTGGAGATGACGCGGGTTGGCAGGCAAGCCAGCAGGCAAACGGCAGCGGACGGCACGGCTGTGAGCGGCGGACGGCACGGCTGCGGGCGGCGTCGGCGAACCTGCAGTGGCGCGGACGGCGCACTGCAGCGGCGTGACGCGGACGTGGAGTAGCAGCCGGCAGCGACAACTCCAGCGGTGGCGGAGCGAGCAGCGGCGCCGGCGGGCGAGGCAGCGACGCCGGCGGATGAGGCAGCGACGACGCGCGGTGGCGACGTGCGGCGGCGACTCACGGCAGCGACGCAGCGACAGCGATGCGCGGCGCGACAACAGTGGTGGCGCGCGGCGTCGTCGCGCAGCGGCATGTGGCGCGTTGTCGGAACAATCGATCATCCGGTATGGTTCGAAAAGTGTGCAAAATATTATACTTTTTGGAATAAAAGTATTATCTCAAATTTTGGTATCACGTTATAATTCATTTAATGAAACTTTAAATGATAAAAATTGTATAATTGGACACCAGGGACCTAGACTACTATAGTCGGGTGTCGGATGTACGTATCTCGAGGCGAGTGCGGGACGTTTGAAAGCGTTTGAGGTAAGTAATCCCACGAGAAAATTAGTTAAAATTCAATTTATGCATTTGCTATATTTTGCATTTCAATTATTCCATTGTGCTATTTATTGTTGTTCAATTATTGTTCATCCACTCCCACGTGTGTATGTGTGTTTGTCGACGGGGTCGGCATGGCACGGACTCACACCCGGGGCTAGCTACCCCGCGATGTTCGAGTAATTGTCCATGATAGGGCTACGCGGTGACTATTCTCGCGAAACCCGTAGGTTGAGAGATGTTTGACGTAGTCTTAAGTCTACGTAAATGGTTCCTCTCGAGAGATGTTTGGACGGGGTTCTCCGTTCAATGGTTCCTCTCATTCGACCGTGAGATGTTTGGCGAGGTTGTCGTCAATGGTTCCTCTCGGTTTAGCTACGAAGATTCCCGGATGTCGACCAGGGTTTTCTGTCACGCTACACTCGTGTCCAAATTTGACTTCTCAACGACTTATTTTCATGCGAATTTCTTTATTCTTGTCCTTTATTTAAATTGCATGAATTGTAGCCGTTTCATTGGAATTCGTGAATATTAGCTAACGTTCTCTGGGATTTACTCACCTGGGATTTGTCATTGTTTTTTGTGACAAATCGCAGATTTTACGACAGCCGAGGCAAAGGAGTCTTAGGCGACTACGCCTAAGTAGGAAGAGGCCGCCACTTTTTGCGTAGGTAGTTGTATGTATCTATTAACTACTTTATGCTATTTTGTGAAAGACTTGTATACGATACATGTATATGCTCATTTTTAGTACCTTTGTTGCTCTCGATATACATGGTATCATTCACAGGGATTCCACACTATAGGGTTAATTATACAAATGCAAACTTTTCTTTCATACGGCGTTTGCATGTTTTTAAAAAAGGCTTCCGCTTGATATTTAATAACTTAATAAGTTGTGAATAACTTAACTTAGTCAATTTGATGAGAATATCCATAAAAATCTTCATAAATATTAAGTTAAGGCAAATAAGGTATGTATAAAGGTGTAGGTCGCGGGCAGTCAAAGTTAAGTATGCGGTGACGTGGCATGCTTGGTGACGTGTCTGGCGACGTGGCGGTGCCCGGTTTGCCTTGGAGTTTGGGGCGTCACGGTTGGTATGAGCCTAGGTTCGGGCGAACCTAGGGAAAGTTTTGAAAATCTCATGGCTTAAGACATTGTGATACCAACGTCACGGTTGGTATCAAATCTTAGGTTCAAGCGAACCTAGGGAAAAAGTTTAATGAAACTGAATAAAACTTAACAAATGAATTTAGATGTGGAAACCCGAAGATCCTAACTTAGAACTTTAGTTGGGAAGCGAACATGGGACGGGAAGTGTCAAAGCTTATATGTTATATATTTTGACGTGTAATAGTATATATGCGTATACGATGCTGATACGGACGTTCGCGATTTACAAATTCGACATGGATGGACGACCAGTTCTTCATACGGACGATAGAGGTCAGCCGAGCGGCTCGACACCTGTTAACTCGGATTAGACATTGTGCGACACGGTCGCACTCCATAGTTTGCAGCTCGAGGAGATGTTCGATTGCTTCAAGCGCAGGCACCGGCCACACCGGCCCCTGCCGCACTCGTCGCCACCACTACTGTAGAGCAAGCAGTTGTCGCACCGACTATTCCGGCGACCTCGCTTACGACCACTACTACCGAAACACTGTCGGCAGTCACTACACCATTGACTATGTCGATCGTGGCACCGACACTGATTCCATCACAAGATATCACATTCGAGACCTCCTTACTAGCTGAGGCGAAGTTGATTAAGGAGTTCGTTCATTTTCATCCAAGCTACTTTCACACGAGAAACTTCACGGACCTTTGAGGATTCACGACGGCATACGGGCTAGAACTTCCGGATTTATGCTCGGGGAGATCTTTGCAGAGATGGTGGACCGCCCACACGATCGCTCACAGAGAGCCGAGTACTTGGGCAGAGTTCAAGAAATTCTTTTATGATCGGTATATCCCGATCGAGAATCAGCTGAGACTGAGGGAGGAATTCTTGACGCTAAGGCAGGGTGACCGGACGGTATCGCAATACATGGAGAGATTCACATACCGCTTACTTTTGCGATGGACGTAGCGGGACCGAGCGACTTCAGTCCACTATTTTATTCGAGGACTCGACCAGAGATGGGGGCGAGAAAATCACGCGCGCGGGAGTGGGAGTGGGTGGTCTTGACCCACTCTACCTAGGGGCTCAAGCGACCTGCGAGGTCGGAGTGAGACCGGCGAGGTAGGACTGGGCCTTCACAAAAAATTAATTATTAGTTCAAATAATAAATGTTTGGAAATGGTGGCGTTATATTATTTTAAACCTATTGAGCCAACACATACGTTATTCTCGGCATGGCAGCCGAAGGTAAGATGTTACCATAACCAAATTGGCATTGGATGCCTATTTTAGGTTGGCGAACGATAATTGCCGAGAATGTTTACGTAAGCCATGACTTTCTAGGTCGGAGCGCCACCAATTTGAATATTGCAACAAGTAAGGAAGGGCAGTCTAATGCGAAGTTAAATTATTAATAAAAACAAATATTATCACACCTTGGTGTCCCGTCGGGATTAAAATTTTGACGATTACTTCATGCATACCGCGGGTTGTGAGTTAAGAAATCCTATTGGTTGGAACCATTTAGGGAAATGACATATGCAAGATAGGAATGACCTCTTTCTGAGTTGACACGTATAAGGTGTGTAGTACAATAGTTGACATTATGAGTGAGGTATAGCTTATAGAAAATCATTCATGATAGCTATAAAAAAAGGTCTAGCTTACGCTACACAGTCCACTCTAGTGATCGTCAGATCGACGATTAGGAACATGTGTAAGACGTGGGACAAATAGGTTTTTAGTAGACTCTATGTAAGCATATAGTGTTGAGATGACTCGGAACTACATGAAAGCAAGTACGGACTCCTTTAGCTTCGGCCAGAGCGCTGGAGTAGTCTTGCAGAAATAGCAGTTCGAGTAACTCCACTATTGTGCCATGATTTGTTCGCGGTCCGTGAGGTCAGTGGGGCCACACTGCCACTTATTGGATTGGGAACAAGTCAGGAATACGAGCCGAAATAGAGTTTGCAAGTATATTTAAGGTCGAAATGACCTCAAGCCAACCTAAGGAACGAGTTGTTCGAAGTTCTCACGAATCCAGAATTGACTCAATCGTAATAGATTTTGCACTTGTGATTAGTCCGACCCAACCCGCAGAACGTTAGGGATAATGCCCGAAGGGACATGGAAAGCCTTGAAAGCTCAAAGTGATTTAAATCGAACTAAGCGCGTGCGAGTCATTAGTTTCGAGGAAAAAAAAAATGTTGTGCGGCGAAACAAAAAAGATGTAGGTGATGTATTATGACTAGATTCTTAAACAGAGAAACAAAAGATTCTAGGTTCGCGTTAAAGATGGAGAGTTAAGTTTAACTCGGAAGTCCAAGAGACGAAGTTGGAATTAGTAGGTTAACTATTGTTGTAAATATTAGCTCTGACATCCTGGTAGGAAATAGAAGAAGCAGATTGTAACGCCAAGTCCACTGAGTGCGAGTTTTGGCATACGGAGGTGAAGCCCTTGGGACACGTGATTCGCGATAGAAGTACTTCAGTTGACTCGAGTAAGATTCACGTTGTCATTGACTGGTCTACACCAGAGTGCGCAACTGACATCAGGAGCTGTTATGATTGACACGATATCATCGACGCCTTTTGTGGGACTTCTCCAAAATTGCAGCGCCGATGACTAGATTGACCAA
The DNA here is from genome assembly GCA_039657325.1 of Stephania cephalantha. Taxonomy (NCBI): domain Eukaryota; kingdom Viridiplantae; phylum Streptophyta; class Magnoliopsida; order Ranunculales; family Menispermaceae; genus Stephania; species Stephania cephalantha. The sequence goes on from CM077573.1 coordinate 48,817,007, forward strand.
GAAGGTTGTGACCTTCCATTAGTCCAGTGAATGCGAAGCGGCCTTCGCCGAGTCGAAGATGTTGACTTCTGCACCATTGTTGATGTTGCTCGAGCCGACCAAAGACTTGACTTTTCTTACGATGCTTGTGATACCGGATTGAGATACGTACTGATGCATGGAGTCAAGTGATAGCTTATTTATCGCGTCAGTTGGGGACTCATGTGAGGAGCCGTCCAACGTACAACCTGAAGCTCGCAGCAGCTATGAGTATGTCAGAGGTTCCAAATACTGCAGATGCACATATTTGCGGGTAGATGCGAGGACCGACAATATCTATTCTAGGCGTCTTGGAATGTCAGAGAGCTGATGTGATGTATCGAGGTTCATGGGCGTGACACAGAGTCTAGGTTACTAGATTGGCGCGAGTCCGTTGATGAGCGGTTGATACACCCAAGTAGATTGTGGGTTCTGGCAGTGGTAGGGTAACACGTTCGGATTTTTCAGGAGGCTCACAACCAGGTACACAGTGCCTCCAGGGTGCGGTTTCGAGACTTTGAAGGCGAAAAACTATAACTCACGTGTCCGGTGCCTCGTGGCGAGTACGGGGGGTGTCAGGCTCGTGAGGGGGGGACATAGATGGTGTGGGAGGTCGCAGTTCGTGCACCCGCATTGCCTGTGCGACCCAGTACCGGTGCGGGGAGGTCGCAGTATGTGCACCCCATGTATCAGGGCGGGCCGTTACATTCGCGATTTGTGGGAGGTCGTAGCTCGTGCACCCGCACTGCTTGTGCGACCCAGTACCGGTGTGGGGAGGTCGCAGTATGTGCACCCCATGTATCAGGGCTGGGCCGTTACATTCGCAATTTGTGGGAGGTCGCAGCTCGTACACCCACACTGCCTGTGCGACCCAGTACCGGTGTGGGGAGGTCGCAGTATGTGCACCCCAGTACCAGCTTGCTGGGCAGAGCCGAGAACGTAGCTGCCATTAGGTCTGAGATTGTTGTAGATCACACGAAGAATATTTTGCTGATTCGTCAGTGGTTACAGGCTGCTTAAGACAGACAAAAGAAGTACGCAAACAAATACCGCAACGGGCTGAGTTATAAAGTGGATGATTTGGTAAACTTGAAGGTTTTTCCATTAAAGGGCCTCATTGCGGAGAGAAATTCCACCGTGCGAAGATGATACTCCACTTGTTTCAAAGTAAAGATCGAGATAAAATCTAAATTTCGGGACGAAATTCCCTTAGTTGGGAAGATTGTAACGCCCGCTTTCATTAATCCCGATTAATCGGCTAATTACAAATTAATATCATAAGCTCAGACCCACGTGGACGTCGTGGAAAAGTCTGTGACACGCCTAATCGGGAAATATGTTATTTTTGTGTGACGAATATTTAATTATTTTACTATTTTAAATAGTTCGCGCCGCGTTAATTACGCTTAGTCGCGTTGTGCGCGGGTAGTGACGAAAGTGTGTAACGTCGCGGAGTGCGCGTAACGCTGGTGTACGGGGTAGTATGAGGTTGAGTCGTCACATCACATCATACATCACATCAAACATCAAATCAACCCATCCCTCATCATGTTATTTTGTCTTTTCTCCAAAAAATAAAATAAAAAAATAAAAAAATAAAATTGTTTTTGTTTAAAAATGGATAAGAGAGAGAGAGAAAAGAGAAGAGAGAGAGAGAGAGCAACTGGAAGAGAGAGAAAGAGATAGAAGGGAGAGAGACAACAAGAGAAGGAGACGGCGGTGAGAGCTCCGGCACGGCGCAGCGGACGCGGACCAGCAGCGGCGCGGTGGAGCAGCAGCGCCGGCGAGGAGAGGCGACACCAGGGGCAGCAGTAGCCGGCCGCAGACAGCGGCGAGGCAGCTGCGCGAGGCGGTTGCGCGGTGGAGATGACGCGGGTTGGCAGGCAAGCCAGCAGGCAAACGGCAGCGGACGGCACGGCTGTGAGCGGCGGACGGCACGGCTGCGGGCGGCGTCGGCGAACCTGCAGTGGCGCGGACGGCGCACTGCAGCGGCGTGACGCGGACGTGGAGTAGCAGCCGGCAGCGACAACTCCAGCGGTGGCGGAGCGAGCAGCGCGAGGCAGCGGCGCCGGCGGGCGAGGCAGCGACGCCGGCGGATGAGGCAGCGACGACGCGCGGTGGCGACGTGCGGCGGCGACTCACGGCAGCGACGCGCGACAGCGATGCGCGCGCGCGACAACAGTGGTGGCGCCGGCGGCGCTCGCCGCAGCGGCGCGGTGGCGCGTTGTCGGAACAATCGATCCTCCGGTATGGTTCGAAAAGTGTGCAAAATATTATACTTTTTGGAATAAAAGTATTATCTCAAATTTTGGTATCACATTATAATTCATTTAATGAAACTTTAAAATGATAAAAATTGTATAATTGGATACCAGGGACTTAGGCTACTATAGTCGGGTGTCGGGTACGTATCTCGAGGCGAGTGCGGGACGTTTCGAAAGCGTTTGAGGTAAGTAATCCCACGAGAAAATTAGTTAAAATTCAATTTATGCATTTGCTATATTTTGCATTTCAATTATTCCATTGTGCTATTTATTGTTGTTCAATTATTGTTCATCCACTCCCACGTGTGTATGTGTGTTTGTCGACGGGGTCGGCATGGCACGGACTCACACCCCGGGGCTAGCTACCCCGCGCTGTTCGAGTAATTGGCCATGATAGGGCTACGCGGTGACTATTCTCGCGAAACCCGTAGGTTGAGAGATGTTTGACGTAGTCTTAAGTCTACGTCAATGGTTCCTCTCGAGAGATGTTTGGACGGGGTTCTCCCGTTCAATGGTTCCTCTCATTCGACCGTGAGATGTTTGGCGAGGTTGTCGTCAATGGTTCCTCTCGGTTTAGCTACGAAGATTCCCGGATGTCGACCAGGGTTTTCTGTCACGCTACACTCGTGTCCAAATTTGACTTCTCAACGACTTATTTTCATGCGAATTTCTTTATTCTTGTCCTTTATTTAAATTGCATGAATTGTAGCCGTTTCATTGGAATTCGTGAATATTAGCTAACGTTCTCTGGGATTTACTCACCTGGGATTTGTCATTGTTTTTGGTGACAAATCGCAGATCTTACGACTACAGCCGAGGCAAAGGAGTCTTAGGCGACTACGCCTAAGTAGAAGAAGAGGCCGCCACTTTTTGCGTAGGTAGTTGTATGTATCTATTAACTACTTTATGCTATTTTGGGAAAGACTTGTATACCTGATACATGTATATGCTCATTTTTAGTACCTTTGTTGCTCTCGATATACATGGTATCTGTTACCGGGATTCCACACTATAGGGTTAATTATACAAATGCAAACTTTTCTTTCATACGGCGTTTGCATGTTTTTAAAAAAGGCTTCCGCTTGATATTTAATAACTTAATAAGTTGTGAATAACTTAACTTAGTCAATATGATGAGAATATTCATAAAAATCTTCATAAATATTAAGTTAAGACAAATAAGGTATGTATAAAGGTGTAGGTCGCATGCGGTCAAATTTAAGTATGCGGTGACGTGACATGCTTGGTGACGTGTGCAGCGACGTGGCGGTGCCCTAGGTTTGTCTTGGAGTTTGGGGCCGTCACGGAGTTTATATGAGATGGGTTCCCTTCCGCCTATATATAACTCCTACTCACTTCGATAGGTTGCGTGGATTACATACACACTAGGGGGTTTGGGATAGAACCATTGGGCATTAATGGATTGGCTAGACGGCACATAAGCGCAATGTGTTTGTCTAGCAATCGCATTAATGGCGTCGGTGGGTAATCGACCCTAGTTTTATAAATAAATGGGGATCACAGTGTAATAGTCCATTATATTTGTTTTGCATCTATTATCTATTGATTTATATGCTTTCCATATCCTTGTTAGATATCATCGGTCCATGTTGTTATTGCATGATATCCTTGATTAGTATATGGAATGTTGATGGTTATGTGAATCCCTACTTACTGAGCAAGTTAGAGCGTTCACCTCAATTAACATTACATGATAATCGAAATGGCGCTACAATTATGGGACGGAGAAGTTATATGAGTCTTGAACTTCTCTTCGATGTAGTGAGTTTCCATTGTCTTATATACTTGTAATGAATTATAGTTTTGTAATATCATATAGGATGAGTGATTTATATAACCGAAGGGTATTCCAGTTTGTTTTAATACTGTATATCTTAATTTGGTTATCGAAAAAAGTTTTGAATTTATGTTGATTATATTAATTGTTTTTAATCGATAATCGATATACAGTAGTGCTTATCAGGTGAAGGTGGTAAGGCTGCTGGCTCTAGTTAAGTCTAGTAAGGGTAATATGGGCTTAATTAGGGTTTCAGGCCGGGTATTGCCCTAATCAGGTTAGAGGATGTTACGCCACAATTGGATGAGATTGAAAATAAGGGCGCAATTTTCTTCCCGCCATCACCAATGCCAACACGAATTTCTCTGCTTGTTTGTATATAGTTTATGCTCCTTGCAATACCTTACTAACGTAATAAACTATTTGTTGTGTACCGGCTTCTTCTCTTACAAGAATGGCACTCAGTGGTACTTCAGAAACAGCTAGATAAAGGAATAACACCTCTTTTATTGAGGACTTGGCCAATGGAGGCAAACTTGATAAGTATTTCTTTAACTCTTCAAAAGAGTTTTGACAAGTTGAATTCCACTCGAAATTTCTAGGATTCTTTAAACTATTAAAGAAGGGAAAACATCTGTCACCGACTTTGATATGAGCCTCCCACAGTAGCCGCTACTCTTCCTATGAGTCTTTGCATTTCCTTAACATTCTTCGGAGCCTTTATATTGACTATCGCCTCAACCTTATCATGACTAGCTTAAATGCCTCTCTTAGATACCATCAAACCTAGAAACTTCCATGAAGCAACTCCAAAAGCACATTTAAGAGGATTCAACTTCATGTTCTATCTTTTGAGAACATCGAATACTTGTAAGTCTTCAACGTAATCTTCTTGCTTCCGAATCTTCACAAGCATGTCATCAACATATACTTACATGTTCTTTCTAATCAGTGGTTTGAACATTTTATTAACCAACCTTTGATAGGTTATGCCAGCATTTTTCAATCCAAAGGGAATCATTTTATAGCAATAAAAATCGTGCTCTGTAATGAATGATTCATTTGGTTTATCTCGACTCTAACATTTGAATTTGGTTGTAACCATTGAATGCATCCATGAAAGCGAGAAGGTCATGACCGCAGATTGCATCAACAAGTATATCAATTTGTGGTAATGATGAAGTCTTTGGGACAAGCATCATTCAAGCCAGTGAAGTCAATACACATCGACCATTTTCCATTATACTTTTTCCCCATTACTGGGCAACCATTCTGGGTATATAATTTCTTCAATAATCTGGGCCTATAATAGCTTCTCAACTTCTTCAGCAATTGCTTTTTGTCTCTCTTGAGCAAATACCTTTTTCTTTTGCCTTACTGGCTTTCCAGTTGGATCAACATTCAAATGATGAGTGATTACTTCTGCATCAATACCAGTCATATCACTTGGTGTCCATGCAAAAACACATTTATTGTATTACAAGAATTTTTCCACTTCAACTCTGACTTTATAGTTCAAACCGGAACCTATATAGGTCAACTTTTCTCGAGTCATCCTTGTCTATGACAGGATTAATTCTTCAAATTCTAGGTTTTTATCACTTTTTTCCTTCATCATTAACATCAAGAGAATCAACAGCAAGACTTTTCCTCCAACATTATTAGGTCTAACAGTCATCGAGTAGCAACTTCTGGCCATTTTTTTATCTCCTCTCACTTCCCCTACGCCATTGGCCGTTGGGAACTTCATCTTCAAATGATATGTTAAAGGAACCACCTTAGACTTATTAAGCATTCTCCTTCCAAAAATAATATTATAGGCTGAGGGTGCCTTAACAACCAAAAAATTCACTATGTTGGCTACCTTCCTTGACGCTTCTCCAATAGTAACCTGGAAGACAGATGGAGCCTTCAACCTTAACTTCAGCCCAGTTGAAGCCATATAAAAGTGCTGAAAATGGAGTAAGTTGGTTGTTAACATATCACATGTCGGAGAAAGCTTTGTGGTATAAAACATCTACAGAACTTCCGTTATCGATAAGCGTATGTTTGACAGTAAAGTTTCCAACCATGATCTCAATTACTAAAGGATCATCATGGGAGAACTTAACTCCTTCCAAATCATCATCAGTAAAGCTGATGTTGCATTCCAATCGTGCCTTCTTGTGTGGTATCTCGACCATGAAATACTCTCTTGCATACGCCTTTCTAGATGATGAAGATATTTTTTAGGCTGTTGGTCCTCGAGATATAACATTGATCACACCTCCAGGTTGTGCTTGCCTTCCTCCTTTGTTTTCATCTTTTCTACGATCATCATTCATTCCTCCTTTATAATCACCACGCTTTCCGGCATCCTTATTTTTCACAAACTGGTTAAGATGACCTTTCCGAATCAAGAACTCTATTTCTTCATTCAAATGCTTACAATCTTCAGTATCATGACCATGATCCTTATGGAATCTGCGATACATAGCTTTATCTCTGGCTGCTGCATTAGCTTTCATTGGTTTTGGCCATCTGACGAAGGACTCTGCCTCAATCTCCAATAAAATATGTCCCCTTGAATGGTTCAAAGGGGTAAAAGTCGAAAATCTATTAGCATTGTTCGGTGCAATTCCGAGGTTCAATGTGAACCTTGGTTTCTTATTGGAATCATGATTCCTGTTGTCTGCTCCACTCCTCTTTCTATCATCCCCTCTATCTTTCTCTGGTTGTATTATCTCTTCAACCACCATGTATTTTCCTGCCTTCCTTTGTAGCTAGGCCATTGTTGTAGGCGGTTTTTTAGCTAAAGAAACCTTGAGGTGTTCATTGATCGTCCCATTAGTAAGGGCCATCATAGCAACAGAGTGGTCTAAATTAGGTACTTTTAGAGCCTCCTTTGTGAATCTCTTTAAGTAGTCTCTAAATGTTTCACTATATCTTTGTCTGATGCTCATTAAAGAAGCAGAACTCCTAGCATGAGTTCTACCACCTATGAATTGGTTAACAAACAACTCACTCAATTGGTCAAACGAATGAACAAAGCATGGAGCAAGTTGTCTGTACCAATTCTGTGTTGGACCATTCAGGGTTTGGGGAAAACTTTGGACTTTACCGCATCAGATACTCCATGTAAAACTAATACAACATCAAAATTCAAAATGTGCTCTGTAGGATCTCATATCCGTCATACTTATCAACAGTTGACATCTTGAATCCCTTTGGTAGCGGTTCTTCAAGAATGTCTTGAAAAATCGGAGGCGTACCGACCTTATATATTACCAAATCTATATTAGCTTAAGGATGAGGGCCAAGGCGTTCCAACACCCGTCGCTCCACCTGCCTCTCTATCCTTTCATCATGATCATGTACGTTATGAACATATCTAGAAGAGCCAACAAAAGTTGCTCTTTGAGGAAAATTGCGATCTACTTCACTCAAAACTTCTACTTGCTCTTGTAACCTGCTTACTTGTTTCCTTAGTCTCGCTACTTCATTTTCAGCAGGTGGTTCTTCAACCTTTGCCTTTCCGCGTTCAATCCTTCGTCTTTCTAACTCCTCCTTAAGATCACTTTTCTCCCTATCGATATGTTACGAATTTCTTCTCTAAACCGTGATTTTTGTGGAGAAGGTGTGTGATGTGATTGTCGGTCTTCTCTGACTGGTTTTAACCGACGATGAGATGGGTCTCGCCCCTCGTTATTACGAGTATTCCAAGTAGTGGCCGCCATAGAATATGATGATGTGTGTTCTCTATCAAACACTCAGTTTCAACTTTTTTCAAAGAACGAGTGTTCTTTGTCGAACACTTAGTTTTTCTAAAGAACTAGGTATTCTATTCCGAACACACAGCTGCTTTTTTTTTTCAAAGAACTGGGTGTTCTATGTCGGAAAAAAAAACAATTTTTTTAAAGAACTGGGTGTTTTATGTCGAACACTCAATTTTTCCAAAGAACTGGGTGTTCTATGTCGAACACACAGCTTTTCTAAAGAACTGAGTGTTTTATGTCGAATACTCAATTTTTTCAAAGAACTGGGTGTTTTATGTCGAACACTCAGTTTTTCCAAAGAACTGGGTGTTCAATTCCGAACACTAAATTTTTTTTCTAAGAAGCGGCCCTTCCTCTAGCACCAAAAATGTTGTGGAAACAACACTTCGACCTCGATCTCGATCCTCAATCCTCGATATCAGAGACACTGATCGCACGCGACCTTGTGATGGGGTCACTCCTTGTCGAAATCTGCAAAACAAATCCCGGAGTGGGGGCCTCAGAGAAAAACACTCCGACGCTCAAGTCAGTAAAATCTCGAAGGAAAAGTTTTTTTTTTCTGAATTTTTGTGTACCTCTTATTTGAGCCGGTTTTCCTATTTATTGTTGTGTGATACGAACGTATCTCGAATTTTAGATAACAACGTATCTCGGATTTTAACTCCCCTAGGATTGTCTTTATCCTTATTAGTTTAGAAGTCTATCTCAAATAGGATAATTTACAACAACCTTCATGCCTACCCAAGCTGACTCAACAATTAGCTGTAACATTTATCAAGATCACAAGTTTATTCCTTGTTGATCTAAGTGGTGCGTATCTCGAGGCACACCGATGCTATACCTTATCATGTACCTAGTTGATGTACCGCCTAGCTTGAGAATTCCTCACCAAGTCTCATGGATTCCTTCAACAATCTTGATGATTTACTCCTCTCTAGCAATCCTTCTTCTTCTCCAGCAAAATGTAGGAATGATTTGGTTTGCATGTTGTTTGATCAACTAATGTTATATATTAAGGTGAGTTTGATTCTTGGCCATTGATCTCCATGTATTTACGTATCCCGAGATTCATCTAATGGTTCACCTCTAGCCACACCACTAACTCCCACTAACTCAATCCAAGTGACATCAATTTGTTACTCTCATATCTCCTAGATGTGCCAATGTGTATCTCTAAGTAAATTATATGGTTTTCAATTTAAACCACAAAATTATAGGCCTTGATTTATTTGATCTTATTGCATTAAGTTAGACCCATTTTAATACATATGGTTAGTGTTTTTAATTCACCATAATAACAAACTTTTTGATCTCACGAACCCTCGACTAAGCGACACTCGGTGCCTCCCATCTCGGCATGCATTTCGAGGTACGCCATGGCCTTCCGTTTTAACTTAATCAACTTAGTCTATGGTTACATTACCCATTTTAATTGATTAACTAGTCGTCTTAACATGAATTAGTCGAGTTTCCTAGTGTACCCGTAGTTCACGTACTCAATACCCGCATCGACACGCCTTTCGAGGCGAACAACCGTCACATTAACTCGCCCGATAGCAACGTACACACATATGGTGTAATATAATAATAATAATTTTAAACACCACATATACACAAACATTATCTATAAATAACATATTTCCTCGGTTCTCATGTCCGAGCCAGCTGAGTTGTCCACGTAACGCCCTAATTACGATTATTAATCCACGAGGTTAACGTTAATTTTAGTTTAATTAATTTGGGTCGTTACATATATATATATATATATATATATATATATATATATATATACTTTTTTCTATAACTTTATATGTTTTTTAGGGTTTTTCAAAAGACAAATGCTAGAATGATCCATTACCAACACACAAAACAGACTCAATATTTTTTGGACTAAATTGCCCTCATCTTCTACACACCACCCCCTTCCTCTCACTCTCTCCCCAACCACCGCCTCCGACTTCCGACGCGGACGTCTCCACCCACCACCTCTCTCTACGCCACCGCCATCCTCCTCCCCGACTGCCTGAACGAAGACAAGCATCACCCTAACATTATGTGGCGAAAATGAATCCACTCCTTTTTGTTCCAATCGATGATAATCAATTGATTGTCCAAAAATTAGGGTTTATGATTTTGATGGTTTTGTGATCAGGTTTTTTCATTTAGTGGTGCATCAGCGGCAGCGACGGAGACGACGAGGAAAGCGAAGCCGAAGAAGCACACGACGAAGGAGATAGCGGCGAAGATCGACGCGGCGACGATGAACAGGGGCGGCAGCAAGGCGAGGCAGGCGGACCAATCAGGGCAAGAGAAGGGCAGGCACGCCCAGTTCGAGTGTCCGCTCTGCAAAACCACCGCCCAAGATGTGAAATCTATACAGATACACCATGAACCGAAAGCACCCTAAAATCTCTTTCGAGCTCGGAGGTCGAAATTCTGTGGGCGGAGACGGTGGCAGTAGCGGAGGTCGGAGGTGGTGGTTGGGAAGAGGGTGAGAGGAAGGGGGTGGTGTGTGGAAGATGAGGGCAATTTAGTCCAAAATATATTGAGTGTTCGTTGTGTGTGTCGGTTCTGAGGCATTGTAGCATTTTCCTTCTCAAAACGAATGTGTGAACCATCTTATTCAAATGGTTTGGCCTCAATGAGGGATAAATTACAAATGTACTGTTAAAAATAAAATAAATTAGTAAAATAAGTTATGTTTTGTTTTTATTACAAAACTAAGGTAAGTCGCGTTTTCAAAATGCGCCATTAGTATAAGGGGGTCGACACACGTAGCATCCACGTGTATCGGCAACTTATACTAGTATAAGGGGGTCGATACACGTGGCGTCCATGTGGCGTCCACGTGTATCGACAACTAAAACTGTATAAGGGGGGTCGATACACGTGGCGCCCGCGTGGCGTCCACGTGTATCGGCCCCTTATACTAATGGCGCATTCGGAGAAGGCGCCATTAGTATAAATTGTCGATCCACGTGGTGTAACGTTTGCATGGATTGCCAACCTTGAGATACGTTCGTGTTGTTTGCATGGGTTGCCTGCCGCCAGATACGTGCGTGTCATTTGCATGGGTTGTCCCCTCGAGATACGTGCGTGATGTTTGCATGGATTGTCAACCTCGACATACGCGCATGTTGTTGGCGGGGTTGTCCTGCGCTAGATACGTGTGTGTCGTTTGCATGAGTTGGTCCCTCGAGATACGTGCGTAACGTTTCCATAAATTGCACGAGGTTGCATGGGTCGGCCACCTCGGCATACGCGCGTCATTTACATGACTTCTCCGCCGCGAGATACATGCGTGGCGTTTGCGTGAGTTGTCCACGTCCATATACTTGCGTGTCATTTACATCGGTTGTCTACCTCGAGATACGTGCGTGATGCGGGTTGTCCATCTCGAGATACGTACGTGATGCGACTTGTCCATCTCGATACGTACATGACGTTTGCATGGGTTCACCGTGTCACGACCCAATAATTAATACACGTTTAATTCGTTAATCATGACAAAATGACCCGTGACGTGGGACCCGCAGCGAGATACGTGTTACTACCGAGGCACGGTGGCCGAGGTAAATGTTATATTTGTTGGTGTTGTGTGATTTGTGGTTGTTGTTGCGGTCGGTTGTGGTTGTTGGTCCGAGGTAGGAGACTCGGACGAATTGCCATGAGCTCAGGGACGGCAGGGGAGTTGTCTCCCCTGCACGAACCCAACTTGGGGTTGGGGATGGACGCCCAACCCCAGTACAAATGAAAAAAAAAAAAAAAAAAAACAGAGCAGGAGCTCTGGTTTACGAAAGGAAGAAGATGGGTAGCCCGAGTCGGGCTACCTCATATGGGCCGGGTCGGGTCGACCGGGCCCGGGTGGGCTGGGTCGGGCCGACCCTGACCCTTTGGAGAAGGGGTCGTCACACACCGCTTCGAGTTGAACAAAGTACTCCTTTTGAGGAGTACAAAAGAGGTTGTGTATTTTGTATAGATGACTCATTTTCAAAAGGTGTCATTCATTTTGTATAGATGACTCATTTTCAAAATGATCCATTCACTCCACCTCATCAACACATTGCCACATGGAGCCACATCATCACCAATGACTCTTTTTCAAAAGGAGACATACCTTAGTTTTGTAAATTAAAAGTAGCCAACCTTATTTTTGGAATAAAAAACTATACCCACCTTAATTTTAGAAAAACCCCTCAATGAGCCTCTAGTTCGAAGAGTCATCCAAATCCCACCAAATTTATAATTAGTAAATCGATCAAAGCCTATAAATCCTTTTACGTATGGTTCAGTTCTTTGAAGGGAATTCAATTAATAGGACAACACCGAAATTAACTCAAATATAAGTCTTGATTTGACGTGGTGGAACCTGAGCAAACTTCAATGGTCTAAACTATCTTGATGCAGCCAAAAATCAAACTTGGGAACTGTGCGTCTAACCTACACACTCTCAAACCCTCCATGACCATTGACCCAACCCCTTTGGGGTTTAAAAATATATATATATATCATATATATAAAAGCACGAATCACAAATTTTTGAGTGGTAATGAAAATTACCCCTTTGCCCATCAGGTCGTGCATTCTCTGAATCAAATCAACCTTTTATTTTGTCTCCAAATCAAACTCTAACTCATTCTTAATCCAAATCAAACTCTAACTCCTTATCAATCCACCGCACATTTTTTTTTTCTTTATCTTCAAATCAATCTCAAACTCCTTCTCATCAATCGATCACTCGCTCGTGCGTTATCTGAAACATCAATGTCAGCAATCCAATACAGGGAGAGGTTGACTAATCCCGAACTCCTTCCAGCAATATATAAGATTCTGATGCGAATCTTGAGGGAGACTTCTACATTGGAGTGTGCACTTGTTTCTGGGACAAATAACATAGAAGAAGTGAGGTTGTTGACCATTACAAGGATTTGGTAAGTTGTAATTGTTGTTTTTCCATCATGTTGTTGATTGTTTGATTGGTTTTGGGAATTGGGGTCTTAGGGTTTTGATTTCCGAAACTGAATTGGGCTTTAAGATCTTGAATACTAGGTGTTTGTTGAAATGCCAAAATAATCTTCATCTTCTTCCTTTATATAAGAAATATATAGATGTTTGATTTGTCTGTCTTTTTACAAGTTAGAGTTAAAAAATTGCATCTTTTATATTGATATTAACATACTTGGAAAAAAAGGACATGAAAGTAATTTGAATCTTTGTCGGCTAAATAGAACTTGTTGGAATATGCCAGAGTTGTCTGTTCAAGGCACAATTAATCTTAACAATCTTTATTAATTAGAAATCAACTCCTGGTATCATCTACTGAGTTGGTAGGGAATTGCAAAGAATGGTGCATTGAGTAGAGGCGTGAAATAGGGGACGACTTAGAGTGGATCAAGCATTTAAGAATCTCTGGAATCAGCACATGGCATAGAAATGAGAGGCTTTCCAAGAGACATATATAAACTATATAAATAAGTCACAAATGAAGGTGATTGCTTATGACTAAAATCCAGTGAGATGTCAGCAATCAACACCTCACTGAAGTTCCAAGTCCCATCAAAAGAATGTAAGACCTTAAGATAAAATGTCAATGGAGAAATGTAAAATTGTAATATGATAAATAGTATATATAGCTAAGCTAAGCTTTATATGGTATTAAAATATAGTAGTCTCTGCATACATCAATTTGAAAATAATCTCATACTTTCTTGATTTAGAAGACAATTCAATTATCAATTAATAAGCTAGAATAAGAGTCAGTTACATTCCATGGAACCAAGAATTGAAAGGAAGCAAGGGGGTCCCAAGGTAATTTCCCTGACCTAGGCAAGACTTGAATGTAAAGTTCTTGATTCACATTTGAGATAAATCAAAGCCTCCAATAAAAGCATGGAGGAGATGGAAAGTAAGCAATGAAATTTTTGTGTATTTTTATCTATATCGAACTTGCGGTCGATACTTTTTAATTTTTCTGCTAAATTATGTCTTTTATGTCTTGTTGAACAAGCTCTTCGAAGTAATCTTTGTGATACATAATTCATGGTGCAGAATTCTTTTGAGATGTCACAACCACAATACATGCTAAGCCTATTATAACTTGGAACTGAAGTTCAACTAAAAACACAAACTGTCTCCAATAAAACGAATAAAGGAATAATAAAATAAGAATAATATATTTTTGCTTAAAAGTAATTCAATCTAAAAGACTACTGGAAGATGAAATGATGGACCTAAAAACATGCCACCATGGTATAATTATACATATTTGATGGACTATAATGAACTAAGTGAGGACCACAACATTATATTCCAACAAGTATTCTCATCTCATAACAACCCAGTAGAATCTTTTATTGGATCCATGGGTCTGCTTGTCTTGACATGCTTTTCCCGACTTGGGTGATCTATGTTTACAGATTCTTATTGAGCAACCCTGTTTGGTTCATAGATTTGAGTAACATGGAAACACTATTCTTTTTAACTAAAGTAGGACCCTTGTTTATTACTTTAATGCTGATATGTGTTGGTCATCTATGGCATGGATTCTGATATAGGAAATTATATGACCTTTAAAGTACTAAGACCCATGTTTATAATGTTGAAATTGACATGGCCATGATCTGTAACATCAATTGAAATATAATGAGAGAGCCCCTTATTGAGGCAGTTGTCATCCCTCTTTCCATTTTTTCTAGATTATTCTCGAGGTATCTTGGGATTTGCCTTAGCCAATTCTGGACTCGAGGAATGTAGGACTACAATAATTTGCAAGATTTTTAAAGCTTTTCCATTCCTAGAGTTCTCATCCATATTTCCGCCCGATTTATATTTTGAAAATGTGTTCGTAAGCAATTCTTCTTAGTAATCCGACTTCGAAAAACTCGTGATAAATCCTTTTTAATAGGTGATATGAACTTGAACTTGTAATTTGCTCTTTATATAGACCTACTTCCATTTGGTAAAGTTTTAAAGGTCAAATTAAGTTTTAATGTATTTAATGTATTTAAGTTTCAAATGTCTAATTAAGGTAAAATTACATATAAGAAGTTCAATCCTCCAATGGGTGGCTTAAACTACTTGCATTTGGTGGGGGTAGTCATATATTAACATCAAAAAATCGAAAGAGTTTCTTCTAGACTGAGTTAACTCAGAAACAATAACTCCATAATCTTTTTATTTTGATAAGAAGCCAACTTAATTAGTTACAGCTTACTTGACTCCAAAATGAGTCAAACCTCAACCTTTCCTTTGACATCTAGCTCAATATTAATTCATCTAATTAGAGATGCTTTGGCATAACTCTCTAATCTTTCCTTCTTGCTTTCCACTTTATTCATCAAATAAGTCCAATTTGTAAAGTTGGTCATCTTTCAAATTTTAGGCTACTGTTTTTTTTTTCTAGAACAAATAATTAAACACTATAAAAATTAACAAGACATATTTGCGAGTTGATCAAAAGTCTATTGTATAGTTCTATTTTTTTTTCAAAAGAAGATATTTGCGAGTTATGTGCTAATCTATTGGAAGACTAGGGAGGACTAACAGCCACAAAGTCATTAACATCGGAGCTAAATATTGATGTATAGTTCTATTTTTTTTTCAAAAAAAGATAGTATTTAGATGAGCAGTTCCATGTCGTCAGTATATTTCATGTAATGTTTACAATGTTTATAGTATATGTGTCCACAATTGTGAAGTCAATTTTGTCACGTCTTTTGCTTCGATATTTCGTTCCTATGAATCCTTTTTTTCTTTTTATTTTTTTCTTTGCTAAATGATGCTTCTTGAATTGCATTTTTACTTATTATGTATTCAAATTATGTATGTTTGCATTTTATATTGCATAGTTTGTTCAAACTCATATTTTAATTACTACTCTAATGTTTGTTTCATTGGATTGTAGTTTAACAATCTCATCCAAAAGTTTATTAAGTGTAACCATTTACCTTGCATTAGTGAGTTACCATGGTTCAAAACTTAGGAGTTATCAACAATAGTGAAGAAGCTGTAAGAAAAGCAATAAATACTAATCGTAGGGAGGAGGATAGTTTGAAACGTAAATTTGCAACGGAGGAAGAAGAAGAAATGAAACGGGCTCGCTAAAGGCAACTAAGGGGTGAAAAGAAAGAGTTGAATGATCACAGTATGGATTTGAAACTTTACAAAATATTCTACGAAATATTGAGTAGGGTAAATGCTATGAAGCAAAATGAATGATTTTAATTAATAATTTAGAAATTAAGTTACCTTTATTTATTTTTTAATGTGTAGGTCCCCGAAATGCAAAACCACGTTATGCCGCTATGGGTTTTGAGCATGTTGCAAGTTCAGCAGATGTGTTACCATTTGTAAACTCTTGTCGAAATTGCGGTGCGAAGAGGTTTTTTCATGAATCTAATAGTTTTTGTTGTTCAAACGGTCAAGTAACCCTCGTTCCTAATGTTGTCCCCGAAGAAATATTCGACCTATTCACTTCAAACACCGAAGAGACACGTGAGCTTTTTATGTACATCCGTACTTATAACACCAATTTTGATTTTACATTTTTTGGTGTAAAGTTGAGAGAGAGTATGCCAAAAGTAATATGGGTGTATATACATTTAGAGTGCGAGGGCCAAATTCATCATTTTATAAATAATTTACTTCGACAAGGAGCATCCCGCTTTTTTGCAATCTGTACTTTTATGATACTTGATCATGAAGTGCAAGTCGAATGCATTGCTCTGATAGGATGAAAGAGACAATTTTGACAAGGTTAATTAGTATGCTTGCGAAAAATCCATATTCAAGTTTTTTCCGCACTTTACAAAATAAGGAAGATTTAGAAGATCATGTTGTTCAATTAGTTTCAAGTGTTAGTCTTGATCAGAGAGTATTTAATATGCCTACTACTTCTCAAGTTGCTACTATTTGGATAGATGATAATACATGTGCTCAGTCAATTAAAAGGGATATCTTTGTCTAAAGTCACTCCGGAAGTAGCCATAGAATCAATTACTACTACGGTTGTTATGATCCTTTATAATACCCTTTATTATTCCAGTATGGAGACGTGGGTTGGCACGATGGAATTTAGAGAAAATTTACCACTGAATCACATAGAAATTACAACACAGAGGCCATTCTTGATTCTCATTTAGTTAACTCTACCGAAGAGTTACTTGATAATGAAAATGAATGTAAATGTTTTCATTTCCTTTGTTAAATAATTTAGTTAGTTTATATCTATTTCTTCATACTGAAGTTAAATATTTTTTTTTCTATTTTCACAGTATATTCTAGACGGAAGAGGAATTGTGTATCTTGCCGCGAGTATTATTGTTATAAACTTCAGATTAGGGATGTAAGGAATTCTATTCTATTACATTCTGGTAGAATTTTGTAGCAAAGACGTTGTTGACATGTATGTATGCAACGGAAGAGAAGGTTTCTAATTACGCAAAACGTCAAGAGAAACATTTGACATTTGTTGATATACTATATCAATAGGTCTTGTGAATTTAAAATATTCACCTTCATGTAAGACTTGATGGTACATGTACAATTGCAAAGTTCAAATTATTTTTGATCCTGTAGATTTTTTAGGAGAGTTCAATCGATCTTGAGTTGAAGTATTATGAATTCGAACACTGTGTTTTGTATTTCTAGATAAATTTTCTGAGTCGTTATTTTCATTATCGTGTGGCTGCGGGCTAACTTTATTCGTGACACTTGCAGGGCTTTGCTTGTCTTCAAGGTGGTATTTTTGGTTTTGATGTGAGCAGTAGCGGAAGGGAAGGTTTTTGTAGCTCTTCGATGGATGTCTATTTGGTTTTGGTTGATCAAGATGAGACTGAAGAGCTGAAAATGGAATTGGAAGCGATCGAAGTTGTTGTAACAGGTAGGCGATGAAGGACATAGCGATGAGAAAGCATAAAGCGGTCATGGCAGCGAAGAAAAGACTGTCTTTAAAGAAGATAGTGCCAATTTTTTAGTCTTTTCTTGATTCCTTTTATTTCTTCAAATTGTTCAAAACTTGTTAAAGCAATGACTATCAATTTCAATGTAAATTTGACGATAATACATCTTTCAATTCTTTGGAAATAAAATAATATGTTTCAGTATGTAAACCAATTTATTTGAGAAACCAATTTTTGAAACTCTTGATTGATGGAAGAATTTGTAAAGTTTGTATATCAAATACCGTATCTTCTTTGGAGTTGAATCCATGGTTAATTAGTTCTATTTTTATGTTAATTTGTTAACAAGTCTATTCCCCATGCCAATTTTACTTTTTTTTTTTGTTAGGTTCTTAATGTGGAGGATTCGAAATTGAGATCTCATTAAAGGGAAATTGAGTCTCTTGTCACTCGGACCAATTTGACATCACAAATATAATACATAAGGCTTTATATTGATTATACTCCGAGAGAGAATACAAGGGCTATTGTGTAAGACTTGTCTCTCTAGTCTCCACTATCTAATAATGCAACACAAATTTGAACTGTTTTCTCCACTGCTGTTGCTTCTAAGAAAACATTAATCATTAAAGGAAAAAATATTCAATAGGCACCATGCAACCACTTCTGCATTTTGTGGAATCAAATGTATGATCTTCGCAAATCCCGAGGTGCATTTCCACCAAGCCGCACTAATTAGCTCGATTTGATCCCACAAAGACAAGATTAATAAATACCCTTAATCAATGTCTCGAGTTCGACTCTTGTGAATGGAAAAAAATTGATTTGAAAGGGTCGAGCTCAATAAGGCCAAACAGTGCCCGAGCGTGTATTGGTCAGTATGATTGGTGCTACACACAAAGTGAGAATGCACGGGCGAATCGTTTCATGCGGGATGATCTCCTAATACAACCTATAGCTTCATGAAAGACCTGGACTGCAGTCTATGATACAATTCATAGTGAAATGCATCCACATGATTTTGTTGTGTATCATCATTATATTTCTACCCAAAATTCCTAGAGTTTATGAGGCAGTACATGAGAGAAGGCAAGGTCGTTTATGTGGAAGATGTCATTAAAGGATTACAGAGTTTCACATGGTACGTGAGAAAAGGCAGTACAACCTCCATTCTAATCTTTCTTTCTTTTTTCTTGGTCAGAGTGTCTAAAGCTTTAGTCTCAACTAATTCAATTATTTACTGTCATAATTTCAAAGTTATTCTTTCTATTTATAGAGTTTGAGGTAAAGATTGAACTTTATGTACAAATCTACGGAATCTCTATAAGCAAGTGTTCACAAATTAATGGGTCAAACCACTTGTGTTTTTTTTTCTTGTTTCCTTTTTTTTTGAGGTAGTAATGTCTTAGCATGACTAGCTTGTTTTTTAATTCACATTTTATCAATATCACATTAGAGAATATTGATAAGGTAAAAAATGTACTTGTATTTCTAATTTTTAAATTTTAATTACAATTTTGAATTTTATTAATAAATTCTTAGAAATTAATTCTCACGAGCGAAGCGAGCGGGTCAATCGTGCGTAGCACGTCCTGAAACTAGTTTCATGATCTTTCATTTTTTTTTATCTTTTTTTTTTCAAATCAAGCTCGAACTCCTCAATACAATACGAAGAGATTTGGACCACTCCAAATATATATAAGTCTTGGTATTGCAGAAGCCTTACAAATGACGTGACACAACTCTGACCGAGCTCTCGCTCTGTTTTGATTTCGGCGGTGCATTTCGTGTGATCCTTCGTTCGCTCCGCAGAGACCGGTTCTTTCGTGAGTTCAATCTCTGTTTCAATGCGTATCACTTGATAGTGTTTTTAGGTTTTTTACATTCACAAGAATCAATAACCAATGCGTGTTCATTTTGTTTTGTTTGGACGATGACGGTGATGATGATGATGATGATGATGATGATGATGATAAAGTATGGTGTTCATGATAAAGAAGAATCAATAACCAATACGTGTTCATTTTTTTAGGTTTTTCTTCGATAACCAATGCGATCTTTGTTTTTGTTTGGATTTATGCGCGAAGATGATGATGATGATGATGATGATGATGATGATGATGATGATGATGATGATCAATGCGTTGTCTTGATTGTGAATTTGTATTGGCTAGGGTTGTTAGATTGGAATCAAGTGTGAACTTTCGGTTGTTGAATCTTGGTTGAAAATATCTTGATTTCTTTGTTGAGCGTTCAGCGTTAGCTAATTCTAGTTTCTGTTGTAGTTTCAAGAAAGGAGAAAGGAAAACAGGACAATCGCAATGGCACATAGAGGATCTACACCATCTGATTCTTCAATTGAAAATGAGTATCTCTCTTTCTCTCCTCCTCGTTAATTGATTCGTGATTCAGCGCATAACCAATTTCGCGCTACTTTCTGAATTAGATTTCTGTGTCATGTAATGAATCATATCATAACTCGAACGTTGGATGTGAATAGATCAGAACTATTTTCAATTGGTTGATTAGTGAGAGTTTTTAGAATCTGATTGGTATTGTGTTTGGTATTATAGTTTCCGTCGCGTTGAAGTGAATAGGAAAAGAAGTGTAAGACCTGCAACGAGGGAAGAAGAAGCAAAGTTCCTTTTAGAATGTGCAGAGAGAGAACTCGATGACGAGAAATATGACAAGCTTAAGAAACTTTCGATTGGTTTTCTATTCGGGAGGTTTGATTAGCATTTTCTTCATCTTAAGCTGCAATTTTATGTGAATTAGACACCTAAGGAATGCCATAAGAAAAAAAATTTATCTATGTTGCAGCGTGAGTGCAGCCGATCTTATATCGCAGACATTAGATCTTGTTGAGGGAGATGAATATTTGTTTATGGCCTTCAATTACTTCTTTCACGGTAAAATCGATCCCTCACTTGAGAGTCTGCGGGGCGATGTGGACCCGATAATGATGTTGATGGTGAAGGACGAGGGGAAGGAATTGATAGAAAAGATAATGGCAAGTAAATACATCTTGTAGTCGAAGATTGTGTATGTAAGCTATTTATTCTTTCGGGTTGACTCAAGCTAATTAATTTTGCTTTGTACAGAAACATTTGGAAGGCGATGCCCGCAAAACGGAACTATTTACGAATGCGCTGAATTCGAATGCACATGGTGCTGAAACCTTGAGAAAAGTATGTGGGAATATTTTCCTTACATTTGTTTCATTGCCTAATTACTTATGAGAGCTCTTTCTTACCCTAAAAGGAAACTTTTCGCATACCCTTAAAAACATGTTCATTATTTTTCTTATTGCAGTTTAGAGTTATTTTTAAGAACAATAAGGATATTATGAAACATTTTGACCGCTTCCCACCAGATCCTCCCACATACTCGGAGCAACAAGAAGAGTCAAGAGAAACCTTACATAAAGATCGGAAGTCATTTGATCCTTCTTCACAGTCAGGGAGCAAGGTAATATTCACCATAGGGAAAAAAGGGAAATCATATAGGTTGGTTTGCTCTCAAGCCTCTTTTAAGAAATAGTTCCACATGTACCTAATTTTCTTTACCTTGATATTTTATCTGACAATTGTCTATCTTATTAATCCCACAGGTAGCCATCTAGTTTATAATGATGGGTGTATATACTAAGTCGCTATCCTGGTTCATTTTTCTTAAAACACTAGTCTATGATATTATTTTTCCAGTTCTGCTATAATGATTTAGATATTTTAGAATAGACTAGATATCGATGAGTTGGTCCATGAAGTTCATGATTGTTTTTTTTTCCCCGTTTCTCATCAGTTCCATGTGCTTGGCAGCTCTCAAAAATATTGACTCATAAATGATTACTATACTTAATCAATGTGATAAATTTTTTCTTGAATTTGTGTGAAGATGGCATTTTAACTTTACACATGGATGTTGTTTTCAGGCGGAGAAGTTACTTAGAGATTCAAGGTTGATGAAGAAAGGTGGTAAGTACGGAAACGTTTGGCACTTCTTACAATTTTTTTTTATCGGAAATTTGGCAGTCTTTACAGTTTATCTCGTATGATTCTTATTAGAAAAAAGGATAGTTATCCGGTATGAAGTTTGTTAATTGCTATTTTTAATATAGCATCGTACTTCATTAGCAAAAGGACATATAGAATATTCGATCTTTTCATTGTTAAAGATATTGAAGTTTCTTGACTGGTTATTGTTTCAATGCTTAAAAACTCAATAATAAACAGATTGTGCTGGCATTTTTTAGCCAAATTAATTTACGAATCAACAACTAGTCTCTTAAAGCATTTCAGGAGATTTTAAGTCTTTCTAATATGTATCTTAATTTTGTCCTCTCTTGACCTGTAGGGTGTAGTAAAAGCACTCCAAGTAGCCCATCTACTGCAGAGCCTTGTTCAGTAGAAGGAACCGATGACGAGGAAAGTAATGAAATTTCAGAGCTTGACCATTCTACCTAAACCGAGAATTTCCCCTGAATACTGCCTTCTTCCAAAGGCAATCTTCACCTATCACTTTTTGCTTTTCGTCCTGGTAATTTATGATCTCCATTGTTTCTTGTGTGCTTATGAGGCTTTGTGTTTAACAAATTTCAGGATCAAGTGCCAAAAATAGAAAACATTTCAGCATTTATGCTCACTTCTTTTTCTAGTAATTTTCAAGCGCAATATTCTTAATCGGAGGTTGGTCGAAGGCATGCATGATGACCAAGGGCTAAAGCTGAGAGAAATATTGTGCAACAATGAAGCTGAAACACTGGCTGTGATATTAAAGAGATTGAAGCAGAAAAAGGTTCAGAGTTCAACAAGGAATGGACTAAAGTGGTTGCTATAAGAACTACAAAACCTTGGATCATAGCCATTGTTGTTTACGTTACGGATATAATCTAACAGTGTCTGTGTGTGTGTGTGTGGAATGGACTAAAGTGGTCTCATTCTTTGCTCTCGCTCTTTGTTTTTGCTCTGTGACTCTTTTCTCGATATTTCCATCGATACCAGTCATTCGGAGATTTTAATTTTTGTTCTCCAGTTGATCACTAAATGGGTTGCACATCGCGATTCAGTGTGATTTTTGTTGAATCTTGTTAATAAATTTGTGAATTCTTGATATGTACTAATTGTTTTCAGGGTTCCATATCTGAAATCAACTGCTACTTAGCGTTTTCTTGAATCTTGATTGAAATAGAACACAATGTAGTAGTTATCGATTTGAATTTCGTTTTCAGATGTAAAGAAAACAATATCTTTTCGTTGGTTAATGAGTTTTCATTAATTCTAAAGCAAGAAGATTGCCATCTGATTCTTCAGTAGTAATGATTATCGCCCTCTCTTTATCTACCTTATGATTATTTTTTGTGTTGATTGTCTCTGTGTTTGAATGGAGAATTGAAGCGAACAAATCTTTTGCAGAATGGATCTTCAACAAATCGCCGTGATCGTTTTGTTGAATCGCGATTTGGCACGCACCTAACTTAACTTTGCTTTTGTGTTCGTATTAGATTTCGGTCCTAGATTTGATTGATTGCAAGGGATGGCTTAGGGACATTTTAAAGAACTGTTGAATTGTAATCATGTACCAAAACTTACCAACATTGCATGCACTGGATATCAATATTTCACAACAATTGAAATTGATGGGATGAAACGAAGCTGTTTGGGATTTTTTTGTACTTTAGTTAGAGTTGAATTCACGACCTCTCTAAACTTTGTCTTTTGGTAAGTGATACTTTATCCTCTGACTAGAGATGCTTCGGCAAGCTGTTTGAAATTTGATTTGATAAATGTGATGAATAATTGATTTTATTGGGTTCGGTTGTGCAATTATTTTCCAATTTGTTGGCTTCATTAGATTATTTTGGACGCTGAAAGGTTTCCAACTCCTTAACCGATGTTAATTTTCTTTCCTTTTTAGCGAACCTGTCAAACAAACCTTAACCGATATTAGCGACTGCCATCAAGAAGGGGTTTTTAGCTCCACTTTTTCACTTTATAAATGACTAGTCGATTGTTATTAAAACTTTACCAAAAAGTTAATAAATTAATTTACATGAATATATTGTAATATATTTTACAATTAAAATTACAATTTACAATAATCAACCCATATTTCTTAGAAAAAAAATATACAATAGAGGGTTAAAAAAATATTTACTTATAAATCATCGAAGTAAAAATTCTTTAACAAAAAAAGAATTCAAATGAACTTAATTGTTATTTCAGTGCCCTAAACAATATATATAAATAATGTTGCGGTAACCAAATTGATGGTGTAAGATTCGAAACAAAGACGTAATGCATTGATGAATAAATCATTAATTAGACCGTCGTTTAATTGTTCAAAGTTGGATTTTTCGTTTTTTATAAATACGAGGGGATGAATACATCTTAAAACAATAAATAACACAAATATATAAATATCTATTTTTCGTTTTTCAAAAATATGGGGGGATGAATATATTTTAAAACAATAAATAACACAAATATATAAATATCTTAAAATTAAAAAATTAAAAAATTAAATAAAATCCTAAAAATGAATTGTGGAAGGAGAGAGCATGTGAAACTTAAATGATGTTGTGGTAACCAAATTGATGGTGTAAGATTCGAAACAAAGACTTAATGCATTGATGAATAAATCATTAATTAGACCGCTGTTTAATTGTTCAAATTGTTGTAAACTAAGTTGTGAGCCAACTAAAACTTAAGTTGGACATGCTAGAGACTTAAGCATAGAACGCATAAACTAAGAACTACTAGAACAAGTAGAGAAGATGAGACAAAAGAGAAGAGAGCTAGAGATGAGAATGTAGAGATTTCATTCATACATTGGTGTGTTCTTTACAAGTGAATGAACCCCCTTATATAGACCCTTAGTCATGATGAGAATAAGTATTTGCACAAAGTGTGCAAGTTACACCAAAGTCTCATGTCATACAAGATTACAAGTTACATGACAATACATAGACAAGTGATTATATATTGGAGTTGAATACAAGTTATGTAGAGTGTACAAGTTACATTCAATGTAGAAGTCATACTTGATGTTACAATTCAATGTGAGAGCCATGCTTGACAATGTGATCATTCATAAGCTTGGTTAAAGGGTCATCCAATTTACAATACTCCCCCTTGGATGACACTTGCTGAGAGAATATGTCTCGTTAAAACCTGTACTAGAAAAACCCTGTGGGAAAAAATCTAGTATAGGAAAAAGAGTACAATGTTCTCGTCAATCTTGATTCGTAGTATAATATTGTTGATTGCCTCATTAAAAACCTTGCTAGGAAAATCCAGTATGACAAAACCATAGCTAAGGAAAAGAGTGCAACACATTGATACACTTAGAGATAATATAAATGTCTCATTAAAACTTCTACTAGAAAAACCCCGTGGAAAAAAATCTAGTATAGGAGAAAGAGTACATTAATTGCTCTTATAATTTATTTATTTATTTTTATATGAAATATAATAATGTTAGGATTGCTTCATTAAAAATCTTGTTAGGAAAACCCAGTGGGATAAAATCATAGCGAAAGGAAAAGAGTGCAATACACTAATCAATCTAGATACAGAGTTTTAATATTGTTAGAATTACCTCATTAAAAACCTTTGCAAAGAATACCCAGTGGGATAAAACCATAGCAAAGGGAAAAAAGAATACAATACACTAACCAATAACTCATTTTGATTCTCCCCCTCATGTTCGCATGGGTGAGACTTCTTGTGCATTTTGTTGCATATGGACATCGTTTTCTATATGAACCATTTAATGTTGAAGCATATGATTGCCACTCTTTTGTATATAGTACTTGCATCAAGTAATTGATTCATAACTTGTTGCTACTGAATGATCCTTTGAACTTCGAGTTCATATTAATTTATAAATGGATCGTAATACAACAAATTTAATGCAATTTGATGTGTTTCAAGCAATTTCACGTCATTCCTTTTGAATTGACTTATACCTCCCCCTAATGGTGGGAAAACTGCTTCATCAAAGTGACAATTAGCAAAACTTGCTATAAATAAATTCCCTATTAGGGATCCAAGGCATCTTATAATATGATTAATGGAGAGTTAAATCAATATAAGTCTCCTATTGATTTGCCTTGAGATAATCTTCATTTGATAAAAAATCCAGTTCAATAAATGATGTCCGTGCGAATTTACGATATTTTCGTATTATTGATGATTATGGATAATCAAATAGATCTTTCCACATTATGAATGTCATTTGATTTATGACGACATTCGTTTTAATGTGCCTTATATATTCCAGAAGTTAAAGGCGGGAATATTATACTCAGATTAAATCATATTCATATAGATAATTTTTCTATTATTCTGAGTAGACTTCTTTTGAACAAGACATTAACAATAAAATTGTTGCACCAGATATTGTTTGAACATTAGCCTCCGCTAAGTTCGAATTCGAGAAATATTCACTTTTATATTATAATGTACATGCATGCAACACGATACACAAGACATAAACTCATCGCCCATATTTAGGTCACGATTTAAACACATATCGATGTGCATGTTTTATCGAGCCATTTTCAATGATAAAATTCATAATATTTTGCCTTTGATTTTGAAGGCATGGTAAAGGTCATAAAAATATTCGGGTATATATATGACAATATTTAGGAAAAATAGCCTTTCATATATGATCAAAAAACATCACAATTATGAGCGCTCATTGTCAATAATTATTCGCCCTTTGTAGTGGTGCACCGCTTTTGTTCCAATTTTTGGTGGAATTGTCAATACGACATTTACCTGATATTTTCACCTTTTCCATGTCCATAAATTTATTATTGCGATCATGATCATTATATGCGACATGTGCTTCTTAATTTGAAGCTGAACTAATTGGACGAGAGCTATATTATATTTATAATATCTCATTATTTTACTCAGCTACCATGAGACAAAAAATCAATCCTTAATATTTATCGGATTGACGTGCGAGCTCGATATTTAGTGTAGCAACAAATCGAGGCGGGCCACGTGACCTTATTTTTATTGTCTCGTCAGTCACATTTCGACGTAGCCTCAACATAGAGGTAATTAAAATTGCGAAATTATAATTAATATTTGACTGATTAAATTTTGTAGCTTGAGACTCAACCGCTCATTTTGAGCTTTTGAGCAAGATACCTTTTTTGGTATTTATATTTATAACTCCTTGGGTGAAAATATATATAAAGTGAAATATTTACTTTTCAAATCTCTAAAGAGATATTGACAAATGATTTAAATTTTGTATAACACAACATAGTCTTGCATAGATGTTTTATTCACAAATTATAGTATCTAATTGTCGTGACAAGTAATTCTTGTCGGTAATATAATAAGGCAACAAGTTCAACTATGGTTGAATAATATTTTGAAAATAAATCTAATATAAAATAGTTTTCCCCTTTTTCTTTAAAAACATAACATACGATTAAATATATGTTCACAACTTGATTCATTAATAAACAAAATGTACTATTCGTATGAGTTGGTGAGACAACCTCCAGGTTAGGTGGCGAGACATAGTCTACTTAATATCATGCCTCCTCGAACGGGATAACCCGTCTCCCTTTCATTGTTTAGCTTTACCGGGGACAAGACTTACCCACTATCAACTCAAACTTATAGCATTATTTGTATTATAAAATCAAGAATATAACAATAACTAATCGTTTGTAGTTTTAAGAGAAAAACTATATGTCACTCATTGACTTTTGATTTCTGATGTAGAAGATTGTACAAGACGCAGCTACAGAGCATACTTTCGTAGTCGGTGACGTTACAATGCATAATGTATGAATAAAGTACATTTACATAATTAAATATGCATGTAACAAAAAAAGAAATTAACTATGACAACATGGAAATAAATTGAACTTATTTAAATTAATAAAAATTATACCTTCTTAGCTTTATATCTTTGAAAAACTTCTTGATCTTCAAAACCTCCTATTGTAGAGCAACTTCGTGCTGATAGCGTGTTGTAAACTAAGTTGTGAGCCAACTAGAACTTAAGTTGGACTTGCTGGAGACTTAAGCATAAAAGGCATAAACTAAGAACTACTAGAACAAGTAGAGAAGATGAGACAAGAGAGAAGAGAGCTAGAGATGAGAATGTGGAGATTTTATTCATACATTGGTGTGTTCTTTACAAGTGAAGGAACTCCCTTATATAGACCCTTAGTCATGATGAGCATATGTACTTGCACAAAGTGTGCAAGTTACACCAAAGTCTCATGTCATACAAGATCACAAGTTACATGACAATATATAGACAAGTGATTATATATTGGAGTTGAATACAAGTTATGTAGAGTGTACAAGTTACATTCAATGTAGAAGTCATACTTGATGTTACAATTCAATGTGAGAGTCATGCTTGACAATGTGATCATTCATAAGCTTGGTTAAAGGGTCATCCAATTTACAACACAAATTTGGATTTTTCTTTTTTCAAAAATATGAGGATTGAATATATTTTAAAACAATAAATAACATAAATATATAAATATCTATTTTTTGTTTTTCAAAAATATGGGGGAATGTTTATATATCTAAAATAATAAATAACACAAATATATAAATATCTTAAAATAGAAAAATAGAAAAATTGAGAAAATCCTAAAAATGAAATGGTGGAATGAGAGAGCATGTGAAACTTTCTCTCTCCTTCAACTTATATATCTATATATATATTGATTTTAAGAAAAAACACTAGAATGACAACATGTATGTGATATGGGAAGTCATATTGGCTCACATGAGGCCTCAACCTGCATGTTATACTGAGATCTGTATTTGCTCGCATCTTAAGGTACGCATGAACGGCTCAAATGCCCGATGTGACTTAGGTGTAACATACTCGTCATTCTGCATTTCTCATGATTTTAATGCCTTACAACTTACTATATATGGGTGTTTAAGGGTGTTTTTGCTTAACTTACCCCGGTACAACTTTTTTTTACTTTTGTTGAAGAGGTTTTAGCTCCACTTTTTTCACTTAAATGATTTTAGTACCATATGTCAAAATTTTCTAAAAAGAAAAGGAGCGATTAAATGAACTTCGGTTTTGCTTAATATACCCCAATATAATTTCTCATGCCATTCCAATTTTACCCCTATTTGAAATGACTATATTGCCCTTCATATAAGGCTTTTACTCATTCATACTCTACCTCCAAAACCTAAAACCACACCCCTTACCTCACATCTCTCTCGATTGGACTCTCACCACCGCCTAAATCTGATGATTCTCCAGCCAAATCACATCTAAAATCATTCTTTTCGGCCTTTTACACTATTTTATCGATCGATTTAAGTTTTCTTGATTTTCTTTTTTGTCTTTTTGTTGTGTTGTTGTTGGTGGTAGTGATTAGAGCTTCGATTTTAAGCTTCAATCTCGGTTTTTTCAAGTGGAAATGTAGATGGATTCGAAAAGAGTATGCCATTTATAACAAAACACCAAATCTTCTTTGTTTGAATTTTCTCGGTAATTTTTTTCTTTGTTCTTTCACCCGAGGGTATCGATTACACAACATTGAGGTTTAGACCATGTGTAAATAAAACTCACGAGTGACACTTCTTCACTTTCAGGGCACCGGCGAGACTAAATATGACCTAATACAAGTGCTTTAAATAACCCAAAAAAGGAAAGGATTGAGGGGTGAGGGTAGGGTGTCAATTTTTTGTCCGGCCCGCTGGCCCGATTTTGTCCAGCCCGAAAAAAAAAAAGGTTTGGACAATACTTTTCTAAATCGGGGTCGAGTCTGGCCAAAGCTTTGATGTCCGAATTAAAATTCAGGTTGAGTTTTGACAAGTACATATAAGTCCGGACCCGACCCGAATTTCGAAAGATATCCCTTTTTTTAGAATATTCTTTTTATACATTACATGATTATTCACAAAAACAATTATAGAAATGTAATGGCCCATTTTCCAAATGGACCGCGACGGGGGCCGATGCGGGCCCACAACCTGGCCTACCAGCACCAGTTGTGTCCCAAATGTCATCTCATCCACCATTTAATCATTATTAACCTCAATTTACAACAATTTACTGTTTAAATTATTATTGAACTCAAGTCATCTGCTAAGATCATTTCAAATCCTTAATGAATCATAACAGAAGTCTTTTAACATGACAAACATATATATATATATATATATATATATATATATATATATATATAACATTCAAGTCATGCAATTAACTCTTATACCTAGAGTAAAAAACCCATATGACATCATATATCAGATATAAACCTCAAAGAGCTCAAAATATCAGTGTGTATTATTTCTCAAAATCCCAAATCCCCAATATAAAACAATATATATATACACAAACGTACAAGCCTAGCTATATGTCTCTGAATCACAAATATTCCAGTAGCTTGCCTTTGCCACGGCTCGTACTAGGATTTGCACTCAAGCCATCACAAAAAGGCAGATGACGAGTCCAGAGTGAGTATTCCCAAGGAAATTAAGTGAGTAATACAGGAAGAAAATACTGGAATTTAAACAAAACTATTAAATAAACATGCGGATATTAAGTGTGTGTTCCTATTGCCATTTATAGTTTATTTTTAGTCATTTGGATGTGTTTTTAGTCACTTAACAAAAATAATGTCAAAACAGCAGAATCTAGCGCGCTGGGTCTGGGAATTAGCGGACTGATTCCTAGGCAGTTATACGTTCTTCATCAAGAAGAACATTAGCGCGCTAATCGCGTTTTAGACAGTAAAACTGCTGAAAATTCTGGGTTTTTAACAACCCCACCAAACCAACAACAACCACAACACCAGCAACATAACTTCAAAGCATGACAAACCCCATCAAAACAGCAACCCAACAATCACCAAACAATCACCAACACCTCTAAAATTAAGATCAAAAGATAGAGAAAGTTGAGTTGTATGTGATTCTCACCTTGCTTTTGATGTTTTCACCCCTCCAAGCTCCTTGAATCACCAAGTTTGACCACTCAAACCCTTGTTTCCTTGTCTCAAATCTCGGATGGAAGGATAAAAGAGAGAAGAATGTGGTGGAAAATGAGGGTCAAACTTGACTTTTATAGTCAAATGACATCTCATCTCACATGTGCATCTCAAGGCAATCCAAAGCTCCTCATTTGTTCCACTTCCAACTTCTAATTACTCCAATCGTGACACTGATGGCACACTCACCCTTGTATTTAACTCAAAAAGTGACATTTCGGATGTTCCAATGCCTGGTTTCTCGTCCCGAACCGCGCCAAACGCGTACTACCATGTCCCTAACCACCAAATATATATTTCATATTATTATTGAACCCATTTTATTCATTTTATATGTGTATTATTTTCTCCAGGACTACTGTTAAGTCGGTTAAACTACCCGGTACCCTCATCGACACGCATATCGATGCGAATACTTAACACACAATCTCGCACGTCAAATGTTATTTAATCACACACATTGCGATGTCATTTACTATACTTCAATACAAACATCGCAAATTAAACAATTCAATACACAAAATAAATATTTACCTAGCTCCAAACGCGCACAAGCCTAACTGCGGGTCCCACAAGCATATGAGTTGTCAGCCACGTCTGCAACCACGTCATTAATAACGGCGAATTAAATCTAGGTTGTTACAATTCTTCCCAACTAGGTGAAATTTCGTCCCGAAATTTAAATTAAACTTAAATACTTACCAGCAAATAAGTGGGGATACCGTCGTCGCATAGTAGACTCAAGCTCCCAGGTGAGTCCCTCGGTCCCGTGATGCTGCCATCTGACCAAAACTTTCGGGATCTCCTTATTCCTCAAAATCAAAGTCCTCTTATCCTTAATTTCGACAGGCTGTTCCTCGTATGACACGTCAGGTCGCACCTCAATCCGACGTATATCAACCATAGGCCTCGGTCCCGACTTAGCCAGCCTCAACATGGAAATGTGAAACACTGGATGTACCCCTGCCAACCGTCGTGGCAACTCCA
Source organism: Stephania cephalantha (assembly GCA_039657325.1). Classification (NCBI taxonomy): domain Eukaryota; kingdom Viridiplantae; phylum Streptophyta; class Magnoliopsida; order Ranunculales; family Menispermaceae; genus Stephania; species Stephania cephalantha. The sequence goes on from CM077573.1 coordinate 48,848,743, forward strand.
GACAGTATGCCACTTTGCCAACACGTTCCTCAACTCTGAACGGCCCGATGAACCTTGGTGCTAGTTTCCCCTTAATGTCAAACCTCTTATGACCCTTCTAGGGCGAAACCGTCAAATACACCAAGTCCCCACCCTCGTAGCTGAAACCCTCAAGGTACTTATCCGTATACTTTTTCTGCCTATCCTGACCCGCCTGAAGTCACTGTCTGATCTATCTTACCTTCTCAGTATGGTCAACAAGAACCTCAGGTCCTATATCCGTTGTATCCTCCGGTGTCACCCAACATGCTAGTGACCTGCAGGGCCTACCATAAAATGCATCAAATGGTGGCATTCCGATACTCGCCTGATAGCTATTGTTGTAGGCAAACTCACACAAAGGCAGATAATCTTCCCACGATCCACCAAACTGTAGTATACACGTCATGAGCATATCCTCAAGAATCTGAATCAATCGCTCCGATCGCCGTCGCTCGAGGATAGTACTGTGATGCTAAAGCGTAAACGATTGCCAAAGCGCTTCCTCGCATACTCTCCTATAGTCTCGATGTAATCTGTCAGAAACAATGGAGACTGGTACATCGTGCAATCATACAATCTATGTCTCGAAGATAATACTCAGCTGTGTAACAGAATATCTCATGGAGATCGGTATAAAATGTGATAACTTTGTCAACCTGTCGATAACCACCCAATTTGCATCGTGTCTTCTCGTCGTCTGAGGTAGGCTATTGACGAAGTCTATAGTCACGTGTTCCCACTTCCACTGAGGAATGCACAACGGCTGTAGCAACCCAATTGGTCTCCTGTGCTCAGCCTTCACCTGCTGGCATATATGACAACTCTGAACATATCTACCCACGTCAGCCTTCATCCCTAGCCACCAAAACAATCTCCGCAGATCTTGATACATCTTGGTCCAACCAGGATGAACTGTATATCGCGACCGATGTGCATCCTCGAAAATGATGTCCCTAAGCTTCGATACCCATGGTATCCATAATCGACCCATGTGTCTCAAGCACCCGTCTGACCCCTCAGACCACTCGGTACACCCCAGATCCTGAGTCATACCACTGATCCGCAAATATCGGTCATTAGCTCTTTGCAACTCAGCAACCCGCTCTAGAGACACCGTATGAACTCGCATCTGACAGCAAATCTGTAACTCGGCAATAACCTCTGTCAAACACAACACCGATGTTGCCTCAAGCACCCCGTGCTCATGTGTCATATGTCGCAATATTATTTGGCTCTCGATGCCGCTCCTGCTCAGCGCATCAGCTACAACATTCGCCTTACCTGATGATACTCAATAACGAAGTCATAGTCCTTCAGTAACTCGAGCCATCGCCGTTGTTGCATGTTCAACTCCCTCTGAGTGAACATGTACCTCAAACTATGGTGGTCTATGTATAACACGAACTTCTCACCATACAGGTAGTGCCTCCAAGCCTTTGGTGCAAACACGACCGCCGCAAGCTCCAAGTCTTGCACTGGATAGTTTACCTCGTGAGGTCTCAACCGTTGAGATAAATAGGCCACTGGGTGTCCATCCTGCATCAACACGCCTCCCAACCCAGTGCCTGATGCATCAGTATAAACTGCAAAACCTTTCCTTGCCACCAGTAATGCCAACACTGGTGCAGAAATCAACTTCCTCTTCAGCTCTCAGAAATCATCCTCACACTCCTGCGACCATTCAAATCTAACATCCTTCTTAGTCAGTCTTGTCAATGGCGCTGCAATCATAGAGAAATCATGTACAAAACGCCTGTAATATCCTGCTAAACCCAGGGAACTCCGGATGTCAGATACAGACTCAGTGTCTTCCAGTCAATAATCGCCCAAATCTTGTCACCATCAACAAATATGCCCTGATCACTGATGACATGGCTTAAGAACTTCACCCCACTCAGCCAAAATGAACACTTGCTGAATTTGGCATAAAGTTTGTGCTCTCTCAGTGTCGTCAACTCATCTCTGAGATGCCTATCGTGCTCCACACAAGTCTTAATGTAAATCAGGATGCCATAGATAAAAACATTGACGTATCGATCAAGGAATGGCCTCAGCACCCTGTGCATCAAATCCATGAAGATCGTTGGTGCGTTCGTAAGTCAGAACGACATGACTGTAAACTCAAATAGTACGTATCGTGTACTAAACGCGTCTTCTCCACATCTTCCTCGAATCCTCAATCGATGGTATCCCGATCGTAAGTCGATCTTCGTAGTGAAGAACTTGGCCCCAACCAATTGATCAAATAAGTCATCAATCCTCGAAAATGGGTAACGATTCGAATCGTCACTTGATTCAGCTTCTGGTAGTCCACACACATACGCATCGAGCCGTCCTTCTTCTTCACAAAAAGAACTGGAGCTCCCCAAGGTGACATGTTAGGGTGAATGAAACCCTTTTGCAATAAGTCCTCTAACTGGGTCCTCAACTCATCATGCTCTGATGTTGACATCCTATATGGGCTGCTGTAGATTGGTTGAGTCCCTGGAATCAGCTCAATGATAAACTCAACAGCTCAGTGGTGGCAATCCCGATAAATCATCAGGGAACACGTCTGGAAACTCGCAGACAATAGGAACATCCTCAACCTTAAGCACCGTCTTACATTCCGGCTCAACCATAGATACGTACGCCTCCATTTCCTGCGACGTAGCTAGTCTGGCCCGAGTGATAGGTAATGCAGACGCAACTCGGTAAATGTAAACCTTGGAATTCCCTCAATGTCAAACATCACAGTCTTGCTGAAACAGTTGATCTGTGTGTGATAAGATGATAACCAATTCATCCCGAACATCGCGTCGAACTCCAAGTACTCCAGCACTCTCAAATCAGCCGATAGCTGATGTCCCTCAATCTCTACTACACAATTTCAGAATATCCGGTTAGGGTAGATCTTATCCCCAACTGCCGTGTTGAGAACAAGATGTGTATCTAAGGTCTGTGCAGGTAACCCTAACTCTCCTACCATGCGTCCAGAAATAAACGACAATGTACTACCAGAATCCATCATAATATGCATATGAATACCACAAACAGATAACGTATCATCAATAAACTGTTTGGTCGCCTCTCTGTCCAACTGCGCGACCCCAAAAACTCCGGTCTGGGCCTTATCTCTGGCTTGCTCCGTCTGTGGTGGTAGTGGTGTTGGTCTGGTACAATCTGCCATAATATGCCCCACCTGACTGCATTGGTAACAAGTACGAGTCTCTGATCTGCCAGAACTCCTATAACTATGTGTCTGACTGTAACGACCCATTTTCCAAATGGACCGCCACGGGGGCCGATGCGCGCCGACAACTTGGCCTACCAGCGCCAGGTGTGTCCCACATGCTAACTCATCCACCATTTAACCATGATTAACCTCAAAGTACAACGATTTATTGTTTAAATTGTTACTAAACTCAAGTCATCTGCTAAGATCATTTTTAAACCCAAATTAATCACAACGGAAGTCTTTTAACATGACAATCATCATATAAACATTACAAGTCATGCAATTAACTCTGATGCTTAGTGTGGAAAACCCGCATAGCCTCATAGATCAAAAATGTACCTCAATGTAACAAAATATCACAATATAGAGTTCTATTGGATCACTCACAATTCCAAATCCCAAAATAGAACAAAATATGTATATACAAACGTACAAGCCTGGCTAAACGTCTCTGTATTCCGGTAGCTTGCCCTTGCCCTGGCTCGTACTAAGATCTGCACTCAAGCCATCACAAAAAGAAAGATGACGAGTCCAGAGTGAGTATTCCCAATGAAATTAAGTGAGCAATAGGGAAAGTAAATACTGGAATTTAAAACAAAACTATTAAATAAACATGCGGAAATAAAAACAGGCAACTGTGCTCATCGCATGCATATGTAATAGTGAAAGCTCAAAGTGTATGTTCCTAGCCCCGGGGTCAGACTAGCGCCACACTTCGGACTCTCAACATACTAATGCCGACGAGTAGCACTTAAGCAAGGCTAGTATTTGGATCCGCTAAGTGATCGGCGTGGAACCTACGACGCACCCACACGTGCCCGTCACAACTCTCGGGTAGCCCTATTCACCGAGATGACACACGTGTTATGGCTCAGTGGACGTACACATAGAAATGGCACGGAGGGAGAGCCTCAACGTCCGTCCATTACAACACACCATGAATAGAGTAATGAAAGACATAATAAGAATTCAAAAGCAAAATAAAGTAACGCTCAAGAAACTTCAGTTGGGATACTACACACCTCACACCACACTCTGTGCCCTGTCACTAACCCCCGGTCCGACTTTGCCTAGTCCCCAATATCCCGAATTTCAGCTCGTAATGACCTAGTTCCATTTATAGTGGATATTTAGTCTTTTAGATGTGTTTTAAGTCACTTAATACAAATTATGTCAAAACAGTCGAATCTAGTGCGCTAGGTTAGGGAATTAACGCGCTAGATTCCCATACAGTTATATGTTCTTCGCCCAACAGAACATTAGCGCGCTAATTTCTGGCCTAGCGCGCTAATTGTAATCTAGCACGCTAGATGATGTCATTAGCGCGCTAATCTCGTTCTGGACAGTAAACAACTACAAATTTCTGGGTTTTTAAACAACCCAACAACAACCATAACACCAACAACACAACTTTAGAACACTAGAAACTCATCATAACAACAACCCAACATCCACCAAATCTGCACTAACACCTCTCAAATTATAATCAAAAGATAGGAAGTGGAGGTTTATGTGAGTCTCACCTTGCTTTTGGTGTTTCACCCCTCCAAGCTCCTTGAATCTCCAAGAAAAATCACCATGTTCCTTCACTGAAATTCTCGGATAGGAAAATGAGGAGAGAGAAAAGGTGGTGGTTTTGAAGTCAAATTTGACTTATATAGGTGACTTTGCATCACCACTCACTTACACATCTCAAGGCAATCAAATGGACCTTATCTGCTACATTTACAACCTCTTATGACTCCAATTGGGACACCTTTGGCACACTCACCCTTGTATTTAACTCAAAAAGTGGCATTTCGGGTGTTCCGACGCTCGGTTCCGCTTCCCAAACCGCGACATACGCGTACCACCATGTCCCTAACCACCACATATACATTCCATATTCATTATTTAACCAATTTTATTTATTTTATGTGTGTATTATTTCTCTCAGCCTAGTGTTCAGTCGGTTAGACTACCCGGTACCCGCGTCGACACGCATATCGAGGCGACTACTTAACACACGGTCTCGCACGTCAAATGTGCTATAATAACACACATTGCAATGTCATGTACACTATTTCAATATAAACATCACAATTTAAACAAGTCAGCACACAAAAATAACCATTTACCTAGCTCCAGGCGCGCGCAAGCCTAATTACGGGTCCTACGAGCGTCTGAGCTGTCAGCCACGTCTGCAACCACGTCAGAAATAATGGCGAATTATATTCAGGCCGTTACACTGACTCTGGCCTCGACTCTAGCCTCTCGGTCCTCTATCATGCCTTTGCGTTGTCTAGGCTGATCAACTGGTGCAAAAACCGTAGAATATGCCAACTGTTGATCATCACGTCTATCCCTGTCCCCTCTGCGACCCTTATCTGACTACCAATCACCTCGGCGAGGTCGCTGGCCCTGTCTCTGCCGATCCTGGTCTCTCATCTGTCTCTTCGATCTCTTATCAGACCGAGAACTCGAAGGCGTGTCGACTTTTCGACCGACCCTGCGGCGCGCTGAATTACTAATCGATCGGCCTCTCGAACTGGTATTTCTCGTGTGCAAGGGACATGTCGTAAATCTCAGCCAATGTACGAGCTCTATAAGATACCATTGTGTTCGCAATCCTCTCATCTAGACCTCAGACAAAGTAACATATCTGCAGCCGATCGGTACCAACTATGTCCATGGAGTACGACAGTAGATATCGGTACCTCTCCATGTATACGGTGATCGACATATCACCCTGCACCAGGGACAAAAACTCCTCCCTTAAGCGAACCCTGACCTCCATCGGTATATACTCATCCATAAACAACGTACGGAACTCGCCCAAGTAGTAACGACATGATGAGTCGCACTGTAGGTAGTCCACCATATCGCAGCATCGGCTCTCAAGCAAAAACTCAATAACCTCGACCGATCAATCTCCTCGACTCGAAGCAAGTCGTGTAGCCCTCATGTGATAACAGCCACCTCCCGGCTACCTCTGGATCTCCGGCTCCATAAAAATATCATGGACAGAACTTAAGAAAATCCCTCATCTTCTTAGCCTCTAATGTCATCTGGCTCCCAAAAGTCGATGCCACTGCTGGCTGCTCGGTAGTAGCAGGTGTAAGCACCACTGTAGCCTCCACTGGTACTGTTGTTGGCGTATCCCTCTCTGCCAATGTCTCGGATACTGTCGCATGCACTTGAACCTTGGTTGAATTAGTAGCTACGACTATCTAAATAGTCGTCATCAGTGCAGCCAAAACAGTAGTCGGAGATGTCGTAGTCTCCTGAGCATCCCGAGCTCTCATCATTTCTATCAGCATCGCGAACCTATCATCTATAATCTGCACTAATGACTCCAACGTCAAAGTCGGTCTCGTCGGATCACTAGTATCTTCGACCTCAGGCTGAGTAATATCAGAAGGTTGTCTGTCTATCGGTATCTGCATCTAAGAACGTACATCCAATCAGCATCACTACCAATATACGTATAACGTATATATATAATACAACCAAAACATAACACATATATCCCCTGATTTCTACCCGTCTCACCTCTCTTCCCAACTAGGACTCTGAGCAAGTCCTTTGGGTCTCCACATCTAAAGTTTATTCATCAAGTTTATCCTCAAATTATACCACAAATGTAACCGTATCAGAGTTAATTTCTGATTCCTCGAGGTTCACTAACCTTGCTCTTATACAAAAACGTAACAGCCCATTTTTCAAATGGATCGCCACGGGGGCTGATGCGGGTCCACAACCTAGCCTACCAGCGCCAGTTGTGTCCCACATGCCATCGCATCCACCATTTAATCATTATTAACCTCAATTTACAACAATTTAGCGTTTAAATTGTTACTGAACTCAAGTCATCTGCTAAGATCATTTCAAATCCTTAATGAATCACAGCAAAATTCTTTTAACATGACAAACATATATATAACATTCAAGTCATGCAATTAACTCTGATACCTAGTGTGGAAAACCTATATAACATCATACGCAGCAGAAATTACAAAACAATTTTGACAAAAACCTCAACAGGATCCGAATCTAATTCCAATAAAAACTTTTAAACCATGAAAACTTAATCATACCTCGGTCGCAATATACCTTTCTGAAGGTTGATCGATCTCTAAGGCGCCGCTAACGACGAACGCCTCTACCGTAGTCCACACACAAACGGGCCGAGATTCAAAGTGCTAGCTTCGAGAGAATACCAAACCTTTTTGTTTCCCTCCAAAACAATCCGAGCATACCGAGAAAACCCTAATTCATTTCTAAAATGAAAATAGAGTTTCGGCCCTTAATCTTTCCTTATCTGTGTGTTCTAACTTAAAACGTCTATTTATACAACCCTTGTATATAGACGGGTACCCCTACTTAAAGAAGTATAAGTGTAATACACCACAAGGACGTTTATGTCATGAATTTTATCATATAAAATTCATTTTTCTAAGCCATCTTAAAATCTCGCAAAATCATTCTTAGTGTGCGACCCAATAGGCTCATACAACGTTGGCAGTGTACCAAAACACATTTTGGTATACAAGTCATAAGCGACCTCTAGCAAGACATTATGACTACCCAAGTTGTACGAATATCAAATCGATACAACCTAATCAATAGTGTATATAACATCCTTTTGTTACACGATATCCTTTTGATCAAACATAAGGCATGGAATTGTCATCCAACATGTTCAATCGTACTAGTCTCGATCTCTAGGTAGACTGAAAACATCCAAGTGACATTGATCAATATCAATTCACTTAGACTAGGCCTTTTAACGATCTAACACATCGAGGGATCCCTTTGGATATCTCTCTTTATATGAGAGGGACAAATTCTATCTCGATTACACAACTTCATCACATTGCTCACACAAGTAACCAATCACAACCTTTATAATCGTCCGCTTAAAGACAACGTTTGATTGTGTCAAATCAATGTGTTCCTAATGTCGAAGTCTCTCTGGTAATCTCAAGTCGGATGTGAGAAAAATATACATATCATGAGAAACAACTATGACTTAATACATGTGATGTTCTCATATGGTCGGATCCAAAAGACTTTGTTCCCTAACAAGTACTCGTGATCTTGATTCGTATCCCTATACGTATAGTCATCATATGATCATCAATCAAGACTCACACTAGTCTTAATTCATTATAGTTCCCAGTATAATGATCAACTAGGGACATTTATGATATTTCTGTAAATACCCATGGATCTTATTATAATGTAAACATGCAAATTAATTATAATAAACAGCAAATGAAATCCTCTATTTTATTAACTAAAAGTATTCATAAAGACAGTTAATGGATTGATCTAGGGCACATGCCCCATCAATATAAACATCAATGAGCTCAAATATTAGTGTATATTGTTTCTCACATTCCCAAATCCCCAATATAAAACAAAATATATATATTCAAACATACAAGCCTGGCTATATGTCTCTGAATCACAAATATTATGGTAGCTTGCCTTTGCCACGGCTCGTACTAGGATCTACACTCAAGCCATCACAAAAAGGCAGATGACGAGTCCAGAGTGAGTATTCCCAAGAAAATTAAGTGAGTAATACAGGAAGAAAATACTGGAATTTAAACAAAACTATTAAATAAACATGCGGAAATAAAAATAGGCAACTCTGCTCATCGCATGCATACGTAATAGTGAAAGCTCAAAGTGTGTGTTCCTAGCGCCTAGGGTCAGACTAGCGCCATACTTCGGACTCCCAACTGACTACTGCCGGCGAGTAGCACTCAAGCAAGGCCAGTATCTGGATCCCCTAGGTGCTCGACATGGAACCTACGACGCACCCACACGTGCCCGACATGACTCTCGGGTTGACCTATTCACCGAAATGGCACACGTGTTATGGCCTAGTAGACGTACACACAGAAATAACACGGAGGGAAAGCTTCAACGTCCGTCCATTATAACACACTAAGAATAGAGTAATGAAAGACATAATATGAATTCAAAAGCAAAATAAAGTACTGCTCAAGAAATTTCAGTTGGGATACTACACACCTCAAACCGCACTCCGTGTCCCGTCAATAACCCCCGGTCCGGCTCCGCCTAGTCCCAGATATCTCAAATTACCGCGCGAAATGACCTATTGCCATTTATAGTTTATTTTTAGTCATTTGGATGTGTATTTAATCACTTAACAAAAATAATGTCAAAACAGCAGAATCTAGCGTGCTGGGTCTGGGAATTAGCGAACTGATTCATAGGCAGTTATATGTTCTTCATCAGGAAGAACATTAGCGCGCTAATCGCGTTTTAGACAAACCGCTGAAAATTCTGAGTTTTTAACAACCCCACCAAACCAACAACAACCACAACACCAACAACAGAACTTCAAAGAACGATAAACCCTATCAAAACAACAACCCACAACCACCAAACAATCACCAACACCTCTAAAATTAAGATTAAAAGATAGAGAAAGTTGAGGCGTATGTGATTATCACCTTGCTTTTGATGTTTTCACCCCTCCAAGCTCCTTGAATCACCAAGTCTGATCACTCGAACTTTGTTTCCTTGTCTCAAATCTCGGATGCAAGGATAAGAGAGAGAAAAGGTGGTGGAAAATGAAAGTCAAACTTGACTTTTATAGTCTAATGACATCTCCTCTCACATGTGCATCTCAAGGCAATCCAAAGCTCCTCATTTGTTCCATTTCCAACCTCTAATGACTCCAATTGTGACACTGTAACGGCCCCCTTTAATTAATCTCAATTAACTAATAAATTACTGATTAGAACCCTAAGCTCAGACCCACGTGGACGTCGCGAAAAAGTCTAGGGCACACATAATGAGGTAAATTGGTTATTTTTGTGTGGCGCGTGTTTATTTATTTTATTATTATGTAATAATTCGCGTCGCGTTAGTTAAAAAAATTACACTTAGTCGCGTTGTGCGCGTGTAGTGACGAGAGTATACGACGTCGCGGTGCGTGTAACGCGAGTGTATGGGGTAGGATTTGTTGTCACATCACATATCACATCAATCAAACAAATCGCACCCATACTCACTTTCTCTCTCCTCTCCAAATCAAACAAAAAAAATATCTTTCTCTCCACTCTCCTTCTCTCTACTCGAGCTCTCCCTCTCTCCTCTCATTTTCATTTTTTTCCTCCAATAAAAGCTCTCAATCTCCATTAATCTCACCCTCACCAAGCTCTCCATCACTCCCTCGAATCGGACTCACATTTCTCGCGGTGTTCTCTTCTCTCGGTGGTGCTCGCGACGATCTTCGAATCGAGGTGAGTGTGTTGATTTCTAAAGTTTTGGTGAAGAAATCAGAATTTTAATGGTGATGGTGTTGTTGGGTTGTTGGTGTTGATGTTGTGATTGTTGTTGTAAATGTTGTTGTTGATGTTGTTTGAGATAAAGACATGGGCAGCCAGCGGGCCTAGTTGCCCAGGCCCATGTATAGGGATGGGGCCGCCCAAACCTAGTGGTGGGTCAGGCCGACCCGGCCCGAACCCAGGCGGGTCGGGCCGATCCGACCCGGACCCGGAACAGGACCGGGACCGGGTGGCCCGGCTAGGCTAAACGGAGCCCAAACGAACCGGGCTCAGTTCGGGCCCAACCCACCCCAAATTAATTTTAATTAATTACAAATTATAAAAAATTAATTAAATACATTTTTAAATCAAATAAATATTATAAGATTATGAAAAATAGCTAGAAAATTATGAAAAAAATCTAGAAAAATCATAAAAATATAATAAAATGGGAAAAATATAGAAAAGTAGTTTTCGATACTTTTTGGGGCATCGGCACCCCAGTATAACTCGAAAAGTGTGCCGAAACTAAACTTTTTGAAAATAAAAAAAAATTCAAATTTTTGTCCTACATTATAAATCCATTTAACGTAACTCTAAAATAACAAAAGTGGTATAATTAGACACCAGGGACTTATGAGACTATAGTCGGGTGTCGAGCGTGCATCTCGAGGCGTGAGCATGACATTTTGGAGAGATATTTGCGATTGTTTGAGGTAAGTAAACCGACGAGAAAGTCAGTTTAGAATTTACTTATTTTTCTTGTAAATTATTTATTTCACATTACTTTTCGCCAGTTTAGCTTGCATGTTTACTCTATTCCCGCGTGTGTCTATGTATGGTCGAAGGGACGGTGTGACCCCTTTCCGCTCTCTCGTTGATGATGATCTGATTGTTGCTACGGTGTTGGTTATACCTTAAACTACGCGTGAGATTTCTCTCAGCGAGTCGATGATCTCGAGAGCGAGTTGACATGAGGCTCATCACCGTCACAGATTTCCTCTCATTTGAGGCGTTGGGCCGAAGTCTACCATCAGACCAACAGAGTTCCTCATTTCGACCGTGAAGAGGGGGTGTGGATTTCCTCACCTCCACGGCCTTCTCGATTTAGTATTTACGTCCCAGGGCTTGACAACTATACACTACACTCGTATTCCATGTTCTTGATTATCTCACGACTTATATTCATGTTTTACATTCCTGTTCATTTACTTTATATGCATGAATTGTAGCCGTTTTCTTGGATTTCTTGTGAATACTAACTGAATTTATCTGTGATTTACTCACTGGAACTTGTCATTGTTTGTTGGTGGCAAGTTGCAGATCATACGACGAGCCGGGGGAAGGCGGTGTTTGGCAACTACCTCTAATCTGGAGTGCCTCCACTAGCTTACTCGTAGGCGTTTGTATTTATATATATATACATTTTTTTGGGGATCATTTTGGGAGACTTATTACCTGATACATGTATATTGACACTTGTTATACCTTTTGTCGTCTTTATTGATATACATGATATTTTTTTGCCGAGTTTCCACTCTATAGGTTGTTAATTAATGCAAGACTCGTTTATATTATTGATTTACATATTATTAAGACTTCCGCTACTAAAAAACAACTTAAAAAGAATCAAAATAAACAAATTAAGTGGTAAAACTATTTGACTTAGTATATTTCGACAAAATAATCTTTTAAACGACGAAATTGACTAAGTCGGACTATAAGATGATTAGTTTGCGGGTCGTCGTGGACATGTGTGCAAGTGATGTGGCATGGCTTGGTGACGTGTCCGGCAACATGGCGATGACCAGTTTCTCGTCCCGAACCGCAGCATACGTGTATAACCATGTCCCTAACCACCAAATATATATTCCATATTATAATTTAACCCATTTTATTCATTTTATGTGTGTATTATTTTTCCCGGCCTAGTGTTAAGTCGGTTAAACTACCCGGTACCCGCTTCGACATGCATATCGAGGCGAATACTTAACACATAATCTCGCACGTCAAATGTAATTTAATCACACACATCGCGATGTCATTTACTCAATTTCAATATAAACATCGCAAATTAAACAATTCAGCACACAAAGTAACTATTTACCTAGCTCCAAGCGCGCACAAGCCTAACTGCGGGTCCCACGAGCGTCTAAGCTGTCAGCCACGTTTGCAACTACGTCATTAATAACGGCGAATTAAATTCTAGGCCGTTACAAGAAATAAGGAAACTATATTCATAGATTTTTTTAAACAAGTACATATATAGATTGTATAGAAATGTATTATTTTAGTTTCGACACTTTAGCTAAATTGCTTAAGACGACATTATGTGTTTTGTCTTTTACTAAAAAAACTTTATTATGTCTTGTAATTTAAAAGAATAAATACAACTTGGACATTACTTTTTAAAATTATGTCCGAAAATATTATATTACGAAGAATTTACAATGATATTTTTATTTAAAAAACCTTTTAAACATAAAATAAATTTTAAAAAATTCAGCAAATACGGACATTTGGACAACCCAGATTTAAAGTAAATTGGGTCTGAGCAAAGCAAACTTGTCCGAATTTATAATGGGGCCGAGTCTGGACAATACAAATGCTTGTTTATATCAAAGGTTGTCCGGACCCGAACCCGTCCGAACACGAAAAATTGATACCCTAGGTGAGGGTGAGCAAGGGTTTTTCGATAATTTTTGAAAAGGAGTGCAGTGGGGTAAGAATCGTAAGATGGCAAAACCCATCATTTGGTCCCTGAACTTTATGTTTTTTATGCTTTTGGTCCCTAAACTTTTATTACTACACATTTGGTCCTTGAACTTTCACAAAGATCTACATTTAGTCCTTCCACCATTTAAAGTGTTAAATTCCGGTAATGTGGGTAATAAAAGTAACGTGTGACTAGTCAAAAAGAGTAAAGTGGTTTATACTACTAAGCCGAACGACTCACATCGATCAATAAAAATCGAAAAAAAATAATTAATTTTCCCCCAAAAATGTAAAAACATCAAAGTTCAAGGACCAAAAGCATAAAACACTCAAAAATTCAGGGACCAAATATACATAAATAAAAGTTTATGGACCAAATTAACACTAATAAAAGTTCAAAGACTAAAAACATAAAAGTCTCAAAGTTCAATGACAAAAAAATGTGTGTTGCCTCGTAAGATCAACAAAAACCGGGTCGTTTAGCGTCTCCCAAAAGAAAAAGAAGAAGAAGCGGGGGGAGTAAGGGTGTTTCTATTTCTACTCCTGGTGCGTACCATATCACAATCCTTGTCAAACTAAACGATCCCTCTCAATCTCCAACTATACGATTCCATCATCCTATTTTCAATCCTATATTGTTAATGCTTTCGATTCTCTTCTCTTACACTCTTCGCTTTCTCATCTGCTGACCTGCTCTCCTTCGGTTCGGTGAGTTCAATCTCTTCTCTTTTTTTTGTTTCAATGTACGATCATTTTTTTATGTTTTAGGTTTTACATTCACAAGAATAATCGATTAGATGTTTATTTTGTTCCGCAAAGATGAAGACGATGACGACGACGATATGAACTGTGATGAGTGAATTTGCATGTGTGTGTTCATGATTTGTATTGGCTATGGTTTGTCCGTTGGAATCAACTGTAAATCATTTGATCAATGCGAATGCGATACTTGTTTTTTTAGGATTCGTGCCGCAGAGATGTTGATGTTGATGTTGATGTTGATGATGATGAACTGTGTTGAATGATGTTTGAGGTCTTGTTTGCGTGTCCATTATTTGTATTGGCTAGGGTTTGTAGGTCGGAACTGTGAGTTTGCGCTTCTTCGAATTTTGGTTGAAAGTATCGCAATGTAGTTAATTTTGGTTTGCATAATTGGTGTTGCCTATTGTGTTTTTGCATATATTGAAAAACATCCTGATTTTGTTGCGGTGTGATGTTTAGCATTCAGCCTTCATTAATTCTAGTTTCGGTTGTGATTTCCATAAAGAAAAGAAGAAAGGAGGACGATCGCAATGAAGCGCCGAGGATCTATAACATCTGATTCTTCAGATGAAAATGAGTATATATCTCTCTCCCTCTACCTCCTATGTGTTGTATATGCTGTTTATTTTGTTTGATTGTCTCCATGTTTGAATGGAGAATTATGTGAAAGACATGATTTTTTTTCCCAAAATGGGGTCCTCGGTTAGTTGACTCGTGATTCAGCGCATAACCAACTTCGCGCTACTTTTTGAATTAGATTTCTGGTCGATCCAAGAGTCCTTTTATGTTAATTTGCTTGTTTTTGTTTCTTTGGTAACAAATCATATCAGAAATTTTCAATTGGTCAGTTAATGAAAGTTTTCAGAATCTGATTGGTATTGTGTTTGGTATTGTAGTTGCCATCGCTTTGAAGCGAATAGGAAAAGAAGTGTAAGACCTGCAACAAGGGAAGAAGAAGCAAAGTTCCTTTTAGAATGTGCAAAGAGAGAACTCAATGATGAGAAATATGACAAGCTTAAGAAACTTTCGATTGGTTTTCTATTCGGGAGGTTTGATTAGCATTTTCTTCATCTTAAGCTGCAATTTTGTGTGAATTAGACACTTAAGGAATGCCATAAGAAAATTTCTTTTTCTATGTTGCAGAGTGAGTGCAGCCGATCTTATATCGCAGTCACTAGATCTTGTTCAGGGAGATAAATATTTGTTTGCGGGCTTTGATTACTTCTTTCACAAACGTCGTAAATCCGATCCCTCACTTGAGAATCGGCACAATGCGGACCCGATAATGATGTTAATGGTGAAGGTTGAGGGGAAGGAATTGATAGAAAAGATAAAGGCAAGTAAATACATCTTGTAGTCAAAGATTGTGTATGTAAGCTATTTATTCTTTCGGGTTGATTCAAGCTAATTAATTTTGCTTTGTACAGAAACAATTGGAAGGCGTTATTAGCAAAAGGAAACTATTGTTGAATGGCCTAAATTCGAATCCACTTGGTGTTGAAACCTTGAGAAAAGTATGTGGGAATACTTTCCTTATATTTGTTTCATTGCTTATTGACTTATGAGAGCTCTTTCTTACCTTAAAAGGAAACTTTTCTGCATACCCTTAAAAACATGTTCATTATTTTTCTTATTGCAGCTTAGAGTTATTTTTAATAACAATGAGGATATTTTGAAGCATGTTGACTGCTTCTCACAAAACCTTACCGCCTACTTGGAGCAACGAGAAGAGTCAAGAGAAACCTTACATAAAGATAGGAAGTCATTTGATCCTTCTTCACAGTCAGGGAACAAGGTAGTATTTACCATAGGGAAAAAAATAGGGGAATCTTATAGGTTGGTTTGCTCTTAAGCCTGTTTTAAGAAATAGTTCCACATGTACCCAATTTTCCATACCTTGATATTTTATCTGACAATTGTCTATCTTATTAATCCCACTGGTAGCCATCTAGTTTATAATGTGGGTGTATATACTAAGTCGCAATCCTGGTTCATTCTTCTTAAAACACTAGTCTATGATATTGTTTTTCCAGTTCTGCTATAATGATTTAGATATTTTAGAATAGACTAGATATCGATGAGTTGGTCCACGAAGTCCATGATTGTGTTTTTTTTTCCCATTTCTCATCAGTTCCATGTGCTTGGCTGCTCTCAAAAATATTGACTTATAAATGATTACTACACATGATCAATGTGATAAAAAAATTTCTTGAATTTGTGTGAAGATGGCATTTTAACTTTACACATGGATGTTGTTTTCAGGCGGAGAAGTTACTTGGAGATTCAAGGTTGATGAAGAAAGTTGGTAAGTATGGAAACGTTTGGCAGTCTTTACAATTTTTTTTTTTTATCGGAAATTTGGCGGTCTTTACAGTTTATCTCGTATGATTCTTATTAGAAAAAAGGACATTTATCCGGTATGAAGTTTGTTAATTGCTGTTTTTAATATAGCGTCGTACTTCTCTAGCAAAAGGACTTAGAGAATATTTGACTAGTCTCTTAAAGCATTTCAAGAGATTTTATGTCTTCTAATATGTCTCTTAATTTTGTCCTCTCTTGACCTGTAGGGTGTAGTAAAAGCACTCCAAGTAGCCCATCTACTGCAGAGCCTTGTTCTGTAGAAGGAACCGATGACGAAGAAAGCAATGAAATTTCAGAGCTTCACCGTTCTACCTAACCCGAGAATTTCCTCTGGATACTGCCTTCTTCCAGAGGCAATCCTCATCTATCACTTTTTGCTTTTCCTCCAGTAATTTATGATCTTCTTTGTTTCTTGTGTGCTTATGAGGCTTTGTGTTCAACAAATTTCAGGATCAAGTGCCAAAAAAGAAAACATTTCAGCATTTATGCTCACTTCTTTTCTACTAATTTTCAAGTACACTATTCTTAATCGGTTTATTTGTGTGTGTTGGTGGTATTTTAGAAAACTTGATGCGAAATAGAAGATGAATATAATACAATCGATCGACACTTAAGTTATACTCAATGTCCTGAAGACTATTGCGCCTCGCTATAGTGCTTGCGGTCTAATGACGATAGTCTCCCAAGATACAACGATCATACTAATGATTTTAGCACTCCAAATTATTAGTCTACGAACCAATATAATGATTCAACACTTTCTTACGCAAAACCATGAAAAGAGAATAAAACTTTGATTTTGACTCATTTTCTAACCTTCTAACTCTATTGTTTGTCTTATAAAAACAATCCATCTAGTGAATATATATATATATATATATAGACTTTAATGTGTCTATTAGGAAAGACACGTCTCTTAGTGAATATACACACCTTTTAGTATATCATGTCCCTCCACAATGTGTACCTCTCTATCGTTTCTTGCAGCGAAGGACTTAAGGTTGGTCGAAGGCATGCATGAGGGATGCAAATGGGGAGGGGAGGGGATGGGGACGCCATCTCCATCCCCATCCCCATCCCCATCCCCACTTAAGAATTCATTCATCATCCTCATACTCATCCCCACGCGGGGATGAACTTTCATCCCCATCCCCATCCCCGCCTAATCCCCGAGGGGATGGGGAATCCCCATGGGGAAAAAACTTTTCCCATTTTATTCCTCATTGAATATCCCCGCGGGGAAATATTTTTTCCTACTTAACTTTTTTCAAAAATTTATAAAAAGTATGGTACAGATACATATAATCACAATTGTTAAAAATTCTAATCGAATAAAGTATAACATATAAATATATTTGCAAACAATTCAAAACTAAACATATAATCATTTAAAAAAAACATATAATTAACCAAACAAGTTAAAATTATAAATCACTTTAGAGTTTGTTTATAACTAGTGTTTTTGGTTTTTTGGTGAAAGCTTTGTAATATTATATAAAATTGATATATACAATGTATATAAATGTATTTGATATATACAGGGATCTTCGCGGGGATCCCCATGAGTAATATCTGTTGAACTTTTGAGTTCAAATTTTGTATTGCCAAGTAACTAAACCTTTAGTCCTACATAGGAGAGAAAGGTTTAGTTTCTCGCTTAATATATGATCCAACATACTTCACTATTGTTTAAGTGACAAGTGGGTTGGAGTGAGTGGCCCATGGGGTTTCACTAGGTAAACACCCTATTTAAATAATCTTTGACAAGGGTCTTGGGCCTTTGGTTGGTTCAAGACTTAGTCATTCCTTAATCATAGTTTTTCATTTTCGTTTTTGAAAAGTTAAAAGAGCACCAACTGTTGCTCTTTTCGAATTAAGGAATTAATTAACTGTCAAATAGTGGTGCACTAATTAAATCACTAATTAGACAGTTAATTAAAATTGTCCACTATTTAGACAGTTAGACAATTCTTTATAAGAGAAGAGTCTATTGACATATGAAGATACTGATTTTCGAAATTAAAAATTTTATGTGATTTGTATTTTGAGAGAGTCGATTTTGCAGTTTTGAAGGTTCTTTGATTGGTGCTTTAACCAAAGAACGAACCAGTTGTATCTTGGGGACAGAACTCCTAGTTGAATTCAACATCGAGTTGGAGGAAGTTTTCTGTCTTATGACATTGCACTGCAAGCCTCTGGTACACTTTGTTTATTAATCATCTTAGTTGTTAAAATCAGCATGATTAATTGTTTGTTATCACAGTGTCATGTTTAGATTTATGTTTATATAGATTGTATGTTCCAACAATCCCTACGGGGATCCCCGCGAATATTACCAATGGGGATTCCCACGGGATCTCACGAATATATTTTTTTTCCCATCTCTGTACCCATACCCGCGTGGGTATGAGATTTTATCCTCATCCTCATTTAAATTCTCCATCCCCATCCTTGTTGCGGGGAATCCCTGTCGTTCGTGGGGATTCCCCGCCCCACTTGCATCCCTAGACCTACGGCTAAAGTAGCTATAAGAACTATCACAAAACCTTGGATCATAGCCATTGTTGTTTACGGATATAATCAACTGCAACTTAGCGTTTTCTTGAATCTTGATTGAGATAGAACACAATGTAGTAGTTATTGAATTGAATTTCGTTTTAAGCTGTGAAGAAAACAATCTCTTTTCGTTGGTTAATGAGTTTTCATTAATTCTAGAGCAAGACAATCGCTATCTGATTCTTCAGTAATAATGATTATCACCCTTTCTTTATCTACCTTATGACTATTTCTTTTGTGTTGATTGTCTGTATTTGAATGGAGAATTGAAGGGAACAAATCTTTTGCAGAATGGATATTCAACAATTCACCATGATCGGTTTGTTGAATCGCGATTCGGCACACCTAACTTAATTTTGCTTTCGTGTGCATATTAGATTTCTGGTCCTAGATTTAATTGATGGCAAGGTATGGCATAGGGACATTTTAAAGAACTGTTGAATTGTAATCATGTACCAAAACTTGACATAGCATGTACTGGATAGGAATATTTCACAACAGTTGAAATTAATGGGATCAAATGAAGATGTTTGGGATTTTATTTTATTTTTTTTAGTTTAGTCTCTCTAAATTTTGTCTTTTGACAAATAATGTCATATCCATCTAACTAGAGATGTGTTGGCCAGCTGTTTGAAATCTGATTGACAAATGTTGAATAGTTGATTTTATTAAGTCCGGTTGTGCAATTTTTTCCAATTTTTTGTCTTGATTAGTTTATTTGGGAATCTGAAAGGTCGCCGACACCTTAACCAATATTATTTTCTTTCCGTTTTTTAGGGAACCCGTCAACAAACCATATCTGATATTAGCGATTGCCATCCAGAAGGGATTTTTAGCTCCACTTTTTCGATTTATAAATGATTTTAAGAAAAACACTAGAATGACTTGTACGTCGTATTGAGTCACATCGGCCTACACGAGGCCTCAACCAGCATGTTATACTCTGACATTTGTATTTGCCCACATTCTATAGTGTGCATGGACGGCTTAAATGCCTGATAAAACTTTTGATGTAACATACTTGTTGTCATTCTAACATTTCTCATGATTTTAATGCCTTACAACTTACTTTTTGGATGCTTAAGGGTGTTTTTGCTTAGACCGCGGCTATTCGAACCCTGCATTTTGCTCCCTTTACCCCATTACTTCATTGTATCTCGTTTTTTAGTTTTTTTTACTACTTTTTTATAAATTATTTCAAAACTACCCCTCACCCTCAACGAATGTTTACCCCATCTCCTACCTTCATCCCAACACCTCTTAATCTTCTTCATTTCTCAATTTTAGCCATTGTAAAGCACTTGTACTAGGTCACCAAGTGTCTAATGAGTGTTTTTTTTCGTTGAATAAGGTCGGATGTGATTGTGTAGTGTCCAAGAAGTGAAGAAGTGAAGAAGTGTCGTATACGGAGTTCGGCCGACTTCGACCGATACCCTTAAAGAAGTAACGGCCGATACCCCTAAAGAGGTATCGAGCGACTCCGACCGATAATGCGAAGTGAACTCGATTCTAATTGGTCATAGAGGGATCCCGCCGAGACCTCTAAAGAGGTATCAGACACACATGGCCGACACCCGCATGTAACAAGAACGAACAAAAAAATATCAAAACTCCTAAACGATACATGATAATGACAAAAAATAGTGAGTTTTACTCGAGACCTGTACTCAACAAGAAAATCACAAACAATATATTGTTTAGGAGTTTCGTGTCGATATTGTTTGTGATTTTGTGTCGATATTGTTTGTGATTTTATCGAGACTTTGTACCCAAAATGCAAGATTTAACCTCAAAATCGAAGACCTGTACTCAACAACAAAATCACAAATAATATCGACACAAAAAAATAAAAAAAAAACTCCAAAAAACCTCGAAATCGACACTAAAAGGGGATGATGAATGCAACAATGGCGTCAAATCGATGTGGTTTTGCTTGGATTTTGTTGGATTTGGGTTGGTGGTGTAAATGCAATTTGAGAAAGGGGTGATTGGGGTATGCTTGAGTGGGATGAGTAAAGTATGAGTGAGTAAAAACTCATTTCAAAAGTGGGTAAAATGAGTAAAAAGTGGGGTCAGAATAGCCTGAGCCTTTTGCTTAACATACCTTGGTACTTTTTTTCTTTTTTTTCACTTTTTTCACTTTTTTGTTGAAGGGTTTTTTTTTTGGTATACTAAGGAAAGTTACTCGGCTATTTCCGCCGCTCAAAAGGAACGCCCATTGCATCAGCTAATAACAGATGTCCAATACTATATGGGGGTTTTGTGAGACTGTTTAAGGGGTTTTTAGCTCCATTTTTTATTTCACTTAAATGATTTTAGTACCTTATATCGAAACTTTCTAAATAGAAAGGGAGCGACTAAACCAACCCTCATTTTTGCTTAATGTACCTCAATATGGTTTTTTTTATGTCATTCCAATTTTGCCATTGTTCAAAATGATCATATTTCCCTCCATATAAAAGGGCATTTACCCATTCATACCCTACCTCCAAAACCTACAGCCACATACCTCCCCCTCCCATCTCTCTCGATCTGACCCTCACCACCGCCCAAATCTGACGCTTCTCCAACCAAATCACATCTAAATCCCTTTATTTTGGCCTTTTACACCATTTTATCGGTCGATTTAGGTTTTTTTGCTTTTCTTTTTTTGTCTATTTGTTGTGTTGTTGTTGGTGGTGGTGGTGATTAGAGCTTGGATATTAGGCTTCAATCTCGAATTTTTAAGGTGAAAACGTGGATGGATTCGAGAAGAGTATACCATTTACAACAAAAACATCCAATCTTCTTTTGTTTTGAATTTTTTGGGTAGCTTTTTATTCGTTCTTTCACCCCGGGAGTTTTGGTTACACAAGACCGAGGTTTCAATCCTATGTAACTGAAACCCATAGATGACACTTCTTCAATCCTAGGACACTGGAGAGACTAGATCCGACATTATTTGACAAAAAAAAAAAAAAAAAAAAAAAAAAAACTCTCGTACAACACTTCCGACTTATTTCAAGTGCTTTAAATAAAAAAAAAAAAAAAAAAAAACAAAGAAATGGAGAGGATCGAGTGGGTGATGGGTGAGCAAGGGTATTTCGAGGATTTTAGAAAAGAAAGTAATGGGGTAAGATCAACAAAAACTAGCTAGGGTCTATTTATATGCTCCCCCAAAAAAGGCAAAACATATTAACTAGCCCTCAAACTTTGAAGGTTTTTTAGATTTGATTCGTCAACTTTTATTTTGTTAATTTGAGCCCTACAACTTTGATTTTCATTAAGATTTGACCATTCTCACTCCTTTTTCGAGTTTAGCGAAGATGAAGAATGTGTGAGAATGGTCGAGTTCGAACTTAGGGTTTTTTGTTTTGTCTCTCGAATTATTATTATTTTTTGTTTCTATAAAATTGGAAAAAGGACGCATTACTTTTAACGTTGGGAGGACACAACCTCAACTAAAATCAAAGTTCAAGGGTTCAGGCAAATAAAAGTTGAGGGGCCAAATCTACAAAAAAAACCTCAAAGTTTGATGGTCACTGAACTTGTTTAATTGAATGGAAAAGGAAAATATTCCAAGGAAAATGACAAAATTTCATAGGAAAAATGACATTTCATGCATTTGATAACCAAAATTTTCTCGCGGAACATTTTCTCACAATTGCCAACTTTTCATATTAAGACCCATATATTTTTCCCATCTATTATGGTGGACAAATTGAGTTTTCTATTGAGAAAATTTGAGTTTTCATATTAAGACACATTAAACTTATATTTTAAATATGAGAATTAATATAATTTAGGGTGTGACTATTAGCCCCCCTCTACTCTATATCAGCCCCCTATTATTTCTATAGTATAAGTAACCACCAATAAATTAAAAAAAATATACTAAGTGCCCCCCCTAAACTTTCCATAATACCCTCAAGTTAATCCCCATATTACCATATATGTTCACATAACTTCACACCTATACTAATTGCCCCCCACTACCCCACCTCCATCAATAATCAATCCTACTTCATCTATGTCAATGAAATCAAGAAACATCACAAGCACCCATGAAATCCCACTTTAGTCTATTTTTGCTTCAATTGAAAAAAATTAGTCAAGTTGTTTACAAGGGTTTTCTCAAAATCACCAAACATGTACACAAAAGTAAATTAACCTCACAAAATCCTCAATTGCTCAAACTACAATAAACAACAAGATTGATAGGAGAGAACATCAGATTAAGAAGAACAAGAGAGGTAACACGACAGTGAGGTCTCGAAAGACATCGAGAGACACGAGAGAGGTTGACTTGACTTTGAAGGATTGGACCTCGATTAATCGGGCTGTTAGTTGACGAAGAAGGTTTGGGGACATGTTTTGATTCATTTTCTTCAGCTACTAGGACTCCATGGTGAGGTTAGGATTGAAAAAGACAAGAAGAATCAAGGATTGTGTGGCAACAAATTTATCTACGAACCGCCACCACACAGTGCAGCGGCATAGCACTAATGCCGCTGTCCTCTATGATAACGGTCACAAGTATAAGCCGCTGCCCTATATGGCAGTGGCATATACTTGTGGGCGCTGTGAACTCATTTTTAGGTAAAGGACTTATAAGTAATTTGAAGTGGGGGTTTTATTAAAAAAAAAAATTATTAACTTAATAGGAGGGCTGATATAAGGTAGAGGGGGCTAGTAGTCGCACCCTATATTTAATATACATGGTGAATTTTCAAATTTATTTCAAAACTTGTTGTTGGTAAATTTCAAAGGAAATTTTTTTTTTTATATGTGCAATACACATATATAGATATAGGAATTTATTTTTTTTTGAAAATTTACATAGCAAGGGTGTTTCTATTTCTTCTCCTGGTTCCTATCACAATCCTTGTCAAACTAGAACAATGCCTCTCAATCTCCAACTATACAATTCCAATTATTCCATCCTATTTTCCTCTATTGTTAATTCTTTCGATTCTCTTCTCTTACACTCTTCGCTTTCTCATCTGCTGACCTCCTCTCCTTCGGTTCGGTGAGTTCAATCTCTTCTCTTCTATTTGTTTCAATGTACGATCATTTTTTTTATGTTGTAGGTTTTACATTCACAAGAATAATCGATTAGATGTTTATTTTGTTCCGCAAAGATGAAGACGACGACGACGACGACGACGATATGAACTGTGTTGAGTGAATTTGCATGTGTGTGTTCATGATTTGTATTGGCTATGGTTTGTCCGTTGGAATCAACTGTAAATCATTTGATCAATGCGAATGGGATGCTTGTTTTTTTAGGATTCGTGCCGCAGAGATGTTGATGTTGATGTTGATGTTGACGAACTGTGTTGAATGATATTTGAGGTCTTGTTTGCGTGTCCATTATTTGTATTGGCTAGGGTTTGTAGGTCGGAACTGTGAGTTTGCGCTTCTTCGAATTTTGGTTGAAAGTATCGCAATGTAGTTAATTTTGGTTTGCATAATTGGTGTTGCCTATTGTGTTTTTGCATATATTGAAAAACATCCTGATTTTGTTGCGGTGTGATGTTTAGCATTAAGCCTTCATTAATTCTAGTTTCGGTTGTGATTTCCAGAAAGAAAAGAAGAAAGGAGGACGATCGCAATGAAGCGCCGAGGATCTATAACATCTGATTCTTCAGATGAAAATGAGTATATATCTCTCTCCCTCTACCTCCTATGTGTTGTATATGCTGTTTATTTTGTTTGATTGTCTCCATGTTTGAATGGAGAATTATGTGAAAGACATGATTTTTTTTCCCAAAATGGGGTCCTCGGTTAGTTGACTCGTGATTCAGCGCATAACCAGCTTCGCGCTGCTTTCTGAATTAGATTTCTGGTCGATCCAAGAGTCCTTTAATGTTAATTTGCTTGTTTTTGTTTCTTTGGTAACAAATCATATCAGAAATTTTCAATTGGTCAGTTAATGAAAGTTATCAGAATCTGATTGGTATTGTGTTTGGTATTGTAGTTGCCATCGCTTTGGAGTGAATAGGAAAAGAAGTGTAAGACCTGCAACAA
This sequence comes from Stephania cephalantha, assembly GCA_039657325.1. Lineage (NCBI taxonomy): Eukaryota > Viridiplantae > Streptophyta > Magnoliopsida > Ranunculales > Menispermaceae > Stephania > Stephania cephalantha. Next base: position 48,873,673 of record CM077573.1, read on the forward strand.
GGGAAGAAGAAGCAAAGTTCCTTTTAGAATATGCAAAGAGAGAACTCAATGATGAGAAATATGACAAGCTTAAGAAACTTATGATTGGTTTTATATTCAGGAGGTTTGATTAGCATTTTCTTCATCTTAAGCTACGATTTTATGTGAATTAGACACTTAAGGAGTGCCATAAGAAAATTTCTTTATCACATTCTATGTTGCAGGGTGAGTACAGCCGATGTTATATCGCAGTCACTAGATCTTGTTAAGGGAGATAAATATTTGCGTATGGGCTTTGATTACTTTTTTCACAAGTGTCGTAAAATCGATCCCTCACTTGAGAATCAGCAAAAGATGGACCCGATAATGATGTTGATGGTGAAAGACGAGGCGGAGGAATTGACAGAAAAGATAGAGGCAAGTAAATACATCTCATAGTCGAAGATTGTGTATGTAAGCTATTTGTTTTGTCAGGTTGATTCAAGCTATTTAATTCTGCTTTTACAGAAACAATTGAAAGGTGATTTAAGCACGAGGAAAAGATTTTTGAATGCTCTGAATTCGGGTCCACTTGGTGCTGAAACCCTGAGAAAAGTATGTTGGGAACATTTTTCTTATCTTTTTTTTCATTTCTCTGTGGCTCATGATGAGAGTTCTTTCTTACCTTTAATCCTAAGAAGGAAACTTTTCTGCGTACATTTATAACGCGTTCGTTATTATTTTTTTTTCTTTTTGCAGCTTGGAGTTATTTTTAGGAAAAATGAAGACATTTTGAATCATCTTGATTCATTCTCTCAAAATCCTACTACATACTTGGAGCAACACAAGAAATCAAGAGAAGCCTTACATAACTATGAGAAGTCTTTTCATCCTTCTTCACAGTCAAGGAACAAGGTAATATTCACCATAGGAAAATAAAAGGGGAATCCTATAGTTTGCTTTGCTCTTGACAGACGTAATCCCGATTTATTTTTCTTAAAACACTAGTCTATGATATTTTTTTCTGTTCTGCCATAATGATCTAGATCTTTTAGAATATACTAGATATTGATGAGTTGGTCTTGGTCCACAAAGTGCATCATTGAATTTTATTTTATTTTTTTCCTTTCTCATCAGTTCCATGTCCTGGGAAGTTCTCAACTGATAAAAGATTAAAGTGCTTAGTCGGATGTGATAAATTTTTTCTTAAATTTGTGTGAACATGACATTTTAATTTTACACATGAATGTTGTTTTCAGGCGGAGAAGTTAATTGGAGATTCACGGTTGTTAAAGAAAGTTGGTAAGTGTGGAAAAGTTTGACAGTCTTTACAGTTATTTGGTATGGTTCTTATTAAAAAAAGAACAGTTATCTGGTATGGAGTTTGTTATTGCCATTTTTAATACAACGCCACACTTCATTAGCAAAAGGACATAGAGAAAGTGTTGGGCCCGCCTGCGCCTTTATCCACGGGTACGTGGATCTCACTAGTACCATTATTGTCCCCAACTTAACCACCTTGCACTCACAGGTGTGAGATTTTACTCCAAAAGGCCTCGGTACTATTGGGGAGAGAACCACAAGTTAAGTACTTCTTTATGAAGTCACACTTAAGCGATGTGGAACTATATTTCGGTCCACACATCTCCAACAATCTCCACATTGGATCGAAATCTCACTTAGGTGCCTTGGCTCTACCTTAGACCTACTTCCCTTCAAGATGCCCTCACCGCATGATCCGTCATCGCTCATCTCGAGGGGTGACAACTCGAGGTACCTGCGACTAGCAACGTACATGCCTTGTCCCAACTGAACCATCGGCTCTGATACCACTTGGTGGGCCCGCCCACGCCTGTTTCCGCGGGTCCGTATCTATCCGGACAATGAACAGATTGTGCTTCAGTGCTTGAAAACTCAACAATGAACATATTTTGCTTGCATATTCGAATCAAATTAATTTACAAATCAACTACTAGTCTCTTTCTATATTTCTAGAGATTTGAATTCTTTCTAATATGCATCTTAATTTTATCCTCTCTTGACCTGTAGGGCGGAGTAAAGGCACTCCAAGTAGCACATCTAGTGCGGAGTCTAGTTCTGTAGAAGGAAGCGATGACGAGGAAAGTAATGCTATTTCGGAGCTTGACCCTTCTACCTATCCGAGAATTTCCCATGGATACTGCCTTCTTCCAAAGGCAATTTTCATCTTTCACCTATTGCTTTTCTTCCGGTAATTCATGATCTTCATTGTCACGTGTGTGCTTACGAGGCTTTGTGTTCAACGAATTTCAGGATCAAGTGCCAAAAATAGAAAAGCCTGAAGATAAATATTTGAATCTTCATTGTATATCTGTGGCTTCATTAGACAGAAGACATTGTTTTAAGAGCATGCACCTCAACAAATATGCTAAGGAATTATTCTTATATGAAGATAAAAGGTTCGGCTTTTGATTAACTTGTTCCGCAGTGATTTCGCTCCTCTCTTTCTGTGTTTTAATATGCACGAAAATGAGACTACTCATTCATTTCCCTCTATTTGCTAACCACCCACTTCCATGATTTTCTTATGCCACTACATGTGCTGTTAAATGTATTTTGTTGTAGGTTTGAGATGGATATCACTATCAGTTCAGTGGAATCGGCAATTGAGCGTGCAAAGAAGCGATTGGCTTGGTTCGAACATAAAGCAATGGAAACAAGGGAGCCAGATCCTTTGTCAGGTCCATGCCAGTCTTCTTTAAAAATGTTGACATTTCAGCATTTATGCTCACTTCCTTTAGTTCTACTAATATTCAAGTATAGTTTTCTCAATCACTTTATTTGTATGTACGTACCTCTTGATTGTTTCTTGCAGCGAGGGACTTAAGGTTGGTTGGAAGCATGCGTGATGACCGAGTGGTGGAGCTAACAGAAATATTACGCAACAATGAAGCAGGAATGCTGCCTGTGATATTACAGAAACTGAATCAGAAAAAGGTGAAGTGGGAAGAAAAACGTTCAGAGTTCAACAAAGAATGGCGTAAAGTGGTCGCTGAGAACTATTACAAAGCCTTGGATCATAGCCATTGTTGTCCATCTTATGTGAAAAATAAATAGTTAATCTGCTTTGTTTTTAAGTTAAATGTCAAATATTTAGATTACTTGACGAGCTTGTATGAGATTGTAATGATTTTATATATATATTTTTTAATGAAGTAAAAGACTTATTATAATGATTAATGGAAAATGCTACAATGTTTTCTCAAAGTCACACCCCTTGATGTGGCATGTATGCCAGCATCTTTGGGAGCTGTCGGTGTGCGTTTCGGGATATACACTTTGCGTGTTATGCATCAAAAACTATTTTCGTACGTTCATTTTTATGTGGGGTCAGTGCCGGCCCTGAGCAGGGGCCGGTGGAGCAAAGGCCTCGAGCCCCATATTTTGGGGGCCCCACTTTTTTATTTTTTTATATATATACAATATATGTGAAATAAATTTATATTTATTAACAAAAATTAAGTTAAACAAATGCATGTGACCCAATGTAAGCACGCACTTGTGAGTGTCTTTTAGATACACATCGATTCTTGTAAGCACACATATCGATACATAAATCAATAAACACTCACAAGTACGTGTCAATTTTGAATCCTCAATTCGAATCAACATATTTATTTCCTTAATTACATATATACAACATTAGTAACTATTTTAGAAATGCATGAAGTTAAGAAATATCTTGCACGCATCTCGATTTGTTTCTGTTGGGCTTAAAAATAAATATTATTTGTGAAAAATCATAATTTGTTTCTGTTGGGCCCTAAAAATGACTTATTTTTGTTTTCTCCATTTTCCTTCACTCCCATGCGCATGTGCACTAGACCACAAATTTAATTAGCTTATCAATTTCCTTTACCGTGATTAATATTAAGTACAACAACTACAACATAGCCTCGTTCTCAAATTTATTGGAGTTGGCTAGATAGATCAAACTCTTTCATCGCTCTCACCGCTCGGATATATATATATATATATACTAGTTTCAGGACGTGCTACGCACGATTGACCTGCTCGCTTCGCTCGCGGGAATTAATTTCTAAGAATTTATTAATAAAATTTAAAATTGTAATTAAAATTTAAAAATTAGAAATACAAGCACCTTTTTTAACTCATTAATATTCTTTAATGTAATTGAGATAAAATGTGAATGAGAAAAAATCAATAAAAAAAAACACAAGTGGAGTTTTCATGCTTAACAGAGTTGTCAATCTTGTGAGTATATATGAAACAAGGCATCAATAAATTGTCATTTTTCATATAAATAACCAATGCTAAAATTCTTGATTGCGATATAAAAAGATGAGAATCATGCCAAACAAAATCCTAATCATGATCTAGAAGAACATCGAACTTAGTAATTGCAGACAAATCAAGTTTCCCTTCCATGCATTATAGTTAAAACATTATAAATTTAATAAGCAACTGAATGTATAATAAAAATTAAAATAATATTTATGAGTTTGAACAAACTATGTAATATAAATATAAAATATTAAATTTAATATACAATGCTAAATAAATTGAAAATATGATAATGAAAATATAAAATGCCTACTGCTAAAAATTAAATATAAAAACTCTTTTGTATTTTGTAGCATGTTCATGATGATGTTGACTATACTTCATCTTCGTCATCACTGCATAAGAAATACATTATATTAGTTTATTTATAAATATATAAGTAACTAATTAATAATATGTAACTTCAAATAACTTACTCAACATAACAATATTTTCTTGGACGTTTATTTATTCCCAATTCATTATCAATACTTTTTCTCTTCATGTTGACTTCTTTGTTGTTGTCGACTTCGTATTTATGCGTTGAAATATCATTTGACAACTTCCTCTATTATTTTCAAGAATAAGACAATATGTAAAATTAAATTATATAATGTGATCTTGTAAGTTACGATAAAATAAAATAAATACCTCATTATAACGAAAATTATCTCCATATTCTTCATGACATATACTCGAAACGGTGAGATTTTCATTTCCACTGGCTAAATTGTAATTAGTGAGTTTTAGTTTAAAAGTAAAACTTCTTCCTACAATCTCGCAGAGTTCTATTGGGACTGCAATCTTTTCGTTTGTCTGACAATATAAGCAAAAAATAAATTAGAACAAAAGGACCATAAAAATGAATAAGACATAGATTATATAGAATATTGCATTTGCATTCAATTAGTTTTGTATTCTAAATTAGAAAAAAGATGTACCGAAGATGCCTCATTCAAGATTCTTTCGCCATTGTCTTTACCAATAATATTTTTCACTATGCTATCGAATAGAACAAAAGTTGTGGACCCTGAATTGTCTTCGACGCACACATGAACTTTGAATCTAAAAACAAATCCAATTGTCATGAATTAGATTTTTGACAAGATATATGTATATACAATACAACAACAAAGAATCTTAGGAAATTGAAAATTAATAATAAATAGTTTTAAGGTATGGCTAATAAGACTCAAAGATGCATGTGAAAATTATATACGTAATTTATAAAAGTGACATTCATTTGTATAATATAATTTTAATGTACCTCCGATATGGCGTTGTAACAAATTCTTTGCCCCTTTCGCAATAATATTGTGTTCCTGATTTTTCTAACTTGACGTAATGTGAATTGCAAGTATTGTAATGCCAAGAACCACTTGAATTTATTGACATGATTTTCACTTTGCAAACAACGTACAATTCCTGTGTAAAAAATTAACAATTAGTTTTATATCGTGAAAAAGTCATATAATATTATTTTGTATATAATAATGTCTTACCGTAGCTTTCGATCTTTGGCGCTTCACTTCCTCTACAGTCATAGTTTCTGCCTTCATATTAAAATTTTCATTTTCTCATCGAATCAACTGAACTTCTTTACTCAGTGGTTCTCTGCAATTGAAAAAAATAAGGAAAAGAATATGTCATGGAATGTAATTTACGCATTACATATGAAAGAACGCATATGTTTAAAGAAAACTTTATACCCTTTCATGAATGATGCGATTTCTTCAATATCTGGGCTTGTGTAAATCTTTGTTGCATTTGTTGATGAAAGTGTTGGTTTACCTGTTGATAAAAGTTAAATATTTATGTGGATTGAAAAGTATAAATAAATTCAGCATTAATGTTACAACGTATGTAGAAATGAAGCAACCTTGTACATGTATTATAATAAATAAACTTGCATCAATTACCTCTATAAGTCTTCACATTATTTGAGGTAATTATAATCACCATTGAGTCTGATGATTTGCAATTGCTAAACTCACTGCTTGTTTCAATCGCTTTTTGGCCCCAAAAAGTTGCGTTCACTTGCTTGTTTCTTTAGATGAAACGTAGGATTAAATTGCAAAACACAATGAATAATTTTTTTTATAAAAATTAACTTCAACTAAAAATATATATATACCTGTTGTTTTGAATACGTAAAACAAGTTTTTTGACCTTTTTTGTTGTAATTTCCATGTGATTCAGTGGTAAATTTTCTCTGAATTCCATCGTGCCAACCTACGTCTCCATACGGGAATAATAAAGGGTATTGTAAAGGATCGTAACAACCATAGTAGTAATTGATTCTATGGCTACTTCAGGAGTGACTATAGACAAGGATATCCCTTTTAGTTGGCTGAGCACATGTATTATCATCTATCCAAATAGCAACAACTTGAGAAGTAGTGGGCATATTAAATACTCTCTGATCAAGACTAACACTTGAAACTAATTGAACAACATGATCTTCTAAATTTTCCTTATTTTGTAAAGTGCGAAAAAAACTTGCATATGGATTTTTCGCAAGAATACTAATTAACCTTGCCAAAATTGTCTCTTTCATCCTATCAGAACAATGTATTCGGTTTTGCACTTCATGATCAATATCATAAAAGTACAGTTGCAAAAAAGAATGATGCTCCTTGTCAGGAAGTAAATTATTTATAAAATGATGAATTTGGCCCTGCACTCTAAATGTATATACACCCATATTACTTTTGGCATACTCTCTCTCACACTTTACACCAAAAGATGTAAAACCAAAATTGGTGTTATAAGTACGGATGTACATCAAAAACTCACGTGTCTCTTCAGTGTTTGAAGTGAATAGGTCGAACATTTCTTCAGAGACAACATTAGGAACGAGAGTTACTTGACCGTTTGAACAACATAAACTATTAGATTCATGAAAAAACTTCTTCACACTGCAATTTCGACAAGAGTTTATTAATGGTAACACATCTGCTGAACTTGCAACGTGCTCAAAACCCATAGCGACATAACGTGGTTTTGCATTCCGGTGACCTATAAATGAAAAATAAAAAATAAAGGTAACTTAATTTCTAAATTATTAATTAAATTTATTCATTTTGCTTCATAGCATTTACCATACTCAATATTTCATAGAATATTTTGTGAAGTTTCAAATCCATACATTGATTATTCAACTCTTTCTTTTCACTCCTTAGTTGTCTTTGGTGAGCCCGCTTCATTTCTTTTTCTTCCTCCGTCGCAAATTTACGTTTCAAACTATCCACCTCCCTACGATTAGTATTTTTTGCTTTCCTTACAAAGTCTTCGGTATTGTTGATAACTCTTAAGTTTCTAACCATGGTAACTCGCTAATGCAATGTAAAATGGTTATACTTAATGAATTTTTAGATGAGATTGTCAAACTACAATCCAATGAAACAAACATTAGAGTAGTAATTAAAAAAATAAATAATGTTAATTTAATATTCAAAAGGAGATGGAAACTAAACAATGAAATTCTTGTGTCTTTTAAACACAAACATACAACTAATTTAGATTACAACTCTAACATAATGCTCATTATTTACAATTCATCTAAGGCCACCATTGGATCCAAAATAACAATCACACGGTTCATTTAATCCAATTATTCAAACATCTATATATTTCTTATATAAATGAAGAAGATAGAGATAATAATTGCAACAAAAAATTAAGAAATGTCCGCCAAACCAAACTAAAGAAAAAGACATTCATTTAGAAGCAAGTTAAACTTAAAGAGCCAAAACTCAAATTCACATACTCCATAGTTAAGGGCGGAACCAAACTTTAAGGGCTAAGGGGCCAACCTTTACATATATTTTTAAAATTCAAAAGATATACTTATATATGAAATAATCAAAGCAAAATTTTATGTAATTAGCATATAATTATATGAGATATTTCGATGACGACCTTTATCTTAGCATATAAAATATGAGATTTTATGTGAATAAGGCAATAGAGTACTGAATAGAGCCTAATAAGCTCGAGCTACGAATGTGGAAATTAAAAACAAAAAATCAAAAAATGGATCTTATGGGGCATTTCATCAAACGACTACAAAGCACTCTTAAACTATCAAATTATCAATACAAACTCATCTCAATCCAATCAAACTAATTATCCCATGGGCATCTCAAACCAATATTCTCATAGGCACAAAAAATTATCAATGCAACGCCATCTCAATAAATCAAACTAATCATCTCAATAGATTACAACTCTAACATAATGCTCATTATCTACAATTCATCTAATGCCACCATTGGATCCAAAATAATAATCACACGGTTCATTTAATCCAATTATTCAAACATCTATATATTTCTTATATAAAGGAAGAAGATGGAGATAATAATTGCAACAAAAAATTAAGAAATGTCCGCCAAACCAAACTAAAGAAAAAAGGCATTCATTTAGAAGCAAGTTAAACTTAAAGAGCCAAAACTCAAATTCACATACTCCATAGTTAAGGGCGGAACCAAACTTTAAGGGATAAGGGGCCAACCTTTACATATATTTTTAAAATTCAAAAGATATACTTATATATGAAATAATCAAAGCAAAATTTTATGTAATTAGCATATAATTATATGAGATATTTCGATGACGACCTTTATCTTAGCATATAAAATATGAGATTTTATGTGAATAAGGCAATAGAGTACTGAATAGAGCCTAATAAGCTCCAGCTACGAATGTGGAAATTAAAAACAAAAAACCAAAAAATGGATCTTATGGGGCATTTCATCAAACAACTACAAAGCACTCTTAAACTATCAAATTATCAATACAAACTCATCTCAATGCAATCAAACTAATTATTCCATGGGCATCTCAAACCAATATTCTCATAGGCACAAAAAATTATCAATGCAACGCCATCTCAATAAATCAAACTAATCATCTAATTGGCATTTCATCAAACACCTCAAAAAATTAACCCTGAACAATATAGAATTGATGAAGACATACAAACTACTTATAATCCTTAAAATTAAAATACAAAAGTAGGTATTTTGCCTACAATTAAATTGGGGACTGGATTCATCGAATGGTCGGGAATTGGCGGCAGGGGAGGGTCTGTAGTTGATGGGTGTCTGTAGTTAATGGGGGCGAACGAGTGGATGAGATCAATAAACGGCCGTGAGAGGCCATGATCTGGACATCAAATGGATTGTTAGCGAGTACCCAATTTGGGTTTTCGGATTCACACGCATCAAAACATCAATTCGATGACAAATCTATCAGTAATGGTTCAGATAAATTACAAATCTCTAGAAGCCATGTCATGAGAAAGTGCTCATGCCAATATCACTAATCCATGCTGTCACAGGGGTTCATGCCATTTCAGTTAGATGATTCTGCAATTAACAACTACCATTTCTTGACAAAATCATATCTCGCAATAAAGACTTCCTGAAAATGCTGTTTTTCCAAATATTTAATTGTTTTTGGCAATACAATCCCAATTTGCTACTATAATAAAACAAGAAATTGCAGAGTTGTTCCAAGTTTCTAAATTCCATGCTTCATTCAGAGCTCATTCACTTCTATCAATGGTAGTATTTTTGTTTTCCTAAAGCAATGCACAAAAAAAGGCCTTATACGATTCTTTATTTATTGTAGCAATGTGGACAATGACTTCCCAGCAGTTACATTTCAATTTGAAAACTCGCTATCACTACTTATAATCCTTAAAATTAAAACACAAAAGTAGGTATTTTGCCTACAATTAAATTGGGGACTGGATTCATCGAATGGTCGGGACTTGGCGGCAGGGGAGGGTCTGTAGTTGATGGGTGTCTGTAGTTAATGGGGGAGAACGAGTGGATGGGATCAATAAACGGCCGTGAGAGGCCATGATCTGGACATCAAATGGATTGGTAGCGAGTACCCAATTTGGGTTTTCGGATTCACACGCATCAGAACATCAATTCGATGACAAAATCAGTAAAAAGCACACAAATTGGGAATAGAGAGAGAGAGAGAGAGAGGTGTGATGGGGTTGCAGAGACTTACTTGTTTACTGTGTGTAAGCGATTGATTGGTGAAGAGCTTGAAATATACAACGAGATTGAGAGATTGGTAATGAAGGCGGAGTTGAGATGAAGAGAACGCCAGAGAAGTAACAAATTGAATAGGGTTATAATGGTGAAGAAGAAGAGTTGTGAGATTGGGGAGACGTGAAGAAGAAAAGTTATAATGGTGAAGAAGAAGAGTCGTGAGATTTGGGAGACGAGGCAAAAAAGAGACAGGAGAAGATGAAAAATAGAAAGTGAGAGAGAGACGTGTGAGAATAGGAATGGAATAGAAATCAGGGAAGGACACAAGGACAAAAAAGTAAATTTGATTAAGAATATAGGGACAAAAAAGTAAATTTGATTACCACTCAAAAATTTGTGATTCGTGCTTTTATATATATGATATATATATGTTTGATTCATTATGCAAAGAGTAATAAAAGTTTTACTTTAATAGTCAACTTGAAAATAGACTTGGGGACCTGACCAATTAAGTAGCTTATAGAAAAGTACTAGAATGACAACGATAATGACAATGTCATTCTTTAATGCGACTTCGATCTACGTATTATACATCATAATTTGTTTATTACGCATCTCGAGGCGCCTATGAATTACTCTCATGGGCGGATGTGTCATTCTTGCACTCCCCGTAGCTCATATAAGTCGCCCTTTGCGCGCGCGCGCGCACTCTCTTTCTCTCTGGTTGTTTTCGCTCTCTGTTTTCTGCTCTGTGACTCTCATTTGGTCCCGTCGACATTGATCCTATCGAGAGTTGTGACTAGTCGTTCGGTGAGTTCGTTCAATTTCTCTTCTCTATCTATGTATCGTTAGATCGTTATTCATTCATTGTGGTTTCTTCGATCGTAAATTTATGAATTCTTGATTCGTACTGGTTTTTAATTTCTAGGGTTCCATGTCTGGAATCAATCATCAACTGCAACTTTGCGTTTTCTCGAATCTTGATTGAGAAAGAACCTGCACAACAATGTAGCAGTAGTTGTCGTAGTTATTGATTTGGATTTCGTTTTCAGCTGTGAAGAACACAACACAACAGAATCAGTTTTCATCAATTCTAGAGCAGGACCATCGCCATCTCATCTGATTCTTCAGATAACAATGAGTATTCATCCCTCTCTCTTTCTCTACACTATGATGCTCTATTTCTTTTGTTTGAATGGAGAATTGAAACGAACAAATCTTGCCAAGATCGGTTTGTTGATTCGTGATTCGGCGTATTAGGTTTCTGATTCAAGATTTGATTGATTGCGAGGAATGGCTTAGGGACACTTTAAAGAACTGTTGAATTGTAATCATGTACCAAAACTTACCAACATTGCATGTACTGGATATCAATATTTCACTATGATTGAGATTGATGGGTCAAATGGAGTTCATTTGGAATCTGATTTGAAAAATGCGATGAGCATTGATTTTACAAAGTCTGCTTCTGCAATTACTTACCAATTTGTTGGCTTGATTAGATAATCTTGGCACCTGCTATTATGATAAAATTTGTTCCTTTGCCTCTTTATCTATGACTCTATGTCTAACAATGAGAGTTGCTAGTTTTGTTTTAGCGCACTGTGCATGATTATGGTCTTATTAAGATGGTAGGCTCGCGTTTTAAATAAAAATCGAGATTCTTTTAGGCTGAACGCTTACAACTCATCTAAAGGCTTTAAGTTGAGTAGGACGAAAACCGAATACATGCACTGTGAGTTTAGAAACACTAGACATCGAGATGACGGAGTGGTAAAATTAGGGGAAGTAGAAGTTCCTAAGGTAAGCCACTTTAGATACCTAGGATCAATCATACAAAATGATGGTAACATTGAGAATGATGTCACACATAGAATTCAAGCTGGATGGAAGAAATGGCGGAGTGCAACAGGGTGATTTGTGATCGAAATGTTCCTATTAAGTTAAAAGGAAAATTTTATAGGACCGCAATTAGGCCAGCTATGCTCTATGAAAGTGAATGTTGGGCGGTAAAGCAACAACAATTACATAAAATGAACGTAGCAGAAATGAGGATGCTTAGGTGGATGTGTGGTAAAACTCATAAAGATAGAATAAGAAATATAGAAATTCAAAGACAAGTAGGAGTAGCACCAATTGATACAAAGATTAGGGAAGGGCGGTTGCGGTGGTTTGGTCACCTGCAAAGACGACCTACAAATGCCCTAACTAGAAAACTTGACTCAATAGAAACTGTAGAAATTCGACGAGGTAGGGGCAGACCAAAGTTAACATGTGATGCATTAATTAGGAGGGATTTGAATGGTTTGAAAAACTCACCATCAATTGCACTTAATCGAGCACAATGGAAAAGTTTGATCCATGTAGCCGACCCCAGTTAATTTGGGACTGAGGCTATGTTGTTGTTTGTTGTTGTTGCTTACAACTCATCTAAGGGTGTTTGGAGCCCAACAGGTTTCTACTCTTTTATTTGGAATTCTCATACTTAGTTTAGTGCTTCACTTATTAAGTTTCTTTGGCGCTTACTAACTTGCTAGAGGAGTGAAGTTTTTTTTTTCCTTTTTTTGTTGACTTGAACTTTCTGGCATATTCTGAGTTTGAGTTGATCAAAGAAGGTTTTGATTTTTCCTTTTTATTTTGACTTTTTTTTTAATATTTTGAATCATTTCCTTTTTTTTTTTTTTTTTTTTTTTTTTTTCTTTTTTGGCCCCAATTAATTTGGGCAGTTGAATCAGTTTCCTCAAATTTACAGTCTAATGAATCTCATATTTCTGTTATATTGTAACTAGGATTGTAGCTCTAATCACTTTGTTGTGACTGAAGGAGGAAGTTCAAAAGTAATAACACAGGACGTGGCAAAAATAGAATCCTTCTTAATGGAAGTAGAAATATTTTTCAAAGACGAACAAGCAAAGTATGATGAGTTCTTGCAAATTATGATAAGTTTCCAAGACAACAGGTGTGATTATCATGTACTTCATCTTAAGCAAGACTTTTATGCAAATTGGGTATTAAAAAATGCTGTGATCAAATTCTTTTTATCGTTTGCTAGTTGTAGAATTAATATGGCTGACATTTTACGGCGGGCAAAATATCTTTTCAAAGGAAACACGACCTTGCTTTTGGGCTTGAATCATTTCTTGCCCAGAGGTTATGAGATCAATGATGCCCATTCCTCCCTTGGGATAGAGGAGGAGCCACCAGCACATTCGAATGACAAGGTGCGCGAATTGGTGGATGAGATTAAGGTTAGAGAATTCATCTTATAGTTGAAAATTAAGTGCACTTTTTTCTTTTTTCTTCTTTCTTCTTTCAAGCTGATTCAAGCTTATCAACTTTGTTGTTCGCAGATTCAATTGAAAGATGATGTTTTCACATGGAACAGATTTTTGGACACACTGAACTTGTATAGAAGTTGTTCTTGGAACATTGAAACAACCTTAAGACAAGTATGCAGAACAATAGAAGCATTTTCCTTACTTTCGGGAGTTTTTTATTTCTCTGAAAGGAAACTTTTGCAGCTTGGAGTTATTTTCAAGGACAAGGAGTATTTTCTGAAACATTTTGACTTCTTCTCACAAAATCCTACCACATACTTGGAGCAACAAGAGGGATCAAGAGAAACCTTACATAAAGATCAGAAGTTATTTGATCCTTCTTCACCGTCAGGGAACAAGGTAAATTTCATCATAGGAAAAAAAAAAAAAAAAAAAAAAAAAAAAAAAGAAAGAAAGAAAGAAAGAAGGGAATCACATAATAGTTTGCTTTGCTCTTTAAGACTCTTTACAATTCATGAAGGATATTTCCTATTTCTAGAGGAAGTGTCCTCGTTCGGATGTCAATAATCCCTAATGAATTCATACCTCTCTACAATTTAAGAAATAGTTCAGCATGTACCAAATTTTCCACTCCCTGATATTTTTTGTGACAATTGTCTGTCTTATTCCTCTCATTGCTAGCCATTTAGTTTACTAATGAATTTTGGTTGCATGTTGTTATGAACCTTAGTGCAGGATCTAGTCACGGATTTAGACACAATTGAATTTGTGCTTCAACCGATGTTAATAGGGAAAAATAAGAATATAGTAAAAGAGATGAGAGAGATAGAATAGGTAATTGAAAAGGCAGAGTCCGTGACTCTCCTACTCCAATTCCTCCTTTAGTTCATTTTCACTAAAATTGTTTGCTTTATTGATTACTTAATACTTGTATATATAGAATCTCTTATACAATAAAAATAGAAACTAATAAATAGTAACTTCTATTAATAAGAAACCTACTTAAAATAAATATAGAAACTTCCTACTAATTAATACCTAGAAGATAGTAACTACTAAATTAGAAACTACTTCTAATTAGAAACTACTAATACTTCCTACTAAATAATGAACATAGAAACTTTCTTAATAATAAAATAGAAACTACTAAATACTAAACCCTAAATCTTAGACCGTATCACATGCTTCTTTACTAATACCATATAGTACATATGAATTGATGTATATACTAAGCTACATTAAAATTGTAATCCTGGTTTATTATTCTTAAAGTGCTAGTCTATTATAATTCTCAGTTCTGCTATAATGATTTTGGTCTTTTGGAATATAACTAGTTATCAGTGGGTTGGTTCACAAAGTGCATCGTTTTAGTTTTTTTTCCCATTTCTGATCAATTCCATGTTCTTGGAAGTTCTCAGAAATATTGATTCATAAAAGATTTAAGTACTTAATCAATGTGATAAGCTTTTCCTTGGTTTTGTGTGAAGATTGCATTTTAATTTTACACATGAATGTTGTTTCCAGGCAAAGCTACTTGGAGATTCATTATTGATGAAGAAAGATGGTAAGTACTAAAAGTTTGGCACAAAGACGTTAAGAAGATTTGATCTTTTCACTGTCATTAATGATATAGAAGTTCTTGACTTGGATTGCTTCAATGCTTAAAAACTCAACAATGAACAAATTTTGCTTGCATTTTTGAACCAGATTAATAAGAATCAACTACTAGTCTCTGTCTATATTTCACTATTTTCTAATATGAATCTTAATTTTATCCCTCTTGACCTGTAGGGCAGAGTAAAAGCACTCCAACTAGCCCATATAGTGCACAGCCTAGTTCTGTAGAAGGAAGCAATGACGAGGAAAGCAATGATATTTCAGAATTTGACCGCTCTACCAACATGAGAATTTCTCCTGAACACCGCCTCCTTCCGAAGAATGTAATGCAATCTTCATCTATCACCTATTCCGTGTCCTCCGTTAGTTCATCATTTTCATTGATTCTTGTGTGCTTACGAGGCTTTGTGTTCGACAAATTTCAGGATCAGGTGCCTGAAGATGAGTTATTAAACAGTCAAAGTATATCTGTGGCTTCATCAGACACAGAAATTTCTTCTACAAGCATGCACCAAAAAAAATGTGGTGGAGAATTATCGGAAGATGAAGATCAAGGGTTTGTCCTTTGTTTAACTTGTTTCGCAGTGATTTCATTCCTCTCTTCTTGTGTTTAAATACGCACGACAATAAGATTTACTCACTCATTTCCCTCTTATGGTTAACCACTTCCATGATTCTCTAATGACACAAAATATGTTTTTACATATATATTGTTTTAGGCTTGAGGTGGATGTCTTGCTCAGTTCATTGGAATTGGCAGTTGAGCATGCAGAGAAGCGACTGACAGCAATAGAAGCGGTGGAGCCAACAACAACTGTTGCGGATCCCTTGTCAGGTTCGTTTTAATCTTCTTTAGGAACGAAAACATTTCAGCTTTTATGCTCACTTCTTCACTACTTATTTTTAAGTATAATATCGCTATATTCATATGTGCCTCTCAATTATTTTTTTTCCGCAGTTGAGGACTTAAAATTGATTGAACGCATGTATGGTGACCGTGGGTTAGAGGTGATAGAACTATTGCACACAAATGAAACTCGTGTACTGCCTGTGGTATTAAGGAGGTTGAAGCAGAAAAAGAAAGAGTTTGAAGAATATCGATTGGAGTTCAACAAGTAATGAACCGAAGTGATTGCTGAGAACCATTGCAAAGCATTAGATCATAGCCATTCATTCCTGTTTAAGAAGATGATCCAACTGTAAATTTCTTCATCTTCTTGTGCAAGTGTAAACAGTAGATAGTTAATCTGCTTTGTCTTTTTGATGGGCGATTGAAAACATAGATCTTGAGAAAATTTTCTTGTAGACAGATTATAATGAATAAAAGTGGAGAAAAATATACTAGAGTTGAAGTATTGGCATTGTTCAGTAGGCTGAGATCAACTCCTAAGTAGGGCTCGTGTGATCATGTCTAGGATGATTGACAACGTTGTCCCTCCCTGTTACTTGCTTTTAGATTCTTGTATGTGAAGTAAATTATGGACCGATTCGTATTTGTAGCACTCGGTATACTGCATGTGAATATATGGACTAATTCTAGTTTCAGTATGGATTTTTATTTTTTATCACACCCCAACATGTTTCTACTTGAGATTCTCAGAACCGTCAACTTTTGGGAATGGAAACTAGTTTCCTAAAATTGCTGCTCAAAAAATCAACTTTCCATACCTGGGTATGGTGTAGTAGTAAAAAAATCAACACTTTCTCCGACTGAGGCAGATATTATGGATTCGGTTTTTGCCAGCAACATTATATATTTCTTTGGTTTCTCTCTAATCATGGAATTGAAACATCGGATTAACTCCCACGGGACTAATCGAACCGAAATAAGGAAGGGTTAAAAAAATATTTAGACACTCATAATTATCAAAAAAACAAAAAACAAAAACTTCCTAGGGTTGGTTAACCAATGGGCGCTTGTGAAAATAATCAAGCTTAACTAGATAAGGCCTCGAAAAATTTTTAGAGTTCGGCTATACACACCCCAGTGTTTACTTAGTGCACCCCAGTGCCCTTTTTCTTTATATACCATATATGCCCTTGATGGAAATAACTGATTTGCCTCCACCAAGTACTCGATTTCCCTGTTTGTCCCCAACCTTCTCACGATCGATTGTACACCACCCTACTCATAACCGTATTCTTCGTCGTTCAACTCCGGGAGCACGTCCATTTTTCGAAGCAAAAGACAAAACCGAGTGTTGTAAGTGTCAACTTGTTCACGTTTATTGGGTTAGAATAAGCGGAGATGTCTTTGTTTGGGTTTGTAATGTTTGTTTTTATTTCATTTTCTAGGGTTTTTGCCTCATCGTGATTTGAAGTCTGTTTGTTTGTTGAAATGCCGAGGAACATAGTACGGAAGATGATAAATCTCAAGGAAAGGTAATATTAACTTTTACTTTACCTTTTCTCGGTGCATAACCGTCTTTTTGGTTTTTGAGGTGGTTCGGTAGTACAAGGTTGGAACCTTCTGTTTGTGTAAATGGGACCAAACAAAAGTATGTACTTTCGGTCATGTCCCACCGAAACATATTAGTTGTTGTTTGAATTTTGAAAAAAAATCTGGTTCAGAGGAATGGTACCGAATATTATTCATAAGGTTTGGCTCTTACCAACCAAGCAGTATAATTTATGCTTAGCTCTTGACAACCAAACCATACAATTTTTAATTATAATTCGGACAACTTCAGTTTCGGAGTGATGTAATCGAGACTCAATGTGGCGGCCCCAAATTCTAGACCACCTTGCTACTCGCCACGTCGCATCCCACGTCAACTAGCCTTGCCACGTCATGGCCCGCTTCTCCTTGACGCCTCGCGACCTAACGAGTTGTTTACACTTTTCCAGCTAACCCTAGTTACGCTAATTAACCTTTAAATAAGTGTTAATAATTCAGTTAGCCAGTTACTCAATTTATCAAGTTATAATGAAATTTTACAGCGGAAGTCTTAATTTAAGTAAGTTATACAGTATTCAACAATCATAAGTAGTGGAAAACCTGGCAAAAGATACCATGTATATATCAAGGCGAGTTAAGTATAACAAAAGTTTCATATACATGTAATTAGTGTTTTATGGTCCTCAAAACCCAACAAAAGTAAAATAAATACATACTGATATCACACACTAGCTGGTTCCACAATCTCAAAGGTAGTTGCTCAGTACCTCCTTGCCCTTGCCCTTGCTCGTCGAAGGATCTGCCCTCAGTCACCCAACAAATACAGTGACGAGTCTAGTGAGTAAAATCCCAAGAGAAGTCCACACAATATTCATGAAATAAAACTGATAAACATATGCGAATATAAACCTGACAACAGTACGTCATATTCTCATGAATGTAAGCAGCACACGACCAGTAAAAGCAGTAGCGTGAAATAAATAAACAACATATACCAATTAAACCAGTTCCGAAATAAAACGTTAATCAGTAAACATCCATATAATCACGAGAAAACCTTGACCTACACCAGCCAGTAATCGATAAATCCAATAGGAACCACGTATATACTTACAGGCTTACAGTGGCTAAACCCCAACTTCAGTAAACGGCATGGTCCCTTTCCGATGTTGTTACACATCAAGACCACCCTAATCCCTCTCGAAAGTCATAGATATATTCTACTGCCATCGACACTAGCACTATCACAAGTAACCCGTGCATGCGATTTATCCAAACCCAATATATACGCACACCAAAATAGGAGTGAAAACCCTATATGTGCCCACCAGCAGTCACACATGGAAAGCGAAATTGATAAACCAAATCATGAATTCTGTGAGACATTCCAATGGGTTTACGCATCTCAACACACGCTTCGACTCCCCTGAACACCTGAATCTGACCCCACAAGCTCCCCAATACCCGAGCTACGGTCCCCTAAGTCCCTAAAGTCAGTTAAATGTGTTTATTGTGTTTATTGTGTTTGCTACTTATCCTTTAACAAGTTTAGTTTCAAGACTTTTCTTCTGAATTCCATCACCTAATTGTAGAACACTTTTGGACATGAAAACAATTGAATTACAACATCTCCAGCTAAGCAAAGTTGTTACTCTTTGAGTAAACTTTCAAATGCCACTAGTTTGGGTCGATTTGGATCTAAAATGAGCAAGTTATGACCAAATTACATAGGCTAATTCCTAATATAATATGCAGAATTCTAGTTTTGGTCTTGCAATTTCAAAAATTCATATCTTTATAATTTCAAACCCAAATTAAGAACTTCAATATAGCTGGATTATCAACTTCAATTGAGGAATCCAAATATATAAACCAATTGCAAATATTCAATTATCTACCCTCTGGAATTAGCCGAAAACCAGAAATGATTTCAATCTGACATAAATAGATGTGTACATAATTGATGTACCACCTAGCTTGAGAAATTCTCACAAATCTTCCATAGATTCCTTCTCTCCATCAACTTCCTTCTTATCCAGCAAGTTCTCTTAATTCATAAGTTGAAAATGAAAATGGTTTCCTTGCATATGTTGATATTATATATTAAGGTAATATTGATTCCTAGCCATTGATCTCCATGTATTTACGTATCTCGAAGCTCATCTAATGATCCACACCTTGACATGTATCCCACTAACTCCTACTAACCCAATCAAAGTGGCACTAATTTGCTACTCACATGGTTCCTAGATGTGTCAACATGTATCTCTAGGACAATCTCATGGTTTCTAATTTAAATAACCAAACTATAGACATTGATTTATTTGGTTCAATTACATTAGCCTAGGCCCATTATAATATATATGGTTAGTGTTTTTATTTACCAAATTGACAAATTTTGTGATCCCACTAACCATCAACTACTCGGCACTCGATGCCCCGCGTCTCGGCACGTAATTCGAGGTACGCCATAGCCTATTGTTTTAATTGAATTTACTTGGCCTATGGTCACATTACCCATTTTAATTGATAAACTATGTAACGACCCTAAAATCTAACTTGTGCCACGTGACATTTTCAGGGTCGTATGTGGGACCCACTTGTCGTGATACGTATGTCCAAACCTCGGTAGTCGACACCGAGGTATGCTATTTTCGTTTAATGTTTGTATTATGTATTATACATGATTGAACAATTTAAACTAATCAATTTCGGAAATGTGCGGGTAAGGTACTCGCGGGGCAATATCGGTGTCGAGGCGAGCGAAGACGTACCTCGAGTTGCGTGCCGACGTAGGACCGAGGTAGCGGCCTATGGGGTAAGTCTATTGTGAGCTAATTATGGTTTTATACTAGCTTTAATATGGTTATGGTTAATGTGAAAATAAGTGGGCCTAAGTTAGTGAAATAAATAAAATGGCCACATGATGTGCATCGAGACGAGTGATGATCAATCTAAAGGCCAAGGGAGTGAATGATTGGTGCCACTTAAACATGACTTGAGTGATAATTGTGTAAAGGTGGTTCACTAGAGATGCCTCGAGATACTTGTGCACACATGATCAATGACCATGGTTCAAACATATCCAATTAGTCATATAAGCCTTATAGTCAAACCAAATGATCATCTATATCACTCTCATCGATTTGGCAAGGAATGAGAGAAAGAGAAGAGCTGCTGGAGTAATCTTGGTGGAGGAGAGGAGCTCACAAATCGTTACAAGTTGTTGGTGAAGAAGAAGATCAGGTCACCAAGATAGGTAACTCCATTAACATAGCTTGGTCATATTCTTGAATTTGGTGTTGTTGTTGCTATTTTTATGTTAGGGTTGATGTAAGGGACCTATAGTAGTGTGTAAGAGGCCCAAAGCATTAACAAGGCCTATGTGTGGAGGAAACCCAGAATTTGAAATGCAGAATTCTGGGTTCTGCTGCACATAGCGCGCTAGGTGGAAAATCTAGCTCGCTAATATTTATTAGCGCGCTAGATATTCGAGGTAGGCGCTAATGTGTAAATTAGCGCGCTAATGTCAAAAACTAGCGTGTTAATCTTTATTAGCGCGCTAGAGGTTTAAGGTAGTGCACTAAAGTTGGAAATTAGCACGTTAATATTAGAATTAGCGCGCTAATTACCCTGGCAGTACAAAAATCTGCAATTTTCAAAAGTTCCTTAAACACTCTAAACAAGTGTAATACCTCAAGAAAAGGTCCTAATATACTCAAAAATCTATAATATGATATCAAGAACCTAAGAGGAGTTCTCGAGGGGGGGGGTGTCGGGAACGCGTTTCGGATTGTCGGGAGATTGGATAGGCTAGGAATAAGCGCATGGATCGAAGTAAGTAAACCAGCTAGGAAATGCACAACTATTGAATATTATTGTTCATTGCTTTGTTAGCTATCCTTGCAATTCCATTCTGATTGAGTTGTCTGAGGGCAAGTGAGTCAACGGTGATCCTTGGAAGGAGTGGCTGGCTGAGATAACATACCAGAGTCATGACCTCGGGATGCACTACACTGGATACTGATTCTTGACGGGGTGTGAGTTCTTAGCGTGGTTGCTCCGGGAAGTCTCACTATCTCGTAGGTTTAGGGTTTGTAAATGTACCAAGTCCTAGAACCCGAGTTTTGATGTTTTGCCAAGACTCAACGACCTATTGGTCGAGACTACTTGCGCCTCTCTGTTTGCATTCATGGACACTCATGTATCGATTGCTTTTAATTTATTTACAATCTTTTATTTATTCATGCATTCTTTATACTTTTCTTTCTATCCGCATGAATATAGACTGATTTATTTATTTTGAAATGTTGTTTAGTATCCTACTAGGGTTACTTATTTGGGCTCGTTATTCTCGTGTTTAATTTAGTGCAGATCCATAATCGAGTAAGGGGAAGGGCCAGTACTAGGAGATCTACTTTGAGGATTTTGGAGCGGCCTTCCCTCTCACATTTTTCTAGGTTTTGTATTATTTATGTATATTGGTTTTGTCACATGGGGTATATGGGTTTTGTGAGATACCTTAGGGCATGTAGATGATATTATTTTTCTCTCCTCTATATATTATACATGATGATTTGAATTATGCGGGGTTTCCACACTTTAGGTTGTCTTGACTGATTTGTGTAGAGTTGTTTAGATTTGTTTAAGTTGAAATAGCTTCCGCGTAAACTTTGATAACTTACAAATTTTAATAACTCACTACACATAGTGTAAAATTTTGCTGCCTTGTAATGATAAATGGTTAGGAAGGCTGACTAGCCTTGCGTTGACGTCGCGAGGAATGACTCGGGGTCCACGTAAGTCTAGGCCGGGTGGGGCTTAGTTTAAGTTGTGGAACTGGGGCCATCACAAACTAGTCATCCTGACATGGATTAGTCTAGTTTCCCAGTATACCCGTAGTTCGCCTATCTGACACTCGTGTTGACACGCCTTTCGAGGTGAACACTTGTCACACAAACTCGTCCGATAGTAACATACACACATGCAGTGCAATATAATAATAATAATTTTTTAAACACCACATATGCACAACCGCCATCCATAAATAACATATTTCCTCGGCTCTCGTGTCCGAGTCAACTGAGTTGTCCACGTAACGCCCGAATTAGGACCGTTAATCTACGAGATTAACGCTAATCCTAGTTTAATTAATTTGGACCGTTACACTCAATTTCAGTTTTGGAGTGAGGTAACCGAGACTTGATGGTTAAGTCGGTATGTACATACCGATTATTCAGTGGGACAATCGACCTGTACCAACCGAATTAATTTTCTTTTTACGTATTTTCAAATGTTTTACAAGGTTGAACTGAATAAATCTTATATTATTTTGCAGTCATTGCCATCTTTTAGTGGACATCCTGACTATTCTAGTAATTTTGTTCCGGAAGAGCCATTCCGAACGAGGGAAGAAGCCATTACTTGGATTCAAAGAGTTGCTCTCAATCCCCAGTTTGTGTTGGTTACTAAGAAATCTGATGGTAGAGGGGGTGGTCATAGGGGAATGGTTTCTTTGGGTTGTGTGAGAGGTGGAATATAAAGGGGGCTTACCCAGAAATTATGCAAGCTCAACAAGTGCAGAGAGATGTAAAGAAAAAGAAACCAAAGTCAAAACTCCTTGCCAATATGGAGTTGGAAGAAGAAAACAATTCAAGATACAAGACTTGGACAAAGAAATGTAATTATCCTTTTGCCATTAATGTGAAAAAACTCCCTGGTTTACTATGACATGTGAATATTATGTGTGGCCAGCACAACCATGACATTGGCATCTACTTGGAAGGTCACTCATCCGTAAGTAGATTGAATCCAGATTAGAAAGTGGTATTGCAACATATGACTAAGGGTAATGTGAAGCCACTTGAGATTATAATTACTTTGAAGGAAAGAAACAAACTGAATTCTTCAACCATTCGCATAATCTACAATGAGAGGCAAAAGCAACGGCGATCAGAGTCGGCGAGAAGATCATAAATGCAACAGTTGATGCATTTAATTGAGACACACAAGTATATGTCTTGGCATAGAAAAAACACATAGAATGTGGTTTGTGACTTGTTCTGGGCTCATCTGTAATCCATTATGTTGTTGCAGTGCTTCCTGAATGTTCTTTTAATGGATTATACTTACAAGACAAATAGGTACCGCACGCCTCTTTTGGAAATTGTAGGGGTTACGTCCACGAGTATTACATTCTCAGTTGGGTTTGGATTCTTATCAAATAAGAGCATTGAGAGCTACAGATTGGTATTGCAGATTGTCAATGGATTGTTAGATGTGTGGAAGGCACCAACTGTCATTGTTACCGATAGAGAGTTGGAGCTAATAAGTGCATTCAAAAAAGTATTTCCGGATACTAGACATCTTCTGTGTACTTGGCACATCAACAAAAATATTTTGACCAAAACCAAGAAGATGTGGGCAAGGGATGAGAATTTCAGTATTTTCATTAGGAGATGGAACTCATTGATGTACGCCAAATTTGATGGGCGATTTGAGTTTGCACTGTAGGAAATTCAAAATGAGTATGGTAGTAAGCATGGTTCGCTTTCTTACTTGAACGGCACATAAGTAAGCCCTCACAAGAAATTCTTTGTTTGCACATAAACGGATTAAGTTAAACACCTCAGTATCAAAACTACTCAAAGGGTTGAATTTGCACACTACGCCCTTAAATGTCATGTGGAGAACTCAGCAACTAATTTTGAAACTTTATGAAAAATCATTATGGCATGCTTAGCAACCAACACGTGGCCATTAAGGCATCAAATCAGCTGAGCTTGAATGTTGTTCAACATGATTTCACTGATCCTATATACCGGCTTTTAAGGGGATTTGTATCACAGAAGGCCTTACAGTTAATTAAAGATGAGTTCGAATGGCAGAAAGGGTGGGAATTGATGAGAAAATGTATGGTAATGTATGGTTATCACTTACATAGGACGCATGGGCTTTCTTGTGGGCACGAGATTGGAGTTCATTTATTGGCTGGCTCACCGATTACACTTGAGGATGTCGACATGTATTGGCAGAAGTTGAGCCATATTTTTGGTGCTAATGTTGGCCGGTTGTAGTACGACTTTCATGCTGAGATTCAGTAAGTTATTGAAAAGTTTAAATGTTGTAATGATGAGGATGAACGCACTAGGACCATCCAACAGCTTAGAGAGATTAGTGTTCCCTCATCTACACTCGTTGTTGTTCCTTGAGAGAAAGTCAAGACAAAGGGAGGCAACTTTGTTGCCAAACGAAAAGGGAAAAAGAAGCTCAAAAAGAAAATGAAAGAAGGCAAGTAAAGAGCCAAAGAAGACTGCAGTGGATGATGATACTTCCACAAAAAGATCCATCTGGATTTGAGTATGTACTCATAGATGAGGAGTTTGCTTCTGCTAAGAAGAAGTTATTTAGACCTTTGAGGTCTTCGTCTGCAGCATCAGTGAAACGAAAGAATTCTTTGTCTACAACATCAATTGAGATAACATCGTTTGAGGTTCCATCTATTGAGATTCATCTATCCGTTTAGATAGCCTCATCTGAGTTTCCATCACTTGAGGTTCCATTATTTGAGATATCATCAGTTGAGATCCGTCCATCAGTTCATATCCATCCATCAGTTGAGATCCGTCCATCGGTTGCGGATTATCCAACAAAAGTTTATAGGACACGTGATTTCTTTAAAGGCATGTCCGCCTCTTCTTCCAGACCATCATCTCACTATTCGGCGATATGGGAGCCTCATGTTGATAGGATATTTAATGTTGATGGAGACGATCATTGCGGGTTTCGGGTAGTGGCAAAGTTTTCAGGTTTGCCTGGCAAAGATAGGTGGAGGAGTGTAAATGAACGAATGGTAGAGGAGTTGATGACGAACCGAAATTTGTGGGTCAATATTTATAGGAAAGAGGAATTTGTCAAGTTATGTGACGACCCCAACTTCTAAACGGGGCACCGCCTGCCCTAATCCCGTAATCAAGCCTTAATCCTAACCACATAAGACTTAATTACGTATTAGTCAGCCTTTCGTCCCTATATTCATCCAAATCCATGTACTGATATATTATTCTATTTAAAGTTAATTCAAATTCCATTATAATTTTCATGTGATTTCATATTAATATGTAATTGAAAGATTATGCGGAAGCTGTTATGATTCAAAATTCCCAAGTGTGGAAAACGAGAAAAAATACAGCATCACATGCACGTATATATATGAAACTATTCACTATAATACAACAAAATTCAAGTCGTACAAAATGAGTGAGGAGAGTCACTGAAGTGCTCAGAGGAAGTCGTCAATCTTCTCATTTCCTGGTCTGCTGCAGCTCGACGGACCTACACCCACCGTCACAAACTAGACGGTGAGTATAGAATATTTAAGTAATATCTGGAGAATTTTATGCCACATTTCCAAAATAAACGAATGATATTTAAAAGCATAAAGTAGCGAAATAAATTCTTTGAAACAAGTAATGCAAGTAAATACCACAGCTATAGATGTAGAGACAGACACAGGCTAAGTCGAGATGATCTATGTCCGGTCGGCAGTGAGAACTATCACCTAACCTTTCCCACTACTATATGGAGCTACGCTCAACATATCTCACACAAATAGCGGAGCTGCGCTCTACGCTTATACAACACCAATCTCATGCTTGTCGACCACCCCGAGTCCCATAACTCATATGCCACGCAAGTGTAGTGGTGAGTGCCGGAACCCTGGTAGACCCATGTCCCTGTGAACCGCACATCTCTCGTGCAATGGACACTAGATAATCCCTACTTTAATTTCAAAAACAAATAATGCCAATGTTCTAGGAATCCAAAACAAGTTAGGCTACAAAGCCCCAAGGAAATCAAATACAAGTCCAAGTAAATTCAAATTATCCCATTAGCATGCTTTTCATCAATTCTTTTCAAAAATGACATAAAGAGTAGAAAATCAGAGTCAATGAAACAATTCACAAGACATCATGTCACAATATTCACTCGTGAATAGATACAAGAACAACATGATGTGAGATTTCAAGTAGCAATGTCTACCAATATACCAATAAATCAATAAAGGTGAATGAAATGAAATATAAAATTCTCACAGTTGTACTTACAATTTACACGCTTTTCCTAGCCTATTCGATCCCTCGACACTTCGAAATGCTTGCCCAAACTCCTGAGTTCTCCTTAGTTCCCTAACATTTAATAATTTACCAATTTAGGCCAAATCGAATTCGAGACCAATTTCTTAATTTTTAGGCCAATCCATCCATTTTGCTCTTTTTGAGGTAAAACCCCCGTAAAAGTCTCGTATGAAATTCTAAATATTTTATTTTTCATAGAAATTCATTAATTTATATTTATTTTGTCGAAATATAATTTTTTCAGAATTTTTCCCTAATTTTATAGAATTTCTTCCTTTTTTTTTCTTTTCTTTTTTTTTATTATTTGGGTCGGGTTGACCCAAACGGGTCGAACCCGACCCTGGCCAGGGCGCTAGGCCTGGCTCGCCTTATGGGCCGAGCCTGGCTCAGGCCCCTGGCTCGGCCCAAACAGAGGAAAGGGGTGCACATGCACGGCTGCGCGTGTGCCCCCTTTCTTCTCAACGAACCAGGGACTCCCTGGTTCGTTGATGAAAATTATTTTTTTTTTCTTCACGAGTGGGGTCGGAGATCCAACCCCGGCTCGTTTAGGAGGGAGACGACTCTTCCGAGTCGTCTCCTTCTGACGAACCGCATTAGATTTAGCTTGTCCGAGCTCCCGAGCTCCTCCTCGCTAACAACAAACCACAAACAACATCAATCGAACAACACCACACTCACCTTGATCTTCTCTGGTTTCTTTCCTTTTCCTCTCTCTCCTACACCAGCAACTCTTTCTTGTCTCTTCTCCTCCCAATTTTGGTGAGGATAAGAAACCAATTCATTGACTTATATACACATTGACTATAGTGATTTGTTTAAATGCTAGCCTTTGATCATGGTGTGCACACGTGTCTCAAGGCTCATCTCATGGACCACTTTGTCCCACTTGTCCCCAAGTCAATTGTGAGTGACTCAACAAGTTGACACTTGCCATCTTGATAGGTTAACGCGTGTCTCGATACACATCTAGTGCATATGGTTTTATTTCACTAACTATAGGTCATTTAATACTTAGCTAAATGTGGCCACATTAAAGCCACTTATTAACCCAACATAAATTCACATTTTATTCAAATAAATTAAACTTACCCCAATATGTCGCTACCTCGGTCCGACGTCGACATGCGACTCGAGGTACATCCCCGCTCGTCTCGATACCTAGACACCTGTATGAAGTGACTTAATAGTCTACACATATACAATACACTAGGCATACATCACAACAAATATAAACTATACCACATCCTTTGCCTCGATAAATGGACATATCACGGTGTGGGTCCCACAGTACGGGTCGTTGAGCCTGTTTAAGGAAGTAAACATGGTTAGCACATTTCGGTCGTTACAAGTTACTTGTTACAATCCAATTTGATAAGAATAAGGCATCAGTGAAAAATTGGATGTCGCTTCCTGATATGGGACTCATTATATCCACCTCATTGAATATGATGGTTGTTCTCATATCCAATACGTTGTGTTTGACATTTCCTCCACTCAGAAGCAAGCCACATTCAGAATTTAGCAGATGATAGTTGTTGAAAATATTTTGAAGTTTTTTAGCAGATGATAGTTGTTGAAAATATTTTGAAGTTTTTTAGCAGATGATAGTTGTAGAAAATATTTTGAAGGTTTTTGTTTGTGAATGTCACTTGGATTACGTACGCTTACTTACTTGAACAATGTTATGTGCTTGAGATTCAAGTTTTTTTACTTTTTGAGTAAAAACTTGAGCAATGCATTGTTGTAGATGGTCATTACAATGTTGTATGAACTTCGTTCCTATGGTTACTTCTTATTAATGTTCATTTTATGTATGTTCTTTTTCGATATTTGAATAAGCTGTCTACATTTTGATAATGGAAACTGTTATGATGCACGTTCGATACCACAAGGCCGAACAACACCATTCCTACTCCGTGCTCCATGGCCGACTGAATGGAATCAAACGCGGTACCTCAGGGTCGATCTATGTAGTTGTAAAAATTACTTGAGGGTGTACTTATAAATATGTCGGGATGCACCTCTTGTTCGGGCGAAACTAATCGAGTCCAGATTTTGGGTGAGGCACTTATAAATTTGGTGAGGTGCACCCTCAATTCGGTAATTAAATGTCGAGGCCCAGACGTTACACTCGGTATTATAACACCGAAGCAAATATTAAAAAAGTGAACTTCTTAGGTTTGGTGCACTAAGAGTTACGTTGGGGTGCACCCTTGGTTCGTTCGTATGAAACCAAACACTAACACCTCAACTCGGTGTATGGTCACCGAACTAGGCACTTCGCATTCGGTAACACAACACCGACTCTGCAGAGCATACATGCAGAAGCAAATACCAATCTAGAATCAAACTAACAGCAAGTCACAAATCAACATAATATCAAATAACCATATATGCCTGACAACATAGAATAAAATACCATTCCATACAATAATAAAGTATCAAATACTAAACCATACAACACAATATCAAATACCAAATCATACAACACATTATCAAATAGTATCAAATAACCTTCATTCATCGAAGTTTGCAACAATGAAAACAATATATTGTTTCCTTTCTTGCTACGCCGAACATATTTTGAACCCCTAGCATCACTGGTATTGTTGTGTTAGGATGTTCTAATTGTTCCTGTACCATCATGTTGGGATGTTCTAATTGTTCATGTCCTTACATATGTAGTGGTTATAGTTGTAGTGGCAGTAGTGACGGGACCTTTCCTAGACAAGTACTTCACGACATTGTTTGCCATTCGCTTCGCAAACTCAACGGTAAACTCTTTTTCAGGCAAGTGGAACCAAGCTAACGCAGTATCTAGTGTTAATTTGACTCGCTGCAAAAAAAATAAAGCATTTGAACAGAAGAATTAATACGCCATATATTTGAGTGTAGTAACAAAATGTTCTAAGTAGTATATAGCTTTTACCTCTAGCATATTTGTATCGACCACAGAATCACCAATGGAGCTATCACCGCAGTATATAGGGTTCTCAATATTAATATGTGATCGTTCAATGAACCAGTCAAGATAACCTGCTTTGCAATCCCACTATAACACGACCTTGTCTCATCGACTTTCGGGTGCGAGCACATGATTACGACACCTCTCCCACATCTCGGGTTGAAAGTTATGCTTGACAATATCGACTTGTAAGGAGGGTTCGGAATCCGTTGCACGTGACCGAATTATTGTAGGAACTTGTATGGGTGATAAGGCTCGATGACATCCTTGTACCTAATGCAACCAGTGTAGAACGCGAAGAAAGGAATGCCATTTGACCTTAACTCAGAGTAGGGCCCCAAGTCACCTATTCCATGTAGGCACCAAATATATCATATTAAAATTTGTTCACAAAATACAACATAACATGAGAACTTTAAAATGTAAGTCGAACCTCGTTTGGTCATAAGGCATCCAAGCTTATGCGAATAGTATGAATGTAATCATCGCCTAAGCTCCTGGTGTAGTTTAAGTAGCCACCTACAAACACGAGGGAGAGTATCCGTGTACTTTGCACTTGACCATGCAAATCCCAGATTGAAATGATCGTGGATCCACCCTTACATTACGGTGAACAATATTGGATCAATTAACAATAGATGATTGAACTAATAGTAAAAAAATAAGTCCCAAATCATTTTACCTCAAGCAATGTCAAGTAGCCGACAATCTGAGAGATTTCAACCCGTAACGCTGCGCCGAGTTGACGATATAAGTAGGCAAGAGTAGTTGCACTTCATGCATACGACCCAACATCGTCCAAATTCTTTAAGGATTTTAGAAGTGCAACGGGAACCCTTGATCCAGTCATATTGGAAAACAATGTGCACAACAACATGTAAAGTAAGTAGGCACAGGCAATGCACTCCACTTTCGGGTAATTGATTTTGCCTGCCTTCATTAGACACCATCGGCTACACAACCAACATTTTCTAACAGTGAAAGTTGTTGACTTATCAAGCTCCTCCTCAGCATCAGCCTCAGACACTTCTAGCAAACTTGTAAGCAATTTGAGGCGTTCCTCGCGATCAAGGCCATCCTCCATCTGGACAACTTTTCCAGTCACTGGAATATTCAAGAGCATGCTCACGTCCTCTAAAGTAATATACATTTCACCAAAATGAAGGTCAAATGTGTTGGTCTCAGGACGCCACCTCTCAACAAAAGCCAATATCAAGATCTTGTGTCCCTTGGGGTAGGAATAGTCTGTGAGTGTACTTAACCCGAAATTCTAAATGATCCTCTCCAAGGTAACAAAGTCAGTGTGGAAACTCTGCAAATCCCAATCAGCTAGTTGGGCACTATGGTTTATGCACTTCAACAATGGTCGATGCCAAAAGTTCATTAAGTAAATGGATTAGTAATACAATTCGATCACTACTGATGACATAAAAATAATACAGAATTAGAAACAAAGTTTTACCTTGTTCCGCGAAATCACGCAACCACGTAGTCCTTGATGCTTTGCAGCAGGGATCGGTTGGATGGCCCACATGGGAAAGGAGTTAACATGTCTTCTTCTGGTTGCGCAACCTTCTTCTTCCCACAAACCTTCTTAGCAACATCCATCTTGTTACTAACTGTTTTGCCACTGATTGTTTTGGCACTAACTGTTTTGTCACCAGCTGTCTTACCCCTCACTTTTTTGGCACTGACTGTGTTGCCAATGACTCTCTTGCGATGATTAGTTTTATCACCTTTCTTACCAGCACCCTCGCTATCACCTCACCATCAGACTGACCATCACCCTCACCATCTGACTAAACAACATCTCCACCATCCTCATTGGCATCATCACCAACATGCTCATCGCCATCGTCATCACCATTTTCCTCACCGTCGTCGTCACCATCTTCCCCGCCTTCATCTTCTTTACTGGTTTCACCCCCACCGACACTACTGCTAGACCCACTCTGAACTCAATCAACAACCTGGTCTTCCTCTCCACTAAACTCTGCTCATCCCGAATCATACTATTTATTTTCTACACAAGCCAATGTAAGTTCCTTTTCTGGGGCCTCACCAACACGTGAATCGTCCTCCCGAATTTTTTTGCCTCACTTTACGAGCACCTTGACAACGTGTTACTCCATTACTTTCCTCTTCATATGAGATGTTGTTTGGGCAGTCCTACCACCATTTTCACGGGAAGCACCCCCTCCGCTCGTCTACTCTCGCCAGCACCAACTTGCTCCCGTGTTACAGTGGTCTTATTCCGGGCCATACCTCACCGAAATATTAAACACGTGAAACTTTATCATCATATATATGGAAATTAAATGAAAAGCAAATTAAAATTGTGTTTTCATATATTTACGAGGCACCACAATACCGAGGTGAATCACTTGCCCTCGGTACTATGATGACGACTTTATGGTCTTGTACCCGGTTTCATGTTACCGAACTAAGTCATTTCCACCTGCCTAATCACTTCGGGACTTAAATATCGACTTTTATAAATACACCTCGGTGTTTACTAACCGAGTATGTTATCATATAATCGGTTACCTCAAACCAAACTATAAGTTTAAGAATTCAAACAAATGGTTCAGTATGCTTTAACTGAACCTATCAGGGTTACTAAATGAATGAAAGAATACAAACTCGATACCCTCACGCCGAACAATATGTATGCAAATTCAGCATTCTAATTCAGTACCTAGTGACATAATAACAAAGAGTATCATCGGCCCTGAACCACCGAACATCGACGAACACAAAAACCTAACCCAGAAATCGATGGAAAGTGCTACGAAAGTGCAATATAAGCGAAATACAACCTGACCACCACCATATAAACATCAATTTCATCAAATTTAAAGGGAAACACCGTAATAGTCGATCCTTGTTACTCAGTTATTATGATATTTTTGATCCACCCAAAACGAGACCAAAATACCAAAATCGAATCAACCGACGACGGTGACGACGATGCCAACTTCGAGAATGACGCCTTTGGACAAATCTGGATATTATGGTGTTAATAAATGCGGATTTTTTTTGTTTTACTTGTGGGGTGCGATGGAAAGAGATGGAGGGTATTTCGGGGCTTTCACATAAAAAATTGAGGTGCCCTTATAAATTGAAATTCAAATTTGGGGTGCACTCAGAATTGAGGTGCGTATAGCGAAACTCAAAAATCAATTAAGTAGTCGAAATGAACCACAAGGGCTTCAAAAAAAAAAAAAAAAAAAAAAAAAAAAAAAAAAAAAAAAAAAAAAAAAAAAAAGGGCTGGTGGCAGGACTCACTTCTCTGATTCTCTCCATTCACGCAGACGGACGGACTCCTATAGAGTCCCATCCCAGAAAACGTTCCTCTTCTTCTTCTCTTAATTAATAATTGCAGACCCACACACAAACCATGACAATACCATAGAAGGCAATGGTGGGGTGGAAGAGAAGAGCGAAGAAGACAATCTCCACCACCATCATGACGATTCAGACTCGGTCCAAGTGGATGGCCATGGCGTCCAGCATCCTGATCCAGTGCACCAGCGGCTCCTCCTACGCCTTCGGCATCTACTCCCCCCTCCTCAAGTCCTCCCAGTCCTACGACCAGTCCACTCTCGACTCCATCGCCGTCTTCAAGGACGTCGGCGCCAACGCCGGCCTCCTCTCCGGCCTCCTCTACACCTCCAAAGGCCCCGCCCCCGTCCACGCCGCCGGCGCCATCCAGTGCTTCCTCGGCTACTCCCTCATCTGGCTCTCCGTCGTCGGCCTTCTCCCCCGGCCCCCTGTCCCCCTCATGTGTCTCTACATGTTCGTCGCCGCCCACGCTCAGACCTTTTTCAACACCGGGAATGTCGTCACCGCGGTGCTCAACTTTCCGGATTATAGCGGCACTGTTGTTGGGATCATGAAGGTATGTTGTTGTTGTTGTTGGTTGCTTTCATTTCATATGTTAGGGTTAGGTTTTATTATTCTTTGCAATTTGGATTGAGTTGGAACGGATTGAATTATTGGTGATTTTTGATGATCTATAGTTGGGAGAATGATTGATCAATCAGGTCGTGTGGGATTGGCGATTCTCTGTTGTAATTTGCAATATCTCTACAACGATTAGGGGGATTGATTGAATTAGCAATGATTTGATCATTAAATGAATCTTAGGATCGCTATATGAGGAGTGAAAGTTGCTTTATCAAAATTAAAAAGCTGAAATCGACTGCGGTTTAGGATTGAGAACATGTAAATGGTCATGAATGCTGCTTATAAGAAAGAGGACGGGAAAATTCAACCTATGCATGCAAAGTTTACTTTCAAAACTCCTTACTTTGAGTGGGTAAAAATTTAAGCAAATTGAAAAACTCTTCTTCGGTTTAGAATTATAAGAAATTGTAATTTAGTATCCTTATTTCAAGTTCAAGTTCAGAAATTGAAAAAGTGGGATGAGAAAGTATGCAAAACTATGAAAATGCATATAAGCTAACGAAAATTAGTAGGTTATGCTAAATAGCTATCATAATTGATATTTCTAGTTAGGTTTAAAGGGATGTGGGAAAGTAAGTGTATAAAATTGCTTAACCAATATTTTAAAGTTGATTGGAAGAAGCAGGTTATCAATTGCACTAAACCGAGCATAATGGAAGAGTTTGATACATGTAGCCGACCCCTATTAATTTGGGGTCGAGGTTATGTTGTTGTTGTATTATTGGAAGAAGCAGCTTTATTTAGCACACCTTCAAGTAGTTTTTTTCCTAGGTAAAAGGACTTTGTTGACTTGAATACGAACATGCTGGTCACATTATTGTGCATTTTTCTTTTGGCGGTGAAGTGATCCATGATATTTTGTGTTTGCATTGCCAATTTATTGTCAAATTTTTTTCCCTTCTCCCTCTCATTATCTTACACCTAGATGCACAAACTGTAGTTCTTGTTTGGTATTTAATATTCGCAAAATAATTGATTGGTTGACTAGTTAATGATGAGGGAAAAGCTTATACTAATGATATCCATTATGAGTGTGTAGACTCCTTTTTTCCATTGGGTGATATCCAGTATCTCCCTCGCTGCTGTTGAATTCTTTGAGAAAATGAACTGTTCCCACATTATCAATTGCTAAATTAATGGTAGTGAAGGTTGAAATCTATTTGAATGCATCGGCTCCTGCTTTTGGGTATACTTGAGCAATACTTTTGCATTATATTTGGCCAAGGATATTTATAGTTGAGAGTTGAGACATCCTTAGATGTTGAGTGGTCAATTCCTTATAAGGAATTTGGCTTGCTATATCTTTAGACGTGAATGATTTCAATTTTCGCTCTCTTTATTACCTCTCTTATGAACAACTCGAATCATTTTTTAAACGTTAATTGGGTTTATGCATGTTTCTAATTTGAAAACGAAAGGAAAATATGACTGATTTAAATGACCTGAAAATATAAAAGAAATTGGTTGCATCAGCATGAGGACAGATATGAATATATTTGGACCTTAGAAGTGATCAAGATGAGCATAAAAATGTAAATGTTATGAAAGTTTGTAGGATTTTTTTTAATGGTAAACAAAGCTTTATTTCATGGAAAATTAAGTACTACATGATAATGATAAAGGATCTAGAAGGTCCTCACTTTCATATTGTTAACATTATAAACTTCTCTAACCTACATACATATGTGGAATTTCTATGCGAGACGTATGCAATCCACTGCCAATGATAGAACCAATCTGAAAAACTATAATCTTAGTTGAACTTGCTTGATGATACCCATCTTGCTGCCATATATCTTGTTGAATACCACACCGCATTAACGGAACTTGCCTTATTCTCAAAAATTCTGGAATTTCTTTCATGCCACAGTCTCCATAGTATAGCAAGCATAGCCGCCCCATTGACATGATATCTTCTACTCCTCCCTTCCAATCCTTCAAGTGTGTATCTCACTCCTTGCAATGACCTAGGATTGGACACATTTCCACCTGAAAAAAGCTTTCCACCTATTCCGTACTTGACAAAGTACATGCCATTGGGTAAAGAAAAAGGAGTCGTTCAAATACATTTACTAGTAGTGTTTCAAATTCGATGACCTTCAAATGCCCTAGTTAGAAAAGCCGACTTAATAGAAATTGAAGAAATTCGATGATGTAGGGGTAAACCGAAGCTACCTTGGTACACATTGATTAGGAAATATTTAAATGAAAGCACACTGTCAATTGCACTGAATCGTGCGCTATAGAAGAATTTGATTCAAGTAGCCGACTCCAATTAATTTGGGATTGAGCTTTGTATGGATCATCAGACAATATCACTGTCTTCTAACCATCTCCAACCACAAAACTCTATTTTACATTTTTGTCACATCAAACTCTATTTCTTCTCCAACCACAAACTCTATTTCTCCTCTAATCGAGCACAATGGAAGAGTTTGATCCATGCAGCCGACCCCATTTAATTTGAGATTGATGCTATGTGATAATATTTGGGATTGTTGTTGTTGTATACTCACTCCTAACCACACACAAATATATAATAATATTATTTAGCATATATGAATTTATAAATTAGTATATTATGAATGAATAACGTTATTAATCTGTATAACCAATAAATACATATTGATCACACACTTAAAAAAATATTCTTCAAACATATTTAAAATGAATTACTTTATTAATATTACTAAATTGTCCAACAAATACATATTGATCACACACTTAAAAAATATTCTTCAAACAACCAAAATATTGTTCATTAGGTTTCTTTCAATTAAACCTAATTAAGGGACAATCTCAAAAAAAAAAAAAAAAAAAAAAAAAAAAAAAAAAAAAAAAAAAACCAAATAAGGGACCATTCATCAAAAAAACTAATTGGGGTTGGCACGTATTACAACATTTGAAGAATGTGTACGGAACGTGGCACGATGCCATGCCTAGTGATATTTCCCCTTGTGTACTCAATGATTTCCTGGAGTAAATAAAAGTCCCTGAGGGTTTTTTTCTTTTTTTTTTTTTTTTTTTGAAGGGGATTTGTGTGAACAAAACCCACATCTAGGGCGTCTTTTGCCCAACCTCATATGTTACTCTCTGCATGTGGGAGATGATCTCCTTTATCATGCACCAAAGTAGCCACATATTTCACCAACAATGGCCCCAAGATAGCTATGTGGGAAATGTTTTTTTGCCTAACCTCATCTGTTGTGCGTAGTGAGTACCTTCTCTGATGGTCAATCCTCTGTGAATAACTTCCCATATGAGATTTCCTTTTTTTTTTTTTTTTTTAACAGATACTCCTTTTCCTTCAATCCTCTGTGGTTCTTGTGCTTTAAAGAAAAAAAAAAACACGAATAGAGGGACTTTTATCGTTCGATTTAAGTTGCTGTCATCATGAACCTGATAGGGATGGAAGTTTTGAGGAAGGTTGTTTCAGTAACATAAAGTATGCATAGCGACTAGTGAGCAAGTATCCACTTCTAAAATTGTCCATCATTTATCGTCATGCAGCTCATGAACACTAAGGTGCTTTTTACCAAAATTTTACTCTGATGATTTACAAAGTTCTTCCTCATACGACTTACGAGTATATTCTCTGTAATTTATCCCTCATGTGTTTATATTGGTAAAATTCATTTAATGAACATTTACATAATTAGAAAGAGGTCTTTGGTGAGTTAATATAGCAGGTGTATCCTTGAAGACAGTAATTGATCTGCTGCTTAACTGCAGCTGTTTCTTTCTTTCTTTCTTTTTTAGATATATATTTTGGGACCTAATGTATCTTTCTACTGTTTCCTTCCAGGGATTTCTTGGCCTTAGTGGAGCAATACTTATTCAAGTGTATGACAATGTACTTAAGGGCAAGCCAAGCTCTTTCCTGTTGATGCTCGCGCTGCTGCCTACTTTAGATCCTCTGTTGCTCATGTTCTTTGTGAGAACTTACCCACCACATGAAGGACATGATATAAAGAAACATCTCAATTGTTTTTCAGTGGTTGCATTGGTAATTGCTGCCTATATTATGTTCCTGATAATCTTAAAAAATGTTGTATCTTTGGGGATGTTGGCACGAATAATTACATTTGTGATACTTCTCTTGGCACTTGCATCTCTAGTTGTCATTGCCATTAGAGCCCATTTGATGGACTCTCGCTTGCCATCCTCATCCATTGAAGGGACAGGCTTGTTGGAGGATGCAGGTTCTGTGGGATCTGAGAAGGCACTTGCAAGATATGAGCGCACAGCACACCAGGATGATGCTCAAGAGCTCTCTATTCTTGACAAGACTGCCATGCTGAGGGGAGGAGACTTGAATCTTTTGCAAGCCATTTGCACAGTAGACTTCTGGTTGCTTTTTCTAGCCATGTCATGTGGTATGGGCTCAGGTCTGGCAACAGTGAATAATATCAGTCAAATAGGGGAATCTCTTGGTTATACAACTATGGAGACAAGTACTTTGGTTTCCTTGTATAGCATCTGGAATTTCCTGGGACGCTTTGGAGCAGGATACATATCTGATTATTTCCTTCACTTGAGAGGCTTGGCAAGGCCGATATTCATGGTAATTACTCTTGCAACCATGAGCATTGGTCATTTAGTGATTGCTTCTGGCCTGCAAGGAGCATTGTATGCAGGTCCAATATTGGTGGGTGTTTGCTATGGCTCGCAGTGGTCTTTAATGCCAACTGTTACGTCGGAGATATTCGGGGTGCGGCACATGGGAACCATTTTCAACACAATAGCCATTGCCAGTCCTGTTGGCTCTTATATCCTCTCTGTAAGAGTAGTTGGGTACATCTATGATAAAGAATCCGCTAGTGGTCATGGATGCGTTGGTAACCACTGCTTCATGTTGTCATTTGTTATCATGGCATGTGTTAGTTTGCTGGGCTCTTGCATTGCCTTGGGTTTGTTCTTCAGGACTAGAAGATTTTACAAACAAGTTATATTTGAAAGATTGCGGCATTCCATGAGAGAGTAGGTGAGCAATTTACTTCATTGTAGTGAATTGAGGCATGCATGTATGACTGTTACACAAGTGCATAGCTGTTTTCTCTCCCTCTCTTGTATTATACACTAATAAATATTTCTTGAACGTTTGTTTCTTGTTCTTGTACCTAGTCATAAGCAAGCGTAACGTATTCATGTTTGTGCTTTGAATTGAGGAGCCTAGTTTTTTTTTTTTTTTTTTTTTTTTTTTTTTTGACAAAAATTGAGAAGCCTAGTTAGGTTTTGCATCTTTGGGCCAATGCCATATTTCAGGAATTCATGCTCGTGTGTAGAATTGAGTAGATTACAAGATTGCTGACTCAGCTAGAAAGAGCTCAGAGTCATGAGAAAAAGCTTCGTCTCAAGACGTATGAGTAATGCCGAGGACAAACATGAGATGTCCTTCAGCTCCTACATCTGTATGTGTGATTCGGGTTGTTTTTGGGATGGCGGGATGAAGTCATCCACATCAGAGGTTGCACTTTACGGCAGACTATTGGGACCTTACCAAGATTTGAACCAATTTCTTCGCCTAGGCCTACTCGCAATTATATACTTCAGCCAGAAGAAATCCCACATGCCAAAGTTTTAGATCTAGAGAACGTTACTGTTGCTCAGTACATATCCTTCATCCTTGTATCAATGGCGGACAATGACATAAGATCCAGACCCATCTGCCCAACTTGCCAGGTTTGTCTTCAACACTTTCTATATGTGTATTGTAATGCATATCTGACGGTTGAGGATGTAGTGCAGGGGCGTCTATGGACGTTGTGGGATGTTGACAAGGCTGGACATGGACCCCAATTTATGATGCACCCCTTAGCCTGACATGTCTTGTCTCATCATACGTGGCCTCACTCCTACGAGAGGGTGTTTTTCCAAAACTAGGGGGTTTACAATTTTTTCACAAAATATGATGGTGTACTTTGAAATAACCAAAGTAGGCAATAACGCCTTTTCAAAAGGTGTTATTGTGTGTGATGTTGGTTAGGTGGCGGTGACGTGGCGGCGATTTGACAGATAGCGCCTTTTCAAAAGCGCTATATCGTACATTTGGCGCCACCTCACCGCCATCCAATAACGCTTTTGAAAAGGCGCTATTGGTTAAGTTTGTTAGCGATGACGTGGCGGTGGTGAGGTGGCGGCCAAATGTACAGATAGCGCATTTTGAAAAGGCGCTATCTCGTACAATTCCGCCGCCACTTCACCGCCACCTCACCGCCATGTCACCAACCGGACTCGCCGCTGATCTGTCCGCCAACGCTTGCGCATTCTTGTCCGCGACCTCCATGCGGGCGTTGTTGCTTTGAGCTGTGCGCGCGTATTGCCGCCGTCATCATGAAGCTTGGACCGCGTCGTCTGTCTCGACAGCTCCGTCCTCGCCGTGGTCGTCGTCGTCGTCGTAGTTGAGCGAGCTCGACTAAAAAAAAAACCAATTTTGAATATATATACATTGGTTATAAAAAAGAAACCAATTTTGAATATATATATATATATATATATATATATATACATTGGTTCCAACCTTCAACTCTCTTTTCTAAACTAACTAACATTAACTAACCTAACCAAACTAACTAACTAACTAAACTAAACTAACTAACCTTAACTAA
The DNA here is from genome assembly GCA_039657325.1 of Stephania cephalantha. Classification (NCBI taxonomy): domain Eukaryota; kingdom Viridiplantae; phylum Streptophyta; class Magnoliopsida; order Ranunculales; family Menispermaceae; genus Stephania; species Stephania cephalantha. Next base: position 48,913,940 of record CM077573.1, read on the forward strand.
CCCAACCCAACCAAACTAAACTAAATAACTAACTAACCTTAACTAAAGTAAATAACTAACTAACAAACTAACTAACAAACTAACCAAAGTAAACTAAACTAACTAACCTTAACTAATCTAATCAAACTAAACTAACTAACCTTAACTAATCAAACTTAACTAAACTAACTAACCTTAACTAACATAACCAAACTAAACTAAACTAACTAACTAACTAACTAACTAACTAAACTAAACTAAACTAAACTAACTAACCTAACCTAACCAAACTAAACTAACCAACTTAATAACCTTAACTAAACTAAACTAACTTCCTAACTAACTTAACTTAACTAACTAACTAACTAACTAACCAAAGTAAACTAAAATAACTAACCTTAACTAACCTTAACTAAACAAACTAAACTAAACTAACTAACCTTAACTAACCTAACCAAACTAAACTAACTAACTAACTAACTAACTAACTAACTAACTAACTAGCGAACTAACTAACTAAACTAAACTAAACTAACTAACCTTAACTAACCTAACCAAACCAAACTAAACTAACTAACTAACTAACCTTAACTAAACTAAACTAACTAACCGTAACTAACCTAACCAAACCAAACTAAACTAAGTAACTAACTAACCTTAACTAAACTAACTAACTAACTAACATAACCAAACTAAACTAACTAACTAACTAAACTAACTAACCTTAACTAACATAACCACCTAAACAATACAAACTAAGTAAACTAAAATGACTAACTTAACTAACTAAACAAACAACTAAAAAAAGTAAATCATTACCCAAATAATGAGTCATAACCTGACCTAACCTAAGTCAACTAACAAACGTAACCTAACTAACTATACTAACCTAAAATTGCCCAACAACAGAACTGAAGTAAACTAATCAAAAGTAGCACGTGTGATGCATACCTAACTTTGCGCATGACATTATGGTGTGTTTTGTGTTGAAGTTCAATGAAGACCGTGACGATTCTCACACAAACAACAAAAAATAAACTATCTTAATTGAAAAATAAACATACTAACTAAATGGAACTAACCAAAGTAAACTAACTAACCTTAACTAACCTAACTAACCTTAACTAACCTAACCACCTAAACAATACAAACTAAGTAAACTAAAATAACTAACTTAACTAGCTAAACAAACAACCAAGAAACGATTAACTAAACTACCAAACGAAACTAAACAAACAACCAAGTAGCTCGAGAGTTACTTGTTAACAACCTAACCTAACGTAACTATGTGAACTAAACTCGACTAACCTAACCTAACCTAACTATGTAAACTAAATTAACAAAACTACACTAAGGAACATACCCTAACTCAACTACACTAAACTAAATTAACCTCAACACCTAAACTAAACTAACTTAACTAACTAAGCTAATTAACCTAACCGAACTAAACTAATATAACTTAACCACCCACACCTAACTAACTAAGCTAACCACTTAAGTTAAATTAAACATATAATCTAAACTAACTTAACAAACTAAACTAACTATTGAAGAATAATCACAGATACGACATTATAATAATATGGAAAACATGAGAAATAAATTTTTTCAATGAGAATGTTGTATACACGTACTCCGTGAACCCAATATATAAGTTATCTACAAATCACCATGACATCAAGAAAACTCATCATGCAGGTCTATTCTGGCGGTTACGTTGGCGTTGTTGCTCGGTGATGCAAATCGGACGTACTCTTTGTCTAGTTGGACGATGTGTTTGTACATCCGGTTGAGGTTGTTGACTGGTCTTGCATTGAATCACGTCGAGTAGATTGATGCATTTCCTCTCGGTGCTACACTCGACTCACCTCGCCATCGATGCTCCCAAAAATAGGAGGTGGAACCATCCCAAAATATTGGCTTCCTGTATGGGGTTGGGGGAAAGGAACATGAGGCTGCGGCATGGTCAACAAGTTCATGAATGAGGGATATCCACTATATGACATATTGTAATTATAAGGAGTATGAGTATATGGACTAGGCATGTATTGAGGCAGTGACGGATACATTTGATGATGAGGCATTCCATGGACCACATATGAAGACGACGACCCAGGTGCGTAAGGATCAAACTGGTAAGAAGGAAGATTCACGCTCGGCGGCCTGGGTACAAACATTTGAGGTTGTTTGGGGTGTGGACGATGCAGAATGTACCCCGTGAGAAGAATGAGTTGGTGGGGATGATCGTTGGCTACTCTCACCAACAGTCTTTGTTCTACTCACTCTCGAACGAGATGTACGTGCTGGAGGAGAACATCTGCTACTCTCTGCAGCAATCTCAGTCTGAGTAGATGGACGTGGTGGACGAGGACGTCTGGTGCGTTCCCGCATAGTCTCTGGTCGTGTTCGTCTTCTTCTCACCTCTATGTTTGGTTCGCCCTGATCGTCTTCTTCATCTTCATGTTCAATATCCTCATTTATGCCTTGTTCGACGTCATTTCCGTCATGCGAAAGATTAGACCGTTGCCTTTCATCTTCGTCTAAAATTTTAATCCCTTCATCAAGCGCTGCAAGACCTTGCTCATACCCATCCTCGATAAACACTAGCCTCAGTCGATGCACCAAGTTACGCTGATATACAAAATATAAGAGGTCAAAGCACGCAATATAAGATATTGGATGTTCGAGGAAAAGAAATAGTTAGGAGATTACCGAGTAGTCACGTAACTCCCCGTCGTGTCCAATGAATCTCCTAGTGACCGAGCGATACCACGTCATGTAATATTCATGATCGTGGCCTTCATTAAGTGCCGCTGTGGCAATGGTGTCCCCACGATTCTCCCATATGTGTATGTAGCTTGCGTGGAAGGTCACCCAATTTTCATGATGATGTCCACGCAATTCGAGGCGGTGCAGTTGGGCGTCGTAAGCACAATTAGGTGACACCACTTGTACCATGCCGAATTGTCTCATAACCCTTTCTGGTCGATGCCACTCCACAATGTGGAAACAAATAAGGGGACACGTCGAAAGCCAACTTCTGTGACCATTTGTACAGTAATCGGGAAGAGACCCCATGAGTTCATTATAAGGTTGTCATACCACATCATCCTCATGCCTTTGCGAGTCGAGTGCATCACGGTAAGCCGATACGACGTGCGTCGCACTTTGTGAAACCGAAAATGCATCGAGCCATCTGTGTAGAAAACAATAAGTTAAGATAAATGAAATTGGACAAGATTTTTATGCAAATTAATGACAAATCGACTTTAATACCTGTGTCCGAGTGGAACGTCCATAAGCATATTTTGGCCATCCACAGTTCGCTGCTGAGCTCTAGAAACACGCAGCGCCGCGGTGCTATGAATGGAAATCGTCCCATGCCCAAAGTTGTAAAAGAATTGACGCGCCCCAGCAACCTCATGTGCCCCTGCGCAAGATCCGCGACACAACTCCCTGTACAAATAAGCCAAACATGCACTCCCCCAACTATATTGTCCAGCTAGTTGGAAATCCTTCAGCAATGGTAGGAACATCGAATGTACGAATCGATTGGACTTGTCGGCGAAAAGACAACCACCGATGAGTTGTAGTATGTACGATCGAACGTAACGTTGGACCGACTCCTCATCGCTATCATCATCTATTGCTGGTACGTGACGCTCGAGCCAATCGACCTTAAGTTTACAACCAACGACGTCATCTCCACCAGGAGTTCGTCCAAGTAGCCTCTCGCAGACATCAACATAGTCTGCGTCCGTCGTTCCCGTCACAGGCATACCTTCGATAGGCAATCCAAGCTGTACCTGCACGTCTTGGAGTGTAATGGTGCACCCCCACAATGCATGTGAAATGTATGCGTCTCAGGGCGCCATCTCTCTACAAACGTAGTAATCAAAGCCCAATCAAGGTGAAAAATGATACCCGAGATATCCCATAGAACCCACTGGAACGAAGATAGGGGATCATCCTAGAATGATACTGCATCGTTCGATCAACGACCCCACGTCTTCGACGTACGCGCATTGTTTCGTACACCTTGTAATTGAAAATGTATTAAAATATGTTTTTGATACATTATTGGTGTAAATTTGACGTATTGAGGAAAAACAGGTTACTTCGCCCCTCCAGGTTCGCGTTGATCTGTGTGTAGATTGGAGTTGCAACAGTGATGGATCTGAAGGTCCTGGATCCATTGCAGTACAACTAAAAAGAAGGTTAGAAAAAAAAATGAGTGTTGTACGAAACCAAACGATAAGTATTTACTAAATGTTCACACAAAAACATACGACGAAAATACTAAATTAATGAACTTACTTGTTTCCTTCGCTTTTCCGCCGCAACGTGATATTCTTGCAATAACATTGTATTTTCGTTTGTTAAGAACAATAATCACAGTTACGTAACCCAAGTGAAATAAAACATATATGTTTGTGCAGTTTTGTGTATTGGAGGTAGGTGCATCATGGGGGGAATCATGCGTTGAATTAGAGATGCATATGGTTGGTCGTGTTAAAACTGGCGCCTCTCTATTACTTTCATATCATATTGTAATTCTAGCTTCTTTTTAGCACGCATGCAGGTAGGTGTAATTGCGATTCAATATTGATGTGCGAATTAACAACACCTATGTGATAACTAAACTACACTAACCTAAACAACATAAACTACACTAACCTAAACAAAATTGGCAAACATATCTTGCAACATTGTGATAACTAAACAAAATACATTAACTAAACTAACTTACCTAACTAACCTAAATACCTCAACTACCTAAACACTAACCAAACTAATACATAAACTTAAACTAACTTAAACAAACTAAATAAACTAACTTAAACAAACGTAATTACCTAAACAACTTTGGCAAACAAATCTAGCAACATTGTGATAACTAAACAAACTACATTAACTAAACTAACTTACGTAAACTAACATAAATACCTCAAGTACCTAAACACTAGCCAAAGTAATACATAAACTTTTACTAACTTATAACAAACTAACTAAACTACCTTAAACTAACTTATTTTCCTAAACAAACTACCTTAAGTAAACTAACTAACCTAAAGACCAAAAATAACGTAACTTAATTGACTAACCTAACTAAACAAACTAACTAAACTAAACTAACCAAACTAATCTAACTAACCTTAACAAACATAAATACATATACTTAACTACACTAAACTAAACAAACTTAACTAACTAAAAATACTTAACTAACTAAACTAACCACCAATACCTAAACTAAACATCTAACCTAAACTAACTAAACTAACTTAAACAAATGTAATTAACTAAACATACCTCCTCCTTCGGTAAATTAACTAAAATACCTCAAACAAACTTAATAAACTAAACTTAATTCACTAAACTTAATTAACTGAACGTAATTAACTAAACCAACTTAACTGAACTTAATTAAGTAAACTAACTTAAACAAACATAATAAACTAAACTAACTTAAACAAACTCTCTAAACTAAACTAAATTAACTTAAACAAACTTAATTAACTGACTAACCTAACTTAAACATACGTAATTAACTTAAAAAAACTTAAACTAACTTAAAAAAGCTTAATTATATAAACTCACTTAAGCAAACTTAAAACTAACTTAAACAAACTAACTTAAACAAACTTAATTAAGTAACTAAACTAAAACAAACTAACTAAACTTACTTAAACAAACTTAAACTAACTTAAACAAACTTAATTAACTAAACTCACTTGAAAAAACTTAGACTAACTTAATCAAACTAACTTACCCAAACTTAATTAACTAACAAACGTCACCTAACTAACTAAACTTATTAAACAAACTAAACTAACGTAAACATACGTAATTAACTAAACTCACTTAAACAAACTACAACTAACTTAATCAAACTAACTTAATCAAACTAACTTAAACAAACTTATTTAACTAACTAAACTAACGTAAACATACTTAATTAACAAACTTATTTAACTAACTAAACTAACGTAAACATACTTAATCAAACTAAACTTATTTAACTAACTAAACTAACTCAACTACACATACCTCCTCCTTCTCCTACTTCCACTCTGCTGCTACGCTGGCTTTTCCGCCGCAGCCGCCGCATTGCCAAGCCTTCCTTCCTCCTCCTCCCACCGGAGATCCCTCCTCCATTGGCCGTCACCGCTGTTTCGCCTCACCGCCTTTGGACCTCCACAAGCCACCACGGACCACGGCGGCGCTGCTGCAGAGACGCCTCTCCTTGATAAGGTAGCCCCCGCCAAGCACTACAACGCCTCTCGCCGCGCGCCCACACTCGCCCACTCTCTCCCGTGCGTCGGCCGCCCCTCCTTCTTCCTCCTCCTCTCGTCTCGACTCTCGGTTCGCTCCCCCCCTCCCCTCCTTAAGTGCCGACCCACCCCACTCTCCACAATGTACCCGTGACCTACCACACCCCCTACCCCCTACTCCTAACCTACCACTGCAAAGCCGGAACCGACGCAGAGAATATATTCTCTGCGTCGGTTTCGGGAAGATGACTGTGGGGTGCAGATAGCGCCTTTTGAGAAGGCGCTATCTGCGCCCCTAAGTCATGGGTTTTCCCGATCCATGTGGATCCACGTGGACCGGAAAACCTTTTTTTTTCCCACGTGGCGACTGATAGCGCCTTCGCAGAAGGCGCTATCAGTACGTCACGGGTTTTCCCGGTCCACGTGGATCCACGTGGACCGGGAAAACCCTATTTTGTCCACGTGGACACTGATAGCGCCTGCGCAGAACGCGCTATCAATGTAACGTGTCCACGTCGGTCCACGTGGACATGTCGACGTGGACATGTACACTGATAGCGCCTTCTGCGAAGGCGCTATCAGTGGACACATGGATAGCGATCAGAAAATTAATTTCTGCCACGTCGTTGACGCCTTCCCAATAGGCGTTATTGCCTACTCCCCAGAAATTATTTTTTTTCACCCCTATTTTCCTCATTAAAAATTAAAACATGTGTACTTTGGTAAATTTTTCCCTATGAGAGAATCTCTCTCTCTCTCCTTTCATTCATTCTCAACAACAAACACTCCTTTCATTGATTCTCAACAACAAACAAAAGGATGATAAAAAGCCAAGACAAGCTGTATTGAAGAAGAAGAAGAGATGGAGTATTGGAGATGGAGCAGCAGCAACAAGTGGACTGCAACGGTGGCAAGTATATGGATCCAGTGTACCAGTGGCTCCCTCTACACCTTCGGCATCTACTCCCCGCTTCTCAAGTCCACCCAGCACTACGACCAATCGACTCTCGACATGATTGCTGTCTTCAAGGACATCGGCACCAATATGGGTCTTCTCTCCGGCCTTCTCTACACTGCCGTCACGCCTAGCTCTGCCCCTTCTTCTTCTTCTTCAATTGGTAAAGTTGTTGGTGGGCCATGGGTGGTGCACTTGACCGGAGCAATTCAGTGCTTCACTGGGTACTTTCTTGTGTGGCTCTCAGTTACCGGAGCGCTTCCACACCCTCCCATCCCCCTCATGTGCTTCTTCATGTTTCTGGCCTCTCATGCTCAGACCTTCTACAACACTGCAAATGTTGTCTCTGCTGTCCAAAATTTTCCTAATTACAGTGGCACTGCTGTTGGGATCATGAAGGTTGGTACTTATTTAGTTTGTTTACATCGTTCGCTTTGTTATGTTTGATTAATTGATAGATGGTCTTGTTAATTTGTCGAATTTCTATTGCTTCTGATGATCATGTTGTGTTAATCTAGGATTGAACTGATAAGGGTAGTTTTTATATTGATCTGTTTTGAAGAAGGGACGGTTTTGGGAGTGTTTAGATAGCGATAGAGACAGAAAATAGAAAGAATGGGCAGATTGCATATCATATTATCATTGAAGTGTATTTAGGTTTCTGCCTAATTTTGTGTAACTTCCCCTCAATTTCTTCTCCTAGAGTTAAATAGCATTTAGGCTTTGGTTGGCTGTTAGTTGAATTTGTCAAGGATCCAGATCCTTAATCCAAGTCTTTTTTATTGGATACTTAAGTCTTGAATTCCTTCTTTACCTACCATTGACCCTTTATAAGTTTTTTCTGCATGATGTTTCCTATTACTTACTCCGGTAAAAAATATAAGGCATTCTACAAAATTTCTCTTTCAAAAAATATAAAACTTTTGCGGAATTCGAGAGTACTTTGGACCTTTTATACCTATTTTACCACTCTTTTAACTCAAATATTTAATTATAATTAAACACTTGTTCTTTTATTGAATGAAATAAAGAATTAAATGTGAGCAAGAATGTAATTTAAACTCACAATTAATGCTTTCTTAATGTGTGTTTTGAGAACAAGGCCTTATATTTTTTAGCAGAGGGAGGATAAACTATCAAAATATGTAGTTTGATATAAAACCCATCTAAGTACTGAAACTTGGATTTCTTGCTTTCTATGAGTGTGTTGGCAACTTGAACTTGGTATGAGGTGTTACTATCATAGCAAATCCTAAGTTCACATCCCAGTGTTTTTGGTTCTGACCATTGGATTGACATCAACATTCTTTTCAATGGTAACCCGGTTGGGTTGCCATAACGGTAAGGGCGAAGGCGGGGTTGTGTGAGTTAAGCGCACAACCTCGATTTTGATTCTTTGGTGTGGTATGCTCGCTCGGGCCACTAGGATATGCCTAGGCCGATTGTGCCATGGCCTCGTGGGAATAGTCAGGCTCGTTCGGACACCCATTGATATATATATATAAAAAAAAAAAAAAAAAAAAAAAAAATCTTTTCAATGGTGAAGCTGAAATCACCATCGAACTATTTCCCTTACATATAATGTGGTTTTTTCTTCTTGAGGATCATAGAGATTGTTTTTTCTGCTTCTTTCTTTCAGGGTTTTGTTGGCCTTAGCGGTGCCATACTGATTCAACTGTATAGGACTATATTTGTGGATGACCCCAGCAATTTCCTTTTGATGCTTGCACTATTGGCAACCCTGAATCCCCTCCTACTGATGTCTTTTGTGAGAGTTTGTCCTTCAAGTGTAGGGGATGACAAGAAATATCTGAATGGTTTCTCAATAATTGCCGTCGTCATTGCTGCTTATCTTATGATCCTTATAATACTGGAAAGCATCATAACTTTTGGACTATTTGCTCGCATTATCACATTTCTAGTACTTTTTGTAGCGCTTATCTCCCCGCTGTATGTCTCAATTAAAGCAAGTTCAATGGAGTCCCGGGTGTATCATATTAAAACTTCATCCGTTGAAGGGACGGCATTGTTGGATGATCAGCATTCAATGGATTCTATGGATTTAATTGTCAGAAACGAATCTCTTAGATACGATGCAGAAGAAGAGGGGATTAAACCAAAGTTGAGGAACTTGAATCTTTTGCAAGCAATGCGCACGATCGACTTCTGGTTGCTTTTTGTAGCTATGGCTTGCGGCATGGGTTCAGGGCTTGCCACAGTCAATAACATCAGCCAAATAGGAGAATCTCTTGGTTACTCGGCGTTGGAGACCAGTACTTTGGTTTCTTTATGGAGCATATGGAATTTTCTTGGTCGTTTCGGAGCTGGCTTTGTATCTGATTATCTGCTACTCTCAAGAGGCTGGTCAAGGCCGCTGATCATGGCTGTTACACTTGCAGTCATGAGTATAGGTCATTTACTAGTTGCTTCTGGCTTGGCAGGAACCTTGTATGCAGGCCCCGTATTGGTGGGCGTTTGTTATGGTGCGCAATGGTCGTTAATGCCGACCATCTGTTCAGAGATTTTCAGTGTTCTTCATATGGGAACTATATTCTACACAATCTCAATTGCTAGCCCTGTGGGCTCTTATCTTCTCTCAGTTTGGTTAGTTGGGTATGTCTATGACAAAGAAGCATCAATTGAAGGTGGGAATGTTTGCAACGGTGCCCACTGCTTCATGTTGTCATTTCTGATCATGGCTTGTGTTAGTTTCTTGGGGTCTCTTGTTGCTTTCGGATTGCTGTTGAGGACAAGAAAGTTTTATAAGCAACTTGTCTTCCAAAAATCCCAACTTTCTGCTGCCGCAGCCGAGTAAGCATGCCTTCGATTTATATTATACTCTTTCACCTTGATCAATTTAATGCAATTGATAACATGTTTTCATATTACTTGAAGAACACCACAATATTTATATATGTTTGATCATTTTCATATCAGACACTTTACTCTAGTTGTCAACATATGGCAAGTTGGCAACCCTCCTCTTTTAATGAGGACTAGAGATTGGTTACCTCCCACCGAATGAAAAAAAAAAAAAAAAAAAAAAAAGAAAAAAAAAGCAGCACACCATTATTTTCAACAAATTAACTCAAGCATGAAATTTGCTGACAAGCAAATTCTATCTTTGACAACAAAAGGTTGGTCGCGTTTGCCATGAGATATGGGCGTACGCATCTTGAAATGCATAATAACACCGTCGTCAGCAGACCTGGTGGAAGAAGGCCTTCATAGCAAACTCAAGCAACTTGTCGGTCTTAGGCATCACATCCCTCACAGCCTCATGAGCACAGAACCTCTCAGCCCACCCAACAAGCCCAGGAGTCTTCTCCTCATCAAGCAGCTTCACTCCACTAAAACTCTCAAAAACTCTCACCCCACCCAAAAAGCTTCCCAAAGCAATGTCTACATACCCAATCTGTTCTCCCCCAAAAAACCCACCTCCTCCGCTCAAATCCTTAAACACCTTCTCCATCATCTCAAATTCCATCTTCACTTTCTCCATCGCCTCCGCCCTGGCCTCCTTGCTCTGTGCTTTCATACCCAACATAGCAGGAGGTACCTGCTCGAAACAATTTAAACACACAAAACATCAGTCTTGTTGTTGCTTAACCAATTAAGTCTCTTCAAAATTGAGCAAACGAATTTTAACAAAACTCCAGAACCCATGGTACCTTGTCGTCTATATAGGCCGCCCAAAAGCGGGCGATGGCGCGGTCGTAGGGGTCGGAGGGGAGAATCGAGGGGCCAAACCTCCATTGTTCATCAATGTATTGAAGTATGACAAGTGATTCGCAGATGGGTCGGTCGCAGTGGAGGAGGACGGGGACCTTGTTGTGGACAGGGTTTGATTTCAAGAGGAGATCGCTCTTGGCTCTTGGGTTCTCGTCCAAGTACTCGTATTCGATGGATTTGAGGTTGAGGGCAATTCGTGGGCGCAGCGCGAATGGGCTTGCCCACATTCCCAGTAGCTTAATAAGGTGATCACTTTGTGCCATTGTTGCTTCACTACCCATGTCTTCTGCTGTCTTTGATGTTTGTGTTGTTTGTGTTGATGCATGAAGTGGTGTTTAGTTTGGTATAAATAAGGAGTGGTGGTGTGAGGGATTGAAAGTGATAGATGAATTGTTTGATTAGTTTATGTTGTTGGGTGCTGAGGATTCTGCCGTTGTGATAGTTTATATTGCCGGAAAATAAAATTTAAAAAAGCGCTCCAATAACAACATGGAAGAAGTCCAACAAATAGCAACAGGACAAAAAGTCCCTAAGCTGAAAAGGGGGATCAGATGGAGATCGAATCCCCCATCGACGTTTGGAGGGATTTTCACACACCTGATACGAGGTTGAGGGGGTGCTGTGAAGGACTCCCTTTGTGGGAACAGTCAAATGGGCATATATGGTGGGAGATGTCATGCGGCGACCAGGGTGGCAAAAAAGGGATCCGGACACCCCTTAATAATGACTAAAAATAGTGTCCAAACCCGTACTTATTTTTGAAAGAACATTTTTTTTTTTTGCCGAACCCGTATGTCATACAAGACCCGTTTTTTTCCGGACCCGTTTTTTAATATAATGAAATAAATTTTTTTCACTTGATTATTAACAAAAATGCATGACTTTTATGTTGTCATGCATTCCATCACCACAAAAAAGACATGTTATATATTCAAAATTCAAGTCTTACAAGTTTTCATATAAAAAATAATATCATTAGTGAAATTACAATGCAAACATCATGAAAGTTTCAAAATATTCTTATAAATAAACAAAATATTATTTAAATTAATCGTTAAACGGGTACTCGTTTTTTATTAAAATCCTTGTCGGGACACGGACTCATTTTTTTAAAACAAATAAAAAAGTATGTCCGAACTAGGGATGCAAATGGGGAGGGGAGGGGACGAGGACCCCATCTCCATCCCCATCCCCATCCCCGCTTAAGAATTCATCCCCCATCCCCATACCCATCCCCACGCGGGGATGAATTTTCATCCTCATCCCCATCCCCGCCTAAACCCCGCAGGGATGGGGAATCCCCATGGGGAAAATATCCCCCATTTTAATCCCTTGCGGGGAATTTGCGAAGAATCACCGCGGAGAAATATATTTTTTCACTCAATTTTTTTCAAAAAATTATAAAAAGTATGGTACACATGCATATAATTACAATTGTTGAAAATTTCAACCAAATAAAGTATAACATATAAATATAGTTGCAAACAATTCAAAACAAAAAATATAATCGTTTAAAAAAACATAAAATTAATCAAACAAGTTAAAATTATAAATCACATTAAAGTTTGTTTTATAAGATCATTATGTGTCTCATAAGATTATGCCTTAATGTACATATGTAACTTATGAACCTAAAGTCTTTTGAGCTCCCTTTAGGTTACCAATTTGAAGGAAATTGATATTAATGTGAGAAGCTTAAAGGTTCACCCTCAAGCCTATAAAAGGGCACTTGTACCAACAAACAATGTGTCGAAAGTGTCGAGGCTCATGAGGGCAATGAGATCTTTGGGTTTACGAGTCTATCTAACGATTCTAACCGCTTAGCGCAGTAATTCTCTATATGATCTATTTTATGTTAAGAGAATGTTTACATGTGGTATCGAGCCTACTAGATCAGTAGAGTTTTCCACGAATCGTATGTTTTATCTTATGATCCAGTTAATTTGATGTTATATTAGTCATGACAAAGTAGCTATCAAGGTCGATTGATCTCTAACTTTTCTGCCAATTTTAAGTCTAAATGAAAAATTCAATATCAATGGTTTAATGTACTTATTGTGTGTTTCGATTCTCTGGATTCTCAATAACGTTTTACAGTGAAGTCATCTTTTTTAAAGATAACAGTTGAAAACTGTCACTTTCTTTGGAATTATTATTGCAAAGGACACAAAGGTATCTTGAGAATTGCTAAGTTTCTCTTTGATTGCTTTAAAAATAAAAAATAAAAAAACTGAAGTTTCTTATTTAACAAACCTCATTGACGCCATCACCATGTCACAGATAAGCGATTAATATGCCCAAGACATGATCGTAATGGGGTGATAGATGGGTTATAATTAATATTTTGTTTTGGGTTGCTAAATCATGGGCAATATGTAGACTTAAAGCACCAAATATATTCAATCAAACCTCATGGAATTTTTTACAAAAATACTAATGTTTTTAGTTTAAATCGAAAAATAGGGTGGTGTACTTTTTTTTTCTCCAGTAGTAGCAATAGCGCCTTTTCAAAAGGCGCTATCAAAGCCACGTGGATTTGAAAAAGCACGCTATCTGTGTAAGGCCGATCCACGTGGACCGTCCACGTCGACAAAAAGTCCACGTGGCGGATAGCGCCTTTTGAAAAGGCGTTATCCGTGTAATTCGGTCCACGTGGACATCCTACGTGGACATCGGCCGACCGAATAGCGCCTATGGGTTGTACGGGTTGTCCGCCTCGCAATACGCGCTATTCGTGTAACCGGTCCACGTGGTCATCCTACGTGGACATCGGTCGCGAATAGCGCATATGGGTTGTACGGGTTGTCGCCTCGCAATACGCGCTATTCGTGTAACCGGTCTACGTGGTCATCCTACGTGGACATCGGCCGACCGAATAACGCCTATGGGTTGTACGGGTTGTATGCACTCGCAATACGCGTTATCCGTGTAACCCGAGGTGGCAACTCATACCGGGTTACACGGATAGCGCGTATTGCGAGGCGAACAACCCGTACAACCCATAGGCGCTATTCGGTCGGTCGGCGATGTCCACGTAGGATGTCCACGTGGACCAGGTTACACGGATAGCACGTATTGCGAGGCGGCGACAACCCGTACAACCCATAAAGCGCTATTCGGTCGGCCGATGTCTACGTAGGATGTCTACGTGGACCGGGTTACACGGATAGCGCCTTTTGAAAAGGCGCTATTGCCTACTACGGAGAAAAAAAAGTACACCACCCTATTTTGTGAAATAAAATGTAAATGTGCCCTATTTTTGAAAAACCCCAACATCGTGAGCGCGCAGAACCGGAAAATCTTTTTTTTGAGGAGGGGAGAAGGCGATTTTTAACGTAGGGAGTGTGTGTCGACTATAGGGGTGGGAAGGAGAAAATCACATAGGAATCGTGTGTCGACTATAGGGGTAATATAGAGGTCACGGGGTTTAGGAGGCGACCGCCCACTCGCCCCCACTTGGATCCGCCATCGCTTATGTGTATATACACAATATATATATTATCAAGGCTCTGTTTGGTAAGTACAAACTAGCTTATGAGCTAGCTTATCGCCTAGGTGATAAGCTAGTTTATTTGTTAAGTTGTGTTTGGTTTGCGGCTTATTTTAAAAATAATCTAGATGATAAGCTCCCAATTGAAACGCTACTCTTAGTAGCGTTTAAAGCGAAAATCCGTCGTTTGGATTTTTCTCGCGATTATACCCTTATTTTTACGGTATTAATAAATTAATGCCCTTGCAAATTAGTGGAAACAAAATACGCAAATACTTAAACAAACCCCGCGAATATTAGTACCCCGCGATTATACCCTAGTAGAGTTGGCAGAGGCGCTAGACCAACAATTATATAATACGTTATTAAAACTTATTGAATTTAAAATTAACATATAGCTTAATATTGTTAATGAAAAAAATAGTGATTAATAATTAACTAAATATTATAAAACAAAAAATTTCACTAAAATTAAAATCATTACACATTAATTTCTTAATTATAGATAATCTTGTTAGATATTTATTACATATTAAATAAGTTTTAACAACGTCGAGTATAAAAATATTTTTAGATGTTATAAAAATATTTTTTAATGTAGTGTTCGAGTGGTGGACTATCCTACATATTTTTAATTTTTTTTTTTTTTACTAATCTACTATTTTTTTAAGTTATAGAGAGACTTCTCTAGAAATAAAGAATATTCGCAATAACATTGCTTCTCAATTATGGATGATGCATTAGGTATATGTATAGTTATCCAAGTAGTTTATTGTATTTTATTTACATGAGTTTATTTTTTGCGAATTCTTATAAATTAAAATAGAGTTATTTTCATGAAAGCATTTATGGACACACATAATTTAGTTTTGTAAATAATATAAATTATTTTATGGTATTAATTTGTATTTTGTTAATAAAATACATAGTTATTTATAACAATTAATTATATAATTATATAATTAATATACTTAATTGTGTCATATGTCCTTTATTGTCATTTTGCATTTATCGCCTAATCAATCACTATCGTTCCAAACAATTTTTAGTTGATCAGCTAGATTATCACTTTCCGCTACAAATTAGTAGATTATCACTATCGGCTAGATTATCGATTATCACTAGATTATCACTAGCCTTGCCAAACAGAGCCCAAATCGAGATGGTGATCATCAATAAGCACCGCATAATGTACATATGGAATAAAACATATATATATAATAATAGATTAAATAAGCATATACAAGACACTCAGCTAAAGTTCATATACTATAATTACTAACAACCATAAGGTCATACCAAATCGAGGTAAACATACCAATCAATTGAAACCTCCATTATATAAACGATATCAAAAATTGCGATTCAATGGTGAGTATGTAAGTTAAGAAACAATGATATTGTTGTTTATTTTTTTATTTTTCCAAACTGTTGGTTATGCATTCCATAGATTCAAAAAGATATCAGGAAGGGGTTCTCCCAAATACAACTTCTATGTTCTAATAAAGCCTTCCTAGCTAGAGTATGAGCCTTTACATTGTACTCAGGAATAAAACTAAAATTAAATGGATCCCGGTTCACAACTTGAGCTTTGATGTCATGAATAATGGGATCGAGATCCCCGTGTCCCTGTTCATGCGAATTTATGGCATTAATGAGGGTTTTTGAATCCGAGCAGACCCTCTGCAGCTCCCTATAGTCTTGGCAATGTTCAAGTGCAATCCGAACTGCCCATCCCTCAGCCACCTCAGTCGAAGAAGGACCAATCCACACAGCACCCGCACGCTTAATTATCTCAAACCTTGATACTAGGATCCATCCAATTGCAGTTTCTCCAGACTCCGTGCTTCTCGCTGCATCCACAAAAACAGTATCTCCTTCCCCAAAAACGTTGACAGCAGCATCTTGATCACTTATTCCCTCGCCCGTGTTTGCCTGTCTAAAATCTTCAACCTGGGAAAGTGTATACTGAAGCACAACCTCCGGTTGAGCCCTTTTACCCCGAAAAACCTCTTCATTCCTTGCTTTCCAAATTTGCCATAGAGCAAATGCTATCCATTGCAATGTATCAGTACCCATATTCCTCTCCACCATTAGAATAAGTGCATCCCATACCTCCCTGAAGTTACTTCTAAGCAACCTGCTCGGCTGTATTCCTCACGACGACATGATCCAAAATCTTGCTGCAAAGTCACATTGGAAGAACAAGTGTGTTGGTTCCAATTTAATGGATCGTTGAAGAACAAAATTAAAGACAAGAAAAAAATTGGATTTTTGGGAATTTTTCTTTGTATTATTTGAAGACAAAAACAACAAGTCTGGAGTGAGTACCTTTTAACAATGCATCAGCACTACATATTTATATTGGCTAACAAAAAAAACGTAAGCATAACAATAACACCTAATAAAACCCATCATTACTCCACTATTTTTGTAACCTTTGTAACGGTTTGTCCATCAATTCATTTTTGACCGAGTCAAGTTTATCCTCACAATCTCCCCCGTAAGCTTGACTTGGTTCAAGGTTCTTCACGCCGAGCAGCTCCCGCATTTCCGCAAATTTGACTCTTGCTAAGGCCTTGGTGAGAATATCCGCACGTTGTTCTCCGGTGCTTACGAACTCCACCACGATCTGTCGGTTCTCGACACACTCGCGAATGAAATGGAAGCGAGTGTCGATGTGCTTGCTGCGTCCATGAAACACCGGGTTCTTCATCAATGCGATTGCAGACTTATTGTCGACGTAGAGAGTTACCGGTTTCGGCTCGCTTCCGGTTACCTCGCTCAACAAGTTTCTCAGCCATAATGCTTGACATGATCTTTGCAGAGCTGCCATAAACTCGGCCTCACGGGAAGATAGAGCCACGGTTCGTCGTTTCTGCGCGATTGCCAAGTGATCGATTCTCGTTGAGATAAAATGCCATCCCTCCGGTACTCTTTCGTCAATCATTGTATCACGGCTAGATCATTTGTCGATAAATCCGACGAGTTCTTCGGCTCCTTGTCCTCTTTTGTATTGATCATTCCATAGCTCGTTGTTCCCTTCACGTATCGAAGAATGTGCTTCTTCGCTGTTGGTGTAGAGTAGTAGGTGCTCCATGTAACGACTCACCATGCCAACTGCATATGAGATATCAGGTCGAGTATGGGTCAAGTACCTGAGACACCCGATGACACGCCTATACTCAGTGGGATTCACAAAGGTTCCTTCCGCATCCTTTCCGAGTTGCAACTTTGCTTCCATTGGATACTTGCTCGGGTTGCAATCCGCCATCCCGAACTGCTCCAACACCTTCTTTGCGTAAGCCGATTGCTTCACTGTGATGCGGTCTTTCTTCTGGTCCACCTCGATACCGAGGTAGTATGAGAGCAGCCCAAGATCACTCATCTCGAACTCCTTCATCATTTGCTTCTTGAATCTCTCGACACCATCAATGCTAGATCCCGTCACGATCAAATCGTCAACGTATACACCAACGATGAGTACTTACGCTCCATGGCTCCTCGTGTACACGGCTGCTCTTGAGAACACTTTACGAAGCCGATACTCATCATTCTCTTGTTGAGGCAAGTGTTCCACGCCCTTGGTGCTTGGCGTAGTCCGTAGAGAGCCTTGGACGACTTGTACACCTTGTGCTCTTTATTCTTGATGATGAAGCTTTCGGGTTGGGCGACATAAACTTCTTCTTCGATATCACCATTGAGAAACGCCGATTTGACGTCCAAGTGGTGAATTTCCCACCCACGATGAGCTGCGAGGGCAAGAATTAACTGACGGTGTCGAGTCTTGCCACCGGTGCAAAGGTTTCCTCGAAGTCAACTCCTTGCTTACGCACGTATCCTTTTGCCACCAATCTCGCTTTGTGCTTAAGGATGTTGCCTTCGCTGTCTTTTTTTCAACTTGAACACCCACTTTAAACCGATGAGCTTGTGGCCGGGTGGCAAGTCGGTGAGCTCCCACGTCTTGTTCTTCTCGATGGCTCGAGCTCTTTCTCGCATGGCCTCCTTCCACGCCTCCTCGGTTCTTTGCCTCGTGATATGTTGTTGGCTCGTCGGTGGTGAGCAACAACAATTCGTCGAGATCCATCTCCTTAATGGTGCCTCTGCATAGACGTCGGCAAGGGAGCGTAATTTATTGGGGCCTTCTTCGGTTGTGGACTGCCCGAGCTCTCTAGTTGTTGAGGAGAGTACGGCATGGCTACTGGTGTTGTTGGTGATGCCGAGTGCGGACTTGCCGGTTCATATGGGAACTATATTCTACACAATCTCAATTGCTAGCCCTGTGGGCTCTTATCTTCTCTCAGTTTGGTTAGTTGGGTATGTCTATGACAAAGAAGCATCAATTGAAGGTGGGAATGTTTGCAACGGTGCCCACTGCTTCATGTTGTCATTTCTGATCATGGCTTGTGTTAGTTTCTTGGGGTCTCTTGTTGCTTTCGGATTGCTGTTGAGGACAAGAAAGTTTTATAAGCAACTTGTCTTCCAAAAATCCCGACTTTCTGCTGCCGCAGCCGAGTAAGCATGCCTTCGATTTATATTATACTCTTTCACCTTGATCAATTTAATGCAATTAATAACATGTTTTCATATTACTTGAAGAACACCACAATATTTATATATGTTTGATCATTTTCATATCAGACACTTTACTCTAGTTGTCAACATATGGCAAGTTGGCAACCCTCCTCTTTTAATGAGGACTAGAGATTGGTTACCTCCCACCGAATGACAAAAAAAAAAAAAAAGAAGCAGCACACCATTATTTCCAACAAATTAACTCAAGCATGAAATTTGCTGACAAGCAAATTCTATCTTTGACAACAAAAGGTTGGTCGTGTTGTCATGAGATGTGGGCTTACGCATCTTGAAATGCATAACACTGTCGTCAGCAGACCTGGTGGAAGAAGGCCTTCATAGCAAACTCAAGCAACTTGTCGGTCTTAGGCATCACATCCCTCACAGCCTCATGAGCACAGAACCTCTCAGCCCACCCAACAAGCCCAGGAGTCTTCTCCTCATCAAGCAGCTTCACTCCACTAAAACTCTCAAAAACTCTCACCCCACCCAAAAAGCTTCCCAAAGCAATGTCTACATACCCAATCTGTTCTCCCCCAAAAAACCCACCTCCTCTGCTCAAATCCTTAAACACCTTTTCCATCATCTCAAACTCCATCTTCACTTTCTCCATCGCCTCCGCCCTGGCCTCCTTGCTCTGTGCTTTCATACCCAACATAGCAGGAGGTACCTGCTCAAAACAATTTAAACACACAAAACATCAGTCTTGTTGCTGCTTAACCAATTAAGTCTCTTCGAAATTGAGAAAACGAATTTTAACAAAACTCCAGAACCCATGGTACCTTGTCGTCTATATAGGCCGCCCAAAAGCGGGCGATGGCGCGGTCGTAGGGGTCGGAGGGGAGAATTGAGGGGCCAAACCTCCATTGTTCATCAATGTATTGAAGTATGACAAGTGATTCGCAGATGGGTCGGTCGCAGTGGAGGAGGACGGGGACCTTGTTGTGGACAGGGTTTGATTTCAACTTTTCAAGAGGAGATCGCTCTTGGCTCTTGGGTTCTCGTCCAAGTACTCGTATTCGATGGATTTGAGGTTGAGGGCAATTCGCGGGCGCAGCGCGAATGGGCTTGCCCACATTCCCAGTAGCTTAATAAGGTGATCACTTTGTGCCATTGTTGCTTCACTACCCATGTCTTCTGCTGTCCTTGATGTTTGTGTTGTTCGTGTTGATGCATGAAGTGGTGTTTAGTTTGGTATAAATAAGGAGTGGTGGTGTGAGGGATTGAAAGTGATAGATGAATTGTTTGATTAGTTTATGTTGTTGGGTGCTGAGGATTCTGCCGTTGTGATAGTTTATATTGCCGGAAAATAAAATTTAAAAAAGCGCTCCAATAACAACATGGAAGAAGTCCAACAAATAGCAACAGGACAAAAAGTCCATAAGCTGAAAAGGGGGATCAGATGGAGATCGAATCCCCCATCGACGTTTGGAGGGATTTTCACACACCTGATACGAGGTTGAGGGGGTGCTGTGAAGGACTCCCTATGTGGGAACAGTCAAATGGGCATATATGGTGGGAGATGTCATGCGGCGACCAGGGTGGCAAAAAAAGGGATCCGGACACCCCTTAATAATGACTAAAAATAGTGTCCAAACCCGTACTTATTTTTGAAAGAACATTTTTTTTTTTTGCCGAACCCGTATGTCATACAAGACCCGTTTTTTTCCGGACCCATTTTTTAATATAATGAAATAAATTTTTTTCACTTGATTATTAACAAAAATGCATGACTTTTATGTTGTCATGCATTCCATCACCACAAAAAAGACATGTTATATATTCAAAATTCAAGTCTTACAAGTTTTCATATAAAAAATAATATCATTAATGAAATTACAATGCAAACATCATGAAAGTTTCAAAATATTCTTATAAATAAACAAAATATTATTTAAATTAATCGTTAAACGGGTACTCATTTTTTATAAAAATCCTTGTTCGGACACGGACTCATTTTTTTAAAACAGATAAAAAAGTATGTCCGGACTAGGGATGCAAATGGGGAGGGGAGGGGAAGGGGACGCCATCTCCATCCCCATCCCCATCCCCGCTTAAGAATTCATCCTCCATCCCCATACCCATCCCCACGCGGGGATGAATTTTCATCCTCATCCCCATCCCCGCCTAATCCTCGCAGGGATGGGGAATCCACATGGGGAAAATACCCCCCATTTTAATCCCTTGTGGGGAATTTGCGAAGAATCACCGCGGGAAAATATATTTTTTCACTTAATTTTTTTCAAAAATTTATAAAAAGTATGGTACACATGCATATAATTACAATTGTTGAAAATTTCAACCAAATAAAGTATAACATATAAATATAGTTGCAAACAATTCAAAACAAAAAATATAATCGTTTAAAAAAACATAAAATTAATCAAACAAGTTAAAATTATAAATCACATTAGAGTTTGTTTTATAAGACCATTATGTGTCTCATAAGATTATGCCTTAATGTACATATGTAACTTATGAACCTAAAGTCTTTTGAGCTCCCTTTAGGTTACCAATTTGAAGGAAATTGATATTAATGTGAGAAGCTTAAAGGTTCACCCTCAAGCCTATAAAAGGGCACTTGTACCAACAAACAATGTGTCGAAAGTGTCGAGGCTCATGAGGGCAATGAGATCGTTGGGTTTACGAGTCTATCTAACGATTCTAACCGCTTCAGCAGTAATTCTCTATATGATCTATTTTATGTTAAGAGAATGTTTACATGTGGTATCGAGCCTACTAGATCAGTAGAGTTTTCCACGAATCGTATGTTTTATCTTATGATCCAGTTAATTTGATGTTATATTAGTCATGACAAAGTAGCTATCAAGGTCGATTGATCTCTAACTTTTCTGCCAATTTTAAGTCTAAATGAAAAATTCAATATCAATGGTTTAATGTACTTATTGTGTGTTTCGATTCTCTGGATTCTCAATAACGTTTTACAGTGAAGTCATCTTTTTTAAAGATAACAGTTGAAAACTGTCACTTTCTTTGGAATTATTATTGCAAAGGACACAAAGGTATCTTGAGAATTGCTAAGTTTCTCTTTGATTGCTTTAAAAATAAAAAATAAAAAATAAAAAATAAAAAAACTGAAGTCTCTTATTAACAAACCTCATTGACGCCATCACCATGTCACAGATAAGCGATTAATATGCCCAAGACATGATCGTAATGGGGTGATAGATGGGTTATAATTAATATTTTGTTTTGGGTTGCTAAATCATGGGGAATATGTAGACTTAAAGCACCAAATATATTCAATCAAACCTCATGAGCAATGGCGAGAACCGAGAAAATCTTTTTTTTGGGGAGGGGGAGAAGAAGGGAGGAGGAGGGGGCGTTTTTTAACATAGGAAGTGTGTGTCGACTATAGGGGGTGGGAAGGAGAAAATAACATAGGGATCATGTGTCGACTATAAGTAGGGGTGGCAAAATGTGCCCGGACCTGTTTTAAACGGGCCCGGACATCATTTTTTGAAAATTAATACGGGACTGGACATGTTTTCTTGTCCGTTTTAAAAAACGGGACCGGGTCCGGACAAAATTTTTAAAAATGGGTACCCGGATTTGAACATGAAAACATAAAAATTATGTATTTTTGTTAATAATTAAGTGAAAAAATTTATTTTATTTTATTAAAAAATGGGTCCGGACAAAAAACGGGACTTGTATATTTTAAAAACATACGGGTCCGAAAAAAAAAAGTGTCCGTTTCAAAAACGGGTACGGGTCCGGACACTATTTTTAGTCGTTATTAAAAGGGGTGTCCGGTCCCGTACCCGTCCATACCCATTTTTTTGCCACCCCTAACTATAAGGGTGATCTAGGGGGTCACGGGGTTTAGGATCGGCTACCGCCCGCCCTGGCCCCCTCGGATCCGCCATCGCTTATGTGTATATACACAATATATATATTATCAAATCGAGATGGTGATCATCAATAAGCACCGCATAATGTACATATGGAATAAAACATATATATATATATATATATATATATACTAGTCAATGGGCACGCGCTATGCGCGTGAGGCATAAACAATAAATGTACCAAGAAACATTTGTGAAATTTAATATTAAAATATTGTCTTAATGATCTGTATAATTTATTGAATTTATATTTAGAGAGAAAAATGTGTGTCAAAATTATATTTCAATAAAAGTGCTCAAAATTTTTAGTTGGGTCTAAACAATTTTTTTTAGGTGAAATTAGATATTTGCAGTGCTAATGAATTTAGAGTATATGATGACAGATACATACAAATATTTATTGTGATAAGTATTTAGACAATATTATAAATATCATTTTGATTAATTCAATTTTACGAAATTAATTTAAACATGATCCTGATCCATAACATGTATCAACATATACCATTTTCAAAAAAAGCGTTTTAAAATATTTTGACAATGAAAAGAAAATAAAAAATAGATAAACATATTGTATGTATAACATCATCCAACAAAAAAATGCAACAATAATTTTTTTTAGAGAGAATAGTAGGTGTGCTCATGGAAGATATTAGTGGTTTTGTAATTCACGAAAAGAAAAAAATATAGAATTAATATTAGTTGTACCTAGTACCTACATATGTGTTGTAGGCTTGTTTTGTTTTTAAGAAAAATTAAAATGTTTATCATAGTTTTGAAAAACTTAAGTCAATTAGATTGATTGGTATTGTAATTAAATTCATTAATTTATGCATTTCGTAATTTGTCTCTATGCCATTGAATAAACTTTTTCTATATAGTAGTAATATAGTGGGACAATTTTTAATAGAACTGCAATAAATCCTCTAATTTGACCCATTTTAATTTAATGCTAGCTACATTTGATAAAAAGTTTTAAAATTTTTCTTATTTCTAGGTTCGAACTCAAGACATTTGATTCATGAAATAAGGATCTTTGCCACCTTAATTACAAACATTGGGATGCACATGCATGCATTTTTTTTTTTTTTTTTATGTACAATGCAAAACTCAAGGGACATAAACAATTTTAGGTATCAAAATCACCTCTATGACGTTAGTTGGTCCAATCCTTAAAAATCACAAATTGAAGCAAGTAATTCACAATCAAAATTAATTTTTTGAGATTTGAATCCAAAGCAAGTATATGAAGCTTTGAATTTTATTATGACAAAAAAGAAGCTTTAAATGTTTCATGTCAAATAAAATAAACATTATTCACAAACATTATTACTTAAAAAATACGAAATATTCAAGTAGTAATCAACCCAATTGATAAGATTAAAAAAAGAGAAGTATTTGTCAATATTGGAATTAATTCACTAATTATGAGAAGATGTGGTTAAACAAAAGAAAGGAAAATGTTTAATAATTAAAAAAAAATCATAAAGCAAGTATTTGAAGCTTTCATTTTTTATGTGTAAGGAAATAAACATTATTCGCAAATAATGAACAAACAAAACTCACAAATTGAAGCAAGTAATTGACAAACAAAATTAATTTTTTGAGATTTTAATCCAAAGCAAGTATTTGAAGCTTTGAATTTTTCTTATGACAAAAAAGAAGCTTTGAATGTTTCATGTTTAAGAAAATAAACATTATTCACAAACATTATTACTAAAAAAGTACGCTATATTCAAGTAGTAATCAACCCAATTGATAAGATTAAAAAAAGAGAAGTATTTGTTAATATTGGAATTGATTCACTAATTATGAGAAGATGTGGTGAAACAAATGAAAGGAAAATTTTTAATAATTATAAAAAAATCATAAAGCAAGTATTTGAAGGTTTCATTTTCCATGTATAAGGAAATAAACATTATTCACAAATAATTAACAAAAAAAATTCACAAATTGTAGCAAGTAATTCACAAACAAAATTAATTTTTTGAGATTTTAATCCAAAGCAAGTATTTGAAGCTTTGAATTTTTCTTATGACAATAAAAAGAAGCTTTGAGTTTTCAATGTATAAGAAAATATATATTTTTCACAAATATTATTAATTAGAAAAAATAATACACAATACATAAAATTCAAGTAGAAATCAATCCAATTGATAAGATTAAAAAAAGAATTATTCGTCACTATTAGAATTAATTCACTCATCATGAAAAGATGAGGTGAAACAAATGAAATGAAAGTTTTTTGTAATTTATAAAAATAATTCACAAACAAAATTCGCAAATCAAGTATTTGAAGCTTTGAATTTTCCATGTCTAAGAAAATAAAAACATTATTCACAAACATTATTATTAAAAAAATATACAATATTCAAGTAGTAATCAACTCAATTGATAAGATTAAAAAAAGAAAAATTCAAAGCTTCAATTGTTAAGATTAATAAACATTATTCACACATAACTCACAAACAAAACTCACAAATTAAAGTCAAGTAATTCACAAACTAAATTAATTTTTTGAGATTTTAATCCAAATCGAATTTTCTATGTTTAAGAAAATAAAATAGAAAACAAAATTAATTCACAAACAAAATTTAAGCAATACTTAAGATTGAAATAGAAATAAACAGAATTGATAAGATTAAGAAAAAGAGAAGTGTTTCTCACTATTAGAGTTAATTCACTCATCATGAAAAGTGAAAAGAACTATTAAAAAAATATATCCATGGTTGTTCTAAGTATGTTCACGTTCAAGGAAAGTAATAAGAAAGAAAAATTAAAAATTGAGTTTATGATATATACCTTGTTGCAAAGATAAATAAAATGAATGGTTGTCTTCAAGGAGACCACCGAACCCAATAGCAAATCATAAATTTTTTTATTGAATCGATTACGTAGGGGAGAAATAGGGAGATAGATGACGTTGTTTTTTTTTAAAAAAAAAAAAATAGAGGAGGCACCGAGATTTTGAAGAAGAAAATGATTTTCGGTAAAATAAACACATGGAATAAGAAAACGTGAATAGAGTGGAGAGAGAAAAACGTGGAGGGGGAGAGAGAGAAAAAAAACAAACGTATAGGATAGAGAGAAAGAGAGAGAGTAAAAGGTGGAGGAGAGAGAAAAAAAAATCATCCAAATCTCACTTTGTTAGGAACCGATTACTAATTTGAAAAATTCGAAAACTAATTGAATTTTCATCCGCACATCTATTAATTTGTAGTTATCAATTAAATTACCACTTTATCCCGAATTTAAATATTTGTATTAAAACACTTAGGGGCATTATTGGAGATTTTAGCCAAAAAGGCTTCACGGTTAACCGTTTCGGTTTGCTATTATAATAGTATAGATATCCATGGTTGTTCTAAGTATGTTCACGTTCAAGGAAAGTAATAAGAAAGAAAAATTAAAAATTGAGTTTATGATATATACCTTGTTGCAAAGATAAATAAAATGAATGGTTGTCTTCAAGGAGACCACCGAACCCAATAGCAAATCATAAATTTTTTTATTGAATCGATTACGTAGGGGGAGAAATAGGGAGATAGATGACGTTGTTTTTTTTTTAAAAAAAAAAAAATAGAGGAGGCAACGAGATTTTGAAGAAGAAAATGATTTTCGGTAAAATAAACACATGGAATAAGAAAACGTGAATAGAGTGGAGAGAAAGAAACGTGGAGGGGGAGAGAGAAAAAAAAACAAACGTATAGGATAGAGAGAAAGAGAGAGAGTAAAAAGGTGGAGGAGAGAGAAAAAAAAATCATCCAAATCCCACTTTGTTAGGAAACTGATTACTAATTTGAAAAATTAGAAAACTAATTGAATTTTCATCCGCACATCTATTAATTTGTAGTTATCAATTAAATTACCACTTTATCCCGAATTTAAATATTTGTATTAAAACACTTAGGGGCATTATTGGAGATTTTAGCCAAAAAGGCTTCACGGTTAACCGTTTTACGGTTTGCTATTATAATAGTATAGATATATATATTAGATTAAATAAGCATATACAAGACACCCATCTAAAGTTCATATACTATAATTACTAACAACCATAAGGTCATACCAAATCGAGGTAAACATACCAATCAATTGAAACCTCCATTATATAAACGATATCAAAAATTGCGATTCAATGGTGAGTATGTAAGTTAAGAAACAATGATATTGTTGTTGTTGTTTTTTTTTTTTTTTTTTCCAAAATGTTGGTTATGCATTCCATAGATTCAAAAAGATATCAGGAAGGGGTTCTCCCAAATACAACTTCTATGTTCTAATAAAGCCTTCCTAGCTAGAGTATGAGCCTTTACATTGTACTCTCGAGGAATAAAACTAAAATTAAATGGATCCCGGTTCACAACTTGAGCTTTGATGTCATGAGTAATGGGATCGAGATCCCCGTGTCCCTGTTCATGCGAATTTATGGCATTAATGAGGGTTTTTGAATCCGAGCAGACCCTCTGCAGCTCCCTATAGTCTTGGCAATGTTCAAGTGCAATCCGAACTGCCCATCCCTCAGCCACCTCAGTCGAAGAAGGACCAATCCACACAGCACCCGCACGCTTAATTATCTCAAACCTTGATACTAGGATCCATCCAATTGCAGTTTCTCCAGACTCCGTGCTTCTCGCTGCATCCACAAAAACAGTATCTCCTTCCCCAAAAACGTCGACAGCAGCATCTTGCTCACTTAGTCCCTCGCCCGTGTTTGCCTGTCTAAAATCTTCAACCTGGGAAAGTGTATACTGAAGCACAACCTCCGGTTGGGCCCGAAAAACCTCTTCATTCCTTGCTTTCCGAATTTGCCATAGAGCAAATGCTATCCATTGCAATGTATCAGTACCCATATTCCTCACCACCATTAGAATAAGTGTATCCCATACCTCCCTGAAGTTACTTCCAGGCAACCTGCTCGGCTGTATTCCCCACGGCGACATGATCCAAAATCTTGCTGCAAAGTCACATTGGAAGAACAAGTGAGCACTAGATTTCGGGGTCAAACCACATAGGTGACAAGTAGAGTTTGTAGTGAGATGCATGCGATATAACGCTTCTTTTGTTGGTAAGAACCCCTGCATACATTTCCATAAGAAGAAGTGAATCTTCCGTGGAATTTTGATTCTCCATAACTTCTTCCATATGTTGTCTGATGATATTCCCTTACTGGATTCACCCCCAATAAAGCCTCCCCAAAAGCCTTCACTGTCTAGCTTCGTCGCCAACCTATAAGCTGATCTCACAGAAAAGATACCCGACTTCTCATAGTGCCATATTAGTTTGTCCTCACAACCTCCACGGCTAATGGGGGTAGCTAATATTAGTGATGCCTCCTCCTTGCAGAAAACATGTTCTATCAGTGGCTTATTCCATAGATTTGTAGAGATCCACGACACGGTCAATACCATCAACACACGAGGACCATAGCTTTGCCATATTCTTCCCAGCTACCCAAAGATCTTTCCAAACTTTAGTTAAGTGTCTGTCACCTACTCTCCACCTCAAACCTTTCTCTAGCAATCTTCGACCCTCAAACAGATTCATCCAGGCCCATGATGGTCTATTACCTAGCTCTGCCTTCATGAAATCCTTTCTTTGGAAGTATTTGCTTTTCAAAAAATCACACACTAGCTGATTCTCTCCTCTTAATATACGCCAAGCTTGTTTTGGTAAGAAACTGAGGTTGAACAACTTCATGTCTCTAAATCCCAATCCACCCATAACCTTTGCCTTCGTTACTTCCTTCCATTTACACCAATGAATGCCCCGCTCCTTTGAAGAGTTACACCACCAAAACCTTGCCATAGCTTGAGAGATTGCAGAAATGATACCTGATGGGTGTCGAAATATTGACATGTGATGATTTGGGACAGCTTGGGCCATGCCCTTTATCAGAACCTCTTTCCCTGTCGGAGACAACAGTCTCTCCTTCCAAGTGAATACTCGGTGAAGCACATGTTCCACTATACCTTCAAATTGTTGCCTTCTTCATTGCCCTCCGTTGAGTTGCACACCTAGGTACTTGCCTAGACCTTTAGTCATGGGAATCCCAGCCACTTCTTGAAGATGGTTCATGAGGATATGTGAGACGTTTTTGCTCAAATGGATCGAGCTTTTTGTCTCGTTAATGTGTTGTCCTGAGATCGCTGAATATACTTGTAGGATCTTCTTCACCGCTCGTAGGTTCCTAGCTTCAGCTTTGCAAAAGAGGAGTGTGTCATTCGTATGAAACTGTCTTTCCTGTAACGACTCTAAAATCTAGCTCGTGTCACGTGCCATTTTAGGGTCGTATATAGGACCCACTTGTCGTGATACACATGTCCAAACCTCGGGAGTCGACACCAAGGTATGCTATTTTTATTTGATGCTTGTATTATTTATTATACAAAAGATCGAACAAGTTAAACTAATTAATTTCGAAAATGTGCGACGAAGGTACACGCGGGCAT
This sequence comes from Stephania cephalantha, assembly GCA_039657325.1. Taxonomy (NCBI): domain Eukaryota; kingdom Viridiplantae; phylum Streptophyta; class Magnoliopsida; order Ranunculales; family Menispermaceae; genus Stephania; species Stephania cephalantha. The sequence continues at coordinate 48,943,273 of CM077573.1, forward strand.
ATCGGTGTCGAGACGAGCGAGAGACGTAACTCGAGTTGCGTGTCGACATGGGACCGAGGTAGCGGCTTATAGGGTAAGTTTATGTGAGCAAACCATGTTTTTTTACTAGCTTTAATGTGGTCATGTTAGATGTGAAATTAAGTGGGCTTAAGTTAGTGAAATAAATAAAATGGCCACATGATGTGCATCGAGACACGTACTGACTAATCTAAAGGCCAAGGGAGTGAATAATTGGTGTCACTTTAGCATGACTTGGGTGATAATTGTGTGAAGATGGTCCATTGGACATGTCTCGAGATACGTGTGCACAAAAGATCAAAGGTCATGGTTCAACCTTTATCCATACAACCTTATAAGTCAAATTTTGATACTCTCTCTCATCGATTTGGCAAGTTGGAGAAGGTTAGAAGGAGCTGCTGGAGTGATCAAGAGAGGAATATCAACACGTTTGGCTTGGAGAGATCAGTGGTTTGGTGAAAAAGAAGATTGAGTCATCAAGCTAGGTAACTTCTTCAACTCTATTAACATAGCTTGGTCATTTCAATGAATTCACAAATTTGATGTTGTGGGGTGTTGTTTTGTGTTGTAGTTGATGTCGGGATCTCTATTGGTGTGTATGACGGTCCCTAAGGCATCAACAATGCCTATGTGTAGCAAAAACTCAGAATTTGAATTGTGGAATTTTGGGTTCGCTACACATAGCACGCTAGATTTGAGAATTAGCGCGTTAATTTCCTGGCATCACAAAAATCTGCAATTTTCAAAAGTTCCTTAAACACTCTAAACATGTGTAATACCTCAAGAAAGGTCCTAACATACTCAAAAATCTATAATATGATATCGGGAACCTAAGAGGAGTTCTTGAGGGTCGAGAACGCGTTTAGAGTGTCGGGGGATTGGATAGGCTAGGAATAAGCGTGTGGATCGAGGTAAGTAAACCTAGCTAGTACAAAGTAATTTCATTTTAAGCTATTGGATATTTTTGTTCATGACTTTGATATCTATCTTTGGAAATCTCATTTCGATTGAGTTGCCCGAGGGCAAGTGAGTCAACGGTGATCCTTGGGATGAGTGGTGGTCAAGTAACATCTCGGGGTCATGACCTCGGGTTGCACCGCATTGGATATTAGTTCTTGACGGGGTGTGAGTACTTAGCGTGGTTGTTCCAAGAAGTCTCACTATCTCGTGGGTTTAGGGCTTGTGAGTGTACCAAATCTTAGAACGCGAGTCTTGAGGCTTTTGCCAAGACTCAACGACTTATTGGTCGGGACTACTTGCGCCTCTTTGTTTGCATCTTTGGACACTCATGTATCGATTGCTTGTGATTTATTTATAGCCTTTCATTATTCATGCGTCCTTATATCTTTCTTTCTATCTCGCATGAATATAGATTGATTTATTTATTTTGAAATGTTATTTAGTATCATATCATGGCGTTACTTACCTGGACTCGTCATTCTTGTGTTTGACCGAGTGCGAGATCCGCATGATTGAGAAAGGGAAAGGGGCCGATCTTTGGGATATCTACTTTGAGGACATTGGAGCGGCCATCCCTCTCGTTTTTTGTAGGTTTTGTATTACTTACATATATTATTTTGATAACATGGGGTATATGGGTTTGTAAGATACATTGGGACATGTATATGATATTATCATTCTTTCCTCTCGTTTATTATACATGTTGACGATGTTATGCGGGGTTTCCACACTCTAGGTTGTCATGATCTGATTTGTGTAGAGTTTTTTAGATTTGTTTAAGTTGAATTCGGTTCGCGTAAACTTTGATAACTTACAAATTTGAATAACTCAATATAAATGTTAAAAGCCAAAAAAGTCAGAGCTTCAGTGCACATGACAAATAGGAATGGGGAAATGGGGTCCCCTTGCCTTATACCTCTTGTGGGAAAAATGTTATTAGACAAGTCTTCGTTGATAGTTACTCGATAAGTCACTGTGGAGATGCACTCAAAAATCCAATTACACCATAACTGTGAAAACCCCAATCTACGTAGCATTTTAGTGATAAGACTCCACTCGGGCTTGTCATAAGCTTTAGAGATATCCAGTTTGAGGGCCGCATCCAAAGATCTTTTATCTCCCCTATCCATAGAATGCAAAATCTCGTGAGCCACTAAAATGTTATCCGAAATTTGCCTCTCTGCAACAAACGCATTCTGAGATGGAGAAATTAGTCTATGTAAAACAGTTTTAAGCCGATTTGAAAGCACCTTGGAAAGGAGTTTGTATGAAGCGTTACACAAGCTAATAGGTATGTATTCAAAGATTGATTGGGGAAAACTTATCTTGGGAATTAGGACGATGTGTGCTTCATTGAGTTTCTGCTCGAAATGGCTAGAAGAATGGAATTTCCGAAAACATTTGCATATTGTTGTTGTTCTAACTCAAATTAAAGAGGCAGTACCTAAATTTGACAATATATAACATAAGAAAAGACTATACTTAATTGAATCATGATAATTATCAACATATGTACGCATCAACTAATTCATTAATATAAATTGATCAAAGTTTAAGAACATAAAGTAGAACTCAATAGTCATGAAAAACTCTACTGATCTAATAGGCTCTGATACCACATTATATTTTTTAACATTATTAAGCATAATTAAAAATAAATCAGTTAGAGAATTACATTCGGAAGTGATTATATGAACTCCTACAACCCAAGATCTTTATCGCCCTCATGAGCCTCAACATTTGACACATTGTTTGATGGTACAAGTGTCCTTTTATAGGCTTGAGGGAGAACCTTTAAGCTTCCCACATTTATACTAATTTCCATCAAATTAGTAACCTAATTAAAGGGAGCTCAAAATACTTTAGGTTGTCACGGCCCAAATAACTAATACACGTTTACTTCGTTAATCAGGACAAAATGACCCGTGACGTGGGACCCGCAGACGAGATACGTGTCACTACCGATGCACGGTGGCGAGGTAAATATTATATTTGTTGTGTTGTTTGACTAGTGTACTTGTACATGTGTAGACTACTAAGTCATTTACGGGTATGCAGATACCGAGACGAGCGGGGGACGCGCCTCGAGTCGCATGTCGACGTGGGACCGAGGTAGCGGCATATGGGGTACGCTTAATGTATTTGAGTTAAATAAGAAAAATAATAATAAAAAAAATGAGTGGCTAGAGTTAATCTTACATATATAGATACTAGTTTCAAGACGTCTGCTACGCACGACGATTGACCGCTTCGTCGCTCGCGGAAATTAATTTCTAGTTAATCAACCTAAATTGAAAAGAACCACTACAATTAATAGAAAACATGAAAAACAATAAGTAGAAGGCGACTAACACTTGAAACTAATTGAACAATATGATTTTCTAAATCTTCCTTATTTTGTAAAGTGCGGAAAAAACTTGCATATGGATTTTTCGCAAGCATACTAATTAACCTTGCCAAAATTGTCTCTTTCATCCTATCGAGCAATGCATTCGGTTTTGCACTTCATGATCGTATCATAAAAAGTACGGTTGCAAAAAAAAAGAAGGATGCTCCTTGTCAGGAAGTAAATTATTTATAAAATGATGAATTTGGCAATGCACTCTAAATGTATATACACACACATTACTTTTGGCATACTCTCTCTCGCACTTTACACCAAAAGATGTAAAACCAAAATTGGTGTTATAAGTACGGATGTACATCAAAAACTCACATGTCTCTTTAGTGTTTGAAGTGAATAGGTCGAACATTTCTTCAGGGACAACATTAGGAACGAGGGTTACTTGACCGTTTGAACAACATAAACTATTAGATTCATGAAAAACATCTTCGCACTACAATTTCGACAAGAGTTTACAGACGGTAACACATATGCTGAACTTGCAACATCCCATAGCGACATAACGTGGTTTTGCATTCCGGGGACCTATACATAACAAAGAAATAAAGGCAACTTCATTTCTAAATTATTAATTAAAATAATTCATTTTGCTTCATAGCATTTACCCTACTCAATATTTCATATAATATTTTGTGAAGTTTCAAATCCATACTGTGATCATTCAACTCTTTCTTTTCACTCCTTAGTTGTCTTTGGCGAGCCCGCTTCATTTCTTTTTCTTCCTCCATTGCAAATTTACGTTTCAAATTATCCACCTCTCTACGATTAGTATTTATTATTTTTTTACGGTGTATTCACTATTGTTGATAACTCCTAAGTTTTTAACCATGGTAACTCGCTAATGCAAGGTAAAATGGTTATACTTAATGAATTTTTAGATGAGATTGTTAAACTACGGTCAATGAAACAAACATTAGAGTAGTAATTAAAAAAATAAATAATGTTAATTTAATATGCAACTAAATATAAAATTTAATTTAAATAATATGTATGAGTTTGAACAAACTATGTAATATAGAATCCAAACGTACATAATTTGAATACGTAAGAAGTAAAAATGCAATTCAAGAAGCATCATTTAGCAAAGAAAAAAATAGAAAGAAAACAAGGATCCATAGGAACGAAATATCGAAGCAAAAGACGTGACAAAATTAACTTCACAATTGTGGACACATATACTATAAACATTGTTAAACATTACATGAAATATACGACGACATGAACCGCTCATCTAAATACTATCTTTTTTTGAAAAAAGAAGAACTATAAATCAATATTTAGCTCTCGAGGTTAATGCCTTTTGGTCGTTAGTCCTCCCTAGTTTTCCAATAGATTAGCACACAACTCGCAAATATCTTCTTTTGAAAAAAAAATAACTATACAATAGACTTTTGATCAACTCGCAAATATGTCTTGTTAATTTTTATAGTGTTTAATTATTTGTTCTAGAAAATAAAAAAGAAACAATAGCCTAAAATTTGAAAGATGACCAACTTTACAAATTTGACTTGTTTGATGAATAAAGTGGAAAGCAAGAAGGAAAGATTAGAGAGTTATGCCAAAGCATCTCTAATTAGATGAATTAATATTGAGGCAAATGTCAAAGGAAATGTTGGGGGTTGACTCATTTTGGAGTCAAGTATCTCAGTATCTAATTAAGTTGGTTTCTTATCAAAACAAAAGATTATGGAGTTATTATTTATGAGTGAACTCAATCTAGAAGAAACTCTTTCAATTTTTTGATGTTAAGTTATAACTACCGCCACCAAATGCAAGTAGTTTAAGCCACCCATTGGAGGATTGAACTTCTTATGTGTGACTTTACCTTAATTAGACATTTAAAACTTAAATACATTAAAACTTAATTAGATCTTTAAAACTTAAATACATTAAAACTTAATTAGATCTTTAAAACTTCACCAAATGGAAGTAGTTCTATATAAAGAGCAAATTACAAGTTCAAGTTCATATTACCTATTAAAAATGATTTATCACGAGTTTTTCAAGTCGGATTACTAAGAAGAATTGCTTTTGAACACATTTTAAAAATATAAATCGGGTGGAAAGATGGATGAGAACTCTAGGAATGGAAAAGCTTTAAAACTCTTGCAAATTATTGTAGTCCTACATTCCTCGAGTCCAAAATTGGTAGGGGCAAATCCCAGGATGCCTCGAGAATAATCTAGAAAAAATGGAAAGAGGGATGACAAGCGCCTCAATAAGGGGCTCTCTCATTATACTTCAATTGATGTTACATATTATTTTTATTTTATTATTCATTTATTCGCTTTATTGTCAAGACCTACTTTGAGGAAATTAATGAAACAGAAAACCACGAGAAGAATGTGTCGAGTCATAATTGTAAAATTAAGATGGTAGACAAGCATAATTGTAAAACTAAGATGGTCCATCATTTCATCTTAACTATGAATTAAGATGGTATTTACGCACATATGGAAATTAAATGATCGGTTGAAAGCGCAATCAAATAGTGTATGCATACGAGAGTGTCGAACATACATCATAATGTTTCATAATCGAGCAAATGCAATAGGCTTTGCTCATCGATATCAAATTATAATATGATAAACCATAATTATTGAAAATATAATTTGGAGACAGGTTTGTGTTTTTAGTTCAACTTCGGTTCCAAGTTATAATAGGATTAGCATGTATTGTGGTTGTGACCTCTCAAAAGAATTCTGCACCATAAATTATGTATCACAAAGATTACTTGAAGAGCTTGTTCAACAAGACATAAAAGACATAATTTAGCGAGAAAAATTAAAAAAAATCGACCGCAAGTTTGATATAGATAAAAAGACACAAGAATTTCATTGCTTACTTTCCATCTCCTACATGCTTTTATTGGAGGCTTTCATTTATCTCAATGTGCGCAAAAACTTTACATTCATTTGTGTAGGAATTAATGAACCAAAAGATTAGTTCGTCACCAACAACACAACAAGTTCAACAAACAAAGATTCAAATTACTTCATGTCCTTTTTTTTCAAGTATGCTAATATAAAAGATGCAATTTTTTAATTCCAACTTGTAAAAAGACAGACAAATCAAACATCTATATATTTCTTATATAAAGGAAGAAGATGGAGATTATTTTGGCATTTCAATAAACACCTAGTATTCAAGATCTTAAAGCCCAATTCGGTTTCAAACTTATTGTCTTCAAGAAATCGCTCACTACAAATAGTCAAACATATATGTATCCCATGAATTCTAATAACCATACAATGAAAGAGGGATCATATTAGCTTCCAATGTATTGTTTCAAAAACCATGAATCAAATCGAACCATATAGACCGAGATGAAATAGGGTTTTTTGTGTTAAATTCAACATTGAATCAAGGGTGGATTAGACCCAAATTTCTTTCAAAAACCATGAATCAAATTGAACCATATAGACCAGATGATTAACTCACATTTGAATCGAACCTCTCCGAGAAAAAAAATGGAGAAGAAATGTGGATTAACTCACATTTGAATCGAAGAGCAAAGAAAAGCAATGAATGAGTCGATGAAGGAAAGTTGAGAATGAATAATTTGAAGAGGAAGGAAAGTAGGAGAGTTGTTGATCGATTTGAAGAGGTAGTGTTCAAGACGTTGACGAAGTAGCGTATATAGATAGATATATATGATAGATATATAGTTGCTTTTATATATATGATATATATATATATATATGGGGAAAGAAGTAAATATGATATATATATATATATGGGCAAAGAAGTAAATTTCATTACCACTCAAAAATTTGTTATTCGTGCTTTTATATATATATATATATATATATATATATATATATATATATATATATATATATATATATATATATATATATATATATATATATATATATGAGGATAATGTGGGGTTTATCCACACTTCAAAAAAAAAAAACAAAAACGAGAGAAGAGGAGGAAGAAAGGCCGAGAGAGGAAGAAGAAGAGAGAGAGAGAGAGAGAGAGAGAGAGAGAGAGAGACCGAGCTCCAAGGTGAGTTGTTGATTTCGGTTGTTGTCGTCGTCGTTGTTGTTGTGTTCGGTGTTGTTGGTCCGAGGTGGGAAACTCGGACGAACCGCCATGGCGATTCGTCGAGCTCGGGACGGCAGAGGAGTCGTCTCCCGCACGAACCCAACCGGGTGGGGATGGACGCCCAACCTCGGTAAAAAAAAAAAAAAAAAAAGAAGCATCTCCGGTTCGTGCAAGAGGAAGAAGATGGGTGTGAGTCGGGTCGGGCTCGGCCGTGCTGGACCGACGGAGAGAACGGTCATACCGACCCAGATCCGACTGGATCGGGTCGGGTCGACCCGGATCCGGCTAGACCGGATCAGGTTAACCCGGACCCACTACAATAAAAAAAATATATTTAATTAGTTAAATTAATTAAACTGATTTTTAATAAATAAATCCCATAAAATAGAGAAAAATATGGAAAAGATTCAGAAAAATTCTGGAAAAATAGGGAAAAATATATTTGTGAGCCAAATCAATAGAAACTCGAGATTTCCATAAAAAGTAAGAATTCGGAAGTCGATCGAGACGTTGTACGGGGTTTTACCTCGAAAAATGTGAAATGGGCCGAATGGCCGAAAATAAATAAAAAAGGTTTTTTGAAATTTGTCTCGACTTCGATTTGGCCTAAGTGAGACATTATTGAATGTTAGGGAACTACGGGGGAACTCGGGCGTTTGGGCACGCACTTCGATTTGTCGAGGGATCGAACATGACTAGGACAAACGTGTGACTTGTAAGTACAAGCTGTGAGAATTTTATATTTCGTTTCATTCACCCTTATTGATTTATTGGTCTATTGGTAGACATTACTACTTGTCATCTCACATCATGTTGTTCTTGTATCTATTCATGGATGAATATTGTGACATGATGCCTTGTGAATTGTTTCGTTGTATCTCGATTCCTACACTTGATGTCATTCTTGAAAAAAATTGATAAAAAGCATGCTAATGAAATAATGTGGATCTAAGTAGACTCGTATTCAATTTCCTTTGGGCTTTGTAGCCGAATTTATCTTGGTATCCTAGAATTTTGAAATTTATTTATCTTTGAAAATAAAGTAGGGATTGTCTAGTGTCCATTGCACGAGAGATGCGCGGTTCACGGGGACATGGGTCTACCGGGGTTCCGACACTCACCACTACACTTGCGCGACACACGAGGTATGGGACTCGGGGTTGTCGGCAAGCATGAGATTTAAGTTGGAAAGAGTAGAGCGTAGCTCCGCTATTTATGTGAGATATGTTGAGCGCAACTCCATATCGTAGTGGGAAAAGGTAGGTGATAGGTCTCACCGCCGACCGGACGTAGATCATCTCGACTTAGCCTGTGTCTGTCTCTATATCTTTAACTGTGGTATTTACTTGCATTACTTGTTTGAACAATTTATTTCGCTCATTTATGCTTTTAAATACCATTTGTTTCTTTTGGAAATGTGACATGAAATTCTCCAGTTAGTACTTAAATATCACTATACTCACCGTCTAGTTTGTGACGGTGGGTGTAGGTCCGTCGAGCGGCAGCAGACCGGGGAATGAGAAGATCGGCGACTTCCTCTGAGCAGTTCGGCGACTCTCCTCACTCATTTGTATGTCCCGACTTTTGTTGTATTATTATTCTTTGTCATTTTGGGTTGTACAGTGGGTTGAGTGAATAGTTTCATATCTATGCATGCATGTGATGTCGTAGTCTTTTTCTTGGTTTCCACACTTAGGAATTTTTTGGAAAATTAATGCTTCCGCATTGCATGATCATTGAATTTGAATGACCTTTAAATTGGATAATATATCAATACGTGAATGTGGAGAAATATAGGGACGATAGGTGACTAATACGTACTTCGAGTCTTATATCATGTGGATTAAGGCTTGAGTACGGGATTAGGCCGGGCGGGATTAGGCGGGCGGTGCCCTGTTTAGAAGTAGGGTTCGTCACGGTTACATTAAAACATAATCGTATGAGACACATAATGGTCTTACATTCTCCCAATTGTTTCATAGTATCATATATTATTATATTTCAATCATGCGGGTCACATAAAGCTTAAATGTTCTCCCTCAAGCCTATAAAAGAAGACTTGTACCATCAAACAATATGTCAAATGTCGAGGCTCATGAGGGCGATAAAGATTTTGGGTTGTAGGAGTTCATATAATCGCTTCCGCAGGTAATTCTCTAACGGATATATTTTTCATTATGCTCAATAATGTTAACATGTGGTGTCGAGCCTACTAGATCAAGTAGAGTTTTCCATGAATGGTTTATTTTATCTTGTGATCTAGTTTTGGATTGAATTAGTTGATGATATTGATTCAATATATTATACATATGATTCAACTAAGCATTGTGTCACTGCCCTCCCTTATGTGTTATTTGAACATGTTGAGGAGCATAGTAGCCATGAGGACCTTTGAAGACATCACTGTTGAGGGGATCTCAATGGTCTTCTCAAGATGTCTCACAAATTAAGCTACTTTATGATATGTATGTGTTGTGCGTGGTCTTCTCAATGGTCTTCTCAAGATGTCTCACTAATATGATTCACATGGGTTATATGTTTTGTTCTTATATGTATAATAATTTATCTGGTGTGTGTGTTTTGGTTATCAAGAATTAAAAGAAAATCATATTTGAGTCTAAATAATACGTTATTATTTATGGCTAAATGTATAGCAAGGTACTGTGTGTGTATATCAACATAAGTTAAAATCAAATCCATCGTTCACAATACCTGTTTATCTTAGGAATATTTCAGAAACAGTAGATAATGCTTCCAACAATTACAAATTAATTTTTTATCAATTATTTATTGTTGATGCTTACTGTGATGGATTATGCTACTATAATGCTTTAGATTTTATATATTAATTACTATATGATTTAACATATATTATAATGCAAGACAATGTTGTTGTCAATGATTGATTCACTGTGAGTCTATGACTATCACTATCGTCTTTCCGCAGAAAAGGTGAAATTATATTAATGGAATGTTAAGAGGCGGTTAAGAATGTTGGTTTAATGAAGAAGAAGATTAACGAGACTCTTTAAGTTTTCTTTTACATTAAAGTCAATAAAGAACAAACATTAAAGATAGTTTAAAATAAGTAAATAAAATATAAATTATAATTAAAACTAAAATAAAATATATAAATGATAAAGAAAATATAATGGAAATATAATGTTTGACATAAATTTTTGAATCTTACATATATGAAATTATTATTTTTTAATCAACACTATAATGGTATACTATAAATTTGAGTTCGGTAAATTTAAACATTGAAAGGGAGACGGGTTATCCCCTTCGAGGAGGCATGGTTGCTAAGTAGACTTCGTCTCGCCACCCAACTGAAGGTTGTCCCACCAACTCATACGATTAGTGCATTTTTGTGTTAACTCTATTGATCTTCACCCAACCTGGATGTTGTCCCACCATGTAAAATTTTCCAGCCGCGCCGCACACGTGTACGCGAGCCCGTGGACCTCCTTCGCTAGCACCGATATCGTCCCAACTTAACCACCTTTCAACTCATAGGTGTGGAGTTTTAACTTAAAAGGCATCGGTTCTAGTTGGGAGAAGTTAATCACTTATATACTTCATTTCGAAGTTTCATTTAATCGATGTGGGACTAACTTTCGGTCCACACATCGTCGACACTCCCCCATGGACCGAAAGTCACATGATCCGGGGTTTTTTTTTCTCCCAGGTCTCATTCGAACCATGGGCTCGATACCATATGTAAGCATTATTTAAACTTAAGAAATAGATCAAATAGAGAATTACCTGTGAAGCGATTAGATAGACTCGTAAAACCCAAAGATCTTATCGCCCTCATGAGCCTCAACACATTCGACACCTTGTTTGATGGTACAAGTGCCATTTTATAGGCTTGGAGGTGAACCTTTAAGCTTCCCACATTAATATCAATTTCCATCAAATTGGTAACGGTAACGGGAGCTCAAGAGTCTTTAGGTCCATACGTTACATAATGTATTCATTATATAAATTAATAACATTATGAGACACATTATGGTCTTACATTCTCCCACTTGTCTCATAGTATCATGTATTTCAATAATGTTGGTCACATATAGCTTAATAGTTCTCCCACGACCCACATTATGACCAAACATTACATAATTTGTATATTAGCGCGCATATATGTTTGACATCATTAAATCATTTTAAAATAAATTATCAATGAGAGTCATAGCGGTTATACATCAAAATATGACATATTTCCTTCCATGTACCACGAGCATTACTAATTCATTTTAAATAATTCATAAAACATAATGTCTGTGTCAAAGACTAAATTCGCTTAGAATCATCATTAAGTATAAGTGTGCACATAGATTAGTAGAATTAGCACAGTAAATGAGATCTCATAAACATAACCATAATCATATCCCAAATTAAGAAATTATTAGGATTAACAATCAATGCCCATTATGTCGACATGTTCTTAATGCCTTTGGTGGTAATCCTTTCGTTAGGGGATTTATGACCATAAGATCTGTGCTAACATGTTTAATTGACACTTTTCTTTTGAACTTCTTTTATGACTGCAAAGTAATTTATCTCCATACACTTTATTGGAGAAAAAATATAATTGCAGAATTGTCACATTCAATCATTAGTGGCTCGAAAAGTGAGTTAATAATACCAAGTCTTTAAATGAAGTTCCTTAACCATAATCCTTAATTTGTAGTTTTAAACTACAAACTCAATTGTCATAGTAAAAGTAGTTATAATTGTTTGCTTAGCCCTTAAAAAGATTTCTCCATTAGTGAAAAGAAAAAAATGCCGAAAAGTAGACTTTCTAGTGTGAATACAACCAGTAAAGTTTATGTCCGAATAACCAACATCTTTAAAGTAATCAGACTTTCTATAAGTGAGCATGTAATCTTTTTGTCAATTATAAATATTGTAAAACCTTCTTTGCAGCTCACTAATGGTCTATGCAAGGGTTACTTTGGTAACATCCGAACACGCCAACAACAAAACTGAAATTCGATTTGGTATATCATTCGTTTCAAAGTTCGAAAGAGAAACTCTTTAATCCCATATAGCATACCAAGATCGCTATTATTAAGCAAAGTATCATAAGTATAAAGTCAAAATATGAACTTGCTCCCACTGACCTTCAAATATATGCATCGATTGATGATTTTTTATTATTATTTTAAGTCTGAAAGATGCTATGATATTGTTAACTTAATACGTCATTGATGAGAGCTTGTTTTAATCCATATATTGACTGCTTAACTTTGCAGACTAGTTGTTCATTTATTTCTACTATGAATTCATTTATATTGATCCATATAGACTTCTTCATCTAAACTCTAACTCAAAATTAGTCTTTACATTTATTCAATGTCAACTTAAATCAAATAAGTGACAAACGTCATAATGATTCTGAAAGAGTACTTGTATACAAGAGAAAATGTCTTTGTATAATCAATGTCTTCATTATGAATAAAATCTTTAGCTACAAGTCTAGTTTTATATTGTTTGATATTGCCTTTAGAATCACGATTAGTCTTTAAAACTCATTTACATCCAACATGTTTAAAATTTTGAGACAATCCAATGAGACTCAAGACTTGATTTTAACTTATCTTTCATGACATCAATCCATTTCATAAACTCATCCTTTTAATGACTTGATCATATATAAGATACTTGATCTTTATTACATGTCTTTATATCATAATTAGATTTCGATAAGTAAAACATAAAATTATCAAGAATTAATAGGATAACTCATCACTATTAAAGATTTTTTTAATGATAATCCCTATGAATCACTAAAAAAAGTGATCTCAATATTTTCATTATGAGAATCATCTATAGGAGCAACAACTTTATTTAGAAGTTATAGGTAATATGACATGTAACTTCTTTTATTTCTACATTTCATGGATTGTCACTCCCACTGATTTCAACATTTATGCTTAATATGTTATTTCCAATTTCGACAATTTTCATGGAATGGTTAGGACAATAAAGTAACCACTGATCGGTTTAAAGTTTATTTTATTCTACATTATAAATTTAGCATTTACCAAATAACCTCGGACATTGATATGTCATAAACTAGGTTTCCTATTAGTACATAACTCAATAAAATATTTTAAGAACTGACTTGCTATAAACTCTATTGTTGAAAGACAACATTCTTTAGGGTCTCCGTTCATAATGATTTAGGCAATATAGAATTACTTAACATACTCCTAATCATTTTCATCAAATGTTTAGTTACGTCGTTCATCTACATCATTATGCCGATGCATATACCGAAAATTGTGTATTGAGCACAAATACCATGTCATCCAATGAGTTTAGCAAATGGACTAGGACACTATTAATTCAACTTTATCTAATAATATTATTCACCAAATAGAGATATAGTATCAAATTATCCACGTATGCTTATATGAATCATTCATAAGATTAATAATATTGTGTTTTACCTTTGGGTAAAAACACGATGTACTTTATTATATAAGTAAAAATTAAAAACGCATGGCACATTTGTGTCTCCATCCCATTGTTAACTTATCATAAAATCTACTTCTATTACTAAAATGTGGTACACCTTTGGGTCATCTATAATACTACAAAAAAGGCTGTCATTAGCGACATATTTGCGACAAGGGGCGAGGTAAACCGTTACACCAGTTTAGTGACGAGGATTGCGACTCGCTAAAGTTTGAGAGGGAAAATTCTCCCCTAAGTGAGACTTTTCGCCCACGTGGCAATGGGCCCACGTTCTCTCTATTCCACTTAAAATCAAACCCTAGCCTCTCCCATATATAAACCCATCCAAAAACTTCTCTCCTCTCACCGCCTCCTTCCTTCTCTTCTTACTTCCACATCCGCCCCTCCTCTCTCTTCACTTTCATCCCTCTCTCATCGGAGCCGTTTTCGTCCCCCTCTCCTCGCTGGAGCCGTTTTCGTCCCCCGTCTCCTCGCTGCTGTCGCTGCCAACCCATCGCCATCCCCGTCTCCTCGCTGCTGCTGCTGCCAACCTATCGTCGTCCCCCTCTCCTCGCCGTTACCGCCCATCACTTCCTTCTTTCCTCGCCGCTGCCACCTCCTCTTGATCGGCCTCACCGCTCCACCCTTCGCCTCAACGCCTCCGCCATCACGTCGGTCAACACCTTCCTTACATTTTTTTCATGTAATTTCAAGATTTGATGTTTTGTATTTATTTTATTTTATATTTATTTTTTTGTTGTATTTTTTCTTGCTGTTGAATAAACGTCACTTTTTATTTATTTTTTTGTTGAATAAACAAATGCATTAGTTGTATTTGTTGTTGTTGTTGTTGTTGTTGTTGTTGTATTGAATAAACATCAATTTTTATTTTTTGTTGTATTTGTTGTTGTTAATTTTTGTATTTATTTTAAGGTTTATTATTAGTTTGCTAATCCGTCGTCGCTAAAAAAATAGCGACGAGCAAATTAGCGACGGGCAACCCCATCGCTAATCCCGTCGCCAACCCACTTTAGCGACGGTTTCCCGTCACTATTTTGGTACATTTTTTGTAGTGTAATATTTTAGTAACTGTTATATTTGTATTATCATACAATATTAATTCATATATTACTGAAAATGTGGTGTGCCTAGGGGTGGCAAAATGTGCGTGGTCCCGTTTGTCTGCGTTTTAAACGGGTCCGGACATAATTTTTTGAAGATTAATACAGGTCTGGACATGTTTTCTTGTCCGTTTTAAAAAACGGGTTCGGGTCCGGACAAATTTTTTTAAAATACGGGTACATGTTTTGCGATTAATTTAAATAATATTTATTTATTTATAGTAGTGTTTTGAAACTTTCATAATGTTTGAATTATAATTTTACTAATGATGATGTTATTTTTATATGGAAACTTGTAAAACTTGAATTTTGAATTTATAACATTTCTTTTTTTTGTAGTGGAATGCGTGACAACATAAAAATTATTTATTTTTGTTAATAATTAAGTGAAAATTTATTTTATTTTATTAAAAAAAGGGTCCAGGACAAAAAACGGGACTTGTATATTTCAAAAACATACTAGTGGGACAAAAAAAAGTGTCCGTTTCAAAAATCGGGCACGGTCCAGGACACTATTTTTAGTCGTTATTAAAATGGGTGTCCAGGTCCGTACTGTCCATACCCGTTTTTTTGCCACCCCTAGGTGTGCCTTTAGGCAACCATGATATTTTAGTAATCAATCAAAAACTCAAGAAAACTAGGTACCTTTTGAATATCCTTTATCGTTCATAATAATAATTAATATAACTAATATGTATTAAATCATGTTAGTAATAAATGGATTTTTTGCTTGATTAATACATATGGAAAGAATATTTATCAACCTAACACAATCATAAAAATATTTCTCAATCTAACTCAGTCAATGCCACATCACCGCCACATCACCCGACCCGGTGGACAGCCCCTGCAAACAAAACGTGACCTCGGGTCACGTTTTGTTTTTTTATATATATATAAGTAAAATAGAAATCGTGACCGCGGGTCACGACTTGGGTATAGGCTTTTTAACCATCTCCTTCACGATTCATTGTTGTCATCTCCTTCAATCTCACCGGCGCTGCAAGGTCCGCCTCCGCCTCCGTCTCCGCGTCCGGCGCAACCAGGCTCCGCCGTCCGCCTCCGTCGTCCGTAGCAGGCACGTCGCTGCATCGACTTTGACGCAGGAACGCCTCTCGGTAGTGGCTGATTTCACTCACGCCGGTCGCAGCACGCCTCCCGTGGTCGTTGCTCGCTTCCCACCGTGCCGCTTGCCTCCCGCCGGAGCCGCTCGCCTCCCGCCTGGTCGGGTCCTCGCCTCCCGCGTGGTCGGTCCTCGCCTCCGCCACTCATTTGCTGCGCCGCCCCGCCGGCCGCTAGTTGCACTTCTCGTCGTAAATCGTCGCTCGCCTTCCCACTGTCTCTTTTGTATTAGTAAAAATCTTCCCCCAATTGTGTTAATTGATGAATTAATTCCACAATATGTTTTTTTTTGTCGTATGCTTAATATCCAGCATTAGAAGAGTATGCTTAATTGATGAATAAAAGTATACATTGGTATTGTGTTAGTATTTAATTTCCCTAAATTTTTGTTTTCTGTCTCAAAGTGAATAAAATGTATAAATATAGAAAATGTAGCAATACATGACACACGTCAATGAGTTGAAATCATGCACTAATATATAAGAGCATTATATCCTCCACCGTAGTCAACTTAATTGTCAATGCATGATGAATTAATTGGAACTTTTGCGGTCTCGGGTTCGTTGGTGCAATATTTATATAATGCCTTGATGAATTAATTGAGACTTTTGTGGTCAATTGTGTAATTTCTTATTTTGAATTATAAAGAAAAGAATCGAATGGTTATCATGGTTTGGGCTCGTTTTGATAAACATTGTAGTTTGATTGACAAACATTGAATGGCTCCTTGTTCTATTGTTTGCATCAATTGTGTGATTTCTTATTTACTTGCAAATTGATTGATAGTTGCTTCCTTAGTTGAATAAAATAAAGAACTTAAATAAAATAAAATATTAATACACGATGGAGCTTGTTAAGTTTATTTGTGCTAAGCGAGTATATTAATTATCATCACTTCTATTGATTAACAATTATATTCTACATATATAGATTCCATAATGGTTGATCGAATAGTAACTTTGGTGTGCTATATGAATGGTGTCATGGTTGATGGACCATCGGGATTTCGTACACGAAACCGTCTATTCGACATCTCGGATCGAAGTTGAGTTTAGTGGTACGAGAAACTTGTGAGTTTTATCTATAATTCCTTGGAGATAGACAATGAAAAAATGATATTAAACATGATATATCGATATCCTGTGTACATTGGAACCGAAACGTACAACTATGTCCTTTTGCGAATAGTTGATGAATCAACTCGAAAGATGCTTGGGAGATTGTGGCGAATTTTCACCACCAAATTGTATGGAGCTATTTTTAGATTTAGTTCCGAGACAATTATATACTAGTTCCAATTGTAATATAGTGGTAAGTGCGAAGGGCCTAGTACTCAACCAATATTTGAACATAATCATTGTGCATCACCTTTGATGACTTCAAATCACGATGTAGACGAGGATGCTCGTTCTGTGATGGTGTGAATACTTGAGGAAGATGATGACTATTGTTGTAGTGATGGGAATACTAGTGAAGAGAGTAGCGATGATGATGTCGATGATGTAGTGGTTGATACTCATCATGTCGATGATAACATAATTCGATATTCATTAAATCGAGTCATAGCCGAGGATGACTCATTATCTTGTCCTCTAATTTCGAACGAAGTTGGAAACGGTGATTTTTTCGATTAAGAGGTTGCTTTGGAATTGATGATGCGCATGTGGGTGTAGGTGAATTTTTCGCACCTTCATCTCGTATTTATGGAATTGAGTATTGAGGCAATGCAACCTATCCATGAGAATGCAATGATCCCTTCTAGGTCTTTATGGAATGAGGCATCGAATTTCATGTAGGCATGCGTTCCTTTCTAAAGTAGATATCAATGCCGTGAAATTGTACAACATTAAAGGACACAGCAATTTGTGGTAACTCATTCAACACCCAATGTATGGATTGTTCGTTGTAAGAAACATTTAGATGGATGTGATTGGAGGTTGCGGTGTTCGAAAAGAAAAGCACATGGAATGTTTGAGATTAGTAAATATGCAGGACCACATACATGTATCTATGCAAAATTGTCCAATGATCATGCTCATTTGGACTCCACCGTTATATGCCGTGAAATTGAAAATGTGGTGAGAAGCGATCCATCCATCTCGGTTCAGTTCTTCATCAAAGTATCAAGGACAAATTCGGTTATGATGTTCATTACAAGAAAGTTTGGTTGGAGAAGAAAAAAGCAATTGCTAAAATCTTTGGAGATTGGGAAGAATCATATAAAATGTTGCCGCGGTGGATGACCGCTCTTCAAGAAAGCAATTCGGGGACACGTGTCGATTTGAGGCATGGCGAGCCTAATGCCAACAATGAGGTTGTATTCAAATTGGTTTTTTGGGCATTTGCACCTTCTATTGCAGGTTTTAGACATTACATACCAATTATACAAATTGATGGCACATTCTTGTATGGAAAATACAAACAAAAACTCTTAATAGTCACTTGTTGTTGATAGTAATAGTCATATATTTCCCTTAGCATTTGCCATTGTTGATTAGGAAAGTCAAGACAGTGGGGATGGTTTATGGCTTGTTTGCGACATCATGTGGTGATCGAGATGGTATATGTGTAATTTCGATCGACACCCCGATATATTGTTGGCAATGAATAATCCTCAAAATGGATGGACCCATGAAAGAGCTCAACACAGATTTTGCCTTCGTCACATATGCGTAATTTCAACATGAGATTTGGGAGCAAAGAATTAAAGGATATGATGTACTTAGCGGTGCACAACATCGGCCTCGAAAATTTAAGGCATATATGAAAGAACTTTCTTCAAATTAATGCATAATGTATTGCGTGGTTTAATGATCTTGATCGAACACAATTGATCAACGCATACGACAAAGGATTTCGATACGGATGGATGAGTACAAATCTAGCGGGTATTAATTGTGTCTATATGTTCATAATATTATTTATTTAACGTGTTTGATTTATATTACGTTAATAAGCAAATACTTACATGGTTTTTTTCACAAATGTAGAATGCTTTAACGGTGTCCTTAAATGTGCACAATTTTACCTCGTCACCGCATTAGTGCAACTAACATTTTATCGTGTCATGACTTACTTTAACAAAAGACATGACGAAATAGGTGCGACCACTAGGAAGAGGCGAAAGGTACACAAAGTACGCACTTGATAAGTTGTCACATTGGGGAAAGACGGCAGGAGGGCACGATGTTACATTAGTGAATCGTGAAAATGACACATTTGAAGTCATCACTGCAGCACGTGGCTATCATTTGAGAAAATGGTATAACAATCAAGTGGTCAAATTGGAGGCTCGTAGATGCACTTGTATGAAGTGGCAGTGTTTTGGCATTCCATGTTCCCATGTCCAAGCCGTTTGCGCTAGTGTTGCCATAGATCACTATCAGTACATTGAGTCATACTACGATTGTACGTGTACGAGTCAATGTTATGCTACAAATTTCCAACCCATTCCTTACGAAAATTATTGGCCTAACGCTAGAGTTCCACACACCTTGCTGCCTGATCCATCTCGAAAGCGAGTCAAAAGAGGTCGTCCTCAAACAAGACGTTTGCGAACTGAGATGGATTGGAGAGGCAATAAGAAACAACCACGTCATATGCAGCGAGAGAAGGAATGGAGAGAAACACCAACAACGTTGCGATGTAGTAAGTGTAAGCAGGATGGACACAATAGGCGCACTTGCTCTCGTCGTCAGCAAGAACAACCACCTAATGGTTCATAGTGAAAGGCGTGTCAAGTCTTATCTTTCGCATTCACTCATATTTTCCTTATATTAGTTCGCTTTCTTATGACTATGTGGTGCATGTACTTTATTTCAATTAAACCATGTTTTATATTATTCACACACTTTTGTTTTAATTTTATTGTTTCTTGAATGAACCGTATCGCTAATTTTATTTTTTCATCATTGGTTTTTTGTACTAATGACAACATTGTTAATGATTTGGGGTTCAAGCGCGATATGGATCCTTGACCTATAGATGATTCAAGTGATGACTATGCGAGGCTCTACCTAGATCTACTCGCGTTTGGAATGGACCAGGTAGTACTTCTTTTTGCTGTTTGCATATTTTTAGAGCTTCGTAGCTAAATTTGAACTAATGTAACTTAAATCTCGTATTTGCATAGGATCCTGGTATATTGACTACCAGGCGTAATTCAACAAAGGCATTACATCGATTGGTCCCACTTGATGAACGAATAGTTGGGTATCTTGAGGAAGCTGGGTTTTATGGAAAGGCGCGAATATGTTTCATAGCAATTGATTGACATTTCATTACTGCACTTGTAGAGAGGTGGAGGCCAGAAACTCACACGTTTCATTTTCCAGTTGGCGAGATGACTATTACCCTACAAGATGTACAAATAATTTTAGGGTTACCTCTCGATGGATTACCAATCATTGGTCGTGTAGAACAAGATTATGATGCCTTATGTTTGACACAACTAGGCTTCTCATTCTCTCGAAAACAACAAAGCGGAGGTTGGGTCCAAATTCGCCAACTTTCAAGATGGTTTCCAAACCTTCCAAATAATGTTGGTGATGTGGAAGTGCAACGCTATGCAAGAGCGTACATCTTACAACTTCTTGGAGGAACTTTATTTGCGAAAAGTCTAACAATCTTGTTCACATCACATATTTACAATTTTTTGAAGATTTTGAGGCGGTAGGAAAATACGGTTGGGGTAGTGCAACTTTGGCTCACCTATATAGACAATTGTGTCTTGCCGATGACATTTATGGAGCAAAGATCGCAGTCCGATAATGTTATTGCAACTATGGGCATGGGATATGTTGCATTTTCTTGCACCAATAATCGGAAATGTTCTTCGAAACGACATCATACCAAATGAAGATTTATTTCCACCTCCTCCATTTGATCTTAGGTAATTAGAATTTTTTAACATAGTCAAAAAACTTGAGTTTATTTATCTACATGTAAATTCATGCATGCTTTGTGTTGTTTTTTACATTTTTATAGGTGGAGACATGCCTTAGCGACCACGGGAACATCAATGCACGTGCTAACAAAATACGAGAGAAATGATTGACATGCAAACACTCGATGAAGTAAGCAATACACTTAATCAATTTTTCCAAATACCCTTTTGTATAATGGTGAAATGTGAATTTTATTCATTTCAAGTTGTTTTCATGACTTGAGGTAATTTGGGAACCGTATCCGAGACAGTGATAAGGGACTTGTCTCTGCGTATTGTAGTAGTGGTCGTGCTATTTAGCGAAAGAGGGCACCTTTACTTTTCTTATGTGTTGTTGAAATGTATAATCTGATAGAGTCATGCGACAATTCGATTTGAAACAAAGGATACCACCTTTAAATAGCACAAGCATGGAGCTACATAAGATTGACTTGAGAGGAAAACAGATAAAGATTAGAGTGCGAACATAGTGCTTATGTCCGCATGTGGAACGAACGTGCTTCTAATATTGCAAATGATGAATTATTGGAGGAGCCATTGGAATTTTACGACCCGTATATGCAATGGTATCGTCGCATTACACGACGATTCATGTCTCATCGTGGGGCTATTGTTGAGGCATCGGTAAGTACAAATTTTTATTATTCAATCATGAAGTCTTTCAAATAGTTGTTTTGATTTTATTTTCGCATACAACTTCATAAATATTTTATATGTAGGCACATGAAATGACATCAATTCATCGATTGACATTGGGTGATGATGTGTATATTCTACGTATTAGAGATGTATTTGCATCGACTTTGACCGCAATATATGCAGATTATCGCATCCATAATATGCCCACTTCATTTGAAGTTTCTCATCAATCTTCTCATGAAGACACATGTTCGAGGCATGACACTCCAAAGTGTATACTCCATCCATACCTCTCAACAGTTCGAGACTCTATATACTCCATCGGTACCTCTCAACGAGTTAGAGACTCCACATACCGCATCGGTACCTCCGAACATGGCATTCGAGACTACGGAAGCCTTTCAATTTGATAGGACACCTACATTTTCACGTCATTTTAATGCAAGTCCAATAATGATGAATTTATACGGGACTACAAGTACTCATGATGGATGAATGCATGATATAGATGAAATTCAACGAGAAGATGTTGAAAACCTCATTTGATGTGGGCCATTCGAATGTGCCATTAGCTTTAAATCGTAATGTGCGAGTCGTAAAGAGAACACGTTGTGAGGATGTAAGTTATTATTTGGGGTCATACTATGACTTTTTTTTTACTATAACAAGACATTTTTTTTGTTTATATTAATGCTTTGTAGTTGATCGACTTCCAAGTTCTTCATTTATAGCAAATGAAATTTTTTGCTTGACTAACATTAATTTTATGAATTTTGCAAATTACTCGAGTTTGAAAGCTTTTGTTGTAAAAGATAAGGTCATAAACGTATTGTAACTTCAAACTTTATACTAGTTTGTATTGACAAAAAAAATCAAAAACACGAATATACTAGTTGACTAGTTTGAAACCTTTAGTTTTATTGAAAATAATATAAAAACACATAGATGCTAGAGATTCTACTTGTTTGATCGATGATGTATAATATGATAGATTATACTTTGTCAATATCATTTACATTCTCTTTCATAAAAATAAATTAGCCTTAACATATTGTCTAAATATCTTATAAGTTAACTACCAAAAGCATAAAGAAAAAAAAACACCGAAAATAAAAAAAATAACCAAACAAATCGTGACCGCAAGTCACGACTTCTTTTTTTTTGTTTTTTACACAAAACGTGATCTTGATCACGTTTTCGACTTTTGACAAAAAAATTTACGTGGCGGTGAGGTGGCAAGTAAATGTGTTAGATTGGTAAATATTTTTGTGGGTGTGTTAAAGGGATACATATTTTCTCCAAATGTGTTAATCAAGCAAAAACTCCAATATTAAAGCGCAAGAAAATGATTCACCTTTGGGTTAAACCATATTCTCGTAATTATCATAAAATCATAACAAAATGCATATATGAAAATTCACATAATTTTAATGTTTAAACTATTTAGTTGGACCACTTTGGTGATTAACACAACTCCATAATTTCAACACCAAATTATAAGCATGATATCAATAATAATGCATTTTCTTTTTAATTGTCACACATGTAATAAATTTCAGTTCATTATATATACATTACTAAAATGTTGAAACTTTATTTTGGGTCAACAATAATATTTAATAATGTGTGTCGCATATATATAGTTAGGTCATTTTGGTGACAACTAACTCATAAAAATAATTTAGTGACAATTAAATTGTATCGTACTGATTAAATAATTTCACATGATAGCATAATATGATAATAATCAATTTGAGGTATACATAAAATTAAGCTATATATCATAAAAACATACAATTTACTTGCATCATAAGTGATTCTTTCTAAACCAACCTATTAAGTTAAGATAGACACAAATTGTGGTCATACAATACATAAATGTTAACTTTTACATGGAACATTAGCTATTCACATTAAAATAACATTAAAGATATGATAATAAATTAGCTTCATGTTATCTGATTTACAATGTGAACTTTTAACCACATTAGTGTACATATTTTATATTAGATAATTACAGACCAATTGGTTGAGAAATACATGAAGTAACATTATATCAATTAAATTAGGGCATACATATATAAGTAAGCTATATAGAAACACCATATTTATTTCTTCTGTTTTTGTGTAACCGGTGAAGATCAATAGTTTTTCTCTTTGAAATATGTTTAAAAGTTGTCCTTTAGGTTTCTTCACATTATAGTTGATAATAAATGACACGAATGCTAATTAATGAATATATAGTGGAATATGAAACACTAGCATTTTCCATGATTTATATTACGTGGGCAATAGGAATACAAATATTTCTATATATAAATGATCTCATAAATTGTCCAACATTAATTTATAAGAATGTTAATTATAATCAACTCATTGATCACCATAA
Organism: Stephania cephalantha; assembly: GCA_039657325.1. NCBI lineage: Eukaryota > Viridiplantae > Streptophyta > Magnoliopsida > Ranunculales > Menispermaceae > Stephania > Stephania cephalantha. The sequence goes on from CM077573.1 coordinate 48,967,392, forward strand.
ATCACTATGATGAATAAATATTTTTAATAAAAGTAAGGACTATTTTATTTCATTTAAATTATGACAATAAAAGCCTTATAAATATTTTATGGTTGAAGGTGGAATAATGTTGAAGAGGTGTTACAGTCTTGGGACATGAATAGACACCTCTAAATATGAAGACTTCATGAATGAAACTATTTGATTATACATTTATTATATATATTCTTGATGAATTTCATTAACACTATAATATTATACTATAAGTTTGAGTTGATAGTGGGTAAGCCTTGTCCCCAGTAAAGCTAAACATTGAAAAGGAGACGGGTTATCCTATTCGAGGAGACATAGTTGCTAAGTAGACTTCGTCTCGCCACCCAACTTGAAGGTTGTCCCACCAACTCATCCGAGTAGTGCATTTTTTGTGTTATTAAATAATAATAATTTAAAGTAAAAATTAAATAACTTATGTAATGCCCGTTACGTATACCTCCCAAATCAAAATTATAGATAAAAATTATATATATCCTTTTAAAGATCTCAAGGGTTTTTCTCAAGTTTGAAGAAGATGGTATAGTTTGGTTATCATCAACTTATTTTTATGAGTTAGTTGTCACCAAAGTTACCTAACTATGCTTATGCAACACACATTACTAAAATATTATGGTTGACTTAAAAGTTTACAACATTTTAGTAATGTATAATGAACTCGATATTTGCATATGCCATAAAAAATGCATTATTGTTAATATTATGACTATAATTTAATTGTTGTTTATATTATGAAGTTGCGTTAATCTCCAAAGTGATCCAACTAAATAATTTAAACATCAAAATTATATGATTTTATATGCATGTTCTTATAATTTTATGATAATTATTAAAAAATTGATTTAGCCCAAAGGTGAATCATTTTCTAAATAATTGAAGATTAACATGATTTAATGCATATTAGTTCTGCTAATGATAATTAAGAACGATGAAAGATACCCAAATGTACCTCATCTTTTTTTATTTTTGATTGATTACTAAAATATTATGATTGGCTTAAAGGTGCGCCACATTTTTAGTAATATATGAAATAATCACTACAAGGAAAATGATATTTAGAAACGGAATTAGCAACGAAATTAAGTCCCATTGCTAAAAAAAGTAGTTAGAGACGGAATTGAGGCAGTTAATTCAGAGACGAAATTGAGACGGATCGAGACGAAATAGAGACGGAAATAAAGAGACGGAATTAAATTCGTCTCTAAAAAATGGCGCCAACATTCCCACCAAAACTTTCTTTTCTTATAACCGTTCATCGAATCTCGAGATTTGTGCGTGTTTCGATCAAGGCCCCCCAAATCCCCAAATCCCCAACCCGTCTCGTCTCTTGCTCTCAACTCTCTCTCTGGTCTCTCCGTCTCTTGCTCAACCAGTCACTCTGGTCTCTCTGGTCTCTCCGTCTCTCTCCGGTCACCGCCCCCAAATCCCCAACCCCCAACAAGTCGATCGTCTCCGTCTCTTGCTCTCAACTCTCTCTCTCTGGTCTCTCCGTTTCTTGCTCACTGCTCTTGCTCACGGCTCTCCGTTCTCTCTCCGGTCACCGCTCACCGCTCACCGCTCACCGCTCTCTGCTCTCACCGGTGACCGATCTCTCATCGGTCATCTCCGCTCACCGCTCTCTCTCTTTCACTGCTCTCTGCTCTCTGGTCGCTCTGTGCTCACCGCTCCGCTCACCGCTCTCGCTCGTCGAGGACGTTCTCTCTCTCTCTCACCGCTCTCGTCGAGGACGTTCTTTCCTAAACCTTAAATCTCTCGTCGTCGCTGCGATTGCGGGCTGCGACGAGGTGTCGGATCTGCCGTCGCCGGCTGCCGGAGATTGGAGCCTCCGAAGCCCTAAGCCGTCGCCGACCTACGCCCCACCCTAAGCCGTCGCCGAACTCGTCAAGGTAACAATCAAAAATAAAAATTGTACACCCTAAGCCGTCGCCCCACCCTGATTAGAGCTTCTAGTGCGACATTTTTTGGGGGGGTTTTTGGTTTTTAGTTTCGGGTTTTGATTTGTTGTATCGCTCACATTTTCATCTTTGGTTTGGCTTTCATGTGCATTTGTTGGTGTTCTTCACTTGATCTATTAAGTTAATGTTGTGTATTTTATTTGGTTTAGAAGTTTTTGTTCTCGCTTTCTTCTCTTGCATGCTTAGTTGTTTTGTGGTTATGCTTGTTCTATCGAGTAACAATGAAATGTGAACCGCATTTCTCTGTTGTGATCTGGGCTTTGTAGTTATGTTCATTTTGCCATGTTTTAGTTGTTGCAAAGCTACTTGTGAGTGACACAGTTTTCCCTAATTGGATTTGTACAAGTTTTTACCTTTTTATATATATGGTTTAGGGTTTTGGGTTTTAGGGTTTGTGTTCTTATGGTGGTTATTGTTGGTGTTGTTTGTGTGCTTACTGCTACTTCCACTGTTAAATTCACCTTCCTTACCAATTTCTATCTATTACAGGACCTTGAGAGTACTTAAGTTCTTGCTGTTGGGAGAGTCATAGCTGGCTTGTACATCATTGATTTAGTTTCCTTTACTTTAGAGCTTCCTCAGTCATTTACGGTAAGTAATCATAATTGTTCATGGCATCATAGACTTGGTCATCCTTCAGCTGTTGTAACTAAAAAGTTAATTCCATTGATTCCAGGTCATGTTCCTATTAGTTCAGATTTTGATACTATGTAGGAATAGGATTGATTGAAGAAACAAAAAACCATTTTTGTGCATTGGGTTTCTATGTGATTACCTTTTTTTTTTTTTTTTTTGAAGATTGGTCTTACATTATTAAGTTGGTTTGATTTGATTTGAAATGTAGATCGTTTAGTGAGTTTGTTTGCAATCGTGCACAAATTTAGATGTCATCTTTGGAGATAGGTGTGCAAATTGTTTAGGGAGCTTTGGTTGCCATTAAGCAACAAGCGTTCACCGGTTTTCGATTTGCCATTACCGAAAATTGTGCTATATTTTACTTTTTAATTTACATTCTTTGATATTGTTATGCCACATTTTTTCATGTTTTTCCTACTATATTTGATTCACTTGTGTGTATATGCATGAGTGTTGATAAAGCTACCAATAGAGTAGGTATAGATGAATAGTACCTATAATTATATAATTTCTACTACTAGGTAGGTTTCAAAAAACTATGATTACTCTTTTAGTTAATGTTGCTATTTCACATAATATTTCAAGAGAATTGAATAAACCTATAACCTTAAGGAGGTACGAGTGAACAAGTACTAGGAGCTTTGATACTATGTGGTATTTGTATGCCTCTTATAACTTATGATTTATTTATTTTTTTGAACTCCTTGTTGCTTTTATTTTTACGACCAATTATCATACTCTGTTTGGTATCAGTCATGTACCGAGCTAGGTATTAAGAAAGTTGTTTCCAACCCCCTTTATTCAATGGCTAGAAGCAAAGCTTTTTGTTCATGTAGTTAGGTAGGTTCTCAGATTCCCCCTTCTAATAAATTGTGTTAGTTGGACACACAAGTAGCCATGTACCGTCGAAAATTATGAAACTAGTTGACTAATTTAATTGCACAATTACAATAGGAATGTCGTCTACAAGTCGAGACTGGATGTACAACCGTCTCGACAACGGCTTCGTTCGAATTGAATTCGCGGCGAAGGTTAAAGAATTCATATCATTTGCTAAGCAACATTGTCCTACATACCAAAGTGAAATGAAGATTAGATGTCCGTGCAATTATAAGAAATGTCGACTTGTACCGTGCACGGACGTCGAAACGGTTGAGTACCACATATGTAGGTATGGATTTGTTTCGGGATATCACTTGTTGGTACGAACATGGTGAGAACGGAGATAAAGGCCCGCAAAACTTCTACCAAATGGATAACCATATTGATGATGCTTGATGTGGGAGGAGACGATCCGACAACTTACCGCGAGATGCTACACAACGTGGCAGGTCCAAGTTTCAATTGGAATCACGTGGAAGAATCACCAAACCCCCAAGCACGCCAACTATATGACATGATAGATGCTAGTAGCGAACAATTGTGGCCGGGTTGCGAAACCATGACAACGTTGTCCGCAATGGCAAGATTACTTGCGATCAAGTCAGAACATCATATATCTGAACGAGGGTATAATGAAATCATAAAATTCATGAAGGATTGTTTGCCAAATGACAATTCATTGGTTGAAAATTTTTATGCCACTAAAAGACTAATGCGAGGTCTAGGTCTACTGTTGAGAAAATAGATTGTTGTGAGGACCAATGTATGATTTATTGGGGAGTGGACTCGAGTTGACATCATGTAAATTATGTGGGAAATCACGCTACATTGCACAAACGACGAGGTCGTGGCGGAACACCAAAAAAGCCCTTGCAAAAAAATGTACTACTTCCCTTTGGGCCCTCGGTTGCAACGATTGTACGCGTCGAGTCAACGGCAAAACATATGCGATGTCATGGAGAACATTCCTCGCCGAGAAGATGTTATGCAACACTATTCGATTCGATAGCTTGGAGACATTTTAATGATGTCAATAGAGACTTCGCCACAGAGGTTCGGAATGTTCGTTTAGGATTGCGCACTGATGGTTTTCAAGTATTTGGGATTTCAAGAAAATCGTACTCTTCATGGCCCGTAATATTGACTCCATACAACATTCCACCGTCGATGTGCATGAAATCTGAATTTATGTTCTTAACGGTTATCGTTCCTGGACCGACCAACCCAAAACAGAAAATCGACGTGTTCCTTCAGCCGCTTGTGAAAGAGTTGCAAGATTTATGGAACAATGGGGTGATTACATACGACGCGACCACAAAGACGAATTTTCTCATGCGAGTGGCCCTTTTATGGACTGTTAGTGATTTCCCTGCGTATAGCATGTTGTCCGGTTGGAGCACACACGGTAAGATGGCTTGTCCATATTGTATGGAGGATACAAATGCATTTCAATTGCGAAATGGTGGAAAGACATCGTGGTTCGACCGTCACCGTCGTTTCTTGGCGAAGGCATCACCATTCGGGAAAGACAAAAAAATCTCCTTAGAGGCAAAATGGTCTTAAATGACCGCTTTGCGTTCGGTGATGAAATTTTGGCGAGAAATTGAATCGTTAGGCTTGATGAATGTGACAGAAATCGGAGCCGATTCGTGAATGGGCGGATAGCTAAGAATTCGGGATGGAGAAAAAAACATTTTTCGGGACTTGCCGTATTGGAAGACAAACTTGATCCGCCACAACTTAGATGTCATGCACATCGAGAAAAATGTTTTTGACAACATATTCAACACTATTATGTGTGTACTAGGGCAAGAGTAAGGACAATGCGAAAGCGAGACAAGATATTCGTGAATATTGCCACCGACCTTCTCTACACATTGATTCGGTGACAAATACTTACATCCTTGGATGCTATGCTCTTGATACATCAAAAAATCAAAAATTGTGCGAGTGGGTTGAAAAGTTGTGTTTTCGATGGTTATGCTTCGAATCTTGGTCGATGTGTGGATCCAAAGAAATTGCGAATGTTCGGCATGAAGAGTCATGATTGTCATATTTTCATGCAACGGTTGATACCAATTGCATTCAGAGAACTCCTCCCAAACCCGGTTTGGGTTGCAATTAGCGAACTAAGCCTTTTTTTCGATCCCTAACTGCGAAAAGTGTCAGTCTCAAAGATATAGAGGTCTTAGAGTCTGAAATACCAAAAATCATTTGCAAGTTGGAGAAAATATTTCCTCCAAGCTTCTTCGACTCTATGGAACACCTACCAATCCACTTGGCCTACGAGGCCCGTCTGGCCGGTCCCGTTCAATTTCGATGGATGTATCCATTTGAGAGGTAATATCTTGAGCCCTTGAAATTATTTTCCCATTCAATAAGTTTTACATCAACATTTCCTATACTCCGATAGGTACCTTAAACATTTGAAAAACAATGTTCGGAACAAAGCGAAGGTAGAGGGCTCCATGTGTAATGCTTATTTGGTCGAAGAAGTCACATCCTTTTGTTCTTACTACTTCGAAGATCACGTCTTTACGTTGCATGACAAAGTGCAACGAAACGACGATGGCGGTGTCGGGCCCACACCGCATTTTGTGGGCAATTTCTCGATTTTCACTTATCCTGGTCGACCCATGGGCAAGTCGAAGGAGCGGTACTTAACAGAGCAGGAGTATAATGTCGCTCATTCGTACATACTGCTCAATTGTCCGAGAGATCGCTCCTTACATCCGTATGTCCGTCACTTTCATTCAATAATGCAAGTACATTCATTATTCATCTTTTACTAAGACATGTTATGTACATGTTCATTTCTTCTAGGATCTTCGTCGATGAAATCACTCAAGCAATGGGGGAGTCGGAAGTTGATAGTAGTCTAGAGCACAACTTTCCCATATGGTTTCAAACATATGTAAAGTTATTACTATTGTAGGTTATAGATTCATAAATTTCTTTCATAAGTAATGTGTCTTATTACATTTCTAATATTTGTGAATAGGCTCGGAATTCTATCATCGACGAGACGCTCGTTGATCTTTCGGTTGGTCCTAGTCGATCTTGTACTATCTACCCTGGTTACCTAGTGAATGGGTATAAGTTCCACTCCGCAACATATGACGTTAATAGATCGACGCAAAGCAGCGGTGTTTTGGTGAAAGGTTCTAACTACGCCGATGTTTCCCATAACTATTATGGAGTACCTGCAAGAGGTTGTGGAGATTGAATATACCGGCCTCAAGCGTGTGGTCTTGTTTAAGTGTGAATGGTATGACCCTACACCGAATCATGGTGTGAGGACTCACCCAACACTTCAATTGGTAGAGGTTCATCGAAGTCGACGATATAACAACTACGAGCCATTTGTCCTTGCAATGCAAGCCACTCAAGTGTACTACCTTTCGTACCTTTCTATGAGGAACGACCGACAAGAATGGCTAGCGGTTTGTTTCTTTGTCAACCAAAATTCGGCCGACGAGGAAACGAGCAAAGACGATAATGACCAGGGCTCGGCAGAGATTGCATTCCAAGATGAGATGCCCACCACGTGCGTAGTCGACGATGCAATTCGGGATATCAACAATCTGGATGATCCAAATGGGGCTCGAGTCATTGTTGAAGCGGGTCCAAGTGAAGAAGTCAATGACTTCATTGTTGATAGTGGAGATGATTCAGAAGAAGAATCATCAACTTCTACTCATGAGAGTGAATTTGAAACGGATGATAGCGAGTAATGTATGTCTATGTTATGTCAACGTTAGATCGATGTTACGTGAATTTTCTATACCTTTCTTATATGGAGTGTAACTTCTCGACGGTGCTTGGATTAGATCAACCCATGTTTTCACATAAATTGGCCTCTCAAATTACCTTGTTTGTCTTCTTATATTTTGAGCTATGTTTTACCCTTTCTTGCTCAATGGGTAGATAAGGGGAAATATTCACAGAAAATGGAGAAAAGTTATCTTCTTTCGAAAGATATTTTGCTTATCCAAAATTTGTTTTGTGAGATCCAACCATTTGTTATATTTTTAAGTTTGTCATCCTTTCCATAGCACAATATTGAAGTTTCCAGGTTAATGTTTGGTGTTGGAGGTTATTTTTTATATAGCTTCTGGCAAAACTACGTCCAAAAGCTATTACAATTTAGTCCCATTGGAGAAGGCCCAAATTGGCTATAAATATTTAATATGTTGCTTGATCTTTTATAGGTCTAATCCTTTTTCCATCAATTAGAGATTAAACATTATGATATATAGACATGCATACTTTTGATGATATATTTCTAAATTTCCTTTTATCAGCATGGATCCTGTGTTCTTAATTTCCATCAATTAGAGTTCATTACTTTTTTTGTATGCATTTGTTCTCTAAACTTTTATTGGTATTTTGTTAGGTTTCATGGCGGGCAGTGATCACCCCCCACGTAGAGGGATACCTTTAGGGGGACATCGTCCGATCGTAAGAGGTGCGGCACGGACCTGCGGGAACCGAAAACCGATCCAGGCGTCATGGTCGGGCCACACGAGGGGGTCAAAGAGGTCGTGGCGGTCGAGGTCGTGGGTCGATTCCTGTATTATCGATTCCGACTTCTCGTTCTCTCGAGCACGAGTTACATTCAACGTCACCTGTACCATCAACCTCGTCATCAAGGACTATACCAAATTGCCCGTTGCAGTCACCGTCGCCGACATCGAGACATAACACTCATGTACCGACGAGGCCTGCACCCCCAGCCACCGCATCACCGGCAGCATCCCCATCTTACGACGGCAGAGCAGGCTTGCAGGTGACAGGCCCTCCCGGGCACCTCAGAGGACAGGGACCGAGCCCCCTCGCGTGCAGCGGATCCCAATCACACTGATTGACAATGATACGTAAGTTTGTATTTGATTCATATATGTACTTCTAAATATCGATGTAAATTATTAAAAAAGTTGTTAAGATGTTATGCATTTTCATGAAACACTGAGGGAGTTGCATCCTTCTCATTTCTTGTGCACGGAGGATGACAAAAGTTTTCAAAAAATGGATGATTCCGAAGGGTATTGTTGGAAGTCGGTGCACCGAATCATCATAAAGACCACTATCGGCGCCAATGGAAGGTACGCATGACTAATAAATGTCTTAGGATTTATACTAGTTTTTCAATGTCTCGTAACAATTGCAATCGCCATTTTGTAGGTATATTTTAGATGGGATGACGCGATTCCCGAGGATCTCATTCGTGCGACGTACGACACGCATGCGCAGCACATGGTACACCGCATTGATGCACAAGTTAAAAAAGAATCGTGTTCACCGGTTTATGTTACGAGATGAGGCATGGAGAAGATACTTGGAGTCTTGGGAGAGCGAGGACTTCCTTGCCGAGTCTAGGCAAGCGTCAACGAATAGGAACACCGAGGTCGAAGGACACGGGACTGGACCTTCGAAGCACGGTGGTGGTTCGGTGTCTTTTGTGACTACCAATGAAAGATTGGTAAGTTTTTATTACACTCTAGTTTAATTTTTACATTTATACACTTGTTCACTACGCAATTGATTTGTGTTTGGCGAATATGAGTTCGTCGGCCTACTACTAATAGACATATTTATGCTTAATTTATAACTTAGGTCCTGTATGCAAACTAATTCATCCGAGACGCCACCTACCGTGAATGAATTGTATTTGCATCTCCACACCGTAAATCACAACAGGATGACATTCATCGATATTAGATCGGAGCGGTTCTATGTAAGTATAGAAATGAAATGTTAAATAGTATGAAGTTTACTTTAAAACATATCATGTAAGTTGTTTTTTGTTGATCCATGCGGGATAGGCTCCGGAGGAGACGTCGGAGCCGACCCAGCTACACCGGACCAATCGGTGGATGATGAGGCGGTGTACCTCAATGTGGCGGGTGAGTGTCCCAAAGGACGTGTCTACGTTCTCGGGTCTTTAGGGAGAAAGAATAGGAGAAATGCAGATCCTGGTGCTAGCACGTCCCAGATGCCGGAGATGGTGCCACGTGCAGAGTTCGATATCGTTGCCGAGCAATTACGAAAGGTTATGGCGTTTATGCATCAGCAATTCGGGATGACCATGGACGGAGCAGGCCTATCTCAGCCACAGCCACCACCACCACCACCACCACCTCATGACCAGCAACAGCCGCCGCAAATAGATCCCGCCGATCCACCACAACAAGGGGACAATGTTGAGCGAGAGACGTAAGAGTGGCTTACAAGAGATGAGCGACTTGGTGATACATAGGTATTTTTCTTGTTGTTTGTGTAACTTTTGAGATTATACTTTTGCTTTTGTAGATAACTTTAGCGAGTTGTTCGCATGACTTTTAGATTGACACTTCTTTTGTGCATATTTAGATTGATACTTCTTTTTGTTTCATTGGATTGTTGTTCGAATTTTAAAAATTCCATTTACTTCTTCTTTCTTAGGTTCTGCAGATGTTACATTTGCTTGTCTGAGTATGAAGAAGGTGATAAAATAAGAGTTCTCCCTGTCACCATGAATACCATATGATATGTGTTGATAAATGCTAAATATTTTCTGATCTCTGGTGTGCAGGGTATGCCCGCTTTGCCGTGGAGATGTTTGTGAAGGTGTAGCCGAAAGTTCGATTTTCAGCTCATGAAAAACCCCTAAGGAAGACTTGTACATATATGCATATATGAGGCCTGGCAGCCAATGCACTTTACAAGTTCAGCTGTTGCATGTAAGGACCTTAGTTGAATATGTGCTTATGCATTATCTTCTTGGATTCTTAGCTAAATGATATCTATGACTGTCTTCCTTAGTCAATTTTCTTCATTTTAAGATTAATTTGTCTGTTTTTAACTTTTTTGTGGTTGTCCACTTTATAACTCGTCGAAATTTTTCATCTCGCAATGTTTGAAGGAAACTACTTGATAAATTATCTTGCAACAAGGGGACGAGCTTGACCTTTCGTATTGCATCCCTAGTTCACTCTTTTGTCGAGTCACAAAGTTTGGGTGGTTTGATGATAATAGATTTAAAGATGTTGTAAATGAGTCAATGGACTTTTTGAAGGTGACAACATTTTTATTAATTTTGCTCATTGTTTATGATGAATTTTTCACGTTCTCTGGTTAATTGTTGGATTTGATTGCTTTTAGTATATGGTATATATTTCCCAGGTTATTTCTTGTAGTTTTGCCAAATGTTTTATTTAAATAATATAATTATTCTAAGAATGGCATATTGAGTCGGCATTTAGATTTGTATCCTTACGGTAGTGATCCATTTTTTTATTTATTCACTCATTTTATACAATATCGATTCTTCCCCTTACCGAATCGATTCTTAGAAGATGGTTATGCTTTCACTAGGAGTGCGATTATGTATTGCTTTTAATCATATGCTAATTTTTGATATGAAGATGAGAAATAATCTTTGTTTTGTGACAATTGGTTGTATATTTGTTATTGTGTTATTCCGTATTCTCGTCGATTTATCTAGTTCATTTTCTTTTTCATTCGTTGAATTTATTTGGAAGTTTCTTTGGTTAATTGTCAATATACATGTTAGTTGTGTGTTATATTGAAAAACTATGGTTCAAATAATTCTAAAATCTTGTTATTACATGACCGCTAAATCATGGGGTTTATGATTGCTTCTTCCAAATACGAACAAAAACATGTGTCTCGATGATTTTTCCTTACTTGAAATAGATTATCATGTATGTTTAAAATTGATTTTACGCAAGCAGTGAGCTTAAATAATTCTGAATCTCTTCTATACATGGTTGGTTCATTCTAATACCTCTTTTTCCCTTTTTTGTTTGGTAAGTGGTGGGGTACAAGCCCGTGATTTGTGTAGAACTTTGAATACCCTGGTGGGCCATTTTCTTTTTGTGAGTCGGATATACAAGTCTCTACATTTTTTAAAGGAATGGAGTTATTATCTCTGTTTGTATGATTTTTCAAGTTCTATTATCATTCTCCTTCCTTCGATCTTGATTGTGACATCCTTTTGGAAATTTTTTGACCCTTGTTATCGGCCCTAGCCCTGGATTGCCTTCAACACATCATCGAAGGATGGCTTGTTCTTTCGGGGATCAAGCTCTATTCCAGATATTTCGAGATATGTCTGTCATCATTAAATCAACTAAAAACTGATGGTAATATGTCAACTCTTATTTCCCAGTAGGAGATTGAGCATCTCTATGGTTTATCTAGTGGTTTTATTGCTTTTGAGCTCTCATGTTATTTTGTAGTGTTGTTTACTTCACTTTGTTAGTTCACACTTTTATGAAATAAAAATGCAGCAATGAGCAGGCTGCAGGAACTGGCACTTTCTCTTGCGCTTAAGTGCTTGTCATTTGACTTTGTGGGAACATCGTTAGATGAGAGTTCATAAGAGTTTGGTACTGTACATGTATTTTTTTTAAATGATGGTTCATTTCTATCTATCGCATATTCACATTGCTTTATTTATTGTTAATAAATTTATGATAACATCGTAACGCAAAGTATTTTTCACTTGATTTTTCTTGGAAGTGTTCACACTTTTCGGTCATGTGTAGGTACCGTCTTGGAGGCCGATTCGGAGGATATGAATCGAGACCTTTTTATAATGCTCCTCGTGAATTTAATTGTTATGTATTATTGTGTTCTTGAGCTTTTTATTAGTTTCCTTTTTGTTTGTGTGTTCTCATTTCATTACGATCCATTTTAGGTTGTGGATGGAAGGCTCTCACAAACTTGTTATCTCATGGCACTTGATACTTGCTACGGGCGTATGTGTGCTAAGTAAGTGGTACTTGAGTTACATAGTACCTCAATTCATTTGAGTGATTTGGTTGAGATACATGAACTTCTTGCGATTTTGTCCAGATATGAGAAATTTCAAGGATAGCAATTTTCGATTTACGATGAGACTACTTTGTGTTTCATTCCCCTTATAACAAGGTATTGCCTTTGTGATATGTTCTTTTATATTGAATCAAGTGGATGTTTGAAGAAATGGTACACTAATTTGTGTCTTAAAGCGCTCCTGCACTTGTACAAAAAAGTTTTGCTCGACAAGTACTTCATCGATTTTTGAGGAGCGCCGGGTAATCATCGGTTTTGCTATTTGATTGATCTACGCATTGGTTTTCTCTTAGGTCCATATAACATGCAATTGATGTCATTTACTTCTATTCATCGGTTCTGTTGATGAGGATGCAAAAGAAAAGCTAGCACCATATTCGAACTTTTTCTGGTGATGAGAGTTATTCTAACAGGGACCTTGAAAAGGTTGGTTCGATTTATGCCCCATTTTTCTTATTTATAGCTATTTGTGCGGCGTTGCGCCCTTTATTTCTTGGATATCGTGTATCAACAGATGTCCCGACAAGTCGCGAAACGCTTGTACAATGAAAAGGTGCAACCAACAACTTTCTTTGCCAAAGCAAGTAGGAAATATGTACACAACATCATTATATGCAGCATTTGCATCACTTATTCACGAAAAACATAGCGCAGACTTTGGTAATGTACTCGTGTACCTCTAGAGTTTAGTGTATGGCCTGCTTTTCACCAACTCTTGTTTAATTTTCGGTGACCATCTCTGTTTGTTGTGCTATGGAGTTCCATGATACAATAAATTTTGATGTTTTTAAATGGGTGGAATATAGAATTTAGTAAATGTATTATTGTGTTGGGGTGGTCCACCGCTCGATATTTGGGGAGGAGTTGCGGTTACATTAGTAAATATATTTTTTGGGTTTTTGTATCGTTTTGTTTATCTTTAGTGTTATGATTTCTCGATACCGATGATGTTGTTGTTTGGTTCTTCTATTGGATTTTGTTTTGATTTTGTTGGTACGATTTGGTCTTTGCAAGTGCTATCCATGTTTCTAGTTTCGTGTCACTAGCGTTATGATTTTCGATACCAGATGATGTTGTTGTTTGGTCCTATTTTCCATAAAATTGATTTTTATCTATTGTATGTTGTTTAAAAAAAGTGTCAAAGGTACATGGCACTCTCTTACATTTGATTAAATGGTTTTCGAGTTCTTGAATTGATTGGTTTCAGATATGCATGCATTCATGCTTAGAGTACATAGAGGTTGTCCCTTGGGTTGGAGATGAGGAGGAAGAGAAAGTGCTTTTATGGTTGTTGTAAAACAATGAGAATTGTAGTTTTTTTATGGATACTTAGGTATATTAAACATTTATTATACTTGACTACGTTTCGTGAATATATAAATCTTTTTTAATATCGAATTTTATTTTTTTCTCATTTGAATATTTGTTGTTGATATATATTTTTGGTTTGTGTATGTATGTCAAATTCTGCTTTTTTGGGGGATGTTAGCACCCCCAAGGAGTTGTTGGAGGGGGTGCAGGCGATGGAGCAGGTCCTATGGTTGTATTTTCAGGTTTAGATGTTATGGAGAACCAATTGGATTAAGCTTAGGTTGAAAAACTAAACAAAGCGGAATTGAGACGGATTAGCAACGGAATTCAAATATTTTGTTGCTATTCGTCTCTAATTTTCGAGGAAAAGCTACATAAATCAAGCAACGGATCGAGACGGAATTATTGTATTCGTCTCGATCCGTTGCTAATCGAAAACGAACGAAACGAAATCTAATAATTACGTGTGCGATTCGTTGCTAATCGAGAGACGAACATAGACGGATTTAATGCATTTCGTCTCGATCCGTCTCGATTAGCAACGGATCGCACACGGAATTATTAGATTCGTCTCTGTTTTGTCGATCCGTCTCTGATTAGCAACGGATCAGAGACGGAATGCAATTACAATTATACCATTTAGAAAAATTTCCATTTCTGTTCCGTCTCTGTTCCGTTTCTAAATTTCGTCTCTAATCCGTCTCTAATCAGAAACGGAAACACATTTCCGTTCTTTGATTGAATCAAGATCGACGATTTTTGAGACGGAATAAATTTCGTCTCGTTCGTTGCAGATTTGAATTGGAGACGGAATTTATGCAAATCGAGACGGAAATTTCCGTTTCGATATCTTGTTTTTTGTAGTGAATATTTTATTGCACTTAATTGAGCACAATGGAAAAGTTTGATTCATGTAAACTTGACCCCAGTTAATTTGGGACCGAGGCTATGTTGTTGTTGTTGTTGTATGAAATAATATTTTATGATATATATAAAATAATTACTAAAATATTATGTTTGACCCAAAGGTGTAACACATTTTAGTAATGTATGAAAATCTTATGACAAATTAAAAATGAAATGGATACCAAAGCTACCATACATTTTTTAATTAGTCATTTATTTATTTGTTGAATAAAGTATATTGTGTTTTTACCCAAAGGAAAAACACAATATTATCAATCTTACGAATGATTCATAAAGGCATACATATATAATTTGACATTTTATCAATATCTATCTGGTGAATATTACGAAAGATAGGATTAAATAATTAAATAGTGTCATAGTCCATTTGCTAAACATCTTGAACGTCATGGTATTTGTGATCAATACACAATACCTAGTATACGCTTCAACATAATGTTGTAGTTGAATGGTGTAACTAAACAATTGATAAAAATGATTAGGAGTATGTTCAGTGATTCTACATTACCTAAGCTATTGGAGATGAAAGCCTTAAAAACTGCTACATATTTACTCAATGGAGCTCTTAGCTAGTAAGTCAGTTCCTAAAATTTTCTTTTAAGTTATCGACTAGAAGGAACCTAGCTTAAGACATCTTAATATTTGACGTTGTTTAACAGAAGCTAGAATCTATAATGTACAAGAAAAATAAATTGAATTTTAAAATGACTAGCATGGTTACTTTATTGGTTACCATACAAAATTAAAATGTTATAAAATTTAATGTCATAACCATTGTATAAGTATTTTTTTGAAATTAGAAATATCGAAGTCATCGTAAATGGTGAAATCAGTGGGAGTGACAATCCACGAAATGTGAAAATAATTAAAGAATTAATTGCATAACATGTCCCACTACTTCTAACTTTTAATGAAGTAGTAATTGCTCCAATTAGTGTTTCTCGTAAAGTAAATATTCAAATCATTGTAAATACTACCATCAGTGTAGTAGGGGAAAATCGTATCTACGAGCTTATGATCTCCGCTGCCGAAGCTTTTTAAGTTAAAACACCACACTTATAAGAGTTAAATGTGGTTAAGTTGGGGACAATATCGATACTAACAGAGGAGATTCACTGGCTCGCGCACCCGTATGCGTCGCGGCCTGGAGGATTTCACACCCATTAGTGATTTATAGAGATTAATATTACAAAGATCTCGAATAATGATGAGATATGTTATTAATTCTTGATAATTTCATGGTGTGTCTTAATTGTGATACAAAAGCAATATTAAAGATTCAATTTCTTATGATGGAGCCATTACAATGATGCTTACATAAAATGGATTGATGCCATATATGACGAGTATTTAATTAATTCTAAAGGTAATATAAAACGATCCAAAATTAGACTTGTAGATTTAAAATTACATTAAATAAATATAAACATTATTTTTTAAGTGGGAGTTTATATGAAAAAGTTTATATGAATCAATATAAGGGAATTTATAGTAGAAAGAAATGAACACAGTCTGTAAACTTAAGAAGTCAATATATGAATTAAAACAATCTTCTCGTCAATACTATATTAAGTTAATGATACCATATCATCCTTTAGACTTATGAAAAATGTATCGATCGATGCATATATTTGAAGGTCGGTGAGAGCAAGTTTATATTTTGACTTTATATACTTATGATATTTTTCTTAACAATAGCAATCTTGGTATGCTCCATGAGATCAAAGAGTTTCTTTCTTTCGAACTTTGAAATAAATGATATACGGACCAAATTTCGATTTTATCGTTGGCGTGTTAGGATGTTACCAAAGTAACCCTTGCATAGTTCAACGGTGAGTGCAAAGAAGGTATTACGGTATTTATAATTGGCGAGATGATGACATGCTCACTTATAGAAAGTCGATAGCTTTAAGAATATTGGTTATTCGAGACATTGACTTTGCTAGTTGTCTTCACACTAGAAAGTCTACTTTTAGGCATGTTTTTTCTTTTCGCTAATGGAGAAATCTTTTTAAGAGCTAAGTAGACAATAATTATTACTTTTACTATGAAATCAAGCTAAATTTGTAGTTTAAAGCTACAAATCAAGGATTATGGTTAAAAAACTTCATTTAAGGGTTTCATTATATTAACTCAATTTTCAACCCATTAACGAAGAAGTTCGAAAGAAAGAGTGTCAATTATACATATTAGCACATATCTTATGATTGCAAATCCCCTAATGAAAAAATTACATCAAAGGCATTAAGAACATATCAACATAATGAGTCTTGATTGTAATTCCTAATGATTTCTTAATTTGGGATTTGATTATGTTTATGTTTATTTTATGAGATCTCGTTCATTGTGCTAATTATAATATAGTATGTACACACTTATGTTAACGATAATTGTAAATGAATTTAGTCTTTGACACAGACATTATGCTTTATGAATCATTTCAAATGAATTAGTAATGCTCGTAGTACATGGAAGGGAATATGTCTTGTTTTGATGTATAACCGTTATGACTCTCATTGCTAATTTATTTTATAATGATTTAATGATGCCAAACATATAAGCGCGTTAACATACAAATTACATAATGTTTGGTCGAAAGTAGGAGAACCATTAACCTATATGTGACCCACATTATTGAAATATATGATACTATGAGACAAGTGGGAGAATGTAAGACCATTATGGGTCTTATAAGATTACGCCTTAATGTACCTATGTAACTTATGAACCTAAAGTCTTTTGAGCTCCCCTTAGGTTACCAATTTGATGGAAATTGGTATTAATGTAGGAAGCTTAAAGGTTCTCCCTCAAGCCTATACAAAAGCATTAGTACCATCAAACAATGTGTCGAAAGTGTTGAGGCTGATGAGGGCAATATGATCTTTGGGTTTACGAGTCTATCTAACCGCTTCCGCATGTCATTCTCTATTTGATCTATTTTATGATAAAAGAATGCTAACAAGTTTATCACTAGTGTTTTGGGTGAAAGCCTTGTAATATTATATAAAATTAATATATAAATATATACAATGTATATAGATGTATTTGATAAATACGGGGATCTTCGCGGGGATCCCATGGTAATCCCCACGGGGATTCCTAATGGGGATACCCACAAGGATCCCCGCGGATAATACCAATAGAGATTCTCCGCGAGGATCCCCGCGAATATATTTTTTCCCCATCCCCGTACCCATACCTGCATGGGTATGAGATTTTATCCCCGTCTCCCTTTAAATTCACCATCATCATCCCTGTTGCGGGGAATCCCCGTTCCCGTAGAGATTCCCCACCCCACTTACATCCATAGTCCGGACCCGTATTTATTTTGAAAAAATTATGTTCGAACCCGTTTAAAGCGGGTCCGGACAAATGCGGACAAACGAGTTCAGTCACTTTTTGCCATCCCTAATCGTGCCAAATGGACAACGACTGGGTACACATAGTCCAATAGACCTTGAGATGCGTAAGCGTGGTGCATCATACGATGTTTATTTAGTCATTCCATTTGACGGTGCGAAGAGTTGATTAAAAATCAATTTCATAATTATTATTAGTATAGACATAGGCAAGGCCAACTGTACTCTAGGCTTCTAGGGGCCTAAGGCCATTTTTCTTTTTTGGTAGAGTGGTACTTTCTTTTTTTCCACCTAGCATTTGAAGCATAATAATTACGCATCAACTAATGTAGGCTCGAGCCGAGTAGGACTACTAAGTAGTCGTAAAGCTCTTTTCAAGGATTTTAAGGAAATTTCATATCTAAAGCTCGAACTTAAGATCACTTATTAAGACTAATGCAACTCGGTGTGGTAGCTACTGGGCGGTCTACAATAGCGAATCGAGTTGCACAATCATTATTCCCAATAAATTAATTTTTAACGATACTACTTTCTTAACAAACAAAAAATGACACGTGAAGACATCTCTGATGCAATAGATGATACATTACTTGTCAAAATGCAAATTTAATGACCCTCAAATTTTTTTAAAAAAAAATTGTAAAATTAACTAGAAACTAAACCTAGGAAAGTAAAGAACTAGAAGTAAGAAAAAAAGTAAGAACTTTCATTCTAACATGATGTATCTCATTATATATACCCTTTATATAGACATTAGTTATAATGACGAGAAGAACTAATGTCACAAGTTACATTTCCCGTATGTAATTACAACACATAAAAGAGGGTATTATATTTCATCAAAAAAGTGGGTAGCTGATTGGATGACAGGGCAAGCTTTACTTCTACCTTGGAACACAATTTATACGAATTAGGCCAATTGGGATTAAAACTAATCTTAATAATGACATGGCGGGGGTTGCTTTATCTGTGCTATGTAATAATCATTGAGCATTTCTGGTCCTTCTCAATTTTTTCTTAAAAAGAGTTTCCTCTAAGCTTCAGTGGACAGCTGAAATGGTATGGCGTAGCCCCTATTTTGATAGGTCCTTAGGAATAATTTTCTCTTTATCTTAACACTGCGGGGGTCATAAGTTCAGTGAACGTCAATCTAGTTGGGTCGATGAGTCGGTAAGTGTGGCTCATGGGAGGTTAGGGTTGGCAAAAATGGGACTGGAGATAAACGAGATTGGACTTCTCTCTTAGAATGATTAATTAGTGTTTGGACCCGTTTTCGTTTTTAAACGGGCACTTTTTTTTTGTCCAAACTCGTATTTTTGTAAAACATCTTGCCCTGTTTTGTCCGATTTTTATTTTTAAATATGATTAAATATTTTATTTATCAATTATTTAAAAAAAAACTTCAACTATATGTCCCCTAACATTCAATTACCAAAAAATAAATACATAACATCACAATTTTTTAAATTTCAATATAAACATCATAGATAAAAAATCTTCAAAGAATGCAAGGCAAAGCATCACATCACTATCGTCTAAGTTTTAAAATTACATGCACACATCACAAAAGTTTCAAAAAAAGAGTGATCATCTCAATAGTCCAAATTAATCGTTAAACGGCAATTTTCCGTTTTTTGAAATTGTTGCCGGACCGGTCCGTATTTTTAAACGGGCACAAAAAATTGTCCAGACCCGTATGTTTTTTACAAAAATTTTGCCCGAATCCGTTTATAGCGGATCCCGACAAAACAGACAAACGGGTCGGACAACTTTTGTCACCCTATGGGAGGTCATACTTAGGTTAACGCTAAGCGTACATTACATTGTTAATGTGCATGCGATATATCTTGGGCATCGCACCCACATCAAAATGCGATGTGACTTCGATGTGTCTTTGGTGATGTACGCCTAGTATTTTCCTACTTCTGACTAAACTACAGAATGACGATTTTTAAATTTTTTAAACCACCCTCAAATCGCTAACTAGTTTAAAAAATCGAAATATACCAAGCTCTTTGGGCAAAACCACTGCCCACATTCCCTAACCCCACCACACCACTACCACTGGTCGTTGCCCTCTCTCTTTTTGCCAGATTCGCCGGTGGGGAAGGTGGCGGCGATCGATCATAATTTTTTTAAAAGTATGAATGTGTGTATTTGTTTGGTGTGTGTTAAGGCATTTTTCTACTTGGGCACTGCTAGGCCTACATCAGAACGCACATCACATTTTGATGTACGTGTGATGTACCTCATCGAGGTGCAATTTACACGCATCCTGAGGAACAACGAACGCACATCAAAACGCGATGTGCGTTCTAATGTGCATTTGGTAATGTACGCATAACATTTTCCTACTTTTCATATTTCACCTAAACTTTAATTGAAATTGAATTAAACATTTATTTATTTTAAATGAAAGGTCTCATTTTTAAGTCTCGCCTCGGGCCTTAAAAACAACAAAGCGTGCCCTGATAAACTCGTTAACTTTATCGTTGCTCTCTCCTTCTCCAAGAAACTCTAGCTGCCGCCGCAAGAACCCAATCTGGTTTGGGGGGCCGGTGCTGCAGCGGCTTACCTTCGCCGCCGCCCCCTCCTCTCCCAAGAATTCAAGGCCCCTTCTCTTCTCTCCCACTCCCACCGCCACCAATCTTCTTTGTTTCTTACTTATCCTAGCCTCTTTACTCCTCTCTGTTTCTTCCCGCTGTTCCCCTTCCTCCCACCCATTCCCTCTGTCTCGCCGCGTCTTCTCTTCATCGTATTCTTGGTCCCCTTTTCCCCTCCACAGATTGGCTTCTCTGTTTCCCCCTCCCCCAACTCCTTGTCTTCTGTCTCTCTTCTCTTTCTCTTTCTTTTCTTTTCTCCCCATTTGACAGCACTAGTTAAGACAGTAGCCATATAGTGCATGTTTTTTTTTTGTCTAGGGTCGATCTCCACGAAAGAAGCCGACGAAATGGGTTTGAGTCTCTGTTCCATACGAAGTTGCGCAACCGAAGGCAGTGCTAGACGATGGCTATATTGTGAGTGTTTTCGAAATTTGTTTTGTGCATCATTATTGTATAATAATCTATTTGTAATAGATGCTTATTCAGTTGGACTAGAAACACCTGAATACAAATCACTTTGAAAAAAAAAAAAAAAAAAAAAAAAAAAAAAAAAAAAAAAAAAAAAAAAAAAAAAACCGAAGCTGCCTTGATGACTACACTCCTTTTTTGGGGGACTGATCAGATTGGTTAGTATATATGGTTACCTCTCCCACCTGAAAAAAAAAAAAGAAAAGAAAAAATAGCACATTTATTATTATTTTTGTTTTGTGAGGGTGTACACTTCATTATTTCCTCGAATTAACTCAAACATGCATAAAACTTGCTTACAAGCATGTTTCACCTTTGATAACAAAAGGGTGTATGAGAGCATGTAGCAGATGTAGGGTGGGTCTTCAATGACAGAACCCACATTAATTAATGGTCCACACATTCCGAGGTACATAACACATGCACGGTGGTCACTTGTCAACAAGCGGCTTGATGAAGAAAGCCTTCTTGGCATACTCAAGCAACTTGTGAGTCTCAGGCAACACATCCCTCACAGCCACATGAGCACAAAATCTCTGAGCCCACCCTACAAGCCCAGGCGTCTTCTCCTCATCAATCACCTTCTCTCCTTTAACACTCTCAAAAACTCTTACAGCAGCCAAAAAACTCCCCAAAACAATGTCTACCAACCCAACCTCCTCTCCCCCAAAAAACCCACCTCCTCTGCTTAAATCCTTAAACACCTTCTCCATCACCTCCATTTCCGCCTTCATTTTCTCCATCGCCTCCGCCTTCGCCTCCTCCCTCTCCGCTTTCATCCCCAACATAGCAGGAGCTAACTGCTCAAAACAAATTAAATACACAAAGCATTATTCTTGTTGTTGCATGGTTAATTAACTAGTTATTATTAAGGGAGTGGCTAAACGGACCTTTATTTTTGCTTAGAGGATCCATTTTTAAATTTTTACTTTGTCATACCCCACTTTTACTTAGTGCCCCTCACTTATTTTCTCAAAATTCCAAAAATTCAACCGAGACCTCTTTGGAGGAGTGGGCTCTATGTGTTAAAGACCTCTTAAAATGTGTCGCCCTGTGCAACTGACACCACTTTAGAAGTGTCATCTCTGTGTGCTCGATACCCGCGGAGCAACCAGAACGAACAAAATTTTTTTCAAAACTCCTAATAAATACATGAAAATGACAAAAAAATATTGGGTTTTGCTCGGAATCGCTTAATATTTTTTATTTCATTAAAATTTTACTCACAAAATGCAAGATTCGACCTCCAAATCGAAACCCTAAATTCAACGACAATTCCACAAATAATTTCGACTTAAGAGTAAAAAAAAAATCCAAAAAAACCTTAAAATCGACACTAAAAGAGATAACAAATGTTCATATAGCATCGAATCGATATGATTTTGCTCGAATTTTGTCGAATTTAGTCCGAGTGTGAGTGTGCGATTCGAGATAGAGTGACTAGGGTACAGATGAGTGGGATAAGTGGGGTTTATAGGCTTGGAGAATGTTGGGCTATACACGTATACATAGGAGCCGATTTTGCACTAGGGTGCAATCTACACTATTCATATATTACATCACTAGTTATTATATTTGCTATGTGAGATTATATAGTCGAACAATTAATTAGCATTGAGCAAACAAATTAACAAAACTCCAATACCCGGGCAGTACTACACCTTGTCGTCTATGTAGGCTGCCCAAAAGCGGGCGATGGCGCGGTCGTAGGGGTTGGAGGGGAGGATTGAGGGACCATGCCTCCATTGTTCATCAATGTATTGAAGTATGACAAGTGATTCGCAGATGGGTCGGCCGCGGTGGAGGAGGACAGGGACCTTTTTGTAGACAGGGTTTGATTTCAAGAGGAGGTCGCTCTTGGCTATGAGGTAGTTCTCGTTCAAGTACTCGTATTCGATGGATTTGAGGTTGAGGGCTATTCGAGGGCGCACCGCGAATGGGCTCGACCACTTTCCAATTAGTTTCACTTCCAGATCATCACTTGCTGCCATTGTCGCTTCACCTATATTGTCTTGTGTGTGTGTGTGTTGATGCATGAAGTGGTGTTTAGTTTGAGTTTGCTTTTATACATAATATACATGTAAGATTTTGCTTTTAGTGACAAAATATGCTTTAAATGTGTTAGGTTTTTTATATGTTGTACTTCGTGTGTCAGATAATTAAGTAGTACTATTTTAAATATATTAATTAAGCAAAAAATCCCCCGTTGACCGTTATGATATGTGATACTGTATTTTGCCAGAAAATAAAATAAAAAAGCGCTTCACAAAAAGTCCCTAAACTGAAAAGGGAAATAAAATGGGGGATCGAATCCGGGAGATTGCATTCCCATATCCATTTGCTTGGAGGGATGGTCAAAGGATTTCCCATATGCGAATAATCAAAGTTGAAGATACTCAGTGACAGCTCTCAATGGCGAGTGGGAGCGACCGCCCCGGCCCGGCCCCCACCCCTCGGGGCCACTTTTGAAAAAATGAACTATAGTTATAAACAGAAAAATTATTTTTTCAAAGAATTAGTTGCTATTGGTCAAGAGATTAGTGTTACTTAACAAATTGTTTATATATATACTTTTCAAAATAAATTTTGGAAAATGCTAAAATGACATCTCAAATGACACTAGAAATGACACATCTTTGATGTGGCGTGCGGGCCCACGTAAAAATAAGTGTATGACTAGGGGTGTCAATTTTTCAGGTCCGAACGCTTTCGAATTTGGACAACCTTTGATATAAACGAGTATTTGCATTGTCTAGACCCGACCCGATTTTAAATTCGGACCAGTGTGCTTTGCCCAGACTCGGTTTACTTTAAATCTGAGTTATCCAAATGTCCGCATTTGTCGAACTTTTAAAAAAAATTATTTTATGTTTAAAAGCTTTTTTAATTAAAAATATTATTGTAAATTTTTCGTAATATAATCTTTTCTGACATAATTTTAAAAAGTAATGTCAAAGTTGTATTTATTCTTTTAAATTACAAGACATAATCACTACAAGAAAAAAATTAAACAGCAACAAACAAATCTGATGCTGAATTGGTACGAATTTGTTGCTAAGCGAACCTGCAACAGATCAGCAACAGATCAGAGGTGTTGCTAAACTCTTTGTTGCAGATTGAAGTTAGCAACAAATTTTGGTTCATTATCGTTCAAATGATGATTTGTGACAACATTCTGTCATTTGAGCGAACAAAAGAATAAAACAAATCTGTTGCTAATTTCAAGATCAACAAGAAAAGAGGTTTTGTTGCAAATCTGAGTCTGTCGCTGATTTGCACTGATCAATGACAGATCGAATCTGTCATTGATTTACCTGATCAACAAAATCGTATGTCTGTCATTGATCTGTCGCTAAATAGAGACAAATCAAGTGAGACAACTTTTTTATTGATCGTGCAAATCAACATGACAAACGATTTGATCTGTCGCCGATTTGGAATTGTAATTTTTTAAAAAATTACAATTCACAAGTAAATAGTAAATTGGAATCCTGCAGCGATAAAATCTGCAAAAATACAATTTTTCCTGCTGCAATTAAAACAAAAATTGAGAAATTGTTTGTATATTATCAAAATTTGACAAACAATATCTACAAAAGGTGGAGATTAACATTTCATAATTAACTAGTAGTATACTATATACTACTAGATGAACATTATTCAACAAAATACAAAATACTACACAAATTAAGATGGCTACACAAATTAATTTACATATATATATATATACAATGTCAATCTCACACTCTTACCCAATTGTTTCACCTATAGAAGATAGGCACCATACAAATTCTGGGGCTAGGAGTGCATGTCACATCCAAATCCTGAAAATGAAAAGGAAAAACTTGAACAATATTCGAAATGCAATCAAAATATTCAAACACAAATGAAAAAAATCCTAAAATTAAGCCTTGGTCATCGATCTCATACATAAAAGATCGCACACAGTGACACACACAAAAATTTCCAACTCAAAAGGCTGAATGAACTTCTATACATGACATTCCATGCTTTTTTTCAATTTTTTTCCTCTTGTACATTCTTTCATGTGGTTCAAGTTCCAATATTAGATATATTGAACATAGAATATTGTTACATGTCCATAAGTTTCGAACTTCAATTAATTTCATAACTAAAAAACCAACATAATTCATTTATGTTACCAATCCTCAATAACCAATATTTACTCCCTAAAGTGAATGCTTATAACTATAACAACATTCTCTTAGGGCAACATTCCCCTAAAAGAGGAAGGACCAGAAAATGAATAGCAATTGTAAGAAGGGCCATGGAACAGTACCTAAAAGAGAGTATACTAGACAAGAGTACCTAGAGAACCGCGCGATTAACATAAATTTACGCATAACACTAATATTTGAAATGCAACCAAAATATTCAAACACAAATGAAAATAGCATCACATCCAAGTAAAGTAAAATTGAATACAGTGTTGTTTCTGAGTACACACTATCTATCACAGTCTTCCTATCTCGATGTATAACATGACCAACACAACCACTCCAAAATACACACAACGAGTTAAGGATTTCTAATACATAAAATAAAAGCTTTTTTTGATATGCATCAACTTAGCCTTTTTTGATGATTTCAATAATAAGCTCAACCTATATAATTGCCAAAGCTTATTGAAGGCCTCACATGTTAAAATGCAAAGTCTAAGAAATCATGAATTAATTTAACACTAACTTTTACTAAGCTTGCACGTACTTTCTTTTGATTAAGTTAAGAACATCATGTAATGTAAAAAATTCGATAAAAAGATGACCAATTTGCCCATTTTTGCAATTAAACTCAAAAGATAAATTCATGGTGATGATTTAAATAATAAGCTCAACCTATATAATTGCCCAAGTTATTTTCAGGCCTCACATGTTAAATGGATATTTTGTGAATAAAATAAAGGGCATAAGGTTGCATACCAAAGGAATCTCGAAACTTGCAACCCAATTGGTGATGTAAGTTTGCCTCCTATGCAACACCCATATCAAATGTCACCGGCGCACATACCTGCAAATGAAGTAATCACATCGACTACATTAGAAGGGAAAAAATGTGAAGAAATACATTACTCGTAATTAACAGTTTACCATTAAAAAAGATAGGACATCCGATCACTTTTGCCGTGGCGGTGGTCGCGGAGGCGACATAAGGTGCTCCATAAACTCATCATGATCATCCAAAAGATGACGTTGATCCTCAGACATCCTTCTATGTGTTCTATGTGGAGAGGCCCAATGCCCAGGTCAGTGGTCATGCGGGTGCGCAGACTGAGAAGATGCTATCTCAGTCGTCAAATGACCAGGGTGGTCGTCACTCTGAGGACCATAACGCTCTGTTACTGGTGATGGTGGAGTCCGCGGTGTCGGAGGCACGTGGGGCCTAATGCCAAGGTGTTGCATCAACAATGCCTCCATACGTGCTAACCGGTCCTGCATCTCTCGAGTTTCTTCCTGGCGTTCCATCTTGTCTCTCTGCATTTGTTCTTGTCTTTCCATTCACTCATTCAGCAATGTTTCTTGCAACCTTTGGTGGTTCCGCTGGAGCTCTTCCAACTCATGAAGTCCGTACGCTGGTCCTCGAGATGAGCTTGCTCCCCCTGAAGATATGCTGCGATGATAACCTTGTGACCCTAATCCGTATACACGTCCCTTGACCTCTGGCACCACCTCAAGATAAACGACATCCTCGTCAATCGATGTGTCGGGGGTCTGGGTGGACATCTTCTCTAATCTCCGAGTGAGTTCAGCCTGCATTAAATAATATGAAATTATAGTTAACTCTACTGGTTTCTTTTAAATTGATGGGCTACATGTGTTGTCTCGAACTAGTTATATATATGCAATTCATATTACTTACATCAATCTTCGCAGATCTCTAATCTACGAATGATTGTCCGTCATGGCCATGGGTGTGGGGGTGTCGAAACATCTCCTTCCGTGTGGGACGACGTTGAAGGTTCTTCTCCTACAACATTGTTACAAGATTAATAGTTTTTATTTCGGTTCATCTACTAAAGACACTATTTATGTATGTATACGTACCAACGTATCACCATGCTGTCTAGCGGATATACTTCCAGCGCTATGCAGTGAAATACCAGTGCCCGACCCTCCCACCTCGGACTTTCTATTGCTGCTCATCTGCTCATACTTTTTCTTGAATGCTTCATCTGTTGCTCGCATTCGCTTGTAATGCTCAAACACCTCTTATGTTAAGTAAATATGTGCTATTATTTTCTTCGCGATGAGACATATATTGCCCGTGTACCGGATGGCTGCCCTCCGACACCACGCATCATATATCGCAAAGGACATTGGCAAGCCCCAAGTGAAGAACACCTACAGATGAACAAGTATTGTGAAAACATCATCATTTCTATGATCATATAATAGTTTCACCGCTATTTAACCCAATGGTGATGTGAAGTTACTGACCTTCCAACGCAGCAAGTATATATCTCGTTGGGATTGTGGGACATATTCTCATTTCCATCATTCTTTCAAATATCTGCTCTTAAAAACTAAACTCATCTTCATTGCCGCCACGGAAGAAGGGTGTAACCTACCATTTCGTCATTTAGGTTAGTCTAGGAAAATAATATTTCTATAAATTGGGCGCATATATTTTTGTGGAGAGTAACGTACAAGCCATGCTCAGCAATGAGATAAATAAGAGGATTTTCGCCTTCCGCAGGGGCCGTCGGAGGTCTGAAAAAGTCAGGGATCTCCTCAATCGGATGTGGTATCGATGACCGCAACCTGCTACTGGATGACCTCGCGGATGAATGACGATGTGGTGCTGGGGGCCTACGAGATGTAGAAGTGTGCTCGTCGCCGACTCTAGGAGAATGAGCGGGATGACCTGAAGGTGATGGTGTGGCATGATGTGACGAGGACGGCCTGATACCATGGTCATGTGGGTATACATCTGCTGGAGGTGATGGTGTGGAGTGGTGTGACGAAGAGGGAATGAAACCATGCCGAGGTGGGAGTGCATGAACTGGAGGAGATGGTGTGCCATGCTGATATGGATATGGATGACCGGGAGGCGATGAGGAGGTATAATGTGATGACGACGGTCCGGGGGTATAAGTCGGGTATGGACGAGTCACATGTGACCATCCGTGGGTATAATGTAATGAGTAACGGCCATCCGGATGGGCAAGTGTAGCATGGTGCGACAGGGTACCTCGTCCAATGGTGCTAGTCTCCTCCGGATGTCTATTGATGTCCTCCATGTCCTCGTCCTCTAGATTACTACGTCCCCTACCTCCCGCCATATATAATGGTATCTATATCTATCGCATAAACAAATAATTCAGTTGAGTCATACAAATAACATTTATAGAGATATAGTTTATATAACGTGAACATCATATTTCAAGCAAGTTGATAGATATATTGCACTAAAAACTCACACCAATCACTCAAACTCATCTTCGCTACCACTGTCTGATGAAGATGTGAACTCATCATCTTCTTCATCGTCCGCATTTGTCTCAAATTCATCGTTGTCAGACACAATTTCGCTTGTCGGATCAACAGCTGCCGACGCAAAAGGATCTACATCTACTTCCACGATGTCCATATTCTCATTTTGATCCACTTAAAATGCATTGTCCGAGATGGTCATTTCTGAACTAATCACATTGGTTTCATCTACGAACTTTGATTGTAGCTTGCATATAACTAACCAATCACTTCGTTCCCTTCTTCCGATAGAAGGGTAAGGAAGATAATATACTTGATGTGCTTGCATTGCCAATATGAAAGGCTCGTACCTATTGAACCGACGATTTTTATGAACTTCTACCAACCTCAGCTTACGAAGAAGTCGTGTACCATTTTGAGTAGGATCAAACCAGTCACATTTAAACAGCATTGTTCGAAGCGACCCATCATGGTAATCAATTCGAATTACGTCTCGGAGTACACCGTAATAATCAGTATCGTTCCCACCTTTGACGCATACACCATTGTTTTTGGTTGTTTTGTTCGTACAGTATGAAATTGTGTCAAACTTATATCCATTAACGAGGTATGTAGGATAACTCGTACATGAACGCATTGGTCCTTGAGAAATTTGATGAATCGCCTCTGGCACATCGTTTTGTTCAGCCTGATAGATGTAAAATTACGATATTAAAATCAACCAAGAAACGTAATGAGACGTATGCGTATATAAACTATTACGTACATATTGCAAGAACCAGGCTGCAAATTGTTGCTCAAGTTTGATCTCAATAGCTTGATCGGTGATGTTCGGTTCTTGAAAACGAACGATTGACTTGAAAATGCTACGAAAAATGATATGAGATTATACACTGCATAGAAAAAATGTCAGAGGAAAAATGACCCTGATTTTTAATACCTTATGAACGGAACTACTTACGGGCAATTTAGTAACACATATTGATGAGCTGCAACATACTCCTCTGACGTGAGGTATCGTTTCCTTGCTTTGCCCAACGGTCGCCCCGGATGAATGAAAATCGAGAATGCACCATTGTTAGCAACACTCGGACGTACTCCACCAGCATCATATCGTTGGATTCTTTCGTGCGCAGTGCTAATATGATCCTCGAAGTAGAAGGAACAAAAAGAAGTTGATTCCTCAACTAAGTAAGCATTACATATCGACCCTTCAACTTTCGCCTTGTTTCTAACATTGTTTTTCAAATGCTTGAGATACCTATATGATGAGAGGAAACATTGGGACGTTATGTCCGTCAAATTAGGTAGCAATAACCAATATAACCTAAGATATTACTTATTTCATACAGTAAATGTAGATTGCATAAAAAATTTACCGTTCGAATGGATACATCCACCGGAACTGTACTGGTCCGGCGATATGGGCCTCGTATGCCAAGTGTACGGGAAGATGCTCCATTGAGTCAAAAAAACTCGGTGGGAATATTTGCTCCAACTTGCATAATATTTTGGGAATGTTATAGTGCAACTGCTCGATTTGCGCCATATTAAGGTTCCTAGAAGTTAAGTCTCAAAAAAATAAACTTAACTCACTAATTGCAATCCACATTTTTTCCTCTAGTAGTTCACGAAAGGCAATAGGAATCAACCTCTGCATGAACACATGGTAGTCATGACTTTTCAGCCCAAACATCCTCAATTTGTTGGAGTCCACACATCGACTAATATTTGAAGCATACCCATCAGGGAAGCGTAACTGTCGTACCCAATCACACAATACTTCTTTCTTACGTTCATCGAGTGTATAAGACGCTCTGGGATATGAATTGGACGCAGGGTCATATTCGAGGAAAGGTCGGTTGCAAATATCTTTTACATCTAGTCTCGACTTGACATTGTCCTTACTCTTCCCAGGGACACTCATAATTGTATTAAAAATGTTGTCGAAAACATTTTTCTCAATGTGCATGACATCCAAATTGTGCCTAATGAGATTCGTCTTCCAATATGGTAAGTCCCAAAATATGCTTCGTTTCCTCCACCCTGAATACTTGGCAATCTCTTTGTTCACATGAACGGCTTCGATTTCAGTTACTTTCATCAGTCCCAAAGCTTCAATTTCAGCCAGAATTTGTTCCCCCAATTTTAATTTCGGTGGTCCTTTTCGACAAGTTGTATCGCGTCTGAATCCGTTCTTATCACTTCTTAAGGTGGACCCACGCGGTAGGAACCGACGATGACAATTAAACCAAGAAGTGTTTCCACCATGTTTTAATTGGAATGCATCCGTGTCATCCATACAATAAGGACAAGCTCTCTTTCCATGTGTGCTCCAGCCAGACAACATACCATAAGCATGGTAGTCGCTAACAGTCCACATTAGTGCAGCTCGGAGTTGGAAGTTGGTCTTGGTGGAAATGTCGTAGGTAAGTACCCCATCACGCCACAAATCTTGCAACTCTTTTATCAAAGGTTGTAGGAAGACGTCAATCTGATTTGAAGGATTAGTCGGGCCCGGTACGATGACCGTTAAGAACATGAACTCCTTCTTCATGCACATTGAGGGGGGTAGGTTGTAAGGAGTGAAAATTACAGGCCACGATGAGTATTGTTTTCCGGATTGACCAAATGGTTGGAAACCATCCGTACATAAACCTAAACGAACATTACGAATTTCGGCGCTGAATTCGATGTTCACATCATTGAAATGTTTCCATGCTTGAGAATCGGAACAATGTTGCATGACGATGCCATCTGAAACGTGTTCCCCATGCCAACGCATATGCCTCGCAGTCGCTTCAGACGCGAATAAACGCCGTAATCGAGTGCTAGGGGAAAGTAATACATTTTTTTCCGAGCCGCGCACGCACTCTGTCCTTCACTTCTAGTTTGTTCATACCTTGATTTACCGCAAAACTTACACGTCGTCAACTCGAATCCTCACCTTTGATAAATCATGCACATGGACTTGCAACAATCAATTTCTTTGGACCGGTAGCCCCATCCCTTGCATTAGTCGTTTCGTGTCGTAAAAGCTATCGACTAAACAATTGTTACTCTAAGCAATGCATCTTTACAAAATTGAAGAATTTCATCGAACGCCTTTTCGAAATATGATGTTCTGCTTTGATTTCTAGGAGTCTCGCGACTGCCGACAATTTCTTCATGTTCTCGCACCCCTGCCATAGCGGTTGACTTGCTGCGTCCAACATATCATACAAATTTTTCGCTCCAGGAGTTGGCCGTTGTTCCGCATGGCTCCAATTAAAACTCGGACCAGCCAAGTCGTGCGCCATCTCATGATACGATGTACAATAATTGGTCGTCTGTGTCCCTTTGTGGTCATTAATTTTCATCGTATTGCTAGGTTCGTCAGGCACATTTTGAGTGTACATATAATCTTCTTCCCCGTGTTCCGACCAATAATGATATCCCGGAACAAAGCCCCGACGAAGAATATGAAGTTCTACGGTGTCAATATCATAGTATGAACGATTACGACACTTCGTATGGTTGCATGGACACCGAATTTTTCCCTCAGTGGCGAATGTCCTGCAGTGCGTCTTCGCGTATGTGATTGTAACGACCCGAAAATTTGACTTGTGCCACGTGTCAGGTCAGGGTCGTTTGTGGGATCCACTTGTCGAAATGCGTATGTCCGAATCTCGAGTGGAGATGCTAATTGTTGAGAAAAGTATATGCGGGGAATGCGGAGAACCGAAACACTAACGGGGACGCGCCTCGAGTCGCGTGCCGACGTGGGACCGAAATGTGGCTATAGTGGATTTATGTGGTTTTAAGGTGGACATTGGATACGCCTCGTGATATGTGAATCGCGAGTATCGAGATTTTGAAAGGAGGCGGGTTGGTGTCTCGAGATGCGCGCTGCTCGATTTTCGAGGACACTTTTGATTTGAAATCAAAAGAAAAATGTATATATCTATCATATATATAAAAGCACGAATCACAATTTTTTGAGTGGTAATGAAATTTACCTATTTGCCCATATTTCTATTTTTTTTTTCATAACCAAATCAACATTTTCTTTTGTCTCTAAATCAAACTTTAATTCTTTATCAATCCACCACACGGTTTTTTTTTTTTTTTTTTTTTTTTTCTTATCTCCAAATCAATCCCGAACTCCTTCTCATCAATCCAATACACGGTTTTCTCTTTCTCTCAGTCTTCAATCGATCACTCGCTCATGTTCAGGACGAACTCCTTCTCATCAATCCAATACACAAACTCCTTCTCATCAATCCAATACACGGAGACGGAGAGGTTGATAAATTGAGGGAAACTTCTCAATTGGAGTATGCACTTGTTTCTGAGGCAAATCGGTTTATATGAACATTGTATCTGTTGAAAGCTTGAATTGCATGCTACCATTTGATACGTTTTAAGGGGGTGCATACCACTGGCCATCGTCTTCATCATTCTCACCCAAACCCTCATTGTTCTTCCTCATATATATATATATCGGTTGGAGATCAAATTCAAGGAGAGCCGTGAGTGTTGGTGGCGTTGTTGAAGAACAGTTGAAGGTGAGATAATATTTCAATTTTTGATTTTAGTGATTGTGGGATTGGTTTTGTCTATGAATTCGAAATTGGAATTGGGAGGGTTTGTTGTGGTTGGTTGTTGATTGTGTGATGAAGAGAGGAGGAGGTTCGGTTTTATATATATATAAACAGTGAAGAAGAGAGAATCCGAGAGGGAGAAGAAGAAGGTGTTGGGGGAGGGAACAAACCCAAAACCCAGAATAAATTTGAATGAAAAAAATTCTGATTAATCATGTGAAAGAAAGGTGTCTAAAGCTTTAATCCCAATTAATTCAATTATTTACATTCATAATTTCAAAGTTATCCTTTCTATCTATAGAGTTTGAGGTAAAGATTGAACTTTATATACAATTCTACGTAATCTCCACAAGCAAGTGTTCACAAATTGATGGGTCAAACCACTTGTGTTTTTTTTTTCCTTTTTTCCTTTTTTTTTGAGAAAGTAATGTCCTAGCATGACTAGCTTGTTTTTTCATTCACATCTTATCTCAATCACATTAGAGAATATTGATAAGCTAAAAAAAGGTACTTATATTTCTAATTTTTAAATTTTAATTACAATTTTGAATTTTCTTAATAAATTCTTAAAAATTAATTCCCGCGAGCAAAGCGAGCGGGTCAATCGTGCGTGCGTAGCACGTCCTGAAACTAGTATATATATATATATATATAAAGAATGGGATAAGAATGAAAGAAAAAAACGACAGAGAGAGAGAGGAGAAAGAAGGAGATCGGGAAGAGAGACGGGAAGGAGAAAGACGACGACGGGTCACCCGGCGACGGTGGGAAGCGGCGATCGGTGGCGGTCGGCGGGTGGCTGCGTGGCTCGGCGCGCGATCGGACGGCGACTGTGGCGGGGAGCAGCTGTGCAAGCATGGCGAAGGTGGCGGACGGCCGGCCGGAGGTTATCGGCGGCGGAGATCGGACGAGCGGCTCGGTGGCGGTGCGCGGGCGCGATGGCGGGGCAACGTGGACGCCGACGAGGGTGGGACGAAGCAGATGCGGCGGCGAGGCTCCATGACGCCGCGATGGGGTCGTTTCAGCGCATGGACGGCGCGGAGGGTCTGACGAGCGGGTCGGATCGGCAGCGCAAAAGTGCAAGCTGCGCGCCGTGGCGGCAGCGGCGATGAGCGCGCGCGCGACGAGGCAGCGGCGGCGACGCGGTGAACGGCCATGGTGGCGCGTTATCGACAGTCGGATGCGCGATTTCGTCGAAATCGCGACGACGCGATGGAGGTGAGATTTATTCATCTTATTTGGCTGTGATTTGTATGATTTGAAGTAAATTAGCCCTCAAATGTTTAAATGGACATCAGGGACTTAGGAGTCGGGTGTCGGGTGCGCAAATCGAGACGCGAACGAGACGTTTTGAGGTTCGCGATTTCTCGAGGTAAGTAAACCAGTTAGGGATTTATACAGTATTTCATTTCTCTCCATTGGCTGTTGTTGTTACTGTTATGTGATAGCTTTATTATTGTTCTTTGCTTTGTGATGATGATAGCTATCGTTGAAATTGTTGTCGATCGAGTGGGTCCAATGGCAAGTGAGTCACGTTATCTTGTTTATCTGCGATATGAGCTCTTATCCGGGACGCCGTCGATATCTCCCAATTGAGTGTACGTTGGGGGCTCTAATCCGGGTTCGTAGATATCTCATAGTCGCAGGGTTAGGGTTGGGAGGCATGGGGCTCGCCCTAACCCGAGTCTGCTGGGATTTTTCTGCGACTCAACGACCTTTTGGTCGGGACTCCTTGTTATTTGGCCTCACTCATTGATGGATTGTTTACAGTCTTGTATATTCATGCGTTCTTTATTCCTTTCGTTCTATTTGCATGAATTTGACTGCTTTGGATATTGTGAAATGTTGTGTATAGTCCTACTGGATTTACTTACCTGGGCTCGTCATTCTTATGTTTGACTAAGTGCAGCGCCGCGGACGAGTAGCGAAGGGAAGGCTTCATAGCTAGGTGATTTTTGTATATTTTGTATTTACTCTCCTCTGATAATATTTACTGGGTTCCACAATTAGGTTGCTTAACTCCCTGATCTTTTTGTTGAGTTATTTAATGTATTAGTTGCTTCCGCTAAATTTTTAAATCTTGAAAAATACTAATAACTCAACTTAAAATTTTGAAATTTCTTGTAATAATGGATTGGAAGGCTGACTAGGCCTGCGTTGACCTTGCGAGACTGGCTCGGGGGTCCACGTGGGCTTAGGCCGGGCGGGGCTCAATTTTATGGAAAATCGGGGCCGTCACAGTTGGTATCAAAGCCTAAATTTTAAAAATCTCATGGCTTAAGACATTGTGATACCAACGTCACAGTTGGTATCAGAGTCGAAGTTTTAAATACTCGACTCTTGAAATTAAAACACAAACCAGCGGAAGTTAGGAATGGTTGAACTTAGAGTGGAACCCTATGATCCTTACCTAAGTCTTCGTTGGGAAGTGAGGAGAGTTGAGGAAACTACGATAAATTTATCGGATCTAGAGAAATGGATTAGGTCCAACTCAGTGGTACAAGTCTCGCAAGTCCGTAGTATTAAAAAGACGCGGGTTCAAGACTTGGGAGGCGAGAAAGAAAAGGGAAAAAGGACGAAGAGCAGACTCTAAGGGAGAAGAGTGTTGAGATGACTTGAGAGCTAACGATTACATCATGTACGGACTCCTTAGCTTTGACGAAAGTTTTGGAGTAGTAGTGTTGGATCAGAAGCCCAAGTAACTCCACTTTAGTGACACTGAGCATTTATAGTCTCAGGGTTGGTGAAGTCGACCACCACCATTAGGGACTTGTAAATGAATTACGTGTTGAGGTAGAGTCTGCAAATCGTTCTAAAAGTTAGTTGTCACCTAAGTATAAATCCTACGAGATTGTACATCTCAAGAATTCTCACCTGCTAAAACGTACTGCAAGGAGTACATGTTGTAAGTGCGTGAGAATGAACGGGTTGAACTCGTACTTACATAATGAGATGCTGAGCGCGCCGACTGATACGGGAATTAGAGTGACGACTCAGGCGAGACAGTCTGACGAGTTTCAGCGACATCACCCGAAAAAGTTTCACGGTGGTACGGATCGCGGAGCATCAAAGATTCATGATGTCTTGGTAACACCATATCATATGAGGTCGAGCATCTTATCAGCTTTGTTGTTCGGCGAGACCGATTTCTGGTTGCGCACTACGGTGGCGTCGATGGGGACGCTCAAGGATTGGGTTGAGTTCAAGAATGGTTATGCATTATATGGATCGATATCTACGCTTGATGGAGTAGGCTGGTGTGCAATCGATATTGATGCCGATCAGGCTTACTACTTTGTACACGGTCTACTGGACTCGAGTAGTGACGACGGCTCGAACACATTATTGAAATTTATTGTAATAATGGATTGGAAGGCTGACTAGGCCTGCGTTGACCTTGCGAGACTGGCTCGGGGGTCCACGTGGGCTTAGGCCGGGCGGGGCTCAATTTTATGGGAAATTGGGGCCGTCACAGTGATGAACTCGTTCACGCCGTTTATGAACTCTCGTCGAGTGAAGCCATTTGCAATACGACTATACATCCATTCTCGATTAGTAGACATCTCGATCCTAAGTTTTTTCAACCGATCATTGGAAAAATCTTATCAACTCTTAAAAAAATTTAACATATATAAATCCTAAAAATTAACTATATATTCAGAAAATAATCCAAATTAATATTCTATAAATTGGATTATAAATAATCTAGAGATTTCTAATATAGATACATACCTATAGTAAGTATCAAGTAAATTTTATTCCTCACCATCATGAATTGAGAAATCTGTCAAATGTGTTGGTTTTTGGTTATTTGCTCCTAAGTTTCCAAGGGATCGGCTTCCTTTTGTTTGGAAGGTCAGGATTGGTTTAAGAAATTTGTGTTTCTTTGGTTTTTTGGCTCAGAGAACTGATGGTCCTGTTAGTGAAGTATTAAACACGTTCCTCTTTCTTGATGCATTTGAACTTGTTGGTAGTTGGGCTTCAAGTGGAGATAATGTCGATTGTGAAAGGAAAATACTTTGTTATCAACTTACTAAAGTGTAACTCGTTTCAGTTTATTGGTATTCTAGTGTTTCCTATGCCAAATATGTTTTTTTTTACACTTTTTCCAAATTGTAGTTGATAAATTAGTAAGTTATCCACAAGTAATGTGTTTATAGACGGACAGGTAAGTTGCTTTTCATTTAGTTATTAGTTATGTCTTCAATTATGATTTTTGGATATGCCTTGCGCCAATGTCAGGGAATGAATCCTTATTATTTTTGTTGCTTCTAATACAATTAATAGCTTTTTAAACTAGATGTATTTTTCATTTTGTTGGGGCTTTCGACCTCTTTCTTTCCTTGTATTTCTGTAATTTGGGTGCCAAAGAGTCAGCTATTTTGTTCATCTCTCTATATGCATTTTATGTTTGACATTTTGGAAGGCACTATGTTCTATATTTTTAAAAGTTGGTCATTGACATGTTTTGGTATTACTGTGGCAGTTTTCGATTTTCACAGGTCTTTTATAAATGCTTCTGGACCATGCGTACTCTTTGCCTCCCCAGGAATGATAAGTGATGGTTTCTTACTAGAGGTTTTCAAGCAATGGGCTCCATCTGAAAAGAATCTTATTGCACTTCCAGGGTAATTTCCACCTTTATTGCTGCCTGTGGTAGATAAATTTGATGAGTGGTTTTTATTTTGGTATTTGGTCATCAGTGTGATCTATAGAAACCAACAAGGTCTTGTTGTGTCTTATTAAAAAAAGGGTCTCGTTGTGACTCTCATTAACAGTTTACCATCATTA
Organism: Stephania cephalantha; assembly: GCA_039657325.1. Taxonomy (NCBI): domain Eukaryota; kingdom Viridiplantae; phylum Streptophyta; class Magnoliopsida; order Ranunculales; family Menispermaceae; genus Stephania; species Stephania cephalantha. The sequence continues at coordinate 49,005,229 of CM077573.1, forward strand.
ATTGCCCAAGTTATTTTTCCATAAACTCCATATACTCTCGACATTTCTTATCAATTCTTACTAATGAAGTATATAAATTAATATATTTTTCTTTGTTTTACAAATAAATCTAATTATTCTTCAATTCAACAGATATAGACACTACATTGAGTTTCCAAATATAAATACGTACCAACTAAATGACAATCACAATTAGTAAACATTATAACAATATATATAAGTTATAACTCAAGAAGATATAATTTTTAGTTGGAAATGCATGCACTGCCAAGCAGTAATTTATACAATGTACAGATTTACTAATTTACTATATTATTATTCAATGAACATACTATATATGAACTACGTTTACAATAGTAAATGATGATTGTCATATCACAAATTCATGGTGACAATTTAAAACTGCGTACCTAAATGCAAATTCGATTCGTTGTACTTGTTGATTTGTTGTTGTCTAGCGACAGATTGTTGATTGTTGATTTGTTGTTGTTTAGCGATGATTGTTACGACGTTGATTTGTTGTTGTTTAGCAACAGATAATTGAGTTGTTGATTTGTTGCTGTTTAGCAACAGATGGTTGAGTTGTTGATTCGTTGTTGTTTAGCAACACAGTGTCACGTTGTCACTATTTTCGAAGGCTAAGCATAAGATCTCGTTAATATGTAAAAGGGAAACCATAAATTTCCTAATTTCGGTTGTCACATGAAAACAAAAATCAACCAAAATTTCAAAATATAAGTTCAAGAAAATGCAAACCATGACTGTGATTCGAAGGTCCTAACGCCTAGTCGAGAGGCAATCCACGAGTCGCGATGATACCCGAGACTCGGTCGAGAGAGCCGAGGCGACCAGCGGCTACGGAGGTCGAAGCGAGCGGCGCGCGGCGGAGCCGGCCTAACCAGCGACGGCGGAGGATCGTGGAGGCGACAAGCGGCGGCGGCGGTGGAGCGGGTCCGAGCAGAAGCGGCGGCAGACGAACGCGGAGGCGACCAGCGTCGGCGCTGCACAGGGGGCCGCGGGGCTTTGTTGATGGCGGCGACGGCGGATCCAAAGAAGAAGCGGCGGCGGCGGTTCGAAAAAGGCGGCGGCGCGGGCGGCGAACACGGCGCCGGAGGAGAAGACCGCGCGCAGGCATAGCGCGCGCCGGAGAGAATACCGCGCGCAATGGCACGGCGCGGCCAACAAGCTTGATCGGGCAGGGGCGCGCAGCGACTCCCGGTCGACGGGGGTTGTCGATGAACGAATGAGCCGGCGAGTCGCGGTCGACGTCGACGATGGCAGTGGACGACGACGGCGACGGTGGTGGCGGCGGATCTTCGGCAACGATGCGGTGGCGGGGATCTTCGGCGTTTCGGATGAAATGGGTTTGCAGGGACGAGGAGGAGAGCCCCTGGTTGTAAATACCATTTAGAGATTAGCGACATATCAACAACAGACTAGTCTATTGCTGACATTGCTGATTTGTCGCTGATCTGTAGCAGATCTGTCACTGATTTAGCTAGAAATCAGCGACAAACTAGTGTCTGTCGCTGATCTGTCGCAGATCTGTCACAGAATTGGTTGGAAATTAATAGCGGGAGAAATCAGCGACAAATCAGTGACAAAATGCAATTTGTCACAATTGTTGTCAGAAATATGTCATTGATTTGTTGTTTTTTGGTCAACCGAGTCAAACGGTCTATCTGATGCAGAACTGTTGCTGACTTGTTGTTGTTTAGCAACAAATTCAGTCTGTTGCAATTTTTTGATGCTATTCCTCATTATTCTTGTAGTGAATGAAGTTTTTCGTTAAAGGAAAAACGCATAATGTTGTCTCAAACAGTTTAATTAAGTTTCAAAATTAAAATAGTATATTTCTATATAATCTAATAAATCTATATGTGTAGTTTTTTTTTAAAAAAAACTATATATAGTTTCTTTATTTCTATAATTGTTTTTATTAATAATCATAATGTTTAAAAGTATATTTTCAAAAAATAGACATCTTTTGAAATTCGGGCCGAATCCGGGCTTAGAGGGTCATGTCCAGACCCAGCCCAGATTTTAATTCGGACATCAAAATGTAACGACCCTAAAAATTTAACACGTTTCACGTGACTTCTCAGGACCATGACCCGGACTCGTTGTGATGTTGCACACTCGGTCAACCCTTGAGAGTCGACACCGAGATTATGACCCGTAGCTCGAACTCATGGGGACACCATCAATAAGTCTAGGGCATGCCAATCGAGGTACAAACATTTATTTTTATGTGAAGTGTGTTAAATTAGTTGTATTATTGTTAATTCACATCACATCAATTAATATTTTTGGTGGTCGTAATGTGTACGCATAACGCGGGTGTATATGGTAGTTCGGGATTTAGTTGTCACATCACACATCTTATCACATCACCAATCAAATCATATCACCATTCCCACTTTTCTCTCTCTCACATAAATTTTTCTATCTTCTCCAAGTCAAATACACATTTACACCCCTCTCTACCTCTACTCGAACTCTCTCCTCTCCCTCTCATGTTCTTCATTCTCACCCCTCGGTCTTACTCACCTCTCCTCCACGTCCTCAAGATCTCGACCTCCTCTTGATGCACGTCCATTTCGGCAGTGGGACCTCCCTCATTGGCAACCTATTTGTTGATCGAGGTGAGTGGTTGTTTATGTTTTAAATTCTTGAAGGAATCGAGAGTCTTAATGTTGTTGTTGGGTTGATGTTGATGTTGTAGTGGTGTTGTTGTTGTTAGAGAAAAAAAAATTATGTTGATGCTGTAATGTTGTTAATGTTAATGGAGGAGACGGGTAGGTGGGCCGGACCGACCGGGGTCCGGCTGGACCGGGTCGGGTCGGGTCGACCCAGACCCAACACATTAATAAAATAATAATTAAAATTAAATTAAGTTAAACTAATTTTTATAAAAATAAATTACAGAAAATAGATTAAAATAGATAAAAATTATGGAAAAACTCAAAAATTCTCGAAAAATATGAAAAATTAGGGAAAGCTAGAAAAATGAGTTTGAGACTTTTTCTGGCATTTGGCACCCCGATATAATTCGAAAAGGGTGCTAAAAATCGAATTCTTTTTGAAAATAAAATTACAAATCTATGATTCCATAGTATAAATTCACTTAATGTGACTCTAAAATAGTTAAAATGGTATAAATGGATACCAGGGACTTAGGAGGCTATAGTCGGGTGTCGGGTGCGCATATCGAAGCGTGAGCGGGACGTTTTGATGACGATTTGCGATTGCTCGAGGTAAGTAAAACAAGCTAGGAAATGCACAGTAGTTCATTTGAGCTTATATTTTATTGATATTGTATTGTGTCCCTTCCTCGAAATTCCCACCCACTTATGAGTGTCCGTGGGCCAAGTGAGTCATACGAGTGTCTCTGATTGGACTGGTTACCGGCTTGCAATCGGGGCCATGACCTCGAGTCACTTGAGTATTTAGTCGGAATGAGATGTGTTTTATCCAGGGCACCGTTGATATCCCTCATTCGCGACGGTCTAGGTACAGCATGCGACGGCGCGTCCCAGGACCCGAGTCTGCTTGGCGTTGCCGCGACTCTATGACCCCGACCCTGTGGCACCCGCACTCGGTGGTCTTGGACTACTTGGGCACCTCTCTATTGTTTCCTTTGACATTCATTTCTCGTTGTAATTTCATTTTTACAGTCTTATTATCATGCATTCCATACAGCTTTCTTTCTATCTGCATGACTTTTAGACTGCTTCATTTATTTTGAATTACTGTTTAAATCCTACTGGGTTTTACTTACAGGACTCGGCATTCTTGTGTTTGACCGAATGCAGATCCGCAGCCGAGCAAGGGCAAGACGCCGACACTCGGCGATCTACTCTTAGGATATCGGCACATTTTTGTAGGTTTTTAACTTTTTTGTATCACTTATGTATGTTGTTATCACACTGGGGATACTTATGTGGGTTGAGAGATACACACGACTGGTATATCACTTTTGCTTAGCTATAACACTTGAAACAAGATATACATGAATGTACATGTTTACAGGGTTCCACAATTAGGTTGTCCAACTCTTTTACAATTATTGTTGAGTTATTTAATGTATTAATTGTTTCCGCTAATTTGTAAAACTTGAAAAATACTAATAACTTAACTTAAAATTATGAATTTACTTATAATGGTGGATTGAAAGGTAGACTAGGCATGCGTTGACCTTGCGAGACTGGCTCGGGGGTCCACGTGGGCTTAGGCCGGGCGAGGCCCAGTTTGTGGGAAACTGGGGCCGTCACACAAAACCTTGCCTAGACCCGGGCCGAATTTAGAAAATTATTGTCCAAACCTTTTTTTCTGGGCTGGACAAAAGCGGGCTGTAACATCCCTCGATTTCTAACACGACTTATGTGACACGTGTCAGGATCGTGACCCGGCCACGCGATACTGGACGGTACTTCGAACCTTGGGAGTCGACACCGAGGTAATTTTACGATTTTTGATATGTGTAATAGCATTATGGATTAAATGCGTGTCACGAGCCACTCGAGCGATTTCTTTTTTTTGTTTATACGTGAGTTCTCGCCTAGGTAGCCGGGGGAGGAAATACAGTGAAAGTGTGCACGTGACGGAGGAAAATACGGGTCGATGAGGTAAGGTGAGTCCGGGAACCCAGGGGTTAAGGTTGGGGACTTGTGGGTGGGCAAGGCACACCTAGGACACACCCCACCACATTGATTTGAAATTTCATTCAAAAAGAAACCAACCACCCCACCCACTCCCATCACTCACATCTCACACTCCCATCACTCACGTCACCCCCATCATTCTCTCTCTCCTCCCGATTTTTCAACTCTCTCCCAAGCTTCAAAATCACTCTCTCTCTCTCGCGTTTCACTTCTCACTCACGGTCTCTCTCTCCCTCAGCTCACCGCCGCCTCCGCTCTCGCCGGTGACCGGACCAGGGACGCCGGAGGAAGTCGCCAACCGGAGGTAACACTCTCACCTCGGTTTTCTCTCTCTCTCTCGCGTTTCACTTCTCTCACGGGCTCTCTCTCTCTAGGTTCGCTCACCATTCGGTTGGCCGAGACCACGTCGTCGTCGGAGGTCCCGTGGTGGCGAGGAAGGTCGCCGGAGGTCTCACACTCTCTCTCTCTCCCGTGAGCACTCGACCACTCTCCCTCTCCTCACGGTTTGCTCTCCCTCTCGGCTCACGTTTCTCTTCATTTCTCTTTGTCTTTGATTGTTGTTCATCACACTTGTTACGTGTGCACGTGGTTGCCGTGACGATGACCGGCCGTGGGCGACCTCCGGAGACCCACCGGAATCCAAGACGTCCCGGAACCACCCCCCGCATGGCCCATGCAAAGTACTTGTTGTATACATACAACAAACTCGGTTTTTGCTAGGTGTTGACCCTCTCGCCGGAAAAGGCCCTCACTGGCGGCGCCACCGCCGGACCACCAGGACCGGAACGTGTCGGGGACCCCACCAAAACTCGTATGTGGGTCCCACAACCCTAAAAGTGGCCAAAAACAGTTTTATAGGTGCAAAGGAATTGATATTTCATGTGATGTGTACGTTGGAGGCTCGCCGGAAACCACCATCGCCGGCGGTTCTACCGGTCGAACCACGATCATAAAAGGTTGTCGAGGTCTCACTTAATATTAGTTGACGTCTAGCAATCCTCGGCTAAGTCCGAAACAAACGTACGTAAGGCTTTTGGAATTAGTTCGTGTGATGCCATCGTCGAGTCGAAAAAAAATGTATAGTTGCTATTCAAACGTCGCGTGGCGATGAATGGCTATGACGTCGTGATCATGTTGCCGGTCCGCGAGACCATGACGTGACCCGCATACGACTGAGCCGAGCCTATGACTCGCGATGAAGCGAATACGTAGTTTGTCTTCAAAACCCGAGAGAGAGTGTCTTCTTTTATTTATTAAAATGTATGACCGTCCGAGCCATTCAAAACATTGGAAATAATGATAAGTTTAAACCTAAGTGTTAGTGAATGACTCGACCTAATAACACGAGTTTCCGACCTTGTCAGGTAACGGGAAACTTGAGGATACGCGTTAGGAGTCGCGGGAGTTTTACGTGGATTACGATAATCTCGTGTAAGTACACTTGCCTTAAAAAGCATTTGTACGTTAGTAAGCCGACTAAGAAGATATCATGTGATTCATTTTCACTTTTCTTGTGTTCGTTATTATCCCATCATTGGCATTCCATTCTATGTTCTTGTATGTGTGTTCTTGGCATAAGTACGTCTCGAAGGTACATGCGGCCGCACTAGAAGGGATAAAACGCGGCACTCGAGCGCACGAGTGTTTGACCACCCCTAGTGATTGTGTGATACCATGTCTTGGATTGTTGTGGATGGTTGTGGATTGTTGTGGTATTGTTGTAGAATATGGACTACTTATTGCCTCTCTTGACTCGTAGAACACGCATGTTTCGATTGCTATCATTTCCAGTCTGTCTATCATGCATTCTTGCTTATTTATATTCCCGCATTTCGCATTCCGCATGATATTTAGACCTGTCTTGTTTGTCGTTTCATGAATTTCTTGTTATATTCTTCTCGGCTTTACTTTCAATTTCTCTCAGTTGCTCACCGTCTAGTTTGTGACGGTGGGTGCAGATAAGACGGAGAGCAGTAGGGGCAAGGGACCGTGTCTAGGAGACTTTTTGTGAGCAGCTGGACGTGAGGTACCGAGATGTAGGCTCGTACCTATCCTTTTTGTATGACGTTTATGTATATACATATATGGTTGTTTTGGAATCGGGAACTAGGTTTGAGGTGATTTCCATAATTTCATTTTGTTGACTTGGATATGACTGTCTTGGGGGTTTCCACATTTATATAGATTCCTAATTTCCCTTGATTGAGTTATTTCCCATTATTTGATTAGAATATGATTTTTGCTTCCATTTGTATTATAACCGCAATAACTATTTCATAAACCTTAAAAACCTTAAAATGTTGATAAGTTGAGGCTGACTAGGCTCGTCCAGTTCGCTGAGAAACTGACTCGGGACCTGCACGGGTCTAGGCCGGGCGTACCCAAATGCATTGGGAATTTGGGGCCGTCACAGTTGGTATCAGAGACTACAGGTTTGGTTATATAGACCTGACTCATGTTGAAAATTCATAAAACACAAGCCATTGAAACCAGCGGAAGTTAGGAACGGTCAAACCGAAAAGTGGAAACCCTAGGATCCCGTAGAAACTTAGTCGGGGAAGTAATTGGGCGAGTCAAATTATTTTAATACATATTATGATTGCTATGTATATTATTGTAGTATACGGTAGCTATAGACTGATTCGAGAAGTTCGTTTTCTTGATTCAAGACGACGATGACGGATCGGACCGGTCGGGCGACGATAGCAACACATCTGGCACACGATATGCCAGTGCGGACGATGTGCATGCCTTGACTCAGAGAGTTGCGACGCAGGATTCGCAGCTACAGGAAATGTTACGACTGTTGAGGACACTCGTACCAGCTACCGCTACACCATCGACTCCGACTACACCATTGCCACATACTACTACTCGAGGGGCAGAGACCCCGATTGCTGCGACATCCACGGCTCCGACTCCGTTAGAGGCGACACGAGGAGTTGTTGCGCGCCGACACGCAGAACGAGGCGAGAGGCACACCCTTTAGTGACAAGTGATAGCTCGAGCGACAGAGGCACCACCGCGCCAAGATAACTAATGCGAGAGGTCACTTCGATTACGACTCCATCGAAGAGTCCGGGAGCCACTGCCGAGGCGAAGCAGTGGAGGGAATTTAAGAGACATGATCCCATGAAGTTTTATGGCGGCACAGATGTTAAGACAACAGAGTTGTTTCTGAAGAATCATGAGAAGATTCACTCGACCATCGCCACGGAGGACCACATGCGAGCGACTATCTCTTCGTCGATGTTACATGGAGAGGCAGATGATTGGTGGACGACGATCATTACTACCAGGGGTGTTCCGAGAGACTGGATCGACTTCAAGACCCAGTTTAATCAGAAATACTTTCCACCGACTGTACTTCGAGCAAAGAGGAATGAGTTCATGGCGTTGAGGCAGGGCGCTAATGAGTCAGTTATGGAGTATATGGGTAGATTCTCATCATTGTTGCCTTATCCTTGGAGGATCGGCCGACACCGAGACTGACCGAGTGTATTATTTCACTGAGGGTCTATTACTTACGATCGGTGGTTCTGTAGTCACTACACAGCCGGAGACTTTACAGATTGCATACGAGCGGAGTTTAGCTCGAGAGAGTTACCTACTTACTCATACTACGGAGACTAGATCGGCCAGACCAGAGTCCCGATTGGAGGAGCATCATCAGGACAAGAAGAGGAAGAAGAATAGGTGGAATTTCCGTGATCGCAGGACTCAGAGCGTAGGGTCCGTTGCACAGTCGACTATTCGTCCGACCCATACTAATCCGCCAGTACCCAGCTTTGCCAGTCATCCACCACAACCTAGTCGATCGGGACGCGATCACGAGAGAGACACTGCGAGAGTAGGGGTACCGATCAAGGAGACAAGCAGAGGAGGACACAGGGGCCCGGTCAGACTCAGACACAAAGTTCCGCACAAGGACGAGGCCAGAGCCAGACTCAAGGATCGCAGGATACCCGTACATGTTACAGGTGCGGAAAGGTCGGTCACATACAGAGGGAGTGCCCTCAACCACCAAAAGTACCGCCACGACATTATCAGCCTCAGAAAGAACGCGTTCAGCAGCTGTTGAGCCTGACCAGGGGGCATCCCGAAACCTTGTCGAGGGTATGATTTCTATTTGTGGTACTTTCATGCACACCATGTTCGATTCAGGTTCCACTTGTCTCATTTATTATTTGGTCGAATGGTAGATAAGCTAGGTTTGAAAACTGTTAGGCTTAGTAAACCCCTCATCCTCAGCACCGCTGCTGGAGATAAGATTTACCCGAATTTGTTGTGCCTCGATATTTCGGTAGAGATAGGGGTTATGAGTTACCAGTGGATATGAGAGTGCTCGAGTTTTTGGAGTTTGATGCTTTGTTGGGCATGGATTGGTGGGATCGTTTCATGCTCACATTAGTTGTTATGAGAAGAGAATCACGATTCCGTTAGAAGGTGGTTCGGAGCTCAAGCATTCAGGGCACGGCATCGCTACTACCTATCACCGAGAGGGGAAGCCACGAGTGACGAGATTGAGATTGTTGCGGCGTCACATGAGCAACTGGAGCGAAGCAGGAGATTTGCTTTTCAGAAGTACCAGTTGTGTGTAACTTCCCAGATGTGTTTCCGGAGGATTTGCCGGGATTACCACCACCGAGGGAGATTGACTTTATTATTGACCTTGTCCCGGGGACTAAGCCGATCTCGATACCACCCTACCGTATGGCACCCAGAGAGCTTGAAGAGTTGAGGAGTCAGTTAGATGACTTGTTAGAGCTGGGCTTCATCAGTCAGAGTATGTCACCTTGGGGAGCACCAGTTCTATTTGTGAAGAAGAAGGATGGAAGTTTGAGGCTATGCATAGATTATCGTCAGCTGAACCGAATTACAGTGAAGAACAAATATCCGTTGCCGCGCATTGATGATTTGTTTGATCGGTTGATGAGAGCGCTTGATGGTTCTCGAAAATAGATCTGCGATCGGCTATCACCACTCGGGATTAGGGATGAAGATCGAGAAAAGACGGCGTTCAAAGACGAGATACGGTCATTTTCGATTCTGATCATGCCGTTCGGTTTGACTAATGCACCTAAGCAATGTTCATGGATCTCATGCATCGTGTGATGAGGGAATACCTCGATCGGTTCGTGATTGTGTTTATAGACGACATCCTCATCTATTCGGGACTCGTGAGGAGCACGAGGGGCATCTACGAACAGTGTTGCAGACTTTGAGAGATCATCGACTGTTTGCCAAGTTCAGCAAGTGTGAGTTTTGGTTGTCGGAAGTCCGATTTCTTGGGCATGTTGTTGGAGCTACGGTGTTCTTTGTTGACCCGAGAGAAGGTTAGAGCGGTGATTGAGTGGCCTACGCCGACTACCGTTACGCAAATTCGTAGCTTTTTCGGGATTGGCGGGATACTATCGCCGATTTGTGCAAGACTTCTCCAAGATTGCTTTGCTCCGATGACAAACCGACTAAGAAAAATGCAAAGTTTGATTGGGATGAGGAATGTGAACATGCATTCAACACTTTGAAGCAGAAATTGACTACCGCGCCTGTGTTAGCGTTGCCCGAGACTGGGAAAGACTTAGTGGTGTACACTGACGCGTCGAAGGTTGGCTTGGGTTGTGTATTGATGCAAGAGGGCAAAGTTATCGCCTATGCATCTCGACAGCCGAAAGTGCACGAGAGGAACTACCCGACACACGACTTAGAGTTGGTGTGCAATAGTGTTCGCATTAAAAATATGGAGGCACCACTTGTATGGCGTACGTTTCGAGTTATTCACGGACCACAAGAGCTTGAAGTACTTATTCACTCGAGAGAACCGAACCCGAGACAGAGACGTTGGCTAGAGTTCTTGAAGGACTATGATTTCTCGTTAGAGTATCATCCGGGGAAAGCTAACGTGGTTGCGATGCTTTGAGCCGTAGGGGATCCGATCTTTGAGGTGGTCGTATGTCGATGACTCACGAGTATGGTCTTCTTGAGGCGCCGAGTTGAGGAGTTCGGCGGACGTGGGGACTACCGGGATACGATTTGTGGTCGATGAGGTTGCAGATCGTTTCACTCATCGATCGTTCTCGAGGGACAGCAAGGCGATGAGTCGTACCAACAATTCAAGCAAGATGGCGACGATTCGAACATCCAGATTGGAGTCGGTCGACGACTCTTGTTTGAGGTATCGTGGGCGATGTGGATTCCATTGGCATGGTGATTTACGCACCGAGATACTCCGGGAGGCTCACCGTTCTCGATTTTCGTGCATCCGGTCGAACCAAGATGTATGCCGACATGCGACGTCTCTTTTGGTGGCCGGGGATGAAATCGATGTGTCGGAATTCATTAGAGCGTGCGAGATATGCCGGCGTGTGAAAGTCGAGCATCGACGGCTGGAGGATTGCTGCGGCCCTACCTATTCCTCAATGGAAGTGGGAGCACATTGCTATGGATTTTGTCGGTGGCTTGCCCCGATCTCCTCGTGGCCATGATAACATCCGGGTAATTGTGGATCGATTGACGAAATCGCTCATTTCATACCCGTATCCACTACACACCGAGTTGACAGATCGAGCATTCTTTACGAGCGTGAGATTGTCGACTACACGGAGTTCGTTGTCGATCGTGTCGATCGAGGAGCGCGATTTACTTCGTTATTGTGGCGAGCATGCGAGCTCGATTCGGCACGGACTAGAGTTGAGTACGGCGTTCCATCCACAGACAGACGGACAGTCCGAGAGGTTGATACAGGTGTTGGAAGACATGCTCAGGATGTGTGTGTTGGAATACGGCGGGTCGTGGGAAGAGTATCTTCATTTGTGCGAGTTTGCTTACAACAACAGTTATCAGGCAAGTATCGGTATGGCACCGTTTGAGGCGCTCTATGGCGAGCCTTGTAGATCACCTTCTTCTTTGGCCGAGCCGAGAGGATGTTGTGACCGTTGGTCCTGAGACTGTTGTTGATCACACTGAGAAGGTACGGCAGATCCGTCAGAGGCTTAAGAGTGCTCAAGAGCGGCAAAAGAAATACTATGATCAGTATCACGATGAGCTTCAATACGACGTGGGGGACTATGTATACCTGAAAGTCTCGCCTCTGAAGGGTCACAAACGATTCGGAATCAAAGGGAAGCTTGCTCCTAGATTTATCGGTCCCTTCAAAGTTGTGAAGAGGGTCGGTAAGGTTGCTTACCGGTTAGAGTTACGCGCGGCGCTCGTCGGTGTTCACCCAGATTTCACATTTCAATGCTTCGACTAGATAAGTCAGGCGGAGGGCGACGACCTACCGTGGACCTGAGTCAGATCGAGTTGCAAGACGATGCCACGTACGAGGAACAGCCAATTCAAATTGTCGACCGTAAAGTCAAAATATTGAGGAACAAGGAAATCCCTTCCGTTCTCGTGAAATGGCAATTCCACGGGGACGAGGAGTTAACTTGGGAACTAGAGTCATACATGCGAGAGCACTTTCCCTATCTATTTGATTAGGTGAGTCGAAGTTTAGTTTACTTATTAATAAATTTCGGGGTCGAAATTCTAATAAGTGGGGGAGACTGTAACATCCCTCGATTTCTAACACGACTTATGTGACACGTGTCAGGATCGTGACCCGGCCACGCGATACTGGACGGTACTTCGAACCTTGGGAGTCGACACCGAGGTAATTTTACGATTTTTGATATGTGTAATAGCATTATGGATTAAATGCGTGTCACGAGCCACTCGAGCGATTTCTTTTTTTTGTTTATACGTGAGTTCTCGCCTAGGTAGCCGGGGGAGGAAATACAGTGAAAGTGTGCACGTGACGGAGGAAAATACGGGTCGATGAGGTAAGGTGAGTCCGGAACCCCGGGGGTTAAGGTTGGGGACTTGTGGGTGGGCAAGGCACACCTAGGACACACCCCACCACATTGATTTGAAATTTCATTCAAAAAGAAACCAACCACCCCACCCACTCCCATCACTCACATCTCACACTCCCATCACTCACGTCACCCCCATCATCTCTCTCTCCTCCCGATTTTTCAACTCTCTCCCAAGCTTCAAAATCACTCTCTCTCTCTCGCGTTTCACTTCTCACTCACGGTCTCTCTCTCCTCGGCTCACCGCCGCCTCGCTCGCTCTCGCCGGTGGCCGGACCGAGGGACGCGGAGGAAGTCGCCAACCGGAGGTAACACTCTCACCTCGGTTTTCTCTCTCTCTCTCGCGTTTCACTTCTCTCACGGGCTCTCTCTCTCTAGGTTCGCTCACCATTCGGTTGGCCGAGACCACGCCGTCGTCGGAGGTCCCGTGGTGGCGAGGAAGGTCGCCGGAGGTCTCACACTCTCTCTCTCTCCCGTGAGCACTCGACCACTCTCCCTCTCCTCACGGTTTGCTCTCCCTCTCGGCTCACGTTTCTCTTCATTTCTCTTTGTCTTTGATTGTTGTTCATCACACTTGTTACGTGTGCACGTGGTTGCGTGACGATGACCGGCCGTGGGCGACCTCCAGGAGACCCACCGGAATCCAAGACGTCCCGGAACCACCCCCCGCATGGCCCATGCAAAGTACTTGTTGTATACATACAACAAACTCGGTTTTTGCTAGGTGTTGACCCTCTCGCCGGAAAAGGCCCTCACTGGCGGCGCCACCGCCGGACCACCAGGACCGGAACGTGTCGGGGACCCCACCAAAACTCGTATGTGGGTCCCACAACCCTAAAAGTGGCCAAAAACAGTTTTATAGGTGCAAAGGAATTGATATTTCATGTGATGTGTACGTTGGAGGCTCGCCTAGGAAACCACCATCGCCGGCGGTTCTACCGGTCGAACCACGATCATAAAAGGTTGTCGAGGTCTCACTTAATATTAGTTGACGTCTAGCAATCCTCGGCTAAGTCCGAAACAAACGTACGTAAGGCTTTTGGAATTAGTTCGTGTGATGCCATCGTCGAGTCGAAAAAAAATGTATAGTTGCTATTCAAACGTCGCGTGGCGATGAATGGCTATGACGTCGTGATCATGTTGCCGGTCCGCGAGACCATGACGTGACCCGCATACGACTGAGCCGAGCCTATGACTCGCGATGAAGCGAATACGTAGTTTGTCTTCAAAACCCGAGAGAGAGTGTCTTCTTTTATTTATTAAAATGTATGACCGTCCGAGCCATTCAAAACATTGGAAATAATGATAAGTTTAAACCTAAGTGTTAGTGAATGACTCGACCTAATAACACGAGTTTCCGACCTTGTCGGAGTAACGGGAAACTTGAGGATACGCGTTAGGAGTCGCGGGAGTTTTACGTGGATTACGATAATCTCGAGTAAGTACACTTGCCTTAAAAAGCATTTGTACGTTAGTAAGCCACTAAGAAGATATCATGTGATTCATTTTCACTTTTCTTGTGTTCGTTATTATCCCATCATTGGCATTCCATTCTATGTTCTTGTATGTGTGTTCTTGGCATAAGTACGTCTCGAAGGTACATGCGGCCCTGCACTAGAAGGGATAAAACGCGGCACTCGAGCGCACGAGTGTTTGACCACCCCTAGTGATTGTGTGATACCATGTCTTGGATTGTTGTGGATGGTTGTGGATTGTTGTGGTATTGTTGTAGAATATGGACTACTTATTGCCTCTCTTGACTCGTAGAACACGCATGTTTCGATTGCTATCATTTCCAGTCTGTCTATCATGCATTCTTGCTTATTTATATTCCCTGCATTTCAAGTACCCGCATGATATTTAGATTTGTCTTGTTTGTCGTTTCATGAATTCTTGTTATATTCTTCGGCTTTACTTTCAATTTCTCTCAGTTGCTCACCGTCTAGTTTGTGACGGTGGGTGCGAATAAGACGGAGAGCGATAGGGGCAAGGGACCGTGTCTAGGAGACTTTTTGTGAGCATTTGGACGTGAGGTACCGAGATGTAGGCTCGTACCTATCCTTTTTGTATGACGTTTATGTATATACATATATGGTTGTTTTGGAGCAGGAACTAGGTTTGAGGTGATTTCCATAATTTCATTTTGTTGACTTGGATATGATTTGTCTTGGGGTTTCCACATTTATATAGATTCCTAATTTCCCTTGATTGAGTTATTTCCCATTATTTGATTAGAATATGATTTTTGCTACCACTGTATTATAACTGCAATAACTCTTTCATAAACCTTAAAAACCTTAAAATGTTGATAAGTTGAGGCTGACTAGGCTCGTCCAGTTCGCTGAGAAACTGACTCGGGACCTGCACGGGTCTAGGCCGGGCGTACCCAAATGCATTGGGAATTTGGGGCCGTCACACGGGCCTCCGAGTCGGACAAAAAAATTGACACCCTTAAGTGTGTTTGAAATAGTTCCTATGGTGCATAACATGCTTGGTGTCTATCTAGAATCGCGCACGACGGGTTCCATAGATGTCGGCCCTCATGACACGTCACAGGGGTGTCATTACTTGAGGTGTCATTTTAGCATTTTTCATTAATTTTAATTTTCTCCTTTGACGAGTTAGTAGCTCTTTCAACTCACTCTTTATGTGGCTTATCTTTTCATTTGCATTTTGTAAGTGCGGTACACTTTACTTTTTTTTCTAGTTATGTTTTTTGAGAATTGGGGACTTGCTCCATAAAGTTGTATTAGCCTCATTCTAATTACGATGAATTGAAGATGTTTTGAGAGATTTTGATCATGTGCGCTATTGTGCATCAATTGAGCATTTTTTTTTTGTGATTTGCATCGTCTTACATATTTTTTTTAGAATTCGTTCTTCCTTTCACACATTTATAATTGAGGGGCCCCCAAATTATAATTTTGCATCGGACCCCTGAATATTTAGGACCGACCCTGCTGGGATTAATGAATTTTGCTAAAGCAAGAGTGACCCACACTCCAAATGAATCTGATATCCCTCGTGATGTGTGTGTGTCGCATCTAACGGTGCATGCTTAGTTTGACGGTGTCAAAAGTGTGTTAGAAAATCAATTTATATCATTATTATTAGTATAGACACATGCGGATCCCCTCCAGGCTTTTAGGAGCTTAGGGCCCTTTTTTTCGTAGATTAGTACTTTTTTATTTTATTTTTAATCTGGTATTTGAAGCCTAATAATGAGCTTCAACTAATGTAGGCTTGAACCGGATAAGACTACATATATTGGTGGTTGCAAAACTCTATTCAAGATTTTAAAGGGACTCCATTTTCAAGGCTAAAATTCGAGATACTAATTAAGACTAACATAACTCGAGCCTCACACACCAAATCCCTTATTAGTACTTTGGTTTATTAATGCGTATAAGTTGTTTTGGAGCGGCTTTGTGTATGATTATTTGCTACTTTTAAGAGAGTGGTCTAAAGGCAGTCATTATGGTTGTTGCTTTTTTGTCTAGACCATTTAATGTTCGAACTTAACTGACTATTTCGAGCTCGAGCTGAGTCAGCAAAGCCCGTCTAATGTATTAGGGGGCTCGTGGCGAACACTAATATGGGGGATTTTTTTGTTACCAGCTCGCAATTAAGGAGCAATGTTGTCCACTTAAGAGACAATTTTGTCTCAATTATAAGCTCACGAGAGACAATTAGACCTATATATAACTTAAGTGTGGATCACAACAAACCAATTAAAATCTAGGTGAGCAACATCTAATTGGCACGACCACTCAGTATAACTGTAAGGGTCAATAGTAGACTTGGATTATTCCACTAATATCGTGATGGGCTTGGAATAAATATTAACAAAAGGCAACATCTATTTTACATTTTAAGAGAAGCAAACCTTCTTTGACAATATGAGGCACTTAAAAGTTTGAGATTTAAATGTTGCTTTAAAGATTCAATATATATTATATATTTCTTTATATATATATATATATTTTAGGCCTATAACTCTTTATATTTAAGAAAGTTGGAAAGTTGAGAGCTTGAAGTTGAAGCTATCTCATTAGGCTTCACCAAACAACTCTCTTTACCTCTTTTGCCCAGCTGAGACGTTTTTCAAACCCTACCACTGCTTTGAAGAAATTCGTCAAATCTGTCGTTCTTGGGGTTGCCGACGCCGATGCGACCCGCTTTGGTGGTCATAGAAGTTGCCTATGGCCCCATGCTCTTCTCTTTTTCTTTCTGTTCCTCCTCTCTTACTCAGTCTTCTTCTTCATCTTCTCTTCCCCACTTCTATCCCCCTCCTCCCCTGTTCTTCTCTCATGTCCCATATTCTTCACCCTCTTACTCCACTTCCCTCCCCTCTCTCCGTCTCCCTATGTCTCCACATCTCAGTGACCTTCACTTCTCTTTTCATTTTCTCCATTTTCTCCTCTCTTTTTTGACAGCTTCCGACTTCGTCGCGTTGCTGGTGAGTTTCCGGCACAGCCGATGACCCATCTTTTGTCTAAGTCATGGAACAGAATGAGAAGATGCAGGGAGACGTTGTAGATTTTCAACTTCAGCGGTGCTGAACTTTGACGACCGACCCTACGAGCTGATATGACAGCGGAGTCACAGGTGGAATGAGATATTGCGGGGGAGCGAGATCTATTTGTCTTGTTGTTTCTTTTTCTTTTTTTTGTCCGAGGTAGTGATCTAGAGTGATCTAGAGTGTCCTTGTTCCCTTTGAGGTTAGGTGTCTCTTGCGTGGGATTGTTGTCTTCTTTTAAGAGGTTGTTGTCCTCTTTATGAAGTTGTTGCCCTACTTGTGAAGGTGTTGTTTCAAACTTTAGTGGGTTGTAATATTTATTATCTTGTTGTAATAAATTGTTTGTACCCGTTACGTGTTAGGAACATCAATGCAATCAATTTAACAAAAAAAAAGAAAGTTGGAAAGTTGAAACTTAATTAATAATTCCTTAAATTTAAGCACTTAAGAAGTGTTTTATTTGTCAAAAAAATTTAAAAGAAAGGCAAGTGCCCCCTTATTTTGTGCGTGCTTCGTGACCTTTTTCTAAATTGCATTAATTTTTTTTTAATTACACATTTACTTGATTCTTATGGTTTGCATATAATATGTTTTTTATATTTAAATACGTGTAGTAGATATATTTAAAAGTGGGGCCTTCAAAAAACCAAGATTTGAAGACCCCGGTTTTTTTTTTAAAAGAAAAATGTCGTCAAACTAACTAAAAACTAAAGTTAGGAAAGTGAAGAACTAGAAAGACAACAAGACAAAGGAAGAGGAAAAAGAAGAAACTTTCATTCTAACATGATATATCTCATTACATATATGACCTTTTGTAATTTGTATAGATGTTTAGTTATAATGGCAAGAAGGTTTATAGTCACAAGTTACATTACAACACATGAAGTGGTATTATATAATATGAATAGTTGGAATACCAAAAATCAGAATATTAAAAGTTATCAATTCATATTATTTACAACAAAAATTACATACAACGAATTAAAAAAAATTACATAAACATATATTAATCAATGAGAAGTGCTAGCTAGAATGACAACGGAAAAATCATACTGGAAGTCACAATGGGCCTTTGAGTCGTTCGTGCGCGTCTCGAGATGTGGGCAAACACAAATCTCAGTGCATAACACACGAGTCGAGCCCGCGTGGACGTCTCATTGGGGGTGTAAGTCAGCGATGCACACAGATTGCATTAATCTGCGGATCCGGTCCAATCTGGACCAATTATCACTAATTATATCAATTTTTGATCCCTTGGACTGAACGAAAAAATCACTAATTCGGCTGAACTAGATCGGATTTTGGATCCAATCTGATCCAGTCCATTTATCACATCAACACATATACATATCTGATCATATGTACTATAGTATCTCAAATAGCATCAACCCAAACTATCAACTCGAAACTATAATATATCTCAACGACTGTGCTTGTTTTTAAATCTTTTATTACGCTTCACACTTTTTTTTGGTAGGTTGTATGTTGCAATGTGCACTTTTTTAGTGCTTTCATGAGGGTGTATGAAACATATTTGTAGTCGACATATTTATTTATGTAGAAACTTGCATTTTAAATATTATTATGTTACAATTTTGTGGGAAATATGCTATATATATTTGTGGGATGTATTGTAAATTTGTCATTCATGATATGTATGATTTTTGTGATTCATTTGATTAAGTTTAATTTCATGAATCTTTAAATAGGAAAAAGTCAATTCGTGGAACTTGATCCAGTCTAGTATGCATTTTGCAAATTGGATTGAGTTAGATATTGATGACGTATTGGATTGTATTGGATTGTAATTTTTCAATCCGCAATAATTCAATCGGATTGCACACCAGTAGTTAGGGGTGCACACGGATTGAACATAGTCCAATTACAGTCAATCCGTAATCCGATCCAATTATTAAGGATTAAAAAATCGTAATCTAGTTCAGTCCATTTATTTTGCTAATCCGACTTGATCCAATTTACTAAATGCAGACTTGACTGGATCAAGTTATGCGAATTGATAATTATAAAATTAATATTTTAAATTAAATCTTACGCAAATCCTTAAAAGTAAAAAAAGAAAAGAATTATGATTGTTAATCAAAACATAACTAGTGAGATATGTAAGGTATCACTTGCCAAAAGACAATTTAGAGAGGCCGTTGGTTCGACTCATACTAAAGTAAAAATAAATAAACTATGATTCGTAAGAAAAATGTTGGATTCTAATTTTAATTCAAACATATTAGTTTTAATATTTTCTATATCTATTTAACTAGATAGCTTAAAATGTGTGCTTGAACATAAGAAGAATTAACTTAAGTCACAATTATTTAAATTTTGAAGTGTACATGAATAAATAGTAGATGAATTAGCGGTATAGAAATGCTAACACCATTTAATTTAGTTCAAGATTTTTAAGAGTGCGTATGTATAATGTAAAATATATAAAAGTTAATTGGATCGGATAACATATTGGATCCGCGGATTGAAGTGTGCAATCTGCAATCCAATCTAATCTATGCTGAATGCTAACTTTTGTAATCCAATCTAATTTAACAAACTCAAATTATGAACCAATTATAGCTAAACAGACTGGATCCGTGGATTCGCGGATTTAATGAACACCCTAAACCCTAAACCCTAAACCCTTGTGGTAATGTGACTTACGGTTGTCATTCCGTCGTTCTAGTATTTTCTTTAATCCATTATGATGAGGGGCTGCAAAGAAAGCCTTCTTAGCAAACTAAGCAGCATCTCTATCTCGGCATTACATACTTCACAGCCTCATGAGCACATAACCTCAGAGGGGAGGATCAAGGGGCCAGACCTCCATTGATAGTTCATCAATGTATTGAAGTATGACCAGTGATTTGCAGACGGGTCGGTGGCGGTGGAGGAGGAGAGGACGTCCTTGTTGTGCATTGGGTATGTTTGATATATTTCAATATATAGGAGATCACTCTTGACTCTCAGATTCTCCTCCAAGAATTGGTATTGGATGGATTTGATGTTGAGGGCGGCGCATCGCAAATGGGCTCGCCCACATTCCCAATAGTTTCAGGTGACCACTTTCTACCATTAACTGTTGCTTCAACTATTTATTGTGCTTTGATTGATCTCTGTGTTGTCAAGTGTTTGATGAATTGCCTGAATGGTTTTGTGTTTCACAATGGACCGTCTTGGACACACATGATGAACCAATAGTAGACAGACCACATGACTCCAAAACTTCCAACCAATTTGGTGAGCCTCCATACAACTCTCACTGTTGCTGATACTGTTGCCTTATAGAACACTAAGTGAGACTAGTTCATAGGAGACACGTCCCACTCTATAAAGAAAAATGTTTTAGAGTGTTAGAAGAGTTGACTCAATGATCTCTAGGAGGCATAGGTGAACAATTAGTAGGTCCTAACCACCGCAACAAAAAGATAGTTGGTTAATTATAATTTTATATTTCGTCTTGTAGGTGTCGTACTAAAACTTAGAAGGGATTGGTATTGGTGCCACACAATAAGTTTTTTCGACCCTTTTATGCCACACGGTGGACTCTTAATTAGGGCATCCACAATGGTTACATACTTCATGTGTGTAATAGATTGCCACATCATTAATCCACTAACCTCTCTACTACTACACTTTGTCTACTATAATTCAACACTTTTGTTACGCAATTAAGGGACCCACCATCATTGCAAAATTAAAAAAAGTAATTTTTTAAAAAAATGTACTGTTGCGTTCCCCACACGCAGCTTTTGTGCATGGGGCCCGCCCACTCAGCGTTAGTCTGCGGACTAACGCTGAGTGGACTCTTCGCGCTCCCGTAGTGGGCACCACGTGGCGCCCACTACATGATAAGAGTATCCCGCTGTGGATGCTCTTAACAACATCTACCTTTATTGCCAACTATACGTGTTGCGTGGTGGAAAAGGCATGCTCCCACCTATGTGAGATCTGGTGATCAAATCTTAAAAAAAAAAAAAAAAACATTTAACCTTAATAATTATTATTTATTCCAATCCACAACAATGAAAATGCAAATTCATTAATGAGTGGGTGGTGGCTTGGAGAGCAACGTTTTAGCAAACTCGATCAACTTCTCTGTCTCATGCATCACATCTTTCACAGCCTTATGGGCGCAGAACCTCTCGATCCACCCGACAAGTCCGGGCGTCTTCTCCTCATCGAATAGCTTGATTTCGTGCATGCTCTCGGTGGCTCTTATCCACCCTATACAGCACCCAAACGCAATGTCAAGGTACCCAATTTGATCACCATTGAAAAATGCTCCTCCTTTGCTGCAATCCTTGAAGGCCTTCTCTAGTAGCTCTAACCCTGTCTTTGCTTGCTCTATGGCCTCTGCCTTCGCCTCTGGCCCCTCCGCTTTTGAAATCCCAACCAAGGAAGGACAGAACTTCAAAAAAAAAAAAAAAAAAGACAAATGCAATAATGTTAGCTAAGATTACTTGAGATTTAAGAAATTGCCTAAACTAGGCCTCTTTTTTAAAATCCTAAACCTTAAGCCATACAGGTTGGGTTGCATACTTGCAAAGAGGAGACTGATCATTGTATCTCAGCCAAAGGTCTAGAGTTGGAGCCGTAAGTATAATAAAAGAAAAAAAAAAGCTTCAAGGGTATTGGTTGTCATGAAATGCGAGCTAGGAGACGTATAGGTTAGTTCAGATTAGTCATAGGTTAGCTTTGAAAATATATACATTTGCTACACAACATGCACGAATTCTAAAGAAATTTACACTATTGTGTAGCAAATGTATGTACCAAAATAATGTCAAATAATCATTTTCAAAAAAGATTTATCATTAATAAAGAAATTTACACTATTGTGTAGCAAATGTATGTATCAAAATAATGTCAAATAATCATTTTCAAAAAAGATTTATCATTAATAATGTTGAGTAAAATTATTATGATACCTTGTCGTCTATGTAATAGGCCCAAAAGCGCGCAGTGGCGCGGTCATAGGGATCGGAGGGGAGGATGGAAGGGCCGGAGGTCCAGGTCTCGTCAATGTATTCGACAATGATGAGTGACTCGCAGACGGGTCGGTCGCCGTGGAGGAGAACCGGGACCTTCTTGTAGACAGGGTTGGATTTGAGGAGGAGATCGCTTTTAGATCCAAGATTCTCTTCCAAGAACTCATGTTCCACAGATTTGAGGTTGAGGGCAATTCTGGAGCGCAAAGCAAATGGGCTCACCCAGGCTCCCAGTAGTTTCACCTTTCTAGCTGCCATTGCTTTGACAATGAATTTTTGTGTGTTGTTTGTGTTGAGGAAATAGAAGGGCAGACAGGTTGAATATATAGCACTCACCTGCAGTGTCAAAGCGTTTAATGATAGGTGTGGAAGTTGGCCTAGACGGGTAGTTAGAGTTCACAAAAGATGATGGACCTGTTGTGGTGTGTATGACATTGTAGAGACTAGAGAGTGTGCAATGACTACGTCAATTGAAGGACCTAGAAGCCAATGCTTTAGGTGGCAAATTAAGTAGAACTGTGTGGAAGGAGAAATTTATTAACAATAAATCTACTTGGACTTATGAGTCCGGACTCATTGAGAGGTTTTTAAAATATTTATAAATATTTAAGGGGTATCAAAGAATTTTTACAAGTGATTATGGTCGCTTCACTAATTGCTCGAGGATGTATTTGAAATTAAAAAAAGTTTTGAGTTCGAACTCACGAGTCCAAATAGCACTACCCATGTATTAATTAATTAGAAGAGCCTTTAGAAAGTGACCAAGGAAACAAGGACAAAATTCATGTTTTTTTTAATTGGGAAACACGTAATTGTGGACAAGATTTTTGTCTCAATGTGTGCAAACATTTAATGTGTATTTGAAGTGATGCCAACAAGTGTGTGTTGTTCACGCATGTCCTTTTTGAGTTACATTAACGGGATCCTTATTATTATAGTAATACAACTTTGCGGTATATGGAATTAGATTCTACATATTATTGGACAACTCCAGCTGCTAATATGAATAACGGAGCGGCGGAATGGATTTCATTTTTTGTTGAATATACCTCATTACTTAAACATATCCCGATTTTGAATTTAAATTGCTAACCATACCTTTTTTTAAAAAAAAAAACCCCAAAATATCATTGTTGCTGAACGTACCTCACTTTTTGTACATTATTAATCAAACATAGAAGTGAGGAAGTCACACATGTTGGTTTCGTACGCACAAGACCGAGACCTCTTTAGAGGAAGCGGGTTACCTTGCTTAACAAACAAAAAGTTACATAAAACATGTGCAATCAATTAATGGAAGGGGCACAAAGAAAGTCTTTTTTACGTGCTCCATCAATTTCTCAGTCTCAGGCATCGCATCCTTCACAACCTCATGACTACAAAACCTCTCCGCCCACCCAACAAGTCCAGGCGTTTTTTCCTCATCAAGCAGCTTCACTCTCTTAAACTGTTGGAACTTGAAGAGTTTGAATATAAAGTTTTTAGTCCCACTTATACTCTTTATATGTATATACCCTCTCTTTAGCTTTGCTTTAGAGAAACCCAATAGATAGAGCCCAAGTGGCATTGGTTAATAGGGTATACATATATAATATTTAATGTCAAAGATAGGGACTTGGGGCTTAGATTGTTAGCTTTGTATAATCAAGTTAATTTTTTATCTTAAAATTAAATATTTCTTTTTATTTCAAAATTAATTAATGACAGTTAATTTCGATATTTCTAATAGGTGCAACTTTTGAATAATACCAAAAAGTATTATTTGGGATTTTATTTGGTTAATAGGTGCGACTGTTGATTAATACCAATAGGTATTATTTCGATTTTGGAGAGTCACCTTGGTTTAAACTAGTTCTTCAAGTTTTATTTAAGTAGAACTAAAACACTGAATACTTACTTGTTTTTCGAAATAGAGAGAAGCAAATTACAATTTGACAGACTTTCGAAATTGGTGAAATTTGTGTTTCGGAAGGGCATCTGGTTATATCTTAGGGGCATATCTCTGTGAGAAATTCAATCACCGAATTCAGAGAAATTTTTGTCTTAAGACATTGCTTCTGTGCAAGCCTCCGGTTTGATAATTTTTAAATTTACGTATTATTTCAATTTTGTTATTGATTATTGTATTCTCGTTTTATTTATATCAAATTGGTAAACATTATAGGTTGTTCTGTTCAACAATCTATGACATAACAAAATTTCAGAATTATTGTTGAACTTCAATCTATAATGTTTACCAATTTGATATAAATAAAACGAGAATACAATAATCAATAACAGAATTGAAATAACACGTAAATTTAAAAATTTTCTAACCGGAGGCTTGCACATAAGCAATGTCCTAAGACAGAAATTTCTCTGAATTCGGTGATTGAATTTCCCACGGAGATCTTACCCCAAGATACAATCGGATGCCCTTCCGAAACACAAATTTCACCAATTCGAGAGTCTTTCCAAATTGTAATTTGCTTCTCTCTATTTCCAAAAACAAGTAAATATTCAGTGTTTTAGTTCCACTTAAATAGAACTTGAAGCACTAGTTCAAACCAAGGTGACTATCTAAAATCGAAATAATATTCGTTGGTATTAATCAACAGTCGCACCTATTAACCAAATAAAATCCCAAATAATACCTTTTGGTATTATTCAAATCAACTGTCATTAATTAATTTCGAAATAAAAAGAAATATTTAATTTTAAGATAAAAAATTAATTTGATTATACAAAGCTAACAATCTAAGCTCAAAGCCCCAATGCCCTATCTTTGACATTAAATATTAAATATTATATATGTATACCCTATTAACCAATGCCACTTGGGCTCTATCTATTGGGTTTCTGTAAAGCAAAGCTAAAAAGGGGGTATGTGCATATAAAGAGTTTATACTCTTTGTAAGTGAGCAATGTGAGACTAAAAACTTTCTATTTAAACTCTTGAAGTTCCAATCTAAGACATAAAATTTTGAGAAATTCTGAAATTTTGTTATGTTGTGTGAATTTCAGAAATTCTGAAAATGGTGGAACAATCGAGCTCGAACAACTCTAAGAAACCAGAAGAAAAGTCTGAAAAATCTAAGGGAGTGGATTTCAAGAGGCATGAAGAAAAGCCTAAAAAATTCACGGGAGTGGATTTTAAGAGGTGGCAACAAAAAATGTTTTCTACTTGACAACCCTCAACCTTGCACATATTGTGAGGGAGGATGAGCCTAAGACAGATGAGGACCCTATCTCGAAAGAGACTCTCATGTCCATTGAGAATTGGAGGAATTCTGATTTTCTTTGTCGAAGTTACATCCTTAATTGTTTGGATGACAATTTATATGACATATATTCGTCATATGACACAACAAAGGAAGTATGGAATAATCTTTAGACGAAATACAAAATAGAAGATGTCGGTGCGAAGAAATTCGTAATTGGTAAATTTCTCAAGTATCTCATGGTGGACTTCAAAGCTGTCATAAAGCAAGTAGAGGAAATCCAAGTCCTGATTCATGAATTGCATGCAGAGGGATGTTCTATCAATGAACACTTCCAAGTTGGTGCAATTATTGATAAGTTGCCTCATTCGTGGAAAGACTTTAACATCTATTTAAAGCACAAAAGAAGAGAGACGACTATAGAGGACTTGATTATGAGGTTTCGAGTTGAAGAAGACCATCACAAATGAGACAAAGTTGAAGTACCTAGCTTCGTTGCCAAGGCAAACGTGATTGAAGGAGAGTCTTCAAAATCCAAATTTCAGAAGAACAAGGGAAATAAGTTTTCTGCAAAAAGTTCCTACACCCTTGCAGCAAAAGGCAAGCCTTTTAAGAAAGTTAAAGGCAATTGTTCGGTGTGCAGAAAGCCTGGACATAAGGCTCAAGAATGTAGTCACCGCAAAGATCGACCTGCTAGAAATTTTCTTCAAAAGAACCAGGCCAATGTCACAACTGTTGATGAAGACTTAGTTGCTGTAATTTCTGAAGTCAATATGGTTGACAATGTTAAAGGCTGGTGGATAGACACGGGAGCCACTAGACACATTTTTTGCGACAAGGCGTTGTTTTCAACCTTTGAAGATGTTACTAATGATGAAAAACTCTACATGTAGAATTCATCCACTTCAATTGTCAAACGGAAAGGAAAAGTGTTGCTGAAATTCACTTCTGGGAAAACTCTTACTTTAGTAGATGTACTTTATGTTCCTGAGATTAGAAAGAACCTAGTATGTGGTACTCTCCTTACTAAAAGGGGATTCAAACTAGTGTTCGAATATGATAAGTTTGTGTTGTGTAAGGCTATGAACTACATAGGAAGTGGGTACTTGGTTGATGGAATGTTCAAACTCAATGTAATAGTTACTAATGCTATGAATAAAGTAAATGCTTCTATTTATATCGTGGATTCTTATGATGTCTGACATGCTAGATTAGGACATGTTAATAGTAGGTTTATCAATAGAATGGTTCATCTTCATTTATTACCTAAATTTAATATTAATTTAAAGCATAAATGTCGAACTTGCACCGAATCTAAGTTTGTTAGGTAAACTTTCAAAACAGTCCAAGAAAGGTCAAATGAATTATTGGGTTTAATTCATAGTGACTTTTGCGACTATAAATCAACCCCTACATGAGGTGGGTAGAATTACTACATCACTTTTATCGATGATTGTAGTAAATTTTGCTATGTTTATTTGATCAAAATTAAAGGTGAAGCCTTTAATATGTTTAAGACATATAAGGTAGAAGTGGAGAATCAATTAGACAAAAGGATTAAAATAATAAGAACGGATAGAGGCGGAGAATATGAATCATCTGAATTTGCTGAATTTTGTAGTGAACATGGAATTATACACCAAACTACAGCACCATACAGACCTCAACAAAATGGTGTCGCGGAGAGGAAAAATAGAACTTTCAAAGACATGATAAACTCCATGTTAAATAGTTCGGGACTTCCACACAGTATGTGGGGTGAGGCACTACTTACAACAAATTATATCCTAAACAGAATCCCAATTAAGAAGACAAATAAGCCTCCCTGTGAAATATGGAAAGCTAAGATTCCTACTTTCAAAATTTCAAAAGTGTGGGGTTGTCTAGCAAAGGTACAAGTTCATGTCACTAAACGAACTAAATTAGGGCCTAAAACTATCGACAATGTATTTATTGGATTTGCTAACAACAGTGCTACATATAGATTTTTAGTAATTAATTCTGAGATTAGTGATATCCATGATAATACAATTATAGAATCTGCGGATGTGCAATTCTTTGAAGGAATTTTTCCTTATAAAGAAGAAATATTAAGCTCATCAAACAAGAGAGTTCACAATGAACCATTTACTTCTAATGTTCTAACATTAGATGAAGAACCAAGAAGGGGGAAAAGATATAGAGTTCAAAAGAGTTTTGGACCAGACTTTATGTAACGGCCCAAAATCTCTAACCGTGTTTAATTCTTTAAACATGATAAACGACCCATGTTATGGGACCCATACCGTGATATGTCCATTGACCGAGGCAAGGGCCGAGGTACTTGATTACGGGATTAGGTCGGGCGGTGCCTTGTTTAGAAGTTGGGGCCGTCACACTTTATAAGTTTCTTGACTAAAACTGAACCACAAACGTATAGAGAAGCCATGACTTCTACCGAGGCTATTTTATGGAAAGAAGCCATAAATAGTGAAATAGAATCCATTTTAATAAACCACACATGACATGGGAGTTGGTTGATTTACCTCCTAGTATTAAAACAGTAGGTTATAAATGGATTTTTAAAAGAAAATTGAAAGCCGAAGGAATAATAGATAAATATAAAGCTCGTTTAGTGGCTAAAGGATTTCGGCAAAA
Organism: Stephania cephalantha; assembly: GCA_039657325.1. Lineage (NCBI taxonomy): Eukaryota > Viridiplantae > Streptophyta > Magnoliopsida > Ranunculales > Menispermaceae > Stephania > Stephania cephalantha. The sequence continues at coordinate 49,033,099 of CM077573.1, forward strand.
AGAGGGGTTGGATTATTTTGATACTTACTCTCCAATTTCAAGAATTACATCTATTCAGATGTTAATTTCAATTGCCGCAATTTATGATATGGAAATATATCAAATGGATGTAAAAACAACATTTTTAAATGGAGAATTAGATGAAGAGATTTATATGGAACAACCCAAAAGGTTTGTTGTCCAAGGTCAGGAGAACAAAGTTTGCAAACTTGTTAGGTATCTATATGGACTTAAACAAGCACCAAAATAATGGCATGAGAAACTTGACTATACTATGATTGCAAATGGATTTAAAATAAATGAGTGACAAATGTGTCTACATCGAAAACATGAAAAACTCATGTGTCATAGTATGTCTATATGTTGATGATATGTTGATAATTGAGACTAATAAGGATATAATCATTTCAACTAAAAAGATTCAGAAATCTAATTTTGACATGAAGACTTAGGTCAAGCAGATGTCATTTTGGGTATTCAAATTAAAAGAAATGATGATAGATATATCCTTAGTCAATCACATTATGTAGAAAAAACTTTGAATAGGTTCAATCAATTTGATTGTAAACCCGTTCCTACTCCAATTGAACCGAATTGCAAACTTAAGAAAAATACTGAAAGCTCAATTTCTCAATTGGAGTACTCCCAAGTAATTAGAAGCTTGATGTACTTAATGAATTCTACAAGACCGGACATTGCTTATGCAGTGAACAGACTTAGTAGATGTAACGACCCTAAAAATCTAACTCGTACCACATGTCATTTCAGGGTCGTATGTGGGACCCACTCGTCGTGATCTGGATTGAATCGATGCGAAATATGGTCAAGTTAAGGTTTAGATGCAGTGTTCCCGTGTTTCACAGTGAAATGGTATTTTCGTCAAGTTTTGACAAAAATGGGGTATTTTTTGGGGTTTAATTCGAACATAAAATCGAGGAGATAAGTAAAAAACAAAAAAAAAGATCGGATAATAAGAGAGAGGAGAGAGGAGAGAGGAAAGAGAGAGACAAAGAGAGAGAAATAAAGGGAAAGAGAGAGAAGGCGCCGGGAAGGAGAAGAAGAAGAGACGGCGGAGCTGCGACTCACGGGCAGCGACTCGTAGTGACGGGGGTGCGGACGGCGGCTCGCGGGCGACGGGCCATCGAAGGGATCGACGCAGGGGAGCAGCGCGGCGGTAGCACGACAAACAAGCAGCGAGCGCGCTTGAGTGACGATCGCGGCGGCGGTTGATGCGAAGCCGCGGACGAGGTGGCGTAGCTGTGACGACGACTACGAGCAGCGGCGCGATCCACTAGGACGCCGGCGAGGAGGAGCGGCTCCAGCAGCGGCAGCGGCAGCGGCGCAGTGAACGGCATGGGGCAACGACGCGGTGGCGTGTTGCCGGACTGATTGATCCCCGACGAGACACAACAACAGTGGACATGGCGTCATGACTTCGACGAAGCTCGACGACGCGATGGATTGCTCGCGAAGAAGACGAGAGGCGTAGGCCATGGTGAGGTCCGAAACCATATTTTGGCATTGGCGTCGAGTGATTTCGTGGCCTTTATTATGGAATTTTGCGGATTTAATCCCGAACATATTGATTTGAATGACTTAAGTAACTTAAATAGTATAAATGGACACCGGGGACTTAGGAGGCTATAGTCGGGTGTCATGTGCGCATATCGAGGCATGAACGGGACGTTTTGAGGACGATTCACGATTTCTCGAGGTAAGTAAAACCAGCTAGGAAATGCACAGTATTTCATTTGAGCTTATATTTTATTGATATTGTATTGTGTCCCTTCATTGGAATTCCCACCCACTTATGAGTGTCCGGTGGCCAAGTGAGTCATACGAGTGTCTCTGATTGGAGTGGTTGTCGGCTTGCAACTGGGGCCATGACCTCGAGTCACTTGAGTATTTAGTCGGAATGAGGTGTGTTTTATCCGGGGCACCGTTGATATCCCTCATTCGCGACGGTCTAGGTACAGCAGGCGATGTCGCGTCCTAAGACCCGAGTCTGCTTGGCGTTGTCGCGACTCTATGACCCCGACCCTGTGGCACCCGCACTCGGTGGTCTTGGACTACTTGGGCACCTCTCTATTGTTTCCTTTGACACTCATTTCTCGTTGTACTTTCATTTTTACAGTCTTATTTTCATGCATTCCATACATCTTTATTTCTATCCGCATGATTTTTAGACTGCTTCATTTATTTTGAATTATTGTTTAGATCCTACCGGCTTTTACTTACCTGGACTTGGCATTCTTGTGTTTGACCGAGTGCAGATCCGCAGGCGAGCAAGGGCAAGACGCCGACACTTGGTGATCTACTCTGAGGATATCGGAGCGGCCCTCATCTGCACACTTTTGTAGTTTTTTTTTGACTTTTTGTATTCCTTATATATATTGTTATCACATTTGGGATACTTATTTGGGTTGAGAGATACACACGACTGGTATATCATTTTTGCTTAGTTATAACACTTGACACAAGATATACATGAATATATATGCTTACAGGGTTCCACAATTAGGTTGTCCAACTCTTTTACAATTAATGTTGAGTTATTGTATTAATTGCTTCCGCTAAATTGTAAAACTCGAAAAATATTAATAACTCAACTTAAACTTTTGAATTTACTTATAATGATGGATCGAAAGGCTGACTAGGTCTGCGTTGACCTTGCGAGACTGGCTCGGGGGTCTACGTGGGCTTAGGCCGGGCGGGGCCCAGTTTGTGGAAAATTGGGGCCATCACAGTAGATGTACAAGCAAACCAAATAATGATCATTGGGAAGCATTGATAAGAGTGCTATGGTATTTAAAGCATACTTTGGATTATGGATTGCAATATACAAAATATCCACGGGTACTTGAAGGGTATAGTGATGCTAATTGAATTTCTGATAATACCGAAACTAAGTCAACCAGTGGATACATTTTTACGTTAGGAGGTGCTGCGATTTCTTGGAAATCAACAAAGCAGATGTGTGTAACACGGCCTACAATGGAATCATAATTTTTAGCCTTAAACAAAGCTACCGAGGAAGCAGAATGGCTAAGAAACTTTCTAGAAGACATTTCATTTTGGCCGAAACCAATGCCAGCAATATGTATACATTGTGATTGTATGGCAGCACAAGCTAATGCCAAAAATAATGTATACAATGGTAAGTCAAGACATATAAGGCGCCGACATAATACTATAAGACCATTACTATCAACTGGAGTAATTAGTATAAATTATGTAAAGTCAAAGGATAACATTGCAGATCCTATGACAAATGGCTTACCAAGAAATCAAGTCGTATTGTTATTGAGGGGAATGGGTTTAAAGCCTTTAAATGAGTTAAGTCTAGCGGAAACCTAACCTAAGTGATTGGAGATCTCATGTACTAGATTCAATAAGCAAACTGGTTAGATAAAACTCGACAAAAGAACACATATTTGCTCATTCCTAAAATAAAAATTGTGTTCAGAAGAAGAGAAAGGATATGTTTAGCATTTATTGACAAATAAAAATGTTACATATATGATAGTAAATGTGGGTCGCATTTATGAGAAAGAGACATGCTAAATTCTCTAAATCTATCATGAAACCAGGTTTTTTCCAAGACCAAAATGGACAACAATGTATAAACTGAATTTTGATAATCGTGTCATGCGTAAGACGTATTGTCTTGGTCTACTACAAAATGTGAACAGTTTAAGATCCTCTATATCCACTGCGTCACGAAGTAAATCCAAAATGTTTTACTATGGTAAGTTCAAGTCTTTTAGATACTTTTCCTGGCAACATGACATGATACTTCTCTCTTTCGTATATTATAATTTTTTTTTTAATTTTCTGTTTGAAAGTCAAATTTGAACAAAAATGTGGGGTAAAAGTAAATTTTTCTATTCAAATGTGGGGTATTGTTGGATCTTCAAGAGTTTGAATAGAAAGTTTTTAGTCCCACATTGCTCACTTACAAAGAGTATAAACTCTTTATATGTACATACCATCTCTTTAGCTTGGCTTTAGAGAAACCTAATAGATAGGGCCCAAGTGGCGATGGTTAATAGGGTATACATATATAATATTTAATATTTAATATCAAAGATAGGGCCTTGGGGCTTAGATTGTTAGCTTTGTATAATCAAGTTAATTTTTATCTTAAAATTAAATATTTATTTTTATTTCAAAATTAATTAATGACAGTTAATTTCATTATTTCTAATAGGTGCAACTTTTGAATAATACCAAAAAATATTATTTCGGATTTTATTTGGTTAAAAGGTGCGACATTGATTAATACCAACGGGTATTATTTCGATTTTGGATAGTCACCTTGGTTTGAATCGGTGCTTCAAGTTCTATTTAAGTGGAAATAAAACACTGAATACTTACTTATTTTTCGAAATAGAGAAGCAAATTACAGTTTGGCAGACTTTCGAATTTGGTGAATTTGTGTTTCGGAAGGGCATCCGGTTGTATCTTGGGGGCAGATCTTTATGGGAAATTCAATCACCGAATTCAGAGAAATTTCTGTCTTAGGACATTGCTTCTATGCAAGCCTCTGGTTAGATAATTTTTAAATTTATGTGTTATTTCAATTCTGTTATTCATTATTGTATTCTCGTTTTATTTATATTAAATTGGTAAATATTATAAATTGTTGTGTTGAACATAAACCTCTCGAAAGCTCTCACCCACGCTAAATAGCTCCCAAAAACAATGTCTACATAGTACATACCCAATCTGATCTCCTCCAAAAAACCCACCTCTGCTTAAATCCTTGAATGCCTTCTCAAATCACATCTAACGCCACCAGTGCTTTCGATCTCTATCGCCTCGGCCTCAATCTGTGCTTTCGTCCCCAATAGAACAGGAAAGAACTACCCAAAACAAATCAAACGCACAACACAAATTAATTTCATAAGTGTGATTTGCTTCATTTCTTTCGAAATATCTGTCACATTAATTTAGACTGCCCATGGCGCATTCATTCTTATGCATGTCTATGTAACAAAAGGTAGTTGAAGCAAACGCATGTCACTTCATCATTATTATTTTTTTTTTGTTAATTCTAACAAAGATTTCACAAAACTTATAAGGAAGCATTAATCGCTTTGTTTTTTATTCTAACTTAATCACTTTACTTTTCTTTTTTTAGGTACAAAAGTACAATCATGTCGTCTATGTAAGCCGCCCAAAAGCAGGCAATTGCGCGGCAATGGCGCGGTGGTAGGGGAGGATTGAGGGGCCGAAGGTCCATTGTTCGTCAATGTATTGAACAATGACAAGTGATTCACAAATGGGTCGGTCGCGTTGGAGCAGAACGGGAACCTTGTTGAGCAGGGGGTTTGATTTCATGAGGAGATCGCTCTTGGCTCTCAGATTCTCCTCGAAGTACTCGTAGTCGATGGATTTGAGGGTGAGAGCAATTCTTGGACGAATCGCAAATGGGCTTGCCCACGCTCCTATAACCTTCAATTCACCCATCATTGTGATGCAACAATTAATTGTTTTCTTAATTTGATTGATTTGTGATTTGTTTGTCAAGATGGGCAAAGAGAGAGAGAGAGAGAGCGTTAAATGAGTTGATGGGCAAGGCTAAGCCAGTTGTGCGGACTTCATGCAGACTTCTCCCTTGTATTGATCAATGATAAAAGAAAAATACTATAATAACAACAATAATATCACATCACAAGACATATTGGTTCATAAGAGGCCTCGACCTTCGTGCCATGTATCGAGATTTATAAATGCTCGCATCTCAAGGTGTACATGGATAGCTCTTGTGAGCTAATGTGTCTTGGGCGTGTCAACATTGTTTGTACGTGATTCGAGGATTATCCAGCAGGTTTAGCATCATTGAGGTCGAAGGTCTCGTAGCTATGCAATGACGTCAAACAAACGGGGAGGACAGAGAAGAGTTGGGTTTTGGAATATTGGGCGTGAAGGGAAAGATCTAGAGCATGGAATATTAGTTGTTTCTTATAAAGTGGATATTGTTGTAAATTAAGTTGTAAGCCAACTAGAACTAAAGTTGAACTTGCTAGAGACTTAAATATAGAATGCATAAACTAAGAACTACTAGAACGAGTAGAGAAGATGAGACAAGAGAGAAAAGAGCTAGAGATGAAAATGTAGAGATTTCATTCATACATTGATGTGTGAATTACAATGGGTTTGGCACCCTTTATATATGTCATTTGGTGATGATGATAATTGTACTTATATAATGTGTACAAGTTATACATACACCACAAGTCATACAACACATCACAAGCAACATAAACAATACATGGAAGAGTTGGTGTACATTGGAGAGGATTACAAGTTACATGAAGTGTGAGAGTCATGCTTGATGTTACAATTCAATGTGAGAGTCATGCTTGATGTTACAATTCAATGTGAGAGCCATGCTTGACAATGTGATCATCCACAAGCTTGGTTAAAGGGTCGTCCAATTTACAACACTCCCCCTTGGATGACACTTGCTGAGAGAATATGCCTCGTTAAAACCTGTACTAGAAAAACCCTGTGAGAAAAAATCTAGTATGGGAAAAAGAGTACAATATTCTCGTCAATCTTGATTTGTAGTATAATATTATTGATTGCCTCATTAAAAACTTTGCTAGGAAAACCCAGTGGGATAAAACCATAGCTAAGGAAAAAAAAGTGCAACACATTGATACACTTTGAGAGATATATATATATATATATATATATATATATATATATATATATATATATATATATATATGCCTCATTAAAACCTTTACTAGAAAAATGTAGGAAAAAAATCTAGTATAGGAAAAAGAGTACATTGCTCTCATAATTTTTTTTTTTATATGGAGTATACTAATGTTAGGATTGCTTCATTAAAAACATTACTAGGAAAACCCAATGGGATAAAACCATAGCAAAGGAAAAAGAGTGCAATACAATAACCAATAACTCATTTTGATTCTCCCCCTCATGTTCACATGGGTGAGACATTTTGTGCATTTTGTTGCACATGGACATCATTTTCTATATGAACCATTTAATGTTGAAGCATATGATTGTCACTCTTTTGTGTATAGTACTTGCATCAAGTAATTGACTCATAATTTGTTGCTACTGAATGATCTTTTGAACTTTGAGTTCATATTAATTTATACATGGATCATAATACAACAAATTTAATGCAATTTGATGTGTTTCAAGCAATTTCACGTCATTCCTTTTGAATTGGCTTATATCTCCCCCTAATGGTGGGAAAATTGCTTCATCAAAGTGACAATTAGCAAAACTTGCTATAAATAATTTCTCTATTAGGGATCCTTGACATCTTATAATATGATTAATGGAGAGTTAAATCAATATACGTCTCCTTTTGATTTACCTTGAGATAATCTCCAGCTGGTAAAAAAATATTCAGTTCGATAAAGGATGTCCGTGCGAATTTATGATATTTTCGCATTATTGATGATTATGGATAATCAAATAGATATTTCCACATTATGAATGTCATTTGATTTATGACGACATTCGTTTTAATGTGTCTTATATATTCCAGAAGTTAAAGCCAGGAATATTATACTCAGATTAAATCATATTCATATAGATAAATTTTTTATTATTATGAGTAGACTTCTTCTGAACAAGATATAAACAATAAAATTGTTGTACCAGATATTGCCTGAACATTAGCCTCCGCTAAGTTCGATTCGAGAAATACTCATTTTTATATTATAATGTACATGCATGTAGCACGATACACAAGACATAAACTCATCGCCCATATTTAGGTCACGATTTAAACACATGTCGATGTGCATGTTTTATCGAGCCATTTTCAATGATAAAATTCATAATATTTTACCTTTAATTTTGAAGGCATGGTAAATGTCACAAAGATATTCGGGTATATATATGACAATATTTAGGCAAAATAGCCTTTCATATATGACCAAAAAATGTCACAATTATGAGCGCTCATTGTCAATAATTATTTGCCCTTTGTAGTGGTGCACCACTTTCGTTTGAATTTTTTGTGGAATTGTCAATACGACTTTTACATGATATTTTCACATTTTCCACGTCCATAAATTTGTTATTGCGATCATGATCATTATATGCAACATATGCTTCTTAATTTGAAGCTAAACTAATTGGACGGGAGTGATATTATATTTATAATATCTCATTATTTTACTCAGCTACCATGAGACAAGAAATCAATCTTTAATATTTATTGGATTGACGTACCCACTCGATATTTGTTGCGGCAATAAATCGAGGCGGGTCACGTGACCTTATTTTATTGTCTCATCAGTCATATTTCCACATAGCCTCAACATAGAGGTAATTAAAATTGCAGAATTATAATTAATATTTGACTGATTAAATTTTGTCGCTTGAGACTCAACCGCTCATTTTGAGCTTTTGGAGCATTACGTTTTTTGGTATTTATATATTTATAACTCCATAGGGTGAAAAGATATATGAAATATTCACTTTTCAAATTTCTAAAGAGATATTGGCAAATGATTGTGTACAACATACAGCCTTGCATAGATGCTAGCTTTATTCATAATTTGTAATATCTAATTATCATGACAAGAATTATAATAAGGTAACAAATTCAACTATAGTCGATTAATATTTTGAAAGTAAATGTAATATAAAATAATTTTCTCTTTTCTTTTATGTAAAAAAACATAACACATGATTAAGTATATGTTCACAACTTGATTCATTAATAAGCAAATGTACTATTCGTATGAGTTAGTGGGACAACCTCCAGGTTGGGTGGCGAGACAAAGTCTGCTTAATACCATGCCTCATCGAACGGAATAACCCGTCTCCCTTTCAATGTTTAGCTTTACCGGGGACAAGGCTTACCCACTATCAACCCAAATTCATAGTACTATTTACATTATAAAATCAAGAATAGAGCACAACTAATCATTTATAGTCTAGAGAAAAAAATTATGTAGGTCATATTGGCTTTTGATTTCTGATGTAGAAGATCGTCCAAGACGCAACTACAGAGAATATTTTCGCAGTCGCTGACGTTACAATGCATAGTGTATGAATAAAGTATATATACATAAATAATGCATGTAACAAAAGAAATTAACCATGATAACATAAAAATAAATTGAACTTATTTAAATTAATAAGAATTATACCTTCATAGCTGTGTTTTCTTAGCAAGCCTTCTTGAACTTCAAGATCTCCTTTATGCTAGAGCAAGCTCGTGCTGATAACGTGTTGTAAATTAAGTTGTAAGCCAACTAGAACTAAAGTTGGACTTGCTAGAGACTTAAGTATAGAAACCATAAACTAAGAACTACTAGAACAAGTAAAGAAAATGAGACAAGAGAGAAGAGAGCTAGAGATGAAAATGTAGAGATTTCATTCATACATTGATGTGTGAATTACAATAGGGTTGACACCCTTTATATAGGCCATTTGGTGATGATGATAATTGTACTTATACAATGTGTACAAGTTATACATACACCACAAGTCATACAACACATCACAAGCAACATAGACAATACATGGAAGAGTTGGTGTACATTGGAGATGATTACAAGTTACATGAAGTGTGAGAGTCATGCTTGATGTTACAATTCAATGTGAGAGTCATGCTTAACAATGTGATCATTCATAAGCTTGATTAAAGGGTCATCCAATTTACAACATATATTAATTATTATTTTGTATGAAAATTACTATTGCGACTTATAATCTATTAGATTACTGAAATTGGAATTGGATGCTTCCAAGACTTTTTCGATTTTAAAGGTAATAGTGAAAGATATTAGTGCTTGACATGTTGCATTACTGCTTGAAGGGCTTGGCGCACTTGGGCTTTATGATTATTTTTTTTTTTGGACACCCAAGGTATCTAGCTGGTCCCACCTGACTACAACTGACACCTGCTCAGTGGGCCTCCCTAACTAATCCCTGAGGAGGGGCAACAATGTCCCTATGCATCCCCCCTAGCAAGTCTTTCCAGAAATGAAAGCGCAAGGAGTCGAACTCGTGCCAAGGTGATCACAAGCCCAACACCCTTGCCACTAGGCCACCTTGGCGGGGGCACTTGTGCTTTATGATTTCAAGTTCCTTTAATTGGTTTTTAAGCTTTGGCCACTATAATTACAAGATGAGTGGCTCTTCCGCACAGGGGAGAGTCGAATCTCAAACCTTCAACCTGATTTAGATATATGACTTTATACCAAATCGTTGAACTACCATTTGGTTTGTGATGCATACGTAAATACTTGGTTTGCCATGCATACATAAATACAAATCAATGGATTGTACCACTTACGAAATTCAATGAGAGGTGAGGATAACTATGCAATGAAAGTTTTCTCTTGTGATGAATTTATCACTACCAAATTTGAACATCACCTTGAATAGCTACTACTTTATTACACAAAATTGAAATGTACTAGTCCTCTAACTGCATTGAAAAGCAAACCATTCGAATCCACATAACTAATAACACAACAGTATTCCATGTAACACAAACTTCATTATTTCAAACAAACTCACTCGCTGAACCAAACAACATACCCAACAATAGCACGCAAAACATCTACAAAGCCATCAACAATTCGATCAGGTAGGCTTGGAGAACAACTTCTTAGCAAACTCAATCAACTTCTCCGTCTCAGGCATCACATCCTTCACGGCCTCATGACTGCAAAACCTCTCAGCCCACCCGACAAGCCCCGGCGTCTTGTCCTCATCAAGCAACTTCACTTCTCCCATACTCTCCACCGCTCTCACCCACCCCAAATAGCTCCCAAACGCAATGTCCACATAACCAATCCCTTCTCCTCCATAAAACGCCCCTTCTTTGCCACAATCCTTCAAAGCCTTCTCCAATAGCTCCAACCCCGCCTTCACTTGCCCCAATGCCTCCGCTTTCGCCTCCTCATTCTGCGCCTTCAGTATCCCTGCCAGAGCAGGAAAGAACTGCAAGCAAATCAATTCAATCCAATCAAATGACTCACTCAAAGTGGTACATTCAAAATCAACTTTCTTCTTGGTAGCTTCAACTAACTTTTAAAATTGTAACCATATTTTCGTCACTTGTAACAATATATTTATGCCTTTCTCAAAGGATACAAATTGTCTCAATTATGTTGGTTAATGGAGAAAGATGCGCATACATAGTAGCATTTTAATAAAGGTCACTCAACTTTATATAAATTAGGGTATAAATTAGGGATTTGGGGACATGAGAAATACTAAGTTGATCCATTTGGGCATCCAGATAAGTACCGCACGATGCATCTCGAGATGTGCATCACGCTTGCATTAGATATCGCCCACCGGGCGAGTTTAGTGATTGAAATGTTACAAAATTAATTTCTCAACAACCAATTGACCAATCTTTGTTCAAACCGTTATCAATATATGTTAGTACAATAAACAAAAAAAAAAAAAATTGAGAAATTTGGAAACCATGGTACCTTGTCATCTACATAGGCAGCCCAGAAACGCGCGATGGCACGGTCGTAGGGGTCGGAGGGGAGGATTGAGGGGCCGGTGGTCCATTGTTCATCGATGTATTGAAGAATGACCAGCGACTCGCAGATGGGTCGGTCCCCGTGGAGCAGAACAGGTACCTTCTTGTGCACGGGGTTTGATTTCAAGAGGAGGTCGCTCTTGGCTCTCAGATTTTCCTCGATGTACTCGTAATCGATGGATTTGAGGGTGAGAGCAATTCTTGGACGAATCGCAAATGGGCTTGCCCACGCTCCTATAACCTTCAATTCACCCATTAATTGTATTGTCGTGCAAAACTTGGTTGCTTAATTTGCTTGATTTGTGAATTGTTTGTGAGGATATGCAGAGAGAGCGAACGAGAGATCGAGAGTTATATAGCTTTAAATGACTTGATGGGCAAGGCGGATTTCTCTCTTGCTTTGAATAACAATCTTAATGTTTGGCTTGGATTGACCGATGTATCTAATCAAAGATCTATGTTAATGCGCGTTGGATGCGTGTCCAGGGGTTCAACGACACTGTTTGTAGTTGATTCGAGGATTATCCAGCGGATTTAGCACAAAGTACGGAGTCACGTAGCTATGCAATGACGTCAAACAAATTGGGATTTAATTATTGTTGGGAGGAACAAGAAGCAGATTTGGGTTTTGGAATATTAGTCAAATCTTATAGAGCGGATAAGAATTATTATTTGGGAAATGTTAGAGTAATTACTTTGGAAACTTATTTTGAGTACCTAATGGGCTTAAGTTACTGTCATACTGTGCTCACACTCCTCGAGATGTATCACATGGAATGACACTCACTTGAGCTCACTAGGTGTCCAAAATGAGTGTCTAAAGGAGGTTACAAAAATATTTTCTTTAATATTTTGCATGAAAATTATTATTGTGCTTCATAATTTACGAGATTATTGAAATTTGAATATGATCATTCTAAGACTTTTACGAGTACAATTATTAAGTGTTTTAAGATTATTATGTTATCACAAAGGGGGAGAATGTGTGACGGAGGGGAAGTGGAGTTGTTTTTTTTTTTTTTTATTTTACTTTCATATATCAAGTTTTTATTCCTTAACTTTATGGCTGAAGTTTGTTCTGGAATAGTTCTGATTTGGTTTGATGTTAGATATGGCGGAAGGGGTAGCAACAATGGAAGTTGTTGCTATAGGAGATGAATCATTGAGCCACTGAGATAATGAAGACATTCAAATAGTGTTGGTATATTTTTACTATCATATGTTCTTTTGATTGCCTATAGTCTATGGTGTGAAAGACGATATGTATACAACAACAACAACAACAACAACAACAACAACATAGTCTCAGTCCCGAATTAACTGGGGTCGGCTACATGGATCGAATTTTTCCATTGTGCTCGATTAAGTGCAATTGATGGTGAGCTTTTCAAACCATTCAAATCCCTCCTAATTAATGCATCCCATGTTAACTTTGGTTTGCACATACCTCGTCGAATTTCTACAGCTTCTATTGAGTCAAGTTTTATAGTTGGGGCATTTGTAGGCCGTCTTTGTAGGTGACCAAACCACCGCAACCTCCATTCCCTAATCTTTGTATCAATTGGTGCTACTCCTACTTATCTTTGAATTTCTATATTTCTTATTCTATCTTTACGAGTTTTACAACACATCCACCTAAGCATCCTCATTTCTGCTACGTTCATTTTATGTAATTGTTGTTGCTTTACCGCTCAACATTCACTTCCATAGAGCATAGCTAGCCTAATTGCGGTCCTATAAAATTTTTCCTTTAACTTAGTAGGAACATTTCGATCACAAATCACATATGTTGCACTCCACTATTTCTTTCATCCAACTTGAATTCTATGTGTGACATCATTCTCAATGTTACAATTATTTTGTATGATTGATCCTAGGTATCTAAAATGGTTTACCTTAAGAACTTATACTTCCTTTAATTTTACCACTCTGTCATCTCGTTGTCTAGTGTTTCTAAACTCACAGTGCATGTATTCGGTTTCAGTCCTATTCAACTTAAAGCCTTTAGATTCTAATGTATTCCTCCAGAGTTCTAATTTCCTATTCACTCCATCTTTTGTTTCATCCACTAAGACAATATCATCTGCAAATAGCATACACCATGGTATATCCTGTTGAATATGTCTAGTTAGTTCATCCATAACTAAAGTAAATAGATATAGGCTTAAAGCCGATCCTTGATATATGTTTGATCAATTTCATGAAAAGTGACAAAAGTTTTACGCTAGCTGTGAAAAATGATATGTATATGGTGGTTAAATGAACTGATCCCTCACTTATCTTTTGATTGGTGTTTTTCTTACCTTATTTGTTCGTTTGATCATTTACCATGGTTGTGACAACATAATGACAAAAAATGAGATTATTAGTGCAAAAATCATTAAGTTGTCATTAGTTGTCTTATTGGAGGTTTGATAAATGACTCAATAAAGTTGTGTTTCACATGTTCTAATTACAAAACCAACTTTGTTGTTATAAGTGGTTGCAACAAGATCGATACGTGGTTGCAACAAGATCTCATAATTAGTTTGTTACGGATTTGATCTCATCCATTTCAATAGATGATTTGCGATCAAATGGAGCTGGAATTTTGAGGCATGATTACCACGTGAAATGTGTTGAGGCGTGGATATTTGAAGATGAAGACGAATTAAATGTTAGGCATTATAGTTAAGATTGTGTGTCCTTCATCGACCTATATAGTTGTCAAAGTTGATAGAGTTGGCATCTCGTTAACTTTGTATTATGAACTTGTTATTCACTTATTGTATTTGAGTGTAAACATCAAGTGGACTTAGGTATTCTAGTAAGGAAGAGCCTGTGACAGCTCCAACCCTACAAATTAGGCATCGCCCGACACCAAACCTCTATTAACCCTCGGTAAATCAATGTAGAGTTACAAATCGGTCTTAAGTACCTCATAGTTCATACAACAAAGTATATATGTATGAAATCAAATGCAACAGAATTTAAATGCGGTGGAAACTCGATAACAAATGAATTAAACACACAACGAGTTCTAGGTATAGAAGCTAGAATGTGAAAACCCCATACAACGTATATAATGTACGAATTGTAGTGACGAGGGGAAATACATGTATCTTTCAACCCAAATACCCATTTATAAAAATATAATAAATGTAATATAGATACGTCAAATGACCTACGTATGTCGCACATTAATGTTCTCAAGCTTCGAGATTATGCTTGCAATTGTCACCAAAAGCGGAGACAATTCCAGTAAGTAAATCCAGAAGAAGTTCAACAATAATTCAAATTAAACAATGAACAAGTCTATATATCATCGTTGGAGAGTAATGAAGCTGAAAAGAACAATAAACATATGATAAACAGACTACAAAGGTCAACAATAAATACCATGTGATCCGGAAGCAAATGATATGTGCCTAAGTGGTTTTGACACTCTACACGTGGGCTTAAAACCACTTGAATATGGGTAAGTGTCAAACACTGGTACGGGGACTAAGTCCACTGCGATCATACCCAAACCTTTGGCACTGTCAGCTTACATGGGATACAGTCCAAGTAAATTTCAAAAGGGGACATAAAGGCAATCAGATGCTCAGCCGCAATGGAATCCTTGAAGTCTTGTGAGGAGCCACGACAACTGCAGATGCTCACTCAAAGAATTTAGTCTCGTCTAAGAGTCAAGTGCGCGACTCGGATGCTCAACCCACGAGTAAACAACGACTCAATTCGACCACTTAGACTCTAGGTCACTTGGTAGGGAAGCAAAGTCCTATAATAGGTATCGTTTCCATTAAAATATGTAAGGAAAGGAAAAAATTAATATTGAATTTCTTACTGGTTTACTTAGTGTGACGGCCCCAATTCCACAACCTAAACTGGGTCCCACCCGGCCTAGACTTACGTGGACCTCGAGTCAATCCTCGCGATGTCAACACAAGTCTAGCCAGCCTTCATAACCATTTTTCATTATAAGGCAGCATAATTTAGCATTTATAATGAGTTATTCAAATTTGTAAGTTATCAAAGTTTTATGCGGAAGTGATTAACAATTCTAGACAAATCAGTTAGGACAACCTAGAGTGTGGAAACCCCGCATATAATCCAAATCCTAAAGTATATCACAAAAACCCATATACCCATGTGAAAAAAAATATACATAAATAATACAAAACCTACAAAAATATGAGGGAGAAGGCCGCTCCAATGTCCTCACAATAAATCTCCTATCACTGGCCCCTTTTCCTTACTCGATTGCGGATCTACACTCAGTTAAACACAAGAATAACTAGCCCACGTAAGTAACGCCAGTAGTTTACTAAACAACATTTCAAAATAAATAAATCAGTCTATATTCATGCAGATATAAAGAAAGGTATAAGGACGCATGAATAAATAAAAGACTGTAAATAAATCAAAAGCAATCGATACATGAGTGTCCAGAAATGCAAACAGAGAGGTACAAGTAGTCCCGACCAATAGGTCGTTGAGTCTTGGCAAAACATCAAGACTCGGGTTTTAGGACTTGGTACACTCACAAGCCTTAAACCCACGAGATAGTGAGACTTCCTGGAACAACCACGCTAAGAACTCACACCCCGTCAAAATCAGTATCCAGTGCGGTGCTTCCTGAGGTCATGACTCTAGTATGTTACCTTAGCCAACCACTCTTGACTCACTTGCCCTCGGACAACTCAATTAGAATGGAATTCCAAATATGGATAACAAAGCAATAACAAAACAAGGAACAACAATATTCAATAGCTTAAAATGAGATATTGTGCATTTCCTAGCTGGTTTCCTTACAACCAAACCAACCTAACGTTGGTTACGAAGCCTTACATAATGTTCCTCGGGCTTTCAAGTACTTCAACAAGTCCTATTAAATCATGAATTCGCATTTTTAAGAGTTACAACTCCACTTGAATACTAAAAACTCATATTACAACTTACAATGAGATTAAAACTCATTTTGAATCTCATAATGGAGTTCATACCACTCAATAACTTTAACACGTCTTTTTTAGAGCTCATTTCCATGTTTTGATCTCTCTCAATTAGAGTCTCAATTTTACTCATTGTATCACTAACAATTTCATTCACCTCCTTTTGATCATCAATTCATTTCATTAACTAATTAATTTAGTTCATTACTTTTGGCCATTTTCACAACTATTTTTCACCAATTTAACAGTTGTATCAAGGTCCGAGCTTAGGTTCTATTCAAAGTAGGATATATAGGGATTCTGAAAAGTCCAACCTCAGTTCATTTGGATAACAAAGACCCATTTAAACACATTACGCAAAGTTGTTAAGTCGGAAATGTCATAATTGGACAGATTTGAATCATACTAACATGCTACGTTTTACATTGTTTTTCATTGATCAAACAAACTCCAATGGCCACAATATTTATCGATCATCAAAGTAGGTTTTAGGTTATACTAAGATTCAAACGAACCTATTAGCAAGTCAAACAGACCTCATTTGATGTCTCAAATCAATTCATCAACATGCTTACTAAAAACAGTTAAACACATGATAGTGTAGTCTTAATTTTTAGTCTCCTTTTCGGCTTTTAAAACACTATCAAACCTTCTACAAATGAAAATATGATTTACATGGATTAATTTTGATATATAAACACGAAAACCCATAAAAAGTTCGCTTAAAAACCTTCGTTTGATTGCCCAGATTATTACCTCAAAGTAGCTCAAAAACTGGATTGCATAATACTAGTTTTACAAAACTAGTTTTTATGCAACCATTTTGACTCCAATTAACCTATGAAACCATTTCGAAACCTCAAGCTGATTCTAAGGGACCTAATTTGATATATAAACATCAAAACCAATGTGTAAATTCGACAAAAATCCAACGTTTAATCCCTCAAAATTATATTCCAACATGACATGAATCAATAACATCAAATTCAAGTATGTGAATAAGCTATGTTGATGGACTTACTTAGCTTGATGTTTTGATCTTCTTCTTCAACACACCATCAGAGAATTTCTCACTTCCACTTCACCAAAACTCTCTCCAGCAGCTCCTCTCTTTCTCTCCTTCCTTGCCAACGATTTTGGTGTGGAAATGGAAATCAAAATGTTGACTTATATGTATTGGATAGGTTTAAACCATAACCATTGATCTTGTGTGCACACGTATCTCGAGATATATCTTGTAGCCCACTTTCATTCAATCATTTACCAAGTCATGCATGAGTGACTCTACAAGTTGACTCATCCAATCTCTAGATGGCTCAACACATGTCTCGATGCACATCTTGTGGCCAATTCATTTATTTACTAACTTAGGCCCACCTATTTTCACATTAAATTTGACCACATTAAAGCTAGTATATATTAAACCTTAATTAGCTCACATAAAACTTACCCCATAAGTCGCTACCTCGGTCCTACGTCGACACACAACTCGAGGTATGTCTCTGCTTGCCTTGACACTGATATGCCCGCATTACCTTACCCGCATATTTCCGAAATTGATTAGTTTAAATTGTTCAATCATGTATAATACATTATACATAATACAAGCATCAAACAAAAATAGCATACCTAGGTGTTGACTCCCGAGGTTTGGACATACGTATCACGACAAGTGGGTCCCAAGTACGACCCTGAAATGACATGTGGCACGAGTTATATTTTATGGTCGTTACACTTACAATACAATCACATAAATCGTCTCGTCAAATCAATGATTCGAATAGCCCAATTGAGTCCTTCTTGCGTATCTACAATCATATATAGTATAGCAAAGTTGTTTTAAGGACCGTTTGCTAAATATAGGCCTTGTGTAGCTCAAATGAACTAATTCACCAATTAGTTCTTTTAAAGATTCAAGTCATTACATAAATGGCTTAACATATTAAGACAATCTTATATTAGTTTCACTCTTTAACTTAATGAATATAAGTCTATGAACTCCAAGTTCATTAAGTTTTTGTTCTAGTAATTTAAACCAAAACAATACAATTGTCTAAACATTTGGTTCTATAGATTAAATCTATTTAAAGGTGTCGAGTTTTTTAGATTCATCAACACATTAAATATAGTTTCAATAAGTTGGGTTCATTTTCAAGAAAATAGGTTAAAGTCCTCTTTTTATGTCAAACACATTGTATGTAAGAAAAAGAGTTTTACTCAACTTAATTCAAAATTCGCCCAAACCACTTCGAAGCTCAAAATCCACGCAAATCATACTCGAATGGTTATCAAGACCCGAATTCAATAACAAATAGGTTGAATGTGACAATAATAAAAAATAATCCTGATGCAGGGCCTTATCATGCGTGGTTTAAGCATGATCATCAGCACACTACACGGACGTTTGGGAGGGCTAACTTATGGAATCTGTTAGACAACCTTTGTGCTATACTTTTTGTTCTACCCCCTTATTTCCTTAAATGTGAGTGATGGGGACCAATCCTCATGATGATTCCCTGTGACCCACTATGGGTCCTAGGGATTGTTCCCCACGCCAATAGGCCGTTACCCCCATCACGTCGCACACACCTTTTATTTTCTATCTTGCCGTTAAGTGCCACTCATTGAATATATATGTAATGAACCCTCACTTGAGGAGAATGGAGAATCATTTTCAAATCCAAATAGCTAGAAAGGCTTTGAGTCCAGAGCCCTGTGCTTGTATGAATCATTGTTGTTCTTCCTCCCACTTCATTGGATCAATTGGTATAAAAGCTCGGTGAAACTCATAACTATGGCAAAGTGTGGGGGCAAACGAACCTTCCCAAGTGGCAGCGACCAAGGGGAGTAGGCCTTTTGGGCAGCTATATCCGCTATTCAATGACAGTTTGAAGAAGTGTCTATCAACCAACGACGAACTCCTTCCCTTAAACCACAATGCCCCTACCTAAGACCCTGTCTTGGAATAGGAAAATATGCCTGGTGAAGTGCGCGGATGCCCTTTGCCTCCACAAGGTAAAGGTCGAGGTGGTCCCCAACGAAGGGGACTTCCGCATCTGTGGCATCGTCGCCACCAAAACCAACACTTCCCTTCCGATTTTGATTCCGACGAGGATGACAACCCCCTGGGCAGAAACCAACAGCGGCGTGGTCCACTTTACCTGGGCCACAACTAACGAGGGGATCCTCCTGAGTATAAGATGAAGATTGGTATTCCATTTTTTGATGGCCATCTCCACATTGAGAGTTTCCTTGATTGGATCCACACAGTGAAAAACTTCTTTGAATACATGGATATATCCGAGGTGTGTTGTGACGACCCCAATTTCCCACAAACTGGGCCCTGCCCGGCCTAAGCCCACGTGGACCACCGAGCCAGTCTCGCAAGGTCAACGCAGGCCTAGTCAGCCTTTTAATCCACCATTATAAATAAATTCATAATTTTAAGTTGATTTATTAATATTTTTCAAGTTTTACAATTTAGCGGAAGCAATTGATACATTGCATAACTCAACAATAATTGTAAGAGAGTTGCACAACCTAATTGTGGAACCCTGCATAAGTATATCATCATCATATGAGAATAAATACAAGATATACATGCCCAAAATCTCAATGTTTTTAAAACAACAAAAGAATCACCTAGCTATGAAGTCTTTCCCTTGTTGGACCGTGGATCTGCACTCAGTCAAACACAAGAATGACGAGCCCAGGTAAGTAAAAGCCAGTATGACATATATACAACATTTCGAAATAACAAAATCAGTCAAATTCATGCATATAGAAAGAAAGAAACAGGGAACTCATGAATATAAAATATTGTAAACAATCAATCGATAGTGAGGGTCCGGAATACAAAAAAAATCAAATAACAAGGAGTCCCGACCAAAAGGTCGTCGAGTCGCGGCAAAAGCCCAGCATACTCGGGTTCAGGACGAGACACAACCTACCAGTCCTAACCCTTGCGACTATGAGATATCCACAGACCCGGATAAGTGCACCCAACGTACACTCAATTGGGAGATATCAACGGCGTCCAGATAAGAGCTCATATCACGTATAAATAGTAACCTTGACTCACTTGCCAATGGACCACTCAACCAACAACAATTTCAAAGATAGATATTAAAGCAATGAACAATAATATTCAAAAGAGTAACATGAAATGACTAAACAATTTCCTAGCTGGTTTACATACATTCTCCGCGAGAAATCCATTGCGTCATCGAGCTTCGTCGAAGTCACGCCTCATTGTCCACTGTTGTTGTCTCATCGGGGATCGATCGGTCCGGCAACGCGCCACCGCGTCAATGCTCCACGCCGTTCCCCGTTCCGTTACCGCTGCCGCTCCTATTCTTTGACGGCGTGCCATCGCCTCGCGACGTCTTGGTCCTAGCGGCGTCATGGACCGTGCATTGCTCGTCATCTTCCCCACGCCGCGCCACCTCCCGGTCCGCGCCGCTACTGGCCGTCCGCGCCGTCGCGTCATCCGTCGCCGCGACTACTAGCTTGGCCAGACTCCCGTCTCACTGGAGCCGCCGTCCGCGGCCTCCGTTGCTGATCCGCCGCTACTGGGGCTGCGCTCCTCAGAGCTGCAACACCGCCTGCGCCGCGCTTAGTCGGTGTCGCCGCTCCTCGCCACCGTCTCCGCCGTCTCTCTCTCTCTCTTTCTTGGCGGCTCCCCTCTTTCCGCCGTCTCTCTATCTCTCTTTCCCTATCTCTCTCTTCTCTCCTCTCTCTTTCCTCTCTCTTTATCTCCTTTTTTCTCTCTCTCTCTCTTATTATCCGATCTTTTTTTTTTTTATACTTATCTCCTCGATTTTATGTCCGAATTAAACTCCAAAAAATACCTCATTTTTGCCAAAAATTGATGAAAATAGCATTGCACTCCGCAACACGGGGACACCACGTCTAAACTTTTATTTTGCGTCGATTAAATTCGGATCACGACGAGTGGATCCCACATACGACCCTGAAATGACACGTGCCACAAGTGAAGCTTGTCACCTACAAACTGAAGGGCAAGGCTTCTGCTTGGTTAGAGCAGTCGAAGTCCAACAGGCGACGTGAATGGAAGCATACGATGCGAGCCTAGCCTAAGATGAGGCGTTACTTGAGGGCGCGTTTTCTGCCGATCGACTACGAAAAACTCCTTTATCACCAGTACCACGAGTGCTCACAAAGGCAGGGGTCGGTAGCTGAATATACAGAGGAGTTCTATTGTTTGAATGCGCGCAACAACCTCAAAGAATTTGAGGCACTATAAATCGCTTGATACATTGGAGGTCTAAAAGAACACATCCAAGACCAGCTTTCCCTCCACCTAGTTTTCCATCTTTCTGAAGCCATGAGTCTTAAATTGAAAATAAAAACAAAACGCACCCGACCTTCTAATAAACCAACTTACTTCAGGCGTTCCCCAATTGATACCCTGGTTCATCCCTCTCAAGTACCCAAATGCCCAATCCAACTCCAACCCAACAAACCCAACCACCAAACCAAAAGAAGCAAGAAACCCTTGTCCCAACGCCCACTAGTCCCTCTAAACCCTCATATTCCCCATCCTTGAACCCTTACTCCAGGCCCATGTCCTCTAAATGTTATTGATGCAATCAAACAGGACATCATTCCAATGTTATTG
The DNA here is from genome assembly GCA_039657325.1 of Stephania cephalantha. Classification (NCBI taxonomy): domain Eukaryota; kingdom Viridiplantae; phylum Streptophyta; class Magnoliopsida; order Ranunculales; family Menispermaceae; genus Stephania; species Stephania cephalantha. The sequence goes on from CM077573.1 coordinate 49,055,189, forward strand.
AGTGTCCTCAACGTCGCAATGTCCACCTCACTAATGATGCCATTAACGAAGCTCTTTTTGGTGATCCCCCTGATGATAATCTAGATCCTGAAGTGGAGATTGTGCGCGGAGATGAAAGGGAGCCCTTAACGTGTGTTATCCAGCATTACTTCATAGTCCAAAGAATCCACCTCATACCCAATGCCATCAAGTTTTTCGTACACGTCATACCATCAAAAATAAGGTTTGCACTGTCATCATTGACAGTGGTAGCTGCGAGAATATCGTCTCTAAGTCTCTTTTCAAAACTCTCGACCTCGCCCATTTGGCTCACCCAAATCCATACAAAATTAGTTAGATCAAGCGAGGGACGAAGACCAAGATCAACGAGCATCATCGGGTGCCATTCTCTCATGGCCAACATTACCAAAATGTTGTTCTTTGTGACAATATTGCTATGGAATCTTGCCACCTCCTCTTGAGGCATCCGTGGTAGTATGACGTACGGGCTACCCATCCGGGATACGAGAATACTTATGCTTTTGATTGGTATTCAAAACGTATACTCCTCCTACCTTCTACACCCTGTTGGAACACTTATACAATATGCATATCACTGAACTATAATATATCATGCGTGAATTCAATTACAAAGAACTAAATTAAATCATACCAGAGGCTTGCACTAAATAGCAATGTCCTAAGACGAAATTTCCTCCAATTCGGTGTATGAATGCTTCAAGAGGTTCGTCCCCAGGATACAACTGGATTGATCTTTGATTACACACCAACCAAAGAACCTTTCTTGTGCAACAGTAAAACTTCTCTCAACAAAAAACTTCATCCTTTCTTTCATTTCGTACATACTATATATAGACAAATAATGTCTCTTATGAACAGTCACATGCAACTGTTCAAAAAAAACCTTGGTTGTTAGTGGTTCATTTAACCACTAATGTACACACCTGTTAAAACAAAAAATCACAACTGTTCACAAATGTTCACAACTGTTCACTACTGTTCACAACTGTTCACTACTGTTCACAATTGTTCACAACTTTTAGGAAACTAAAAGTTATCAAACGAACCTTTAAGTAATTACGAAATTACTTAATTTTAAAAAAATATATATTTAAAAATTTATGTTGTGAATTGGCTAAGTTCTCATATGAGACTAATATTGGATACTATACAAACTCAATATATTTCAACAATACCCCACATTTGTATGGTATCCATCTGCAACCATGACCGAGTTTACTTTGCCAAATCACAAACACAAATATAAAAATATCATTACTTTGAAAATAACATTACTTCAAAACAATTGAGAGAGATTATAATGTCATGTTAATCAGAAAGTGTCGTATAGACTTGAACTTACCCTAGTAAGATCATATCGAGTTCACTTCGTGACGTTGTTGATGTATGTATCTTGAACTGTTCACTTTTTGTAGTAAACTAAGTCAATATGTCTCACTTATGACATGATTATCGATGCACGTTATTCTTTGTTGTTCATTTTGGTCCTGAACATATCCTGGATTCATGATAGCTTTAGAGAATTTAGCCTATTCATTCTCATAAATGCGACCCCACATTTACTATCATATAGGTGACTTATCTTTAATTATTAAATGCAATATTGCATACCCTAAGCTTCTTATCAACACACTTACTTCATCATAGGAACAGTAATTGTGTGTCTGTTTGTTAAGTCAAGTCTAACCGCTTGCCTATTGAACCTAGACCATGGGATCTCCAATTAGCTAGGTTAGGTTTCCACTAGACTTGACTTACTCTATAGGCTTTAAGCCCATTCCCCTCGATAATATCTTCACTTGATCTCTTGGTAAGCCTTTAGTCAAAGGATCTGCAATGTTTTCCTTAGACTTAACATAATCAATACTAATTACTCCACTTGTGAGTAATTGTCTTATAGTATTGTGTCGGCGCCTTATATGTCTCGACTTACCATTATATATGTTGTTCTTAGCTCTTGCTTGTGCTGCCATACTATCACAATGTATGCAAATTGTTGTGACTGGTTTTGGCCAGCAAGGAATATCTTCTAGGAAATTTCTTAGCCATTCAGCTTCTTCAGCTGCCTTGTCAAGAGCAATGTATTCAGATTCCATGGTGGAACGTGCTATACACGTTTGTTTTGTCGATTTCCAAGAAATCGCTGCTCCACCTAATGTGAATATATATCCACTTGTTGATTTGGTTTCTGTATTATCAGAAATCCAATTTGCATCACTATACCCTTCAAGTACAGGTGGATATTTTGTATAATAAAGTCCATAATTTAAGGTATATTTAAGATACCGTAGAACTCTTATTAATGCTGTCCAATGAGCATCATTAGGATTACTTGTGTATCTACTCACCGCGCATCGCATAAGCTATGTCAGTCTAGTAGAGTTCATCAAGTACATCAAGCTTCCAATTACTTGAGAATATTCCAATTGAGAAATTGCTTCTCCGTTATTTTTCTTAAGATGACAATTAGCATCAAAAGGAGTTGGAGCAGATTTACAATCGAATTGATTGAATCTTTTAAGATTTTCTCAACATAATGAGATTGTGTGAGGACATAACCTTCGTTATTCCTTTTGATTTGAATTCCTAGTATTACATCAGCTAGACCTAAGTCTTTCATGTCAAAACTAGAATTCAACATCTTTTTGGTTGACATTATAGCATCCCTACTTGTGCTCATAATCAACATGTCATCAACATATAAACATACTATGACGCAAAAGTTTTCCATTTCTTTAATGTACACACATTTGTCACATTCATTTATTTTGAAACCATTTGCTAGCATAGTATGATCAAATTTTTCATGCCATTGTTTTGGAGCTTGTTTGAGTCCATATAATGACTTAACAAGTCTACAAACTTTATTCTCTTGGCCTTTGACTATGAACCCCTCAGGTTGGTCCATATAGATTTCTTCTTCTAACTCTCCATTTAGAAATGTTGTTTTAACATCCATTTGGTGTATTTCCATATTGTATAAAGCAGCTATGGCAATCAACATTCTAATGGAAGTTATTCTCGAAACAGGAGAATAGGTGTCGAAGTAATCTACACCTTCCTTTTGTCTATAACCTTTTGCAACCAATCGTGCCTTGTATTTATCAATAGTACCGTCAGCTTTAAGCTTTCTTTTGAATATCCATTTATATCCAATTGGTTTGATTTCGGATGGTAGATCAACCAATTCCCATGTATTATTTTGTAAAATGGATTCAACTTCACTATTGATGGCTTCCATCCATAAAGGAGCTTCCGGTGAAGACATAGCATCCTTATAAGTCTGTGGTTCATTTTCAGTTAACAGACTTATGAAATCAGGTCCAAAATTCTTTGGAACCTTAATTCTTTTTCCCCTTCTAGGTTCCAATTCTTGTTCTTGAACCCTTGAAGTGGTTGGTTCTTCTAGACTTTCTTCAGCCGTCCTTTTTCGTGATGAACCATTTTGTTTTTCCTTGAAAGGAAATATATGCTCAAAAAATGTAGCATCTGCAGATTCTATGATAGTATTATCACTGATATCTGAAATATGTGATTTAACTACTAAGAATCTATACGCTGCACTATTCTTAGCAAAACCGATGAACACACAATCTACGGTTTTAGGTCCTAATTTAGTCCTTTTTGGTAAAGGAATTTGAACCTTTGCTAAGCAACCCCACACTTTTAAAGTTTTGTAAGTGGGCTTTCTTTTTCTCCAAATCTCATATGGAGAATTATCAAAATTTTTAAAAGGAACTCTATTCAAGATATGATTTGCAGTCAGTAATGCTTCACCCCACAAGTTTTGGGGAAGTCCATAATCATTCAACATAGAATTAATCATATTCTTTAGAGTTCTATTTTTCCTCTCTGCCACACCATTTTGTTGAGGTGTATATGGCGCTAGTTGGTCCGATGAATAATTCCATTTGTATTACAAAATTCTCGCAAATTCAATGGAATCATATTCTCCACCTCGATCAGTTCTTAGTACTTTTATCTTTTTGTCAAGTTGATTTTCAACCTCTCGCCTTATATATTTTAAATACATCAAAGGCCTCGCTTTTATTCTTGATCAAAAAGACGTGACAATACTTACTACAATCATCAATAAAAGTGATGTAGTAATTCTTTCCTCCTCTCGTAGGATTTGATTTGAAGTCACAAAGATCACTATGAATTAAATCTAATAATTCACTTGATCTTTCTTGAACAGACTTAAATGTTTGCCTAGCAAACTTTGATTCAGCACAAACTTCACATTTATGTTTTAAATCAATTTTAAACTTTGGTAACATATTCAAATGTACCATTTTATGAATTAATCTGTTATTTACATGCCCTAGTCTAGCATGCCATATATCAAATGATTCAATCATATAAGCAGAGACAGTCATATACGCAGAAACAATCATTTTATTACCAGTGCCATTAACAATTACAATGCTTAGTTTGAAGAGACCTTCAGTAAGGTACCCCTTCCCTATGAACATGCCACCCTTAGTCAATACAAATTTGTCAGACTCGAAAACAAGTTTGAACCCTTTCTTATTCAGTAAAGGGCCAGATACAAGATTTTTCCTAATATCAGGAACATAAAGAACATCAAGTAAAGTGATTACTTTTCCAGACGTGAACTTCATCTTCACTGTTCCTTTGCCTTCAACCTTGGAGGAGGATGAGTTTCCCATGTAAAGTTTCTCTTCACTATCAGCCTGGTGAAACTCAGAAAATAAGTTTTTGTCACTGCATATGTGCCTTGTTGCACCAAAGATCGATCCACCATCCTTTGGCATCGAAACCATATTAGTTTCAAACAAGCTCAGATGAGATCAAAGTCGTATTATCAATTTCCATGGCAAGTAACATTTGCTTGGTTGTTCACACCGTAATTATCAAAATTTCGATCTTTCTTGTGGCGACAATCTTGAGCCCTGTGACCCCGCTTTCCACAAACCCAAAGAACTTCCCTTAATTTTCTTGTAATCCTTCCCCTTTGGTGCTAACGGCTTGGCGGTTCTCTTAAGATTTTTCTTGAAATTCTTATTCGGAATTTCGAAATTTGGACTTGCTTGATTGTCCTACCACCATGTTAGCATTAGCATGAGCCATTTCCTTTTTGTCTCCCTTCCCGTGATCTTCCTCAACACGAAGTCGCAGAATGAGATCCTCAATAGACATGTCCCTTCGCTTGTGCTTTTAGGTAGACCTTGAAGTCATTCCATGACGGTGGAAGCTTTTCAATAATGGCTCCAGCCGAAAATGTTCATTTACGATGCACCCTGAGCGTGCAATTCATGTATCGAACTTGCGTTCTTCCACTTGCTTTACCACGGACTTCGAATCCACCATATTGTATTTCAAAAACTTGCCTACCACGAACTTTTTAGCCCCCTGCATCTTCAGTTCGGTATTTCTTTTCGAGAAGATCCCAAACATCCTTTGCGGTTTTACATTCATAATAGACATCATACAAAGTGTATCATCAAGTCTATTCAAAATGTAATTCCTGCAAAGAAAGTCAGAATTCTTCCATGCTTCAATAGTAAGGAGAGTTTCCCTGGACAAAGGGTTCTCATCAGATTTCGGAACTTCTTCCTTCACTATGTTGGCAAGATTCATAGTGGTCAGCCAGAACAGCATTTTCTGCTGCCACCTTTTAAAGTCAAGACCCTTGAACTTCTCTGGTCTTTCATCTTTGGGATTGGCAAATGTGGATTTCTCAGTTACAAGAGATGCCATTTCAAACTAGTATGAAAACAACAATTTCGTATAAATCAGTGACTAGTTTTTGTAAAAACAGTGACAAATTATATGCAATCAACTATTGTATGTAAACCAGTGATAACATGGATTTCGTCTTAGATTGTTGGAACACTTATACAATATGCATATCACTGAACTATAATATATCATGCGTGAATTCAATTACAAAGAACTAAATTAAATCATACCAGAGGCTTGCACTAAATAGCAATGTCCTAAGACGAAATTTCCTCCAATTCGGTGTATGAATGCTTCAAGAGGTTCGTCCCCAGGATACAACTGGATTGATCTTTGATTACACACCAACCAAAGAACCTTTCTTGTGCAACAGTAAAACTTCTCTCAACAAAAAACTTCATCCTTTCTTTCATTTCGTACATACTATATATAGACAAATAATGTCTCTTATGAACAGTCACATGCAACTGTTCAAAAAAAACCTTGGTTGTTAGTGGTTCATTTAACCACTAATGTACACACCTGTTAAAACAAAAAATCACAACTGTTCACAAATGTTCACAACTGTTCACTACTGTTCACAACTGTTCACAACTTCTAGGAAACTAAAAGTTATCAAACGAACCTTTAAGTAATTACGAAATTACTTAATTTTAAAAAAATATATATTTAAAAATTTATGTTGTGAATTGGCTAAGTTCTCATATGAGACTAATATTGGATACTATACAAACTCAATATATTTCAACACACCCCTCTTTCCCAAAACCCACCACAATCCACTCCTCAGCTCATCACCATTTCTGGCCACGACTTTACTGAACTTATTTGCTAAAACAAGGTAGTGTACATCTTGTTTTGCAAAGAATCTTACCTCAACACATCACCACATGACTCAAGTGTCCAACCCTTACTTGGCGAATTTTCGGACATGTGCCCTGCTGAACTACCTAACTGCCTTCCACCTATGCGTTCCATCCAATATCAAATCGACCTTATACCCGGTTCAAACCTTCCTAACCTCCCTTACTACTGTATGAGCCCCGTCAAACATTCTATCCTACGACAACAAATGGACGACCTCCTACGCAAGGGCCTCATCCGGGAAAACATTAGCCATTACGTCGTACCCGCCCTACTAACCCCAAAGAAGGATGGAACGTGGAGAATGTGCATTGATAGTCGCCCCATCGACAAGATCACTATCAAATAGCGCTTTACAGTTCCTCGCCTCGAGGATATGCTTGAAACCTTGGGGGAGCTTCCATCTTCTCCAAGCTCAACCTCCGCAACGGCTACCACCAAATTTTTGTCCGCCTCGATGATAAATGGAAGACGACGTTCAAGATGAAAACTGGCCTCTATGAATGGCTCGTTATGCCCTTTGGCCTAAGCAATGCTCCTATCACATTCATGCATTTGATGACCCACATCCTCAAGCCTTTACTCAACATTTCCATTGTCGTCTATTTCGATGACGTATTGGTGTTTAGTAGATTCTTGGACGAGCACATTACCCACCATCGGGCAGTCCTCCTCATATTACGTATTAACCAACTTTATCTTCACTTTTCCAAGTGTTTCTTTTGTCAACATGGGTTGCTTTTTTCTTGGTTTTATTATCAGCGGAGATAAGATTCAAGTGGATGATCAAAAAATCCAAGCTATCAAAACTGGCCCATCCCCTCCTCAGTCACTCATGTACGAAGCTTCCATGACTTAGCCACCTTCTATAGGCGTTTCATTCAAAGTTCCAGCACCATGGCTGCCTCCCTAACTGATTGCTTGAAGAAGCAGCGTTTCACTTGGGGTCATGCCTAGAAGGATAGTTTCAATGCTTTGAAACGCAAACTGTGCTCATCTCCAGTTCTTGCACTCCCTAATTTCAACTTGGTATTTAAGCTGGAGACCGATGCATCGATGGTAGTGTTGGTGCCGTGTAAATGCAGCAAAGCAGACCAACTGGATTCTTTAGTGAAAAACTCAGTGACGCACAACAAAAATGGGCAACTTATGAGCAAGAATTAGACGCGGTGATTCGCGCACTACAGTATTGGGAGCCCTATCTTATTCAGAAGGAGTTCATCCTTCATACTAATCATGCGGCGTTGCAACACGTAAACTCCAAAAAATCTCTCAATCGCATGCACGCTCGTTGGGTTTTATTCCTCCGAAAGTTCACATTTGTGTTCTAACACAAGCACGGTTCCCTGAACAAAGTTGTTGACGCTTTGAGCCGACACTCTTACCTCCTTACTGCCTTGAGTTCCACTTTGATTGGGTTTGAATTTTTAAAGGATTTATACCTTTCTGCCCCGATTTCAGTTATGTTTGGTCCAATTATTTGCCTCACTTGTCCATAGGTGATTTCCATATTCATGAGGGCTACCTCTTCAAGGGTGCTCATCCGTGCATTCCAAACACCTCCATGTGTTTATTGCTCATTGAAGAACTACATTCCAATGGACTCGCTGCTTACTTTGGCTACGACAAGATCACTACATTGGTCAGCAATCATTACTATTGGCCTCATTTACGCCGCGACATCACCAAACTAGGGGCTCGTTCCGCTATTTGCCAATCCACCAAAGGTACCACCCAGATCACTAGCCTTTATCTTCCACTGGCAATCCCTGCCAATATATAGGAAGATCTTTCTATGGATTTTAAAGTCGGCCTTCCGAAGACCCAGCGCAACCTCGACTCCATATTTGTCATCGTCGATCGCTTCTCCAAAATGTCTCATTTCATTCCCCACAAAAAAAAACCACAGATGCGAGTCACGTCACCAACCTCTTCTTCAAAGAAGTTTTCCGTCTTCATGGCTTCCCTCGCTCTATCACCTCCAATCGTGATGTCAAGTTCGTGAGCCATTTTTGCCGTTCCTTTTGGCGCAAGTTTGATACTCAATTAAATTTCAGTAGCGTTTATCACCCCCAATCCGACGAACAAGCTGAGGTCACCAACCGAAAAATTAGGAACATGTTTCGTTGCTTAATGGTCGATCACCCAAAATAGTGGGACAACGTCTTGGCACAAGCTAAATTTGCCTTTATCTACATGGTTAATAGTTTGACAGGGTTCTCCCATTTTCAAGTGGTGTATACAAAAGCTGCGATATCAGAGAATTTTATAAACCTGATTAGACGACTAATTAAGTATTTTCATATTTAATTTGGGATTTAAGTATCTAAGGTAGGACTCAGGCGTTACGGATCATAGATCATAAATTTAATATTATTTTTGTGTGTTGTGCACCTATTTGATGTATTATATACTATTTTAACACGAAATAAGGTCATGTGGAGTGTATACATGGTGTCCGTAAGTTCCGAAGTGCGTCGGAGAATTTTCTCCAATTTTTGATAATTTATGAGAATTTTTCAGAGTTTAATTTGGACATAAATTAAAGAGATAATCACAAAATTAAATAAAATATTTAATAAATTGGTGGGCGCCTAGTGACAAACAGGTCGAGGGTGACACGTGTGGGATGTCCAATAGTGTGCACGCCCGAGGATGGTTGTTGGCGTGCATAGCTGGAAAAATACATATGTGTATATATATTCATATATATATATATTATAGTTTATATATAAATATATAAATCAATCCTATAGTTTGAATTAAATAAAAGTATACCATGGCTTCGCCTCGAGATATGTGTAGTGTAAGTGTTGAGGAAGAGAATGATGGAATGTCGTTGTTGGAGAGAATTTGTCCACGCCTTGAGATGCGTGTTAAGTTCAATCTCAAGGAGAATCAAATGTGTTTGTTTTATATATAACCATTTGATTTACCTCGAGACACGCGATATATATCTCGAGGAAATCAAAATAATTGATTTCACAGTGAGTCGGTTAAGGGGTGCGGATTATCTTACTGATAGCCACAAGATTTACCTCAAGATACATAGTACATATCTCGAGGAAGATCAAAATGAACAATAATAATGAATCATTAGATTTGCCTCAAGATTTGTGCAATGCGAATCTCGAGAAATTTCTAATATATATCCACACCTCAACACATTGCCTCATTCAATTTTGTAGAGACAAATATTGACCTCGAGGAATATAAAAATTATATACTACAAATCTCGAGGAATATAAAAATTATATAATGATGATAGAATTGTTAGATTTTTCTTGAGATTCGTGTTATGCGAATCTCAAAAAAATCTTAGTTTTAATCTTCAAATGAAACAGTAGCTTCTCCCCCATTTTTCATTCATACGTACAGCGAGATCGACAATGAGGAGAGGGAGAGGGTACGGGAGGGAGTGGGAGACCGAGAAAGAGAGAGGAGATCAACGATGGAGGCAGGGATAAGGCAAGTGGGTTGTTGTCGTTTGGTGTCGATGTTGTTGATTATTGGTTTGTTAATGGAGGTTTCTAAGAAAAGAGATGGACATGTCTCTTACGATTTAAAAAGTCTCTTAAAGAGCAACTGTTGTTGCAGCCATGGCTGTCGAGTGAAGAGTTTGGTTTTGATAAAAAACAAAAATGTTGGGACAAAACAAAGGCTGCCTTTGTTCATCCCAACGAAGAAGAAAGGGGTTTGAACCCCAAACCGCATCGAACCGGGTCTGATTTAAGGGTCAAACCCCTTATTTAAAAATGAATATAAAATGTTTTTTTTTAATTGGAAAAAATGAATAAAAAATCCTAAAAATTATGGAAATTATGAAAATTTGAATTTTCGGACAAATTATTAAAAATTGGGGATTTTTATGAAAAATAAAGAATTTGGGATTTTCTCAAGGATTTATACCGGAGTTTCCTCGTAATGCGTGATACGATACCCGAAAATGTTCAAAATCTAAAAAATTATTTTAAAGACTATTACAGGTTAATCTTCGATTTCGAATCACAATTTGAAGTCAAAATTGGGATCTAAACATTCGAGGAGTTGATTTGGAGGGATTCCAGGGTTTTCGGGTCAAGTAGGACCGATAAATATATAAAAAATTGAAAAAAATTATATTTAAGTCTAGACAACTTAATTTTCAATGCCAAACAATATTTTTGAGTCAAAAATGAAATTCGAGCATCGAATAATTTATTTTGGAAGTAATATAGGGGTTTCAGGAATTGATTGAGTCGATTTAACTTCAACTAAATGGAAAAAAATTGCGGAATTATTATGGAAACTTATTGAGTTTATAAATGAATTGTAGGACTGTAATTGGAGCCTCATGTGGACTAGTTTACTAACTCGGAGCGCAAGGGAGTTGCGATATCACGTTTGTAAGGTTAAGTAAATCTCATAGTAACATTTGCATTGTGTGATTATAATTTCGTATAAATTACATTAATCCTTGATATTGCAATTTTTTTGTACATGCGTACACGGTTTGGGAGGATAAGGCGATTCGAGTCTCCTTATAGTGTAGACTATATCGTGCTTATAGAACATTATATTATGCTTGAGGGGGCTGGAGTCACTAATAGTTTGCATCACGTGGTTATCATGAGATCACGTTGAACCATATCATACTCTCATAGTCTAGAGGAATGAGACTTTTTTTATTATTCTCCCCGCGCGCGAGTTCTTCTTATTGTTTACTTACTACTTTCATAAAACGTTATCTGATTGTGGTCGGATAACAGAAACGGGATGAATTCACGGTTGTATTTAAATTCCTTGGATTATATTATTCGTTTAATCTCTTAAATTATTATGCATTTGATTATTACAGGTGTGGATAATGTGGGATTTACTTATCTGATATTATCGAATTTTTATAACTGGATAATCAAATGTGACTTGGTCATGATCCACTTGAACAAACAGCGGCAGCAACATTTCCCAATCAATAAAACCTCGCCGCCTGAGTCCCTTCCCCATCAAGGCAAAAGTCTATGATAATGCCTATATCGTTGATCTCCCCACAGACTTGTCCTTTCACCCAACTTTCAAAATCTCTGAGCTCACCCATTTCCACCCTCCCGAATATGCTCCTTTAAGAATCACGAGCTTGAGGTCGAGCTCTCTTTTAGAAGGGGTCACTAAGGTAAGGGCCCTATCCTGCACGGCTTAAGCAGGATCATCATCACACTACAAGGACGTTTGGGAGGGCTAACTTATGGAATCTGTTAGACAAATTTTATGCTACACTTTTTGTTTTGTCCCTTTATTTCCTTAAATGTGAGTGATGGGGACCAATCCCTAGGATGATTCCGTGTGACCCACTATGAGTCCCAAGGGTTGTTCCCCACGCCAATAGGTCGTTACCCCATTACATCGCACACACCTTTTATTTTCTCTCTTGTCGTTAAGTGCCAATGATTGAATATATATGTAATAAACTCACTTGAGGAAGATGGAGAATCATTTTGAAATCCAAATAGCCAGAAAGGCTTTGAGTCCAGAGCCATGTGTTTGTGTGAATCATTATTGTTCTTCCTCCCACTTCACTACATCAAATCCATAATTCATATCTTCGACCAAATTTGATTTTAAAAGATTTACAGTCTTGTCAAGTTCAATTTGAGCTTCGAAACCTTAGAGAAAAAGAACTAAGTTTTCTTACATGCATTTCATCAAACACCGAGAGTACATTCTTTTCCAAGACTATTTACAAAATTTAAGTTTTATAGACATTTAAGCGAAATCGCCGAGAATAACAATTGGAATGAATTAAACCAAAAGTTGAGTTCAACGCTTCACCTAATCTTTTAATGAGGTTTTTAGTGCCAAAAACGCAATAACCTATGATTCAAAACATTCACAAGACTTGAAAATCATGAAAGCTTAGCCCAACTTATTTGTAGAAATCAACTAAAAATCAATGTCTCCAAAACCACCATAAATTTGTGCATTAAAATTTGAAAGAATACAAGTAGGACTTCTTTGTGGCATTTTATCAAAAACTCGATATGCAAATCAAATGGTACTACCCCAAATAACATGAATTAGCTTTGATTTGACCAAACTAACTTGAATCCTTCATAAGAACAAAGAATACATAAACAACAAGTTAGATTGCGGACAAAAGCTAGAACTATGCTTGTTTCACATAAGTTTAACAACCGCAAAGCCGTTTCGAAATCGACAAGAGCAAAATCTTTTAGGAACCAACTCAACTTAGAAAGAACACTATGGGTTCATAGATTTTAACCTCAAATTCAAACTCGAGATGTGTTTAGGGTCTCAACATAACCTTTAATGGAGTCTCAACTCCAAGATTTTGGCTCTCCAAACAAGGATCCTCCCTTTCTTTTTTTTTCTTTCTCTTCTATTTCTCTTCTTTCTTCCTTCCAAGCTCTTCGCGAGCTAGAACCGCCGTCGCCACCAAAGTGTGACGACCCCTCCCTTAATCTAGGGCACCGCTCGGTCTAATCTCGTCATTAAGCCATAATCTTAGCCATGTAGAACTTAACAACGTATTAGTCAGCCTTTCTAAGAAACCTTACATTATTCTTATAACTAAATAGTATTTTAGAGTTAAGTAAAATTTTATACAATTTAAAAATTATTCAGAGGAAGTCTTGACAATTTAGCAAAAGCTATTCATATAAAGCCTAATTATGTGGAAAACTAGGTAACAAAGATCACATGCATATATATAACAAAATGACGATAATTATATATCAACATACGTTTGGTCGGTATACTATCTCTCAACCCATAATATACATTCCAAAAAGGGTATAAAAGACATATATCTAAGTTATACAACAAAACCAAAAATCTACACCAAAAGTAACAGCTCCCCACTGGCTCAAAGGTAGTTGTTGATCTTCTCCTTGCCCGGTCTGCTACTTGATGGATCTGCACCCACCGTCATAAAAAGGACGGTGATTACATGAAAGTAAAAAGTAACACTGAGAGACATTTAACCACATTTCCAAACACAACAAGAGAAATATTTCACAATACATACATTCATTATACAACAATAATCATTGATACACAAACGCATTACCAAACAGTGTAACCTCAATGAACTATTCCAATGAACCATACATAATAAATTGTATACCTAACACATTAGCCTAACAAATACCATATTGATCACATAAACCTTGGGTATTGATCACATAGACCTTGGGTAGTCATTTATTTAGCACGGCATATCGACCTCATGTAATAAGTCCACACACATAGTATTTTGGTATTACCCTTGTTGGTCGCCTCTTATGCATAGGCATTTTCCTTATTAGTTGTGAAACATGGTATATCGACCTCATGTAATAGGTCAACACACATAGTACTTTGGCATTACCCTTATTGGTCGTTGTTTATGCGTAGGCATTCTCCTTATTAGTTGTGAAACACGGCATATCGACCTCATGTAATAGGTCCGCACACATAGTACTTCAGGATTGCCCTTATTGCTCGCCGTTTATGCGTAGGCATTCTCCTTATTAATTGTGAAACATAACATATCGACCTCATGTAATAGGTCTGCATACATAGTACTTCAATATTACCCTTATTGGTCGTCGCTTAATCATTTCACATATTGGCCTAGATATTACCCTAGGTTGTATATCATATCCTTGTTAGTTGTGAAACACGGTTTATCGACCTCAAGTAATAGATTGGCACACATAGTACTTCATATTACCCTAATTAGTCACTGCTTGTACATTTATCAGCTTTATATGGTAGGTCTGTGACACTAACTAGTTAGCTATACCGACATCTCCGAGTCTCATATGCCGTGTGTGGCGTATACCCCAAACCACATCATGAAACCTAAACACACATATTCGAGTTTAACTACAACTACATAACAAGATAAAGCACACCAATTTTAACACCAAGAATTCAGCAAACGCAACAATACAAAGCAATAAAATCAAGCAGCAACATCAAGACATGAAATGGAAAGAAATATTTCAATCAATTTACTTACCTTTTATTGCATCCCTTATCTCGATTAGGGCAATACTTGGCCTGAAACCCTAATTAAGCCCCAGTAACCCATTCAGACTTAACTAGAGCCAACATCCTCTCCGTCAGTATCTGATAAATTCAACCTGTATATCGATATCGAATAAACAATACAAAGTATACGCTGCAAAAAATTAAATTTTTTTATATTTAAACAATATACAAAAATACAGAGTTTATCAAAACAAAAACCTTGTTTATAAACCTCCCAACCCTGTTTATATACAATAAAATATATAAAACAATGTATATATGACAAGAAGGCTCATCACATCGTAAAGAAGATTATAAGACTCCTGAATCTTCTCCTTGCCCTTCGTTGAAGCGGTAGGTTGCGAACCTGAAATATTAGATTTAGGGTGAACACTCCAACCAAGGACTCACAAAGCCATCAACATTCCATATAACAATAAAAAACATTATGCAATAACAATATGCACTAATGTTAACTAACAAGAATATTGAAAGCATATAAATCAATAAAATAACTAATGCAAATCAAACTGTCATTAACTATTACACTGTGATTCCCATTTAATTTATAAAACTAGGGTTGATTACCTACTGACGCCATTAATGCGATTAATAGACCAACACATTAGCCGATGTGTTGTCTAGCCAATCCATTAATGCCCAGTGTTTCTATCTGAAACCCTTAGTAAGTATGTAATCCATGCAACCTATCGAATTAAGTAGGAGTTATATATAGGCCGGGAAGGTGACCCATCTCCTATAAACCTATTCTCAAAACCAGGAGTTACTCCCGTGAGTCACATTACACACCATTTTTCATTTATTGAAAACGATCACAGTGTACATAGTCTCTCATTCTGTTCATAAACTACATGATATATATACTAAGATAGCCAAACAACATTGATAAATAAGCAAATCTGTACTTACCTCAGCTTAGGTTTCCGATCCAAATTCCCTAACTTTCTGAGCACTCAAGCTTTCTCGGGGACCCAACACCTATCGCAAACCATTTGTAATCAATATAAGTCTAATACCTTATATTTAAAACCTCTAGTTCAGTCCTTAAGTCCTAAAGAAATCATAATAAAATTACAATAATATTATAATTTTATGGGCTGGGAGCGTGCTCCCTCACTAGGTGGGGCGCGCTCCATCAACTGGGTTCGTCCCAATTGATGAAGGGAGTACGCTCCTCTGCTAGGTGGAGCACGTTCTACACTGTGTTGTCTAGATAGTACAGAGGGCAGCTGCCACTGTTCCATCCATAAATCTACAAAACAACAACAAATACTCCCAAAATTCATCAGGGAAGACCTTTAGTGAGGTAACAAACCATTTTCAACAAGATATCATCACATACTATCAATTAAACTTCAAAAACATAAAAACTAAACTTACCAAATTGATGATCTCTGGATTTTCAATTGATTAAGCTCTTCAATTCACACCACATCAACTCGCTGAGTGATCTCATTAGATCAGAAATTAAACCCTCAGCTCTCTCACTCTCACTCGATCAAGTTATGAAGATAAGTATGAATGGTTTTAGTTTAACTATATAAATTTTCATCGAGATACGCATCATGCTATCTCGATACTGATCGAATGATTGATGTGCTAACATGACACTCTTCAAGGTGACACACATGTTGACACCATCAACACTAGCGCTTATCTCGAAGCGATCCGACGATCCATATAATTCAAACTAATCTTATAATTTCTAATATATATTTATAGACCAAATATATATATTTCGTGTATTTTCTCAGTAATAAATTCACCGGACATGCCTATGAATATTCTCGAGTATAATCATTCATTTCACGACCCCCTCGTCTGTGACATCCAAGAATTGTATGAACTTAATTAGGCGGCTAATTAAGTATTTTCGGATTTAATTTGAGATTTTAGGTATCTGAGGTGGGACCCACATGTTACGGATGAGAGATCATAAATTTTAATAATATTTTGTGTGTTGTGTGCCTATCTTATGTATTATACACTATTTCAATGCGAAATAAGGTTAAGTGGAGTGTATATGCGGTGTCCGTGAGTTTCAGAGCGCATTGGATAATTTTCTCTAATTTTAGTAATTTTGGGGTTTTGTCTCAACATACGTGTCGACACGAGCTCTGTGGAAGTTTAAATGTTGACCCGAGTAGCTGTTTCAAGTTTCGCAAAAAGTATCTACAAGTAAGTTTGAAAATTCAAATTTTGGACTTTAAATAGACTAAATGAGTGGACGTGAGCCCCACACCTTGATTTGCATGCGAGACCAGTTGTTTGAAAGTTTTGGAGCGCTTTAGTAAATTCTCTAACTTTTGCCGAAACTAGAGTATTTCTTGAGGATTTATTTGGACGTAAATTGAAAAGATAATCATGAAATTAAATTAAATAATAAATGAATTGGTGAACATCTTGTGACACTCGGGGTCGAGGGTGACACACGTGGGATGTACAATAGTGTGCATGCCTGAAGTTGGTCGTTGGCGCGTGTGGCGAGGTTATAGCCGCGAAAATATATATGTGTGTATATATTTATATATAATATAGTTTATATATATAAATATATATAAATGAATACTATAGTTTAAAATCAAATAAAAATATACATTGGATGCACCTCGAGATATGCGTAGTGTGATCATCGAAGAGTTGAAATTAATGGATGATTTGGTGGCGGTTGGTGAGGTGTATTCACGTCTAGATTTGCGTGTAAGTCGGGATCGCATGTAATGTGAAATGAGACAAAGTTTGTGCGAAATCTTGTTTCGAGTTTCGTGTCAGTTGACAATGGTTGATGTTGAGATTGTGTACAAAGTGGTGCAAGTTTAGTTAAGTATGACAAGATGATAGGTCCATAAGGGTTTCGTATGTCATGGATAAAGTTAAGATTTTGGGGTTTTGGTGTGATCAAAATCAATGTTACAGACCTTTCATGAAGATGGATTATTTCGTCGAGAGTTTGGTTCAATTTGGTGAGGAAATCGGATAAAAAATAATCGCCGGAAGTTAAAACACGTCAAAATAGGGATTTCTGAAATTAATAAATAAAAAGAAATTGAGTTGCTGACAAGCAGCTGAAGGTTTATATATAAATAACAAAAAAAAGAAAAAAAAAGCAATCGATTCATCTTATACATTTCAACGGAACGTTATGTTCGAGCGTTCCCTAAACCCTTCCACCGATTTCTTTACTCACGAAGCTCCCTACGTTCGATTTTCCCCATATTTTTTTTTTCGCAAAACTGTAGAGCATTGTGATGCGGTCAATTCGAGTTAAATTTTCACAGTGGAAACGAGGTATTCAGCCAATAATTTGGTAAATTATCAATTCCATGCATTTTTCCTTAATTCAATTTGAGTTCTTACGATTTTTCGATTTATTTTGCAGGGTTTTGATAGAAATCGGTAGGAATTGTTGTTAATTGATATATTGGATTGATTTGCATCAATTTTGGATAAATTCCACCGATGTGGGTTAGGGTTTTGATAAGGTGAACTAATGCAATTCAGTTGATAACTATTTTGGAGATGTTTTAATGGTTGATATTGATTATTGGTCTTAAACCAATTTGACTCCACGGGCTGTGAAATTATTTTAGTGTTTGTATCGGGTGGTTTCGTGGCGTTTGTTGTCGAGTTTTGAAGATTTAATTATTAGAATATTAATTTGGAGAAGTTTTTTTAGTTCAAAATAAATGAAGTTTGCCTAGTCGACATACCATTTTGAAAAATTCATAACTTCTCCGTCGATGATTCGATTTAAGTGTTCTTGGATTCTATGAAAAGTATGACATGTTTATTACAAGTTCCTTTTAGGTCATCATGACAAATATTGAGGTTTTCAAGGTTAAAAAGTTACCCCAAGTTGGCTAGTTAAAAGCTAATTGAAACAGTTATATAAATTAATGTTTTTGGGAAACTGTTCTCAAGCGTAGTTTGGCCGCAGTTTTCATTGGGTTTCGTGATGTGGTTTCACTTGAAGCCTGAACCATAATATAATTGGATATGCAGGGAAGCTATTGGAACCATCTTCAAGGTGATCCGACGTTTTGGGAACCTCAAAAATTAAGTTCAAAGTTGGTTTGATTGTAAGTAAACTCTACAGTGATCTTTACTATTGATTGGATATTTATGTACCTATAATTGTATCATAGTATGCATTGCATTTTATCATTCTTGGTCATGCATACATAGAGTAAGTGAGGGGGATAAGCTTGGTTTGGAGTCTGGTTTGATTGGAACTTGGTTCAGGTCCTGCCTCTACGCCATCTAGTGAGACTAGCGGAGTCTAACGCCGACAAGTTATCTCTGCATTTCATGATCTCTTAATACTATCTCTATACTATTTTTAGAAGTCGACGACTGATTATAGTTAAGAGACAACGACATAGTGGATTGCATGTCATGTTGACGCATATATTTTATTGTTTATTTGAAAATGCAATTATATGTCTCTATGTATCAGACTAACAATTGCAGGAGTACAAATCAATGTCGGAATTTACTTACCTAACATCTTCGAGTTGTTTTTGATGATATCAGATTCGACATGAAGACAAAGGACAAAAGGACAAGACTTGAAGATTGTGGTGATTATTTTCATGTTATAAGTTTAATTTTCTTGTTTTAAATGGTCTATATATTGTTTTGGGATTCTCGGGGTGAGTGTATGACATGAGATTTTGTTGAATGGTTATGATAGTCTCCTAAGTTAATTTAAATTATGTTGAAAGCTTTATATTTCTATTTTGGGTGTATTTGAGATTGTAAAGTTGGAATTAAGTTATCAGAGACTCTAAGTTAGTTTAGAAGTTCGATTTTGATATATATTATGAATTGCGAGGAGTTGTGAGTCCTTCGAGGCATCTCCACATTCTGCTATCTATTAGGTGAAAGTTTTTCAGCATGCCACTTTTAGGGGATGTGCTGCCAAAATTTTTATAAAGCACGGATATTATTTCTAAATCTACTCCAATTGAATAAATCATGAAATTGCTAGACATGTTTTACAATGTAGTTACACTTCTACTCAAACTTCCGTGACTCTTAATCAGGCTCCTGATACCATTAGACATGTTTTACAATGTGGTTAGACCCTCAGTTAAGGTGTTAAACTTGTTTAAGGTGTTTAAGTTCTAGTTAGAAAATTGCAGATTTTGTGTGGTCAGAGACCTAGCGCGCTAGGTGGAATGTCTAGCGCGCTAATGACCCCACTTAGCGCACTATTCAAACCTATTAGTGAGCTAGTAAGCACGATTAGCGCGCTAGTAAGCACGATTAGCGCGCTAATTGCCAAAAAACCCAAAATTTTGCATTTCGAATTCTGAGTTTTCTCCCTCATATAGCCATCTCCAAAGCCTAGGGTCCTTGTTCTCCCTCACCAGAGACCCAATACATCTATCATGGCCATAAGAATGACCCACACTCTACGAATATATCAAATTCATGAATTTAAACTAAGTTAATGGTATATATCAACTTACCAAGTTGTACATCACTCCTAGCTTGATCAATTCCTTCAAATTCCACCAGAGTTTCACTTCAACTTGCTGATTTTCTTCTCTCTGATATTCTCTCCAGCTTCCTTAACTTCTTCTCTAAGTAAATGAGAATGATTTGCATGTACAACCTTCCATTTATACATGTAGATAAGGTTGATTCCTGATCATTGATCTTAATGTGTACGCGTATCTCGAGACAGATCTAATGGCTAATATCATGATTTACATTCACTAACTCTCCACTAACTCATCCTTAGTAACACCAATTGCAAATCAATTGGTCTCTTGATGTGTCAACACATATCTCGAGGAACATCGAGTGGTTATTTGCTAACTTAGGTACATTTAATGTAAATCAACTATAGCCTTGTCTAATTTAACTAAATAAGCTATATTAACTTACGTTAGCTTACCACATCATTTTATACCCCGGTCTCACGTCGGCATGCATCTCGAGGCGCGTCCCCACTTACGTCTAGACCTTTATACATAAATAAGAGTGACTTATTATGTCTATACATGCACAATGCACCAAGCATACATTATACCATAAACAATACATTATTTGGTCTTCCTGCCGAGTGTTGGGTTCGTGTACCCATTCTCGAGCCACGTCACTGGTCGGTGACCCTTAATTACGGACCAAATCCACTATTAGAAATTTGGGTCGTTACACAAAGTCTCGCCGAAATAATCGCTGCCGTCTTTGTCTCGCCAGAGCTACATTGTCCACTATTACCTCTCATCGCTTTCTCGACCGCGAGCTCTCCTTCGGGATGAACGAAATAAGGCTTCCTATTTCGTTCGGTCCCTTTTCTATTTTTTATTTTTTTAAGTGAAACTCCCTCATTCATTTCCTTCTCGAATCATGTAGCATTGAGATATGTGGTCCATTACTCAATCTAACTTTTGGATCCAAATGCTCACAATTTGCAGTTATTTCCTTGGGGACTTGAATGACTAACAAATACTCATTTAAAGCACACAAGGTCTTGTTTGGAACATATAGAGCCATTTTTTTTAATAAAGTATGGTCTCTACCACGCAATAGCATGCCAGGCATAATTAAAATTATTTTATTTTTTCTATAAATATCTGAGCAATTCGACTAATCGAGACTCTTGGTCGGGTTTTGGACCACTAATAACTCTTGATTAGCAATTAATTATCAAATTGAAAATATGGGTCGTTACGGAGTCTCACCGTGTAGGTGGAGTCTTATGTTAAGTTCATTGTAAGGGTAAAAGGAAGTATAGCAAGCCTGTTGAGGGATCACTAGTTGTGGTCTTGCACAAATCCGTAACACTTTATCATTAATGGATTTTATGTCTGGGCGTGGTCCCGCATATGTAGGTCGCAGACCAAACTGTGTGAAAAAGTTTCTTTGTGTTGTGGTTTGATTTACTTATTGCTTCACGTTATTTAAGTATGTGTGCTTACACTTATTTTCCTATTACAACAAGCATTCATATCCGCTTGTAACAATATTTGGTTATTTCATCTATAATAAATATATGAAGTTATTAATGAGATGCCAACATAGTTTAATCATGAAATTTTTTAGGGAGTTAAATATTTTCTTAATTCTTGTGCAAATGTCAAATCGTAAGTCGGATATATGTGGAGAGAGTGTATAGTCATTTCCATTGAAATTGGAAGAACAACTCCAACAACGCATCTCTAGTGAAATTATATATTTTGAAAATAATTTGTGAGGTGTGTGTGCGTGTGTGTGTGGAAGAAAGGGGGTTCAATTTTATAATTTTATTATTATTTTTATATATTTTTAGAAATAGTTGCTGAGGTAGTTATGGATTGCACCATCTAGAAGTAGAAATTGAGAGCATCTCGAATGGTACTATAGAATGGGGTAAAAGTAGATCCACCTAGAACGCGAACTACATTCAACCCAAAAAGAGATCTTCAATGAGATCATGTATTATGAATATCTAGTTGATATGGCATGAGATCAAAGTAGCGGGTGTTCACCCCCAATGTCTACTTCTAGACATTATGGTAGACATTCTTTCAACTACCACCTCATCACCTTTAGTTATAGAAACAAAGAAAAACACAAAATAAAGGTTTAATCCACATGAAGACAAAAGTAAAAAAAGCAAAGCAAGTGTCTAATTCCACATTGTCAATTGAAGATCATTTTTTAGTTAGAAAGTTTATCTAGTGCCAGATAGGATAGACATCACCCCCACATCTATAAGGTGGCACCAATCCGTGGTCTAAATCCACATTACTTTTGTAGATGCTCTAAAAATAGACATTTTCTATTTTTTCACATCGTGCCACCTGCACATAATCAATCTATTGCATTGAAGAAGGGTTTTTAATTGTAATGTCCATTATATCCTATGTAGCACACATTCTCCCTCTATCCACATTTGTTTGGAGATGCTATTAGTCATTTCTTATAAAGTGGATATGAATTATTATTTTGTATGAAATTACTATTGTGCTTAATAATATATTACAACAACAACAACAACAACAACATAATAATAATAATAATAATAATAATAATAATAATAATAATAATAATAATAATAATAATAATAATAATAATAATAATAACTTCAATCCCAAATTAATTGGGGTTGGCTACATGGATCAAACTCTTTCATTATGCTCGATTTAGTGCAATTGATGGTGAGTTTTTCAAATCTCTCTTAATTAATGCATCCCAAGTTAACTTCAGTCTACTCCTACCTCGTCAAATTTCTTAAGTTTCTATTGAGTCAAGTTTTCTAGTGGGGCATTTGTAGGTCGTCTTTACAAGCGACTAAATCACCGCAGCCGCCTTTTCTTAATTTTTGTGTAAGTTGGTGTTTTTCCTAATTGTCTTTGAATTTATACATTTCTTATTCTATTTTACGAGTTTTACTACACATCTACCTAAGCATCCTCATTTCCATTATGTTCATTTCATGTAGTTATTTTACCGCAAAACATTCACTTCCATAGAGTATAGATGGCCTAATTGTGATCCTGTAAAATTTTTGTTTTAACTTGGTAGACATATTTCTATCACAGATCACACATGTTGCATGTGTTTGATGCATTTTATGAAGAGTGACAAAAGTCTTAAGCTGGTTGTTAACCTATCACAACTTTCCTCCATTTTCTAAGAATGGAAAAATGGGTTTGAGGCCTCCCTCCCCATTTTTTGAGTCTAAAAAATGATTTTGAGGCCTCCCTTACCTATTTTTCAATACGAAAATGGGTGTCACAGCCCTTCTCTTTTATCTGAACTTGAAACAGTGTAACAACCCTAAAATTTTAACTCGTGCCACGTGGCATTTCATAATTTTGACCTGGACCTGACGTGGCGCACTCAGTCAACCATCAGGAATCTACACCGAGTTATATTATTTCTTGATGATGTGTGTATTACCTAACTAAAATAAAAATATATGATTTAATTATTTTATTTCAATCGATGGTTTATGCGGGTGAGAGTTTTCTCGAGATGCTCGTGCGTGAATGAGATTAGTTTGGTGAGGCTCGAAAACCATAGACAAATATTTTAATAGCTCAATTATGGACTAATGACCAAATAAGGTAGGGACTAAGTTAAGTGATTGGGGTGACATAGGGGTGTGATTGGGATTTGATAAATTAAGAGGACTTGTGAGTCAATTTATGAATGAGAAAATATGAAATTAAATAATGAATTATTAGGTGTCAAAATCTTATAATGTTGGAGAATATAAAGCTTGAATTTTCCAAATAAATGACTAGATATTTGTTCGTCCAAGTCATGGAAGCCAATGAGTGGTGGTAATAAGGCCACTTGGAATAGCGTAGACCACTCATTTGCAGTTTCATCTTCCCTCATTTGTGTGAAGAGCATAAGTGACGGTGAGAGAGGAGGAGAAAGTTTGGGGTTCTTGAGTTTTGGTGGTGATGATGTAGCTCTTGTGAAGTGAGTGCAACACTAAAGAGAAGCTAAGAAAACTTGGTAACTCATCTTCATCTCTAACCTCAGGTAAATCCTTAACTTGATTGTGGCTAATAGAGTGTAGTGGTTTCTTTGTGAGATTTTATAAAGTAAAAAAAGAGTCGTATTATGGGGTTTTATTGTAGACAAATAATGAGGATGTTGGAGGGGCTTAATGACCCCATTAGAATTGAGCCCCATTAATGGACTCTAAACTCCCATTTATGGCAACAACGCTGCATATTAAGGGGCAGCAACTATGCTGCCATATATATATATATATATATACTAGTTTCGGACCCGCTCGCTACTCCAACGAAAATTTAATTAACCTAGTAATTTAATGTTATTAATTAATAAAAAAATATTTTTATGAACTATAATTAGTTATACGACAGTTTTGCTGGCCAATCAGTGGGCGGTGGGTCAAAGCAGCACCCAAGGCGATGTTTCGAGGGTTTTGGACAGTTAGATATCTCATAGTGAAATTTCCTTAAAAAACTTTAAGGAGATTTCTCATCATGTTAACCTAGTAATACACTGTTTTTCTTTTTTTTAATTATAAAGAATTACGACACATGTAAGTGATTATCACGTAAAATCCCTATCATATAGGAGCTTCCAAATTATTCACGCATATATTAAGGAGATTTCTCATCATGTTATCTCTAAATCCAAAAAATATGGCATATACAAACCAAGGTTACTGAACTAATTAATGAGTAATTAAAGGGTAAGAAAGATAATTCAAGTGACGAATGAATCTTTTGCTATTCGTGCTTATAGGTAAATATACTTATGTGTATAATCAAGCATATATTTATATATAAATGAGAATAAATGTGATCTCTATATGTGCAATGATATTTTTTTGAGGTATGAGCTACAAGTTATAAAATTGTTTACTATAACCCCACTAAATATCAATATACAAAAAGAAATAAGCTACCACCTAAATTAAAAAAACGAAATAAATAAATAAAGTATATATATGAGGTGTTTTTTTTTAAAATATTCCGCGACGACAATATGAATAAAGAAGTCCAAGTGCATACAATATTTACAATTTTTTCATAAATTTTTAGGGGAGGGTTAAAGTTAACAAATTTTAATATGATTGAGTATAAATTGAATTATAATTTTCTACACGCCCAATACCGCTCTAATTAACACCAGGGACTTAGAGTGATATTGTTGGGTGTTTGGTATCAGGGATTCATTGGGAGACGTGTCGAAGTCGCAAGAGTGTAATTATGTCATATCGAGGTAAGTAAAACCATCTAGAAAATGCGCAGTAGTTCATTTGAGCTTATATTTTTATTGAGATTGCACTATGTCCCTTTCTTAGAATTCTCACCCTTATATGAGCGTCCGAGGGCCAAGTGAGTCATGAGAGTGTCTCTGATTGGAGTGGTTACTGGCTTGCAACCGGGGCCATGACCTCGAGTCACTTGAGTATTTGGAAGGAATGAGATGTGTTTTATTCGGGGCACCGTTGATATCCCTCATTCGTGACGGTCTAAGTATAGCAAGCGATGCCGCATCTTAGAACCTGAGTCTGTTTGGCGTTGTCACGACTTTATGACCCCGACCCTGTGGCACCCGCACTCGGTGGTCTTGGAGTACTTGGGCACCTCTCTATTGTTTCTTTTGACATTCATTCCTCATTGTACTTTCATTTTTACAGTCTTATTATCATGCATTCCTTATAGCTTTCTTTCTATCCGCATGACTTTTAGACTGTTGTATTTATTTTGAATTACTGTTTAGATCATACTGGCTTTTACTTACTGGGCTCGGCATTCTTATGTTTGACCGAGTGCAGATGTGCAGCCGAGCAAAGGCAAGACGTCAATACTTGGTGATCTACTCTGAGGATATCGGAGCGGCCTTCCTCCTCAACATACTTTTGTAGGTTTTTGACTTTTTTGTATTACTTATATATGTTGTTATCACACCTAGGATACTTATTTGGGTTGAGAGATACACATGATTTGTATATCATTTTTTCTTGGTTATAACACTTGACACCAGATATACATGAATATACATGTTTATTGGGTTCCACATTTAGGATGTCCGACTCTTTTACTTTATTGTGAGTTAAGTTATTTAACGTATTAATTGTATCCGCTAACTTATGAAACTTGAAAAATACAAATAACTCGACTTAAAATTATGAATTTACTTATATGGATGGATCAGAAGACTGACTAGGCCTGCGTTGACCTTTCGAGACTAGCTCGGGGGTCCACGAGGGATTAGGTCAGGCGGGGCCTAGTTTATGAGAAATTGGGGCCGTCACAAACTGGTTATGTAACGGCCCAAATTTTAATTACGTCGTTATTATTGATTATTTTCAGACTTGGACGACAGCTCAGATCCGCGTGGATGCCGCAGATAGGCCAGGGCACGCCTGACTAGGTAAATAGTGATTTTGTGTGATTGCTTGCATATTTGCGATGTTGTATATCAAGTTATTTACCTAGCATCGCATGTGTGTATTTATATCATTGAATCCAGTGAGATAGTGTAACAGGTGTTCGTCTTGAGAAACGTGTCGAGACAGGTACTGAGGAGCGAACTGTGGGTACACTAGGTCGGGGAAACTAAAACACACAAATTAAATATAAAAAAATTGGTCAAGTAACTACTATGGAATAGATATTAGGTGGCTAGTGACGCGGCGATACGCGTATATCGCGATTCGGACGCGAAACCGAGCGTCGAAACGCCCGAAAACACATGCGAGTGTCCCAGCTGTGTCACAGTTTAGAGTTAAGGACACAAAGTCAACAAGCTTACCCTTATCTATACTCCACCACACTCCATCATCACTTTTTCTCTCACTTACTCACTCTGTCACACACACACACACCACGCGCGCGCACACACACAGCCGATCGGGAGACCGAGAGGAAAAGAAGAAAATGAGAGGAGGAGGAGAAGAAGAAGCTGGGAATGAGAGAAGAGAAGGTTGAGACGTCACGGTTGAGGTGAGTCCTCGTTGTTTGTTGTGATTTCGATGGGTTTCGGTGAGGTGGCCGAGAGTGGGGTTCTGCCATGGAGGCCGAACCGGGCCAAGGTGGAGATGGCAGGGGTGTCTCCTCTGCCATCGAGTCCACCGGGGTTGGGGTGGAGAGCAGCCCCAACCCAAACCACAAAGAAAAAAAAATTATTTTTCATTCCCGATCGAACCAGAGGACTGGTTCGATCGGGAGGGAAGATGGTGCACACGCACCCGCGCGTGTGCGCGTGTGCATCCACCCATGGGCCGAGCCTGGACCGGTTCTGGCCCAGGGTCAGGTCCGACCCGGTTGGGTTGACCCGACCCAAACCAAATTAAAAAAAATAGAGAGAGAAAAAAAAAAGAAAAAAAGGGAAGAAAAATTGGAAAAAATTTCAAAAAATTATATTTCAATAAAATAAATAGAAATTTATGAATTTCTATGACGAATAAAATATTTGGATATTCCGGACGTGACTTTCGCAGGGTTTGCCTCGAAAAGCGCGAAATGGGCAATTTGGCCTAAATTTTTTAGAAATTGGTTGTAAATTGTCATATTAAATCTGAATTATTGATAAATGGACATAGGTGGACACAGGTGATCAATTAGCGACCAAGGACCCAGTGGCGTTGGACTCGGGGGTTGATTACGGGGTATAGGAGTGCGTGTTTTGAGGTATGTAAGAATTCATCTGAAAGTCACTGAGGATTTACTTTTCTATCGTTGATTTCCTATTCCTTGTTATTGTACTCTATTCCGTGATACATTTGGGTTGGTGGTCGAGTTACTCCCACCTGATATTCGTAGTATACTTATGGCGCACTAGGCTGTAGCACGTGTGATCAGGCACTCGGTGAATTGCAACCCGAGTTGCATTAAGGGTGCACGTGTCGGGAAAGCACCGCGATGAACCAGGTTAAAGGAAGTGGGGGCACCCACCGAAAGGATCCTGGGGTCCAAAGTACAGTTTAGTCTGACCGGGACGAGTACATACTTTGTTTCTCTCGTGTTATTTATTCATGTGATGATCTTAGCACAGTTGCCTATTTAGTTTCCGCATGATTATTTAACATGTTTATTGGTATCTATTTATTTTCTTATAAATGCTCGGTGTACTTCGTTTGGAATCTTACTAACTGTACTCTCCATCTGGATTTTTGTGATGGTCGAGTGCGGATCCAAGTGCTAGTAGGGGCAAGGGGATTTTGGGCGACTTCATCTGACTGCCAGCGGTCGAGGACCCACTAGTACGTGTGATTTTGATATTTTGCTTTACTTTTGGGTAATGGGAGACTGGATAGACACTGTACTTGTATATATTACTGCTTAGTATTGTCGCCTATAGACAAAGTACTTTCCCCGGGTTTTCCGCAATAGGTGTTGCTCTTACAAATGACGCTCTATATGATGATAAATTTAATTGTTTTACTTGCTTTAAATTTAAGACTTCCGCTGTTTTAATGTTAAAAGTGGTTCAACTGTCTAACTAAACTGACTAATGAAATGAGTTAACACGCATATCGAGTAGTCATGATGTAGCAAATGACGTTAGTGGCGCGTGAGACCCACTGGGTCAAGGATCTGATAGGACAGCGGGGTCGCGACACTCCACTTGGCGACCTCGGGGTTGGGGGCCGCCACATGTGGTATCAGAGCGAGAGTTCTAGGAACCTCGGGAAATTAACTGAAAGAGCATAAGACTTAAAAAAAATTATTAGATGTGGAAACCCGATGTACTTACCTTAGAATTCTAGTTGGGAAGTGATTGTGAGGCGGGTAGACTTAGGGTTTATACACGTGTTATGTTTTATTGTAAATGATATATTAACACGTCTATATACCGAGTCTGGTCCGACGCACGCTTTTCGATACAGCTCACGATGGACGGACAGCCCTCGACACAGCCTGAGATAGGACAGACTAGTGATCCTACTTGGGACACCACTACTACTACCTATCGACTCATAGCACAGATGATCGACTTGCCGCCCACGATGCTCAGTTGACAGAGATCCTCCAGTTACTTAGGGCTCAGGCCGCCACAGCCGCCACAGCATCAGCACTAGCTCCCACAGTTCTGGTCGCACCTACGGTACATACACCCGTCGCCCCGATTACACCACATATGTCTACTGATACACCACTTTCAGAGACACGGGCTGAGGGAGTCTCGCCAGCGATTGTGATGCCATTAGAGACTTCGACTCTTATGCCCCTACCTATAACTACCGAGCAACCGGCAGCTACTACAGTTCCTGCTACTTCTGTATTTGTCTTAACCCCGGAGGCGAAACTTGTTAGAGAGTTTATGAAGTTTCAGCTGGGATACTTCTATGGAGGTGGAGACCCTGAGGCATCAGGGAAGTGGATAGTTTCACATCAGCGTTTCCATAAGCTGATGCAGAACGATGACAGCATACAGGCACCTTTATCCGGAGCGTGTTTGAGAGGTCATGCAACGATTTGGTGGATGACTTATCTAGATGTCCACCCGGAGCCAACGACATGGGCGGAGTTTCGAGAGTTGTTCTACGACGAGTTCATTCCCATGCAGGTTAGGCTGAGGTTGAGGGAGGACTTTCTAGCCTTACGACAGGGAAACCGCTCATTGATGCAGTACATGAAGCGGTATCGATACCTATTACTATTCTCGGTGGATGTTGCGAGCACTGAGATGCTTCGGATTTACTATTTCGTACGTGGTATTGATGAGCGGATTGCTGACGCGATAGTCTCGACAGGTGCTACTACTCTTCAGGAGGTGTACGATTGAGCATTATTTTATGAGACACTGCACTTGGAGAGAGAGGGCAGGCGTACGACAGGTACTGCGGTACAGGCGTGTCAGGGTTCCTTAGTCGGATCAGAGACCGAAGAGACAAAGACATCAGCCTAACAGGAGTCGCCGAGATGATCGACGAGATAGGGACCGTAGTTGAGCACAAAAATAGCCAGTTCCAGTACGAGGATAGGCAGCAGACGCATGGCTTAGCACCTGCACCCACAGAGAAGCAACAACATCAGCCACAATAGTACCGTCAGGATAGGGATCAGGGAGGTCGTGACAGGGGTTAGAGAGACCAGGTCAGGGTCAGAGATTCGGAGACAGGCAGGAGAAACGTCGATGTGATCATTGTGGTCAGAAAGGGCACCTGAAAGCTGACTACAGGACACCACTGACAATACCAGGAGCGCAGCAGGGTCAAGCTAGGGAGAGAGCACATGCAGTCGCGCAGCCAGATCGAGATGCGACCAAACAGCTCGTCGAGGGTACGTTATCTATTATGGGTAGATTGATACATGTTATGATAGGTTCCGGTAGTACATTATCATTTATTGTTGGACGCATGGTAGGATAGTTAGGGTTAGCATCAGAGACGCTAGACACACACCTTGTCCTCAGTACGGCCGCTGGGGATAAGATATACCCTAACCGGATATGTCGAGACTGCACGATAGAGGTAGAGGGGCATCAGTTGCCGATAGACTTACGAGTCCTAGAGTACCTCAAGTTTGACGCACTTTTAGGGATGGACTGGTTAGCGGCATATCATGCACAACAGGATTGCTTCCAGAAGACCGTCACATTTCGAGTTCCAGGGATTCCAGAGTTCACGTTTACCGGAGTCGTTACCGCACTACCCATTACTAGAGGCCGACTAGCTACGACTCAGGAGATGGAGGCATTTGTAGCGATAGTTGAGCCAGAGGTTAGGACTGAAGTCAGGATTGAGGATGTTCCAGTAGTCCGAGACTTCGTCGTCGTATTTCCAAATGATTTACCAGGATTGCCACCGCCACGAGCGATTGAGTTCATCATTGAGCTGACACCAAGGACTCAGCCGATCGCTAACAGACCTTACCGGATGTCACTGTCAGAGCACGAGGAGTTCAGGAGGCAGTTGGATGACTTACCGGAGAAAGGTTTCATTCACCCTAGCATGTCACATTTGGGAGCTCCAGTGTTATTTGTGAAGAAGAAGGATGGTTCAATGAGGATGTGCATAGACTACAGGAAGTTGAATAAGGTGACAGTTAAGAATCGTTACCCACTCCCCAGGATCTACGATCTTTTCGATCGTTTAACTAGCGCCAAATTCTTCTCGAAGATTTATCTGCGTTCAGGCTATCATCAGTTGAGGATTCGAGAAGAGGACATCAAGAAGACCACTTTCAGTACAAGATATGGGTTGTTTGAGTTTACAGTCATGCCTTTTGGCCAGACTAATGCCCCGGTGATCTTCATGGACTTGATGCATAGGGTCTTGAGACCATACTTGTATAGATATGTCATCGTCTTTATTGATGACATCTTGATTTATAGCATGACTCGTGAGGAGCATGCGAGTCATCTCAGAGGGGTTTTGACGACACCGAAAGATCATAGACTGTACGCAAAAGTTAGCAAGTGTGATTTCTGGCTAAGTGCAGTGAGATTTCTTGGACATGTCATTAGCGATCAGAGTATCTATGTGGATTCAGAGAAGATTCGGGCAATTATTGACTGGAGGACGCCTGAATCTGCTTTTGACATTCGGAGCTTTTTGGGACTGGCAGGGTACTACCGCCGATTCGTACAGGACTTTTCCTCGATTGCAGCACCGATGACTAGATTGACCAAGAAGGATGTTAGATTTGATTGGTCAGAGGAGTGTGAGCAAGTTTTCTGGGAGTTGAAGAGGAGATTGAATTTTGCACCAGTGTTGACATTGCCAGAGTCGGGCAAGAGCTTGTCAGTGTATACGGATGCATCGGGCATTGGACTTGGATGCGTTTTGATGCAGGAGGGTAGACCAGTAGCTTACTTGTCCCGACGATTGAGACCCCACGAGGTTAACTATCCAGTGCATGACTTGGAGCTTGTAGCAGTCGTTTTTGCACTGAAGGCCTGGAGGCATTACCTCTACGGAGAGCGGTTCGTACTCAACACTGATCATCAGAGTCTAAGATACATTTTCACTCAGAGAGATCTGAACATGCGTCAGAGGAGATGACTTGAGTTACTAAAGGACTACGACTTCACTATTGAGTATCACCCAGGGAAAGCGAACGTCATAGCTGATGCATTGAGCAGGAGCGGTATTGACAGTCAGACGGTAGTGCGACATATGACACACGAGCATAGCTTACTACAGGCGGCGTCAGTTATGTGCATGACCGATGTTTTTACCACGTCCGAGCCACACATTTGTTGTCAGATGAGAGTTCCGACTGTATCTGTTGAGCGAGTTGCCGAGTGTCAAATGACTGATGGGCTCTATGAGCGGTTCAGTGGTATAGCTCGGGATCCGGAGTGTATGGATTGGGCAGAGTCGACGTATCCGTGTTTGAGACACCGGGGGAGGTTATGGATACCTGCAGTTCCGGAGATACGGGACGAAATTTTGAAGGACGCACACAGGTCTCGCTACACGGTCCATCCTGGTCGGACCAAGATGTATCATGATTTGAGGCAATTGTTCTGGTGGCCAGGGATGAAGGCTGGCGTTGGCGAGTACGTCAGGAGTTGTCATATCTGCCAGTAAGTTAAGGCTGAGCACAAGAGACCAGACGGTTTACTACAGCCACTACCAATCCCACAGTGGAAATGGGAGCACGTCACTATCGATTTTGTCAGTGGGTTACCGCAGACTACGAAGAGACACGATGCGGTTTGGGTTGTGATTGACAGGCTAACGAAATCGGCGCATTTTATTCCTATTTCTATGACATATTCGTTCCCGCAGCTGAGCGTTATCTTCGAGAGGGAGATCGTTAGATTGCATGGGGTGCCAGTCTCTATTGTATCTGATCGAGATCCTAGGTTGATTTCGAAATTTTGGGAGGTGATGCAGGAGCAGTTTGGCACCAGGTTGAAATTTAGTACAACTTACCATCCTCAGACAGACGGACAGTCTGAGAGACATATACCAATTCTGGAGGATATGCTCGGGGCGTATATTTTGCAGTTTGGAGGTTCGTGGGAGGATTATTTACCGCTGTGTGAGTTTGCTTACAATAACAGCTATCGGTCGAGTATCAGGATGCCTCCGTTTGAGGCACTGTATGGTAGGCCCTGCAGATCACCTGCGTGTTGGGCAGTGCCTGAGGATACAGCGGCGATTGGGCCAGAGATAGTTGTTGATCACACATAGAATATTAGGCATATTCGATAGAGACTTTCGGGCAGCACAAGACAGACAGAAAAAATATGCGGATAAGTATCACGAGGGTTCGAGCTATGAAGGGGGCGACATGGTTTATCTGAAGGTTTCCCCATGGAAGGGCCAGCAGAGATTTGGGATTAAAGGGAAATTGGCGCCGAGATACATAAGACCTTTCAGAGTCGCAGCACGAGTTGGCAATGTGGCTTACAGATTGGACTTACCAGCAGAGTTAGCTGGGGTTCATCCTACGTTTCATATCTCGATGTTAAGACTGGCTAGGTCAGGACCGAGGCCGATGGTTGACTTGAGACAGATCGAGGTTCGGCCTAATGTAACATATGAGGAGCGACCGATAGCAATTGTGGATCGCGCGATTCAGACTCTTAGGAACAGGGAGATCCCTAAGGTGTTGGTTCATTGGCAGCATCATGGTACAGAGGGACTCACTTGGGAGCTCGAGTCTACTATGCGGGAGTGTTACCCTCAGCTATTTCATGGTACGAAGCTTCAAGTTATTTAAAATTTCGGGACTAAATTTTTTTCTAGTTGGGAAGAGTTGTAACGGCCCAAATTTTAATTACGCCGTTATTATTGATTATTTTCAGACTTGGACAACAGTTCAGATCCGCGTGGATGCCGCAGATAGGTCAGGGCGCGCCTGACTAGGTAAATAGTGATTTTGTGTGATTGTATATCAAGTTATTTACCTAGCATCGCATGTGTGTATTTATATCATCGAATTGAGCGAGATTGTGTAACGGGTGTTCGCCTCGAGAAACGTGTCGAGACGGGTACTGAGGAGCGAACTGTGGGTACACTAGGTCGGGGAAACTAAAACACACAAATAAAAAAAAATTGGTCAAGTAACTACTATGGAATAGATATTGGGTTGCTAGTGACGCGGCGGTACGCGTATATCGCGATTCGAACTCGAAATCTAGCGTCGAAACTCCCGAAAACACAGGCGAGTGTCCCAGCTGTATCACACTTTGGAGTTAAGGACACAAAGTCAACAAGCTTACCCTTATTTATACTCCACCACACTCCATCATCACTTTTTCTCTCACTTACATCACTCTCTCTCACACACACACTCACACCCCCACGCGCGCGCACGCACAGCCGATCGGGAGACCGAGAGGAGAAGAAGAAAAAGAGAGGAGGAGGAGGAGAAGAAGAAGCTGGGAAGGAGAGAAGAGAAGGTGGAGACGTCACGGTTGAGGTGAGTCCTCGTTGTTTGTTGTGATTTCGGTAGGTTTCGGTGGGGTGGCCGAGAGTGGGATTCGGCCATGGAGGCTGAACCGGGCCAAGGTGGAGATGGCAGGGGTGTCTCCCCTGCCATCGAGTCCACCGGTGTTAGGGTGGAGAGCAACCCCAACCCAAACCACAAAGAAAAAAAAATTATTTTTCATTCCCGATCGAACTAGATGACTGGTTTGATCGGGAGGGAAGGTGGTGCACATGCGCGCGCGCGTGCGCGCGTGTACACCCACCCATGGGCCGAGCCTGGACCGGTTCTGGCCCAGGGTCGGGTCTGACCTGGTTGGGTCGACCCGACCCAAACCAAATTAAAAAAAAAAGTAGAGAGAGAAAAAGAAAAGAAGAAAAAGGGAAGAAAAATTGGGAAAAATTTCGAAAAAATTGGGAAAAATTCCGAAAAATTATATTTCAATAAAATAAATAGAAATTTATGAATTTCTATGACGAATAAAATATTTGGATATTCCGGACGTGACTTTCGCGAGGTTTTTGCCTCGAAAAGCGCGAAATAGGCAATTTGGCATAAAATTTTTAGAAATTGGTCGTAAATTGTCATAATAAATCTGAATTATTGATAAATGGACATAGGTGGACACATGTGATCAATTAGCGACCAAGGACCTAGTGGCCTTGGACTCGGGGATTGATTATAGGGTATAGGAGTGCGTGTTTTGAGGTACGTAAGAATCCATCTGAAAGTCACTGAGGATTTACTTTTCTATCGTTGATTTCCTATTCCTTGTTATTGTACTCTATTCCGTGATACATTTGGGTTGGTGGTCGTTACTCCCACCTGATATTCGTAGTGTACTTATGGCGCACTAGGCTGTAGCACGTGTGATCAGGCACTCGGTGAATTGCAACCCGAGTTGCATTAAGGGTGCACGTGTCGGGCGAGCACCGCGAGGAACCAGGTGAAAGGAAGTGGGGGCACCCACCGAAAGGATCCTTGGGGGTCCGAAGTACAGTTTAGTCCGACCGGGACGAGTACACACTTTGTTTCTCTCGTGTTATTTATTTATGTGATGATCTTAGCACAGTTGCCTGTTTAATTTTCGCATGATTATTTAACATGTTTATTGGTATCTATTTATTTTCTTATAAATGTTTGGTGTACTTCGTTTGGAATCTTACTAACTGTACTCTGCATCTGGCTTTTTGTGATGGTCGAGTGCAGATCCCAGTGCTAGTAGGGGCAATGGGATTTTGGGCGACTTCATCTGACTGCCCGCGGTCGAGGATCCACTAGTACGTGCGATTTTGATATTTTGCTTTACTTTTGGGTAATGAGAGACTAGATAGACATTGTACTTGTATATATTATTGCTTAGTATTGTCGCCTATATACATAGTACTTTCCACGGGTTTTCCACAATAGGTGTTGCTCTTACAAATGATGCTCTATACGATGATAAATTTAATTGTTTTACTTACTTTAAATTTAAGACTTCTGCTGTTTTAATGCTAAAAGTGGTTCAACTGTCTAACTAAACTGACTAACGAAATGAGTTAACACGCATATCGAGTAGTCATGATGTAGCAAAGGACGTTAGTGGCTCGTGGGACCCAGTGGGTCAAGGATCTGACAGGACTGCGTGGCCGCGACACTCCACTTGGCGACCTCGGGATTGGGGGCCGCCACAGGTAATATAGCGCACATAGTGTTCTACATAGACGAAGTTCCGTATAATTCATTATTAATTAAATTAGAATGGAGTCCTTCCCAGATTGTTACGATTTCAAAGGTAATCGTGAAATATATTAGTATTTTCCATTTGTATATTCTCTTTGCTAATATAAAATTGTTTTCTATCAAAAAAAAATAAAAATAAATAAATAAATAAACTGATCTCGTGCATGTGCATTTGGGACACAGTTGTTGGTGTTTTCTGAATCTTGCTTTGAGTTAATAGTCATCAACTCATCTTAAAACTTTTGTTGCTCTTTATGTATAAAATGAATCAAACATACATATAAATGTTGGGGGTGTGCCTGAAATGTTGCATTAGTACTTGAGGAGTTGGGCGGCTGCATTTGTGCTTTGTGATTTCAAGTCCCCTTAATTGGTTTTTAAGCCCGACTGATAAGAGATGGGTGGCGCTTCCACACAAGGGAGAGTCAAACCTTCATCCTGATTTATAAATGACATACCAAACTGTAGAATTACCATTTGGTTTATGATGAATACATAGAAACAAATAAATGGATTGTACCAATTATAATTGAAAGGATAATAATAAAATAACACATTTTGGGCGCACACTTGAGACACGCACTTTATATTTTTAGTCATTTATGATGTTTTGTCAGATATACGCGCTTGAAAGACAAGAAAAAGCTATAAATGACTAAAAAATAAAGTTTGCGCTTAAAATGTGTAATTTTATCATTTTTTATCATGAAATTCAAGGAGAGGTGAGGATAACTATGCGATGAAAGTTTTCTTTGGACTTCTTCGATCAATATGGTTTCCAATCAAATCTCAACATCGCCTTGAATAGCTGCTACTTCATTATTACACAAAATTGAAATGTCCAAGTCCTTTTACTACGTACATGGAAAGCAAACCATTCAAATCCACGTAACTAACAACACAATAGTATTTTTTGATTTTTTGGTTTACAACACAATAGTACTTTATGTAACACAAAACTTCATTATTTCAAACACACTCGCTCGCTGAACCGAACAACATTCCCAACAACAGCACAAAAAACATCTACAAAGCCATCAACAATTTGATCATGTAGGCTTAGAGAAACACCTTCTTAGCATACTCAATCAACTTCTCCGCCTCGGGCATCACATTCTTCACAGCCTCGTGACTGCAAAACCTCTCCGCCCACCCAACAAGCCCCGGCGTCTTGTCCTCATCAAGCAACTTCACTTCTCCCATAATCTCCACCGCTCTCACCCACCCCAAATAGCTCCCAAATGTAATGTCTACATAACCAATCCCTTCTCCCCCATAGAACGCCCCTCCTTTCCCACAATCCTTCAAAGCCTTCTCCAACAACTCCAACCCCACCTTTATTTGCCCCAATGCCTCCGCTTTCGCCTCCTCGCTCTGCGCCTTCAACATCCCCAACATAGCAGAAAAGAACTGTAAACAAGTGAAATCAATCAAATCAAATGACTCATTTGGAAGGGTACTGGGGCACACTGATTTGATCGAACCCGTCAATTCATAATTTAATCCAATTATTACGAATTCAGAAACCACAATCTGATCCAATCCACTTATTTCGCTAATTCGATTTTATTCAATTTATTAAATGCGGGTCATACCAGATCAAGTTGTGTGGATTGACAATTATAAAATAATATTTATAAAACTACATAAGTCAAAACTTAGGCAACCTCAATGACTATTAAAAAAGGTTATGATTAATAAGAAAAATGTTGAATATAATTTTTAATTCAAATATATTAGTTTTAACATTTTCTACATTTATTTGACTAGATAACTTTAAAATATATACCCTAATATGAAAAGAATTAACTTAAGTTGCTAAAATTTATATTTTCAAATCTATATGAATAAATAATAGATGAATGAGATGCTAAACGTAATAACGTTGGGCACCCAATTCAATCCACCTACTAAGAAGCGACATTCGATACACCTCAAATACATATCTCGAGGTGTACCGACAACATATTTTGATAGATGCGCCAAATTGGATATCCAAAGTGGGTATCCAATCATTTTCATAGATGAATTAGTGACATTAAAATGCTAATCTCATCTTAATATTGGTCAAGATTTTTAAGAGTATATGTGCACTTAATCGAACACATTGGAAAAGTTTGATCCATGTAGCCAACCTCAGTTAATTTGGGACTGAGACTATGTTGTTGTTGTTGTTGTTGTTGTTGTTGTTGTATGTGTATATATAATGTAATATATGTAAAGGTTAATTGGAGCGAATTGTGGATTGGATATGCGGGATTAAGGTGCCTAGTCAGCAATCCATGCGGATTTCGAATTTTGCAATCCAATCCAATTTAACAAACTCAAATTATGAACCAATTAGAGCTAAAAGGACTAAATCAAATTGAATCCGCGGATTTCATGAACACTACTACCTTCAAAATCAACTAACTTTCTTTTTGGTAGATTCAACCTTTTCAAAAGATAAAGATTTGTTGAACCACTTTGGACATTGAAATTGGGCACCCATCCACTTGATGCCCATGCGATATACCTCAAGATGTGCCACGAGCACCGAGTGGGTAAGTGCACCACATATAAATGTCAAACATCTCTTGTGATATGGTAAATACATCAGTTGCCAAAAAGATAATATTTGAACAGATCGCGAGTTCAACTCCCTCAATATAAATTGTCTCACAATTATTTTGGTGAATGGAGAAAGCCTAATAATGAAACCTACCACGTTCAAACAATTTGTGAAGTTGATTGACCTTTTCTTACAAATATAAGTTTAGTAATTGAAGTGTTACGTAATTAACTTCACTAACCAATTAACCAATATTTGGTCAAACCAATTAAATTAAGTAATGTTAATCAATATATGTTAGAACAAATTAATCAAAAACAAATTGAGAAATTTGGAAACCATGGTACCTTGTCATCTACATAGGCAGCCCAGAACCGGGCGATGGCGCGGTCGTAGGGGTCGGAGGGGAGAATTGAGGGGCCGGAGGTCCATTGTTCATCGATATATTGAAGTATGACCAGCGACTCGCAAATGGGTCGGTCCCCATGGAGCAGAACAGGGACCTTCTTGTGCACGGGGTTTGATTTCAAGAGGAGGTCGCTCTTGGCTCTCAGATCCTCCTCGAAGTACTCATAGTCGATGGATTTGATGGTGAGAGCAATTCTTGGACGAATCGCAAATGGGCTAGCCCACATTCCTATAACCTTCAATTCACCCATTAATTGTATTGTGGTGCAACAATTGTTTACTTAATTTGCTTGATTTGTGAATTGTGTGCACTGCAGAGAGAGATAGAGAGGTAGTTATATAGCGTTAAATGACTTGATGGGCAAGGCGGACTTGACTTCTCTCTTCCATTGAATAACAATCTAAATGACTTTTGGCTTAGATTGACCGAGGTATCTAATCATCAAAGATCGATGTTAAGGCGATGCGTGTCAAGGGGTGTAATGACAGTGTTTGTACGTGATCCGAGGATCATCCAGCGGATTTAGCACCGTTGAAGAACGGGGTCCCATAGCTATGCAATGACGTAAAACAAATGGGGACCTATTTTTCAAGGGAAAGATCCAGAACATGGAACATTAGTCATATCTTATACTTTTGTATGAAAATTACTTACTATTGTGCCTTGTCATCTACGTGATTATTGAAATTAGAATTGGATCCCTCCAAGACTTTTACGATTTCAATTACTGAAATATATTAGTATTTTTTTTTGGTCGAAGTTAACTTTTTGAAAAAGTGTGGATCGAAATATATATAGTCTCACTTCAGTTAAATGTGACTTCATAAGAAAATACTTAAGCGTGAATCTCTTGGTAAATAATAAGTGCTACCGAGACATTTTTGTAGTAAAAACCCCACACTTAAGGGTTAAAGTTGATTAAGGTAGAGAAAATATATGTGCTAACTAGTGAGATTCACGTACCCTCGAATAAGGGCGTGAGTAGGCCTAACAAGTGGTGTTAGAGTCAACAGTTCGACTGAAACTAATGTATCTCTCCTGAATCACGTCTAGAAATTAAAAGGTCTTTCGGAGTAAAACTCTTCAACTGCGAACTGAAAGTGGTTATAAATAGGGACAATATCGCTAATTACCAATGAAATTTATAGTCAATATATATTATTAATAGAGAGATCCACGGTCCCATGAATACAAACGCGAGCAAGCCCGACATAACTATCCGACTAACCTAAATCGCGCCCCATTATCGAGGGAGGAGCTCTCAATGAGCTCTCAATGCTCTCAATGTCGTTGGCCTCTAATTGAAGATCGCTAGTGAAAGGACAACAACTCACTTTCTCCGTTGCACCAATCAGCTATTAGTAAAGATATTGATCATTGATATACTTACAAATTAAGGCATCAATTTGTCCATGGAAATTTTTATAAAAGCAAAGAAAGCGTCATGATCTAACTTACAAATTAACAAGCAAATTTATGAAAAAGAAAAAGAAAGCTAGATCATATTAGGTAACAAGGTTTGATAGGCCAACGATTTGTTGGTCTAAGCTATATCATATTATTAATAATTATAAAAAATTAGTGATACTTCCCCTTAATTATTAATGATGCGACGTGACTTAGGATTAGTTGGGCCCCTTCTCAATTTCACAATTAGGCTTGCTGGTAGGCTTGGAGAGCAACTCCTTAGCAAAGTCAATCAACATGTGAATCTCAGGCATCACATCCTTGACAGCCTCATGAGCACAAAACCTCTCGACCCACCCAACAAGCTCAGGCATTTTCTCCTTGTTGAGCAGCTTCACTTTGGTAATTATCGTCTCAGCCATTCTCACCCACCCCAAATAGCTCCCAACAACGATGTCAAGATACCCAATTCCCACTCCACCAAAAAACTTCTCTCCTTTGCTGAAATCCTTGAAAAGCTCCTCTATTCGCTTTAACGCCACTTTTGTTTTCTCTAAAGCCTCGTCCTTGGCCTCTGCTCTCCGGGCTTTGACTATTTTATCTATCGAAGAAAGCCACTTCAGAACAAGTACGTACGTCAGTATATATGTGCAACGTATAAAAAAACACTACAATTTCAGTATTATAAGAAATTCGAACAAGACCCTTGGCTCTAAGTCTTGACCTTGTCCCAAGTGATACCTCATCTATTTCGTTAGATATTGCTTTGGCATTTAAAAAAAAAATCAATGTAATATATATTTATATATATGAGTGCTTCTACAATTGAGCTCAAATATATACTCATGTCATGAGAACTACATATCTCACTATTGGATTACTATGAATTTTTAATCTAATGGTGATTAGCACCTAGCTAGATTGAGCACCTTGCTGATGTGGCATGGGGGATCCACAGTTGTTGCTCCTTTTTTCACTCGATCAGTCCATCAGCCAATCTACCAGCCAACCAAAAAGGCAAGTGTCGAAATAACACCTCGAATTCACACCTCGGGATGCAAGTTTACATATCATGTAGTTCAATACACGGTGGTTAGGGATAGACGTGGAGCTATTCACGGGGCTGCCCTAGACTGTAGCTTAGGGCAGCCAGCGGCGGAACCAAAAAACTTAATTGGGGGAGAGGCGAACTTCACCTAAATCTATTCGTAAGTTTGGATACTCGCCTGACGCGTGCACCCGACATCGTAAATCTCACTTGAGTTGTAAAAAAGACAATATAGACCCGATCATACCCAAGAACACTTAATGCGATAATTTAATGCATAGGTTGCCTAAGTTAATTTGTATTTACTAGCTCAGACCGCCCTCATAAAATTACAAAGTATTTTGGTATTTTTACATAAAAAGGAGTAGTTGACTTAAAAATGAATTATTGAAAGCAATGTTTGAATTAAGCCTCTCTAGCTAGACCCATTTAAGCTCGACTTGTATCAGGCTTAGGTGGACTACATAAAATAAAATTTGCATAAAATAAAAATAAATTATATTAAAAATTCTAAATATGATAATAAACTAATAATTATAAGATTTGTAATATAAATTAAGTGGCCCTAAATTAATAAGATACTGCAAAGTCTTACGAAAATAAAGTTGAATTATACGTTTTTTGTAAAACAAGAATAAAAAATATATTAAATTGACTTTTTAATGATTTCTCATTCTCCCAAGTTTTATCTTGATTATTTAAGGCTTAAGACAATAAAAATGAGACACGTCGCGTTTCGTAATTACATATAATTTTTATCCTTAAATAATAGTCTTTTTGTCATAACATTCTAACCACAACTCAAAAATTGATTTCATAATCAATATTTCTCAATAATAAAGAAATTAACTTACTTTTTTGTTTGAACAATTTTTATATTATTTTAAATGATAAATTATCCACCCAATACACAGTATACACTCCAACTCGTTCGTATGAGCAACTATATTATTTAGACAACATTTATAGTCTATAGGAAGTGTATCGAGCATAAAGAGGGCGGAAGAGGAGTCGAGGGGCAAGAGAAGTGGTAGGAGGCAGGTTATTACAAGAGGGTCCCGGAGCCGAGGGGGGCGACCGCCTACCCTGCCCCCTTCTAGTTCCGCCATTGTGGGCAACCTCTCAAAAAAAACAAATTTTTTTTACTAGTAATAAGCCCAAAAAAGACTTTAGCCCAATTTTAACCCTTATCCCAGCCCACCAGTTGGTTATGACCAACCCGAAAAATTATAAATAGGCCCAACTCCCAAATAAAATTAAGTGTAAAATGCGAACAAAAAAACGCAAGCAAAGCTCATGCTGTGAAAAGAAAAAATATAAATAGTTAATAGAAAAGGGGCTTGCTATACATATGTGATACATCTAAAATACCTTTTACACCATTTTCTTTTTCAAAATTTAATCAAATTGCCCTCGTCTCTCACACACCACATACAATCTCACTCACATCTAGGGTTGCAAGTGGGGCGCGGAGAATCCCCGTTCCCCGCGGTGCCCTGCCCTGATGGGGCAAGGAATCCCCGCTTTTTGCTCCTCGCGGGGCGGGGCACGGGGCAAGGCGGGGACAGTAATTGTTCTCACCCCGAGGGGATTCCCCGCCCCACATCCCTTGCATAGAATTCTCCATTTTTTATGTTATTATAAAAAAAAAATCATATAACTTTTTTGCTTTAAACGTATGTAATATATGAAGTGAAACTCAAGATCTTCAACAGTAAAATTTATTTTTACCATTAGATTAATTCTATAATATATATGTTATATCATAAAGATATATATAAATTATATTTAGAACATCATTGAAATATATATACCATACTAGATTTGGAAATCTTATATATTTAATTAAGTATGATAACTTGTAACTCAATCAACAAATTAAACAAATCTATATTAATCCTTCAATTTGAGAAAAATAGTTTTTTAAGAAAATTGAGAAAGCAGTTTTTAAATGTCAAAATGATCAATGAATGAAGATCAAAAGAGATATTTTTACAAAATTGATGGGGGCACCGCGGGGATTCTCTGCCCCGCGAGGATCCCGCGGGGTGGGACGTGGGGCGGCAAAGTTCGCCTCGCGGAAAATTTGCGGGAATAAATTCCTACCTTGCAGCCTTCGGGGACGGAAACGGTAGTTACGATCACCGCCCCGCCCTGCCCCACTTGCAACCCTACTCACATCACATACAATCTCCCTTACTCCACTCCCACCACCAGCTAACATTGTCGTCGTCCTCTACTGCCGCTACCTCTGTCCACTGTTCTCCTCCTCTTTTTTCTCTCGCTCTCTCTATAAATATGCATAACTGTTATGAGAAGTGATATTGTACCTCAACACGAACACGCCGATCAAGACACACACACTTGTCGTCTGCCCTTCGACACATCTTGAAATGCTTGCATGAATCAAGGGCTACTGGACGAGTGCATGTCCGACTTGCATGTTATAATTGGTGCACCAAAAGCATTTTTCAATTGTTAAACCCCAAAAAGATACACTATATAGTTTAACCGAGGTCTTAAAAAAAACTTGGCTCCGCTCCTAACTAGGGGCATTGCGTATTTTCTTACTCAAACATTAAAATTTCTTCTCCAAGAATTGACCTCATCTCTTGCACCCAACAAC
Organism: Stephania cephalantha; assembly: GCA_039657325.1. NCBI lineage: Eukaryota > Viridiplantae > Streptophyta > Magnoliopsida > Ranunculales > Menispermaceae > Stephania > Stephania cephalantha. The sequence goes on from CM077573.1 coordinate 49,099,406, forward strand.
AAGTCCATCAGTCGAAGTAACCAATACAATATGCAATCAATCACATATGTGGATATCGAATCTTGGTAATCAAAAGTAGGTTAGAAAATCTTTTTTTTTAAATGGAAACTCTTTGGAATAATATGTCACCTGTGTTAGGAACATTATAAATTAGTCAATAGCCTTAAAGTCTTTCTATTTAAACTCGAGACATCTAACTAAGGAAGGAGGAGCCCGTGTTGGGAGGAGGGATTCGTGTCATCCCATTCCCACCGCATTATTCTAAGACGACGTGATAAACATAATTTTTTGTAGCAACAACAACATACCCACAATCCCAAAAAAAAACATACTTGATTTTTTTGTAACATATTTATATTAATTAAATTACCACTTCTTGTACTAATTAACTTGTTGTAACTTAATTAGAAGTAGAATTGTTAACACTTCCTAGAACACATGATAAAATATTTATATAAAAAAAAATGAAGCTTTTTGTAGGACATATATTGAACTTTATTTTTTGAAAAGAGCTGGAATGACAATAGTATGTCACAATGCAAGATATATTTGCTTACAAGAGCCATTCAAATACGTCTTTAGATGCGAACATATACAAATCTCGATGCATAACATGCAGGTCGAGGTCGTGTGGAAGGCTCTTGTGAGCTAATGTATTTTGTGGTGTGACATAGTTGTTGTCATTCTAGTATTTTCCCTTATTTTCTTGATAAGAAAGAAACAACAACTTTATTGAACATTGAGAGTATATATGGTTAGCAATAATATACACCTTGTCATCTATGCAAGTGGCCCAAAAACGAACGAGGGCGCGTTCATAGGGGTCGGAGGGAAGGATAGAGGGAGATGACGTCCAAGTCTCATCAATGTATTGAAGAATGAAGAGTGACTCGCAAACCGGGCAGCCGTGGTGGAGGAGAACGGGACCTTCTTGTGCACAGGATTAGATTTCAAGAGGAGATCGCTCTTGGCCCTGAAGTTCTCATCCAAGTAGTCGTATGGGATGGATTTGAGATTGAAGGCAATGCGGGGGCGCATCACAAATGGGCTTGGCCACCCTCCTAGTAGCTTCACTTCATCACTTCCTGCCATTGCTTCTTGTTAATAATTTGTTTGCTTAATTTGAATTGGTTGCTGTGTGTTGGCAGTGGAAACACGGGAGGTTGAGTTTTATAAATGTACTTTAGTCACGGGCAAGTGTGCATTTATGACTATTTTTGGGTTTTTTTTAGAAAGGCTGGAAGGACCACCGGGTAGTGCTAAGCGTATATCACTATCGCATATCAAAAATGCACATTTGCATTCTGACAGCGTGTGATGTACCTCGAGATGTGCACGTTCATTGCATCTCGATGTACATCACACGGTTGTCACATCGCGATATGCGTTCTGATGTGCACATCGCGATGTATGTACGCCTAGAACTTTCCGACAACACCATGTCACATCACAAGACACATTAACTCACAAAAGACATTCATGTGCGCCTCAAGATACGGGCATATACAAATTTCGATGCATAACACGCGGGTCGAAGTTGTATAGAAGGTTGTTGTGAGCCAATGTGACTTATGGTGTTACATTGTTGTTGTTATTCTAGTATTTTCCTTTTTTTTGAAAAATTCTAGAATGACAACAATATGTCACACCGCATGACACATTGGCTCACATGAGCCAGCTATGCATGCCTCGAGATGCAGGCATACACATATCGCAATGCATAACACGTGAGTCGAAGTCGTATGGACGACTCCTATAAGCTAATGTATCATGCGGCGTGACATTGCTGTTGTCTTTCTAGTATTTTCTTCTTTTTTTCGACCTAATGATCAAAAAATATCTTAACTTTTACAAGTTGTAATAATTATATCTTAATTAACCTTTAAGATTAATCAATTATATCATAATCTTTTCTATTTAATTTCAATTTTATTCTCAACTAATTTGACTTCATTTTTCTTTCATAATATGCCCCCACATCAATTCACTTCAACTTTTTTGAAACACATTTTAAGGATTTATTCATGTATTAGGGGTTGATTGATATTGATTGATAAAAAATTGAGTTTTTTTCTTTCGAAATTAAGATATTAATTCTCAGTGTCCTGAATTTTATTATTCATGGATTTTGGATTAATAATCGATTTGGGAAACTTCTGTTGCATATGAGAAAGACGTATGCTCATAGTTTTCACTTATGCATGCAAGTGGTAGCTCAATGGTTAGATATGCGCTCGTGGTCATTTATGCATGAGGTTGAGATTCGAATCTTCTAGTCCGCAACTTAAAAAACTCTTTGGCCTTTTTCGGTATGAGGATGAGATATCTCTAATGAAACAACTTACATGGATTTGGTTGTCTAACTTGCCTGCAAATTATCTCCCAACTTACACTCTATAAGGTAAGAGATATCTTTCCACCACCTCTAGAGGGTTATCTCCTAAGAGTCACAGACACAATTACCCCTCTTTAATGACCCTTTTTATTCTATATCTCTCTTTTGTTTGAAGGTTATCAGTGTCGATTCATATTTCTTATTGTTTAAAAACTTGAAACTTCTCTCAAATTAAAAATTGAATAAAATATTAAATCTAAAGAGTTACGATAACTCCGAACTAACATTGTAAGTCAGAAAAAACAAACCAAACGAGGACTTTCCATAACAATAACATCAACCCGTCACACAAAACACACACGAATGAATCCAATTTATTAGTGCTCTGCTGTTCTCTGCAGGTTATTATCACTGCTTCCAATCCACAAAAAATCGAAATGCAGATTGATCAAGTGGTGGACGGTGGGGGCTTGGTGAATACCTCGTGAGAGAACTCAATCAACTTCTCTACCGAGGGGTTCACGTCCTTAACAGCCTCATGAGCCCAGAACCTCTCTGCCCACCCAGCGAGCCCAGGCGTCTTCTCGTCGTTGATTAGCGTGAATCCGTGCATTGTCTCTAGAGTTCTAATCCACCCCACATTGCTCCCAAACGCAATGTCAAGGTACCCAATTTGGTCTCCATTGAAAAATTCATTTCCTTTGCTACAATCCCTGAATGCCTTCTCCATTAGCTCCATCGCCGTCTTTGCTTGCTCTAAGGCCTCTTCATCTCTTCCCCATGATTTTGCAATCTTAGATAGGCTTGGGAAGATCTTCACAAGAAACAAGCAAATTAATTCAAGAATGTTAAGTATATGCTGATGAGATTTAAGATTAAGAAAATCCTAATTGAACCTGAAACCATAATTAAAGATAGTGTGGACCTCTTCATTAATTAGAAGGGCTTGAGCCGGACTTAAGCGGGCTCGGGGAGCATCGCCTAAGCCCATCCCATATTCTTTGTTCGGGCTTACATGTTTGCCCAAGCCCAACCTAAACCTAGAAACTCATCCCCAAGCCTAAAAGCCCACTTAATATGTTTGATTATTGAGTCGCGTTATAAGCACCCAGTGTTTCCATAGGGCACCCCATTTTTTTGAATTAATTTACGTTTTCTCTTAAACAATGGAGTGTCCTTATGCAAGATTGGGGTGCTTATAGCGCGACATTATGTTTTAGACATAGGTTGTTGCGTCAGCTTATCATCAATCGATATTATGTTTCAGATCTCGATGGGAAATGACCAATTTATGGTCTCAGACACACAGACCAAAACATAGATTGTTATGTCAATTGGTGTGTCAAGAGCCTAACCGAAAATAAGTAGGGCTTTGCCGAGCCGAGAACAAAATATTGATGTCCAAGCCCAGATTTCTATTCATGGACTTGGTGGGGCGGGACCAAGCCCATGAACACGTCTTGTGGTTGGTTTATGGTCGTTTTGTAGGAGATAGAGAGTTAGCAGTGGAGAAAAAATTCGGACATCAACTAACCCGATCGATAAATATAATTTGTCGTTGATGTTGGTCTAGTAAAGAGCCTGATGCTTCCTAAACAAACTAAGGTTCTATCATACACTATGTATATACGATAATACGAACTGACAATTAATACTAGGTTTCTTTTTATGATATCGCCGACACTATAGAGCGATGATGAACTCGACTAATCCTTAGGGGTTAAAAGCGCGTCCCTACCACTAACTCAAAGATTGAAGAAAAAATAGTGCGGTTGCTGCGAGTCGAACCCATGACTTCTACCTGAGTCAAAGTACTATAAGCCCCTCTTCGAAACCACTACATCACAACCTTGAGGGCATATATAGTAATGCTAGGATCTTAGAACTCAAAGTACTAATCAAGATATTAATAACCAAAAAATGCACCTTGAACTAGGAGAAAACACAAAAATTAAAGCACACCTTGTCGTCTACGTAGTAGGCCCAAAAGCGTGCAATGGCGCGATCGTAGGGGTCAGAGGGGAGAATGGAGGGAGGGAGGTCCAAGTCTCATCGATGTATTCGACGATTATGAGTGACTCGCAAATGGATCGGTTGCGGTGGAGAAGAACCGGGACCTTCTTGTAGACGGGGTTGGACTTGAGGAGGACATCGCTTTTATTTCCAATTATCTCTTCAAAGTTGTGATGCGCAACAGATTTGAGGTTGAGGGCAATTCTCGGGCGCATCACAAAGGGGCTCGGCCACAGTCCTATTATTTTCACCTCATCACTTGCTGCCATTGCTTTGACAATGAATGAATTTGTGTTGAGGAAATATTAGAAGGGCATATATAGATCGAGAGGTTGAATATATATAAGCAGTACTAGTAACTGATCAGTGATCAGTGCGGTGTCAAAGCGTTTAATGATAGGTGTATGGACCTTGGCTTCGCCTAGACCGGTTGTTGTTTTGGGTAGTTCATTTGAGTAGCTAGCATAGCATGCCTCAACTGACGAATATATATATATATATAAGGACCACCTATAGAAGCCAAAACGAATTTCGGTTACCTTTTAGTGACATGGATGCATATAAATTTTGCTGGGGTAAATTATTGAAATTCAAATTTGAACTGCCTAATCAAAGCTTCCTTTCTCAAATTTAAAGTAACTGTACATACTTTGTCAGCTTTATTGATACAACAACAACACGTCCACAAAGGGGGTTTTACAAAAACAAAGGTTTGGAATAATTTTTTATTCAAAAAATAAAGTTGGCTACTTTTAATTTACAAAACTAAGGTATGCCTCCTTTTGAAAAAGAGTCGTTGGTGATGATGTGGCTCCATGTGGCAATGTGTTGATGAGGTGGAGTGAATGACTCATTTTCTATACAAAATGAATGACACCTTTTGAAAATGAGCCATCTATACAAAATACACAACCTCTATTTTACTCCTTAAAAGGAGTACTTTGTTCAACTCGAAGCGGTGAACCTATGCAAACGTCATGTACGTATCGAGATGGACAAGCCGCATCACGTACGTATCTCGAGATGGACAACCCGCATCACACACGTATCTCGAGGTAGACAACTGATGTAAAGGACACACACGTATATGGATGTAGACAACTCATGCAAACGCCACACATGTATCTCGCGGCAGAGAAGTCATGCAAACGACGTGCGTATGTCGAGGTGGTCGACCCATGCAACCTCGTGCAATTCATGCAAACGTTACGCACATATCTCGACGGGCCAACTCATGCAAACGACAAATACGTATCTGGCCATGGACAACCCTTGCCAACAACATGCACGTATGTCGAGGTTGACAATCCATGTAAACATTACGCACGTATCTCGAGGGACAACCCATGCAAATGACAGACACGTATCGGCGGTGGGCAACTCATGCAAACAACACGAACGTAACTCAAGGTTGACAATCCATGCAAACGTTACGCACGTATCTCGAGGGGTTAACACATGCATATCTACTTACCCTACCCCAAGTCACTCAAGTTTATGACAACAAAAAATTTGACCCCCCACTCTCTCTGGTCACCCAACTCTCTCTTGCTTTCTCGGTCTGCCGCGCCCCACCATCTCCTCTCTCTCTGCGCACCCCACCTCTCTCTCTCTCGTCGCACCCCAACCTCTCCCTCTCTCTCGTCGCACCCCAACCTCTCCCTCTCTCTCGCTGCACCCTGAACCTCTCCCTCTCTCTGCCGCACCCCCATCACCCTCTCTCTCGCCGCACCCCAACCTCTCCTCTCTCTCTGTCGCACCCCACCCTCTCCTCTTGGTCTGCGTCCGCCGCACCCCGCCCTATCCCTCTCTCTGCGCACTCCCGCCCTATCCTCTCTCTGCGCACCCCACTCTCTCGGTCCCTCTCCCTCTCTTCTCTCGCCGCACCCACTCTCTCTGCTCTCTCCTCTCTCTCGCTCTCGCTTTCTCTCGACGTCGCTCAACACCCGTCCATTACCATCAACCATAAATAACCCCCCGGCCCCTACAACCTACCCTCTAGTCTGCACACCTCGAGAACGCAGGGAATATATTCCATGCGTTCTCGAGTAAGAGGACGGTCACGGGTGGTTTACCACGTGGCGCCCACGTGGACACCAAGTGGACGCCACATGGGTTTGCCTTACACTAATGGCGCATTCGGAGAATGAGCCATTAGTGTAAGGGACCGATCCACGTCGCGTCCACGTCGACCCCACGTGGACGCCACGTGGATCTGCCTTACACTAATGACGCATTCGGAGAGTTTTGGATACTTTGTTGAACAATGAATTTGAAGAGTTGAGGCGCGACAAGTGAAAGCCGACGACATCCAAGTGTTAAATGAGGAATTGTTTTTGTGCATGTTATCATCTACAACAATGTTGCAAGTGGATGTACATTTGTTATTTTCTTAGTTAAAAATGGAAATAAATAATTTTGGACATTCATCCATTAATTTTTTTTTTTTAACTATTTTCAAAATAAATAAATTTAAAAATTACTTTTTACTTGAATCTCGATCAGAAGAACAATAACAGATTTGTGACAAATACGTCCATACTAATTGGATCCCAGTCAGCAAAACAACAACAAATTTGTGGCAAATATGTATGTGCTGATTGGACGTCGATCAATGACGACGTCGGTTTGTCCTTTGTTGATGATAGATTTTTGTTGCAATTTTATTGCTAAACAGCAATAGAATGGTAAATATGTCGCTGATTGTGCTTAGTGACAAAGAGATCAACGACAAGCTATTTATGTCACAGATCTGTTGCAGACCCTATTAGCAACAAAATCGTACCAATATAGCGACAAATTGGTCTGTCGTTGAATTGGTGTTTTCTTGTAGCGGGAGCTTCAAATGTTGGTATTTTCATTTTATGAACTCGAACTCAAGTCACTAGTTAAAAGACAACAACTTGCTTCGAATTGCAACCGTTGGTCCTTTGCACTTTTTATCGAGATTGTATACACGCATCTCGAGTTGTTATAAAGGACTACAAGAACTAGAAAAATACTAGGATAACCCATTTTGAGACACTCAGAATGAACACTCGATTATTGGTTTCCATTCATTTACGTATCGATGTTTGCGCGATACAAATCGATGTGTATTGATTGGACACCAACAATCAGAGTGTCCTATAAAGGTCACCGTAGCATCTTCCCAAGAACTAGTGGCCTGTTTGGTTCGTGGGATTAGCCCGGATTAGCTACACCTGGACTAGTTAATCCATTGTTTGCTTGGAGGATTAACTAGGCCGGCGAACTAGTTAAGATGCATGGTAGTAGATTAAATAATACCACCATTTTTGGTGGGATTAGCTAATCCTTAGTGGGTGGTGGAGGAGATTACCACTTTACCCTCCCATTAACACAAACACCAAACAACAATTCTCACGAATCAATCGACCTCCCTCCTGTTCTGCTCATCTTCTTCGCGAGACGGACCACCGCGACCGCGACCTATTGCTCTTCTTCTTCGTTCCCCCTCCCTGTTTTGCATCGACGGCCGAAGAGGAAGCGAGGAGGAAGGAAAGCGGCGACCGCAAGCGCGCCGGTTTGTGCGAGAAGGAGAGGAGAAACCCTAAGCGAAATCGAACAGCTTGACAACAAGCACCGCAAGGAGAGCAAAGAAGAAGACCGATCTTCGAGCGATCTTCGGGAGGAGCAAAGCAGAAAGACCGATCTTCGGGAGGAGCGACGAGCGCGATTTTCGGGGCAAAGAGATGAGAAATGTGTGAAATGGGGGATTTTGGTGTTTTTTATCTAAAGGATACTTTGGTAAATGTACATGTACAACCTCATTTAATCCCAACCTTAAAACTCCCAACCAAACAAGATACACAAATGTGACTAAACTATCTAAACCCATGTGTTAGTCCCATCACTAATTAATCCCATGTGTTTGGATTCACTAAAATGTGAACCAAACAGGCCATACGTGTTATAAGTCCACCTCATCGGTGCCACACAGGTGTACGATGTGACCCACTTGTAACTTTGTTTTATTGTAGCATTGCCTTTAGGGGAAAAGTGGCCAAAGACATATGAGAGGACCAAGTAATACTATGCAATTTGCTTATGAGGCAATTACGCTCGTGGGCGTGAGATGAATGCGAGAGCCTCGTGGGCGGACCATGTGAAGCACGGATGTAGCAGTGATGATGGATCTTGACCTATGGGTCGGGTATAGGACGGATACGCTTCACCCACTACTGGCCGGTGTACCATGTACGGACGGTATAATACTAAGCTAAAGTTGGGAGAGTAACCCATTTTGGACACCCACTTTAAGCATCTAGTAAGCTCAAATGGATGTTTACTTGTGCGATACACCTCGAGGTGTGCGCGTAACACTTCGAGATGTGCGCTCACACTTCTCGAGGTGTATCACATGAAGGAACACCCACATAAGTTCACTGCGTGCTCAAAGTGAGTGTCCAAAGTGAGTTACCAAAATATTTTCTATAAAAGTAGGGGGTTACTGAAAGGACAATGATGTTTTGACATACTTTGGGATACATAATGGTCTAAATTTTATTGAGATATGTGTTGCACGTATCTCAATAAAATTTACACCATTGTGTATCCAATATATGTACCAAATGTATGTCAAAATATCATTTTCCTTACTGAAATGCTAATATATCTCAAGTCCAGACAATTGCACCAAGAACAACAAACAATTTTTTTTTTTTTTTTTTTTTTCAAATTTGTTGCAATGAAGTGCATAACCCCCTTGAATGGTACAACAATTTATTACAACGAGAATAATAGAAAATATATGTTACGAAGCTTGGAACGACAACTTCACCAAGGAGGAAAACAATACGACAAGCAGTTGTTAAAGTCCCTCATTTTTGCATTGGAATGTGCATGCATAGCTCCTACGTGCTGTTGTTGGGTATAGAAAGGTTATTATTTTTTTATGAATCTTAAAGGTAAATCAATTTGTTACCTCAACACTTCCTTATTGTTAATAAATCTTAAGGGTAAATCAGTCTGTTACGTTAATTGACTAAGTATTATATCATCATATATCTTTTAGAACCAAATTTAACACTGCAAAGTTAGGGATCCAGATGGGCGGGGAATCCCCATTTTCGTGGGGATCTGCCTCGATGGGGCAGGGATTCCCCGCCAAATAGCGCGACGGGGTCGGAGACTAAGACAATTTCATCTCCACCATCGGAGGCGGGGCGGGGACGATATTACCCCTTCTCATAGGGATTCTCCACGTCCACTCCACCCAAGTAGGGATTCCCTACGAAGATCAGAATATTCTCTGTGGAAATTGAATTAAAATAATTAAATCTTATATTTCCTTTTTTGTATGGTCAATGTTTCACATAAAATTTGAAAACCAACCTACAATTGCGAAGAAAAAAAAACTTTTAATAATTTTGATTTCGAATCTATAATGTATTTGGTCTCTTTTTTTAGATATTATGTGAAAAGTGATGAGGATGGAGAATCTCTATGAGGTGAGGATCCCCGTTGGGTGGGTGGAGAATGAAGATTAAAATTTCCTCAGTGAAAATTTCAAACGGAGAATTCATGCCCCTCCATAAGTAGGGATGGAGATGAAAATTGCATTTCTCGCCCCCTAAACCAGCCCCACGTGCATCCCTATGGAATGGGTTTGACGTCTTTCACCATATGTACCTTTAATTATTTGAGCATAAAAGTTTCTTCCAACACCTCGCCATATAACCTGCGCCAGCGTGTAATAACTACGCACATGCGTGCGTCAACTTAATGTGTGCGTCAAAAAGTGCGTCACCCAAGTATTTCTCATAAAATAAAATTGTTTGAGTACATTAAAAAAAAAAAGAAGAAATTATGTAGAAAGTACCCAGTGGCTTAATCTCAAACCCTCAAACTTTTTTCTTTCTTTTGTAAGTCCACGTCTCGAACCCCTTTAGGACTCTCAACTTAATTAAACAACACAAGCGAATTCCTCAATCAACCCATCGATCACCAATAACGTACAATGATAAAATAATATTAAAATGACAACACTAAATCACAACACATTACACAACAGCTAATGTTGCATGTGGGCTCCATATCAAAATGGGGGCGTGGGTGTATCTTTTTATAAGATTTTGATGTGGGGTTGTGCGATATGTTGTGACTTAGTGTTCTCATTCTAACATTTCCCATGACTATCTAATCCACACTAGTGCTCTGCTGCTCTCTGTTTAATTATCATCAATGGGCTTGGGGAATACCTCGTGAGCAAACTCAATCAACCTCCCTACTTTGGGGTCAACATCCTTCACAGCCTCATGAGCCAAGAACCTCTCCGCCCACCCGGCGAGCCCCGGCGTCTTCTCCTCGTCCATTGCCTTGAATCCGTGCATGGTCTCGAGGGCTCTTAGCCACCCCAAATGGCACCCAAGCGCAATGTCAAGGTACCCAATTTGGTCACCATTGAAGAAGTCATTTCCTTTGCTACAATCCTTGAAGGCCTTCTCCAGCATTTCTATAGCGGTCTTTATTTGCTCTATGGCCTCTACATCTCGGCCCCATGATGTTGCAATCCGACCTAGGTTTGGGAAGATCTTCACCACAACAAACAAGCAAATTCAACAACGAATGTTAAGTATGGCTTCATCATGAAATTTTAAATTTTGGGCTAATCTTAATTTCCTTATTAACGGAAATAAAGTTTACATCATGCAAAAATTACATATTTGTTATTATAAAGGCTCTCGGGAGTTTTTATTGATCCAAAACAAATATGTTATTATACTAAAATGAAATTACGAGACACATTATGTTTCTAACAAATCTTAATCAGGTGTAGTTGACTTAGACGTGTAATAGGTCAATTTGGATTAGTTAAACAATTGTTAGCTCCCTCCATCCAAAATTATAAATAGTTGTGGATGGAGTACACTAATTAAGGTATCCTTAAAGACTACTTCAATGACGAGCTTAAATTATATTTTTGTTCCTTAACACAAAAACATAAAGGGTAGTGCTATTTGTACTCGTGAGTCCGGACTCAAAACTTTTTTTAATTTCAAATACATCATCGAATAATTAATAAAACAATCATAATCATTTGTAAAATTCATTTGATACTCCTTAAATATTTACAAAAATTTTAGAACGACTAATATTTTTGGAAGGAGTATTACAAAACAACACTTTAACTCATCCTAAATAAATTAAAACAAAGTATACCTAGCTAGGTTGGAGAAAAAAAAATTGGGACTTAAACTACATATTCAATATCTATGTGTTGTCAAATGCACTTTGATCGACGTTTGAGTCTAGAAACTCGATGCCCCTTAAACAAAGCTAAAGTTCATCACTATATGTATCTGACAATGCCTGAACTCTAGAATAGTCGAAGTAATTGCAACAACCATATTAAATCAAACTATTGTGGATGATCATACCTTGTCTTCTATGTAACAGCCCCAAAAGCGGGCAATGGCACGGTCATAGGGGTCGGAAGGGAGGATGGAGGGGCCGGAGGTCCAGGTGTCGTCAATGTATTCGAGAATGATGAGCGACTCGCAGATGGGCCGGTCGCGGTGGAGTAGAACCGGGATCTTCTTGTAGACGGGGTTGGACTTGAGAAGGAGTTCGCTTTTAGTCCCAATTACCTCCTCCAAGAACTCATATTCCACGGCTTTGAGGTTGAGAGCAATTCTGGGGCGCGTCACGAATGGACTAACCCAGGCTCCCACTAGCTTCACGTCACTTGCTGCCATTGCTTTCACAATGAATTTGGTATTAGTAATAGTTGGTCGGTTTTGCTTTGATCGATATATTTGCGTGGTGAAGAGCAGAGACTAGTAGAGAGGTTGAATCTATAGCACTCACTACCTGGTGCGGTGTCAAACCGTTTAAAATTGGTATAGCCTAGAAGCCAAAATCAAATATGATTTACACATGCATTATAATGGATGATGCTAGTGGAATTAATTTAAGGAAAATGTTTGGCGGACATTACAGTGGCACATCAGAATGCACATCGTGTTTTGACAGCCTTGTGATTGCATCTTGTGATGCAATGCATGAGAACTCCAAAGTGCATCGCATGGCGGTTAGAACGCGATGTCGGTTCCAACGTGGGATTGGTGATGCATAGTGTAGCACTGCCCTTAATTTAATTTGATGGGCTGAAATGAAATTCGGACTTGAATTGGCCCATTTGATAAAAAAAAAAAAAAATCCTTGAATTGGCCCACCATGGATTATTACTGTACTTTTTCAGCTTTATTAGTGCACAACAGGACAAAGAAATTATAAGCATCGCTCGTGGGCGGACGTCGTGAAGCACGGAAGACGCACGAGGAGATGGAACGGATCTTCACATTATCGTGGGTCGGGTATGGGGGGATACGCCTCATCCACTATCCGTTCTGTTATATTGGAATTCTTTTTTCTTTTTGGATTTCAATGGAAGTGGAGCCCACAACATCTTCAAACTTTGTCTTTTAGCAAGTGATAGTCATATTCATCTAAGCAGATATATTTTGGCATTATATTATAATCTTTTTATATCGTAGATATTTTTTAAGAAGCAACTATTAGCCTCCATTATTCTATTTAGGTCCCTCATTTAATTTAATACATTTTTAAACTAAAATGTCTAGACAAAATAACATAAAGGGTAATTTTACAATAGATCTCAAATATATATCCATGTCATAGGAACTATATATTCTCTACACCCCTACTCAACTCACTAGAAATTTCGGTATTTAATAGAGGTTTTTAAACCCCTATTAAAGGGGGTGTTATCGAATAACATCTAATTGATATGAGTTTTAAAAACCTCTATGTAATACATGTATTAAAAATTAAAACATAACACATTTTCACATGACATTTAATAACACTCTATTTAATAGGGGTTTTAAAACCTCTATTAAAGGCCAAAAATGTTCTAGTGACTTTACTTTTCACTTTCTACACCTCTCTCTAAATGAAACCTTAAACTCGTCTCCAACTCATATCTCACTCACTACATTAACCTTCTCCTCTTCTACTTAATTTTTACTTTCTATATCTCACCCAAATTAAACCATTGACTCGTCTCATTTTCTCTTCTACTTTCTAATCTCTATACCTGTAACAACCCTAAAAATTTAACACGTGCCACTTGACATCTCAGGACCGTGACCCGGACTCGTCGTGATGTGGCACACTCGGTCTACCCTTGGGAGTCGACATCGAGGTTAGGACTCGTAGCTCGGACCCACGTGGACACCGTCGATAAGTCCATGACACGCCAATCGAGGTATAAATATTTATTTTTGTGTAATGTGTGTTAAATTGGTTGTATTATTATTAATACGCATCCCACCAGTTAATATTTTTATTGGTCGTGTTGTGTGTGTAGTAGCGTGAGCGTAAAACGTCGCGGGGGCGCGTAACGCGGTGTATGGGGTAGTCAAAGATTAATTGTCACATCAAGCATCACTTCACATCATCCATCAAATTAACTCATCCCTCATTTTTCTCTCTCCTCTCAAAAAAAAAAAAAAAAAAAACAAATCTCTCATCACTCTCTCCCTCTCTATCCGAACTCTTTACTCTCCCTCTCATTTTCTTCTTCTTCCTCAACACTACTTCATCGACAAATTTGGTTAATCCTCATCAAGCTCTCCTCCCACGACACTCGGCTTCGGCGTCACCACCTCTCGCGCAGGCGATCTTTCTAGTCCGAGGTAAGTGATAGTTCTTGTTGTTAAAACTTGGAGAAGTTTGGAAGCTTTTAATAGGGATTTTATTCGATTTTAATGGAGATGTAGATGAAGTTTAAAATTGAGTTGATGTTGTTGTTAGTGGTTGAGATAATGTTGTTGTTGTTGTTGTTGTTGTTGTTGTTGCTACTTTTATAAATAAATAAAAAATTATGTTATTCGTTTAACAATGGAGGGGAGGGGGCATGTGGGCCTGGTCGGGCCGACCTGACCCGGGTCGACCCGGGTCCGATTGGACCGGGTTGGGTCAACCCAGGCCCACCCCATTAATAAAATAATAATTAAAATTTAATTACATTAAACTAATTTTTTTAATAAAATAAATTACAGAAAATAGATAAAAATTATAGAAAAATTCAGAAAATTCCAGAAAAATATGTAAAATTAGAAAAAGCTAGAAAAAGGAGTTCGAGGCTTTTTCGGGCATTTGACACCCCGATATAATTCGAAAAGGGTGCTAAAAATCAAACTTTTCTGAAATAAAATTACAAATTTGTGGTCTCATAATATAAATTCACTTAATGTGACTTTAAAACAGTTAAAATGGTATAAATGTACACCAAGGACTTAGGAAGCTATAGTTGGGTGTCAGGTGCGCATATCGAGGCGTGAGCGGGACGTTTTGAGGATGATTTGCGATTGCTTGAGGTAAGTAAAACCAGCTAGGAAATGCACAGTAGTTCATTTGAGTTTATATTTTATTGATATTATAATGTGTCCCTTTCTTGGAATTCCCACCCATCTATGAGTATCCGAGGGCCAAGTGAGTCATACGAGTGTCTCTGATTCGAGTGGTTACTAGCTTGCAACCGGGGTCATGACCTCGAGTCACTGGAGTATTTGGTCGAAATGAGATGTGTTTTATCCGGGGCACCGTTGATATCCCTCATTCGCGACGGTCTAGGTACAACAGGCGATGCCGCGTTCTAGTACCCGAGTCTGCTTGGCGTTGCCGCGACTCTATGACCCCGACCCTGTGGCACCCGCACTCGGTGGTCTTGGACTACTTGGGCACCTCTCTATTGTTTCCTTTGACACTCATCCCTCGTTGTACTTCCATTTTTACGGTCTTATTATCGTGCATTCCATATAGCTTTCTTTCTATCCACATGACTTTTAAGCGCTTTATTTATTTTGAATTACTAGACTCGACATTCTTGTGTTTGAACGAGTGCATATCTGCAGCCGAGCAAGGGCAAGACGCCGACACTTGGCTATCTACTCTGAGGATATCGGAGCGGCCCTCCTCCGCACACTTTTGTAGGTTTTTGACTTTTTGTATTACTTATATATGTTGTTATCACACCTGGGATACTTGTTTGGGTTGAGAGATACACATGACTTGTATATCATTTTTGCTTAGTTCTAACACTTGACACAAGATATACATGAATATACATGTTTACAGGGTTCTACATTTAGGATGTCCGACTCTTTTACTTTATTCGAGTTATTTAACGTATTAATTACTTCCCCTAACTTGTAAAACTTGAAAAAAAATACAAATAACTCGAATTAAAATTATGAATTTACTTATATGGATGGATCGGAAGACTGACTAGGCATGCATTGACCTTGCGAGACTGGCTCGGGGGTCCACGTGGGCTTAGGCGGGGCGGGCCCGGTTGCCAGGAAAAGCTGGGTCATTCATCACATGAGTTGGTATCAGAGCCTAAATTTGTATGTCTAGCTCTTGATTAACCCACAACCAACATAAGACACAAATCAATAACAGAGTTAGGACACGGTTGGAACTTAGAGTGGAACCGTATGATCCTGACTTAGAGTCTTAGTTGGGAAGTGATGAGAGTTAGGAAAAATTAAACTTGGATCCTATATATGCTAATTGTTGTATTATATTATACTATACCGGTAACTATACGCTGATTAGAAACTCGCTTGCTATTGCAGATCGCGATGGCAGATAAGCCTGGTTCGAGTTATGATAGTGGGGCAGCAGGTCATCGATTCGCGAGTATTGAGGAGGTACAGTCGTTGACTCAGAGAGTCACAACTCAGGATCAGCTATTGGACGAGATCCTGAGGATACTCAGGGCACAAATCACAACTACACCAGCACCATCTTCGTCGACATTGCACACTGTTCAGGAGAGGAGTGCGCCTACCATGCAAGCCACTCAAGAGGCTCTCGTTGTACCGACGCCATCCATTATAGCTGAGATAGTACACGGTTCGACCGAGACGGTATTGCCCGACCACAGTGCATCGTCGGAGACCACGCCGACTACACCCATATGGATGAGCACGGGGTGACGGTGAGGCGAGACAATCACGGGAGTTCCAGAGACGTCGACCACCGAGTTCTATGGGGGCATAAATTTTGAGGCAACAAAGAAATTTGTGAAGAGCCACGAGAAGATACATGACGTCCTAGCCACACCGGAGCATGCGAGACCGAATATATCGTCAGGGCTGATGTTTGGAGAGGCCGATGCGTGGTGGCGCAGTATGGTGGCTACTCAGGGTAAGCCCAAAGATTGGGCAGAATTCAAGAGGCGATTTAATCAGAAGTACTTTCCACCTTCGGTCTGAAGCAGAAGAGAGCCGAGTTTCTGAGCATCCTAGAGTACATTGGGGAGTCGGTGATGCAGTATATTGGCAGGTATTTATAGTTGTTGGATTATGCTAGAGGGTATCGACACGAGATGCCGACCATACACACTATTTCATTGAGGGTCCGTTGAGGGATATCATAGGCACCGTGGTGACTACAGAGCCATGGAGTTTACGGGCGGCATATGAGAGGAGCACGGCGAGAGGCGTACTGAGTACACACCCCGATAAGATCATCCCAAAGAGCAAGACTACCGCGCACCGATTATATGTCGGAGTGGTGACGGGACGAGGAAGAGACATCGACTGTTCAGTCGAGAGATAACAAAACACAGAGTATAGGATCCGTGGCGCCACCATCTCGTAACGGCCCATTTTATTAATGTCGTAATTATCTCAAAATTACGAGACGTGGGCGCAAAGCTCGGATCTATGTGGACGTCGCGGTAGGCTAGGACACACGGGGACTTATGTATGGTTGCTTATTTGCGGTGCAATTTATTGAAACACATTGCATGTGTGTACGTTGAATAAAAATACGTGCGAGATTGTGCGAATCGTATTCGCCTCGATATGCGTATCGACGCGAGATCTAGGGTAGTTGACAAGACCAAATAGTAGGCCAGGGAAACTAAAACACACAAATTAAATAAAAATTTGGCCATGTAATTAATATGGAATAGATATTGGGCGGCTAGTGACGCGGCGGTACGCGTATATCGCGGTTCGAACGCGAAACCGGACGTCGAAACGCCCGAAACACAAAGCGAGTGTCCCAATTTGTGTTACACTTTGGAGTCAAGGACATAAAGTCAACAAGCTTATCTTTATCTATACTTCACCACACTCCATCATCACGTTTCTTCTCTCACTTACATCTCTCTCTCACACAAACACGAGACACACCCGACACTCACACGGCCGAGAGGAAGAAGAAGAAACATAGAGGAGGAGGAGGAGAAGGTGGAGCCGGGAAGGAGAGAAGAGAGGGTGGAGAAGCCGGGAAGGAGGTGAGTCGTTGCTTTTGTTGTGGGTTTGGTGCGTCGGCCATGGTGGCCGAGAGAGAGGGGTTCGGCAATGGAGGCCGAACCGGGTCGAGGTGGTGATGGCGGGGTGTCTCCCCCGCCATCGATTCCACTCTTGGGGTTGGGGTGGAGAGCAACCGCAACCCAACAACAAGAAGGAAAAATTAAAATATATATATATATATATATATATATTTATTTTTTTCCCGATCAAACAGTTTTCACGGTTCGGTCCAGGGCCCATGGGCCGAGCCTGGACATGTTGGTCAGGGTTCGGGTCTGCCCGACCCATTTGAGTCGACCCGACCCAAACCAAATAAAAAAAAAGAAAAAGAAAATAAGAAAATGGAAGAAAAAATGGGAAAAATTCAGAAAAATTATATTTCAATAAAATAAATAGAAATTTATGAATTTCTATGACGAATAAAATATTTGGATATTTCGAACGTGACTTTTGCGGGGTTTTTGCATCGAAAAGCGTGAAATGGGCAAATTGGCCTAAATTTTTTAGAAATTGGTCGTAAATTGTCATACTAAATTGAAATTATTGATAAATGGACATAGGTGGACACGGGTGATCAATTGGCGACCAAGGACCAAGTGGCCTTTGACTCGGGGATTGATTACGGGGTATAGGAGTGCGTTTTGAGGTACGTAAGAATCCATCCGAAAGTCACCGAGGGTTTACTTTTTCATCGTTGATTTCATATTCCTTGTTATTGTACTCTATTCCGTGATACATTTGGGTTGGTGGTCGAGTTACTCCCACTTTGATATTCGTAGTGTACTTATGGCACACTCAGGTCAGTAGCACGTGTGATCAGCACTCGGTGAATTGCAACCCGAGTTGCATTAAGGGTGCACGTGTCGGACACGCACCACGAGGAACCAGGTGAAAGGAAGTGGGGGCACCCACCGAAGGGATCCTGAGGGCCCGAAGTACGATTTAGTCGACTGGACAAGTACACACTTTGTTTCTCTCGTGTCATTTATTCATGTCTTGATCTTAACACGGTTACTGTTTAGTTTCAGGATGATTATTTGACATGTTTATTGGTAACTATTTATTTTCTTATAAATGCTTGGTGTACTTCGTTTGGAATCTTACTAATCGTACTCTCCATCTCGGTTTTTAGTGATGGTCGAGTGCGGATCCCAAGTGCTAGTAGGGGCATGAGGATTTTGGGCGACTTCATCGATCGCCATGATCGAGGACCCACTAGTACGTGCAATTTTGATATTTTGCTTTACTTTTGGGTAATGGGAGAGCTGGATAGACACTGTACTTATATATATTACTACTTAGTATTGTCGCCTATATACTGAGTACTTTCCGGGTTTTCCACAATAGGTGTTGCTCTTACAAATGATGCTTTAAATGATGATAAATTTAATTGTTTTACTTGCTTTAAATTTAAGACTTTCGATGTTTTAATGCTAAAAGTGATTCAACTATTTAACTAAAGCGATTAAAGAAATGAGTTAACACGCATATCGAGTAGGCATGATGTAGCAAAAGACGTTAGTGGCGCGTGGGACCCAAATGGGTCAATGATCGACGACAGACCACGGGACCGCGACACTCCATGTGGCGTCCTCGGGATTGGGGGCCGCCACACCATCCCATCCATCGCGCATCGCTCCAAGTACCATTTGTTTCTAAGCATAGAGTTATGCCAAGACACCACATCGCCTAGCTTACGATCGGGCGCCACAAAGATATCGCGGACCGAGGGTAGAGGCGAGGCGGTGCTCGGGACGAGATATGACCAGGGGACAGGGGACAGAGGTCCAAGTTAGACGCAGGGACAAGGACGAAAAATTCCACCAGGTGGTCGGGACCACATCGAGCATGTTTTGAGTGTGGACAGACGGGGCACTTCGTCGGTACATGTTTACGACTAGGCGGGGCTCACCACATCGGAGCGAGAGAGAGCAAGTTCATGCCACCGTGCACCAGATCCAAGCGCCACTCGTAACCATATCGAGGGTATGACTTACATTTGCGAGTTGATTTATGCATACTTTGATTGACTCAGTTCTACCGTATCTTTTATTTCGGGTCGTATGGTTGATGAGTTAGGATTAAGACCTATTAGGCTAGAGCGACCCTTGATCCTCAGCACGGCTGCTGGGGACAAGATATACTCGAACTTATTATGTGTTGACTGCTCAGTTGAGATAGAGGGACAAGATATGCCTGCAGACTTTAGAGTATTTGAGTTCCAAGAGTTTGATGCCTTATTAGGCACAGATTGGTTAGCCGCGTACCACGCACAGCTTGAGTGTTTCAGCAAGGTGGTTATGTTTCGGCTTCCGGATCGAGCAGAGTTTAGTTTTCGGGTGATTTCAACCACATTGCTGATCACTTGGAGCCAAAGTGGCAACGAGTTCGAGATCTCGAGACATTTGCTAGTGTTTTGAGTACGGCCGAGAGAGTTGAGGCGAAGATAAAGGAGGTGCCTGTTGTATGCGAGTTCTCGGATGTTTTTTCCGATGAGCTACCAGGATTACCACCACCCAGAGAAATCAATTTCATCATAGATTTGGTCCCGGGGACCAAACCCATTTCGATTCCGCCATACATGATGGCTCCTAAAGAGTTGGAGGAGTTGAGGACCTAGCTAGATGAGTTGTTAGAGTCGGGATTTATACGTCCGAGCATGTCACCTTGGGGAGCGCCAGTACTATTTGTCAAGAAGAAAGACGACAGTTTGAGACTTTGCATTGACTACCGACAGCTTAACAGAGTCACGGTGAAAAACAAGTATCCACTCCCACGCATTAATGACCTGTTCGATCAGCTGACAGGGGCACAATGGTTCTCGAAGATTGATTTGAGATCGGGATACCACCAGTTGAGGATTCGAGATGAGGATAGGGAGAAGACTGCTTTCCGCACAAGATATGGGCATTACTAATTTACCGTCATACCGTTTGGGCTAACGAATGCCCCGACAATGTTCATGGATCTTATGCACCGAGTATTGAGAGAGTATCTGGATAGATTTGTGATAGTGTTCATTGACGACATTTTTATCTATTCGAGGACTCGTGAGGATGACGAGGGACACCTCCGGACAATCTTAGAGACTTTGAGGGAGCAGAGACTGTACGCTAAGTTCAGTAAGTGCAAGTTTTGGCTCACTGAAGTTGGATTTCTAGGGCATATTGTCGGAGCAAGTGGTGTGTTAGTGAATTAGAGCGGTGATCGATTGGCCTACACCGACATCGGTGATAGACATTCGCAGCTTCCTAGGATTGACGGGCTACTACTGAGATGGTTCGTTTAGGGTTTTTCCAAGATTGTTGCGCCGATGACACAGTTAATGAAGAAGGAAGTCAAATTTTAATGGAATCACATTTGTGAGCATGCTTTCCAGACTCTTAAGAAACGATTAACGACTGCGCCAATATTGGTACTACCAGAGTTGGGAAAAGATTTCGAGGTGAATACAGATGCTTCTAAAGTTGGTTTGGGTTGTGTTTTAATGCAGAACGATATAGTGATAGCTTACGCGTCCCGACAGCTGAAGATTCATGAAAAGAATTACCCTACTCATAACTTAGAGTTAGCGACAGTGGTTTTAGCATTGAGGATTTGGCGTCATTATCTATACGGAGAGAGATTCACACTCTTGACGGCCATAAGAGTTTGAAATACCTATTTACTCGAAGGAGTTGAATATGAGCGAGGCGTTGGCTAGAGTTTCTTAAGGATTATGATTTTTCTTTGGAGTATCACCCAGGGAAGGCCAATGTCGTAGCAGACGCATTGAGTCGGCAAGGAGCAGATCCAGAGATAATGACTTGCCATATGACACACGAACATGAGCTACTCGAGGCAGCCGAGTTGATGAATTCAGTTGATATACCGACCACTAAGAAAGTGTTGAGTTGTGCGAGATGAGGACTTAGACAAAGTGTCTATAAAAAGTGTACTTGAGGGTCAGCGGGCAGATGAACAGTACCAGAAGTTTAGTGAGTTAGCTCTGAGTCCCGATCACCCAGAGTGGAGTTAGTCGACAGACTCATGCCTGAGATTTAGAGGAAGACTGTGGATTCCATCAATGGTTGAGATTCGCGACGAGATATTTCAGGAAGCTCATCGTTCACGTTTTACGGTTCATCTCGGTCGGACCAAGATGTATGCGGATATGCGTCGTTTATTCTGGTGGCAGGGGATGAAGACCGATGTTAGTGATTATGTTCGAGCACGTGAGATATGCCCAGACAAGTTTAGGCTAAGCATCGGAGACCGGAGGATTATGATAACCGCTTCTCATTCCTCGGTGGAAGTAGGAGCATATTGCCATGATTTGTCGGTGGATTACCTCGATTTCAGTGCGGCCATGATAACATCTGGGTGATTGTGGATATGCTGACCAAGTCTGCGCACTTCTTACCAGTATCGACAACATGCAGGGTGGATAAATTAACTGCTTTGTGCGTACGAGAGATTGTCACGTTACACGAAGTTCCATTATCCATCATGTCAGATAGAGGATCACAGTTCACATTGTAGATTTGGCAGAGCATGCAGGCACTGTTTGACACTAGATTAGATTTAAGTACGACTTATCACCCACAGAAAAACGCACGTCGGAGCGGTTAATTCGGGTGTTAGAATATATGTTTTATATGTGTATCGGAGTATGATTGTTCTTGGGAAGAGTATCTTCGTCGTGTGAGTTTGCTTATAATAACAGTTATCGAGTCGGTATTCGGATGGCACCGTTTGAGCAATTTATGGTCGGCCATGTAGATCTCTATCGCGTTGGGCGAGCCGATGATGTGGCGTTCTTTAGCCGAGAGATTGTGGTGGATCACACAAAGAAGATACGACAAATCAGATTACGTCTGAAGGGTGCGCATGAGAGACAAAAGAAATATTACAACAAGTACTGTGATGAGTTAGAGTATGATGAAGGAGCCTATGTGTACCTGAAAGTCACGCCTTTGAAGGGTCACAAGAGATTTGGAATTAAAGGAAAACTCGCGCCGAGATTCATTGGTCCTTTAAAGGTCAAAAGGAGAGTCGACAAGGTTGCATATGAGTTAGAGTTACAGCGTCAGTTGGCCGGGATCCACCCCGTATTTTCATATTTCGATGCTTCGGCTGGATAGGTTGAGAGGAAGCGTACGACCAATGGTGGATCTGAGTCACATAGATCTGAGGGAAGACATCACATACGAGGAGCAGTCTATTCAGATTTTGGACCGTCAGGTGAAGAGACTGAGGAATAAGGACATCCCGTCAGTCCTCGTTAAATGGCAACATCACGGGGATGAGGAGCTGACTTGGGAACTAGAGTCTTATATGCGCGAACACTTTCCATATCTATTTTGATTCTGGTAAGTCTTAGTCCAAGCTATTTTAATTTCGAGGACGAAATTCTTATTAGTTGGGAAGATCTGTAACGACCATAAAAATTTAACACATGCCTTGTGGCATCTCGGGATCGCGACTGGACTCGTCATGATGTGGCACACTCGGTCAACCCTCGCGAGTCGAAAAAGTGGTTAGGACCCGTAGCTCGGACCCACATGGACACCGTCGATAAGTCCAGGGCACACCAATTGAGGTATAAACTTTTATTTTGTGTAATGTGTGTTAAATTGGTTGTATTATTATTAATTCGCATCGCACCGAGTTAATATTTTTATTGGTCGTGTTGTGTGTGTGTAGTAGCGTGAGCGTAAAACGTCGCGGGGGCGCGTAACGCGAGTGTATGGGGTAGTCAAAGATTAATTGTCACATCAAGCATCACCTCACATCACCCATCAAATTAACCCATCCCTCACTTTTTCTCTCTCATCTCCATATAAAAAAAACTAATCTCTCATCACTCTCTCCTCTCTACCCGAACTCTCTACTCTCCCTCTCATTTTCTTCTTATTCCTCAACACTACTTCATCAACAATTTGGTTAATCCTCACCAAGCTCTCCTCCCACGACACTCGAGCCGGCAAGGCCACCACCTCTCGCGCCGGCGATCTTTCTAGTCCGAGGTAAGTGATAGTTCTTGTTGTTAAAACTTGGAGAAGTTATAGGGATTTTAATCAATTTTAATGGAGATGTAGATGAAGTTTAAAATTGAGTTGATGTTGTTGTTAGTGGTTGAGATAATGTTGTCGTTGTTGCTTTTATAAATAAATAAAAAATCTGTTGAACGATTATATAGCAAAATATTAAGAATGGAGGGGAGGGGGCATGTAAGAAAACAAGCTAAAAAAGTAGTTAGTCAAGCTAAAACAAATTTCATAGAAGATCTATATACAAGGTTAGGTAATAGAGATGGCGAAATATATATATATATAGGCTACCCAAATTAAGAGATAAAAAGAAACAAGACCTAAGTCTTGTAAGAAGTATTAAGGACGAAAATCAAAATGTTTTAACCAATGAGGAGGATATTAAGGAGAGATGGAGAAGTTACTTCGATAGTTTATTTAATGATAGTCAAGTTGATACTATACCCACACCAAGAAAGAAATGTAAATTATACACGCAATATTAGAATTGTAGAAGTTAAAGAGGCATTGAAAAGAATGAAAATAGGAAAGCATGTGGCCCAGATGAAATACCCATAGAGGTTTGGAAATGCTCAGGAGAAATTGGATTGACTTAATTAACAAAATTTTTCAATAAAATTTTAAAATCAAAATGGATGCCAATGGATTGAAAAAGAAGCACGCTTGTGTCAATCTTCAAAAACAAAGGATACATTCAAAGTTGCTCAAACTACTGGGGAATTAAACTTATGAGTCACACTATGAAACTTTGGGAAAGGATAATTAACAATAGGCTAAGGAGAGAAACAACAATATCAGAGAACCAATTTGATTTCATGCCTGGAGGTCAACTACGAAGACGATTTTCCTTGTAAGACGATTGTTAAAAAAATATAACAAAAAAAAAAAGATCTTCATATGGTATTTGTAGATTTAGAAAAAAACATATGATAGGGTCCCTAGAGATGTACTTTGGTGGGTTCTAGAAAGAAAAATAGTGCATGCTAGATACATAGACACTATTAAGGATATGTATGATGGAGTAGTAACGAGTATAAAGACATTTGGAGGAGCTACAAAAGAATTTCACATTACGATATGACTACATCAAGGATCGGCTTTAAGCTCATATCTATTTACTTTAGTTATGGATGAACTAACTAGACATATCCAAGAGGATATTGTCTCGGTGGATGAAACTAAAGATGAAGTGAATAGGAAATTAGAACTCGGAGGAATACATTAGAATCCAAAAGCTTTAAGTTGAGTAGGACTAAAACTGAATACATGCACTATGAGTTTAGAAACACTAGACATCGAGATGACGAAGTGGTAAAATTAGGGGAAGTAGAAGTTTCTAAGGTAAACCACTTTAGATACCTATGATCAATCATACAAAATGATGGTAACATTGAGAATGATGTCACACATATAATTCAAAGCTGGATGGAAGAAATGGCGGAGTGCAACGGGGGTGATTTGTGATCGAAATGTTCCTACTAAGTTAAAAGGAAAATTTTATAGGACCACGATTACGCCGGCTATGCTCTATGGAAGTGAATGTTGGGCGGTAAAGCCACAACAATTACATAAAATAAACGTAGCAGAAATGAGGATGCTTAGGTGGATATGTGGTAAAACTCGTAAAGATAGAATAAGAAATATAAAAATTTAAAGACAAGTAGGAGTAGCACAAATTGATACAAAGATTATGGAATGGTGGTTGCGGTGGTTTGGTCACCTGCAAAGACGACCTACAAATGCCCCAACTAGAAAACTTGACTCAATAGAAATGGTAGAAATTCGACGAGGTAGGGGGGACCAAAGTTAACATGGGATGCATTAATTAGGAGGGATTTGAATGGTTTGAAAAGCTCACCATCAATTGCACTTAATCGAGCACAATGGAAAAGTTTTATCCATGTAGCCGACCCAGTTAATTTGGGACCGAGGCTATGTTGTTGTTGTTGTTGTTGTTGTTGGGGGGAGGGAGCATGTGAGTGGGTCGGGCCGACTGACCCGGTCGACCCGGTTTGATTGGACCGAGTTGGGTCGACAGAGTGGACCGGGTTGGACCGACCCGGTCCGGCTGGATCGAGTCGAGACAATCCGGTGGAACGGATCGGACCGACTCCGAGTCCGGTTGGGACCGGGTCGGGTCGACCCGCGCCCACCTCATTAATAAAATAATAATTAAAATTTAATTACATTAAACTGATTTTTTAATAAAATAAATTACATAAAAATAGATAAAATTATGAAAAAATTCCAAAAATTCCAAAAAATACAAAAAAATTAGAAAAAGCTAGAAAAGCGAGTTCGAGGCTTTTTTCGGGAATTTGGCACCCCGGTATGATTCGAAAAAGGTCCTAAAAACCAAACTTTTTGAAATAAAATTACAAATTTTCGGTCCCATAATATAAATTCACTTAATGTGACTCTAAAACAGTTAAAATGGTATAAATGGACACCAGGGACTTAAGAGGCTATAGTCGGGTATCGGGTGCGCATATCGAGGCGTGAGCGAGACGTTTTGAGGACGATTTGCGATTGCTTGAGGTAAGTAAAACCAAATTAAGAAATGCATAGTAAATTTGAATTTATATTTTATTGATATTTTTCTCGTGTCCCTTTCTTGGAATTTCCACCCATCTATGAGTGCCCGAGGGCCAAGTGAGTCATACGAGTGTCTTTGATTGGAGTGGTTACCGGCTTGCAAGGGGCCATAACCTCGAGTCACCTGGAGTATTTGGTCGGAATGAGATGTGTTTTATCCGGGCACCATTGATATCCTTCATTCGCGACGGTTTAGGTATAGCAGCGATGTCGCGTCCTAGTACCCGACTATATGACCTAGATCATGTGGCACCCGCACTTGGTGGTCTTGGACTACTTGGGAACCTCTCTATTGTTTCCTTTGACATTCATCCCTCGTTGTACTTCCATTTTTACAGGTCTTATTATCATGCATTCCATATTGCTTTCATTCTATCCGCATGACTTTTAGATCGCTTTATTTATTTTTAATTTCGTTTAGATCCATCGGCTTTTACTTCTTGGACTCGGCATTCTTGTGTTTGACCGAGTTCGATCCGCCGCCGAGCAAGGGCAAGACGCCGACACTTGGCGATCTACTTTAAGGATATCGGAGCGGCCCTCATCCGCACACTTTTGTAGGTTTTGACTTTTTGTATTACTTATATATGTTGTTATCACACTTTAGATACTTGTTTGGGTTGAGATATACACATGACTTGTATATCATTTTTGCTTAGTTATAACATTTGACACAAGATATACATGAATATACATGTTTACTGTGGTTCCACATTTTGGATGTCCAACTCTTTTACTTTATTCTCGAGTTATTTAACGTATTAATTGCTTCCGCTAACTTGTAAAACTGAAAAAAATACAAATAACTCGAATTAAAATTATGAATTTACTTA
The DNA here is from genome assembly GCA_039657325.1 of Stephania cephalantha. NCBI lineage: Eukaryota > Viridiplantae > Streptophyta > Magnoliopsida > Ranunculales > Menispermaceae > Stephania > Stephania cephalantha. The sequence goes on from CM077573.1 coordinate 49,126,536, forward strand.
TATGGATGGATCGATCGTAAGGCTGACTAGGCCTGCGTTAACCTTGCGAGAATGACTTGGGGGTCCACGTGGGCTTAGGCCAGGCGGGGCCCAGTTTGTGGAAAACTTAGGCCGTCACAATTCCCCTTCTCATCACTTTATCCATACACTCAACAATTCACCATCAAATACAACATCTTAATTATCGTATTTGGTCGAGATTTGATTCATATTCTTGAATAGTTAGAATCTTTTATTTGCGTTGAATCTTAGCTTTTAAAGATCAAAGAATCAATCTTGGAATACATATGGAGCAAATCTTCTATATATATAAATGAATTGTTTTTGTAAAAAGATTTCACAATGCGACATGTGACATGCGAGAAGCTCTCACGGATTGACACGTGACATGATGATGTCATAGTTTCTATTTTGCTATTTTAAGTAATTTTTATGTGGCATATTTACGAAGATGTTTCTATTTTTGTTTTTTTTTTCCTATTTTGTAGGTATATAATATACGTTTAATTCGGGGATTTATAGGCAATTATTTTCGTAAGTTCAGTTAGATGTTGACACTTATGTTTTTCAACAAATTTATTTTCATATAATATTTTAATACTTTGTCTTGCCGTGTGTGAAGCGCGGGATGCCGACTAGTTGAGTTAAGAGAGAAAAAGATGATCTAGAACATGAGATTAGATGTTGAAGATCACAAAGATGAAAAAAAGGGTTTTCTTTGGGGTGAGAGGATATCAAATATAAACTAGGGGTATAATGGAGAGTTTACAAACAATTAAAGTGGTGCTTATAGCATGAACTAACTTATTGGGGGCTATAAATAACATTAAATTAAATGGAAGTTGATATAACATATAGGGGTGCTAATAGTAACTCCCTCTTTACTACGGTCGCGATGACTATAACTACAAGTATCATCCTTATCCATCTTAATGATAAGGTAAGTGTAGGTACTCATACTCATTACCAACTCAAAAATTAAATTAAATTTAAAGCTTGGAACTACGAAGGGATAGCTAATTAAAAAGTGGATTTGAATGGAACATATTTTATGCTATTTATTAGGATAAATCATTAAGAGTGTAATTGTGAGAATGTATGAGGATAAAAATGTAACGGCCCGTTCTAATTAATCATGATTAATTGAGTAATTACAGATCACAACCCTAAGCTCGGACCCACGTAGACGTCGTTGACAAATTTAGAACACGTATGACCGAGAAATACTCGTAAAACGTGTCGAGTCCGCGGAGAACGTAAAAGAGAGTCAAACAAGTAAGAGTGATTAATTAGATAAGTTGGGGTATGTTAAAATGGTTAGTTGTGGTTTAAAAGTTTGTATGAAAAAAAGTCAAAACCAAACAACACTCAACTTCTACAATGTGGACACATCACCACATTGATGACATCACTCACTCACTTTTTCTCTCTTCATTAAAACCACAAACTTTTCTCTCTCACAATCCATCTCAACTAGTTTACTCTCTCTATCTCTCTTACCTTACCTTTAGAGAAAAAACCTTCCCCCACCAATTTCCCATCTATTTTTCCCTTGTTTCTTCTTCACTCTCTCACCTTTTATGGCTTCTTTTCTCTTTCGATCCACTCGATCTCACTTCTCTCTAGATTTTTGATCTATTTTGGTCTCTCTCTCTCTCTCTGTCTTTCTCACTCGGTGCTCTCACCCTTACTTTCGATTTCTCCCTCTTAGGCCTCCTAAGCAACCCTACTTCCGACCAACGACCCCTCATTGCTCGAGACATCACTCTCCTTAGTCTCCTTCACCATTGTCGAGGTATGTGATTTAGTTTTTGTAAGATGTGGGTTTGTTGAAGAAGATGGGGCTCACATAGTGGTTTTGGGTAGATATAGTGTGTGTGCACCGATATTTTATGTTGAAATGGTTGGGACTATTTTGAAGGATGCACCGAGATTCATGTTGTTGTTATTGTTGTGTGTGTGTGACAATTTTAGGGTAGCTTCGGGATCCGTGTTGACGCGTGAGGCGTAAATGATGCATCGGGATGCGTGTTACAATTACATGCATCTCGAGACAATCTCGAGATGCGTGCTATTTTTTAATATTATTAAATTACTTTGAGATCCGTGCCATGATGTTGAAGCTTTTGATGGCCGCCTTAAGATTCATGTTGATTTTGGAGTGTAGATCATTGCCTCGAGATGTGCACTAAAATCACACGTATCTCGAGATTTTCTCAAGATGCATGCTGATTTTTTTAAAATAAAAAATAATTAATAATAAATATAATAAAATTAATAAATCTCAAGATTTTTAAGTCAAATCTTTACATAAAAGAAGAAAAAATGTATCGAGATGCGCATCAATTGTTACACGCATCTTGAGATTTTCCTTGGGTTCGTATTGATCAAAGAGTAATAAATGAATAAAAATATAAAGTATAAAAAGTTCGTCTCGATGCATGAAATCAACAAATGTGTCTCGAGCATCCTCGAGATTTGAGTAACGACTCAAAATGTACTAATGACCCAAACGAGGCTCGTCTCGATAATAGTGAAATGATCCAAAAGAAAAATATTCTAAAGGCAACTCGACTCGAGATCAATCTCGTTATGCGTGTGATTTTGATAAAACACAAATAATCTGGAAATGATAATAATTACAGATAATTAATTGATTTAAAAAATTTGGACGCGTCGATTGCGGAATGGGAGTGAGGTCGGTTTTCGGACAAGGTATCAACATAATTAAGGTAAGTAAACCTACGAGAAAGTCGCTTATAATTTACTTATTTCTTTCATAAATTTATTTATTTTACATTACTTTTCGCCGTTCGGCTTGCACTACTCGATTCCGTGTGTGTGTCCGTGTATGGTCGAAGGAAGGTATGACCCATTTTCGGCTCTCTCATATGTGACGATCCGAGTGTTGCTACGGTGTTGGTCATACCTTAACGTGGGCGTGAGATTTCTCTTCACGAGTCGATGATCTCAAGAGTGAGTTGATGTGAGGCTCGCCTCACAAAGTTCCTATCATTTGAGCGTTGGGCGGAAGGCGCCTTCCGACCAACATAGTTCCTTACTTCGACCGTGAAGATGAGGCATGGATTTCCTCGCTTCCTGGGGCCTTCTCGGTTTAGTATTTGCATCTCGGGGCTCGATGACTATACACGACTCTCGCGTTCCATATTCTTAATTATCTCAACGAATTATATTCATGCTTTATATTTCCATTTATTTACTTTATTTGCATGACTTGTAGCCGTTTTTCTTGGATTTCTGTGAATACTAACTGAATTTCTCTGGGGTTTACTCACCTTTGGAACTTGTCACTATTTTTGGTGGCAAGTTGCGAGATCGTATGACGAGGCGGATCTAAAGAGGCACAATGGCTTCTCTTGTAGGTGAATGTATTTATATATATATAACTTTTTGGGATCATTTTGGGAGGCTTATTACCCGATACATGTATATTGACACATTATACCTTTTTATCCCCTTTATTGATATACATGATATCATTTTGTTGGGTTTCCACCCCATAGGTTTGTTGATCATTGTAAAATTCGTTTACATTAATTATTTGCGTATTATTAAGACTTATGCTATTTAAATAACATAAATGAATCAAAATAAATAAATCAAGTTGTAAAGCTCCATAATTTAAAATATTTCGACAAAATGATAAATTAAACATCGAAATTGACTAAGTTAGATTATTAGATGGTTAGTTCGCGGGCCGTCATGGACAGTGTGCAAGTGACGCGACATGACTTGGTGACATGTCCAGCGGTGTAGCGGTGCCCGATTTGCCTCGAAATTTGGGGCGTCACAATAAATGTAATTATATGTGTGCTAATGTGATAACATGTGTACCGATGTGATCACATGTGTCCGAGAGTGTTGTATGTGTAGTGATATATTTGCGGCGTGTACGAATGTGTGTCCTAGTTAGATGGCTAGGATTTTATTAATATACATCTATGTGATTGCATCCTACGGTTTTGTTGTAAGTGTGACATTGATATATAAAGAGCAAACAATACAGATCGTCTCATTAAGACAAGTGAGAGTCTTCTTGATCTCATGTCCTGCAACTCCAAACCTTAAAAATGAAGATTGGTTTCTTCTCAAATAGGATATCGAGAGAGGATCGGCTAACGCCACCGAAAAGAGATCCATAGAGAAGGTATATAGATCTACCGGCTAAAGAAGCATATCTTGTACCTAAAGTTTTAAAGTTTGAAAGAAGTGATGAGAGGATATAGCAGATCCAAGGTCGAGAAGTGTAGATCTGGAAGTTGCAAGCTTAAATATGTGACGTCCCCAAACTCCAGCCCGCCTTGCTACCCGCCACGTCGCATTCCACATCACCAAGCCTTGCCACGTCATGACCCGCTTATTCTTGACGCCCTGCGACCCACCTGATTACTTACACTATTCGAGCTAACCCTAGTTACGCTAATTAATCTTCGCATTAGTAGTAATAATTTATTTAGCCAGTTACTCAATTTATCAAGTTATATTATAATTTAACAAATGAAGTCTTTTAATGAGTAACTTATGCGTATTTAACAATCCTAAGTAGTCGAAAACCCGGAAAAAGATATCATGTATACGCAAAGGCGAGATAAGCAAAAGATTCATATACATGTAATCGTATTCTAAGTCCCTTAAACCCAACAAAAGTAAAATAAATACATGCGATATCACACACGAGCTGGCTCCACAATCTCAGAAGTAGTCGCCTAGTACCTCCTTGCCCTTACCCTTGCTCGTCGAAGGATCTGCACTCAGTCACCCAACAAATACAAAGTGACGAGTCCAGTGAGTAAGATCCCAAGAGAAGTCATCGCAATATTCCGAAATAAAATTGATAAACTACGAGACATGCGAATAAAACTCCTAGCAACAATACATCATATTCCCATGAAAGTAGGCAACATACGACAAGCAAAAGCAGTAGCGTGAAATAAATAAATAACATGTACTAACTAAACCAGCTCAAAAATAAAGCATTAATCAATAAGAATTTGTATAATCAAGAGAAAACCCCGACCTACACCAAACCAAGTAATTGACAAATCAAATAAGAACCACGCATATACTTACAAAGCTTACGGTGACTAAACCCTAACTATGATTATCGGATGAACCCTTCTAGACGCTATTTCAAGTCAAGAGAACACTCTAATTCCCTCCCAACAGTTGTAGATATATTTAAGCTGTCGTCAACACGAGCACTAAACACAAGAAACCCGTGCAAGCGATTTAGCCATAACCAATATATACGCAAACCGAAATAAGAGTAAAACCCCGTGTGTGCCCACCAAAGCAATCATACATGAAATGCGATATCGATAAATCAAAACCATGAATTCTATGAAGCATTTTCAAGGGTTTTACACACTTTAATCCGTGCTCCAACTTCCTTGGACTCATGTATCCAACCCGACTAGTTCCCCCGATACCGAGCTACGGTCCCCTAAGTCTCTCAAGTCCAATTTTACATGTTTATTAGTATATTTATAGGTGTTTGAGATATGTATTAAGTCGAAAATCCCAAAATAACTTTTAATATCAATTTTAATCTATCGTTAGCACGCTATGGGAATCTTGTAGCGCGGTATGTGATGGTAGCGCGCTATGGAATTGAAATAGCGCGCTACCGTTCTTCATCCTTAAGAACAGTTAGGAAACCCTGAACGATTAACGCGTTAACCGTTCCAGTAGCGCGCTATGTGGCATCTGGGACAAAATTCTCAATTCGAGAATTTTGCATGTCCCTTCTAATTTGGTTACTTAAACATGTTTATACCCTCTCCATACACTTTTAACTCCAAAACAACAACTAAAACAACCTCAAAACATCATTTTCATCAATATATATCAACTTGCCATTAAAATACCCAATTTAGTTAAGTTGCTAGTGTAGAATTGTCACCTAGTTGATAGACCCACTAGCTTGATAGATCCTCACCAACATCCATGGATTTATTGCCCTCTCCAAAGAACTCATTCTTCAAAGCAAGTTTTGTGATCGAGAATGGTTTGTTTTGCATGAATTCACCAAATCAATCTTATATACTAATGTGAGATTGTTTCTTAGCCATTGATCTTAATTTATTCACGTACTTGAGGTTTATCTAGTGGTCCACCTTTAGCAACTTAGCCTACTAACTCCCACTCACTCAGTCCATGTAACACCAATTTGCTACTCATCGGTTCCTAGATGTGTTCACGCACATCTCTAGACAAATCCTATGGTTTCCTATTAATTAACTAAACTATAGGCCTTGATTTATCTTAATTTGATCACCTTAACTTAGGCTCATTTTAATACTTATGGTTAGTGTTTTATTTATCAAAATTAACCAACTTATGGTTCCACTAACATTCGACTACTCGGTACCCTGCGTTTCGACATGCATTTTGAGGCACACCATAGCCTATTATTTTAATTTGAATTTACTTAGCCTATGGTCGCATATCCCATTTTAATTTATTAACTAGTTATCTTGACATGGATTAGTCGAGTTTCCTAGCGTACTCATAGTTAGCCTACGACACCGCGTTGACGCGCCTTTCGAGGCGAACACCGTCACATGAACTCGCCCGATAGCAACATAAATACATGCGGTGCAATATAACAATAATAATTTTAAACACCACATATACAAAACCACCATCCATAAATAACATATTTTCTTGGTTCTCGTGTCCGAGCCAACCGAGTTATCCACGTAACGTCCGAATTACGACCGTTAATCCACAAGATTAACGATAATCTTAGTTTAATTATTTTTGGCCATTACAAATCTATGGTGTGGCAAGACAAATCTGGTGCCAAAAGTCATCGATCTAACAAAATGCAAATCAGATCAAACGATCGATATTGTTGAAGATCTACAACTAAAAAGTGTAGATATAAGTCTCAAAAGCTAAATCTAAGGTCTCGGAGGGTAGATATGAGTTGTGAGGTGTCAATCGTGGATCACAAATTATAGATATAAGGTTTTTGAGGTCGGATCTGTGCAATAAAAGTCAAGAAAGTGAAGTTTTTAGTTATGGATTGTATTTCGAAGAACATGAGGTTGGATCTACGTCTACACAATTAGATTCATCGGTTTCTCGGGTGGTGATGAACCATAATGGCATCGGACGTATGAGTGGTCCATTTGGTAACTCTCTCAACCAATTCATTACGATTAAATTTGGATTCCACAAATTTTCTCGTTATGGAAGGCAACAATGATTCCAATTATTGAAGGATTCGATTTGGATGGATACTTGTTTTGCACTCGGCATGTCTAGAGAAGATTCCCGAGGATGGTTCACCAGATCCTCGCTTATAAGTTTTGGTTTAGTAGTGACCGTAAATTGTATGGTGGTTGATGACAACACTCTCTCCAGAAGTGGCCAACAACATCGTCGATCCGAAGATTTGACGAACAACACATGAATTGTGGTACAAAAAATATATCTAGAGTTCATATTCTCAAGAAACAACTGCAATCTACGAAGAAGGGATATCGTAGGGTGAATGACTATCTACCGCAGATGAAAGGCTTTGCAGATGGTTTAGCTATGGTTGGATCACCAATTAGTGTGGAAGATTTGATTTCCAATTGTTTAATTGGTATTGAAGTTGAATATCTTCCAATTACAATAGTCAAAGAGCGTCAGATTCATCTACTGACTTGACAAGGTTTTCAGTCCACATTTTTCATTTTGATAGTACGTTAGATCAATTCAAGTAAGTCAATGCATCAACTCATTGTCTCTTCATGAATCAGTTCCAACCGCAAACTCTGTTGAAACCAAATCTGAAGGCAATCGATTTGGTAATAAATCTCAAAATCATACTTCTCAAGTGAGTTTTCGAATGGTGGTTCGGACATCAACTTGGTGGTACCGGCTCAAGTAATCGTGGTAAAGATGGTGGTTGCCATAGAGGTCGTGGTGGTTTTAAGTTCACTAATCATTCCAAGCCTAATCGATATGTGGAAAATTAGGTCACTGCAAAGTATGTTACTTCGAGAGGTGATATGAACACAATCAACCGCAGGTTCTACTCCTCCACAGATGAAATTCACTCATGATGCTCCTCAGCTCTAGTCTTCTTTTTCAAGGTAAATGAACCTTCTCAGATTCCTCCTAGTATATGGATAGTGGAGCTTCTTCCCAATTCATTGTTGATCAATCTCAAATGATGAAATGCATGCCTTTTGGAGGTAACAACTCATTAATCATTGGTAATGGTGAGTATTTAAGAATTGCTAGCACTAGAACCGCATTAATCCCATCTAATAGCTCAAAATCATCATTTCATAACACGTTGTGTGTGCTTAATATTAAGAAAAATATTTTTAGTATTTCATTCTAATGATTGTTTTGTGAAGGACTCTTAAACCAATGAGTTGCTTATTCACGGATCACTTCACAACGGTCTCTATCGTTTTTTTGGCTCGTTGAAGTCTTCTCATGCTCATCCTTATACTTTTCTTGCATCCAATAAAGATTTGTCCAATATTTTGGATTAGGACTTCGACATCCTGCACACAAAGTGTTGCAAAAGGTTATGCATCATAATCTTTATTTGCAAATTCCATCTTTAATTGATTTTTGTTCACATCGCCTCTCGGGAAAATACATGCTTTACTATTTACTAATTCTTCGAGTAATGCATCACATGTTCTAGATTTAATTCATACGGATTTGTGGGGCCATGCTCCTATTACTTCTCTTGGTGGTTTTAATTACTATACACACTTTGTGGATGATCGTATTAGATTTACTTGGTTATATCAATTATGTCTCAAGTCGATGCTCTTAAAGATTTTCTTTACTTTATTACCATGGTTGAAAACCAATTCCAAACCAAAATTAAACGTGTTCGGTCTGACTGAGGTGAGGAATATAAGTTTTTCAAATCAATTATAGATTCTTGTGGCATTATTTTTCAACATCCTTGTCCTCATACCCATGAACAAAATGGTAGAGCTAAACGTAAACATCGTCATATCATTGAAATGAGTCTTATTTTGTTAGCCACAAGTAGGTTACCTTTGAAGTTTTAGTGGGATACGTGTGAAACATCTTCTTTCTTGATTAATCGCTTACCTACCAAAGTTCTCTAAGGTCAATATCCTTATTAAAAACTTTATCATACCCCACCCGACTACAAGTTACTTAGAGTATTTGGTTGCTCTTGTTTCCTTATCTTCAACCTTATAATAATCACAAATACCAAGTTAGGTCAAAAAAGTGTTTGTTTTTAGGGTATAACGCTATCCACAAAGGGTATAAATGTATGAATTATGCTAGGAGAGTTCTTACTACCGTAAATGTGTTGTTCAATGAGCATGAGTTTCCATATCTTGAATTGTTTAATTTCGAGTCTTCTCATTGTTCCTTCTTGTCCTATTGTATAACCTTGTGTACCTTTACCTTATCCCAATATTATGCTTGTGGTCTCTTCTTGTAGCTGTGGTACTGAAGTTCCTTCTTCTTTACCTTGTGTTAATTCTAAGGTTGTCTCATCTCATGTATGTGTTCCCTGTTTCGATTCTAGTGTACCGCACAACACCGATCACATGATAACTAGAGCTAAGGATAAGATTAGTAAAAAGAAAGTGTTTTTAACTAATTCTTTACATGATTCTACCGATATTCCCATAAACCGTGAAATAACTCTCAAACATACTAAGCGGAAGGAGGCTTTGGATAAGGAATATCAAGCTTTAATGAAGAATTGCACTTAGTTTCTTATTCCCTCCGCCTCTCATCATAACATTGTAGGGAATAAATGGATTTTTTATATTAAACGCAATTTTAATGGATCCATAAATCGATACAAGGCTAGATTAACGGCCAAAGGATTCAAATGAGTTCCTGGTATTGATTTTGTGGATACCTATAGTCCTATGGTTAAAGTTTGCAACTATTCGAGTCATTCTTTATTTAGCGGTTCAATTTAGATGACCACTTAGGCAAAGCTTGTGTAGCATCCCCTAACTCGATTAGGGCAATACCGACCGAAACTCTAATTAAGCCCAAATTACCTAAGTAGACTTAACTAGAGCCAAGCACTGTTCTCCTTCACATGATAAACACCACCGTATATCGAATATCAATATAAAACAAATAATAAACGTAGTGGAAACTTAAGACTTTTTCGATAATCAAATAAGATATAGAGTATCAAATCGAACCGGAATAAACCTTGGTTATACAAAACCTCCCATCTCTTATGATATTACAAAACTGTAATTCAATACAAATATATAAGATAATGGAAAACTCATTATATCGAAGAGAAGATAGAGACTCCTATATCTTCTCTATCTCGTAGTCGTACCTCTCGTTGACATTTCCTGAAAAGTTATTTGGGGTGAGCACTCCAACTTGCTCAATAAGTAGGGATTCACATAGCCATCAACATTCCATATAATAATCAAGAACATTATGCAATAATAATATATGCAACAATGTTAACTAACAAGAATACGGAACACATATAATTTAATAGATAACAAATGCAAAGCAAACTATCATGGACTATTACACTATGATCCCCATTTTGTTTATAAAACTAGGGTCGATTACCCATCGACGCCATTAATGGGATTGCTAAACCAACATCTTAGTCGATATGCTGTCTAGTCAATCCATTAATGCCCAATGGTTCTATCTGAAACCCTCTAGTAAGTATGTAATCCACGTAACATATCGAATTAAGCATGAGTTATATATAGGGCTGGAAGGGAACCCATCTCCTATAAACCTATTCTCAAAACTAGGAGTTATAGTCGTGGTCACATTACACACCGTTTTCTATTTATTGAAAACCATCACGGTATACATTGTCCCACGTTTCAGTCTAATATCTACATGAACTACATATACTAGAATATTCAGGCAACATTGATAAATAAGCGAATCCGTACTTACCTCGGTCTAGGTTTTCATTCCAAAATCCTAACTTTTTTAGGCACTCAAGCTTTCCTGAGGATCCAACACCTATTATAGACCATTTGTAGTCAATATAGGTCCAATACCCTATATCTAGAACCCCTAATCCATTTCCGAAGTCCTCCAGAAATCTTCATCAAACTACATCATTGTCATTGTTTTCTGGGGTGCGAGTGCGCTACCTCAATAGGTGGGGCGCGCTCCACCCTGCACTGTCTCGATTGTGAGCAGGGCAACATCCACTATTTCATTACCAAATCGTTATCACAGCCTGAAAAACTCTCCCAAATCATCAGGGAGGACCTCTAATGTAACGACCCAAATTAATTAAACTAGGATTAGCGTTAATATCAGAGATTAACAGTCGTAATTCGGGCATTACGTGGACAACTCGGTTGACTCAGACACAAGAACCGAATAAATATGTTATTTATGGATGGTGGTTGTGTATATGTGGTGTTTAAAAAATTATTATTATTATATTGCACCGCATGTGTGTATGTTGCTATCGAGTGAGTTTGTGTGACTGGTGTTCACCTCGAAAGGCGTGTCAACGCGGGTGTCGAATAGGCGAACTACAGGTACACTGGAAAACTAGACTAATCCATGTCGGGATGACTAGTTAATCAATTAAAATGGGTAATGTGACCATAGGCCAAGTAAACTTCAATTAAAACAATAGGCTATGACGTACCTCGAATTACGTGCCGAGACGCGGGGCATCGAGTGCCGGGTAGTCAAGGGTTATTGGGATCACAAAATTTGTCAATTTGGTGAATAAAAACACTTACCATATATATTATAATGGGTCTAAGCTAATGTAATTGAATCAAATAAATCAATGCTTATAGTTTGGTTATTTAAATTAGAAACCACGAGATTGTCCTACAGATACGTGTTGACACATCCAGGAACCATGTAAGTAGCAGATTAATGTCACTTTAATTGGGTTAGTGGGAGTTAGTAGGATACATGTTAAGGTGTGGATCATTAGATGAGCTTCGAGATACGTAAATACATGTAGATCAATGGCTATGAATCAATATTACCTTAATATATAAGATCAACATATGCAAGGAAACCATTTTCATTTTCAGCTTATGAATCAAGATAACTTGCTGAAGAAGAAGGAGGTTGATGGAGAGAAGGAATCCATGGAAGATTGGTGAGAACTTCTCAAGCTAGGTGGTACATCAACTAGGTACACATCTATTTATGTCAGATTGAAATCATTTCTGGTTTTAAGCTAGTTTCAGAGGGTCGATGATTGAATATTTGCAATTGATTTATATATTTGGGTTCCTCATTTGAAGCTGATAATCCAACTATATTGAAGTTCTTAATTTGGATTTGAAATCATAAAGATATGAATTTTTGAAGTTGCAAGACCAAAACTAGAATTGTGCACATTATATTAGGAATTAGCCTATGTAGTTTGGTCATAACTTGCTCATTTTAGATCCAAATCAACCCAAACTGGTGGCATTTGAAAGCTTACTTAAAGGATAACAACTTTTCTTATCCAGAGATATTGTAATTCAATTGTTTTTATGTCCAAAAGGGCTCTACAAGTAGGTGCTGGAATTCAGAAGAAAAATCTTGAAACTAAACTTGATAAAGACATAACTCACTAACTAGTTATCCAAATGAGCTGATCTTTTAGTATATTGTATTTGGGTATGTTTGCTGCCTTGTGACCAAAAATGACTTTTCTTGGAAATATAGATTGGGAGGAATAGATTTTCTAAATCAGCTAGTTGGATTAGGTTCCAATTAGAGCTATGTTTAGTAGAATCATGATATCTCTTTCATTTTAAATTAGAATCTTGCAAACTAAACATTTTCAGAAAGCTAAGATAGAGACCGACGATCTTTGTATGGTGGAAGATTTCTATATTTAGACCATTTCATGTCTACGAATGCGTTGTAACATAAGACTAAAATTTAAACTTAATTTAGTCATTAGGGCTGATCAATTTGAAACATATTCGACCAATTTGAATACACAATAAACATACTTAACTAACTTCAGGGACTTAGGGGACCGTATCTCGGACATCGGGGAGCTAGTCGGGTCAGATACAGAAGTTCTGGGAAGTCGGAGCGCGGATTGAGGTGCATAAAACCCATTGGAATGCCTCATAAATTCATGATTTGGTTTATCGATTTTGCTTTTCATTTGTGATTGCTGGTGGGCACACATGAGGTTTTCACTCTTATTTCGGTGTGCGTATATATTGGTTGTGGCTAAATCGCATGCATGGGTTACTAGTGATAGTGCTCGTGTCAATGGTAGTAGAATATATCTACAACTGTTGGGAGGGATTAAGGTGGTCCTGATGTGTAACAGTGTCGGGAAGGGACCATGTTGTTTACTGAAGTTGGGATTTAGCCACTGTAAGCCTGTAAGTGTATACGTGGTTCCTATTTGATTTATCGATTACTGGCTGGTGTAAGTCGGGATTTTCTCGTGATTATACGGATGTTTACTGATTAATGTTTTATTTCGAAATTGGTTTAATTGGTATATGTTGTTTATTTATTTCACGCTACTGCTTTTGCTTGTCGTGTGTTGCTTACATTTATGGGAATATGACGTATTGTTGCTAGGTGTTATATTCGCATGTCTCATAGTTTATTAGTTTTATTTCATGAATATTGTGTGGACTTCTCTTGGGATTTTACTCACTAGACTCATCACTGTATTTGTTGGGTGACTGAGTGCAGATCCTTCGACGAGCAAGGGCAAGGGCAAGGAGGTAATGGACAACTAACTCTAAGATTGTGGAGCCAGCTCATGTGTGATATCAGTATGTATTTATTTTACTTTATTTAGGTTTTGGAGACCATAGATTACATGTATATGGAACTTTTTTATACTTAACTCGCCTTGATATATACATGATATTTTTTGCCGGGTTTTCCACTACTTAGGATTGTTGAATACTGTATAACTTACTTAAAGTAAGACTTTCTCTGTAAAATTTCATTAAAACTTGATAAATTGATTAACGGGCTAATGAAATCACTAATAATTATATGGAAATTAATTAGCTAAGTTAAGATTAGATGGAAAAGTGTAAATAGCCAGGTACGTCACGGAACGTCAAAGATAAGTGGGCCATGACGTGGCATGGCTTGGTGACGTGGGATGCGACGTGGCGGGTAGCAAGGCGGCCTGAAATTTGGGGCCGCCACAGTTTGGTATCAAAGCGAGGTTTCGAGGAAGCCTCGGGAGTAGTTTAAAGGAAAGAGAATAAAACTGAAACAAATAAACCTTAGATATGGAAACCCGATGATCCTGACTTAGAACCTTAGTTGGGAAGTTGACTTGAGATGGGTAGTGATAGGTTTATATACATGTTATATATAGAATATACGTCTATATATATCGAGGTTGATCCATAGCACGCTTCACGATGCAGATCATGGACGGACAGTCTGGTACGCCTCATGAAACTGGACAAACTAGCGATGCGGCTATGGATTTCCTTGTTATGGCGAGTGTAGAGGATCGACTGTCGGCACTGGAGACTCAAATGGCTGAGGTATTACGATTGTCACGGGATTAGACCTCTGCATTGACCGCACTTGCTACGGCAGTTGCAGCACCCCAAAACTCAAGAGCAGTTACAGTACGTACAGGATAGTCGTCGCCCCGGTTGTTCCCCAAACACCAGTGGAGAGAGTAGCTATGGAGACACAAGCAGAGAGAGCTACAGCTGTTGTTGTTCCATTGGAGACGTCGACTCCTACGCCTCCACCCACGACTACAGAGCAGACGACTGCTATCACGCCAGGATTTGTTTTGGCCCCAGAGGCGAAGATGTTGAGGGAGTTCTTGAAGTTCCAGCCAGGTTTATTCTACAGAGGCGGTGACCCTGAGGCGGTTGGGAAGTGGATAATGTATCATCAGCGTTTCCATAAGTCGATGAGGAACGATGAGAGCGCTCAGACGCGTCTTTCTGGAGCATGCTTGAGAGGTCATGCAACAATCTAGTGGACTACGTATACGGATACTCATCCAGAGCCGACGACGTGGGCTGAGTTCAAAGAGTTGTTCTATGACCAGTATATACCCATGGAGGTGTGGTTGAGATTGAAGGAGGTGTTTCTAACCCTGAGACAGGGTAGTCGGACGTTGATAAATTATATGGAGCGATTCTGGTATTTACTTCAGTTCGTTATGGATGTGGTCGGGACTGAGCGACTACATATATACTATTTCACACGAGGAGCTGATGACAGGATTGCCGAGGCAGTGGTGTCATCGGGAGCTCACACTTTGCGGGAGATATTTGATTGAGCTTTGGCACACGAGACCTTCTTGATGCAGATAGAGGGTAGGCGTTTTACTGGGTTTGAGGTACAGACTGGACATAAGAGACAGAGAGATCGGGATGATAGAGATGATAAACAGTACGATGGAGACCGTAGGGATGATGCTCGGGCAGCTAAAGCTTATGTGATACCTGCATTACCAGCGCCGGCGCAGAGACATGTACATGACCAGGGAGGCGGGACTGGAGATCGCAGAGTTAGGGCCGGAGGTCAGGATATGGTTATTCGACTGCATGTTGGCAGAGTGGACAAGAGGGGCACATCTATAGAGATTGTCCCAAGCGATCAGTGACTCTAGTAGTAGTGACACCGAAACAGACTCGAGAGCCGGTGCACATGGTGACTGAGTCAGGCCGGGAGTTGTCCTAGCGGGTTCAGGGTATGTGAATTTTTAGATTTTCAATCATTACAGCTTAAGTTCATGTTTGCATGATAGATTATTGTATTATGGCATGTGATTGTCATAGGTCGTAGCATGACATTGAATTGTCATGGTGTGTAAGGATAGGTCGTAGCATAACATGGAATTGTCATGGTGAGTAAGAGTAAGTCGTGGCATGACATGGGGTTTTCATGGTGAGTAAGGGAGGATATGGCATGACATGGGATTGTCATGATATGTGATGGTTGGTTAGGACTATTATCTTGAAATACATGATAGGAGAGGTTTACAGTTACTGGTGTTAGGTAACTGGATTAGGGAAACTTGAACACGGAAATCGAATTGAGAATAGGTTGCGGGGATGTTGGGAAAAGAGTGACTGATTTTGACAACCTCGGCAACACGCGCCTATGTCTCAGGGTAACACTACAATCCTTGTGATAGAGTAGTGGAGGTGTTCAAGGGACTATAGAGAGAGACTATCAAGGTGTGAGGTGTGGTCACACGGGGATATGATAGTTACATTAAATTTTGCTCGAGATTCAAATTTCGAGGACGAAATTCTCCTAGTTGGGAAGAATTGTAACGACCCAAATTAATTAAACTAGGATTAACGTTAATCTCAGAGATTAACAGTCGTAATTCGGGCATTACGTAGACAACTCAATTGACTCGGACATGAGAACCGATGAAATATGTTATTTATGGATGGTGGTTGTGTATACGTGGTGTTTAAAAAATTATTATTATTATATTGCACCGCATGTGTGTATGTTTCTATCGAATGAGTTTGTGTGACCGGTGTTCGCCTTGAAAGGCGTGTCAACGCGAGTGTCGGATAGGCGAACTACGGGTACACAGGAAAACTAGACTAATTCATGTCAGGATGACTAGTTAATCAATTAAAATTGGTAATGCGACCATAAGCTAAGTAAACTTCAATTAAAATAATAGGCTATGACGTACCTCGAATTACGTGCCGAGAGGCAAGGCATCGATTGTCGGGTAGTTGAGGGTTAGTGGGATCACAAGATTTGTCAATTTGGTGAATAAAAACACTAACTATATATATTATAATGGGCCTAAGCTAATATAATTGAATCAAATAAATCAATGCTTATAGTTTGGTTATTTAAATTAGAAACACGAGATTTTCCTAGAGATACGTGTTGACATATCTGGGAACCATGTGAGTAGCATATTAGTGTCACTTTAATTGGGTTGGTGGGAGTAAGTAGGATACATGTCAAGGTGTGGATCATTATATGAGCTTCGAGATACGTAAATATATGGAGATCAATGGCTATGAATCAATATTACCTTAATATATAAGATCAACATATGCAAGGAAATCGTTTTCGTTTTCAACTTATGAATCAAGATAACTTGCTGGAGAAGAAGGAGGTTGATGGAGAGAAGGAATCCATGGAAGATTGGTGAGAACTTCTCAAGCTAGGTGATACATCAACTAGGTACACATCTATTTATGTCAGATTGAAAACATTTGTGGTTTTCGGCTAATTCCATAGGGTAGATGATTGAATATTTGCAATTGGTTTATATATTTAGATTCTTCATTTGAAGCTGATAAACCATCTATATTGAAGTTCTTAATTTGGATTTGAAATCATAAAGATATGAATTTTTGAAGTTGCAAGACCAAAACTAGAATTCTGCATGTTATATTAGGAATTAGCCTATGTAATTTGGTCATAACTTGCTTATTTTAGATCCAAATCGACCAAAACTGGTGGCATTTGAAAGCTAACTCAAAGTTTAATAACTTTGCTTAGCAAGAGATGTTGTAATTCAATTTTTTTTTATGTCTCAAAGTGCTCTACAAGTAGGTGATGGAATTCAGAAGAAAAGTTTTGAAACTAAATTTGTTAAAGGCATAACTCCCTAACTACTTTTCCAAATGAGCGGATCTTTTAGTATGTTGTATTTGGGTATGTTTGCTACCTTGTGACCAAAAATTACTTTTTTTTTTTTAAATTATAGATGGGGAGGAATAGATTTTCTAAGTTCGCTGGTTGGATTATGTTCCAATTAGAGTTATGTTTACATTCATGGGAATATGACATATTTCATGAATATCTTGTGGACTTCTCTTGGGGTTTTACTCACTGGACTAGTCACTGTATTTGTTGGATGACTGATTGCAGATCCTTAAACGAGCAAGGGCAAGGAGGTACTGGACGACTACCTCTGAGATTGTGGAGCCAGCTCGTGTGTGATAATAGTATGTACTTATTTTACTTTTGTTGGATTTTGGGGACCATAGAATATTGATTACATGTATATAGAACTTTTGTTATACTTAACTCACCTTGATATATATACATGATATCTTTTGCCGGGTTTTCCACTACTTAGGATTGTTGAATACTGTATAACTTACTTAAATTAAGACTTCCGCTGTAAAATTTCATTATAACTTGATAAATTGATTAACGGGCTAATGAAATCACTAATAATTATATGGAAACTAATTAGCTAAGTTAGGATTAGATGGAAAACTGTAAGTAGCCAAGTAGGTCGCAGAACGTCAAGGAGAAGCGGGCAATGACGTGGCAAGGCTTGGTGACGTGGGATGCGACGTGGCGGGTAGCAAGGCGGCCTGGAATTTAGGCCACCACATCTAATGAGGTTACAAACCATTTTCCATCATTAAACAACATAATTCACAAAGATTTCATCACCTACTAAAAATTGAACTTCAACTAACTCAAAAACAATACTTACTAAAGGGATGATCTCTGGCCTTTAACCCGTTTAAGCTCCTCAATTCATGTTGATTCAGCTCCTTGGATCATCCCTCTCGCTCAGAATCAAACTCAAAACCCTCTCTCGATTGTTCTGGATTGATCGAATGAGATAACGATGATTATTTGATTAGTACATATAAATTTTTCTCGAGATACGCATCGCGCTATCTCGAGACTGATATAGCGATTGATGTGTTAAAATGACACTTCTTAACGTGACACCAATTTTAAGAATTCAAGCACTTACACTCATCTCGAAGTTTATCAAACAATCCATATATGTGACGGCCCCAACTACAAATAAGGGCACCGCCGGCCTAATCCCTTAATTAAGCCCTAATCTCCCCTATATGACCTAACAAGGAATTAGTCACCTTAGTTAAACACCTACATACCTACCATTTATGATACCACCTACAGTTAACTTACTTGTTCTAGTGACTAACCTATGGTTGTCTATAAATCGAGTTACTAAAATTTTTTTTTCTAACAAATTATTCAAATGAAGTCTTATTTAGTTACTAGTGGAAATGAAATCCTAAGGCCTAACCTATTGTGGAAAAACCAGGAAATAGTGATCACATGCATATATAAACAAAAATGGTGATATATATAACATGTGTCTATAGTCGTATTCCTATCACTCAACCCAAAAGTAAAAGCATGTACATAAAAGTGTAATACAAAAGAATACAAAACGTACAAAAGTATGCCGTAGCAGTCCTCTATCGGCTCGAGAGGTAGTCACCAATCTTCTCTTTGCATGGTCTCGCTACTCGGGCTGGTGATCTCGCACCCACCGTCACAAACTAGACAAGTGAGTACATGAATTTATTTAAGTAATACTGAGAGACATCGATCCACATTCCCAAATAGGCAACAAGTATCAAATTGCATAATTTAAATCGAACCTATGCTGAAAGAAACATCATGCAAAGAGATACTTGAGTTAATCAAATATGAAACTGACTCAAGGTTAAGTAGTAATGGATTAGGGTCGGTCGGCCGCGATCTTCATCACATCAGCCTGTCCACTACAATTTGAGCTCTGCTCTATAGCATTTCAATACAAGTTTGAGCTCTATATCATAATATCAAAAGGTCGTACTTACGATTACGCCTTTTCTATTCCAAGTGAATTAGTCGTCACCGGAATGTATACTTGCTAACATGCCCGAGTTTTAAAACTCGTCATGTTCACCCAAGTTATTCTTGCCCCAACAAACCCCGAGGTCCGGTTACCCCGTTCGAGGCACGTTACCTCGTGTGTCATGCAAGGTAGTGGAGAAATTCCCTAACATCCCGACAAGTCTAGTGACCCTCGTATGAAAGCTGAATTTCTATCATCAAATGACCCTAACCACAAGAACCACTTTCATATTCAAAAATGACGCAACATTGGAATCCAAAAGATGTAATAGCACACTAATGCACAAAGGATTTGAGTCAAAATAACCAAACTATCCTAATAGCATGCTATATCACTGACTCACACATGACAATCAATATGACAAAGTATAGGAATTAGAATCAATGATATACAAAACAGAGTATGCTATGAACATCATAAAATGAACAACTGAACAAGTCATAGCATATGGATTTCAAATGTAATTCAGTTCGAATAACTGAGAAGAAATAAATAAATGGAATGAAATGTAAATAAATGTCTCAAATCAGTTTACTTACATACACACAGCAAGTCCTAAGCTATCCGGCTTCCGTCGCGTCGATGTACGCACCCAAACCCCGTAATAGCTCCTTTTACGGTCCTAACATTAGAAAGTTTCCCAATTTAGATTCAAGTTTAATGATTTAACATTCCGAAATTGGTCGATATCGGTCAAAATTAAGTTCGAGACCTATTTGCCGATTTTGCGTTTTTCGAGGTAAAACCCCGATACGCCTCGACCGACTCCGAATTCTTCACTTTTTATAGACATTGTGAAGTTTTCTTGATTTGGATCAAAAATATAAATTTTTCCCATTTTTCTGAAATTTTCCTGAATTTTCTATAATTTTCTCTATTTTCAGGAATTTATTATATATATAAAACAGTTTAATTTAATTAAATAATTAAATATATTTTTATTTTATTTTTTGAAGTGGATCCGGGTCAACCCGACCCGATCCAACCGGACCGGGTTGGTCGACCGGTCTCCATCGGTCGTGGTCGGTCCGACCTGTCCCATATGGGTTCGGGTCGACCCGACCCGATCCCATCTTCTTCTTCACCAGAGCACTCGTGCTCTGGTTCCGATTTTTTTTTTTTTTTTTTTTTTTTCTTGAGGCGTTGGGTTGGCTTCCAATCCCCAATGGGTTTTGATGGCAAGGGAGATACCCTTGCCATCTCTCCCGTTCTCTCGGGGTCGGCCATGGAGGTTCGGCCTCCATGGCCACCGCGCACCACGCCGACAACAACAAACCCGACAACACAACAACGACCGAATCAACAACGAAAATTAACAACTCACCTTGCTTCAAGCTTGGTCTCTCTCTTTCGGTCTCTCTCTCGATCTTTCTTTCTCCTTTCTTTCTCTCTCTCGTTTCTTCTTTCTCTCTCGTTTTGTCTTTTTTCATCGAATGGATAAGATGGGGGTTAAGTATTTGATGTCCTCGAGATTCGTGCAACACGAATCTCGAGGCGAAATCAAAAAAATATCTACTTTGTCCCCACCGCCTTTGTTTGTCCAGATTTTAATATATATATTTTTTCGAGTCCCGCGAAATGCGTATCTCGAGGTGAATCCAACGGCTATGATTTTATTTTGCAAACTATAGGCCATTGCATATTGATTTATTGTGACCACATTACCACTACTATAGCCACTTATTAAACAAACCATTAAATTACTTTTAATGTACATTAATTAATCTTACCCCACGAGCCGCCGCATCGGGCCCACGTCGCACGCAACACGAGGCGCGTCCCCGCTCGTCTCGGTATCGTATACCCGTAAATGACATAGTAGTCTACACATATACAATACACTAGGCAAACAACACAACAAATATAACATTTACCTCGCCACGTGCCTCGGTAGAGTGACAAGTATCGCACTGCGGGTCCCACGTCACGGGTCATTGTGTCCTAATTAACGAATTAAACGTGTATAAATTATTGGGCCGTGACAATACTTCCCAACTAATAGGAAGTTCGTCCTCGAACTTAAACTAAACAAATTTAAAAATGTACCTGACTCGAAAAGGTACGGAAATCTGTCTCGCATATAGTCTTCCCGTTCCCAAGTGAGTTCTGAATCTCCATGAAACTGCCACTTGACTAACACTTTCGGGATAGACTTGTTTCTTAACTGTTGTACCCTTCGGTCAAGAATCTGAACTGGTTGCTCTTCATATGAGATATCCTCACTCAAATCAATATGACTCAAATCCACTGTCGGTCTCTCGCCCGCCTTTGACTTAGCTAGTCGAAGCATCGATATATGAAACACCGGATAAATTCCCGACATTTGTGGAGGTAACTCTAACTCATAAGCAACCTTTCCAACCCGTTTCTTGATCTTGAAAGGCCCGATGAATCTCGGTGCTAATTCGCCTTTCAAACCAAATCGATAATGACCCTTACGAGGAGAAACCTTTAGATACACTAAAGCTCCCTCATCGTACGTGAGATCGCTGCGATACATGTCTGCATACTTCTTTTGCCTCTCCTGGGCTCCTTTAAGTTTCTGGCGAATCTGTCTTACCTTTTCTGTGTGATCGACAACAATTTCAGGCCCTAATAAATTTCGGTCTTCTGGCTAAGCCCAACAAGATGGTGAGCGACACGGTCTACCATATAACGCCTCAAATGGCGCCATTTCAATGCTCGCCTGATAACTGTTGTTGTATGCAAATTCACACAACGGTAAATACTTTTCCCACGATCCGCCAAACTCAAGTACACACGCCCTGAGCATATCTTCGAGAGTTTGTATTAACCTCTCAGTCTGCCCATCAGTCTGAGGGTGAAAGGCTGTGCTAAACTGTAAACGTGTACCATATTGCTCCTGCATACTCCGCCACATCCTGGACGTATACATAGCATCTCTGTCTGACGTAATAGTCAAATGTACTCCATGCAAACTCCCGATAATATCTCTCTCGAACAATACACTCAGCTGGTCAAATGTGTAATGAGCTGCAACTGGTATGAAATGGGCAGATTTCGTCAATCTGTCTACAATCACCCAGATGGAATCATGTCTATGAACAGTTCTCGGCAGTCCTCGAACAAAATCCATAGCTAGGTCTTCCCACTTCCATTGTGGAATGGGAAGTGGCTGTAGTAATCCTCCAGGGCTACGATGCTCTGTCGTCACCTGCTGTGAGATCCCACAGTTCTTGATATACTCTGATATGTCCGCTTTCATCCCAGGATACCAAAAATATCTTTTCATATCATGATACATTTTGGTTCTTCCTGGATGAACGATGAATCAGAACGATATGAATCTGAAGAATCTCATCTCTCGTTTCGCGCATCGTCAGTATCCACAATCGCCTCGAAATCCGAGACACCGATCTCGTTGTCTCCGCCCGATCGGTACATTCGAACTCGCGCTAACTCATGAATCTCGGATAAGTATGTCGCCTTTTGATCCTCTAACACTCTCTGAGTCGACATTGTCTGAAGTCTCACCTAAGCACAAATCAGTACCTCCGTGTCATTAGCAATATCTGACTGACTCAGCCTCGCCGCCGCCTCGAGTAAACCATACTCGTGCGTCATATGACATCGAATAGTCTCAGCATCTCCAATCGGAATTCTACTCAGTGCATCAGCAACGACATTTGCTTTTCCTGGATGATATTCCAAAGAAAAGTCAGTCTTTCAAAAACTCTAACCATCTGCGCTGTCTCATATTCAGCTCTTTCTGTGTGAAGAGATATTTCAAACTCTTATGGTCAGTATAGAGTGTGAACTTCTCTCCATACAGATGATGTCTCCATATCTTCAGAGCAAACACTACCGCCGCCAACTCTAAGTCATGAGTTGGGTAGTTCTTCTCATGTATCTTCAATTGTCTTGATGCATAGGCCACCGTACCTTTCTCTTGCATCAACACACAACCTAAACCCATATAAGAAGCATCTGTGTATACCACGAAACCCTTTCCAGCCTCTGACAATATCAGCACCGGCGCAGTAGTCAACAAGTTCTTCAGTTGAGCAAATGACTCCTCGCATTCCTCTGACCACTGAAACTTCACGTCTTTCTGGGTCAACTTGGTCATTGGTGAAGCGATCTTCGAAAAATCCTTCACGAACCTTCGGTAATAGCCTGCTAACCCCAGAAAACTCCGAATCTCTTCAAGTTTCGGTTCATGACTCTCTGCAATGATATATAACGATACCAAAGTCTCCATCTCCCCACTATTCGCAAGCCGACCTCGAGTGCTAACGGCTCTCGGTGTACTACCACTATACACGAACACTGGACGCCCTGGAATCTCAAATCTCACTTGTTTTCGCAAAACAATCGATATGAGCATGATATAATGCTAGCCAATCCATCCCTAGCAACGCATCGAATTCCAAAAATTCTAGCACCCTGAAATCTGCAAGTAACTCGACTCCGTCGATCTCTACTGGGCATCTCTCCACCAGAGAATTAGGGTACACTCTATCTCCAGCTGCCGTACTCAAAAGCAAATGGACTCCAACACTAACTGGTTTCAACCCTAACATGCTGACCATGCGACCAGAAATGAAAGAAACTGTCGAACCCGAATCAAATAGAACATAAGCTTGGTGACCACAAATAGAAACCATACCCTCAATAAGTTTCCGTGAAGCGTCTGCGTCAGGCTGTGCAATCGTATGGACGACCTCTCGACGCAGTGGTGGAATCACTATCGCTGGCTGTGGACAGTCTCGAATCACGTGTCCTACCTGACCACATCGAAAACACGTGACTGTTCTAGATTGACCATGCGTCGATCCCGAGCCTATGTAGATACATGTCTCTACCCCGGTATGAAACTATCTCGTCCTCTACTTCTACCTCTGCCACCGTGCTGCTGACGTGGAGCTGATGGTGTTGGTAAAATTGGTAAAGTAGATGTAGCAGGAGCTAGCAATGCAGGTCTGACTGCTGGTGGTACGGAAGGTCTACCCACAATCGTCTGCAAATGTGTGGGAGATGCTACATAAGGCACAATCGCCCCTTGAACACCTCTATCCCATCTACTTGGTCCTTTGCATTTCTGTCTCCTCCGCTCATACTCTGCAATCTGATCAGGTGTCATCGCAGGTACTAAGGGTGTCCCGTCAGCCACTCGGCTCATATAATAAGTCTCGTGAGCAAGTGCACGCTCGAAAATCTCTCCCAGTGTCCTGGCACCTGAACTGACCACGTAAAAACCAATATCCGACCTTAGTCCATCGCCAAAATTATATACATCATCAGCATCCTCCTTCACAAGATCTCCGGCAAACTGCCTCAAATAGCCGTATCTGTCTCGGAATCTCATCACTGTCTCATCGGGTCCCTGTCTCAAGTTCATGAACTCCTTCCTCAACCGCTTCATCACCGCAGGTGGGAAGTATTGTTGATAAAACTTAGTCTTGAAAGCATCCCAAGACTCAAACTCTCCCTCAGCAGCTATCGTCGCACGCCACCACACATCGGCACTGCAAGGTGTACGACGAGATCTCCGCTCTGAGTCTATCATCAATCTGCAAGACTCTATGTAACTTCTCCTGCGACAAGACCCACTTCTCAACCTTCTCAAAATCCCTCTGACCGTCAAAATATACAGGTTTCAGTCTGATGAAATCTTTCACCAGCTGAACTACCGCTGTCGAACTAGCTGATGGGGGTGTGGACGATGGTGTCTGCTGGAGCTGCTATCATTGGTGTTGCAGGTACGACCGACACAACGGTCGGTACTGTAGTCGCAGTATGACTCGATGTCTGAGCTGGCTGTGCTGGTGGAGCGAATCGTGAAGTCATTAATGCAATGAAATCCGTCAACTGCTGACCCTGAGCAGCTACTCGATCTGACAGCCTCTGAAAATCCTCCGCTGATGGTACCGAAAGCTGGCTACCGCTCGCCTGGCATCATCGCTATCGCGTGAATCCGCCATCTCCGACGCAAATTGATAACGAACGCGAATCAGCTACTACGTGGATAACGCATATATACATAACAAAAATAACATGTAGATAACTATATTACATCCCCAACTCACTTCACTCACTTCCCAACTAATAGTTTCTAGGCGAGGATCATCTGGTTTTCCACATCTAACTAAGGTTTTCTAACTTCTACAGTTTTTACATTTTTTTAGTTGTTTCTAGCTGAATAAGGTAGGCCGTTCACTACATATTGTAGTTGTGGTATCGTATTGTAGAAACTTCATATTCTACAATCTTAGAGCAATGTTTTCTCAAACCATGGCGTGGATACTAACTGTGTTAGTATCATATAGTCTGACACCATATAAGTAAGCCAAGCTTTATAAACCTTGGGCTCTCATACCACCTGTGGTGGTATCATATGGCCTTAAACCTTTGCGATCTCTAACCAATGGCTCGATACCAACCGTGACGGCCCCAACTACAAATAAGGGCACCGCCCGGCCTAATCCCTTAATTAAGCCCTAATCTCCCCTATATGACCTAACAAGGAATTAGTCAGCCTTAGTTAAACACCTACATACCTACCATTTATGATACCACCTACAGTTAACTTACTTGTTCTAGTGACTAACCTATGGTTGTCTATAAATCAGAGTTACTAATTTTTTTTTTTGCTAACAAATTATTCAGCGGAAGTCTTATTTAGTTACTAGTGGAAATGAAATCCTAAGGCCTAACCTATTGTGGAAAAACCAGGAAATAGTGATCACATGCATATATAAACAAAAATGGTGATATATATAACATGTGTCTATAGTCGAGTATTCCTATCACTCAACCCAAAAGTAAAAGCATGTACATAAAAGTGTAATACAAAAGAATACAAAACGTACAAAAGTATCGTAGTGTGCCCCTCCTCTACCGCTCGAGAGGTAGTCACCAATCTTCTCTTTGCATGGTCTACTCTGGTGATCTGCACCCACCGTCACAAACTAGACGGTGAGTACATGAATTTATTTAAGTAATACCGAGAGACATCGATCCACATTCCCAAATAGGCAACAAGTATCAAATTGCATAATTTAAATCGAACCTATCTTTGAAAGAAACATCATGCAAAGAGATACTTGAGTTAATCAAATATGAAACCGACTCAAGGTTAAGTAGTAATGGATTAGGGGTCGATTACGCGATCTTCATCACATCACCGTCCACTACAATTTGAGCTCTTTCTATAGCATTTCAATACAAGTTTGAGCTCTATATCATAATATCAAAAGGTCGTACTTACGATTACGCATTTTCTATTCCAAGTGAATTAGTCGTCACTGAATGTATACTTGCTAACATGCCCGAGTTTTAAAACTCGTCATGTTCACCCAAGTTATTCTTGCCCCAACAAACCCCGAGGTCCGGCTTCACAGCGTTCGAGGCACGTTACCTCGTGTGTCATGCAAGGTAGTGGAGAAATTCCCTAACATCCCGACAAGTCTAGTGACCCTCGTATGAAAGCTGAATTTCTATCATCAAATGACCCTAACCACAAGAACCACTTTCATATTCAAAAATGACGCAGCATTGGAATCCAAAAGATGTAATAGCACACTAATGCACAAAGGATTTGAGTCAAAATAACCAAACTATCCTAATAGCATGCTATATCACTGACTCACACATGACAATCAATATGACAAAGTATAGGAATTAGAATCAATGATATACAAAACAGAGTATGCTATGAACATCATAAAATGAACAACTGAACAAGTCATAGCATATGGATTTCAAATGTAATTCAGTTCGAATAAGCGAGAAGAAATAAATAAATGGAATGAAATGAAATGTAAATAAATGTCTCAAATCAGTTTACTTACATACACACAAAGAAGTCCTAAGCTATCCGGGCTCCGTCGCGTCGATGTACGCACCCAAACCCCGTAATAGCTCCTTTTACGGTCCTAACATTAGAAAGTTTCTCAATTTAGATTCAAGTTTAATGATTTAACATTTCGAAATTGGTCGATATCGGTCAAAATTAAGTTCGAGACCTATTTGCCGATTTCACGTTTTTCGAGGTAAAACCCCGATACGCCTCGACCGACTCTCGAATTCTTCACTTTTTATAGACATTGTGAAGTTTTCTTGATTTGGATCAAAAATATATTTTTTTCCCATTTTTCTGGAATTTTCCAGAATTTTCTATAATTTTCTCTATTTTCAGAATTTATTATATATATAAAACAGTTTAATTTAATTAAATAATTAAATATATTTTTATTTTATTTTTTGAAGTGGATCCGGGTCAACCCGACCCGATCCAACCGGACCGGTTGGTCTCGACCCGGTCTCCATCGGTCGTCGGTCGGTCCGCCGTCCCATATATGGGTTCGGGTCGACCCGACCCGATCCCATCTTCTTCTTCACTGTGAGCACTCGTGCTCGGTTCTGATTTTTTCTTTTTTTTTTTTTTTTTTTTTTTTTTTCTTGAGGCGTTGGGTTGGCTTCCAATCCCTAATGGGTTTTGATGGCAAGGGAGATACCCTTGCCATCTCTCCCGTTCTCGGGGTCGGCCATGGAGGTTCGGCCTCCATGGCCACCACGCACCACGCCGACAACAACAGCCTCGACAACACAACAACGACCGAATCAACAACGAAAATTAACAACTCACCTTGCTTCAAGCTTGGTCTCTCTCTTTCGGTCTCTCTCTCGATCTTTCTTTCTCCTTTCTTTCTCCTCTCGTTTCTTCTTTCTCTCTCGTTTTGTCTTTTTTCATCGAATGGATAAGATGGGGGTTAAGTATTTGATGTCCTCGAGATTCGTGCAACACGAATCTCGAGGCGAAACCAAAAAAATATCTACTTTGTCCCCACCGCCTTACTGTTTGTCCAGATTTTAATATATTTTTTTTCGAGTCCCGCGAAATGCGTATCTCGAGGCGAATCCAACGGCTATGATTTTATTTTGCAAACTATAGGCCATTGCATATTGATTTAATGTGACCACATTACCACTACTATAGCCACTTATTAAACAAACCATTAAATTACTTTTAATGTAAATTAATTAATCTTACCCCACGAGCTGTCGCCTCGGGCCCACGTCAAGACGCAACACGAGGCGCGTCCCTCGCTCGTCTCGATATCGCATACCCGTAAATGACATAGTAGTTTACACATATACAATACACTAGGCAAACAACACAACAAATATAACATTTACCTCGCCACCGTGCCTCTCAGTAGTGACGAGTATCGCATCGGGTCCCACGTCACGGGTCATTGTGTCCTAATTAACGAATTAAACGTGTATAAATTATTGGGCCGTGACAATATATTTCCAACTAAGCCATATAGTTTTTAATATATATATTTATATATCAAATATATATTCTCGTGTATTTTCTTGCCAATAAACTCACTGGATATGCCTACGAGTATTTTCGGGCGTGCACATTCTTTTCACGACCACCTCGTCGTACTTGGTGTACCGGCAACTTATTGTTTAATTACTTATTTTTCCAATTATAGGTTTCTATTAATCTTCTATTGATCCCACAACCTATAAAACTCATTAACAATCCAAACAAATACAAATCATCATGCAATCATACGCACACGCTAATCGAGGTACGCCGAACTTAACCATGAGCCTAACTTTGGTTAATTAGGATTTGAATTAGTACTAATCACCAGCTTAAGGTAACAGGTCGTTAGAGTTTGACATCAATAATGCATTCTTGAATGGCACTTTGGCTGAAGAAGTATTTACAAACCAACCCTCAGGCTTTGTTAATTCATCATGTCTTGACAAAGCCTTGTATTGTCTGCGACATGCTATTCGGGCATGGTTTGATAAGTTACGATCCACTCTTATGTCTTGGGGCTTCCACAACTCTGAGGCTGACAACTCACTGTTTGTTTTTCGTGATGGGTTAACTGTACTCTATATTACGGCCTATGTTGATGATATCATTGTTATTGGTTCTCATTCTTCCTCTATTCAGTCATTTATTTCAAGGTTAAATGATTGTTTTGCACTAAAAGACATTAGGGAATCGAATTTTTTCTTCAATTTTCCACAAACTGGGCCCCGCCCGGCCTAAGCCCACGTGGACCCCCGAGCCAGTCTCGCAAGGTCAACGCAGACCTAGTCAGCCTTCCAATCCATCATTATCAGTAAATTCAAAAGTTTTAAGTTGAGTTATTAATATGTTTCAAGTTTTACAATTTAGCGGAATCAATTACTTGAATAACTCAACAATAATGTAAAAGAGTCAGACAACCTAATTGTGGAACCCTGCATAAGTATATCATCATCAGAGGAGAGTAAATACAAGATATACAAAAATTCACCTAGCTAAGGGAGCCTTCCCCTTGTGGACCGTAGATCTGCACTCAGTCAAACCCAAAAATGACGAGCACAGGTAAGTAATGCCAGTAGGACATATACAACATTTCGAAATATAACTAGAACAGCCGAATTCATGCAATTAGAAAGAAATGAACAGGTAACGCATGAATATAAAAGACTGTAAACAAATCAATCGATGAGTGATGCCAAATAGCAAGGAGTCCCGACCAAAAGGTCGTTGAGTCGCGGCAAAATCCCACAGACTCGGGTTTAGGACGAGACCCCCGCTCCTAACCCTAACATTTGCGACTATGAGATATCCAGACCCAGATAAGAGCCCCCAACGTACACTCAATTGGGAGATATCGAAGGAGTCCGATAAGAGCTCATATCGCAGATAAATAGTAACCATGACTCGCTTGCCAATGGACCCACTCAATCAATAACAATTCCAAAGATAGCTATCATCACAAAGCAGTGAACAACAATAATTAATAAAGTGAAAGGAAGCTATCACCAAGCAGTGAACAACAATAGCCAATGGAGTGAAATGAAATATTGTACAAGTCCTCACCGGTTTACTTACATTTTCCGTGAACAATCAAGACGTCTCGCTCACGCCTCGATATGCGCACCCGACACCCGACTCCTACGTCACTGGTGTCCATTTATACCTTTTAGGCCTATTTTACGAAGACAATCAAATCACGCCACATTACGTAACATACAACTCACCATGGCCTTCCAACCTCATTTGAATCCTCGCGTCGTCGAACTTCGTCGAATCGCATCCCTTGTCGATGATCGATCGTCGGACAACAACGCCATCGCTGCGTTTACCGCGCAGTTGCTTTTGTCGAGCCGACGCGCGCTAAGTTAACGCTGCTGCTGCAAGGCTGACGCTGCGGGCAGCCGTCGTTCGTCGTGCTGCAGCATCTCTCGCGTCCGCTGCTGCTGATCGGCTGCGCATTGCCGGCGTTGCTGAATCTTGCCGCGTCGTCATTGGAACCGCTGCCGGCCGCCTCGCTAACGTCGGTTGCTGCTGCTGCTGATCATACCGCTCTTCCGGCGTCCTTGCTTCTCCGGAACACCGTCCGCAGCTTCGCCTCAACCGCGCGCCATTCTGGCGTTTTCCCACGACATCGCCACCTCCCGGCGCTGGAGCGCCGTCCCGTGTCGCTCATGAGCAGGCCGTTTCACGGCCTCGAGTTACCCGCGAGCCTCCATCCGCGCCGTAGCTCGCCTTTTCGTCTCTGTGCGTCGTCTGCTGGCGTTGCGCGTGCTGGCCGAACTGCGCTGCGCTGCGCCGCCGAGCTCTCTCTCACCGCCGTCACTCTCTCTCTCTCTCTCTCTCTCTCATCTCTCATCTTCTCTCCACCATTTCTCGTCTTTTTTCCTTTCTTTCCATCCCTTATCCGAATCTCTCTTTTCCTTATCCGAATCTCTCTCTTTGACTTTCAAAGCAAATGTGCCCTCGAGATTCGTGCGGAGCATAACTCGAGGCACATCAAAAACATATTATATTCAATTGTTTTCCTTAAAAATTAGGCAAGTGCACATCTCGAGGCGCCACAAATATGCACACCACTTCCACCTCATTTCACATTCTCAACACTCGCGCCACACGCATCCCGATGCGCATCCAATGTACATTTTTCCTTTTATTTTTAATGTGACCACATAGCCACTATAGCCACATTAAGCCGCTACATCGTTCCCACGTCGACACGCGACTCGAGACGCGTCCTCGTTCGTGTTTCGGCTCATCAAATTCCCCGCATATACCACAATTAGCATTATACTCTCAAATTGGATCTTACATACACACATCACAGAAAAATATCATACCTCGGTATCTCCACCGATATTCGGACATACGCGTTTCGCCGAGTGGGTCCCACATACGACTTTGACTTGACACGTGGCACAAGTCAAATATTCGGACGTTACGTCTTCCCAACGAATTGGAATTTCGTCCTCGAAATTGAAGCAAGTCTCAAAGAAAGATAGTGTGTTATGAATGAAGACCAAAGGCCATACCCGCCCAAGGCCATACTCGCCCAATGCCATACCCCCATCTTACTCTAGGTGGGCTCCGCGTGACGAGTGGGCTCCTCCGAGACCTCCAAGCAAAGAACACCATCTCGCTTCCTCCCATCAATATGTCGGGGCAACATCCTCGCAACATATATTGGAATACAAATGAAACATATTAGACCAATGACCCACCGTCACTAACATACTCATATCCGTCGTATGTCCGTGAGAATGTAATTCAATCTCTCTCGATCGTCCGTCTATCTCGATCTAGTGAATCTCAACCCAATTTATACCCTCTATCGGGTTATGATGGGTAGTAGTCGGACCGACCGTCCACACTCCCAAACAAGTAAGTTGAACTCTCGATCCGTATGAAACATGTTGTCTATGTCCCCGTCCCCGTGCTTGACTAGACTGTCCTTGTCCTTGCACTCGATCGGAATTTCGACTCTGTCTGTCTCTCGCCATCGCTCTCGCCATCGGCTCTCTGATGGTACTGATGTTGAGGATCCGACGGTGCTAGCTACAGTAGTGCACTAGCGTAACTCTACGCTGGACCAACTAACTTTGGCGCCGTATACGCCGCATATGGCGAAAACTCAATTAAGCTCAATCTCTTAGCCACGGCCGTCTCACTTTCTTTTTTCTCCGATCATCTCCAGACCCTCGCACTGACTATAACGATGTCGATAATGTGACTGATACTTCGGTGCGTGTGCTCCCAAAGCTCTCGCCAGCTATAGCCCTCGCTTAAGCCTCCTGTACCGTGCTCGGAGCCGTCGTCACCCAACAAAATCAATAATTTCCAGGAAACCGTGTATGACGTAGTACGCCTGGTCAGTGTCCGTGTCGGCTGCACCCTCGGCATACTTCGTCATGCGTATATACCGATCCATGTACTGCAACTGACTCCCTGGTCCTATGTCGAATGGTCTGAAACTCTGTCCTCTTCAGGTTACGGACTGTTCCCCATCGACACCTCCGTAATACGCCACCAGACATCAACCTCGCCGACCAGTGGAGCTGGTGATATACTCGGCTGCATTTGCGCTGATATGGCCAATACATCATGTATCCTCTCGTGGCTCCTCATATACCCCTCTGCAGCCTCGAGGTTAGTACCCCGTGGAACTTCTCCGAATGATGCCTCCGAAACTCACGAGCTCGCTCGCCTCGCTTGTAGCCCTAACACCGTATCAATCGGCGTGCTCGGCGTATCCTCGGCCGGTGTCTCGTGTGTAGGAAGTACTATCTCACTGAACATGTGTCTCTCATCGGCCACTGTAAGCCATGCCTAAACACCTACTTCGTAAAAACACACCCACCGAATAATTGAGCCATTGTCAGTAAACGACGACGATGTAGCATGTGCCCTTAACAATCGAAAAATCTCATGCGGTTGTTGGTAATGCGATGTATGCGGCTCATCAAGCACTCGCAAACCGCGAATCCGACCTTACGATCATTCCTAAACCCGTCCGAAACGTCGTCGCATTTTTCATAGCCACGAATCATCGATATCGTATATATATTACAACACAACAAATATACCATATCGGATACATTTTTTTTTAATACAACATGCACTACTTGCATGAAAATTTCCTTTCGATACGTTTACTAACGCGTCTCGAACAAATTTTAGCATGTGAGAATTCTTGAGATATACAATCTCATATGATTTATACTTAGGTGGCCCCTAACTTTTAGAACGAATTTGCAGACTCTACCTCAACTCGTAACACTTAATTCATTTACAAGTCCTTAAGGTGGTGGTCGACTTCACCAACCCCGAGACGATAAATGCATAGTGTAACTAAAGTGGAGTTACTTGGGCTCTTGATCCAACACTACTACTCCAAAACTTTCGTCAAAGCTAAGGAGTCCGTACATGATGTAATCGTTAGCTCTCAAGTCATCTCAACACTCGCTCCTTTAGAGTCCGCTCTTCGTCCTTTTTTTCTCAAACTTTACTTTCCTATGTACTCATATTCGATTTTCTTCTAGGGACGTATGCATAGGCAAAGTAATCAATTTCTCTGGATCCGATAAATTTATCGTCAATCCTTTTCAATTTACTCATCGTGTCTCACGTGATACACAAGAGTAAATACAGCTATCAAAGTAGTTCTATCGTATCTCTATCGATAGTAGTATAATACAACACATCAAATACTCTCCTCACTTCCCAACGAAAACTTAAGTCGGGATCATAGGGTTCCACTCTAAGTTCAACCATTCCTAACTTCCACCGGGTTTGCGTCTCCATGGCTTGTGATTTAAATCAAGAGTCGAGTTGTGTTGGTATCACATTGCCTTAAGCCATATAGTTCGCTAAACCCGGCTCGATACCAACCGTGACGACCCCAATTTTCCACAAACCGGGCCCCGCCCGCCTAAGCCCACGTGGACCCCGAGCCGCCTCGCAAGGCCAACGAGACCTAGTCACCTTTCAATCCATCATTATCGAGTAAATTCAAAAGTTTTAAGTTGAGTTATTAATATGTTTCAAGTTTTACAATTTAGCGGAAACAATTACTTTAATAACTCAACAATAATGTAAAAGAGTTAGGCAACCTAATTGTGGAACCCCGCATAAGTATATCATCATCGAGGAGAGTAAATACAAGATATACAAAACTTCACCTAGCTATAGAGTCTTCCCCTTGCTAGACCTTAGATCCGCACTCGTCAAACCAAAAATGACGAGCACAGGTAAGTAATGCCGTAGGACATATACAACATTTCGAAATATAACTAGAATGTACCGAATTCATGCAATTAGAAAAAAATGAATAGGTAACGCATGAATATAAAAAAGCGTAAACAAATCAATCGATGAGTGAGGCCAAATAGCAAGGAGTCTCGACCAAAAGGTCGTTGAGTCGCGGCAAAATCCCAACAGACTCGGGTTTAGGACGAGACCCCCGCCACCCAAACCCCCTAACCCTTGCAACTATGAGATATCCACAGACTGGGATAAGAGCCCCCAACGTACACTCAATTGGGAGATATCGACGCATCCATATAAGAGCTCATATCGCAGATAAATAGTAACCATGACTCGCTTGCCAATGGACCCACTTAATCAATAACAATTCCAAAGATAGCTAGCATCACAAAGCAAAGTGAAAAACAATAATTAATAAAGTGAAAGGAAGCTATCACCAAGCAAATGAACAACAATAGTCAATGGAGTGAAATGAAATACGTACAAGTCCTCACCGGTTTACTTACATTTTTCGCAAACATCAAGACGTCTCGCTCACGCCTCGATATGCGCACCCGACACCCGACTCCTACGTCACTGGTGTCCATTTATACCTTTTAGGCCTATTTTACGAAGTCAATCAAATCACAGCCAAATTACGTAACATACAACTCACCATGGCCTTCCAACCTCATTTGAATCCCTCGCGTCGTCGAACTTCGTCGAATCGCATCCCATCGTCGAGGATCGATCAGTCCGACAACGCGCCATCGCGCCGTTCACCGCGTCGTTGCCGCTGTCGCGCCGACGCCGCTGCCAAGCCAACGCCGCTGCCGGCCAGCTCCGCCGTCGTCGCTGCCGCGCATCTCCGCCGTCCGATCTGCCGATCGGCCGCCGCTGCCGGCGTCGCTGAAACTGCTGCCAGCGTCACTGGAACCGCTGTCGACCGCCTCCGCCACCGCCGGTCGTCGCGCTGCTACCGTCATGCCGCTCCTTCCGGCGTCCTTGCTTCTCTGGAACACCGTCCGCAGCTTCGCCTCAACCGCCGCCGCTGCCGGCGTCTTCCCCACGACCGCGTCACCTCCTGGCGCTGGAGCCGCCGTCCGTGTCGCCCGCGAGCAGCCGTCCACGGCCTCTGAGTCACCCGCGAGCCGCCATCCGCGGCTGGAGCTCCGCCCTTTTCGTCCGCGCTGGCCGTCTGCGCTGGCCGTTCGCCTGGCCGAACCTGCCGCTGCGCCCCGCCGGAGCTCTCTCTCACCGCCGTCACTCTCTCTCTCTCTCTCATCTTCTCTCCGCCATTTCTGTCTTTTTTTCCTTTCTTTCCTTCCCTTATCCGAATCTCTCTTTTCCTTATCTGAATCTCTCTCTTTGACTTTCAAAGCAACTGTGTCCTCGAGATTTGTGCGGAGCGGAACTCGAGGCACATCAAAAACATATTATATTCAATTGTTTTCCTTAAAAATTGGGCAAGTGCACATCTCGAGGCACCACAAATATGCACACCACTTCCACCTCATTTCACATTCTCGACACTCGCGCCACACGCATCCCGATGCGCATCCAATGTACATTTTTCCTTTTATTTTTAATGTGACCACATAGCCACTATAGCCACATGAAGTCGCTACATCGTTCCCACGTCGACACGCGACTCGTTTCGTGTTTCGACTCACCAAATTCACCGCATATACCACAATTAGCATTATACTCTCAAATTGGATCTTACATACACACATCACAGAAAAATATCATACCTCGGTATCTCCACCCGAGATTCGAACATACGCATTTCGACGAGTGGGTCCCACATACGACTTTGACTTGACATGTGGCACAAGTCAAATATTCGGCCGTTACACAAACTGCTTATATAAATCAGTTGCGTAAAAAGGGGGTATGTTGAATGCTAAATCTATTGATACCCTATTTTCGTTTGGCAAGCCTCGCTATGCAGATGGTAGTCCTTTATTTCA
Source organism: Stephania cephalantha (assembly GCA_039657325.1). Lineage (NCBI taxonomy): Eukaryota > Viridiplantae > Streptophyta > Magnoliopsida > Ranunculales > Menispermaceae > Stephania > Stephania cephalantha. The sequence goes on from CM077573.1 coordinate 49,163,146, forward strand.
TGACGTCGCTATGTGTAGGAGTTTATTAGGGGGTTTACAGTACTTGGTTCATACCAGACCAGACATCTCCTATATTGTCAACAGGTTGAGTCAATACCAACAGGCTCCTACTATTAATCACTGGCAGGCTTTGAAGAGGGTGCTCAAGTATCTTAAAGGAACTGTTGATATAGGTATTTCATTTCGGTCTGGGTCTCAATTGTTTGTGATAGGGTTTTCTGATGCTGATTGGGCAGCATCCCTTGATGACAAAAGATCAGTGGCGGGATATGCAGTCTTTCTTGGTCTAATTTGGTGGCTTGACAGTTTAAAAGGCAGCCTATTGTATCTCGGTCTCTCTACTGAATCGAAGTATCGTGCATTGGCTCAAGTCACTACTGAGATCTCATGGTTAACTTCTTTATTACTAAATTGTGTATTCCTTTGGCGGCTCCTCCTACAGGGTGGTGTAACAATATGAGTATTGCAACTTTGGCGAAGAATCCAGTCTATCATGCTAGGACTAAACATATCGAGTTGGATATCCATTATGTCCGTGACAAGGTTCTTTCGGGTCGGCTAAGTGTTCATCATATTCCAACTCGGGATCAGATTGCTGACATTTTTACTAAGGGGTTTCATGCGTCTCGGTTTCAGTTTCTACTGGACAAACTTGGTATGATTTCTCTACCCCTTCATTTGAGGGGATATTAGGATAAATCATTAAAAGTGTAATTGTTAGAATGTATGAGGATATAAATGTAATTTTATGTGTACTGATGTGATCACATGTGTACTGATGTAATCACATGTGTATAGGGCTGGCAATTTAATGTTCGGACCCGTCGGCTCGGTTTTGTCCGGCCGGAAATGAAAAGGGTTCAAACAATGTTTTAATAAATCCGGGTTTGGTCTAGACAAAGATCTTTTGTCCGAATTTAAAACCGGGTCAGGTTTGGACAAGGCCTTGTAAACTCAAACCCGGTTCGAATTTTAAATAGAATTAAAAATATATTTGATAAAAGAGTATATTAAACACTTACTACTTATTAAGTAAATTAACAAACATTAATCTACTCTAACACGTAAAATTTCATGTATTAAAGATATCTTTTAATTGTAGAATGAATTAAATTTTATTTTATTTTATATTTGAATAATTGTTTATAGACATTAAGTGTTTAATTACATGAATTTGACAATACTTTTCAAAATACATCACATGAGATTATAATTTGTGAGAATTTTAATATTTGAAAAGGTTTTTAATATAAGAAGTTAGTTTTCAAGATTGCGACAAATTCGAAAAATTAGACAACCTGATTTTTTAGCAAAACGGGTATGAACAAGCTAGTCTTGTCCAAATTTAAAATCGAGCTGAGTCTTGATAATTAATTTATTTATGTATGGCGAGGGGACTCGTCCGTACGGACCGGTCTGGACCTGAATTTTTACCACCCCTACATGTGTATGTCTAGAGTATTGTATGTGTGATGATATAATTACAGTGTGTACGAATGTGTGTCTTAGTTAGATGGCTAGGATTGTATCGAGATGTATCTATGTAATTACATCCTACGGTTCTGTTGTAAGTGTGATAATAATGATATATAAAGAGCTAATAACACTGACTGTCTCATTGAGACAGTGAGAGTCTTATTGATCTCATGTCCTGCAACTCCAAACCCTAACAATGGAGATTGATTTCTTCTCTAATAATGATGAATCTTAAAGGTGTTCGGACTTGGTTCCATTTTGAAAATGAACATATTCTAGTGCCCAATTATGAACCCCTTTCTTGTCCTAACCCGTTTCTACACCTTCCAAATCATACTCAACAGCAACAATAAAGCCTCGGTCACAAATTCATTGGAGTTGACAGCCAGCGTAAAACCTTCCAAATCGTACTCCTGGCCAAATATATATATATATTCCAAATAAATTGATTTCATAGAAAGAAAATCTCTCAGTTGTTCTGACAAAAAAAAATTCTATCAGTTGTCTGTTTCTCTTTCTACATGAATTCTTTTGGAATGCAACGTCAAGTAGCAAAGAGCATATTGTGAACTTTTTTGTTTGAAACCTCGTCAAATAACTTAATTAGAATTATCGCGGCGTCTGACTAACTTCCGTGGGGCTGAAAATGGTTTAGATATACCTATGGATATACGTACAAAGAAATTTAAAAAAATAAGAAAGTTCAATCGAAATAGGGAAATATTGTCCAAATCCACATCGGTCCACAATCCCTAAATTGATGCTCGATTTCGAGTCTCATAAATGAAAAAAATAGGTTGGGTGTGGTTAGCGTCAGATACCATGTGGAAAACCAAAACAACTTGAACGCTAGGGTTTTTCAAGTAGAAAACTAGATGTCCACCAATATATGCATAACAAAGGAATGACATTTCCTTTTTGCTTGACACTTTACACTGGAACATATGTGTGTGCCCAATTGATGAAACATATGAAACCTTTATACTTGACAGTAGGAGTGGCAAAAATTCGGGTATGGATGGGTCGGGGATTGGATAACTCCTATTATAAAGAAGTATATTTGTTATATGGACCTGGCGCGATTTTAAATTATGACAAAACTCGCTTGTCCAGACCCGTTTTGCTTAAAATTCGGGTTGTCCGATTGTCCGGATTTATCGCAATCTTGAAACTAACTTCTTATATTGAAAGCCTCTTCAATATTAAAATATACACATATTATAATTTCATGTTATGTAATTTAGAAAAGCAATGTCAAATTCATGCAATATTTAAACATTTAATGTCGAGAAACAATTATTCAAAATAAAATAAAATAAAATTTAATTCATTCTACAATGAAAGACATCTTTAATATATTAGTTTTTATATGCAGTAGAGTAGATTAATGTTTGTTAATCTATTAAATAAGTAGTAAGTGTTTAATATCCTCTTTTATCAAAGAAAATTTTAAATCTATTTAAAATTCGAATCGGGTCCAGGCTGGGTTTAGATTTACAAGGCCTTGTCCAGACACTAAATTGTCACCCCTACTTGAAAGTGTATGAAATCCAACCAAATTGGTCTATTGGGAGTGGGAAACGCGTCATCGACATATATACCATCACATGCTATCATTTTGTTTTACTTAAGTGAGAGTCGAACTTACATCTCTCCAAACCATACCTTTTGGCAAGTAATGCTTCTACCATCTCATCAAATATGCTATGGCAGAATGACATGCTATCGTTCTAGTCTATGGCGATACATCCGGGGTTTTTCTAAAAGTGGGGTGGAGATACAATTTATTTCCCAAAATATGGAAGTTTACTTTTAAACTCCAAAAGTATGTGATAACTCCTTTTGAAAAGGAGGTATTGACGATGAGGTGGCATGCATGGTGGTGAGGTGGAAGGCAATTGTATAGATAGCTCATTTTGAAAAGGAGGTATCTATACAAAGCATGGTGGTGAGGTGGTGGTGAGGTGGAAGGCAATTGTATAGATAACTCCTTTTGAAAAGGAGCTATCTATACAAAACTATACACTCTATGAATGACTCCTTTTGAAAAGGAGCTATCTATACAAAAGTTTTTGCCCTATGAACGACACGTGCATATGGAGATGGACGACCCGCGTGGACCCGCGTCACTTGATTATCTCGAGGAAGACAACTAATGTAAACAACGCGTACGCATATAGACGTGGACAACCCATGGAAACTTCACCCATGTATGACGAGGTGGAGATTTCACGGAAATGACAAGCACGTCGTCGAGCCGGGCGACCCATGCAACCTCGTGCAACTCATGCAAACGTCACGCACGTGTCTCGAGGTGATAAAGCCAATGCCAACGTCACACACGTATCTCCCGGTTGACAACACATGGAAACGCCACGCACGTATGTCGAGGTGGGTCACCATGCATATCCACTACTGAGACCATGGACCCCATGCAAACGTCATGCACGTATCACGAGGCGTACAACCCGTGCAACCCATAGTAAGCATGCAACTCATCCTTTAAACTTTTGTGTTACTTTTATGTCGTGATGAAAAGTAGAGAAACGAAAAATAAAATAATTGTAGGGCAAAACCACGTTATTTTTTTTGTCGAGAGCTTAAAATTAAAACAACAATCATCTGTTGAGAAATAAGTTTATTCCATGAGAAGGTTGTATACATCAACTTCGTTCACCCAAGATATAAGCTGAAAAAAATCACCATGACATCAAGAAAACTCATCATGCAGGTCTATTACGACGGTTACGTTGACGTTGTTGCTCGGTGATGCAAACCGGACGTACTATATGTCTAGTTGGACGATATGTTTGTACATCCGGTTGAAATTGTTGAGGTTTTTGATATTGCATTGAATGGCATCGAGTCGATTGATGTTCTTCCTCCGGTGCTTCACTCTTCTCATCTCTCGCTACACGATGCTCCCAAAAAGGAGGTTGAACCATCCCAAAATAGTGGCTTCCCGTATGCGGTCGGGGGAAAGGAACATGAGGCTGCGGCATGGTTAACAAGTTCATGAATGAGCCATCTCCACCATATGACATATTGTAATTATAACATGGTGGAGTATATGGACTCGGCATGTATTGAGGCAATGACGGATACATTTGATGTCTAGGCATTCCATGGTCCACATATGAAGACGACGGCCCGGGTGCATAAGGATCAAAATGGTAAGGAGGAAGATTCATGATCGGCGGTCTGGGTACAAACATTTGAGGTTCTGGTTGCATTGTGGACGACGCATGAATGTACCCATGAGAAGAATGACTTGGTGGGGATGATCGTTGGCTACTATCGCCAACAATCTATGTTCTACTCGCTCTCGGACGAGATGAACGTCTTTGGAGGAGAACGTCTCGCTACTCTCTGCAAAGCAATCTCGGTCCGACTAGATGGACGTGGTGGACGAGGACGTCCGGTGTTTTCCCCGCGTCTCGGTCGTGTTCTTATTCTTCTCACCTCTCTATTTGCTTCGCCCGATCCTCTTCTTCATCTTCCTCTTCATTATCCTCATTTATGTCATGTTCGACATCAATTCCGTCATTCCATATAGTAGACATTTACCTTTCATCTTCGTCTAAAATTTTAACCCCTTCATCAAGCGCAGCAAAACCTTGCTCGTACTCATCCTCAATAAACACTCACCTCGGTCCATGCACCAAGTTACACCGATATAAGATATTAGTTGTTCGAGAGAAAGTAAGAGTTTCAAGTTTACCGAATAGTCACGTAAAGCCCCGTCGTGTCCAATGAGTCTTCTAGTGACTGAGCGATACTACGTCATGTAGTCTTGATGATCGTGTCCTTCATCTTGTGCAACTGTGACAATGTTGTCGCCACGATTTACCCACATGTGTATAAAGCTTGCGTGGAAAGTCACTCAATTTTCTTGATGGCGTCCACGTAATTCGATGCGTGTGCGATCGGGTGTCGTAAGCACAATTTGGTGGCACCACTTGTATAATTTCGAATTGTCTCATAACCCTTTTCGGTCGATGCCACTCGACTATGTGGAAACAAATTATGGGACATGTCGAAAGCCAACTATCGTGACCGTCAAGACAAGATCAGGAAGAGACCCCATGACTTCAAAGCATATGGTTGCCATACTACATCATCCTCATTTTGCGAGTCGAGTGCATCACGGTAAGTTGATACGACGTGCGTCGCGCTCGTGTAATCGAAAATGCATCGAGCCATCTCGTATATGAAACAATAAATTATGAAAAATGAAAATGGACTAAATGTTAAAGAAATTAGGAAAAAGTATTTGTATTACCCGTGTCCCAATGGAACGTCCATAAGCATATGTTCTTCATCCACTATTCGCGGTCGAACTCGTAGAAACACCAAAGGCGTCGTGTGGCTATGAATAGAAATTTGTTCCATGCCCACAATCGTACAAGAATTGAGGCGCCGCAACCTCATGTGCCCTCGCGTGAGATCCGCGACACAACTCCCCGTACAAATAAGCCAAACATGCACTCCCCAACTATCGTCAGCCTACTTGGAAATCCTCTAGCAATGGTAGAAACATCAAATGTACGAATCGATTGGACTTGTCGGCGAATAGACAACCACCAATAAGTTGTAGTATGTACGATCGAACATAACGTTACACCGACTCCTCATCGCTATCATCATCTATAGCTGGTACGTTACGTTCAAGTCACTCGACTTTAAGTTTACAACCAATAATGTCATCTTCAACAGAGTTCGACCAAGTAGCCTCTCGCACACATCAAGATAGTCGGTATTTGTAGTTCCGTCACGTGCATACCTTCGATAGGTAAGCCGAGCTGTACTCGCATGTCTTGGAGTGTAATCGTGCACTCCCCACAATGCATGTGAAATGTATGCGTCTCGGGCGCCATTTCTCTACGAATGCATTAATCAAAGCCCAATCAAGGCTGAAAAATGCTACGCGGGAAATCCCATAGAACCTATTGGAACGAAGATATGGGATCATCTTCGAATGATATCGCACCGTTCGATCAACGACCCCACGTCTTCGACGTACGCGCGATGTTTCGTACACCTTTTAATTGATAATATATTAATCTATATATTTTATACGTTTATGCTACAACATTTGACGTATACATGTAAAAAAGTTTACCTCACTCCTCCAGGTTTGCGATGATCTGTGTGTAGATTGGAGTTGTAAAAGTGAAGGATCCGATGGACTGGATCCATTGTTGTACAACTACAAATGAAAGATATAAAAAGAATTAATCGTGTTGTTTGGAACCAAACGATAACTCTTTCATATATGTTCAAACAATAACGAATGCTTAAACGCTCCAAATCAATCAATTTACAAAATTAAGTCATGACAAACAATAGACAAAATCGACTAGTGCCCTTCATTGGAAGGTTGAGGTCTGCTTGGACAATTGTTTTTGTTATGTCCCTACGAACGACAAATGACACACCGGTTCTTCCTAGTAGGGACTCGTTCGCGGTCTTTATTTTGACATGTTGTTCTTCTATGTCCTTCTTGATGACATATGTCACATTGCAAAGGCCTCGAGACATTAGGAAGATCCATCTCGTTTTGTCTTCGCGTTCCCTTTGGTCTCCCGCCACGTCGCACCTTGGCCTCGGGTATGATCTTCGTCCCAAAAGTCGCCCAATATTTATCATCTCTGTTATGGCCTTGAAATTGTAGGAGTAACATTGTGTGTACACATCTATCCTATAGTATGGCTCAATGAATTGCGCGTAGCTCACTCGAATAAAGGAACATGCGGCTAACACGTGTGAGCAAGGAAAATCAAACGATTGCCATTTATTGCAACTGCACACCCGGTCTTTTATGATGACGACTTGGGTGTTGTTGCCTTTATGCATGCGATCTCCATGTCTTCCAGTCTGCACTTCGAACTCTCCAATGTCGCGATTGATCAAAGTGACTTGATGCCTCCTTGCGGATTTTTCATAATATGTGAGTTTATCCATGACATATTTTGTGTGGGATAGGCCGTTAGAGATTGCTTCATCGATTTCCTGTTTACGCCGATTGTGGTATGTCACCAATCTGTAGTAAATCATCTGAGTCATCGCTGTTATTGGCAAGAATCGAGCCCCCTTCAATACACCGTTAAAACACTCTGCAATTGACGATAACATTCGTGTAAGTCATATTACTTCAGCGATAATTGTGTGTATTTGAGTGCAAAACATAACTTGCATTTCATACATACCAACACCATTAGAATTCATCCATCCGTACCGCATGCCTCCGTCGTGCGATTGAGTCCATAGTTCTTTGGGGATGACATTGACATATTGCAGACATTGAGGCGTTCGTGATGATAAGTATGCAAAACGCTCCATGCACGCATTAAATTTTCGTTCTTGATGTTGAGCGAGCTGCTCGAGCAAGGAGTTTCTTCAAGGGGTCATTTTTGAACTGAGTGTTGAAATTACTAAGCAAATGTCGCAAGCAATAACGGCGGTACCCTTTTGGAGGACAAAAATTGTTGCTCGGGGTGTTGACCGCCTCCAAAATGCCAGGGTGACGATCGAAATAACACAAACTCCCTCTCCATCGTCACGTGTTTGCGCAACATCCTCAAAAACCACCCCCATAAATCGTTGATTCGGTTTCCGCAACGGCAAATGCAACCGGTAGTATGTGTTTATTACCATCAATAGAAATCGCAATCATTAGCTTCCCACTGTATTTGCCATATAAAAATAATGTTGCGTCAATCTGAAGCAGAGGCCTGCAAAACTTGAAAGTATGTATCGATGCTTCAAATGCAAAAAACACACGATGAAATTGAGGAGACGCAATTCTTATCTCATCAGCAGCCCATTGTCTATGTGACCACTCGATTCTTGTCCCCGGACTCTTATTCCTCACAGCTGCCAACCATCTTGGTAATAAAGCGTATGACTCATCCCAATCTCCAAATGCACATGCAATTGCTTTCCTTTTGGCATCCCACATTCGCTTGTAGTTGACTTTGTGTCCGTATTTTCCCTTAATTATTTGTACTAATGCCTTGATAGTGATTGTTTGATCGCTCTGGACGACGCTTTGGATCTCTCGCGCAAACATGTTGGCGTCAAGTTGGGCATGACAGCGTTTCACGTAGGGATTAAAACACGTGTGTGGTACGTCTAATTGTGTTATCTCCCATAATTTTGTTTTCTTTCGCAAAAAGCACGAAGACGCCACATACACTGTCTTGCGCACTTCGCACTTAATCGCCCACGTAGTTGTAGTCGATTTCATCACATGGTATTGACAATGTCTATTAACATGCCACATTTTGGCGGCATGTTGTAAGTCTTTTTATTGTCAAAGTACATCCCTATCTCCAAATCGAAATTAGACATGTCCCCCCCGGTTTGTTGATGGGAATGTTGGGTCGCAAAGTGGAATTAGCAACCTCTCAATCGATTTCGTTATATACCGATATTGGTTGGTGAACTTCATCATCACTTGCTTCCTCCAACAAAATCTTTTCATCGATAGCAAATTGCTCATCATCTTCCACATTTTCCGCACCCGAGGTTCATATCTTAGATCATCCGTGAAAACATTGACGTTATCCCAATCGACACTGCCGCAAAGATCCTCGTTGGGAGGTATGTCCTCATCTGTTTCATTATTGGCATCCTCGTTAACTTCATCGTCATTACAGGCATTAATATCTTCACCAAGTGGGGATTGCATGTGCGACCTTTCCATCATTAATGCTGCGTCTGGCGTGCCGACACGTTCATCACGAACTTGCGAATGAGCCGTACGATTTTGAACTGAGTCGATTGACTCAAATGTCAAATATATATCTACCGTTGCAATTATTGGTAAATTGGCCACCGTCTCCCACATCAAGTCGAAGTGTGTCGTATCATGCAAAGAACACAGTGGACAAAATAATGCGAGCCTCGGGGAGGACAATCATGTGGCGATAAGTCATCGAACTAGAGTCTCGTAGATGAGATATTGAACGCGTTACACACGTCATCCATCAATTGACGGCCACTCGTCCCAAACTTAACCATCAACACTTCTTGATGGGGGTGCATTGTACGCGATGTCATTTAAACCATTAACAATTTCACCGTACGCAAAGAATAGAAAAGGGATGTTCCTATGTTTCATGACGTACATAAGTTATTGAACATTGATGTAAAAGGATTACACCCAAATGCACAAATATGTTAAGTGAAATAGTTGATTACTAACGGAAGTTAAAGCGCAATCGAACTTTCTAATGTAGAAGATCGCAATAAGAGCGCAACTACAGAGCATACTCATTTGTTTGCACTCACATGTTATGTGTAATAACTCATACTTGCATGCCAAACGATCGAACCTACTGAACTGGTCCACAAGGAGCACGGTTTTCATTTAAAAATTTAAGTCAAAATTTTTATTGAAATGGGGGGGATTTAAACACCAATGGAACTTTCTGATGTAGATGATCGCCTACTCATTCCTCTGTGTTTGAGTTTCATAATGTTTTAAACACACATTCCATTAAATAAACATATCAACCATTTTTCAAAAACAGCATACCTATGTCACTACATATCATGTAAATCATAACAAAACCAAATAAATAATTATGAAAATACTAAATTTGTAAACTTACTATTTTCCTCCTCTTTTTGTCTTTAAATTAATAATCCTGCAATAAAATTTTATTTTCGTTCATTTATAACATATGGAGTAAAATATATCAACATCAGTAAAAACTGTTCCACTAGTGTGTATATTGAAGGACACATGAGAACAATAACACGGTTTAACATGATAGTTTAACAAAATCATACCGGTTAACTAAAATAAACTAACTAATGTAACAACCTAAACTATAATAACCTGAATTAATCGAACAACAAAACTAAAGTAAACTAATCAAACATAACTAAGCAAAAACCAAAGTAAACCTTTAAACAAATAAAGAGTCTTAAACTAAACTCAACTAACCTAACCTAACATAACCTAACTATCTAAACTAAATTAACTAAACTAAACTATACTAAACTAAACTAACTAACCTAACCTAAATACCTCAAATGTAGCACACATAATGACTTGAAACGCACAACCAAGTTTTCAAAATCCTTGCACTCCTACACCTTAAATCCACCCCATGCGCATAGTGTACGTGAAAACATTGCTTCGTAAAAGGATAGTGGAATTCTTGATTCAAAGAAAGTTGACTACCAACTAACGAATTTCACAAACATCTATTGCAATTAATCTAACCTAACCTAACTACCTAAACTTAACTAACTAAACAAACTACCTAACCTAAACTAACCAAACTCCCTAAACTAACTAACTTAACTAACTACCTAAAGTCGATTAACTAAACTAAACTAAACTAACCTAACCTAACCAAACTACATAAACTAAACTAACTAACTTAAACTAACCTTAAACTAACCTAACCTAACCAAACTACCTAAACTAAACTAACTAACCTAAACTAAACTAACTAACCTAAAACTAATTAACCTAAACTAAACTAACTTAACTAACTAAGCTAACTAACCTAACTACCTAAAGTCGATTAACTAAACTTAACTAAACTAACATAACCTAACTACCTACACTTAACTAACTAAACTAACAACCTAAGCTAAACTAAACATTTAAACTAAACTAACTTAACTAACTAAACATACTAAACTAACTACCTAAACTAACTAAACTAACCACCTAAACTAAACTAACTAACTTAACTAAACTAACTTAACTAACTAAACTAACTACCTAAAGTCGATTAACTAAACTACTAAACTAAACTAAATGAAACTAAACTAACCTCCTCCTTCTCCTCCTCATTGCTACTTTGCGCATTCATTGCCATGTGCATTGCTCCTTTCTCATTCATTGCCATTGCATTGCTCCTTTCTCATTTGCCGTGACATCTTTGCTCCTTCCTCGGCCCATGCAGCTCCTTGCTCGGTGCTTCGTCAACTCCTCTCCTCCTTCTCCGCCGCGCGTGTGCTGCCATTGCGTCTCCTTCAAACCCGTCGTCCCCTCCCGACCAACTCCCTCCCTCCGCGGTTTCTCCTTCCACCCGCCCTCTTCCCCCTCCCCTCCTTAAATACCCGACGCCCCCTCCCCTACAACACTCCCGTGACCCCTACCACCCTACACCGTACCTCCTCCACCCTCATTTCGAAAACAGACGCGGTGAATATATTCTCTCGCGTCGTGCGTTTTGAGAAGAGAAAAGAGGTACACGAGATAGCGCCTTTTGAGAAGGCGCTATCGTGTACCCCTCGGCCCGTCCACAAGGGTCCACGTGGACGTTTACACCAATAGCGCCTTTTGTAAAGGCGCTATTGGTGTACACTCGTCCACGTAGGACGCCATACACGCGATAGCGCCTTTTCAAAAGGCGCTATCGTTATCGTGTATGGCGATCCTCGTGGGCCGGACACATGAATAGCGCCTTTCCAAAAGGCGCTATCCATGTGTCCACGTCAGCAAAAAACACACTCACCTAATAGCGCCTTTTGGATAGGCGACATTGCCTACTTTTCGAATAAAAAAAAAAACAAAAAAAAACAAAAAAAAACAAAAAACAACCTTATTTTCCTCATTTAAACTACAAACAGTTGTACTTTTGTAATTTTTTCCGATACATCCACCAATTCCATACAAACAAACTAACAACTACATGATCCAAAAGGTAAGCAAACTTAAAATTAAGACATGATACAAAAGCACAAATAAGCTGATCCATGCATCTACTAACTCTGCTTCCATAAGTTTAAAGGCAACTTCATCAATTGGTGGGTGGGAGCTTAGACAATACCATCTTTCCAAATTCAATCAACTTCTCTGTCCCGGGCATCACCTCCTTCACAGCTTCATGAGTGCAGAAGCTCTCAGCCCACCTAGCAAGCCCCGGCGTCGTCTCCTTCTCGGAAAGCTGGAATCCATTCATGCTCTCGACCGCTCTTACCCACCCCACAAGGCTCCCAAGCGCAATGTCAAGGAACCCGATTCGCTCTCCCCGAAAAACTCCCCTCCTTTGCTGCATTCCTTGAATGCATTCTCAAGCAGCACTACCATCTCCTTTGTTTGCTCTATTGCCTCCGCCTTCTTCTCCTCGCCTTCGGCTTTTGCTATCCCGACCAAAGACGGGAAAAACTTCACAACATACAAACAAATAAATGCAAATGTGAAACTTAAGATTTTGGTTTAAACTCTGGGTGCAAACCTGCAGCACAACAATACCATGTTCAATCAAATCACTCCAATACCTTGTCATCTACGTAGGCAGCCCAAAACCGTTCAATGGCGCAGTCATAGGGGTCGGAGGGGAGGATGGAGGGGCCGGAGGTCCAGGTTTCGTCGACATATTGGACAATTATGAGTGACTCGCAGATGGGTCGGTCGTGGTGGAGGAGAACAGGGATCTTCTTGTACACAGGGTTGGATTTGAGGAGGAGATTGCTTTTCGATCCAAACTTCTCTTCCAAGAACTCATACTCCACAGATTTGAGGTTGAGAGCAATTCTTGCGCGCATCACAAATGGACTCGGCCACGATCCCAATAGTTTCACGTCACTCGCCGCCATTGCCTCTACACCAATCTTCTCTAATAATTGGTTTGCTGCTCAGTTTCTTTGTAGAGGAACTTGAGGGACTATATAGGAGAAATCATGGCGAGTGTTGGGTGTGTGAATGCGTTTATTACAAGGCATGGACCTTTAGCCTAGACAATTAGTTTTGTTTACCAAGACTGGAAGTTTCATTCAAACTAGACATTATCATGGCAATGTAGAGTACACAATGGCATTAAAAGATGTTGAGAAATTGATTGAAAGGAGCTTCTAACGAAGTGGTGAAGGAAACAATGTGGGGACTCTTGGAGCGACTTTGTGTCGAGGCTTGAAAGGCTTAAATAATGACATAAATTGTCTATCAATGTGAGGCCTAAGAATCAAACTTGGAATCTTCTTGGAAGAAGAAGCATAGAATTTTCCAAAGTCTCAAGGAGGAAGAGGCGTCACTTTCAGATTTGGTTTCTACATATATCTATCAATATATAAAAAGCTATCCTTTCACATGAACCAATTTCGTCCCGACTCGTCTTCCCAACTTGCAACATCTTCGCACGTTCCCAACTCTCTTCATCGTCAACTCCGACTTCAACTCGTCTTCCCCAACTCTTATCTACTTGATCAACTCCAACTTCGACGACAACAACTCCGAACAGCGGCCATTGATATTCTTCGACAACAACTCCAACAACCCTTATTTCTCCAATAATTATGAAATTTGTTTGCATTGCAATCACGCTCTCTTTTCTCAATTACAATCACATTCGTTTAGTGCTCGATCTCCATTGCAGGTAATGTCATGAATTTAAGTTTAATAAGGTTTTTCTAAATGGGTTCGTTTGATCTGGAAACACTGCTTTTTTTTTGTTATTCGGGCTGTTGATATGTTTTTTTTTTTTTTTTTAAGTTTTCACATTAGATCATGATGTTGTTTGTACTTGCTGGTGTTGTCTAATGTTGATAGGGTTAGTGTGATAACAAAGTAACTATAACCTCAACTTTTATTTGTAAAATGTTAGAAATTGATTCTTGCGAGCGTAGCGAGCGGACACGATCACGCACCTGAAACTAGTATGTATATATATAAGACAATGCTAGGGTGACTTTTTCGAGACACCTGGTTGTTGGTGTCAATTCAATACACATCAACCTCTATATACATTAATTTGGTGTCACTTTTTGTGCACTCCACATAGAACCTATGCAAAACAAGGATGACAAACAAATATACAATGGAAAGCTTTGGTGAAATGCTAGCCCATGAAGAACCAAATGATAGAACCATGGAGCTAATGCAAAAAAAATAAGGAAAATACATGCATCTCTGCGACTCGGCTAAAAAGGCTATTGAAACTCACGTGCTTTACTGCATCATTGCAACCTCAAAATCCCTCTCAATCCTAATGAAAAAAACACGCTAAAGACTTTTGAAACTTAACCACACATTGCTTGATTCACCATCGGTGTATGACAAGTGAGCAAGATCAGAGAGCCGAGGTTGAGCGGTTGAGGGTGATTGGTTGACTGTGTTAAATGTTTATAATAGGTTCCAATCCAAGGTGAGGAGAGTGTGGTACCTAATTTTATGCAGGTATATGGCCAGCCCTTGGTTCTATGCAGGAAAACATATATTTTAATTCACATGATTCCATGGTGAAACATCGGCTGATTGCATTATCCAACAAACAAGCTGTCCAGAACAAAATGCAGGAGCAACATAAATCCAATTGAAAATTAAATATGCTCCTAAAGAGAGAACGAAATCTGACCGATAGAGCAGTAAAACCACCGGTCAGCAGTTAAAGCAAGATGTTGCAGTGTGTAAAATCATTCTTTGCCCTCCTTGGCTACATCCGTAGTGGAAGTCCCACCAGCAGTAACAAATTTGCCGCCCATGGCCACCATTGATGGCGTAGGCAGAAGCCCAGCTCTGAAAAGGATGCGTTGCACTGCTTCAGAAGGCTTCGCACCAACAGATAACCAATACCTACCACAAGAAATGAGGCAGTCGTTTCAAATCAACAATGTAAAAGTAACAATAAGGTAAAGAATTGGCAACGTTGTACACGAGCCTCATCAATTCAAGTCTCTACACTGGCAATTCTCATTGAATCAGTACAGTATCTAGCAACAACAGAAAGGCCAAATATAACGAATTTCCAACACCCCAAAGAACTCATCAAGTATTTATAAACAACAAGGTAAACTTCTTCTTTTTCAAAAAAACCTTTTTAAAATCCATGCTAAGTATTAGTCTAGAATATACAACAACAACACACCCTCAATCCCAAATTAGTTGGAAAGAATTAGTCTAGCGTATATTATCAATAAATTGCAATCTCCCGTCATCTCGAGGAGTTTTTTTCCCTTTTCGGGTGCTCGCTCTCTTTCTAGTTATGTATTTGATCCATTTCATAAAGAGCGACAAAAGTTTTACGCTGGGTGTCAACCTATTGCAACAACAACAAAGCTTGAATAGTTCTATCCCGAATTAGTTGGGATGGGTCTGTACATGGGTCAAACTCTTCCATTGCGCTCGATTTAGGGCAATATCGCAACCCTCCCCCATTTTCCAGTATAGGTAATGGGCTTGGGAGCCCTTATCTTTATCCGTACTTGGGGTCAACTATGTTGCACGTACACTGTTCTAAATAGGTGGAGTTGCTCTCTTTCTAGTTCTATTCATTTTTTTCCATCTCCCTCTGGTCTCACTGCCTTTATTGCTACACTGCCACTTCAACCCATTCTTGATCGAACTACTCGCATAGACGCATAGTTGGGATTCTTGATAATGGATCTGAATGTGTTAAAATGAAACATAAACAAGGGGAGAGACAATTGTTTACAAACAAGCCAAGCTACCACATAATTAGACGCTATATTCAAAGAAAAATGTTGAAGACATTCAACAGAATTAATAATTACTTTACTCTGTCGAAATTCAGACCCATCCGTTTATCGCCATCCTTCCCTATAAAACACCCAATTAGATAAATCAATTCATGAATTTAAAGATGCAATTGAAAGAAGTTGATGATGTTGATAATAAATTGCAGTGAGTGACCTGGCAAAGGATTGTAGTATCCCAAAACCTCAAGATGGTTTCCATCTCTAGGAGATGTGCTGTTAGCAGCCATAATTCTGTAGAACGGCCTGTGTTTGCATCCAAGCCTTGCTAATCGAAGCCTAACAGCCATTTTGGTTTGATATTGTTCTTGAATTCGAAGTTGTTCTGCAGATATAAAGAGAATTGAAGCATCGAACTCGAAAACAACAAAAACCCTGTAACTGAAGTGGACTAAAGAGAATTGAGAATGCTGGGTTTCATTCACCTGGTAGAAAATTCCTTGAAGGCGAGCCATTGAAGAAAGTAGAGTGTGAATGACAAAGCAGGGTTGCGGTGGTGGTAGTCATCGCGCACACTTATCTCTTTTGAGAAGAGGCGATGAAATTTTTGACAGGGACGGAGATTGATTTTGGGGGAGCTTTTAAAACGCAAGACATGCTTTTATGGTGAAATACCGAATTTGCCCTTTTAATTCCCAGTTCACTAAACCATTAGCTCTCAAGAGTCATTCATACAGCCTCGGCCTGGACATTATGCATTAAGATATATGTATGCTCACATCTCGAGGCGCCCATGAACTTCTCTTGCCACAAAAGGCTATTCATAAGAGCTACAACCCAAATTTTAAGATAGAAAGTTAACACTTTGGTCATGTAATGTATTCTTTTCAAAAGTTATATGAAAGGCTAATGTGACAATGATGAGTTGATGACATGACAATGTGCACCTCGAGGAAAATCAGGTGGTCGTAAATAGTTGTTTTCTTACACAAAAAACCTTGATTTTAATTTTTTTTTTTTTTTTTTGTGTTTTTATAACTTATCAAAATTAATGTGAAACTCGAGGAGGATACCGCGCCAACTGTTCATCTGGATTTAGTTGTATACACACTTTGAATAAAAATCCACCAAAATATCAATAGTGTCTAAAAATTAAAGACACTTAGATTTTTTTTGAAATTCATTGAAATTCTAAATAAATACGTCTTGACTTTTCACAAGTCCATTAAAATCTTTTGAAATCCAAATTAATACACCTCCGTTTCAAAGTCCTCCAAACTCTTTTAAAATCCTTTAATATCCCCAATTCAATACACTCCCTAGTAATCTATTTGTTTACCAAGACTGTAAGTGAAGGAAACAATGCGGGGACACTTGGGAGTGACTTTGTGTTTAAGGCTAGCTTGAAAGGCTTAAATAATGACATAATTGTCTATCAAGGTGAGTCCTAAGAATCAAACTTGGATTTTCCAAAGTCCCAAGGATGAAGAGGCATCACTTTGAGATTTGGTTTCTATATACATTCATTTTTATGTCACTTTTTGTGCACTCCACATTGAACCTATGCAAAACAAGGATGAAAAAAAAAAAAAAAAAAAAAAAAAAAAAAAAAAAAAAAAAAAAAAAAAAAAAAAAAAAAGGAAAGCTTTGGTGAAATGCTAGCCCATGAAGACCAAATGATAGAACCATGGAGCTAATGCAAAAAATAAAGAAAATATATGCGTCTCTGCCACTCTGCCACCAATGAGGTATGGTCCAATAAATCTAAAGACTGCGGCCAATGTATGTTAGACCAATCTTTTTCGAAAAGGGTATACAATTACATGCCTGGTGGCCCTAGGCCCTAATCAAACTGTAAATAAGTGACTACAAAGTACACAATTCAGCTTCAAGAATCATGGAACTAAAAAACTGCCAAAATGACAACATTTAAACCCTTTACATAAAGTTGCGACTATATGGTTTGTGTATAATGCATAGGAAGCTAAGTACCAAAATGAAGTACAGAAGCAGCACACTGGATAAAATGTTGTTTAGAGAAACTGGGATTCTGGGATGAGGGGCAACAACTTATAAGCAACATCATAATACTCGTATGCACAAAAAAAAAAAAAAAAAAAAAAACTAAACAGATGCTCTCTAGCACTAAAAAACTATAAACGATCTGCAACTTTTTGTTGAACTTTTCCACAGTGACTTTCTAGTAAAGTATTTTTTGACGCCTGATGGGGATAAAAGTTTTAATTTAATGATAACCTCAGTCCTAAATTAATTAGGATCGGCTGTTTTAACGATTAACAAAAAAAAAAAAGAGTTGTAGCAAAGTAATTTTATTTTATATGAAAGAAACCAACTTTTTTTGCCCCTTAAAGGACTTGAACTCCCACCCTATTGCAATAATACCACATACCAAACCATTGAGTCATCCACTTTGTTGGTCTAGCGAAGTAATTTAAGTATAACAGAAGTATGGTTTACTATGACAGATTGAATCGGGTCGGGTACAACTAACAAACAACTGTTGAAAGTTTTTTGAGAACAAAAAAGGAAGTGACCATCAACAATTATGGGCTATACTTTCATTCTATAACATGCTAGGTTCTATGGAGGAAAAGATATATTTTATTTCACATGAATCCATGGTGAAACATCCGCTGATTGCATTACCCAACAAACAAGCTATCCAGATCAAAATGCAGGAGCAAAAATCCAATTGAAAATTAACTCCCAACATACTCCTAAAGAGAACAAAATCTGACCGATATAGCAGTAAAACCACCGGCCAGCAGTTAAGCAAGATGTTGCAGTGTGTAAAATCATTCTTTGTCCTCCTTGGCTACATCCGCAGTAGAAGTCCCACCCGCAGTAACAAATTTGCCACTCATGGGATCAACTGCACGGGTGTCACGAGGCCCACCTTTACGGCCCATGGCCACCATTGGTGGCGGAGGTAGAAGCCCAGCTCTGAAAAGGATTCGTTGCACTGGTTCAGAAGGCTGCGCACCAACGGATAACCAATACCTACCACAAGAAATGTAGCACTCAATTCAAATCAACAATGTAAAAGTAAAACCTCATATATATTACCTTCACTTGAACAAATGACAAGGATCACTGACACAAAAGCAAATCACAGAAGATAAACAGGGAACGAGATGTTTCTAAAGTTAAACCCTCCATCATACATTTAAGTTGTTTCTCAAGACCACACTAATATTGAGTAACAGAAAACGAAATGAACTGGAATATACTAGAATAAAATGTATCAGTTCTTCATTCGGGAATTATCAACATCTATTCTCCTCTGATACAAATTTAGGAAACATTATACCGTTAAAATAAGTGGGGATGTATGGTCCCAGTCCATACCAGGAAATGTAGCACAACGCAACTTAGAGTATACATCTCTGAAAGGGATCTAAGCAGGTTATTCCCCATAACCAGGAAGCAAACAACGTTGTACAACAAAATATATTACTCCTTTTCGCAAATAAGGAGTCTAAAGAGTAGCACATCACAAAAAGACATAAGTTTAGACAGCCACAAATTAAATTAGTCAATTCTCATATAAATGAATCAGTTGTTGATGAAAAAAAATTAGGTTTTCAAAATTTCAGAGGCAAGGTTAAAAATGGGTAACAATAAGGTAAAGAATTTCGGAAAAAAAAAAGGTAAGGAATTGGCAAAATCGTACACGGGCCTCGTCACATTCAAGTCTCTACACTGGTAATTCTCACTGAATCAGTACAGTATTTTGCAACAACTCAACAGAAAGGCCAAATTAACTGGCTAATGAAATTCCATCACCCCTAAGAACTCATCAAGTATTCTTAAACAACAAGTTCACCTTCTTCTTTTTCAAAAAAGACCTTTTAAAATCCTTGCTAAGTATTAGTCTAGAATATACAACAACAACAACAACATAGCCTCAATCCCAAATTAGTAGGGAAGAATTCATCTAGAGTATATTATCAATAAATTGCAATCTCCCGTCATCTCAAGAGGATTTTTTTCCCCTTTTCGGGTGCCCGCTCTCTTTCTAGTTGTGTTTGATCCATCGCATAAAGTGTGGCAAAATTTTGACGCTGGGTGTCAACCTATCGCTACAACAACAACAACCACCCTCCCCCATTTTTCGGGTATGAAAAATGGGCTTGGGAGCCCTTCTCTTTATCCGTACTTGGGGTCAACTATGTTGCACATACACTGTTCTAAATAGGTGGAGTTGCTCTCTTTCTAGTTCTATTTTATTTTTTCCATCTCCCTGTAGTCTCACCACCATTCTTGACCGAACGACTCACGCAGACGCATAGTTGGGATTCGATATTACAAACATGCAAAGCCCAAAATGAACATATTGTGTTTTTTTTTTTTTGACTCCACATGACAAGCAAAGCCCAAAATGAAACAAGGGGAGAGACAATTACAAACAAGTGAAACTACCAAACAAGACAGTTATATTGAAACGAAAATGTTGAAGACATTGAACAGAATTAATTAATTAATTACTTTACTCTGTCGAAATTGAGACCCATCCGTTTGCCGCCATCCTGCCCTGTAAAACAACACCCAATTGGATAAATCGATATATTCACGAATTTAAAGATGCATTTGAAAGAAGTTGATGATGATGATGATGATGATGATGGTAAATTGCAGTGAGTGACCTGGCAAAGGATTGTAGTATCCCAAAACCTCGAGATGCTTGCCGTCTCTAGGAGATCTACTGTTCGCGGCCATGACTCTGTAGAATGGCCTGTTTTTGCATCCAAACCTTGCTAGTCGAAGCCTAACAGCCATTGACGAAAAGTCCTTGAAGGCGAGCGATTGACGAAAGTAGTATGTGAGTGAGAAAGCAGGGTTGCTGTTGTGGTGGTGCTACTCATCAGTCATCACATTCAATCACTTTAAGAAGAGGCGATCGAATTATTGACACACAGATGGATTGGTGATTGATTAATTTGGGGTTTCAAGGGTTTTAAAACGCAACACATGCTTTTATGGTGAGATACCGAATATGCCCTTTTAATTCAATTCGATCAATTCTTGTTTCTCTTTAAAACATTGCGAGGTAACATCCACTAGTTAGTGTTGCAAGTGGCTCGATGGGCGAGGATCGTAATTACCGTCATGGTATTAAGTAGACTATGCGCGAGTTGCGTACATTTTGGAATCAATGAGAATTTATTCTCGAAAATTCCCGCGAGGCGATAACTTTGTCGCCCCCATTCGCCAATTTCTGGGGATCCTTGTGGGGCGGGAATCCCTACGGTGCCCATCATCAATTTTGTAAAAAATATATATATTGATCAAAAGAGTGACAATTGATCTTCATTCCTTAGCCATTAAGTGCTATTTTTTCAATTTTTTAAGAAATTATTTTTTCTCAAATTGAAGGATTAATGTGGATTTATTTTGTTGATTGAGTCACAAGTTATCATATTTTTCTCAAATTGAAGGATTAATGTGGATTTATTTTGTTGATTGAGTCACAAGTTATCATACTTAATTAAATATTGTTGAAATACAAAGTCCCTTAATGTTGGTATTGTGTGTTACTATGGGTGTCACGAGCTATTGAATTATCTTATGCTACTAACAAATCAATTGAGGTGTTACTTGTGTAGTTATGTCATGTAAGCTGCCACATATGCAATCATCATATATGCATGATCTTAGATATTCTATGTATCTTTATGGAAAGGCAAAAATCTGCAAACAAGGAAAGAGAACCCGTTGTATCGCAATCAAATCCAAGAACAAGGAAACTCAAGATTCCAATCAAAGATATCAATCAAAGAAGTTTCCTAAAACACCTTGGTGCCAATTCATTGAACGAGAAGGAACAAAGTCAAAAACATCCACAAACCTTCTTTATATATTGTTCTATGCTCATCGACCATTGTAATTGATTTCAATTACTCTGTTTTGATGTGTTATTATTGTAAAAGCAAAAGTGAGCATAAGAGCACCATATCACGAGTTGTATTCACATACATACCGGCTAAGGGGACTTAGCCTACACTCCGAGGGGATCTTGGACCATCTCGAACTCCAAGGGGATCTTGGAGATGTTTGTGTAAGAGCCTAAAGATACGGGAGTGATTAGTACAGTAGGACTTGGTGAGGGATCACCAACTTGAGAGAAAACAAGTGAGGAGTCCTATTGTATAAGTTGTAATCACTCTTTATTACTTAGTGGATCTTACGCACTGGGCGTGGCCCCATGAGACGTAGAACGGAGTCAGGAGGTCCGAATCGCATAAAAAATTTGTGCGTGTTATTTACTTTACTGCAAAATTGTTATCTTTTATTTACTTGCTGTTGTGTTCAGCTTGCAAAGTCAAAAACTTATATTTGTGCCCACAACACCCATAGATACTAAGTTGATGTATGTGCTCGCAGAGACTTTCTGTGAGAACAGAGACATTACAGTTTCATTTGGTATCAGAGCCTAACGCCTATTTCCTTTGTTGTGTCAAAAAGAAGGCAGGTCTTAATTTCAAGTAATGTCTCACCTTCATCAATCTGATCAATCCGAAGGTGCCTCTACAACGAAACCACTACTCCACACTGGTACTAATTACACGTACTGGAAGTCTCGGATTGAAGGATTCATCCTATCCATTGATGTGAAAGCATGGAAGGCCATCGAAAAGGGGTACTCTGTCCCTGAACAGGATGGTAAACCAAAGAACATGGATGATTGGACAGAGGCCGATGAGAGGTTGTTGCTTGCGAATGCCAAGGCTTTGAATGCTATATTTAGTAGTGTGGACCAAGAATATCTAAAGCTTATCTCTTCATGCAAAGTTGCACGAGACGTGTGGAAAATCCTTCAAAACGTATTTGAAGGAAATGATGATGTACGTGACTCCAAGAAAATGATGTTGTTCTCACAATTTGAAGCACTACGAATGGGTGATGATGGGACTATTCTTTGAATATCTTTGCCAAGCTAAAAGACATTGCGAATCAAACTGAACAACTCGACAAAACCTACAAGAATAGAAAGCTTGTTGAGAAGGTCATTAGATCTCTTCCAGCCAAGTTCGATGTCAAAGTCGCGGAAATCCAAGAAACCAAGGGTTTAAAGAACATACAGTTTGACGAGCTGATGGGTTCCCTTACCACATTTGAGATGCATCTAAATCGAAGTCAAAAACATCAAGAAATTGCTTTGAAAACCAATGCCAAAGAAGATCAAACTGAAGAAAGTGAACTAGCCTTGCTCACAAAGAAGTACAACAAACTGTTCGAAAAGGTTCATGACAGTAAACTCGGTGGCTTCAAACAAAATGCAACTGGTGAAGGGAAAAATAAGGGAGTTCAGTGTCGAGAATGCGACGGGTTTGGACACTATCAAGCTGAATGTCCGAACTTCATAAAGAAGAAAAAGAAATCTCTTAGCACAACCTTGAGTGATTCAGAGTCTGATGATGAAAACAACAAAAGTAATCATGTTGCATTTACCTCCATTAGTATTTCAGAAGAACAACCAACTGAATGGACTGCCTTCACTGCTCATCCAGCAGTTGTGCCCACAAACTCTGATAACATCCCATCTAAAGAGGTAATAATCCCTGATTATGAATACGATTTAGATTCCACTAATTCTGTTAATTTTACAGATTTCAAGGAAGCTTACAAGGAGATGTATGAAAAGTGGTCAGAGGTTGTCAACAAGAACATCTCATTGTCTAAAGAAGTCATTCACCTTAAGCAAAAACTAGATGATATACTAAAGATGGGAAAAAAAGACTCAAGATCATAAAAGTTTTAGCTACACCAACGAGACCTCCACATCAGCTCAAGCACATAAAATAAGCAGTCATGCTCAAAAAGAAAGAGAAATTCTCACAACGGTTCAGACCAATATGTCTCTATTGTGGAATGAAAGGACACATACGACCCCGATGTTTTCAGATGCACATGGAGCTTGCTAGAAGACAGAAGTTCCTCACAAGAAGAAGCTCTTCCCTAAAGAAAGCTTTCCATCGTCAGAAATGGGTACCAAAGGACAACACGCAGTGCAATGTAGCTCATGTCTCCCTAAAAGCTACATTTTCAACAGACTAGTACTTTGACAGTGGATGCTCCAAACACATGACGGGTAATATCTCATTTCTTTCTAACTATCAACATTTTTTCAGGAGGACATGTAACTTTCGGTGGTGGAGTTCGTAGCAAAATAATTGGAAAAAGAACATTGCATGTTTCCGGGTTACCTTCACTAACTGATGTACTTCATGTTGAAGACTTGAAAACCAATCTCCTAAGCATCAGCCAACTTTGTGATCAGAACTTAAGAGTCAAATTCACAAAGGAATATTGCAAGGTTCTTGATCATCAAGGACAGTGCATCTTGAGAAGACTGCGTTCATCTGATAACTGCTACCTCCTGCAATCGATTATTCAGAGTGAAAAGAGTCCTGCCCAGAACATCTGTGCCCACAACATACCTGATCAGACTGGGGTTTGACACCAAAAACTTGGGCATGTTAACTACTAGAAGCTCAAAAAATTGTCTGACTCAGGTGCAGCTAGAGGACTTCCTAAAATCTCCTATGTCTACAATATCACATGCGGTTCATGCCAATATGGAAAGCAGCGACGAAAAGCTCACAAATCAGTAGATAAATGTTCAACCACAAGAATACTGAAGTTCATGCATATTGATTTAGTTGGACCCACTCAAACAACTAGCCTTGGAGGAAAGAGATATATTCTTGTATGTGTAAATGACTTCTCACGTTTCACATAGGTACTTTTTCTTCGCTCAAAGTCCGATGCCTTTGAAGAATTTCGAGACCTATGTATCAAGCTTCAGAATGAGAAAAGAGCAACAAATTTTCAAATCACCCGCATCCATGATGATCATGGTAAGGAATTTGGAAATTCTAACTTTGATAGTTTCGCGGGAGTTTAGGGATTCATCATGAATATTCAAAGCACCTATCACCCCTCAACAAAATGGAGTTGTGGAACATAAGAATCGCCATATCCAAGAAATGGCACGAGTTATACTAAACTCAAAAGGACCGGCACAGAATCTATGGGCTGAAGCTGTGTACACATCATGTTACATCATCAACCGAACCTACTTTCGTCCTCACACAACACAGACACCATACGAGGTTTGGAAAGGTAAAAAAACAAGTTTAAATTATTTTCATATTTTTGGCAACAAGTGTTTTATCTTGAGAGACAGGGAACAGGTTGGACAGTTCTACAAGAAGAGTGACGATGGCATCTTTCTAGGATATTCTACATCAAGTAGAGCCTTTTGAGTGTACAATCTGCACATACAACGGATCATGGAGTCGATCAACGTTGTAATAGATGATACTGTAAGCTGTCCTGCAAAGGCCTCTGAAATAGTTCACCCTTAGTCACATAACGATGAAGAATCTTTACCAACAACATATGTGCCCACAACTGATGTTCATGAACCCACAACGTTGTGCCAACAAAAACTGCTGCAGGTGAGTATCTTGGTAACTCCAGTCCTGATTTTGCTACCAATCTATCTATATCTTTTCAGGGTGTACCTACGACAGAACCTTCATCCTCTGTTCAAGTAAATTCACGGATTCAAAGAGACCATCCTACCTAATCCATTATTGGAGATATCTCTTAAGGGATCATCACACGAGACGTCCCAAAAAGAGATTACAAGAAACTTGCCGAATACACATGTTGTGCATCATCTCTTGAACCAAAAAATGTGAAAAGGCTACGATGGATGAATGTTGGGTAAATGCCATGCAAGAAGAGCTCATGTAGTTCCAACGAAATGAAGTATGGAAACTAGTACCACGCCCACCACATGTCAACATCATTGGAACCAAGTGGGTATTCAAAAACAAAATGGATGAATATAGAGTGATCACTCGGAACAAGGCTCGGCTTGTTGCACAAGGATATAGTCAAATTGAAGGAATTGACTTTGATGAAACCTTTGCTCCAGTTGCTCATCTAGAGTCTATTAGACTTCTTCTGGCCTATGCATGTAACATGAATATCACTCTCCAACAAATGGATGTCAAAAGTGCCTTCCTCAATGGTATCCTCACTAAAGAAGTGTACGTTGAGCGGCCAAAGGGTTTCATTAACCCTCATCACCCCGATCATGTCTATCACCTCAACAAGGCTCTCTATGGACTCAAACAAGCTCCACGAGCTTGGTATGAGAGACTCATCACCTATCTATTACATAAGGGTATCAAAGATGAGGAATTGACAAAACATTGTTCATTAAGACAAAGTCTTCCGCATTGTCCTCATTGCACAAATCTATGTAGATGACATAGTATTTGGATCGACCTCCTCCTCATGGTACAAGAATTCATCACAAACATGTAGGTGAATTCGAGATGAGTATGGTTGGTGAGTTAAATTTTTTCTTGATCGCAAATTCAACAAAGTCCACAAGGAACTTTCATCTCTCAAAGTAAGTATATTGAAACCATTGTGAAGAAGTTTGGTCTCAATAATGCACGACAAGTGCGCACACATCTATGGGTACAAGCGACAAGCTCACTACGGACGCTGTGGGCACATCAGTTGATCCGCGACTGTACCGAAGCATGATTGGTAGCTTACTCTACCTAACAGCCAGTCGACCAGATCTGTGTTTCAGTGTCGATGTATGTGCACGCTATCAAGCATCCCCGAGAGAATCTCATCTTATTGCAGTAAAACGTATCATTCGTTATGTAGCATCCACATTAACTCATAGTTTATGGTACTCTAACGAATCTAACTTATGCTTAGCTAGCTTTAGTGATGTAGATTGGGCAAAAAATATTGATGATCGAAAAAGTACTTCGGGCGGCTATTTTTATGCTGGCACTAATCTTGTTTCTTGGTGCAGCAAAAAACAGAATTCAATCTCTCTACTGCAAAGGCTGAATACATTGTTGTGGGACAATGTTGCACTCAACTCCTTTGGATGCGCCAAATGCTGATGATTACGATGTTCCATGGGCACAACTAACTATTCTTTGTGACAACAAAAGTGTTATCGACATCTCAAAAAACCCGGTACAACACTCTCGCTAAGCACATTGATCTCAGGTATCATTTTCTTCGTGATTTAGTTGATTGAAAAGTTGTCTTACTTGAGCACTTAGGCACTGAGAAACAATTAGCCGATATTTTTACCAAGGTATTGGATGGATCGCGATTTGAATTTCTTCGCGGTGAGTTAGGACTGTGTCGACCACCATCTTTCGATAATTAACATTCTTTTTAGTTTATAAAAAAAACAGGTGGGCCGGTCAATAGAATATTCAGTTTCCATAACTGTCTTTGTCCTTAACTACCGGTTCCTCTTTCTTTTGAAGGAAAGTTTCCATAACTCCCAGATTCTTCAAATCCCTCTCACTTAATTGGGTATAAATGGTATGTAGTGGGTAGTTGAACGCTTAATTAGGTTTGGTTTGTGTTTTTAATGCTCTTTCATGTCTAAACAGCCTATTCATCTTCTTCATGACCTCTTCTCATTGCCTCTCCCGTCGTTCAGGCATTTTCCTTCGTGCTCTTCACTTCTTCTCTATTGCTTGCACAATGGTCTCCATTCGTCATTCCAGGGCTCTCAACAGCATACCAACCTCTCATCCTCCTCTTCGAACCTACTCTTACCGACTCAGAGGAGCTTCACCACCGCCTCATGTCTTCCGTCTTCCGCCTCCTTTGTCGTCCAATGCTGACCTCAGTCCTGCTACTGCCGGGGGAGATCCTCACGATGTGCTTTCAGGCTCTGCCCCTGTTTCCACAAGGCCTCGCACCGAGTCTCAACCTCGCCGTCGATATCATCTGGTTCGATCTGATAGAACACGAGTTCAATGTCGTCCTAGGTCTACCCCTGTTCCCACAACAGAACCCCCCTCTAATCCTGAGACTGTACCCACGGATCCTCCATCGTCTCACCTTGAGTCCGAACCTGTGGTCTCACCACCCACCTACATTCGTGCCTCGACTGCCTCCTGTTCTCGGTTATTCAGTAGGGATGCGGAAGCACTCTATGACGATCTCGTCGAAGTGAAATTCCACTCTGAACAACGGTTGGATGAGAAGACTTACAAGCATTTCAAGGTCTATCAGTTCTTGGAGGCAAGAGGAATATTGTGTCTCTTTACTTTTCCCCGTACGTACAATGAAAACCTTGTTAGGGAATTCTACGCTAACTTTTCCTCCTCTGTCGCTAATCCTTCTTCTCCTCATTTTATCGTGTCTACATTCGTGGCCGAGTATGTCGATTCTCCCCTTTTACCATTAACAAATTACTTGGCCTTCCCACCTACAATGACTCACCCGACTCCTATCCATCTGGGTTCCGTGGACATCGATGTTGTCACATTTACTCTAACAAGTAATCGAGTCTCTGAAAATCAATGGGGAGCACGTCTCACTGCCTCAGATTTTACAGCCCTCTACTTCACTCTATTCATTCATGACACTCACAATCTTTTTCCTGTCCGGGATGATGCCACGGTTCTCTCGGAGGACTATCTCCTTCTTTATGCCATTGGTCAGGGTGCAGCTGTAAACTGTGGGCATATGTTGTTCAGGGATATCTTCCTTCGTGTCTACAACATGAAATCTTGAAAGAAGTTGTTCTTCCCTTGTCTGATCACTGCACTTCTTGCTGTTGAAGACGTCTTCACTGTGACTCTTGATGTCATTGTGGAGGCTCATCCGCACCATTCGCTCCACCATTCTCAAAGACTCCTCTCCTCATCTTGCTGATCCGCTGTCTCCACTGACTTATTGGAACCAGTTACATATCCTGTAGAGGCACTGATTTTTCCACCAGATCCTTCTCTCACTCCTCCCACTAGTCCATCAGCAACTGTGGGCACATCTGCCTATCATGGTGACTCCTCGTCTCAGTTCCTACTCTCATGACTGATGACCAGTATGCAGAACTCTCCTACCTTTATTTGGACTACCTCAAGCAAGCCGACACGCTTCGTGACATCTTCGTGTCTGCTGGACGACCAACTCCGGCTCGCCCATAGCACCCTTTGTTTTTCTATGTCCACAAAGGGGGAGAACTAAGATTAGATATAAAGTTTGAGGGAGCAACAAAACTAGCTTAAAGTTTTCGTTTGGTTATTTACTTAATCTTTCCTGGTTGAACTTTACAGATATTTTAATTTTGAAATTCAGGATTTATATTTGATCTTTACACTAACGCTTGGCATAACCGTGTTTACAATAACATTATTTTTGAACACGTTTTGCATATCTAATCTATACACTAAGTCACACAAATAACAAAGGGGAGATTGTTGAAATACAAAGTCCCTTAATGTTGTTATTATGTGTTACACTTTGGGTGTCATGAGCTATTAAATTATCTTATGCTACTAACAAATCAATTGAGGTGTTATTTGTGTAGTTATGCCATGTAAGTACCGCCACATATGCAATCATCATATATGCAAGATCTTTAGATATTCTATGTATCTTTATGTAAAGGCAAGAATCTGCAAATAAGGAAGGAGAGCTCGTTGTATCACAACCAAATCCAAGAACAAAAGATTCCAATCAAAGAAGTTTCCTAAAACACCTTGGTGCTAATTCATTGAATGAGAAGGAACGAAGTCAAAAACGTCCACAAGCCTTCTCTATATATTGTTCTATGCTCATCACCATTGTAATTGATTTCATTTACTCTGTTTTTTGTGTTATTATTGTAAAAGCAAAAGCGAGCATAAGAGCACCATCTCGGGAGTTGTATTCACGTACACACCGGCTAGGGGACTTAGCCTACACTCGAGGGGACCTCGAACCATCTCGAACTTCAAGGGGATCTTGGAGATGCTTGTGTAAGAGCTTAGAGATAGGGGGAGTGATTAGTATGGTAGGACTTGGTGAGGGATCACCAACTTGAGAGAAAACAAGTGAGGAGTCATGTTGTATAAGTTGTAATCACTCTTTATTACTTAGTGGATCTTACACCTGAGCGTGGCCCCGAAGACGTAGAACGGGAGGTCCGAACTGCGTAAAAAATTTGTGCGTGTTATTTACTTTACTGCAAAATTGTTATCTTTTATTTACTTACTGTTGTGTTCAGCTTGCAAAGTCAAAAATTTATATATGTGCCCACAACACCCATAAATACTAAGTTGCTGTCTGTGCCCGCATAGACTTTATGTGAGAACATAGACATTATAGTTTCAAATATATAAGATTTCCAAAACTTGTATGGCAAATATATTTCAATGATGTTCTAAATATAATTTTATATATCTTTATGATATAACATATATATTATAAAATTAATTTAATTGTAAAAATAAATTTTATTGTTATCTTGAGTTTCATTCCATATATTACATATGTTTTAAGTAAAAAAGTTATATATTATTATTTTTTTTTTGTAAAAACATAAAAAAATTGAGAATTTTATGCAAGGGATGCAGGGCGGGAATCACTGCGGGCGGGGAATCCCGTCGGGCGAGAACAATTATCGTCCCTGCCTTGCCCCGCCAAGCGGGGCAAGAATTTACCCTGTGCCTCACCCCGCGGGGAGCAAAAAGTGGGGAATCCTTGCCCCACTAGGGCGGGGCACCGCGGGGAACGGGGATTCCCAACCCCACTTGCAACCCTACCACCAGTAGACATGTTCACGGGCTGGGGCGCGCTAGGCCCGCTCAATATGGGTCGAGCTTGTTCTTACAAATTCAAAACAAGCCTGATTCGAGCTCGAGCCCACTTAAGCCTGCCTATTTAATAAGCGAATTTGGTTTGTGCTTTTAACTTAAGCCTGACCCGTTTTACACTCATTTAAATAAATTCTAACTACTTCACCATTTATTTTTTGTTGAACTCTTGAAACTTAATAAATATATTTATTTTTAAAAAAATAATAACAAACTCTGTTAAGCTCGCTAAAGCTTAGCCCATTGATTCATGCATCGATATTTGTGAGCACATGAATAGATATGTATTTAAAGGACACTAACAATAGGGTATCGTTTTGGAGTGTTCAAATTGGGACTCAGACTCCCACTCCCCCAGGGTACTACCCTAAAATATATTGCTTAAAACTAATCTGTTTGAATTGAAGCTGCTATTTTGGTCCTTGTTTACTAAGCACATATTTTAACTGGTACGTTGAACATTTGAATTTCAGGTTCTTCTTCTTCTTCTTCTACGTCGATTCTTTCATTATTGTCTCTCACATATTCCATCAACACATGTGGTTTCTGCCTTTCTGTTGCACACCCACATAGAACAACTAAAAAAACAACTAGCTGAAAAAAATGAGCATCTATTCAAACACCCAAATCAAGCAAACTATATATATGATGATTTCTTTATTCATGAAACAAATACATCATCTCCATCGTCATCTGCCCCTCACATTACTTTGTTTAGGCTTCTCATGTATTAAAATCAAATCCAAGTGGGCTCACCATCCCATTTGAACTCACTTTTTTTTTTTTTTTTAATGGGCACAAAGAGATTAATTTATCCAACATTTCCCAACTTGTATGCTTGGTCAACTGGGCAATCTCAATTTCTCTGATATGATTTTGTGAACGAAAGTCAATGATTCCAATTGTTCATACAATGGCGCCGCAGACGATGAACTTGTCTTAATTTTTTTCTTATTTAATTCAATAATATTCTCTGTAACCCTTTGTGCCCATGAGAGTCAAATGTCTAAATTAAAGTCTGTGTTTGTAGGAGATTTTGAAAGAAAATGTAGAAATGCTTTTTGGGGAGTTGTGGAACAATTGGCATATTTTAGTTTTTGGGGGCTATTGAGGTTTTACTGAACAAGGCATTGAAGGGTTTTGAGGAGGTTTTAATAAGATGAATGGTTATACTGTTGTCATTATATTTTGGGTTTTTGGCCTGATTTTGATTCCTAATCCTGCTTATTTTCACCCCTTATGCACTGATTCAAGTGGGTATTTCATATCAATCTGTACCTTTTATAGTGTTTGGATTCAATTTTTATGTTGTGAAACTTAATTTTTTGGTACAGTCGTTGATTTTGGTTTTGGTTTTGATTTTGGTAGGGGAACCCTTTAATTCAGGGACTCCTTTGGCCTTCTGTCCTTATAATGGCACTGTCTGTTGTGACTCAGCTGAAGATTCTCGATTGCAGAAGAGGTTTCAGGCGATGAATGTGTCTGATACCGCTTGTGCTTCTCTCCTGAAATCAATCCTTTGTGCTGTGAGTTCTCTCCACCCAATGTTAAAAGTGGCGGTGCTTAGTAGTATGTAACTAGTTTTTCTTGCTTGCTCTGAAAGGATTGATTTATTTCGGCTGTAATGAATCACCGAATTTGTTACACAACGATGGCAGTGCTGATTCTACTTCATTCTGAGTTTGAGAAAGTGTCATTTTTTTTCAAATCCGTTGAACTTTCTCATTAATCACAGTATCTGTTTTTAGTTTGATTTATGTGTAGGTATGTGTAGGTATGCTATATCTGTTTTTGCCGACCCCAATTAATTTGGGATTGAGGCTATGTTGTTGTTGTTGTTGTTGTTATGTGTAGGTATGCTATATATGCTGATATTAACTAAGTAAATCATTATATCTTGTACATCATAGAGAATTGTTTGGCCATATTTTCGTAAGTCAACGGCAATGTATTGTGCAAACTCTTATTGTCTATTCTCCACTATTTTTCTCTCGGTCGCTCCAACTCCTAAACTCTATATAATGTTTGGTATCTCTCCTTTCTTCCTTTATTTGCTGATTGACCTTCAATGAAATGGCTAATATTCGGTTATCTAAGCTTATCAGTGTGATAGATATATGACATGTTGAAACTTTTATGCATAACATCTTACCCATTTGCTTATGTACATTGACATTGTCTTTCTTGGTGTCGAGGGTCAATAGATTCAATACTTCATTTACAGTAATATTTAAGTATAGGCGTGAAATGGAACCAGGCAAAAGTTATACTGATACAAAAAAGAAACAAGTGAAATTTTTGATCTTGATACTTGTATAGAATAGAGTATCTTTTACATATAGTTATTGCAACTCTACTTGCATTATAAGATTTAGATGGATACAAGCTTATTATGTTGCCTATATACCTTTTCTTTTCCTCATACAGTGTAAGGTTTGACCTTTTTTTTTTCTTGAATTTGCTTATGTTATTGCCTCAGTCTCAAATTAATTGGGGTCGGCTACATGGATCAAACTCTTGCATTGTGATCGATTTAGTGCAAGCTTATGTTATAAGCACATTGAAGAAATTTCAGTTCTTCCTCTATTGAATGCATATGTTCCATTAAATAATTCTCAACTTTCTATATTAATTTAGGATTCTATGCTTCCAGAAATGTGACCAATTCTCATCAGAGCTATTTAAAGCTGAATCAGGGCTTCGGACGGTTCCAGTTCTGTGCAATTCAACTGTTTCTGTAAATTCAAGCCAGTCTACTAGTACAGGTAACGACTATTGTGGGAAGGTCTGGGACACATGCCAAAATGTGTCTATGTGGAACTCTCCCTTTGCCCCTTCCTTGAAAGGAGGGGCTGGTCTACCAGTTAATTCCACAGCAACAAAAATTGCTGAACTCTGGAAATCAAAAGCTGACTTCTGTAAAGCATTTGGTGGATCTTCCGAAGATGAATCCGTATGTTTTGACGGCGAACCAGTTAAACTTAACAATAACAAGGCCCTGGATGCTCCAAAGGGTCTTTGCGTTGAGAAAATCGGAAATGGGTCTTACCTCAATATGGTTGCTCATCCAGATAGATCCAACCGCGTCTTCTTGTCCAACCAGAAAGGGCAGATATGGTTGGCAACTGTTCCTGAACAAGGATCTGGAGGAATGCTGGATATCAATGAATTCAAGACTTTTCTAGATATAAGTGATGAAGTCCTTTTTGATACAGAACTTGGGCTAATGGGCATGGCTTTCCATCCCAGTTTCACACAAAATGGCCGTTTCTTTGTTTCATACAATTGTGATAAAGTAAGCTCACCGCGATGTTCTGGAAGATGTTCATGTAATTCAAATGCAGATTGTGACCCTTCAAAGCTTCATCCCGATAATGGAGCCCAACCATGCCGATATCATAGCGTGATTGCCGAGTATACTATTAACAAGACTGGATTGGAGCCTTCCATGGTACATATCTGACTCTTGATTACCATCTTTGCGAGTCTGTAGGTAGTAGTCCTTCTGAACTGGGTCTAATTTTATACTGATCTTCCTAGGCAACAAGCGCCCATCCATCAGAAGTTCGAAGAATATTTACCATGGGCCTTCCTTTTACTGGCCACCATGCAGGCCAGATTCTTTTTGGACCAACTGATGGTTATTTGTACTTCATGATGGGGGATGGTGGAAGCAGAGGTGATCCGTACAATTTTGCGCAAAATAAGAAGTCCTTGCTCGGAAAGATTATGAGGTTCAATATAGATGATTTACCAAGTAAGTAATTCATAGCGCATGGCTAATTTATTCTTGTTATTGTTAGAAATATGCATGTTATGCATTCGCCTCTCAAATAAATGATACTTACAATTTCTTTCGGTTCTTAATATGTGTGCATGCTTTATTTTTATTCTTAAGTTGATATTGCTTGAAACCATCTTACATTTAAATTATAACATGATTAATATCTGTGCTTTTGCTGAAAACAATTTCTTCAATATTTGCAAATCTAAGTGCCATTTCCATTTGTTAACATGAAAGAGGAAACATACGTACAGGAACTATTAGGCCGTGTTTGGTTCAAGAATCGTAATTGTCTATCGAATGAGTTTTAAATTTTTTGTTAGAATCAATGGTTATATATTCTAGCTATCAGATATCTTAATTACCAATTCTTGAATGACTGGCTCCATTAACCCTTCTCTTTATAAAGTAGAGTGTGCAGTGTGCCTTGTTTTTAAACTTGATTGTGCAAATCTAAGTTCAACAAATATTATTTTTTGTCTTAAATATCTATATCTCTTCATAAAAATCATTTTTCTCATCTCGATTGCATGTATTTCCAGCTGCAAAGGGCATTGCTGACCGTGGTTTATGGGGAAACTATTCAATACCAAGTGATAATCCATATTCTGATGATAAGGAATTGGAGCCCGAGATTTGGGCGATGGGGTTCAGAAATCCTTGGCGATGCAGCTTTGATTTTGAACGGCCTTCCTATTTCCTCTGCACAGATGTTGGCCAGGTTTATATATAATCCTCTTGTTTCTTCTCGAATGCATAGTACAGCCTTTTTCCTGATCAGTCCTTTTTGGGATTGCTTCATGCCTCCACTTACAAATTTGAGTATTCAGTACTTGAGCGATTCGATCATTTCTTAGTGAAAGGGCGAACCTAAATGGCGATTTATCCTGGCCAGGTTGTAGCAATCTGATCATGATTATAACAACTATATATTTGATAGATGAATCCTCTTTGAGCTGCATTCATTCTCCTATTTCTACTAAACATTAAAGCTGAAGTTTGGAATAAGCAAGTACAATAGAAATCGCGAACCAACTGGATTACGAGTTCTTAATATAAATAGAATTTCGAATTGTTCTGCCGACTGTTGCTTGGGTTACCTAATTCATGAACCAAACTCGAGGCGCATAATATACTTGAAACAGTGTTGAAGTAGAGTCCCCTACTGAGCTGATGTTACCAAAAATTGGTACAATGTCTGGAAGCTCTCATTCTCCTTTTCCTTTGTCAAATAAGCGACTTGGGTTTCAGATATCCGAATGAATTTTTTATGCTAAAGGCTATCATACTTGTAGGAAATATTTGAAGAGGTAAATATAGTAACCAAGGGTGGTAACTATGGGTGGCGGGTCTACGAGGGCAATTCACTTTATCATCCCTTGCAGTCTCCTGGAGGAAATACATCTGCCAACTCCATCAATCCTATATTCCCAGTCATGGGCTACAGCCATAATGACGTAAATAAGAATGAAGGATCTGCGTCAATTACCGGTGGCTGCTTTTATCGCTCAAAGAGCGATCCATGCATGTATGGAAGGTAAGTAATTTTTTTTTAACTCATTCAATTATGTGCATAGCAATTTCATCAGAGTTTTTCTTTGATCTGATCTTGTTTTCAAATGCTGCAGGTACTTGTACGCCGATTTATTTGCAGGTGGTTTATGGGCGGGCAACGAGACCCCAGAAAACAGCGGTAACTTCACTAGTACCCGAATTCCTTTCAGTTGCGCAAATGATTCACCGATGCAATGCAATACTGTAGAGGGTAGTCCTCTTCCTGCTTTGGGCTACATATTCTCATTTGGGGAGGATAATAGGAAGGATCTGTTTATCCTTGCTAGCAGTGGTTTGTACCGAGTCGTCCGTCCAAGTCGCTGCAATTACGCTTGCTCTAAGGAAGATCTATCAGTCTTACAAAACCCAAGTCCCAAACCTTCTTCGTCTTCATTGGGAAGTCGGCTCGGTGGAATTTATAATGGTTTTGTGTTCTCATTCATTTGTACCTTCTTGCTTCTTCACAGTTAATTAAGGCCATAATGTACAGTTCATGCTCAGCTAGAGATTGAAGTGGCTTTTGTGTTCTGTTATTTGTTTGAAAACTCATTGTTAGACTAGAGGGACTTGCAATGACTTCAAAGCGTGTAACACTGCCACTTTCCTAAAAGAAATTTTGCTCTCTATACTGCAAGAGTCAGCAAATATCCTAAAGGATACGATGAAGTAAACCCACATTTCACTTTGCAAAGTAGTGAAAGATGAAAACAAGAGCGATTCTTTGGTGAATTTCGAGATAATTTCTTCCTCCCCAAACCTCTCCTCTTATAGAGCACCTTGGTCATGACCGTTAGAGTGAAAACGGGGTAGTGGAACAGTCAAGCATTGATGCAATGGAGTAATGGAGCAGTCAAGCATTGATGCAATGGAGTAGTGGAGCAGTAATGGAGTAATGTAGAGCAGTTTCAACTGCACCCACTCAGCCACTCTAATAACTACCCATTTAATCTCGAAAATGGTAAAAATTAATGGTAAAAAGTTTTACCCATGGTTAGCTTGCACACATATGCACGCACACGCACGTGCCTCGTGCCAAGTGCTAAGTGCGCCTATAAAAGCGCCTAAAATGTGTCATATGCGCCGCGCCGAGCGCGCGCGCGCGTGTGGCTCACCTTGCATAGCACTAGTATTTTATTTTACACACACTGTGGTGCAAGAGTACATATATACTCTTTAAACTTGAAGTTCCTAACCAATGTGGGATTAAACATTTATTTTGATAATGTTCAACAATCCCCCGCCATTTTCAAAATAAGCAGATCATTCAATCCACGAAATCTCAAACATTATATGCATAAATAATGGTATCTTGCGATTTGAACCACTAATTTGTGAAAAGTTCATTACATCATATCGAATTCAATGGTAGATAAAATTTGAACCAATGATTCTATTCGATATGTAGCATAAACATATCACGCATATAATTTACACCAGCAAATAGCCATAAATATCATGACACATTCAACATTGGCC
Organism: Stephania cephalantha; assembly: GCA_039657325.1. Taxonomy (NCBI): domain Eukaryota; kingdom Viridiplantae; phylum Streptophyta; class Magnoliopsida; order Ranunculales; family Menispermaceae; genus Stephania; species Stephania cephalantha. Next base: position 49,200,514 of record CM077573.1, read on the forward strand.
TTGTGTCCCGTATCTTCTCGTGAATGTCTTTGGAGCCAAGCCCTTGAACTCCTTGAAGCGGCCGCACTTCACATCCACATAGGTAGTCTCCATTCTAGTACCCCCGCAATTTAAGCACCTTTAGAAGACTATTAAGAGATCATCTCAACATCCTCTCTTTACATGCAGGTACCGAGCACTAACAACCTTGGGATGGTTATTAAAATTTAGTGCTCATGATCACTCTTATAATGAATTTGACTGCATTGAACTCAAGACTTAACGTAATGTTAGGCGTCGAGTTGAGTTTCCACTATTGGTGACTGTAATTCATGGGCTTGAGACCCATCCCCCTTGATGTTTTATTCACCAAGTCTCTTGGCAATCCTTTAGTAAGGGGATCTGCCAAGTTTTGACTAGATTTCACATAGTCAATCGTGATAACTCCTCTTGTTATCAATTCTCTGACACAACTATGTCTCGGTCCAATATGTCTGGATTTACCATTGTACATTTGGCTATAAGCCCTTGCAATGTGGCCTCACTATCACAATGGATAGAGATTGGAGCTACCGGTTTAGGCCACAATGGTATCTCGTGTAATAATTCACGTAGCCATTCAAACTTCTTTTGAAGTCGAGGCCAATGCAATAAACTCGATTCCATGGTAGAACCAAACCATTAAAGTTTGCTTCTTTGAAGCCCACGAGATCGCACCTCCAAAGAAGTGTGAAAATCCACCCACTTGTAGATGCATGATTTTGATCTTTCACAATCCAACTTGCATATGAAAACCCTTCTAAGACCGAAGGATATCCACTATAGCATAAACCATAGTTAATTGTTTTCTTCAAATATTTCAAAACTCTTCGAATTGCAAACCAATGCAACTCACTTGGATTGATTGTAAATCTGCTCAACTTGCCTACTGCCAAGGCAATATCCGGCCTAGTGCATGTCATTGCATACATTAAGCATCCAATTAATCTAGAATACTCCCGGTTGTGAAACCGGATTTACTGTATTTTTCACTAGCTCAATACTTGAATCTAGTGGGGTAGAAACAGGGGCACAATTCAAGTGATTGAATCTATTGAGAACTTTCTCAATATAATGAGATTGAGTTAGAGTAATACTCCCCTCATCTCTTACAATCTGAATCCCGAGAATGACATATGCTTGCCCCATATCTTTCATTTCAAACTGGCTTGAAAGAAACATTTTGGTCAACTGAACTTGTTCCAAGTCAGTTCCAAAAATCAGCATGTCATCTACGTAAAGACAGATAATGACACCATTGCCTTTTTCATCAAACTTGCTATATACACATTTATCATATTCATTTATTTTAAATCCAAAAGCAAGTACAACCTGGTCAAATTTTTAGTGCCCTTTGTTTTGGTGGTTGCTTTAAACCGTACAATGATTTTCTTAATCTGCACACTTTATTCTCATGATAGGGCATAATAAACCCTTCAAAGTTGTTCCATGTATATTTCCTCATCCAAATCTCCATTTAGGAACGCATTTGTTTTAACGTCCATTTGGTGGATGACCAGCTTGTTTATAGCTGCAATTGCTATAAGCAATCTGATAGTAGCAATTCTAGCTACTGGTGAATAGGTATCGAAGTAGTCTATTCCATGCTTTTGGGTGAAACCCTTAGCAACCAGTCTCACTTTGTGTTTTTCAATGGATCCATCAACTCTTCTTTTCCTTTTCAAGAGAAATTTGCATTTAATGGGTTTACACCCAGGAGGTAGATCAACTAGCTCCCAAGTGTTATTTCCCATTATTGAATCCATCTCATCATTTAATGCCTCTTTCAGAAAATTTGCATCTCTTTCTTTCATTGCCTCTCTCTTGTTTGAGGATCAGCATCCGTATTAAAACAATACGGAATTTGTCTAGTTACTGTTTCTCTACTTCCTTCAACTAGGAATGTATAGAAATCAGAACCAAATGACTTAATTTTCCGAGCTCGTTTGCTCCTTCGAAGTTCAGGAACTTCTACTATTTCTTTGTCATTTTCAATTTCTATGACTTCCTTCCCTTTTTGGTTTTCTTCAGGAATACTTTTGGGAACAGATTTAAATCTTGTCTCATCAAAAATTGCATCCCTTGATTCAATTACAAGTGTTTCTGAAATCGAATTATTAGGCTCAATTACCATGAACCTATATGCCTTACTGTGTTGTGCATATCCAATAAATATGCACTCCACTCCCCTTTCACCCAATTTTCTCTTTTTGGGTTCAGGTACTTTTACTACTGCTCTACAGCCCCAAACTCTTAAATAATTAAGATTTGGTTTTCGCTTATTCCAAAGCTCATATGGGGTGACTTTATTCCTCTTTTGTGGAATTCTGTTCAAAATATGGCATGCAGTCAGCAATGCCTCTCCCCAAAAACCACTACTTAAACCAGAGTTTGATAGCATAGCATTAACCATTTCGGTTAAAACACGATTTTTACGCTCAGCCACACCATTTTGTTGTGGTGTATAAGGGGCAGTAGTCTCATGGACTATTCCAGTGGATTCAAAGTACTTTGGATCATAGTACTCTCCTCCCCTATCAGACCTTAAACATTTTATAAAGGTCTCACATTGCAATTCAGTTTCTGCCTTATAGGCCCGAAACTTAACCATTGCCTCATCTTTGGAATGCAACAAATAAACATAACAAAATTTGCTATAATCATCAATAAATGTTATAAAATATTTATTGCCTCCTATTGAGGGTGTACTATGTATGTCACATACATCAGAATGTATTAAGTCTAGCAACTTTGAATTTCTTTCAACATTAGGAAATTGATTTCTAGTTATTTTTGTTTTCATGCATGTATTGCAATTTCCTTCATATTTATCAAAATAAGGCAAAGTAATTCAGATTTACCATATCATATAATTTCTGAAATGAACATGTCATAATCTATGATGCCATAAAAATGAAGGAGACTCAACAAGATACGCAGAAACAACATTGTTATTAGATAAAGCGATTACATTGAGCTTAAACATGCCCTCATAAGCATAACCCTTCCCTACATATACCCCTCCTCTTGGAGAGTACAAACTTGTCACCTCAAAGACAAGCCTAAAACCAAACTTATTCAAAAGACCACCCGACACAAGATTCTTCCTCACTTACGGTGCATAATACATGTTAGTGAGTGTTACAATTTTGCCAGAAGTAAATTTCAGATCAACACTACCTATGCCTTTAACAGGGACAGTAGCATCATTTCCCATGTACAAGACAATATTTTCATCTACTGCCTCCATGGTCTTAAAGAACCTCTTGTTCTTGCAGACATGTCGAGTAGCACCAGAATCAACCCACCAAGCCATATCATTTTCAACGACGTTGATTTCAGATATCATAGCAATGAGATCATCATTGTCGTTACCTGCACCTTTTGCAGCGCTAGAGGAAGCATGATTTTTTCCTTGCTTCCTCTTCCAATGATAACATTCGGACTTGAGGTGGCCATCTTTCCCGCAGAACCAACAAGTGACTTTCTGCTTCCTTTGATTCTGGTTTTGGTTGTTCGATTTTCCCGAACCAATGAAGCTTTTTAAAGCCACCAGGCTTGTTAGGCCTGTTAAGTAGGGGCTTTTGAACTTAACCGCTTCCATCACATGCACCTTTGAAATCTCCTAAGCATTCTCGCTCTTTTTCATTTTCCGCATGCGACAATCCTCTTCTACACGAAGATGGTTAGCAAGTTCATCAAGAGTTATGTCCTCTTTTTTATGCTTAAGAGTTCGTTTGAACTCCTTCCAGGATGGGGGCAGTTTATCAATAATAGAAAACACAACAATTGTTTCATCCATGACAAGATTGTGTTGAGAGAAATTATTTTTAATCCTCTCAATTTCACGAAATTGTTCCATGACAGACCTTTCATCAACCATTTTAAAATAAATAAACTTTGATATAAGGAATTTCTTACTTGTCGCATCCTCCTTATGGTACCTTGCCTCCAGTTTCTCCCACAACTCCTTGGCAGAGGGAACATCATGGTAGAGGTTGAACAGTGAGTCCTTCATGGCGTTCAGCATATGACCTCTGCAGGTGTGGTCATCTGTCTCCCATTTCTGCCTCTTCCTGATCTGCTCGACAGTTTCATCATCGGACTCCATAGGTTTCGGTGTATCCAGAACATACACCAGATGAAGCGCCACCAGCAGGAAATGCACTCGCTTTTGCCATCTCAGGAAATCGCCTCCATCGAAGCGATCCAACTTCACAATGTTAGCCGACAGCTCTTTGATTGATGAAGCCATTGCAACAAAGCAGCCAAAAAAATTTCCTTTAGATTGTTAGACCAGAGGGACTTGCAATGACTTCAAAGCGTGTAACACTGCCACTTTCCTAAAGGAAATTTTGCTCTCTATACTGCAAGAGTCAGCAAATATCCTAAAGGATACGATGAAGTAAACCCACATTTCACTTTGCGGTAGTGAAAAATGAAAACAAGAGCGATTCTTTGATGAATTTCGAGATAATTTCTTCCTCCCCAAACCTCTCCTCTTATAGAGCACCTTGGTCATGACCGATTATAGTGAAAATGGGGTAGTGGAGTAGTGGAACAGTCAAGCATTGATGCAATGGAGTAATGGAGATCAAGCATTGATGCAATGGAGTAGTGGAGCAAGATAATGGAGTAATGTAGAGCAGTTTCAACCGCACCCACTCACCACTTTAATAACTACCCATTTAATCTCGAAAATGGTAAAAATTAATGGTAAAAAGTTTTACCCATGGTTAGCTTGCACACATATGCACGCAAACGCACGTGCCTCGTGCCAAGTGCTAAGTGCGCCTATAAAAGCGCCTAAAAGGTGCCATATGTGCCGCGCCGAGAGCGCGCGCGCGTGTGGCTCACCTTGCATAGCACTAGTATTTTATTTTACACACACTGTGGTGCAAGAGTACATATATACTCTTTAAACTTGAAGTTCCTAACCAATGTGGGATTAAACATTTATTTTGATAATGATCAACACTCATCACTAATGTTTACACAAAATGTGTACAGTTCTTAGGATTTGTTATTCGTTATGCACAAAATTGTACAGTTCTGAGGATTTGTTAAATCATGCATCAAGATGTGTGTGTACACATCACAATGTGTAGCATACCCTATGTAGAACAAATGTGTCAAAAATATTCCATCATGTTGTGAAGTATGGATGGCCATGCATGTACACCAACATATTGCGTAGTCATATAACTTGTATTTCTCACTAAATAGTACTCTCACTTGTCCTTGTATTGTCATGTTACTTGTAACCATTTCCAATATACACAAACACTTTCATGTATTGTCAAATTAATTGTAATGTCTTGTATGACATGGGGTGTATGTGTTACTTGTACACATTGTTTAAAGTACATTTATCATCATCCCCAAATGACCTATATAAAGGGTGTCAACCTCATTGTAAAAACACATCAAGTTGAATGAAGAACTTCTCATTCCAACTCTCTCATTTCTTCACTACAAAAAATGGATGTCAATAGTGACGGGGGTAGCGACGACCCCCCGTCGCAATTTTTAGGGGCGGGAAAACGAGAGGGCCACGTGTGAAATTAGCGACGGGCTTACCTCGTCGCTAATCCCGTCGTTAATCTTGAAAATTAGTTCCAGACCAAAACCCTCTCTTTTCCTCTCTGGTTTTCATATCCCCATCGCCTCTCCGCTCATCCGGATCCTTTCCATCTCCTCTCGATCATCTCCTCTCCCTCACCGTGACCCTATCCTCTCTTTTCCCTCCTTTTCCGCCTCGGCCACCCCGCCGATCCGGCTCCCTCATCGCCTCGCCTCGGCCTTCGCCTCGCTTTCGCTCTCGCTCGCCTCATCATAGCCCGCCCGACTCTTATCTCCTTCTTGATTTGAGATTTAGGTATAATTTTTATTTATTTTATATATTCTGTTTTTTATAGTTGATTTATTTATATTTTTCGTTATTTAAGTTGATTTATAATAATTTTTTGTGAAATTTTGTTATTTATGTGATATATAATTTGTATTTTTTGTGAAAAAATAGGGTTTTTTGTATTTTATGTTAGAATGAAAATTTTGAATAATTTTTGTAAATATATGCATGTTAAATTTAAAAATGTAACGGTTTGGTTAAAAACTTGTAATTTTGTATTTTATGTTGGAATAAAATCTTGGAAAATAAAATTTGTATTTCATGTATTTTTAGGTGAATAAATTTTTTAAAATTGATCAAAATGTTGGAATAAATTATGTATGTTGATATTTATTATTTATTTATTTTTGTGACAAATAAAATTCATGCTTGTGATTTGAATTTAATTATTTTTTTGATTATTTGTGATGTTTATTAATTGTATGTTTTTTTAAGTATTGATATATATGTACTTCTTTTGTAATGTTTTAGTATTAAATTAGTTGTATTTCAAATATATCTATTAAACTATTATTTAATTGTTTTTTACACTAATTTAAAAAATCAAATTAAAATCTATTTAACTATAATAATGAAAATTATGTTAAGTTGAAACAACTTTAAGTATAAAGTTAATTATATGACATGAATTCATTGGACAAATTAAATTTCGATTAGTGCCAAAAATAAAAGAGTACGTATAATATATTATACTATAAATAAATAATAAATATAGATTAGTTAAAAGCAATTGAAGTATAATAAAGAAATTTGTAATTGGTTGAACAAAATAATATTTATATAACAACGCTTACATACGAGAAATATATATATAAATTATGTTAAGTTGAAATTATAGGGGGGAGGATTAATATTCATATATATAACTATGTATATAAACTATGTTAAGTTGAAATTAAAATAAGTATGAAGTTACAAGTTAAATGAAAAAATAATCTGGTAAATTGTACCGATAAAAATTTAATAAAATGATGCAAATTTATTGGACAAATTAAATTTCGATTAGGACAAAAATAGAAGAGTATAATATATTATACTATAGATAAATATAAAGTAGTTAAAAGTAATTTAACTATAATATGGAAATTATAATTGGTTTAACCAAATAATATTTATATAGCAATGCTTATATACGAGATATATATATATCTATATAATTGAGACAAAATAAAATTATAAACTGCAAATATTGAAGTAAAATTTAAAATTTCAAAGGAAAAATTAAAAATTAGGCAAAATTACGCAAAAGTATGTGCATATATTGCAACCAATGCGACTAATTACGGTAAACAATCGTCTAAAATATGTGCAAATGCAATCGATTTGACTAATTATGATTAACACTCGACTAAAATTTATATAGTGATTGATGTGTACGTGTATTCAATTGGGGTTGTTTAGGTCTTTCGAGATGTACGTGTCTCGAGATTTGATGTACAACCGTATTCAAGCGTTACATTAGATTAGAGTTTATGGATGGCGTGAAGGAATTTATAAAATTTGTCATGCAACACTGCACCACTTACTTGAACGAAGCGAAAATTCGATGTCTTTGTCGAAAATGTCGCAACGACAAATATTACAATGTAGACACTGTAGAGCTTCATCTAGTGAGGGGTGAATTCGTTCCCAATCACTATCGTTGGACCGCGCATGGGGAGGAAGGAATAGTAAGCGATGAGGACGATGAAGGTGATGATCCAATGGATGAATATCCGACATCATATCATAATATGATACACGACATTGCGGGCCCCAGTTTTAATTGGAATTATGAAGAGAGCCGAACCTTGAAGCGAAGCATTTTTTGAAATGATTGACGCGACGAATCAACCGCTTTGGCGAGGTTGCGAGAAGATGAATAAACTCCCAAAGAATGGCACATTTATTGACGATAAAGTCGAATCTTCATATTTTGAAGCAAGCATTCGACGAATTTTTTTGTAAAGTATGTTGTCGAAGACAACTATTTGATAGATAACTTTTACAAATGTAAGGGCTTGATGCACTTTGGTTGGGTCTCCCATATGAGCGGAGTGATTGTTATCCCAACTTATGCATGCTTTATTGGGAGCTCGACTCTGAGCTTACATCTTGTAAATTTTGCGGAGAATTTAGGTTTAACTCTAACAAACGCCCGCATAAGACAATGCTTTACTTCCCTTTGGCGCCTCGTCTCAAACGTTTGTATGCCTCGAAAGCTACTGCGAAACACATGCGGTGACACGAGAACACGTCCGTGAAGAGGGCAATATGCAAAGCATTGCTCCGATTCCTTGGCATAGAACCACTTCAATCAAGTGAACCCTACGTTCAGCTTCGAGGTTCGTAATGTTCGACTTGACTTATGCACTAATGGGTTTCAACCTTTCGGAATGACCGACAAATTGTACTCCTCGTGGTCGGTGATTCTAACATCGTACAACTTGCATCCCTCGATGTGTATGAAGAAAGAAGTAATGTTCTTAACAATAATCGTACCTGGGCCAACTAATCCGTCGCAAAAAATCGATGTGTTTCTTCAACCGTTGGCGAAAGAATTGCAAGAGTTGTGGTATGACAGAGTGCCTACCTACGACGTATCGTTTAAGACAAACTCTCAAATGCGCGCTGCACTTATGTGGACTGTTAGCGACTTTCGAGCGTACAACATGCTGTCGGGATGGAGCACGCACGGGAGGACTGCTTGTCCTTATTGCATGGAAGATACCGACGCTTTCCAGTTGAGGTTCGGAGGGAAAGCGAGTTGGTTTGATTGTCATCGACGTTTCTTGTCGCGATATTCGAAGGAGCGGAAAGACAAGTCTAATTTTCGCAGAGATAGAATCGTATTCGACAAGCCACCAGGTAATAAATCAGGTGAATATATCTTGCGAGAAATTGATGCTTTAGGGCTGATGAAAGTCAATGAATTGAGATCAGATGCAATAAACGACGAAGTCTCGAGGACTAGCGGGTGGAGAAAACGAAGCATACTGTAGGACTTACCTTATTGGAAGACGAACCTTATCAGGCACAACCTAGATGTGATGCACATTGAAAAAAATGTATTTGATAATATTTTCAACACAATCATGAGTATGTCTTGGGAAGACGAAAGATAATGCAAAGTCTAGGGAAGACTTAAAGGAGATTTGTAATCGTCCAGAGCTTCATTATGATCCAATTTCTAAGAAATATCCCAAGGCAAGATACGCGCTAGACAAACGAAGAAAACAAGTGTTGTGTAAGTGGATTAAGGAATTGAACTTCCATGATGGTTACGCATCTAACATCGGTCGCTGCGTAGATTCTAAGAAGTTAAAGATGTTTGGGATGAAAAACCACGATTATCATGTTTTCATGCAACGATTGTTGTCGATTGCTTTTTGAGATCTCTTAGAGGATGACATATGGATTGCAATTAGCGAGTTAAACATTTTCTTCAGAGATTTAACTGCTAGAAATTTAAATGTTTAGAATCTTCGGCTTTTGCATGAAAACATTCACAAGATATTGTGTAAGTTGGAAAAGATATTTCTACCAAGTTTTTTCGACTCAATGGAGCATCTCCCTATCCATTTGGCGTACGAGGCTATCCTTGCTAGCCCCGTACAATTTCGGTGGTTGTATCATTTTGAAAGGTAATCAACTAGACTCGTAAATAATTTATACCACACTCTAACATATACATTTTAAATAACTTACTTCTACAAATGTAGGTGCGTGAAACATTTAAAAAATAATGTTAGGAATAAGGCAAGGGTTGGGGGCTCAATATGCAATGCTTACTTAGTGGAAGAAGCAACCATATTTTGTTCATATTATTTTGAGGAACACGTCTCCACCTCGCACAACCGTCTACCCCGCAATTACGATGGTGGAGTTGGACCAAGTCAAAGTTTTAATGGACACTTCTCAATATTCACCCACCCAGGTCGGGCCTACGAGAGATCAAAGAAGCGTTATCTCACGGATGACGAGTGTAACGCCGCACACTCATATGTGTTGTTAAATTGTCCGATGACGCTCCATTCATTAGGTATGCTTTAATCTTAATTATTATCTTAAATTTATTCAATCGCAATCCTTACATTTTTCAATTCTCCTGTTAGGATGTACGTATCAGAATTGCGTTCCAAACATGTGAATATTACACAAAGTGTCATCGATGAACATCTTGAGAAAAATTCCTCAAGTTGGTTTCAACAATTCGTAAGTCATTTGTACATGGATATTAAAATAATTCTTTATTTTTGTTGTTTATTTGAAATTGAAGTTTATGAATGAAATATTTTTGGCGGTAGGCTCCATTATCTATTCAAGATACAACACTTCAAATGTTGTCATACGACCCTAGTCGACTTTGCACCGTATGCCACGCGTATCTTGTTAATGACTACAAATTTCAGACCGTGTCGCATCGCTCAAACAAAGATATGCGTAGTAGCGGGGTGTGCGTTAGGGGAACGAATTACGCACAATGTGACAATAAATTTTACGGGCAATTAGAAGAAGTGATTGAAATCGAATACGGTGGATTCCTACGTACTGTGTTGTTCAAGTATCAATGGTTTGATCTCACGATCAATGTCGGGAGAAGAGTTGAACGATCCTTAAAAATCGTCGATGTACATCGAAATCTGTGATTGAACAAGTACGAGCCTTTCATACTAGTCATGCAAGCTAATCAGGTGTACTTTCTTTCATACCCAAGTGTAAGAAATGCGCAGAACAATTGGCAAGCTATGTGCAGACTTCAACCGAAATTCATCGATGAACAAAACTTAGTCGAAAACGTTGACAGTGAGCCTATAGAACAAGACACTTTTAAAGAGCAGCTACATGTGCATGATACTGAGGTCGATATTGACAACAATGTTTCAACTTCGCTAGCTGATCCTAGTGGGGCACACATGTCAGACGTCGACGAAGAAGACGATGAAAGTGATTACTCAAACTTTTCATCGAATGATGAGGACGGTGATGACGAATCATGATACTATCATGTTCAGTTTGTAAATGATGCAATTATATATTTTTACTTGTTACATAATATTTCAAATGTTGGAGGTTCAACTCAAAATTCTAATTTAGTCTTTATTTTTTATATAAAGTTATGTCGTCAGGTAGAGGTTACGCCTCATCTTCTGGTGAGGGCTCCGGTGGACGATCCGGTGGACGATCTAGTAGTCGATCCAGCAGACGATCCAGCGCTAATAGAGATCGACGATCGGATGGATCACACCGTCGTTCTCATGACGATGCTACTCCATCGGCACAGACTACTCAGGGTCATCAGAGTCTGCATCCATACTCATACCACCCTTCTCAGCGGACTCCATTTCATCCGTACCCATACCACCCTTCTCCGCAGACCATATATCTCCATCAGACACCTCCCCCACATTATGCACATCCATCACATCCATCTACATCTTTCATGTCTTTGTCATCTGTTTTTGGTGATGATCCCACCTCTATGCAGATTTATTCTACTTTATTTTCCTCCCTACTCACTCCACACCGTTGATGGTCGTGGTACATTTAGGCCAGGTGTCGGGCCTATTTCTCATCAGGGGGATCAACATGTCCTTCACATCTTCATGATCGTGTTGGGTTTTGGGGTTCATACGCAGCTGATATTACAAAACAATTTTGACAAAAAACCCAACAGGATCTGAATCTAATTCCATTAAAAACGTTTAAACCATGAAAACTTAATCATACATTGGTCGCAATATACCTTTCTGAAGGTTGATCGATCTCTAAGGCGCCGCCAACAACGAACGCCTCTACTACCAGAAATTCACACACGAACGACGCCGAGATTCGAAGTGCTAGCTTCGAGAGAATACCAAACCTTTTTGTTTCTCTCCAAAACGATCAGAGCGTACGAGAAAACCTTAATTCGTTTCTCGAAACAAAAATAGAGTTTTCGGCCCTTAATCTTTCATACGTGTGTTCTAACTTAAAGCGTCTATTTATACAACCCTTGTATATAGACGGTTAAGTAAATACACATATACCCTTACTTAAAGAAGTATAAGTGTAATACACCACAAGGACGTTTCGTCATGAATTGTATCATATAAAATTCATTTTTTCGAACCATCTTAAAATCTCGCAAAATCATTCTTAGTGTGCGACTCAATAGGCTCATACAAACGTTAGCGGTGTACCAAAACACATTTTGGTATACAAGTCATAAGCGCCTCTAGCAAGACATTATGACTACCCAAGTTGTACGAATATCAAATCGATACAACCTAATCAATAGTGTATATAACATCCTTTTGTCACACGATATCATTTTGATCAAATATAAGGCATGGAATTGTCATCCAACATGTTCAATCGTACTAGTCTCGATCTCTTGGTAGATCTGAAAACATTCAAGTGACATTGATCAATATCAATTCACTTAGACTAGGCATTTTAACAGCCTAACACATCGAGGATCCACTGGATATCTCTCTTTATATTAGAGGGACAAATTCTATCTCGATTACACAACTTCATCACATTGCTCACAATAACCAATCACAATTTTTATAATCGTCCAGGTTAAAGACAACGTCGATTGTATCAAATCTTGTGTTCCTAATGTTGAAGTCTCTCGGTAATCTCAAGTCGAGGACTGAAAAATATACCTATCATGAAAAACAACTATGACTTAATCCATGTGATGTTCTCATAGCGGTCGGTCCGAAGTACTTTGTTCCCTAACAAGTACTCGTGATCTTGATTCGTATCCCTATACGTATAATCATCATATGATCATCGATCAAGACTCACACTAGTCTTAATTCATTATAGTTCCCAGTATAATGATCGACTAGGGACATTTAGGATATTTCGTAAATACCCATAGATCTTATTATAATGTAAACATGCAAGTTAATTATAATAAACAGCAAATGAAATCCTCTATTTTATTAACTAAAAGTATTCATAAAGACAGTTAATGGATTGACCTAGGGCACATGCCCCAACAGATCGTACACACGACCACCGTACAGTCCCACCACCACTCCATCATGACTTGCATGCCTCGCCCTATCGGGGTCAGCGGTAGAGCAGTCGCCGAGTTCTTCGGCACATCGTTCGAGTGACTCGTCTATAGGTATGTCCCCACGTGGACGACGATGAAGCAATACTATTAGCCGACCCTTGAGGCGGATATTCTTGGTCGTGAAAGATGTCAGATAGTAAGTATACGTATGAAGTTTTACGTTTACTTATTTCTTATAAACTTGGTCTAACGCCTCATTTTCAATTTAGTGGGCAAAAATTACACCCGTCTGACGGAGCTGTCCGGGAGATGACTAAGGCATACGAACACTCCCTGCACAAGAATGGTTATTCTTGGGAGCATGTCCCGTATCACATGCGAGATATTTACTGGAATCAATGGAAGGTAAAGTTCTTTAAGTTAATGTTGTTTCATTTACATAAGATTTACAAACAATATATAATTGAAAAGTGTTTATAGATAAATTTAAAATTTTATTACTTTTTGCCTATAGTTGTCATTCGATTGGGAGCCATCGGATAACGCAGCTATTAGAAAGGCGTATGATATGCAGATTGTCACTCAGTACGCTGATTTTATTAGCAAGATGTGCTCTAAAGATAAGAAACATGCACATGTATATGCTAAGATCTTCGACCACTATAAGAAGATGCGACCCACTCTTGATTTTAAGAAGAAGTCAAAGCGAGCAAGTAAAAATCGGAGAACTGAGACAGGGGGACCCGGTACAGGGATCGCAATGCATACTGGTGGCTCAATATCCATTTATCAGCACGCAGAGAAGCTAGGAAGTTATATTATAATAAGTTTATATATATAATATACATAGATTTAGTCTCAAACTTAATCCTCTTTAAATATATGTTTTGTAGGCGGAGAAGTTGGGTCGACCTCCAACTGCTTTGGAGTTATGCCTATACTTCCATACGAAAGATCATAACGACGTAACTTTCCTCGATTCGAGAGTAGAGAAGATCATCGTAAGTAAATAGTTTTGCTTTTAAATTTTGTTTAGTTAATTAATGATAGGTATTAATGACTTGTAAATGTTTTAAATTCTTAATTTAGACAGCGATCCAGCGTAGGCGGATTGAGCTGACACAATCGCAGCCTGACACCCCGATAGATGAGACCGAGCTATATTTGTCCGTCGTTGAGCGCGACGACAAAGGACGGACATATGTACCATGGTGGACACCGTCGGGGTCAAGGCGCAGACATGCTACACCTGGAGGAGCTAGAGGTGGAGATGGAGTTGGATCTTCTCGACCTATTTCTACTCCTAATGAGCTTGTCGAGCTTTTGCGGAGGGACTTCCAGGTGATGCAGACACACATTTTTTGGGTTATGCAGGATCACACTCTAACCCAAGATCAGTTGCGAGATGTCTAAGGCCAGTTGAATCGCATGGAACAGGCTCTAACGGACAGACTTGGGATTTTATTCGCACCAGCGCCTCCGAGAGATGTTCCAGCTAATGACTCAGAGACCAACGACGATCTCGACGATTGAGTTGACTTCCTTATATATTTAGCCTTAGGTTGTTCATATCTTGTTTTGTACATTTTCTTACTTGTAATTAACTTTTTTGTTGTATTTAATTCATTTTGATTGATGAACTTCAATTATTAACTTTAATTTCCTTTAATTTTCCTATTCTTATAGTTATTAGAATAAATTATATAGTATAGATTAAAAAATATTATTTTAAAAATGATTTTAAATACAGTTTTATAAAGAATTTTTAAATTTAAATATTATTTTTAAATAATATTATTTTGAAACATTTCATTTAAAATTTAATTTTAATAGAATTTAAATAATCTCATAAAATTATTAAATATTATATATAATAGTTTTTGCATTTATATAAAAAATATATAATAGTTAAATACTTTAAATATTTACATTTAATTTCATTTGAAATTTAATAATTTTTAATAAAGTTTTTAATATTTATTTTTAATAAATTAATTATATTTCAAATATTTAATTTTAAATTTTTAAATATTATATTATATTATACTTATATATATTAGTTTTTGCATTTTATAAGTATAAAATATTTTTAAATATTAAATATTAAATATAATATCAATTTTTTTAAAAAAAAAAATTCGTCAATTTAGCGAGGGGCCCCCGTCGCTAACCCCTAAACCACGTGGCGGCCAACGAGCCACGTGGACAATTGGCGACAGGGTTTTAGCGACGGTCCCCTATCGCTAATTTTCCACGTGGCATGATCAAAAGATATTCAACCAAAACCACGTGGCAAATTTGTGACGGGATGTGGCGACGGGATTAGCGACGGGTGCACACACTGTCGCTAAAAAATTTAGGGACGAGAAATTTGGCGCGCTAATCCCGTCGCTAACACGGTATAGCGACGAGAAATACCGGATTAGCGACATGTTTCTCCGTTGCTAATCCAGTATCCTTTTGTAGTGCTTCTCTTCTCTTTTGTTGTAGTAGAAGTTCTAAGTCTCTTATTTTCCTTCTCTACTTTCTAGCAAGTTCCAACTCAATTTACAACACGTTATTAACACGAGTTGCTCTAGCATAAAGGAGATTTTGAAGTTCAAGAAGGCTTGCTAAATAAACAAAGCTAGGAAGGTATAATTTTTTTTAATTTAAATAAGTTAATTTATTTCTATGTTATCATGGTTACTTTCTTTTTATTCCATGCATCACTTATATAACATATTTTATTCATACACTATGCGTTATAACGTCACCGACTTCGAAAGTATTATCTGTAATTGCATCTTATACGATCTTCTACATCAGAAATCAAAAGTCAATATGTGACATAACTAGTTTTTTGCTATACTACAAATGATTAGTTATGCTCTATCATTGATTTTTATATTGCAAATAGTGCTATTAGTTTGAGTTGATAGTGGGTAAGCCTTGTCCCGGTAAAGCTAAACATTGAAAGGGAGACGGGTTATCCCGTTCGAGGAGGCATGGTTTTAAGTAGACTTCGTCTCGCCAACCAATCTAGAGGTTGTCCCACCAACTCATACAAGTAGTATATTTTGCATATTAATAATCAAGTTGTGAACATATATAATCGTATATTATTTACTCAATTTCTTGACATATTCTCAAACTATGTTAAACCTTCAAAAATTTGAATTTGTTGCCCTCAATATCACTGGCAATAATTATTTGCTATGACAACCTGAATGTCGAGATACATCTCCAAGCTAAAGACTTGGGAGAAACTATTATAGAAAGAAATGAAACATCAATGCAAGACCATGCGAAAGCACTAATATTTTTTCGCCATCATCTCCATGAAGGTTTGAAAAGTGAGTATCTCACTATAAAAGATCTTCTCACCCTGTGGTTAAGCTTGAAAGAGTGATATGATCACTAAAAGACGGTGATATTTTCAAAAGCTCAAAACAACCGGCTGAATCTTAGGCTACAAGATTTCAAAACAGTCACTGAGTATAACTTCACTATGTTTAACATTACCTCTCGTTTGAGGCTATGTAGAGAAAATATATCCGATGAGGCAATGATGAAAAAAACATTTAGTACTTTTCATGCATCGAATCTGTTGTTGCGACAACAATATCGAACGCGTCAATTTATAAAGTACTCGGAATTAATTTCTTGTCTCACGGTAGCTGAACAAAATAATGAGCTTTTATTGAAGTACCACAACTCTCATTCAAGTGGTTATACTTCAATTAATGAAGCAAATGTTGCATCCCATAATGACTATAAAAACGGTCAAGGAAAGAAAAATCACGGACGTGGAAAGGGGAAATGATTAAATGGTAAAGATCATGGCAAGCACTATTCTAAATTTCGTGGCAATAAGTTCCAAAACGAATGGAATATAAATGACGTCGCTCAGAATGAGGGAAAAGAATGTTCTTGAAAATGGGAATGCACATAATCGTGACCAACCATGTCACATGTGTGTGGTCGAAAGGCCATTGGGTTCATGTATATCGTACGCCTAAGCATTTTATTGATCTTTATTAAGCCTCCTTAAAGGAAAAAGGCAAAACACTTGAGATGAATTTCATTGTCAAAGATGGCTCGTCGGACATTAATTATATGGATGTCCTAAATTTTTATGATGATCCAAACACTAGTCTTGATGTTTTTAATGATCACATGTAATGCTTCTCAATTTCTATAATTCTATCCACTAGTTTTTTTATTATGCTTTTAATTCATATGTACTAGTTTCTTATTATAAATGAAATGTCCTTTTTTTTCTAATTTATCAAACGTTGTTTATCTAGATAGATCGTCAAATCTTGTATTCAAATCATGAACCAAATAAGAGCGATATTTGTCTTGCTTATTGTGCTACAACGCACACAATCTTTAAAAAAAATATCTGACATCTCTAATTTGATTAATGGATCTGGAAGAACAAATATTATGTTGGCTGAGGGTACAACAATTCATGTTGACAATGCATTATACTCGAAAAATCCGAAGGAATTTACTTAACTTTAAAGATATTTGCCAAAATGGATATCACATTGAAACCATGAACGAAAATGATATAGAGTTTCTCTATGTCACATTGGTTTCAAATGGGAAAAAATAAGTGTTAGAAAAATCCCCAATTTTATCATCTGGATTTTATTTTACTTATATATGGTATGTCGAAACGAATGTCATCATAAATAAGAAAATTAATGATCCAAAGATATTTATTTTATGGCATGACCGACTTGGTCATCTAGGATCATCAATGGTGCGAAGAATAATTGATAATTTGCATGGACATCCTTTAAGGAGTCACAAAATACTTTCAGCTGGTGATTATACTTGTGCTAGTTGTTCTCAAGGTAAATTAATAGTTGAACCATCCCTAAGTAAAATTGTTGTGGAATCCCCCAATTTTCTTAGAACGCATTCAGAGAGACATATGTGGACCTAATCATCCTCACTGTGGACCATTTAGATATTTCATGGTCTTGACAGATGCGTCAACTAGGTGGTCACATGTTTGTTTGCTTTCGACCCGTAATGTTGCATTTGCTAGACTTTTAACGCAAATCATTAAGTTAAAAGCGCAATTCCCTGACAACTCAATCAAGTCCATCCGTTTTGATAATGTCGGAGAATCACAATCTCAAACATTTAAAGATTATTGCATGTCTATAAGAATTACCATTGAACATTTTGTTCCACATGTGTATACCTAGAATGGTTTGGCAAAATCTCGATCAAACGTAATAAATTAATTGCTAGACCTTTAATCATGAGGACAAAGTTACCAACTTCGGTTTGAGGACATGCATCATCTATCATTCGTTATAAGTCTACTGCATACCATGAACATTCCCCCTATGCAACTCATTTTAGGTCAACAACCAAATATTTCACACTTGAATTTTTTTTGTTATGCAGTATATGTTCCTATACCACCTCCGAATAGAACTAAGATGAGTCCACAACGAAAACTTAAGATTTATGTTGGATTTAACTCATTGTCCATTATAAGATACCTTGAGCTTTTAACATGGGACTTATTTATTACACGTTTTGTTGATTGTCACTTTGATGAAGCAATTTTCCCTCCATTAGGGGAAGATAAGAAGCCAATTTAAAAAAGGAATAGTGCGAAATTGTTTGGAATGCATCAACTTTATCACATAGTGATATACGCACAAATCGAGTATGAACTTAAAGTCCAAAGATTATTCATTTGCAACAAATTGTAAATCAATTACACGATGCATTTCTTGACGCAAAACGAGTGACAAAATAACATATTACAGTCGTAAATGCTCCTGCAAGAATTGATGTTTGTGTGCAACAAAATGCACAAGATCCAATAAAACGCTTAAAGTGTGGAAGACCAATTGGTTCAAAGGATACAGTTCCTCGAAAGATGAAAACGAGAGTAAAAATAAATACAAATCAAAATACTCATGAGAAAGCACAAGAATCCGTTGATAAGGAGTTGTCAGAACAAGTTGATTTTGACGAGGAACAATTGCCTCTAGAAAAAGAGGAAATGATGAAAATAATGAGATCTCAATAAATTATTCAAACTCTGGAAAATTTTGGGATCGAAATAATATTGTTCTTGATGATATATTTGCTTTCAATGTATCCTTTGAAATATGTGAAAATAATGATGATCTGGAACCACGATCAGTGGACGAATGTCAAAAAAGACCTAATTAGCAAAAATGGCAAGAGGTTATCCAAGCAGAGCTAGACTCGTTGAAGAAGCGAGAGGTTTTTGGACCGATTGTTCAAACGCATGGATGGCGTAAAGCACTGTTGGATATAAATGAGTATTTGTACGAAAGAGAAACGAATAAAATGAGATTACAAGGTGCAAAACAAGACTTGTGGCTCAAGGTTTCTCAAAAGAGACGACATTGATTATGAGAAAACATATTCTCCTGTTATAGATGCAATCACATTTCGATTCTTGATAAGTCTTGCACTTTTTGAAGGGCTTGATATGCATCTAATGAATGTCGTTACGTCCTATCAGACGGATCCCTAGACAAGTGAGATATATATGAGAATCCTTGAAGGATTTGAAATATCTATAGAAATAAAATCAAAACCTCATAACATGCATTCTATAAAATTACAAATGTCTTTTTACGGATTGAAACAATCCAGGACGAATGTTGTACAAATGCCTTAGTGATTATTTACTTAAAAAATGGTATGTACATAATCCACTTTGTCGATGTGTCTTCATTAAAATATCATCATTAGGATTTGCGATTATTGTTGTGTATGTTGATGATTTAAATATAGTGGGAAACCACAACGACATCGTTAGAACATCCAAATACTTGAAAAATGAATTTGAGATGAAAGAACTTGAAAAAACAAGACTTTGTCTTGGTTTGCAAATTGAACATTTTCCAAGTGGAGTACTTGTTTATCAATCAAATTATTTGAAAAAATATTAAAAAAAATTTATTTGGATAAGGAACATCCATTGAGCTCTTTGATGGTTGTCAGATCACTTAAAGTGGATAAGGATCCATTTCGACCTCACGAAAGTGATGAAGAGCTATTTGTGCGGAGGTACCATATTTAAGTGCAATTGGTGCACTTATGTATCATGCGAATTGTACAAGACGACACTGCGCTTTTCTTTGTCAACATACTTGCAAGATAAAGCTCTTTACCAAGTCGAAGACATTGGAATATTGTTAAACATGTTTTCTCGATATCTCAGGAACAAGTGACATGGGTTTGTTTTACTCGAGAGGGTAAAATCGAATCTCAAGGTTATACCGATCTTTGGATTTTTATCGATCCCCTAAAAGCTCGTTCTCAAATGGGATATGCATTCACTTGTGGTAATACTGATGTATCATGGAAGCCAGTAAAATAAACTATGGTTGCTATTTCTTCCAATCATTCTAAAATACTTGCAATTCATGAAGTAAGTCGTGAATGTGTATGGTTGAGAAACATAATTGAACGTATTCAAGAATCATGTGGATTGCCTTCAATAAAAGATTATCCAATATATTATATGAATATAATGCTGCATGTATCGCACAATTAAGTGAAGAATTTATAAAAGGGGACATAACAAAACATATTTCACCAAAATTCTTTTATGCACATGAGCTTTAGAAAAATAGTGAAATTGATGTCAAACAAATCTGATTGAATGATAATCTTGCTTATTTATTCACAAAAGCCTTACCGACTACGACATTTAAGAGGTTTACATATGATATTGGCTTGCGTAAACTTAATGACATTGCAAGTAAAGAAACGTAACAAGTTTCACCATGTTCACATGAGGGGGAGTTATTGATTAGTGTATTGCACTCTTTTTCGCTTAGCTATGGTTTTATCCAATTAGGTTTTCCTAGCAAGGTTTTTAATGAGACAATCTTAACAATATTATACTCATTTTAAGATTTTTGAAAACAGTGTACTCTTTTTCTTTTACTATATTTTTTCCCACGGGTTTTTCTTAGTAGAAGTTTTAACGAGGCACATTCTCTAAATAAGTGTCATCCAAGTGGGAGTGTTGTGAAGTATGGATGACCATTCATGTACACCAACATATTGTGTAGTCATGTAAATTGTATTTCTCACAAAATAGTATCATCACTTGTCTATGTATCGTCATGTTACTTGTAACTATTTCCAATGTATACCAACTCTTCCATGTATTGTCAAATTACTTGTAATGTGTTGTATGACATGAGGTGTATGTGTTACTTGTACACATTGTCTAAAGTACATTTGTCATCATCACCAAAGGGCCTATATAAAGGGTGTCACCTCATTGTAAAAACACACCAAGTTGAATGAAGAACTTCTCATTCCAACTCTCTCATTTCTTCTCTTCTCCTTTGTAGTAGTAGTTTGTAGTAGTAGAAGTTCTAAGTCTCTTATTTTCCTTCTTGAGTTTCTAGCAATTTCCAACTCAATTTACAACATATCCAATCACTTAACTTTCCATAGAATTACCCGGTCTCAACATTTAACTAAATTATTTTTTTTCCTTTTCTCGCTCATTTAAATGGGAATTTAGCCAATAGGGTCGTGTGTGGGAGGGCAGCGTCCCTCCTCAACTAAAGGTTTCGATTAAGGTTCGGGGGATGGAAAGTTTTTAAAACTCTTGATAGAGGCTGTCGCCCTCATAGCCCTACCTTTATTCGAGTTCGAGATTAGGTTGCTCGGTGGATATATGAAAGGAACCTCAAATAAGGGTTATTGAAAAAAAAAAAAAAAAAAAAAAAAAAAAAAAAAAAAAAAGGAAAATGCCATGCTCGCCTACTCCGACATATGACACATTTTCAATAGAAAAATGCTATTTTGGACCACTTGGGCACGCCCTTGATTGTAACCCTTGATTATTGTGCGTCAATATGTGCACCAAACTCTATGCATCTAAAAGAGTCTCAATGAGTATGTGCTAAGTTAGCGTGCAAAAAAAAACAGTTTTTTTGTTTATTATAGTTAAAATTGATAAAATCGTATTGCAAAATGGAAAAGTAACCCACGTGGACCACTTTCGACACCGACTTTGGACGTTAACTCAGTCAAATGCTGTGTATTTTGCCTCAAAACGTGCACACACACAGCTCAGCGTGTATTGCACTTCATCCAACTAAATCGGTGTTTAAAATCGGAGCCCAAAGTAGTTACTCCAGTTCCCGAGTTTTTCCTTGATTAGTACGTTTGGGAGGAAAAATTATCAACCCAACACACCCACCAAACTATTTCCCCATCTAACACATCTGTTGCCACGTAAGCGCCACGTAGATTTTTGGTTTTTTTTTTCCCGAGTGAAGTCGTGAACTCGGGTCACGATTTCACTTATAAGGAAATCGTGACCCGAGATCACGATTTCCTCACTAAAGTAAGGAAATCGTGATCTCGGGTCACGATTTCCTTTAAAGTGAAATCGTGACCCGAGGTCACGATTTCACTTTGAGGACAGAGACAAGAAACAGATCTGGTTTCTTGTCTCTCATTTCCTTCATTTTCTCATTGCCTTCTTCCTTCTTCTTTCTTTTTCTCCCACCGATCCCTTCCCTCAACTCCCACCGATCCCTTCCTTGAGCTCCACTAGATTGGCTCCATAGGTGCATATCTTATCTCCATCGTCAACTTCAGATCCGAACCGCAACCCACCCGAACTCAACAACTTTGTAAGATCTATTTCTTTGGAGATTTTGTGTGTTTATGCTTAATGTGGTTCATGTTATGTTGAATGTTGCATTTTTTGTTAATTTGTTCTCACATGCATACTGTTTTTTTTTTTTTGTTATTTAAATACATTTAATTTTTTTTTTTTTTTTTTTGTTAGCAAAAATCGCGTGGGCTGTTTTTTTGGAGATTTTGTATGTTAATGATTCATGTGGTTCATGTCATGTTGTATGTTAAAAAAAATTTTATTTTTATGTCTCACATTCTTTGTTTGTAATTTTTTTTTTTTTTAAAGGCTGATTTTATTTATCCGATTTAAATTGGGCTGTTTTTTTGGAGATTTTATATGTTAATGATTCATGTGGTTCATGTCATGTTGTATGTTAAAAAAAAATTTATTTTTATGTCTCACATTCTAAATTTTTTTTTTTTTTTTAATTTTTTTTAAGGCTGATTTTTTTTATCCGATTTAAATTGGGCTTTTTTTTTGGAGATTTTGTATGTTAATGCTTCATGTGGTTCATGTCATGTTGTATGTTAAATTTTTTGTTATTTTTTTGTCTCACATTAATTTTTTTTTTTTTCATTTTTTTTAAGGTGATTTTTTTTTCCGATTTAAATTGGGCTTTGTTTTTTTGGAGATTTTGTATGTTAATGCTTCATGTGGTTCATGTCATGTTGTATGTTAAATTTTTTGTTATTTTTTTGTCTCACATTCGGCTTTTTTTTTTTTTTTTTTTCATTTTTTTTAAATTTGATTTTTTTTTATCCGATTTATATTATTACTTTTTCCCAATTAGTTGATGTGGTATTAATCAAGCAAAAATCCTCATATACATGTCAATACTTTAGTAGAAAAATTTCGACGAACATTAGGCGTGCGCTTAAGAGATGAGACATTGGTGGTGGTAACTTTGTAAGGTTGCTTTAAGGGCTCTTATATTCTAAGCTAGCTAGGGTAGTTGTTTATAATATATAATAGTTATTTGCATATAATAGTTTCTTTGTTGCATAATAAGGTACTTAATTTGATCACTAGGCTATTTAGTTACATATATATATTAATAAATTTACCACTACACCAATTCTATTTGGGTCCATAAGCAATTTTATGAAGGTCATATTTATTTGAATTTTGTACGCAATGATTCATTATATTGTACATATATAGATTGAAGAATGGGTGATCAAAGAGTATCGTTGTTGTGTTATATGAATGGAGACATGGTAGAAGGAGCATCAGGAATTTCGTACACGAAACCGCCCATCCGACATCTCAGATCGAAGATCGGTTTAGTACGATGAACTTGTGCGTTATATCGTAATTCATTGCAGATAGACAATGACTTACGAGAGATTAAACATGACATATCGATATCCAAGCGTACATTAGAAGTGGATCGGCCAACTACGTCCCGTTGCCAATAGATGATGAGTCGAGTCTCAAAGATGTTTGGGACTTTTTGTCAAATTACCACCACCACATTGCATGGAGATTTATATCGCTTTAGTTCGAGGCAACAATACAATAGTTCCAATTGCAACGTAGTGTTACATTCTGAGCTGGACCTAGCACTCAACCAATTTATGAGCATAGCCATTGTGCATCGCCTTTGACGACCGCAAATCCCGAAATGGATGAGGATCCTCGTTCTGTGATGATATGAATACTAGCGAAGATGATGACTACTGCGATGACGGGGATACCAAAGTGAAGATAGTAGCGAAGATGATACGAGACGATGAAGGGGATGATGGTCATCATGTTGATGATGGCATGATTCGATACGCGTTAAATCGAGTCATAGCGAGATGATGGCTCATTATCTTGTCCTCCAATTTCAAACGAAGTTGGGAACGATGATTTCTTCGATGAAGAGGTGCTGGAATTGATGGTGCGCCGGTGGGTGTAGGTGAATTTGTCGTTCCTTCCATTGTATTTATGGAATTGAGTAGTGAGGCAATGCAACCCCTCAATGAGAATGCAATGATCCCTTCTAGATCTTTATGGAATGAGGCATCGAATTTGAGAAAGGTATGCGGTTCATGTGTAAAGTAGATATCCAACATGCCGTGAAAATGTATAGCATCAAAGGACACAGGCGCTTTGTGGTGACTCATTCTACACCAAATGTATGGATTGTTCGTTGTAAGAAATATTTGGATGGATGTACTTGGAGGTTGCGGTGTTCGAGACGAAAATCGCATGGAATGTTTGAGATCAGTACATATGCAGGACCACATACATGCATCTATGCTAAACTGTCCAAGGATCATGCGCATTTGGACTCCACCGTTATATGCCGTGAGGTAGAAAATGTGGTGAGAAGAGATCCGTCCACCTCAGTTCCTGTGCTTCACCAGATTATCAAGGACAAATTCAGTTATGACGTTCATTATAAGAAAGTATGGTTGGGGAAGAAGAAAGCAATTGCTAAAGTCTTTGGAGATTGGGAAGAATCGTACAAAATGTTGCCGCGGTGGATGACCGCTCTTCAAGAAAGCAATCCAGGGACACGTGTGGAATGGCGGCATGGTGAGCCTAATGCCAACAATGAAGTTGTCTTCAAATGGTTTTTTTGGGCATTTGCACCTTCTATTGCGGGCTTTAGACATTGCGGACCAATGATCCAAATTGATGGCACATTCTTGTATGGAAAATACAAACACAAACTCCTAATAGCCACTTGTTGTTGACGGTAATAGTCATGTATTTCCTTTGGCATTTGCCATTGTTGATGAGGAAAGTCGAGGCAGTGGGGATGGTTTATGGCTTGTTTGCGACATCATGTGACCGATAGGGATGGTGTATGTGTCATTTCGATCGACACTCGGGTATATTGTTGGCAATGAACGATCCTCGAAATGGATGGACCAACGAAAGAGCTCAACACAAATTTTGTCTCCGCCACATATGCGGTAATTTCAACATGAGATTTGGGAGCAAAGAATTAAAGGATATGGTGTACATAGCAGAGCACAACATCAAGCGCGAAAATTTAAGGCATCCATGAAAGAACTCCATCAAATTTGAATCCGAATGTATTGCGTGGTTTATCGACCTAGATCGAGCACAATGGACAAACGCATACGACAAAGGTTATCGATACGGCTGGATGACTACAAATCTCGCGGGTATTACGTTTGATTTATTACGGTTGTTACTATTACTTACGTAATGTGTTTGAATTATTATGTTTCCAAGCTAATACAAATATGAATTTTTTCTTGTCACAAATGTAGAATGCTTTAACGGAGTCCTGAAAGGCGCGCGATTTTACCCCATCACCGCTTTAGTGCAGATTACATTTTACCGTGTCGTGGCATACTTTAATAAAAGACGAGACGAAATAGGTGTGGCCCTAGGCAGGGGCGAAACGTACACGACGTACGCAATGGATAAGTTGTCAAAATGGGGAAATGTGGCTGGAGGGCACAATGTAACATTAGTAAATCGTGAGAATGGTACATTTGAAGTAATCACTGCACCACGTGGCTATCATTTGAGAAAAGGTGGTAACAAGCAAGTTGTGAAATTGGAGGCCCGTAGGTGCACTTGTATGAAGTGGCAGTGTTATGGCATTCCATGTTCCCATGTTCAAGCAGTTTGCGCTAGTGTTGCCATAGATCACTGTCAGTACATCGAGCCATACTACAAATGGTCTGTGTACGATCAATGTTATCTTTGCAAATTTCCAACCCATTCCGCATGAAGATTATTGGCCTAACGCAAGACTTCCACACACGTTTGGTGATCCATATCGGAAGCGAGTCAAAAAGGTCGTCCTCAATCTAGCCGTTTGCGCACCTTGAGATGGATTGGAGAGGCAATCGAAACGACCACGGCATATGCGGCGAGAGAAGGAATGGAGAGAAACCCCAACAACGCTGCGATGTAGTAAGTGTAAGCGGGATGGACACAATAGGCGCACTTGCGGTCGTCGTCGAAGGACAACCGTCTAATGCTTCATAGTGAAAGACTCTTTCAAGTCTTAAGTCATGAACGGACCTATATTTTCCTTATATTATAGGTCTTTGCTTATTTGTATTATTTGTTTGATGAGAGATAGATGTGCTTTTCTCGGTCTTGCATGAAACATAAACTTTTCAATTTCTTAATTGTATTTTTTAACATGTGCTTTATTTAAGTTCTTACATGATTTGCAATGATGGAAGGGGAGTAGTAATGCATTATATGCATCATGAACTTCGTTGTAGTATGCTACGTATATTGCACCAATCCATCTCTTTATAGTTACTACATGAAGTATTTCTACTTGTTCATATGAAGTTTACAATGGAATTAATGACAACATTGGTAATGATTTTGGGTTTAAGCGCGATATGGATCCTGGCCTTGTAGATGACTCGGTTTTGACTATGCAAGCTCTCCATAGATCTACCGCGTTTGGAATGGCCGTAATACTTATTTTCGCATGTTTCTCGACTTTTTAGCCGCATAGCCACGTTTTAACTAATTGCACTTAAATCGCATATCTTCATAGGAGCCTGGTATATTGACTATCGAGACGGAATTCATTTGCACTTCACCGGTTCGTCAATGGATCCACGCATAGTTGGGCATCTTCGGGAAATTTGGATTTTACGGGATGCGCGAGTAGGCTTCATTTCAATTGATTGGCATCTCATAACTGGCCTTGTAGAGAGGTGGAGGCCGGAAACTCACACATTCCATTTCCTCGTCGGCGAGATGACTATAACCCTCCAAGATGTACAAATCATATTGGGGTTGCCGGTCGATGGATTACCAATTACTGGCCGCGTCGACCAAGATTACGATGCCTTGTGCTTCACACAACTCGGATTCCCTTTCCCCGAAAATAACAGGACTGGAGGGCGGATTCAAATTCGGCAACTTTCAAGGTGGTTTCCAAACCTCCCAGACAATGCTAATGATGTGGAAGTGCAACGCTATGCGAGAGCATACATCCCGCAACTTCTAGGGGGAACACTTTTGAGACAAGTCGAACAACCTCGTTCACATCACATATTTGCAATTTTTGGAAGATTTCGAGGCTACTGGACAAGATACGGTTGGGGTAGTGCAACTCTAGCTCACTTATATAGACAATTATGTCTTGCGGTGACATTGATGGAGTGAGATAGCAGTCCAGTCATCTTATTGCAATTATGGGCATGGGATAGGTTGCCGTTTCTTGCACCAATAATGGGTAACGTTCTTCGAGACCGGTATTAGAAAACGAAGAATTATTTCCACCTCCTCCATTTGGTCATAGGTAATTACTATTTTCTCACATTATAATTTCAATTTCTTCATATCTATGTACATGTGCCGACATACATGCATTGCGTTTTTCTTTTTCATTTGTGAAGGTGGAAACATGCTTTGGAGACAACGGGAGCATCAATGCACGTCCTGACAAAGTACAGAGAAATGATTGACATGCAAAAACCGGATGAAGTAAGAGACATACAGAATTACTTCTCCACGTAGTGCCTTACACTTACATCATCTAATATGCGTTTCTTATTCATATCAAAATGTTTTTGTTGACTACAGGTAATATGGGAACCGTATCCTGAGGCAGTGATAATGGACCTACCTGCGTATTGTAGCCAGTGGTCGTGCTATTTGGCGAACGAGAGCACCTTTGATTTTCTTCTGTGTAGTCGAAATGTATCATCCCGATAGAGTCATGCGCCAATTCGGTCTCGTGCAAATGATACCACACATACAGAGCACATACATTAACCGCATAAGATTGACTTGAGAGGAAGCGATAAGGATTGGAGCGCGAGAACATAGTGCTTATGTCTCCGCATGTGGAACGAACGTGCCTCAATATTGCAAGCGATGAAAGCTTAGAGGAGCCAATGGACTTTTACAACCCGTATATGCTATGGTATCGTCGCATTACACGACGATTCATGTCTCCTCGTGGAGCTATTCTTTGAGGCCTTGGTAAGTACAATTTGATTTTTTTTTCGATCATGAATCCTTGCCAAATAGTTGTTTTCCTCGTACTTTGGCATAAAGCTTCTTCAATATTTCATATGTAGGCACATGGCATTACTTCAATTCATCGGTTGACACTTTGGGTGATGATGTATCTATTGCCGTATTAGAGATGTATTGCATCGACTTTGAAGCTGCAGTAGACACGCAGATTATCGAATGCATAATATGCCCGGTCCATTTCAAGCTTCTCATCATTCTTCCCATCTTGATACACCTTCGAGGCATGACACTCCATGTATACTCCATCGGTGCATCTCAACGAGTTTGGGACTCCACAAACTCCTTCGGTTCCTCCCAACATGACATTCGAGGCTATGGAAGCCTTTCCATTTGACATGGCACCTACATCTTCGCGCCATTTTCATGCAAGTCCAATAATGATGAATTTATCCGGGAGTACAAGTACTCGGGATGGCGGAATGCGGGACAACGATGATATTCAACCGAGAAGATGCTCAAAATCCGGTGATGTGGGTCATTCGGATATTCCACTTGCACGAAATCGTAATGTCCGAGTCGTCGAGAGAACACGGTGTGGATTTGGAAGTCATTATTTGGGGTCGACTATGACTTTTTCTATCTTGTTATAAGTCATTTCCTCCTTATTCATTTTTGCCTTGTAGTTTATCACCAACCAATTTCATCATTTATATCAATTCAACTTTCAAGTTCATTATTTTTTATGAGTTTTAACTACGTTTTTCTTGATGTGTTGAACCTCTTGTATTGAAAAGTTGTGTATGCTATTATGTGTATGAAAAAGGTACTAAAGTATTTGGATTCTCAATGGTCTCCTCTCATGATTCATAAATAGCTTTGTCATCATTTTTCATGAATTAGTAGCGTGGGAGCACAAGAGCAAATTGGTTGGGAAAATGCATGCTTGTGGACATGATTCATGTGGCCTTGCTCTTGGGGTGCAAGGATACTACATATAGCATCAATTTGCATGAAGTCATCAAACAAGCGGAAAAAAAAAATTTATTTGAGTGGAATTACTCTTGACTTCCATTGCATTGAAGAATACTTCTTTCCAATCCACAATTTTCAGCTTTAGAGTTGAAACAAATAGTGGAGAATATGATCACAATTTCACCTTTATTTTTTTCATTCTTAATGGATCATAACATATATAAAAAGCATAGGAGATGCTTTTACATTGGTTGTAACCAAACAATCTGTCCATTACTCATGCTTTTAACCACACATTTATAAGTTTAAGCCAACATTTGTGCTTGAGAATCAAAAATGCCATACGATATGTCATTTATCAAAAATGCGGGGAAAAAATACCAAGTGTAGCGATAAGACGTGAGTTGCAATCACGACTTCCATTGACTCGCAACTCACGACATCCATGGCATGGAAAACGTGACTCTAAGTCACGTTTTCCAGTGCCCAAAAAAAATTTTTACGTGGTGGTGATTTGGCGCTTACGTGGCAAAAGGTGTGTTAGATTGGGAAATAATTTGGTGGGTGTGTTGGATTGATAATTTTTCCTCCCAAACGTATTAATCAAGTAAAAAGACCGCAGTTCCCAAGTATAGAGGCGAAATAGATGTTGAGAACTCCAGTTTCATCCGAGACAATGCAACTGCACACAATTCCCTCCACTCCATTTCCCAAAACACTCCTGCCACTCATCACTACAACTAACGTAACTTCCAGACCCCCCAAACACCTAACCGTCTC
Organism: Stephania cephalantha; assembly: GCA_039657325.1. Classification (NCBI taxonomy): domain Eukaryota; kingdom Viridiplantae; phylum Streptophyta; class Magnoliopsida; order Ranunculales; family Menispermaceae; genus Stephania; species Stephania cephalantha. Next base: position 49,230,793 of record CM077573.1, read on the forward strand.
TTCAACTGCCACAACCGTCTCCTCCTCCTCCTCCTCTTCCTACAAACATGTCTGGAGAAGAAGACCCCCACCACCCACCACCGCCACCACCACAACCACCACCAATCCCAGTCGCCATCGCCGCCGCCGCGAAAATCAACTCTACTTAGACCACAGCATCGACATGGACGACCTACTCTCCCAACTCAGCCAAACATCCACCCAACAAGACCTCCACTCCCTCATGTCCCCTTACAAGGACAGACACCTCTCCCTCCGCTTCATGGTCTCCCTCCTCTCCCGCGAACCCGACTGGCGCCGCTCCCTCGCCCTCCTCGATTGGATGACCGACGTCGCCTCCTACAACCCCTCCGTCTTCGCCTACAATGTCATCATCCGCAATGTCCTTCGCGCCAAGCAATGGGACCTCGCTCGCGGACTGTTTGATGAAATGCGCCACCGAGCCGTCTCCCCCGACCGATTCACCTATTCTACTCTCATTACCCATTTTGGTAAAGAGGGCCTTTTCGACTCCGCATTGGCGTGGCTCCAACTGATGGAGGAGGATCGAGTTACCGGCGATCTCGTCTTGTACAGCAACTTGATTGAGCTTTCGCGCAAGCTTCGGGATTACTCGAAAGCCATCTCTATATTTTCGAGGCTGAAGAGTGCAGGTATAACTCCTGACCTTGTTGCTTACAATTCAATGATCAATGTGTTTGGAAAAGCTAAGCTTTTTCGCGAAGCGAGGCAGCTATTGCCCGAAATGAGGGCGGCTGGGGTGAACCCTGATACGGTTAGTTACTCAACTCTTCTTACAATGTATGTCGAGAATCGGAGATTTGTGGAAGCGCTTTCGATATTTTCCGAGATGAAAGAGGTTCGATGTTCGCTCGATCTCACTACTTGTAATATCATGATTGATGTGTATGGTCAGCTTGACATGGCTAAAGAAGCAGATAGACTGTTTTGGAGCATGAAAAAGATGGGAATTGAGCCCAATGTTGTTAGTTATAATACACTGTTGAGGGTCTATGGAGAGGCGGAGTTGGTTGGGGAGGCCATCCATCTTTTTAGGCTTATGCAGCGTAAGGACATCGAGCAGAACGTCGTTACTTATAACACGATGATAAAGATTTACGGGAAGACCATGGAGCATGAGAAGGCGACGAATCTCATGCAAGAGATGCAGAATCGAGGTATTCAGCCAAATGCAGTTACTTACTCGACGATCATTTCAATATGGGGGAAGGCGGGGAAATTGGAAAGGGCAGCATTGCTGTTTCAGAAGCTGAGAAGTGCTGGAGTGGAGATTGATCAGGTTCTTTACCAGACAATGATAGTGGCGTATGAGAAGGCCGGTCTAGTTGGTCATGCCAAGCGCTTACTTCATGAGCTTCGAAGGCCGGATAACATTCCTAGGGAGACGGCTATTTCTATTCTTGCGGGTGCAGGTCGTGTTGAAGAGGCTATGTGGGTATTTCGCCAGGCGTTTGATACTGGCGAGGTTAAAGATATAGCGATCTTTGGATGCATGATCGATTTGCTATCAAGGAACAAGAAGCATGCTAATGTTGTTGAGGTGTTTGAGAAAATGAGATCGGCGGGATACTTTCCTGATTCTAATATTATCGGTCTTGTGCTGAATGCCTATGGGAAGTTGAGGGAGTTCGAGAACGCAGAAGCTATTTACAAGGAGATGCAAGAAGAAGGTTGTGTTTACATGGATGAAGTACACTTCCAAATGCTAAGCCTCTATGGCGCTAAAAGGGACTTTAAGGCTGTGGAATCACTATTCGAGAGGCTAAACTCTGATCCTAACATTGATAAGAAGGAATTACATCTTGTGGTTGCCAGCATATACGAAAGAAGAAACAAGCTAGACGATGCTTCTCGAATTATCAGTAGGATTAGTGAAAGGGAACTCTCAGAATCATTGTGATCAGAGATCAAGTCTCTCATCCTCAAAGGAGGAGTTGTATGTATATGCAGTTCTGTCATTACTATGTAAATCATTGCTTAATCTCACAGTTTCAAACTTTGTCCCTTTCAAATGAAAGGAAATTGCCTCTCTTCATGCATGCTACAACTGAAAGGAATAAGGCCAATTGTATGTAGAAATCCCCTTTTTGCCAATTCAACCATACTAGTATTGACAGTCGGTCAATTACTTCAAACTGTTAAATTTTTTCATCTTACATGGATGACTTTTGTTAAAACAAGAGTGCAGAGTTAGGTCATTTTAAAATGTTAAAAAACTTATAAAGCAAGCGTTTTACAACAGAAGAGTAAATGCACATGTTTGACTACCCATTAGTGCTTAGGTTTAGTCTGGCTAAAGTAGATGAAGTCCATGAATGCCAAAATTTTGGAAGTATCATGGTTGAAAAAATTCAAGTGAGGTCACCACTTTTGTTGATTGATAAGCTATTGATTGGTTAATATACCGAAACAAAACAAGATTCTCCATTCACCTGATTATGTTTCAAGCTTTTAGTTACAAAGAAAAGTATTTAATATTTAAGCCATCGACACTGCGGACCTACATGTTGGCAAGGAACCTTGGTATTTTTTAAATTTTTTACTTCTTAGTTGGCCCAAATATATTTTTTTTTTTTTTTTTTTTTGTTCAGAGCCCAAATATATTACTTGTGTTTCTTATACTTTGCTTACGTATATTATTAGGTACTAAAATGAAGATTAAAAAAAAATATGTGTACGTAAAGCTCTTCTTTTTCTACTGTTTTAGATAGTTTTAGGTGTCAATTAGCAGTAGGGCCCGGCTAAGTGCACCCCACAAACCTTTATGGGCAAGCCACAAGATAAGTGCACCCCATCGATTGTTAAGGGCACCAAGCATTTTTTTTTTTTTTTTTTTTCTGAAATGCCCTTGTGTGTTTGGAAAGGTACCCAAAACCAGAAATTTGAGAAAATCGAATTGAGGGAGAAGGAGCACAAGCACTAGGATCTTGAAACCAATCGATCGTGGACGGGAATGAGGCGACGACGCGGACACGAAGTACGAACACGAGCCTGCAAGTCTGTTTCGTGGACGAGAGGACGAGCACGTAGGTTGTTTGTGCGGTTGTGGTGGTTTCGATTTGGGTGTTCATCAAATTTGTGTTTGTACGGTGAGATTTTTTTGGTGTTTTTTAATGTTATTCTTGAAGTTTGTTGTTTGTATTGCCTCTATTTTTGAAATGGGTGGAAGTGTGAGAGTGTTTCGTGCCATTGTAGGGCTCGTCTCTGGTTCGGTCACACAGGACCGAATAGATGACTTTAGCTCGATCGTAGGTGACCGAACAAAGATAAGGTGTTTGGCTTTAGGAACCACCTTGTTATACATCACTCGATTACTTTTGGTTGTTGTGTATGCCTTTGTTGTTGTTTGTGGTCATATTTAAGTGTACGGTTATGTGGGAAATATGGTCGACTGTAGTGCATTGTTTGATTTGGTTGTTTGTGATTGAATAAGGTACTGTTCGTTCGGTCGTATCCTATCGATTAGTTAGGTATTTTGCTGTGTAAAGCTAGTATGTGTTTTGTTCGATATTGCCTAACCGAGTAAATCAATTCAGTTCGGGCATTAACCACCGAACTAAATTGATTTGCTTGATCACTCATAATCGAACAGATAGTGTTTGTTCAGTTAGTATCCATCGAACAAACCTTTTTTAAGTAAAAATTTATGTGTTTATATATTGATTTATGAATAATTGTTTATTGATTTGGGGTTATATTTGTGTAACTTTCTTATAGGTATGGCTCATACTAAGACCACTAGCAAAGATAGAGATGATACTAGTGCCCGAAGAGCGATCGTCTGGCAGGAGAGCTCGGACGACTTCTTATAGGAAATCAAAGGAGTTGAGATTGAAAGCTAATGATGTCGACGAGGGATCTGGAGCATAGGACTCGGATGTGCAAGGGAGGGAACTATCTGTTCAGAAGACCCCCGTTCCTCAGGCAAAATCTTCTTCATCGGATTCAAGCAAAGAAGATATGGAACAAGCTGTTCATGAAAAAGATTCCACTAAACAAGAAAGTGAAGAAGAGAATGCATCAAAACATGGAGATGAACATGAAAGTGAAAGAAATGAGGAAGAATAACGTGAAGAGCAAGAAGCGAAGGGAAGAGGAAAATGAAAAAGAAGAAGACGATGATGATGAAAATGAGGACGAAGACGAAGATGTAGTTGAACAAGTGGTGGTGAAAAAAACAGGAAGTGCTGAGGGTCGTGGTAGTAAGGCCAAGGCTTTAACATTAGGGAACAAGTCCGTCAAGAAGCCAGCAAGTGATGACTCTTCAACGCTTTTTCCCGGTGGACCATTAAATATGAGTGTATTGAAGAGCTTTAAGTATCACATCACCGTAGCCATTTGGAACAACAAGGTATTTCTTTTTTCCATTTATAATATAAATTAATTTGGTTATGCGTTGTTTTAATAAACCAATTAGTTTAAACATTTAATTTTTGATATTTCTAGAATGTCCCTTGCTTAGATGCATCAATCAAGGTGCCCAGTTAGCAAGTTGGGATTTGAGTAAGTGTCACCGAGATGCAGCTGGGCTTTGAGAAAGTGGAAACTAAAAGAGATAAAATAACGTGAGAGATAGAGAAATAGACTTTTTAGTTAGTAACCTTATTTGTTTGAGATTTCAAAATTGCACGAATTACTCCTAAATTATCTCCATCTAACCTTTAATCTTTCCCTCTTTATCATCCACGTGCAATGCACGTGCCACACACTAGTATATATATATATAATCATTTGGTATGCATGTCTACATATATAAAATTGACATATGGGGGGATTCCCCATGGATATCCTCACGGATATTTTTTCCTCATCTCCATACTTGTACCCGTATCGGTATGAGAATTTCTTATCATCCTTGCCTCCATCTCCATTTGAATTTTCCGTACTCGTTATGGGATTCCTCGTCTCCCATGATGATTCTCTGCTCTGATTGCATCCCTAGATGTGGGTAATAAAAAGATAATTAATAAGGGATAATTGTATCCACAAAATCTTATAGGAAGTGGGGGGATATATCTCTCATACTCTCACCTTAGGCTATGAGTTGAAAGATATAACTTCAAGGAAAGTAAGACAACCAAATAAGCTTATCTATAGGAATAAAAAATCAAATAAAAGTGACGTCACACATCTCGCTCGCTCGCTCGCCCGGTCGCTTCCCCTTCCCCTCCCCAGATAGGCAGATACCGACACCTGTGCTTCACAGGTCCTCCATCAAGTCCCCCTCACTCCTCCCCCTCCAACTAACCAAAAACCCACACAAACAACACCTCCCCCCCCCTCTCCCCCTCAACAAACTCACTCCCAGATAAAAACCAAACCCCATGCAGTAGAAAAAGAAGAGATATGAAGAGGCTGAGAAACTACCTCCACCTCCGGCGCCCCCAAATGGAGCGCAAGTGGATCTTCCCACTCGCCCTCGCCTCCCTCCTCTCCCTCTCCCTCCTCTTCATCACCACCCTCTCCACCACCACCTCCTCCTCCTCCTCCACCCTCTCCTTCCTCCTCCCCCTCCGCCGCCCCTCCCCCGCCTCCCTCTTCATCGAGTCCCGCCTCCGCCCCCTCCCCCTCTCCCCCTCCCCTTCCCCTCCCCCGCCCCGCCTCGCCTACCTCATCTCCGGCTCCGCCGGCGACGGCCTCATGCTCTCCCGCACTCTCCTCGCCCTCTACCACCCCCGCAACCACTACGTCGTCCACCTCGATCTCGAGTCCTCCCCTCAGGAGCGCCTCGATCTGCACCGCTTCATCGCCGGTCATCCTCTTTTTACTAAGATTCGGAATGTCAGGATGATCACCAAGGCCAATCTGGTGACGTATCGCGGCCCGACCATGGTCGCCAACACGCTTCACGCCGCGGCCGTGCTGTTGAGGGAGGGTGGGGATTGGGATTGGTTCATCAATCTCAGCGCCTCCGATTATCCTCTCGTCACTCAGGACGGTTGGTGATTGGATTTGTTTTATTAGGTTTTCAATTTGTGCTTGATTGATTGATTGATTGATTTGCATTTTGATTAGATCTGCTGCACACGTTTTCGTATCTCCCGAGGGATCTGAATTTCATTGATCACACTAGCGATATCGGATGGAAAGAGTGAGTGAATCAATGTGTCTTTCATTGATCGTTTGATCATGTTAATAATGATTAGAGGATCCAATTACTACATTGCAAATTGAGGTGAAGATAGGATGAGATTGATTTATGATCTGTGCAGGTATCAAAGGGCGAAGCCGATAATTATAGATCCCGGGTTGTATATGACAAAGAAAGCTGATGTTTTCTGGGTGACGCAGCGGAGAAGTGTTCCGACCGCTTTTAAACTCTTCACAGGTGTGTTTTCTGCATTAAAGTTTCGTGCTTTATCAGTCATTTCAACTTTTATTTGTAACTTCATTCATGTGAAGAAAACTGGAAGCTTTAATGTTGTGCCTGTGATGGTGTGTGTGTGTGTGGACATAATGAAATTGAGTAGGGTTCGTAGAGTTAATTCGATACATTTCTTGACTATGGGTACTAGGGAGTGTTTTTGATGTTTCATGTGAAAGAGTTATCTGAAATTGGTTATGTCATTGCTATTGCCATTGCCACCCCTAATTGTTAGATTAGAGACAAAAGACCTGAAATAACAATCATGTATACTGTTGAGAAAAATATTGTTGATTGAGGAAAACATAAGATTTTCCACTGATAAAGTGGGGTGTTTAATGTGGTTTTATAACTTTATATAGTCATGTGGTCGGGAAAATGCGTGCTGGATTGAGGTATTTTTGTCCGATTTTGTCAAATGCAACTGATCCCTCTTTTCATTATTCTCAATTTGTGTAGGAGAATCCCTTGTGAATGCTTTAGGATTATTGTCAATTAATTTCATAGAATGAGAGCTTTACAGGTGAAAGACTTGAGAGAAATGATGATAAAAGCACGCTAGCATTCGATGCTTTCACTTGCCAACTAGTTTTCTGTTAGATGGAGGATTGAGGTTATCTTTTTAAGCTACTGAGATTTTTGTACCTATGAGATGATGTCTTAAAATGTAGAATAACATTAATAATAGTAGATTATGGTTGAAGTTAAGGTAGACTTCCTAAGGGCATTTGTAATTCCACCCAACATCATTAGTGAAGGCATTATTTACTTACATTTTGCTTTCTCTGCCAAGATTTTGTCTAAAACTCTTTTGTGTTGTTGCTTGTGGCATTGCTTGCCCGACCAGCAGTATGTGTGTGCATCTCCTTGTATGTATTAACAGTGGACGTAGGGGTTCCTTATTTGAGTCAGTTAAAACAGAGAACAATATATTTACATCTAAGATTCATCACTCAGCATATAACATCAATTTTCTATATTTGAGTTCTTTCCTTTAGTAGGGCGGACCAAATTGAATATTGACTATATGTCATCCTTTTGACTAACAATCACCTACCTACTTGCCAAACACGAAGAGTTTGATCATTTGTTCATAAAGTTCATCTGAAGTAGTGGGAGATTATGGGGATGGTGCCGACTTCTTGCCTTTTGATCAACACTCATTCACCATTTTGCGGAATTTGAAGAATATGATCAATTAGTCATAAAATGTTTCTGAGGATAGGTGGAGATTATGGGGAAGTGGTGCCAAATTCTCATATCTACAGTGAGCATTTGATTTATGAACTAGATAGTGCATGCATCCCACCTGGTGCTCCTGTTGAATCTTTTCACTTCCTTTTTCTTTTGCCAAATGCGGGGAACCTTCATTGGCTTCAAGCATTTATTCTCTGGGCTTGGTGTTTTTTTTTGTTTTAGTAATCTTTTTTTTTTTTTCTTAACCTGTCAAGGGAGATGACAATAAAATGATTTGAGCTGGTTAGTTTTTTCTTCTTCAAATGACTTATTAGGTCTGGTCTAAGGGAACCAAGCTCCATGGGGAATGCCATTTAAACGTGTAAGTTGGGATAGATTAGACTGTAGTTTTTTGAATGAAAATATTTAAAAGGTACAGCGGGCGCATGAAATTTCCGTCCCCACTAGTCCAATTCTCAGGATTCATCAATGACTTAAACCTGCTTCCCTCACCTTTTCATTGGTCATACTGCTCATACCGAGGTGCCTTGCCAACTGCTCTGATGCTTTGTGGGTGATCAGGTAGTAATAATTGAAATATGATTTATGTGCTGAAATTGTAGTTGCGATATCCAACATGCCAGTACAAAATAATTGGATAAACACTTGTAGACTACAGCTCTAGAAGTTGTATTCGATGGCTCTAAGAGGTGATTCTTTCTTAAATTAAAAGGCAAGGTAAGATACATAATGTGAGTATATGTAACCATAGATACTTTGTAGAGTATGTACACAAAAAGGTTAGGTGGCGGGCTGACTTATCTCGTAGCTAAACCTGATTTGAACTGCTTCAAGTTTATAAAGGATTTTGGACTCAAAGCTCTTGTCATTACGAGGAATTTGGTGGTGATGTTTAAGCTATGGTACAAGTTATAAGATCATGATATGCACAAATGTTGTAATCATCTAGAGATAAATGCAGATAGCTTGTTGAAGAAAATATTATATTACTTCAGAAATATATTAAAACTCCGACTTATATTTCTTCTATTTGTGTCTTAGGTGCTACTATGTTCGATTTTGAAAGATTTATAAGTGTAAAATATCAATCATTTGTGCACGTGATAACTATACAGTAATTGCAAATATACATATATTTGATAAGAAACAAGTGTTGTATTAGTGAAACAAGTGAAAAGACATAAAGGATCCAAGGGAGACCTCGAGAGTGTACATTCTCCACCCACCAACTTCTGATGCCAATTCTTGAGCTCCTGTCTTAGAGTAATATTTCTCCACCTCCTAATCCAACACGACCATTCCTTCTGCTATATGAGGATGTTGTGAAATCTAGATTTGAAAACCTCCCGTCAGTACTTTTCTATGGCTGTTACTGAAAATTCTTCGTTCTTCCGAAACAGTCCACACCTAAGCCAGAATGGCAATTCTCCGAACATTTCATATTTTCCTTGTTGTAAGGATCTGACAGGCATTTTTTACACATTTTCCCAAAACGAAGGGTTATTACTTGCGTAGTTCATTTCAGTATTCCTTGTTAGTTGTTAGAGTCCATGCTCTGCTAACTTGATTATGCTATTAGGTCCTAGTTTCTGCTGACAGGGATGGAAAGTTTCCTTGTTCTTTACTTCTTTTTATTTTTTAATCTTGCAAATCTATAGCAATAAGGTTCCTTGATAGATAATCGGCTGATGAGTCAGATTTTTGGTGAATGCAAGAAAAATATGAGAAGTAAAGTTATAGTCAGGTATAGTTATGCAAAAAAAGAAATCACATCTCTACTGGTCTTCCCAAAATCTATAGTGTCTGACTTGTAACTCAAGAGGGGAACTGAGTATTATGATTTTCTTTTGAGATGAATTTGTCTGGCAGTTCCCGAACACGGTTATTTTACAAAGTTGTTGGGCTCCATTGGATTATGTGTTTTGATCAGTGCACTCCCATTCCTATGACCACCCAACTGGGAAAAAAATCTTCTTTGTTTTCGGTAAATGGAATTGTTCTAGAATTGCTTTGATCAAAGACTTTGTTATATAATTGCACTTATAACACTTACGATACAAATTGCCCATTCTTTAAATATTTACTGGATTCATTCTCCCTGCAATAGGTTCTGCTTGGATGGTTCTATCTCGGCAGTTCATCGATTTCTGCATTTGGGGTTGGGACAATTTGCCACGAACAGTACTCATGTACTACGCAAACTTCATATCCTCTCCAGAAGGTTACTTCCACACTGTAATTTGCAATGCTCAGGAATTCCGGAACACTACTGTCAACAGTGATCTTCATTTTATATCTTGGGACAATCCCCCTAAGCAACATCCTCACCACCTCACCATCGATGACATGTCAAGAATGGTTGAAAGCAATGCTCCATTTGCAAGGAAGTTCCGGAGAGATGATCCAGTACTAGACAAGGTTGACTCTGAGCTCCTGCTCCGGGGTCCAGGAATGCTGGTTCCTGGTGGTTGGTGCGTGGGAAGTAGGGAAAATGGATCTGATCCATGCTCTCATGTTGGTAATACGACAGTTATCAAGCCTGGTCCTGGAGCAAAAAGATTAGAGAATTTGATTTTGTCTCTATTATCGAACGAAAATTTTCGCCCAAGACAGTGCAAGTAAATGGAGCTATAGACATTTATTTGTGTCAATTCGGCTTTATTTACATAATAGCAGCGTATCCTGATTGGATAAGCGGGAATGGTTTCCCATGTAAAGAGGAGCTAAGCAGTCACTTACTTTCTCATGGTGGGATGGCAGCCTGTACCCTGTAGGTTGGAGCTGCAACATCAGAAAAATGATAGAAGCAAGAGCATGAATCTCCTGCTGTATCGATACAACCACAGACAAAACTTAAAAATCATCTCTTGCTGCTGAGTTGGTCTGAGTTTTCCTGCCACCCTTAATTTGTTAATATTACCATGCTGCCATTGTAGCAGCAACTCTGATGTTTATTGGGAGTGGGACATTGTAGATGGAGCGAAAGGGAGGAATGTTGCCTTCCACGAGATGAAAAAAAATATGTATTAGATGCTTTCAATATCAAGTTCTTTCTTTGGCCATTTATTACATTATAGATGGATTTGCATTTCATTGATCTATTATGTTCTTGGCCTTTCAAGATTGATGCTACTTGCCAATCAGATTGACAAAGAGGGACATCAATGGTTCACCCTACCTACTTTGATCTTTATAATACTACTAATGGGCTCGTTACAAGGACAGCATGCCTTAACTGTATATCTTAATCATTTCTAATGCAGGAAAGCTTCAGATTGACTCAAAAATGGAAGTACAGTAGAAGAATGCCAAAACCTAAAACAGTACCAGAATTTGTACATCAAAGGTCTAATGCCCGGGCCCAGACAGGTTGGTCTTTCGTGCTCTCTACATTTCAGTGAAATCGTTTCAGATTAACACTTATGACTACTTGTTTCATTCAAAAATCCATTTTATGGGGATTATCACTACTAGTTGCATTATCTTGATTTGGTATCAAAGCATTATAAAACCACTTCTCGGAGGAATTTGTTGATGGTGTTCGGAAAAGTTAAAAGTTACATTTCTCTGGTCTTAAGCAACAACAACAACAACAACATAGCCTCGATCCCAAATTAACTGGGTCGCTACATGGATCAAACTTTTCCATTGTGCTCGATTAAGTGCAATTGATGGTGAGCTTTTCAAACCATTCAAATCCCTCCTAATTAATGCCATCCCATGTTAACTTTGGTGCCCCTACCTCGTCAAATTTCTACGGTTTCTATTGAGTCAAGTTTTCTAGTTGGGGCATTTGTAGGCCGTCTTTGCGGGTGACCAAACCACCGCAATCGCTCTTCCCTAATCTTTGTATCGATTGGTGCTTTTGAATTTCTATATTTCTTATTCTATCTTTACGAGTTTTACCACACATCCACCTAAGCATCCTCATTTTCGCTACGTTCATTTTATGTAATTGTTGTTGCTTTACCGCCCAACATTCACTTCCATAAAGCATAGCTAGCCTAATTGCGGTCCTATAAAATTTTTCCTTTAACTTAGTAGGAACATTTCGATTACAAATCATCCTGTTGCACTTCGCTCACTTAAAATTCGGAATTAATTCGAAGAAGTTAATTTCGACGATGGAAGTTTGACAAAAATTTGCCGGGTACGGAAGTTTACAGAATTTCACTTTAAATGCTAGAAAACTCAAGTTTCTACGTAGAGATGCTAGAAATATACTTAATCATACAACAATGCATAAGACTCATGTCACTTAGGAAGATATTCGAATTTTAAGTATATTTCTAGCATAGTCGAAGTTTGCTCAACTTCCACGAAACATAACAATTTTACTTCATGTTTTATTAACTTCCATCGATGTTTTCGAAGTTAGCCGAAGTTTTCTCTGGTCTTAAGCAAAGAAGATTAATTATTCTCATCAGATTCCTCCATTCCATGTTTTAGAAACTTTTTGCAACGCAAGCAGCCCAGCCACATGGGTTTCTTGTGCTTTTGGCTGCTCTTAATGGGTCACGAGACTCATGATTCCATGAGGAAAACATCATCTGAACTAAAGTAATGGCTGGACCAGGCCTACAACTCTTTCAACATTACTCAGATTTGCACTTTGCAGTACTGCGAATTTACGGCCTGATACCTTCCTTGAAGTTCACATTACGAGTTCAAAGGACAGGAGGCAAGCCCTCATGGTGGACCAACACCCACAAAGTTCCATCAGACCTTCAATCAACATATTCTTGGCCTCAACCCTTTAAACGCAAATCAGGTGCGTGTTTTGATCTCTTCACAAAATAATTCTTTCATTCAATATGTGTGGCTTGTCCTCTTCAGCAATACGCACCTTTTATAATGTGGGTCTTGCTCGTTTAAAAAAGAAAAAAAAAAAAAAATGGAAAAAAAGTGAGTTCTTTCTTCATGGGGTCACTGGAGTGCTGGGTTTTGTCTACAATAATAGAAGAAATATCAAATGGTAGCACTCTTTCTAGTTCAATTACTTGTTAGGACTTGAAGAAGTTTTAGGGGTAATTAACCTTGGACTTACTTTCACCCTTTTTCACCTTTTCTCATCCTTTTCTTTTTCATTTAAGCAACAAAAATCCTACAGAAAGCTTGGTCTCATTCCCCTAAGTTAATTATTAGTTGTTGAATGTCTTCCTCATGGAATGATAAACAACTTTTAGCCAGAATTAGAAATACTAAGATAACAATTCTTTGAAAAATGGAAGTACAAAGATAGAGATGATTTCATTAATTGAAAACAAAGAGTATATACCAAGTTAAAGAGGAACAACAGAGGGGAACCACAATGCCAATGTACTTAGAAAGGATGATGTTAAAATGTGTCCTACTTGTGCCTTTCTGGCTTCAGCCTCTCCAAATATTCTTGCAATTTGAATTTCTGATGAGTCTGCATTCCTAGCTCTGCTACTAGATGGACAATCCCATCTCCAAACATATATTGAGAGTCTGACGCTGGAAGAAAAAAGAAAAAGAAAAGAAAAGAAAATGATGCTCAGCTATATTAAGTCGCGCTAAAGGCACCCGGCTATGCATAAGGGAAACTCAACTATTTAATTTTTTTGAACCCTCCTTGAAAATGACTCTCATAAGCTTCACTAAAATATATATATTAGTTTGTCATTACGCATTTTGGGTGTCTTTAGCACATCTCCTGTATCACTTTAATGCAAAATGAACAGAAGCGGGGGAAATATACAAGTACGGAGACCATTATGAATCTTTTCTTAATAGGACTTTACACCAGAATTACAACAATAATCTTTACCATTCTTGTTGTGTGCCATTCTAGATATATAGAGGGACTCCGATGTAATTCATGGATTAATTGGATTCGTCAGCAAAGTTGGGAGATGAAATTTGAGAGGACAAGACAGTTTGATGGGAGGACCAGACAGTCCTCCTCAAACAGTTAACTAGAAAGCAACTACATGAGCCTTACTTCAGAGTTCAGAATAATAAGTTATACAAATAGGCATGCTTATCAATCCAAATAAACGAAGAAAACATTGAACCACAAAAGAGAACCCAAAGAGGGGCCTGCAGCCTTTCCCATCAGCTTAATAAAGAGACAAAATTTATTGAATTCAGTTGTGCAAGCACATTAAACATTTGCTAGGCTTTTTCAACTGGACCCGGAGTTGAATTGGTTGAAGCCAAGCTTTTCAAAACATTGTCTTTAACGGGCAGATGGAACTAGAGAAAAGGTTGTGAGCATGCTGGTGAATAGTTCCATGGATACATAAATCATCCAAACGGATGGATTAAACTTCCTCATACTCATGTCAAATGTCTTTGAAAAATCTTTTGTTCTTCTCCAGCCATAATTAAGGACCAACATGATGCATGATGAATCCACGACGATCCATTATGCCATGTAACCTCTTCCTTCTCTGTTGAACAGTTAACTTAGATTTTAGTAAGAAGAATAATGACGCTAATCTAATGAAAAATACCAAAAAGCTTCATGATCATCAATATGAAGAACAAAGATTTGAAAAGGAATCAGAACTGGATACTTGAAGCTGAGAGAAGTGATATGTGATAAGTCGTTAATTATGTATATTATATATAGTTTACTTATTCATTTTTATTGTTGAATCCCCAAAATATAGGCTTAATTATCTTTATTTGTCATTTTCAAGATTTTTGGAGTGTGTGGTTGAACTCGTGGCGAGTGAAATTAATGGACTACTTATATGCAGTGATCAGATACCAGAATATATGCCTCGAGACACGCAGAGCACAATTGATTTGGTGATGAGAGCAACTGAGGGGATGCAGCTAGGGACACAGTCATAACACTCACTCATCAGTTACTGTTAGGGTGGGCATCAGTTTCCCTAAAATCGCCCAAACCGTATGGTTTGGTTTGGTTTTTAAAACTCGCGGTTTGGGGACGGTTTGAAAAACTTGAAAACCGCAAAATTGCGGTTTGGTGGTGGTTTTAAATTCTGAAAAACCGCGGTTCACCAAACCAAACCGAGGGTAATTTAGTAAATTTATTTAATTCACATTTTAAAACCTTAATCAATATAAACAACTTAACCTTAACCAATATAAACAACAGCCGTTTCATTTTTTCATCTTCATCTCAAGATCCTAAACATATTCGCCTCCACCAGTTGAGGCCATCCGTTGCTGCCTTCCACTAGTCGTCGTCACTGCCGCTTCCCACCAGTCGCCATCGCCATCACTAGAAAATTTTTGGTCTTTAATAGAGGTTTTAAAACCCCTATTAAATAGAGTGTTATTAAATGTCATGTGAAAATGTGTTATGTTTTAATTTTTAATACATGTATTACATAGATGTTTTTTAAAACTCATATCAATTAGGTGTTATTTAATAACACCCCCCTTTAATAGGGGTTTAAAAACCTCTATTAAATACCGAAATTGTTCTAGTGTTATCTCCTACCAGTGATCTCTCACTGCCGCTTCCCACCATTGTTTTTTTTTTTTTTTTTTTTTTTTTTTTTTGGAAAACATGTAACAAGAAAAATCGCGAAACCAAACCGCGCAAACCGCGGTTCGGTTTGGTTGCGGTTTTGGTGATTCGCGGTTTGGTGGTGGTTTGCAAAATGATCAAACCGCAAACCCTCGGTTTGGTCGCGGTTTCGGTTTGCCCACCCCTAGTTACTGTTGATCCTGCCTCGAAATCCACATCTGCTATGTGGCGCCTTCCCATTGGTCCAGCTCCTACACTCTCTCTAACGTTCCACGTGTCGGTCGTCTAAACGTCCACGCGTCAGCAGCAGCTGCTTCCCCACCAGCTGCCAGCCTGCCTCTATGCGTCAAGCCCCCACTCGCCAATCCGCTGGTCAAAGCTGTCACGCACAGCAACTCCCACCTATCCGCGCCTGCCACGTGGCGTATCTTGCTTTCCATCGACGACTGCACAGCAGTCTTCCCACCACTCACAGTCCGCCACGTCATGCTTCCAAGCCTGCTCGGTCAATCGGTGCGTGACACGTGGCAAAGACCTAGAAAAAGCCCAAAACAGCCCCACGATCTTCCTAGGCGCACGTGTCGCAAAGCAAACTCGAAAATTGGCATTTCGGACTAAATTTTAGTAGTTTTAATTAGGGGGATTGACAGACTTTTTTTCTCCTTCTTGACGGCTATTTTGTGGGGGTGTTATCTCCTTTCTTCTCCCAAAAAAACCCATCGTTCTTTACATTATTTTTATATTTTAATGGAGTCTATACTACAATGTCCGGCTAAGTTCGTCAATCTGAAGCAGAGGTGGATCAAATCACCCTTTTTAGCATAAATACATATGTGAGATCTATTTATTTATTTATTTAAATTTTTTTTCGTAGTATTTTATTCCCTTTGATATTGTTTGAATTATTGAGATTAAACACACGTTTAAACCTTGATTTACATGTCAGTGAGTTGTAAGCACTCGTACTTGTGCGATAAGACCACACTAGTGGCATCTGACTATACCAATTGATTGACCCCTTTTGGGACCGGTTGAATACCATAGAGATCTAGGCTAAATTGGACACGCTAGTGATCCGGTTGTCTAGATGTAGTGCCTTCACAAAGCCCATTGTGGTCATCGCATTAAACCCAATTCGCTTGGTCGTACCTTAACCATCGAGATAGGGAAGTGCGAGGACCCGCGTACGTTACCGAGTCTATAGCTACACTAATTTACTGTGAATTGCATGCTTTGATTAGATTGATGACCGTATGTAAAATTATGCAAAATTGTGGAGATTTGTGATACCGATGGTTTAGATTGTTTCCCCCTGATTGATTTATCCACTTGCTATTTTTATTCTTGCTTTTAGTTGATTTTAGAGAATATTCTTGCGAACACCCCGATTTACTTTTCAGTTCCTTAGCCTAGGTTGAAAACTTGGTCTTCGTGGATCGATCGCGTGCTTGCCATTACTACAGTTCTTGTGGTCATTGGTAATCTCATCGGGATTATATATTTTGACGCATTCGACACGCTTCAAATTTTGGCGTCGTTGCCGAGGACCAAGTTATTTTTGACTTAGGTTTTTTTCTTTTTTTTTTTTTGTGTGTTCACCTTTATGTCCCACAGTTTTCGTCGATCGCTTTCTGACGGATCTTTACTCCCTTTTGATCCAAAGATTGAAAAGACTTGCCATCGGAACTCGAAAGAATCTAGGCAGAGGAACCACTCCTCAAGAGTCCAACTAAACGACGAGCAACCCCCTCTGTTAGCTGACCACATTGGCAACCCACATGCACCATATGCACCAGTTGCACCACATGAGGGACGGGAGGAACCCCTAGTTATTCCTCCCCGACAGTTCGTAGCACCAGGTGTACCACATGCACCGGTGGAACAGCAGAGGCATGTAGTACCCCAGTATCAACCACTTGATCAAAGAGTGGTTAATCCCGCTCCACAAAGGCCACAAGCTAACCCTTGGGTACAACCTTAGGCCGACCGTCGCATTACCATTAGGATGGCGAATGATGGGATACATGATCTCTTGGCTCATCGACCCACACGCATCGAATTCCCGCATCGAATTCCCATTAACCCATCTCATGGGGCAATTTTGATTCGCCTTAAGGATAAAGCTCAAGACTGGCTCTTCTATCTTCCCCTGGTTCCGTCAATTGGAACGACATGATTTACGCATTCCTCAAAGAGTTCTTCCCTGAATCTAGAGTTTCCCAACTTACTAGATAGAGATGTTGTATCAAAATAAAACAGGGCGAATCTTTTGGCAATTATTGGGGTCGTTATAAGCGTTTGTTTGCACAAAGCCCCCAACGTGGCCAAAGCAACATCTCCATTATTCGTTTCTTCTATATAGGATTTACACCCCTTGAAAAACGGATGATTGATAATGCGACTACAGATGTAAGATCACTGAGGACATGTTTGATCTGTACGACTCTATAGCAAGTCAATCGCGTCATTACATTGATGACGAGGAAAAGGGACCCTCACGAAGTCTTTATGATGGAGTAGGGTCAAGTTCTGCCAATAGCAAGCTTGATAAACTCACTGATCCCATGGAGCGATTCCTCACCTCGGGAAAAACTCAAGTTAAAACTTGCATGTTTCTCGCATGCCAATGACAATTCCATTGACTCTTGTCTCACATTGTTTGAGAATGAGCAAGCAAACGCTATAGGTGGCGGATTCTAAGGACCACGGAGGAATCAATACGACAACAAAAGCCCCTATCATAGCTATGGACCTCAGAACCAGAACTACCTCCAGTATGTTCCAAAGGGACAACCTCTTCCTTAACAGTCCCAACCCGCTCAGAATTCGAGGTCTTTAGAAGAAATGATGAGGACACTCATTGTCAATCAAGACAGATTCTCTAAAGACTTGGCCCAACATAAAAACGAAACAATCGTGAGTCATGCTTCAAGCATTAAAAGTCTCGAGGTTCAACTAGGGCAACTGGTCCTACATGTTGGGCGTACGGATGAGAAAGGCAAGCTGCCTTCTCAACCACATCCGAATCCTAATGTGAATGTCCATGCCGTCACACTTCGTAGCGGCAGATAAAGAACCCAAGCCTAAAGAGGCCGCCCCTAAATCCAAGGAAGTCGAGCAGGAGCTCGAAGTTCAACCGTCTCCCACTGAAACGGTAAACTTGGATAAGGAAGCACAACCTTCTCTTAAAATCCTACCCCCGTTCCCTCAACGCCTCATTAAGAATAAAAAGGCGAGAGAAGAGAAGGAAATTCTAGAAATCCTGAGGAAAGTGGCGACAAACATCTCACTTCTTGATGTCTTAGCACATATGCCCCGCTATGCTAAGGTGCTCAAAGACCTATGCACCAACAAAGTTCGACTCAAAGGCAACGGGAAAATCACCGTATGTGAGAATGTCTCAGCTATCCTACGCAAGAAGTTGCCCACCAAGTGTGAGGACCCGGGCATGTTCATTGTCCCTTGCACAATTGCTGAAGTAGAGATCCAGAAAGCTATGTGCGACATCGACGCCTCTATCAATGTCATGTCGTTATCCATATATAAGACATTGAAGGCCGACCCTCTAAAGGATACTGGAATCACCATACATTTGGCAGACTGGTCCATCTTTCGTCCTGTGGGTGCCTTGGAAGACATCCTGGTGAAAATTAGTGAGCTCGTATTTCCTGGTGACTTCTATATCATCGATATGAAGACTCAGTCATGCCCCCATTTCTCCTCAGTCTTGCTTGGCAGGCCTTTCCTTAAGAGTGCCAAGACCAAAATTGATGTTCACAGTAGTTCTCTGACCTTGGAGTTTGATGGTGAACTTATTAAGTTCAACATTTATGATGCGATGCGCCATCCCTGCGATGCCTCTTTTGTGGTGCTTGCCTTGGACAGTGTCGACTCACTTGTCTAAGAGATTTTTCTTGTGAAGGCGTTGATATGAAAGTGGTGTTAGAGAATCATCTCGACATTGGTTCTTTGCGAAAGCAATGCTTCGTCCTTAATACTGAGATCGAGGAGCTGATCTCTGAGTTGGACTTTGCTCCACTCCATTTTCCCACCCTAGCATACATTGACTTACCTGCTTCAAACTCTACACTTCTCCCCTCTATGGAGCGAGCCCCCACACTTCAAACCACTGCCTAATCACATCAAATATGTGTTTTTAGGTGAGAGCGAGACTTTGCTTATAATTGTCTCAACTAAACTCACATTACCAGAGGAAAATAAGCTCATTCATGTGCTTCGAGAGTTCAAAGAAGCCTTAGGGTGGACGATTGCTGACATCAAAGTTATTAGCCCTTCCACATGCATGCATCAGATACATATGGAAGAAGAGCCTAAACCTTCACGAGAAGCACAGCGGAGACTGAACCCACCGATGATGGAAGTGGTTAAAAAGGAGATTCTCCTTGATGCTGGGATGATCTACCCGATCTCCGACAGCAAGTGAGTCAGTCCTACTCAGGTGGTTCCCAAGAAAACAGGGATCACAGTGGTCACGAACTCACGAGGTGAGTTAGTCCCAACTGGCATTCAAAACGGATTGTGGATTTGTATCGATTACAGGAAGCTTAATGTTTCTCATAGGAAAGACCACTTCTCATTGCCTTTCATCGATCGGATATTAGAGCGTTTAGCAGGCAGGTTTCATTACTGCCGCTTGGATGGATATTCTGGGTTTCACCAGATTCCTATAGCACCTGAGGATCAGGAGAAGACCACCTTCACATGTCATTTCGGTACTTTTGCTTAGCGGCGCATGCCCTTTGGGCTGTGCAATGCACTTGCTACTTTTCAGAGGTGTATAATGAGCATTTTTCTGACTTTGTTGAGCACTTCATCGAAGTATTCATGGATAATTTCACCGTTTACGGCGATTCATTCGATCTTTGCCTTAGTCACTTGACTAAGGTTCTTCACCGATGTATCCAGAAGAACTTGATTCTCAATTATGAGAAATGGCACTTCATGGTGGATCATGGTCTTATCTTAGGTCACATCGTATCTGTTAGGGATGTGGAGGTAAACCCGGCAAAGATTGAAGTAATTCAAAAATTGCCTTACCCCACGACTGTGCGAGAAATTCGGTCATTCCTTGGCCATGCCGGTTTCTATCGGCGATTCATTAAGGATTTCTCCAAAATTGCACAACCCCTATGGCACCTTCTTCAGAAGGACGTGCCTTTCTATCTCGATAAGTCATGTAGGAGTGCATTCGATGTACTCAAAGATTCTCTCATCTATACTCATGTGATTCGAGCTCCCAACTGGGAGCTACCTTTTGAGATCATGTGCGATGCCGGCAACCACGCTGTGGGTGTTGTGCTTAGGTAACGAGTCGGGCGTGCTTCTCATGTCATATACTACGCCTCCCGAACTCTTGATCCTGCACAACTTAATTACACCACGACCGAGAAGGAGCTTCTAGCTGTCGTCTTCGCTTTGGAGAAATTTTGACCTTATCTCTTAGGAACTAAGGTGGTTGTCTATTATGACCATGTTGCCTTAAAGTACCTAATGGCAAAAAAAAAAAAGAAGTTAAACCTCATCTCATTCGATGGATACTCTTGTTACAAGAGTTTGATATTGAGATTAAAGATAAAAGTGGTGCATAAAATCTTGTTGATGTCCATCTCAGCCGTATCGAGAATAGTGAAGCACCTGTCCCGTTTCGAGATGATTTCCCTGATGAACATCTCTTAGCAATTTCTGAGGAATTCCCTTGGTTTGCGGATCTGGTAAATTACCTCGTCAGTATTCACCTCACCTTACGCGAGCCCAAAAGGATAAAATTCGGAGCGATTCTAAATACTATGTTTAGGATGACTCATACTTATGGAAGTTTTACTCAGACCAGGTAATCCGTCGATGTATCTCCCAGACTGAGACACAATCTATATTGGCATTCTGTCACTCATACGCCTGCGACGCCCATTTCGGTCCACGTAGGGCAGCTATGAAGGTCTTGGAGTGTGGGTTCTACTGGCCCACCATTTTTCACGATTCATATATATACGCCACGACCTGTGCCAGATGTCAGTCGACCGGTACCTTGAGTCACCGGGATCAAATGTCACTGACCTCGATCCAATTTTGCGAAATTTTTGATGTTTGGGGGATCGACTTCATGAGGTTATTTCCACCGTCACATGGTTTTCTCTATATCTTACTGGCGGTGGATTACGTGTCCAAATGGGTGGAAGTTAAAGCCACTCGCACCAATGATTCATCAGTGGTGCGATTTCTTGAAATCACGGATTTTTTCGACTTTTGGAGCTCCACGTGCTTTGATTAGTGATTGAGGTACCCATTTCTGCAACCACATGGTTCAAAATTAAAGATTCTGGAAGTAAGGTGGGAGAGCTACTAATTAAGAGAATTCACAAGGACGTTTTCCGCAGGAAATGACACTTGCTATAGCCACTAGGGGTGGGCAGCGGTTTTCGAAAAACCGCCCAAACTGCCCAAACCTAAAAACCGCATGTTTGCCCACCCCTAATAGCCACCGTGCAAAGCAGGTGTCATCTCCCTGCGAAAAATGCACCACAAATTTTATCTTATCCACCATTCTTTTTCTTTCTGAACTCGTAAATCATTTTCAGTAAAGATTGGAAGGACTTAAGGTCTGCTTATTCGTTCATCTTGGACTCTAGGAAAAAAAAATTGACTTGTTCTCTTTGCACGCGGGTACCGTTAATGGAAACAGAAACTCAAGTTCACATGAATGCTTCATTAACGCTTAATTGCATTTTCTTTAACTTCGTTTGAAATACCTGGCCTTCTATCCGTATATAATAAAATACTGGTGTATATGTTTCTCACATGAATATTAGAATGCTTTTGAATTGTTGTACAAATTGTATTAAAATTTACGCCAAATTAAAAACTCAGAGTCAACTCTTCAAAACCTTGATCTCTCTTTCTTAAGCAATTCGATGAAACATCGATATATGCGCATGTGCTCATTGTTGTCTGTTCTTTGGTTGTAAAAGATTCCTAATTTGGAAGAAGAGCTACCATTTCCTGTCAAACATGTCAAAATCTAACATGAATTGGAACATTTTATTTCCCTTGTTGCTTTGTTGTCTACAACGCTTGCTTGTTTACGTCACTGTTACTCCTGAACACATCTGGTTCTTATGAATTACCATTTCTCTTCATTGCTGCTTCCTTTAGCCATTATACCTTTTCATTTTATTATATAAAGTTCAAAACTAGTTGTTGTTTGTTACTACTGATCTCTCCTTTAGCAGGATCATACATAGAGGTTTTATCAATCACCTATCAACCAGCCATATATCTGTGCGAGAAATTGATATGCAAATAAACAAGGCTTTGAGGTTGGAGACCTGAAATTTGGTTTGAGAATGTGAATTGTGATTGCAACCTATTATTACCAAAATAAACAGTTACAAATCATCCTGCGATGTGAAGACTGCTTATTCAAAGAAAAAGGGTACTAATTTTTTTACACGGTTTAGGATTGAAATTGACTGTGTACTAGCTGTTGTAGAAATTACTTGGTTTTAATACAAAGATTTTACTATGCGACTCCTGGGTCATGGGGTAAGGGTCGAGGCGCCTGATTGGGAATAGTTGAGGCTAAGTACGGAGGGGTTGAAAAAAAAAAAAGTTTGAACACCCACAATTATAATATAAATAAATAAAGATTTTACTATACAACATGTGAGCACTCTTCGATTTAGGTGGATGATAGATTTTAAAGAAGAATCTAAGAATATTGCATTAATGTGTGCAAATTGAGTACGATAGAGTGCTATTATTTATAGAGCTGAACTAATCATAAAATAAGGAAAGTTACCAAAACTACATAGATATCAAAATATAGAAATTTCTTAAATACATAAACTACGAAATACAGCAACTACTATAATTTCCTTAATACATTCCCTCAAACTCAAGTTGGTTCAACTTGAGGTTGTCAATCGAATCAGTAAACCTGACAAATCTAAGGTTCGTTGCGGAGCAGATCAACGACCACCCAAGACGACAAATCTAAGGTTCGTTGCGAGAACAGATCAACGACCACCGAATACAACAAATCTAAGGTTCGTTGCGGAGCAGATCAACGACCACCTAAGACGGCAAGAAACAAATTCGATGTGGCAGAGTCAGAACAACGGAACTGTAGAACAGCGGATATCAGAGTCGACGGCGGACAGATAGCGAAGGCGACGTACGCAGACAGCGAAGTCGACGTAGTCGTCGCGACGAGCATCGAGTCGACGTAGTCGTCAGCAGGCAAACAGAGCAAGCAAAACAGTGGACATCACAAAGAAATTACAAAGGAGATCAGATCAAGGACAAGAAAAAAACTAAAACGAGCATCAACGGAAGCAACAACAAGTGAACATGAACGGAAGCATGAAAGCAAACATCAAGAATCGGTCGTCGAATCGAAGGTCGACCGACCTAGTACTATAAACCAAACTACGATACAATGATAGATTTCAAAGAAGAATATAAGAATATTGCGTTAATGTGGGCAAATTGAGTACAATAGAATGCTCTTATTTATAGAGCTGAACAAATCATAAAATAAGGAAAGTTACCAAAACTACATAGATATCAAAATATAGAAACTTCATAAATACCTAAACTACAAAATATAGCAACTACTATAATTTCCTTAACAACGGACAAAAGAGTTATTAGTTCTTTATCAATTTGACAATCAAAGAAATGATTCCAGCACTGAAAACACCATCGAGGGCAAGGAGAACAGAGATCGATGTTTGGCAATTTATCTTGAATGTGTTATTGAGTGCTGATGAGAATGTCTTATTTAAGTTATTTAGACAATCATTCTCAACTTCCCTAATTCAAAGTTGAGATTGCTATAAAGCACAAATGTGTTTTTTTTTTTTTTTTTTTCCTTTTCTTTTCTTTAGATTTTTAGTTCTGGAATATAAGTTCAATGTATGTAATAATCCGTCTGCGTATAGATGTTGAATATACCAAATAAAATGCATAGAAGATACAATTATTCTAATTGTCTCCAATGATTTGTTTGTGGGTCTATATCTAACGACAAGAAATTCTGCCCCTTAATTTGGCAGGTTTCGTGGAGTTCCACTCAGCAAAAAAGGTGAAGTTGTGACTTTTGTTTTTTTTTGGGTGAAATGGCATATACTAGGTAGCTATATTTTACCACTTAATTGATCAACTTCTTATAGAAATAAATGGTTCTATCGCTATTCACTCCTTTTTAGTAGGACTGTAGGACATAATTGTAACCGAAAAGCTATATTGATCTTGATTGATGATTTTATCGATTCACAGGTGGCCGTGTGATTAAAGGCAATCAAACATTGAAGGATCACTATGTCTAGCTAGAGGCCGAACCTTGCTAGTTAATCCTATGTGACAATTCTATGTGACAATTCATGTGAATGTGAGGGAGTGCAAAGGGAAAGCTCGAATGTCTCTTACCGTTGCCTCTATCAATCCTTTATCAGTGCTGCCAATTTTCGGGAGGTACTTAATATGTGAAGAAGTTGCCAAGTGCTATTTTCGCAGAAGATTATGACACTTTCTTCAAATAAAACAGGCCTAAACTAGGCCAAAAAAAAAAAAAAGTGTCATCTCTCCTGCGAAAACAGTACTCGCAGCTACTTAACCGTTCCATGATTTCTCATCACCATGCAACCTCTTGATTTCCATATGGTCATGATCAGTATTGCTATCTTATATATAATGTTGATTTTTGGTGAACTAGCTAGCATTCAATCTCCTATATAATTTGTACAAGTAATGTAGGCCTTTGGGGGAGTTCTTCATTTTTCAACTCTTGTGGAGTTGAAATGTAAGTCTCTTTGGTTGGTAGAGCTAGTTGGAGTCATCGCATGACGACCCCACCTTTTCAAATTGAAGACTAGCTGGGTCGTTATTTGAATTAGTAGAGATTGATGTTACTGAATACTGACGCCAGTCAATAAGTAATTGTGGAACATGCTTGCATGAATGCAGTTCGAATCATCTTTTGTTGAATCAGTCAATAGTTTTGGTTTGATTTCAAATACAGCTATGATTGTATCACCATAATAAAAGTTTGCCTTTATGGCCGGTGAGGCGTTGAGAACGTACATTTTTTACCAGGAGAGGCTTGAGAAGCAACTTACTTGTAGTAAATTAACTATAGGCAATTTTCAAACCTGTCATATCTTACACAGCTGCAGATAGTTTTTATAAATTTGCGACGAACTCTAACTAATTTGGGATTAAGGCGTTGCTGTTGTTGTTGTTGTTGTTGTTTGTTGTGATTGTTGTTTTAACTAATTTGGAATTGAGGCGTTGTTGTTGTTGTTGATTGTGATTGTTGTTGAGATGTGCGGATCAAAAAAATAACCTCACACCGATTAAATGAAACTTCATAGTGAAGTATATAAGTGATTATCTTCATTTTAATAGTATTGAGGTCTTTTGAGATAAAACTTCACACCTAAAAGTTAAAGGTGGTTAAGTTGAGAACTATATCGGTAGATGCGGATCCACGGCGCCATGCGTTGTTGCTGTTGTTTTGGGTCGTTGTTGTTGTATAGTGACTAGCTAGCCAGCTTAAAATATTAGCTCGACTTAAAACAAGGAGTATAAAGTAATAAACGATGGCTTGAAATGGGGAAAATGAAACGTGCAGAGAAAAGTCTTAATTACAGTTGACTCAATCTGTTTGGTTATTAATTAGTAGCTGCTTCTGATAAGGTTAAGACTAATTGAGAATATTATACTCCCATATATACATGAAGAGACAATTTTGCATTAATTATTACTAAAAAATAATGTATTAATTAGTTATAGGCAAAGGATGGGACCGATTCAGTGTAAAAATAGATGATTTCATTTGTTGTCCATTATTATAATTAATTTACATGTTTACATTATAATATGATCCATGAATGTTTATTGAAACATTTTAAATGTCTTTAATCGATCATTATACTGAGAACTATAATGAATTAAGATTAATATTAGTCTTGATTGATGATCATGTGATGATCATGCATATAATGATACGAATAAAGATCATTTAGTCATCTAACTTGAGATTACCAGAGACTTCAACATTAGAATCATAGTAATTTGACACAATCAAACGTTGTCTTTAACGGTCCGATTATAAAAGTTGTGATTATTTATTATGTGAATAATATGTGGAGATGTATAATCGAGATAAAATTTGTCCCTCTCGTTTTAGAAAAATATTAGTGGATCCCTTGATATTGTAGACTAAAAATGGTCAAGTTTAAGAGAATTGATATGATCAATGTCACTTGGAAGTTTTCAGTCTACCTCGAGATCGAGACTAGTACAATTGAACATTAAATGTGACTTTTTTCGTGTCTTATGTTTGATCAAAAGATATTTTACAACAAAAAGATATGATATACACTATTGATTAGGTTGTATCGATTTTTATCTCCGTGCAACTTGGGTCATAATGTCTTGCTAGAGACCGCTTATGACTTGTATACCAAAATAGTTTTGATTTACTACCAACATTGCATGAACCTATTGGGTCGCACACAAAGAATGATATTGCAAGATTTTAAATGACTCGGAACAATGAATTTTATGTGATAAAACTCGTAACATAAAAGTCTCTATAATGTTTCATATTAATACCACTTTAAATAAGGGTATGATGGTGATTCACTTACACGGCTTTATACAAGAGTTGTATAAATAGGCGTGTTAAGTGAATTCACGTTCCGTGAGAAATTAGGGTTGTAGTTTAATTTTTGTTTTTAGAGAACGAGTTAGGATTCTCAGTCGTTATGGAGTTTTAGGGATAACAAAAAATTGTTTTCATGTCCTCTCTCGAGCTAGCACTCGGAATCTCGGCCACCGTTCGTGTGTAAATTCTTGATAGAAGATGTTTGTCTCTAACATCGTCTTAAACATCAACCAACACAGATAAGCAAATTAGCGATTGAGGTACGATTTACTTTTGTTAATCATTTTAATGAAATTCAGATTAAATTTTGTTGGGGTTTTAAAAATAAAATTTTAAAATTTTCGCTCCATTTTGAACCTAAAAACCCAACGATATATATAGACAATATAAGAAGATTGTTATGGTTAGACCTTATATACTCATATAAGCAGCTGTCACTCTCCTCTTATTGATGTGTTAAAGTGTCAAATTCATGAGTTGTCTGCATCTTACTGTCTTGTTTCATTTGTCACGTAACGCCTAACTAGACAATGTAGAAAATTAGAAATCATGTAATCAATTTTAGTAGAATATTAAAGATTCCACGGACGATGGTGTGGTCTAGTCCAATTTTGTTTAATTAAGATCACTCTTTTTAATCAATAAAGAAAAAGAGTGATCTTAATGCATATCAATTATTAAGATGACTCTAACTGTTCCACAGGAGACATTGCAAGTCTGCAACCTACAGAAGATATACTTGAAGAAAATTAAAAGATTACAACTTGTCCATTGTGACCAATCACTTCAGAATACTCAAGATCATAGTCACATTGAAGCATCCCCTATCCCAATTAGGGTGATATCTAGCCTGAAACTCTAACTAAGCCCCGGTACACCAGCCGAACTCAATTAGAGTAACAAGTACATGTCGTCCCTCATACCTGATAATCACAATATAGTATATCTTATATCAAATAAATAATTGAAAACACAGAGGAATTAAAAAAATTTCGATAAAATAATCGATATATACTAAAACTGTGACGGCCCCAACTACTAAACAGGGCGCCGCCCGGCCTAATCCCGTAATCAAGCCTTAATATAAATCACATAAGACGTAATTACGTATTAGTCAGCCTTTCGTCCCTATATTACTCTGAATCCATGTATCGATCTATATTATCATTTTCATGTAGTTTAAAGATCATGCGGAAGCTATTATGATTCAAAATTCATAAGTGTGGAAAACCAAGAAAATACAGCATCACATGCATGTATATATATATGAAACTATTCACTCAACCCAATGTACAACCCAAAATGACATAAAAAATAATAACACAACAAAAGTCGAGACATACAAAATGAGTGAGGAGAATCGTCGAACTGCTCAGAGGAAGACGCCGATCTTCTCCTTCCCCGGTCTGCTGCTGCTCGACGGACCTACACCCACCGTCACAAACTAGACGGTGAGTATAGTGATATTTAAGTACTAACTGGAGAATTCTATGCACATTTCCAACATAAACGAATGGTATTTAAAAGCATAAAGTAGCGAAATAAATTGCCGAAACAAGTAATGCAAGTAAATACCATAGTTAAAGATGTAGAGACAGACACATGCTAAGTCGAGATGATCTACGTCCGGTCGCGGTGAGACCTATCACCTACCTTTTCCCACTACTATATGGAGCTGCGCTCAACATATTTCACACTACTAGCGGAGCTACGCTCTACGCTTACACAACATTAATCTCATGCTTGCCGACCACCCCGAGTCCTATAACTCGTGTGTCGCGCAAGTGTAGTGGTGAGTGCCAGAACCCGGTAGACCCATGTCCCCATGAACCGCACATCTCTCGTGCAATGGACATTAGATAATCCCTACTTTACTTTTATAGACAAATAATTCCAAAATTCTAGGATTCCAAAACAAGTTAGACTACAAAGCCCAAAGGAAATCGAATACAAGTCCAATTAAATCCAAATTATTCCATTAGCATGCTTTTCATCAATCTTTTCAAAAATGACATCAAGTGTAGGAATCAGAGTCAATGAAACAATTCACAAGGCATCATGTCACAATATTCACCCATGAATAGATACAAGAACAATATGATGTGCGAGTTCAAGTAGTAATGTCTACCAAGAGACCAATAAATCAACAAAGATAAATGAAATGAAATATAAAATTCTCACAGTTGTACTTACAATTCACACGCTTGTCCTAGTCTATTCGATCCCTCGACAATTCGAAATGCGTGCCCAAACTCCTGAGTTCTCCCCTTAGTTCCCTAACAGTTCATAATGTATCACTTTAGGCCAAATCGAAGTCGAGACAAATTTCTAAAAATTTTTTTTAGGCCAATCCGCTTATTTCGGGCTTTTCGAGGTAAAACCCCCGTAAAATGCTCGTCCTAAATTTCGAATATTTTATTTTTCCTAGGAATTCATTACTTTCTATTTATTTTGTCGAAATGTAATTTTACGAAATTTTTCCCAAATTTTCTGGATTTTTTTCCATTTTTTTCTCATTTTTTTCTTTTTTTTTTCTTTTTTTTTTTTTGTTCACGAGCTGGGGTTGGCGATCCACCCCAGCTCGTGTAGGGAAGGGAGACGACTCTCCCGAGTCGTCTCCTTCCCCGGGAGCACGGGAGCTCCCAAGCTTCTGAGCTCCCTCACCAACACCACTCCACAACACCCCATCAATTGAACAACATCACACTCACCTTGATTCGTCTCGGGTTCTCTCCTTCTCCTTCTCCTCCACCTCCACCAGCAGCGATTCTTCTTTCTCTCTTCTCTCCCGATTTTTTTGTGAGGATAAGGAGATGAACATGTTGACTTACTTATTTATATAGTGTAAGTTTAAACCTTAGCCTTAGATCTTGGTGTGCACACGTATCTCGAGGCTCATCACATGGAGCACATTGTCTCACTTGTCCCCCAAGTCACTTGTGAGTGACTCAACAAGGTGACACCTTGCCTCATGATGGGTTAATGCGTGTCTCGATGCATATCCAATGCCTATTATTTTATTTTCCAAACTTTAGGACTTAGCTAAATGTGGCCACATTAAAGTCACTCATTACCCAATAAATTCACATTTTATTTAAATAAATTAAACTTACCCCAGCATTAATTATGAGGGATTTGAATGGTTTGAAAAGCTCACCATCAATTGCACTTAATCGAGCACAATGAAAAAGTTTGATCCATGTAGCCGACCTCAGTTAATTTGGGACTGAGGCTATGTTGATGTTGACGTGAAATTAAACTTACCCCAATATGCCGCTACCGCGGTCCCACGTCGACACGCGACTCAAGGTACGTCTCCGCTCGTCTCGATACCTACACACCGTAGAAAATTAACTTAATAGTCTACACAAATACAATATACACTAGGCATACATGACAACAAATATAAAATGTATCTCGGCCCTTGCCTCGGTAATCGGACATATCACGGTATGGGTCCTACAGTACGGGTCGTTGAGCCTGTTTAAAGACGTAAACATGGTTAGCGATTTTGGGCCATTACAAAAATTGGCATAAACCTTGGTTGTAAAACTATATCCCAACCCCGTTTACAAAATATTAATCAAGACAATATATAAACAACAGAGGAAATCACTTCACCGTAGAGAAGACTATAGACTCATAATCTTCTTTGTTCTTGAGTCGAAGCGCACATCGATAATATAAAATGTTAATTGAGGAATGAGCGCTCTAACTTGCTCAGTAAATGATTCTCATAAACGTATCAATTATCAACTAATACAAATGCATTAATGAATAACAATATGAATCCAAAACATATCTATTCAGGCATTAAAATGATATAACAACAGATAACGGAATGCAAGTTCACAGGTTAATTACAAATGTACTCGAGACTTGTATTTTCATTTCAAAATTGATTTTTTGGGGTGTATTCAAATAGGAAAACAACAATCGAGTGCCTTAAGGTTGCTGAAGGGATAATGTCGGTAGCTAACCAACCACCTTCATGTCACTCCAGTCTGATTCGCCCGTCGTACCTCTTTCCAGATAATTTCTCATAAAAATCAGTCCAAGTCACAGTAAATTGCCTCATTCCCAATCCATAATGCTATATGAACTAATTATACTAATTGTGTTACATAGTTGATAAGAATACGAGTCTCACTTACCGTGCCAAGCTTTTCTAATTTTTTACCGATTTACATGACTCCTAAGATCTGTAAACCTTTCCTTGTCGACCAAGAACTTAAAATAGATTGATTGTCATCAATTTAGGTTCAATACTCATTAGTTAGAACCCTTAAACTGGTCATAATCGAACCCGAAATCGATTTATCAAATTTGAGGTCTATATGATCATTTCACGTTTCTCGAGGTAAAATCTCGATATAAAGTTATGCAGAAATCTCGAATTCTTTATTTTTCATAGAAATTCATAAATTTTTATTTATTTGATCAAAATATTATTTTTTTAGAGTTTTCCTTATTTTCTTAAATCTTATTCTATTTTTTCAGTATTTTCTTTTTTTAAAATGGGTGGTTCGGCCCGGTTCAGGGCTCAGCCAGTCTTCTTCATCAACGAATCAGAGCAGAGTTTTTTTTTTTTTTTTTTTTTATAATCTCGACTTGGGAGGGGAGTCGACCTCCTTCTCGTTCGTCCAAGCTCCCTTCTCCTCTGTCAACAACAACACCAACAACATCAACGCCATTAACAACCACAACTACAACCCAACAACAACGACATCGATCAACAACAATTCACTCACCATGGGTTTGGAGCTCTGTTTGGAGCTGCTCCATCTCTCTCTCTCTCTCTCTCTCTCTCTCTCTCTCTCTCTCTCTCTCTCTCTCGCTCGCTCGCTCTCGTTCTTTCTCCCGAATTCTTGAACTCTCTCTGGTTCGAAATCAATTTCGATACCAAAGGAGGTAATTCTGTTTGGGGAGATAAATTTGAGTTCTCCTCGAGATTCACTTTGCACGAATCTCGAGTCATATCTGATGGTTACTTATAATCATTTATATTTTGATTTTTCTCAAAACATTATATGGTTATTAATGACTAATCATCTAATCCCCTCCATTAACCACTTAATTATCATGGAGATGGGATAGCACGCATCTCGAAGTGTGGAAAATTTATCCCAAACAATACGCTTCCTCAACTCTCACGCTACACGAATATTGACGCGAATCCAATGTACCCTTTATTTGATTTTTTTTTTCAGGAAATCCTTTATTTGATTTAAACTTTAGTTTTCATTTATATATATTTATATATAATAACCTATATATATATATATATACCTATACATTTTCGCGCTAATAAATTTGTTCGTCGCGCGCACCAAGGATGATCGTCGAGCGTGCACATTATTGTACATCCCATACATGTCACTTTCAACCTTGTGTGTCACTAAGCGCCCACCAATTAGTAATTATTTATTTATTTTCAATATATATTTATATATACAATTATATATATAAGCATATATTAACAAACTTATGACTTAATTTGTTGTGCGCACCAACAAGTACACTCGGGCGTGCACGCTATCCTACAACTCGTGTGCTTCACCCATGACCCACAAACGCTATTAGGCGTCCCATAAATTTCCAATTATTCAATTATAGGCCAATAAATCCAATTAATTTCAATAAATAATAATACACATCAAACAAACATCAAACGACACGCATATCTATGCATGCACACGCTAATCAAGACAAGTTGGGCTTAACCACGAGCATAACTCGGGTTAATTAGAACTCGAATTAACACTAATCACATACTTAAGGTAACGGGTCGTTACATACACGAATATCAATAACCTTTATAAAAGAGCCTTAAGATAGTGATTTAAACGTTCTAAATTAAGATTTTTTAAGTAAAAAACAATACAAAAAAATTCGTTGAGCTCTTTTCATATCTCTCCGTCTCTTTCTCTTCCACATTTATAGTGATTGAGTTTCCTTGTTTATAGTTATTTACTCATCATCGAATTAAAATAGAGAAAATGAATATTCATTGAGGTACTTAAGATATTATGAAAAATTCATTTTTCCCACCTTTCTACCTACGTTGGTCTCCCTTTCATCTCGTTCCCTTCTTGTAAAGAACGAACTTATATATTTACTACATAATAAAAGTGTATAAAATAATACTATACTTTTCGAAGACTAAAAACAAATTATATCAATTCATGATGTCCTGCGATCGTAGCGAGCGAGCTCTATCGTGCGGAGCACGATAATGTAATTAGTACCTAAAAAATAAACAAATCATAGAGAAAATAAGAATACACAGATTTATGTGGAAAACTCTGAAATTAGAGAAAAAGCCACGGGCAAAAAATTAATCAATCCATTAACAATAGTTTAGTACATAAAGAAAAAATCTCATTTATCTAAACTTTAGATAAAAATACCGACAAGATTCAATCTCACAGTGTTGTGTATTCGCTCGCAAATCGTATGTTACGACACACACTTGACTCTCATAAGCACCTTCCACAATCCTATGTTACGTGCCCGCTTATCAAAGCTCGTACGCTTAGCACCTCATGTTCAGTCATACACACACCTATCTACATTTATAGTTGTACATAACACACATGGAACAATCGGTGTCCTATACAAACTCCAATTACTAATTAATATCAAGTGTCACCACTGCACATGCATAAATTCATGTAGGACACTAATTTGAGTCCAACTCAAATTATAAGTCTGAGCGACAACCTAGCTAATATAACTTGTGATCTTTAGAGAGGCTCAATTGAACAACTAATTTTTTGTCTCAACTGGTGCACAAGGCAATGCATGGTTGGTTGTTTTTTTTTCTACTTATTTTTTTTAATAGAGAAGTGCTAGAATGATATCGGGGAAGTCACATCAAGACTTGCGGACACCTTAAGATGCATGCGGACACACGCAAATCCCGATGCATAACACGCGGGTCGAAGTTGCATGAATGACTCTTGTGGGCTGATGTGTTTTTTGGGTGTTACTTACCCATTGTCATTCTAGTACTTTTCCTTTTTGATATTATATATGAAGTCCATGAGTAACTCAGTAAAATGCCAACCTAATTAATTGCAATATATATCATTTTTATATCAAAAAAAATGTTAATGACAACTGGTCGACATGACACAATAACACGACACGTGCACAACATTTGATAAACAAGTTATAGGTATGTTATAAATAGGCCTGAGTCATAAACAAGTTAACACATTTATGTACAGTCAATAAACATGCAATTAGTAGGTTAACCTGCTTAACTCGTTTAGTACTCGCTTAACACGATTAAACATTGCTATTTTATAAGGTATATACAAATTTTATATAATTCTCAAAACAAAAAGATATATACAACAACAACATACCCTCAGTCCCAAATTAATTGGGGTCGGTTACATGGATCAAAGTTTTTCATTGTGTTCGATCAAGTGCAAACACACCCTTGCTCATTTCTCACTACACCCGGGTTCCGATGTAGCACGTTGCTAAGTGAGAACGCCCCAACGTTTATATGTATTTTTTGATCCATTTCATGAAAAGTGACAAAAGTTTTACGCTGGCTGTCAACCTATCACAACTCTCCTCCATTTTCCAAGAACAAAAAATAGACTTGGGGTCTTCCTCTCCCAATTCTCGGATGAAAAATGGGTTTAAGATCTCTCTTTCCCATATTTCAGTATGAAAAATGGGCATCATAGTCCTCCTCCTTTATTCGAACTTGAGAATGGCTATGTATCGCACATAGTGTTCAACATAGATGGAGTTAACAAAAAGATATATGCGATTTATTAATTTTGCTACGAGTCATCTGTAAAAAAACAATTGTAACTATTTAATATTAATACTAGCCATACATATGTTGGTTGTCTTGCGTAAAAACTAAATACAACCTATTATTTTATTAAACATGTTAAAGGTCACATATTTATTAAGAGGGCCGCTAAGGGCACCCCACCTTTTCATGAAGGCACCCAAATTATTTGTAAAAATTCCAAAGAAAAACGGAAAAGACCATTTTGCCCCCGTATATATAATGATTCAAACCCCACAAATCATTTTGACAAAGAAAAAGGGCACCCCACCACCAAGCTTGAACCACAAAGCCACATTGCGTTTGGCTAGCGTTTATCGATTCTTGCGGATTGACATCATCCGACGACGATGTAACAATGTTTGACAACCATATGATGGTTTCTTAGAACTGTTTAGTTGGGTAAACCGTGAAAATGATGATTTGTTTGTCAACGTAGGGTTTGGTAATTTCCTCAAATCCGAACTTGTTTCCACTATATAATGGAGGATTGCACTGCTACGGTGCAAGAGGAGGTTGAACTTGAGGTAATTTTGCGAATTTATTGTGTTTTTTATGAGGTTATCCGAAGTTTCTGTCGATGTGCGCGATTGTTTTGGCCTCGCAGGACCGAGATATATTGAAATGTCTCGGTCATAGAGGACCGAGCCTACTCTAACCCTCTCGCTAGTGTACAACCGAGAGTAGGAGAAAATTTTCGGTTGTACACCACCGACGCCACATTACCTATCACTAATTGTAGCTCTCGTCATGTCTCGCCGAGATAATCGAAGTATTCTCGCCATGCGTAACCGAGACACCGTGAACTCTTCCGCCTTCGTGGCCGAGATCTGCGAGTTCCCAAAAATTTAGCTTCTGTCTCGGCCATGCTTGGCGAGAGACAGCTTAACACGATCTCGGCCCGTGTGGTCGAGAACCGCGATTTCCCAATTTTTTTACCATTCTACAAACCGCCACACACACATTACTACTCTACCAAATGTAACTTAATTATACTATAAACGTAACTTCAAACGATCGATTTCGCGCAAAATCTGTGTGTTCGACGATCTTCAACCGAGCCCTAATTTGGAGACGAAATCGGCTCACACCCCGACCCTACAAACTGCAAAAAAGCCGTAAACCGAAGGAGAAACACAAGGCGAGACACGGGAGACACGATTTCGGAGATTCCTCTCACTGGTCGGTTCAAACCAAATGGGTTCTTCGAGTCAAGATCGGTGAAGGTGGTCTTTGGGGGTGGTGGGGTGCACGGGATTTCTACGAGGGGTATTTTCGATATTTCGAGTCTAATTTTTGGGTGCCCTGTGTAAATCGATTTGTGCCCATATTAGCTGGGTGCCCTCATTAAACAGTGGGGTGCCCTTAGCGGCCCTCTTTATTAAATGTATCATGTTCGTGTTTAAATATTGCAACAGAGTAATCATGTTGTGATTCATTTGCGACTAGCCGACATAAATTATCACTTATCCCACGGGCATACACTTGCTCATCCGCCTTCTACATGCCTTAAAATGCGTGCTGCCTGCAAATCAAGGCAGCTGAGCAAGTGTCCCATTTCGGACAGAGTAGCATTTTCCTTTATTATATTGTTGCGATTCACTTTTGGATTAAAGTTTTACAGTACTACCAAAAGAAAAGCTCCTCTTTTCTTCTATATCATATAAATATAGCACGCGCAGCAAGTACAATTATGAACCATAAATGATTTATTGAAATAAACTGAATTATCAACTATTTATGTCCACAAAAAAAAATATTTAAGTTGTACATGTAAAATGTCCCACATTTACATGTAGTATGATATTGATATGATCCATGACTCATCCAACTGGCACTTAAAAAAACAAATTGTTGCGTGGGTCAATTTATTTTTTCTTTTTTTTTCAACAATACAATTATTTTTTGTTAACGAACTAATTCTTAAATGGGTAAGTCAATCAATTACATTGAAGATGTTAGATGCCATTACATCATTTGGAACATGTATAGACTCCACCATCCAACTGGGTTTAACAGTGCTCCTTTCAAAATTTCATGTACAACCCTTCTCGCACCAGCACGGACAATCACACACATAATAGAGTGACAACCTTCCGTGGGCACACCGACATCAAAACCTGAAAATCACATTAGGCAACACATAACAATACCACATGCATGGATCGAACAAACTGTATACCAAAAACAAACATATGTGGGAATAATATACAATTTGGTTGAATTAACATATATAGTGATGACCTACCCAGGATGCTGCATTATGCCCTCAATATAAGCATAAAAATCATTAGAAAACCCTGCATACTTCAATTGTTGTTCCCCATTAGAAAATGAACTAGGAAAGCTATCTTCACAACAAAGAGAGAATCACAAGCCAAAACTTTTTTTTTTTTTTTTTTTTTCGAAAGAGCCAAAGCATATGGTGAGTGGATTTTTTTTTGTTTTTTATATTCGTGAGTGTTTAATCCCGCCTCGAATATTCTCACGAGCGCCCGATGCAATCTGATTGAGTGTAAATCCGAGCAATCTTGACACACTGAAAAATCGAAACCAAATATGATGAGATGGATTAGGCATATATCACTTGCTAAAAGGTCAGATTTAGGAGTCATGGGCTAGAAGCACTGAATAAAAATTTTAGGTGAAACCTCTAAATTACATGCCTTATGAATTGCGACGAATTGCATTACTGACTGAGCATACCATACTCAAAATCATCCCGGATCCCCTTTAACTTGCGAGCAACCAAAAAAAAAAAAAAAGACAAATAGAAACAAAAACAAAACAAAACAAATACACGGATCTAACAACGAAGGTATCTTACTAAATTAGGATGTGTTAAAACACATGCAGATAAAACTCGTACAAGTGTGGTTTAGTAGTAACGGCGAAGACGAGGTTGTGTGATGAGTTAAGCTTGCGACCTCGATTTCGATTCTTCGCGATAGCCAAACGGTCGAACGCTGATGGTCTTTCCACTAATAGGTATCTTTCTGCAATCTCAAGGGTCGTGAGACTAATCAGAAAAAATGTTAGGATACTTATGGTTACTCGATCAAAAAAAAAAAAAAAAAAAAAAAAAAACACATACAGAAAAAGGGGCGGTGTGATTAAGCACAAGCTACTAACAGAGATAATCTCTTGTCACAGGAAGATGACACTGGCATGCTATATGTATCTGTATGTATGCATGAATAACATACCATACATATATGATATATATAAAATGATGCACATAGCATAGCTAGTGTCACCTCCCTGATGACAGGAGCAGCCCCTGCACTCTCCTCTGCATCCCCACAAAACAGACATATATTGTTTATACATTCTCATCATCCATTTCATACGCATATATATACATATGGCGTTGCTTTTTCTAGGGAAACGACTTACATTTGGTAGAATTTTTCCTCTTTTAAGTCCTCCTTCCAAATACCTCCACGTCTCCAATCTCAACAAAAAGCAAGTGCGTCCTTTTTTGTTTTGCCAATTTCCCCCCCCCCCCCCCAAAAAAAAAAAAAACAAAAGAGGGCACAAACCGATGATTTACCTGAGGCACTCAAAAATTAGACTCGAAATACCTAAACTACCCCTCGTGGAAATCCATCTGCACCCCACCACCCTCGTGCAAACCCCTGAGCACCCCACCACCCCCACCACCACCTTCACCGAACTCCTTGTGGAAGAATCCATTTGTTTTGAACCGACCAGTGAGAGGAATCCCCGAAATCGTGTTCTCCGTCCCTCGCCGTGTTTCTCCTTCGTTGTTCGAGTTTTCTGCATTTTGTAGGGTCCGGTGTGTGAGCCGATTTCGTCTCCAAATTAGGGCTCGGTTGAAGATCGTCGAATTAAGTTACATTTGGTAGAGTAGTTGTAATGTGTGTGTGGCGGTTTGTTCAATTGTAAAAAAATTGGGAAATCGCGGTTCTCGGCCACACACAGCCAGCCGAGACGGTGTCAAGCTGTCTCGGCCAAGCATGGCCGAGACGAAGCTAATATTTTTGGGAACTCGCAGGTCTCGCCACGTAGACCGGAAGAGTTGACGACGTATCGATTACGCATGTCCGAGAATACTGCCGTTATCTCGGCCGTGACATGACGAGAGCTACAATTAGTGATAGGTAATGTGGCGTCGGTGGTGTACAACCGAGAATTTTGTCCTACACTCGGTTGTCCACTTCCGATAGGGTCTCAGTAGGCTCGGTCGTCATAGGACGAGAGTAAGGCGAATTGAAATGGTCAATCCATCTCGGTGGTGTATAACCGAGAACTTGCTATTGGACTCGGTTGTAAACGCCGATATATTGGACTACTTGTCGGTCATGGGTGACCGAAAATATGGGTTGTTTCACGAACCTGCTTGACCGAGACATCAGAAATGGATGAATTTGAACATTACTTTTTGTAAAAAAATTTGTGGTATGTCAAACTAACAATACAAGATTGAAAATCCAAAGACGACAATTTGCACCGAAACTTAATTAATTATAAATCTCCGTAACATTCAAACTGACTCTAAAAAGGGTCCATCCATAAGTAAACAACAATCAAAATACAACACAACATTTGCATATACATAGAACATTCGGAGGAATTGGCAAAATTTCTAAATGTTTAGCCATCAAGGTTTCTAGGTACAAGCTTTAACCTACGGTGTATCTAAATCTACAACAGGTATGGTGGCTTCATCATCAGCAGTTGCAATGGGCGCGATGTCTCGAAAAACGAATCCATCTCGCCAACCTTTTGGCGCTATGATCCTCAACGTACCGATCCCACGATGGATATAAGGATGGCAATGTGCATTCACACGCAATCGCACTGTCAAAGTGAACAGTAGAACATAGAAGATATTGTCACAAACCCGATTAAAGGGAAACAAACCAATTCACAAAAAATCATAGAACTTACCCTAACCCAATGGATATTCCTTTCATTTGCCATTGCAATGATAAATCCGTTGTGCAATGACGACGGTGGAGTACTACGTAGAGGTAGGAATGTGGAGGCACTCCCATGCGAGAGGTTGACGAGAATGACATTGAATGCGGTAGATACTAACAATCTCATGTTTGGAAGTGTCAACCATTCTTTGAAAGATGCCCCCTCTTGCTTCTCTGGGCAATGCACCGCATTCTTGACAGTCTCGAAACTCGAGCCAAGCACTT
The DNA here is from genome assembly GCA_039657325.1 of Stephania cephalantha. Taxonomy (NCBI): domain Eukaryota; kingdom Viridiplantae; phylum Streptophyta; class Magnoliopsida; order Ranunculales; family Menispermaceae; genus Stephania; species Stephania cephalantha. Next base: position 49,270,525 of record CM077573.1, read on the forward strand.
CCCGCCAAAGGTCTTCATACCCGATAATCTCATCGTACATCCTTCTACGCACAATCCTCCACCCGTCTACATCGGCAAGGGCAAGCCCAGAGGCTACACACCGATATCCACAATTTCCATCGGAAACCACATCGATAATGGCCTCAACATGTGGCAACCAATCCGGTTCTAAGCAATGACCATAAGCCATGTTAGATCCACTTTGCGTGCGTCGACTGACACGACGCATTTGTGGAACAACCTTGCCTTTCTTCTGCCTAGAAGTGGAGGCCTCTTTTGTGGAGTGGGAGGACTCAAATCCGCTCTCCACCCGTCTCGTCGAAGAATCGTCATCATCGTGTTTTCTCTTCGACACTGGGGTGCCTCGGATTGGAGACCCCGGTGTCCTCCCACCCGCATCCTCAACTTCCTGCTCGCACTCCACAAAAGACGAAGGTGGACTAATCTCCCTGAGCTGCTCACTTTCAGTCCTCCCCCCGCATCCTCAACTTCCTCCTCCCCCTTATCCAATCTTCCTGCGGTGTCGTGATTGTGCCTCCCACAAATCACGGTGACATACCATAAGGAGTCGCATTTTCCTTGACGTTAATTTGGAAAGGGCATCCACATTTCTTCGTACCGGTGTGACTCCTCGCCTTTTCATCATTCCTTGATTTCTTTAAAATTTTTGCCGCTTTCCCCTTCCCTACTCTCTCGAGCGGTCCCCTATATGTCCCGGACTCTCACAGCAAGTTTCACCCTTCCCCGCGCTTAATGCCCCGGCATCCGAGCGCTTCGTTACTAACACATACTTGTTCTCCCTACTATGATTTGAAGCCATGAAATAGCCGCTTCTCGAGAGGGGAATGGCTTACAAGGTGTGAAAGTGTCATTGTAGTCCGGAAAATTACTAGATACGGCATTACGCAATACAAACAAGTGTAACATTATAATCAACCAAAATGTACAAAGACAATCACAAAAAAACCCAAAAAAAACAGGTTCTCGGTTGTACATGTCCGAAACTTTCTTCGAGTCTCGCTCATGTACGAAGAGAGAGTTACTCAAGACTTCTCGGTCGTACCAGTCCGTGACCTGCGTGAAACCTCTCGGTCATCTATGACCGAGACATTACTATACATCTCGGTCCTGCGAGGCCGAAACAATCGCGCACCCAGACAGAAACTTCGGATAACCGCATAAAAAACACAAAAAATTTGCAAAATTACCTCAAGGACGACCTCCTTTGGCACCGAAGCATTACAATCCTCCATTATATAGTGGAAACAACTTCGGATTTGAAGAAATTACCAAACCCTACGTTGACAAACAAATCATCATTTTCACAGTTATACACAACTAAACAGTTCTAAAAAACCCGAATATGGTTGTCAAACATTGTTACCTCATTCGTCGGACGATGTCAATCCGCAAGAATCGATCGCCTCTTCGCCAAACGGAATGTGGGTGTGGCTTTGTGGTTCAAGGTTCTTTGGTGGGGTGCCCTAACTCCTTGTCAAAATGGTTTGTGGGGTTTGAACCATTATATATATACAGGGGCAAAATGGTCTTTTCCATTTTTTTGGAATTTTTACAAATAAGTTGGGTGCCTTCATGAAATGGTGGGGTGCCCTTAGCGGCCCTAAAAAAAAACAGTACTTCAAGCATCACATTCTCTCAAACCATGCGACACGCACTTCTTTTTTATATTATTTTTTTGAATTTGCCTATTCTTAAAAAAAAAAAAAAAAAAAAAAAATGTTAAAACACACACCCCCTATAACACTTTCCGAAACAAGTATTCTCCTACCTAACCATATTTTTAATTTTGAGATGTATAAGCTCACATCACTATATGAACACATTAGTTAAGTAGTAAAGTGTATACTACAATGACACATTCGTGACTTTCTAGCGTTGTCCTTAAACATGATGCTACAATGACACCTTAAAATCACACTCAAATGACGTGACGTGTGTGCCCTACTTAAAAATAAGTGTACGCACGTAGTTTTCGGTGCATAGCAAGTGGGGTGTATATCCCGAGGCATGCATGAAAGCTCTAAAGGACGCAAACCCGCACATCACATTACCAAGTAGGACTTTGGAGTGTCATTTTTAAATTTTATAAGTATTAACAAATTTTTTTACCTAGTATTCAAGCATTAATCATACCGAGTAATTCACGTTTGGACATTGTCGAGCCTCATATATGGTGGTGGCTTTCCTTCTGCTCTTTAATTCTGCGACATAGGTAGTTTATAATTTATTTATAAATTAAATTTATTAAAAGGAATTATAATTTTGTTTTTTAGTCTTTTTAAACAAAATTCGTTTTTTTGAAATGTGTTGGGGCAAAATTGGAAAAAAGAAAAGAGAAATCACTGACTTTTTTTGTTCCTGAAAAAATGGTATCGTATGTAAGTGGCTCCCTTTTTCCAGATGGTTCCCAGCTAGCTAGTCGTAATTCAACTAATAAAAATACGTGGTCCATTAACTACTTGCCACGCTTGCAAAATATGACGTTTCTGTGGGTCCCAACATGACGCAGGAAAGCCGGCCGCTCTTAAATTATTTGGAAACCTACTACGTTGGAAACATGTCACACAGATTGATCGATAGAGACCAAGATCTTGTTTGTTTACTAGTGGAATTAACTCCGAGTCCCATGAGATAATTCGGACGAGAATTTGAATTAATTTTGTTTAGCTGTCGAAACTTCTCTTTAAATTATTTCTCAACTCACACGCAAATATGAGAGATAAGAGAGTTATCTTGAAGTTTGTAGACACAATTATTCCTCTTCAATTATGTTACTCACATTCATTTCTTTTGTTTGAAGGGTACTTATGACAATTCACATATTTTATTATTAAAAAATTTGCAACTCTTCGTAAATTTAAAATTGAATTAAATATGAAAACAATAGTTAACTCTTATCGCATTGTAAGTTAGCAAAAACAAACCAAACATACAAAGACTTGTCATTCTCATTACTAGTTTTTTATTTTTATTTTTACAAAAAAATTTCCCTATGATATATCCACGTGTGGTATTTATATGTACCCCTATATTTTATAGAGGAGTGCTAGAATGACAACCGATATATGACACACCAAAAATTATATTGGGTATTTAAGTCGTCCATACATGTCTCGAGATATAGACATAGGTAAATCTCGGTGCATAACAAATGGGTCGAATTTGCATGGACGGCTTATACGAGTCGATGCATGTGTCTTCCAAAGTGTGCATGTTTGTTATCGATCTAGTATTTTTCATTTTTATAAAGGCAAGCCTATATGACATATATTTTATGTGAGGCACTTCAAAATGTTGGGTTTAGGGTTTAAAGTTTACCCGTGCCCTATATCCACACATGACACATCCCTCACAAATTACTTGGAATTTTTTTTTAGATGAAGTTGGAGTCAAACTCACAACCTTCGCGAAACTTTGCCTCTGGGCAAATGATATCTCTACTATGGATTAGTTAGTGACTAAAATAAAAGAAGGGAATGAATTAAAATGTGATTCGATTTGTTTTCAAAAGCCCGGCCCAGTCCGGCCCTCCAAAAATGGATCGTTGATTATGTTTTCCATTGTACGGCTCCGATGAACTCTGTTCATCGTCTCTCTCCGTGCGTTCTCGCCTTGGCGTTCGATTCCAGCCATCATCGCGTGTTGATCATCAGTTTCTATTCTCCCAATCGTGAGTTATATATGTTCTCTTTTCTTGTTCGATTCACTGCTAGAGCTTGCATTGCTGTGGCGGTGTCAATTTAGGCGGATTTTTTGAATTTCAGGTTGAATTCGCAAGGAATGGTGATTCGAGGATATGCACAAATCATCGCTGGAGGTTGGTGGTGTTGTTATTTGAATATCAAATTGAATACTTAGATTGCTATTTGAATTTAGAAGCCATATTTTTACAAATCTCTTATGTGTTAATTCTAAGTATTCATGTTTAGATTGTCTTAGGTCGTTAGGAGTTTTGTGTCTACTTCTCTTGCCGGAAGTTTCATATTTAGTTACGGTTGATTGATGTATTTGTGTGTTGTCGTGTTTTAGACGTTTGTCAAGATAATAGTAATTAATTGTCGCTCTATTCTATTGTTACTGATCATGATTCTTGAAAGCCAACCTTATGACGGTTGAATATTATTTTGAACATTAGGATTAGCGTATCTATTTGCTACGGTTCCATTGAATGTATTGAGAGTCATTGATTATTAATGAAATTTCTATTTTTTTTTAAGAAAAAATTATTCAAGTTTGTTGGAACAAAAATATTTTTTTTTTGAAGTAAATGGTGGCAAGCTCCAGAAAGTTGTATTGCTCACCAAAGATATTTATATTAGAGGGACTGAGTACCCTCCACGCCAAACCCACTAAGGGTCTATTTACAAAAAGAATGCTATATACACTTAAATAATCCGAACGCTCGCGGCGGAAATTCAGCACTCCGTTGAGCTCGCCAATAACTGAGATCAAAACATTCCCAAGAAGCAGAAAATAGGCCGTAGCCAACATAGAGTCAACACTCTGAACTGTCTAGCTCTTTCCCGGTCACATAATTTCGGTGTGAAAAGAGTCGAAACTCCCAAAGGAGAGCTAAGAAAACAACACCAATGCCAAAAAAAAAACCCTTTGTGGAACAAAATACATTTTCATAATTATAGAAGGGGTACATTTGCTTGTTTAAACATTCTGTAATTTGACTAGTTTTTTTATTCTTAATTCAGCATTTGGTGCAAACATGAATTTCATAAGGAGGCCATGATACGATTTCACATGATTACTTTCCTCGGAAAATCAACCTCATTGAAATCTCATATTTCTAGACCAATTTGAATAGTTTTTCTCAAGATGATCGAGGCTTTGGATTTGTAGAAAGAGATAACAACTAAGCCATATATGTATGTGGGGTGGAATGCCCAGTGATATACCAAGCTGCGAAATAGCTGAATGCTTTTATTTTTATTGGGTTTTCGGCTCAGGATTAGTGAAGTTTTCACTAGATTTTGTTCATGCCAAAGCTCATCCTATTGTGGAAGTTTTGCCAGCCCAATGTTCATGTTTAAGTCGAACACCAGTGGTTTTGATTCATATTTATAATTTAAGATAATCTTCATTTAATACAATTTGTATAGCTTAGCAAATGATATTTCATTAGCTAGTCTCTCCTTACTAGTGTAGCAAGCAATGCTTCTAAATAGATTCACTTGTGTTGCCTGTTAGTCTTGTTTACTACAATTTAGTCATCAACTAATTTGGAAGCAGTTTGTGATACATTTAGCAAGGCAGAAATAGCATTCGCATCGTCTTCCTGATTTTGTTTCACGTTTGATCGTTCTGTTTCTTCCTTCACTTCCTGAAGAGCTTGAATTAGATTCAACAGGCGTGTTTCAGCATCATTGAAAACAGATTTGGGCATAAGGTTCTCAGCCACATCCGCAGGAGTCATTTTAGTCTCATTCATCAACTTGTGAATGCAATCAAACAAAGGATGCGACTCAAGGACCAGGTAGTTCTTGGCAAGCACTTTGAATGCATCGAAGCTGCAATAAGAAAGTTCGATGTGCTTGTCCATGCGGCCTCGCCGTACGAGGGCTGGATCCAGCTTCCCCACATAGTTTGTGGTGAAAACTACGAGTCGCTCTTCGCCACATGATGACCAAAGTCCATCTATGAAATTAAGGAGACCTGATAGGGTGACTTTGCTGATGTTGCTCTTAGTTAATTCCTTCACTTCTTCTTTGTCATTACTCTTCTTCATCTCTTCCCCAACATTGCTCTTAGTTAATCTCTCAGCTTTGTTATTTCGCTGGCCTGTAAGATCAAGTGAGCAATCGATGTCCTCAATCACAAGAATGGATCTGTTTGTTACCTCAACAAGAAGCTTGCGTAGCTCTGTGTTGTCTTTCACTGCGGTGAGCTCTAGATCATAGACATCATAATCCAATAGTTTTGCCATGGCAGCAATCATGGTTGATTTCCCAGTGCCTGGTGGACCATAAAGGAGGTACCCTCTTTTCCATGCCTTCCCTATCTTTGCATAGTAGTCCTTTCCATTGCTGAATGCTACTAGATCGTCTACAATCTCCTGCTTCTTTTTAGAGTCCATTGTAAGCGTTTGGAAGCTTGCGGGGTGCTCAAATGCAATGTGGCTCCATATAGTGCTTTTGTAGCTTGACCAGTTATACCCAGGACTGTTGGTGTAAAGCTTCCTCTGTCGTTTCCTTTCCTTCATAGCCTTCCCTTCCTTCATCACATGCTCCAAGTATGACTCGGTAACGAGTTCCCTATATCGCTTGTGGAAAGTTAACTTGTAATATCTCCTTTCTGGCTCTGGGTTGTGAAACGTAGACCCGATACTAGATCTAATGATCTTGTTTAAAGACCACCATACCTTGGCGCCTTGATACTCATCAGTCAGCTTCTCATAGTCATCCATGCTTAGAGTGAGTTTGTTGTTTTTACCCATCTCAGCCTTGAGCCTCTTTATATTCCTAGCAGTATTAGTACTAAGATAGCTCTCAACAGCAATGTAGGCCTCGCTGCGCTTAAGCCCATCCCCTATGTGCTCATGGATTGAAATTTCGACGTAAGGGTAGGTGAAGCTGACCAATGTGTTGATGCCCTTCTCTATGTAGCGTCGGAACTCATAAGGTATGAACTGTTGTATGAAAGCCCATAAGAACATCAAGCCTGCAAGAGTTGATCCCATTCTCGCCCATGTCTCCCCCATTGTTGTAGGCTTCATCTCAATTAATTGTCTTTGATGCTCTTAACTCAGGTGTTATATGGGGCTTCTAGTTGTACTTCCTTCTACTTATAGTTGCACACAAAGCAAGTAGAGAAACAATTAGATAATATAAGAGGGTTTTCACATGTCTGAATGAAATGAACACACTGCTGCATCTTTTTGATTTTTGCATATGATTCGTTTGCAGACGTGGATCAAACAAATCCTTATGTTCTACCCAAATGTATAAAAGGCAACAAAGACCTTCTAGGTACCTTTGTAAGGTGTTAATGCTATTCAGGTTTTTCATAATTGAGTGCCTCTATATATCTTAGAAAATGTTAAACTCGTGTCATGCACCCAAATGATCAATTAAAGTGTTAATTAAAATAATGATGCCTTTTGATTCTTTGAATACAAATTTGATATATATTTTTACCTCAATCATCAGAGACAAACAAACTCAATCTGATTAGTTTTTTGTTTAAGAGAGGAAGCCGTCTTAAAAGTGTCATTGATTTCCTCCTTTTTTTGTCACCAGCCATTATCACTTGTGGTCTGCTTATGAATAAAAATAAGTTATGAATTTAGATCAGTGGGCTGATGACATTGATTGTCATTCATTACTTGCTCTTATTGAACTTGTTCTTTTAATCTCTCTATATGCTTCTATCATCTCTATATTTATAGAAAACAAATAACAGCTCTTTGCCTGTCCCTTGAATGGGACCAACTATTCTGCTGCATCTCAGTTTATTTGAAGTCATTTTAGCCTTTATGTTTTCTTAATCCATGAATGCTAGCACATGACACGGACGACATAAAATGCAAGGCATCATGTGGTGCATGCATTTTTCAGAGTAGGCCTTATATGGGGTTTGATGATGACAAGCCCAACTTTTCTCCACTGAATGTCTGAATCAGATCAGTTGGATTACATAGGTTCTTCTAGGAATTTTCCAAGTTCAGATTGATTGGATCCTACTACCTTTGTGAAAAAGACCTCTTCTCCCTACTAGTACTTGACTATATGAGATTATATTACATGTACTATTCATAGTGCCAAAGAATGCAGAAAATTCTGTTCCATTTGATACATGGGACCAACTATCGATCTCTTTCAATAGGCACACCTTTTTCGAACTGTTTGTCTTCTCATGCTCTATTCCTACTAAGTTAAAAGGAAAATCTTATAGGACCGCAATTAGGCCAAATTTACTATGCTCTATGGAAGTGAATGTTGGGCGAAAGTAAAGCAACAACAATTACATAAAATGAACGTAGCGAGAAATGAGGATGCTTAGGTGGATGTGTGGTAAAACTCGTAAAGATAGAATAAGAAATATAGAAATTCAAAGACAAGTAGGAGTAGCACCAATTGATACAAAGAGGGCGGTTGCGGTGGTTTGGTCACTCGCAAAGACGGCCTACAAATGCCCCCACTAAAAAACTTGACTCAATAGAAATTGTAGATATTCGACGAGGTAGGGGTATACCAAAATTAACATGGGATGCATTAATTAAGAGAGATTTGAATGGTCTTGAAAGCTCACCATCAATTGCACTTAATCGAGCACAATGGAAAAATTTGATCCATGTAGCCGACCCCAATTAAGTTGGGACTGAGGCTATGTTGTTGTTGTTGTTGTCTTCTTATGCACTATAGTATTGTGGACGCATGGACCTGTCTGAGAGTGTTGACTGAGGAATGATGGTCGAAAGCTACTAGGCACATTTTGCAAGTGATAAGAAATACATATTGAGTTCTTTAACTTCTGTAAAGCAAGTATGAAGATAAGAAAACATGGGATTAAGAGGACCACTATACAAGGAGAACATTTTCATTTGTAGGAGCAATCCTGCCATTACTATAAATGCCATAATGAGGTGTGCCCTGGGCTTCCCATTTCTCTAATCATCTCCTCCATCATGTAGCTGAAACTGAACAACTGCAAAACAGAAAATGATATGGTATTGAGAGTCTGATTCTCTCCTGCAAGGGCACTTCAATTAGGTGTTAAAAAGTTGGCAGCTTGTTTGAACTTTGAAGCATGACACCTATGTTTAATCCGTTGAGGGCCACAAGGCGTTCATAAACTTCTATTTTACGGGCCCCCGCCAACGCCTTCCGTTAGGCAAAATTATTCCATGTTCAATGAGGATATTTGTAGTTTATTTCGTTGAAAACACCAAATATTTTGTGTTTTTAGAGAACTCACATTTATAGAACACCATTTGAAGTAACATTTATATGAACTTGCTTAGTTCTAAGTGTTTTCTATGTGGAGAACATAATCTTCAGTCAAGCTGAAAACTCGCCTAATTTCCTAATGAAAGATGTTATTGGGATACAATATGAGATGTAGCAATCAGTATTTTTTGTCTTGCTGTTGTGGAATGAGCTTACTGTTGGGGTTATTTTCTTTTTCTTCTTCTTTATCTGTATCACCCTTTCATTAATCTACTTGCCAGTAGGATATCTTATATGGAGTTGAAATTAGGACTCCTTGAGGTCACGTTTAACTTTTTAAGGTCATAACCTCCTTATTGTGTGTGCAAAACACAGCACACATGTGTAATGCATGGCCCCAAGTAGATGTGTGACCTAAGGATCTGATTCCAGCGTTGCCCTTAAAAAAATCACAGTTTCTTGAAATTGAATTAATGTTTTTTTGTTCTGAATTGGATGAAACACAAGATAAACAAAATGATAGTTGGAATGAAGAGGAAACTAGATCAAAGTCTATCTTGCTATTCTTTATGTCCATTGTTTGCTTTACTAATTGGTGGGGTTTTTTTTTTTTTTTTTTTTTTAATCCTCTGATTAGATGACTAAAACTTGGTTGAACATGTAGGGATTTTCCACACAGAAGAGCAGTGAAAGCAGGGGGAGGATTCTAAAGATAATTAATTGCTACATCAATGAGGTGCTCTCTAACCTGCTTTTACTCCAAAAATTCATTTCTTTCTGTTATACATATGCATGTGTTGTCTAAAATAAGTGATGGACATAAGAGGCCAACAAACACAGCTACAATGAATATTATTTTATCTCCTTTCCTTTATCAGTTTTTCAGGGTAGATGATTGGCCAACTAGTTCCTCCTAATTAGCTTCTTCATCCTTACTTGAAGAAGTCTGTCTTTGCTTATTTTCCACCTTTATAGATCGCTTCCTCTTCTCCTCTTCTGCCTTCGACTTTGCCGCCTCTTTTGCACTTTCCAGAGCTTCAACTAGGTTCTCCAAGCACGCTTCGACGTCCCTCGAAGCATTATTTGGGGTCAGATTTTCAGCTACATCGGCTGGAGTCATCTGGGTCTCACTCAGAAGTTGTTCAATCGTTTCGAAAAGCTTGTGGGAATCAAGGCGCAAGTAATTCTTGGCCAGTAACTTGAAACCTTCAAAAGTGCAGTATGATAGCTCTATGTGCTTGTCCATTCTTCCTCTTCGAATCAACGCTGGGTCGAGCCGATCCACATAATTTGTTGTGAAGACTATAAGCCTCTCCCCACCACATGAAGACCATAAACCATCTATGAAATTCAAAAGCCCTGATAGAGTGACCTTGCTTTCTTTATCAACTTTAACTTCTTTCCTGACATTCTTAATTTTAAGCTTCTCATCTTCTTCTCCCTCCTCTTCATTATCTTCATCTTTCTTTTTTCTTTGCCCGGTAAGATCAAGCGAACAATCGATATCTTCAATCACAATTATCGACTTACTCGACACTTCAATGAGTAGTTTCCTCAGTTCAATATTGTCCTTCACTGATGTTAGTTCAAGATCATAAACATCATACTCTAGAAGATTCGCCATGGCGGCGATCAAGGTGGACTTGCCAGTCCCTGGAGGACCATATAGAAGATACCCTCTTTTCCAAGCCTTCCCAATCTCTTGGTAGTAGTCTTTGCTTTCTCTGAATGTAATCAGATCGTCGACGATCTCTTTCTTCTTCTCTGGATCCATCGCCAACGTTCGAAACGATGCCGGATGATCAAACGAAACATGACTCCACATCTTCTCCCTGTACCTAGAAGCACCATCACTTCTGTTATTAGTGTAGAGCCTTCTCTGTCGATTTCGGATCCTTAGCTTCTTGCCTTCCTCCATCACATGGTTCAAGTACAAATCTGTAACCAATTCTCTGTGCTTCTTATGAAAGGTGAGCTTGTAATACCGCCTCTCGCCGTCGCCTCTCCAGTGGTAGAAATTGTTTTGTGAATCATTCCTCACAATTCTGCCTGCAACCCACCACATCTTAGCACCTTGATAGGAATCAGTGATCTCCTCATAGTCATCCATGGTGAGTACAATTGACTTGCTATTGAGCAGCGTGTCTGCTTGAAGCCTCTTAGCCTGCTTGGATGAATCTGAGCCCAGGTAGCTCTGAATTGCGGTGTAGAGTCTGCTGCGCTCGAGACGCTCTCCGGTGTATTCATTGAAGACTATTTGAATGTAAGGACTCAAGAATCCGAGCAAACGATGCGTGTATTTTTCGACGCGGGCGCGAAGCCGACGAGGGACGTAGCGCTCGAAGATGGTGTAGAAGAAGAAGAGGGTTGCTATGGTTGTTCCAAGATCAGATGTTTTTCCAAACGCATACCCCATTGGAAACATTTTCAACTCTCTTTCTTGTGCCCAGTGCTATGCTCTATAATTCATGCTATATAGTAATTAACAAGTTAACAACTAGTAGTCTGTCTTGTATCAAAGTAATAATATTGGTTAGGTAGAGTCATAGAAGAGAGGAGGTACGTATATATATTACTAAAAGATGACTTCATTGTTTACTTTTCTAAAAAAAAATTGGGGTCATTAAATTGTCAATTACCATTTCTTGGAAGCTAGCTATATGGTTATATTATTTATTATTCAAAAAATCTGTTTGGATCCTAAGAGTTTTTATTAATAATTTAAGATGTCTATCTAAATAAAAAGACCTAATTACTCTCTACCCTAACACCAACACACATGACGCATTCACCTCCTTCACCGTGTCCACCGCTACAGCCACCACCGATTGCCACAAACGCCGTTATCGACCGCCGCCACCGACCGCGGTCATATCCCACACTTAGATAGAATATATTCACCCACCCAAACTCTCTCTCTCTCTCTCTCATAAACAATTAATTTGTGGTTTTTCATCTAACAGACACCATCTCAAACAAAGTGACAAGTCACAAGTTTAAACTCATAAGAGTTGTGTATGTAAACTGATGAAAACTTTGTTATGAGATTTCAAATTTTGCAGTATCTGAGAAACCAACTTTACAGCTGAAATGGGGGGACCCAAATCTGAAAAATTTACCAAAGTACACATGTTTTTAATTTTAATGAGGAAAATAGGGGTGAAATGTAGTTATTTCCAGGAACTAGACAATAACACCTATTGGAAAGGCGCCATCTACGTGGCATGTTTTTTTTTTTTTTTTTTTTTTTTTTTTTTTTTTCGATGTGGACACATGGATAGCGCCTTTTGAAAAGGCGCTATCCATGTGTCCGGGCAACGTGGCATGCACTACACTGATAGCGCCTTCGCAGAAGGCGCTATCAGTGTACATGTCCACGTCGACATGTCCACGTGGACCGACGTGGACATATTACACTGATAGCGCCTTCTGCGAAGGCGCTAACAGTGTCCACGTGGATCCACGTGGACCGGGAAAACCCGTGACATAGGGGCGCAGATAGCGCCTTCTCAAAAGGCGCTATCTGCACCCCACTGTCGTCTTCCCGAAATCGACGCAGAGAATATATTCTCTGCGTCGGTTTCGGCTTTACAGTGAGGGAGGGTAGGGGTAGGGGGTGGTAGGTCACGAGTTTACTGTGGCGAGTGGGGTGGGTCGACTATTTAAGGGGGGGAGGGTGGGAGCAATCCGTGGAGAGAGAGGCCAAGGAGGGAAGAAGAAGGAGGCGACGATGTTGCGAGAGAGAGTGGCGGCGGTGCATACGCGCGGAGGAGACGGAGGAGAGGAGGTGCGGCGGGGTCACCGGAGCAAGGAGCGGCGGCTCTCAGCAGCAGCAGCGGCAGTGGTACGTGGAGGAAGAACAAGCGGTTCAGGCATCGGAGGAGGGATCTCCGGCGGCGGCAGCGGAGGAAGGAGGAGCGGCGGCAGTGGCCATATAGACATCGTCCGGCAGTGGAGTGGAAGGAGGAGGTAATTAAGTTTGTTTAAGTTAGTTAAGTTTAGTTTAGTTAGTTTGTTTAAGTTAGTTTAGTTAATTAAGTTTAGTTAATTAAGTTTAGTTAATTAAGTTTGTTTAAGTTAGTTTAGTTAATTAAGTTTAGTTAATAAAGTTTGTTTAAGTTAGTTTAGTTAATTTACCGAAGGAGGAGGTATGTTTAGTTAATTAAGTTTGTTTAAGTTAGTTTAGTTAGTTTAGGTTAGATGTTTAGTTTAGGTATTGGTGGTTAGTTTAGTTAGTTAAGTTTGTTTAGTTAGTTAAGTTTGTTTAGTTTAGTTTAGTTTAGTATATGTATTTATGTTTGTTAAGGTTAGTTAGTTTCGTTTGGTTAGTTTAGTTTAGTTAGTTTGTTTAGTTAGTTAAGTCAATTAAGTTACGTTATTTTTGGTCTTTAGGTTAGTTAGTTTACTTAAGGTAGTTTGTTTAGTTAACTAAGTTTGTTTAAGTTAGTTTAGTTAGTTTGTTTAAGTTAGTTTAAGTTTATGTATTAGTTTGGTTAGTTTAGTTTAGGTAGTTGAGGTATTTATGTTAGTTTAGGTAAGTTAGTTTAGTTAATGTAGTTTGTTTAGTTATCACAATGTTGCAAGATATGTTTGCCAAATTTGTTTAGGTTAGTATAGTTTAGGTTCTTTAGATTGTTAATATATAGTGACATAGGTGTTGTTAATTCGAAAATTAATATTGAATCGCAATTACACCTAACTGCATGCGTGCTAATAAGAAGCTAGAATTACTATATGATCTGAAAGTAATAGAGAGACGCCAGTTTTAACACGGCCAACCATGTGCATCCCTGATTCAACGCATGATTCCCCCCATGATGTACCTCCAATACACAAAACTGCACAAACATATATGTTCTATTTTATGTTAAGGAAAGCCCCAAAATTTATGAATCCATATATATAGTACACTAAGCTCATTTAGACTTTGAATTCGTTGCGATCCACTTAAGTTTCATGAACACATCTACAATTTTGTGTTTTTTTTTTTGGATATGTTTACGTTTTATTAGGTTATTTTAGGTTACGTTTGGTTCACATAGTTTGGGTAATTTATTTTAGATTAGGTTACGTTGGTTAATTAACTTACTTGAGGTTAGTTTTCATTTATTATTTGGGTACATGTTTGCTACGGTTACTTGGGTTAGTTAACTGTGATTAGTGTACTTAAGGTATGTTGTTGGGCAATTTTATATATATATATATATATATATATATATATATATATATATATATATGCAACTTCGAGTTGTTATGTATTTGAAAATAATGTACAGGATTTTCATGTTGCCATAACTAAACAGATGGATATGCTTTAACTCATTTTTTACTTGTTTTAATATATGAATGGGAAATAAGTGGACTATTAGACACGTACACTCAAGTGAGGTTGTTATATGAAATGTTACAACTCGGATAGAGAATTAGCTATTATATAGGTGTAATGTTTTATAATATGAGGGGTAATTGATAAGAAGAAAACTGTCTTATTTTCTATCTACGTTTTCAAAACATTATTGAGGACATATAGTCCAACTCTATCCTAAATATACCATCTTTGTTATGTTGCTACGGGTAATTGGTTATTTTATGTTAGATTAGGCTAATTTAGTTAGTTAAGTTACTTGAGGTTAGTTTTCATTTATTATTTGGGTTAGTTAACTGTGACTAGTTTACTTCAGTTCTGTTGTTTGGCAATTTGAGGTAAGTACTGTTAGTTAGGTTAGGTTTGTTAGTTGAGTTAGGTTAGGTCAGGATACGACTCATTATTTGGGTAAACGTTTACTTTTATTTGCTTAGTTTAGTTTTCTTATAGCCGATTTATTATACTCTTTGTGTTCTAAACTAACGAAAATACAATGTTATTGCAGGAATATTACGTTGAAGAGGAAAAGCGGAGGAAACAAGTAAGTTCATTAATTTAGTATTTTCATAATTATTTATTTAGGTTAGGTTATGATTTGCATGATATATAGAGACATATGTATTGTGTTTATGAAGAATGGTTGATATGTTTATTTATTGAACGTTATTACACAGAAAATGTAAGTGCGAAAGAATGAGTATGCTCTGTAGTTGCGCTATTATTGCGATCTTCTACATCGAAAGTTCGATTGCGCTTTATCACCACATGATTGTCAACTATTTCCCTTAACAAATTTGTGCATTTATCGTAACATTTTTACATCAAAGTTCGCAAACTTATGTAGGTCATGTTACAAAGAAACATCCCTTTTCTATTCTATGCGTACGGCTCCATTGTCAATGGGGTAAATGGCATCGCGTACTACTCACCCCCATCGCCAGTGTTGATGGTTAAGTTTGGGTCGAGTGGTCGTGAAATGATGGATGACGTGTGTAACGCGTTCACTATCTCATCAACGGAGACTATAGTTTAGATGACTTATCGCCACATGATAATCCTCCCCGGAGGCTCACAATATTTCGTTCCTGTGTTGTTGCATGATTCGACACACGTCGACTTCATGTGGGAGACGGTGGACAATTTACCTATAACTGCACCGGTAGATATATATATTTAACATTTGAGCCAATCGACTCAGTTCAAAATCGTACGATTTATACACAAGTTCGTCATGAACGCGACGGCACTCCAGACGCAGCATTAATGATGGAAAGGGTACATATGCAAGCCCCACGCGGTGAGGTCGTGGAAGAGAGGTTGCTTAATCCATTACATGAAGATATTAATGCCTCTAATGACGATGAAGATAACGACGACGAAAATAATGAAACTGATGAGGACATACGTCCCAACGAAGAAGCTCCATCAGTTGCCGTTTGGGATGACGTTAATGTTTGCACGGATGATCCAAGATATGAACCTCCGGGTGCGGAGAATGTCGAAGATGATGAGCAATTTGCTAGTTAAGGTTAGTTAGTTTAGTTAGTTAGTTAGTTAGTTAGTTAGTTAGTTAAGTTTAGTTAGTTAGTTAGTTAGTTAGTTAGTTTAGTTAAGGTTAGTTAGTTAGTTAGTTTAGTTTGGTTTGGTTAGGTTAGTTAAGGTTAGTTAGTTTAGTTTAGTTTAGTTAGTTAGTTAGTTAGTAAGTTAGTTAGTTTAGTTTGGTTAGGTTAGTTAAGGTTCGTTAGTTTAGTTTAGTTTGGTTAGTTAAGGTTAGTTAAGGTTAGTTAGTTTAGTTTGTTAGTTAGTTTAGTTTGGTTATGTTAGTTAATGTTAGTTAGTTTAGTTTACTTTGGTTAGTTAGTTAGTTAGTTAAGTTTAGTTAGTTAGTTAGTTTAGTTAAGGTTAGTTAGTTAGTTAGTTTAGTTTGGAAGTTTTTAGTTAGTTAGTTAGTTAGTTAGTTAGTTTAGTTTAGTTAGTTAGTTAGTTTAGTTTATTTTAGTTAGTTAGTTAGTTAGTTAGTTTAGTTTGGTTAGGTTAGTTAAGGTTAGTTAGATTAGAAAAGAGAGTTGAAGGTTGGAATATATATATATATATATATATATATATTCAAAATTGGTTTCTTTTTTATACAAAAATAAACTCCTCCTATGCATATTCAAATTTGGTTGTCATTGTCGAGATCACCCAACTACGACGACGACGGCCAGCGGCGAGGGACGGAGCGACCGAGGACGACGCGGTCCAGCAGCTCGCCGTGATGGTCAGCGTAGCGGCGCACCCATCAGCAACGCGCGCAGGGAGGTCGCGGACCAGCGGCAGCGGCGGTGGCGGATAGATCGGCGAGTCCAGTTGGTGAGGTGGCGGTGACGTGGCGGCGATTTGTATAGATAGTGCCTTTTCAATAGGCGTTATCTATATTTGGCCCGCCACCTCACCGCCACCTCACCGCCACCTCACAAACATCAAAATTAACCAATAACGCATTTTCAAAAGGCGTTATTGGAAATTGGTGAGGTGACGCTGAGGTGGCTGGCCAAATGTATAGATAGCGCATTTTCAAAAGGCAGCTATCTATACAAATCGCCGCCACGTCACCGGCACATCAGCGCCACCTCACCAACTTCACTCACAATAACGCCTTTTGAAAATGCGTTATTGCCTACTTTTGTTATTTCAAAGTACACCACCTTATTTTGTGAAATAAATTGTAAATCCACCTTAGTTTTGGAAAAACACCCTTCAATTTCTCTGCTGCTATTTCTCAAAAAAAAAAAAAAATCTCTTCTAAACTAGAGCTCTTAGAAACTGAAACTCCCCAATTTTTTTTTTAACAAGAGTAGTATTGAACCACCCCTTTTGTCCCCAGTTGGAGCTTTTTAGTTACTTTAGGAGAGATTTGGGGGTGTTTTTCCAAAACTAAGGTGAATTTACAATTTATTTCACAAAATAGGGTGGTGTACTTTGAAATAACAAAAGTAGGCAATAACGCCTTTTCAAAAGGCGTTATTGTGAGCGAAGTTGGTGAGGTGGCGCTGATGTGGCGGTGACGTGGCGGCTATTTGTATAGATAGCGCCTTTTGAAAAGGCGCTATCTATACATTTAGCCAGCCACCTCACCGCCACCTCACCAACTACCAATAACGCCTTTTGAAAAGGCGTTATTGGTTAATTTTGATGTTTATGAGGTGGCGGTGAGGTGGCGGGCCAAATATAGATAACGCATTTTGAAAAGACGCTATCTATACGAATCGCCGCCACGTCACCGCCACCTCACCAACTGTACTCGCCGATCTATCCGCCACCGCCGCCTGCGCTGGTCCGCGACCTCCTGCGTTGCGCGTTGATGATGGTCTGCATGCTGTCGCTGACCGTCACGGCGAGCCGCTTGCATCAGCGTCGTCCTCGGCCGCTCCGTCCCTCGACGCCGGCCGTCGTCGTCGTCGTAGTTGGGCGATCTCGACAATAACAACCAAATTTGAATATGCATAGGATGAGTTTATTTTTGTATAAAAAAGAAACCAATTTTGAATATATATATATATATATATATTCCAACCTTCAACTCTCTTTTCTAATCTAACTAACCTTAACTAACCTAACCAAACTAAACTAACTAACTAACTAACTAACTAACTAAACTAAACTAAACTAAACTAACTAAACTTAACTAACATAACCAAACCAAACTAAACTAACTAACTAACTAACCTTAACTAAACTAACTAACTAACTAACTAACTAAACTTCCAAACTAAACTAACTAACTAACTAACCTTAACTAAACTAACTAACTAACTAACTAACTAACTAAACTTAACTAACTAACTAACTAACCAAAGTAAACTAAACTAACTAACCTTAACTAACCTAACCAAACTAAACTAACTAACAAACTAAACTAACTAACCTTAACTAACCTTAACTAACCGAACTAAACTAAACTAACTAACCTTAACTAACCTAACCAAACTAACTAACTAATTAACTAACTAACTAACTAACTAACTAACTAACTAACTAACTAAACTAAACTAAACTAACTAACCTTAACTAACCTTACCAAACCAAACTAAACTAACTAACTAACTAACCTTAACTAAACTAACTAACTAACTAACTAACTAAACTTAACTAACTAACTAACTAACTAACTAACTAACTAACTAAAATAACTAACATTAACTAACCCAACCAAACTAAACTAACTAACCTTAACTAGCAAATTGCTCATCATCTTCGACATTCTCCGCACCCGGAGGTTCATATCTTGGATCATCCGTGCAAACATTAACGTCATCCCAAACGGCAACTGATGAAGCTTCTTCGTTGGGACGTATGTCCTCATCAGTTTCATTATTTTCGTCGTCGTTATCTTCATCGTCATTAGAGGCATTAATATCTTCATGTAATGGACTAACCAACCCCTCTTCCACGACCTCACCGCGTGGGGCTTGCATATGTAGCATTTCCATCATTAATGCTGCGTCTGGAGTGCCGTCGCGTTCATGACGAACTTGTGTATGAATCGTACGATTTTGAACTGAGTCGATTGGCTCAAATGTTAAATATATATCTACCGGTGAAGTTATAGGTAAATTTCCACCGTCTCCCACATGAAGTCGACGTGTGTCGAATCATGCAACAACACAGGAACGAAATATTGTGAGCCTCCGGGGAGGATTATCATGTGGCGATAAGTCATCTGAACTATAGTCTCCGTTGATGAGATAGTGAACGTGTTACACACGTCATCCATCATTTCACGGCCACTCGACCCAAACTTAACCATCAACACTGCTGATGGGGGTGAGCTGTACGCGATGCCATTTACCCCATTGACAATGGAGCCGTACGCATAGAATAGAAAAGGGATGTTTCTTTGTAACATGACCTACATAAGTTTGCAAACTTTGATGTAAAAATGTTGAGACAAATGCACAAATTTGTTAAGGAAATAGTTGACAATCATGTGGTGATAAAGCGCAATCGAACTTTCGATGTAGAAGATCGCAATAATAGCGCAACTACAGAGCATACTCATTCTTTCGCACTTACATTTTCTGTGTAATAACGTTCAATAAATAAACATATCAACCATTCTTCATAAACACAATACCTATGTCCCTATATATCATGCAAATCATAACTTAACCTAAATAAATAATTATGAAAATACTAAATTAATGAACTTACTTGTTTCCTCCGCTTTTCCTCTTCAACGTAATATTCCTGCAATATCATTGTATTTTCGTTAGTTTAGAACACAAAGAGTATAATAAATCGGCTATAAGAAAACTAAACTAAGCAAATAAAAGTAAACCTTTACCCAAATAATGAGTCATATCCTGACCTAACCTAACTCAACTAACAAACCTAACCTAACTAACAATACTTACCTTAAATTGTCAAACAACTGAACTGAAGTAAACTAGTCACAGTTAACTAACCCAAATAATAAATGAAAACTAACCTCAAGTAACTTAACTAACTAAGTTAGCCTAATCTAACATAAAATAACCAATTACCCGTAGCAACAGAACAAAGATGGTATTTTTAGGATAGAGTTGGACTATATGTCCTCAATAATGTTTTGAAAACGTAGATAGAAAATAAGACAATTTTCTTCTTATTAATTACCCGTCATGTTATAAAACATTACACCTATATAATAGCTACTTCTCTATCCGAGTTGTAACATTTCATATAACAACCTCACTTGAGTGTACGTGTCTAATAGTCCACTTATTTCCCATTCATATATTAAAACAAGTAAAAAATGAGTTAAAGCATATCCATCTGTTTAGTTATGGCAACATGAAAATCCTGTACATTATTTTCAAATACATAACAACTCGAAGTTGCATATATATATATATAAGCTCAGTTATCAGCATTAACCAAATAAATTCTTGAAACCTAATTAAGGAGCAACCAACCTAAAATTGCCCAACAACAGACCTTAAGTACACTAATCACAGTTAACTAACCCAAGTAACCGTAGCAAACATGTACCCAAATAATAAATGAAAACTAACCTCAAGTAAGTTAATTAACTAACGTAACCTAATCTAAAATAAATTACCCAAACTATGTGAACCAAACGTAACCTAAAATAACCTAATAAAACGTAAACATATCCAAAAAAAAAAAACACAAAATTGTAGATGTGTTCATGAAACTTAAGTGGATCGCAACGAATTCAAAGTCTAAATGAGCTTAGTCTACTATATATATGGATTCATAAATTTTGGGGCTTTCCTTAACATAAAATAGAACATATATGTTTGTGCAGTTTTGTGTATTGGAGGTACATCATGGGGGAATCATGCGTTGAATCAGGGATGCACATGGTTGGCCGTGTTAAAACTGGTGTATCTCTATTACTTTCAGATCATATAGTAATTCTAGCTTCTTATTAGCACGCATGCAGTTAGGAGTAATTGCGATTCAATATTGATTTGCGAATTAACAACACCTATGTTACTATATATTAACAATCTAAAGAACCTAAACTATACTAACCTAAACAAATTTGGCAAACATATCTTGCAACATTGTGATAACTAAACAAACTACATTAACTAAACTAACTTACCTTAACTAACCTAAATACCTCAACTACCTAAACTAAACTAACCAAACTAATACATAAACTTAAACTAACTTAAACAAACTAACTAAACTAACTTAAACAAACTTAGTTAACTAAACAAACTACCTTAAGTAAACTAACTAACCTAAAGACAAAAAATAACGTAACTTAATTGGCTTAACTAACTAAACAAACTAACTAAACTAAACTAACCAAACTAAACTAACTAACCTTAACAAAGATAAATACCTATACTAAACTAAACTAAACTAAACAAACTTAACTAACTAAACAAACTTAACTAACTAAACTAACCACCAATACCTAAACTAAACATCTAACCTAAACTAACTAAACTAACTTAAACAAACTTAATTAACTAAACATACATCCTCCTTCGGTAAATTAACTAAACTAACTTAAACAAACTTAATTAACTAAACTAACTTAATTAACTAAACTAACTTAAACAAACTTAATTAACTAAACTAACTTAATTAACTAAACTAACTTAAACAAACTAACTAAACTAAACTTAACTAACTTAAACAAACAAACTAAACTAAACTTAACTAACTTAAACAAACTTAATTACCTCCTCCTTCCACTCCACTGCCGGACGATGTCTATATGGCCGATGCCGCCGCTCCTCCTTCCTCCGCTGCCGCCGCCGGAGATCCCTCCTCCGCTGCCTGAACCGCTGTTCTTCCTCCACGTACCCATTCGCCTGCTGCTGCTGCCGAGAGCCGCCGCTCCTTGCTCCGGTGACCCGCCGCACCTCCTCTCCTCCGTCTCCGCCGCGCGTATGCACCGCCGCCAGTCTCTCTCGCAACACCGTCGCCTCCTTCTTCCTCCCTCCTCGGCGTCTCTCTCCACGGATCGCTCCCACCCTCCCCTCCTTAAATAGTCGACCCACCCCACTCGCCACAGTAAACCCGTGACCTACCACCCCCTACCCCCTACCCCTACCCTCCCTCACTGTAAAGCCGAAACCGACAGTGGGGTGCAGATAGCGCCTTTTAAGAAGGCGCTATCTGCGCCCTTATGTCACGGGTTTTCCCGGTCCACGTGGATCCACGTGGATCGGGAAAACCCTATTTTGTCCACGTGGACACTGTTAGCGCCTTCGCAGAAGGCCAGTGTAATCTGTCCACGTCGGTCCACGTGGACATGTCGACGTGGACATGTACACTGATAGCGCCTTCTGCGAAGGCGCTATCAGTGTAGTGCATGCCACGTTGCCCGGACACATGGATAACGCATTTTCAAAAGGCGCTATCCATGTGTCCACATCAGAAAAAAAACATGCCACGTGGATGGCGCCTTTCCAATAGGCGTTATTGCCTAGTTCCCGGAAATAACTACATTTCACCCCTATTTTCCTCATTAAAATTAAAAACATGTGTACTTTGGTAAATTTTTCGAAATTGAAGTTCAAGATGGGCATCGAATCTCATTTTGGTAAAATCTGAAGGGGTCCCTCGCTTTGAGCACTGTAACCTGTTGAGATGAAAATCACAGCCCCACATACACTTCTCATTGAATGTTTGGTCGAGGTTGATTGGTCCTTCAATGTAATCGACCCTCTCTCTCTTTCTGGGCCAGATCTGGTTATCCTCTCTCCCGACCAGATCTCGCCCGGGCGGTGGTAGATGATGATGGCGGTGTTGTCGGTGGCCGTTGGTCGCAGCAGGGTTGGCGGCGACGGTGGTCACAGCCGCGAAGGCGGAAGTGATGGATTAAGTGACTACTCCAAGTTAGAGCAATAGTTGGCCTATATATAATCATTACCTAATCTTCTGCAATCAGTGATTATTGATCACTTGTTCTTCTTCCCTCTTCTTCTAAATCATTACATTTTTTTTTTATTCTTTCGAATTATTGTTTATCTCTTTTTCTCTTTTTTGATTATGAGATATGTTTCTAACCGCACATGCAAAGAATTTCACGCACCATGCATTCCCAAATCTTATACAGACGTGCAACGACTGTTTGTTAGACGCAGTCAAAAAGAGTAGGAACCATCAACACTTGCTTTGAAAAAGTACGACGTATTTGTTAGGAAAGAAGTTGAAGCCTTTGAAGTTTACATCGTGATATGTGTGCAATTATCCTGATGTTTTGACTAAAGACTCCCAACCATGTGTAGGTTGTTTAGCAAATGTATGTATTTAAAACTTTTTTTTTATAAGAATAGTTGAAACATTTTTTCTTATCGGAAACCCTTTCAAAAACTTTTCTTTCTTCACTATTTTTATTGTCAAGTTATGTTTAATGTTCATTAGTAACTTAGATTCCTATCTACTAAAATGTTTGAACTTTTGAGTCGATATTGTAGTCGGGCTGCCAGCTGAGCTAAGCGTAACTGCTTTGATAGCCATAACGCCAACCTCCGCCTAACAAACGCGTATACCTGGCACAAATCTCTAACTTTGGCAAACATCTCAAGTTAGCCGCAAAATTTCTTTTGCATATTATAGAGGTGAGAATTGAGGTCATGGGCTCAATGCCATACCAAATGGGTTTAAGTGAGTGTCTTTCCTAGGTTAAGTTATTGAGTTTTAGTAGCATTTCCCTTTAGTTAATTAGGTGCCTTCTTGGTAAAACTTCTCTCTTAAAAGGGTGTTTTTTTCCAACAACTACAGAGCACGTGCTACCCCAGTTCAGTACTGTGGACAAAGATGTCACAAAAAAAGAGGTTTCCATGTGTTGGTGGACAAGACTTGAACATTCATCCCTTCTTCTCCATCTTCACTGATTACATCAATATCAATTTGCTCTTCTTTGCAAGGAAAAACTGATTGATTTGATTATCATTGTTTTCAGTGTTTTTTGTGGTATTGAATGAGAGCAAATTGGCAATGTTGAGATAGATATTGATACTCAATTATGATATGGGGTTCCAATCTGTGAATTCACCTTAGCTGATTCATGTAAAATAGATGTTAGGGCCTTTTGCTTTGAAAGTGTGAAGGAACAATATTAGGGTCTCAATCCAATTACAGATTGAAAAACCTGAAAAATTCAAAATCATTGAATTAGAGAGAGGCTTA
Source organism: Stephania cephalantha (assembly GCA_039657325.1). Classification (NCBI taxonomy): domain Eukaryota; kingdom Viridiplantae; phylum Streptophyta; class Magnoliopsida; order Ranunculales; family Menispermaceae; genus Stephania; species Stephania cephalantha. Next base: position 49,294,453 of record CM077573.1, read on the forward strand.
AGTATGGAAAACTATAAACATGGAAATGATTGCATAAGCAAAATAAAGCTCGAAGCTGCGGAGGATTACAATCTAGTCGAATATTTTCATATGCACTTGATGAGATGTTTGCTGGATTAGTATAATGAGATTAATCGATGATTAGTCGTGGGAAGCTCCGAATTATATTATTCATGTACCAAATTGGTATACATTGAGCTGAATGGAAACGTAAAATTCATGTTGCCGACGTCAATTAATTTAGGACTCGGGCTTAGTTGAGTTAGCTTCCTTGCCATTTCCATTCATTTCAATCTCTTTCGGGGCAGTTAGTTGGTCTTCTCTCTTAGCTTCTTCATTACTACTAGTTGAAGCCTCTTTGGCCGCCTTTTCCTTCTTTTCCTTTTTGAGTAATCGTTTCTTCTCCTGTTCCTCGGCTTTCAACCGAGCCGCTTCTTTCGCATTTTCTAGAGCTTCAATTAGGTTCCTCAAGCATGCTTTGACATCCCTTGGAGCAGTTTTTGGAGTAAGACTCTCGGCTACATCGGCTGGGGTCATCTCAGTCTCATTTAACAACAGTTCAATTGTTTCAAAAAGCTGGTGCGACTCTAGGCCTAAATAGTTCTTGGCTAGCACTTTGAATGCTTCAAAGGTGCAGTAGGACAACTCTATGTGCTTGTCCATTCGGCCCCTTCGAATTAGAGCTGGGTCGAGGTCATCCACATGGTTAGTGGTGAAGACGAGAAGTCGCTCATCGCCACATGCAGACCATAGCCCGTCGATGAAATTCAGAAGCCCTGATAGAGTCACTTTGCTTTGTTTATCATTTTGCATCTCTTTCTTGGCCTCCTTCATTTCGGGATCCTTCTTTTCTTCCTCTTCGTCTTCTTCATCGTCTTCATCTCTCTTTCTCTTCTTCTTCTTCCTTTGTCCTGTTAGATCAAGTGAGCAGTCGATGTCCTCTATCACGATAATTGACTTACTAGACACCTCGATTAATAGCTTCCGTAACTCCGTGTTGTCCTTCACTGCTGTTAATTCAAGGTCATATATATCATACTCGAGCAGGTTTGCCATGGCTGCTATCATAGTGGACTTGCCCGTCCCTGGAGGACCATACAGAAGGTACCCTCGTTTCCAAGCCTTGCCGATCTCCCTGTAGTATTCTTTGCTTTTACTAAACGTAATTAGATCATCGACAATCTCTTTCTTCTTCGCAGGGTCCATAGCCAACGTTCGGAATGATGCAGGGTGATCCAAAAACACATGGCTCCACATGCTCTCCCTCGGCCAAAACATGCGGTCGCTTCTGTTATTAGTGTAGAGCTTTCTCTGCCGATTCTGAACCTTAATAAACTTCCCTTCTTCCAGCACATGATTCAAATACGAATTCACAACAAGTTCTCTATGCTTCTTGTGAAATGTGAGCTTGTAATATCGTCTCTCGCCGTTGCCTCTTGAATAGTAACTTGGTTGGTTTTCAGTCTTCACGGTTTTGGCTGCCACCCACGACATCTGAGCACCTTCGTAGCTATCAGTGATCTCCTCGTAGTCATCCATGCTAAGTACTATTTTCTTGCTGTCTCGCATGAGATCAGCCTTGAGTCGCTTGGCCTGCCTGGATGAATCCGAGCTGAGATAGTTCTGAATGGCAGCATACACTTCACTGCGCTCCAGACGCTCCCCAGTGGATTCATGAAAGACTATTTGGATGTACGGATTAACCGCGCCAATCAAACGATGAGTGTACTTTTGCAAATTCCTTCGTAGTTGAGGAGGAATATATCGTTCGAAGATGGTGTAGAAGAAGAAGATGCTTCCGATGGTTGACGCGAATTCTGATCTCAAGAACATGTTCCCCATTGGCAACATCTTTTGTTTGTTGCTTTCTATTGCAGGCTTAGGCTTGATCTTAGTATTATACTCTATTGCTGCTTGTGTATTTAAAATGGGAGAAGGCAAGGACATAGAAGAGTAGGTATTGAGAATTTGAGAGGGCCAGAGTCCAGAGATGTATGATGGAAGTGTACATTTTTTTTTTTGTCAAATATAATTGATGTGTAGATGACATCACTGACTTATATGTCTGACAAAAATATTTGACAAAAAATGACACTACAATGTCTTATATGTTGTATGCAGACGCAGGTGTGACTAGGCCCGGTGATGTCATGGCATCGGAGAAATTTCAACGTCGTTAGTTTGAAATGTTTTTTTTTGATCTAATCAGTGTTTTCGTTATTGCGTTGTTCTCATGCTAAGGTTTTCATGTCAACTTAAGTAGTCAACTAATTTTGAATAAAATAGGATGAAAAAAAATGTAACCTCCCATTTGTTTAAATGTTTTGTCTATGGAGTTCCTTGAGCTGTTAACATTGTTTATTTGCAAAACTCAAATTTAAGACCTTCAAGGCTAACAAAGGTGGTCTCCACTTAGTTTTGTATGATTGCGAATAAAAAATCAAACCACAAAACTACAAATGGAAACCAAACTGACTTAAAATTGCCTTCATTTCAATTAGGGGATAATTATTTTTTTTTTTGGGCTAGGGCTTAGAGGATTTCAGTGCCTCTTCAATTAACATCAAACTTTTTTTTTTTTAGTTACAACGTGATAAATTTATAAATTCTACCTATCAATCACAAATCAGAACATCAAACATGTAAAGAGTGCTATGATCCAAGTTTAAAAACAAAGAAAAAAAAATCTAAATAGTGCTTCTAAATCTATTAAAGCAAAACGGTTAAAAAAATCTATTAAAGCAAAACAAATAATATGACTATATGAGTCAAAAAATGTAACCTATACCAACCAACATTAGGTTGGTCCGAGTAGTTCGTCACTTAGCCCAACCTCTTAATGAGCGGACTACGACTCGAGTCTGAAATAGTGGGCTAAGAGCATCTCCAAAGGGACCATGGATTGGGGTAAAAATGGATCTACCTATGATACAATCCACGTCCAACTCCAAAAATGCTCTCCAATGGGACCATGGATTCATAATGTCCATTCTATGTTGCATAAAATCAAAGTGGAGGGTGTCTACCACATTGATTAAGTCCTAGGCGTTACTTATGATAGGTTTATCGTTTAGTCCTCTAACTTGAAATTACTAGAGACTTTAACATTAGAATCATAATAATTTGACACAATCAAACGTTGTCTTTAACGGTACGATTATTAAGGTTATGATTGTTTATTATGTGAATAATATGTGGAGGTGTGTAATCGAGATATAATTTGTCCCTCTCGTTTAGAGAGAAATATTAGTGGATCCCTCGATATGATAAACTAAAAATGGCCAAGTTTAAGTGAATTAATATGATCAATGCCACTTAGAGGTTTTCAGTCTACCTAGAGATCGAGACTAGTACAATTGAACATTAAATGTGACTTTTTTTTCGTGCCTTATGTTTGATCAAAATATATTTTACGAAAAAAAGATATGATATACACTATTGATTAGGTTGTATCGATTTTTATCTCCGTGCAACTTGGGTTGTCATAATGCCTTGCTAGAGACCGCTTATGACTTATATACCAAAATAGTTTTGATTCACTGCCAACATTGCATGAACCAATTGGGTCGCACACAAAGAATGATATTGCAAGATTTTAAATGACTCATAACAATGAATTTTATGTGATAAAACTCGTAACATAAAAGTCTCTATAATGTTTCATATTAATACCACTTTAAATAAGTGTACGATGGTAATTCACTTACGCAGCTTTATACAATAGTTGTATAAATAGGCGTGTTAAGTGAATTCACGTTACGTGAGAAATTAGGGTTGTAGTTTAATTTTGTTTTTAGAAAACGAGTTAGGATTCTCAGTCGTTATGGAGTTTTAGGAATAACAAAAAATTGTTTTCATGTCCTCTCTCGAGCTAGCACTCGGAACAGGGTCGGTTCGGACCCAACCCACCTCAAATTAAAATAAATTAATTAAAAATTCCAAAAAATTAAATAAAAATGATTTTAAATAAAAATAAATGACATAAAATTACATTAAATGGATAAAAAATAGTAGAAAATTTGGAAAAGATCCAGAAAAATCTGGAAAATATAAAAAATGGAAAAAAATATATAAAGTAGTTTTCGAGGAGTTTTTAGGCGTCGGCACCCTGGTATAACCCGAAAAGTGTTCCGAAACTAAACTTTTTTGGAATAAAATCTCAAATTTTTGGTCCTACATTATAAACACACTTAATATAACTCTAAAATAATTAAATTGGTATAATTGGACACCAGAGACTTAGGAGACTATAGTCGGGTGTCGGACGCGCATCTCGAGGCGTGAGCGAGACATTTTGGAGAGATATTTGTGATTGCTTGAGATAAGTAAACCTACAAGAAAGTCAGCTTAGAATTTACTTATTTTTTTGTAAATTATTTATTTCACATTACTTTTCTTCAGTCCAGCTTGCATGTTTACTCTATTCCCGTGTGTGCATGTGTATGGTCGAAGGGACGGTATGACCCATTTCCGGCTCTTTCGTTGATGACGATCCAATTGTTGCTACGGTGTTGGTCATACCTTAGACTACGCATGAGATTTCTCTCTGCGAGTCGATGATCTCGAGGTGAGTTGACGTGAGACTCGCCTCCGTCACAGATTTCCTCTCATTTGAGGCGTTGGGCGGAAGTTTACCTTCCGACCAACGGAGTTCCTCATTTCGATCGTGAAGAGGGGGCGTAGATTTCCTTGCCTCCAGGGCCTTCTCGGTTTAGAATTTACGTTTCAGGGCTCAACAGTTATACACCACACTCGCGTTCCATATTCTTGATTATCTTACTACTTATATTCATGCTTTACATTCTCATTCATTTACTTTATATGCATGAATTATGGTCGTTTTCTTGGATTTCTTGTGAATACTAACTGAATTTCTCTGGGATTTACTCACTGGAACTTGTCATTGTTTTGTGGCAAGTCGTAGATCCTACGACGAACCAGGGGAAGGCGGTGCTTGGCGACTACCTCTGATCCGGAGCGCCTCCACTAGCTTACTCGTAGGTGTTTGTATTTACATATATATACTTTTTGGAAGAATTTTTTCACCTGATACATGTATATTGACACTTATTATATCTTTTTGTCGCCTTCACTGATATACATGGTATCCATTTGCCGGGTTTCCACCCCATAGGTTGTTAATTATTGCAAAACTCGTTTACATTATTTATTGTATAATATTAAGACTTCCGCTATTAAAAATAACCTAAAAAGAATCAAAATAAACAAATTAAATTGTAAAACTCTTTGATTTGGCATATTTTGACAAAATAATCTTTTAAACAACGAAATTGACTAAGTCGGATTATAAGATGGTTAGTTCTCGGGCCATCATGGACATGTGCGCAAGTGAAGTGGCATGGCTTGGTGACGTGTCCGGTGACGTGGCGGCGCCCGATTTGCCTAAAAAATTAGGGCCATCATAGTTGGTATCAGAGCCTGGGAAAAGTTTAATACGACCAAATAAAACTTAACAATAAGCATTAGATGTGGAAACCCGAAGATCATGATTTAGAATTTTAGTTGGGAAGCAAAATGAACAGGTAGTGCTAGGACTTATATGTGTATATATTGATTGTAATATTTATATACGCGTATTATGACGCTGACTTGTGGCACGTTCGTGATTTGCAGATTCGACATGGATGGACGACCAATTCCTTATAAGGATGATGGGGGGCAGACGAGCGGCTCAACACTCGCCGACTCGGATCAGACCTTGCGCGTCACGGTCGCACTCCATAGTTTGCAGCTCGAGGAGATCCTTCGATTGCTCCGAGCGCAGCAACGCCACACACGGCCCCGCCACACTCGCCGCTGCCGCCACTACTGCAGGGTAGTCAGTTGTCGCCCAAACTGTTCAGGCGACCCCGATCACCACTACTGCTACTGAGATATTGCCAGTAGTTGTTGCACCACTGACTACACCGGTCGTGGCACCGACACCGATTCCGCCCTAGGAGATTACATTTGACACCTCCTTATCAGCTGAGGCGAAGTTGATTAAGGAGTTTGTTAGTTTTCAACCAAGCTACTACTATGAAGACGGAGACCCAGAGGTAGCTGGGAAGTGGGTCCTTTCGCACGAGAAACTTCACGAACTTTTGAGGATTCACGATAGCATACGGGCTAGGATTTTCGGATTCATGCTCAGGGGAGATGCTGCTGTATGGTGGGTCGCCCACACAGCTGCCCATGGAGAGCTGAGTACTTGGGCAGAATTCAAGAAGGTTTTCTATGACCAGTACATCCCGATCGAAGTTCAGCCTAGACTAAGAGATATGTTATTGACACTGAGGCAGGGTAGCTGGACGGTGATGCAGTACATGGAGAGATTCAAATACCGCTTAATTTTGCGATAGACGTATTTGTGATCGAATGACTTTAGGTCCATTACTTTATTCTATGACTCCTACCATAGATTGGCGCGATTATATCAACGGGGGCCGGGACCGTACAAGACGTTTATGAGAGGCGTTGGCCCACGAGTCATTTTTTATGTGGATCGATGTCGTCCTCGCTCCAATGCATCATGACAAACCCACAGAGGCTAGGGGAGGTTAGAAAGGAAAGGCAAGAGGAACCGCGATCGAGAGATCGAGGGGACAAAGACGCAGACATGATGACGATCAGACGATCAGCGCTCATGTAATAATACCAGCGCAGCCACAACATGTTATGGCGGATCCAGCGGCGCGAAACAGATTCGGGGGTCGAGTCAAAGGGGTAAACGTGAGTCGGCGGTGGCGAGGACGGGGCCGGTGGACAAGCAAGGTCAGACTCCGAACACATGCAGAATGTCAGGGGCACTAGTAGAGTGAGTGTACCAGGGAACCAACGCCACCATTAGCAGCTCAGCCAGTGCAGGCGAGGGAGTAGGTCCATGGAGTTGTCGCACTAGACCGTGACGCGTCTCGGCAGCTCGTCGAGGGTACGTTGATTATTTTTGGTCACCCTATGCATACACTGATAGATTCTGATAGTACATTATCATTTATTTCGGGACGGATGGTAGGAGAGTTGGGTTTGACACCAGAGAGCGTTAGCACGCACTTTATCCTCAGCACGACCGTGGGGATAAGATATATCCTAACCGAATTTGTAGAGATTGTCCAGTTGAGGTTGGTGGTCATCAGTTACCTATAGATCTCCGAGTATTAGAGTACCTAAAGTTTGATATACTCTTAGGCATGGATTGGTTGGCGGCATACCACACTCAGCTGGACTGTTTTAGGAAGACCATTACCTTTTAAATACCAAGGATTCTCGAGTTCACCTTTACCGGAGTCGCGACATCACTTCCGATCACGAGAGGTAGGTTAGCGACCACCTAGGAGATGGAGACCTTTGTAGGGATAGTAGAGTCTGACGAGAGACCAGTAGCCAGACTTGAGGATATCCAGTAGTACTCGAGTTTCCAAATGTTTTTCCTGAGGATTTACTTGGATTACCCCCGCCCAAACAGGTAGAGTTTATGACCGAGTTAGTGCCAGACACGCAACCTATAGCGAGCAGACCTTACTGAATGTCACGACCAGAGCATGAGGAGTTAAGAGCTTAGCTAGAGGATTTATAGACGAAGGGTTTCATACACCCGAGTATGTTACCCTAGGGAGCACCGATCCTATTTGTGAGGAAGAAAGATAGTAGCATGAAGATGTGCATAGACTGCCGAAAGTTGAATCAGGTGACAGTCAGAAACAAATATCCCTTGCCCAGGATCAATGACCTATTCGACCAGTTAGCCGAAGCACAGTTCTTCTCCAAGATTGATATGAGATCAGGATATTATCAGTTGCGGGTCAGAAAAGAGGATATACCCAAAACGGCGTTCATCATGTGTTACGAGTTATTTGAGTTCATGTCATGTCGTTTAGGTTGACAAACGCACCTGTTGTATTTATGGATTTGATGCATCGAGTTTTGAGACCGTTTTTGGATCGATTCGTGATAGTCTTCATCGATGACATCTTGATTTACTCCAAGACTCGTGAGGAACACGAGAGCCATCTCAGAGAGGCATTGAGGACTTTGAGAGAGCACAGATTGTACGCCAAGTTCAGTAAGTGCGAGTTTTGACTTTCTGAGGTGAAATTCTTGGGACACGTGATTGGTGACAGAGGGATATCAGTGGACCCAAGTAAGATTCACGCGATCATCGATGCGTGATAGATATTAGGAGTTTTTTTGGATTGACAGGATATTATCGACGCTTCATACATGATTTCTCCAAAATTGCAGCGCCGATGACTAGATTGACCAAGAAGGATGTGGTTTTCGATTGGCCTTGTGAGTGTAAGATAACCTTCACAGAGTTGAAGAAGAAATTGACTTATGCACCGTTATTAGTGTTGCCAGAGCCGGCAAGGACTTGACTGTTCACATGGATGCTTATGGCATCGGATTGGGATGCGTACTGATGCAAGGAGACAAATTGATAGCTTATTTGTCGCATCAGTTGAGGACCCATGAGAGGAACTATCCAGTGCACGACCTAGAGCTTGCAGCGGTCGTGTTTGCACTGAAGGTGTGGAGACACTACCTTTATAGTGAGAGGTTCACACTATATACAAATCATAAGAGTTTGAAATACTTTTTCACTCAAAAGGATATGAATATGAGACAACGACGGTGGTTAGAGTTCTTTGAAGGACTACGACTTCGCCATTAAGTATCACTGGGAAGGCGAATGTCGTAGCGAGATGCCCTTATCGGGAGAGGACCAGACGGTGAGACAGTGGTTTGTCGGATGACCCACGCGTTTGGTTTACTCGAGGCGACAATAGCTATGAGTTTCTCGAGGTTTTAGATATCTGCGAGAGGTACATATTTGCGGACGGATGAGAGTACCGAAAGTATCTATCCTGCGCGTTTTGGAGTGTCAGAGAGCCGATGTGATGTATCAGAGGTTTAGGTACATAGCACAGAGTTTAGATTACCTAGATTGGCGCGAGTCCATTGATGAGTGTTTGAGACACCGAGGTAGATTGTGAATTCCGGCAGTGGTAGATTTACGCGATTATATTCTTCAGGAGGCTCACAAATCCAGGTACACAGTGCATCTCGACAAAACCAAAATGTACCTAGATATGCGACGGTTGTTTTGGTGGCCAGGGATGAAGGCAGATGTCAGCCAATATTTGAGGAGTTGTGAGGTGTGTCGGCAGGTTAAGGCTGAGTACAGGAGGTCTGTAGGACTATTGCAGCCACTACCTATCCTACAGTGGAAATGGGAACACATCATTATGGACTTCGTTAGTGGGTTGCCGGTGACTTTGCGCAAGCACGATGCCATTTGGGTAGTCGTGGATCGACTGATGAAATCAGTGCACTTTATTCCAATCTCCATGAAGTATAGCTTTCCAAAATCGAGCACGCTCTTCGAGCGAGAAATTATCAGACTGCACTGAGTGCCAATATCTATAGTGTCAGACAGAGACAGTTGACTTACTTTGCAGCTTTGACAGGCCATGCAGGAGCAGTATGGTACTAGATTGCAGTTCACCACGGCTTTTCATTCGCAGACTGACGGGCAATCGGAGAGACTTATTCAAATTCTTAAGGACATGCTCAGAGCTTGCGTGCTTCAGTTTGGAGGGTCATGGGATGAGTTTTTGCCACTTTGTGAGTTTGCCTACAATAACAGCTATCAGGTCAGTATTGGGATGCCACCATTTGAGGCGTCATACGGGAGACCCTGCAGATCACCAGCTTGCTGGGCAGAGCCTAAAGACGTAGCTACCGTTGGGCCTGAGATTGTTGTAGATCACACAAAGAAAGTCATGTTGATTCGTCAGAGGTTACAGGCTGCTCAGGATAGACAGAAGAAGTACACGAACAAGTACCTTGATGGGCTGAGTTATGAGGTGGATGATTGAGTCTACTTGAAGGTTTCTCCCTTGAAGGGTCACCAGAGATTTGGGATCAAGGGAAAGCTTGCATCAAGATTCATCGGGCCGTTTCAGATAGTCCAACGAGTTGGGGAGGTTGCTTATCAATTGAGATTGCCGAGCCAGTTAGCAGGGGTTCATGATGTTTTTCATATTTTTATGCTAAGGTTGGCGAGATCAGGACCGAGATCGATGGTTGATATGACTAGGATTGTCAAGGCTGGGCCACTCTACCGTGCACCCATCTGTGTCCCCCCATATCTTTACCAATATGAGCACAGTCTTTCGCCTCCCACAACTCGAATCCGCGCCATGGAGGCTTAAGGCCACATATTCAGCAAGTTGTGTACCATTGAGCTGGTTCGGTAGGGGAGGAGACTAGTAGGGCTCTGTATTGCGCAACCTCTTAAGTTTACTGAATAGGAAATCACACCTTCCTTTCTCTTCTGCCACTTTGATCTCTTGTTTCACAAACATGGTTTGCCAGTTACGCTTCCCTTCCTATTCTAGATGATAGACAATATAGCTTCCCCCTTCCTTAAGTGAAATGACACGGCGTATTTGACATATGGACTTACGGACCAGATCTATGCCTTTCTGTGCTTGAAGGGCACAGGGGCAGACCCCAACCTTTAGATTTCAGTCATTTAAGGGGGCCAGCTTACGGGCCAGGCATCTCTCTGACCTGATAACTAGTATCGCCTCCCCGCCCAGCTCTATCAGTAGGCCCCTTCTTTCGCAAGACTTAATAAGGTCACTCGTATTTTGGCTCGATTCATATACTTCTCTCAGTCCAAATAACAGAATTGGATTTCTTTTTGCAAGGTCTTTCATTATTCTTTTTACAAATTGAATCGTTTACGTTCCCTAAGATAACATATCCATCATTGTGGTAAGGTCAAGAGCATCCAACGCAAAGTGGCCTTTCATTCCTTTGTTTCATCGTGGCACACTCCCCCCACAAGCTCATTCTCCCCTTTTCAATTCCCAATGAACAACATGATCTTGACCTATTATTTGTTCCATTTTGTCGATCTGATACTTAGTTAACTTTTTTATCTTTATGTTCAAGCCACCCACTAGAGAAGCTAGTCGCCAGAAAGAAGCGATGAGAAAGGAAGGTCCAGCTCAATGGTACACAACTCGCTAAATATGTGGCCTTAAGCCTCCATGGTGCGAGTTCGAGTTGTGGGAGGCGAAAAACTGTGCCCATATTGGTAAGAGATATGGGGGGACACATATTGGTGCATGGTAGAGTGACCCAGGCCTTGACAAAAAATGCACATTTTTTTCGTCAAGGCCTGGGCTACTCAATCGTGCACCCAGCACCTTAAGGCGAAAGCCTGTGCCCATATATTGCGTGGTAAAGCGGGTATATGAAAAGGACACAGATGGTGCGGCGGTAAAGTCACACTGCCTGTGACTCGAGGTGCTGGGTGTACGGTTGAGTGGCCCAGGCCTTGTCAAGGATTAAGGTTAGACCAGATGTGACATACGAGGAGCACCCCATTGAGATAGTGGATCGCAAGGTACAAACTCTCAGAAGGAAGGAAATACCACTTGTATTCGTTCGATGGCAGTACTGTAAAAATGAAGGCCTCACTTGGGAAAGAGAGTTTACCGTGCGAGAGCGATACCCCCACTTGTTCCAAGATAAAGATTTAAATTAAATTTGAATTTTCGGGCGAAATTTCTTTTAGTTGGGAAGATTGTAACTACCGCTTTAATTTATCCCGATTAACTGACAAATTACAGATTAATATCCTAAGCTCGGACCACGTGGACGTCGCGAAAAAGTCTAGGGCACGCCTAACGAGGTAGAATTTGTTATTTTTGTGTGGCGCGTATTTATTTATTTTATAAATATTTCATAATTCGTGCCGCGCTAGATAAAAATTACACTTGGTGGAGTTGTACGCGTGTTGACGAGAGTGTACGACGTCGTAGTTTGCGCGAAACGCGAGTGTGTGGGGTAGTCCGAGATCTAGTTGTCACATCGCACATCACATCACATCACCAATCAAATCACCATACTTTAACTCATCCCTCATTTTTTCTCTCTCCACTCCAAATAAAAAAAAAATACCTCTTTTTCACTCTCACCCTATACCCGAGCTCTCTCTCTTCACTCCCTCATTTTCTTCTTCTCTTCCAACTCCCCATCACAAAGCTCTCCATCACTCCTTCGAATCAGACTCACATCTCTCGCGGTGTTCGCTCCTATTGGTGTTTATCGCGGCGATCTCCAAATCGAAGTGAGTTTTGTTAATTTTGTAAACTTTTTGGTGGAGAAAGATTTAAAGTTTTAATGGTAATGGTGTTGTTGGTGTTGTTATTGTTGTTGTTATGGTTGTTGTTATGGTTGTTGTTGTTGTTGTGTTATTAAATAAAAAAAAAACCAGCAGCGTTTCTGAAAACAGAGAGCTCGGGAGGAAGGGGGAAGGGGAAGGGGAAGGGGGAAGGGTGGGCAGCCAGGCGGGCCGAGCCTGGCTACCCAGGCCCATGTGGGTCGGGTGCCCCTGCCCAGCGGGGCGGGCAACTAGGCCGGGACAAGTCCGGCCGATGCGGCCGGACCCGAGTGGCGAACCGGGCCCAACCGAACCAAGAGCTCGGTTCGGGCCCAACCCACCCCAAATTAAAATAAATTAATTAAAAATTTCAAAAAAATAAATAAAATCAAAATAAATTACCAAAAATTACATAAAATGGATAAAAATAGTAGAAAATTTGGAAAAGATCCAGAAAAATCAAGAAAAATATAAAAAAATGTGAAAAAGATATAAAGTAGTTTTCGAGGAGTATTTGGGGTCGGTACCCCGGTATAACCCGAAAAGTGTGCCGAAACTAAACTTTTTCCGAATAAAATTTCAGATTTTTGGTCCTACATTATAAACGCACTTAATATAACTCTAAAATAATTAAAGTGGTATAATTGGACACCAGAGACTTAGAAGACTATAGTCGGGTGTCAGGCGCGTATCTTTAGGCGTGAGTGAGACATTTTGGAGAGATATTTGCGATTGGTTGAAGTAAGCAAACTCACGAGAAAGTCAGCTTAGAATTTACTTATTTTTCTATAAATTATTTATTTCACATTACTTTTCGTCAGTCCAGCTTTCATGTTTACTCTATTCCCGCGTGTGTTTGTGTATGGTCAAAGGGACGGTATGACCCCTTTCCGACGCTCTCGTTGATGACGATCCGATTGTTGCTATGGTGTTGGTCATACCTTAGACTACGCGTGAGATTTCTCTCTGCGAGTCGATGATCTCGAGAGTGAGTTGACGTGAGGCTCGCCTCCGTCACTGATTTCCTCTCATTTGAGGCGTTGGGCGGAAGTTTACCTTCCGACCAACAGAGTTCCTTATTTCGATCGTGAAAAGGGGGCGTAGATTTTCTCGCCTCCAGGGCCTTCTTGGTTTAGTATTTACGTTACAAGGCTCGACAGCCATACACCACACTCGTGTTCCATATTCTTGATTATCTCACGACTTATATTCATGCTTTACATTTCAGTTCATTTACTTTGTATGCATGAATTGTAGCCGTTTTCTTGGATTTCTTGTGAATATTAATTGAATTTCTCTGAGATTTACTCACTGGAACTTTTCATTGTTTTGTGGCAAGTTGCAAATCCTACGACGAGCCTGGGAAAGCAATGCTTGGCGACTACCTCTGATCCGGAGCGCCTCCACTAGCTTACTCGTAGGTGTTTGTACTTACATATATATACTTTTTGGATCATTTTAGGAGACTTTTTCCCACCTAATACATGTATATTGACACTTATTATACCTTTTTGTCGCCTTCACTGATATACATGTTATCTTTTTTTGGGTTTCCACCCCATAGGTTGTTAATTATTGCAAAACCGTTTACATTATTTATTGTATAATATTAAGACTTCCGCTATTAAAAATAACCTAAAAAGAATCAAAATAAAAAAAATTAAGTTGTAAAACTCTTTGACTTGGTATATTTCGACAAAATAATCTTTTAAACAATGAAATTAACTAAGTTGGATTATAAGATGGTTAGTTTGCGGGTCGTCATGGACAGTGTGCAAGTGACGTGACATGGCTTGGTGAGGTGTCCGACGACGTGGCGGTGCCAGATTTGCCTCGAAAATTAGGGCCGTCACACTAAGTCGGCCATAAATAATGTGCACTTTCTCTTTTTAGGTGTCAATTATTTTTGTCTGAACCACTTAGTATTCGAACTAACTGACTCATTCGGGCTCGAGCCTCGTATAAGGGCTTTGACTCTCTCAACTGCGGGGATTCTTTAAGTAGGATTAGACCATTACGTAAGGAGCCCAAGTGCGGAGCCAATTGAACGACAGGTCCATGGCACTTGCAGCAAATCACATCAGCCATAGCCACTTCAACCAAGGATGATGAAGAATCATCGCGACCCTTCATCGCCATTGCAGGTATCTTCTTCTTATTCTCCTCCATCGATTCTTCCAATGTTGTTTTTGGGGAAAATTGATCTACACGTGCTTGGATCTTGGTACTTTGTGTAAGATTGTATTGATTGATTGCACACTCTCCTTGTTAATGCGGACATTGCTGTATATGTTGATCAATCTTTTCATTTGAAACCAAACTTTTAGGTTTCTAATAATTCTTTGACGAGGGAGAGATTAGGGTTTTGAGGATTGAAAATCAAAGAAAGGGAGTATATTCAATTGAGGATTTTCATAGATTATAAAAGACTTCGAAGGATTTAGAAATTCCATGGGTATTTAATTTGGGTTTAGAATGATTTTGATGAAGTTTTTAAAAATTTAGGGGTATTTAATTTGGATTTGGATGATTTGTTAGGAGTTTTAAACAATCCATGGATATTTAATTTTTTGATGAGTTGTGTGAATTTGTGGCATATGGTGGATTTCGATGGACTTTCTTCAAAAATCATACTCCAAAATTCTCTTGTGGGTAGAGGTGAGATTTGAGGGGGAGGGGTGTATTCAATTGGATGATTTGGAAGGGTTTTAAAAGAGTTCAGAGGATTTTGAAATCGAGGTGTATTCAATTTTGATTTCAAAGGATTTTAATGGACTTTTAAAAAGTCAAGGGATATCCAATTAAGATTTTGATGGATCTTAATGGATTTGTAAAAAGTCTAGGTTTATTCAATTTTTAAAGACATTAGGATTTGAATGGATTTTGATGGATTTCTATTCAAAAAATACACATAACCAAATCTCACCTCTACCCATGAGATTTGTATGGATTTGGTTCAAGTTCTTCTAAATCCATCAAATTTTATGAAATTCATGAAAATCCATCATTTAAAGAAATCCATGGATTTATCAAATTGAATACACCCCCTTGGAAGGATTTGTGAACGACCTCCAATACAGTGGAGTTCTTCATTCGATTCTTCTCTCCCGAGTCTCTTAAACCCTACTATCGACTCTCTTCTTTCTCTGCTCACAGTCAACTCTCTTTTCTCTCTTCACGTCGTCCACCTCTTCACCTCGGTAATCTCCTGCCATTCATGAACATTGTAGTGTGTGTTTTTAGGGATTATTCGGTGTCTTCAGATTCACTTGTTGAAGCTTCCCTACAACAATCTAATCCATTTTTGCTTTGGGAAGCATATGAAACTAGTGGATGGGTTTTTCTTGTTCTTAAACTCAAAGACCCTTCTCTGTTTTTTTAGGCCAAGACCCTTATCTGTTCGATCCATCGAAGAAGAAGAAGATAAACAGTGAATTGCGTACTATTAAGTTGTGACCAATAGGTTTTTATCGAGTCACGCACCTCTTATGATTTGTTTGTTACAAAAGTCTATCAAACTCCATCCAAATCCACTCAAGTCGTTCTTTCAAATCCACATAAGCTCATGAAAATCATTGAAAAATTCTATAGAAATCTACACAAATCCTAAAATCCACGAAAATCAATCACCAAAAAAAGTCCTTTCAAATCGTTCCAAATCCTCAATTGAATACACCCCCAAGATGATTTAGTAGCTGGAAATAGTAAAACCCCCAATTTTTCAATCTTAGCATGATCCAATTTTTAGTTTTCCATTTCTAATAATTTGATGTTGGTGTCGAGATTCGCTAATCCAACCCAACCGAACTCTTATGCTTTTCTTGATCGTAACAACGACAACGACAATGACGACGACAATGACGACGTTCTAGAATTGAAGAGAAAAAACTTGATTGAATGATGCCCTAGTAGATGTAGATCTACTAGACCTTGGTTCATCAGTTTTGAAATAGTTTACCCTAATTTGACCTCAAATAGTTTATTTTGATAAAAGATATTGTAATGTCGACACGATTTGTAATTTGTTTATTCGTATGGATCTTATTATCGAAATTGAATTTTCCTTTTGTTGAAAACATTAAACCAATAACGAAGGGCGTAGAGGATAATCAATACAAAGCTTTTGGTCTAGATTGAATAAACTAGTTAAATAACGCTTAATTTCTTTTCTTAAACTAAATGAGGCATGGTCCTTTAGTAGGTGGACTCGTGAGAATTTTATAAACTGTGGCATTAACTACAAGTATACTATATAGCCAATCCGGACTTGTAAAGTTGAGTGTATAGGTGGTAAGGTTATTTTTATTCATGCAACCACTTGTATGCAATTGTTATAGTAACATAGTTCATATTTATAGAACTATGTGATGTCACTACTAAATCAATTTTCTTCTGCCCTGATTTTTTGTAGTCAGTAATGAAGTGGCACTATTAATTAATTGCACTATGTTATGGCTTATGATAACTGCATTGTAAGTGATTTCACTAAAAGCTCGATTCCTTGAGAGACCTAGTTAAAAGAGAAATGCTGGAGTAATAGAGATGGGACACCGAGCTGGGGCACCGACCTGACGTAGCGCTGACGCGCGGGCCCCACTCGATTTCCATCCCAATGGCAACAAAAAAGGGCCCTCTGATGACTGACTACTGACCACTGACCGACTGACCATTGACTGACGGCAAGTCACTGTAGCCCTGATTTAACCAAAAAAATTCAAATTTCCCTTTTTTGAGATAACCATAACCTACCCTGTCTATCTCTTTCATTTGTTCCCTCCCCCAAATCGTCCCGACCCTGAGAAACCTTAGAACCTTGTTTTCACCATTGTTGGTCTGCTCGGAGTTGGTGGTGGACCGATTATTTTGAGGTTCCTTAGCACAGAAGGAAGACAGCTGGTAGGCGTTGGAGCGTCTCCTTCTTGTCCTTCGATTTGGGGTTTTCTCTTCAAGGTAGGGCAGGAAATCTCAGTACTTCTAAGCTGAAAGTAGTGGAAGTAGCCCGTGCACAGCAAAAGACAACCTCTTGGGACTAGGTAAGGTAGTGATTCTTTTCTCCTTATCTTTATTGAGATTTCCTTCTGTTTGATTAGTGGAAATGGGGACCATCTAGAGCAGAGCTTAGTAAATGGGGAGCATCTCTTGAGGCTTGAAGTGGTAGAAACCAGTCTTGAAGGTGAAAACGTCGACCAACTGCGTACAAGGTATGAGTGAGCTACACCCTGAAAGTTATGCTTAAATTCGTTGTATTTTGGGAGTTAGAGTGATTGTTTGGATTGTTTTTTATTTTGATTTCGAGGTTGAGGGTTAAAAAAAAAGAGTCCCTGGAAAGTAGGGATACAAACTTAGGTTTTGTCATTTGAAAGTTTAGTTAATTCTTGTATTTTTCTATAAAATTTTGAATACTTGGGTAATGCATGATGGATTAAGGAGCAGGGGGTGATAAGTTTGAAATTTTAGTTTATTGAACCCTCGGACAATTCTAAACTTATTTGATGTTGAAGCTATATTTTTATGTGGTGTTAGTTAGTGTGTTGATTGTGAAACACCCCGAATATATGATTATGCTAGTGTTATTTGGGATTTTCAACCTTGAGGAAGTGAACTCTTGTCTTTGAATTCATTCATGTTTGTTAGAGTTTTGGAATTTGTAAATCCTTGGTTGTTGTTTGGGATTGGGGTTTCCTCCGAATTGCTCGTTCCACAAAACTTGAGTTGTCTTTAAACTTTTATTTTTTATAATTTATGAGTGTTATTATTTTTCATGTTGATTGCCTTTTTCTTAATGCGGCCTCTTTCTTGATTAGATATCACAAATGAACAACGGATAGTGTTGGAGCTGTGGACGTTACGATTACATGGAAGCCAATTGCACGTGGAGGCTGCATTGTTCAAAATGTTAAATAGGCTCCATGAACAAACGAATTGTGAAGAAGGAATGCCCCAATAAAGGTCGAACTTTTTTGATTTGTAACAATAATCGGTGCAAGTGCTTTCAATGGGATGATCTCTCCCCTTCTCGTCCAACAATGCCTCATCGACGAAATAACATCCAGAGGGACGATGATTTGGAAATGCGGGCTAATTGTCATTGCGGTGAAGGAAGCAATTTCACAAGTGGTGATGAAAGTTCAAGCGACAGTCAATTGAAGGTGAATGAAGAGCTAGAATTTTCAACATTATTCATGGAAAGTTTATCAGTTAGTGATGAGGTGACAATCATTTCTGAAACAATGACTCGGATCATCAAAATAGGGGTATGAGAAGCTTAATTATCTAACCTAGTTTCTTGTGATGTATGTTGTTTGGCCATCTTGATTTTCCTTAGGATTCATAGTGCTATCAGTTCGGCCTTTGTATGTAAAGTTGACTAGGAATCGAATTACTTCCAATATGGGAGATGCAAACAACTTTGATGTATTTTGTGCTATTGGTGTAACAAGTTGTGTTTATTTATTTTGCAGTCTATGTTACCATGAAGAAATGAAGTTGATGACCAGGGTAAACGACACAAATATTATTGTAGCACTGATTTGGCTTCCAATAATGATGAACCCCAATGTAACAAGTATGCTTTCAAACACGTATGAAACCATTACCACTATAAGGCCGATAGTGTCAACGTAGTGAAATCGTTGGTATGGATCCAACGACGTGTTACCAGTGAAGTACCTACAGCATGAGAAAGATGTACATTATATACTAACATGAACAACATGGCCCCAATAATAAAGTAGCATACCATTCGTGAAAAAAAATTAAACTAATGCTAAACTTTTTGTGAAAATGTAAACTATATGTAGCATAGCATCAATAGTTGTAGAACCATGAAAAGTATGATCAAAAGTACGCCAATTAAACCACACGAACAACATACTCTAAAATTAAACATGTCCAAAACCAATAAAAGTCTACTTAATGTATCTCCAAAAAGAAAGTTTAATCACTTGTTTTCTCCATTAGTCGCCCCATCTTACATACTCCCCAGGTCTTTAGTGCTTGAGCTGGGCAATGCATTCCATTGACCGAAATGCATCTTCATTTGTGCAACCTCGCGCTTAATGTCCGAGCCATGGTCTGAAATGTGTCACTCCACTCCAAATAGCCGTGTTTCAATCTGGCGGTAGTTAAGGGCCAAATTGCTGATGAACTTATCCTGCCACCTCTTCATGCTTTGCTCGATCAGCTTTGCCACCTCCTCTTTGATTGTGTCGCAGTCAGCTTTATGCTGTGCCCTTAAGTTGGCGCATGTTTGCTGGACTACCACCTTGATCTCCTTAACATTGCCCTCTAAAGAAGTAAGTCTATCCATTATCCCTTGGTGGTCAGTGTCGTCATGAGTGTGACCTTCTCGCTGTGCACGGGCTGATGTTGTTGTTCAGGTTGTCAAGTCTCAAAGTGTGAATGAGTTGCAGCGACAACAGTTAGGGCGGCGACCACCTCCTCATAAACCTGCATACAAATTTAAGCAAAAAAGCAATATTACAACAACAAATAGCAATAACATCGCCTAAAACATGAAGACAAAGTACGAATTGTGCAAAGAACATATGAAAATTAAGTTACTTAAGCAAGCACATAAAGTAGGAACTGTGCAGTCTTGTTACCTTCACATCAATACCAGTGTCAGTGGTGGGGCTTGGAGGTATATGCTCAGTCTGAATGGGAGATTCTCGGCGATCCTCGTCTGTCTTCTCTCTTTCAACTTGTTCAGATTTTGTTACATACTCCCCTAAAACATGAAGAAGAACAACAAACATTAATGCAACCTTATTTAATCACAATAGCCATTAAACTTTAAAATTGAGAACTAATGTTACCTTTTTCTTCTTCTTGAGTTGGTATTTCGTTGTTGCTATCGTAAGGATCCCTCACAGTCTCATCATCTCCCATAAATTCATCTCCTTCCACCTCCGAACGTTATTCTGAATCATCTTCACCAGAATCATCACAGTCATCATCATCAGTTGACATCTCCTCGTCACCGTCCACCGACTCCTCTGGTTCGGACTTATATTGTTTGTCCTTTTCAAGGACTGTTTTAGCATCAAACTTCCTCTTCTTGCCTTTCTTCATTGGGGTACTGGGTGGGTTGCCTAGAATCCATTTGCCACAACCTGGATGTAAACCATCTTCTCGAAATTCTTCTCCACAATAACATTAACCCCGTCTCTAAGGACCTCCTCATATTCATGCCTTGAAGGAGGTGGCAAGCCCTTCTCGACAAACAATTTCCCAAGTGGTTCACATAGGGTAAACCCCTCTGGCTTTTCCCTTCTTTTTTTGATAGGTTGCCCGCAACATATGTTGCACAATAATGTAAGCTAAGTCGACATTAAAATTGGTTAGAACTGCCCAGGTCATGAATACATCAAACTGGGTCAAAGAGGCGCATGACCCAACCCGACGGACTAGTGTGTACATGACTACACGATGGACCAACCTAGCCTCGACTGTTATCTCGTTCAACATAGGTTTTTTAGGTCTAATGGTGTAGTCCCTCCACACAGGTACTTTGAAGCCTCCACAATATCAAAACTCATTTTCTTAGAAACTTGTTGGTGTCCATAGGCTTTCTTAAGGCCCACTGGTAACTTAAACAACCTGCTAATGTTGGTATGGGTGATTTCAATCTTGCAACCATTGATTTCAGGACATAACAATGAAGTGTTCTTAGGGTTGGGTGTGTGTAAATGTGCATAAAAGTAGGCCACAAAATTTGCAATGAAAGGAAGCTTTGTTTCCACAAAATTTAGCCAACCCTTCTTCTCAAAAACAGAACTCACAAATATGTTTTGAGATTCAAAATAATCAAAATCTAACCTCTTTGTGAGGATAGGGGCCCTGGCGAAGAACTTGACCTCCCACTTTTGCATCTCCTTGTTACTTTATAGAGGCTGAAGGCGACTATCGGCCTTGTCATCATCATATTTGATCAACACAGAAGTGTTTACGATGTTAGGAGGGACAGTTGGCTTCTTCATCTTCCTCAACTTTGAGGATCTCCTTTTCGGTTGTGTTGGTGCAGTAGTGACCTCCATCTTTAGTGTTCTTTCAACTTTCGGTATGAGCTGGACAACGTTTTTGGGAACTTTGGTAGGCTTCTCAATTAAACGTTGGTGTGGCTTCTTTATTGGGGTTTTCGTCTTCGATGACCCTCCTAAATCAAAATAGGTGTCTTCCTCCCGCTCGATCACTGATTTCCTCAGGGATAGAGACATCCCTAGTTTACCAGCCTTTGATTTTAGCATTGTAGATGAAGATGAAGGAAAGAGGAAGGGTCTGGTAGGGTTTGCAGAGGCGATGAAGAGATGGATTAAAGTGGGTAGGTTCGAAGAGAGAAACGGCTAGGTTGATTACTCTTGAATGCATTGTTCGAGGGGCTCAAGGGCTTTAATTCAGTTAATGAAACGAGGCCACCAACTTGAACTAACATTACTGCATCCCAACTCCCGACAAACCAACCTCGTTAACCGACCGAACTACCTCCCCAATGCATGTAATGCCACATGTTATATTAGCCAAATGTAAGGACCACTGTACCAGACAACCTAAATACCACAAAAAATGGACTTCGGCCAAATATAACCATCACATTATATGTCAATCAACTGTCAATATAAGTAGTAACAATGCAATGAAATGATACCAAATTTACCTCGATAAGTAGTAGTTCTGTACACATAAAAAATTTCAACACAACAACAAGGTCCAACTAACTCTACACATTAGCATGATAAATCATCATATCCCAAAAATTATTTCATCATAATACCATCTTCTATTCTAACCAAATAAGTCAACAGTAAGGTCATGAATGTATTGCTCAGTCCCTCGTGTGAAATCCTGAGATTCCATTTCTACTCTCCAACCGTCCGTGTCCATATTGAGTTGAGATGCATCCACCACTTCAATTACCTGCTAAATAAGTTGTTCATTTTCTTGTATAATGTGACAATGGGATCATTAGTGCATAACCTTACTATAGACAAATATAACATTAAAATAAAAAGAGTATGTTATTACCTTCTTGCGTGGTACAACCTTACTCTTTGACTTCTCCGACGTTGCCCTTTTTTCCCTTTTCAACTTGGGACTTTAATGGAGGTTGGGATTCACCTATCTCTATCACCTGTTGGTAAGCGTCTCCCACATTTTTGTTGTTACCCTGAAAAAGTTTGAAATAATTTTTTTTTTCCTATGTTTATAACAACAAAAAAATCAGAGTGTTGCAATCAAGTACCTGCTTCTTCCACTACTTCTCTGACGACCCTTTCTTATATTCACACGATGCCTTCCCTTTCTTTTTTGGTGATTTGGGTCCTTAATAGTACACTTTGAAACATCTGAGTGAGCAAATGTCGGGATTGGATTTGTATCCTCCTCGTCTGGAATGTCAATAAGTAGACCTTTTAACTTCTTGATTGTGTTGACTACAATCTTGAACTTGTTCACTATTTAGGACCCAAAACCTGCTATTCGGGTGCATTTTGTAAGGATAACATCACATTGATAAAATCCAGTGGATGTGGTTGCATCTAACTCTTCTATGCCCCTCTCTCTTTCATATGCACATTTAAATTCTTTCATCCAACGGTTCATGATGTAATGAGGTGGGATGTACATGATATCACGCTCTTGAAACACGCATAGAGCACGACAACAAAGTATCCCACGAAACTCAAATGATCAGAATATACAGTGTACCTCCTCAGTTGCCTCATCGTACACAACATTATATGTTTTTATGATCACATTCTCATAGCCAGGCAACCTTACAAGTTGTCACATATCGTAGAAGGTACATGGTTCATCACGGTTCATTACTTTTGCTCTACAGTCCAAAACCATCAACATATCTGCTTAGAACTTTGCAAATATGGTGTTTGTGTAAATTTTCTGCATTTGAAGCTCATATGGTACATTGCAAGTTGTGGGAAGCAACTTATGAAACGAGACGTAATCGACATTTATCTCAGCTTCATACCACTTCTCCAATGCCCTTTCGTATTGACTGATGAATAACTTGAGCGACGTTTTGGTCCCAACAAATCCATCAAAAAAATGATTCATACTTTCACTTCTCTGTGTCGTCGACATGCCAGCCCAAACAAATTTCTTGACATACACAGGAACCCATTTCTCCCTCATGTTGTAGATGGACTTTAACCAATTAATAAAGCTCTTTCCAAGATCAAACTCCGTGAACAATTTAGCAAATGCATTTTCAAAGTCATTTTCAGTGAGGGTATCATAAACTGCCCATTTTAAAGTTGATACGATGCGCTCTCGATTCTTACCTTTTCAGACATCTTCTTCATAATGTGCCATAAACAAAGGCGATGCCTTGCATTGGGAAATACTTTGGCAACAACATACCCAATGGATGGACATTGGTCGATTATGATTGCTTTCGGTTCCTTCCCCATACACTCAAGCCATGTCTTGAATAGCCACACGTAGCTTTCTTTATTTTCATTAGCCAATAATGCACAACCCAACAAAGTAGATTGTTCGTGATGGTTGACGCCTACGAAGGGAGCAAATGACATGTCGTACTTATTAGTTAAGTAGGTTGTGTCGAAGGAAACTATGTCTCCAAAATATTCGTAAGCAAATCTACACCTACTATCAACCCAAAATACATGTCTAAGCTCATTTAGTGGACCAAAAGCCATTAAATGGAAGAAATTGGGATTCTACTTTTGCTTTCTCATGAAATGTTATTGAATTGCCTCAGCATCACCATCACCTAGCATAAGCCTTCGAGCAGATTCTATGTAGTTCCTTATGTCCCTCTCGTTGAATGACATATTATCAATCCCTCCAACACGAACAAACTATTCCATAAAAGACTTACAAACTGGGATTCCTACAGAGTTGTTCAGTTCTATTCTCTTCTTAGTAGAAGTTGACATGACCTTATTGCAGTGATAGAACCTCGACTTTGAATGGATAGCCGCATGATTACGCTCCAAACACACTTTGGTAAGGTGCCATTTACCATCGGGGAACAATCTAGCTGTCACTTGAGTCCGACAGCTGCACCTTGAAGTTAGGCCCCCTCTTTTGTATAATCCCTTGGATTTCTTATGGCCTTCTTTAATACACATGAAAACATACTTCCAAACCACCCCATCCTTCCTTTTATCCGTTGATCGAACTTTGATTCCAAAACCAATCCGTTTGCCATATTGTTTGAAGAAGAATTTCACATCCTCAGGACAGTCGAACACCATCCCCATCTCAGGGACAGGGGCACCTGTTGTGTCCGAGCCCTCAAATCCATCATTGTCATCAACATAACTAGCAGCATTACCACTTGTCCTCAACTGATCCCACTACATCAGCTGATCCCATTGCATCAGCTGATCCATAGTCAGCGTTAAGACCATCATTACAATCTAATTCAACTATTGCTTCCATAGGCTCATTCAAATCAAAAGTAACCTCTATGACGCAACCTAACCATATAAAGAAGCGCAACTTTGATTACATTCCAATTATGCCATAACAATATCTCACAAAAAAATTTAGTCCTATCAACCAAGTGTTCAAAAATTCAATGAGATTAGGTTCACGATTAATTTTCTGATTTATTCATTCTTAATATACAACAAACATTGCATCGAGATTTCCCATCGTTCACCACTTCTAGTCTCAAAGAAGCTCATAACTTAGGAACTAGAATAACCATTATCATTAATCTAGGTGAATAAGCCTCAGTAGATGTTCCTCATTTACTAAGCTCTGGCCTAGATGGTCCCCATTTCCACTAATCAAAAAGAAAGGAATCTCAATAAAGACAAGGAGAAAAGAATCACTGACTTACCGAGTCCCAAGAGGTCGTCTCCTGCTGTGCACGGGCTACTTCCACCACTTTCAGCTCAGAAGTACTGTGATTCCCTGCCCTACCCTGAAAAAAAAGTCCCCAAATCGAAGGACAAGAAAGAAACCCTTCAACGTCTTCCAGTTGTCTTCCTTCTGTGCTAAGGAACCACAAAATAATCGGTCCACAACCAGCTCCGAGCAGACTAACAATGGTGAAAATAAGGTTATAAGGTTTCTCAAGGTCGGGACGATTTGGGGGAAGGAACAAATGAAAGAGATAGACAGGGTAGGTTGTGGTTATCTCAAAAAAAGAGGGAAATTTGAATTTTCTTGGTTAAATCAGAGCTACAGTGACGTGCCGTCAGTCAATAGTTAGTCGGTCAGTGGTCAGTAATCAGTCGGTCAGAGGGTTTTTTTGTTTTGCTTTTGGGATGGAAATCGAGTGGGGCCCGCGCGTCAGCACCACATAGGTGCCACGTCAGGTGGGTGCCCCAACCCGGTGTAACGACCCTAAAAATCTACCTCGTGCCACGTGTCATTTCAGGGTCGTACGTGAGACCCACTTGTCGTGATACACATGTCCAAATCTCGGGAGTCGACACCGAGGTATGCTATTTTTGTTTGATGCTTGTATTATTTATTAAACCAAAGATTGAACAAGTTAAATTAATTAAATTTGGTAATGTGCGGGTAAGGTACGCGCGGGGCATATCGATGTCGAGACGAGCGGATGCGTACCTCGAATTGCGTGTCGACGTGAGACCGAGGTATCGGCTTATGGGGTAAGTTTAATGTGAGTTAAATGTGAATTTATGTTGGTTTAATAAGTGGCTAATGTGGTCACCTTAAATATAAACATTAGTAAGAAAATTAAAATGGCCAAATGATGTGTCTCGAGACGCGCATTGACAAATCAAGAGGTCAATGGAGTCAACTTGAGAGTCATTTGTGCATGACTTGGGTTAATAATTGAGTGAAGGTGGTATCTTAGACATGCCTCGAGATACTGTGCACAAATGGATGTGTGGCCATAGTTCAAGTTTTATACAATACATATAATTCAAACCTCTCACTCACTCACATCGTTTTGGCAAGGAAAGAGGAGAGAAATAAGAGAGATTGCTGGGGTGTTGGAGCAAAGAGAAGAGCAACCGGTGATGGTGGAGAAGTAGTGGTGATCACACTTGCAAGAACATCAAGCTAGGTACCTCTCCATCTCCATTAACATCATTTGAACAATTTGGTCATTTCAAATTCTTGAATTTGATGTTCTTGTTGTTGATTTTGGGTGAGTAAATGTTGGGTTTAGAGTTTGATTGTATATTTCATTTTGTGTGCATTGAAGTTGAAGAAGAAGAAAAAAAAAAAAAAAAACACAGAGGCGTTAAACGCCTCACTGGGCCGAGCTGGGCCCGTCCCAAGACTCGAATCGGGCTGCTCAAACCTACTGGTTCGGGGAAAAAGGAAGGGCCCAAAGGGTCCCAAACTTATAAAACAAAAAAAAAAAAAGCAAAAAAATTAAATAAAAACACAGGAAAATTCAAAAAAATTCAGGAAAAATTGAAAAAAATAGGAAAGGTTGAGGAAATTATAGAAAAGTTGGTTTTGACATTGTCGGAAGTTTTTGCACTGAAAAATTTCCTTGAAAAGTGTACCACCATTAAGATTTTCCTAATTTGAACAATTTTGGGAGTTAAAAATCTAAAATTTCTCAAATAGGCTATAACACAATATAAATTTGCCCATATGATTAACATGGACATAATTTACTAGTGTCGGGTATTGGGTACAGATTTGGAGGCGTGTCAGAGCCGATTTGAGTGCGTATTAGCTTGGATACAAGTAAGTAAACCAGCTAAGAAATTTTACAATTATTTCTTTAGCTTTAAATTTGTTGTTATTGCTCTGTTCATCATTTCTTTTGAGATTTCAATTGGTTGAGTGGTCCATTGGCAAGTGAGTCATGGTTATTATTTATCTGTGATGTGAGCTCTTATCTGGACGTCGTTAATATCTCCCAATTGAGTGTATGTTAGGAGCACTTATCTGAGTTTGTGGATATCTCATAGTCGCAAGGGTTAGGGCTAGTAGGTTGTGTCTCGTCCTGAACCCGAGTCTGCCGGGCTTTTGCCGCGACTCAACGACCTTTTGGTCGGGACTCCTTGCTATTCAGTTTTCGTATTCCGGACCCTCACTTATTGATTGAATTATTTATTGTCTTTTATATTCATGCATTTCCTGTTCTTTTCTTTCTATTTGCATGAATTAGATTGATTTATTTATTTCGAAATGTTGTATATATGTCCTGCTTGGCGTTACTTACCTGGGCTCGTCATTATTTTGTTTGACGGAGTGCAGATCCACAGTCCAGCAAGGGGAAGGCTCCACAGCTAAGAGATATCATTTGAGGATACCAGAGCAGTTATTACCACTTGTCTGACATAGGTGATTCTTTTGTATTATTAGCTATACTTGTTTTGAAATACTGGGAGTTGAGTTTTTGAGAGATTTTGGGCATGTATATCTTGTGTTTACTCTCCTCTGAATGTTCATTAATGATGATATACATATTCGGGGTTTCCACACTCTAGATTGTTTTAACTTGTGTCTTTGGGTTTTCATTTAGTTTGAGGTTTAATTGCTTCCGCTATAACTATGATAACTCACTAATTGATTAACTCAACTTTAATTGCTTGATAAATGGTAAATGAAGGTTGACTAGGCTTGCGTGACTCAGCGAGACAGGCTCGGGGTCCACGTAAGTTTAGGCGGCAGGGCCCGATTTAGGATTGTGGAACCGGGGGTCGTCACACTCGAGTGTCCCATCTATGTTACTCCAACATTTCTCTAGTTAAAATTAGAACCCCGCTATGGGCACCCCACCTATTAGTGAAGGCACACCATTGTTGAGGGCACCAAGTGGTTTACCAAGGGCACCTAAAAATATTTGACTGAAATCCCAAAATTGCCCCTAAGTGCACCCCACCATCAATCCACCAATTTAATAAAACGAAAGGGCAATTTTGTTATTTGCATCTATGTAAAATTTACAGATTTACATGAAAGAATAACCATAAATTATGGGTGTCTTTAATAATAGGAGGGGTGCCGGCGCTCTAAAATTAGTGATGTCTAAAGATGGCGCATAAAGTGACGACATCTGAAGAACCCCACAAAACATGATAAGAATTTTTAGTCCTTTCAATAATACT
Organism: Stephania cephalantha; assembly: GCA_039657325.1. Lineage (NCBI taxonomy): Eukaryota > Viridiplantae > Streptophyta > Magnoliopsida > Ranunculales > Menispermaceae > Stephania > Stephania cephalantha. Next base: position 49,322,671 of record CM077573.1, read on the forward strand.
ATTTTTATTTTCATCAACCAGGGAAGATGAGATTCAATGTACATACTCAACCTATTGTCAGTTCTTTCCGTACAAAAATGCAGTTTATTACAACTTTTCATCCTACTAAAGCATTTTAAGCATTTTTAATTTAGCTACAAGTTTATCACTAACCAACGATAGATCCAACTATCCTTCTGTATCTTCTAAAATGATTCAGCTTGAACATCATTTTCTCTTGTTGGACATATGGACGCATGATAGTTTTGCATTTTGCCACTTATGCAACTGCACGGACTGTATAAAATGGGATTGTAAGCAAAACCGGTTCCGCCAAAAATAAGGTAGAAGTGCACTGATAAATGACTACAAGGAAGAAGTTCAGATGCTCCAACAAATTCTAAAAATATTAATCAACAACTTTAGAAGTGGTGATTAAATGATGAACGTTGCATCAACCAAGTAGGTAGCTCATAAGTTTGGTACGGGACGCAAGGTGTGGTTTCTTTTTTCTCAAAAAAAACAAAAACAAGAACAAAAAGATGAACATTGCTTTGCTTCCAAAAATATTAAATCAATGAATTCATATAAGGGGTGCAAGATTCTTTAAAAATATATATGTATATCGAGGTCCAAGGTTATTGTGCCACTAATTATGAATTAGAAAAGGGATTTCTTTGATAAGAGAAGACACATCTATAGAACTTTATGGATGTAATAGATCAAGCAAAGATTATAAATCTCACTCACACATAAAATATGAAGATTGAAGATTAGCAAAGTACCAAACTAGAATTAATGTGGTTCTGTTCATTCTTTCTTGCATTAAAAAAAAAAAAAAAAAAAATGATCCCAAACAACAAGTGAAGAAGAAACTCACTCTTTGTTGATTAAATGCTGAAAATCTCACTCTGGTGTAACAGCCCGTAAATCACCATCCACACCCACATAACAAAAAGATGTCATTCCCAATTTCATATGCGCAGAAAATTTGATCTAAATATGTTTGACTTCTGTTCTGTTTGTATTGTTTGAGTGCACGCCCTCTCTACTTTCTGTTAATGTTTTTATTGTATTTGCCGAGATCGAGCTAATGCCTATATATGTTGTTGATGTTGTGCACTTTAGATTATTGTTTCTGGTTCTGATGAAGTGAATTAATGAAATTAAACAAGTGAAAACCCGTTATAATTGCTAATACTCCCTCTTATTTTCCTAATCTTGATATGAATTGTTAAGGAAACTAAATATTGTATCTAGCTGTTAAGGAAACTAAATATTGTATCTAGCTGTTAAGGAAATTAGTATCTCGTGTATCTTGTAGGTTCCTTTTGTGGTTATACTTTCCTTTCTTGTATTCTAGACCTGTGTATATATATATATATATATAGGGTACCATGTACACAAGTGAACTACACAATAAACATATTCTATTCACAAACTATCATGGTATCAGAGCCCTAATCGTGGGTCTTTTCTCTTTGTTTTTCTGTCTCGTCTACTGCGACGCCTCGGTAGGAGCCTGTACTACACCTGCATCTCTGTCCGTTTGACGCATCTGCCGCCGCTGCACATCTGCCGCCCGCCCGCCCACCTGCTCCGCCTCTGCCATTACCTACGCACCCGCCTCCGCCCGTCGTCGTCTGAAAATCGGTCCGTCGCATCCTGATGGTCGCCCGTGTCGCTGCCTGGTGTCACGCCGACCACTGCATCGCCGTATTGGAAGCTCGCTTGACCCTCGCCGCCCTTGCTGGTCCACCGCTGCACCGCGCATTCGCTCTATCCGCGTCGTCCGTGTCCTCCCTGAAGCCGTTGCTCCTCGTCGCCTGCGCACCTGCTCCGCCGCTGCACATCCGCTCCAGCGCTGCCGTCGTTGCACACCAAATCCAATCCACCGCTGCCACTGCTGCACACCCACACCAGATCCGCCACTGCCGTCGCTGCACACCACACCAGATCCGCCACTGCCGTCGCTGCACACCCACACCAGATCCGTCGCTGGACACCATACGCTTTCTTTGCACGCCGCGCTCAGACACTGCCACTTGCTTGCTCACTAGTCGCTCGCGCACCAAATCAGTCAGCCGACAATCTGACAAGGTCCTTATTCAATGGAGAAAAGTGATGTCTCACAGCCTATCTCCATGATTCTTGATGGTACAAATTACTCACTTTGGTCCCAACGGATTAAAAGTTTTTTAATTGGTCAAAAACTTTGGCGAATCGTTACGGGAGACAACCCCAAACCAGAAAAGGATGACACCGAGACACAAGCCAAATTTCTTGACCGACTTGATGACTGAGACAGATAAATCATCAGATCATCACCTGGTTCTGTAACACATCTACTCCCTCTATTCATATTCAGTTTGTTGATTTTTTGACGGCTAAAGAAATTTGAGATTTTTTGGCTGTTAGATACAAAACCTCTGGTTTGACACAGGATTATCAATTGTTCACCACTTTGAACAGTTTGAAACAAGAAGCTTGTCAGTCCATCAATGAATTCTTAGCACTCATTCAGCCAATCTGGAACCAGTTACAACATGCCAAAATTAGCACAAACCACCTTCATCTCATCCAAGTTCTCATGGCTATTCGCCCTGAATATGAATAAGTCCATGCGACCCTCTTGCATCGCGATCCACTACCTTCTCTTGGCGCAGCTGTAAAAGAAATTTTGTTTGAAGAAACTCAGCTTGGCTTTGTCAACTCTGGCCCTTCTTCAGTCAGAAGTAGCCCTCGCAACTACTCAATCATGGCCTATATCCGTCCCTCACCCTTGTAAGAACTGCAGAAAAAGGGCCATTCGTTTGTTAATTGTCCTACAATTGAGTGCCGATACTGTCATGAACGTGGTCACATAGTGCAGAATTGCCCAAATAAACGATCTCGTCCCAAATGCACACCTAAGTCTGCATCTATCTCTAACACTGGTTCTTCTGTTGCTGCTGCTGTATCTGATGGGTTACATTCCTCTCCGATGTTTTCTATGAGTGATTTGGAAGCAATCATCAAACAGGTGATACTTACTCAACCCACTGCCCTATCTGTAACCTCAGGTAACCATTGGTTCTTTGATTCTGGGTGTTGTAATCATATGACACCAAATCTATCTCTATTTTTTAACAATAGTCCTTCTCCGCATTCTTTGAGAATTCAAACTGTAAACGGTAGCTCCATGTATGTTACCCACTCAGAAACCGTGTCCAACCATAGTTTGAATCTCCCCGACACCCATTGTGTTCCTGACCTCACTCTGAACTTAACTTATGTCGGTCAATTATGTGACCAAGGCTTGACTGTTTTATTTTCTCCAACTGGCTGTCAGGTACAGGACATTTAGATGGGTCAGATTCTGGGAACGGGAATCAAAGTGGGACGATTATTTGAGCTCACGTCACTTCATATGCCTGTCGTCAAACAGATTTCTGCTGCAGTTTCCACCCCCTCACTCTATCAGTGGCGCCTTCGTCTTAGCCATACATCAGCCAGTAAACTCCGTACTCTTATTTCCAGTGGGTCATTGGGTATTTCTAAATTCGAGTCTTTTGATTGTGTGCATTGTCAATTGGCAAAATAACATGCTTCTTCTTTCTGTCTTAACGAATCCATCAATAATACTCCGTTTGGATTAGTTCATTCTGATGTTTGGGGTCATACACTTACTTCAACTGTAAATGGCTATCGCTATTTTGTACTGTTCATTAATGATTATTTAAGGTTTTCCTGGATATATTTTCTAAAACATCGATCTGAAATACCTCAAACTTACATTGATTTTGCTAACATGATCAAAACTCAATTTGCATGTACAATCAAAATTCATCGTACTGACAATGCTTTAGAATACCGTGATTCTGTCCTTCTTCAGTTTCTTAAACTGCAAGGTACCATTGTTCAACGTTCTTGCCCGTACACCTCTCAATAAAATGGTCGAGCTGAAAGGAAACATAGACATATCCTAGACTCTGTACGTGCCCAACTTCTCTCTGCATCTTGTCATGAAAAGTTTTGGAGTGAAGCCGCTTTAAATTGTGTCCGTACCATTAATCGACTCCCCACACCAGTTTTAAAGAACATCTCTCCTTTTAAACGATTATATGGTACACCACCTGACTATTCTAATATTTGGATTTTTGGTTGTGCATGTTTCGTTTTTCTTAACCCCCCTGAACATACCAAACTTGAACCGCGTGCTCGTCTGTGTTGTTTTCTCGGGTATGGGATTAAACATAAGGGCTATAGGTGTTGGGAACCTCTTTCTCGGCGATTACGCATATCCAAACATGTTACTTTTAGGGAAAATATCATGTTCTCTACCCTATCCAAGTTCGACAGTTCCTTATCATGTACTAAACCGTTTTTCACTAACTCGTGTATCGAGCTTTTCCCATCTTCTGTTGCAGGTACTCCAGATGAGCTCAATGATCACGATCCCATTCCAGCACCCGTCGTCAATGAATCTGGCCCCTCTAATACTCATGTTTCTGCTCCTGTTCCCCCTTGTCCTTCTAAACGGGTAACTCCCTCATCTTACCTCAAAGATTATCATTGTTTCTTTGATATTTCTTCTTACATGAGCCTTCCTCCTATCGAGAGGCTAGTTCTGACCCCTTTGGCAGCAAGCAATGTTAGAAGAATTGTGTGCATTAGAGAAGACTCATACTTGGGACTTAGTGGATCTGGCCTCTGGCAAGACTTCATTTGGATGCAAATGGATTTACAAGATAAAAACTCGCTCTGATGGCGCTATTGAGCGGTATAAGGCTCGTCTAGTCGCTAAGGCTACACACAGGAATACGACATTGACTATGAAGAGACGTTTGCTCTTGTAGCCCGCCTGACCTCTGTTCGAAGTTTGTTTGCTGTAGCAGCTGTCCGACATTGGCCCTTGTTCCAAATAGATGTTAAAAATGCTTTTCTAAATGGTGATCTTGCCGAAGAAGTATATATGTGCCCACCCCCTGGCTACTCTCATTCTCCAAAACAAGTTTGCCTCATCCGTCGTGCATTATATGGCCTTAAACAAGCTCCCCGTGCTTGGTTTGCCAAATTCAGTTCCACTATTACACAGTTTAGTTTTCAGTCGAGTCATCACGATTCTGCCTTGTTTACTCGACGAACTGACAATGGCATGGTTATTCTCCTGTTTTATGTTGATGACATGATCATCATCAGGGACAACTCCACTGGGATTTCTGACTTACAGCAATATCTCAAGAGTCACTTTGAGATGAAGGACTTAGGTAACTTAAGCTACTTTCTTGGTCTTGAAGTTACCTCTACTCCTGATGGATGTTACCTTTCACAAGCGAAATATGCCTCTGATTTGATCTCTCGCTATGTGATTACTGATATTGTTGTGGCATCCACTCCATTGGACACGAATGTCAAGCTGACTCCATCAGATGGTACACTTCTTTCAAATCCTACCCTATATCGCCATCTTGTAGGTAGTTTGGTTTATCTCACTGTTAGCCGTCTAGACATTGCTTACGCTGTTCATGTTGTCAGTCAGTTCATGTCAGCTCCTCGTACTGCTCACTTCACTGCTGTTCTCCGCATCCTTTGATATGTAAAAGACACCTTGTTTCATGGTCTCCACTTCTCTGTCAACTCTCCCTTGGTATTATCTGGTTACTCGGATGTAGATTGGGCTGGTGATCCTACCGACCGATGTTCTACTACTGGTTATTGTTTCTTCTTGGGCAACTCATTAATATCCAGGCGAAGCAAGAAACAAACAGTCACATCTCGCTCTAGCACAGAATCTAAGTATCGGGCTCTTACTGATGCTATCTCTGAACTACTTTGGATTCGTTGATTACTTGAAGATATGAGGGTTACACATGCTTCAGCTACCATTATGCATTGCGACAATTAAAGTGCAATCCAAATTGCGCACAATGATGTTTTTCATGAGAGAACAAAACATATTGAGAATGATTGTCACGTCGTCCGTCAACACTTGGTTCGGGGTACTCTTCAGCTTTCTTCTGTCTCATCCTCCAATCAGACGGCTGATTTCTTCACTAAAGCTCATCTTCCGGCTCGCTTTCATGCTTTGGTTGACAAACTCAAGTTGATTTCTACGAACCCATCTTGAGTTTGAGGGAGGGTGTTAAGGAAACTAAATATTGTATCTAGCTGTTAAGGAAACTAAATATTGTATCTAACTGTTAAGGGAATTAGTATCTCGTGTATCTCGTAGGTTCCTTTTGTGGTTATACTTTCATTTCTTGTATTCTAGACCTGTGTGTATATATAGGGTACCATGTACACAAATGAACTACACAATAAACATATTTTATTCATAAACTATCATGAATCATTTTAGTTCTGCATTTCCAGTTATATGACAGATCCCTTGAAGCCTCATTGAGGCTTGACCTGAACAAGCGCGCGACAATGCCCCTTATTTGCATCCTACCCTCTTAGCCAATCGCCTCGATTGCCCTGTCCTCCATATTAATCCCAATCACTTGGCTTTTAGGAGTTTGTCCTATTTCATTGTACTAGTCAACAAATAAATAAATAAATAAATAAATAAATAAATAAATAGTGGTGAATTGATATTTTAAAACCATTGCTATGAACCTGGTACGAGAAAAGGGAAAAGGAAGAGGTGGGTGTAGATAAAGCTTGGATTTTCATGGCTAATAATACCACAAATTTGTTTTATCTCTTCTTGGTTCTGTTTTTTAATATATTGATGACTGAAGATTACTTTTTTAGGTTTAATTTCATTATGTTATGCCTTGAGCTAGCTTTATTTTTTAATCTTCATGGACCACTTTCTTTCATGCATTCAATAAAATCCTTTTACTTGGTTTAATTTCATTTGTGTCATACCTTGAGCTAGCTTTATTTTGTAATCTTCTTGGACTACTTTTATGCATCCAATAAAATCCTTCTACCCTGCCCTTTTGCCCCTATTGACACTTCTGTACCACTTTGAAATGAAACACTACACTGCACTTTTGAACCAATCTAACATTCCTACATCATCTTTGAATGAAATATGTTGGCTCATGCTAGACTTTTGAGTACATGTAAGTTTTCGGTTAGGTGAGGAAGAAGAATATGAAACGAAAAGAGAGTCAACGCTTTTCTTCTTTGAAATCGACTTGTGGTCTTGTATGGTCAAATATGCAACGCATGATGTTTCTACGTTCACATGAAGGTGCATATATGGGACCCAATGTTGATAGGCAATCCTCAAGTTTGTCATTTCTGTATTCAGTAATTACTTATTGAGAAAGTTTGTCATTTGGCATTAGGTAGCCATCAAACCTGACCAGACTCTAGCCACGTTACAGATGACTCTACCACATCCTATAGTCACCACCCTCTTATTAAAAGATAATGCAATAGAAATAGACATGAATGCAGTTTTAATACATATTTCATTGTGTATCTCATGGTTTTAAAGTGGACACTAATACACAAAAATACACCTCCAAATATAACTCCATTTTTATCTATCATAATTTATTTATCCTTTTCTATTTCCCATGTTTGGTGAGAAACTAATTGGCTTTCTTTCTTTAATCTAGCTGCTAAGGACTCTTGAACCACATGTATTACTGAGGGATTTCCAAGCCAGAACATCATAGTGCTTTCAAAAAAAAAAAAAAAAAACACACACACACACACAAAAAGCCAAAACACAGTACCCTTCTACATCAAGAGTAGATTAATTGGCATCCTTTTGTTGAACTGATTTGCTCCATTATACATGTGCTGCCATATCCTTCATTCCTTAACTAGTGAACTTTTATATGGATCATTCATAACTACTAATCATCAGCAGTTATGTGCACTAACTAATTATTAAATTCTTAAAGAGAGGGGGCCGGGGCAGAAATCTACAACTACAATACTCAACAAAGTAGAATCAAGGATTGTTCCCACAATTAATATTAACTCATTATTGGATCGATGATTCAGCTACCTTAGCTTCTTCCTTGTTGATAGATTTGCTTTCTTCCTCGGCCTTCGACTTCGCTTCTTCCTTCACTTTCATTAGAGCTTCAATTAAATTGTTCAAGCAAGTCTCAACATCCCAAGGAACAACCTTTGGCATCAGATTCTCCGCTACATCAGCTGGAGTCATTTGTGTATCATGTAACAATGATTGGATGGTCTCAAAAAGCGGGTGAGAGTGAAGATCCAAATAATTGTTGGCCAGCACCTTAAACCCTTCAAAACAACAAAACGATAATTCAATGTGCTTGTCCATTCTGCCTCTTCGAATCAAAGCTGGGTCGAGTTTCTCCACATGATTAGTAGTGAAGACAATGAGTCTCTCACCACCGCAAGAAGACCATAGTCCATCGATGAAATTTAGAAGCCCAGAGAGAGTGACCTTACTATCCTCTGCAGATTTCTCTGCTTTTTTAGCCATCTTGACTATGGGATTCTTCTCTTCATGATCAGCATTTTCCTTCTTGTCCCCCTCCTTTCTTTGTCCAGTAAGATCAAGAGAGCAATCAATGTCTTCAATTACTATAATTGACTTGCTAGAAATCTCGATGAACAATTTCTTCAACTCATTATTATTCGTCACTGAAGTTAACTCAAGATCGTACACATCGTACTCAAGTAGATTTGCCATGGCAGCCACCATAGAGGACTTGCCAGTCCCAGGAGGACCGTAGAGCAAGTAACCGCGTTTCCATGCCTTGCCGACTTTAGCATAGTAGCCTTTACCCTTACTGAAAGTCATGAGATCATCAACAATCTCTTTCTTCTTCACCGGGTCCATTGCTAGCGTTTGAAACGTCGATGGATGTTCAAATGCCACATGACTCCACATGCTTTTCTTTCGATATCCGCCCCAACTTTCGTTTTTATTGTTAGTGTAGAGTTTTCTCTGCCGATTCTCTACCTTCATCTTCTTCCCTTGTTCCCGAACATGCTTCAAATACTTCTCAGTAACCAGATTTCTATGCCTTCTGTGAAACGTAAGAACATAATATCGTCTGTCATCGGCATCTGTTCCATAGAAAGAAATTGTCTGGTTAGTTGTGACCGATTGACGGGAAGCCCACCAAAGCTTAACACCATTATAGTTTTCAGTTATCTCCTCATAATCTTCCATGCTTAGAAGAAGGTCTTTGCCATCATCGACGACATCAGCTTTCAACCTCCTCGCCAGCTGCGAAGAATTACCGGTAAGGTAGGTCTCTATGTCTGCATAAACCGGACTGCGTTGATAACGCTCCCCTGTATACTCATAGAAGGAGATGCTAATGTAAGGATTTAACAAGTTTATGAACCATCTGCTGTAATTTTGGAACTGATATCGGAGAACAGAAGGGCAGTACTGCTGAAACATAGCGTATACAAACATCACGGCTGCAATTGTTGAGCCCATCCCTGCCCATATTTCTCCGGCGCCCATCATCATCATCACTATAACAAAAATTAATCAGAATGAACTGGATCTAGATACGTCTGTTGTGTTGTTTATGCTACTTAGAATGCTCTCATGCAGTCATACTAAGTATGACTACTATGCACATTCTCACTACTTTGATATGCTTTGCTTACCAGGTCATATAATAAAGCAGAACTTAGATACACATTCTAAGTATGAACAGAAGGGCAGTACTTAGATACGTCTGTTTAAATAATAAAGCAGTTGGAAATTCCTATATATGTTTCATTACTTTGATATGCTTTTTGCTTACCGGGTCATAGAGGTCTACTATGCACATTCTCACTACTTTCTTAATGGTCATTTTCTATTGAAACAGAGTAAACGACCAAGTCCGATCCTGTGTTAGGTGACTCTCTTCACTGTGTCAAATTAACAATTTTGAAGTTTAAGATCATTTGATTTGTCATATGCATTGTGTGAGTTAATTTGACTGTGTTTTTAATATAACAATTATATATGTTTAACATAACATGAGATGCATTAATTAGCAGAGATTTGAATGGTTTGAAAAGCTCACCATCAATTGCACTTAATCGATCACAATGGAAAAGTTTGATCCATGTAGCCGACCCCAGTTAATTTGGGACTGAGGCTAAGTTGTTGTTGTTGTGAGAAGATAACTTCAATGAATACACAACAATGTATATTCATTGAAGTGATCTTCTTACCGTCTCTCCATCTTGTTGTGAAACTAGTTCATTAATTAAAGCAATTGTTTAAGTTTTATGTATGTATAATTTTCATAAACCAGTGAAGGTGAGATTCTGTGGGCATGCTCAACGTATTTTTGGTTCTTAATTTCAATATACGATGGCAGTTTAATATAGCAATTAATTCTCACTTCTGGGATTTTTTTAGTGTTTGCCCTACATTATATGTTGAATGTTGGAAGGATGGACCGAAAGCGAAGATGACATTAACCTAATAACCTGCTAACATCTTTTTAATAACCTTTCAATTAAGGCGTGGGGCGGTGATACTCCCAATTCTTAATTTGTGTAGTCCAATCTATCTATATATCGATATATCTATATATCTATCTATATCTATATCTATATATCTATATATCTATATAAAAGTCGAAGGAGAGAGAAAGTTCAGAAGCTACCTCATCTCCTCGTCTAATTTTTTACTTTTCTAATTTTTTATTATTTATTTATTTCTATTATCGATTGTCCCAAGATATATAATTATCTATTATGTGTGCATCTATTAATAATTAATAATGATTATATTATCAACGAATTGATTAATAAAATTAGTACATTCTACTCGAAACCATGAGCAAATACATGGAATGGAGTGTGGTAAAAGTTTTTAAAAATTATGAGCAGATACATAGAATTGAGTGTAGTGCAAGCTCTATTCCCCCTATAAATTTCACCTCTCATCCATTCTTCTACGCTGTAATTCTCCCGCATCCAGTTTAAGGAATTTTTGGGGAGCGCTTGGTCATCATCTGAATTTTTGTTTGGGTCTCAAAGTGCACATGTTTGTAGGGTTTTTTTTGTGTTTGAATGGATGCACAAGTACCATGGGTTGGCTTATGTAAAGGGTCGAGCACACCGATTTTTATTTTTTATTTTTTATTTTTTATATATAGTTTTTGCTTGACATAGGGGTCAACTACGAAACCCATTATTTTGTAACTTTCCTATTTTTTGTCCATTTTCATACATATAAACCATGAAAGTCCTCACTAACAATCGCGCGAAGCGCTTGGGGAAACAACTAGTTAATGATATTGTCTTGTCTTAATTAAACCTAATAACTATTTTGCCATATAGGGAAAAACTAGAGTGCGGCTATGTGCACCCCGCATAATGATCGGTGCACCCACCAAAATGTTATAAAAATTAGGGTACGAAGGAAGAGTCAAAATTGTCTTCCCAACCCAACCGATTCACTCACATGCCAAAACCTCTCCATTCTCTTGCACCCCACTTTCAATTCTCCAATTTTTCAAGTGCAATCGATCCTTAGCCGTGCACATACGCAGAGTTGAATGAACTCAGTTGACCGATTTTGGAGGAGATAATATGTCGGTTTGTATTGTAGGGTTTGTTAGATTCGGTGTGATTGTATCACTGTTAATGTATAATGGGTGAAGAAAAGGAGTGAGAGGCGAATGTAGAGGCGAATGTAGAACAAGATACAATTTGTTTTCTTGATTTTTTTTTTCATTTTTCAAACTGTACAGGAGACACGAAGTGATCGGTCGTACGGGACCGAGACATTACATTGGGTCTTGGTTGTATCTAGCTGACACTCTTGCATGAATCTCGGACTAAAGCAATCGGAACCATATGTATGTACTATGTGTACTAGTCACGATCATTGGGTATTGAGACTTGAAGAATGGTCTCGAACATGTGCAATCGATATCTTTTGTATGTTGTTTCTCAAATTTATAAGACCGAGACAATCGAGATACCTTGAGAAAGAGTGCTCATTTTTTAACCAATAGACAATTTGGGAAACTTGATAGGGTGCCCCGATCATCGGGGTGCCCGAGAAACTTTGATCGGAGTGTACATAGCCGCACAAAAAAAATTATGATCTCAAGAATGCCCAATTTAGCAACTAACTTGTAGGTCTCAATAGCCGCACGAAGGTAATGGTTAGTGTCAAATTGTATTATTAATGTAAGGATATTGAGGCTTAAAAAAAAAAAAAAAAAAAAAAAATGTAAGGACGGTGATAGGACCTTGAGGTTTACTTAAAAAAACTATTTTGAGAACAATAGGGGTTGTCTACCTACTCTTTATAAAAACCATAGAAAGGCATTAAACACTTTGAAATGACAACTTGCACATTATCACTGGCTGAATTGCAACAAAGATAATTGATTCTAGTGCTCGCTAGATCTACTGTATCCTTTGTTGACAACTAGAGCCTGATCAAGCGACTTCACTTTGTTGTCTCAATCAAAGTGCCGTTCAGCATTTTTTTTCTTCCTAAAGTTGCGTCAGCTTGCAAAGGATGCGTGATCTGTCAAGCGTGACGCACACTTGGGTTCTTTCATCTTTAATGTATAACTAGTCAATTTCTATTAAATTTGTTGGAGAAAGTTAATAAATTACTAATTTACATAAATATATTGTAATATTTTTTATAATTAAAATTATAATTCATAATAATCAACTCAAAATATATAATAAAGAGTAAAAAATATTTAGTTATAAACCACACACTTATCAAATATTTCGAACAATCTTTATAATAACGAACATAGATATTTGAGGTCGTTGATCGCACTACAAGATCTCTACGATCGTCTTGGAGTGTCATGCAACTCAACAATCATCACAACATTACATTCGAGTGTGAAAAACTCTATGAGAGGTACTTGGATGTTGCTAAAACATGCAATAATTGTGAACTTAATATAAAGAAAATATTAATTATTTGTATAAATGATGTTGCAATAACCAAATGGATGATTTGAAACGTAGATTAAATACATAGAAACAACCATTCGTTAATTAAGAAAAAAATTTAAATGCACTTAATTGTTATTTCGATCAAATACAAACTATAAATAAATTCAATAAATGAGGGAATGAATATATTCCTTGAAATAATCAATAACACATAAATAAATACCTTAAAATAGAAAAAAAAATAAAAAAAATAAAAAATTATATCGGTGAAAGGAGAATGCATGTCAACATTCTCTCAGCTCCAACTTTTTATATATATATATATATATATATATATATATATATATATATATATATATATAGATAGAGATATAGATACAGATATAGATTGATTGTTGCGAGTGTACAACGATTATGTGTTCACACTTCAGATGTATCATATTGATATTATTCATGACCTTTTTACATTTAATACGACCAGATCCATCGTCATTCGTCAACAATCTAACTAGGGACCACAAACTATTTGGTCCTGGTTTTTTTTTTGGCCAAAGGTGCATCAATAATTAATTTTTGGAGTATGATACCCTTCATTTGTCTTTCAAATGAAGATTCAAAGTTTTTATCACGAGTCATGACCTTCTACATTTAAGGATTATACTATAATAATGGAATAATTTGACTATTTTTTGACAAACGTTTGAAATACGACAATAAATTAATACTTTAATTAAAGTATAACGAAAAATAAAAATTTTGACAAGGGAAGTAAACACAACACTTCTAATGAAAAAATATAATACAAACCTTTTAAGAAGGGAAAAAAATAACTATCTATGAAATAAAATCTAATAACGATTACCAATTCATAAACACAAATTCACGCATAGTCTTTCAGATGAAGTAGCTGTAGAGAAGTGATTGTTGTCAATAATAAATTTGATGGCTGAAATGGAGATGAACCTAATCATCTCATCAAATCTGAATAAATCCAAAGTTTATTTGTTAGAAAAAAGGCAAAAGTGGTTATTAAAAACATCGCCGATCAGGAAAAAAATCGACAGTTGTTCAAAAGATTGAATCGACAAGGAGAATCAACGAAAAAAGTTTTAGGGTTTTTGGCTTTCTAGTTACGAGGGTCGGTGAAGAAAAGAAAAAGAAAAAAAAGGGTTTGTCATTGCCTTTTAGTGTAGACCCTCTAGGGGAATTTTGTGGAGTCCACAAGTTGAATTGATTTTCTTGGAGTGATTTGAAGTGAAATTGATCATCTCACATATTCAGATCGAGCACCGCCATTTACAGGTATCTTCTTCGTCGATCACTCCCCATTTCATCTGTGAATGTTTTTATTGTATTTGCTGAGATTCACTGATAGGCAAATTCACCAATTTCTTAGTCTTCTGTAAGGCAAATTGTAATGAGGGTTTTCAGTAGTGACTATTAGAGGTTTATAGATTATGGTTTTGTGTTCTTAATGAAGTGTATCGCCACAATTAAACAACTGAAAACAAGCGACCGACCTCGATCCGAAGCATTTTACTTGACATTGCCGTATTAATTCCAATTATTGGGTTTTAGGAGATACCTTAATTACTCATTGTGCTAGTAAAAGAACATAGATTAACTAACGGTGAAGGTACCATAATTACTTGAGTAGTGCTGTCGAATTGTTCGAAAACTTGGGGGCAATAGGGTGGCAATGACCAAGGACACTACGACCTCGTTAGGTTCATTTTTGCCATCTTACAATGTAAGCGGAGTTAACTCTTGGAGTTTTTTTTTTTGGTAGGAAACTTCTTGGAGTTAACTCACAATGAATGATCATACTTTCATGTTTTTCAACTTTAAACTTGTAGGGAAGTTGCAAATTCTAAACGAAAAAATATATGAATTGACATAAATACCTTTCAAACAAAAGAGATGAATGTGGGTAACAAAAGGTAATTAATGAGGGGTAATTGTGTCCACAAACTCCTAGAGGGGGTGGGGAAGATATCTCTCACCCTTGGGTGTGAGTTCGGAGATAACTTGGTGTTAAGTTGGGCAACCAAACAAGATTAGTTCCAACTCCAAGTTATTTCCCGAGAGTTAACTCCACCTCTAACCAAATGAGGTCTACATTACTAGAACCAGTTGTGTGTTTGTATATGTTAAACTTGTTGCTCTGATTATCGATGTGTACATGTGGAGTATAGTTGATGTGCAAGGAATTCGACCTAGATGAGCTTAGGTTTATATATTTCCCGTTGAAAAAAGAGACGAATTGGTTGCTATGGATTTGGAAGGAAAAGAGTGAAACAAGAGAAAAGGTTGTATAAAAAGATTAGAAAACACATACATTTCAATTAGGCATCAAAGAAGAATGTGAAAAGAAAAGAGATGGTCTTGAAGGCTCAAATGTGTGATGCATAATTTTTGTTCATTTTCACATAAAGGTTCGTTCATGGAGATCTTATATTGACATGCAAAGTCCTCAAATTTGTCATTTATCCGTGTACTCGACAAGAAAGTCTGTGTCATTCGGCATTAGGTTGCTATCAAAACTCTTGGTATAGTCACTCCCTCACTAGAAGATGATCCAGGACACATGCATATATATTGAATCGACATTGTACATGCATATCCTTCAAATCCTTGACTAGCTAATGAACTTATTTGGGTCATTCATGAATCATAACTACTAATCAATAACAATTTGCTACACAAAACTATTAAATTCTTAATGAGGGGACCAGAAATCCACAACTACAGTTCTCAATATCATAGAATCAAGGATTGTTCCCAAGCTTGGCGTTAACGTAGGTAGTACCCGATCGACATTAGCTTCTTTTTTATTTTTCTGAGAACTGTATTAGCTTCCTTGGTCGTAGGTTTGCTTTCTTTCTCAGCCTTCATCCTTTCTTCTTCCTTCACTTTCTTGAGCGCCTCAATTAGATTGTTCAAGCAAGTCTCAACGTCCCAAGGAACAATTTTTGGTGTCAGATTCTCTGCAACATCAGCTGGTGTCATTAGGGTCTTTTGTAACAATGACTGAATGGTTTCAAATAGTGGATGAGAGTCAAGATCCAAATAATTCTTAGCCAACACCTTGAACCCTTCGAAGCAGCAATACGATAATTCGATGTGTTTATCCATTCGGCCTCTTCGAATCAAAGCAGGATCAAGTTTCTTTACATGATTAGTAGTGAAGACAATGAGTCTCTCCTCACCACAACAAGACCATAGTCCATCAATGAAATTTAGGAGCCCGGAGAGAGTAACTTTACTATCGTCCCCGGAATTCTCTTCGTTTTCAGCTATTTCATTACCATCTTCCTCCTTTTCCTCCTTCCTTTGGCCAGTAAAATCAAGTGAACAATCAATATCTTCAATCACTATAATGGACTTATTAGAAACTTCAGTGAATAGTTTCTTCAACTCATTGTTATTCTTCACTGATGTTAACTCAAGATCGTAGACATCATAGTCAAGTAGATTTGCCATGGCAGCTACCATGGAGGATTTACCAGTTCCAGGAGGACCATAGAGCAAGTATCCACGTTTCCAAGCCTTGCCGACTTTAGCATAGTAGCCTTTACCCTTACTGAAAGTCATGAGATCATCAACAATCTCTTTCTTCTTCACCGGGTCCATTGCTAGCGTTTGAAACGTCGATGGATGTTCAAATGCCACATGACTCCACATAATTTTACTCTGATGCCCACTCCAATTTTCTGCGGTATTATTGGTGTAGAGCTTTCTCTGTCGATTCTCTATCTTCATCTTCTTCCCTTGTTCCCTAACATGCTTTAAATATTCCTCAGTAACAAGCTTTCTATGTCTGTTATGGAACGAAAGCATGTAGTATCTTCGTTCACTGGCATCGGTGGCATACAAAGAAATCGTTTGGTTGGTTGAAACGGTTTGACAGGAAGCCCAGCAAAGCTCAACACCCTGATATATGTCTGTGATCTCCTCATAATCATCCATGCTGAGAACAAGGTCCTTACTGTCGTCGACAACATCAGCTTTCAGCCTCCTTGCCAGTTGAGAAGAATTACTTGTAAGGTATGTCTCTATGTCGACGTAAACCTGATTTCGTTGGTAACGCTCTCCCGTGTACTCATAGAAGGAAATGCTTATGCAAGGATTGAATAGATTAGCAAACCATCTGCTGTAGATCATTTGGAACTGATATGGCATAGCAGGACAGTACTGCTGGAACATTGCATATAAAAACATCCCGGTTGCGATTGTCGAGCCCATCCCTCCCCATATTTCTCCCATGCCCATCATTAGACTGAACTGGGTAGGTTTGTTGTTGATGTTTCTTTGAATATATGATGTCCTACAAGCTGGGATTAGACCTATTTAAATACTATCAGAATCAGGGCCGGCCCCCAAACAAGGGCCTGCAGGGCAAGTTTAGTAAAAGGACAATGATATTTTGAAGGAAATGTATGAACTACTTACCAAAGTTTAGTAACTTCGGCAAGTTTTCATATATATTTATGTTTAGAAAGGCTAGGAACATCCACATAATAAGCTTATAAAGCTAGCAAACTTTCTTCAAAATTTCAAGTACATATATAAATTCTTTTTTTATAAGGAAATTTGTTTAGATTATTAATTAAGTTATAAATTTAGCAACCAAAACAAGGAAATATATCCTATTAAAGTCCAAATTTTTTTTTTTAATTCATCAATTTTTATTTTTATTTTTGTTTTTCAACTCTGTTTTGGTTTACTTTCAAGCAGTAAGTACTAGTTAATTAACTTTAAAGAAATTTTTATCTTGTTAAATCTATATGAAAGTTTCTAAGATTTTCTTTTTTGTGGTTGAAGGTTTTTTATTTTAAATATATGATTTCTTTGTTTTGATTTTCGTTTTTGTGCCACGAGAAGTCATTTTTCGTGATCATCTTATTTTTACTTTTTATACTTTGCTGCTACTTGTTTTTGGTTTTTTTAGTTTCACGTGGAGAGCTAATCTATTTTTAATTCTACCATTGAAAAATATCCTTCACTATCATACGTTATGTTAGACCAAAAAAAATAGAGAAAAGTTGTATACGGAATTATATATAGCTTGATTTACCTTTTCAATATCATACGCGCATGCCAATTAATCAGTATAAAAACTAAGGGACCCCATATTATAATTTCACCCCGGGCCCCAAATTGTTAGGATCGGCCATGATCAAAATGATCACTTTCATTCATTTGGCTTACCATCTGTGCAGCTTCTTGCAAGTTAGTTAAAGAATATGTTGTAACTTTGTTAGTTTCTTTCATTGTAGTTTAATATGATTATTCCCACTAGTACTGATTAGATTTGTTAATTCTTGACCTACATTTGATTGCTGTATTATATGTTCAAAAGAATGTTGTCCTGATGCTTCAAATTCTTTCCACACTTATAATCTCTTTTCAATAAGGGGGTGGTGATGCTAAGAATTCTTTATGTAGAGATAGAATCTATTTATATTATTTATGCAAGTATAGTGAGGCTTTCTTTCCCACTCTTTTCGTAAAGGAGGGAGATAGTATACTTTTAACAAAAATTTGCAAGGAACTACCTCTTGGTTGGTGAGATTGATTTCACATTTAGTTAACTAAATTTGCAAGTTATTCACCATTTTCACATGAAGGTGTATTCATAGGACCTTACATTGACATGCAAAATCTTCAAGTTTGTCATTTGTCCATGAAATTTGTCATTAGCAAGTGACTCTAGTGGCAGAACCAGAAAATTTAATTAGGGGGGCGAACTTCACTTAAACATATATTATTTAAACTACATTTATAGTCTATAGGAAGTGTATCAAGCGTAAGGGGGCGGGAGAGGAGTCGAGGGGCAAGAGAAGTGGTCGGGGCGGGTATTACAAGAGGGTCACGGAGCCGAGGGGGCGACCGCTCACCCCTGCCCCCTCTAGTTACGCCACTGAGTGACTCCAACATGAGTCGAACCTTGACCTTCCCTAGTCTTGCCATTTAGCTCATCTATCTCATCAAAGATGCATTAGCGTTTAAATATTTCTTTTCGTCAATTGGTCACTATACGCTGATTAATGAAACTTGAGGTTAGAGGTTCTTAGAAGTTACTTGAGCACTGATTCCTCGCCGGCAAGAATTTGGCAAGACTTTTTCCTTTCGTTCCTGCGATTTGTTACTTAGGCTTCTTGTGTAGTGATTTGGCTTTTGTGTGGTTGATGCATGGACTGATGTTATGGTCGAGGTGGGTGTTCAGGAGGAGGGCTGGGTGGACGTTGTTCGTAGGAACCGTGGCAAGACCATGAGGATGAACGCGGGCATGACTCAGCAACGTGAAGAATTCTCGTTCTTCTTTCACGCGGAGAGAAAGTTCTTCAAGGTGTTGAGGAGGAAACAAGGGGATGTATGTATCTCTAAGACTACAGATCAGAGAGAGTTTCACGTTGTCTTCTCAATGGAGGAGATCTTTTAGTTAGCTTGGGCGGGTAATCAAGTGGTGGAGGAAGTGGAGGGAGTCTTGGGTAAGGTTACAAGACGGAAGGGGACCTCGGTTATGCTTGATGTGATTAGTAATGTGAGGGGCAGAGCGATGAAGATTTGGAAGCTTGAGAGCCAAAAGGGGAATGCCCTCATATTACCGGAGGGGGCAAATGGGAGATGCTGGACGAATTGGACGTTGACGTTGTATGGCCTTTGTGTGCAACTCAATTCGTCCTAAAGCAGGTCTTACAGTGAACAGGCGGCTGAGATGGGGTCCCAAGTCCTGACAGTCCCGACGAGGTCCCAAGTCTAGGCAGTCCTGACACAGGTAGCCCCTCCACAGGCTCCTCAAGTAGTTGGGGAAACCTTACTTAACGGGGGATCCCAACCAAAGCGGGAACTAGGGTCGAAGAAGATAATGCGTATGTCAGAGGCGGAGATGTTAAAGCAATCGGTAAGGGAGTTGCGGGACCGGGACGTTGCTATCGTAGTGTTCTAGGTATTTACCTAATTTGATTGGGTGGTGATTTCCAAACATTTAGAGAATAGACTTCGTCGTCCGATGCGGCTTGTTGAGTTTGGGAAGGATATGACATTTTTATTTTGCTTTGATTTTGGGGATAGGGAGAGGGTGTTGGCCGACATCAAATAGAACAACGGAGGGATGATAGAGGAAGGCGTCAAGTGGAGGCCGGAACTACACTGGCAGAATCCTAAACTTACCATTCACAATGGGTGGATCGTAATCGAAGGATTACCATTCAACCTTTGGAACGAATGGGCGTTCCAGGTAATCGGGAGAAGGTATGGGGGCCTGTTGGAAGTTCATGAACATACGACTAATTGAAGACGCGGGGATAAGGCGGTACTGAAGGTCCGTGGGTCCGAGAATGGGTTCCTACCGGCTGCGATGGAGGTTCCCAGCTAGGATCAGCGAGCGGTGTTACGTATATCAAGGTGGAGCTCCGGGGAAAGCAGGTAGACTTCCCCCACCGTCGGCGACTGCACATCAACCAAAGGGAAAGCAAGTGGTTTACGCAATTCGACTTGAGGAAGTGGAAGGTTCGGGCCCGTACGCTGTTGACAGCTCGACTGCCAGAGGGGATGACGGGGCTCTAGGCGCTACGTCTCTTGCTACGGATCTGACCGTTACCAAAGAAGGGACTCGGTCCACGTTTAAACCTGGGCCTAATCAGACCACGTTTAAACTCGGCTAACTCAGCCTACGATCCAACAATTTTTGGAGCACGTGGAGAAGGTTTGTCTAGCTCCGGCTTAAGTTGAGAAAAAGAAACCAATCGGGCGCTTAGTCCAGCCAACGCTCGCATGTTTTCTTGCTAAGGGTAGACTTTGACTGGATAGGGCCCAACTGGCGAGCACAAGAGGCCTAAGCGGGTCGAAGGTCGTGTTTGCCCTAACATTCAAGTCACGATCTCAATGGGGTTGCACTCTCAACCGACTATAAAGGCGGCGACGAGGGTGTGTGCAGAGGAAATTGCACCGCCACTTGAGCAGATACTTGGAAGTGTGCCCCCTAAGACCTGTCGAACCCACCTCTGCGGAAGATAGAGGAAAGTTGGGCTCCCTACCCAGGTTCGTGCAGGGCGTTATTCGGTCGACTAACGAACCCCAAGCCAACGAGGTGTGTGTACTACGAGGGAGAAGTGATGGCGCGGCTCAAGAGGGATGTATTGAGGTAAATGCGTGTAACGATCACTACAAAAATAAAAAAACAGCTGATCAGATACGGAAATTTTCGTTGCTGATTACCATTCCATCTCTAATTATATTCTGCGACGGAACAAAGACTCTAAAACTGTCTACGCTAATTTAGTCAGCAACAGAAATGTGTTCCGTTGCTGATTAATCGATTCCGTCTCTAAAACTGTCGACGCTAATTTAGTCAGCAACGGAAATGCGTTCCGTTGCTGATTAGAGACGGATTTGAAACGCATTTAGAAACGGAACAAACTTTCTCCCAAACTGAATGGTTCTAGTTGTATTCCGTTTCTGATTCGTCTCTATTTCGTGTCTAAATTTAGTATTACCCAGTTTGTCGCAGCTATTTCCTCGCCAATTAGAGACAGAATAGCAACGGAATCTATGAATTCCGTTGCTAATCCGTCTCAATTCTGTTTGTACGCCTTTTTTTCACTACTAAGAAGAATCCAATTGGTTCTCCAAAACCTCTAAACCTGAAAATACAACAACATGACCTGCTCCATTGCCTCCACCCCCTCCAACAACTCCTTGGGGGTGCTAACATCCAAAAAAAAAAAAAGATATTGACATACATACATCAACAACAAAGATTCAAATGAGGAAAAAAAATGTACAATTCGACATTAAAAAAGATTTATATATCCACGAAAGCTTGTCAAATATAATAAATGTTTCAAATACCTAAGTATCAACAAAAACCACCAATCATATTGTTCTACAACCACAAAAAACCACAAATCCTCTAAATATGCACAAAAGAAGTATCAATCTAAAAGTTCTATAAACAACTATAAAATATATCTAAGTATCATTAAATTGTTTATCCCTTGCACCCCAGTCCTCTAAACATCCACAAAGCAAAATTATCATCTCAAAAGTTACGCAAACTACCATAAAAAATACTTAAGTATCCCCAAGCTGCTCATCTCTCGTAAGCTAATCTCGCATCTCCCGATCCCTTAATTAAAACAGCCCAAAATTGGGTTTAATTTCTGACCCGTGCGCCGAGGACGATCAAACGGTTGTGATGAATTTGTTTCCATTCTCTGCCACGTGTCATCGTGTGATTGGTTTGTGTGACGTGGCGCGTTATGATTGGAGGAGAACCCGCTGGTGATGACTCTGGTGGAAAGAAGGCCGCCACGTGTCGTATGTGATTGGGTGGGACAAAGTGCGCAGACACTTTGCTTGAACGCGTGGACGAATGGGGCGTGACACGTGGACCGCAGCAGAAACCAGCGAATGACGGAGTGACACGTGGACCGCAACAAGTGGAAAATTGCCTAAAACGCGCATATCTCGAGGCGTATCTTTCGTGTCCGATCACCGATCACTTTATGAGTAGTCCATTTCGCGCAGTTTTTCCCCACGAACTCAACCGCGCACTCCAAAAATCCTAAAAATGAACAATAAAGATAATTAGGCCCATATATCGAAGATTCAACAATAAAAATACATAAATAAACTATATATAATATGCATAAATAATGACATATCACTCCGTTCCTACGTTTGTATCTCCTCTCCACCGACTTTAGAGAAATCAAAGTGATGTGGCAATGTAAGGACCACTAGTTTATTCATCCATTTTTTTTTATAAAATGAAATTCAACTAGTTACACTTACCCCACGAGCCGAGTCGAAGTCGGGCCACGTCGTCAAGACGCGACTCGAAGGCGCGCGTCCCCTCATTGTCTCGGTATTTGTATACCCGTAAATGACTTAGTAGTCTACACATATACGTATCGACACTAGGCAAACAACACACAAGTATAACATTTACCTCGGCCACCGTGCCTCGGTAGTGACACGTATTTCGCTGCGGGTCCCACGTCACGGGTCATTTTGTCCTGCTTAACGACTTAAACGTGTATTAATTATTGGGTCGTGACAGGTCTCGATCTTGGCGACCCGACTTCCATGGGAGAATGGGAGATACGGATATTGCGGGACTTGCGACACTCACCCTCCGCTTGCAGGAGGCACACGTTGATCCACAAATTGAGGATGCGAGGTCTTGGGACTGGGAAGTCTTTAAACTTTTCTCTGTTAAATCTTCTTTTGTTGGTTTTTGTCTTGAATTAGTTCCAGGCACTTTCCCTGCTTATGACCTAATTTGGAAATCTTGCGCTCTAATGAAGGCTAGGGTTTTTCCGTGGATGGCTTGGCTTGGAAAAGTTAACACCATTGATGTCATTCAAAAAAATTGCCTTAAATATACTCTGCTCCCTTCCAGGTCTTGTTTTTGTCATATTAATTCTGAAAGTATCAATCATATGCTACTCGGTTGCCCTATTCGTTTGCAGGATTTGGGAAAGGATGCTTGGGGAACTTGGCTTAACTTGGCATAGGCCGAGCTCGTTAACGGTCTGGTTGAACCAAGCAGGCTCTTTCACACACGGAGACAGGAAGATGTTGTTATGTCGAGCCGGATCGGTGGCTATTCTATAGTCAATATAGAAGGAGCATAATTCTCGATTGTTTAGCGAGGTGGACAATCCCTGGAAGGAGGTGTAGGACTCGGAAAAGAGATGAGTCGCATCTTTTATCCAGAATCATAAGCTCTTTAAGGCTTGGTCGTGGCATCAGCTCAACGGCCCGTTGATGCGAATCATGATTTTTAGTGTGTTAAATATGATTTAGTTAATTATTTAGTGAAGTAATTGATGATTTGAGGCTTATTTAGTGTATTTTTTGGGCGTATTAGGTTCAAGGGACAACGAGACTAGACGGCAAGTGGATAAAGTGAAGAAATGAAGAAGAAACGAGAAGTTGATCTTGACGCTGCAGCGGCGCCACCACAGCGCCAAGTCCAGGAGCATATAACATCATGGGCGCTACGCGAGTGCCACATCGCCAGGTCAAGAATCGATCTCACATCATGGGCGTTGTGCGGGCGCCATAGCGCTGCCACAGCGTCACAGCCAATAAACCTGATTTTTGCCTATTTTTAGGGTTTTAAACCTATTTTGTTGGACCAAAATATCCCTATATATATGGTGAAGAGAGATCAGAATCATCATCTTTTGCTTTGGAGAACCAAAAAGAACGTGTGAAGATTGAAGAATAGTGATCAAAATCTTGGATTCTATATTAATTGTAGGTTTGATTTCATGTTTTCTTGCTTTCTTATCATGAATTTTGTTGAATTGAACCCACTTATGGGTAATCTCTTTTGTTCTAGGGACCTTTGGATCTCAAATTGGATTCTTTTGATTTCAATGTGATTATATTTGTTCTTTCAATTCAATATTTTGATTTGTGTGTTCTTTTGTGCTATGTTATACTTAAATTGATCAAGTAGGTGTAGATTCAAGGGTTTGGGAGTCATCATGACCATTGAGACTTTTGAACTCGGATTAGCGGAAACATAACCTTAGAACATATGATGCATCGACCGATGGTCATTGAGTAAGGAGGCAATTGAATTAGGTTTTTAATACAGTATCTCACTTACGCTATTCACGCCGACTTGCGGAGTCCGAGTGAGATGTTAGAATCTCCATCACCGAGACCTCGGGATGGAGTGAATTGTAGGAAATTCGCATATCATTGCATGAATTGGGAGACTTTACAATTAAATTGGATTTGAATGATACAATTTGGGTGAGTTAGGATTTCTTAGGATATTTTCTTCATTGCTTAAGACCTATTTTAATTACTTGCAATTAGTTAGTTTAAATTAATTAATAATTTGTTTTTACAAAACTCAATATTTAAGTGCCTAAATCTATTTCTTAATTAGACTAAATAATTAGCACATAACCGTCCTTGTGGATACGATATTCCCGACACCAACACGAGTTGGTGCCACTATTACTTTGACGTTTGTCATACATTTGCGGTCGCTGTCAAGTTTTTGGCGTCGTTGCTGGGGACGATAGCTAATTTTAGTTTGATTAAGATAGTTTGTTTAGGATTTTATTTTCAGTAATTTTAATTTATTTTTATTTAATTTGAATGACCATGTTGCACTTGATCTGCTTTCTTTTGTTTTTGGTGTTTCATGGATGAAAAAAGAGAAAAAAAAATGCAGAACTATCAGGTGGGGGAAGCAACTAGTGAGATCCTTGCTAGACTTTTTATATTGGCTTATCAAAGAGGATTGACTCAAAATGATACAACATACCAAGCTCAACCAGTTACAAATGGTGTGGTATGGACGGAATATCATCGATCATATTATGACCTGTATCAATTTCAAGGATTTGTTGGAAGTCAATGTCATTGCAACTACATGCAAGGAGATGAGTCATGGTATAATCATCAATGTTTTCACAATCCTTATATTGAACATGTTTATCAATCACAATGGAGTTCTCATGACAATTGGCAACCACGACAAGATCAAGAGTTCGATATACTATCGTCTCTCAAATAGATAGAGAAATTGTTAAAAGAAATGGTTGAGCAGAACAAGCGTAACCTCAAAAAGTATGAAGAAAGATTAGAAATGTCTAAACAATCATTTCATGCAAGGAAAGAGGAAGATGATCAAGTCATTTTGAATTTGGAAGAGAATTTAGAGCAAATTGCAATATTCACAAATTCAAGACAAGAAGTTGAAGTCAAGTCCAATGAGAAAGAAGTTGAAGAGTTGGTGTCAAATAAAGAAACATGTCATGAAATATTAAAACAAGTGGAGAAGCCTACTCTAGATGATTGCAACAATATTGGTGCTTCACTTGAACAAGAAGATTCACTTGAGCATGCTAAAGATGTGATTAATACCGAGGACATTGAGTCGCATGATAATAGTGTTGATTCAGAAAGGTTTAAAGCAATAAAAAGTGAAAAATGTCATGAAAACTTCATATCACAGAGTTTGGGGTGTGTGCAAGGGACGATTAATCTTTTTGATCATTCCTTTGTTGTACCATCATTATCATATCCGCAAGACTTGCAAGAGCAATGGAATGGTGAACAAGTTGGGATCTTTGTAGAGATACTTGATAGGGTTACAAGGAAGATATGTTTTGTCGATGCATTGCAAGGAGTGTCGAATGATGTAAGGCTTATGAAGGATGAAGTAACATGCAAGAAAATGAGTAAAGGATTTGAGGAACTCCGTGAAGATACGACGTTGAAGTAACCATGATGCACCACGGTGTTCACTTGATAGCCGTGGTGCATACGTCGGGCTGATGACGAAAAACTTAGCGCTATTGGGAGGCAACCCAGAGTTCTTTTGTTTATATTTTAATTCTTATTTAGTCGCATTTGCTTAAAAAATGATTTGGTTATATTATGTGGTTAATACTTGTTTTAATGCTATTTCATGTCTAATATTAATTGCCGGGTGATTTTCATCGAATTGGTAGACCGCAGGAGACCACAAAGACCAAAGAAATGTGAATAAGATCCAAGTTTGAGGGAGTACCAAGGGAAGGACGGAACGATAGAGAGAAACTTAAAAGGCATCAACACTAGTCAGGGGAGTATTTACTTTCAAAACTTTTTATATTATTTTACTTCTCCAATGTTGTGATTGTTGTGAATGATTATGTTTTGATGCATGTTCTTGTCCTCCTTTTTGCTCATAATTTGGTTCATTGAGGACAATGAACATTTTAAGTTTGGGGGTGCATAACACCTATTTTTATTTTGGGGAGGTTGGGTGGTGGAAACGTCGAGTATTATGCAAGCATTTGCATGTTTGTTAGAGAACTCTTTTGATTCTTTTCCTATGTGGCTGACAGTGTATGATGCATTTTTTAATCAAACCAATGAGACAATATACCCGAGGCAGAGTAAAGTGCACATACCTAAGTGTTTAGCTTGGCTAAATCGGGGTTTCTCCGGAGATGTCCGGTGTAGGGAAGGACTTATGCCAATACAAAAAGAGGATAAACTTAAAGTATGCAGGCTTTAATGAGGATTCAGAGATTGTAGAACTTATTCTAGAGCCACTTGAGGCGATAAATTCCGAATTTAAAAGATTGAGGAGAGGAGTTAGGCCATGTTTGAATGTTATACATAATATCTTATACTTCTCTCCTATACATTACATCGCTAGTACCTCGTTGATCCTTGTTTTTGGCACCTTCCAGTGTCCCGAGCTAAAAAAGCCTTAGCCTACCTAAAAGTTAGATTGATGAGCAACCCTTTTCTATGATGGAAAAAGCTTGTAAAGTTTGAGAGAAAGATGAAATCCACCCGAAAAAAGGGGAATGTCAAGAAAAAGAATGAATCAATCCACCAAATAAAGTCCGAAGAAAAAGAAAAATATGGAGTGGTGTGATGAAAAAGAAAAGTTATGAGTGAACTCCTAAGTGAATGTTAGTGATTGATTTTTGATAGTTTATTTTTGTTGACGAGCTCTATGTATGTAAGGAAAGGGTTTGTGTATCGAACTTTGTTTGAGCTTAAAAATTCACTTTTTGATACACGAGTCGTAACCCAATTACAACCTATCAAAGACCTATAAATTCTTGTCCTTTTTAAGTTTGATGATAGTGGAGAGTGGAGCTAAAAATAAGCTTATGGAATCTCATGGAAGTTGATGCTTTAAATGAAGAATTATTGCGGTTTCAAATTCTTTTAGCGAACTCTCTTAAGTAGTGGCGGCTAGAGTTTCAGAATTGCACTTGGGTTGTTGAAAGTGAGATCTTGTGAAGGTTAGGTTGGAAGGCTGGGTTCGTGGGCAATTGAAAATCTTTGAGTTGAATCAATATATGGTTTGAGTCTGAGATTGGAAGACGCCATTAAGGTAAGTTATGAAGTGAGAATTATAAAATGTGAAAATAAGTTTGTGTTTGCATACTTAATGTTTTTCAACTGTGGATGATGCCTTTGATGTTTATTTTGTTGGTTTGAAGTAAATTGCATCTCTTGTTGTGTAATTCTTTCCTAGGGACTAGCAAAGTCTCAAGTTTGGGGGTGTGATGCGAAGAATGATTTTTAGTGTGTTAAGTATGATTTAGTTAATTATTTTGTAACGTAATTGATGATTCGAGGCTTATTTAGTGTATTTTTTGGGTGTATTCGGTTCAAGGGACAACGAGACTAGACGGCAAGCGGGTAACGTGAAGAAATGAAGAAGAAAAGAGAAGTTGTTGATCTTGGCGCTGCAGCGGCGCCACAGACCACCGCAGCGCCAAGTCCAGGAGCATATAACATCGTGGGCGCTATGCAAGCGCCACAACGCTACCATAGTGCCAGGTCAAGAATCGATCTCACATCATGGGCGCTGTGCGGGCGCCATAGCGGTGCCACAACCAGTAAATCCGATTTTTGCCTATTTTTAGGGTTTTAATCCTATTTTTGTTGGACCAAAATATCCCTCTATATATATATATATATATGGTGAAGAGAGATACGAATCATCATCTTTTGCTTTGGAGAACCAAGAAGAACCGTGTGAAAATTGAAGAATAGTGATTAAAATCTTGGATTCTATATTAATTGTAGGTTTGATTTCATGTTTTCTTGCTTTCGTATCATGAATTGTGTTGAATTGAACCCACTTATGTGGTAATCTCTTTTGTTCTAGAGATATTTGGATCTCAAATTGGATTCTTTTGATTTCAATGTGATTATATTTGTTCTTTCAATTTAATATTTTGATTTGTGTGTTCTTGTGTGCTATGCTATACTTACCTTAATCAAGTATGTGTAGATTCAAGGGTTTGAAAGTCATCATGACCATTGAGACTTTTGAACCCGGATTAGGGGAAACACAATCTTAGAACGTATGACGCATCGACCGATGGTCATTGACTAGGGAGGCAATTGAATTTGGTTTTTAATGTGGTATCTCACTTACGCTATTCACGCCGACCGGCGAAGTCCGAGTGAGATGTTAGAATCTCCATCATCGAGACCTCGGGATGGAGTGAATTGTAGGAAATTTGCCTATCATTGCATGAATTGGGAGAATTTATAATTAAATTGGATTCGAATGATACAATTTGGGTGAATTAAATTTCCTATGATATTTTCTTCATTGCTTAAGACCTATTTTAATTACTTGCAATTAGTTAGTTTAAATTAATTAATAATTTATTTTTACAAAATCCAACATTTAAGTGCCTAACTCTATTTCTTAATTAGACTAAATAATTAGCACATAACCGTATTTGTGGATACGATATTCCCGACACCAACACGAGTTGGTGCCACTATTACTTTGACGTTTGCCGTACACTTGCGGTCGCTGTCACCCGTGGTTTTATCTCTGTAATGATTTTGTCTAAGAATGCGGTTTGGTAGGCTGGAGGGCCAACTGGGCATTGCTCGAGTCCTTGCGGATTAAAGTAGTGCGACCAACCTACGCCCATTCTTAAGAGACATGTAGGGGTGTTGTGGTGGGCCTGGTCCTAATCAATCACAAGCATTGAAGATGTTTATCTGTATTCTCGGTGAAGCTACTTAGTGCTTTTGGTTTTGTGCATCCGTTTTTGATGTGTGGTCGGTGGAGTGGCGGGTCTGTTGGTGTGGACGCTTCATTTTTTGCCTGTTGGCGTGGCCGAGACGGGGGTGAAACGAGTTATGTATGAAGTCCATGGAAGAAGGTTGTGGTTGTTTGTAGTTGATTTCATTTTGTGTCTGTCGGTGTGGCTGTGATTGGGGTATAGCTGGGGGAATATGTGTCACATTTTTGGATACCATTTTTGTACAGTACACCTACTTCACTTGTAAATAATTTTTTTGTATATATTACATATATATAGGAGTACTACCTCCATATTCATCAAAAAAAAATATTTGTTTTCGTCGTGAAATACACATGTAATATAGACTTTGCGAGGAAAATCATTTACTATAAAAACGTATACTCTTGGAGGAATTTCCCCCAGCCAAAATACTTTTTACCCTCTCATGTTTCAAGAACACATTAATTGAAACATCTTCATTTTAGTTGATTGTCCATTTGATTCACACCCCAAAAACTGAAAAATAAAATAAACTTATTGGCAAGTCTACTTAGTTTTGAGAGAGGAAACATTAGTAAACTGTTCCTTGAAAAATTACATCTTAAAGTCTACTCCCACCGTTTATATATAAGTGTCGTTTTAAAGTTGTTCACATTTTTAAGAAAGTCAGTTAATTATCTTGATTCAAGAGAAAGTGACAATTAAATGACTAAATCACATTTTATCTCTCTTAACCCCACCACTTCTACATATATTCGTTATTTATTTGTAATTATTAGACTTTCTTTTTTTATAAATGGTAAAATTAAAAGTCAATTAAGTAATGAAACATCAAATGACAGATATTGTGAAACATTTCAAAATGGCTAGAAAAACACTTAAAAAAGAAACGGAGGGAGTAAACTAATTATTAGAATCATGCGTAACTACTAATACAGAACAATTCACTACACTGACTATTATATTCTTAATGAGGCCCATAAATCTACAAATACAGTAGTCAACACCTTAGAATCAATTAGGATTGTTTCCCATGCATGCTAGCTAGGCGCCATTAACGAAGTATCTGATCGACGTCGTTAGCTTCTTTTTTTATTATTTTGAGAAGTACTTATTTAGCTTCCTTGGTCCTAGAGTTGCTTCTTCCTTCACTTTCTTGAGAGCCTCGATTAGATTGTTTAGCAAGTCTCGACGTCCCAAGGAACAACTTTTGGCATCAAATTCTCTGCAACTTCAGCTGGAGTCATTTGAGTCTCTTGTAGCAATGCTCGAATGGTCTCGAAAAGTGGATGAGAGTCGAGATCTTAATAATTCTTAGCCATCACCTTGACCCTTCGAAATAGCAATACGAGATAATTCAATGTGCTTGTCCATATTCGCCCTCTTTGTATCAAAGCCGGGCCGACTTTATTTACATGATTAATTAGTCGTAAAGACAATGAGTCTCTCCTCGCCACAAGAAGACCATGCATAATCCGTCGATGAAATTTAGAAGCCCCGAGAGAGTAACTTTACTGTCGTCTCCAGAATTCTCTTCGTCTTTAACCATTTGATTCTTCCTTTCTTTGGGCGCCAGTGAGATCATCAAGAGAACAATCAATGTCTTCAATCACTATATATAATGGACTTACTAGCTAGAAACCTCAATGAATAGCTTCTTCAACTCATTGTTGTTAGCCACTGATGTTAACTCATCAAGATCATAGACATCATAGTCAAGTAGATTCGTCATGGCAGCTACCATGGATGACTTACCAGTACTCCCTGGAGGACCATACAGCAAGTACCCGCATTTCCAAGCCTTACTGACTTTAGCATAGTATTAGTCCTTACCATTGCTAAAATATATCATCGACGATGGATGTTCCAATGCCACAACTCCACATGCTTTTACTACTCTGATGCCCAGTCCAATTTTCTGTCTCATTGTTGGTGTAGAGCTTCCTATGTCGATTCCCGATCTTCATCTTCTTCTTCCCTTGTTCCCTAACATGCTTCAAATACGACTCGGTAATTAGCTTTCACCGGCGTCGTTGGCATACAACAACAACATAGCCTCAGTCCCAAATTAACTGGGGTCGGCTACATGGATTAAACTTTTCCATTGTGCTCGATTAAGTGCAATTGATGGTGCGTCGTTGGCATACAAAGAATTAATTGTTTGGTTGATTGGAACAGATTGACAGGAAGCCCACCAAAGCTCAACACCCTGATAGCTATCTGTGATCTCCTCATAATTAATCATCCATGCTGAAAACAAGGTCCTAATTACTAGAATGACAATGGGTTATTCACACTCCAAGATAAATTGACCCATATGAGCCGTATGTTAGACATTTCAAAAAGAAATGGTTTAGTACCACATTGGTTAGAAACTTTCACTTTAAAGAGTATATATACTCTTGCACTACCTTGAATCGAAAAGGGAAATTGCAATTGCCATGCAAAGTGAGCCACGCTCGGTGCAAATTTTGCATTTTAGGTGCTTTTATAGGCGCACTTTGGGTAAAACTTTTTACTATTAATTTTTTACCATTTTCGAATTTACTATGTGGGTAGTTATTTACTTGACCCACTCAATATTAAATGGGCAGTTAATGGGAAACCCATTCAATGTTGACTGAGTGGAGCAGGGAAGTTGAAACTGCCCACTATCTCATTTCTTCTCCAAGTGGTTTTGACCAGAGAGCTATCAGAGAATAGGCTTGTGGAGGAAGAAGAACATCGCGAAATTCACTGCGATTGCTAGTGTTTTAGCTTTCACTACTGCAAGTGCAAGTTGATTTTATTTCATCGTATCCTTTAAGATTTTTGCTGACTCTTGCAGTATAGAGAGCAAAATTTCTTTTAGGAAAGTGGCATAGTTACACGCTTTGAAGTCATTGTTGAATTCTCTGGTCTAACACCATCCACGCAGCTTCGACTTACGTGTTATGCATTAGGATATGTATGTTCCCGCATTGCGAGGTGAGCACGAACGACTCAAAGGCCCGATGTAATTTCTTGTGTGACTTCCCTATTTTTTTTTTGGTTTAAACCACTCGGTATTTGAAATATCCAACTACTCCGGGTTCACTCCAAGTCACGCACCATATAACTGGTGAGAGCTCCCCATGTTAGTTTTTTCATTTTTAAGATTTGAAGTCGAGTCACTAGCCCGCTTCCAGTTGTGCCAACTATTGGTGTTAATGGACCTCATAGGACCAATCAAAGTGAGCCTAATCCATCAATCGCTTCAGTTGGGCTTTAATACGGATCTGGTCCATTTGTTTGGTTATGTAGTTATGTGTATTATTTGAGTGACACGGATCTGGTACATTTGTTTCGGCTTGCATCTGTGGTGCTTTCGTCGAGCCGTTCAGAAGAAGATTCTATCGATTGTTGAAGTTTGAGTTATAAACCAACGGCTGGTGAGTTTGAGACTCCATGAATGAAGAAACCAACGTCGGGAGAGCTTTACCCCTCAAACGGTTAAGTCCGGATTTTGGGGGGCTAGAACAAAAAAAAGTAAAAAATTGAGTTCTAAGAATTAACAATTCAGGCTGATAGCTAGAAGGTATCTAGGGTCGTGGATCTTGGTTCGTAGTACTTTATTAGAAGTTGTTTCAATGTAATGGAGCGGAACATATTCTGCAATTGGCCAAAGCATCTTCGTCTGGTGAGACGGATGAAGCATCGCTTGCTAAAAAGAAAGGTTGTGGAGGAGCTTCTAGGTTCGACTCATGTTGGAGTCCCTTATCAAAAAAAAATATATTTTTTTTTAGGTCACAAAGAAAAGATATATTCTATAAATGAACATACAAAGATATTCCAAAGTTAAAAGTTCATATTTCTTGAGGATCTCACCTATGTTTTGTGCGAAACTAAAGTGGATGTCTTTCTTTTATAATTATAAGGTAATAGCACTCTTGATCATTGGCTTTCTTTCTTTCTTCTTTGTGCTTTCAAAGATTGGATGGTCATGTCCTGCTCAGAGATACAGTCATTGAGGTAAATTTGGTAGGCATTCCTTTTTCATACTGCTTTTCATCTTTGTCTTTGTCAATTGATGAAGTTTCTTTGGTGTTTTCCAAAACATAAGGTGAGTTTACTTTTTTATTTATCAAATAGGGAGTTACTTTAAAATTACAAAAGTAAGGTATGTCTCATTTTGAAAAGGAGCTATTGATGATGATGATGTATGGCGTGATGTGTTTGATGAGGTGGAATGAATGTCTCATTTTCAAAAGGAGTCATCTATACAAAATATAAAACTGTCGTAATTACTCCTTCTCAAAATGAGTTATTTGTTCAACTCGAGGTGAAGAACTCATGCAAACGACATGTGCCTATCGAGATGGACAAGCCGCGTCACGTACGTACCTCGAGGTGGACAACCCGAGTCACGCACATATCTCGAGGTAGACAACTCATGTAAAGGACACGTACGTATCTCGGGGTAAACAACTCGTGTAAAGGACATGCACGTATCTTGACGTGAACAATTCATGCAAACGTCACGTATGTATCTCGAGGTCGAGAATTCATGCAAGCACTACGCTCGTATGTCGAGGTGGCCGACCCATCCAACCTTGTGCAATTCATGCAAACGTCGCGCACGTATCTCAAGGTGTGCAACTCATGCAACCTCGTGCAATCGATGCAAACATCACGCACATATCTCGAGGTGGACAACTCATACAACCTCGTCCAATCATGCAAACCTGCAAAAGTCACGCATGTATTTCGAGGAGGGCAAACCAATCAATGCAAACCGTACAAATGTGACGGACCAGTGCACATAACACGAATGGGGCATTCTCTGTGTTATGGAACACTCCACGTGGCGTCCACGTGGAGTGTTAAAAAATATGAATGACGCATTCGGAGAATGCGCCATTCACGTTATGAAGCAAACCACATGGATGCCACGTGAAATGTTCAGAATACATGAATGGCGCATTTTGAGAATGTGTCATTCATGTTATTGAACAATCCGCGTGGACGCCACGTGAGCTGTTCAGAATGCATGAATGGCGCATTCTCAAAATGCGTCATTCGTGTATTTTCAACATCGCACACTAATGGCGCATTTTCAAAACGCGTTTTACCTTAGTTATTGAATAAAAAAAATATTCACTTATTTTACTCATTTAAACTAATTTTTGTTGTACATCTGTAATTTTTTCAAGTTTTTTCAACATAAGTGTGTGTAGGCAGTATTCGCTAGGGGCCTACCTGCAACACTTCTCTATGAGCCTGTAGATTTTTACTAGTACCAATATTGTCCCCAACTAATCCACATTTAACTCACATGTGCGGAGTTTTACTCCAAAAGACGTTGGTATCAATTAATCAAGGGGAGATCCACACTTATATACTTCATTACGAAGTCACACTTATCCAATATCGGATTAGCTTTCGGTCCACACATCTCCAACAGGCTCGCAAAAAAAAAAAAAAAAAAAAAAAAAAAAATGAAATAAAGTCACAGGCAAGTTTAGAATGATTAGGGAACCATTCCTTGATAATTACATTGAGATTTGCATGTACATAGAGTCAACAGTATGCTTGCTTATCCTTCAATTTTTAACTAATTGAGATAATTCATCTTGACTACTAATCATGGAAACTTGCTAATACTAAAGAAGGGGATCAGAAATCTACAGACTACAGTACTTATTAACATCATCAAATCAAGGATTATCATCCGACATTAACACATGCCATTCACCTAGCTTGCTTAGGATTTGCATTGTTCCTCAGCCTTCAACCTTGCTTCTTTTGCTCTTGTGAGAGCTTCAATTAGACAGTTCAAGCAAGCTCAACCTCCCAAGGAACAACTTTAGGCATTGATAGCAAAGTGCTATATTTACTGTAAGTTAGTTAGTACTGAACTTGTTATTCAGTGTAACATCCGAGAATTTTATAAACTTGATTTGACGGCTAATTAAGTATTTTTAAAATTTTATTTGGAGTTTAAGTATCGAGGTGGGACCTACACATTATTAACCAGAGATCATAAGATATATTTTATTTTTGTATGTTATGTGGTTAGTGTGTGTATTATATTGTATTTTATCGCGAAGTTGGGGTGTGTTGAGGTATATCATCAATTTGTCATAATCGGGGTTGCAAGTGCGTGTCTGAAGGGCACGACGAGTGAAAATAAATTATTGGTTGCTTGAAAACTCGTTAATCAAGTGTTAATCCTCATATGAAGATTTTACCTCGGTTTACGTGCAAGTTAGGATCAATAGCAGTGTAAAATGAATATGAAGTTAGTGCAAGACCTTGTCTCTAGTTTCTTATCAATTAGCGGTGGTCGAGGTTGAGATTGAGTCTAAATTTGTGCACATTTGGTTTAGTATGACAAGAGAATTGGTCTATAAGGGTTTAGTATATCATGGACAAAGTTAATATTTTTTGGGTTTTGGTGTGACTAAAATCAGTGTTATGTACATTTTATGAAGATGGACTATTTTGTCAAGACTTTGGTTCAATTTGGTAAAAATTGGATCAATAACGAGCGTTGAAAACCAAAACACGTCAAAATAAAAAATTCAAAAATTAATAAATAAAAAAAAATTAAGCTGCAGATAAGCTCATGACAGTTTATATATAAATATATATAAAAATGAATTCGTCCCTCTGACTTGGGTTTTCACTCCGCGAGCTCCTAAAGTTTGATTTTCGTCCGGTTTCTTTTCACAAAATCATAGAGCATCGCGAGACGGTCAGTTCGCGTAAAGTTTCTACTGTGGAAACGAGGTATTCGACCTGCAATTTGGTAAATTATCAATGCATGACATTTTTCAACAATTCAATTTGAATTCTCGCAATTTTTCGATTTCTTTCACAGGTTTCGATAGAAATTGGTAGAAATTGTTGTTAATTGGTATATTGATTTATTAGGATCAATTTGGAATAAATCCCATCGACGTAGCTTAGGGTTTTGATGAATTGAACTAATGTGATTCAGTTGATAACTATTTGAAGATGTTTTTTAGAGTTGATATTGATTTAAATTGGGTTTTTGGGATGAATAGATTTTTGATTTTGATCTAAATTGACTGCACGAGCTATGAAAATATTTTGATGTTGAAACCGAGTGGTTTCGTGGTGTTTGTTGTCAAGTTTTGAAGTTTTAATTGCAAAAAATATTGATTTGGAGAAGTTTTTCAATTCAAAATAAAATAAAGTTTGCCTAGTTGACAGGCTATATTAGAAAATTCATAACTTCTCCGTCGGTGATCCGATTTGAGTGTTCTTAGAGTCTATGGAAAGTATAACATGAGTACTACAAGTTCCTTTTAGGTCATCATGACAAATATTGAGGTTTTTAAGGTTAAAAAGTTACCTCAAATTGGCTAGTTGAAATAGATATATAAATTAATGTTTTTGAAAACTGTTCTCAAGCGTACTTTGGCCGCAATTTTCATTGGGTTTAGTGATTTGGTTTCACTCGAAGCTTGACCCATAATATAATTGGGTATGCAGGGAAGCTACTGAAACCATTTTCAAGGTGATTCGACGCTTCGGGAACCCAGAAAAATAAGCTCAAAATTGGTTGGTTGTAAGTAAACCCTACAGTGATCTTTACAATTTATGGAATTTATCTTTGTACGTGTAATTGTATCATAGTCTACATCTCATTTTATTATTCTTGGTCATGCATACATAGAGTGAGTGAGGGGATAAGCTTGTTTCAGAGTCTGGTTTGATTGAAACTAGGTTTCAGTCATGCCTCTACGTCATCTAGTGAGACTAGCGGAGTCTAACGCCGACAAGTTATCTCTACATTTCATGATCTTTAATATTGTTTGTGTACTATTTTTGGAAGTCGACGTATGATTATAGTTAGGAGACAGCGACAGAGTGGATTGCATGTCATGTTGACGCATATATCTTATTGTCTATTTGGAAATGCAATTACATGTCTCCATGTATCAGACTAACAATTGCATGAGTACAGATCAATGTATGAATTTACTTGCCTGACATTTTTGAGTTGTTTTTTTATGTTTTTGATGATATCACATTCTATATGAAGATAAAGGAAGAGTGGACAAGACTCGAAGATAGTGGTGATTGTTTTTAAAATCTAAAATAAATTCTTGTTTTAAATTGT
This sequence comes from Stephania cephalantha, assembly GCA_039657325.1. NCBI lineage: Eukaryota > Viridiplantae > Streptophyta > Magnoliopsida > Ranunculales > Menispermaceae > Stephania > Stephania cephalantha. The sequence continues at coordinate 49,360,141 of CM077573.1, forward strand.
TTATATATATATATTATTTTGGGATTCTTGGGGTTAGTATAGGACGTAAAATCTTATTGAATGGTTAAAAGAGTCTCCTAAGTTAGTTTAATATGCGTTGAAAGGTTTATGTTCTATTTTAGTCTATTTGGGTTTGTGAAGTTATGGTTAAGCTATCGGAGACTCTAAGTTAGTTAATAAATTTGATTTTGATATATATTATGAACTGTGAGGAGTTGTGAGTTATTCTGGTTGTCTCCTCATTCTGCTATCTATTAGGTGAAAGTTTTTCGGCATGCCATTTTTAGGGAAGGTCTTTGTCGAGATTTTTACAAAATAAGAACAATCTGAATGATTTTCAAATTTGCTTCAATTAAACAAATCATGAATTGAGTTTCATTAAGGATAAGAATTTAGTTTTGGAGGTTGTAAAGGATTGAAATAATTATTAGTTTGATGTAAAAGTTGAAAGAACTAATTAGGCTGACTAGATTATCAAGGGATTAAGGGAATCTAGGCTGGTCAGTCGTCTTAATGACGAGGAGCTGAAATTCAGTTAGTAGGGAGTTTGTGTTGTTTCTTTCATGTTTGAATAAGTTAGTCTCTTTCTGTTTGAATCAGTCAACAAGATTTATTCAGAGTCTGTTCTGATTTGTTGAAGGTATTTTAGGTATTGTTAAACAGTTATGTTTTTAGTTGTAATTCATTTTTGTATTTAACAGTTACTTGAAAAATAAAATAATTATCATTCTCCTGAATTCTTTAGCCGACAAAGTGGTATCAAAGTTGTTTTCTTAAAGGACCTGTGTGAGTGAACCAGTGAGGAACCTATCTACCAAAGCCTAAACACCTACCTTCATTAATGGCGGGCAGTAATTTCTTGTCTGCACCTCCAGTTTTCACAGGTGAAAATTATCATGCCTGGGCTGTGAAAATGGAGTCCTATTTGGAAGCAAATGGTCTATGGGAGATGGTGGAGACAGATGAAAATATGCCATTTCCAGAGAATCCAACAATTGATCAAATGAGAGAATATAGGGAGAATAGGAAGAATAGGCGCAAGGCCAATACCTGCATTCACGCTGCGGTTTCAGAATATATATTCACAAAGATCGTGACTTGTGAAACTGCAAAACAAGCATGGGATCTTTAAAAAAAAAAAGAATATCAAGGTAATGTCGAGACAAAGCGGATGCAAATCTAAAATTTGAAGAGGGAATTCGAGATGCTACAAATGAAGGAGACTGATCTATTGAAGGACTACGTACACAGACAAGGTGCAGAAAATAGTCAACAAAATCAGATTATTGGGAGAAGGTTTTCCTAATAGTCGAGTTGTTGAAAAAATAATTGTGACCTTATCGGAGAGATTTGAATCCAAAATCTCCTCTTGAAGATTCAATGGATTTGGCAACAATTTCTCTCGCTGAACTTCTACATGTGCTTCATGCTCAAGAGCAAATGAGGGCTTACAGAAATGAAAAATTTGTCGAAGAAGCATTCGCTGCAGATGAGAAAGGCATGAAACAACATTGGCAAAAGAAGAATGAAAAGGAAGGTCAAAGCAGTGGCATCAAAAAGAATTTTTCTCAATGTCAACACTGTAAGAAAACTTCTCATTTAGAAATTTTTTTTCGGTTAGGCCTGATATTAAATGCAGGTCTTGTGGTCAAATGGGTCATATGGAGAAGGTTTGTAAAAGCAAACAACAACAAGCTCAAGTCGTGGATTGGGATCATGAGGAGCAACTATTTGGAGCCACTTGTTTTGCAAGTCAAACTTCCAGCAATGTTTGGCTTGTTGATAGTGGATGCACCAATCATATGACATTTGATGCATTACTTTTCAAAGATTTAAACAAGTCGGTAATGTCCAAAGTCAGGATTGGCAATGGACAATTCATTGAAGTTAAAGGTAAAGGGACTGTTGCAATTACAGGACCAGCATGTATTAAATTAATTTCTGATGTTATGTTTGTTCCAGAGATTAATTAAAATTTATTGAGTGTAGGACAACTACTTGATAAAGGTTTCTCTGTTACCTTTAATGATAATATGTGTGTTATTACTGACTCAAGTGATGCTGAATTGTTTTTTATAAGAATGAAAGACGAGAGTTTTTGTCTTGATTGGGCTGAATCAGAGTTCAATGCATATCCATGTGTTGAGAACCAAGCTGAATTATGGTACAAGAGGTTGTGGCACTTTCATTACTCTACCTTGGATTACATGCACAAGAAGGAGATAGTGAAAAGAATGTCATTCACCAAAGGAGCTGCAGCTATGTGTGAAATATGCCAATTGGGGAAGCAAACAAGATTTTCGTTTCCAGTAAGACAAGCATGGAGAGCAGAGAAGCTTCAACTTATTCATACCGATGTTTGTGGAGGCATGAGAACCGCATCTTTAAATGGCAGCAGGTATTTCATACTTTTCATCGATGACTTTACTCGAATGTGTTGGGTATATTTTCTTAAACAAAAGAGTGAGGTTGCTGTTGTCTTGTGGAAATTTAAATTGTGGATTGAAAACCAAAGTGGCTATGAAATCAAAGTGATTCGATCAGATAATGGTACTGAATATACTGCTGAAAAGTTTGCTAAGTTTTGTAAAGATGCGGGGATTGAGCATCAATTTACTACCGCCTACACTCCTCAGCAAAATGGCGTTCGTGAAAGAAAGAATAGAACCGTCATGGATATGGCTCGGTGTTTGTTATTTGAGAAGGGCATGCCAAACAAATTTTGGGCGGAATAGGTTACCGACTAAGGCTTTAAAAGGAAAAACACCTTTTGAAACTTGGTATGATTTTAAGCCTTCGGTTCTTAACTTGAGAATATTTGGATGTTTATGTTTCACTCATGTTCCAGATGTCAAGCGAGGGAAGCTAGATCCAAAAGCTGAATATGGAGTCTTTGTTGGCTATAACAATGTCACCAAAGGTTATAAAATTTTTTAGCCTTCATCCGGAAATGTGAAAGTGTGCATAGATGTTAAATTTCATGAAGCAACACAATGGGATTGGGACAAGGAGGAACAATCACCTATTAATGCCAAAGAAGATAAAGAAGAGCTTCATGAAGATGATAGAATTGATGATGTTCCATTAAGGGGTACAAGGTCACTTGCAGAAATTTATTAAAGCTGTAATGTGGCTGTCCTTGAACCTATAGGATATGCTGAAGCGGCTAATGATCCAAAGTGGATTGTTGCAATGGAGGAGGAGATAATGATGATTGAGAAAAACCAAACATGGCAGCTAGTACCCAAGCCACAACATAAAAAGACCATTGGGGTGAAGTAGGCTTATCGAACCAAACTTAATCTTGATGGTTCGGTGAACGAGTACAAGGCAAGGTTGGTTGTCAAAGGCTATGCTCAAGTATTTGGTGTAGATTTTTCAGAAACATTTGCACCCGTCGCGAGGTTAGATACCATCAGATTTCTCCTAACACTTGCAGCACAAAAGCAATGGCAAATTCATCAACTTGATGTGAAGTCGACATTCTTAAATGGCTATCTTGAGGAAGAGATTTTTGTGGAGCAGCCTGAAGGTTTTGCAGCAGAGTCGGGGAAAGTTTACTTGCTAAAAAAGTGTTGTATAGCTTAAAGCAAGCTCCAAGAGCTTGGTATAGCAGGATTGATGAAGACTTGCTGAAGTTGGGGTTCACCAAAAGCATGAGTGAATCAACTTTGTATGTCAAAGTTGTTGATAATGATTTAATTGTTCTTTCACTTTATGTTGATGACTTACTTGTAACATGGAGCAATGAAGGAATTATTGAGCAATTTAAATCTCAAATTATGCTGAATTTTGAAATGACTAATCTAGGAGAGATGACATTCTTCCTAAGCATGGAAATTCAACAAACTCAACATGGAATTTTTATTGGGCAGCAAAAATATGCTCGAGAGGTGCTGAAGAAACTCAATTTGGAGAACTGCAAAGCAATAAGTACTCCTTTTTCTCAAAATGATAAACTCAACAAAGAAGATGGTGCTGAGAAGATTGATGAAGGCAAATATAGAAGCATCATAAGATGCCTAATGTACTTGACAGCTACAAGGCCGGATATCATGTTTTCGGTCAGCTTATTATCCAGATTTATGCATTGTGCTAGTGAGCTGCATTACAAAGCTACAAAGAGGATTCTCAGGTACATAAAGGGAACTCTACTTTATGGACTGAAATTTGAAAACAAAAAGGAGTTGTTTCTGCATGGTTTTTTCGATAGTGATTGGGCGGGATCATGCGATGACATGAGAAGTACATCTCGGCTACTTCAGTCTTGGATCAGCTTGTTTTAGTTTGAGCTCAAAAAAGCAAGAAGTTGTGGCACAATCAACTGTTGAAGCTGAGTATGTTGTAGCAGCTGCAGCAGTTAATCAAGCTCTATGGCTGAGGAAATTCATGATGATAGATATGCAACTTGGTCAAAAGGACGCAACAACACTTTTCGTTGACAATCAAGCTGCCATAGCAATTTCAAGCAATCCAAACATTTTAAAGTCAAGTATCACTTTATCAGAGAAGTTCAGAAAAACAAGGAAGTAAACTTGGCTCACTGCAGTACACATGTTCAACTTGCAGATATTCTAACTAAGGGACTGCCAAAGTCAAAATTTGAGGCATTAAGAAGACAAATTGGGGTTTACAGCAAAAATAGCAAGGAGTAGATTTTATAACAAAGTGCTATATTTGTTGTAAGTTAGTTAGTACTGAACTTGTCATTCAGTTAGTAGGGAGTTTGTGTTGTTTCTTTCATGTTTGAATAAGTTAGTCTCTTTCTGTTTGAATCAGTTAATAGGATTTATTCAGAGTCTGTTCTGATTTGTTGGAGGTATTTTAGGGATTGTTAAACAGTTATGTTTTCAGCTGTAATTCATTTTTGTATTTAACAGTCACTTGAAAAATGAAATATAATTATCATTCTTCTGAACTTTCTAAGCTCTTCTTTAGCCTACATGCATCAAATTCTCTGCAACATCAACTGGAGTCATTTGAGCCTCTTGTAACAATGCTCGAATGGTCTCGAAAAGTGGATTAGAGTCTACATCCAAATAATTCTTCGCCAACACCTTGCACCCTTCGAAATAACAAAACGATAACTTAATGTGCTTATCCATTCGCCCTCTTCGAATTAGAGCTGGGTCTAGTTTCTCTGCATTATTAGTAGTAAAGACACAATGAGCTTCTCGCCGCCGCAAGAAGACCATAATCCATCAATGAAATTTAGAAGTCCTGAGAGAGTAACTCTACTATCCTCCTCGGGTTTCTCCTCTTTCTTAGCAATTTCGATTATGGGATTCTCCTCCCTTCTTTAGCTAGTAAGATTAAGAGAACAATCAATATCTTCAATCACTATAATTGAATTGCTAGAGATCTCAATGAATATTTTCTTCAACTCATTGTTATTCATCACAGATGATAACTCAAGATCATAGACATTATAGAAGTCAAGTAGATTCGCCATGATCGCTACCATGGAGGACTTACCCGTCCTCGGAGGACCATTGAGCAAGTTCCCGCGTTTCCATGACTTGCCGAATTTAGCATTGTTAAGGAAATTATAGTAGTTACTATATTTCGTAGTTTATGTATTTAGGTAGTTTCTATATTTTGGTATTTAAGTAGTATTAGGAAACTTTCCTTATTATATACTTTGTTCAGCTCTATAATTGTGCTCAGTTTGCCCACATCAATACAATTCTTAGACTCTTCTTTGAAATCTATCAAGCGTAGTAGTCTTTCCCCTTACTGAAAGTGATAAGGTCATCAACTATCTCCATCTTCTTCATTGGATCCATCGCTAACGTTTGAAACATCGATGGATGCTCAAACGCGACATGACTCCACATGTTCCTCCAATATCCATTCCACCTTTCTTTTCTATTATTGGTATAGAGCTTTCTTTGTCGATTTGCCATCTTGATCTTATTACCTTGCTCGCGAACATGCATCAAGTACATCTCAGTAACCACCTTTCTATGTCTTTCATGAAAAGTGATCTTGTAAAATCGTCTGTTGTCGGCGTTTGTGCCACTAAAAGAAATTGTAACTTTCGTTGTTGCGTAAGATCCCGAAGCCCACCAAAACTACTTGAACCCCTGGTACTTGTTTGTTATCTCTTCATAGTCATTCATGCTAAGAACAATAACATTTTTTCCTTAATGAAGAATGTCAGCTTTGATACCGGTAAGGTAGGTCTCTATGTCGACGTAAGATCTCGTGACGGCGGTAACGGTCTCATGTCTATTCATGGAAGCAGATACTAATGTAAGGATTGAATAGACGAATGAACCACCGAATATACGTTGAGACTGTCGTTGGAGAACATAGGGGCAGCATTGTCGAAACATGGTGTAGAGAAACATTGCAGTCGCAATTGTTGAACCCATCACTCCCCACATTTCTCCAAAGCTTGTCGTCGTTGTCGTTGTCGCGGCCATCAGAGTGTTGTGCTTCAGTAAATTGAGCAAAAAGAAGTAGAGGGTGTGTTGTTGGTGCTACCAGGAAAGTTGTCATTTAAATGCACAACTGAAGAGACTATTGTACTGCAGAGTACAAACAGGGTAACATTCTTTTGAGGCACATTAGATAGACATTGAGATGTGATTACACAATAGTAGATGCATAATCGAATGTACTAAAACAATCGTTAGTCTCTTATATTGACTAAAAATGTTAGACTTACTCGGCGAACACACTCACTTAACAAACTTGCTTCCATAGCACATACTGACGACCGTGTTATGTAGCTCAATAATTGACATATGAAGTCCTCGTCAAGTTTGTCATTTCTCCATGTACTTTGGAAATTACAAGTTGCCATCAAAAGATTGAAAATCAACAAAACTCTAGCCAAAAGTGAATTATCACCCAATGACTCACTTTTGTCGTATAGTTTGAAAAATGAATGCAAAACACGGACATGAACACAGCATATGCATTACACATGAATGCAGACTCAACCAACCAAACTCCTTAGTTATTAGAAGATGATGCAATACGCAGAACATATGAATTAGGCTCAGGCTATTCGGACCCTACTTTTTCTCATTTTACCCTGTTTTTAATTTTTTTCAGCCACTAGTGAATGATCCAACTACCCCTCCATATAAAATAGTTATTACTTACCCATACCTCACTCACCATACTCACGCATACCCCAATCACCCCTCTCTCAATATCGCATTCTCACCACCAACCCAAATTCGATAAAATCCAAGGAAAACCACATCGATTCGACTCCATAAGTGCATTCATCATCTCTTTTAGTGTCGATTTTGAGGTTTTTAGAGGTTTTTTTTTTGAGTCGGTATTATTTGTGATTTTGTTGTTGAGTTTAGGACTTCGATTTGAGGTTTAAATCTTGCATTTTGAGTACAAAGTCTCGATGAAATCGTTAATATCAAGCGATTACAAGCAAAACTCACTATTGTTTTGGTCATTATCATGTACTTTTAGGAGTTTTGAAAATTTTTTGCTCGTTCTTGTTACTCGCAGGTGTCGGTCACATATGGTCGACACATCTAAATAGGTGTTAGACATACATGGCTGACACCTCTTTAGAGGTCTCGGCTGAATCCCTCAGTAGCCAATTAAAACCGAGTTCACTTCGTATTATCGGTCAGAGTCGCCCAAACCTCGTGGGCGACACTTCTTCACTTCTTGGATACAACGCAACCACATCCGACTTTGTTCAACGAAAAAAAAAAAAAAAAAAAAAAAAAACACTCATACGACACTTAGTGACCTAGTACAAGTGCTCTACAATGACTAAAATCGAGAAATGGAGAGGATTATGGGGTGTTGGGATGAAGGTAGGAGATGTGGAGTGTTGGGATGAAGGTAGGAGATGGGGTAAACATTTGTTGAGGGTGAGGGGTAGTTTTGAAATTATTTACAAAAATGTGGGATAAAAGCAGTAAATAAATAAAAAATAGGGTACAATGATGTAACGGGGTAAAGTGAGCAAAAAATGGGGTCTGAATAGCCTGGCCTATGAGTTAATGCAGTATGCAGACACTTTATAGTGTGCGTCACATGGTTTTTAGTGGATATCGATACTAAGTACAGAGTGTGACAATCTTTATTTTGACCTTGTTTGGTACGTGAGTGAGATATCTCCCAACTTACAGGAGATGGGGTGAGTTATCTCCCTCCTCCACCACATAGAGAGATATCTCTCATGAGTTCAATGGACAAAAATACCCATCACAAATCATCTTTTTTATTTTAAAAATATGTTTGAATGACATTTATGACAATTCTCACATTTTACTCTTTTTAGAAATTTGCATCTTCCCTGCAAGTTTAAAGTTCAACCAAACATGAAATATGAAATTACACTGTGAGTTAACTCCATTGAGTTATCTCCACTCGCATTGTAAGCTGGCAAAATCGAACCAAATGATGCCTTTGTTTGTTTTCATTGTATGGTGAGTTAGGTGGGAGTGACCATTACTTTGTGGAGCTACTACGTTGATCCACTTTGGGCACTTACCAAGCGAGAACCACATGATATACCTCGAGATGTGATCCGCGCTCTTATTGAAAGGTGCCTGCAGCCTACAGGTAGTTGTGCCTAAATGAGTGGGTAAATGTTCAATGCTTTTTGTATGTTTTTGGATCATTGTCAGATGAGGACTGCTGGCTCTTCTTTTCTTTTCTTTTTTTGTAATCTAACTTTGTGAAATAAAGCTTTGATTTACCATAACAAAATACTTATGGTGAAATGTGTGTGCCAAAATAATGAGCAAACCCGATTCAAGTACAATTAGTTGCCACTAATTAGCTCTTGTCATTTTTTCCATCTAAACCACCGGTTATATGAAGTATCTAATTACTTAAGATTCGCCTTGAGTTGTGCACTTTATAGTGAGGGAGTTTTCAAAGTTGATATTTTTATTCTTAAAATTTGAACTCAAGTCACTAATTAAGAGATCCACTTCGAGCTGTGCCAACCAAGCGTTGGCCTGCTCTCTAGGTCTTTCATGAAAATTGAGCGTGTAAAGTTATCAGGGTGACTTTAGGCCCAACCAAAGTGAGCCTAGTCCATTGTTCTCTGCAGTTGGGCTTTAATATCGGTCTGCTCCATTTGTTTTGGTTTTATGGATCATTTGAGTCACGAGTAGGCCTTTTAGAATTAGAATAATAAAGCAGGGTCAAGATAAATGTCAATTTGTCATAAAACACAAGAAACAAAAAGGAGATAATGTTAAAAATTGTTGCAATGTGCTAGATCTTAATTTAATGTTTTCTCAATGTTAAAAAAAAAAAAAAAAATGCTTTCCCTATGTGGTAAAACAAGCGAGAGGTTCTAGGTTATGTCTCTTGTAGTCTTTTAAGTCTCCTTAACATATATATGAGGATTTACGTGATTATATTTAAGGTGCTTTTATCGAGCAGGCCAACAAAGTACTCAAGATAAATATTTTTGATAAGTGGTGAAACACTTATTCACGCAAGACTCGCCGCACGTTACGTCACCAATATGACTTTGGGTGTGAATTTAGAGTTTTATTTCCTTAAAGCTAATGGGGCGGAGTCAACTAAATACCCTAGTAGCACCTCTAGTGTACATACTTTTTTAGATAATATAACTTTTAAGAGCATTTGATAGGAACCCTATTCGAGAAGGGCTCCAATCTCTTAAAAAAACATGAAAATAAATAGAAGAAGAAGATAGAGATGAAATAAAACTTTTTTCTTTCTTGTCTTTCATTACAATCAATACATCTTATGTATAGAGTACCTTGATTTATTGCTCTCAATAAACCCTAACAACCATAATACAAATTACAAAACTATCATTATAACATCTTATCTATATCTTGTAAGCATGACATAATAGTTAAGAGTTACTAATAGATTAACCTTGATACCTATCAACATGTCTCGTATTCTCTCAAAAATAAAAAAAAAAAAAAAAATGCCATGGCTTGTTAGCTTTATATACAAAGTGAAACATATTCTAGAATTGAACATATAGCGGTACAAGGTGCATTCCTACAGCTGGGTTATGGATTTTAAAATTTGGCTTACATTTTGGATTGATCATTTTTGTCGCAGTAATGTTGGGCTGCACAATATATTGTAGAAAAAAGAAGTCCTAGAAGCTCTAGTTGTTGTAATCAGCTATTATGGTAGACCAGAAAAATATAAAAATATGACCTCCTGTGACCAAAAAAAGAATTTATAATAAACAAGAATTAATAAAGAGTTCTATGAGAGAGACTTTCAAGAAACTTTTTTTTTTTCTTTTGTCAATGAAGAAACCTTTTTTTAGATGTGATTGAGATGGCATCACATGTTTGGAGTCAGATTTCTCGTTTTTGAATCATTATATAAGATTTATCATCATTTGAAAAGAGATTAATTAACACTTATTTAAAATCTTTAAATTTATAAAACCATAAAGTAATTATGTCTTGTGAGGTAATATTTTTTTATATTTTTGTTCTTCTTTTAATTTCTTCTATTTAATTATATTTAATTACATGTAAAGTGGCTTCAAAAAAATTACATGTAATGAAGCTGTTATACTTAACTTAAGTTGGCGAGTTATGAGGAACAAAATTTTTAAGCATACATGCATGCATGCATGCTTGAAATTGGATTGAACATGAGACATGTCGGTGGAAATTCAATGTTCTTCAACAGAAATGCAACAAAAGAATCAACTAACAGTCCAATTGAAATTGAATAATTTATACCTTCATTGGCATCAACCTCAATTCATCATCACAGATTCACAGTTGACCAAATCTGCAATTAATTAAATGCCTCAACTGTGAGATTGGAAAACAATCTAATTAAATCAATAAGGATAGCTTTTAAAAAAATAAAATAAAATAAAAAATGACTCATCAAACATGAGTGGAACCTAGAACCTTCCTCCAATCTTGCCTTCGGCTAAGGATGCCTCATCCATCTCACCAGAGATGCGGTGGTGCTATATAGCTTTGTTATTTAAGCATTAACTCTTAACTCTAAAAAAATAATTGATCTCAAAGATTGAATAATTAAGTTCTGTTAGTAAGTTATACTCTTCCAATATTGTATCCTAAGTTCAGCAAAATCTTATTGGGGAGAGAGCATAGAAAGCACATGAATTCACCTTTGGAAAATACTATAGAATGACAACATGAACAATATCACACCACAAGACACATTGGCTTACAAGAGCCTTCCATGCGACCTCGACCCACATGTTATGCATCGGGATCTATATATATATATATGTATGTCCGCATCCCGCCAATGTGTCTTGTGGTGTGACATTGTCATTCTAGCACTTCTCTTCACGTTTTTGGGGTTTTTCTAAAAGTGGGGTAGATTTACATTTTATTTCCCAAAATATGGAAGTTTACTTTTAATTTACAAAAATAGGTGATAACGCCTTTTGAAAATGAGTTATTGGTTATGAGCTGGCATCTATGGTGGTGAGGTGGCGGTGAGGTGGAAGGCAATGTGTATAGATAACTCCTTTTGAAAATGAGCTATCTATACAAAACTATACACTCTATGAATGACTCTTTTTGAAAATGAGCTATCAATACAAATTCTTTTCCCCATGACCGCCACGTGCATATGGAGATGGACGACCCGCGCCACTCGCGTATCTCGAGGTAGACAACTAATGTAAACAACGCGCACGCATATCGACGTGGACAACCCATGCAAACGTCACCCATGTATGCCGAGGTGGAGATTTCATGCAAATGTCGCAAGCGCACGTACGTCGAGGTGGGCGACCCATGCAACCTCGTGCACACATGGAAACGCCACGCACATATGTCGAGGTGGGCCAGCCATGCATATCCATAGTAAGCATGCAACTCACCCGGGTTGTCCGCCTCGCGATACGTGCGTGACGTTTGCATGGGGTCCATGGTCTGTAGTGGATATGCATGGCTCGCCCACCTCGACATACGTGCGTGACGTTTCCATGTGTTGTCAACCAGGAGATACGTGTGTGACGTTGGCATTGGTTTTACCACCTCGAGACACGTGCGTGACGTTTGCATGAGTTGCACGAGGTTGCATGGGTCGCCCACCTCGACAGACGTGCCTGACATTTGCATGAAATCTCCACCTCGACATACATGGGTGACGTTTGCATGGGTTATCCACGTCGATATGCGTGCGCGTTGTTTACATTGGTTGTCTACTTCAAGATACGCGAGTGGCGCGGGTCATCCATCTCCATATGCACGTGTCATTCATGGGGAAAAAAATTTGTATTGATAGCTCATTTTTAAAATGAGTCATTCATAGAGTGTATAATTTTGTATAAATTCTTCCACCTCACTGTCCACGTGGGATGACATACACTGATAGCGCCTTTTGAAAAGGCGCTATCAGTGTATGTCATCCCACGTGGCCCGAACACATGGATAACGCCTTTTGAAAAGATGCTATGCATGTGTCCACGTCAGCAAAAATTTGCTGCCACTGTGATAACGCCTTTTGCATAGGCGAGAGTGCCTATTCCGGGAAATAAAAACATTTCAACCTCATTTTCCTCTTTTAAAGTAAAAAGCTATGTACTTTTGTAATTTTTTCTCACGTTTTTAGTCAGCTAGCTAGTTTACAAAAGCAATCTATATATTTTCTGTTCTCTGCATTGAAAGTTCTTACAAACATATATGATGAACCTCAAATTTTCTAACTTCTCTCCTCTCTTCATCTCCCTCATCTTCCTACCCTCATTAGTCTCTCCTCAACCCTGCAAGAAATCATGTGGATCTCAACATATCCGATACCCCTTCGGAACCGGCCCTGGATGTGGCGATCCAAGGTTCCAAAAATATGTGACATGCAACGGGGATAGGCTTACTTTCGCCACTCACAGCGGTTGCTACACCATCCAAAACATTGACTATACCAACCAGGTCTTTTACATCCAAGATCCCTCCATGTCGACTTGCCTATCGACGCAATCTAGTAAAGGCTTCGGCCTCGACTGGGATGCGCCATTTACATTCATAGAGGACAATGTCTTTGCACTCCTTGACTGCTCCACCTCTGCTTCTCCTCTCTTCAACTCGCAACTTCGAACCGATGGAAACAACTCTTTGATGCCTTTATGTGACAATGAAGGCACCCCTATATGTAGTTTCCTCTACTCATGCCCTGCCATCAGTACTCTCAACCTCCCGATCTCGACGTGCTGTGTCTACACGCCGGTGGATCTCGGGCCGGCTTATGACATGGACTTGCAAAAGCTTCATTGTAGTTCTTACACTGGAGTGTATAGTTTCAATGGCCAGGAATCCAATCCAGAGAATTGGAAATATGGAGTGGCTCTTAAGTACAAGTTTAATGTCAAAAATGAGTTTCCTGGTTATTGTAGTAACTGTGAAAGTAGTAATGGAGTTTGTGGTTACAATTTGAATAACTACAACTCTTTTGTGTGCAATTGTGTTGGTGGAGTGAATACTACCACAGATTGCTACTTTGGAGCTTCATGGAGCAAATCAAAGAAAATCCTGCCATGGCCAATTGGTAAGTGCTTTCCTCTTTAATCTTTTTTGTTCTTTCATTCTTTTCTTTGAGTTTTGCACTCAAAATATTTTTATAAAATGACTGAAAGTTGTTCTTCAAGTTTTACTCCAAAAATTCCTTTGTAGATTTCTATGTGCCAAAGATAAATTGGTCCCTTTTTTGACCTTTCTGAAAGATTCGAAAATACTAAATCGTTTTCGCGTTCGGAATCAAATGCGACCTTAGATTTATGGTGGATTTACTAGTTATCTGGTTTTGTAACTACTAATTTTAATTTCTTGGTGCTTCTTTTTCAGGAACTTGGTTGATCTTCTCTGTGGCATGGTATCTTAACTAGGTACTGTTGTAAACTTGCATTGATGAATAAATGCAATCTGTGTACAATGTGAATTACAGTATGCACTTTTTAGCTTCATTTTCAAGGAACTCCAGATTTCCTATTCATAATCATTTTTACAGAAGATTAGTATTTGATTTTTGTTCCTTTTTTTTTTTTATTAGTCGCGGATGTCCAAATTTTACACCCTTTTCCCTTCTTCAATCAAATTAATCCCACAAAATTAAGAATTTAATTTACACATTGATTCATCCAAAAGGATGTTTGGACCAAAATACAGTCTCACACAGGTTAAGAACGACTTCAGAATGAAGAATACAAGTCGCCCAACATTATATAGTATGAAAAAAACCAAGAAACCACAAGTTTTATCCATTTTTTATGTGCAGCAGAACTATGATTAGATCCTTTATCAAGCCACTGATATCTGAAATCTGCAAGCCAGCTTGCAAAGTATATAAATGTGTTTAAGGGGTTGAATTATAAAAGGACTAGAGAACTAAAGCTGAAACTTTTTAATGGATGAGGTTTCCTTCTACATTTCCACTATCAAGAATATATTTCCTAACAAAGGGTATGTCCCCTCACTTTGCTGATAAACTCTTTCATAAGGTGAAGGCATCATTACCTTTAAAGATTACTTTCTATTTTATAGATAGTAACTTCTTATTGCCTTTATTCCTCTGCTGGACCCAACAGATTTCTTAAATTTATCTTCTAGAGACTGTGTTTCTCTATTCCTTCACAAACTCCAACTTCCACTCAAGGAGTCATTAGTTCAATATCATTGAACTTGCTTTGTGCCTCCAATTGTTGCTCTAGTATATCCTTCCATTGAGGCATATATAAAACAAGTATCATAATTGAGCCTCTAAGCTTAAGTGCACCATCACATATTCACATTTGTTTATTTGGTTCTTTTGATGTATATAAACCATCTGTCACAACTCACCATGATCTTAAGTAATAAGTAAAGTTGTGTGCATCTTTTTTTCTTTTTCTTTTTTTCACTTGAAGAGACAATAAGTGCTCTACTAAAGGGGTTATTACTTTTGATGGTAGTTGTCTCGTCACTCAGTTTATATGCACCATTCCTTTCTTTGCTTCATCATCAAGCCTTAACAAATAATATGCACAAGTAAATGCATAGTTTAGTTCATGGACACCATTGTTGATGCCTCCAATATTCTCATTCACATCTGTGTCAGATGCTTTCCATGTTTTATTTCATGAACTCCCATTGCTTTCTTATAGAATCTATCTTTCAAGTAATTAGAACTTTTTACAGCTGCCAGACATTAAGATTACTTGTCATGTTCGAGGACTTGTTGATTAACTTAAAAAAGACATAAAACAACATAGCACATATAAGACATAAATAAGAGTCAAGTCTTCATCAATTTATACATCTTTATATGAACTCACAAATGACACCATGAGAGAACTTCATGGATATTATGTCAAATTAATACTATAGAACTGAAAAAACAGTAAGGTGAATAATCCAAGTGAAAAGTGACTAGTACATTGGGATTTCATGTAGTAAGTTTCAATCTGATTGAAGCTTGAGATTGCTTGAAGTGCGGCGCAGGTCGGGGAGTAGTCCACATATCTAAGTGGACATGGCAACACCCGTTTAGAAGGGCAGAAGGTCACAATATACTCATTGGCAGTGCAGCTAACTAATGGCAGAGGACTGTCAAAAGCATAACTAAAATAAGAAGGACAAGCATCCTTGAAAATCTTAGAGTAAACACTTGGCTTACACTTGCTTGGGCTGCCATAGCTGTTCCTGCAACAGAACTGATCAAGATCAAAAGCCAAGCATGCACTTTTACAAGCCATCGCCTGCCCGACGTCATTCAAAACCTTAAGCTCGTTCGGGCAAATGCTCTTGATATCTTTAGAGCACCCGCCGATAAAACATTTAGGCTCCAATGTCCTCGCAGTGACTGAAACTGGTAGGTTGTATCCGTCAACCAAGCTGACATCGTAGAAATTTGGTTTAGTTCTGTCTGCCTGCGCTGATACCTGGACAAGAGTAGCAGGGGGAAGTCCGATGGTGCCATTACAAGCAAGGCGGCCATCGCAGTCACCAGTCTCGCAAGCAGGTTTCCGATTAGAAGTGAAGTCACACCCAGTTCTTGCCCAAAAACGGCCCGTCCATGAGAAAGGGACTAGGATGCGCTTGACATTGCCGGACGGAAGGGGGAAGCCGCCATCTGCTATCGCCGGACGTCCAACATTTGCAGCGATCGCAGGCCATATCGGGAATGGGCATTTGTTGCTGAAGTAAAATGTAACAAAGGTCCCCTGTGCTTGGCCTGCAATGACATTTTCAATAGAATGATCACACTTGCCATATCTTCCTCTAGTAAATGGCATAGTTAGGATAGGATCATAAAAATTGGGATTTCTCAAAATCAGACTTATAAACTGAATAACTCAACAGAATGTTCAAAAGTAGCAGTAGAGCAATTTCACTTGTACTTACCAAACAAGAGCAAGTGCCATGTCAGTAGATGGAGAATCGACGCGTACAACTGCCAGAGCCGCTTCATTTTGATTGCAGTGAATGGAGTTTGTGTTCGAGAGTTCTGTAGGTTTTGTTTTACAACACTCATTTTATAGGGAGAGACACATTTTGTAACACTATCATAACTTGCATTGCACTTAAAGTCTCTAACATTGGCAATATTTGGAGACAAGTAAGTCAAGGAAACAAAGTCTAATCCACCATTATGACTTGCTTGGAAGGAAATCAAGATTACTAATAGAAGATAGGTGAACACCTTCAGAGATTTCCAGACTCCAACTCTCCATCTCTTATCTCAAAGTGTTCTTTTTTAGGCTGAAATAGAGAACTAACACATGGACTTATAATACAGAGGTCCTAAACAATGAAAAAGATCAAATAAAGTACAAACATTGAAGTGGAGTCCCGACTGACTATCGTGGGAATAGTCGAGCCTAAGTAGGTACGGGCCTTAGGAACAGACATAATGGTTCATTATCAAAAATCAATAAATAAATAAGTGGCGTTGTTGAGACATATATAGCACTGATTTCTACCCGATGTAGTGTGAAAATACATTATACTTGATATGATATTATTCTCTGAACAACATGTTGTATCAGCTTCTCCCATCACACACCAGGCTAAAATGGCTGAGACGAGGAAAGCAAAGCGAAGTAAAAGGAGGAAAGAAATAATGAATGAATTACAGCCCCCAGACATCTCTCCCTACTGAAACTTGTGTGCAAATATATACACTATATGGAGCTATAAGCCTAAGACTGCAAAACTTTCAGTATTTCTTGTCAGATGGACTACACAATGTCATTAAACGCAGTAGTTTTTGGTTTCACTTATCTCATGTTGCAGCACTCGGGTTTTCCTAGTGTCTGCAGCTTGTTCCACATGCAGGTCATCTGTCTTGGAGACTGATAGTGAGCTGTGAAGTAATCTTCGATGCACCCGAACTGACAGAACTTCAAACTGTGCAGATACTCGACCTGGGTGTTGTTGCTGAATTGCTCCACCCACATTCCCATGCTCACATCTTCCATCTTGAAGAGCTGGTTAGATGAATACAGTTGACCATCACCAACAAAAATCAGAGAGCAAGGAAAAGGACTCCATACCCAAATGACAAAATCGTTAAAGCAAAAATAACGGCATATTAGTTTTTACCCTTAACTTTTGCTTTTCGAACTCATCTACGATGAACTCAGCTATATCAGATGATATTATGTAGCCTGGCCCATTTGCGTAGGGTGGATAATCCTCCTCCGGCCATTCCTACGTGATAATGCATGCAAGTAAATGAAACTATTTAAGGCTCGCCAAATTGTATATTGTCAAAACATAACACTCAGGAACAACAATAACCATATGAAAGTAAAACTACTAGAAATAAAAAAGACTTAATTAAAGGCGAATGTACCTCGTATGTTACGGCCCATTTACCGTGACGCAGAGGCTTGTGGTAGTAATTTACATTTCCAGCATATAAGCTCTTACCATCTGGAACTTTATGAGCTTCCATGATCACTGCATCCACCCTCACAAATGTATCGTCATCACACTTCATGACATACTTAGCGGATGCAGTGCGAACCTGTCAAGGCAAAGAAGGCAGCATAAGTTCAATCATATCTGCATTCCACAACCATGAAATCGTACTTCAATATATACTCACTGCATACTCGCAGATAGCAACGGTCTTCAAAACCACGAGATCATAGCTATCCATGAAAGGAACAATAATCACATCACCAAAGTACTCAGCTTCTCTCTTTAGCTCCACATTCACTTCCTTCCGTCCATGCTGTCCAAACATCAATTCCACAAATTTAAAGCATTTTCAAACTCAAAATCATTTATGAGATCCCTCACATAAAAACATTATACTTGGTCCAACTCATACCAATGCCACAAAAAAGCGAGCAATCACAGCTGATGATTTGATCGGTTTAGACTGCATCCATGACTTCCTCACAGCCATCCTCTCAGCAAAATGGTTGCCCGCAGAAAGCACGCCAATGAATAACTCAACAGGCCCATCGGGCAATGGAGGCGCTTTCCATCTACTCGACATCTCAAGATGCCTATGTGGAGCAAAACTTGGATGCGACGTAGGCAACGAACCAGCAACAATTGAGTGAATCTCAACATCCCCCTTGAGAGAGAGCCCTGTTGCATCTTCAAGTGCAAATCCCTGTTACAATACACGCACTTCACATTATTAAACTAGACTAAAAAAAGTGAACAATTTTTATGATCACAATAGAACGGGAGCGCTACGCAATCACTCACAGTGCGGTACGGGAACGACGTAACATGCTTCCCATCAACAGTCACATGATAACCTTCTAAACCAGCACTAAGCGTTAGCACAAACAACTTGTCCTCTTGAAAAGGGTATGGCCAGTCCACCGAAACCTTTTTAGTTCTCCCTACAAGCCTAGTTAACCACCAAGTGGCCTTTGATTCCTCCGAGTGATAATCGTCGTCGCGGATCCACTTCTCACACTTCACCTGCCCATCAACTACAAACATCCCACAGAATTACTCAAACAACAAACATCCAATTGCAAGCACATTATCTACTCCATAGAACCAAATCCAACAAAATCTTGCCCTCCATTGAAAAATCTACAAACAAATGTTTTTTCGATTCCCCCGTATGATATCTGACTAATCCACATTCGGGCACTAACGGCCCCATTCGAAGTGAGCCAAGACCAGGCGTAAGGAGAACCGAGTCCCTTCCCACTCGAACCAACCAGTTGTTGGTTACAAATTACGAACTATACATTCAAATGTCTCAAATTTCCCTCTCAACTAACCACATTACATCAAATGCATCTACAAACAAACCCTAGAAATCAAAAACTGAATCAAAGACAATAAATTGAGGGGCTCACCAGTCTCTTCTTCAGCTCTAGACTTCCAGCCTTCGCAGCGATGCGCGGACCCCCATTGCATCCTATAACAAGTGTTCTGCTCAATCACAGGCTTCCCGCTCCAGTCCCCCCTCAATCTCGGATTGAAATGCAGAATCTTGGGAGGGTCCTCCCCCTCCACAAACTTCAATCCCTGCAATTCAATCATGAACTGCGACACCATCACCCCGTCTCTCGCAATCGAAATCGTCGGCTTGTACTCCAAATGCGCCCGCTTAGGTTTTCCAACAAGGGTAATGTGGGATCCCAATGTCAGCCCACACGGGACCTCCATCACTCGCTCAAGAACCCTAAATTCCGTCTCTGAAATCGATATCGAACTCGGGCACGACTGCGAACCGTTCTTCGCCTTCTTCGCCTTCGCCTCGCTAAGTGAATCAAATTTCCCCAATTCGAGCTCCGCCCAGTGCTTCTCCCCAACTCTCCACGCGTCCTTCGCCGTCCTCTGAAGCTCGGAAGCCCCAATTCCGCTCTCATTGTTCATAAAAAAGCGATCTTGGAACACCAAACTAGACACCACACTGTTGAGTCTCTTCTCTCTCATGGGGTTTCGTTGTTTCGATCGATTGACCGAAATCGAGTCGTTGAAAACCCTAAAAGACACCTTCGAAGGCCGCGACGGGGCTCCTCTGTTGTTGAGCTTCAGCGAGAGAGACAGCGCGTCGTTGAGGACGCCATTGAAGCCCTCTGTGCGCAACCCAGTCAAATTTGATCTCAACATGATGGGTATTTCGAAGATCATCAAGAGCAGGTACAGAAGCCCTAATATGATCAAAATCTGAACTGATCTTCGGCGACTCAGAGAGGCGAATTTGTCGAGTTTCTTGGATTTCGTGTTCTTCATCTTCTCTGCTCTGTGATTCAAAACGAAACCCTAGAAATTCGTCGAATGGGGAACAGAGAGCGAGCTGAAGAACAGAGGATTTGAAGAAAGAACAAAAAAACAGAGCTTGAAGTGTCAGTTCTGCTCGAACAAGAAGCACTGTTCATGCTCTGTTTCGGCACCGAATAAGTTCAGTGGTGTACGCAATTGGGTACTCTGATTGGTACTGTAGGTTCTCGGACGTTAGATTTTATGCCAATGCGTAAAGAAAGTGTTTTAAAGTTGTGTAGCGGTGGAGAGGAAAGCGTTAGAAATACAAAAAGGAACCGCCACAGAGACCATGTTTGGCAGTGAAACGTAGTGGAGGACACGTGTTGAGCAATGAAGCTGCCAGCGAGACGTAACAGTCAAATGCATGAAGAGAGATTGAGACGAATTTGTGATATCATTTTGGAATTTGAAGTCAAACTCGAACTCTTATAAGCTCACGTGTTTTTTTTTTTTTTTTTTAGTATTGATGTGTTCTATAGCCCAACTAATCAAGACAATCTATTATAATATTACAACACACTAAAGCTCGAAACTAATTTTACAATGTGCACAAATGTGCAACCCCAATCATAAGAATAGCAACAACCCTAAGACGTGAGAACCACCCCAAACAATATGGACAACAACCCCGAACAATGGAGACACAACCCCACTAACGACGCAAATACACTAAAACAAAAACACTAAAAGAATAATATGAAAAAAGAAAAACAAGTTAGACAAGCCGAAACCCAAGCAACTTCCATTGCAACGTTCACCTCCATTTTACGTCCCTCGTCTTTTGCTGCCACCGAACACCTGAAACTTCGACAATGTCTCACAATTATACTCCTTTCGACTAAAGTTTTAGGCAAAAAAAAGTCATCGGCTGATGCATAGGAAACCCGACAACCATTTGAGACATCATTAGGGACTGCCATGGGAAGATAAAGGAATGAAAAGGAAAAGAAGAAAGAGGAACGTGGGAAAGAAGAAAGAGGGGCATGGGTGATAGGGTGGGATGGAAGAGGTAGAAGAGGATGAAGTGGTGGTCACAGGATGGGAGAAGAAGAGGTTGAAGAGAGAAAGAAGAGGGGAGGATCGTGGGTGGGGGGAGGGAATAAGGGGAAGAACAGAGTGGTCATGGGATGGGGAGAATAGAGAGGGAAGAAAGAAAGAAAAATGAGAGACGAAAAGAGGACATGGGGGCCACTAATGGCTTATGCAACCGCCGACAACCCCAGAGACGGATCGAAGAAGGCGCTCAGAAGAAAAAGGCTTTGCGGCGCAAGGGTTTCTCACGGAGAGAGAGAGAAATTTGAAGACCATCAATCTCACTAAGGATTGATAAACAGTCACTAATGATTATACCCATACCAGAATCATCTCTAGTGCCACTTTTAATGGCATTAACAATTAGTAGTGCATCAGATTCCAGTTTAGCATTTGTGACTCCTTT
The DNA here is from genome assembly GCA_039657325.1 of Stephania cephalantha. NCBI lineage: Eukaryota > Viridiplantae > Streptophyta > Magnoliopsida > Ranunculales > Menispermaceae > Stephania > Stephania cephalantha. Next base: position 49,381,750 of record CM077573.1, read on the forward strand.
GTTCTTCAACCAACTTAGTGCTTCCCTAATAGAGATTGCCTCAGCAACTGCAGCATCAAGTTAACCCCGGACTACATTAGAGAAACCCCAAGCCACCGCCCATTTTCATCTCTTAGTACCCAAGCCCACCAGTTTGTTTTTCCTGTAAGAAGGTTGTGCTTTGTAATATCCCATTTTCGAGAGTCTTCCACCATTAGTTCATTCACTTTCATATCCACATATAGTTCAAATGGGTTTGTAGATGTAAAGTGGTCTGCTGCATTAGGGATCCAAGGGTCCTTGAAAACCCGAATGCTAGACCCGTTGCCTACCCTCCATGAAGAGCCCGCCTTCAGGATTGATTGCGCTTTATGAATACCTCTCCAAGCATAGCTTGGATTGTGTCCAAAGCAGCATTCATAAAAGATTCATTCATGTGGAATCCATTGATCACCTTTTTTTGGCATGTTCTTTTTTGTGTAGGTTATGGGAGGAGTTGTCGAGGGAGATAGGCATCGAGTGGCAAAACCCCCAATCTTTAAGAACATGGATGGAACAAGCGGCGGCTATTTCATGTGGCAATAAAAGGAATTTGTTGTTTAAAGTCGGACTTTTGGCACTCCTTTGGGCCTTGTGGGGGAGAGAAACCAACGAATTTTTAAAGAGATTGACAACACTTGGCAAGAGATATGGGAATCTACGAAGAGGAATGTAGGCTTGGCCTTGCATGGTCATAAACAATTTGCGGGATGGTCATGGCAACAGCGGATGGCAAGGAAAGCGAGTCTTTTTTGTTGACGATTTGTTGGATTGGTTTTGCGGGCTTATGTTTGTTTTGTGGAGGCAAAAGGTCGGGGGGAGGGGGCAAGCTGGGCATTACTTTGTTTGAAGTACCAACAAGGTAGTGCGCCCGACCTTTTGTCCATTACGATCGGCGCCCTCTCTATGTACACACTCGTGGTGTCCGGTGAGCGTGCTTCCCGGCGATCATGAACCTCGGTCTGTGTGAGACATGGAACTCGATGTGGCCAAAGTGGGTGGTGTATGGTTTTGATGGCGGGATTTTTGGAGGACCAAAAGTATGCATGAAGTATGGATGCCTTGTGTGTGAACAAGGATGGTGGAGTGCGGTTGCATCTCGGAGTTATGTGGGTGAACAATTGGTGGTCTCGTGGTCCGAGAGGAGTTACTTGGTGAATTTGGAGTCATATTATTCGGAGCGAGAGTCATTGCGGTACCTTTGTCCATTTGGGTGAACGAAACTCCCGACTTTTCAATGACAAAGAAAGCCGATGGGGAAGCAGTGTGGGAATCATCGAAGAGGTGTGCGGCCTCTATTGTTCTCGGGCACAAAGAGGTAAAGGAATGGTCGTGGTCTCAATTAAATGGCTCTTGGGCTCTTCTTTTGTGTAGCGGATCGATAGGTTGGGGGGCCATGTTGCTATAATCTACTATGTTTGTAGCGCCCATGAGCAAACTACGAGAGACGGGTGGCCGAGCCTGTCTTATGTTCTCACTACCGGCGTCGATTTGTGTTTGGTGTTTGATGAATATGGTGTATTGAACATATTAATTTGTTTGTTTTGGTGTTCTATTTATGCTTGGTTGTGTCAACTGTGGGTGATATTGAGTGGGGAGTATAGTGGACCTGCAGGGGAAGACTCTGCTTTTGAGTTATGTTGATTTGTTGGTGTGTTTGTTTGGTTTGGAGGCTCCCACTTGCAATGCTTTCAACGCTTTGCGTTTGTGGTGGGGGCAATATATATATGGGTGCTATTTACATGGGAGTGCTTCGTTTTTGGGGACCGGCATACGTATTTGGGGTTCTTACATTTTCTCGGGGGGCTTGTTGATCGCGTCATGTTTTCTTTGGACCTTTTAGAATTCTCGCAATTTTGGCACGGATGCGCACATGGGGTTTTTTCTAAGCGATGTGGTTAAAGAAGCGGGGATACTAGGCCAATCTCCCTTTTGTTCTTTTTATACTTGTAAATTTTGTTTACCTTACTTTTGTATTTAACTTTATATAGCTATAAATACTAGGGGTGGGCGGCGGTTTTCGAAAAACCGCCCAAACCCTTTCAAACCGACCAAACCGCACGGTTTGGTGCAGTTTTTAAATTTCGCGGTTTGGTCGCGATTTTCATTTTGGGAAAACCGCGGTTTAACCAAACCGATGGCATTTTGGTAAATACATATCCAAAACCCTAAAAAAAAAAAAAAAACACACCTCATTCGACATTTCACATTTGGTCTCTCGTTCTCTCGCCTCTCGGAGTCTCGGTCTCTCTCTCACCGAATCGATCGCTCTCTCACTCACCTCCTCACCGCCGAAGTCACGATCGCTCTCTCACTCACCTCCTCGTGCCTCACTCTCGCTCCTCGCTCCTCACTCCTCCTCACCGCCGCTCCTCACCGACCGCCGCTCTACGGATGGAAAAGCTTCTACGAAGACGAAGACAGCCCGAGAAGCCTCGGCGGACGGGTCACCGAGATCGGGGACCCCATTACTCTCTCCTCACTTGTCGGCGATTCAGTCTCAAAGATTGTGTTTTGATGCGCTCGTTGGGTTGATTGGGTTGTGAATCGTTGGATCTTTAGTGGGGTTTCTCTAATTCGAGTGATTTGATTGGATAGTTTCACATTTTGATCAATCGTGTATGTAATCGTTGTGATTTTTGGTGATCGATGGGTTTGTCGGGTTGAATGGTTGTGAATTGTTGGATCTTTAGTGGGGTTTCTCTCATTTGAGTGATTTGATTGGATAGTTTCACATTTTGATCAATCGTGTGTGAGGTCACCGTGATTTTTGGTAATCATTTGTGATTTTTGGTGATCGATGGATTTTTTTAATGCTTTGTTTTTTTTTTTTTTTTTTTTTCTGAAAATAGAGTGCATGAAAAGTTGAAAACCGCGAAATCAAACCGACGGTTTGGTTCGGTTTTCAACTTTCGCGGTTTGGTGGCGGTTTGAAAAATCACCAAACCGTAGACCCTCGGTTTGGTCGCGCGGTTTGCCCACCCCTAATAAATACATATATGGAGTATCGCCTCCTTTTATATAAAAAAAATAAAAGATTCATTCAGAAAATAACATGACTTGAATAATCTTGAGACAATAGAATCCGGGTTCTGCATAAATCTCCATCCCTGTTTCGCCAAGAGTGCCATATTAAATTCGTGAATTCTTCTAAAATCGAGCCCACCCCTGTATTTGCTAGAACACAACTTTTGCCAACTACTCTAGTGAATATTCTTGATTGTTCCCTGTTTAGATCCCCACCAAAATGCATTGAACATCCGCTTCAAATCCATACAAGTCTCCATAGGAAAAAGAAAAACACTCATAGTATAATTAGGAATACTTTGAGCTATTGTTTTAAATAAGATCTCCTTTCCAGCCCGTGACAACAATTTCTTATTCCATCCTTGTATTCCACTCCAAACTTTCTCTTTAATATAAGCAAATGTGCGGCTCTTGTTTCGTCCCAATACAATAGGCAGCCCTAAATAATGATCATCACTAGAAGCGTTTTGAACTCCTAGTTTTTGTGCAATATTTGTCTCAAAGTTGGAGCAGTGTTGGAACTGAATTGAATAGCTGATTTGTGGTAGTTTATTTTCTGCCCTTAAGCCGCTTCATACCTATTGGACGACCGCAATTTCTTCCTCAGTTGCTTTGAAGAATTAATAACAGTCATCGGCAAAGAATAAGTGTGAAATCATTGGGGCACCACGTTTCACACAACAACCATGTAAATGGCTCGCACGTATCTCCTTATTAATAAGAGCAGAAAAGCCTTCAGCACGAATAATAAAAAGGTAAGGCGAAAGAGGATCACCTTGTCGCAACCCATGAGTTGGTTTTATACTTTCCAGTAAAGAACCATCATCTCACATTATATTGCACTGTAGTGACACACATCATAATAAGATTCAACCAACGAACATGAAAACCCATAGAAAGCATAATATTGCGCAAGAAATTCCATTCCATCCGATCATATGCTTTCGCCATATCCAGCTTTAATTAATGCCATGTTTTCCTTGTCGTTTGCATTTGAGGAAATGCATTATCTCCGCAGCAATGAGAATGTTATCAGAAATTCGATGTTAACTACACTAATTAATCAATATTTGAGCATTGTTGGATCTTAGTCAATAGTATTCGCATCGTTCCTATTTTAACTAGACTTTTTTTCGCATCGTTCCTATTTTAACTAGACTTTTTTTCGAAGGTCCATAAGAGATGAATCGAATATAATTAATTTTCTTTGCAATTAACTAATGTAGGGCTTTGGGTTCTCTAATTTATGGCTCTTCACGAAATTCTAACTCCATTTAAAATTCACTACTTTTTAAAGTAATATATATAGCTGTAACATGTGTGATAGTTTTTGCTAATATTGATTGAAACATAGTGGGAAAGAAACTATTTGAGCTCGGGATTCTTTATTCTTTTTATGCAAATAACAATGCAAGAAATTCAATACATACAAGTCACATTCGTATCCAAGACAATGCATTTATGAATTTGAAAGTTAGGATGCGTGTCATTTACTCCCTTTAGTTTGAGAAGGCAAGATCCAAACAGAATTTTTCACCCAGAGTACGGTTGTTGCCTGTAATTATTATTATCAAAACGAATAAATTCAATTATATTGATGTTTTTTTTTTTGTTCCTAGTCCAATCGGACAAGCATATATTACAAATAAATCTTACAATAATGAAATATGGAACAAATTCCGAAAACGGGCACGCTATCGTGCTACCCCAGCCTCAACCCTAAGGCAGGGACAACCACCCCAATAATGAGGACAACCACCCCGGCAACGGGGACAACAGCCGCACATCGGCTGGACTAAACACTAACAAACTAAACAATCCAACCAAAACAGAAATATAACTCCTACTAATTATTTTGCGGATCGCGAAGCAAATAATCGAGAGGAGAAAACCACAACACCGAGCCGACGCCGACATAGAGACAAAACAGATCCAACAAGAGACGCCATTATAGAGCCCACAATCCACTCGGCCATGGCCGCAGCCGCTAATCGGAGATGCACACCGACGAACCTCGTCAGAAAAACTGCCTGTGACGGCCCCAAACTCTGGGTCGCCTTGGGACCCGCCACGTCGCATTCCCTGTCACCAAGTCTTGTCACGTCATGACCCGCTTATCCTTGACGTCCGTGACCCTACAGGTCGCTTACACTTTACCGGTTAACCTAAGTTACATTAATTAATCTTTATATAGGCATTTATAATTTAGTTAACAAGTTACTCAATTTATCAAGTTATATTACAATTTTACATCGGAAGTCTTTTAATGAGTAACTTATGCAACATTTAACGATCCTAAGTAGTGGAAAACCCGGCAAAAGATATCATATGATAAGTATAACAAAAGTTTCATATACATGTCATCAGTGTTCTATGGTCCCCAAAACCTAACAAAAGTAAAATAATTACATGTTGATATCACACACGAGCTGGCTCCACAATCTCAGAGGTAGTCACCCAGTACCTCCTTGCCCTTGCCCTTGCTCGTCGAAGGATCTGCACTTAGTCACCCATCAAATTCAGCGACGAGTCCAGTGAGTAAAGTCCCAAGAGAAGTCCACGCAATATTCATGAAATAAAACTGATAACTACGAGACATGCGAATATAACACCTGGCAACAGTACGTCATATTCCCATGAATGTAGGCAACACACGACAAGCAAAATCAGTAAAGTGAAATAGATAAACAACATATACCAACACACATGCTCGGAAATAAAGCATTAATAAGTACACAACCGTATAATCACGAGAAAACCCTGACCTAAACAAGCTAGTAATCGATAAAATCGAATAAGAACCATGTATATACTTACAGGCTTACAATGACTAAATCACAACTTCACTTATCGGATGAACCCCTCCAGACGCTACTTCAAGTCAGGGGAACACCCTAAATCCCACCCGACGGTCGTAAGTATATCCTACTGTCATCGACACGAGCACTAAACACAAGTAACCCATGCAAGCGATTTAGCCACAACCAATATATACACAAACCGAAATAGGAATGAAACCCCACGTGTGCCCACCAGCAGTCACACATGTGATCCGACATCGATAAAACAAACCATGAGTTCTGTTAGGCATTCCAATGGGTTTACACACCTCAATCCGCGCTCCGACCTCCCCAGACTCCAAAATTCGACCCGACTAGCTCCCCGATACCTGAGCTACGGTCCCCTAAGTCCCTGAAGTCCAATTTTACATATTTAGTATGATTATAGGTGTTTGGGTATGTATTTAAGTCAAAAATCCCAAAACAACCCTTTAAATTTAGTTTCTATCTGTCGTTAGCGCGCTAATGGGTCTACCTAGTGCGCTAGATGGAGTTAGCGTGCTAATGGGTCTACCTAGCGCGCTACTGTTCTTCATTTTGAAAAACCAGTTAAGTGCTCAGAATCATTAGCGCGCTAATCGGTCTAGTTAGCGCCCTAATTACCCTCTGTGGCAGAATTCTCAACTCGAGAATTATGTCCCAAACTCCCGATTAGCTACACAGACCCCACAATCATACTCTCCACACCAAAATGACTTTAAAACATCATTTACATCAACCTCAAAACACCAATTAGATCAAATTATTCAATTCCATGAAATCCATTAATTTTTCCAAAAATTCACCTAAAACTCCAATTCTTCAAAATCAATAGTAGTTCCTTACTTGAAATGTTAATAATACTTGTATTTCATCAAGATTTCATTAAAATCAGTGATCAAACTCTCAGGTTCACATTTTACATCAAAACACAAATTTTAACTAGATTTCCATGTATAGGAAAGGAAAAAGATGATTACCTTGTTGTTTGATCACCCAAATTGACCTTCAGTTAATGATCTTCATCTCCAAGTCTCCTCCTTTTCTCTCTGGCTCTCCCGCTTTGTAAATGAAATCAAAATGGTTTGTTTTGCATGAATTCACCAACTCAATCTTATATACCAATGTGAGATTGATTCCTAGCCATTGATTCTAACGTATTTACGTATCCCGAGGTTTATCTAATGGTCTACCTCTAGCCACTTAGCACACTAACTCAAATCCATGTAACACCAATTGATACTTCAAATGGTTCCTAGATGTGTCAATGTACATCTCTAAAAGAATCATATAGTTTCCAATTTAAATATCCAAACAATAGGCATTGATTTATTTGATTTAATTACTTAGCTTAGGCCCATTATAATACATATGGTTAGTGTTTTATTTATCAAAATTTACCAACTTGTGGTCCCACTAACCTTCGCCTACCCGACACTCGATGCCCGCGTCTCGCACGCATTTCAAGGTACGTCATAGCCTATTGTTTTAATTAAATCATCTTAGCCTATGGTTATGTAACGGCCCAATTTTAATTATCTTTGTGATTATTTACTATTTTTGAGACTCGGACGCCGGCTCGGATGCGCGTGGATACCGCATATAGGTCAAGGCACGCCGACTAGGTAAATAGTGATTTTTTGTGATATTTGCCTATTTGCGATGTCGTATAATAATTTATTTTACCTAGCGTCGCATGTGTGTATTTATATCGTTGAATCGAGCTAGATAGTGTAACGGGTATTCACCTCGAGAAAACGTGTCAATACAGTCGAAAGCGACGAAATGTTGGTAAACTAGGTCGGGAAAATAATTTGGTTAATCAAATTAATTAAATGTGACAAAATATTAATGTTAAACCCATAGTCTAGGCCAATTAATCGAAATTGGCAACTGTGGTGCACCTCATTATGCATGTCGAGGTGTGGGATGTAACGACCCTCAAATTTAAACGTGCCACGTGTCACGTTTCAAGACCGTTGACTAGACCGTCGTGACTTGAAGTACTTGACCAAACCTCTGCAGTTGGCACCGAGGTAAATTTTATTTTTTTATGGTGTATGTATTATTTATTTATACTCAAATGTGAATTTCTAATGTTCAAGTGTATGTTTATTTTGTTGTACTGAATTTGTGAGTAAGGTATACGCGGGGCATTCGGTGAGTCGAGACATGAGCGGGGGTGTACCTCGAGTTGCGTGTCGATGTGGGACCGAGGTGGTAGGTTATAGGGTGAGTGAAATTGGAACCAACTATAGTTGTGTATATAGCTTTAATGTGACCATGTTAAATATTCAAATAGGGAGCCTAAGTTAGTGAAATAAAACAAAGGCCTTATGATGTGCATCGAGACATGTAATGATCTATCTAGAAACCAAGAGAGTATAGATTTGGAGTCACTTAAGCATGACTTGTGGGACAAGTCCACAAGATAAGCCTCGGGATACGTAAGTGCAAAGAGATGTGTAGCTAATGTTTAATCAACTTCAATCATATATAAAACTTTGGTCAACCAAACTTATCACTTACCATTTTTGATCTCATCGATTTGGCAAGAAAGAGAAGAAGAGAGGTCTTGGAGTGATCGAGGGGAAGACTCAAGAATTCAAAGTGAAGTTGGTGAAGAAGATCAAGTTCATCAAGCTAAGTACTCCATTAACATATTTGGGTCAATTTAATGAATTCATGTATTTGATGTTGTAGGGTGTTGTTTTGTGTTGTGGTTGATGTTATGGATCTCTAGTAACGTGTATGAGGGTTCCCAAGGCATCACCATGGCCTATGTGTGGAGGAAACCCAGATTCGAAATGCGAGAATTTTGGATTCTCATTGCACATAGCGCGCTAAGTGAGAAATCTAGCACGCTAATATTGATTAGCGAACTAGATATCGAGTTAGCGCGCTAATATGTAAATTAGCGCACTAATGTCAAAAATTAGCGCGCTAGGTGTATGAGGTAGCACGCTAATTACCTTGGCAGCACATAAAGTTAAGATTTTTTAAAATCTCCAAAACACTATAATTCGGTCTAAATTTTAGGTCCTCACGAACCTAAGGGGAGGTATCGGGAGTGCGGGTGATCACAATTTTACGTCCTCCAAAACATAAAGCAACTTCCATTGCAACGTTCACCTCCATTTTACGTCCTTCGTCTTTTCGCCACCGAACACTGAAACTTCGACAATGTCTCACAATTATACTCCTTTCGACTAAAGTTTTAGGCAAAAAAGTCATCGGCGATGCATAGGAAACTCGACAACCATTTGAGACATCATTAGGGACTGCCATGGGAAGATAAATGAATGAAAAGGAAAAGAAGAAAGAGGAGCGTGGGAAGGAAGAAAGAGGGGCATGGGTGATAAGGTGGGATGGAAGAGGGAGAAGAGGATGAGGTGGTGGTCACGGGATGAGAGAGGAAGAGGTTGAAGAGAGAAAGAAGAGGGGAGGATCGTAGGTGGGGGGATGGAATAAGGGGAAGAACAGAGTGGTCACGGGATGGGGAGAATGTCGGTTTTTGTGTGGGCCCCACACAAAATGAAAAAGTCCAACACATAAAGCAACGAATTGGTTGTGGAATAGGAATCTTGGAGAGAAAAAATAGGAAAGAAAATTAGAGTGAATTAACGAATTGGGGGATTTCTTCTAATCACCGGCTTTTGTGTTTTTTGGTAATTTTCTTCTCTCTTCTACATTGTGCGTTCAAGGCGGTGAATGCAACAACAATTTTCTCTACATTGAAGATACATCAAGATCTTGAATCGAAGACTCGCGGCGAAGTCTTTGGTGGTTTCTTGGTGATCAAGAAAGAGTACAATTTGAGGGTGGAGTTCTTCAAGATCTTGGTGTGACCATTTAAGTTATTTGAAGGAGTTATATTGTATTTTCCTCAATTGAGATTCTTGTACTCTTTATTCATATAGTGGATTTATTCGGAGTTTGGCCCGTGATTTTTTTTTTCCTCTGATTTAGAGGGTTTTCCACGTTAAATCTTGTGTTCTTTGTGGTGTGATTGATTTGGTGCATTGTTCGTGGCTTAGTGGATTTTATTCATCTGTCTCTCGAGTTGAAGGGGTTACTTTCTTGTTGAGTAACCCCAACAGAGAATAGAGAGGGAAGAAAGAAAGAAAAATGGGAGACGAGAAGAGGACATGGGGCCACCAATGGCTTATGCAACCGCCGGCAGCCCCAGAGACGGATCAAAGAAGACACTCAGAAGAAAAAGACTTTGCGGCGCAAGGGTTTCTTTCTCGGAGAGAGCGAGATGTTAACCTACACGGTTTCTCTTTTTAAGGATGGCTTTGTTGGCTTAAAAGATTTGACTTTAAACAATTGATTTCTAGTTTCAATAAATAAATAAATATATAATTTTTTTGGTTTAAAAAAATAATTTCTGATAAAAAAAATTTACTTCATGTTTTATTTTCAATTCTAAATGTAGACCAGCTTTACAATGTGTTTGCTGCATAGGCTGAGCCACGTATATACAAGGTTGTACATGAAAACTTGCATGTGATCCCCTTAGGTATATACATAGTAGATGAAAAAAAAAATGCATAGATTAGCTCACCGCTCAAAGTAATATTTAAACTGCTATATTGATTTTGCTTATGGGAGCTTAAAATCTTGGCTCTATCCTAGTTTATTGAAAATAATAATTTTTTATTTTTTATTTTTATTGTATTCGATTTTATTTTTTTTAGGTCAAAAACTTTTTATAGATTAACAATCAGAGTTCAAAATAGACAAAACAAATGGAGAAGGCGTAACTCCCCAATCATAAGCGTCTGACTTAAAAACATAAGCTCTTGCCAGAGTGTGAGCTACCTGATTCGCAGACCTTTTCACATGACAAATTTGAAGACCATCAATCTCACTAAGGATTGATAAACAGTCACTAATGATTATACCCGTACCAGAATCATCTCTAGTGCCACTTTTAATGGCATTAACAATTAGTAGTGCATCAGATTCCAGTGTAGCATTTGTGACTCCTTTGTTCTTCAACCAACTTAGTGCTTCCCTAATAGAGATTGCCTCAGCAACTGCAGCATCAAGTTAACCCCGGACTACATTAGAGAAACCCCCAAGCCACCGCCCATTTTCATCTCTTAGTACCCAAGCCCATCCAGTTTGTTTTTCCTGTGAGAAGGTTGATGCGTCACAATTCAATTTTATTGTATAATCTTATCCATGGGTCCCCGAGAACTAAGAGGAATATTAAGAATATGACAAACATCCTCCACATTAATTAAAAATGCTTTGAATTTTTGTAATATCCCATTTTCGAGAGTCTTCCACCATTAGTTCATTCACTTCGAGCCCACCCCTGTATTTGCTAGAACACAACTTTTGCCAACTACTCTAGTGAATCTTCTTGATTGTTCCCTGTTTAGATCCCCACCAAAATGCATTGAACATCCGCTCCAAATCCATACAAGTCTCCATGGGAAAAAGAAAAACACTCATAGTATAATTAGGAATACTTTGAGCTATTGTTTTCAATAAGATCTCTTTTCCAGCCCGTGACAACAATTTCTTATTCCATCCTTGTATTCCACTCCAAATTTTCTCTTTAATATATATAAGCAAATGTGCGGCTCTTGTTTCGTCCCAATACAATATGCAGCCCTAAATAATGATCATCACTAGAAGCATTTTGAACTTCTAGTTTTTGTGCAATATTTGTCTCAAAGTTGGAGCAGTGTTGGAACTGAATCGAATAGCTGATTTGTCGTAGTTTATTTTCTGCCCTTAAGCCGCTTCATAAGTTGAGAGAACCTATTGGACGACCGCAATTTCTTCCTCAGTTGCTCTGAGGAATTAATAACAGTCATCGGAAAAGAATAAGTGTGAAATCATTGGGGCACCACGTTTCACACAACAGCCATGTAAATGCCTCGCACGTATCTCTTTATTAATAAGAGCAGAAAAGCCTTCAGCACGAATAATAAAAAGGTAAGGCGAAAGACGATCACCTTGTCGCAACCCGCGAGTTGGTTTTATACTTTCCAGTAAAGAACCATCATGCATTACATTATATTGCACTGTAGTGACACACATCATAATAAGATTCACCCAACGAACATGAAAACCCATAGAATGCATAATATTGCGCAAGAAATTCCATTCCATCCGATCATATGCTTTCGCCATATCCAGCTTTAATTAAAGCTGAAATGCCATGTTTTCCTTGTCGTTTGCATTTGAGGAAATGCATTATCTCCGCAGCAATGAGAATGCTATCGGAAATTCGTTGTTAACTACACTAATTAATCAATATTTGAGCATTGTTGGATCTTAGTCAATAGTATTCGCATCGTTCCTATTTTAAATAGACTTTTTTTCGAAGGTCCATAAGAGATGAATCGAATATAATTAATTTTCTTTGCAATTAACTAATGTAGGGCTTTGGGTTCTCTAATTTATGGCTCTTCACGAAATTCTAACTCCATTTAAAATTCACTACTTTTTAAAGTAATATATATAGCTGTAACATGTGTGATAGTTTTTGCTAATATTGATTGAAACATAGTGGGAAAGAAACTATTTGAGCTCGGGATTCTTTATTCTTTTTATGCAAATAACAATGCAAGAAATTCAATACATACAAGTCACATTCGTATCCAAGACAATGCATTTATGAATTTGAAAGTTAGGATGCGTGTCATTTACTCCCTTTAGTTTGAGAAGGCAAGATCCAAACAGAATTTTTCACCCAGAGTACTGTTGTTTCCTGTAATTATTATTATCAAAACGAATAAATTCAATTATATTGATTTTTTTTTTTTTTTTTTTTGTTCCTAGTCCAATCAGACAAGCATATATTACAAATAAATCTTACAATAATAAAATATGGAACAAATTCCGAAAACGGGCACGCTATCGTGCTACCCCAAACCTCAACCCTAAGGCGGGGACAACCACCCCAATAATGAGGACAACCACCCCTAAGAACGGGGACAAACCGCACATCTATTTGGACTAAACACTAACAAACTAAACAATCTAACCAAAAAGAAATATAACTCCTACTAATTATTTTGCGGATCGCGAAGCAAATAATCGAGAGGAGAAAACCACAGCACCCGGAGCCGACGCCGACATAGAGACAAAACAGATCCAACAAGAGACGCCATTATAGAGCCCACAATCCACTCGGCCATGGCCGCAGCCGCTAATCGGAGATGCACACCGACGAACCTCGTCAGAAAAACAGCCTGTGACGGCCCCAAACTCTGGGTCGCCTTGGGACCCGCCACGTCGCATTCCCTGTCACCAAGTCTTGTCACGTCATGACCCGCTTATCCTTGACGTCCCGTGACCTACCTGGCTGCTTACACTTTACCAGTTAACCTAAGTTACATTAATTAATCTTTATATAGGCATTTATAATTTAGTTAACAAGTTACTCAATTTATCAAGTTATATTACAATTTTACATCGGAAGTCTTTTAATGAGTAACTTATGCAACATTTAACGATCCTAAGTAGTGGAAAACCCGGCAAAAGATATCATATGATAAGTATAACAAAAGTTTCATATACATGTCATCAGTGTTCTATGGTCCCCAAAACCTAACAAAAGTAAAATAATTACATGTTGATATCACACACGAGCTGGCTCCACAATCTCAGAGGTAGTCACCCAAGACCTCCTTGCCCTTGCCCTTACTTGCTCGTCGAAGGATCCGCACTTAGTCACCCATCAAATTCAGCGACGAGTCCAGTGAGTAAAGTCCCAAGAGAAGTCCACGCAATATTCATGAAATAAAACTGATAACTACGAGACATGCGAATATAACACCTGGCAACAGTACGTCATATTCCCATGAATGTAGGCAACACACGACAAGCAAAATCAGTAAAGTGAAATAGATAAACAACATATACCAACACACATGCTCGGAAATAAAGCATTAATAAGTACACAGCCGTATAATCACGAGAAAACCCTGACCTAAACAAGCCAGTAATCGATAAAATCGAATAAGAACCATGTATATACTTACAAGCTTACAATGACTAAATCCCAACTTCAGTTACCGGATGAACCCCTCCATACGCTATTTCAAGTCGGGGAACACCCTAAATCCCACCCGACGGTCGTAAGTATATCCTACTGTCATCGACACGAGCACTAAACACAAGTAACCCGTGCAAGCGATTTAGCCACAACCAATATATACACAAACCGAAATAGGAATGAAACCCCACGTGTGCCCACCAGCAGTCACACATGTGATCCGACATCGATAAAACAAACCATGAGTTCTGTTAGGCATTCCAATGGGTTTACACACCTCAATACGCGCTCCGACCTCCCCGGACTCCGGAAATCCGACCCGACTAGCTCCCCGATACATGAGCTACGGTCCCCTAAGTCCCTGAAGTCCAATTTTACATATTTAGTATGATTATAGGTGTTTGGGTATGTATTTAAGTCAAAAATCCCAAAACAGCCCTTTAAATTTAGTTTCTATCTGTCGTTAGCGCGCTAATGGGTCTACCTAGTGCGCTAGATGGAGTTAGCGTGCTAATGGGTCTACCTAGCGCGCTACTGTTCTTCATTTTGAAAAACAGTTAAGTGCTCAGAATCATTAGCGCGCTAATCGGTCTAGTTAGCGCCCTAATTACCCTCTGTGGCAGAATTCTCAACTCGAGAATTATGTCCCAAACTCCCCGATTAGCTACACAGACCCCACAATCATACTCTCCACACCAAAATGACTTTAAAACATCATTTACATCAACCTCAAAACACCAATTAGATCAAATTATTCAATTCCATGAAATCCATTAATTTTTCCAAAAATTCACCTAAAACTCCAATTCTTCAAAATCAATAGTAGTTCCTTACTTGAAATGTTAATAATACTTGTATTTCATCAAGATTTCATTAAAATCAGTGATCAAACTCTCGGGTTCACATTTTACATCAAAACACAAATTTTAACTAGATTTCCATGTATAGGAAAGGAAAAAGATGATTACCTTGTTGTTTGATCACCCAAATTGACCTTCGATTAATGATCTTCATCTCCAAGTCTCCTCCTTTTCTCTCTGGCTCTCCCGCTTTGTAAATGAAATCAAAATGGTTTGTTTTGCATGAATTCACCAACTCAATCTTATATACCAATGTGAGATTGATTCCTAGCCATTGATTCTAACGTATTTACGTATCCCGAGGTTTATCTAATGGTCTACCTCTAGCCACTTAGCACACTAACTCAAATCCATGTAACACCAATTGATACTTCAAATGGTTCCTAGATGTGTCAATGTACATCTCTAAAAGAATCATATAGTTTCCAATTTAAATATCCAAACAATAGGCATTGATTTATTTGATTTAATTACTTAGCTTAGGCCCATTATAATACATATGGTTAGTGTTTTATTTATCAAAATTTACCAACTTGTGGTCCCACTAACCTTCGCCTACCCGACACTCGATGCCCCGCGTCTCGGCACGCATTTCAAGGTACGTCATAGCCTATTGTTTTAATTAAATCATCTTAGCCTATGGTTATGTAACGGCCCAATTTTAATTATACCGTGATTATTGACTATTTTCAGACTCGGACGCCAGCTCAGATGCGCGTGGATACCGCATATAGGTCAAGGCACGCCTGACTAGGTAAATAGTGATTTTTTGTGATATTTGCCTATTTGCGATGTCGTATATTAATTTATTTTACCTAGCGTCGCATGTGTGTATTTATATCGTTGAATCGAGCTAGATAGTGTAACGGGTATTCACCTCGAGAAAACGTGTCAATACAGGTACTGAGCGACGAAATGTTGGTAAACTAGGTCGGGAAAATAATTTGGTTAATCAAATTAATTAAATGTGACAAAATATTAATGTTAAACCCATAGTCTAGGCCAATTAATCGAAATTGGCAACTGTGGTGCACCTCATTATGCATGTCGAGGTGTGGGATGTAACGACCCTCAAATTTAAACGT
The DNA here is from genome assembly GCA_039657325.1 of Stephania cephalantha. Taxonomy (NCBI): domain Eukaryota; kingdom Viridiplantae; phylum Streptophyta; class Magnoliopsida; order Ranunculales; family Menispermaceae; genus Stephania; species Stephania cephalantha. The sequence continues at coordinate 49,397,582 of CM077573.1, forward strand.
GCCACGTGTCACGTTTCAAGACCGTTGACTAGACCGTCGTGACTTGAAGTACTTGACCAAACCTCTGCAGTTGGCACCGAGGTAAATTTTATTTTTTATGGTGTATGTATTATTTATTTATACCCAAATGTGAATTTCTAATGTTCAAGTGTATGTTTATTTTGTTGTACTGAATTTGTGAGTAAGGTATACGCGGGGCATTCGGTGAGTCGAGACATGAGCGGGGATGTACCTCGAGTTGCGTGTCGATGTGGGACCGAGGTGGTAGGTTATAGGGTGAGTGAAATTGGAACCAACTATAGTTGTGTATATAGCTTTAATGTGACCATGTTAAATATTCAAATAGGGAGCCTAAGTTAGTGAAATAAAACAAAGGCCTTATGATGTGCATCGAGACATGTAATGATCTATCTAGAAACCAAGAGAGTATAGATTTGGAGTCACTTAAGCATGACTTGTGGGACAAGTGTGTGAAGGTGGTCCACAAGATAAGCCTCGGGATACGTAAGTGCAAAGAGATGTGTAGCTAATGTTTAATCAACTTCAATCATATATAAAACTTTGGTCAACCAAACTTATCACTTACCATTTTTGATCTCATCGATTTGGCAAGAAGAGAAGAAGAGAGGCTGCTGGAGTGATCAAGAGGGGGAAGACTCAAGAATTCAGTGAAGTTGGTGAAGAAGATCAAGTTCATCAAGCTAAGTACTCCATTAACATAGCTTGGTCAATTTAATGAATTCATGTATTTGATGTTGTAGGGTGTTGTTTTGTGTTGTGGTTGATGTTATGGATCTCTAGTAACGTGTATGAGGGTTCCCAAGGCATCACCATGGCCTATGTGTGGAGGAAACCCAGAATTCGAAATGCAAAATTTTGGATTCTGCTGCACATAGCGCGCTAAGTGAGAAATCTAGCACGCTAATATTGATTAGCGAACTAGATATCAGAGTTAGCGCGCTAATATGTAAATTAGCGCGCTAATATGTAAATTAGCGCACTAATGTCAAAAATTAGCGCGCTAGGTGTATGAGGTAGCACGCTAATTACCTTGGCAGCACATAAAGTTAAGATTTTTTAAAATCTCCAAAACACTATAATTCGGTCTAAATTTTAGGTCCTCACGAACCTAAGGGGAGGTATCGGGAGTGCGGGTGATCATTTTGGGGAACGTATTCGAGCCGCGAGGGTGGGATAGCGCGGGTCCGAAGTATGTAAGTAAGCCAGTTAAGGGAATGCATAGTAATTCATATTTCGTATTTATTGTCTTTATTGATAAATGCCTTTTTGTTGGAATTATATTCTTTATTCCTTGGTTGAGTGTCTATGGCCTAAGTGTGTCGGGAAGGTACTATTGGGATTATAGCTAGTTGAGCAAACGTGAACACTACCTGCGGGGGTGCAGCTACCCAACCAAACTTGAGTTTTCCCTGAGTACTGGATTGTTATAGATTGTTGTGGATTGTTGTGGATTTAAGACCACTTAGTATGAAACGACCCTCACCTGAAATAGGGTCGGTCGCTCGGCCCAGTTACTCAAGCCCGATACTTGAACCAGGCCCAAATAACAGTCTGGCACGCATAATTCAACCTGCGGAACAACATACTGCCATATAGGACAATAAATGCGGAATTTAAATGAACATTAAACTTCATATTATCGCCAAATCAGCGTGATAGGTATCCAATAGTCTGATCATCTCAATAAGTTTCCAAATCAACCTTAAAACTTCCATAATGATCCAAGAATAGATAAGGAAGGTTCAACTCTACCCCAAGTAAAACTACATAGAGTTACAACCTAATTTATTATTCTGAAAATCAAACAAATATATATATATATATATATAAAATAATCATGCAAATTCTCACAAAGCAACAAGACTTCAAGTAATGTCCTTCCCCTTGCCAAGATCGATCGCACTCGTAGATGGACATATATTGTAAGTGGGGTGAGCTAAAGAACCAACAGAGCCTAATAAGACAATAACTACGCTCAAATATTAAACATGTAAGTAATACCTATAAATCAAAATAGAACTAGCATGCATTTAAAATCAGGATACATTGAAATATGTAACATGACATCAATTTCATATAGAGTAAGCATATCATAATCATATAGCAACTTAAACAGATATATGGAGTATCAAGGATTGTAAAAACATAAGAAATTCAACTTTTCCATGCAAAGGGGTTCTAAGAGATATACATAGAATGTAATAGATATAAATGCAAGTTCGTGGTCACATTTGTCATTACCTTCCCTTGTTGGCCAATCATCATAATATAATAAATATGCGTGGGTGACTTGATTCCACCGTGTGTCCACGGCTCCTCAAGAGGCCTGGGTGACTTGGTTCCATCGTGCATCCACCACTCCCCAAGAGGCCCTTGCAGAAATGGGTGACTTGGTTCCACCGTATTACTACAGCTCCCCAAGAGGCCCTTAAGTATGTAAGGTCACTTGATTCCACCATATGAGTATGGCTCCCCAAGAGGCCTTACATGAAATCAACCAAGGTAAGTAATGACCCCATCCCAAGTCATTTGTTAAAATTATGAATTCTAGATATACTAGTAGCAAGCCACATTTAATAGATGAGCGGAGCTCCCCACTTACCTCGATTCGCAGCGACGCCTATAACAACTCCTGATACGCTCGGGATCTAATGCGAACCATCACGCGACGCTATACAACCATAATACATCTCATCAATAAATACTTTAATTTAAGTTAATTAAATCTTTCATTAATTAGTCGTTGGGATCCACTAGTGTAGGTCCCGCGAGTCCCCCGTCGCCCGATGTGAGGGTCGAGGGGTGGGACCCGATCGATCTCCCTCGAAGACTTGATAGAGTCCCGTTCCAAAGCATTCACTTGATTTTATCTTGTTCTAAATAATATATATATATATATATATATATATATATATATTATTTTATTTCATTATATATATAATTTGTTTTTGGTTCGGGGCGGTTCTCACTGGTCCCGGTCCGTGGGTCAAACGACCCTTTTTCCTCCCCTCCCACCGCCGGTCATGGGGGGGGGGTCGTGGCGTTGGTGCGCGTTGGTGCGCCCTGAAGCGGCCAACCCCGTAGTGGTTGTTATGATGGGGGCGGCAGTGACCCGCCCCCACTCTCTTGTGCTTCCTCTCATGGGGCCTCCTAGTGGAGGCCCAACCATGGGTGGCGGCGGCGGCGGCGGCAATGCCGCTGTCGCCTTTCTCCAGCGGTGGCCGCGTCTCGTCGTCGTCCTCTTCGATGACGGCGATGCTACTCCACCTCCCCTCCATTTTGTGTACACTCTTCACCAGAACTTTAAACAAATAGAACTTATATTAGAGATTACATATTTTTGAGATATGTGTAATTGTTGTCTTCTCATATACCTTCTCTTCAAATCGGGTTTTAAACACAAAAAAGGGGATTAAGATTTAAAAATCAATTTATATTAGGGCTACATTGATTTAAGGTTTGTGAATTTACTAATTTGTCCATATGGCATGTTTATTTGTGTTTGGGTCGTCACAACATCCCCAATTTTAAAGAACATTCGTCCTCGAAAGTAGAAATAAAGTCATACCTTATGGTTCAAAGAGAAATGAGAAGTTCTCCATCATATAGTCCTCCTGTTCCCAAGTCAACTCATGTTCTCCGCGGAATTGCCACCGAACTTGCACCAATAGGATTTCTTTCTTCCGTAGCTTATGCACTTTCCTATCCACAATTTGAATAGGCTGCTCGTCGTATGACATGTCTTCCCTCAAATCATCATGCCCCAATCGATCATCGGTGCATGTTTATTATGTGCCTTCCTTAACATAGAAATATGGAAGACATCATGGACTCCACTAGTTTGTGGTTGTAACTTGAGGCGATATACTACTAGGCCTATTTGTTTCTCGATCTCGAATGGCCCGATGAACCTGGGAGATAACTTTCCCTTCAATCCGAATCGGTAATGCCCTTTCATTGGTGACGCTTTTAATAGCACAAATTCTCCTTCATTGAACACAACCTCTCGATGGTCCTTGTCAGCATACTTCTTCTGGCGGCTCTGGGCGGTCTCCAATCATTGCCTAATCAGCTTTATCCTCTCGGTTTGGTCATGCACAAGTTTCGGGCCGATTAAAACGGCATCTCGACCTCGGTCCAACAAACTGGAGATCTACACGGTCTCCCATAAAGTGCCTCGAACGGTGCCATGCCAATACTCGCCTGAAAACTGTTGTTGCACGCAAACTCGCACAACGAAATATACTTTTCCCAACTCCCACAAAAATCCAAAGCATACAAGCTCGAGCATATTCTCGAGTATCGAATTAATATTTCGGTCCGCCATCCGTCTCGTAGGTGAAAGGTCGATCGAGATTGAGTTGAGTCCCCATCCAAGGTCTTGAAACCTAGTTCAAAATTGAGAGGTAAACCTCGGATCACAATCCGACACAATAGACACCGGGACTCCATGTAATCTGACGATCTCGTCTATATATATGCCTCCAACATGTATGTTGAATACTCCATGGAAATAGAGACGAAGTGGGCTGACTTAGTCAAACAATCCACGACCACCCAAACCGCATCATGACCCTTTCTGAGTCGCCGGTAGCCCCAAGACAAAATCCATAGCTATGTGTTCCCACTTCCATTGCGGAATAGGTAATGGTTGCGACAATCCCCCAGGCTTCAGGTGGTCTGCCTTCTCTTCTTTGACAAATTTCACAATTCCGGATGTAAGTAGCGATGTCCACCTTCATCCCTGGCCACCAATACATCCTCCTCATGTCCTGATACATCTTATTAACCCCGAGATGAAAGGTGAATCGAGATCTGTGCGCTTCTCGGAGTAATTCATCCCTCAACTGTATATGAGATGTTATCCACAATCTATCCCAAAATCTCAACGCTCCATCGGTTGAAAGTCTCTAATCCACATCATCACCGTTATTTGCAAGTGTCATGTATTTCACATACCCTAAATTGGCTCTACGAGAATTAACCACTCTATACACAAACTATTGGTTTTGCTCTCTCATCTCGAACTCGCGTTTGACCTCCCGAAACATCCGAGCGATCCCTACGCCATCTATGGGTGCTCCCCGAATGTTCATTACGGTCTCGGACTGTCTCTAGTCGTACACGGCTCGAGCATCATCGCCACTACATTAGCCCTACCCGAGTGGTACTCGAGTGTGAAGTCGTAATCTTTCAAAAGTTCCACCCATCTCATTTATCGCATATTCAACTCGCTCTATGTGAACAAGTACTTCAAACTTTTGTGGTCTGAGTAGACAATGAATTTCTCCCCATACAAGTAATGCATCCACAACTTCAAAGCAAACAGAATTGCCGCCAACTCTAAGTCGTGCACTAGATAGTTCTTCTCATGTAATTTCAACTGCCTGGACACATAAACAATTATTTCTTGTCTTGCATTAATACACTTCATAAACCAGTCCTTGACGTATCGGTATGCACTGACAACTCCCTGCCGGCCTCTAGTAGAATCAGAATCGGTGCGGTAGTCAAATGGTTTTTCAACAGCTGAAAGGCCTGCTCACATGAATCATCCCATTCATAGGCCACGTCTTTCTTAGTCAAGTTGGTGAGTGGTGAAGCGATCGACGAGAAACTTTGCATGAATCATCGATAGTACCCTGCTAGGCTTAGAAAACTCCAAATCTCAGATGCATTAGTGGGTTGTGGCCACCTAAGGATTGCATCGATCTTCGTAGGATCAACTGATATCCCTTCCGTATTCATCACGTGCCCTAAAGACTTCACCTCGAAACCTAAAACTCGCATTTGCTTTACTTAGCATACAATTTGTATTCCCTCAATGTCCGCAACACTTTCCGAGGTGCTTTACGTGATCCGACTCGGTCTTGGAGTATATCATGATGTCATCGATGAACACAATCACGAATTGGTCAAGGAACAGCTTGAAGACACAGTGCATCAAGTCCATGAACATTGCCGAGGCATTGGTGAGCCCAAATGGCATCAATGTGAACTGAAAGTGCCCATAACGGGTGCTAAAAGATGTCTTCGAAATGTCATCCTCCCGCATCCGCAACTGATGATAGCCTGATCTCATATCTATCTTTGAAAAGAATTTTGATCCCCTCAATTGGTCAAACAAGTCTTCGATCCTGGGAAGCGGGTATTTATTTCTGATAGTCACCATATTCAATTGTCGATAGTCAATACACATCCTCAAATTGTCGTCCTTTTTCTTTACAAATAACACTGGTGCTCCCCACGGTGATACACTCGGTGTAATGAAGCATTTCTGAGTTAACTCCTCTAACTAAGTCTTCAACTCGGTAGCCACCATACGATAAGGTGTCTTGGAGATTGGTCTCGTGTCGGGTATGAGGTCAATCATAAAGTCACTCTCCCGATGAGGAGGGACTCCCGAAAGATCTGAAGGAAAAACATCCAAAAAATCTCTAACACCTGGGATCTTCGCAATGGTCTCTATCCCAGCCAAACTTACGACCCTACTACGTGGGGTGGCGCTGGTCGGTATACAACCCTTAAATTCAAACGGGGATATGCCCGGGATTTAGAAGACTACAGTTTTATGAAAACAATATATCTTGGCGTGATACGCTGCTAACTAGTCCATGCCCAGTAATACATCAAACTCAAGACACTCTAAAACCCGTAAATCAAACGCCATCGTGTGATCCCCAATTTTAATTTTGCACCCCTCACATACTATATTAGGATAAACTCGTTCAGTAGAAATTGTGATCAAAATCAAGTAAGTGCGTGCTCTAACTGGTGTCAACCCCAAAGCATGAACTACATTCCCCGATATAAGTGAAACAGTGGAACCAAAATCAAATAAGGTTTGCATATCTCGGCAATTAATGAAAACCATACATGCGATCAGCTGACGCGAGGACTCTCAATCCTGCCAACAACTGCATTAACTCTTCCTCGAGATATTGGGGTCGTGCTCCCCTCAGATGGCGGCGGGTTAGGGCGTTTGCTAAGGATGTGTCCTAGAGTCCCACACCGATAACAAATTAACTGTAGCCTCTGGTATGTCAGAGTGGCTAAACAACACTCCCTGGTGCGTTCGACTTTGGCCCGATTAGTCCCTGACTACTTCCACTCTGCTGAGACTGTCGATGTGGATGCGGTGGCCTGAATGTCACGCTCTGTGAAGCCGTATTAGTAGGGACAAGCGCATGTGCAGCAGTGACAGAAGGAGTGTGTGTCGCCAAGTTGTACCTGAACGTGCATGTCCACTAGAAAACCCTCCAAACTTTAGTTTCTTGAAAATATAATCCTGACTGTTCCGCTAACCCCCAAATCTACGTTTACCATGACCATACTGATTAGATCATGCCTGAAACTGCATGAAACCCCCACAAAATGATACCTCACACTCAAGTGCTCGTTGGTGTGCCTGGTGATAAATCTTAGATCCAGGCGCCGCTACTATAACACTAATATCCAGCCTCAGTCCACAATAAATCTTATCCTACGAATCCTATCTATCGGGACATACTCGTGTGCAAACTCTAGCAACTCGTTGAACTTCAATGCATACTCAGCCACTGACATATCGCCCTATACTAAGGCAAGGAACTCTCGAATTTTCGAATCCTTCACTGGCTCAGGGAACCATTCTTCGTAAAATAGACGCTTGAACTAGAGCCAATTCATGTTATTTTCTTGTGTCCTCTCTATAGTCTTCCACCACTTGTATGTCTTATGTTCTAACATAAACGTTACCAGCGGTACTATGGTCCATTCATCAATATTCAGAGTTTTCATCTTCTTCTCCATATTTAATATCCATGCATCAGCTTCAATGGGATCCTGCTCTCCATAAAAGTGTGGCACATCATATTTCATAAATTCTTTATGTATCTTGCCCTTCCGACACGCCTCAGGATCTCCGTCCACTACAGGTACAGCCGCTGCAGCTGCGGCAGTGAATCGGCCCCTTCTTCCACATGATGATCTTCATGTACAGGCGTCAAGGGATGATTAGGTCCATGCCTCTCATGTGCTCGCTCTGTCACCCTAGTGTTTCCTTGCCGCATCAACTCCAGTATACGTGCCATTTCATTTCCTGTGATTGCGCCATGTCCGCCAATCTTTGGTCTTGAGCAGATCTCATGTCGTGAATGGCCTTCTGATACGTTTCAGCCATAACAATCATGCGCTGCTCCATTTGAGCGCGCCAATTTCTCTCATCCCTATCCGTTATTTCCCTTAAATTGTAGGAGTTTTCGCCTTGATTGCTCATGATACAGCCGTGGAGCAAACAATAGTGAATTAGTCCTACATACCAAGAGAGTATGTAAAATATCTAAACGCGATAGATATTATAATACAAAGCAATTAACATTATTCAAGTTTATCAATCCCTTCCCATCCTAAAATTGATCATTTATTCTAATTAATTCAACTTAAACCCATGTGCCATACCATTGGTTTGTTCAACTTAGTTTTGACCTTCGAAATACAAAGGCTATACAAACTTAGGTTCTTTTCTAACCTATTGTTTTCCTAGGTTCTAATCCCTATGCTCTGATACCAACTGAAACGACCCTCACCTGAAATAGGGTCAGGTCGCCCAGTCCAGATCGTTACTCAAGCCCGATACCTGAACCAGGCCCAAATAATGGTCTGGCACGCCTAATTCAACTTGCGGAACAACATACTGTCATATAGGACAATAAATGCGGAATTTAAATCAACACTAAAATTTATATTATCGCCAAATCAGCGTGATAGGTATCCAATAGTCTGATCATCTCAATAAGTTTCCAAATCAACCTTAAAACTTTCATAATGATACGAAAATAGATAAGGAGGGTTCAACTCTACCCCAAGTAAAACTACCTAGAGTTACAACCCAATTTATTATTCTGAAAATCAAACAAATATATATATATATAATAATCATGCAAATTCTTATTATGCAAGGAGACTTCAAGCAATGGCCTTCCCCTTGCCAAGATCGATCGGATTCGTAGATGGACTTATTTTGTAAGTGGGGTGAGCTAAAGAACCAATGGAGCCCAATAAGAGAAGAACTACACTCAAATATTAAACGTGCAAGTAATACCTATAAATCAAAATAGAACTAGCATGCATTTAAAACATGATACATTGAAATATGTAACATGGCATCAATTTCATATAGAGTAAGCATATCATAATCATAGAGCAACTTAAACAGATATATGGAGTATCAAGGAATGTAAAAACATAAGAAATTCAACTTTTCCATGCAAAGGGGTTCTAAGATATATACATAGAATGTAATAGATATAAACGCAAGTCCGTGGTCACATTTGTCATTACCTTCCTTTTTGACCAATCATCATAATATAATAAATATGCGTGGGTGACTTGATTCCACCGTGTGTCCACGGCTCCTCAAGAAGCCTGGGTGACTTGGTTCCATGATGCATCCACAACTCCCAAGAGGCCCTTACAGAAATGGGTGACTTGGTTCCACTGTATTACTACAGCTCCCCAAAAGGCCCTTAAGCTTGTAAGGTGACTTGGTTCCACCATATGAGTATGGCTCCCCAATAGGCCTTACATGAAGTCAACCAAGGTAGGTAATGACCCCATCCCAAGTCATTTGTTAAAATCATGAATTCTAGATATACTAGTAGCAAGCCACATTTAATAAATGAGCAGAGCTCCCCACTTACCTCGACTCACAGCGACGCCTATAACAACTCCTAGTACGCTCGGGATCTGATGTGAACCATCACACGACGTTATACAACCATAATACATCTCATCAATAAATACTTTAATTTAAGTTAATTAAATCTTTCATTAATTGGTCGTTGGGATCCACTAGTGTCGGTCCCGCGGGTCCAGGGGTGGGACCCGATCGGTCTCCCTCGAAGACGTAATAGCGTCCCATTCCAAAGCACTCACTTGCTTTTATTTTGTTCTAAATATATATGTATATATATTATTTTATTTCATTATATATAATTATTTTTGGTTCAGGGTTCAGGGGTCAAACGACTCTCTCGTGCTTCCTCTCATGGGGCCTCATAGTGGAGGCCCCACAATGGGTGGCGGCGGTGGCGGCGGCGATGTCGTTGTTGCCTTTCTCTAGCGGTGGCCGCGACTCTTCGTCGTCCTCTTCGGCGATGGCGACTCTGCTCCACCTCCCCTTCATTTTATGTACACTCTTCACCAAAACTTCAAACAAAAAGAACTTAGATTAGAGATTACATATTTTCGAGATCTGTGTAGTTGTTGTATCCTCATCTACCTTCTCTTCAAATATGGGGTTTTGAACACAAAAAGGGGTTAGGGTTTTAAAATCAATTTATATTAGGGCTACATTAATTTAGGGTTTGTGAATTTACTAATTTGCCCCTAGGGCATGTTATTTGTATTTGGGTCATCACATAGTATGCCTCTTTTGATTCTTAGGTACTCATTTTTCGTCGTAAATATTTGTCAATATGTTTATCATGCATTTACTATCTTTTTATCTGTCTTTATATACCCGCATGATATTTGAACTGTTTTTTTAAATGATTCATGAATTACTGTTTACATCCTTCTTGTTATTACTTTCTACTTTACTGTACTCACCGTCTAGTTTGTGACAGTGGGTGCAGATCGGACAAAGACGAGTAAGGGGAAAGGACCGGTGATTGGTGACTTCCTAATAGGGCTTTTAGAGCGGTTCCTTTCTTTGCACGATAGTACGTTTTGCAATTTTTGTTGTAATTATTGTATATTTTTATTTTTTTATTACACTGGGACATATTGGGATCGAGTGATATAGGATATGCTTGTTTATCCATTGATTTCAGGGTTCCACACTGTAGCCTTTATTTAAATATGAGTTATTTAATCTTGTCTTAAGTTTAATTCTGCCGCAAACTATTCTGTAAAAGACATAATTAATAATGCAACGTTAAAATACAAATTTAATGAGAAAATAACTATTGGAGGCTGACTAGGCCTGCGTTGACTTTGCGAGGAACGACTTGGGGGTCTACGTGGGTTTAGGCCGAGCGGGGCCCAGTTTTACGAGAAACTGGGGTCATCACACGAGACACCGGGTAACCGGAGATAATTGAACAAGACTAAAAACTATGTGTCTAATGAGGAGCAAATAAGAACATGCCACCTACACACCTAATACCCTTAAAATGAGGTTTACCGATCATTCCTCACTCTTACTCCACGTTTCCCTTCTCCTCTACCTCTTTTCAATATATAAAGAGAGCGTGTAGCTATGTGAAGAGTAGAAAATTTTTGGAGGATTTGATTGATTGAGAGTGGGAGATTTTATGAGATCCTTGGAATCTTTGAAAGTGATTTGATCAAGCAAACAAGTGATCAATGCGAGCATCTTTACTTTCTTTCAATTTTCCATTAAAATGAAGCTTAAATTGGGTTTTAATGATGATAGTTGATTATGGTTGAATGTGGTTTGGGCTGTGTTTTAATGTAGGGCGGTAGAGTGATTGCCTAGCCGTCTCGACTGCTGAAGATTCACGAGAAAAACTACCCTACACATGATTTGGAGTTAGCTGCAATGGTCTTTGCATTTAAGATTTGACATCATTATCTCTTTGGAGAAAGTTTGTGTTGTTTACTGACCACAAGAGTTTAAAGTACCTCTTCACCCAGAAAGAGTTGAATATGCGACATGGACGTTGGCTTGAGTTTATCAAGGACTATGACTTCTCATTGGAGTACCACCCAGGGAGGGCCAATATTGTTGCATACGCATTGAGCCACAGAAGGGAAGACTCAGATATTGTTACTTGCCACATGACACACAAGTATGGGTTACTCGAGGCGGTTGAGTCGATGTATTCTGTTGATATCCCAACCAGTACTAGAGTGTTGATTTGTAGGCAGACGAGGACTCAGACAGTATCGATTCAGAGTGTACTTGAGGGTCAGTAGGCAAATGAGTAGTATTAGATATTCTTGAAGTTTTCTCAGAGTCCGGATCATCCAGATTGGAGTCAGTCAACAGATTCATGCCTGAGATTCATAGGTCGACTGTGGATTTCATCAATGGCTAAGCTATGTGATGAGATACTTGATGAGGCTCACCGCTCACCTTGTACAGTTCATCCGGCTTGTACAAAGATGTATGTTGAGGTGCGTCGTCTTTTCTTGTGGCCAGGGATGAAGACCGTTGTTTCTGATTACGTTCGAGCGTGTGAGGTATGTCAATGAGTTAAGGCTGAGCATCGGAGGCCCGATGGGTTATTACAACCACTTCCTATTCCTCGGTAGAAGTGGGAGCATAATGCAATGGATTTCCTCAGTGCCTTACCTCGATCTCAGCGCATACATGATAATATATGGGTGATTGTGGACAGGTTGACAAAGTCTGCGCACTTCTTACCGATCTCTACCACATATCGGGTGGATAGGTTGGCAAATTTGTACGAGCGGGAGATTGTTTGACTACATGGCGTTCCATTATCGATTGTGTTAGACAGAGGGCCACAGTTTACATCTCAGATTTGGCAGAGCATATAGGCATAGTTCGGCACACGGTTGGATCTCAGTACAGCCTATCATCCACAGACTGACGGACAGTTAGAGAAACTAATTCAGATTCTCGAGGATATGCTGAGGATGTATTACGATGGATCATGGGAAGAGTATCTTCATTTGTGTGAGTTTGCCTACAATAACAGTTATTAGGCCAGTATTGGTATGGCACCGTTTGAGGCACTCTACGGTAGACCGTGCAGATCTTCATCTTGTTGGGCGGAGCCCGAGGATGTAGCAATTATTGGGTCAAAGATTGTGGTGGATCACACAGAGAAGATACGACTGATTAGATTGAGGCTGAAAGGTGCGCAGGAGAGGCAAAAAATATTATGAAATGTATCACAACGAGTTAAAGTATGATGTCGGGAGCCATGTGTATCTGAAGGTTTCTCTGATGAAGGGTCACAAGAGGTTTGGGATTAAAGGAAAGCTTGCGCCAAAGTTCAATGGTCCGTTCAGAGTGAAGAAACGAATAGGCAAAGTTACATACGAACTGGATTTGCCACCTCAGTTGTTTGGGATCTACCCTATATTTCATATTTTTATGCTTCGACTGGATAGGTCGAGAGAGGGCAAACGACCGACACTGGACTTGAGCCAAATAGACTTGAGGGAGGACATTACTTATGACGAGCAGCCTATCCAGATTCTAGACCGTAAGGTGAAGACTCTTGGAACAAAGAGATCTCATCAGTCCTTGTCAAATGGCATCATCACGGAGACGAGGAGCTGATGTAGGAGCTCGAGTCATACATGCGTGAGTATTTTCCCTACCTCTTCTGAGTTTCAGTAAGTTTTTCCCTTGTGATTTGTTTCAATTTCGAGGACGAAATTCTAATTAGTTGGGAAGACTGTAACGACCCTAAAATTTAAATCGTGTCATGTGTCATTTCAGGGTCATACGTGGGACCCAATTGTTGTGATACGCATGTCCAATTCTTGGGCGTCGACACCGATGTATGTTGTTTTTGGTTGATGCTTGTATTATTTAGTATACAATTAATGGGCCTAAGTTAGTGTAGCAAATTAAATAGTCACATGATGTGCATCGAGACACGCATTGAATAATCTAGAGACAAAATGAGTTAACTATTGGTTTCAATTAGGAGTGGTTAGTGAGACAAGTGTTTCAACATATACCATTAGACATGTCTCGGGATACGTATGTGGAAATAGATGTGTGGCTATGGTTCAACCATATCCATTCACCTATAAAGAAATCACAAGTCAAACTTATGACCTAAGTTTTTTATCTCATCAATTGGGCAAAGAAGAGAGAGTTTGCTGGAGTTATCAATGAGGATGAGAGGTTGAGAAAACCAGTGAGATTAGTAAAGCTTTGGTGATCAAACTTGGTGTGTGCACCAATTACGTAATTTCATACATTAATCCATTTAATTCAATTTGATGAAGTCATGAATTTGATATTGTTGATTGGAGGTCTGTTACGGACCCTTGGCGGAGGAGAGCAAGGGATCCTGGGGGTTGGAGGAGGCCTAGACATCCAAGAAACTAGAATTATGCGCTTGCAAAATTCTGGGTTGTGCAATGTCTAGCGCGCTATGTCCTCTGGGTAGTGCGTTAGACGTTAAAACAACCCTCACCTAAAATAGGGTCGGGTCGCCCGGCCCATACCATTACTCAAGCCTGATACCTGAACCAGACACAAATAATGGTCTGGCACGCCTAATTCAACCTGCGGAACAACATACTACCATATAGGACAATAAATGCGGAATTTAAATCAACACTAAAATTCATGAAATCGCCAAATCAGCTTGATAGGTATCAAAACCGATCATCTCAATAAGTATCCAAATCAACCTTAAAACTTCCATAATCCGAAAATAGATAAGTAGAGTTCAACTCTACCCTAAGTAAAATTACCTAGAGTTACAACCCAATTTATTGTTATGAAAATCAAACAAATATATATATAAAATAATCATGCAAAATCCTCACAAATCAAGGAGACTTCAAGCAATGGCCTTCCCCTTGCCAAAATCATTCGCACTAGTATAAGGACCTATATTGTAAGTGGGGTGAGCTGAAGAACCAACGGGGCCCAATAAGAGAAGAACTACGCTCAAATATTAAACATAGAAGTAATACCTATAAAGCAAATCAAAGCTAGCATGCATTTAAAATCAGGATAACATTGAAATATGTAGCATGGCATCAATTTCATATATAATAAGCATATCATAATCATAAAGCGACTTAAGCAGATATATGAAGTTTCAAGAATTGTAAAACATAAAAGAATCAATTTTTGCATGCAAAGGGGTTCCGAGAGAGATACATAGAACGTAATAGATATAAATGCAAGTCCGTTGTCTCGTTTGTCATTACCTTCCATTGTTGACCAATCATCATAATATATAATAAATAAGCGTGGGTGACTTGATTCCACCGTGGGTCCACGGCTCCTCAAGAGGCCCGGGTGACTTGGTTCTATCGTGCATCCACGACTCCCCAAGAGGCCCTTGCAGAAATGGGTGACTTGGTTCCACCGTATCACTACGGCTCCCCAAAAGGCCTTACATGAAGTCAACCAAGGTAGATAACGACCACATCCCAAGTCATTTTGTCAAAATCATGAATTCTAATTATACTAATAGCATGTCATATTTAATAAATGAGCGGAGCTCCCCACTTACCTCGACTCACAGCGGCGCTTATAACAACTCCTGGTACGTTCGAGGTCCGATGCGAACCTTCACGCGACGTTATAAAATCATAATACATCACATCAATAAATACTTTAATTTAAGTTAATTAAATCTTTCATTAATTTGTCGTTGGGATCCACTAGTGTGGGTCCCGCGGGTCCTCCTGTCGCCCGATGTGAATGTCGAGGGGTGGGACCCGATCGGTCTCCCTCGAAGACGTAGTAGCACCCCGTTTGAAAGTGATTACTTGCTTTTACTTGTTATATATAAATATATATACATATATATTTATATATTATTTATTTTATTTTATTTTACTTTTTATTGGGGTCAAGAGCCATTTTGGCCCCTATTGACTGATCCAGGGCCGAACCAGCACCTGGCTCAGTCCAGGGGTCGATTCGGCCCGGTATGGGGTGGACCAGTGGTCAAACTGACTCCTGGTTACGCTGGGCAGAGCTAATGCTCTGCCCAGCGTCCTCCCCCTCGGGACGCTGGTAGGGGGAGCAACTCTCCCCCTTCCGCCTCTGACCAGGGGCGCGCAGTGCCGCCTCCTTCAATTTCTTCTTTTTTTATTGGGGGCATCCACTATGGGTAGAGGCGGCGACGGCGGCGATGTCGCTGCCGTCGTTCTCCGGCGATGGCAGCGACTCGCCGCCGTCTCTTCGGCGGCGGCGACACTACACCATTTTCCCCTCCTCTTTATGTACCCTCCTCCCCAAAATCTCAAATAACATTAACTTGAGTAGATTAGAGATTACCTATTTTTTTGAGATATGAGCAGTTGTAGTCTCCTCCTCCACCTTTTCCTCCAATCTGGGGTTTTGAACACAAAAAGGGGTTAGGGTTTTAAATCCAATATATATTAGGGCTACATTTGTTTAGGGTTTGAGAATTTACTAATCTTCCCCTAGGGCATATTTATTGGGTTTTGGGTCGTCACAGACGTTATGGGCAGCTAGGTGTTCTTCGACAAGAAGAGCACTAGCGCACTATATGTTTCCACCTAGCGCGCTAAAATTACGTAGCGCGCTATGTGACTTCTCTAGCGCACTATCGAGGCTCAGGACATAAACTTTTGAAAATTTTAAACCCAACTAAACCAATTTTAATCCAACCCTAGCAACTCTAATCCACTCTAAAACATATCAAACAACTCCATGAAACTAAGGGGAGGTCTCGAGAGTTCAGAAACACGTTTTGGGATGTCAAGAGGTCGGATAGGCTAGGAACAAGCTTTATGACTAGTAAGTAAACCAACTAGAAAATGCACGGTATTTCATTTTAAGCTATTGAATATTGTTGTTTATTGATTTGTTATTTATCCTTGAAATTCCATTCGATTGAGTTGTCCGAGAGAAAGTGAGTCAATGGTGATCCTTTGAATGAGTTGTTGGCAAAGGTAACATACCAGAGTCATGACCTCGGGATGCACCGCACTGGATACTGATTCTTGACGGGGTGTGAGTTCTTAGCATGGTTTCCCCAGGAAGTCTCACTATCTCATGGGTTTAGGGCTTGTGAGTGTACCAAGTCCTAGAACCTAAGTTTTGACGGTTTGCCAAGACTCAATGACCTGTTGGTCGGGACAACTTGCACCTCTCTATGTACATCCTTGGACATTCATGTATCGATTGCTTTTAATTTATTTACTGTCTTGTATTTATTCATGTGCCCTTATACATTTCTTTCTATCTGCATGAATATAGACTGATTTATTTATTTCGAAATGTTGTTTAGTATCCTACTAGTGTTACTTACCTGGGCTAGTCATTCTTATGTTTGACTAAGTACAGTTCCGCAGTCGAGTAAGGGAAAGGGGCCAATACTATGAGGCTTACCGTAAGGACTTTGGAGCAACCTTCCCTCTCGTACTTTTGTAGGTTTTGTATTACTTATGTATATTATTTTGATAATATGGAGTATATGGGTTTGGTGAGATACTTTGGGACATGTATAGGATATGATTTCTCTTTCCTATGTCTATTATACATGTTGACAGTGTTATGCGGGGTTTCCACACTCTAGGATGTCCTGACTAATTGGTTTAGAGTTGTTTAGATTTGTTTAAGTTGAAATCGCTTTCGCATAACCTTTGATAACTTAAAATTTTGAATAACTCACTATAAATGATAAATTTCGCTGCCTTGTAATGAAAAATGGTTAGGAAGGCTGACTAGGCTTGCGTTGACGTCGCGAGGATTGACTCGAGGTCTATGTAAGTCTAAGCCAAGCGGGGCCTAATTAGGGTTGTGGAACTAGAGCCGTCACAGACTAGAAGATGCCTGAGTCTGTTTTTTACATTCGGAGTTTCTTGGGGCTAGCAGGATATTACCACCAATTCATACAGGATTTTCCTCGATCACAACACCGATGACTAGGCTGACCAAAAAGGATGTTAGATTTGATTGGTCAGAAGAGTATGAGCAGGCTTTCAGCACCAATGTTGACATTGAGGCTTTCGGCACCAAGAATTCCAGTTTTGATGTTGCAACTTCAAAAATTTATATCTTTATGATTTCAACACCAAATTAAGATCTTCAATATAGCTGGATTATCAGCTTGAAATGAGGAATCTAAATATATAAATCAACTGCATATATTCAATTATCTACTATCTGAAATTTGCCTAAAACCAGAACTTGTTCAAGTTTCAACTCAATATGTGTACCTAGTTGATGTAGCTTGAGGATTTCTCACAAACTCCCATGCATTGCTTCAAAACCTTGATGATTCATTCCCCTCCAGCAATATTTTCTTCTTTTCCAGCAAGAATGAATGAGTGGTTTGGTTTGCATGTTGTTGGGGGGGTGTAGGTGTAGGTGTAAGTGGTTAGGTGGGGGTGATGACACTTGGTGGAAAAATTGAACAAGTGTATATATTTTTGGACAAGTGTGTGTTGTGGTGACAAGTGTGTTGTGGGGTGTGTGTACAAGTGACACTTAAATGTGACACCACTAAGACACTTGTCTTAACCTTTGATAACTTAAAATTTTGAATAACTCACTATAAATGATAAATTTTTGCCTTGTAATGAAAAATGGTTAGGAAGGCCGACTAGGCTTGCGTTGACGTCGCGAGGATTGACTCGAGGTCTATGTAAGTCTAAGCCTTGTAAGAAAAATGGGGGCCTAATTAGGGTTGTGGGTTGAGAGGAAGCGGGGCCCATTGAGACTAGAAGAGCCCGTCATGAGACTAGATGCCTGAGTCTGTTTTTGACATTCGGAGTTTCTTGGGGCTAGCAGGATATTACCACCAATTCATACATGATTTTCCTCGATCACAACACCGATGACTAGGCTGACCAAAAAGGATGTTAGATTTGATTGGTCAGAAGAGTATGAGCAGGCTTTCAGCACCAATGTTGACATTGCCAGAGCCATGTAAGAGCTTGTCAGTGTATACGGATGCATCGACATTGGATTTGGATGTTTTTTTATCCAGGAAGGCAGACCAATAGCCTACTTGTCCCGACGATTGAGACCCCACGAGGGAAACTATCCAATGCATGACTTGGAACTTGCAGCAGTCATTTTTGCACTAAAGGCTTAGAGGCATTATCTCTACGGAGAGCGATTTGTACTCTACACCGATCATCAAAGTCAGAGATACATTTTCACACAAAAAGACCTGAACATGCGTCAGAGGAGATGGTTTGAGTTACTGAAGGACTACGACTTCGCTATTGAGTATCACCCAGGGAAAAGCGAACGTTGTAGCTGACGCATTGAGCGGGAGCGATATTGACAGTCAGACGGTGGTACGACGTATGATACATGAGCATGGCTTATTGCAGGCGGCGTCAGTTTTGTGCATGACAAAGGTTTTTACCACGACCGAGCCACACATTTGTTGTTAGATGAGAGTTTCGATTGTATCTATTGAGCGGGTTGCCGAGTGTCAGATGACTGATGGGCTCTATGAGCGGTTCAGTGGTCAGGCTTGGGATCCGGAGTGTACGGATTGGGAAGAGTCGACGGATCAGTGTTTGAGACACCGAGGGTGGTTGTGGATACCTGCAGTTCAAGATATACGGGATAGGATTCTGGAGGACCCACACAGGTCTCGCTACATAATTCATCCTGGCCGGACCAAGATGTACCACGATTTGAGGTGATTGTTCTGGTAGCCAGGAAGGCTGACATTCGCGAGTACGTCAGGAGTTGTCATATTTGTCAGCAGGTTAAGGCTGAGCACTGGAGACTAGGCGGTTTACTACAACCACTACTAATTCAACAGTGGAAATGAGAGCGTGTCATTGTGGATTTTGTCAGTTGGTTACCGCAAATTTCGACGAGACACGATGCGGTTTGGGTTGTGATTGACAGATTGACAAAATCGGCGCATTTGATTCCTATTTCTCTGAGATATTCGTTCCCACAGCTGAGCATTATCTTCGAGAGGGAGATCGTTAGATTGCAATAGGTGTCAGTCTCTATTGTATCTGACCAAGATCCTAGGTTGACTTTGAAGTTTTGGGAGGCGATGCAGGAGCAGCTTAGCACCAGGTTGCAGTTTAGTACGGCTTACCATCCTTAGAAAGACGGACAATCAAAGAGACTGATATAGATTTTGGAGGATATGCTCAAGGCTCGTATTTTGCAGTTCGGGGTTCGTAGGAGGATTATTTACCGATGTGTGAGTTTGCTTACAATAACAGCTACCAAGCGAGTATCGGGATGCCTCCATTTGAGGCGCTGTATGGCAGGCCCTGCAGATCACCTGCGTGTTGGGCAGCACCAGAGTATACAGCAGCGATTGGGCTAGAGATAGTTGTTGATCACACAGAGAAGATTATACAGATTCGATAGAAACTTCAATACGCACAGGACAAATAGAAGAAATATGCGGATAAGTATCACGAGGGTCTGAGCTATAAAGAAGGCGACATGGTTTATCTAAAGTTTTCCCCTTGGGAGGGCCGACAGAGATTTGGGATTAGAGGGAAACTGGCACCGAGATACATAAGACCATTAAAAGTCGCAGCACGAGTTGGTAGTGTGGCTTACAGATTATACTTGCCAGCGTAGTTAGATGGGGTCCATCCTACGTTTCACATCTCGATGTTGAGGCTGGCTAGGTCTGGACCGAGACCGATGGTTGACTTGAGACAGATCGAGGTTCGGCCTAACGTAACATATGAGGAGCGACCGATAGCGGTTATGGATCGCGTGATTTAGACTATTAGGAACAGGGAGATCCATAAGGTGTTTGTTCGTTAGCAGCATCATGGTACTGAAGGACTCACCTTGGAGCTCGAGTCTACTATGCGGGAGCGTTACCCTCAGCTATTTCACGGTACGACGCTTC
Organism: Stephania cephalantha; assembly: GCA_039657325.1. Classification (NCBI taxonomy): domain Eukaryota; kingdom Viridiplantae; phylum Streptophyta; class Magnoliopsida; order Ranunculales; family Menispermaceae; genus Stephania; species Stephania cephalantha. The sequence continues at coordinate 49,418,113 of CM077573.1, forward strand.
AATGTATTTTAAATTTTGAGACGAAATTTCTTTTCAAGTTGGGAAGAGTTGTAACAGCCCAATTTTAATTATACCGTTATTATTGACTATTTTCAGACTCGATCGCCAACTCAGATCCGCGTGGATACCGCAGATAGGTCAATACACGCCTGATTAGGTAAATAGTGATTTTTGCATGATGTTTGCCTATTTGCGAAGTCGTATATTAAGTTTTTTTTACCTAGCATTGCATGTGTGTATTTATATCGTTGAACCGAGCGAGATAGTGTAACGGGTATTCGCCTCGAAAAAACGTGTCAACACAGGTACTGAGCGAGCAAAATGTGGGTACACTAGGTCGGGAAAATAATTTGGTTAATCAAATTAATTAAATGTGACAAAATATTAATGATAAACTCATAGTCTAGGCCAATTGATGCCAATTGATCGAAATTGGCAACTGTGGCGTGCCTCGTTATGCATGCCGAGATGCGGGACACCGGGTAACCGGAGATAATTGAATAAGACTAAAAATTTTGTGTCTAATGAGGAGCAAATAAGAACATGCCACCTACATACCTAATACCTTTAAAATGAGGTTTACCACTCATTCCTCACTCTCACTCCACGTTTCCCTTCTTCTCTACCAGTTTTCAATATATAAAGAGAGTGTGTAGCTATGTGAAGAGTAAAAAATTCTTGGAGTAGTTGATTGATTGAGAGTGGAAGATTTTATGAGATCCTTGGAGTTTTGAAAGTGATTTGATCAAGCAAACAAGTGATCAAGGTGAGCATCTCTACTTTCTTTCAATTTTCCATTAAAATGAAGCTTAAATGGGGTTTTAATGGTGATAGTTGATTGTGGTTGAATGTTGGAGAAATGAATTATTAATGGTGTTGGGTTGTTAATGATGATGTTATGTTATAGTGTTGTTGTTGTTTTAGTTGTTGAAGAAAAATTTAAAAGAAAAAGAAAAAAAAAAAAAAAACAAAGACCTCTATGTTGAAGAAGATGAACTAGGGAGGCGTGCGCGTGCGATCCCTGGACCGGGCCGAGTCGATCCGGGCCCGACCTGGTTGGGCCGGACCGGGCCCGAACCGGTCCAAGGACCCACCCCCATTAATTAAATAATATAGATTTTTAAAAAAATTAATTTAAAAACAGATTTAAATGAAAATAAAATACAAAAAATATGGAAAAATAGATAAAAAAAATTACGAAAAATCCAAAAAAAATTATAAAAATATAAGAAAATAGAAAATGGATTGGGAACTGGGTTTTCGCGACTATTTCGAGCATTTGGTACCCCGATTAACTCGAAAAATGTGACACAATAAAAAATTGGAATAAAACTCTAATTTTTGCCCTCACAAAATATAAAACAATTAATTTGACTCTAAACTATTTAAAATGGTTTAATTGGACACCAAGAACTTAGGAGACTATAGTCGGGAGTCGGGCTCGTATCTCGAGACGTAAGCGGGACTCCGGAGTGCGTTTTGAGGTACGTAAGAATCCATTTGAAAGTCACTGAGGGTTTACTTTTCCATTTTTTATTCATATTCCTTGTTATTGTACTTTATTCCGTAATACATTTGGGTTGGTGGTTGAGTTACTCCCACCTTATATTCGTAGTGTACTTATGGCACACTATGATGTAGCACGTGTAATCAGGCACTCGGTGAATTGCAACCCGAGTTGCACTAAGGTACACGTGTCGGTTAGAGTCGACATAGGACAAACACCGCGAGGAACCAAGTGAAAGGAAGTGGGGGCACCCACCGAAAGGATCCTGGGGTCCGAAGTACAGTTTAGTCTGACCGGGACGAGCACACACTTTGTTTCTCTATCGTGTTATCTATTCATGTGATGATCGTAGCACAGTTGTCTGTTTAGTTTCCGCATGATTATTTAACATGATTATTGATTTCCATTTACTTTCTTATAAATGTTCGGTGTACTTCTTTTGTAATCTTACTATTGTACTCTCCATATGACTTTTTGTGATGGTTGAGTGCAGATCCCAGTACTAGTAGGGGCAAGGGGATTCTTGGCAACTTCATCTGATTGCTCGCGGTTGAGGACCCACTAGTATGTGTTATTTTTATATTTTGCTTTACTTTTGGGTATTGGGGGACTGGAGAGACACTGTATTTATAAATATTACTGCTTATTAGTATTGTCGCCTATATACATAGTACTTTCCCGGGTTTTCCATAGTAGGACATGCTTTTATGAATGATGTTTTATATGATGATGAACTTATTTTTTTTACTTACTCAAATTAAAGACTTCCGCTGTTTTAATGTTAAAAGTGATTCCATTGTCTAACTAAACTAATTGAATGGAATGAGTTACATGCATATCGAGGAGTAATGACGCGGCAACTGACGTCAATGGCGCGTGGGACCCAGTGGGTCAATGAAGTGACAGGGCTGCGGGGCCGCGATGCTCCACGTGGCGGCCTCGGGATTTGGGGCGTTATAAGTTACATTACCCATTTTAACTGAATTACTTAGTCATATTAACGTGAATTAGTCGAGTTTCCTAGTGTAACCGTAGTTCACCTACTGAATACCCACGTTGACACGTCTTTCAAGGCGAACACCCGTCACACAAACTCGTCCGAGAACAACATACACACATGCGGTGCAATATAATAATAATAATTTTAAACACCACTTATACACAACCACCGCCCACAAATAATATATTCCCTCAGTTCTCGTGTCCGAGTCAACCGAGTTGTCCACATAACGCCCAAATTACGACCATTAATCCTCGAGATTAACGCTAATCCTAGTTTAATTAATTTGGGGTCGTTACACAGTCGGTATGCCGCAAACGCTGCCATACTCCCAAAAACCTCCTCTTCGGTCTATTCAAATGTAGCCCACCTAGATCCGTCTTCCCCTTCCTCTAGTTGTCATGAAACACTAACATAAGACAAGGAGAGAGGAAGGAGGAACAAAAAGAGGGAAGGTCAAAGACCTAAGGGATAAATTGAATCTAATTCAATTATATATATATATATATATATATACTTGCACAAAGATGATTAAGTTGGTTGTGTTCCTCAACTCCTTATAAAAGTAAGGTGGATTAGTAAGTGTACTAGTATAGATAAATTGTAGCTAAATCATATCTAGTCAGATGGATGACTCATCGCTTGCTAAAAGACAAGGTTTATAAGGTTTTGATCGACTCACATCTTATAAAGAAAATGAAGTAAGGAGAGTACAACATATATAAATGTGGACATTAAAAAACCTTTTTTGCCAAAGTATCTCTAGTGAGATAGACGAACCATCAATTGTTAAAAGGCAATATTTAGAGAGGTTCTATGTTCGACTTATGTCAGAGTCAAGTCGTTGGGTTTTTTATCATTTTTTTTTTTTGTTCAAAGCTAAATAATACGAGTAGTGAATTAGTTGCGTAAGACTGCATTAATGTCTTTTTAAACTAATTTATCCATGTGATATGATCTCAAAAAACCCTATTATCCTAAAAAAACCTCCCTAATATACACGGTACTTTATTTAAGCAGTTGTTGGGTTTTATTTTTATTTTTATTTTTATTTTTTTCGGCTCAACTCTTAGTTTAGTTTTAGTGTCATTAATTAAAAGTCTAGCATGTTAGAAAGTTTCTGATTGTGTTTTATGTTTGAAAAGTTTTTATTTTGTTTTGTGTTTGTTTTTAGGCAATGCCTATTTATGTGTCTTGGTTAAATCTATATCTATATATATATATATAAAAGTTGACATGCATTCTCCTTTCATCAATATAATTTTCTAATTTTCTAATTTTTTCTATTTTAAGATATTTATTTATGTGTTATTGATTATTTCAAGGAATATTTATTGAATTTTTATTTATTTATAGTTTGTATTTGATCGAAATAACAATTAAGTGCATTTAAGTTCTTTTCTTGATTAACGAAGGGTTGTTTCTATGTATTTAATCTACGTTTCAAATCATACACCATCTCTTTGGTTATTGTAACATCATTTATACAAATCATTAATCTTCTCTTTAAATATATATAGATCATAAGTTCATAATTACTGCATGTTTTAGCAACATCCAAGTACCTCTAACAGAGTTCTTCACACTCGAATGCAATGTTGTGGCGATTGTTGAGCTGCATGACACTCCAAAATGTATCAGAGATCTTGCGGTGCGATCAACAACTTCAAATCTTTATATTCGTTGTTATAAGGATTGTTCAAGATGTTTGATAAATGTGTGGTTTATAACTAAATATTTTTTACCCTCTATTGTATATTTCGAGTTGATTATTGTGAATTATAATTTTAATTGTAAAAAGTATTACAATATATTCATGTAAATTAGTAGTTTATTAACTTTCTCTTAAAGTTTTAATAACTTATGCGCAAAGCGCAGGAAATCAACTAGATAGTATACATGTTTGAAATGTGGATGTTACATAAAGACCTTTATATTAGTTTAGAATATACAAGTTTTTGATTGATTTAGTAAAGTTTTGATAGTTTGAAATTTTTTTACTTTCTTTGTGAAATTGTTTGCTTCCATTGTACATTAAGTTTTTCCGGACAACAGGTTAACATTAAACATCCCACGCGAGCACCCTATCCTCCCTCTCCCAGTCCAGAATATTAGCAAGAATCTTTTCAGATTCCACACTTAGACTCACTCGTCCCAAAGTTGATGATCATGTACTCCCAGCGCCAAACCACGTTTTCCATCACAACCCTCCAAACTTACAAGGAAAATGGAAAAGTAACTCACTTTGGGCATCGACCTGATCGTGCATTTCGCTTTGAGATATGCACACACACACATCTCGTGTGTGTATTGCATGATATCAAACTGAGTCAGTGTCTAATGTCGATGTCTAAAGTAAGTTATACTAGCAATTCCCAATTTTCAATATTGCGTCGGAGGCTAATTCAGAGTAGTTGGATAGTCGGTTGATTTAGACAAAAAGAGAACCCAACAGTCCCCATCACAAATCAATCCAACACACCACAATGACCAAAACCACATCAAGTGACCGACCCCCTAACTAAAAACCATAACGGTACATCAACTAAGTCCCCCCTCCCCTCCCTCCCGAACCCCGAAAGAATTTTTTGTCGTGCAGTGCACTGAATTCGTGACTCCCGAGACGAGAACCTCTCTCTCTCTCTCTCTCTCAGTCTGCGACTCTCTCTGGTTTTGTCCCGTAATTGAGCTGCCAATGTTCCTGGGACTACGCACTGTTTGAAATTTGAACGCTCCCCTTCACTTCTCAATTCCCTCTTTGACCGCCTCGGTCGCCGCCACACCACGCACGCGCTGGCGCTCGCGAGCCAACCCGTTTTATTTCTCTGGGGAATTTCGTCAAACGCTTTTACTTCTGTGGGGACTTTCATCAAACACTTGGTGTGCACTGGTCGAACCGAACGGCCATGGCCGACCAGGGGAGCGACGTTGCCGAGTCCATCAGTGCTGGGAAGAGCGGCCCGTTGAGGGTTTCGAGCATTAGTTCCAGTTTGGAGGATTTGAGCAGCTTCAAGAGTAGTCTTAGTAATGTCACTACTGGGTCTTCTAGCAGTGTGAGTAGCAAGGTCAGTGATGGGTGGTGTTTAGGGAGTTACAGGCATGTTGAGGGGGATGGTGAGATTGGTGAGGACGAGCAGGGGAGTGGTGGGAGTGGTGAGAGTGGGAGAGGGGTTTGCCCGCCGAGTAAGCCGCACAAGGGGAACGATCTGCGGTGGGATGCGATACAGTGCGTAAAATCAAGAGATGGGGTGTTGGGGTTGGGGCATTTTAGGCTGTTGAGGAAGCTGGGGTGTGGGGATATTGGGAGTGTGTACTTGGGTGAGTTGAGGGGGATGGGGTGTGTGTTTGCTGTCAAGGTTATGGATAAGGGGTTGTTGGAGGGGAGGAGGAAGTCGTCGCGGGCGCAGACCGAGAGGGAGATTTTGGGGTTGTTGGATCACCCGTTTCTTCCCACGCTTTATTCGCATTTTGAGACCGACAAGTTTTCGTGCTTGTTGATGGAGTATTGCAGTGGGGGTGATTTGCACACGCTGCGGCAAAGGCAGCCCGGCAAGCATTTCTCCGAGCAAGCCACGAGGTAAGCATCCCACATTAGTCCTGTTAATTAATTACTCTCATTTTCATTTGTTTGTCCTGATCAAATTACTCGATTTTGTATAATGTGGGTGCTAGAACAGAACAAATTTGAGAGTAGAAACTAGATTACTACCAGAAATTTGAACTAGAAAGGCTACAAATTGGAAGCATAATTGAGTTTTTGCTTCTTATGTTTCATTGTGATGTTCGGAAAGCATGCCATTTAAGTGCACTAAATCCTAGCAATGGAAGAGTTTGATCCATGTAGGTGACCCCAACTGATTCGGGATTGAGTCGTCATTGTTGTTGTTGTTGTTGTTGTTGTGGTGGTGGTGGTGGTGGTGCTGCTGCTGCTGCTGCTGCTGCTGATGCATGTTTAGTTGAAATGTTGGAATGTAAAAATGGACTTCTATTTGGTAGGATGCAATGTTTAATACTAGCTATAACAGGTGACCTTGTGTTCTGCACAGGTTGTTCAAACTTGCTAGCATTTGTTAGAAGTGTTGTTTGTGTGGCTGACTATAAATATGCATATCAAAGAATGCTTTGATACCACAAAAGACTTCCTATTTTCATAAAAAATTATTGTCAAAGTTATTCTCAAAAAAAATTTATTGTCAAAGTGATTGGAACCGTGGCTTTTCTAGGCTCAATCAGAATTTTTGCAGCTTACTTGTTGTTACCAGTTAGACCTCTTGGTTGTAAAACTAGGTTTGGCAGGCAAAGCCTCAAATCACATCAAGAGTCACACACGCCTACACACGCATTGCCTATGATGACTCTTTAATGTGGTTGTTGCTCCATGAACTTTGGACTGCCATGAACAATTAGCATAAGATATCAGATTGACCCTCTACTTGACAATTGTTAACATTTGTCACAGGTTTTATGCATCAGAAGTGCTTTTGGCCCTTGAGTATCTGCATATGATGGGAGTGGTCTATAGAGACTTGAAGCCAGAGAATGTTTTGGTCAGAGAGGACGGGCATATCATGCTTACTGATTTTGATTTATCGTTAAAGTGCAATGTCAATCCCACCCTTGTAAAATCCAGTGCTGAATCATCTCGAGGGGTATCTGCCTACTGTATTCAGCCAGAATGCATTGATCCCGCATGCAAACTACCAGTGTGCGTCGAGCCTGCTTGTTTGCAACCCTCATGCTTTGCACCCCGTCTATTCAAATCAAAGCAAAAGAAAGGAAAAACTGAAGCATCAACTTTAACCCACACAGGTTCTCTCCCAGTACTTGTTGCAGAACCAACAAATGCACGCTCAATGTCATTCGTAGGGACACACGAGTACTTAGCTCCAGAGATAATTAAAGGCGAAGGCCACGGGAGTGCTGTGGATTGGTGGACATTCGGTATTTTCTTATATGAATTGCTTCATGGGAAGACACCATTTAGAGGCAATGGCAATCGAGAGACATTGTTCAACGTTGTTGGACAATCGCTAAAGTTCCAGGAAGGCTCTTCCATCAGTTTTGCTGCTAAAGATTTGATTAGAGGTTTGCTTGTTAAGGATCCACAAAAGAGATTAGGATACAAAAGAGGTGCCACAGAAATCAAACAACACCCTTTCTTTGAGAATCTTAACTGGGCTCTCATTCGCAGTACTCAGCCTCCGGAAATCCCAAAACCAGTCGATTTAGCTCTTGCAAGTCCCACGATTACTTCATCTGTGCTCCCAAATGAAAAGGGTGCGGCAACATCTGATTCGGATCGCTCGTCAGGTCCATACTTGGATTTTGAGTTTTTCTAGGAAATTTTGGATAAACTTGTTGTGAAGTTTTGCTAGAGTCGATCGGATTTTTCGTTCTTTGTACATTTCTTTTTTCTTCATGAGTGAAGTTCTCTCCATCATAAGCTGATTTTTCCTTGATCTGATGTCCAATTATGGTAGTCTTTCTCTCATTTACTTTCTGCTGTTCTTTATGTATTGTAGCTTCACTTTTTCCTTCATCAAAAGCTGAAGTTGGCTTGTGTTCTAGACTTTTATTAGTTGCTTGTCTTTACCTTTTAAGTTTCAATTCATACATAGTTTGTAATTCAGTGAAGCAGTTTGTTGAATGAATTGTGATATTCTCCATCACCTCTAGAAATTCATTTGGTCACACATAGCGAAAAAATTACAAAAGTACAGCAGAAATTAGTTTAAATGTGCAAAACAAGTGTGCGTTTTTTTTTATTCTTGATATAAGTTATACCGCCTTTTGAAAATGTGTTATCAGGGGAGGAAAAATTTTCAGCCTATGTGGACACTTGAATAGCGTCTTTTCAAAAGGTTTTATTCATGTGTCCGATCCACGTTGGACAAATAACACGAATAGCGCCTTTTGAAAAGGCGTTATTCGTGTTATTTGGATATATCAATCCCCACGTGGATTGGTTGGAGCCGATTTACACGAATAGCGCATTCTCTAAATGCGCTATTCGTGTAAATAGTATTGGGTGTTCACATGGAAAAGACAAACAAGAATAGCGCCTTTTAAAAAGGCGCTATTCTTGTTTCCCGGTACACGTGGACATACACGTGAGATGTCCACGTGGGAAAGACAAAAGTTTAAAGGATGAGTTGCATGGTTACTATGGGTTACACGAGTTGTCCGCCTCGCGATAAGTGCGTGACGTTTGCATTGGGTGCATGGTCTGTAGTGGATATGCATGGGTTGTCCCCTCGAGATACGTGCATGACGTTTGCATGAATTGTTCACCTCGAGATACGTGTCTGTCGTTTGCATTAGTTATCCACCTCGAGTTACGTGCATGACGTTTGGATGGTTTGCATGGACTGCAGCAGGTTGCATAAGTTGTCTACCTCAAAATATATATGTGCTTCACATTCGCATGGTTTGCATGGATTGCACGAGGTTGCATGAGTTGTCCACACCTCGAGATATGTGTGTGACGTTTGAATGGTTTGCACGAAGATGCATGGCTCGTCAACCTCAACATACGTGCGTGGCGTTTCCATGTGTTGTCAACCACGAGATACGTGTGTGATGTTTGCATTGGCTTTACCACCTTGAGACATGTGCGAGTCGTTTGCATGATTTACTTGGATTTTACGAGGTTACATGAGGTGTCCACCTCGAAATACATGCGTGACCTTTGCATGGTTTGCATAGATTAGGCAAGGTTGTATGAGTTATCCACCTCGAGATATGTGTGTGAGGTTTGCATGGATTGCAACAGGTTGCATGAGTTGCACGAGGTTGCATGGGTCGCCCACCTCGACAGACGTGTTCGGCGTTTGCATGAATTCTCCACCTCAACATACATGCGTGACGTTTATATGGGTTGTCCACGTCGATATGCGTGTGTGTCGTTTACATGGGTTGTCTACCTCGAGATACGCGAGTGACTCGGGTTGTCCATCTCGATATGCACGTGTCGTTTGCATGGGTTCTCCACCTCGATGTGCGATATTTGAGTTGAACAAATAGCTCATTTTCAAAAGGAGTCATACATAGAGTTTAGTATTTTGTATAGATAGCTTATTTTCAAAATGAGCTATTCATACAAGTGTTTTCCACCTCACCAACGATGCATGTCACATAATCATCAATAGCTCTTTTTGAAAAAGAATTATACATTAATTTTAAAATTTTAAAGTAAGCCCCACTATTTGGTGAATAAAAAAGTAAAGCCATCTTATTTTTTTTAAAACACCCACACATAGCAGTGTAGTGTTACAAACATGCAATTATACACTGCAGATTTGATATGATATTCATATGAACACTTTACTTGTCCAATTATATGACTCTTGGCAGCTGAAAGTTGTTTCTTTTATAACTATCGGAATTTGAGGGTGCATCTGCTGTTCTAGCCTTCAAATCCAAATGCCCTCTTCATGCCCTTTTTGTATAGTTGTTTGAATTTGTTCTTTTTTTGGTACATTGTTTGGTTCTTTGTTCTAGAAGCAGAATATATAAAGAGAAGTATAGGACAAATGGGGATGAAGTGGTCAAGGTTTACTTTCCAAAAAACATAAAAAAAAAAAAAAGCGGAAAGTTTGATTCGTATAGTCAATCCAATTAATTTAAGATTGTTGTTGTTAAATTTTAATCCAACTATTCCTTTTGTTCTGTGATTGAAGCCTATCACTATGTTCTTGAATAATCTCTTTTAATGTCACTTGTCAAATTTTAATAATTTATCGATATATCTCTTGCGGTGGGATGTATAATCTTAAAAAATCAAGTTTGAAAAAAAAAATCAAAAAATGAGTTTTTGACGTGGCATTACGTGAGAGTGGCACGTGGACATAGCACAATAAAGACCAAGACCATTCAAGAAAGCAACCTGGACGATACAAGTCAGAAACCGAAATCCAGTGGGCGCCCCCTGACTCCTCTCCGACCATCAGTGCTTACTTAATTTACAACAACTTGGACTTATTTCTTACAAGGTGGGATGTATGCACAATCCTGAAAAATCAAGTTTGAAAAAAAAAAAAAACCAAAAAAGGAGTTTTTGACGTGGCATTACTGGACATAGCACTAAAGACCAAGACCCGTCCGATCTCATACCGATCTTGACGCGCGCATCTCGATAACGATATCCCAGTCTTCACTGTCACCGACATCATCTTCTCGTCAACAACTGTAAAAAAAAGTACAAATACAAAGCCAGGTCATTCCGCCATTGAAACCGACGCGCAGACCTTCAATGGAGGACTCTCGGTCTCGACCTCTCCCCTCACCGTTCATCATCCTCTCATTGATCCTCCTCTGCCGCCCAAACCCTTCTCTCTCATCGATCACGTAATGATTGATCACTAGTCCCTCCCATCTGCGTTCGATCTGAACTCGTCCCGCATTGATTGATGATTCTGTGATTGGTTTCAGGCATGGATCGCTCATTCGAATGGTGGGCAGTGGGGGTGGGGCCGGATTTGATCCCACCCGGGTCACCCAACTCTCTTGGCAGCCCAGGTTCGTCTCGCAATCTGCTCAATCTTCTTCTTTTTCGCTGTTTTTGATGTTTATCATATTTGGGTTTTGATTCTTGGCAGGGCTTTCTTGTACAAGGGTTTTCTCTCTGATGAAGAATGCGATCACCTTGTGGAATTGGTGAGAAAGGACTTAACTTTTTGTGTTTGTTAGGTTGATTTGGGGTTTTGGGTTTTGGAGATTAGGTTTTTATGAGATGGGGTTTTTGAATTTAAATGTTTGATTCATTTCACGAAGAGTGACAAAAGTTTTACGCTGGCATTGGTGTAATCCTATCGCAACCCTTCTCCATTTTCTATGAAGGGAAAAATGGGCTTGGAGCTTCCCTCCTCCATTCTTCTTTTCGTTTATGAAAAAGGGGTTTGGGACCTCCCTCCCCATATGGGCTTTGGGTTCTTGAATTTGATATTTTGATTGTTTGATTGATTGATGGGTGAAAGGCAAGGGGGAAGCTGGTGGAGTCGATGGTGGCTGATAATGATTCGGGGAAGAGTATTAAGAGCGAGGTCAGGACGAGCTCGGGCATGTTTCTTAGTAAGGCTCAAGTGAGTGTCATCTCAACTTCTCTCTTTGTGTTATATTGGGATGATTCCGCGGTCTTGGAGCTATGCCCAATCTGGGTATTTGTTTTCATTCAATTCTGCATATAATGAGCAACTGTCTTGTGTCTTGGTGATATAGTTATCTCTTATCAATTTTTGCGAATTTGAACCTTAGTGGCAAAATTTTTTTTTTTGGGAAGAGAAAACAAATTTTTTATTGATAATAGAAGTTATATCCTCCTAGGGTGGTCAATAGTCCTCAGTTTATATGTAGCCAATCTATTTAGTTATAGATTAGTGATAAAAGAATAGCACGCGCATAATTTGGCATGCTAAGTTTTGAAGTAATGTTGAAAAAGGTTGGAGAACACTGAAGTTTTTTGATGAAGCAAGTGTTGCTTGTATTGTGTGATTTGCAAGCGCAAATTAATGTGTCGGTAATTAACTGATTGTGAATTTTGGGTTTTTCAAATTTTGGTTGTCTTGTAACACAAAGGGATTGAAGGCATTCTCTTATTGTAATCAAAATTTCATTTTAGACGAGTTTTCTCGGCATTTTGGCTGCAGTGGATATTGTAAATGTTTTGTTTAAGCCTATTCAGTGACCAAAGGAAATAATGCATTGCAATAATTGAGGCTAAGAGTTTAAACTCAAACCTGTTCTGCAGTGTGAAGAAACTATTGTCATCATCTTTTAATAAGTCAATAATTGTTCCCTTTTTAACATACACTGGTACTAATTCAACTTCCTTAGAAATATGAAGAAAGAAACAAAGCTCTATTTATGTAGGGGGAAATTAGTTTAACTTTCCAAAAGAGATTTGGCGAACTGCCTAATACCGCTATGTTAAATAGGTGAAAGTGATAAGTAAAATGGACAAGTCTGATTATAGAAGCTATATGCAGTCAACTGCCTCATTAAAGTTTTAGGTTGCAGTACTCAATCAAGATTAGAGACCATGAGCTGAAGCTCAAATGAACATCTCCAATAGTTGTCTATGATTTCATGTGATGTGTTAATAATATGTGACTCCCCATCTCTGGTTATCTAACTTTGAAATGGTAAACTCTTTAACAAGCTGGAAAATGCATCTGGTTCTCGTAACTGGTCAGCAATTCTCCCCAATTGGAATATGCAACAGTCATGGTTGCCTTCTAGTGTTTTTGCCTGAAAGAACTCAAATTATTCTAGGAACTATGATTGAGGATCATTATGATTTTTTGACATAAAACTTCTACTCCTGAGTACATGTATATACAATTTGAAGACTGAAGATGTAACCCGAGTATATCTTTTGTGATGATAACAATGCCCTTATCCAATTTTATAACTTCTCTACCAGTCTACATTGGCTTTGCCTATCCGATATCCATTCAATGAATCACCGGGAGTTATGGATAAGTTGTAAGGTTTTTGTTGGAGAAGATATCTTTCTTTGTTTGGCCAATGCATTACGTGAATCAACTACCTAGTATCCTGTTGAATGCGGACTCATTAATGATGCTTAGCTCTGGAATATCATAGTAAGTTGCCAAGGAACTGCAGTTAATAGTGATGTAGAGAAGATCAAAGGAGGAGGAGAAAAGAACAATACAACAAGGAAGAAGAAACCTCAAACAACCCAATCCAGGGTTTTCAATTCTATTCTCTCAATTCATTAACAAAAAAACTAATATGTTGTACTTACGCCTTAATACAACAAAACTACATTCTTCTAACATATATCAACTCCTAACTCTAATATTAGGCCCACATGGATACTACATCAAATAGTAATTATTTAGAAATGAGTGCTCTCTTGTTCCTACTTCTCTCTCTCAAGAGTCAAGAAAGGACATGCACCTATATTCACGATTCAATGGCTTTATGGCTTATGCCTTTACTATGTCCCTTAATTTCAACAAAATTGCAGTTAATATTAAATAGTTACAAGTATGGTTTTTTATTTTTCTTTTCCAGTAGATCAAATTTTACATTTTTTGCAAAGAAGAAATTTATCACAAGGTGAGGTATAAACAGTGTCCAACTCCTTGGAAAATGAAGTCTTTGGGTTTAGGTCTTTCGGCTTCTTTTGAGTCTTCTTGGTGATTGGTGAATACTCTTGCCTGCAGATTTGGAGAATAAGATTTGAGTATGTTGGCATTTCGGTACCTGCATTTTAGAATTTGCATGGACTGTTAACAGAACAAAGCTCATGGACTATCCAAGTTTATTGTCTTTTATTTGTTGCAATTATATTTCTTTAACAAAAAAAAAGAAAAGAAAACAAAGTTAGCACCATTTTCTTTTTCTTTTTGACTTTATAGGCTCTACAAGAAGGCATTTGATGATGAATCTATGGTTATATGATACATCTTCAGGCCTCCACTCTCTTCTCATTAGAATAGGAAATTAGAAATAGTGCAATGATTCCCCACTGTCCCACATTAGGTGTTGATGGGATTGGCTCAGCATGCCAAGTTTTTCCAATTTCTTGTGGCTTGTTAAATTGTTGTTCTTCTCCACCCTGCTCTATCTTTGAACCAAATTTCTCATCTTGCTGTTTAGATGCTCGCCAAATCTTTAACATGTTGAGAGCACTTTATTTTATCCAATGGATCAGTGATCATCTGCTTACAAAAATAAAATGCTTCATGGACTTTGTTTTCCATTGATCATGAAAATCTCGAGTGTCCTCTTTGTGGGCATGACTGTTGTGTTTCCCTGTGCAGTTTCTGGGTAATTGACATATAGATTACTTCGTATGTTGAGTTTTAGTGCAACTTAAGATGAGTAGAGGAAAACAATGCGATTGGTCAATTCCTGGTGCTATACTATTCTTTATGGGTTTTATTTTTTATTTATTTATTTATTTATTTATTTATTTTTGAAACCATGGTTGTTATTTGTTATTATGCTCATTGATAGACTGTCTTCCTATCTAAAAAAAAAAAAAAAAAAAAAAAACCCATGGGAGATCAAATCTGACATATTTCAATTATACTTGTGAAGGATGAAATCGTTTCGAGAGTGGAGTCGAGGATTGCTGCTTGGACATTTCTTCCGGAAGGTAAACGTGTACCATCTTTTTAATTTCTTTATATAATTCCATGCAATCACTTGCTTAATCTTTTCAACACTCAGAGAATGGGGAGGCTATCCAAATACTGCACTATGAGAATGGTCAGAAGTATGAGCCACATTTTGATTATTTCCATGACAAAGCAAACATAGAGATTGGAGGTCATCGGATTGCAACAGTACTTATGTACTTGTCTCATGTTGGGAAGGGTGGTGAAACTATCTTCCCTGATGCTGAGGTGAGACTATTTGTCGGCTGGAGTTTTTTTCTTTTAATGCGCGTATAAAAAATAAAGAGCATAACAACATTCGTCATCCCATAGGCAAAAGAGAGCCAAGTGAAGGATGATGATTCATGGTCCGATTGTGCCAAAAAGGGCTATGCAGGTAAAATGTCTCCCTTGTAGCTCTCGATTAACATTTATGCGTAAAAATGGCTTAACTGCTTAAGGTGTGGATTTTCTTTTAATATCCTGTCCCTTTGTGTGCATGGTATGGGGAAAAAGGAGTACAAAACATCTGTGATTGTGAACATCCAGTACTTTTTCATGCCATGTATCATGTTGTTTATCCAGGAGCCAATCTATGATATTTGTTATTTCAGTGATTTACTCCGGTCGAATCAAGATCACAGCAAATGTTTATAAACATCTAGATGAAAATTTGATTTGTGTGGAAATCTGCTTACATTCTTCCTCATATGGGTTTCATCGCAGTTAAAGCGAAGAAGGGCGATGCCTTGTTATTTTTCAGTCTTCGTCCTGACGCAACAACTGATCCAAGCAGTTTGCATGGCAGCTGCCCAGTCATTGAGGGGGAGAAATGGTCTGCGACCAAATGGATTCATGTTAGAAACTTTGATAAGCCGGAGCGCGTAGTAGACAGCGCATGCAGCGATGAGAATTCGAACTGTCCTCATTGGGCTGCCGTAGGTGAATGTCGAAAGAACCCCGTATACATGGTGGGCACTAAAGAATCTCCTGGGTATTGCAGGAAGAGCTGCAATGAATGTTGAATGTTGAGCTCTCATTGAAGCTAGCAGCATTTCTCAATGTACATTACAATAATTGTTTTGGTTTACAAATATGAGGGAACAAGGAGAAATCTTATCAATTCTACTTGTTCATGGCTCTCACATGAGGATGTACTGCCTGCTAACCTAAAGTCTAATCACAGCACTCAAATTTTAAACTAATGGTAATTTTCATTCCAATCCACCTATGTTTTTTTAATCTATTGCTGAATTTATTATCAAAATTTTCTATAATTTATCTTCTTTGCTTATAACATGTTTAATAAAGGAAAACTTTAAATAATTCAACTCATTTAATATTTTGCTATAATGAAGTTTAAAAAATATGATAAAACAATAATATCATTATATTTTGACTATCAAATGTAAAAAAAAGAACATATATTAACAACAATACTCTCAGTAAATAATGTGTTATTTTTTTGACAAAAAAAATGCGAGAACAATTGGTTCGTTTGAATAATAAGGAATTTGATTCCCTTAAGCAATTATGATGAAATTGACCGACAATATTTAAGACTAGATTAGTCGATGTAGTTGGCACCAAATACCATATAAAAAACTTAAAAAAAAAAAAGGTGTGTTTTTAAAAAAATATATATATTTTAGAGTTACTTCGAAAAATAAAAATAAAAATATTTTTTTGAGAAAGAAAAACATTTTAGATATATGTAAATAAATAATAAATTTTGCCTTGAAAAAAAAAAAAAAAACGAAATTTTAGAGAAAAAAAAAAAAAAGATTAACAAGAAAGCAATGCGTGGTTTTTGGACACGTGGAAAAGGCATAAAACGTAGGTCCACTGGGTCGTTAATTTCGGTCCGAGCGAGCGGGAAACCAAACCTCCCTCTCCCTCGATTTCACAATCTCTAATAAGTTGATTTTGTTGATTCATTGATCCCAAATCCGAGATGGCCTCCTCCTCCTCCGCCGCGAAGCCCTCCAAATCCAAGACTCCGGCGTCTTCCGGCGACGGAATCTTCTCCGGCGACCATGAGATCGCTCATCATCTGACCGGCAACGCTGAGGGATCCGATCTCAGCGACAAGCTCAAGGTCTTCAAGACCTCGCAGTTCGATCCCGATGCCTACGTCACCTCCAAATGCCAGACCATGAGCGAGAAGGTCGTTGATTAATTATTAATTAGCTTTACTGCTTTCATCCAATCGCGATCTACATCATCGATCGATCTATTTCTTTAATTCTTCTTTCCGCGATCGGTTTTGCGGATATGGCTTTCATTTGATTATTCTTCAAAAAAGAAAAAGAAATTTGATTTGATTAAAATTTCTCTATTGATTTGGATCCTCTTTGATGCATATACATATATACTAGTTTCTGGACGCTTGAACCCGCTCGCTACGCTTGTGGGAATTTAATTAATCTAATCATTTTTTATTCTTGTTTTTTTGTCAACTAATTATACCTATTTGGATTTAATTGCGGGAAGACTCTTAATTAAGGGCAGAATAGTAAATTTAAGTGAATGTTGAAAGACTTAATCAAAGGAAATTAGTAAATTTAAGTGACGATTGAAAGATTGATTATGCCGTTAATTAAGGGTGGGATGATAAATTTAAGTGACAGTTGAAAGACTTAATTAATGGTAGAATGGTAAATTCAAGTAACGATTGAAAAATTGATTATTCGTGCTTTTGATCAGAAATAGGAGTTGAACCCTCATTCGAAATCACTAAAGTGTGGAATTAGATATTATTTTGCATCAAGAGTGAGCTGCACAGGTTTATAATTAGAGCGAATGATGAATAAACAACAATCATCAACATTGTTGAGTTATGTTATGTCTTCATTTTGTATGTGAAGTGTTTAAAAATATATACGCTAGCTACCGCTCAGATTTTCCAATATTCCGCGACGAAGTTACTGTGATCAACTTGCTTTGCATTTACTTTGGAATGATGTTTTGCTTTCCAACGCCGATGAATTTGATGTTTTGTGCAGTGAGTCTTTTGCTTAATTTATGTTTGTTGACAAACGTAATTCGCAATGTCTGCACTCGCAGGAAATTAGGCATTTATGCTCCCACCTCCGGGACCTTCAGAAGGCTTCTGCAGAGGAGATGAGGAAAAGTGTTTTAGCTAACTATTCGGCCTTCATACGGTGAGTGAATTCCATCTGAAATTTGGAGTCCTATGTAGGTTGCGAAAAATTTCACTCTTCAAATGTTTGTCGTGATTGACTCGATTTTGAACCTCATGACACCATCTCATACATTCCAAGAAAAGTGGATATCGCCTTTAGCAAACATTCATAGACTAGTTAAACCGATTTTTTTATGTCGTCTAACATGTTAGATTACCGTTGAATGAAAGTGCAAATCTACTGCTGTAATGAATTGTTGTATTATCGAGCTAATACACCATCAGAGCTATGCTTTTTCTTTGCATTTTTTAGCACATCAAAGGAGATCTCAGATCTAGAAGGGGAGCTGATTTCTATTAGGAATCTGCTCTCAGCACGGGCAGCGTTAGTTCATGTTTTGGCAGAAGGAGGTCGAGTTGATTCCTTATCTACCGCCCGTGAAGGTTTATCTGAAGAAGACATATCTAGTTTCGAACGTAAAGAACCCTCTAAGATAGAGAAGTGGAGTGAAGAATTTCCTGACAACCTTGACATTCTATTAGCTGAGAGGAGAGTGGATGAGGCTTTAGCTGCTATTGAAGAAGGGGAAGTTGTAGCTAAGGAAGCCGAAGAGAAGCAAACATTGAGCCCAGATGCTTTGTTGTTATTACAAAATTCTATCTCCGAACAAAGACAAAAATTAGCCGAACAACTTGCTGAAACTGCGTGTCAACCATCTACTCATCGTGTTGAGCTACGATCAGCTATTTCTGCCCTCAAACACCTTGGAGACGGTCCTCGTGCACATACCTTGCTGCTTAATGCTCACTTCAAGCGACTGCAACACAATGTGCAAGCTCTTCGTCCATTACGCAATTCTTCTGGAGGAGTATATACTGCATCTCTTTCCCAGTTAGTATTCTCTGCTATTGATGAAGCTGCTGATGATTCCTTTTATGTCTTTGACAAAGAACCAGCTTACGCATCTGAGCTTGTGACTTGGGCAGTTAGACGAACTGAAGATTTTGCTCATCTTGTTAAGAGACACGTCTTATCCTCATTAGTGGCATCCGGAGGCTTTAGAGCAGCAGCTGATTGTGTTAAAAAAGCCTTGGGCCATTGTTCTTTATTGGAAGCTCGTGGCTTAGCCCTCTGTCCTGTTCTTTTGAAACTCTTCCGGCCTTGTGTAGAGCAAGCACTGAGAGCATATTTGAAAAGAATTGAAGAGAACACTGCTACACTGGCAGCTGCAGATAAATGGGAGCTCTCATATCCCCCTGTTGGTATGCACCCTTCTGGTAAAGTTATTGCCGCCCAGCCTAAACTTTCAAACAGTGCTCATAAGTTCAATTCAATGGTTCAGGTAATTTCGTTATGTTTAATTTATCAAGGGTTTTGGCATTATTAATTTTCTATGATCTTCCTCTAAAGCTGGATATATTTATTTACATAAGGTTTCAGTTATTATATGTGAGTTACTACAACAAACTACATGGATAGAACTCTTCCTCTCCACTCGATTTAATGCACTTGATGGTGTGCTTACTAAATGTAAGCCAATACTTAAAAAATGCTGAAACATGTATAAGTTATCTAGATATAATAAATGATAATCTAACTGTCATTGTGGAAAATTCAAATCCAGGCTGATGATGAATATTATTTTTTGAATATCACATGTCAATTTGGTTGAATTTCACTTCCTGCACTTATCATGTTCTTTAACTTTTTGATTCACTTGTTCTTATTACATCAGGTATTGTTTTCAGGAATTTTTTGTGGATGTAAACCCACTTCTAAGCATGCAGCTGGGTAGTGCTACAATGGAGGGCCTTTTGCAAGTATTCACATTCTATGTCAGCCTACTCATGAATGCTTTGCCAGGTTCAATAGAAGATGAGGGAAACTTGGAAGGTTGTGGAAATAGAATTGTTTGCATGGCAGAGACCGAAGAGCAGCAGTTAGCTTTGTTAGCTAATGCATCTTTATTAGCAGATGAACTGCTTCCGCTTGCAGCAATGCAACTTGCATCAGTGAACCATGGTGGTAGAAATGATGAGCCCCTCAGAAGAACTGATAGGCAAAACCGTGTTCCAGAGCAAAGGGAATGGAAGAAGCGGGTTCAACGATCTGTTGACCGATTAAGAGACAGCTTCTGTCGCCAGCATACTCTTGACTTAATTTTCACTGAAGATGGCGATACTCGTCTTAGTGCTGATACATACATAAGCATGGATGGACACACATCAGAGCCTGAATGGTTCCCTTCTCCAATATTTCAGGTATAGTTTTGGTTGATGTAAAATTTGAATGCAGTGTTAATATTGCATTCTGTCTTGGACGAGTGAAACTTTTAAGTAATTCACTACTGAACTTTCAGGCTTGATATCCGTCCGCTCTGTTCAAATCAAAGTTTCAAGGTTGTGCTTATCAATCAGCTGTCTGTTTTCAGGAACTTTTTATGAAATTGAATAGGATTGCATGCATTGCAATAGATATGTTCGTCAGGAGAGAAAGATTTGCATCTCTTTTGTTAATGAGACTTGTAGAAACCTTCATCATGTGGCTTTCAAACGACCAGACCTTTTGGGCAGATATTGAGGACTCAAGGGGTTTGGGACCCCTTGGACTTCGACAGGTAATGTCATTAGCCTACTTAGTGTTTTGGTCTGTTTATATGCTCAATCCTTGAGATTTATTCAGTTGCTTCCGTGCAGTTTTACTTGGATATGCAGTTCGTAATTCTTTTTACATCACAAGGACGTTATTTATCGAAGAATCTCCACCTAGTAATAAAAAACATCATGGCAAGAGCTATTGAGGCATTCGAGGCAACTGGACAGGATCCCTCCAGGTATGAATTATTCCATGGCAATGAGAAACGACATTAATTACCAGTGTTGTAAGAACAGTAGATAAGTCCTTATGGGTTCTTATTCCTCATTTTTCCAATTTATTTGCTTTAAGTTGTATGCGCATGGAATCATTTAACATTAACCTCATCTTAGCGAATATATCAATTTGTATCTAACCTAAAATCGAAATTTTCTCTGGCAGTGCATTGCCGGAAGATGACTGGTTTGCTGAAGTATCACAAGTCACGATAGAAATGTTAAGTGGTAATGCTAATCACGATATGCCAAGTCCAACTGCATCTATATCAGCTCAATCCATGTCATCTTACGTCTCTCATGGCCCGGAACTCTGAACAGATAGTTTACCCATGTGAATTGTCTTTCCCTGAAGCTGCTATTGAATTTTAATAAGCTGCAAGAATAAATTTTAAGGAATGCATACGCCAGGTATCTAATATGTATGTGGATGATGTTCCTCTTGAAGCACAAGCTTGGAGCCGCATGATGGCCGCCTCCGAGAGATCCTTCTGGCATACTACTGACTCGACTGAGAATCTTATCAAGTTCTCTTTAACATATGTTCTCCTAGCACTACTATGCCTGGTTGCTCATGAAAGTTCACTGAAATCATGGGTCCATGACATGTGTACTGCCATAATGATTATTCTTTTCCAATCTTATTCCTTTTATTGTATGCCATCATTTTTAGTTAGCTCAAGATATCTTAGTTTGGCTATAAATTTGGAGGATTCCTGGGTTTTTCAGATGCTGAAGTTATGTTTGCTCCTCTCATCATATTGTTTAGTCTCTCCACTCCTCTGCTCCAATGAACTTATTTTCAGGTTTCCAAATAAAGGTACCGGCCTGTCAAGGTCTTTTTTTTTTTTTATAAGAAGAAGAAGAAGAAGCAAGCCTGTCAAAGTCTTTTATTTAAAGTTGATGTACAATCATTTATTTTTGTATATGCATTTTTGTATAAGATCTGTATATACACATTTAATCATTCTCAGCCTGGTACTTTTCAACTGGTGACATCTTAAAGATTTGATCAGATCAATCCTAGTACTCTTGTGAAGGTATAGAAGATTTTCCTCTAGGAGCTAGTTGTTGTAATCTTTCTCCTTATTGGAAATAAGGGCATTATATAATGCAGATGTTGAGGACTACTTGCATTGCCATCTCATCAACTCCAACTCTGGTAAAACTCAACTGAAAAGCCAACTTCACTTGGGCCAAAACAGGTAATTTATCAAACTTCATGTGCAGACTGAAGTCAGTTAACTGGTCGCAAAGCCTAAGCTGTACTTATTTCTTCCATACTTTTTCCTTTTTGCCGAGAACTTGTCGTCAATATGAAGTCTTAGATCTGCTTGTCGAGAAGTTTATAATTTATTTTCTCTAATCCTGCACTTCTCGATATGCATTTGATGTTGATTCTTTTATATGACTGTTCCGACATCCATTAAAAAATTACTGCTTCTGCTCCATTTAGGTGCTTATTTATTTTAGAAAGTCAAGCTCTTGAGATGACATTGATACGGTTTCTCTGGTAGTACACTTGAAGCTGCCCACCAAATGCGTAACCAAATATGATACTCAGTGGTGCCCTCTTTTTAATACACTTTCCATATAAAATGACTGTGCAGCTCGAACTTATGTAAAGCCAACTTGACATTGAATAATATGTCTCCATGTGTATCTGTGTTGGGTGCCAACAAAATAGAAACCTTTTGTCTGCTTAACACAATCTGGTTTAGTCAGAGATCCTTGTTGAAGTTACAAAAATTATTGGAGATTCTCTGCCCTCCTCTGGATGTGGAAGCTCGAAGTTTCTTTCAAGAACCACTCGGATATGGAGCAGAAGACGACACTGGAGTCAATAACTAGCAAGTTCCAAGATGGCATTACTCTCATTAAAGGTACATAATCACCATCTAATTGCTACTTTTGATCAGATTAAGCTCTTTTCCTGTAGTTTTACTCTATACTAATAACCAATTAATTTTTACGCGACAAAGATTTACCGTAGAGATACATGTTGCATTCAGTTTTCACTCAAGTGTATCCAATCTTGTGGTTTCTATTTATTTTGCGATCGATGAGTTCTTTATGGAAAACATGGATTAGGATTTATTATAAAGGGATTAAATTGTTATTCTATCAATAGTCCATACATTAATGTTGTAGTTTAAGGAGATCTGATTTTAGTCCTTATTAATCTGACAAACTGATCGGATGTAGAAAATAAATACATTTGGTTTTGTGTCACCTGCCTCATTATGTATGCTTATCCTTTAAGAATATTTTGGACCCTCTGAGTATTTGAACGGAGTGGTGTTTTATTAATCATTTGTAATTATTTGAAATGATTTTGTACAGTTCATTTGAAAAATAAATAAAATAACCCTACCAAAAAATAAATAAATAAAATAATGCTCAACTAGAGGTCCTAAGGCAACATATGTGCTCCTTATTATTTTCTCCTCCTATAGAACATCATCATCATCATCTAGGCTGATTTTTGGTTCCAACACAACAAACTGTAAAAGGAAAAGAAGGCTGAAAAGGAAAAGCAAGGCCATTCCTTTTCATTACTCCTTTAGTTCTTTCACACAAAGCCCAGGCTTTAACTGCTCAAATCACAGTATCAAGGGACTCAGTTTACATTGATCACTAACAAGGTCCTCTCATTTTGTAGACAAAGATGGTGGGCAGGAACTTCTTATTGTTCTATACAATCTTCATCTTCATCTCAGTATGTCAAAGCAAAAGCGCCGCAAACAATATATGCAATCAACAGGAGCTGATGGCTCTCACAACTTTCAAGTCCGGCATCCATTTCGACACTTCTGGCCGGTTAGCTAAGTGGCTCGGCCATGACTGCTGCAGCTGGGAAGGTGTCATTTGCAACAATAGAACCGGAAGAGTTGCAGAATTGCGACTACCTGGATTCTTGTCCACTAATGAGTTCATCCTCCAAACGCAGATGAAAGGCCGCCTATCTCCTTCGCTCATGCTCCTGTCATCGCTTGAGGTCCTCGACCTTGGTGGGCTTATCACACTTGCAGGAACCATCCCTCCCTCAATCGGCACAAGCCTCCCAAAGCTGCGAAAGCTCTTCTTATACGGAAACAGTCTCGGTGGCATTGTGCCCGAAAGCATTGGTAAGCTCACAAAACTTGAAGAACTTCATTTGCATGAAAATTACTTTTCTGGATCACTTCCATGGAGTCTAGGTAGGCTCAAGGGCCTTCACAGGCTTCTTCTGCACTCCAACAAATTTTTCGGGCCGATTCCAAAGTCCTTGGCAGAGCTGAAAAACTTGCAGATTTTGGATCTCCACAACAATTCTTTTACCGGGCAGATACCAGAAAACATTGGCGCATTGCGCGCCTTGGAGCAGCTTGACCTCTCAGACAATCTGCTCAATGGGAAACTACCAATATCTCTCTCAAACCTGACCTCCATTTCAGTTCTCTACTTAGACACTAACATGCTCGACGGCGAGATCACTTTGCCACACAGTTCTGCTCAAATGCCATCTCTCGCATTCCTCAGACTTAACAACAACCGCCTCACCGGAAGAATTCCTTCTTCCATTGGAAACCTTGTGTCCCTACAGAGGTTTTCACTGGCAAACAACCATCTCCAAGGACCAATTCCTAACACAATAGGAAATCTAATGGAAATCACAGAGATGTATCTTAATGGCAATCAATTATCCGGTCAGATACCGAAGACGATCGGTCGTTTATCTCGCTTACTCACTCTTAGCATCTCTAACAACCTGATTGAAGGATCACTCCCCCATGAAATGTCTTCACTCCAAAATCTCCAAACTCTTGACCTCTCATTCAACCATTTGAACCTCTCCACCATTCCCAAATGGCTTCATCAAATGCCTTCGCTGTGCCGCATTTACTTAGCCAGATCAGGAATCCAAGGACAGTTCCCAGAGCTCTTGAAATCAACTTCTAGTCCAATACTTGAACTAGACTTATCATTCAACACCTTGACTGGGCCTATTCCTTCATGGGTGGGCACCCTCTCTCAGCTCTACTCATTGAATCTCTCAAGAAACTCTCTCACTTCAACAATTCCCAATTCAATCACTGACTTGCAAGATCTGGGCATACTAGACCTTCACTCTAATAAACTATCTGGCTCTGTTGATCAAGTTTTCGACATCAAAACCCGGTTCGACGAGGGATCATTGAAGTACATTGATCTCTCATACAACTATTTCTCTGGATCAATCAAGGGAATTGGAGTAGGAGCACAGAAGAAGATTGAGTTCCTTAACTTGTCACACAACTCCCTGACTGGTGGCCTGCCAGTCTCAGTGGGTGCTCTCAGTAGTTCAATGAGAAGCTTAGATTTGAGCTTCAACAAATTTGCTGGGGAGATACCAAGTGGGTTTTTGAAGCTTAGAGAGCTGAGAGAGTTGGATCTTTCAAACAACCTTCTTGTGGGGAGAATTCCAAGTGGGAAGCCTCTGAGCAGTTTTCCTAAAAGTTGCTTTGTTGGGAATAAAGGGTTGTGTGGGAAGCCTCTAAATCCATGTATGGTTTGAAACTAATTTAGTAGTTGGTGGTGCAGCACCCGAGATGGGAAGTGAAGGGAACATAGCATAGAATAGGGACAGTGGACTAGTTATTGGAACGTTATATAAAGTTAAAAGTGTTGGTAATTTTGATACTCGTCTCATCTGATTTTATTCATACAATGGGAAGAACATTAGATCAGACAAAGAATGCAATCAAATAGAAACATTTTTATTCTCAGTTCTATGCACTTTCAATTGCTTTTTTTTTTTTTTTTTTTTCTTTAAGTGACTCCAACATGAGTTATAAAAATAAAAATAAAAAGAAAAGTGACTCCGACATGAGATGCTTTGCCTCGATCTTAAATTAGTTGGGGTCGACTACATGGATCGAGCTCGTTCATTGCGCTCGATTTAGTGCAAATGCATTTTAATACGTTAAAATTGTTTAATTAGTGAAATACTTGGAATCTAAATCAACTCGCAAGATGATCTAAAATCTCGGCACTTACAACCACATCAAAA
Organism: Stephania cephalantha; assembly: GCA_039657325.1. Classification (NCBI taxonomy): domain Eukaryota; kingdom Viridiplantae; phylum Streptophyta; class Magnoliopsida; order Ranunculales; family Menispermaceae; genus Stephania; species Stephania cephalantha. Next base: position 49,443,796 of record CM077573.1, read on the forward strand.
TTCACTTAAAAGGAGGGAGGGATTGAACTCAAAATTGGGTAGCTTATTAATTTTGTATGAGGTCACTTGTATAAGATTGTGGAAGTTCGAGCCTTAGTGGAGGGGCAAGGTTGTAACTTTCTTGATCTCTTGAATGCACCGAGAGGTGCGTACACACATCTCAGTGCAATTCAATCCTACGAAAGCAACAAGAGCCCTGCATAAAGAGAGAGATGCATAACTTGAATTGCATGTCACTGTCATTGCTCATCCACATCTCATCTGGATCTTCGTTGTTTAGGATGAACCAACTTTTACACAATGTGCAGTTGTGGTGGAGCACAAGACACTAATCTACGGCTACATAAAAAAAGAATAATCATGCATTCAAAAACACCAACAAAGGCTCCAAAGAAGTACCCACAGAAAGCGATAGGCACATGAGCATGTGGCCTATACACAAACAACAGAAACAACAAATGCACATAAGATCAAAATGATAAACCAAGACTATCCATTTCAAAGGGCAGCATGGCCTTGGCAGTTGCACAATTGAATTGGATCATTGAATTACAAAGAATTGACAGGCCTTTCATAGCCAGCCAGCCAGCCAGCCAGCCTGTTTTGATTGGAAGCACATTTCGACGAACTACTCCGCCGCAAAATGAGTCGAACAGGTTCTCTGATTGAAATATATGTACAAGCCTTCAAGGGGTATGCTCCCCTTTGCTTCTTAACCTCTTCGGCAACTGACCGCAGAAAGACACCGTCGAAGGATCATTTAGATAAAAAAATTACTAGAAAAGAATCGCAGCCGTTTTTTCCCTCCTAAAAAGTGCGGAACATGACTTTGTTACTGCATCGGTTGTAAAGGCGATGCGTATGTTACTCTGTTGACCAAGATGCTAAACAACTTGTCCATCTCCTCCCATCCTTCCATTTAAGTGAGATTGGAGATGATGAGAATCTTACCGGAAACATTGATAAGCTGCTGCAGAAGCTTTAGCGAGGATGGGCCAATTGGATATTTATTAAATAAAATGCCCGATTATTCCGCATTTATTCTATCACAAGAAATCTTGATTTATTCTCAGTTGTTGATAATTTGAGTGGTCAATTCCGTTCAGCCGCACACAACATAGGAGCTGCTCCGGCAATTCGTCAGCCTTGTTTCCCTGATGCATTATAAAGTGCGAGTTTTAAGCAATTGTAAAATCTACCATTGCAAGCCAAATATCAATGTAAAAAATATTGAACATACCTGGATTGTCAGGCCAACATCTAATATACACTGCTTTAGTCTGTCTTGGAATGCTTCGAACCCTTTCCTTGAGATGTAACTGAATCTATGCATGTCAATGTCTATCTCGAAGTAGTTTTCTCCCTGCATGAAGATCGTCGAACATTATTAGCACCAAGCAAACTCAAATCACTGACATTGCAAACTAGTCGAAATGACAAAATGAAGATCAAATAGGAAGATGAAACTTAAAATACAGATGATCATAAAAAGTTAGAATCAACTTACCAAGTAAAACTCATGTTGAGGACGTGAAAGAACAGGCTTTTCGTTGTAGGCTTGCATTAATTTCCTCTCAGTAGCACTTAAATGAAGATCTTCCACATTTGCTACACGACCTAAGATCTTTAACCGCTCACGGACAGGTAGAATTGAATCTACGGGAAAGCCTTTGACCTTTTCTACCTCATCATCAATCATCCGCTGTACCAAACGAACAAGAGCTAATTAACAGATGTATGCCCGACAATGAAACCGTAAAAATAATACTCCCAGACACCAAGGAGGATTTGTACAAGGAGCAGATAATAAATATCTACAACTACCACGAGTAACAGTTCCCAACAGAATTGACAGATGACGAATTGATTGAATATTCTCACAACTAATAGGTAAAAGAAAAGGAAAAAAATTAAAAGCTCCAAGCTGCATTGCTGAATTTGGAAATATTTAGTTTTATTATGTGGTTGAGAGACGAGATGCAGGAAGCTATTGAAAGGAAATAAAATCGGTTCTATCATACCCTGAAATTTTCCTGAAAATGAGGTGCAAGTTCTTTGGAGTAGCTTTCAGAAAGTCTGAAGTATAATACAATATTCATCCCTTCTCCATCACTTTCACTTTGAAAGATAGCAGCAGGATACAATGGAACCTGCAGAAACAGTGTCTGATTAGGACATGTTACAGCATCTTATGTAGAGATAATATAGTCATGGACACCAAGCACAATACCACACAACAGATCATGAAAAGTCTAGCATGAAATAAAATGAATGGTCATCAAGCTCATTTCTCACATATATGCCATCTGCTTCTAGAACCGTCAAAGTTACGATAATGACCAAAGACGGTCATGTGCACCAAGTGAAGATGATAATGCGTAAGAAAGATAAAATGAATAAGACATGTATTGACTTGACTCTCTAAATGCCACGAGATTGCGCATTAATTGCTTCAAGACTTGCACTTCTACGGTTCCACCATAAAACTTTGACCCTATGTCAATTTTAACTTTTCAATTTATTTTATTATACTTTTTTTTCGCGTTTTCTTTCGTAATTCTCTTCAAGAAAATAAAAGGCCAACTGTAAAGAGTTAGCAGGTCAATTGAAAGTTACGATAATAAGACCTAATTTATACAACACTAACCCAAAATCAAGGTGTCAGGCCCAACATGCAACCTGTTACGAATAAGCCACCTTGTGAAAAAAAAAAAATAAAAAAAAAATCGAGAAATGATCTGGGGAGGCAATAACAGCATCTGAAAAGTAATTCAAGCAATGTCCTGCTAAGAACTAGATTATTAGACCCAAATACAGTTCTCATTTAGCATTTCATTCACATACCATCATAGACTCGCATGATATTCTACTCTGATAGCACTGAAATATCTGAGGGGTAATAATTTGTCTGAATGACAGATTGCAACTCCTTCAATGTTAACTTAAATCAATGCTAATTCTTCAACATGAATTTTTCATACCCTACGTGGCAGATTTTGCCCCATATATCAGTGATTCTTGATCTATAAAATGAGAAATCTACGCCAATGAGCCTAAGAGACTGGACCCTTATCTTATTCAGTTGGGCATCTCCCATAGTGTATATCCTCTATGAGTTCTAAATTCATATAAATTGATCATATATCTAATGAATTCAATTTCAAGGTAAAGTAATTGAAACCAGAAAAAATCAGAAAAATCAAAAGATCAGAAGAACACCTGAACATTTACAACGAGAATAGGTGGAAACTTTCCACACGAACCAATAATAGGAAGTTCCACGAAGCGCGCAATATGATCAATTTTTCTTGGTGATAAGAAAACATCAACACCAAAGGGATGATATGCAGCACAATTTGAAGCAAGCTCCTTTTTCTTGTCCCTTTTAAAATAGACGGCAAAACAAAATAAAATATTTAGATTCAGATGGCATACAACATAATTATTTAGGAAAGAGCCTGAAAATAAAATAAATGGAACACAAGATATAAAGAAAAAGAACAAAAAGGAGAGAAAACTAATAAAATTCTCTTGCCTGAGATAGTTCTCCCCCCGGACCTTGAAAGAACCTGGCTCAATTGGTGACCAAGAATCAAGCATTTTCTTCTCTATCGGGCAGAAAGGAACTTGTGATCCAGCTATGGGTCTTTGTAGAATCATCTTTGTAGAAACTGTGAAGGAAAAATTAAGAACTTATGCTAAAAGAAGGCTTTGTTCATAGTTCAAGATTTTTAAGGAGAATGCATGCTAATACACCCCTCCAATGTTTCAATAAAATCACCAAAAATATAGAAAATTTTCTACTAAAAGAATCTCAAACAATTTGAGACTTGAGCACCAATTACTAAGTTTGAGAAGTAACACGGCCACATCCAAAAATAAATAAAGAATTCACTGCCAAAAGAAAATGAATTGTTGTACTACTTACCTAATGAGGAATTAGAATGTCCTTCCTTCCATTTAAAGGAAAGTCTTGCTACGGGCTTTTTTCTAGCACTTGGCGGGCCAGGACTTAAAGATCTTCTCTTTTCAAGTGAAGGGACAGTAGAGGCCAGACAAGGCAAGCAGGCATTTGGAAGAATGCCACAATTGTCTAGTACTCCACCCTCCTCCCTTCCAGCACTTTCATCCACAGAGTGACTAGAGAGATCATCAAAGGTTACGGAGGACTTAGCATCATTTACTTGGCCGTCACACTTCGTCAGAAGATCCGCATCACTCGAATGAAAGACTCGGTTGTTTGCATTTTTAGAATTCTCATTAAGAGAATTGCGTGCTGATGTCTCAGTCGGCAGTTCATCTGCCTTCTGTCTATGGTCAGTAGAATGGTCAAGTGGGGCATTAGCATTATGGCTAACATGGGTTTCATGGTTAACATCTCTGAGTGATGATAAACTGGCGATAGATGAGGCGTCAAGTCCATTAAAAGACAAGGCATCTGCAAACACATAAACATAACTTACAACTCAAACTTCATCACTACACCTATAAAAATAATTATGATTGAAATTGCCAGCATCAGATCTCCATGCAGCTGATCCGATCCCACTTACCACCCTGAACACTTTCAAAATCTTCATCACAGTCAGACTCAAATACTGCAACAGAATCAAACCATGCTTCCTCTTGAGTACCTGGAAATGCATTAGATAACGAAGACCAAGTCAGCGAACTAAGATACCCTTCTTTGAAATCATTGAATTAAATGGAATTTACTAGAATTTAATTAATAACCTAAACTGACATATGGGACTTAGAAATCAATCAATGAAAGTCCTAAACATGGTCCTTGAACCATAATCCCCCACCATGCACTAATTACAAAATTAGCCCTTAGATTGCCCTTGAGATACATAGCGTCAAATGCATCTTTAAATGGGGTGAGAAAAGTTTAGTGGATAGGGAAAGAGTCATGCATTAGGCATGGATAATACCATAAGTATTTATATAGAAGAAATAGAGTTCACTTCGGGACCATTTGTAAGAAATACATATTATTAATATAAGCAAATCAGTCATGTGTTAAACAAACTCTATTCAACCCATCAGACCCTTTCGTAGTTTTCGTTCAGATAGCTTTAAAACTCACAAAAGTAATCTCTAATTGGAAAGAAAAACCACATTATCACAACAAGATAGGCAGAACTCATTTATGAAATACGGGTACGGTACTGATGGACAACAAGGCTATCTCTAAGTATTTCATGATCAAGCATGCATAGGATGCCAAGTGAAGTGGGAAAAGCCAACAGTCCAAGTTATAAATATCTGCTTTGATTGAAAAACTCCTAATAATAACAATGCCGCGTAGATCACAAAAACAAATCACATACTACTATCAAATAGAAAAAGCTCTACCGCGCCCATAATGTTTTCCCAATAAGTAAACAAACAGCACATACTCCACTGAGGTCAGGAATTTTCTATAAACAAACACATTGTTTATTTTCTCTAACTTTCATTGCCTAAAATGAGACTACACACTGTAATTGAAGTATGTCGAATCGGTTAAACACGAAGATCGTATAATCACATCGAATAACCCTTTCACACACTGATAACTGAATTTTAGGCAAAGAAACAACTCTAATGTACATCTCACAGCCTAAACTTCATGTCGACAACGACAGAATCATTTTTTCTCTCCTCAATTAGGCTTATTAACACAAAATGCTCAAGTGATGAGACCACAACTTTGTTCACAAAATTGAGAAGAACAAAACTCAATTTTCACACAATTGATTATGTGATCAGTCACAAATCATAAAAATCAAAACTTTTTGAAAATCTCACAAATCAGTTAACAAAATTAGGTCAAAATCGAACTATTCCACCAGCCCATCCGTACAATCAAACAAGAAATCAATTCCAACACCAATTCCAAACAGATTCCCAGAAATCAAACCCAAAACAACACACCAATTGAATCACTAAACGCCCCAAAAAAAACTCAAATGCAGCATCAATTGGAGCGCAATTTTCCCCCAAAATTCGCCGACGAAACGAAAATCTAACAACTACCCAGAAAAATTGGTATCACGAAATCCAAAACCCCCAACAAAGAAAATCAAGCAGAGCTGAAACGAAGAAATTGAGAATCGAAACCTTGATAGGTGGGGTTTGTGAAGGAGCGATCCGAGTAGGGGTTGTCGACGGCGGCGCGAGAGGAGACTCTTCTCCTAAGCCCGCCCCGCCTCCTCCTCTTACCACCCCTGTTGTTGCTCTTCTTCTTCTTCTCGCCACCCCTACCGACGCACGCGCCCGGCCTCGACACGCACGTGCCCATCTCTCTCACACACACACAGTCTCTCTCTCTCTCTCTTTCTCTCTTTCTCTCAATCTCTGCAACTCAAGAGACCATGAAAGCCACAATTGGTCTTCAACCTTCACAGATCTCGACAATCTCGTCGATCGACAGAGCAATTAATGCGTGTGCATGTGGAGTGTGTGTTTGTGGTGTAATTAATTAATGTTAGTGAAACTCGATTTCTGTGTCTCTTGGTTTTCAGAACAAGAGAAGAGAGGAGTCAATAAAAACGCAGCGACGGGACTCGCCTGCACACGCCACCTCTCCATATGAAGTGAAGTTTCCGAGTCTGACACCAACTACTACACGCGTTTCTCACTTGTTTTCTATTAGTGACTGTCTAAGAAGATAAGCACGATTTATCATTATTATTATTATTATTCCTAATGAGGATATGATGAGGAAAAGAAAAAAATGGGATTGATTGCCTCTAATGAATCTATTTGTTGCGTTGGATTTATCTAATTTGTGGATTTATTATGTGTGCAAACTTGAAGGTCTATTATATTTATAGTCTATTTAAATAGAGTGAATGAGTTAAAATTAAATTCATGTCATCATTATTATTGTGATTATAATAATTTTAGTGTCGGAGTAGGTGAAATATTGGTATTAAATAATCATTAGTAAGTTTTTTTTTGCAAAAAAAAAAATTAATTAGTATTTATACTTTTGTATATATTTATCATGTAAAAGTTGGAGTGAGGATAAATAAATTTATTAATATTAAAAATCAATATCATTATAATTTTATCAATTTTTATGTTTAATTGATATTCCATACTTGTTTTTAAATTTTCAAGTTTTTAAACTTTTTTTAATGATAAAAATATTTTTAATAATTAAATTATATGTTTATTTTCGGGTGATATGTTAAGACATCAATTGCTAAAAAACAAGATATAGGGAAACATGTTGAATTAAAAAAAAAACTTAATTAATTAAGAAGAAGAATTCAAGTTTTGAGCAATTGAAAACTTTGTATTCAAAAGAGGAGTGATCGCAATAAACAAATTACTAAATTACATAGTACAATAATGTTTAAAAATGTGTAATTTCTATAAACAGTCCACGCTCTACTCGGGGGATTACAAATCTCGGAGCACATCAACGTACGTGGCTAGTTGCATGTTACAATTCACGTCGCTGTTTCCGTTAGTTAGCTTCCGTTCAGAATTCATTAGTGTACGTCACGTTGGGTGGCACAAAGAGAGCCGACACGGACAGTGTGGTGCGCACGTGCGGTTGGGCTCTGAACTGCTCGAGCGCATTTTTCTCATCTTTCGCGTAGAAAGGTTTCGTCCAATGCGATGCGTGCACGTCGCACGACCACGCCGTCCCGTTCACATTTGGACCAATTCCTACGTACGTACTTCTCACGCTGACCCTACTACGCAACAACTACTATCACTCCAAAGATAACTTTTCACTGTACCCTCGCCGCATCAATTTTGGATATACTATTCAAAAGCTTACCACTAATGAGTAATTACGCTGGTATGTCCAGGTACTGAGGGTGATGCCTGTGATGAAATCTATCTCGGTAGAAAGTAGTAATGCTTCATTTAATGGTAACTAGCCAAGTGATTCAATAGTTAATAATAATAATAATAATAATTGTCCTTTTCTTTCCTTTTTTTTTTTTGTCGAGACTATCTAACTACTAGAGTTCGCCTCTAATTGTAAACTTATTCGGGGCAAGAAAATTTTTGCTCTTTTTTAACTTGAGTATCTAGATTAGACAACTTTTGCTCTTAATTTTTAGAAGGGTAGTGTTATTTGGACTCGTGAGTCTGGACTCAAAATTTTTTTTAATTTCAAATACATCCTCGAGCAATTAATGAAGCAACCATAATCACTTGTAAAATTCCTTTGATACTCCTTAAATATTTACAAAAATTTTAAAAACTTATCTATAAGTCCAGACTCATGAGTCAAAGTAGATTTATTGTTTTTAGAATAGAAAAATGTTGTTGTGCCTTGGCACGGACACACACGTGTTGGCGTTCATTGATTTTTTGCTTCAAGATGCGCGCACACACATTTTTATATGTATCGCAAGGACACCAACAAGTACGTGTTGGTCTACGTATTTGTACTAGGGCAAGTTCCTTTCGAATAAGGATGGCTTTAGTAGATGGTTGTAGATTGAGTCTTGAACATCTATTAATTATTGCTTAGGGTTGATCTGAGTTCGAGTTTCAAGCTCCCTTTTATCAGTCATTGGTTAGTGTTGTTTGTACGGATTGAGTTCAAGTTTTTTCAATTTGTGAACAAGGGTTGTGGGTTAAATGGTCGATACTCTGGAGTATACAACAACGACGACACGGTTTCAATCTCAAATTATAATTAGTTGGGGTTGACTACTTAAATTAAAATTTCTTATTGCGCTCAATTTTGTACAAAAAAGGTCTTGGAACCTCTCTTTTCAAAACTGAAATAACGGGTGTTAAAAAAACGTTATCAACCATTCGACCCTACAAAAGAAAGAAAAAATGATTTTGATGATAATTTTGAATATTCTGCTATTAAGCACATTATTGATGACTCGCAACACTTTTTGATTTATTTATTTATTTGTAAGTGTATTATAGTGTTTAGGGTGGATTACCATTGACGATTCCGCTGAAAACAAGATTTAGGGTGTGTTTGATAGCAAAAAAATCTTCAATGAGAAAAAACTTTTTTTTTAGCAAATCTTCTCGAGAGAATTTTATAAAGATGAGAAAATAAATGAGAAAATAAATGAGGAAAATAGGGGGATGTGGTTTTTTTCTCGGTGCGATTACAAAGTTATCAAACGTGGAAAAAACGGTTACATACAAAAAGTAGACAATTTTCTATGATTTTTTTCATTTTCTTTGCTATCAAACACACCCTTATTGTAAAAAAATTATATCTCGGAAAGATAAGATTAAGAGCATCTCCAATGGTAAAAGCATCTCCAATGGAGATGTGGATTATGGGTGGATGTGTGCTACGTTAGATTAAATAGACATTGGATTAAAAAATAGTCTACAATGAGGATGTGGATTTGCTATGTGCAGATGACGCGGCGGAGACACTGTCTACAATAACCTCTACTTCTGGAGGGTGGGATAGACATTGTTTAGGACGCCACATCATCTAAGAAAAAAATAAAAAACAAAAACAGCCACATTGTTTTAAAAAACAAAAAAGAAAAAAAAATGAAAAACGCCTAAAAAAAGGAAACAAATTAAAAAATGCCTATAAATGTAGGAAACGAAATAGAAACCGCCTAAAAATAAGGAAAAATGTTGGTTTTTTGAACGTAGTCTACATTACCCATTTATTGGAGATGATTTTTGGCGTTGAATGTGAATTTATACTATGGCCCCTCTACAATCCCTCCACAGTGATGATGTCGTAGCAATCCACAGCCCAAATCTACATTTACCATTGGAGATGATCAATGTGGATTGTAGGCGTGGATTCGTGCCACGTCATCAGCGTGGATATGATGTCAATCCCACGTGGCTTAAATAAACATTGACTTTTAAAACCAATCTCTATGAGCATCTCCAATGAAAATGTGGATTGGGTGCGAATGTGTGCCACCTATGACTGAATAGTCATTGAGACAAAAAAAGTCATCTCAAATGCAAATGTGTATTTCGAATGTGTAGCTGACGTGGCATAAAAAATAGACAATGTTTATGACGGTGCAATCCATAGCCACGTCAGCAATTCTCTATAAAACGTATAGAAAAAATAATACTTTTTTAAAATTGAAAGTGCAATCCACATTAACTATTGGAGAGCATTTGTGATAGCCCCAACTACTAAACGGGGCATCGCCCGACTAATCCCGTAATCAAGTCTTAATCCAAATCACATAAGACTTAATTACGTATTAAATCGATCTTTCGTCCCTATATTCTTCAATCACATGTTACAATATATTATTAAAGTCGAGTTAAGTAAAATTATGTTATCATGTTATGCGGAAGCTTTCATTATCCAAAATCCTAAATGTGGAAAACCGGGAAAACACAAACATCAAATGCATGTATATATATATGGAACTAGTCACTCAACCCAATGTACAACCCAAAATGACATAAACAATAATAATACAACAAAAGTCGAGACATACAAAATGAGTGAGGAGAGTCGCCGAAGCGCTCGAGGAAGTCGCCGATCTTCTCCTTCTCGAGTCTGTCTCGCTTTGCTCGACGGACCTACACTCACCGTCACAAACTAGACGGTGAGTATAGTGATATTTAAGTAATAACAGGATAATTCTATGCCACATTTCCAAAATAAATGAATGGTATTTAAAAGCATAAAGTAGTGAAATAAATAGTCGAAACAAGTAATGCAAGTAAATACCACGAGTTAAAAATATAGAGCGACACAGGCTAAGTCGAGATGATCTACGTCCGGTCGGCGGTGAGAATCTATCACCAAACATTTTCCACTACTATATGGAGTGCGCTCAACATGTCTCTCACAAATAGCGGAGTTGCGCTCTACGCTTATACAACATCAACCTTGTTCTTGCCGACCACCCCGAGCCCCATAACTCGTGTGTCGCGTAAGTGTAGTGGTGAGTGTCGGAACCCGGTAGACCCATGTCCCCGTGAACCGCGCATCTTTTGTGCAATGGACACTAGATAATCCCTACTTTAATTTCAAAGACAAATAATTCCAACTCTCTAGGATTCCAAAACAAGTTAGGCTACAAAGCCCAAAGGAAATCGAGTACAAGCCAATCCAATTCAAGTTATCCTAGTAACATGTTTTTCATCAATTTTTTATATATCAAAAATGACATCAAAAATAGGAATTTGAATCAATGAAACACGTCATGAGGCATCATGTCACAATATTTAATCATGAATAGAAACAAGAACAACATGACGTAAGATTACAAGTAGCAATGTCTACAAATAGACCAATAAATCAATAAGAGAATGAAATGAAATATAGAATTCTCACAGCTTTACTTACAACTCACACGCTTGTCCTAGCCTATCCGACCTTTCGGCACTCTGAAATGCGTTCCCAAACTCTCGGGATCTCCGCTTAGTCCCCTGGAGTTGTTTGACAGGTGTTAGAGTGTGTTTGGACCCATTTATAGTGTTTAGACCATTTTTGGACTTGGTTGATTTTTAGTCTTGTTTGGGAAATTAGCGCGCTAATCGTCACGTTAGCGCGCTACCTCGGCTTTCTAGCGCGCTACTCGGTGTTAGCGCACTAACTTTTGACATTAGCGCGCTAATTCATCGTCTAGCGTGCTAATTAATATTAGCGCGCTATGTGTGACAGAACCCGCAGTCGCACTTCGAATTCCGGGTTTCGCCACACATATGCCTTGTTTTTGCATTAGGCGTACACGTTACATGAGGTCCCTAACACCTATCCCAACACACAACAACAACAACATCATCAATTTGGATGAAATCACAAGTGTATGGTGTGAAAAAGTTACATAACTTGTTGTTCTTTTTCTTCCTCACCAAAACTTCACCAATTCCACACCTTCCTCCTCTCCAAATCACTCCAGAATCTCTCTTCTTTCTCTTTCCTTTCTCTCCTACCGATTTTGAGAAGATAAGAAACCAAAATGTTGACTAATGTGCAATTTGACCATATATAGTGCTATGTTTAAATACTAACCATTGATCATTGATGTGCACACGTGTCTCGAGGCTCATCTCATGGACCACCTTGTCCCACTTGTCCCTCAAGTCACTAGTGAGTAACTCAACATGTTGACACTTGCCCTCTTGATTGGTTAATGCGTGTCTCAATGTACATCAAATGATTCTTGTTTTATTTGAACTAACTATAGGCACTTTAATATTCATTGCAATGTGGCCACATTAGCAACTTATTAAACCCACATTAATTCACATCAAATTCAAATAAATTAAACTTACCCCAATATGTCGCTACCTCGGTCCCACGTCAACACGTGACTCGAGGTACGTCCCCGCTCTTCTCGATACCTACACACCCGTATAAAATTAACTTAATAGTTTACACGTATACAATACACTAGACATACATCACAACAAATATAAAATGTACCTCGGCCCTTGCCTCGGCCAATGGACATATCACGGTGTGTGTCCCACAAGACGGTCGTTGAGCCTGTTTAAAGACGTAAACACGGTTAAAGATTTTGGACCGTTACAACATTTTCGAACTTCAATGTTTATTCAAGCCACAAGGATGGACATCCTCTCACGTTGCTGACGCGACATCAATCCACACCTAGAATCCACATTTTACCACATCTCCAACTCCAATGGGAATGTGGATTGGGTGTGAATGTGTGCCACCTAGGCTTGAATAGACATTATTGAAAAAAAAGGTCATCTCCAATGCAAATGTGTATTTCGAATGTGTAGCCAACGTGACATGAAAAAATAGGCAATGTCTACTTCTAGACAGTGCAATTCATAGTCACGTCAGCAACTCTCTCTAAAATGTATAGAAAAAGTAATAAGATTTTAAATAGAAAGCGCAATCCACATTGACCATTGGAGAGCATTTTTGAACTTCGATGATTATTCAAGCTACTTAGGATGGATATTCTCTCATCGTCGCGACGTTACATCAATCTACATCTACAATCCACATTTACCGTTGGAGATGCTCTAATGATAGATGTGGATTGCACCTCCGTTGATGAGGTGTCATTTATTTTTTTTATTTTGGAAGTTCAATTTTTATTTTCGGATCTGACGTGGCTGTCAGTTGCACCCTCCACAAATCCACAGCCCAAAATAGACGTTGTGTATTTTTTGTTCGTCATGGCACCTCCTCATTCGGCATAGACATTTGCACGAGAGAATGTTCTGTCATGTCATTCGGCATAGACATTTGCACGAGAGAATGTTCTTTCATTTCAATGTCTACTCTATTCTACATGTCACACATTCTCCTCCAATTCACATTTTCATTGGAGATGCTCTAAGCATAGTGTGCCAGAGCTCTTCGAGGTTGCATTATTGCCATATTAATTAGAGTACGTCTTGAGATTGCATAATTGCCTTGTATTTGAGAGACATAGTACTACTGGAGTTACGAAGTCCTTAATTACTATTCATTAAATACACCCTTAAACTTCGTGCTTTCAAGACCCGATGTCAATCCAATGGCACATGATCACAAACTTGCCTAGTTGCCTGTATTATTTGAGTGGAAGGGATTATTATTGCGATACGTGGTAGGGATGGGATACACATAGGTGGGGTACATTATTTTTACAATAAATCTATTGTTTGATTACCTTTTTTGGTGCCTCGAATGATTCATGTGACGCATTAAACAAAGTGTGGCCCCGTGAGTACGGTGACTTTAGTAAAATTAATTTTGTGTGGGTCACAAAGGACTTAGTAGGTAGAAATGATTGATTAGCTGTTTATTTATATCTTTGATACGTTGCTTTATAAATTAAATAAGCGTCAATGGGAGAAAATTAATTAATAACGAGGAGGTAAATGAAAGTGAAATTTTTCTATAGATATTTTATTTAATTAAAACCACATAGTTGACTGTCCTTTATTTATTTATAGTTCAATTAATATGGGTTGTACGCGTTACTATGTATATTTTACAATTGTTATTTAAATGGTACCAAGCGACTATTACTTGACCAGATAAAGTCAATTTAAATCTTAAAAGTCGTCATTATTATTATTATTATTATTATTATTATTATTATTATTATATGATAAGGTCATAAAGTTGAAGTGCGCCAAAAGTTATATTACAGTCTCGTACAATGAAAAGGATCCATAACAAATCTATAATATTTTACTAAGGTTAATGATAAATTTAAATGAAAAAATTTGGGTTACTTACTTTGGACATTGACTTACTCAGTTGCTGCTTGCGATGCGTGTGTATATCTCGAGGTGTATCGTACGACATTCAAATAGCTAGGTTGGTGCCCAATTTAGATGCTAAAAGTAAGTTACTTTAGCAAATTATTACCATCAACTAAATATTTATCTTTCAAAGACTTAGATTGCCATGCAATCATCAAGACTGTAAAATTCTTCAGTCCGCGCTGCACACGCGTGCGGGAGCCCGTGGATCTCCTTTGCTAGCGTCGATAATGTCTTCAACTTAACCACCTTCAACTCTTATAGGTGTAGGGTTTTAACTTAAAAGGCTTTGGTGCTAGTTGGGAATAATTAATCACTTATATACTTCATTATGTCCACACATCTTCAACACTCTCCCATGGACCGAAAGTCACATGATTTATGAGGCTTTTTTTCCCGACAAGTCACAATCGAACCGTCGGCTCTGATATCATGTAAAATTCTTCAGGCCAAGCTGCACACGCGTGCGCGAGCCCATAGATATCCTCTGCTAGCACCGATACTGTCCCAACTTAACCACCTTCAACTCTTATAGGTGTGAAGTTTTAACTTAAAAAATATTGGTGCTAATTGGGATGAGTTAATCACTTATATACTTCATTCGGTCCACACATGCATCTTCAACGAAGACTTAGAAGTTAGAACCCTCGTTTCCTCTATATATATATTTTTTTTTTGAAAAATTGAAGGCAAACTCCTTGTATATAACACAAAACGCCGTAATTTAAAGTCACTTTCTCAAAAGAAACAAAATGTCTTTTTAAAGCTGTATGCATATATCTATAATTGACAATTATGTAGAAAAAAGAACGTAAAGAAAATAAAAGGTACATTTTTCTCCACGGATGAAAAATAGGTAAGGTATGGTAAGGTATGGTAAGGTACACATATTTCCCCCCCACCCAATGAGAAACAAAAGTTAATAGAGCAAAAACAGCTCTAGTGGAGACCCACAAGTCCAAATTATTGACCAAGCAAAAGATCTCACAACAACATGCATCTCAAAAGCTAGCTTAAATTATATATATATATATATATATATATATATATATATATATACACGATGTGACACATTTGAAATATTTTAGGTGACCCTTTGTAGAAATAAATATGGACCTTTTAAAGTCACGGGCACAATTATACACACTTTCACAAAAATGAGAAGGAAAAAAAAGCCTAAGCCCATCATACATATAACTAGCTATAGTTCATCTACTTTCCATTTATTTTGATTTGCTAATGTTTTGTTGATTTGTGTAGCAGATGCCATGCCCAGCACGCCTATATTACATTAATCAGGAGGGACCCAAAAGCTTAACCATTTGTCCAAACAGACAGGGCAAGAACTGTTGAACCTGTCAATGTCATTTTAAGTATTTTTTTTTTTTGGGGATGTATAGTACTATGGTAGTCCATATGTCCAAACCACAACTAATGTCACTTATAGTGCGATGGGTACAACTAACAAACCTCCAACCAAAATGTTGATTTCTGGCTTGAATTTTCGATCTGAAGGGCCCACTGTTGGGTGGCCACCAGGCCCACCATCATCTATTGTCAACCGGTACACGTCTTACTGGCCAAGTTACCATGAAATTGTACATTTTGAAGTTGTGGGTCGGACTCCTCTTGGGTTCAAAAGTGTGGGTTAATTTCTAATAATAAAAAAATAAAATATAAGTGCCCTATTGGAAAAGGGTGCCCCATTGAGACTCGAACTCCCGCCCTTTTATACAATTGACCTATATAAGATTATTAGACCACCCAATTAGTTCGTCTTAAGTGAAGCAATCTTGCCCCTTAAGATGCATCTTTATCACAATTATAAGCTCACAATGAGTAGTTTCAGTTTTATTGAAGTTTAGTGGACATATTTAATCGATAATAGTATACCCATAAAACTTAGGTGCGTTACTGTAAACCCATAGACCTAATTATTAAATCCATGATAGACCTAACTTAACTACTATATTGTACATGGCACACACTGGCAGCAAGCGACATATGAAGAGATGTGAAAATAGTTTTGAGAAATCTATTTAGTATATGTGCTAAAAGATACGTAGGAATCTCTTCTTTTGACGAGTTTAAGGCAATGTCAATAGTCCTTGGAAATAATTTGTTTCCAAGACATTTTATGTACTTGAAAGTAATAAAACTACCAAAAAAAAAAAGTAATAAAACTGTCCTTTTCTTATCAGAAAAAAAATAGATATGTTGGAATCTCGATGAATTCTCCTCTATCAGATCTAGGTATACACCCAACATGAAAATTATTCGTAAGAATTTGAGCCTTTAAATCATTTTGAACTGGCCCAAATATATACCTCCACAATGCAAGAGAAGCCATTGAGAAGCTACCTCAAAAACAAAAACATAAAAAAGTGCTGTAGTGACTATGACCACCTCTAACGAGTAAATATAGGTGGTGTGGATATCATATTCGGATACGCCAGCGTGGTGGTGCGGTGGAAAAGGTATGCTCCCACCTCTATAAGGTCCAAATTCCTAATATTAAAAAAAAAGAGTAATTGAACAGACCTTGTTTTTTACTAAACGTACCTCATTACTCCCGCGTACCCCATTTTTGAATTTTAATTGTTGAACGTACCCCAATTTTTTTTTCTTAAATCCCCAAAATAACCTTGCTCACCCCATCGTCCACACCCTCACCCCATCACCCCTTAAAGCCTATCAATTTCTCATTTTTTTGTCCACTGTAGAGCACTTGTATTAGGTCGGGAGTGTTGTATGAGTATTTTTTTCGTCGAACAAGGTCGGATATAGTCTTGCCGGTGCCTTAGAAGTAAGGAAGTGTTGCCCAAGCGTCTCGATCATACAGGCCGAGACCTCTAAAAGAAGTCTCGATTGGTTCCCACGACGGGCCCCTGTCAAGACCTCTTCAAAGGTCTCAGTGGGAATATAGGTCTCAACCCTGTGCGACTGAGACACACAGACGAGAAGAACGAAGAAGAAATTTCTAAAATCGCATAATAAATTTATAAAAATAGGTAAAAATTAGGTGGTTTTTGTAGTAAATGACCTACTCCTCTCGAATCCATCAACTTTTCTGTCCCAAAAGCCGAGATTGGAGCTCAAAATCAAAGCCTTAAATACCACTGAAAACAACACAAAAAATGACTCCAAATACCGCCAAACAACCTAGAAATCAAACCTAAAATGACCAACGAAGGGACGACGTGATCTCGTTGAATTCGCACCGGAATTCGTTTGGATTGGATGATCCGAATCGATGGTGGGGGAGATCAGTCTCGAGATGGTTAGGGAGGTTGGGTATGAGTGAGAAAAAACCATTATATAAGAAGGGCAGTTTGATCATTTCATAAAATAGTAAAATCGGAAGGTCAAAAAAATTGAGGCTAGGGTACGTCCAGTAAAAATTGGAGTCGGTTCAGCCGCTCCCAAAAAATCATATTTTGACTGCCAACAACCTCTTGGAGTACTCTTATATTAGTTGGCCGTTGTTTTCCTGCCTAGTAATTTTCTAACCACGAGTTTGCTCTCCCACTTTTTTTTGGCTCCACCTCTAATTTCATTCATATGCATATGTATTTACAAGCTCGACACGGGTTTTCTATAACCAGTTAATATATATTTTTTGATATCCGTAGGTGTCCAGGCGAACTTGACTATCCCCACGAGGCCCTGGTGCAATCGGCCCGAGCGTTCTCCAATGGCCCGAGCAATTTTCCCACACCGAGGAATCGAAATCGAGGTCGTGTGCTTAACTCACACAACCCCGCTTACGTTGTGGCAACCCGACCGGGTTCAGTTAATATATACTCCCTCCGGTCATTTATATAAGTCATTTTAGCAAAAACTTATAGTTCAAAATTGTAAGTCGTTTTCGGAATCCAATAGTGTATTTATTGCACTTTCTTTACCTATTTTACCTTTATACAATTCAAACATTTATGATTCTTCAATTCTTCAATTCATTTAATGTCAAAAGACATATATGTAAATTACACTCGTAATTAAAGTTGCCTTAATTCTGATGTTCTTACCTTAAACGACTTATATAAATGACCGAATGTAGTATTTGAGATCTTTGATTCAATCTACAAATCACCGTGACTTAAACTCTTATTCAATCTACAAATCTTTTGCCACTCCGACCAACACGATGTGTATCGCAAGGACCACAACAATTTCGTGTCGGTACTGCGTGTCCGACACGTGTTGGGTTATATAACAAAAGGCTCCTGTTTTTTTTTTTTTTTTTTTTTTATTTAAGAAATAATGATTTCATTAATGGTTAGTAGGTCTCAATGCATTCAATTGAACAAAACAAACATATAATCAATCACCTTAATCACCTTGACCAATTGATTCTCTTCTCTAATCCTAATTATAAAGACAAACAATATACAGTTGGGCCCAAAGGCCCGTTTGGGCTCCACACTGGGCTTTTCCATGGGCCGGGCTTGACTTGTGTTTCCTTCCACATAATCCGCATTGGCTCTCCTACTCACAAACGAAGGAGACGAAGAGCGAGAGAGAGAGAGAGTGAGACGAAAATGGTGGCGCTGTCGCTGTACAGAGGAAATCTCCACAGAGTGGCACACTTGAACGTAAAATGGAACTTCCCGAACAAACCACCGATCTCCTTCAAAGACTTCTCTCGTCTCGTCCGCAAGCGCCACAGATCTCTCTCCCGCATCCCCAACCCTAACCCTAACCCTAACCCTAACCCTAGATCGGAGCACCAAGACGAGGAATTTGTGGGTGAGAATGGATGCTCTGACAGGCAGAAACAAGGTCTGGTTTCCGAGATTCCTAATTTGCAATCTCGAGAACCGATCTGTGGTGTTGTTCGAGAGGAGATTAACAATGGCGGGGATTCGAATGAGGTGGAGAAGCAGGAACAATTGGTTCTTGAGGAGGTTAGAGGGGATGGCGATGGCGATGGCGATGGCGGAGGTGATGGGACCTCGGAAGCGGCGGCGGAGGAGGGACGAGAGGGGACGGGGAAGGCGGATTTGGAGGTATTTTGTGTTGTTTGGTTTGGTGTTCTTTGTGTTTTGTTTGAATCTGATGCGTGGATTGGTGAAATTGAATTGGTGGAACATAAAAATTAGGGCTTTTTGGACGATATGTGTTGCGGGATTTTGATTGGGACCGGATTTGGGTTCTATTAACTATGTTGAAATCAGTGAAAGGGTTAAGTTTATTGATTTTTCTTCCTTGTTTGCCTATGATCAAGGTTCGAAACTTCGACTTCGCTTTAAGCTTTGCTCACTAGCTTGGCTCACTTAAAATTCGGAAATAATTCGAGGAAGTTAACTTCGACGAGGAATTTGATATTGTGTTTTGTCAATCCATGTTTTGCCTACTCATAACAATATGGCGAGTGAGAAGAGGGGGTTAGAAAGTGTGGGGGATATTGATGTCTATTGATTGTTAAATGTTCTTTACGTTGTCATTTCCTGTAATGGTGATGAAGAGATCCTCAAGTGAAGATGGTTATCGAAAAGTAAGTCGCTAGGATGGCAAATTGACTTGAATTTGGTTATGTATGCGTATTTTTTTGGAAGGGATATGGATGGAGATTTAGGAGTGCATTTGCATCAAAGAACTCTTGTATATGTGTTTAGTGTTCAACATTTTTGTGGTCTAATCCGTGAAAGCCGAATTCTGACTCCTATGATGATTAATCCGTGAAAGCTGAATAGGTGAATGTGAATTGCCTGAGCTCGGGTTTAACAATTTTTAAGTAAGTTTAATGTAGGGAAACTTTAAGACTTTATCCCAAAGGCATCAACAGATGCTTGAATGTGTAAGTTTTCTTGGACAGTTGGACATACTTAGGAACACCTTTAAGTGCCATTTTGTTTCTTTCCAGCCGAGTGGGCTGCAAAGCTAGACCGGCTACGTACTTCAACTGTTCAACAAAACTTTCTTCTTTGGCTAATTTTTTGTCGCTGCTTTTGTATTTTCGCACAACATTGGCTTATTGATAGTGGCAGTTGTTATGTACAAAGTCTTATTTGTTTGTGTGAATTTTGGCGGGTTTTTCTTCTCTCATTTGGCAGCCAAAAAATGATACAGAAGTCTTGAGTGGAAAAGATAAAAAGAAGCAGGAGCTGGAAGAGAAGTTGCAACATTTAAATGAGAAGAAGCATAACATGGTGCAAATGCTGAAACAGGTAGTCTGTTTCAACTTTTCCTTACTGATCCAATAAAATGAAGAGTTTGCAGTTAAAAGCACTGCCTTCGAGTTTTTCATTTGACTTTTATGAAGATGGTGATGTTATAAAAATGCGCTTCATGACGGTTGACAGATTCTGCACGCCGAGGAAGAAATGAAGAAACGAAACAGTATGCCAGCTGCAGTTGTTCGGTCTCCTAACCCTTCACAAGTTGAGACTATGAATGACGCGGGGGCAACTCCTAAACATGCTATAAACAGAATGGGATCCGAAGGAAACTCTAGTGGTGATCTGGAAGGAGAATCAGAAGATGCTTCTAATCACACTGCACATGCCCGCCATCGTCAGCAGATGTCTCCTTCTACTTCTTCTCCCCTTAGAAGGCCATCACATGGCTCATTGCAACACAATGCGGTATTTCTCTTTCTTTTAAGAATACAAGTGGTAGCATTGTTATCCAATGCATTCATTTAGTCCTTGGTGGGCAAGTGTTACTTTGTTGTCATAATGTTCATCCCAAATTGAGTTTCTGAAAGTTATTGGATTAGATGAATCTAACTTATCTTCTATTTTATTCTTGGTCTTAAATGCAATTGCATGCCAGATGTGCAAAATAATAACAGTAGCATATCAGGATTAATAATTTATGTTCTCTGAGAAGACTAATATAAACTAGGATAACTATCGTATCTGTAAAATTTAATCTCATCATTTGGTCAGAGATGCATCTATTGTCTGGAGATAATAAAACTGTTCTTCAATTTTAGAACTCAAATGAGTAATCTCACTAAAACAATTTATTTAAATAAATATGCGAGGAGATGCATAGTTATTAAATATGCCAGCACAATGGAAAAGTTTGATCCATGTAGCCGACCCCAAATTACTAAATTGGGATTTTGGCTTGGTTGTTGTTGTTGCACAAGTTGATGTGATGCATACTTACTTGACCTTGGTACAACAACAACAACAACAACATAGCCTCTGTCCCAAATTAATTGGGGTCGGCTATATGGATCAAACTTTTTCATTGTGCTCGATTAAGTGCAATTGATGGTGAGCTTTCCAAACCATTTAAATCTTTCCTAATTAATGCATCCCATGTTAACTTTAGTCTACCCTTACTTCGTCGAATTTCTACAGTTTCTATTGAGTCAAGTTTTCTAGTGGGGGCATTTGTAGGCCGTCTTTGTAGGTGACCAAACCACCGCAACCGCCCTTCCCTAATCTTTGTATCAATTGGTGCTATAAAATTCAAAGACAAATAGAAGTAGCACCAATTGATATTCATAGGAACATTTCACTTCCATAGAGCATAGCTGACCGTCTTTGCAGGGTACCTAATCTTTGTATCCTTGTATCAATTGTTGTTGCTTTACCGCCCAACATTCACTTCCATAGAGCATAGCTGGTCTAATTGCGGTCCTATAAAATTTTTCTTTCAATTTAGTAGGAACATTTCAATCACAAATCACCCTTGTTGCACTCCGTCATTTCTTCTATCCAACTTGAATTCTATGTGTGACATCATTCTCAATATTACCATCATTTTGTATGATAGATCTTAGGTATCTAAAGTGGTTCACCTTAGGAACTTCTACTTCCCCTAATTTTACCACTTCATCATCTCGATGTCTAGTGTTTCTAAATTCACAGTGCATGTATTCGGTTTTCGTCCTACTCAACTTTAAGCCTTTAGATTCTAATGTATTCCTCCAGAGTTTTAATTTCATATTCACTCCATCTTTTGTTTCATCCACTTAGACAATATCATCTGCAAATAGCATACACCATGGTATATCCTTTTGAATATGTCTAGTTTGTTCATCCATAACTAAAGTAAAGATATATATGGGCTTAAAGCCGATCATTGATGTAGTCCTATCGTAATGAGAAATTCTTTTGTAGCTCCTCCAAATGTCTTTATACTCGTTATTATTCCATCATACATATCCTTAATAGTGTCTATGTATCTAGCATGCACTCATTTTCTTTTTAGAACCCACCAGAGAACATCTCTAGGGACCCTATCATATGTTTTTTCTAAATCTACGAATACCATATGAAGATCTTTTTTCTTTTCTCTATATTTTTCTAACAATCGTCTTATAAGGAAAATCGCTTTCATAGTTGACCTCCTAGGCATGAAGCCAAATTGGTTATTTGATATTGTTGTTTCTCTTCTTAGCCTATTGTCAATTATCATCTCCCAAAGTTTCATAGTGCGACTGATAAGTTTAATTCCCCGATAGTTTGAGCAACTTTGAATTACTTGACCTTGGTAATTGTCCTTTAATCATATGAGTTATTGTTGGGATTGCTATTAAGTTGGAAGACACTTTCATGAAAAGTAGACCATTTGCTTCATTTTAATGATTTTTAGGCATCATCGACAATGTGATTTACCTTTAGTGTCTGTATTCGCAGGTTCCTCACTCAACTCGACCAAGTTTGGGAGCGAGCGGGCATGGTCAGACAACAAGCACTCACATGGGCGTTACGGCTAGTCCATCTCGCTTTGCCCCATTTGGGCATCAAAGTCACTCTGCAGGTCTTCCACCATTAGCCATTTCTGGAACCCCCTTCACTGCATCCTCTCCTTCACCCGCTGGATCAGGTGGCTCTTCAGTTTTTAGAGATCCTCGCTGGACCAGTCCCACGTGGAATTAGGATTTTATCTGCTGATTGGTACCAAATACGTCGCTTGTCGCTGATCTTTTGGGCTTCGACATGGTCCTAGAACTCCGCTAGCAGAGAAAGAGAAGTGAGCAACTGGTTATGCGGAAGTGAACATGACGATGCATAGCTCCCTGCCGCACTCACCTTAAAACCCAAAATCTGTAAATTTTTTGCAATGGAGATCAAATGGAATGCTCTTGATGCGGTGAACATAAAATTGATTGTATATAAAGCTTGTTTGTGAATTCAGATTTAATTGTAAACTACTACTCGTTTTGCTTAGAACATACAAGGATCAGTTGCCTTCGCCAAACTTCTGTTGTACATTAGAAAAAAAAGGCATTGTCACCAAGAAAGGACTCAAAATATGCACCATATTGATATACCACAGGCGTACTGGTATGCAAAAGCCATTGAATGGATGAGACTCATGTTTATTCAATTGGGAAGTGCTAGCCTACCCTAGCACAGGCAGGAACCTCGTCAGCCACCCTCAATACACCTTGCGATGTGTGCACGACCCGAAAATCAATTAGAGGTCTTAACACTGCGAACTAATTTGGTATATGTTAAAGTCAATGGCCCCTGTAAATCTCTAATCACACAGTTAAAATCCACCCTCACCTTAAAGTCAGCATGGTTAACAATCCCAAAGATAACACTAAATATCGAAATCCCCAACTCCATAACCAAGTTCCAAACCCACTAAGTTCCACTGCAACCACGACACCCCTCAACATGCCTTGCCCACCTCAAATCAATGATACTGCTCCCAAAATGCACTTGTTCTGGGGAGCAGATTTTCTCACCTCCACAGACATTTCCAATATGGCTCTTTAAGCCTTGGACCCATTTGACCCCTCACCACAATCACACCCCCCCAGCGCACGTTAGACACCACCAAGCCCACAAATAATCCAACCAAATTGACAAACAAAAACAGTTTGTTATGTATTTTATTTTTTTGGGTGTTCAATGTGAGGCAACATCACACCTCCATAGAACCCCATCCATGGATCCCACACCCAAAAAAAGGCAAATCCCAGCAATCTCCACCACCTCCATTACTCCACCTCCACCCCCATCACTTTCAGATCCATTGTTGAACTTCAAGTCTCTCACCCTCTCTAATGATGACAAAACCAAGCCTAGTGAAGCAGAGGAAGACCCAAAGAGGGTCTCTACGAGGAGATCGTTTTGTGGAGACGCGAAGATTGAGCTGAGCTCCTTCTTTGTTGGGGTTGGAGCACGCGTTGTGGCCGTCGACATGCCCCCATTTATGCAGATCCACGCAGTGAGCTGCGCGCGCAAGACATACAACGACATGGACAGGATGTCGTCAAAGACCTTGGCCTGTGCTGTGAAGAAGGTGAGATCGAATTTGATGTAATTGGGGGTTTTGATTGGTACCCATTTCGATTGAGATTGAATTCTGAAATGGGTGTTTGTGATTTGTTGATTTGGCAGGAATTTGATGGAGTTTATGGACCTGCTTGGCATTGCATAGTTGGGAATAGTTTTGGGTCTTTTGTGACGCATTCGGTTGGGGGGTTTATGTACTTCTCTTTGGATCATAAACTTTATGTCCTCTTGTTTAAGACTAGTGTACAAAGAGCAGATTGAGTCTGGAACAACTGGTGGTTTTGGTTGATTGAGTTTGGGAGATGTCTTTGTTTTGTGCATCTAACAAGAATTATATGAAATGATGTTAATTTCCTCATCTTTTTGAATGATAAATGTCTCTTGTTTAACCAATAATGCAAAAATAATAACCGGGACAGGTTGGTTCAACGATAAGTGCTAGTTAGGGATTGCGTGCGTTAGGGGCACGGTCTAAAATTCGATAATTCGATTCCCCGCTGATGCTTCACACGTGGTGTTTGTCGTGTGTAAATTACCTATATGGTATATGCATTGACTATAGGTTTTGGATCCTTCGAGGTGTTTTCTGAACCGATCTGTCTTGTCGTATTGTTATTGAGCTACTGATGCAACAACTAGTGTGGTTGATCGTAATTTGAATTAAAGAAATTGAATAAAAAAGATTGAGAGAAAAAGTAGAAGAAGATTAGGAAGAAGAGTTGATTTAGAGAGAAGAATTAAAAAGAAGAAAAGACAAAGAGAACAATATTTCTTGTTTGTTCTTTCATAACACTGATAATATCTTTATATAGTGACTAAATCTTAACAAATTATATATAAAAATTACTTTACTATCATTATACTACTATAATCATATTTTGTACTATACTAACCTTATTACATGTTAATATCAGCTACCCGAGTGAAGTCATCTATATAACTGTTATTGAAATCGAGTCCCTGGAGGCATAAAAATTATAAGAAACCAATTTATTATGACGCCTAAAACTTGCACACGAGAAACTCGAACTCTAAGGACCTCAAGTTCTTACGCAAGTGACTGCAAGTTGTGTCGCTATCCGTTGTCACAATAAGAATAGTAGGTGATGGAGTTGTCAAATGTTGTATAATCTCTTGTGAAAAACAGGAGGTTGGTCTTCTATCAAAAAGGCGTGAGAGAGTGATAGGTAAGATATGGATTTATGATCACAATTTTGATGCGAATGATTGTGATAGAGAGATCAAGACTTGGTAATCCATGTAAAGTTAGACACATGAGGTGGGGGAACTTATAACTGAAATTATTTATAGTAAGAAGAATAGGGACATATGACAATGATATTCTAATTATATGCCTTTGGTCTAATACTCTAAACAAATTGTTTATTGACGCGCGTCGAACGCGTCAATAAAATAATTATTCTTAAACCAATTATTTAGTAGATAGTGACAAATGGTCCATTCACAAATATTGATATCTTTCTAAGATCAAAAACAACAAAAAGGAAAATCGAGGGTTTAAGAAAGTGGATAAATTAACTAATCTAAATACTAGGAAAATAAATAAACAATGGAAATAGTTTGAAAACAATTAATAAAAATACATAGATCAAGACATACAAGTTCGGTTCGATAAAAGATTGTATTTTGTTTTCAATTTATGTAAAATATGTAAATCAAAAGTATCCTAGTGTAGTTATAGACCCGGTAACGTACGCGGTTCCTCGCACTTTCTGATCTCGATAGCCAAGGTACGACAATGACTATTTCCCTAACCAATCGTATAACCATATACTCAAGCGCATTGGGTTTAACACGATGACCGCGCAATGGGTCTCGCGAAGGCACTACACTTAGACAATCGAATCTCTAGTGTGTCCAATTTAGCCTAGATTCCTAAGGTACTTGACTGGTCCCAAAAGGGGCGAAAAAATTAGTAAGGTCAATTGCCACTAGTGTGGTCTTATTGCACAAGTACGGATGCTTACGACTCACTGGCAAAAGAATCAGAGTTTAAATATGAATTTAACTCTAATTATTCAATCAATACCGAAGAAAATAAAATAACAATGAAAAACAATGCAATTAAAATAAATAAATCTCACAAATCCATAGATGAGCATAGTCGAACCTCCTTCACAGTCTTGCCTAGGCCATGAGTTTAGTCTCTCATGGAAGAACACAAAACAAAGTAAAGAAGAATAGAAGTGGAGAGGAAGAGGTTAGAAGAAGAATCGAATAGAAAAAGTGTGAGAAAAATAGAAATGGAACTCCTATTTCTAATACCCTAAAGTCCTAATATAAGAAACTACTACGATTGGTCTCCTGAGAGAAACCGCATCTCGTTGGTTTCTTTTTGACACGTGGCTGTTGTGAGTTCGTTTCAGGCTTCTGGACACGTGGCAATCTCCCATTGGCTGTGTTGCTGGTGCACGCTGACATGGCGGGCTGTGAATGGAGGAGAAAATGTGACTGGACGTGGAGGACGAATGCGAGAGTGACAAGTAGATGTAGCTGCGTGGGAAGAGTGGCAGACGAAGAATCGTGCGAAGATGTAGGAAGGAGTGCTTGTGCGTATCCCGAGGAAAGTCGACAACTGCTGATAATGAGAAAAAATCGCATGGAAGGATCGAAGACTTGGGAGACAGCACGTCACGAACCCCGAGGAGCATCCAACATCAGCTGGGCAGAAGAGAAATCGTATGGGGAGAACGAAAACCTGGGAGACGGTGCAGTCCCGCATCTGGAGGCGTAGTAGGCGGCCGTGAAGACGCTGTGTCAAAAACGTGTGTCCAAGCTGCGTCTCTTGGTTGCTGTCCATCACTTAATCCACTGTGCAATGCGTATTTCGAGGCATATCCTCTGGTAGTTGTTCCACTGCAAGTCAATACTCTATTCGCGTAGTTTTTCGTTCGGATTCAACTGCGCACTTCAATATCCCTGAAAATAATAAATAAACGCAATTAGGCTAGTATTTTGGAGACTTAAACATAAAATCTATATAAATAAACTATATATAATTACATAATTAGCAACTCATCATTTATTATGGTTATTAGCTAGCTAGGGTTTATACCTCGCTTGACTTCTCTTAGACCCCGCTATCACTTACCAGCTATTTTAGAACGACAATAATGAAGAAATAAAGAAAGGTTGCTAAAAGACTTTTTTTTTTTTTTTTTAATCTATTGCCTGACCACATAGAGGCGAGAGCATGCTTTTTCTACTACGCTAAAAGTATGGTGGTTGGCAATTGCTTGAAGACTTTTTTTTAAATGAAATGAAATACAAACACGAAAACAAAAACAAAATCATAGATACGGTACTAGATCTTTTAGACAAAATAGAAATAGAAAAGGAAAACAAATACGAATGGGAGAAAAAACTCATTTAGGAACATGGAACATAAGAACACTTTCAAGGAAGTTAATAGAACTAGTAGATACTATGATTAGAAGGAGAGTCAATATTACTTGCCTCCAAGAGACAAAATGGGTAGGAGAAAAGATTAGAGAAATATGAAGCACATGGTTTAAATTGTGGTACACTGATATAGATAGAAAATGCAATAGAGTAGGAATTCTAGTGGATAATGATTATATGGATAAGGTCATAGAGGTTAAGAGAATAAGGAATAGATTGATTTTAGTTAAATTAATTATTGGAGACGAAAAGATTAACATACTTAGCGCCTATGCACCACAAGTAGGATTAAGTGAGAGCATCAAACGCAAATTTTGGGACGATATGGATGGATTTATGCAAAGTATACTATTAGATGAAAAGATTTTTAATGGAGGATATTTAAATGGGCATGTCGGGGCAGTGATGATGGGTTTGAGAGAGTTCATGGAGGTTTTGGTTACGGTAATAGAAATGAAGAAGGATAATCAATCTTAGAATTTGCTTCAACATACGATCTTGTCTTAGCAAATACTAGTTTTAGGAAAAAAGAGTCACACATAATTACTTTTAGTAGTGGTCATAACAAGAGTCAAATAGATTTTCTTTTAACAAGAAAAATAGATAGAAAAATATGTAAAGACTGCAAAGCAAAGTAATACCCAACATAAGTTAGTAGTACTTGATATTAAGCTAAAATGACGACTTAATAGGAATAAAAGAGTCAGCGACCCTAGAATAAAGTGGTGGAACCTAAAACATAGTATAAATAAGTAGAGTTTAGAGAAAAACTACTAAAGAAAAATGTTTGGAATCTTGACTTAGATGCTAATACAATGTGGCTAGAAATGAGTAGTTGCATAAGGAGAGTATGATCAAACTTATTAGGTATATCTAAAGGCTTTGGACCACCAAAGAAGGAAACATGGTGGTGGAACGAGGATGTCCAACGAACAATTAAGACTAAAAGATAGATGCATATGAAAATACCTAAGTGTCAAGATGAAGATGCGATACAATCAACAATATATAAGCTAGAAAACAAGCTAAAAAATTAGTTAGTCAAGCTAAAACAAATTTAATGGAAGATCTATATACAAGTTTAGGTAATAGAGATGACAAAATATATATATATATATATATGCTAGCCAAATTAAGAGATAAAAAGAAACAAAACCTAAGTCATGTAAGATGTATTAAGGACGAAAATCAAAATGTTTTAACGCGCAAGGATGATATTAAGGAGAGATGGAGAAGTTACTTCGATAGTTTATTTAATGATGGTCAAGTTGATACTATAGTAGATGAAAACCCACACTAAGAAAGAAATGTAAACTATATATGCAATATTAGAATTCTAGAAGTTAAAAATGTATTGAAAATAATGAAAATAGAGAAAGCATGTGGCCCAGATGAAACACATGGAGGTTTAAAAATGCTTAGGAGAAATTGGATTGACTTTGTTAACAAAACTTTTCAATAAAATTTTAAAATCTAAACGGATGCCAATGGATTGGAGAAGAAACACGCTTGTGCCAATCTTCAAAAACAAAGGAAACATTAAAAGTTGCTCAAACTATCGAGGAATCAAACTTACGAATCACGCTATGAAACTTTAGGAGATGATAATTGATAATAGGCTAAGGAGAGAAACAACAATATCAGAGAATCAATTTGGCTTCATGCCTGGGAGGTCAACTATGGAGGCGATTTTCCTTGTAAGACGATTGTTAGAAAAATATAGAGAAAGGAAAAAAGATCTTCATATGGTATTCGTAGATTTAGAAAAAGCATATGATATGGTTACTAGAGATGTTATTTGGTGGGTTCTAGAAAGAAAAGGAGTACACGCTAGATACATAGACACTATTAAGGATATGTATGATGGAGTAGTAACGAGTATAAAGATATTTGGAGGAGCTACAAAAGAATTTCTCATTACGATATGACTACATCAAGGATCGGTTTTAAGCCCATATCTATTTACTTTAGTTATGGATGAACTAACTAGGTATATTCAAAAGGATATATCATGGTATATGCTATTTTCAAATGAAATTGTCTTAGTGGATGAAACAAAAGATGGAGTAAATAGGAAATTAGAACTCTGGAGGAATACATTAGAATTTAAAGGCTTAAGTTGAGTATGACGAATACCGAATACATGCACTGTGAGTTTAGAAACACTAGACATCGAGATGATGAAGTGGTAAAATTAGGGGAAGTAGTAGTTCCTAAGGTGAATCACTTTAGATACTCAGGATCAGTCATACAAAATAATGGTAATATTGAGAACGATGTCACACATAGAATTCAAGTTGGATGGAAGAAATGACGGAGTGCAACATGAGTGATTTGTGATCGAAACGTTCCTTCTAAGTTAAAAGAAAAAATTTATAGGACCGCAATTAGGCCATCTATACTCTATGTAAGTGAATATTGGGTGGTAAAGCAACAACAATTACATAAAATGAACGTAGCAGAAATGAGGATGCTTAGGTGGATGTGTGGTAAAACTCGTAAAGATAGAATAATAAATATAGAAATCCAAAGACAAGTAGGAGTAGCACCAATTGATACAAAGATTAGAGAGCGGTTGCGGTGGTTTGGTCACCTGCAGAGACGGCCTATAAATGCTCCCACTATAAAACTTGACTTAATAGAAACTGTAGAAATTCGACAAGGTGTGGGTAGACCAAAATTAACATGGGATGCATTAATTATGAGAGATTTGAATGTTCTGGAAAGCTCACCATCAATTGCTCTTAATCGAGCACAATGAAAAAGTTTGATCCATGTAGCCGACTCCAATTAAGTTGGGACTGAGGCTATGTTGTTGTTGTTGTATTAATGGCTCATTCCAGGATTATGCATGAAATTAATTGCCCTAATAAAAGTAGACTAATTCATTAATTTTATTTATTCAAAAGAACATATATTTGTCATGAATTTGGTTGAGAATGTGGTTGTAACATTGAAACGGTGTGATAATCAAGGACTGTTTTTTACAAACATTTGGAACAAATTAATGCATGACAATACACAAACACTACTAAAACCACATAATGACAAATAAAACTTTCAACATGGGAAGAAATAAGACCTAAGACTTTCAACAAGGAAGAAAACCTAAGAGTTTCAATAAATAAAAGACAAAATTAAAATTTCCAATTAGGGAAAGAAAAACTACTTACTAAATGCAAAAACTTAAGGAAGATTATCAATCCAACTACCACATAAATCCACGAATAATCGTTGAGAGATATATGTACCACAATAAAAATGGATCAATCTTCACACATCTTCACATATCTGCAATTTATTGAATGAATCAAACACGAAAATGTGCAATTGGTAACTCAAGATCTGTAATCACAAAGAGGAGCAAAGAAAGTTTAGAGTTTGGAGCCGGGGCTTCAAACTTTTGTTTAAAGGAAGATTGGTAAAAGTAAATTCAACTTTTGTTAAAGCGAAATTTGGTCTATGACCAACTTAATAACAGAACACATCCACCCAACATTGCCCATCCCATAACTGTTCCCACGTGATTTAATTCAATAAATACTTTTTATGAAATTCAATAAATGATTTTTCACATTTGTTATAATTAGTAAAAACTCTCTCTACACGTAATAAAAAAATACAAAAACTCTCTTCATACACTAATAATTGGCATGTGGCTATTTATCTCTAGAAAGTGATTGGGGATGTACTAGCTAGCTACTTAATTTTGATATGTACACATTTCCACACAATTATAAAGTCTTTTGAATACACATCGAGATATACATGTCTAAATTTTGATGTGAAGTTTGAAAAACTCGAGTAATCAACATATCATCTTACTTAGAGCTCTGCGCTTCGATCAGAGCAGTACTTGGACGGGCGACCTATGAAAAATCCCTCTCCACCATTTTTAAGAGAAAAAAAAAAAAAGTAGTGAACTAAAATTAAGTGTGCATGTCCTCTAGTTTTTCCCTTCATATCAAATCTCCTAAGAAATGGACACATATATAGGGATAAGGACATATGGTCCCATGTCATCTACCTTTCCAAACCACCATTTTTTCCACCACGTGATGGAGGAGGAGTTAGTCACGTCAGGAACAAAGCACCATGAACAAAAATGCCTACAAATCAGAGTCTTGATCATTAGTATTAGTACTACAATTAAAGTCATTGCTCCTCACTTTCCAGGTGAAACAACACAAGGAATCAAATCAATACTTGGCGATAATGTGGTTGTCTTTTGAGTTTTGACGTGTACCAAACCTCATCAAACGTAAGTGTAAGTACAAGGATTAATTTGCGTGTGGCGTCATCTCTTCAGTGCCTAACAATATTCTTTCTTGATTTGGAAACTCAAGATATAAAGTGGATTTATGTGGAGCACTTCATTCATGAATTGGTACAGTGTGCAGTGGGCGACGGCCAATTAGTAAGTTACTATTAATTTGTCCCTTTTTTTTTTTTTTTTGTTTTACAGGAACAATATAGCCAAAATATTAACAGTATATAAGCGAGAAACAATATGTAACTTCAAATAAAGTCGAAATTTACCAATGTATTTGAGAGAAAAATATGCTCGTCCTCCGTAGTCTGAATAAATATTTATCACTATTTTTAATCCGCATGTGAATTAGATGGGGTTGGCAATTAATATATATATATATATAGTTCTAATTAAGTTTGTTTTATTTTCAATTTCTTGAAGATTAGGTTCTTTTCACTGGCGTATGCCCCTTTGCGTTCCAATATTGTTGTCAATACCGTCTCATGATAAACTATATATATATATATATATATAAGAAGTATAAAATCTATTTTGC
Source organism: Stephania cephalantha (assembly GCA_039657325.1). Lineage (NCBI taxonomy): Eukaryota > Viridiplantae > Streptophyta > Magnoliopsida > Ranunculales > Menispermaceae > Stephania > Stephania cephalantha. The sequence goes on from CM077573.1 coordinate 49,476,413, forward strand.
GATCTAAAGAGATTTCAGATTCATTTAATTAGGACATGATATAAAATATTTTTTAAAATGTACTACAATACTGGTATATATATATATATATCTATCATATATATAAAAACACGAATCACAAATTTTTGAGTGGTAATGAAATTTACCTATTTGCCCATATTTCTTTTTTTTTGTCTCCAAATCAAACTCTAACTCCTTATCAATCCACCACACGTTTATCTCCAAATCAATCTCAAACTCCTTCTCATCAATCTAATACACGATTTTCTCTTTCTCTTTCTCTCAGTCTTCAATCGATCACTCGCTCGTGTTTCGGACGAAGTCATTCTCATCAATCCAATACACAAACGCCTTCTCATCAATCCAATACACGGAGACGGAGAAGTTGATAAATTGAAGGAAACTTCTAAATTGGAGTGTGCACTTGTTTCTGGGGCAAATTGGTTTATATGAACATTGTATATGTTGAAAGCTTAAATTGCATGCTACCATTTGATACGTTATATATATATATATATATATATATATCTCCCGGTTGGAGATCAAATTCAAGGAGAGCCGTGAGTGTTGGTGGCGTTGTTGAAGAACAGTTGAAGGTGAAATAATATTTCAATTTTTGATTTCAGTGACTATGAGATTGGTTTTGTCTATGAATTCGAAATTGGAATTGGGAGGGGTTGTTGTGGTTGGTTGTTGATTGTTGATTGTGTGATGAAGAGAGGAGAAGGTTCGGTTATATATATATATAAACAGTGAAGAAGAGAGAATCCGAGAGGGAGAAGAAGAAGGTGGTTTGAAGGTGTTGGGGGAGGGAACAAACCCAAAACCCAGAAGAAATTTGAATAAAAAAAATTCTGATTAATCATGTGAAAAAAAGGTATCTAAAGCTTTAATCCCGACTAATTCAATTATTTACATTCATAATTTCAAAGTTATCCTTTCTATCTATAGAATTTGAGGTAAACATTGAACTTTATGAACAATTCTACGGAATCTCCACAAGCAAGTGTTCACAAATTGATGGGTTAAACCACTTTTGTTTTTTTTTTCCTTGTTTTTTTTTTTTTTTTAAGGAAGTAATTTCATAGCATGACTAGCTTGTTTTTTCATTCACATCGTATCTCAATCACATTAGAGAATATTGATAAGCTAAAAAAAGGTACTTGTATTTCTAATTTTTAAATTTTAATTACAATTTTAAATTTTATTAATAAATTCTTAGAAATTAATTCCCGCGAGCGAAGCGAGCGGATCAATCGTGCGTAGCACGTCCTGAAACTAGTATATATATATATATATATATGTATATATATATATAAGTTGGAGGAGAGAGAAAGTTTCACATGCTCTCTCTCTCCATCGAGCATTTCATTTGTAGGATTTTCTCATTTTTTCTGTTTTAATATATTTATTTATTTGTGTTATTTATTGTCTTAAGATATATTCATCCCTCCATATTTTTGAACAACGAAAAACTCAGCCTTGAACAACCAAACGACAGTCTAATTAACGAAGAGTTTCTTCAATGCATTAAGTTCCCGACCTTACACATCCCTTTGGTTACCACAACATCATTTATACTGCTTAGGGCATCGAAATCACAATTAAATGTATTTGAATTCTTTTCTTGGTTTAACGAAGGGTTGTTTCAATGCATTAAATACTCGTTTCAAATCTTACATCATCCATTTGGTTACTACAACATCATTTATACAGAACATTAATATTTTATTTATATATAGATCATAGATTCACAAGTACTGCAGATCTAACAACATCCAAATGCCTCTCCCAGAGTTCTTCACACACAAATGCAATGTTGTGGCTATTATCGAGCCGTATGACACTCCAAAACGTAGCAGAGGTCTTGCATTGCGATTAACAACTTCACATCTCTATGTTTGTTGTTGTGAGGATTGTTCAAGATGTTCGCTATGTGCGTGATTTATAAGTAAATATTTTTTACCATCTATTGTATATTTTTTCAAAGAAATATGGGTTGATTATTGTGAATTATAATTTTAATTGTAAAAAATATTACAATATATTTATGTAAGTTAATTTATTAACTTTCTCTTAAAGTTTTAATAATTCACGCGCAGAGCGCATGAAACCGACTAGTATATATAAAAGTTGTAGAAGTGAGAAAGTTTCTCATGCTCTCTCATTCCAGCATTTCATTTTAGGATTTTCTCAATTTTTATGTTTTAAGATATTTATTTATTTGTTTTATTTATTGTTTTAAGATATATTCATCCCCCCATGTTTTTGAACAACAAAAAACCCAACCTTGAACAACTAAATGACGGTCTAATTAATCAAGGATTTCTTCAATGCATTAAGTCTCTGCTTCGTATCTTACACTATCTCTTTGGTTACCGTGACATCATTTATACTGTTTAGGGCACTAAAATAACAATTTAGTTCATTTGAATTTTTTTTTTGTTAATGAAGGGTTACTTCAATGAATTAAGTCACCGTTTCGAATCTTACACATCCATTTGGCTACCACAACATCATTTATACTGCTTAGGGAACCGAAATCACAATTAAGTGTATTTGAATTCTTTTCTTGGTTAATGAAGGGTCGTTTCAATGCATTTAATCTCCTTTTCGAATGTTACATCATCCTTTTGCTTACTGCAACATCATTTATACAAAACATTAATATTTTCTTTATATATATCATAGGTTCACAAATACTGCAGGTCTAGCAATATCCAAGTACCACTCTCAGAGTTCTTCACACACGAATGCAATGTTGTGGCGATTGTTGATCCATATAACACTCCAAAACGTAGCAGAGATCTTGCAATGCGATTAACAACTTTACATCTCTATGTTTGTTGTTGTGATGATTGTTCGGGATGTTCGCTATGTGCGAATTTGTAAGCAAATATTTTTTTCTAAGAAATGTAGGTTGATTATCGTGAATTATAATTTTAATTGTAAAAAATATTACAGTATCTTCATGTAAATTAATTTATTAACTTTTCGATCTTAAATTTTAATAACTCATGTGCAGAGCGCAGGAAATCGACTAGTTATACATAATATTTGTTAGAGTAGTAATCTAAATTAGTATTAATTAGAGTTAGAGGGTAGATAAAGTAATTAAGTTTCTTTCTGTTGTAAATGAGATGAGATGTGGATGACTATTCATATTCAACCATTTGTATTCCACCAATGGTTACACATTTAAATATAATTAATTTTTGTAATTATAATTTATGATCTTTGGTATTCTTGTAATGGCCTATATAAATGGCTCATATTTATGTAATGTACACACCATGTTGGAATGAAAAGTTCTCATATTTTCTCCTATCACTTCTTTTGTTCTATTTTCTAATTCTTTATTTACTTCCTTGCTTTAGTCCTAGTTAGTTTTACAATACGTTATCAGCATGAGTCTCCATCCTATACGAAGAAAAGTCTTCAAGATTTAAGAAAATTTTTTAAGGAGACAAAGCTAGCGAGTAAGGTATAATCTTTGCTTAATATATAGTTTAATTTTGTTATGGTTATGTTTAGTTAACTAGATTATTAGAAAACTAATCTAGAATTTCAATGGATATGTCGACTCTTAACTTATTAACTTATGATTTTATTTTGATATGAAAGAGACTATATATATATATATATATATATATATATATATATATATATATCAGGTGCCCACTACATATGTAAATATGTACACAAAAATACATTGTATCCTGTTTTTTCATCCAAAATTAAAAGGAACCCATTCCATAAAAAAACGTAGCCAGGGGTGTTGCTCCCATTGACCCTTTTAATTCATTTGAGTCACCTGGGTCGAAATCATCATTTGACCTTTACTCCTTTTTAACTTCGACTCTTACCATATGATTCATTAGGGATATGATCTTTAAAGTTTTGGATTATTATTTTTTTATATGTGCATTCTCTAGAGATCAACTCAATCTCTTTAAAATTTTGAATTATTTTTTTTTTAAGTTGAAAAATCAATTACGATCATTGAAATATAGGACGACTAAGCAAAAATGTGGTCTATATTTTAATTGTTTAGATTTTGCTATGCTTTTTTTAATGGGTTCATTATTTGTAAAAGTCTAAACTCCTTCATAGATTAATTAATTTCTTGGGTTCATAACTTGCTTCATTTCGTAATAGCCTAAAGAGTCCAAATTTATGCATTTGTGAGTTACTTTTAACTCTTTACTAAGTGGGATTTGGGATTGTGAGTGATACACTAGGACTCTATACTGTTGATATTTTGTTACACTGAGGTACATTTTTAATCTATGATGACATATAGGTTTTCCACACTAGGTATTAGAGATAAATGCACGACTTAATTGTTTTGTATTTTAATGGTGATGATAAAAGACTTCCGCTGTGGTTTATTTGAATTTAAAATGATCTTAGCAGATGACTTAGGTTCAATAACAATTTAAACAGTACATTGTTGTAATTTGAGGTTAATCATGATAGTATGGTGGATGAGATGACATGTGAGGTACAACAGGCGCTGGTAGGCCAGGTTGTGGGCCCGCATCGGCCCCCGTGGCGGTCCATTTGGCAAATGGGCCGTTACAAAAATAAAAGATCGGAGACCTGCTTTCATTGACCTTTACCACTTTAATTCATAGTGTTATTGTCCATGAAACATCATTAATTTTCCTTGGCTTGTTTAACAAAATTAGATGTTCAGAATGTTTTGAACTCATGCATCCAAATATCTACTTTGATGAATCAATTTATATATATTTGCATGTGATGTATAACTGTAACGACCCATTTTATTAATGTCGTTAATTATCTCGAATTTACAGATGTGGACGACAGCTCAGATCTACGTGGACGCCGCGGTAGGCTAGGACACACGGGGACCTAGGTACGATAGTTTATTGTGTGTTGAATGCTTATTTGCGGTGCAATTTATTAAAATACATCGCATGTGTGTATGTTGCATAACAATACGTGCAAGATTGTGTGAACTATATTCGCCTCGATATGCGTGTCAACGCGGATACCGGGTAGTTGACGGGACCAGTTGCTGAGTGACAGAGGGCTGATGGGCTCTCTGAGCGGGTCAGTGGTCTGTCACGGAATTCGAAATGCACTGATTGGACAGAAACTACAGATCGATGTTTGAGATACCGAGGGAGATTGTGGATACTTGCGGATCAGGAGATACGGGACGGGATTCTGGAGGATGCACTGTCACGGCCCAAATCTCTAACCCCCGTTTTAATTCCTTAATCAGGATCACCGACCCTGACGTGGGACCTACACTGTGATACGTGCACCGATCGAGGCACGTGGCCGAGGTATATTATATTTTTGTATTTATGTATGCCTAGTATTATGTATTGTGTAGACTTACTAAGTCGGTTTGTACAGTTGTAGGCGTCGAGACGAGAGCGGGGACACGCCTCGAGTAGCGTGCGAGTCGAGGAAACCGGGTAGTTAGTATTTTGGTAAGTCTTATTTAATACTAATATGAAATAAGAAATTACTTATAAGTCTATGGTTGTGTTTGTTAATGTAAATCAAATTAAATGCCTATAGTTGAGTAAATTAAATGGAAAGCATATGATTGGTCTAGAGATACACATTGACACATCTAGGAACTAGGTGAGTAATAAAATGGTATCACTTGAGGTTGAGTTAGTGAGAGTTAGTGTGATATATGGCAAGAGGTGAACTATTAGATATTCCTCGAGATACATAAAACCATGGAGATCAATGGTTAGGAAGGAACATTACCTTAATATATAACATTAGTGATCAAACAACATGCAAACCAAATCACTCATTCATTTTTGCCGGAGAAGAAGAAGGAATTACTGGAGAGGAGTGAATCATCAAGGTGTTGAAGGAATCCATGGGAGTTGGTGAGAAATTCTCAAGCTAGGGTGCTACATCAACTAGGTACACATCTTTTTAGTTGAAATTAGAATAAGTTCTGGTTTTAGACTAATTTCAGATGGTAGATGATTGAGTATTTGCAATTGATTTATATATTTGGATTCATCATTTCAAGCTGATAATCCAGCTATATTTAAGTTCTTAATTTGGTTTTGAAATCATAAAGATATGAATTTTTGAAGTTGCAACACCAAAACTAGAATTCTGCATGTTGTATTAGGAATCAACCTGGATAATTTGGTCATAATCTGCCCATTTTAGATCCAAATTGATCCAAACTAGTGACATTTGAAAGCTTATTTGAAGGGGAATAACTTTTCTTAACTGAAGGTATTCTGATTCAAATGTTTTTATATCCAAACATGCTCTACAAATAGGTACTAGAATTAAAAATGAAAGTTTTGAAACTAAACTTGTTAAGGGCATAACTCCCTAAATACTTATCCAAATAAGCTGATCTTCTAGTATGTTGTATTTGGGTATATTTTCTGCTTTGTGACCAAAAATTGCATTTTTAGGAACTACATATATTAGGAGAAATAGATTTTCTAAATCCGCTGGTCGGATTAAATTCCAATCAGACCTTTGTTTAGTAAAATCATGACATCTCTTTCATTTTAAATCGGAATTTTGAAAACTAAACCTTTCCGGAAAGCTAAGAGAGAGACCAACAATAATTGTACTGATGGAAGATTTCGATATTTTGACCATTTCATGCCTAAAAGTGTATTAAAATGTAGGACTGAAATTGAAACTTAATTTAGTCTTTAGGGGCTGATTTAGGAAGATTGATTTAAAGTCTATTGAACCAATTTGAATACACAATAAACACCACTAAATTGAGCTTAAACCCACTATATTTGAACTAATGAGACACCAAACTCAGGAACCTAGAAAAAGGGTACGGGAGAGCGAATACAAGATTTGGAATATCGGGAGGCCAGTAAAGCTAGGACTTTACTTTGTTGTGGTGAGTATACCCAATGACAACTTTACTTGACATTTCATTTCTATTAATTGTTGTCCTTGCATAGTTCTTTTGACTATTTTGCCTTTGTATTCTTATATCATGTGTTCTTTGTGTCTATGCTCACTTGATGAGTCTAGTTTGCATGATATTCATTCATTTGATTTGATTCATTGATTCTATCTCATGCTATGTCTATTTTTGTTGTTTTAAATGTGAATTTAATGATAAATAACATGCTATTAGGCTAGTGAATATCTTATAAATGTTTAAGAGGACTTGTATTCCTTATTTCTTTAGGTGTGTAGATGTGCCTATGCCTTGACAATCCATACTTGGTATTTCTTGAAATTTAAAAAGTAGTTTTCGCGTTTAGGTCATGTACTCGATCGAGGTGTGCGCGACTCACGGGGTTAAAGTCCATGGAGATGTCGGCACATGTTACCTGACATTGTATGACACTCGGGGTTAGAGTCCCTGAGGTGGTCTACACACCGGGGTTAGAGTCATTGGTAACACTTGGGTTAGAGTCCCTTGTGCTATATGATTATTGAGTCGGAGTGACATGTTTCATCGCCAATGGGACCTAAATCACGACTACTTAGCTTTGTCGGTATCACTTGTTTAACTCTGGTATTTACTCGCATACGGTTTATTTTCCATTTTTCCCATTTATAAGCTTTTAAATACCATTTGAATATTTGGAAATGCAATTTAAACTTGTCATCGGGGATTACTGTTTTATTCTTGTACTCACTGTCCTTTTTATGACGGTAGATGCAGAGCCGTCTACCAGCAGGTCGGGCAAGGAGAAGATCGGCGATTATCCCCGAGCCATGCGCGTCATCGCATCGATTGTAGGTCTTCTTTTGGTATTTTAATTGTATATGTTATATGTCTTTCGAGATACTATTTGGGGTTGTATATTGGGTTGAACGTTAGTTCCCCGACTTGACTTAGACTATTTTACTGTTTCAATGCATTTTGAGGACTTTATATATGTGATGTCATTTCCTGATTTTTCACACTTAGGATTTTTTAAATGGATTCCGCGTAAGTTACTGATTGCTTTCGCATAATCAATAAGACTTCCGTAATTAATTAATTTAATAAAAAGTTTTAATTAACTCTAAATTTTATAAACTGGTAGGACTAGTGTATTACTTATCCTGAACACGAGAAAATGCGCGTCTAGGTTGTAAAGGCTGACTAATACGTAGTTAAGTCATGCGTGGATATGATTAGGGCTTAATTACGGGATTAGTCCGGGCGGTGCCCTAGATTAGGAAAGGGGTCGTCACATGCACACCGGTCTTGTTACACAGTTCATCCTAGTCGGACCAAAATGTACCATAATTTGAGACGACTATTCTGGTGGCCAGGGATGAAGGCTGACGTTGGTGCGTACGTTAGGAGTTGTCTCATTTGCACGCAGGTGAAGGCTGAGGACATACGACCCGATGGATTATTACAGCCGTTGCCCATTCCACAGTGGAAATGGGAACATGTCACTATGGATTTCATTAATGGGCTACCGCAGACATCGAGGCGTCACGATGCAGTTTGGGTAGTGATTGATAGACTGACGAAGTCGGCTCACTTCATTCCAATCTTGATGAAATACACGTTTCCCCAGCTGAGCATATTGTTTGAGCGGGAGATTATTAGACTTCATGGGGTGCGAGTTTCCATTGTGTCAGACGGAGATCCCATATTGACCTCGAAACTATGAGAGGCAATGCAGGAACAGTTTGGCACCAGATTGCAGTTTAGTACGGCTTATCATCCTTAGATCGACGAACAGTCAGAACGACTAATCCAGATTATGGAGGATATGCTTAGGGCTTGTATATTACTGTTTGGGGGTTCGTGGGAAGATTATCTGCCTCTGTGTGAGTTTGCATACAATAACAACTATCAGGCGAGCATTGGCATGCCACCATTTGAGGCACTGTATGGGAGGTCCTGTAGATCATCTGCGTGTTGGGCCGAGCCGGAAGATACAGTGACAGTAGGGCCTGAGATAGTTGTTGATCACACATAGAAAATCCGACAAATTCTTCAGAAGCTGCGAGCTGCACAGGATAGACAGAAGAAATACGCGGATAGGTATCGCGAGGGTCTGAGCTATGACGAAGGCGATATGGTGTATCTGAAGGTTTCTTCTTGGAAAGGTCAACAGAGGTTTGACATTAAGGGGAAACTGGCGCCGAAATACATTGGGCCATACCGGATTGCACAGAGAGTAAGCACTGTTGCATATCGGTTAGAGTTACCTGCCGAGTTAGCTGGGGTTCATCCAACATTTCACATTTCAATGTTGAGACTCACTAGGTCAGGGCCGAGACCGATGATTGAGTTAGGACAGGTGGAGATACAGCCTGACGTGACCTATGAGGAGAGACCGATAGAGATTGTTGACCGTCAAGTACAGATTCTCCAGAACAGGGAACTCACGAAGGTCCTAGTTCGTTGGCAGCATCATAGGACGGAGGGACTCATCTGGGAGCTCGAGTCGACGATGAGGACGCGATACCCTCAACTATTCTCTGGTATGGGATTTCGTTTACAGTTAAATTTCGGGACGAAATTGTATTTAGTTGGGAAGAACTGTAACGGCCTATTTTATTAATGTCGTTAATTATCTCGAATTTAGAGACGTGGACGCCAGCTCGGATCTACGTGGACGCCGCGGTAGGCTAGGACACACGGGGACCTAGGTACGATAGTTTATTGTGTGTCGAATGCTTATTTGCGGTGCAATTTATTGAAATACATCGCATGTGTGTATGTTGCATAACAATACGTGCGAGATTGTGTGAACTGTATTCACTTCGATATGCGTGTCGACGCGGGTACCGAGTAGTTGACGGGACCAAATATTAGGTCGGGGAAACTAAAACACACAAATTACATAAAAATAGGTCAAGTAACCGATATGGAATGGGTATTAGGTGGGTAGAGACGCGGTGGTACGCGTATATCGCGGTTCGGACACAAAATCGGGCGTCGAAACGCCAGAAAATGACATTTTTGTGCTTAAAACACAGGCGAGTGTCCCAAACGCGTCACCATTTGGAGTCAATGAAGTGTTAGGTTGGAGTAAAATGAGGGTTGTAGATGCATAGATATGCACATGTGAGTGGGGATGCCAAGTGGACTTATAAGTCAACAAACCTTATCAACCCACCACCTTTTCTCTCACATCTATCACTCACACACACACAACCGAATTGGGAGGAAGAAGAAAAAAAAACGGAGAGGAGGAGGAAAAGAAGAAGCCGGGAAGGAGAGAAGAGAGGGTGGAAACGTCAAGATCGAGGTGAGTCATCGTTGATTTTATGGTGTGAGTGGTGATTCGGCCATGGTGGCCGAGAGGGGCTGGCCATAGAGGCCGAGGTCGAGGGTGGAGATGGCAAGGGCATCTCCCCTGCCATCGATTCCACCGGGGTTGGGGTGGAGAGCAACCCCAACCCAACAGCAAGAAAAAAAAAGGTTGACGGCGATCGAACCAGGGAAACTTGGTTCGATCGCATGAAAGAGGTGCACACGAGCGCGTGCGTGTGCACCCATCCACTGGGTCGGGCCCAGAACTGGCCAGGCTCGAGTCCGACCCAAACCAAACTAAAAAAAAAATGAAATGAAAGGAAAAAAAAAGGAAAATATTCCGGAAAAATTGGAAAAATTCCAAAAAAAATTATGTTTCAATCAAATAAATAGAAACTGATGAATTTCTATGGAAAATAAAATATTTGGGAATTTCGGACGCAACTTTTGCAGGGGTTTTTGCCTCGAAAAGTGCGAAATGGGCAATTTGGCCTAAGATTTTTATAAATTGGTCGTAAATTGTCATACTAAATCGGAATTATTGATAAATAGACATAGGTGGACATGGGTGATCAATTGGCGACCAAGGACTCAGTGGACTTGGACTCATGGATTGATTACGGGGTATTGGAGTGCGTTGTGAGGTTTGTAAAACTCAATTGAAAAACTCTGAGTATTTATTTCGTTTTGTATTTGCATTCATTTCTTGTATTCCTTGTGGTCTTTATTACATCTATATCTTGTCGTTGTTTGGACGGTTGGTTGAGTTACTCCCACCTGATTTTTCGTTGTGTGTCTATGCATTCTAGACCATAGCATGTATATCAGGAGTTCTCGGTGGATAACGACCCGAGCTAATGAATTGCTACATGTGTCGGTGCGTCGTAGGTCTACGTCCGCCACCGAGAGGGACCAGGTGATAGCTAGTTGGGTCCGCCCAGTAGTGGGATCCTGGAAGGGAATCCTAAAGTATGGTTTAGTCTGACTGGAAAAAGCACATACATTTGCACTTTATTGTTATATATGCATGCGATGCTCTAATTACAGTTGTCTGTTTACATTCCGCATGTTTATTTAACAGTATTTATTGAATTCCACTTGTTTATTTGAATGCTCAGAGGAGTTCCTTGGGATTTTACTTACTGGACTCGTCATCCATTTTCTTCTGTGATGATTAAGTGCAGATCCGAGTACAAGTAAGGGCAATGGGATCTTAGGCGACTACCTCTGACTGCCTGCTGTCGAAGACTACTTGTACGTGTGTTTGTTTTTGATATTTTGATTTCTTTTGGGAACTGGGGAGTATCATGACATTGTACATGAATATACCTTATATGGTACAGTCGTCTATCTCTATACCGAGTACTTTTTAGGGTTTTTTCCACAATAGGATTTGTTTATTTGCTTATTAATATTTCTTGAATTAATGGTATAAAGTACGACTTCCGCTGAAAATGTCACTTATACGCTGTACACACAAGTGGATACAAATTTCGAGACAGAAAAAGGACGGACATGTGTCGTACACGTGTAGTTGGGCCAGCTGGCAAGGAGTACACGGAGACACGTCACCCCGGGGCGGCGAGGGCCGCCACAACAACATACTAATTATTCATGGTGAAAATTAGTGATTCTACCATGCGTATGCACCTAGCTAATAAAGGCTCATCCTTGAGTCTGTTCTTCTCTCAAGTGGTTGTTATGAGATTATTCCATAATATGATGTTAGCTCGTGATCTATAATTAACGATCAATAAATACTTGAGAGTATATACGTATGTCAAATATTTTATAAATAATCAAGTATATATATCTATGCACGACGCATAATATATACATTATACCAATTGTAAAATTATACTATGTAGTTGCATTTTTGTATGATATTCTACATCAGAAATAAAAATTAATAAGTGACAGAGTTTTTTCATAAAATTTATTAACGATTAATTATGTTATATTCTTGATTTTTACAATACAAATAATACTATAAATTTGAGTTGATAGTGGGTAAGTCTTGTCCCCAGTAAAGCTAAACATTGAAAGGGAGACGGGTTATCACGTTCGAGGAGGCATGGTTGTTTAGTAGACTTTTGTCTCGACACCCAATCTGAAAGTCGTCTCGCTAACTAATACAAGCAGTAATTTTTGTGTATAAAATTATCAAGTTGTGAATATATATTCAATCGTATATATGTATTTTTTACATAAAAAGGAGAAAGTTATTTCCGTCATATCTATTTCAAATCAAAAATATTATACTTGATTGAATTTGTTGCCTTAATATTACTACAAAAAAATTACTTGTCAAGGCAACTAGATGTTATAATAATGAGTAAAGCATCTATGCAAGGTCGTGCACGTAGTGCGCACTATTATCATTCGCTAATATCTTTATAGAGATTTGAAAAGTGAATATATTATTTTATAAATATCCTTTTACCTTATGGAGCTATGAATAAAGCCAAAATTGGTGATACACCAAAAAGTTCTAAATGAGCGGTTGGGTCTCAAGCTACAATACTTATATCAATCGAATATGAATTATAATTCCGTAATTTTAATTACCTCTTGGTTGAGGCTATGCGGAAATGTGACTGATGAGGCAATGAGAAAAATCTACGTGGTACGCCTTGATATATTATTGCAACAAAATATCTAGCGCATGTATCAATTCAATATGAATTTTATGAATTGATTTCTTGTCTCATAGCAGTTGAGTAAAATAATGAGATTTTATACTTATAAGACCACTCCCATCCAACTAATGGTCAAGCTTCATGAAGCATATGTTGCGTTATAAAATGACCATGGTCGCGATGATAAAATTATGGACGTGGAAAATGAGAAAAGATACGATAAAGGTCACATTTGTAATTTCACCAAAAGTGAAATAAAAGTGGTGCACCACATAAAATATAAATGGGTAAAAATATTGACAAATGATCATGCTCAAAATCGTGACAAACAATGTTACGTATAAAAGGCCATTAGGTCATACTGATCATATATTGTCATATATGCCCAAATATTTTAATGACATTTACCATGCCTTCAAAATCAAAGGCAAAAGTATGAATCTTATTATTGAAAATGGCTCAACAAAATTGACACATTGAGATGTATTCAAATCACGAGTTAAATAAAGACGATAAATTTATATCATGCTTATTGTGTTATATGCATGCACACTATAATATAAAAGGTAATATTTCTCGAATTTGAACTTAGCAGAGGCTAGCATTCATAAAATATATGGTATAACAATTATATTGTTAATACCTTGTTTAGAAGAAATTTACTCAGAATAATATAGAATTTATCTATATGATTATTATTTAATCTGAGAATAAAATTCCAGGCTTTAAATTCCGAAATATATAAGTTAGATCAAAATGAATGTCGTCATAAATCATGTGATCTAATGACATTCATCGTGGGGAATGATCTTTTTGATCGTCTAGAATAATCAATAATGCAAAAATATTATAAATTCGCACGGACATCCTTTGTGGAACCGCATTTTTTATCAGCTAGTGATTATCTCAAGGCAAATAAATAGGAGATTTATATTGATTTAACTCTCTATCAATCATATTGTAAATGCCTTGGGCCCCTGATAGGAAATATATTTATAGCATTTTTTGCTAATTGTGACTTTGATGAAGCAACTTTCCCACTATTATGGGAGATATATAAAGTCAATTCAAAAGGAATGACGTGAAATTGCTTGAAACGCATCAAATTTGTTGCATTATTGTAACGACCTGAATATAATTCGCCGTTCTTTTTAACGTGTTTGCTGACGTGGCTGACAGCTCAGACGCTTGTGGGACCCGCAGTTAGGCTTGTGCGCGTTTGGAGCTAGGTAAATGGTTATTTTTTGTGTGCTGAATTGCTAATTTGCGATGTTAGTATCTTACATTTGACGTGCGAGACCGTGTGTTAAGTAGTCGCCTCGATATGCGTGTCGACGCGGGTACCGAGTAGTTTAACCGACTTAACACTAGATCGGGGGAACTAAAACACATAAAATGAATAAAATTGGTTAAATAATTAATATGGAATGTCTATTTGGTGGTTAGGGACATGGTAGTACGCGTATGTTGCGATTCGGGACGAAAATCGGGTGTCAAAACACCAGAAATGCCATTTTTGAGTTAAATAAAAGGGTAAGTGTGCCAAAGGTGTCCCAATTGGAGTCATGAGGGGTTAGAATAGGTGCAAATGGAGTGCTTTGGATGGCCTAGAGATGCACATGTGAGAGGAGATGAAAATTTAATTATAAAAGTCAACATTATCTCATTTTTTCACCACCTTTTCTCTCTCCTCATTTTCTATCCGAGATTTGAAGAAGAAAAACAAGGGTTTTGGTGATTTTTCTTGGTGATTTGTGGAGCTTGGAGGGGTGAAAACATCAAATCCAAGGTGAGAATCACAAACATCACACATTTCTCTCTCTTTTGATCATAATTTTGTAGATGTTGGTGATGTTTGGGAGGTTGGTGAGTTGTTGTTGTAATGAGTTTCAAGTGTTTTCAATTGTTGTTGTTGGTGTTATGGCTGTTGTTGGGTTGGTAGGGTGGTAAAAAACCCAGAAATTTTCAGCAGTGTTGCTGTCCAGAACCTGATATGCCCAGACAGTTATACGTTCTTCGCCCAGACGAACATTAGCGCGCTAATTTACCCATGTTTTGACATAATTTGTGTGAATTGACTTAAAACACATACGAATGACTACATATCACTTATACATGGAAATAGGTCAATACGGGTTGTAATTTGGGATATCCGGGACTAGGCGGAGCCAGACCGAATGTTAGTGACGGTGCACAGAGTGCGGTGTGAGGTGTGTAGTATCCCAACAGAGATTTTTTTAGCAGTATTTACTTTTGCTTTTGAATTCATTTTCTGTCTTTCAATACTCTATTCATGTTGTGGTTAAATGGATGGACGTCGAGGCTCTCCCTCCATGCCATTTCTGTGTGTACATCCACTAGGCCATAGCACGTGTGCCATCTCGGTAAATAGGGCTACCCGAGAGAGTGACGAGCACGTGTGGGTGCGTCGTAGGTTCCACGCCGACCACCTAGCGGATCCAGATAATGGCCTTGCTTGAGTGCTACTCGCCGGCAGTAGTTTGTTGGGAGTCCGAAGTATGACGCTAGTCTGACCCTAGGAGCTAGGAACACACACTTTGAGCTTTCACTATTACATATGCATGCGATGAGCACAGTTGTCTATTTATATTTCTGTATGTTTATTTAATAGTTTTCTTTAAATTCCGGTATTTATTTTATGTATTGCTCACTTAATTTCCTTGGGAATACTCACTTTGGACTCGTCATCTGTCTTTTTATGATGACTCAAGTGCGGATCCTAGTACGAGCCGGGGCAAAGGCAAGCTGCCGGAATACAGAGACGTATAGACAGGCTTGTACGTTTGTATATACATATTTTGTTCTATTTTGGGATTTGGGATTGTGAGTGATACACTATGACTCTAAACTGTTGATATTGTGTTACATTGAGGTACATTTTATATCTATGATGATATATGGGTTTTCCACAATAGGTATCAGAGTTAATTGCATGACTTTACTATTATATATATTTTGTCATGCTAAAGACTTCCGCTGTGATTTATTTGGGTTTAAAATGATCTTTACAGATGACTTGAGTTCAGTAACAATTTAAACAGTAAATTGTTATCATTTGAGGTTAATAATGATTAAATGGTGGATGAGTTGGCATGTGGGACACAACTGACGCTGGTAGGCCAGGTTGTGGGCCTGCGTTGACCCCCGTGGCTGTCCATTTGAAAAGTGGGACGCTACAATTATGATCCATGTATAAATTAATACGAACTTGAAGTTCAAAGGATAGTTCATTAGCAACAAGTTATGAATCAATTACTTGATGCAGTTACTAATATAAAAGAGTGACAAAATCATATGTTTCAACATTAAAGGTTCATATAGGAAATAATGTCTATGTGCAACAAAATGCATACACCAACAAAACGCTTAAGGCGTAAAGACTGGATATTGCATTTTTAAGATGAAGCTCTTCACCTACTTGAAGAAATTGAAATGGTATGATATACACTTTTTGTCATCTTCGAGTTTGTCATAAGTGACATGAGTTTGTTTTACTCAAAAGGATAAAATTAAGTTTTGCAAAGATTTGTTGCAAAACAATATAAGATGTCTTACCCACGTGAACACGAGGGGGAGAATCAAAAGGAGTTATTGATTAGTGCATTACATTCTTTTTTCCTTAGCTATAGTTTTATCCCACTGGGTTTTCCTAGCAAGGTTTTTAATGAGGCAATCCTAACATTATTAATACTCCATTGTCAAAATTGATTAGTGTATTGTACTCTTTTTCCCTTAGCAATAGTTTTCTCCCACTGAGTTTTCCTAGCAAAGTTTTTAATGAGACAATCCTATCAATATCATACTCCGTATCAAGATCGATGAGAACGATATGTTTTTTTCCTTTGCTAGATTTTTTTCCCACTGGATTTTTTCTAGTAGAGGTTTTAACGAAACATATCCACTTAAAAAGTGTCATCCAAGGGGAAATGTTGTAAATGAGATGAGATGTGGATGGCTATTCATATTCAAGCATTTGTATTCCACCAATGGTTACACATTTAAATATAATTAATTTTTGTAATTATAATTTATGATATTTGGTATTCTTATAATGACCTATATAAATGGCTCATATCTATGTAATGTACACACCATGTTGGAATGAAAAGTTCTCATATTTTCTCCTATCTCTTCTCTTGTTCTATTTTCTAATTCTTTTTTTACTTCCTTGTTTTAGTCCTAGTTAGTTTTACAACACTTTCTTAATTATAAAAAATAGTATTAAGGCTTCAAAATCACTTTTTGTTTCGCAATGTGATCATTATGAGTATTAAAGTCTCTTTCCTACAAAAAAATAATAATTATGAGTAATTGAGTTTGTGAAAGTCTATAAGTAGGTAGTTAATTGGGGATAGTATCAGTGGATATATCCACAAACCTGCGTGGACGTTCGCAGGCATAACAAACAGTCGAGTTCTATAAGATGAATAGAGTTTGTGTCTTGAAGCGTGACTCAACCTATA
This sequence comes from Stephania cephalantha, assembly GCA_039657325.1. NCBI lineage: Eukaryota > Viridiplantae > Streptophyta > Magnoliopsida > Ranunculales > Menispermaceae > Stephania > Stephania cephalantha. The sequence continues at coordinate 49,493,749 of CM077573.1, forward strand.
GTCTCTCCATTTCTTTAAAAGTGACTTTTTAGTCATTTTGAAATATAGTACTCCCTCCATTCCATATTATCTGTCACATTAAATTTGTTTCTTGTTCCATAATACGTGTCACATTAGGAAATTAAGGGTGCATTTATGGTCTTTTTGCCAATTTTACCTCTAATTTAAAGTTATGTCATTAATGCCAATTGGGGGTTCCACTTTAATTTCTAAAGCAAAAACTTAAGAAAAGTAGGCTATTAATGATGGGTAATTTAGTCTCAATGTTTATCTTTTAAAAACTTTCAATCATCACCTTAATTCTTGTGCACAAGCCCAAATGTGATAGATAATATGAAACGGATGGAGTATTTCACAATATATGTCATTTGATAATTCCAATACACATTAATTACTTAATTGACTTTTATACCCTTCATAGAAAAAAAATCTAATAATTACACATTAATAATTAGTGTATGTAGAAGTGGTGAAGTTGGGAGAGATAAATGGTGATTTAGTGTGACGGCCCCAACTACTGAACGAGGCACCGCCCGGCCTAATCCCGTAATCAAGCCTTTATCCCAACCACGTAAGACATAATTACGTATTAGTCAGCATTTCATCCCTATATTCCCAGATACATGTACTGATATATTATTCAGTTTAAAGTTAATTAAAATTCATTTATCGTTTTCATGTAATTTCATATTAATATGTAATTTAAAGATTATGCGGAAGCTTTCATTATCCAAAATCCTAAATGTGAAAAACCAGGAAAATACAGCATCAAATGCATGTATATATATAGAACTAGTCACTCAACCCAAAATGTACAGTAATGACATAAACAATATAATACAACAAAAGTCGAGTCGTATAAAATGAGTGAGGAGAGTCGCCGAACTGCTCAGATGAAGTCGCCGATCTTCTCCTTCCTTGGTTTGCTGCTGCTCGACGGACCTACAACCACCGTCACAAACTAGACGGTGAGTATAGTAATATTTAAGTAATAACTGGAGAATTATACGCCACATTTTCAAAATAGACGAATGGTATTTAAAAGCATAAAGTAGCGAAATACATTGCCGAAACAAGTAATGCAAGTAAATACCACAGTTAAAAATATGTAGAGACTGACACAGGCTAAGTCGAGATGATCTACGTCCGGTCGGCGGTGAGAACTATCACCTAACCTGTCTCACTAATATATGGAGCTATGCTCAACATATTCCACACCCAAAAGCGGAGTTGCGCTCTACGCATATACATCATCAATCTAAATCTTGTCGATCACCCCGAATCCCATAACTCATGTGTCGCGCAAGTGTAGTGGTGAGTGTCGGAACCCTGGTAGACCCATGTCCCCGTGAACCGCGCATCTCTAGTGCAATAGACACTAGATAATCTCTACTTTCGTTTTCAAAGATAGATAGTTCCGATTCTCTAGGATTTCAAAACAAATTAGACTACAAAGCCCAAAGGAATAAAGTACAAGACTAGTCAAATCCAAGTTATCCCAATAGCATGCTTTTCATCAATTCTTTATCAAAAATGACATCAAGAGTAAGAATCAGAGTCAATGAAACATTTCACAAGGCATAATGTCACAATAGTAACTCATGAATAGATACAAGAACAACATGATGTGAGATTTCAAGTAGCAATTTCTACCAATAGACCATAAAATGATAATAGGCAATGAAATGAAATATAGAATGCTCACAGCTTTACTTACAATTCACACGCTTGTCCTAGCCTATTCGATCCCTCGACACTCTGAAATGCGCGCCCAAACTCTCGGGATCTCCGCTTAGTCCCCTGGAGGTGTTTAACAGGTGTTAGAGTGTGTTTAGACCCATTTAAAGTGTTTAGACCATTGTTGGACTTAGCTGATTTTTAGTCCTGACTGGGTAATTAGCGCGCTACCTCGGCTGTCTAGCGCGCTAACCAGTATTAGCACGCTAACTTTTGAACATTAGCGCGTTAATTCATCTATCTAGCGCGCTAGATTTTAGACCTTGCGCGCTATGTGCAGTAGAACCCAAAATCTTGCACTTCGAATTTCGAGTTTTTGCCACACATAGGCCATGTTTTTGACTTAGGGACCCTCATACATGTTACATGAGGCCCCTAACACTTGTCCCAACACACAACAACAACAACAACATCAAATTTGATGAAATCACAAGTGTATGGTGTGAAATAGTTACCTAACTTATTGTTCTTCTTCTTCTTCACCAAAGCTTCACCAATTCCACACCTTCCTTCTTTCCAAATCACTCCAGAATCTCTCTTCTTCCTGTGGCGGCCCTCGCCGCCCCGGGGTGACGTGTCTCCGTGTACTTTTTACCAGCTGGCCCAACTACACGTGTACGACACATGCCCATCCTTTCTCTGTCTCGAAATTCGTATCCACGTGTGTGTACAGCGTATAAGTGACATTTTCAACGGAAGTTGTACTTTATACCATTAATTCAAGAAATATTAATAAGCAAATAAATAAACCCTATTGTGGAAAAAACCCTAAAAAGTACTCGACATAGAGATAGACGACTGTACCATATAAGGTATATTCATATACAATGTCATGATACTCCCCGGTTCCCAAAAGAAATCAAAATATCAAAACAAACACACATACAAGTAGTCTTCGACAGCAGGCAGTCAGATGTAGTCGCCTAAGATCCCTTTGCCCTTACTTGTACTCGGATCTGCACTCAATCATCACATAAGAAAATGGATGACGAGTCCAGTAAGTAAAATCCCAAGGAACACCTATGAGCATTCAAATAAACAAGTGGAATTCAATAAATATTGTTAAATAAACATGCAGAATGTAAACAGACAACTGTAATTAGAGCATCGCATGCATAAATAACAATAAAGTGAAAACTTAAGTGCATGTTCCAAGTCAGACTAAACCATACTTCGGAATACCCTTCCAGGATCCCACTAGTGGGCGCACCCAACTAGTTATCACCTGGTCCCTCTCGGTGGCGGTGTAGACCTACGACGCACCGACACATGTAGCAGTTCATTAGCTCGGGTCGTTATCCACCGAGAACTCTTGATACACATGATATGGTCTAGACTGCATAGATACATAACGAAAAATCCGGTGGGAGTAACTCAACCAACCGTCCAAACAATGACAAGATATATATGTAATAAAGACCACAAGGAATACTGGAGATGAATGGAAATACAAAACGAAATAAATCCTCAGAGTTTTTCAATTAGGTTTTACAAACCTCACAACGCACTCCAATACCCCGTAATCAATCCCCGAGTCCAAGTCCACTGAGTCCTTGGTCTCCAATTGATCGCCCGTGTCTACCTATGTCCATTTATCAATAATTACAATTTAGCATGACAATTTACGACCAATTTGCTCATTTCGCGCTTTTCGAGGCAAAAACCCAAGCACACGCGCGCGCGCGTGCATCCCCTCCACCCGATCGAACCAGGGACTTCCCTGGTTCGATCGGCAAAGATTTTTTTTTCTGTTGCTGTTAGGGGTTGCTCTCCACCCCAACCCCAGTGGAATCGATGGCACAGGAGATGCCCCTGCCATCTCCACCATCGACCTCGACCTCCATGGCCGAATCACCACACACACCATAAAATCAACGATCACCTCGATCTTGACGTTTCCACCCTCTCTTCTCTCCTTCCCGGCTACTTCTTCTCCTCCTCCTCTCCGTTTTTTTTTTTCTTCTTCCTCCCAATTCGGTTGTGTGTGTGTGTGAGCGAAAGATGTGAGAGAAAAGGTGGTGGGTTGATAAGGTTTGTTGACTTATAAGTCCACTTGGCATCTCCACTCACATGTGCATCTCTATGCATCCACAACCCTCCTTTTTACTCCAACCTAACACTTCCTTGACTCCAAATGGTGACGCGTTTGGGACACTCGCCTGTGTTTTAAGCACAAAAATGTCATTTTCGGACGTTTCGACGCCCGATTTTGCGTATGAACCGCAATATACGCGTACCGCCGCGTCTCTAGCCACCTAATACCCATTCCATATTAGTTACTTGGCCAATTTTTATGTAATTTGTGTGTTTTAGTTTCCCCGACCTAATATTTGGTCATGTCAACTACCCGGTACCCGCGTCGACACGCATATCGAGGCGAATACAGTTCACACAATCTCGCACGTATTGTTATGCAACATACACACATGCGATGTATTTCAATAAATTGCACCGCAAATAAGCATTCAACACACAATAAACTATCGTACCTAGGCCCCGTGTGTCCTAGGCTACCGCGGCGTCCACGTAGATCTGAGCTGGCGTCCACGTCTGTAAATTCGAGATAATTAACGACATTAATAAAATGGGTCGTTGCACTTCCTCCTCTCTTTCTCTCCTCCTTGCACAAATCGATTTTGATGAGATAAGAAATGAAAATGTTTGACTTATATACTCATTTGACTAATGTGATATGTTTAAATGCTAGCCATTGATCATGATGTGCACAGCTCATCTCATGGACCACCTTGTCCCACTTGTCCCTCAAGTCATTAGTGAGTAACTAAACATTTAGACACCTTGTCTCTTGATGAGGTTATGCGTGTCTCGATGCACATCTAGTGAACCTTGTTTTATGTTCACTAACTATAGGCACATTTAATTTGTATGTATATGTGGCCACATTATAGCCACTAAAACCACTTATAAATGTACATTTGACCTCAAAGAATGTACGCTTACCCCGGTAAGCCGCTACATCGGTCTCACGTCGACACGCGACTCAAGGTATGTCCCCGCCCGTCTCGATGCCTATACACCCGTATAAAATTGACTTAATAGTCTACACATATACAATACACTAGGCATACATCACAACAAATATAAAATATACCTCAGCCCTTGCCTCGGTCAATGGACATATCACGGTGTGGGTCCCACAGTACTGGTCGTTGAGCGTGTTTAAGGAAATTAACACAGTTAGCAAATTTCGGCCGTTACATTTAGTCATTTAACTATCACTCTCTTTTCAATCAAGATAATTAAGTGACTTTCTTAAAAATTGTGAACAATCTTAAAACGACACTTAAAAAGAAACGGAGGGAGTATATCGTAACTAGTGGCAGAGCTGAATTAAGGGTTGTGCAAGGGGCAACACTAATTCTCTTAATTAAGTCTTAACCAATCGACTTCTCTCTATACATAGTACCTTGATATAATTATCGCTCACCTCTATGTCTCTTAATTTGTGCTTGAAACTAATTATAATTCAGTATCTTCAACTCCATTATCGATCTACAACTCAAAAAAATCTTATTTTTATCATTAGTTTATTTTTTTGTCAAAGAATTTTATCATTGATTTTACTCCCTTTGAATATTTTTACAAGACGTTCTAGCAATAATTCTTCTTTCAAAATTATAAATCGTTTTCGAAATTTGAAAATGTATTTATTTCTTTTTCTTTTTCACTACTAGTAGTAGATATTAATTGGTGCATTCCTTGATAGTTGGAGATTGTTGTATGAGAGAGAAACGTGAAAATCGGATTTCAAGGCAAATGCAGTCGATGAGATCCAATGCAGTAATTCACTTTTTTCTTTTTTGTTTGTCAAAACTTTCTCTCTACAACGTACTACTTATTATTGCTTGTCCCGTAAAGCACCGGTGCATAGAACAAGGTACGTCTATCTTCATTGGTTCACGTTCTGCAACGTTGGACTCTTAAACACCACCAAAATGAAAAGGCGGTGCATCATGATTTACGCCTTGGTGAGTTAGGAGCTTACAGGAAGTTAGAAACTAATTTTGTTTGGTTTCAACTTATCTGCAAGTTATCTCCAACTTATACCTTAAGGTGTGAGATATCTCTTCACCACCTCCTAAAGAGTTATCTCCTCGGAGTTGTGGACACAATTACTCGTTATTAATAACTCATTTATTATTACTCTCTCTCTTGTTTGAAGGCTATTTATGTTGATTCATATTTTTATTGTTTAAAAATTTAAAACTTCCTTATAAGTTTAAAGTTGAACCAAACATTAAAATATTAACTCCAAAGATAACTCTCAATTAACACTGTAAGTTAGCAAAAACGAATCAAACGAGGTTTAAAACAATTCTTCTTACCAAAGTGTTTTTAATTTGATACAGTAAGAACAAGAGTTTTGTTAAGGTGACATGAACCAGGACATCGACTATCTTGAATCACGTATTGTGCATTTTTTATTTTATTTTATTTTTTTGTTACATATACATATGAAGTGCATCTAACAACACACATGATTTACAGGTTCATGTTATTTTACTATTTTTCTATGAACATTTCTTTTTTTTTCTCCTTTTTGTTTTTATTAGAGAGGAACTATATTTTTTGAATCCAAGAATGAAAGTATATATACACATGAAAACAGGTAATTTTAATTCATGACTCGCGGTGCAAACAAAATTTACCTGTCTCCTCAAAAGAAATCTCATTGAAAAGTCTTAAGCTGATGTCATTACATCGAATGATCGAATCGATTTAAGTTTGATGACACCAAATCACAACATGTTATTATTTTCAACTCAATTAGGCTGACCCCACAAGCGTAAAATATGTATTATATAAAAAAAAAAAAAAGTCGCCACACCAAAAAAAGAAAAAGTTAGAGAGGCAAACACATATACATATATGATGGCTTGCCATGAAGAAAAACAAGAATTTAAGCTGAATTACTTAGTCTAACTAAATCACCTTCATCGTTGGGTTTTTGGACCTCCAAACCCTAAAACCAGGGGCGGATCTACATGCATCTTGCCCAGGGCAAGATGCATGTAACCCTCCATATATACATAGGCCACTTTTTTTTTTTTTTTGAGTTTAGCCCACCCATTATTAAGATTTTTCAAGCCTAATCCACTCAAATAAAAAATCAATAAAAGAAAATAAATTAAGTAAAGTTCATTTGTCGACATTCAATTAAGAATAAGGAGTCAAAAACATATCAAGTGAAACATCACTTGCTAAATGGTAAGCATGGAGGTCGTGTGTTCGACTGCCTCTTAAGCAAAAAATAAATAAATAAAAGAGAACGAAAAGCAAGAAAAGGTTTAGCAAAGTTTAATGTTTATTTCATTGATTCAATAAAAAATGTTTATTTCATTGAACTTGTGTTATTGAAATAAAATTAGAGTGAGGTAGTTTTGGCAGAGAGATCATTTGCCTAAAGGCAATGTTTTCAGGAGGTGGTGATTCGATTCTCATTGAAGTAAAAATAAAAGAGCTAATTTTGGTAGTGGAGTAGTTGGTGTAACAACGTAATTGAGTTTGAATTGCACCTCCATCATCCTGATCGGAATCGAGATGAACTTTATAGTATATGTAGTTGGTAGCTATATCATCTTTCTTCTTAGAGAAAAATACAATTAACACTTGCTGATATATTTTCAAAATTCTTTATTTAAACAAAAAAAGTCCCTACTATATACTGTAACTCAGAAAAGTCACGTATTTGTTGGCGTCCCTCTAATATGCATCAAGATGCGTGTATGCACACATGTCGGGAAAACTCAAGAGATGTCACTAAGTGAGTGTCAACTTTTCTACGTTACCAAAGTATTTTTTTAAAAACAATATTTTTCAAAAAAATACATATTAGTATTTAAGTCTAGCCCATGTCTACTTAAAATCCTGGATTCGCCCCTGCCTAAAACCCATTCTTTTCTCTTTTGATTTCCTTGTGATTTTTATGTTTGAATCACCACCGATGTTCTCTTTTGATCGGCGATGATTTCAATAACAACGTTTACTGCATTATTTTTTCAATAAAACACATTTATTCAAATTTAAGAGTTTCAACCCGCAACAATTATCAAATCCATCAATGACACCACTTGCTCCTCCTTCATGTGCGCATCTCCCTCATTCAAGTTCATCTCCGCTTATATTGTTCTTCTGTGGATCTGCGCTTGCCGTTGTTGGTTTGATATTTTTTATTAGGTTACATTTTTTAGTAAGTATTTTGTCTTCGTCCAATGTTAGAAGTTTGTGTGTTGTCTTTCTTTGTTAGAAGTCTTATTTTTTATTATGGTCTTAGCATGTTTGTGTATTGTTGCGTTCAGAAGTTTGTCAAGAGAACAATTACTAATTGTCATATATATATTGTTCCATTGTTACAGTCGCAGTTTTTCAAAATCAACTATGTGACAGTTGAATGTTCTTATGAACAATTAGCAAATCATTAAGGTATTTGATTCTATATCGATTTTGTTCTATTGAATGTATTGAGCCATCATAATTAATGAAATTTTTATTTCGCTTACAAAAAAAAAAAAGCTGAATTGCTTGGTTTTGAAACGCTGTAATAAAACTCAATCATATTCTTCACTTAGATCCCATTAATGATCATACATAAACAAAGATTCAATCGATTAAACAAACAACAATTTGCATAAGAAAAAAGAAAAATCAGATCTAGAAGGAACTATATATAATCAAACGCCGTCCCTTATTTAATCGGTCTCCATCTCTGCTCATCTCTCCCGCATCTCGATGCACTTGAATCCAAGTCAACGGGTGGAAAAACGCCTCGCCTGACCCATCTGTCTCGGACTCCTCACCCCCGCCGAGAATACCTCACTTCATTTCCAACTCCCAACACGCACTCAGCATTCTCACTCGCTCACTTCCCCTCCCGCTAACCTGCGCACCCAGTGCGCATAATACTCCACTCCACTCCACTCCGTCCGTCTCTGTTTCAGCTCTCTCCTTCAGTTGCTCTCGCTTTCGTTTTCGTTCACTGTCGCTTTCGCACCACAAATCACACACACACACACTCTCTTGATCGATCTTTAAAGAGCGCGAACGCCACACAGTACAGAACCGACTGTTCTCGCTCACAAGCACAATTCCAGATTTCCTCATCGATCGTCGATTCGTCGATGTGTCGATCGATGTGTCGGTGTGGTGAGTGAGTGAGTGAGCGAGGCGAGCGAGGCGAGCTAGGGTTTTGATTGGATTGTAATTGGATGATTAGAAAGAGAGAGAGAGAGAGAGAGAGAGAGAGAGAGAGAGAGAGAGAGAGTTTGATTGATTGATTGAATGTTGATGGATCACGAGGCGGCGTCCGCGTTTCCGTCCGTCAACGCCTCCGCCGCCTTCAACCTGGCCGAGATTTGGCAGTTTCCGCTCTCCGGCGGAGGAGGAGTCGCTCATTTTGCTGGGATTCGGGATTTTCTGGTGGAGGAGTCGACGGTGACGGAGCAGAATGGGAGGACCGGAGGCGGAGAGGCGGGGCGGAGGAGGAGAGATGCGGCGGCGGTGGCGGCGCACTCCGAAGACGAGTCTTCGAAGCTTGCATCAACTAGCAGTGGCAATGAATTGGTATAATCTCTTCTAATTTTCCATCTTTGATGAGGTTTGATGTTGAAATGTGTATTGATTGATTCCGATTGTGCTGATTGGTGGATTTGTGAATGGTTTTTGTTCCAATGTACCAGAACGAGAGTGATGCCAAGCGTTCTAAGCTCTCTGAATCAAGAGAGGAGAATGGCGACGCCAATAATAATAAGCAAGGGGAACAGAGTTTTCAACCAACAGAGCCACCTAAACAAGACTACATACATGTGCGAGCGCGAAGAGGGCAAGCGACGGATAGCCACAGCCTAGCTGAAAGGGTAATCCACATATCTTATCTATGTTTGTTATTGATCCTGTTATTAGCTCCTCGCTCGCGGTGCAATTGTGATTTTCCATGTAATTTGAACAAGTTTTGTGTACTATTGTATTTGTGGAACAGGCTAGGAGGGAGAAGATCAGTGAGAGGATGAAGATTCTCCAAGATCTTGTCCCTGGATGCAACAAGGTGCGACCTTTGTTTACGATTTTTCCCTTTCATTTGGCGACTCCAAACATTCTAGTATGGGGTAAAGGATTAATAAGTTTGAACAAGTCGAACCAATTGTTAGAACGAACAACGAATTTCTACATGTTCTTGTATATTCAAATTTCTATGCCGTTGTATGATATATTTCGCTTCTGCTTAAGATTTCTTGTTTTAGTATGTTCTTCAAGAACTTTTTCTTTCACCCGTGGAATAGGTGATCGGGAAAGCAATGGTCCTTGATGAGATAATTAACTACATACAGTCGTTGCAGCGTCAGGTTGAGGTGGGGAGTTTTTTTATATATTTTTTTAAATGCGATTTTCCCAGTTTCATTTTGTTTTCATTTCAGACTGAGTCTTATCTGAGGTATATCAAATTTTTGGATATTTAGTTCTTATCAATGAAGCTTGAAGCAGTTAATTCAAGAGTGAACCCCAGCTTTGAAGGTTTCCCTTCCAAAGAAGTAAGTGCCAATTTGCTATACTTAGTCTCATGCTACAGTGGATTTTCAAATAATATTTAAATTGTGATTATTCACAGCACAGGTTATTGGGATTAGTTATCTGCCTTGTATAAAAGACTTTATCGCAAATTTTTCTCGTTATCGTACTCTCCTTTTTCTTGGTTGTACTCCTGATTGCTGTGGTTTTATACCGTTGACTGAATCTCAACCTCTGGTAATCGAACTTCATCCTTTTAGTTCACTCAAAACTTTCTCTTAAGTTTAGCCACAAATATTGGATCCCAAAATTTATAATAGTGCTTTCCACTAGTTCTAATTTAGATCTAAGGTTTGAAATTCATAACAAGTAACAGCAAGTAACAGCTGGTCCATTCATGCATTCTCTACTCTTTTTAACAAGAAGATTTTGTGCTGCAGCTTAAGTGTATACATTCTCTCCGATAAATCGCTGAAGCTTTTGCTCTTCATTTGTTCTTATTGGAGGTGGACCTCCAAAAGATGCAACTGTGGCATTTATATCTTGACATATTGATCTGAAACAATGACTTAAGCCATCCTTTTAAATAGAAGAAAAAACAATTGTAAGTTTAGAATGACGCTTAATATGTGGGAATCAACTACTCTCTCCTACATCTATAGAGACCTCTGCTAACTCACTGTTCAGGCAAGAGATTGTGAAAGGCGGTACTGGAGGAAGAGGGGCAGGGTTGCTTTCTCAATCCCTTGTGTATTATGACTAATTGTGTAGCAAATATGATTCATAAATTAATGCAGTATGATCAATAACAGCTGCAGTTCTTAATGTGGCCTTAAATGGATTACACGCACATCTTCTCAGACACCTTCCTCTCTTTCCCTTCAAAAGAATAAAAATAAAATTGAGATCAACTGAATTTTTGTAAAACCCACAATTTTTTTTCTTTGTTTCTGTAGCATTATGGCCATGTGCTTGAACCCTTTTTGTTAATTTTGTTGTCTCTTATTCTTTTTTGTTTTGTCTCAAACAACTGCTGGAAAGTTGAAATTGCTAGAATAGTCCACAATGTTTAGGCACAAATAGTACATATCACATTAGTCATGGGCCTCATTGCCAGATCAGTGCATGCTGGGGTTCAAGAATGAGAAACTCTTGTATGAAGGATGTCATATTAGTGCATAGCTATTTGATCAATATATAAACATTACTTTAGTTGATATGAGATTTTTGGTTTGTGAGGGAGATGGAGCGCACACACAATGAGAAACATTTGAACGTGATTGTATGTTTCTTTGTTAGAGCCTACTCTAATATGTTAAGATATGTCATTGAACTTAGTTTTCTAGTCGAAAATTGGCTTAACGTAGGTTGACCATGTTTGAATTTAATTTTACTGTTTCCTGAATCTTTAAGTGAAAAATTTATTGCTCAATGCCTAGTACTTGGTAAGAATATTTTAAAAAGAATGATAAGGTAAGGGTTGAGAGAGGGGGTGATTTCTTGTAGGTTTATTTTACAAGTCCATATACTTAACAATTATTTGTTCTTTCAGTTTGGTGCGCAAGCATTTGATGCTGCTGGTATGGCATTCAACTCACAAGGAGCAAGAGAATATGGGCAGGGATCACCACATGAATGGTTGCACATGCAGGTTGGTGGCAATTTTGAAAGAGCACCCTAATGTTTGAAAGCCATTAACAGATGGCAATAAGCTTACCAGGCTATGTTCCTTGTTCTTCATGAATTATCAAGAAAAAATATATAGCTCGATTATTCTATTTAAAAAGATATCTAATTATTTCCTTCATGAGGTGTGGAGCTGTATTTTCTGTCCATACGATTGAGCTCAAGCCTAAGGCTAAGGTCACAGCAGTCTCCATTGCAATGTGATAGTAATCTCATTTTTTAAACTTCATTCATCCATTGATAGGATTCTCTATGCTTCGATGCATTAGAAAACTTGAAAAGGAACTTCTCTTAATTAATGGATATTTCTATTGACTTCCTTCTGTGACTCAAGTAATGATAGGAGATAGTCTGTTGGCTAGTTTCTGTTATCGATCTACGTTAAGAAGTTGGTGCATTGTAATATTCAGGTCAGTTCTTTTGTAGGATCGTTTTTTTAATGCCTGTGTAGTTCTTATTACTGTAATGGCACAAATGAAGAATGGCCATCTCAAGTTAGTGCATTTCTTCTAATCATATGAATTGTGAAATAGTATTTTAGATTACATAGATCGGGACTTGCAGGTTGGTAGAGCACATAAATAGTTCATGGTTCGGGTCGAAAATCACCATTTCTTTTTATACCGTTTTCGCGCTAGAGAGTTCCTTAACTTGCTAATGGTGCATGTGAATCTAATGACCAGACTGTAACTTCATTTTTATTATTCTACTATCAAATTAAAATTGGAGACCAAACTTAGAAGTATGGATGTTGTTGAGCTTTGTGAGAAATTAGGATGTGGCGGTTTGATTTTTTTTTTTTCCAGTTTCACTTTGCGCTGCTGATGGGATTTCATGGAACAAACTGTGCCAGGCATTAGATGATTGTGAAGCCTAACGTAGTATTAGAGTTTTGTTGCACAAAGCATATTTAGATTCTAGGATTCAAGTTTGCATTTAATCAATGCCGAAGCGGGTCCATGAGATCAAGATGCTAAGAAAGCAAAACATTCACTTTTCAGCTATCAGATCAGTGATTCTATTTCTCAAAGTTTCACAACAATTGCATCTTCAAGAGAAATGAAGATGCAGGCCCATGGGAAGCGCCGGAATTATCACAAACATCAATCTAATTACGTGTACACCTTAATATAAGGCATTAAGTCCCAACCATTCAACTCAATCCCTATCGGTAAAAAAAATCATTAACGATACAATATAATGCATGGGAAAGGTTTCTACACGAAGTGCTCACAGATACAAATATGTACATGAAGCTATACACTAAGATCTATTCAAGTTATCTGAGCAGAGATGCTTCTGCAGTTACCTTGTACAAATAAGAAAAAATCCGAATGGATATGTATAAAGTAGTGTTTAGAATAGGATGGTGTTGGACAGGAATTCAGGAGGTGCTGCAATGTCGATCCGTTTAAGTCACTGGTTGCGGTGAACCGGAGGATGTACTGCCATCATTGAAACTGTTAGCAATTGACTGGAAATGGGAAGCTGTCGCCCATATCACGCGGAGAAGCAAAACTGCAGTGAACACTGAACCTCCAAGGGTACAAACCACCTGTGCATGCAATCAAGCAGATTGTAAGTTACTTTTTTTTTTCTTTTTTTTTTTTTTTGATTTCACATCAACCATTCCACAGGAAATGATTCAACGATGTGTATGCTAGAAGAAATAAGTTATGAGTGAATTAAGAACGTTAGTAAGATATTGATGAGAGATTTCCAACTACTGCATAGCAAATCGGCAAAAACAGGCTGAGTTTCTAAGGTAAGAGAAGCAATTTCAAGTTATTAAGGATTTTAAGACATAAAACTTGAATGAAGCAACAATCACAGAAATAATTCAATGTTAAAGAAAAAACTCTGGAGGTCGATCGACCTCAACAGTTAAGATGCGTCGAACTACAAATCACTAATTGCTGAATTGGTTCAAGATTGCATAATAGTATCATTTAGGGTGACATAAGTTATAGATAGTCAAGCACGTGCCAATGAAAGTCCTAAGATAAAAGACATAATCTGATGCAAGTTTGTTCTAACAGCATGAATCCTGGTGGTTCTCATAGCATCATCGAAAGCTTTTGGTCAGAGCGCCCTACCTCAAGAAGTGCTTTGGCGATGGACAGCAACGTCAAGATAAGAACTCCATCCACGGCGAAGGACACCTGAATTTACAAGGAGGAAATAAATCATCACAAAGACAATTATAAAGGGACGGAGATCAACATCATTAACATTTGAAATGAATAGAGTTGTATGTTTTATGGCAACAATCGAATGAACAACACAAAGAATTATCCATTGAAATTGGAAACTATCATGGAATCAGTATGGTTTATGCACATCAGAGGAACAACAACAATGACACCAACAACAACCTCAATCCTAAAATAGTTGGGGTCGACCACATGGATTAAACTCTTCCACTCAACTCGATTCATTGCCTTTGATGACACGTTTTCAAAATCCCTCAAATCCTTTCTAAAGAATGCATCTCAAGTTATCTTAAGTCCACCGTCAAATTTATTTAGTTCTTAGTGTATCGAGATTTCTAACCAAAGCATTTTCAGGTCATCTTTGTATACGTCCAACCCACCGCAACCAAACTTCCCTATTTTTTTGCTTTACATGTGCTACTCCTAATTTTTTTCTTGAATTGCTTATTCTATCTTAAATGGGCAATGGGATTAAGAGTTCTCAAGTTATATTACGTTTATCTTATATCATCAAATTTCTTCAATTTCTATCGAGCCCAAATTTCCTGAACCATTTGGAGGTCGTCTTCAGATGCATCCAAACCCACTACAACCAACCTCAATTTCGCCCCTAGCTTTCCTTGTATGTTAGTACTTTTTATTCTATCTTTACGAATTTTACGCACATCAACCCAAGCATCCTCATTTCTGCGCAATGCAATGCCGCATGAACTCAAGTAATAAAACTAGATTGAGAAACCAAACACTATTATTTGCATGACTTTCCAACAACAACAACAACAACAACAACAACAACAACAGTAGCAGAAGCGGTACCAGTTGAGGCGAAAACGCTGGAGGAAGCATAGACCGAGCGGCCTTCTTGGCTCGCTTCGACACCTTCTTGAACATGCTCCGGAGAAACCTAATGAGCAGATCTACGCTGCTCTCCGTCTCCTCATCCTCCTCCTCGTCGATTCCATCCTCCTCCGCTTCTTCTTCGTCTTGGTAAAGATCGAAACCGAACAGCTGAGCTTTCCCCGTCTCCTCCTCCAAGGCTTCTTCCACTCCCAGACCGAGCTTTCTGGCATGGCGGGTGGTGAGGGATTTAGGGTTTGTGATTCGAGTTTTTGTGTGATCGGAGAGGAGGGAAAGTGGAAGTTTTGTGGAGGAGTTTGGGGAAATGAAGATGATTGATGAGGAGGTGGATAACATGGAGGCCATGTGTTTGCGGTTTTGGATAACATTTGTGAGAGCACCTACAAGTGACTTAGTGAGGCATTTGTGTCATCGAGATGCGTGTAGGTCTGCTATTTAATGCCTTGTTTGGTTAGGGGTGAAGTTATTTATCGAAAGATAAATTATAAAGGATTTGAAAACTAATCTTGTTTGGTTGCCCAATTTAGCGTGCAAGTTATCTCTTAACTTACATCCCCTGGGTGTGAAATATCTCATCACCACCCCCGATGGAGTTATCTCCCAAGAGTTATAGACACAATTACACCTCATTAATAACTCGTTTATTACTCATCTTTCTCTTGTTTGAAGGCTATTAATGTCAATTCATATTTTTTATTGTTTAAAAATTTGAAACTTCCCTACAAGTTTAAAGTTGAATCAAACATGAAAATATAATATCAAATGAGTTAACTCCAATGAGATAACTCCTAACTAACACTGTAAGTTATCAAAAACGAACTAAACGAGGCCTAAGTTACATGAGTCTATTGTAATCAATTATATATGTCCATTAAATATCAATAAATTTGAAATTACTCTGTAAACTTGTAAATCAATGAAGTGGGGGTGCTCCTCATGAATTTGTGATAAAAAAAAATGTCAAATGATCAAAAATATCATAACCTTTACAAATTGTATCAATTATATTTTAATCATTGGAATTTATCAATTATACTCTAAGCTTTTCGAGTTAGTATCAATTCTATCATCAACAAGTTTGACCCCATTTTTTCTTTATAATATGTGTTTACATCATTCTCTTTAACTTTCTTGTAACACTCTTCAAAGATTTATTCATACATATGCATTAGAGTTCAATATTCATGATAAATATATATATATATATATATATATATATATATATATATATATATATATATATATATATATATATATATATATATCTTCATGTATTGTCTTCATGTATATAATACACATAGTTGTGTGTACATGTGCCTATTCAATCACATACATAATTTAGGTATTTAGTTATTCTTTTATCAAATTAAACAACTATGGGTAACCTTCTGATAAGTTAATTTATGTCATTTTCATTTGAATGTATATACACATAATTTTTAACTTATTATTGGTGATCTATGAATAACTAAATTTAAATTAGAGTACTAATGTATCATATATTGATTTATAAATTATTATTTTTGTGAGTTTTCATAAACTTAATTTAAACATGGAGCTTAAAAGATTTTGATATAAATTGATCAATGTGGATGATTATTAAAAGAAAAGTTAAAAGATTTGAGTTGATTTCAAAGAAAAAGTGCCCCAAATTAATTGGGGATATAATTGATACTAAATTGAAAAGGTTATGATAGAATTGATAAATTTCAAAAGTTAGGACATAATTGATACAATATATAAAGGTTGATGTATTTTTTATCATTAGGCCAAAAAAAAGTTGCTCAAAAAATAAAATATGGCATCGGAAGTTTTTTTTTTTTTTTTTTTTTTTTTTTTTTTTTTGTGATCTTCTCAAGTACATCTTTTCTTGCTCAAATAGCAATTAGAAAGCAATGCACCAAAATTAGGGGTGGGCAAACCGCGCAGGTTTGGCGGTGGAAACCATCAAACCGCGACCAAATCGAGGTTCGCGGTTTGGCCGATTTGCAAACCACAACCAAATCGCGAACCATCAAAACCGCACCCAAACCGCCGCCGCGGTTTTTGCGGTTTTGGCTTGGATTTGGTTTCGCGGTTTTCATGCGACCCATTTTTATTTTTATTTTTAAAAAACAATCATACATATTACATACCATAAAGTCCATACATGTTTAATGTTCAATTGTTCGTAAAAAAATTTAACATAAGATACAACAAAACATCAAAAAAAAAAAAAAAAATCATACATATTACATACCATAAAGGCGATGGGTTCGGCGGCGGCGGCGAGACGGGGAGTGAAGAGGATGAACGGCAGTGGAAGATTTGTAGAGACCAAATCTTCCACTGTTGACTCAACAGTGCTGAGTTTTTTTTTTTTTTTTTTTTTTTTTTTTTTTTTTTAGTTTTAGGGTTTTGAGTTGTAAATGTTGGGTATTTACTAAAATACCATCGGTTTGGTAAAACCGCGATTCATGGTTTTAAAATTTTTTAAACCGCCCCCAAACCGCGAGTTCTAAAAACCAGACCAAACCATGCGGTTTACACGGTTTGGGCGGTTTTTCGGAAACCGCTGCCCACCCCTAACCAAAATGGCTCAAAATTTCAACCTCTGTTTTATTTATTTTTTGTTGACGTTTCGAATCTTTCAATCAACTCACTGAAGTGAGCAGCATGCCTTCTCCACTACACTTTTATATTAATTGGTACTTAAACCTTCGTCACCGGATTAGTTAGTCTAGTCCGGTGATCCAAACGGGCTATTATTTTTAAAAAAAACTGTGAAACGACCACCTGGCCTCTATATAAAGGGTTTTTTGCTCACTTTTACCCCACTCACCCGTCCACCCATACCCTAGTCACACACCATCTCTCCCTCTCTCAAATTACACTCTCACCTCCGGCTCAAGTTCTACAAAAAGTTTGTGTGAAACCACAACGATTCGATACAGTGATTGTATTCCTCACCTTTATTCATGTCGATTTTAAGGTTTTTTTTTGTTTGGATTTTGTTGTCTTTTAATCGATTTTGTTGTTGTTGTTGGGTTTAGAGTTTCTATTTGGAGTATGAATCTAACGTATTTGGGCACAAAAATGTCATGGAATCAAGCATTTGTAGCGATTTTGAGCAAATCCACTAATTTTTTGATCATTTTCATATATTTTTGAAGTTTTGAAACTCTTTTGTTCGTTCTTGTCGCTCGTGAATTTCATACACACACGGTCGAGACCTCCTCGATTGCCTTTCACCAAAAGTCTCGATAAAAAAGGGTTCGTTTAGCGGCTATCACAACTAATTTCCTTATAACAAAAGAAAAATAAAATAAAATCTTGTAACTTAGTCATTACGAGGTCCAACTATATTGGAGATGGACCCAATATGTACATATAGCAAGTTAGGAACTTCCCATGTATCATTATTACCCGACTCGTGTGATCATCATTTGTTGTAGTATTAGTATTGGTGTAGTCCTCGATGCGACCACTCCAACCACAACCAATTCATTCATTCCCCTTTCGGAACTGCTTCCTGGTCAGTGCTTCGCAGGCAGTAGTCGACTTTCATTTCGATCTGCTCTGATCGATCGGAGATGCGCGGGTGGGAGAGGCTTCGGCCGCAGAGATCTCGTTTCGGCAGAGGATCAGTCCAGTTGGGGGAGGCCGATCAAGACCACCACCACCACCACGAGCACGAGTCGAGCCGGACCATTCGCCTCGGTAGGGTGCAGCCTCAGCACCCCGGCTACCGCACCATCCACTGCAACGATCGGGACGCCAATCTCCCCGTCCGATTCAAGGTTCCTCTCATATTCTCACCATCCATCTATCTTTCTTGGATTTCGTGTTTTGCTTTTCGATTTCTTGAATTGTCTGATTTAGGGTTTTTGATGGGGAAAACGGATCCGGTGGGCTTGAATTGTTGGGAGGATTGAAGATTTGTGAAAAATTTGGGTTTTTTTGGGCTTGGTGGTGTTAAAGTTTTGATTTTTTGAGGGTTTTCAAGTTAGGGTAAGTTAGGTTGATCAAGAAATGATGGATTACATTACTACTATGTTGTTCAAATGATGAGTGATAATGAGATTCCCGGACTGGTCGAGCGGAGTCCACCATCAGTCTGGTGTCAGCGGTGGCTCAGATACCGGGCACCTCTGCCAGTAAAGAAAGTTGTCTGATATACTGGATTTGCTTGGCAGCTTGGATCATTAGAACATTTATGAACAAGAAATTTTAGGTTTTGGATACAATGGAAACAGTCAAGTGTAATGACCTTCATGATAGTGGACCTTCAAACCCACAACTTTCATTTCTTGAGGCGAAATTTAGGCCGACGTGCTATTTTGAAAATGCCTTTTATCTGTTCTAAATGTGCATTTGTTTCCTTTTGAACTATGAATTAGCAGAGCTTTCATGTTGACAGTTGACTATATTCTCATAATAAGCATGTTTCTTATCCTTATAACCATGACTTCGAATTTCTGTGGCAATTTTTCAGGGGAACTCTATATCGACTACAAAGTACAATATTCTAACATTTTTCCCAAAAGGGTTGTTTGAGCAGGTAATGGGTGTAAACCGATCATGTTCTATATCGTAATAAGATCGAACGAAGATCCGATTATAATACTTTTTTCTTCTTAATGTCTATTTATCAATCAAAGGAAGAATGTGCAATTCTGATAGTCGTTTAATGTGTTCTTCAATTTGTGCTTCTAAAATAGTTCTTTTTCTTTTTTCACTTTATAAATGCTGACAGTTCAGGCGGGTAGCTAATTTATACTTCCTCATGATCTCTGTTTTATCAGCAACGCCTATCAGGTAATTCTTTTTTTACCCACTAGACTTACTATGATGTGTTAAGTGTTAGGAAAGAATAATCTGGTCCCTTCTCTTTTATGGCTATGTATAAAATCTTGCTTATCTCCTTTTTACGTTTTGATGAAATTGAAAATGTCCTACTAAGAAGTACAATTGAGAATTTTTCTTTTCTTAAATAAGAACTTGTTTTTGGTTCTCTTTTTATTAACACTATCTTTTGACTCTTTATCATCTTAAAGGAAAAAAAAGACTTTAGGCTTTTCTTCTCGTTTACTTTTTTCTCTTCTAGAATCTAGATGAATGTCGTCTTGGTGGTCGCAGTTTGTACCTATCAGCAATCCAACTTAATGAAGTAGTTACCCTTAAGTCAATAATTATGTATTTTTCATGTTCGTTTACCCATTTCATTGTGAAACGTACTATATAGTAGTGCATACTACTGGTTTGACATATCTTAATGTCAGTGTTCATATTGTTAATGTAAATTTTTTCTGAGTGTTACCATTAGTTATTTTCTTCATTTGATGATTTCTTTTGTTGTTTATTACAAAGGTGCATGGAAAGAAAGTAGCGAGTAAATTAGAAAGCGTAGTCTTGTTATGTTGGAAATGACAAATTATTTTTTCACGGTGGGATCTTCAATGCCAAAAATGTTAAGGGAAGTTTGGCTGAAAATCTGTAAGCATACTAGACCATATACGTGCTAAAGGTAACCAGAGAAGGTTTCTTACGAGTCACGAAAGGAAGTTAAATAAAATAAATTAGTTGATTCAGTGGGATCATAAATAGTTTAAAAGCCTATGCTAGCAAATGCACCTATGATTTTATTTATTTGCCTCATAACAGGTGACAATTTGATTGAGAAAGATTGACAATTCGACTTTGCCTAAGATTTTGTTCTCTTAAGATTCATAATTGCTTTGGTGAAATCTAGTTTGATTTTAAGATTTTCATGTAAAAATCTTGACATCAGAAAGAAGTATAAATAACTTCATTTAAATGTTGGTGATATCCAAATTTTGTCAAGACACATACACATTCAAGAAGCATGTCTATCTACAATCTTACATGTCCTTTATGCCTTAGATTTATTTTTTTTGTAAAGTTTGATGTAGGTGGGTTTGATCCTTTTAGATACTATTTTTCTTTCTTCTCCTGACAATTCCTAAGAATCCATGCATCATACTTGAGATTGATTTCTAGTTTTGCATTGTCTGATGTGTATTGATTATATATGAATGTTTTCTAACTAAAATTGACTCTAGTTGTATTTCTTTGTCTTACAAGTCAACATTGAAATTAGCAAGTATGTCATTCTCTCCAACTTCAATGGAATTTTGTAAAATGGCATTTACATCTAATTCTTTATACAACATACAAGTTGGGGAAGTTTGGGGACTTCTCAAACTATGTCGACAAACGTATAAAATCAAGCGTATTCCCTTCTCTTGGAAAGCTACTCTGGAAGTTTATAATTTCTCACTAGCAAACTGGATCCAAGATCTCCTTAGAGACATATGGAACCAAGTCATATTTGTTGTTTAATTTAGATGGAATCAACATGAAGGTGCGTTTATGTGGGCGAAAGGTTAAAAGTTAAAACATGCTGATTGCTTCTCGGACAACAACTGATAAGCATAGTTTTGCGGAGTCCATGCGAAAATAATATACATCTAGGCTTGTGTGGTGGGGATGTTGCGGATTTCTTTAGTAATGATTTGTTGCCATAGGTTTGCTGTTCAGCAATTATAAGAATAATTCTCATTTCAAAAACAGTAATGAAGCTAACAACCATAACATAGGATTTCATATTTGTTATAGTGAGATTGTAGCTTCCAGTTGGATCTTATCATTATTGTTATCTTTGATTTGTTGTGACTTTTTTTGTATTTGTTATTGATGAATTATGGCTTTTTTCTGAACATTTGTTCTTCTGCAGTCCTGTTCATCCCATAACAAATGTTGTTCCACTGAGTCTAGTGCTTCTTGTGTCTCTTATTAAGGAGGCGTTTGAAGACTGGGTGCGTATTATGAACTTAATATGATTTCTTTTGGATTGTCGTAGAAGAATGCTGTCAAATGTTCTGCTATGCTTGGTAGTTATTAACAGCTATCCATATATTTATGTGTAATTTTATTGTTAATATTGACAACAGAAGCGCTTCCATAATGATAAGGTGATAAATAGTACGCCTATTGATGTGCTGCAAGGTCAGAAGTGGGAAAGCATCCCTTGGAAGAAGCTGCAGGTTGGCGACATTGTAAAAGTAAGTCTTATATAGCATTACTAGAGTTTAATGTATATTAGATTTAGGTGTGTTAAATTTATCAAGACGTTAATCTAACTAGAGAGAATTGAGAAAATGCTCATGTTTTAGTTGCTTTCCATTGTTGCATGGACTTCGGAATGAGCATGTCATTGAGAACATCCTTAGCATTAAATCTCATTTCTATTAGTACTTCAAAGTTCAGTATCTGTTAATGCTTGAAGAATACCATGCAATCATTCAGGTTTTTTCCTTTTTATTTGAAGGAAAGTGAATGAAAAGACGTACAAGCCCTTCTGCTTTAGTTGTTGCTATTTAATAGAACTGCAAGATTGATAGAACTTTGATATCATTCCAGATGGAATTTAAATGGATCCCTGAATTCATATAATTCAAAGGAATGTCTTTCTCCTTTTCAAGGACCACAGGATCAGGTTTCAGGAAAGTTTGGGACATGGCACCTCAGAGGTCTTAGGAGTAGTTTTTTTTTAACTTCTTCATTGAAAAATGGCAAGCATCAAAATATAAAAAATCTCAAATGGCATGACTTTTTTTTTTCTGAGAAATGTAAGCTCCTCTATTCTTGCAGAGGTACTATCAATTCTATTTTTTTCATTCAAAATCTTGCTGTTGATTGTGATGATTGTGATGAAGTGTATCCTAAATCTTTCCACAACTTACCATTATGGCCATTCACCTCTACACCCTATCCACCACAAACACCTCACCGCATTTGCAATTGTGGCAACCTCCTCAATTCTTGTCCTTCTTCCAAATAATTATAGGTTTGTTTATTTTTCCATAAAGATAACTCTGAGAAAATGTTGTAGCAAGAAATCAGATATTGTAAGTCCTAAAAGTCGTTGTAGTACTTGGTAACCGTAAATCAATTCGAGAACAAATTCTCAAAATAAAAATTATTTTTATCAGTCTCATAATGGACTGCCATTGTGTATTGAGGTCTATGTTTGAAGACTAATTGTATAAGCAGTTTAAGAAATACTAGTTTCTCCTGCTTTTGCGGCTTGCTGTGAGGAAATCTTGAGCTCATTGTGAACAAGCATTTACAATCTTTTGACGTTCCCTACTCTCAAAGCTTCTTGGATTGTCGCAGGTTAAACAGGACGGTTTTTTTCCTGCTGATTTACTCTTCCTCTCCAGTTCAAATCCAGACGGTGTCTGCTACATTGAGGTTTATGCTACCTTCTTTATTCTTTTCTCTTTTTGATTTGAACTGTTTTTAGATTATACAAAATTGGCATGCATATGTCGATATAATAACCAAAGCGCCTGCTGTACTATTGATACTTCTCCTGATTAGACTCATTATTTCAGACTGCAAATCTTGACGGAGAGACAAATCTTAAAATTAGAAAGGCATTGGAAAGAACTTGGGACTACTTCACTCCTGATAAAGCTGCCGAATTCAAAGGTTTCACTTTTTCATACTGAGTGATAGTTCACTTCAATTGATTCTTTTTTTTTTTTTTTTTTTTTTTTTTTTTTTTTTTTTTGCCGTTGGTTTGTTCTGAATTTGGCATGCTCTTTGTAAAAAAAAAAATTTCTACGCTTTTGCTCTTAATTCTTTTATGGCTGAGTTTGCCCTTCTTTTTTTGTTTCTTTATTAGCTGTTTCAGTTTTATGTTATGGTTCATTTGTTTTTATGTTCAGCCCTTCTTTTTTTGTTTCTTTATTAGCTGTTTCTGTTTTATGTTATGGTTCATTTGTTTTTATGCTTCTCTGAAGTCACCTTTTATGAAATTGTACTACATGACTGAAATTTGAATGCTCAGACTTGTTGCAGCTATGGTGATTTTTGAAAAGAGAAATCGTTGGTTTCTGACACAAGAAAAAACTATATGAATCTGTAGCTCCGCTGATAACTTGTTAAGTTAGGGCCATGGATGCTTTATTTGTCTATTTATTACCTCGTATTGGTTTTGATTGTTATTTCTAAGCGTGGTTTATGAACTGAGAATTTTATTCTCATGTGTCTAGAAGTTACTGAGTCATCGCAGCCCAATGAAGAGAGGAGTCATTGAGCTATTAACACTTTTGTTTTTTTAGTCATCGTTTTTTTTTTTTTAAATTAAACTATAAATTGAATACATGCCTTGATATAAGTGATCATAGATTCCCAAAAGTTGTCAATAAATTAAAAAAAAAATGATAAAGCCGTAAAGGCATAGTTTAAAGTTTAGGTCCAAATTTTAAAGCTCCAAGTTTGAACTACTAACACTTAAAACTAGACTGCTTGGGTTGGGGTTGGGGCGCCTGATTGACTCTCATGGGAATAGTCGAAGCTAAGTAGGGAGGGGCCCAAAAAAGGTTATATCACCCACGGTTATAAAAATAAGAAAAAGAAAAACACAAGCTTCTTGCTTTTGTGAATTTAAATCCAAAGCATTATTTTTTCGAGTTGATTTCACTGAATGTCACTCAACTTTACATCTTCCAACACTTTGGTCACAAAATTTGACTTTGTACTAAAAAAATCATCAAACTTTTTGAAATGTTTCAATAAAGTCACTTGAGTAATTTTTGGACCTCTTCTCCAGCAAGAAAGTATTATTTTCCTCGAGATACGATAATACAAATCATGATGTGCATCTAATGGATATTATTGAAGGTGTTAAAAAATGTCTTATTGTAGTGTTTCCTTAAACTTGTGTCACATGCAACGATACCACAATCTCAAATCTTGATTTGGAGGAGGGTGTGGATGATTACTGGGAAGATGAGAAGATGGTGGGGACGTCATGGGAGGGGGCCATGGTTTACAGGAGAGATCCTACAATGACACATTTGGAGTACTGATTTTTTATTTTTATTTTATTTTTTTGAGTATTGCATTTAGAGTATTGGATTAGGGTTGGGGAAGCTCTCAAAGAAAGATGCCTAAATCTTGGGCTTCTGTGATGGGAATGCCGGTGACGAAGGCTGTGAAGGATTATCCACTCTCGGGACGTCGGTTTGGTGTTGTGGATATGATCAGGAGAAAGGACAAGTTGAGGCTCGATGGGATCACTAGAACTGTGTGCTTTTCTTTAGGATACGACCAGTGATTCTTCTCTCATAACTTTTACTTTTTTCATAAGATAATAAGATTCTTCTCTGTTAACTTATATCAATTTGTCCACAAAAAAGAAGAGAACTTCTCTCGATCTGTGGCAGTTGTTAATATTTTTACATTTTTCAAGATTGTTCTCTTATGGGCCTTACGGCCCTAAAAAAAGATTGTTATTTGATATGACAACACTAGAACGAGTCATTCTCGTCGAAGAAGAGGTCGGAAAATTACCAAAGTGACTTTATTGAAACATTTCAAAGAGTTTGATGGTTTTTTTGGTACAAAGTTAAGTTTTATAACCAAAATGTTACAAAATGTAAAGTTAAGTACCCTTTTTTTTCCTCCATATCATAGCGTTATTGGGTGTAGTTGGCCTCTTTGTAGCGGCGACCCTCGTGGGAGTAAGGGTGGAAGTGGTTGTAGTACCAGGATTTGGAGTAGTAAGAAATGCTAATGCATTATAGTTTATACAACAACAACAACAACAACATAGCCTCAGTCTCAAATTAATTGGGGTTGGCTACATGGATCAAACTTTTCCATTGTGCTCGATTAAGTGCAATTGATGGTGAGCTTTCCAAACCATTCAAATCCCTCCTAATTAATGCATCACAATTTATAAGTGCAAAAAATCTTAAGTAAATGAAATGAAACACTATAAAAGTTACCAAAAAAACCCATTTAAAGGCATAAAAAAGAGGTAAAATTAGGTCTTGTTTGTGCCTTGAGGCACCTTATTAACTTACAGCAAGGTTTAGTGTTCTTTTTTGACAATTGTTACTTAGGTGTGCAGTCGTGTGTGCCTAGTTTGTTTGTAAAGCATTAATGTAGGGCAAATTCTTGGAAAAGAGTGCTCTGGCCATTTATCACGAAGCTCTTTACCCCTGGTAGAAATTATTGATCTTAGATGTAAGGTTTGGAACAAAAGGCTCTAAATATTTATAAATTATTGATCTTGGATGTAAGGTTAGCAATGGACAAGATCTAAAAGTTTAGGTTTCTCTATAAATTAATGGACAAGGAATCGGCGCACAATAGTGGGATGAAGGACATCTAAGTTTTCTCTCGTTGGCCTTGGGCATTGTCATTGTACAACAAGTTTTTACTCATTATTCTATCTATACTTTTGTAGCTGTAACATCTTATTACTAATACAAAAATCATTTCTGATAAATATGAAAGATATAAAGTTAGGAAAAGGCTTTTGTGGAGGAAATCGGTGTGCTGTGTGCATGGTGTTATCTACCGAGTTTTTTTTTTTTTTTTTTCCTAGTAGGACAGTCTCACAGTTAATGCTAGAAGTCCTTAATCTGTGGTATTATTTAATGATATGTACTTATCCTTAAAGTTAGCTCTTGATCTTGTCCATTGCTACTGCACGTGCGGCTTATCTTTACGAAGCCTTTTCAAGCACTGTTAGATGGCGAATGGATGAGTGTATTTTTTCTTGTCAATGCAGCTCTGGATGTTATATGAGAGTATCGATTATGTTATAGCATTTACTTACATTGTGATAATTTAAGAGTTAATATATCCCCGACTTTGTTAGTTCATCGCATGTAAAATTGTAAATGCCTGCTGGTCATGTTATGGTTTTCATCTATGATTCAACACCTTTAAATCACTAATATCGTGTAGTTGGTTGAGAGTGAGGGCTACAATTGGTGAAGGCATTGCAAATGTAAAGATACCTTTTCTTACACAAAAAAGACACAATTTAAATTTATTCCAAGGAAAAAAGAAAGAAATAATTTTTGTTTGTCTCAAAAATGTGATAAACGAGTCTCTCAGTTTACCATCAGAATCTAACCGTTGAAAATTGCTGGTAACGATCATTCGACATTATCCTCATGATCTTGAACTCTACTTGCACAATTTCTTCCTTGGCATTATTTCTTTTATCACTGCTATTTTCTGTAGTTTTCATCATTAGTTGTCATTGTTGTATTACATTTTCTGAAGGTCTTTCTTGTTTTTGCATTTTTCAGGAGAAATACAATGTGAACAACCAAATAACTCATTATACACCTTTACTGGCAATCTGATATTTCAGAAACAGACACTTCCTCTTAGCCCGAATCAGATTCTGTTACGAGTATGCTATTCAACTTTTCCTCATATTACTTCTTAGCATTTCTTCTGTAATTTAGTTTTGCCAAGGCATCAAGGGACAAGTGGATGCATCAATAATTGATATCATTGCATATACTTGTAGTCATGAATGCAAGATGAAGGCACCTCTATTTGTCTTTTTTATTTTTTATTTTTATTTTTAAATCTGTTTGGAAAAAATGAAGAGCTAAGAATATGTATGTAAAATATTTTTATATTTTTCCAAAAACAGGATTTTGAAACACCGCCTCTCAAATCCGACCAAAAAAAGAAACACAACCTCTCAAACAGCTCTTTTTTGTGGCTTGAGTACAGACTTAGCAATTTAGTTGCAAATCACTGCGGTGAACTAGTAATTATCTATGTCAATGCTGGATTTAATTCTTCTTCTGTCTATCTGTTGCTCATCAAACATAATATGCACTGTTAAGGTTTAAACTGTATCACTCTTTATTGTTACTGTAAGCATTATTATTCTTATTCATTTGATGAAACAATGCATGCAAAAGGTTATGTCAGAGAAGATTATCAATAATTTTATTCCATTTGGTAGATATTAGTTTTCGAATTCTTGAAAAAGAGGCTGAGAAACCTGGAACATAAAGCATGAAGTCAGTTGCATTGTTCAGTAACTGAATATTGTCTATTATCTTGTCCACATAAGGTACCCATTGATCTCCTATCTGCAGCATTATTTTTTGTTACTTACCTTGATTGTGGCATTTGGTAACTCTACTTATCCTCTTTTTCTACTTTATTGAAAACCATCCTCTTTTTCTACTTTAAAGGAACATTTGTTTGTAACAGAGGTTTAACCCTACACCCTACAACCCTTGTTTGTGGCATTTGGTAACTCCACTTATCCTCTCTTTTTTATTTTAAAGGAACATTTGTTTGAAATAAAGGTTTAAGCTATAATAGAGATAGCTAAAAAGTTTAGCTTG
The DNA here is from genome assembly GCA_039657325.1 of Stephania cephalantha. Classification (NCBI taxonomy): domain Eukaryota; kingdom Viridiplantae; phylum Streptophyta; class Magnoliopsida; order Ranunculales; family Menispermaceae; genus Stephania; species Stephania cephalantha. The sequence continues at coordinate 49,521,956 of CM077573.1, forward strand.
TATTTTAAGAGGCTACACCATCATTTGGAACTGAGATATCGAGGTTCTTTATATTTCTTAAAAAAATGAAATCTATGCTAACTTATTTCTTGTAGAGACTGGAGTATGCCAAACACTGCATAGTTTCTGCCTCATGGAATAAGTCTCTATTCGACTGTACCATTAATCTAGGTATTATTGGAGGTTGTTCAATGAAAAAGATGCCATTTCCAATTAAAAAAAAAATTGCTTCACTGTGTTCTTTTATTTGAAGGTCTTGTTTTATCTCTACACATTTTCGGAAAGAACTGATGAGAAGGTGGAAGAAGTTTGTGTATTGTCTATGTTTTGCTAGTCACTAGTATTAATATGTTTCTTGGGTAGCATCTTCGCATAATCTGTCATTTTTCTAGCTGCAAAATTCTGTATGTTTATTTAATTGGTCGATGAGAAGCAGTTTCCTTCTTTGTATATTTTACATATTAGCACGATAAAACTTTCTTTTCAGGGATGCAGTCTCCGGAACACAGAATTCGTAGTTGGGGCTGTCATATTTACGGGGCATGAAACAAAGGTTTGATATCTTTCCAGAGTCTGATGAAATTAAAAGCAAACCTGTTTCATTGATTCCATTAAATAGTATTAGGTTGGTGTTGTTGTCTTTATACATGTATGAGCATCTGTTCCTGATAATTTTAGTTTATCTACATAGTTATCATCTATTAATTTCTCTCAAATTAATTTGATTATTTCTTAATATATAGGTAATGATGAATGCAATGAATGTCCCATCCAAAAGAAGCACCTTGGAGAGGAAACTTGATAAACTTATTCTCACCTTATTTGGTGCTCTCTTTACTATGTGCCTTGTTGGAGCCATTGGCAGGTATTTATTTTCAGCAGTGGCTTAGTTAGGAATTATTGGGTGTCATTGGCTGGGTTACTCTAGTTATGAATCGCTGTAATGTTTTCTAGCCTAATTTTCAAAATATATTGTGATGTTCAAGAAGATAACAATTGCATGACTTTGCTTTTGATGTTATGTTCGCACCTTATTCTCCTTCGGTTTAGATGCTTTCTTGGGCGGTGCTATTTTTTTTTATTTATTTTTATTTTTTTTCTTATCCTGGTTCTTATTTGCAGTGGTATATTTATCAACCGCAAGTTCTACTACTTAGGTCTTGACAAAGGTGTAGAAGATCAGTTCAACCCTAGGAACAGATTTGTGGTACCAATTGCTTCTTCAAAAGAATGTAATCTCTTAATATAATAACAACTTTTACTGAATGGTGAAATTAATTTTAATGTTTTTTTTTGTTCTTTTCTGCAGGTCGCTATATTAACTATGTTTACCTTAATTACGCTTTATTCCACCATTATACCCATTTCTCTTTATGTTTCTATCGAGGTGGGTGCCAGGTCAGACTTTCCTATCCTTTAAACATGCTCTTTATTTTAACTAAATTTATAACATACATATTTGATTTCAGATGATCAAATTTATCCAATCAACTCAGTTTATCAACAAAGATCTATGCATGTATCATGTTGAAACTGACACACCTGCCCTGGCACGTACTTCAAATCTGAATGAGGAACTGGGACAGGTATTTGATGCCCACATGTTTTCCAATGGAGTTCCTGGTTACATTTTTATCATGGATCTTTTATTTAGGCATTATTTTATATCATTTTCTGGCAGGTAGAATACATCTTTTCTGATAAAACTGGAACATTGACAAGAAACTTGATGGAGTTCTTTAAATGCTCAATTGGTGGAGAGGTGTATGGGAATGGTACCACCGAAGTAGAAAGAGGAAGTGCTCAACGGAATGGCATGACATTAGGAGAGGTACACTAGCAGATAGTTTTCCGATTAATATGTAGCATCCCTCTGAAGTATATTTATATTATTTCCCAAATTTATCCATCTACTTAGGTACAAAAATCAACTACCACGGTACGTGAGAAGGGTTTCAACTTTGATGATGCTAGGCTCATGCAAGGTGCTTGGAGGAATGAACCTAACCCTGAGGCTTGCAAGGTACATTAACTGATGCTATGAAAAAATATATTTATTTTTTTCAGATTGTTGGTAACAGTAGTCTTAATATTCCATCCTATAGCAATTGCATTGAAATTTTAATTTTTTGCTGGTCTTTGGATTAGAGTTGCTTTAAACATAGTCATTGCTTGGTTTTTGTGCGAGTGCATGAGAAGCAGATGAAAGTATGGATGCTTTGTTTGGAATATGGCAGCTTATGCTGCTTGTTGAATTCTTGGATAGTCATAAAATTATCCACATGGTATTATTCATCGATAATGGCACATGATACATCTTTCTAAGACCTGAATAATATGAGGCTGAAATTAATAGTTTAGCTACCAAAATGATAGAGAAACCCGACTTGATAAATTTCCCATTGTTAATTAATTATCGCCAAGAACAGGAACATTGATATGTTGGTATGCATATTGTAACGCTTTCTTAAAAAAAAAAATTAATAAAATGGTCACATTTGTTTTTTGCAACTCATGTTTACAATTTATATACTTTTCATAATACTTGGTGTATGGCCTTCTTATTTGAAGTGTTTGTCCTAAATAGGAATTTTTCAGATGCCTAGCCATATGCCATACCGTGCTTCCCGAGGGTGATGAATCTCCAGAAAAGATCAAATACCAGGCTGCATCTCCAGATGAAGCTGCTTTGGTTACCGCAGCAAAGAACTTTGGCTTTTTCTTTTACAGGTTTGGACTTCCTATGCGTCCTTTCAACATCCGCGTTATTTGATGAATTCACAATTTTTTCTCATATTATTTTATGTAGGGATATCTTGTAAGTACTTTTTGAGCTGCAATGTGCTTTCACATAGAGGACCGCAGATTAATATGTTATTTTGTCTCTTTTCCGGTTCCTGATAAAACTACTGGATTGGGTGAATGAAAGGCCCTCTGTTCCAAGATTTATGTACTTATGTTGGATTAACTGTTTCCTTCTCAGGCGAACACCAACCACGATCATGGTTCGGGAATCACACATTGAGAAAATGGGAAAAGTTCAGGATGTCTCGTACGAGATTCTAAATGTTTTAGAATTCAATAGGTTGGTTTTATGACCATCTCAGTTTTATATATTTTTTGTTTTTGTTTTCATTTTATGTTTTTTGGCTTTGATTAGAGTGTTTGTCTTTGAAATAGTACAAGAAAGCGCCAATCTGTCATTTGTCGATACCCGGATGGAAGGCTTGTGTTGTACTGTAAGGTGATGATTTGTTGTGGGTTCTTGCTTGTGGCAAAGGCTATGCAGGGAAAAACAGTCAGTTACACTAATAGAGATCTTGTATGCTATAGGGTGCTGACTCTGTCATCTTTGAGAGTCTGGCAGATGGGCAAAGTGGGATAAAAAACTTGACTAGAGAAAACTTGGAGCAGTTTGGGTCTGCTGGTCTCCGTACACTTTGCTTGGCTTACCGAGATTTGAGTATCAACCATTATGAAAGCTGGAATGAAAAATTTATTCAAGCAAAATCGTCCTTGCGAGACCGTGAAAAGAAGTTGGATGAAGTATTTCTCTAAAAAGTTAACTAGTTTCTACAATTATTGGCATAACTTGTCTGTGATCTTATTTTTTCGTCTAAATGTGTAAAAATTACAGGTGGCTGATATTATAGAGAGAGATCTTACTCTGATTGGGTGCACTGCTATAGAAGACAAGCTTCAGGACGGAGTACCTTCTTGCATAGAGACTCTTTCTAAAGCAGGGATTAAGATTTGGGTCCTGACTGGAGACAAGATGGAAACAGCGATAAATATAGCTTATGGTTTGTATATTGTTAGGCTGACTTTGCACTCACCTTTATGTTTTTTTGTCACTACCTTGGTCCATGTTAAGTGCCATCTTACGAACTTTTAATTTCGTGTTGCAGCATGTAGCTTGATCAACAATAACATGAAGCAGTTCGTTATTAGTTCGGAAACTGACGCTATTAGAGAAGTTGAAAATAGGGTAAGCAGCATGCACATGTCCCTATATGTTCAATTTTTACATATGAAATATTGTTTGAATTTAGATTTTATGTATAATGTATTCTTTATAATTTGCGATTAGGGCGACTCAGTGGAAACTGCACGCTTTATCGAAGACACAGTGAAGCAAGAACTTAAGAAATGTCTTGAGGAAGCACAACACTGTCTGAGTACCGCATCTGGACAAAAGCTGGCACTTGTAATCGATGGGAAGTGTTTGATGTATGCTTTGGATCCATCTTTGCGAGGACATCTTCTTAACCTCAGCTTGAATTGCACTTCAGTGGTTTGCTGTCGAGTTTCTCCTCTGCAAAAAGCACAGGTCGGATGGCTTTGTTTTTAAAATCAGAAATGTCTGTGAAATGCTCTTTTTTGATAGAATTATTATGAACGCACATCACTAAGTCAAGTTTTTATTTTTTTATGTTTATTTATTTATGTATTTTTGATAAGAAAGTCAAAAAAAATTATGAAAACATATCACAATAAATGAGTTGCAAAAGGCTATAGGGATAGGGACATTCAGTTTCATATATATATATAAATCGTGAGCAAAGTAAATGGAGCTCTTCTGAGGAATTAATAATGCTAATGTCTGTCTATAGTTGTTATGGCATGCAATTGCAGAATAGTTGGAGAATGGAGGCTGATGACTCCCTTTACATGTCTTAGATCCCTCATTAATCCATCTAGACCTTATTTGAAGTTCGCAGGTTGACTGCTGGAATTATTTGATCAGATCCCATTCAATGACAATTAATTGTTAAAATGAAATTTGTCATTTGTTTACACTTTGACAGATCGAAAGTTCACTTGTACTTTGAAACCTGAGATTCTGTGGCTCTTAAATTGATGGAAATGCTGGACTAACTAAATTAGAGATTGTGAAGATTGAACCCATGGCGTCATGCTTTAGCTAGCTACTAATGCATGAGTTGATCACTTGATCTTCAGTACTTATATTTATGTTTGAAAAGCGAACTAGCCACTAGAAAACTAGAATGTGTACTTTGTGCTCTAACTCACTCTATAAGCTCTAGTTTAAGTCAATGCGGACTATGCATTTATGGTCAATTTAGAACATGGAAGCATTTCATGATTTGCAGGTGACGAGCCTTGTGAAGAACGGTGCACGTAAAATAACGCTTAGTATTGGCGATGGTGCCAATGATGTGAGCATGATTCAAGCTGCTCATGTCGGAGTTGGCATAAGTGGGTTGGAAGGAATGCAAGCTGTCATGGCTAGTGATTTTGCAATTGCTCAGTTTCGCTTCCTCACTGATTTACTTCTTGTACATGGGAGATGGTCTTATCATAGACTATCTAAGGTCGAATATCTCAATTTCTATGATTTTGAAGCTTGTTTCCTTTTTCTGGTTGGCTCCCAACCCCGATTAAAGTGCCGTTTGTTTTTGCAGGTTATAACATATTTCTTTTACAAGAATCTCACTTTCACCTTGACTCAGTTCTGGTTCACCTTCCAAACTGGGTTCTCTGGTCAGAGATTTTATGATGATTGGTTTCAGTCCTTGTACAATGTCATTTTTACTGCCTTACCTGTTATCATTCTTGGGCTGTTTGACAAGGTATATCAATTCCTCAAGAATGCTGTTGGTGATTTGATTTATTACTGTAAATAGTGAAAAGTAACTTCTGCATGCTATACATTTTCTTCCATATAGTTCTGTTCCTGGAAGAGTGTTGATAATGAAAAACAAATCTTGCTCTTTTCCAGGATGTCAGTGCTTCACTCTCTAAAAGGTATCCTGAGCTATACAAAGAGGGAATAAGAAATGCCTTCTTCAGGTGGAGAGTCATTGGAGTCTGGGCTTTCTTCTCTGTCTACCAATCGTTAGTCTTTTACCATTTTGTGTCTGCTTCTAGTCGTAGTGCTCAAAAGTGGTCCGGCAAGATGTTTGGTCTCTGGGATGTCAGCACGATGACCTTCACATGTATGGTAGTGACTGTTAACTTGCGTCTTCTTATGGCCTGCAATTCTATTACCAGGTGGCACCACATAAGCATTGCAGGAAGCATTTTAGCATGGTTTGTGTTCATCTTTTTATATTCTGGGGTGATGACCCCTTATGATAGACAGGTATGTGTAATTGAGAATGCATGTTTGTTATTTCCTTGTTCTTGCGTGAGATTCACTTGCGTTTTGAATGTCTTGCAGGAGAACGTTTACTTTGTCATTTATGTCTTAATGAGTACATTCTATTTTTATGCCGCGCTTCTTCTTGTTCCCATTGTTGCACTTCTCGGTGACTTCATTTACCAAGGGTGAGATGCTGACAACTCTTTTGATATTCCCTGCTCTTTCTGTTTTTTTTTTTTTGTGACTTCAGTCGCATATTTGCCAAAATTGGACATTGTGCATTTCCGTTCTTTCGTTTATCTGTTGGATTGCGTAAAGTTCTGTCTGCTTTGAATGGGAACTAAATTGATCATAACAGACAATAGTGTTTTGCTTTCCAGTTTCATATAAAAATAAAAATAAATAAATAAATCTCTAAGTCTTATTCAGGTTAGTAGCTATTGATAAATCTTAGGGGCTTACTTTAGATGATTGGAAGAGAGAGATGTCGCTGCCTTGATGCTATGGCCATGATGTGACTTCACTTGCTGCTGTTATCTATGTTACTTGGACCCTTCACTCTAACCCGAAGTACCCGCGTCGGACACTTGAAACGAGTCAAACACATAAAAAGATATGGATACTCCATTTGTAGAACTCTTTGTATAAAAGATTCAAAATGTAAGAGAATAAAGAAAAAATTAATACGAATTTTCTAGTGTAGAATAAGAAATGATAAATGAGAAAAAAATATAGGTGTGTCTTTAAATTAGGTGGGTCTGACTTTTAAACTCATACTTGTACCCGAGTCCAGGTAACATAGGCTGTTATTATGTAGGGGCTATGGCTGCTTCTAGTTTTTGCTTTTTTTATGTAAAATCTCGTTAGCAATATATAAAATTACGTTTCATTGAAAAAGACCGGAGATTCAAGAAAAAGTAGGGAGTGTAGAATTAGGTAAGGGCTGCTGCGGTGATTGGACACATCCAAAGACGGCCTGCAAATGCTCCATTTAGATAACTCTCTATGGTAGAAATTGAAGGAATTCGACTTCTAGGGGTAAACCGTAAGCCTTAGACAACTTGTGATGCATTAGTTATTTAAAATATAAATAACTATGAAAGCTTGCCATCAACTGCATTAAGTCAAGAATTCAAGATGAGTACAAGCATTTCATCCACATAACCAGCCTCGACTAATTTGGGTTTGAAGCTTAGATCTTGTGTGATTAAAAAAAACTTTAGCAATTGAAATACTCATTTCTTGGTGTTGTACCTATAATGATGCATGTGAGTTCATTTGGTTAGATGCTTTGATTTCATATTTACTCGTATCTGAATACTGGTTCTTTACATTTTTGGCTTTTATTTTCTTTTTTTCTTTCCCAGGCTTCAGCGGTGGTTCTTTCCCTATGATTATCAAATTGTTCAAGAAATACACAAGGATAGTCCCGATGACAGTAGTCGGGCGACATTTATGGAGATCCGAAACCAACTAACAGCAGACGAAGAAAGGAGCTATGCAATATCTCTGCTTCCACGAGAGACATCAAAACACACTGGTTTTGCTTTCGACTCACCTGGGTACGAATCCTTTTTTGCTTCTCAATTTGGTGTCTATGCTCCTCAAAAGGCATGGGATGTTGCTCGTAGGGCCAGTATGAGATCACACACTAGGACAACCCCCCATAGAACATTAAATCAAAACTATTGAGTGTACATTTTTGACAGTTACCGGAGGAATTTGTAAATTATGTGCCATATCAGAGTCTTTATCAATATTTGTCCCATTCGTTGTTTTTTTTTTTTTTCCTTCTCGCCATTGCACTTGTATTTTAGAATCTCAAGTAAATGTAGTTGATATTGTTTTTTACTTCCCGTCGGAGCTGCTGCAAATGAGGGCTTTGGAATCTGATCAATCCAATATTTTTTGACCATTCCTTTTAGTTGAGATGTGTGATTCAGTTTATTCCATGTAATTATAGGTCCTAGGCTTGCACAAGATATGCTTTCTGTTGCTGCATTTGTAAATTGTATATTCATCTTTGAATTCTCGTCTTTTACCTTGAATTGTCTTCCCTTTCTGCATAATTATCATTCTATGTTGTTTTAGAATTCAAATACCTGGTTAGATATGTAGTTATTGTGGTTGCAAAGATTCTTCAGACGATGGTTAAAGTTACGAATACAGAAATACAGAGTAACAGATAAGGTATACACTTAAGTTTATGAGGTGAACTTGGTAGAAGACATGCAACCGAGTGGTTACTCGGTTGAGCGTACCCTACAAACAAAGTAGCTGATTTTGTTGCGGTGTTACCGAGCTATCTAGGGAATTAAGACTGCTACCACCAGCTGTCAATTTTCGAGTCCTAGGAGTTAAAATTTTGGGTTATTTTTGTCGTTACGGAAGTTTGTGGTGCCGTCAGAGAGTGCTGTGTCGTGGATCTTTAATCTAGTGCTTTAGTAGTTGTATCAATATAATAGAATGAAACATAATTATGTCTAGTGAAAAAAAAAAAAAAAAGACTTGGTAGAAGAAACAGTACTTGTACTATTAGCAGCTATTGTTGGTTCATGTATGAGTATAGGATAGTTATACACATAAGCTTATGAGGAAAACTAGATATGAGAAACAGTACTTGTACTATTGGCAGCTATTATTTTCACATGAGAATAAAGAGGTGGTTATAACATATGAAGTTTATGAGGCAAACTTTGATTTTATGCTTTTAATTACTGACTCACTAACTTGGAAAGTTTTAGTCAGTACTTCATTGGGAATAGTAGGCTTTGAGCCAAAGAGTATGTTGGGAACAACAGACGAGACTTGGCCTTGGCTATTGAAAGCTGAGATTGTCAAGGCCTTTCCATGACCCTTGTTGAGAATGAAGTGCACAAGTCCCCTTGGTATCACAAACATCTCTCCAGCTTTCACAACATTTGAGTACAACACATTACTGCTACTTACCAAGCCTACAAGCACCTCCCCAATGATGACCACTCCAGCTTCAGTCGAGCGAGGATGCGAATGAGGCGGGAAGATTCCGCCGGGCGCGAAGTCTACTCGGTTCATCGAAATCCCTTGTGTGTTAAGACCCGGGAACGCTTGGACGTTGGCATTGGTTATAGCCGATCTGAAGACATTCGAGGTGTTTCCTTCTTTCGCCAGGACGTAGGAAATGAAGTCTTTTGAATTCACCTTTGATGCAGGCTTGCAAGGGAAGCCATTCACCAATATTGCGCTGTTCAAATCGGCGACGCAGAAGTCTTGTAGAGGGTCTGGGTCTGAAGAATGAGAAGGTGAAAAGCTGAGAATTATAGTAGTGAAGGATAGGATGAGAAAGAAATAAGGGGCACTTGCATTGTTAAGTAAGGTAGCCATGGCCTACTCTTCTCAAGACTTTTAAGTGTTTAGCTTCTTCTACTATTGTTTGCATGACTAATGTTTGCTAGCATTTATAATGGCACATCTAACAAAAGTATTGCTAGTATTTTATTATTTTTTTCAAGTGTAAGAACATATTTTATATCCATTATGATTTGTGTATCTCATCATTCTAATATTGTATTGCACTTGTATGCAGATGACCAAGTATTAGGATGTGATAAGAAGGATTAACTAGAGGTTGAAATCTTCAACAATAGCTTTTTAACCTGGGGTTCTAAAGTAAAGTTACACTAGTAGTAAAACCACATTTCTAACAAACACGGGCAACAACAACGACAACAACAAATCATCAATCTCAAATTAGTTGGAATGGAATGCATAGATCAAACCTTCGCACTGGGCTTGATTTAATGCAGTTGATGGCATGCATTCAAAAATTTTAAATTCTTTTAATCAATGCATTTCAAGTTATCTTTACATCTACCCTTGTACCGTTAAAATTCTTATATTTATACAAAGTCGAGTTTTTTAATGGAGACATCTTTTCCTGATATTTGGATGTGTCCAAATCGTCGCTGTAAATTTAAAGTTTTATTTTTATTTATTTTTAATTCGTCATTTCCTGAAACTTTCATTGCTGTGTAATTGACTTGGTCAAACTCTGTGTCTATCACAATTAAGTTACTGTATCATGAAATCTAACCTTAAGAAATAAAAGTAATAAAAATAAATAATTGTGCTGACATAAGCTAAGTGAGATTGACCTAGCAAGTGGCAAAAACCAATCAAAAATGATTTCAGCATGAACTGTAAATTTAAAGTTTTATTTTTATTTATTTTCATTTTTTAAACAGAAGATACTGATTCAAAAGGTAAGAAGAAGATTTCAAACCTTCAAAAAATAGTGAAAATTTTGGTATGTATATATATAACTCCATAAGGTGAAAATATATATATGAAATATTCACTTTTCAAATCTCTAAAGAGAAATTTGGCAAATGATTGTGTACAACATACAACCTCGCAGATACAAGCTTTATTCATAATTTGTAATATCTAATTATCATGACAAGAATTATAATAAGGTAACAAATTCAACTATGGTTGATTAATATTTTGAAAGTAAATATAATAGAAAATAATTTTCTCTTTTCTTTTATGTAAAAAAAAATATAGCATAAGATTAAGTATATGTTCACAACTTGATTCATTAATAATCAAATGTACTATTCGTATGAGTTGGTGGGACAACCTCCAGGTTGGGTGGCAAGACAAAGTCGCTTAAATGCCATGCCTCCTCGAACGGGATAATCCGTCTCCTTTCAATGTTTAGCTTTACCTGGGGACAAGGCTTACCCACTATCAACTCAAACTTATAGCATTATTTGTATTATAAAATCAAGAATAGAACAAAACTCCTCACTTGACACTTACCAAACGATTTTCCATTTTTTTTATTTTTTATTTTTGGTTGAATTTTGCAATGGACAACCAGATAAAATACTTAGCAATTGAAGATTTTTTTATGTAGAACAAGACCAAGTCAATGTAGGAAACCTTGATAGACAGGTGTTTATTATTTTGTGACCTTTTCTTTCTTCTTGATGGATGAAAGCGAAACGATGTCGATGTCTATTAAATATCAATCGAGATTACTTCACTCTAAATTATCTTAATGTCCAAATTATCTGTTTTTAGCTAACCAACATCCAACTACCAAACCAAGCTTCCTTGTTCCTCATGACTTAGTTTCTTTCATACCATATGTCTTTTTATTAATGACGATACGCCTTCGTCGTAAATGTTACCATCTTTTGATCAAAATGAGCTTGGAAACCCAAATTTTGATCAATGAACAATCTGAGATCATGAAATCATAGAGAGATTGGAGACCTTCAATGCAGAGGCCTTTGTTACATTTGTAGCATCCATTGAAAGAACATAAAACTAAATGTCACAGAAACACAAGAATATATTAATTAGGTGATGAACTGCAGCCAATTATTTGAATGATCAAATAAAACAATATTGAAGAGTAGAGATGATATAGACTGGTTTGTTATCCAAACTTGGACTTAATTTCATTGATGACATTTTGATCAACTCGGAAGGCCTTGGTCAAGACCTCATTAGGAAGCGAGGGCTGCGAAGCAAAGAGATTGAGAGGAAGTACCACTGCTCCTGGCATTTGACTGTTGAATGATGTAACTGTCATTGCCTTCCCTTTCCCTACATTGAGCTGAAAATGCACAACTCCTCTAGGAATCACAAACATCTCCCCCGGTTTCAGCACCTTCGATCGGAAAACATTGTCGGTCGTTACAAACCCGACAAGCAACTCTCCCATGATAACCACGCCGGCCTCAGATGCCCGCGGATGCAAGTGAGGGGGGTTGAGTCCACCGGGCGCAAAGTCGACTCGGTTCATCGAGATTCCGAGGGTGTTAAGTGCCGGGAACGCTAGGACATTCGCTGCAGTCACTGTTGCTCCAAAGGGATTTGAGGTGTTGCCTTCTTTGGTTAGGCCATCATAGAAGAACTCACTAGGCTTCACCTCAGACATGAGCTTGCAGGGGAAGCCATTCACCGATATGGCACCTTTTAAGTCTCCGACGCAGAAGTCTTGTAGCGGGTCGGGATCCGAAGAACTGCAAGGCGAAGAGAGGAATACTAGTGCTACAATCAAGGGAAGAAGCATGGCAGCCATGACTTCTAATCCTCAAAATTAAGATATCTTTAACTAAGTAGCTTCTAATACTATGCTTGGAGATCTATCAATTCTGATTTTTCCTCTTATATTAGGCATTCCTAGATAGCTTTATATATATAATTGTCTATATGTGTGTGAGAGAGATCACATAGCAAAAATAAAATAAATAAATAGTGCTATAATAAAACCAAGTAGTCAAGCTTATTAATTAGTTGTAGACAAAGATTACAGTGGTTTCTCATATATATATGTCACTATAATAATATGACCTGTTCTTGAGAGCAAAAGTGCAATGCAGAATATTCATCAATTTGAAAGTTTGTTTAATTAATGGTTGATTGTTAGGTGTAACATGCTCGAAGGGCGTTGATTGATCGAAAACTTGGAAGTTTGTTCTTGTCCCGCCTTATGTATCATAATTAATCAAGTTAAAGAGTATTGTTTCTTTGAAACATTCAATCTGACAGTTAATTAATCAAGCTTTACTAATCCTAGCTGCTATTTGTAAATATATGACTTTTCTTTATTTAATTAAGTTTGAATTGGTAAGAAGATAATAATTAAACCGGATATCGATCGACTACGTTCGACACTTGACAAGGAGAAGAATTAAAGGGAGTTCTTCTGATAATCAGGTAAGTAATTAAGTATTTGGATTCAAGATGCAAGGAATCACTAGATGATCAGTTAATTATTTTGATTTCAGACTATTAAGTTTATTGTTTAAGCATAAACATCACACGCGCGCCGGCCAGCTCTCACGTGCAGAAAACAAATTAACATGTTAATTAGGTGCAACTCATTACAAGTAATAGGTGCAAAGTTTTGCTTAGGAAAAGTTTAATGAATATTCATTTCATTTTTCTACAGGGATCTCTTAAGCATGATGAAAAGTGCAGGTAAAGGGCCTTATAGAAGGTCAGTTTTATTGTCCCTAAAGCCCATAATCAACTAAAAAATTTATGCACCAAAGCATGTTTGGCGAGATGGATGAGGCATCACTTGTCAAAAATTAAAGTTTGGGATGTCGTGTGGCAACTTCATGTTAGAAACAATAAATGAGTCACAATAGTTTTTCGTAAACAAGGCCTTTTAAAGAAAAACCTTACATATATGCCCTGTAAAAACACAAAAGATAAATTAACAATCTATGATTAATAGTGATTTCTTAAGAATATAATTAATAGTAGTGATTTCTGATTTTATTAAACCAAAGGATCAAATCTGAATTTTGAAAAAAAAAAAAAAAAAGATCAAATCTGATCTCAAGTTGTTGTATAACACATTAGGCATGTGACAGAACACAAAACCACATTAATTACAAAATCACAAAAATAATACACAAAAGTATTATAAGATTGGATAAACTTCATTCCCTTTAAGAGAAAGAAAAAAAGAAGGGCAAGTGCACCAGAATATTTTGAACGAGGACTCAATACATGGCAGTCCAACAACATAATGTACACATAAAAGAAGCTTTTACGAGAAAAAGGGCCACTAAAGAAACCCCACTTGGGACACTTAATTCTCATATTAATATGTGCAGATTCTAGGCATAAAAATAATAAAAATATATCCATGCTTTTGCTGCCAAATCTATTGGTCTCAGTGAAATAGAATCAAAAAATAAACAAATTGACAGTTTCCTGCATTACATGTAACATCAAATCTCAAAGGGGACCTTAGCTGCTAGTCATGATATAATCTGTGTACGAATCGCATAAAGAAGAGGAGATTTTAATTGAATAGTTTCTCGATGGGACCCGTATGTCTAGGGCACTTATTTTGTTTAACTTCCATGCTCTCCGGAAATCAGATCGAGATTTGTGCACGCATCTTGAGATAAAATTTCGGATGATTAAAATTAAAGCTTGACCTTCTGCATGTTAAAAATGAAATATATTTAGTGGTAGTATCGAATCGCAGAATTTTCGAGAAAAACAAGAAATAGAAAAGGCATATTTTTTTTGAGGAAAAAAAATAGAGAAAGCACATATATATATATATATAGCTCTTTCCCTCCATTTTTGAATGAAATTCCTTATAATAAAAACCATTCTGATTTTTTATTTTTTTTGGATGAATGAACCAAATGGACCCCTGAAATTATACAAAAAAATTGTGATAAAGAGTTTAATGGGATTTTTTAGCCATGTATATGTGGGCTCATACAAGACTGCAACTGCTATAATAGATTTATGGCAAAACATATTTTTTGATCCTTGAACTTTGAGTCTTTTATGCTTTTGGTCCCTAAACTTTTATTAGTGTACATTTGGTCTCTGAACTTTCGTTGTTGTACATTTGGTCCCTGAACTTTTAAGTTTTTTATGCTTTTGGTCTCTGAACTTTGAGTTTTTTATGTTTTGAAGGGAAATTAATTTTTTTTTTCGACTTTCGTTGGTCGATCTGAGTCATTCGGTTCAATAATATAAACCATTTTACTCTCACTGACTAGTCGCACGACACTTTTGTTACCCACGTTGGTAGAATTTAACACTTTAAATGGTGGAATGACTAAATGTAGAATCATTGTGAAAATTCAAGGACCAATTGTGTAGTAATAAAAGTTCAGGGACTAAAAGCATAAAAAACACAAAGTTCAATGACAAAATCATTAGTTTTGCCTAGATTTATATACTAGGTATGTAAAGACAGAGACATTAGAAAACAACAAATAATAATTTGTTTGCTTTCATCCAAAAGAAAGCTAGGTGATTGATTGGAATTTGGAAGGTTTGGCATCAATATCAAGCCAGTTACTTTTACAACACAATAACATGCATATGAGATCTTGTAGGCTGAGGCCCCTACTACCAACATTGGACAACACTTAGCAATCAGGGAGGGACCATTTCTGTACACATATATGTATAGACTTCCTGATTAGGACCATTATTACAAAATCCAAAAATTAAGGGACCTACTACAATCCCATCTATACAAAGTGTCATTTACTAAAGAAAGAATTAATCCTTCACAAAGATCATTAAGAACTTAGTTATATAAAACCACTTGGCATCACCATTAATCTTAGAATCATCTGTTGTATAGATTGAAATGAAAAGCAAATGGTGTTAGATGCTGTCTTTCATGTTTAGTGAGAAAGACAGTTCTAATAGCACTGCACTTATTTGCCTTGGATGCTTGCTCACTAACTAGTTATTGATTCGATTAGGCAATCTTTCGATGCATGAATTCTATTCCTAAAAAGCATTTAATTTGTAGCCTCAATGGTGACCATCTTTTGGTATATGTTCCATGCTTGGCGGCATGACTGCGAACCACGA
Source organism: Stephania cephalantha (assembly GCA_039657325.1). Taxonomy (NCBI): domain Eukaryota; kingdom Viridiplantae; phylum Streptophyta; class Magnoliopsida; order Ranunculales; family Menispermaceae; genus Stephania; species Stephania cephalantha. The sequence continues at coordinate 49,537,431 of CM077573.1, forward strand.
ACGAAGAAAGCTAGTGAACAATTAGAACCATTGATTAATTACTATATTAGAACCTTATGTCACAAGCTATATATGATTATGTATTTGATTATTCGAAAACAGAACTTCTTTTTTTTTCGTGTTTACAGTGCAAGGATTTTATGGAAGATAAGCCTCGCCCGAAATTGCGCCCTTGCTATGAGAGGCAAGTTTTGCAATATTCTGTACTCTAAAGGCTTCTAACCAAAGCTACCATGTTCTCCCATGTCTAGTCTCACTCAAATTATTTAAAACTATAATCATATATATTCCCATATTAATCGATGATACATCGGAATATATGTCCCCAACAAAGATCGGATCTTCTTTCGAAACAAACACAAAAGTTACATTTACTTTAGCCAGGTTTAACTAAAGAGTGACTGGACTAATTAGTGAGAAGTGCAAAGAATATCATGACTAATTAAGCATCATACAGCAGGCTAGCTAGCAAGTAAATGATAAAAACTTATGAGGTAAAGAAGGATTTAGTGCCCGAGGACATCGAACCGATGTTTGCCAAAGCAGTTCCGTTGATTCTAACGATAAAGCGACTACAAATTCGATACGGGGTTTCTGAATTTTGGCTCATGAAAGGACTTTTAAAAGCAGAGTATTTGGTTATTTTTGTTTTGTACTAAAAGGGGTGTATGCATGGTAGACAGTATTCTAGGATGTTATTTCTATAGATAAAATACTTTGCCATATCAAAGCACAAGCATAAATCAGAGAATCCTCCATTTTGGGGATCTACCAAGTTGTAGAATTCAATTCAATCCCATGGCCTAGAGAGGTAAACATGTACTCATCCATAGCATTCTTTTGAATCTAATCATTCATTCTTTCAGGCCTAGAATTGCAAAATCAATGCTACCCGACACGCCTTTGTGCTTCATATGTGAATGTTCCCTTGTAATGTGCAGGAATTAGCATCAAAGAGGCCATAAAATTCCTTGGAATTTCAAAGAGGGCATGCCTAGAAAATGAGTAAAACTAGTTAGTAGACGCAAGGCCCGAAAAGTTTCAATGTATTTTAAGGCGCGACGTAGAGAGCATAGTAGGTGCATGAAAATACGCAATCCAAAGCAAAGGGAGTGTGGTCGTATGGACCCAATCAGTATAAAGCAAGCTACTTCCCTCCATGTCACGTTCCAAACCAGCTAAGCTTCTCTTCTTTGCACTCCTCTATCCCCTCTTCAACGCCTCGCTTTCACCTATAAAGAAAACCAGCCCCTCTTCACTCACTCACTCACTCACTCACTTACCAAGTTGAGAAACCAAAACAAATCAAAATTCCTGCCTAAGCTTCCTAGTCTCTTCTAGCTAGTCTTCTATATATTCTTCATCATATTATTGTGTTATTGCTCATGATTTCAAGGGATGGCCTAGAAGGTTGAAGCACAAAGATATATATGGTGGTTTCGATCTCTTTTTCGTCTTTGATATTCCGATGAGGTGATAGAGAAAGTTGGGGAGCTAAAGGAGGGAGAGAAGAAACATGGCGGCGGCGGGTTGTGGTAGGTTGTCGAAGAATTTTGTTCTTCTTTTTATTTGGTTTTTGCTTGTTATTGGGACTATAGCAAGTCAAGGCGCCAAAAGAAGGATTCCAACGTCGCGACCGGGAAATCTCAAGCGGTTGGATGTCGTAGGGAGAGATGCTCCGGTCATTCACTCGGATTTAGATCCCAATTACATGAGCAAGAGAAGAGTTCCTAATGGCCCTGATCCCATTCATAACAGGTCAAATTTAAACTCATGCCTTGGATCAATATTTCTATCACACACTTGCATATCATTTTTGAATATTTTGCTTCTACAATCTCAAATTTGTGTCAAATTCTTCATAAGTTTCCGGATTTCAAAAAGGCGGTCATAGTTAGAAGCAGATATCATGATATAATCTCCATCACTATGAGGATTTAAAGTCTAGTACTCTTACATAGCTTTACATATCTAAAACACATTGAATTAAGTAGTCATGAATCATAGTTTTTTCATTCATTTCAAACAAAATCCTAATTTGAGAATCTTCTTCAAATTTTGGTTGTTGAATCAGTTGGTTTTGGTCATTTTGGCGCGACACGGTCACAGGCTTTGATATTGTTGCTAACTTGGTTTTCTCATTTCGCTAACAGACCATCATCTCAAAAGAAAAGAAATAAAGAGAATCCTTTCACTTTAGTCACACATGGTGCCTGCATGCATCCCTTAACCACCACCCATCCCATCTCAAAGTTAAATTAATCACCAAAACATTTACAATCACTTTTCCTCTTTTACAATGTTTCCTCATCTTTTCTTTCATCTTCCTTTCACTTTTCTTCTCACTCCCTAAATATTCAAAGTTACGACGCCACCATAGAAAAAATAAATAAATAAATAAAGTAAAAAAATTGCGTCGCTAACCCCGTTACTAAATTGTATCATTACATGACAATATAATTGCAGTTAGCACATTTTATCTTTGATACACTATGAATTCTGATGTCGGCGTTTCGAAATTATGTTTTTGATTAACAGGAGAGCAGGGAAGTCAGGGCAACCAGCAGGGAGAGCCTAACTAGTCTACTCAACTGCTACAATCATAGAAGAAGAATATTGATTTTGCATGATATATGGCTGTGATGTTGTACTTGCTATTGGACTATATATAAAAAAATGGTCCTTAACAGGAAATATGAGAATCCCAATTTGCAAAGTGAATCACTTTATGCAAAATTTGTTAAGGGTGTGAAGGTAGTGAAAAAAAAAAAAAAAAAAAGAAAAAAAAAAAGCAAAGCAATAGCAAGTGTTCTCTCTCTCACACAGCCTATACAGAGAGACAAGCAAGAATCCAGAGAAAGACAAGGCAGCTTTTGCAGTGATAGATGGTCTTTATTGTTTCATGTCTTCCTTTCCTTTCCTTTCCTTTAGTTTTAATCTTTGCATGTAAAGACCAAACAAGTACATACTATTTCGAAATTATTAAGCCAATGTGGAACACAACCCAAGAAACGTTCTAGTAGGCACACCTGATTTGAGAGAAGGGCATGCATGTAAACACAACTCCTATCAATCCAATCAAGAATCTTTGGCTTTAAAAAGTGCATGTTTTTATGTAATGGGCATTGTTGTGTTGCTACTACATTATGTTTTTTTTATATTCGTGAGTGTCCAGGCCAGCCTGACTATTCCCACAAGGCCCTACTGCAATCGACATGGGCGTACTTCAGTGGCTCGAGCGATCTTACCACACCGATGAATCGAAACCGAGATCTGTATCCACTCAACTCACACAACTCCGCCTTTGCTTTTATCATTTTGGCAACCCGGCCGGGTTGTTGTTACATTATGTTACAAGCCTTTCTTTGGTGGTGCTGTGGCACTGTTTGGCCATTGGTCCATTCAAACAAAAACTGAGAACAGATTCTTCTAGTCTATTATGAACATGTATAAAACAAAAACAATACAACATTCAAAACTCTCATCTCTGCTCACCCACATATGCTTTTCTTTTCTTTTCTTTTCTTTAGCTGGGGGTTCTTCTCTCTTTTTCCTCTTTTCTGAGAGCTTCTTTAGTGTTTTTTTTTTTTTTTTGGGCTCATTTTGATTGGACCGAGAAGCAAAGACTTGGTCTAAAGTTGGTGAGATTCAAAAACACATCTCTTTTTGGTGCATGGAGACAGGAGCCCAACCTGGCCCCGTGCAATCCAAATAGTGTTTAAAAGCATCAACTCCAAGAATAACCAATCTCCTAAACCTTTTCCTTCTACTACATAGAGCAATGCCTACCGATGGAAGACCATATAGCTGCCTAGTTGATGTGTTTGATGGGATATCAGGACTCTTGTCGAAAATCTAAATAGTGTGACTGGCTCTCGCGAGATTAGTCTAGTTTAAAAAATAATTAAAAAATCGAGGAAAAGGTTCAGACACTTGTAGTTATTGAAAAAAAAAAAAAAAAACTATATTTAAGCAATTGACAATTATCCTAACAAAGTTAGCAAAAATCTTCTAGTTAACTCAACAACTTTTTTTCTTCTATCTATATATCCACCAATTTATATATATATATATATATTTCTACCCATTTACTACTCTTGGGTGTATAAACTAAGATGGTATTTTGAGTTGATACAGCAGTTTGCTCCAATTCATCCTTATATCAATCTACTATAATTAATAAGCACGAATAATCATTGTTTTAACCGTCGCTTGAATTTAATCCTCTGATTATTTATATAAGTCGTTTAAGGTATAGACACAAGAATTAAGGCAGCCTTAATTACGAGTGTAATTTACATATATGTCCTTTTGACATTAAATGAATTGAAGAATTGAAGAATCATAAATGTTTGAATTGTATAAAGGTAAAATAGGTAAAAATGCAATAAATACACTCTTGAATTCGAAAATGACTTACAATTTTGAACATGAAGTTTTTGCTAGAACGACTTATATAAATGACCGGATGGAGTACTATTCTACTCTTAATTAAGTCTTTCAACCGTCACTTAAATTTATTATTTTACCCTTGATTAAGTCTTTCAACCTTCATTGAAATTTACTATTCTACCTTTAATTAAGAGATTTCCCGCTATTAAATCCAAATAGTTATAATTAGTTGTGAAAAAGTCCGAATAAAAATAAAGTAGTATACTTTTTGGAATATAAAAACAGATTCTTAGATTAATTAAATTCCCACGAGCGTAGCGAGCATGTTCAAGTGTGCGTAACACGCTCCGAGAACTAGTCTCCATATATATATATATACACGAGCCGCAAGTGTACGGCAACGCGGAAGTAATAGTGGCAACAACTAGTGTTGGTACCGGGTTTATCGAATCCACATGGACAGTTTAGTGCTAATTTGTAATCTAATCAAGATAGTAAGTTAGGTACCGAGTTTTGAGTTTTATAAAGAAAATTAACAACTAATTTACTCTAACTAATTGCAAGGAATTAAAATTGGTCTTAAGCTATTGAGAGAACGTCCTAGCTAGGGAATCTAATTCACCCAAGTTGTATCCTTCGAGTCCAAATGTAAATAGAAAACCTCCCAATTCGTGTGATGATAGACGAATTTCTTAAAATTCACTGCATCCCGAGGTCTCGGTGATGGAGATTCTAGTGCCTCACTCGGACTCCGCCGGTCGGCGTGAATAGCGTAAGTGAGAAACTGCATTAAGCCCCAAATTCAATTGCCTCCCTAGTCAATGACCATCGGTCGATACGCCATATGTTCTAAGGTTGTGTTTCCCCAAATTCGGGTCCAAAAACCCCAATGGTTATGGTGGCTTTCAAACCCTAAATTCTACACCTACTTGATCAAGGTAAGCATAGCAATGCACAAGAATACATAAATCAACACATTGAATTGAAAGAACCAACATATTCACATTAAAAATAAAAAGGAATCCAACTGGGGTTCAAAGACCCCTAGAACAAAAGAGATTACCCCATAAATGGGTTCAATACAACACAAAATATGGTGGAAACCAAAATAAACATGATTCAATACCTAGAAATCCAAGAAGAATCACCAAGTTTGATCCAATACCCTAGCCTTCACAAATGTTTCTCTTCAAGTTTTTCAAAGCAAAAAGTTGTCTCTAACCTAATTTTCAAGTCTATTTATACCCCGGGGCAATTTGGTCCTGAAAAATGATCTAAAATTCTCAAAAACTCGTAATATAGGTGTCCTTGCCGCACTGGGCGCCTACCACGGCACTTTGGGGGCGTAAGTTCAAGAACGATGGCGGTGCCAAGTTCAGCGCCCACTGCAAATTCTTCACTGTTTTGGGCGATGGGGCGTTGGGATCAGAATCTTGCGCATATACTTCGACTTTGCGACTCGATTTTGGATTATTTAGAGGTTGAATTTGACTACGCTTATTAAAAACGTTCAGCTCTGAGTCTACTTTCCAAAGGAAGAAACGCCAAATCATTTGGACTTGAAATAAGGGAGTTATGGCTAAAACACTGAAGCTTGGTCAAAATAGACTTTGTTGAAACTTAGCCACTTTGATGTCGTTCTTTGCTCGAACTTTGTATTCTCATCCCGAAACTTTCAAACATCTTCAAAACACATGAAACTATGTGAAATATCATCATTTCATCACTCTCCTCGGGTCTCGTTTTCCTTCGCCTCGTGATCTCCACAAGCGCGCTTTTTAAGGGAAATATTCTCGGATCTTCAACATAACCTCTAAATGCTCCCACTTTGCTTTCCTTACCTAAAAACCAACAAAATATATTGGATTAGCAGGAATTCACTTATTAATGGCCTAAATTATCAACAAAATGCTACTTATAAAGGTACTAAAATATGCTACACTTTATATATATATATATATATATATATATACTAGTTTCGAGTCGTGCTACGCACGATTGATTTTGATTAAGCTATTAACATTCGCAGGGAATTAATTTTAGTTAATTAACCAAAATTGAAAAGAACCACTACAATTAATAGAAAACATGAAAAACAATAAGTAGAAGACGACTAACACTTGAAACTAATTGAACAACACGATCTTCTAAATCTTCCTTATTTTGTAAAGTGCGAAAAAAACTTGCATATAGATTTTTCGTAAGCATACTAATTAACCTTGCCAAGATTGTCTCTTTCATCACATCGAGCAATGCATTCGATTTTGCACTTCATTATCAAGTATCATAAAAGTACAGTTGCAAAAAAGATGGATGCTCCTTGTCATGAAGTAAATTATTTATAAAATTGAACCATATAGACCAGATGAAATAAGGCTTTTGGTGTTAAATTCAACATTGAATCAAGGGTGGATTAGACCCAAATTTCTTTCAAAAACCATGAATCAAATTGAACCATATAGACCAAATGATTAACTCACATTTGAATCGAACCTCTCCAGAAAAAAAAAAAAAAAAAAAAAAAAAAGAATTGGAGAAGAAAGGTGGATTAACTCACCTTTAAATCGAAGAAAGCAAAGGAAAACAACGAATGAGTCGATGAAGGAAAGCGAGGGAATGAATGATTTGAAGATGAAGGAAAGTCGTTGATTAGTTGAGTTGTTGATCAATTTGAAGAGGTATGAGAGTCATTTGAGTTGTTGATCGATTTGAAGAAGCGAGTGTTTAAGATGTTGAACATATATAGATAGATATATATGATAGATATATAGTTGCTTTTATATATATCATAGATATATATGGGGAAAGAAAGAAAATATGATAGATATATATGGGCAAAGAAGTAAATTTCATTACCACTCAAAAATTTGGTATTCGTGCTTTTATATATATGATATATATATATATATATATATATATATATATATATTAGGTATGAATGACCCGTTGTGGCCTCAAAATTAAATAAAGAAAAGAAAAGGTCTGAATGCACATAATATAAAATAAAAAAAAAAAAAAAAAAAACAACTAAACCCCAATTAGTTTTTATGAATAGTGTTGATAAGGGAAATGCTTTTTCGACATCATCGAACTCAGGTACCCCTATAAGTCACATTAGCATTAGGAGTCATTCGTACGCATGCACCTCTAGATACACATCCTACATGTTATGCATCAGATACTTTGTGCACGTATCACGAGTCATGCATGTTATGCATCAGATACTTTGTGCACGTATCACGAGTCATGCACGGACGGCTCTCAAAGCCAATGTGACTTGGGGGTGTGAGTTCAGTGATGTCAAAGTAGCGATTCGTTGTTGATAAACCTAGCATGACTACCAACAACTAGCTAGTTGGTCTAAGTAATAAGGGATTGAGTTTGGTTAAACCAAACCCTATCTAAGTTGTAACAACCCCTATTGACAAGTTCATTCACCTTTAAAAAAAATGATATATTCATCCTAAAAAATAATGCAATTTTCATAAATTACATCAACGCTTGGGTCTGGTAACGACCCCGCAACCTCAACAACAACTCCAAAAATCACAATGGCAATATCAAAGCGGAAGGGATGAGATTGTAGTGGTAGTTAATGACTCAACGTAGATGCAGTGATAGTGAAGACAATGAGATTGAGAAATAAATTATTAGTGCTAAATGTGCGTGAGGAAGATGTTAGGGGTGGGTAATTTAAAAAAAATTCAAATTCAAACTTTTTTAAAAATAAGTGAAATGAACTTGTAATAGTGGTTGTTACAAAATAAATAGAGTTTTGTTTAACCAGACTCTAAGGGATTTCACTCGATTGCCTTTGAGCAAAGGTCTCATTTTGAATCTTCTGAATGAAACAAAGAGTTATAACTTGGAAAGAGTTATAACTTGGAAATTAAAAAACAAAACAAAAACAGCAAAAACTAGGCATGAAATGGGTGGGCAAAACAAGTTTTGGTGGGCTAAAAAAAAGATGTTACCTTAATTTGCAAACTACATTCTCCAGACTCCAGAACCAGAAACCTACGACATCCTCAATTGCAGGCCCATAAATTAAATTAGTTGAGAAGAAGCGAACGGTTCTGAATGGCAGTTCACAGAGAACAAGTGAAGTTGAGGCCCGGCCCATTAGTTATCCCCATTTCCAACTTCAACTCGCAGCGTTTACAAACTTTGACTTTTGACAAGTGATGTCTTTACCATCCCATCGATAATACTTTAGCTGCCCATTTCGAACTTGCGACAATTTTTTTTTTTGGTTTTTTTAGGAAATGCTAAAGTAACCAACTTTCGACACTGCGAAATGGATACGGAGTTGTTTGTTGCCTTGTGATACACCTGGAGAGGTGTGCAAAACACATCCTCAAGTTGCATCGCATGATGGTACCCCACTCTGTGCCTATTTGGCGGTGCCAAAAGTGGGTTACCTAAATATTTTCTATTTTTGACAAGGGACAACAAAGTATGATTAAACCAGCTCATTATGAAGTAATTAATTAGCATAAAAACAAATTATGAGTGCACTTGAAAAAAAAAAAAAAAAAACATGATTTAAGAGAGGTTTGTACCTACATAAAGGGTACATAAAACTGGATCATTGCAATGCAGTTCTATATGGCTCAAAAACCATATGGTTTAAAAACAATGATATTTAAGATACTTCCCATCAATAAGAGTTATACATCAGAAAAGGAAAATAATTTGGTGACTCACTTGGGACACCTAGAATCGACACTTGATTATTGACGTCAATTGATTTGCGCATCAATGTTTGTGTGTACGCATACTAATGTGTACTGAAGGTACACCAAAAGTTAGGTGTTCATTTTAAGTGTCCAAAACGAATCACCCTAGCCTCGTTCTTAAAAAAATCAGAAGATTCAAACAGGACGTTAAAAAAAGCAACGGCTAAACGGACCTCATAAATTACTAAACGGACCCCATTGCTAAGGTGTACCTCAAATTTAAAAATATTTTACTAAACTGACCCCACTTTTTTGAAAAAATTTCAACATTGCCCTTGTCTTCAACCAAACAAAACACATTCATCTCTCATATCCATTTTTTAAAACCCCAGTTTTCGATCCCCCTACATTCAATTTTTGCACTAGTTTGGGTCACTATGATCGCTGCATTGAGGTCGATGGTGCACGAGGTACGCTTAGATCTGTGGTTGGCAGAGGTCAGTTTTCGACACTTGATTATTGACGTCAATTGATTTGTGCATCAATGTTTGTGTGTACACATACTAATGTGTATTGAAGGTACACCAAAAGTTAGGTGTTCATTTTGAGTGTCCAAAACAAATCACCCTACCCTCGTTCTTGGATTCAAACAGACATTAAAAAAAGAGGGCCGCTAAGGGCACCCCACCATTTCATGAAGGCACCCAACTTATTTGTAAAAAATTCCAACAAAAATGGAAAAGACCATTTTGCCCCTGTATATATATAATGGTTCAAACCCCACAAACCATTTTGACAAGGAGTTGGGGCACCCCACCAGCAAGCTTGAACCACAAAGCCACAGCCACATTCCGTTTGGCGAAGAGCTGATCGATTCTTGCGGATTGACATCGTCCGACAGCGAGGTAACAATGTTTGACAACCATATTCGAGTTTTTTAGAAGCTGTTTAGTTGTGTATAGCGTGAAAATGATGATTTGTTTGTCAACGTAGGGTTTGGTAATTTCTTCAAATCCGAAGTTTTTCCACTATATAATGGAGGATTGTAATGCTTCGGTGCCAGAGGAGGTCGTCCTTGAGGTAATTTTGCAAATTTTTTGTGTTTTTTATGCGGTTATCCGAAGTTTCTGTCTGGGTGCGCGATTGTTTCGGCCTCGCAGGACCGAGATGTATAGTAATGTCTCGGTCATAGAGGACCGAGAGGTTTCACGCAGGTCACGGACTGGTACGACCGAGAGTACTGAGTAACTCTCGGTCGTACATGAGCGAGACTCTGAAGAAAGTTTCGGACCTGTACAACCGAGAACCTGTTTTTTTGGGTTTTTTTGTGATTGTGCTGTACATTTTGGTTGATTATAATGTTACACTGTTTGTATTGCAGGTAATGCCGGTATCTAGTAATTTTCCAGACTACAAGGACACTTTCACACCTTGTAAGCCATTCCCCTCTCGAGAAGCGGCTATTTCATGGCTTCAAATCATAGGCCGGGAGAACAAGTTTGTGTTAGTAACGAAGCGCTCGGATGCCCGGGGCATTAAGCGCAGGGAAGGGTGAAACTTGCACTGTGAGAGGTGGGACATATAGGGACCGGCTCGAGAGAGTAGGGAAGGGAAAGCGGCAAATTTTTTAAAGAAATCAAGGAATGATGAAAAAGCGAGGAGTCACACCGGTACGAAGAAATGTGGATGACATTTCCAAATTAACGTCAAGGAAAATGCGACTCCTTATGGTATGTCTTGTGATTTGTGGGAGGCACAATCACGACACCGAGAAGATTGGATAAGGGGAGGAGGAAGTTGTGGATGCGGGGGAGGACCTGAAAGTGAGCGGCTCAGGGAGATTAGTCCACCTTCGTCTTTTGTGGAGTGCGAACGGGAAGTTGAGGATGCGGGTGGGAGAACACCGGGGTCTCCAATCGGAGGCACCCCAAAGTGTCGAAGAGAAAACACGATGATGACGATTCTTCGACGAGACGGGTGGAGAGCGGATTTGAGTGCTCCCACTCCACAAAAGAGGCCTCCACTTCTAGGCGAGAAGAAAGGCAAGGTTGTTCCACAAATGCGTCGTGTCGGTCGACGCACGCAAAGTGGATCTAACATGGCTTATGGTCATTGCTTAGAACCGGATTGGTTGCCACATGTTGAGGCCATTATCGATGTGGTTTCCGATGGAAATTGTGGATATCGGTGTGTAGCCTCGGGCTTGCCCTGCCGATGTAGACGGGTGGAGGATTGTGCGTAGAAGGATGTACGATGAGATTATCGGGTATGAAGACCTTTGGCGGGAAGTGCTTGGCTCGAGTTTCGAGACGATCGAGAATGCGGTGCATTGCCCGGAGAAGCAAGAGGGGACATCTTTCAAAGAATGGTTGACACTTCGGACATGAGATTGTTAGTATCCACCGCATTCAATGTCATTCTCGTCAACCTCTCGCATGGGAGTGCCTCCACATTCCTACCTCTACGTCGTACTCCACCGTCGTCATTACAACAGACTTATCATTGCAATGGCAAATGAAAGGAATATCCATTGGGTTAGGGTAAGTTCTATGATTTTTTTGTGAATTGGTTTGTTTCCCCCTTAATCGGGTTTGTGACAATATCTTCTATGTTCTACTTGTTCACTTTGACAGTGCGATTGCGTGTGAATGCACCGCATTGCCATCCTTATATCCATCGTGGGATCGGTACGTTGAGGATTGCGCCAAAGGTCGGCGAGATGGATTCGTTTTTCGAGACATCGCGCCCATTGCAAGCTCGCGATGATGAAGCCATCATACTGTTGTAGATTTAGATACACCGTAGGTTAAAGCTTGTACCTAGAAACCTTGATGGCTAAACATTTAGAAATTTTGCCAATTCCTCCGAATGTTCTATGTATATGCAAATGTTGTTTGTATTTTGATTGTTGTTTACTTATGGATGGACCCTTTTTAGAGTCGGTTTGAATGTTACGAAGATTTATAATTAATTAAGTTTCGGTGCAAATTGTCGTCTTTGGATTTTCAATCTTGTATTGTTAGTTTGACATACCACAAAATTTTTTTACAAAAAGTAATGTTCAAATTCATCCATTTCGATGTCTCGGTCAAGCGAGTGTTCGTGAAACAACCCATATTTTCGGTCACCCATGACCGACAAGTAGTCCAATATATCGGCCGTTTACAACCGAGTCCAATAGCAAGTTCTCGGTTATACACCACCGAGATGGATTGACCATTTCAATTCGCCTTACTCGTCCTATGACGACCGAGCCTCTCGAGACCCTCTCGGAAGTGGACAACCGAGTGTAGGACAAAATTCTCGGTTGTACACCACCGACGCCACATTACCTATCACTAATTGTAGCTCTCGTCATGTCACGGCCGAGATAACGACAGTATTCTCGGACATGCGTAGCCGATACGTCTGTCAACTCTTCCTGGCGTCTACGTGGCCGAGAGGCTGCGAGTTCCCAAAAATATTAGCTTCGTCTCGGCCATGCTTGGCGAGACAGATTGACACCGTCTCGGCTGTGTGTGGCGAGAACCGCGATTTCCCAATTTTTTTACAATTGAACAAACCGCCACACACACATTACAACTACTATACCAAATGTAACTTAATTCGACGATCTTCAACCGAACCCTAATTTGGAGACAAAATCGGCTCACACACCAGGACCTACAAAATGCGAAAACTCGAACAACGAAGGAGTAACACACGGCGAGGGACGGAGAACACGATTTCGGGGATTCCTCTCTTTCGCTCGGTTCAAAACAAATGAATTCTTCCACAAGGAGTTCGGTGAAGGTGGTGGTGGGGGTGGTGGGGTGCTCGGGGGTTTGCACGAGGGTGGTGGGGTGCAGATGGATTTCCACGAGGGTAGTTTAGGTATTTCGGGTCTAATTTTTGGGTGCCCCAAGTAAATCGGTTTGTGCCCACAATAATGGGTGCCTTCATTAAATGGTGGGTGCCGTAGCGCCTCTAAAAAAATTGTACAAATAAACAATCAGGTGTCTCAACATGCTTCAAACTAATAATATTGTTTAATCATACAAGTGCATGCCAAAATATATACAAGAAAAATGCTAGTATAACTTAGTGTAGGACATGCAAGTCCCTAGATTTTCGCTGAGCGCGCATCTTGACGTGCATCGAAAGGATGCGCACAAGTACGTGTTCGATCGAAGTTACGCTAGCATTATCCAATGTACGTACAAAGCCAAATAGAAACTGATACTCAAATGCAACAAAAAATAACGGATAAGGTAGGGAATGAATAAGAGCATCTCCAATGGTAACATGTATTTAGACCATAGATTAGTGTCATATCATGGATGTGGAGAAGATGTTCATCCTATGTGGCACTAGATAGGCATTCATCTCTTAAAATGATCTCTAATGGTAAAGTGAATTTAGACCATAGATTGATGAGTTGGCACTTTTATTTTCAATTTTCATAATATTAATAAAGGCTTGAAAAAAATAAAAACTTTAAAAGAATTAATAATGCTGATGTGGTAGTTTACCACAATGTCTAGAAGTAGACATTGTAGTAGACACCCTTCACTTTGATTTCATGTCACATAGGATGGACATTATGAATTCATGGTCCAATTGGAGAGCATTTTTTAAATTGGATGTGGATTGTATCATAAGAGAAACTCATTTCTACCCCAATCCATGTCTCATTGGAGATGCTCTAAGAGTATGCTATGAAAAAAAAAGGTTCAGTTTTTTCTCTTGACTCGATCATACAGTCAACAAAGATTGCATTGGATCTAGGGTGGCAAAAATTCGGGTTCAGACGGGTCCAGATCTGGATAACCATTGCCATAAAAATAAATTTTGTTTGATTTAAAAAAAAAAGCTTTGTGTCTGGCGCTGAGCCTGGTGTTGTGGCGCTAGCAGCAGAACACTAACTATTTCTGGAGCTGAAGCGTCAGGTCGGCGCCTCGGCGCCCAGAACGAATAGATGCGAGTTTTGGATGTTATTTGGTCCATTTTTTGTCCATTTCTTCACACCAAAACTCACCCCTTAATGGATAGACACTAAGTCCCTCAATTTTTTATAGATTAAAGGACTCTAGTACGTACAATACACATTAAAATACATTGAGATGTGTTAAGAAACATATTGAAACACAAAAGGTTTTTTAATCAAAGTGTGTTCTTGTATTTATAGCATCATTCTCTCAAATGTTTTTCAAAGAGTGTTCTTGGTTGGAGTTGTGTTACACACACATCATCCAACAACCATTAGAGACTTAATTGTATCCTGAAGGCAAGTTTTGATTTTCCCATTGTGTATATGCAGTTTCGACGGTAAGGAGAAATCTTGTCTAAAAGAGAGCGATTACGCGCCTCAAGTAAATGTTTGGCTATTCCATTATCATCTTGCATTTTTTGTCCGAAGCTATTTGTTCCAACAATTTTTAGACAAGATTTACTTCATCAATGGCTTCTTCGACTTCGGACGGAATTGCTCAAACGAATGAGAATGGTGGTTCTTCTTCTAATGGCGGGTTCGTTCCTCACTCCATACAAATCATGAACCATGATTTGACTCGCCTCAAAAGGTTCGACGACGACAATTTCACTCGATGACAAGAGAAAGTGTCACGGCCCGAATATCTAATCTCATTTATTATTCGTAATCAGGATCACTAACCCGTGACGTGGGACCCACACTGTGATATATGTATTGACCAAGGTGAGATGGCGAGGTATATGTTAGATTTGTTTTTATGTATGACTAGTGTATTGTATATGTGTAGACTACTAAGTCACTCATATTCGTGTATAGGTGTCGAGACGTGAGTGGAGATGTGCCTCGAGTTGTGTGCCGACGTGGGACTTGGTTAGAGAGTGTTGTGGTAAGTCTATTTTGAGTTAGTATAGCTTATATAATGGTTTTAATGTGGCTATAGTTGATTTTTAATTAAATGTAATCTAAGTTCATCGAGACACGTATTAGCACATCTACAAACCAATTAAGTCACACATTGGAGTTAGTTTGCATGAATTAATGGAGATAAGTGGGATATGTGTTAAGAGATGTACCATTAGATAGGTCTCGAGATACGTGTGAATAATTAGATCAATGGTTATCATTCAACCATATCCAATTCATATATATAGATACAACAACAACAACAACAACAACAACAACAACAACAACAACAATAGCCTCAGTCCCAGCTACATAGATCAAACTTTTCCATTGTGTTCGATTAAGTGCAATTGATGGTGAGCTTTCCAAACCATTCAAATCCCTCCTAATTAATGCATCTCATGTTAACTTTGGTCTACCCCTACCTCGTCGAATTTCTACAATTTCTATTCAGTCAAGTTTTCTAGTGGGGGCATTTGTAGGCCGTCTTTACAAGTGACCAAACCACCGCAACCGCCCTTCCCTAATCTTTGTATCAATTGGTGCTACTCCTACTTGTCTTTGAATTTATATATTTCTTATTCTATATTTACGAGTTTTACCACACATCCACCTAAGCATCTTCATTTCTGCTAAGTTCATTTTATGCAATTATTGTTGTTTAACCGCTCAACATTCACTACCATAGAGCATAGTTGGCCTAATTGCGGTCCTATAAAATTTTCCTTTTAACTTAGTAGGAACATTTCAATCACAAATCACCCATGTTGCACTCTGTCATTTCTTCCATCCAGCTTAAATTCTATGTGTGACATCATTCTCAATATTATCATCATTTTGTATGATTGATCCTAGGTATCTAAAGTGGTTCACCTTAGGAACTTCTACTTCCCCTAATTTTACCACTCCATCATCTCGATATCTAGTGTTTTTAAACTCACAGTGCATGTATTCAGTTTTCGTCCTACTCAACTTAAAGCCTTTAGATTCTAATGTATTCCTCTAGAGTTCTAGTTTCATATTCACTCTATCTTTTATTTCATCCACTAAGACAATATCATCTGCAAATAGCATACACCATGGTATACCCTCTTGAATATGCTTCATATATATAGATAGAGGTCAATTAATGCAAATCAAATTTTTCATTCTCAACAACTTAGAAGCTAAGAAAACTCTTACTGGAGAGGAAGAAGAAGAAGAAATCAGTTTGAGTTGGTGAAGTTAAGGTGTAGGAGTTGAGTTAGCTAGTGTACATCAACTAGGTAATTTATTTATATTAGTTTGTTTAGTTTAATTTGATAAATTCATGAATTAGATCATGTTTATGGTTGTTTTTATGGTGTTGATGATGTCTTGGAGTTTTTGAGGTTCTTGTGGAGATCTCCAAGGCATTTGGGTAGTGTATGTGTGGTGTAAACTCAAAATCCTGGTTACAGAATTTTATGTTTTCCTGCACATAGCGCGCTAGGTAGATTAGCTAGCGCGCTAATTTCCGTTAACGCACTAAAGACATTGGTTAGCGCGCTAATGAGACCACTAGCGCGCTAATCAGAGCAAATCACTTAGCGCGCTAATTGCTCTGATAGCATAAAAATCTGCAGTTTTCCAAATTTACTAAAACACTATAACTAAGCTTAATATCCTAAGTAAAAGTCTAAACACATCCAAAAATATGTTAAGTGATATCAAGAACCTAAGAAAGGGTTACTGGGGTTCGAATAAGAAATTTGGGGTGTCGAAAGGTCAGTAAAGTTATGACTTTACATTGTTTGATGTGAGTATAACGATTGATTGTTTATTTACATTTCGTTTCCAGTTTTAACTTGTTTGTTGTAATCTATATTGACTATGTCTAGCTTTGTGTTGGGTTTTTGGGGTTCCTACGCAACGAAAAATTCAAAACAAATTTTGAAAAAACCTCAATAGGATCGAAAATAAGTTCCATTAAACTAAATCTACGAAAGTAAATCATACCTTATTCCGTGATTTCCTTTTCTGATTATTCGATTTCCAAGACGTTCAAGTGAGCGTCCTCTATCAGAAATCCACACACGAACAGTGACCACAATTTGGAGTGCTAGCCCCAAGAGAGATTGAAAACGATTTTTCTTTCTCTCCCTAAATCCAGAGAACTCGAAAAATTGTAAAACGAAAATCTTATTTCGTTTTTAGGGTTTCACCCTTTATTTATGTGTAGATAAGCCCTCACTTAAAATCATATTCGTGATACAACTATTATATTTATGCAGTTTAAGTGAATTACACATACGCTAATATTAATAAGTTATCATATAACAAATCGTAAGGGTTTTTATGTCATGAATTTTATCATATAAAATTCATTACTTTGGACCAATTGAAATTGTGCAAAGTCATTTTTTGTGTGCGACCCAATAGTTTCATGCGACGTTAGCAGTGAACCAAAAACTATTTTGGTACACAAGTCATAAGCGGTCTCTAGCAAGACATTATGACTACCCAAGTAGCATGAATATCAACATCGATACAACCTAATTAATGACAAATATCATATCCTTTTGTCGTGCGATATCCTTTGATTGAACATAAGGCATGGAAAGTCACCCTTAATGTTCAATCGTACTAGTCTTGATCTTTATGTAAATCGAAAAACATCCAAGTGATATTGATCATATCGATTCACATAGACTTGGCCATTATCAATTTATCTGATCGAGGGATCCACTGATATCTCTCTCTATACAAGAGTGACAAATTCTATATTGATTACACGCCTTCACATATTATTCACACGGTAACCAATTACAATCTTTATAATTATCCGATTAAAGACAACATTTGATTGTGTCAAATTATCATGCTCTTAATATTGAAGTCTATGGTAATCTCAAGTTGAAGGACTAAATGATATACCTATCATGAGTAACATCTATGACTTAATCTATGTGGTATTCTCATAGCGGGTCGGTCCAGTACCTTATTCCCTAACAAGTACTCATGATCTTGATTCGTATCTCTATACGCATGATCATCACATTTCCATCAATTAAGATTCACACTAGTCTTAATTCATTATAGTTCCTAGTATAATGACCGACTAGAGACATTTAGGATATTTCAACAAATACCCATAGATCTTACTATAAAGTAAACATGCAATCACTTATGATAAAACAACAAATAAAACTTTTATTTTATTAACTAAAATTATAAGATAAATAATGTTTGTAAATTGACCTAGGGCACATGCCCTAACACTTTGTACTCTCATATCATGAACTTATTTGTTATTCCTCACTTGTTAAGCTTGGTATCTATGATATTTTGATAAATTGAATTCTTTTGAATCCATTCATGTGCTATATATCATTTATTGTTGTTTTGCAGTAAATGTAGTATAAATAGCATGCTATTAGGGATTTGTGAGTTGTGAATGACTTTGTGGACTTGTATCCTTTGGAAAATTTTGTACTTTGTAGCATAACTAATTCTTGGAATCCTTAATGAGTCATTTTCTTGGATTTATAAATTAGTTATAGAATCTAGAGTCCATTGCACTATGAGTCGATCGGCACACAGGGTTAGAGTCTCTGGAGGTGTCGGCACTCGCCACTATGATGAGGCACACAGGGTTAAAAACTTTGGGGTTACTCATGTACGGGGTTAGAGTCCCTTATGACACTGGGGTTAAAGTCCCTAGTGATATTAAATTGTGCGACACCATGTATATCCTTTAGCGGTTAAGACTTCACCGACGTAGCTCACAACCGACCGGATCTAGATCATAACTACTTAGACATGTGTCAGTTTTAATTTTTTAACTGTAACGGTCTAAATTTAATTCACCGTTATTAATGATATGGTTGCAGATGTGGCTGACAGCTCAGACGCTCGTGGGACCCGCAGTTATGCTAGTGCGTGCCTGGAGCTAGGTAAATAGTTATTTTGTGTGCTAATTTGTTTAATTTGCAATGTTTTTATTGAAATAGAGTAAATGGAATCGCAATGTGTGTAATTATATTATATTTGACGTGCGAGACTGTGTGTTAAGTATTCGCATCGATATGCGTTTCGACGCGGGTACCGGGTAGTCTAAACGACTAAATATTAGGCCGGGGGAAATAATACACACATAAAATGAATAAAATGAGTTAAATAATAATATGTAATGTATATATGATGGTTAGGGACATGGTAGTATGCGTATGTCGCGTTTCGGGACACGAAACCGGGCGT
The DNA here is from genome assembly GCA_039657325.1 of Stephania cephalantha. NCBI lineage: Eukaryota > Viridiplantae > Streptophyta > Magnoliopsida > Ranunculales > Menispermaceae > Stephania > Stephania cephalantha. The sequence continues at coordinate 49,556,595 of CM077573.1, forward strand.
CGGAACACCCGAAAGATGACTTTTTGGGTTAAGAACAAAGGCAAGTGTACCATTGGTGTCACATTTGGAGTCATTAGAGGTTGAATAATGGAGCAAATAGTGCTCATTAGATTGCATTGAGATGCACAAGTGAGGAGAGATGCATATTGGACTATAAAAGTCAATTTGACTTTAGTTTCCAGCACCTTTTCTCTCTCCTTATCTCAAATCCAAAAATAGAGAAGAAGAAACAAGGGTTTTGGAGTTTTCAACTTGATCATTTGAGGAGCTTGGAGTGGTTGAATCATCAAAGCAAGGTGAGATTCATAATTACCTCAACTTTCTTCATTTTTGGTATAAATATATGAGGTGTTGGTGTGAATCCTATATGGATTGTTAAGCGGATGTTAAGTAGTTGTTTTAGTGGGTTTTAAGTGCTATGAAGTTAAGTAATATGCATTGTAGTAGTAGTTGGTGGTGGTGGTGGTGTTGAGAACCCAAACTTTTCAGCCAAACTGTTGTCCAGAACGCGATTACCGCGCTAATGAGGTCATCTAGCGCACTAGATGATGATTAGCGCACTAGGTGAAAAATATAGCGCGCTAATGTTCTTCCTGACGAAGAACGTTTTGTTGCTCAGCAATCTAGCGCGCTAATTCCCAGACCTAGCGCGCTAGATATTGCAGATTTTAGGCTATTTTTACTAAGTAACATAAAATACATCCAATTGACTAAAACTTAATTATAAATGGAAATAGGTTATTTCGGGCGGTAATTTGGATATCGAGGACTCGGTGGAGTCGGACCGGGGGTTATTTACCGGGACACGGAGTGCGGTTTGAGGTGTGTAGTATCCCAATTGAAATTTCTTGAGCACTACTTTATTTTTGCTTTTGAATTCATATTATGTCTTTCAATACTCTATTCTTGGTTTTGGTTTAAATGGACAGACGTTGAGGCTCTCCCTCCGTGCCATTTCTGTGTGTATGTCCACTATGTCATAGCACGTGTGTCAAGGATCTCGGTGAATAGGTCGACCCGAGAGTCGCGTCGAGGCACGTGTGGGTGTGTTGTAGGTTCCACGTCGACCACCCATCGGATCCAGATACTGGCCTTTCTTGAGTGCTACTCGCCGGCAGTAGTCTGTGGGGAGTCCGAAGTATGGCGCTAGTATGACCCTATGCTCTAGGAACACACTTTGAGCTTTCACTATTACATATGCATGCGATGAGCACAGTTGACTGTATTTATTTTCGCATGTTTATTGAATAGTTTTGTTTAAATTTCAGTATTTACTTTCAGTATTGCTCGCTTAATTTCTTTGGGAATACTCACTCTAGACTCATCATATGCCTTTTTGTGATGGCTTGAGTGCAAATCCTAGTACGAGTCGTGGCAAGGGAAAATTACCGAATACCTATGATTCGAGAGATATTAGTCAGGCTTGTACGTTTGTATTATATATACTTTGTTTTTATTTTGGGGATTTGGGATTGTGAGATACCTTATGACTCTATACTTTTGATATTTTGATACATTGAGGTGTAGTTTTGGTCTATGATGATAAATGGGTTTTCCACACTAGGTATCAAAGTTAAATGCATGACTTTGATGTTTCATATTTTAGATCGTCATGATAAAAGACTTCCACTGTGATTTATTATGGTTTAAAATGATTTTAGCAGATGACTTGAGTTAAGTAACAATTTAAATAGTAAATTGTTGTTTATTGAGGTTAATAATGATTAAATGGTGGATGAGATAGCATGTGGGACACAACTGGCACTGGTAGGCCAGGTGTGGGCCCGCATTGACCCCCGCATGGCGGTCCATTTGGAAAATGGGTCGTTACATTAACTGTGGTATTTCTTGGCATAATTGTGGTACTAGTCATTCTTTATTGAACTTATGCTTTTAAATACCATTTGATTTGTTTTGGAAATGTGAATGAATTGGTCAACAAGGATTACTGTTACTTTTTATGCTCACCATCATTTTTATGACGGTGCAGAGCCGTCGACGAGCAAGCCGGCAAGGAGAAGATTGGTGACTACCTCTAAGCCAGCGGCGTACCTCTGCATCGACATTTTATAGGTTTTGATATTTTGTGCAATATACAGTTTTATTTTTATATACTTTGGGGTTGTATATTGGGTTGAGCGTTTAGTTCCCTGATTTATAATGACATCACACTTTTTATATTCGCTATTTTGTTATATATGCATGTGATTGTTATTTTCCTGGTTTCCACATAATTTTCTAAGACTTCCGCTAAATTTTATAACTTTTATAAGTTTTTAATTACTATAAAATTCATTTGTAAAGTGACATGTGTTTTATTTATCCTAAACACAAGTAGTTGAGGAAATTTGGATAGAAAAGCTTACTAATACGTAGTTAAGTTCTGTGTGGCTAGGATTTGGGCTTAATTACGGGATTAAGCCGGCAGTGCCCAGATTAGAGAAGGGGTCGTCATAGGAAGTGATGTTCTTTCTCACATTTCTCAAGTTGGCGTACATCCTTGATTATGCGCTTGAGACCCTCCCTAAACCAACTCCAGATGATTCAAACGAAGTGGTGAATCGATTGTTAAGGTTTGTGATCTAGCGAGATTTACAGATCCAAGTATGAGATATGATGCATTAATTACTTAATTTGGTGATCACGTGTTGAAGACACAATTTATTTGTCTTATATAATTACCCGTGTACATATTGTTTGATCATAGAATGACTCCAACATCATGAGTGCTTTAATGCATTTCAGTTTTATTGATGGGTAATTATATACGGAAACATTATCAAGGTGTATGAAAAGTTGCATGTGATATAATACATGTTACACATTGTTGTTGATGCAAGTATTTTCTTAATACTTCATGTTATATATTGCATATATGTTTTACATATATATGGTGGTGTTTGATTCTTTGATTTAAGATTCAAAGCATATGGATGAGGATTTCAATCCCGGACATCTAGAAGAGTTTTTTCACAAATCTTATTCTAATGACATTAATATTGAGATTTAAACCTTGTTGTAATGAGTGACATCAATATCATTGAAATTAATATGATTCATATGCTTTTGAGGATGATAGATAATTAATTATCATATACAAACTGACGATGTGCCTTATATTAAGGATAATGCATATATTTATGGATATATTTGATATATAGTTTGTGTAATTAATGCTTATGAAATCATATCATGGGAATCTAGAAGAGTTGTGTCGAGATTGTTCTAATGGGAATAGTCACGAAATCTAAAAGATTTGGTTTCAAAATCTTCTAATGAACAAGGAATCCTCCTACTAAGAATGATAAAGTAAGGAGAAGTAGAAAACAAATGATGGATAAATCTTCGCGTCTAGATTAACTTATTTGGTTGACGGAAGCATATAGGAAATTAAGGAACAAATGAGATTTGTCCTTAATTTGAAATGTGATCATGTTTCGTTTCAATATAATTCTTCATCAAGGGATGCTTTGGTTTTTCGGAAAGAAACGATCAATGATGAAATGATCAATTCAATATATTGAATTAAACTTGGGTTTTACTGATCTCTTACCAAGATCAAAGCAATATGGAGCATATAGAGCATATGAGTATTCAAATGGAATTAAATGTCAATATAACTACAAATAATTAGTTCAAGGCTTGTTTGGTGGCTAAGGGCTACAAACAAAAGCATGACATTGATTACTTTGATACTTGTGCACATATTGCAAGAGTTACATCCATTCGAGATGTTAATACGCTAGGAAGAACAGTTGTTTTTTGGGGGCCCAAAGAAATAGTGATTCATAGTTGAATCAGATTTTAATGCCCTAGCAAATGCAAGGAATCAGAATGACTTATAAACTTATTAATGGAAATACCATTATGAAACAAGTCATGTCCAGATAAAGTAATCAATTGTGATAACAAGGGAATGTTTATAAAGTCAAGAGCAAGACTTATAATGGAAGTCTAGACATATAAGTCTAAAACATAATTTTTTGAGACAATTACTCAAAAATAGGGTTGTCACAATTGATTACGTGGAATCTAACAAAGAATTTAGCTGATCCAATAACAAAGGGTCTTGTTAGAGATATAGTGTATCAGACATCAAAAGGAATTGGACTTAGTTTTGTCTAATTCGATCGTCACTTGATGGGAACCCAACTTAATTCTTAAAAATACAGAATAAGTTCAATGTGGTACTAACAAGTCAAGTGAAGATTACGGAACACTAAAAAATTTATATTATAAAAGGTATCTTCATGGTTCTAGTGTTAAATATGCATGACGGAGGTTGAAAATTGGGTCTTAATAAGTCGAATAGAGTGACTCGCATATTCACTTAAGTAGACTTACCTATATGGGTGTAGAAGTGTGGTCGTTTTTTATGAGCCTAACCTAGCACTCAAGAAAGACAAGATTTGCACAAGACCATAATATGCAATCAATAGAACACTCTTACTTGCATGAAATTGGTATGTGTGGTTCAAGATCCGTTTACCATAGTACCTGATGAAACGTTGAAGTGTTTGCACTTAGTGAGAAGTTCAAGTCCAAAAGACACTCTAATTTATGTATCAATTTCGAGAATGATGCTATATGTTTTTTGATCGTGTTATTTCCTAAGTGTAATTTTCAATTTACATGTCCATATAACTTGAAAATGGGGGAAATTGTTAGATTTAAAAAAAAGCTCTCTGTGTATGTGTCCGGCGTTGTGACGCCAACACTATAACACTCCTTCAGCGCCCATAACAAATAGGTGCGAGTTTTGGGTGTTATTTGGTCCATTTTTTGTCTGTTTCTTCTCATCAATTCGCACCAAAACTCACCCCTTGGTGGATAAACACTAAGTCCTTTGGTTTTCTATAAATTAAAGGACTCTAGTACGTACAATACACATTGAAATACATTGAAATGTGTTGAGAAACATATTGAAACACAAAAGGTTTTTGAATCAAAGTGTGTTCTTATGTTCATAGTATCATTCTCTCAAAAGTTCTTCAAAGAGTGTTATTGGTTGGAGTTGTGTTACACACACATCATCCAACAACCATTAGAGACTTGATTGTATCATGAATGCAAGTTTTGATTTTTCCATTGTGTACACGCGGTTTCGATCGATAGGGAGAAATCTTGTCTAAAAGAGAGCGATTACGCGCTTCAAGTCACTGTTTGGTTATTACATTCTCATCTTGCATTTTTTGTCCGAAGCTATTTGTTCCAACAAATTCATTGTTCAGAACCGACCCAGTTTTAAATTCGGACAAGACTAGCTTGTCCAAATTCGTTTTACTAAAAATCTGGGTTGTATGATTGTCCAGATTTGTCGCAATCTTGAAAACTAACTTCTTATATTAAAAACCTCTTTAAATATTAAAATTCTCACATATTATAATCTCGTGTGATGTATTTTGAAAAAGTATCGTCAAATTCATGTAATTAAACATTTAATGTTTATAAACAATTATTAATACAAGTACAAAAGAATAAAATTTAATTCATTCTACAATTAAAAGATATATATCTTAATTTAATACATTAAACTTTATATGTGTTGTAGTAGATTAATGTTTGTCAATCTATTTAATAAGTAGTAAGTGTTTAATATACTCTTTTATCAAAATATTTTTAACTCTATTTTAAAACTCGAATTGGATTCGGGCCGGGTTTGAGTTTACAAGACTTTGTCAGATTTGACTCGATTTTAAATTCGAACTAAAGATCTTTATTTAAATTCGGTATGAATTTATTAAAACATTGTTCGAACCCTTTTTATTTTGGGAAGACAAAATCGAGTCTCGGGACGTAAAATTTGGAGGCCGCTAAGGGCACCCCACCATTTAATGAGGGCACCAAACTTATTTGTAAAAATTCAAGTAAAAATGGAAAAGACCATTTTGCCCCTGTATATATAATGGTTCAAACCCCACAAACCATTTCGACAAGGAGTTAGGGCACCCCACCAAGCAAGCGTCAACCACAAAGCACGGACCACATTGCGTTTGGCGAAGAGCGATCGATTCTTGCTCGTCGACGACAATGAGGTAACAATGTTTGACAACCATTTTCGGGTTTTTTTAGCTTGTTTAGTTGCGTATAACGGTGAAAATGATGATTTGTTTGTCAACGTAGGGTTTGGTAATTTCTTCAAATCCGAAGTTGCTTCAACCGTATAATGGAGGATCGTAATGCTTCGGTGCCGAGAGGAGGTCGTCTTGAGGTAATTTTGCAAATTTTTTGTGTTTTTTTTGCGGTTATCCGAAGTTTTTAAATGCGGGTGCGCGATCGTTTCGGCCTCGCAGACCGAGATGTATTGTAACGTCTCGGCCATAGAGGACCGAGAGAATTCAAATAGGTCACGGTGCTGGGAACGCCAGAGAGTAATGAGTAACTATCGGTCGTACGTAAGCAAGACTCGAAGAAAGTTTCGGACTGTACAACCGAGAACCTATTTTTTTGGGTTTTTTTGTGATTGTCTTGTACATTTTGGTTGATTATAATGTTACACTTGTTTGTATTGCGGGTAATGCCGTTATCTTGTAATTTTCCGGACTACAAGGACACTTTTACACCTTCTAAGCCATTCCCCTCTCGAGAAGCGACAATTTCATGGCTTCAATGATTGGTGGCGAGAACCAGTTTGTGTTAGTAACGAAGCGCTCGGATGCGGGGGCATTAAGCGAAGGGAAGGGTGAAAATTGCTCTGTGTGACAGTCCGGGACATATAGGGGACCGGCTCGAGAGAGTTGGGAAGGGAAAGCGGCAAAAATTTTAAAGAAATCAAGGAATGATGAAAAGGCGAGGACTCACACTAAGTACGAAGAAATGTGGATGCCCTTTCCAAATTAACGTCAAGGAGAATGTCGACTCCTTATGGTATGTCACCGTGATTTGTGGGAGGCACAATCACGACACCGCAGGAAGATTGGATAAGGGGGAGGAGGAAGTTGAGGATGCGGGGGGAGGACCGAAAGTGAGCGGGTCGGGAGATTAGTCCACCTTCGTCTTTTGTGGAGTGCGAGCGGGAAGTTGAGGATGCGGGTGTGAGGACACCTGGGGTCTCCAACCGAAGGCACCCCGGTGTCGGAGGCACCCCAATCTCCAATCGGATTTGAGTCCTCCCACTCCACAAAAGCTTCTAGGCGAGAAGAAATGCAAGGTTCCACAAATGCGTCGTGCCAGTCGACGCACGCAAAGTGGATCTAACATGGCTTATAGTCATTGCTTAGAACCGGATTGGTTGCCACATGTTGATGCCATTATCGATGTGGTTTCCGATGGGAATTGTGGATATAGGTGTATAGCCTCGGGCTTGGACTTGCCGACGTAGACGGGTGGAGGATTGTGCGTAGACGGATGTACGATGAGATTATCGGGTATGAATACCTATGGCGGGAAGTGCTTGGCTCGAGTTTCGAGCCTGTCAAGAATGCGGTGCATTGCCCAGAGAAGCAAGAGGGGGCATCTTTCAAAGAATGGTTGACACTTCCAGACATGTGATTGTTAGTATCCACCGCGTTCAATGTCATTCTCGTCAACCTCTCGCATGGGAGTGCCTCCACATTCCTACCTCTACGTAGCACTCCAACGTCATCATTGCACTGACAGACTTATCATTGCAATGGCGAATGAAAGGAATATCCATTGGGTTAGGGTAAGTTCTATGATTTTTTTGTGAATTGGTTTGTTTCCCCTTAATCGGGTTTGTGACAATATCTTCTATGTTCTATTGTTCACTTTGACAGTGCGATTGCGTGTGAATGCCATTTGCCATCGTTATATCCATCGTGGGATCGGTACGTTGAGGATTGCGCAAAGGTTGGCGAGATGGATTCGTTTTTCGAGACATCGCGCCCATTGCAACTCGCGATCATGAAGCCACCATACGTTGTAGATTTAGATACACCGTAGGTTAAAGCTTGTACCTAGACGGCTAAACATTTAGAAATTTTGCCAATTCGTCAGAATGTTCTATGTATATGCAAATGTTGTGTTGTGTTTTAATTGTTGTTTACTTATAGATGGACTCTTTTTAGAGTCGGTTTGAATGTTACGGAGATTTATAATTAATTAAGGTTCGGTGCAAATTGTCGTCTTTGGATTTTCAATCTTGCATTGTTAGTTTGACGACTACGGAGATTTTTTTGAAAGCGTAATGTTCAAATTCATCCATTCGATATCGCGGTCAAGCGAGGTTCGTGAAACAACCGTATTTTCGGCCACCAATGACCGACAAGTATACCAATATATCGTTCTTGTATAACCGAGTCCTATTTCAATTTCTCGGTTGTACACCACCGAGATGGATTGACCATTTCAATTCGCGACTCTCGTCCTATGACGACCGAGCCTGCGAGACCCTATCGGAAGTGGACAACCGATACGCATTAGATTAACTCGTCTCGGCTGTGTGGCGAGAACCACGATTTCCCAATTTTTTTACATTTTAAAAAACCGCCACACACACATTACATCTACTCTACCAAATGTAACTTAATTCGTCGATCTTCAACCGAGCCCTAATTTGGAGACGAAATCGGCTCACACACCGGACCCTACAAAATGCAGAAACCTAGAACAACGAAGGAGAAACACACGGCGAGGGACGGAGAACACGATTTCGGGGTTTCCTCACCTTTGGTCGGTTCAAAACAAATGAATTCTTCCACCAGGAATTCGGTGAACGAGGGTGGTGGTGGTGGTGGTGGTGGGGGTGGTGGGGTGCCCAGGGGTTTGCACGAGGGTGGGTGAGAGGGTTTTTTGCACGAGGGGCATTTTCGGTATTTTGGGTTTAATTTTTGGGTGCCCCAGGTAAATCGATTTGTGCCCACATTAACTGGGTGCCCTCATTAAATGGTGGGGTGCCCTTAGCGGCCCTCAAAATTTGCCAGGCCTAATTGGATCTCACCGTTCAAATCACATGTAGAAATTTAAGATGCAGGGCCGAGGAGCACCGTAACATTTCCTTGGGTTCAAAATGTTTGGACTACGTCGTTAATTGTTATGGTGAGCTGATGACACGTGTATGGATGTGGAGAGTCCACGTTGCATCGCATTTGAGGATTTTGACTCAGCTCGGCCCAACAGCCACTGCTTTCCACAAGCGCGCGAATTCGCGAATTCCGTCCAAATGTATTTCATTTGGATTTCAACTTCATTTCACATCCATTTTATGATAAAATCATATAAGTAATATTCTCTATTTCCTCCCTAGACAAATGAGGCATTCTTCGTATACCCCTAACCCATTATAGATAGTGCTTAATTTCTTCTTGTATAAAAGAAAAAACTGCTAAATCAAGTGGAACATTTTTTTTTTTTGATGAATGGAACAAAAATAAGAATGGTAAAGTAGAAGTTTGGTAAAACTCTTAAAAATCGGTAAAGAGAAAGTACAACCATAAAAGTATTGTAACACTAATAAATAGAAAAAAATGGAAAAGCGATAATTGTGGTGAATTGAACACATATTAAGATGACCAAATAATATTTCAGTTAAGAAAGTAGTCATAATAAAAAAAAAAAAAAAAATCAATTAAATCATTTGTTGCTTTTTTATAAAGTGAAGCAAGCTTTAGATTGTTGCATTACTCACAAAGTTATAAATATTAAAGGGTTTTGCGTACCTTCCATGCCGAACCCACTTTAGGGGTCTATTTAAAAAAAAAGAAAAAATCATATATTGCATTAAATTAAAAAGAGTGAGAATGTCAATGTAGCTTTTTCCAACTAATTTCGAATTTTGATTTTTTTATTTACATTGTAAGTGGGACAATAAGCATAAAAACCCTTTGGCCATGTCATTAAATAGAATTACTATTTAAATTTGAAGAAAATCGATTTTTGAAAAATCTGAGAAAATCTTTAACAAACAAAAATTTATGAAAAAACATTTTTTTTCTTTGATTCGATGACAAAATAAAGATAACATACAAACGATGCCGCCTAGATTTTTTTTTTTCCTTACTAATTGATTGTATATACGAATCACATTTCAATTTTAAAAATAATCATTCATGAAAAAGTTGACAAAAAATAAAATAATTATAAGTTTAGATTAAAAACATTAAAATTAATGCATTCTCAATTTGCTGAAACTTTTCATTTCAAACCTTACATAAGAAGCTCAAAATCGATAAAATTACAAAACTTATCCAGACAAACTCATTACAAATTACAACCTCTGAAGCTAGGGCTACAACTGCTAGTTCCAAAACCAATTTACCAAGCACTATTATATATGTGGAGTAGATTGGACTTAATTTATAACTCCAAAATGTGAGACTAATTAAAGGTGAAGGAGGTGATCCTAAATATGTACAGTTGAAGCTAAGGGAGCTGTGACATATATATTTCCTAAGTAGGGAGCTCGATCTAATAATAAAAAAGATTTCTGAGCTTTCGAGGGTCTGAAAGCAGTCGACGAGAACGAGAACAACGTAAAGCCTCAAAAACACCAAACACACAACAAAAGCCAAATCCAAATCCAAAAATCAAAAATCAGAAATACAGAGAGGGATGACCGAAGGACTCCTCCCAACAACCAAACAGGCCCTTCGTCGTTTTCGCTTGTCTCCGCCGATCCCAAACCCTAGCTCCTCAGATCTATGAATCTCGAATCCGGCTGAGCGATCGGCTAGGGCTCGGTTTTGGTTGCCGATCGTGTTTGCGCGGCAGATCGGGAGGTGGAGGAGGAGGAGGAGCGATCGAGTGATCAGCGATGCCGTCCCATTCAGATCTGGATTTGCAGATCAAGCACCTCATGGACTGCAAGCCTCTGTCGGAGGCGGAGGTGAAGACGCTGTGCGAGCAGGCGCGGGCGATCCTCGTCGAGGAGTGGAACGTGCAGCCGGTCAAGTGTCCGGTCACCGTCTGCGGTGACATCCACGGACAGTTTCATGATCTGATCGAGCTGTTCCGGATCGGTGGAAATGCTCCTGATACCAATTACTTGTTCATGGGAGATTACGTAGGTATGTTGTTGTTGTTGCTGTTGTTCGTCGACGAATCTGTTAGGATTTTTTGCTTGATTGTCTTCTCTGTGGTTTTGGTTTGCGTTTTTAAGGAATTTGGATCCGAAATGAAGCTTCTTTATGTGAAATTCAATGGGGGAGGGTTTTTAGCTTGATTTTTTTTTCTGGATCTTTCTCGAAATTCTGAGAGGATCTGTGAATCTTGTATATAAATTTAACACGGGGCCGACTTTTGAAGAGAATTATCGATTTTTAATCTCTTTGAGCAGATTTTACGTTTTCGCTTGCGAGATAAGTGCTCGATTTGAAAATCATCCGTTGCATAATTCATTTGGCTAGCTTCTTATGTTTCCAGAATATGCATTCATGGGTAATTCTTTTGAACAATATTTGGTGTATCAATGCGATTTTGGGTCTGATTTTTATGGTTCGTGTTCTTGAGGATTTTGTATGCACAATGTTGACAAATTGTGAATGCTTATTGCTTGATGAGAACTGGAATGTTAAATGCTTTCGTACTTCACTTGTAATTTTTGTACCTAGATTTCATGTGTGTGTTTGGTTCTTTTTACGCCCTTGTATGTTGACTTTTATCTATTATTTTGTTTTGTTATTTCTTTGCTCTGTTTTTATATTCAGGATTATGCGTGTAAGGTTTAACACCATAAAATAATGAACTCTATAAATCTCTCTGAAAGGGTTTAGCTCGCTTATGAATGCAAGTAAATTTAACTCAAAGTAAGAAATCCTAAACCTAATTAAATACTATCTCAAACATAAAATCTATTTTAGATTTACCACCACAACGCACACACACACACACAATAGTTTAAATTTTACATCTGAATTAAAATTTTTCGTTTGCCCATAATTAAGATTGTCTCATGATTTTGCTCTTCATCCGCTATCAATATTCAAATCTTGACCTCAGCTTATATTTTGTCTTTCACATGTCACTCGACTTGCACTTCTTTCTCAAAGATAAACATTGCACAATGAACTAAATTGACATCATTATCATCAATGACATTATCAAGAGTACCCTAATCTTGAAGTCGAGCTAGTTGCCCATAACTCTTCTAGGGTCTGCCACTGGTGCTTTGAGGTTTATCACAGATTCACTGGTACTGCCTAAACTTTTACTAGTGGCAAAGGAAATACTAGCTGAAGTATAAGCCCTACCATATGTTCTCAGAGGTTGTTATTGCATCCACTTTGTTTCTCCACATATGCCTTGAGTGTCACAAGACAATTGATGGTATCATGATAATATCATCTGCCTAGGAGAGTTCTCAGAACATCATGTGGTATCTTGATAATGTGTGCTCCAACCACGTGTGGCAGCAAAGAACTTTTTGAGGCGTTGAGTCAATGAATCTAGAGGTCAAATTTTCCAATAATAGAAAACTTCCAGCAAAGGGAAAAGGAAAAATTGGGGTGTATTCAATTTGAGAAATCCATGGATTTTAAAAGACTTTGAGGGATTTAGAAAGTTCATGGGTATTTAATTTGGATTTTGATGGATTTTGGTGGAGTTTTAAAAAGTTCAGGGGTATTTAATTTGGATTTTGGTGGAGTTTTAAAAAGTCTAGGTGTAGGGGTTGTATTCAATTTGAGATTTCCATGGAATTTTTCAAGTGATGGATTTCCATGGATTTCATGGAATTGATGGATTTGAAAGGACTCGATCCAAAACCATTGAAATCCTAATTAAATACCCTTGGACTTTTTAAAACTCTACCAAAGTCCATTGAAATCCAAATTAATTACCCCTAGACTTTTTAAAACACCTCCACCATTAGGATTTTGGCGGATTTTAATAGATTTTGGTGGATTTCTATTCAAAAAATTTATGCAACCAAATCTCGCCATTACCCATCGGATTTGGATGTACTTTTGATTAAGTCATTCCAAATCCATGGAAGGCCATCACTCAAAAAAATCCATGAAAATCTCAAATTGAATACATATTAGTTGAAGAATGGAGATCATCAGTATATTCGAATGTTTTCTATGTATTAGCAATAAATCTACCGAGTTTGGGGCAGCTTATATAGAGAAAGGGTACATAATAGAATTGAAGGATGGCCATTTAGCCATGTTTAATTCTAAGAGGTATGATCATTCTTAGATCTCCTTTAAAAAATCGATTGTTTCAAATCGAGATTAATAAGACTGGATTTTACTCATGCTTCCACTCTATCATTTCTTATGAGTGATGGTTATGACATCTAAGATAGTAACATATGGACATATGACCTTAAAAGAGTTTGAAGCTAGTAATTAGAAAAAATTAGTGAGAGAATTGCTAGTGACCTAGCATCCAAAGCAATATTGTGAGGGGTGTTTTTTGTGGAAGCAACATGGATAGCCAAATGCTTCTAACACTCCTTGGGCGTGCTAGATCTCCACTACAGTTAGGATACTTACATCTTTGTGACACTGTACAGACAACTTCACTTGGAGGAAGTAAATATTTTATATATTTTATTGATGAACATGCTTTGTATGTGAAAGTTGATGTTTCTGCTGGTGCTATGTTGATAGTTGGTTTTTATGTTCATGATTTAATCTCCACTAGTAACGAAATCATTTGATTAGAGACTTCAAGGCGGCTATGATGCAGGACGATGGCAGACATTGGCTTAATGTCCTATTTCCTAGACACTTGAGGTCACCTAACGAGATGATGGAATTTTTATATGCCAGATGAGGGATGTTGTTGAGATCCTAATTTAGATTAAAATTATAACAATGCGTTGATATTTCGAGCATTCATCTGGTTCCTAGCCATCTCAATTACTGTATTAGGAACTAATGATCAATTCTCTCTATGCTACTCATATCACCAATTGCTACAAACAAGTCCAATGAGTCATTTATGATAGTTAAAATTAGTCTGAAGTGACTTTTGTCCCAAACCAGTTCATAGCACAGATCAAACTCTACTTAAGTTAGGAAAAAAAACTGATCTCAAGGTAATTTCTTATTCACACAGTTGGGCACTACTTCAAAGTTTCTTCCCTGCCTCTGTTTATGTTTCCATTTGCAACAAAATTTGAATAAATACCTTGACACATTTATTTTAATGTCCAAGGGAATGACATTTATGTTATATTTATTTCATAAAAAGGAAAATGTTTCTAGAATCCATGTTCTAAAAACTTGAAGCAATTGATAATTAATGTTGTAAGCAAGCTGAAGAAATTGTTCTAAGATTAGTCTCTATCTGTGACTGTAATTTTTGATATGCAATTACTTTGTTCCCTATTGGTAAAGGAAAAAATGGAAATTAATAACATCAGCTCGGCCACCTCTAGAAAGGAAGTCTGTAGAGAAAGGGATCTCACTAACTTTGACTTGTACCTAGGTTGTTTCTACTATCTTGCACGAGGCCGTAAAATTGTTTAGAGTGAGTTCCGAACATGTAAAGCAATATTATTGGTAATCCTCTTCTTATTTCCTTTCTCTTTTGGAACTTGGAAGGAAGGCTTGTACATTGTATTACATTGACTGGATATTCCCATTTGATCCATCAACTGTTATGAGAATGAATTGTTATAATCATATGGTGCCTTCCTGAAATGAATGTTGAGAATTCAATGAATTTAATCTAGTCAGGCTGAAGTACTTTTTTATATTTATGCAGACCGTGGATACTATTCTGTGGAGACGGTCACTCTTCTAGTGGCATTGAAAGTTCGATATAGGGATAGGATTACAATCTTAAGAGGAAATCATGAAAGCCGGCAAATAACTCAAGTGTAAGGCGATGCTTTTTTTATGTCTGTCATTTCTATTTTGTAACTAGTCACACGCCTTTTAAAAAATCAGGACTTCAATACAGGTTTTCAATGGGTGCTATTTTTCTGTGGTAGGAAGTAGTAGTAAATGTTCTGTTCCTTCAACTTTGAAGTAAATCTTCAGAGTTTGTGCACTGTTCATCTGTTTGTGCTTTCTCTTTCTTTCAATGTAGCCCAGAAACCGCGTCTCTTGGATTTAGAGCATATTTTTTAAGCGCATTTATTCTGACATAGGAGATACTTCTAAAGATGCTTTCTACTTGTAGAAGGGATCAGGCCTTTTTTCATGGCAACTTGTCACTGTTTAGGGTAGAAGAATCAGTTTTAGTCATACGAAAACCTTTTCGTTGGCTATTTGTTATATGACAATTAGCTCTTTCTCCATCAAAATAAGGAAGAATTTTAACGAATTTTTAAATTGTTTCATTACAAAGCTTTTCTATGCGACAATATATGGGGAACATTCAGACCTCTCCATTCGTTAGGATTTAGGACAAATGTGGGAATTTTTTATTTTTTATTTTTTGAGAAAGAAACTATATTGTGTTAATGTAACTTTTTTTTTTCCTTCGGACAAGTGTGGGAAAATAAATGCAATTTTTTCCTTGTTCATCGTATGCACGATGTGAGCCTGATTTTTCCATTACAAGTTATTTTACAATGATTTATCCTGTAATATTTCTCTTACACCCGCTTGGGATTCTGATCCAGTTATGGTTTCTATGACGAATGCTTGAGAAAGTATGGAAATGCAAATGTCTGGAAGTACTTCACTGACCTTTTTGATTATTTGCCCCTCACTGCCCTCATTGAAAGTCAGGTGAGAGCTCTTGAATGGTGATTGAGACTTCACCACTTTCGATGATAATGATATGTTCTAACAAGTTTCTTTTTCAACTCTGTAGATCTTCTGTTTGCATGGTGGCCTCTCCCCATCTTTAGATACATTGGACAATATCCGAGCCTTGGACCGTATACAGGAGGTATTATATGATTCAAACACCTTTCAATATGTTTTTTCTTCTAGCTTTTAAATCCACTTCTCTCGCTGACAATCTTCCCTGTTATCTGCTGTTTTCATTCCTTGTTGGGAGAGTAGGTTCCACATGAAGGACCGATGTGTGATCTTCTGTGGTCAGACCCAGATGACCGATGTGGATGGGGAATTTCACCTCGGGGAGCCGGCTATACATTTGGACAGGATATTGCTGCTCAGTTTAATCATACCAATGGTCTCAGCCTTATTGCAAGAGCTCATCAACTTGTCATGGAAGGTTACAATTGGTCTCAGGTGCAGAACTCGTCTTAGGAGATTAATTCTTAGGCACAACTTGAACTGCGATTCATTTTCACAGTAAATACTGATTACATTATTCCACATTTTCAGGAAAAGAATGTGGTAACCGTATTCAGCGCGCCAAACTACTGCTATCGTTGTGGAAATATGGCAGCCATACTTGAGATTGGGGAAAATATGGACCAGAATTTTCTTCGCTTTGACCCAGCCCCTCGGCAAATTGAACCCGACACCACACGCAAAACCCCCGACTATTTTTTGTGATTGCCTTAATCTCATTACCAGTTGTTATTTCATTGCATTCCTTGTTGATTTTCTGTAGATTTGTCTTAGAAAGGAGTTTTTGGTGTTCTGTGAAGAGAGATAGGGACGGAGCTTTTATTCTTTTCTTTGGAGTTATTCTGCTGCTGCGCTGCCGCCGTGTTGAGCTGTCGTGCTAGAGAACTTTCAGGAGGGTTTTCACAAGGTATGCACATCATTTTGTCTTAAAGAGGGGAAGCAGCATCATCAGCAACAACAAAGTATTTCCTGTTTTATATAGCATGCATTCTAACATTGGAAAGGGGAGAGAATTTGAACTGGGACTGTCGTATGAGTTGCTCTTTAAATTGTGAAAGCATAAGAGGCCCAGTTGAAGCATCTTTATCTCTTTTAAGTGATTCCTCCAGTAGTTGCTCTTGCGCTTGCCATGTATCAGTTGGGAGTCTCAGGAATCAATCCAACATTTTCTGTTTCATAATTCAGGTATTTACTTGGTGGATCCAGGCCTCTCCTATCCTTTCACAGTAATGCTATGAGTCGCGCAGTAAGTTATGCAATATTTTGGAAACAGTTGGTATGCGTCGAGATGCATGTGTGCTTATTTCAATAATTCATTCTACAGTTATCGATGCCGAGTAAAAATAGGGAAACAAAAAAATTGAGAATGGCTGATAAAGTCGTTAATCTCTTGTGTCTTGAAATTATTTTCAGAAAATTCAGCACATGATCATCGTAATTAGTCTAGAAACATTTCGTTTTCTATGAAATCGTTTAATAAGATGCAAATAAACATAAACTTTCTCTCTTTCGTTTGAGATATAACAGTGAAACTATGAAACATTCTTTTTTTTTTTTATATTGAAAGTTGAAATTTTCCTTGTTTTGATTGTTTTTGTAACAAGTCTTATGAAAGTAAAGAATTCTTTTGATACTCTCCGTTTTGTTGAGAGGTTCGTGAATCGTCCTCTTCCCTGTTGAGAGGTTATTGGTGTTTTCCTGTCTGTACCAATGGAGGGTGATTTCGACTACCTAGATTTGTCTGATGGTGAGAGTGAAGAGCTTTCAATCGAACCGGCGGATGGACAGGTGCTGAGCCTGAAGGCTAATCTATGCTTGGTGGGAAGGTTCTTAACAGAAAGAAACATACATTTCAACACCATGAGACAGAAAATGGCCTCCCTGTGGCATCCAAAGAAGGGTATTTCTATCACTCACTGAATGTCCCCCAAACCCAAATAGATATATTTTTCAGTTTTACCACCGGATTGATATGGAAGAAGTGATAAAGAGAGGTCCGTGGACCTTTAATGGGTATTTGTTGATTTTTAAACAACTACAAAGTCTGCCTCGATGATGTGATGATATGGGTGCAAGTTTACGATGTACCAGTGGGTTTTGTGTTTGAAGGAGTCGGCAAACAACTGGGAGACTTCATAGGGTCCTTTGCAAAAATAATTCAGGGGGCTGGAAAGAGTTTATGCGCATTCGTGTCACTATGCCGGTCAAGCGTCCAATTAGGCGGGCAAAAAAAATTGAAGATCTCGAGACGTTCCAAGTGTTGGGGTTAATTTCACGAGATGGTCACTCAAGATTATAGTTCGTAACACTTTGGTCACTAAACTCACATTTGTTCAAAATACATCACTCAACTTTACAAAACGTTTCAACAAAATAACTCCGATCACTCGGGGGTCAAAAACCCGACATCGACGACGAACGTGACGTGGCGCCACGTGGGATTTCATGGGAGGTCACTTAAGTTTTAAAGTGATGATGTTGCATTTAATACACAACCCACCCACCCCCTTTTAGTTCACCCCACATTTAGGGTTTCGATTTCATGGAAATCGAAAGAGGGAGCACCCCTTTTAGTTCACCCCACATTTAGGGTTTCGATTTCATGGAAGAAAGGCTCGACTGTCCAATTTGTGTGCTCCTACATCGGATCATAGTCCTTTACTTCTTCAGTGTATCCTGCAAATGCCAAAGAAAGGAGGGTACAAGTTTAGATTTGAGAATGTGTGGCTCAAAGAGCAAGGTTTACATGAAGTTGTTCATAAGGTAGGGGGAATCTTCAGGTTTACCCGTGTTAATGAAGTTGAATCACTGTGCAAAAGCTCTAGATAAATGGGGACAAACCATTACTGGAAACTTTCAAAAGAAGAAAAAACAATGCAAGGAGAATATTGAGAGCCTACTGCTAAAAACAAGTATTGAAGCCCAAGATGAACTGAAAACTGAGAGAAGGAAATTGAGTGAAATACTCATTCAGGAAGAGATTTATTGGAAGCAGAGAGCTAAGTCACATTGGCTTAGTGAAGGGGATTCAAATACAAAATTTTTCCACTCCACTGCTTCCTACCGAAAGAAGCATAATTCTAGACAGGTACTCTAACCGAGGATCACGAAGACATGAGCCAAATTATCATCCACTACTTTAATGAACTATATTCTCCATCTATTGTCGACTCGTCAGAAGTACTAGAGGCAGTCCATCCTAGGATTGCTAATGAGACCAGCTCATGAAACCTTTTCTAATGGAGGAGTTTAATTTGGCAATTGCACAAATGCATTTGGACAAATCCCCAGGCCCGGATGGCTTCAATCCGCCGTTCTACTAGAAGTTTTGGCCCCTAATTGGGACAGAGATCTTCAGCTGTTGCAGATATTGGATGACGAACCTTGATTTCCCCCAATGGGCTGAATGATACTACAGTGGTGCGATAGGACACCAATTTTGATCAATTGAAACGAGAGAAACAACAACAATTACAAACCTAAAAGTAACCCCAGAGATGAGTCTTAAAACTCTCTCAACCCAATCACTCCAAGAGTGCCCACTTACATTGAAATTCCAAGATGTCTCATCTAACTAACTCACCCCTATTTATAGTGTTTACTTCTCACTAATTCTATGTGATTACTCTATGTGGGATCTTATCATTACTCCCTCCTTTAACATCCACCTTGTCCTCAAGGTGGAAAGAAAAGAACCATACAAAGAAACGATAGAATAGCATGAACATAAACCCAACTAAATAAGGAAGCAATGGCGCATAGAGAATCAATCTTGGGTGCAACATTTCTCAACTTCATTTCAACGAACACTTGGTGCACGAGAGATGACTGAAAAGCATCCATCAAGAAAGGTAGGAACAACACGGCAGACCAAAGCCATTGCAAAAACCAAAGCAACCTCGGTATTGAGTGGCGATAAACAATCACCGTCGCAAGTTTGATGAATGGCCATCATAATCATATGAGCACTTGTGAGAGATGAAAGGGGCCAAAAGTGACAACAAGAACCGTAAGAACCTTGGTGACATGCATGGGACTGTGATCAAATTCAAGTGGTGCACATCACTTCCTTTCCCTATCTTCACAAAGACATGCAAGTACAAAGTTCGGTATGAACATGATATTTGAAGCATGTAAAACCTCACCACCTTCGAGTAGCTATGTGAATGTATTGCCCCAATTCGTCATTAAGAATGTACCGCCACCGACTCACATCATAAGGCAACAATAACCCCAAATCGAACTAACCATAAACACAAATGTAGCACCAACATAAGAAGGCACGAACCAAGCCAACCGCACTTTCAAGACAATGAAGCGGCATTTGACGAGGAAGAACAATCGATTTTTGTTTGACGATCGAGTTTAGGAGCACCACATTAAAGGTTGAATAGAACACTAAGACCACAAGATTATTCTCGAACAATGGGAAATGTATGTGGGCCCAAAACTTACAAACTTGATAGAAAATACGTAAGTTGATGATAATCAAACAGAAGAAGAAAAACTTGGTAGAGGTGTGGTTGCATGGGCAAATAACATGTGAACAACAAATTTGTTGTGGGTTAAAGCTCACCGTATGATTTCCTCGAGTGGAGCATTGGTTCATCATTGTCTTTTTCTCCAAATTCATTGGTGCGAGATTGGGCGTTGAGTGTAGCGAAGATGGTGGCGGCGAAGGCGGTGGATCCAAGTCATCATCAATTGAACTCTCCATAAGAATGGTCTCGATCTCGATGGATATGTGACTTTAGTGAAAACCTTTAAAGTAATGAAAACCTCCATCAAAAGAGCACATTGCAGATGAGGCCAAGGAGGTAAATCCAGGGCAACAAAATGATATCCTCTCTTCATGAAGAGTGCATCCAGGTTTGCGAACAGTATCACATCACAAAGCACCAAGGACGGATAAAGTGCATCTGTATCCATTAGAGATGGATCAACAAAAGCAGGAGCAAATGGTTTAATAGTACTAAATTGTAGTGGAGTGGATGGAATCACTGAGCGAAGCAATGGTTTGGGCAGATTCAGAGCAAGCGAATGTAGCTTTGTTGGTAAGGAAAGAGACGAGTATTGCGCGAGTGGACAAGAGCACGATCTAATGGATCTAGGGGTTTTGTGACCAGCAGATCGGTGGTTCAAGCTTGTCGATGGCGGATCTTGGTTGTTTGGAGCCATTGGCCTCTCGAATAGGAGAAAACCCATCCATCATAGTGCGTTGTTGAAGAAACAAGGACTCCATTTGTTGAGTGAAGCTACGGATCCGCGACCTAATTTCAAATTTCAGCTCCCACGATCGACAACTCAATGGCGATATCCTCTTCACCTTCTCTTCAATTCGATTCAAAGAGCTTCCATATTTGAAGTATGCTCGATACCAATGATAGGACACCAATTTTGATCAATTGAAACGAGAGCAACAACAACAATTACAAACCTAAAAGTAACCCCAGAGATGAGTCTTAAAACTCTATCAACCCAATCACTCCAAGAGTGCCCACTTACATTGAAATTCCAAGATGTCTCATCTAACTAACTCACCCCTATTTATAGTGTTTACTTCTCACTAATTCTATGTGATTACTCTATGTGGGATCTTATCAGTGCTCATTCCAAAAGTCGATAATCCTGAATGTATCAAGTACTACAGACCTATATCCGTATGTAATGTTCTCTATAAAATCATGGGGAAAGTGGTGGCGAATAGCTTGAAGAGTCATTTGAATTCCCTAATCTCTGCTAACCAATCAGCATTCATCCCAGGTAGATCTATTGTTGATAATGTCTTTGTGGCTTTCGAAACACTGCATGCAATGAAGTGTAATACGAAAGGAAAGTTTGGAAATGCCGCTCTCAAGGTAGATATTGTTGGAACAGCAATCTAAATAAACATAAATCTGAACATGGCACCGTTAACACAAACAACTAATCATGCTGATTTTAACAACTAAGAAGATTAATAAACAAAGTGTACCAGAGGCTTGCAGTGCAATGACCTAAGACATAAAATTTCCTCTAACTCGGTCTTTGAATTCAACTAGGAGTTCTGTCCCATGATACAACCGGTATGCTCGTGATCAAAGAACCTTCAAAACCGCAAAATCGACTCTCTCTCAAATCACAAAATCACGTGAAATTTTAATTTCGCAAAACTTCTTTTTCCTATGTCAATATACTCTTCTCTTATAGAGAATTATCTAACCGTCTAAATCGTGGACATGAGTTTTTTCAAGAATCGTCTAATTAGTGGTTTCAATTAGCGCGCCACTAATTTATAGTTAATTAACTTCTTAATTCGAAGCAAGTGTTGGTGCTTTTTAATTTATTCAAAAACGAAAATAATACAATAAAAAACAAAAAAGAAAAACCATGTTTAGGAATGGCTAAGTTTTGAACCAACCAACGCCTCAAAAGGCCCAAAGCCCATGTGAAAGATTATTTAAATAAGGTGTTTACCTAGTAGAACTCCATGAGCCACTCACTCTAACCCCACTTGTCACTTAAACAATAGTGAAGTGTGTTGGGTCATATTTTAAGTGAGAAACCAAACTTTTCTCTCCTATGTGGGACTAAAGGTTTAGTTACTTTGCAATACAAAATTTGAACTCCAAAAACTCAAACAAAACAAGAACCATGAACAACAACAACAACATAGCCTCAGTCCCAAATTAACTGGGGTCGGCTACATGGATCAAACTTTTCCATTGTGCTCGATTAAGTGCAATTGACGGTGAGCTTTCCAAACCATTCAAATCCCTCATAATTAATGCATCTCATGTTAACTTTGGTATGCCCATACCTCGTCGAATTTCTACGAGTTTCTATTGAGTCAAGTTTTCTAGTTGGGGCATTTATAGGCCGTCTTTTGAGTGACCAAACCACCGCAACCGCCCTTCCCTAACCTTTGTATCAATTGGTGCTACTCCTACTTGTCTTTGAATTTCTATATTTCTTATTCTATCTTTACGAGTTTTACCACACATCCACCTAAGCATCCTCATTTCGCTACGTTCATTTTATATAATTGTTGTTGTTTTACCGCCCAACATTCACTTTCATAGAGCATATTTGGCCTAATTGCGGTCCTATAAAATTTTCCTTTTAACTTAGTAGGAACATTTCGATCACAAATCACCCCTGTTGCACTCGTCATTTCTTCCATCCATCTTGAATTCTATGTGTGACATCATTCTCTATATTATCATCATTTTGTATGATTGATCCTAGGTACCTAAAGTGGTTTACCTTAGGAACTTCTACTTCCCCTAATTTTACCACTCCGTCATCTCGATGTCTAGTGTTTCTAAACTCACAGTGCATGTATTCGGTTTTCGTCCTACTCAACTTAAAGCCTTTAGATTCTAATGTATTCCTCCAAAGTTCTAATTTCATATTCACTCCATCTTTAGTTTCATCCACTAAGACAATATCATCTGCAAATAGCATACACCATGGTATATCTTCTTGAATATGTCTAGTTAGTTCATCTATAACTAAAGTAAATAGATATGGGCTTAAAGTCGATCCTTGATGTAGTCCTATCGTAATAGGAAATTCTTTTGTAGCTCCTCCAAATGTCTTTATACTCGTTACTACTCCATCATACATATCCTTAATAGTGTCTATGTATCTAGCATGCACTCTTTTTCTTTCTAGAACCCACCAAAGAGCTTTTTCTAAATCTACGAATACCATATGAATATCTTTTTTTTTTCTCTATATTTTTCGACAATCGTCTTACAAGGAAAATCGCCTCCATAGTTGACCTCCCGGACATGAAACAAAATTGGTTCTCGATATTGTTGTTTCTCTCCTTAGCATATTGTCAATTATTCTCTCCCAAAGTTTCATAGTGTGACTCATAAGTTCAATTCCCGATAGTTTGAGCAACTTTGAATGTCTCCTTTGTTTTTGAAGATTGGCACAAGCGTGCTTCTCCAATCCATTGGCATCCGTTTTGATTTTAAAATTTTATTGAAAAGTTTTGTTAACCAAGTCAATCCAATTTCTCCTAAGCATTTCCAAACCTCTATGAGTATTTCATCTGGGCCACATGCTTTCCATATTGTCATTCTTTTCAATGCATCTTTAACTTCTACAATTCTAATATTGCGTGTATAGTTGACATTTCTTTCTTGGTGTGGGTTTTCATCTATTATAGTATCAACTTGACCATCATTAAATAAACTATCGAAGTAACTTCTCCATCTCTCCTTAATATCCTCCTCGCGTGTTAAAACATTTTGATTTTCGTCCTTAATACATCTTACATGACTTAGGTCTTGTTTCTTTTTATCTCTTAATTTGGCTAGCCTATATATATATTTTTCGCCATCTCTATTACCTAACCTTGTATATAGATCTTCCATGAAATTTGTTTTAGCTTGACTAACTACTTTTTTAGTTTGTTTTCTAGCTTCTCTATATTGATTGTACACATCTTCATCTTGACACTTAGGTATTTTCCTATACATCTCTCTTTTAGTCTTAATTGCTCGTTGGACATCCTCATTCCACCACCATGTTTCCTTCTTTGGTGGTCCCAAGCCTTTAGATATACCTAATACGTTTGATCTCACTCTCCTTATGCAACTATTCATTTCTAGCCACATTGTATTAGCATCTAAGTCAAGATTCCAAATATTTTCCTTTAGTAGTTTTTCTCTAAACTCTACTTGTTTACTATGTTTTAGGTTCCACCACTTCATTCTAGGTCGCTAACTCTTTTATTTATATTATGTCGTCGTGTTAGCTTAATATCAAGTACTACTAACTTATGTTGGGTAGTAAGTGCTTCACCAGGTATTACTGAGAATCATGAACATTACATCATTGGAGTAACTATACACACTAGGAACCAATAAATAATATAACAATGTTATAAATGAGGGATAGATTGTTCAAAGTCTTTGTCAAAAACAAGTAATCAATAAATACAAATACCAACCTGTTAAGTGCATAATTTAAGAACTGTTCAACACCTTATAATGAAAAGCTTGATTCATTGCTTGTTAGGTGCCATCCTCCAAGCAAATATCGCAAAAGTTGAAATTTAGAAAACTTAAAAATAAATTTGACAGGACTCTATTTACATAGACAACAAAAACAACATAAACCACATGGACTAGAGCTGACACCATTAACTTCAAATGCATGTTGAACTCACACCAAAACTATAAATTCAGATTTCACAAAACAATCACTTAGCGTCCCATAAACATAAAATAACTAGTAAAACAAGGCCATTTCAGAAATCTTCAAGGAAGAACTGTGTAAACTTGAATTGTCTCAATTATGTTTGGTGCAGTAACAAACGCCTCAAAGAAAAAATTGGTGTTTCTCTCCCTTGAAGGTCTATTCACCATGTGCATTGAATTACTATGTTACCTAGACTTGGGTATCGGTGTCGGGTGTGTGTATGTGTCTAGTGTG
Source organism: Stephania cephalantha (assembly GCA_039657325.1). Lineage (NCBI taxonomy): Eukaryota > Viridiplantae > Streptophyta > Magnoliopsida > Ranunculales > Menispermaceae > Stephania > Stephania cephalantha. Next base: position 49,581,650 of record CM077573.1, read on the forward strand.
CTCGGACTTTGATATTCTCTATGCAGAGAGAGTGGCATATGAATGGGATAATACAAATAAAAAAGAAAAGCCATGAGAAGGTAATATAGAAGAAGAGAGCAATCAAAATTGAGGAATAGACTCAAATAGATATAGGAGACAATATCTAAATCAAAAACATTAGGATCTATCTTCATGCAGAGAGCTGAAAGGATACCATTTTCTAAGAAAAAAAATGCAGTGAGCTCATGACCTTTCGAAAGATGAAATGCAGATTTTAAAAGGTCATGATGCTTAAAAAACAGTTCGAGTTGCAGCAGCATCAGAACTGGAAATATAAAACAAAGCAACAACACCTGATATGTATGAACACAGGTGCTCTTGACCTCTTAACAGTTTCTCATTTAATAGTATTTTCAATTAAATATAACAAAAACAAGTCATTTATAAAAGGAGAAGTGATGCTTATTGGAGAACGAAAAAACAAGAGAACAAAATAAGAACATTTGACAGCAATACCACTTACAGACGGAGAGAGAGCCACCTTGCAACACTAGTAGAAGATCCTCGACACTTAGACAAGAACAACTCTTTACATTGACACTTAAGAACTGCTCTTTGCTCAGTTGAAACTTGAAACCGATCGACCTTCAATAGAAACTTCAGCCACCCTTCCTCTCTTTCCTATACTCTATCTTTGAAGATCTTGCAAGGAAAAGACTGAATCCTCTCTCATGATGATAAGAGAAAGCTTAACTCTATCTGACAACGAAGTCCTACTCCTTACCTAAGAACGAAGCGAGTCCCCTTTCCCACACCGCGATATTACAATCTTGAGAGATATGACCAACAACAAGAACGACATAGCCTCAATCCCAAATTCTTGAGAGAGATAACCAAAAAAAAAAAAGACCCAGAATGCCTCCATTTCACCTTCCAAAACTACAATGAAGAACGGGATGTTTTGGAAGGATTAGTATGCTTTTAGAAGTATAAGGCACAAATTGGATGAGACTTGAGGTCAACTAACCAGTACGACCAAATTGATCAACTGCTAAAATGAACAGCTTCTGCATCGGAAACATCCGAACAATCAATATTGTTTCCAACAAAGTGAAAATTCACATTTGAATCCATATCTGAATTCGATTCTGCTTGTTCCCCTTCCTTAGTCTCCAAATCAACACTAGAATCCGAGTCTGATTGATCACTAATTCTTCCTTCATTTCTCTTGAGCTGTTCTTCAAGCATGTTGGATTCACCGTTTTTCTCAATGTACTCATTTCTCAAGCTCCTCCTTTCATCATCCCTCCTAAAGCCACTTAATTCCCTATCCACATTGGCCTTTCTAGGGCTCAACAAGATCAACTCTGCCAGCTTTCTTCTAGCCAAATACAACTCGTTTGGCTCCACCAATTCCCCTTTCTTATAAGCCTCCCTAAGAAAAACCGTATGAAGCTTCCCATGATTCCCTCTTGTTGAAATATAAAAAATCCCTTGATGTTGAAGAAGAAAGTCCTTCAATTTCTTGGGCAAGTCCATTGCCATCCTAAAATGAGCTATCCTCTCTAAACTCATCTTCTTCTCCACAGTTAATGATAAAATCTCGTGAATCATTGCCACTGCTCTCTTTTCCATACGCTTTTGCGCCTCAAGCGATCTCAAATCAAACCCAGATATATTCTCATAAGGAGACCAATATGGAAGCCTTTGCCACTTCCACACAGCAATTTTATAGTATTTACCAATCTTGAACCCAGGTGGGAAATTAATTATAAACGAAAATCGAATATTTTCAGCATCTATTCCTCTCTCCCTGTACTCTCTTTCCCTACTAGCCTCAATTGAACAAACACCTAAACTTGAATCTCGATCAACGAGCTCAATGTACTTTGACCTTGTGTCTTTCCCATCGTACAAGCGAAAGTAACAAGGGTACTTGAGAACAACAGAGTATTCAAAGTCATCTGGAAGCCCAAACTCATAGCCTGCAATCCTTACATGTTCAAGACGAAGGCGACCAGTGTTGGACAACATAAGCAGTTTCCTCAAACGGGTGACTGCAAGAGAGATTTGGGCTTGAAGAGCATTATTCTCCTGATCAATTTGAAGCTTCGCTTTGCGTGTGAGGCGAAAATAAAGGATTCTTTGAACTGGATGTTCATAGATTTCAAAGATGTGAGGAAATTTGAGAATAAATACACCAGCTTCAAACTGTTTGAAGCCAAGGCGACGAGAAAGGGCATCGAGACGGGCAATGCAAAGGGATTTGGTGGGTTGGGAAAGGAGAAGATCTTGGAATTTGAGTACTTTGCGGATCTTTTTATGGACTTCCATGTAATTGTCATAGGAGTGGTCTTTGACACGTTGAAGCTTTTTGGGGATTCCAGTGGACTGAGACATGGTTCTTAGAGGGGTGAAATAAGTAAGGTGGTTGGCTTGAACTAGAGGGTTGTTCACTTTAATGATTGTGGATTTGGTTTTGAGAAGAAATGAAAGGGTGAAGAATTTAGAAATAGGTACAAGCAAAGGCATTGTTTTATGCCTCTCAAATAGGTTCAGGAAATCACAGTGTGAGAGTGTGCAAGTGGAGCTGTTCCGGCAAAAGTTGAGTTTAAAACTTCTGAAGTCCAAATGTTCAATGAGAGCAGCGAAAACTGCCAAAAAAAAAAAAAAAAAAAAAAAAAAATCCAAATGTTATTCTCAAAAAAAAAAAAAAAAAAAAAAAAAAAACTAAAAAGGGGATAACAAAAACTGAACCGCGAACATCAAGTGACATAATAAGCATAAAGGAACATTTTGCATAAAAATTTTAAATTCTGAAGTTTATTATCTTATTCAACTTCGTCAAGGCCTATTTCAACTTAAAGGTCCAATCACTTATATTGCACAGTTAATTCCAACACAAATGAAGAAATTTATAAATAGATGGCCCAAATGAGTCAATCACCTTCAATTTAGCTAGAACCTTGAATTTTGCACAAGTTAATTTAATTTAAGCTTTCATAATTAAAAAACTTTGATCTTGAGGCAGTTAAAGCTTATAAATCATATTGTGGACTCCACCTATAGAAAATTTCATATCCATTTCCATTAATATAGTGCACAATGGATTTTAATCAAGTGTACACAACTCAAAAGCAAAGTTGAATCATAAGTGGATTTCTACACACTTAAATAAGACACTTTCTCAAGACCAAAAAATAATAAATAAGACACTCAAATCTCTGCAAAATCAAGTGCATTTACATGCATGAATAATAAAGGCTCATATCATATTTCCAAGCTCGAATCGAAGGCCTAAGTGTAAGAACAACATAGCCTCAGTCCCAAATTAATTGGGATCGGCTACATGGATCAAACTCTTTCATTGTGCTCGATTTAGTGCCATAAGTGTATCAACTAATAACTAAAAATTTATTTATAGAACTTCATAAAGCAATTCAAGTTATATTGTTACCCATGAATGCATCAAATCTATTAGTTAGAGTTGAAATACTTATTAGTTTAAATCATCCAACATCTAGACATTTAACACAACACATAAATCAACTCAATTGACATATATGCATGAACACACCTCAAGTTCATTGTCTCGGTACAAATAACACAAGAAATAGACTCTACTTTCTAGAAAATCATAGCTATAGAAATTAAACATCGTAAACTCATAAATTTACAAATCTAAACATTCCACCATGACTCTAACAACCATTTTTGTGTAAGCAAAACCTTCATTGAGCAATGAGTTCATAAGGTAGTCCACATCAAGCCCTTTAGATTATTTTCAATTCTAAATCACCATATCCTTGTCAATCATGTCCAACCCTTCTATTTCAATTTCTCTCGTCAATCTCTAGTGTTTGCTAAAATTTAATTCAACAAAACAAAAAATATCTAGTGATCTTCCATTGAAGTCAATCATCATCAAAAAAAAAAAAAAAAAAATCCTAAAAGACAACTTGCACGCAAAGAAGCCTTAAAAAACAATTTTTAAAACTTCGCCAAAATGACGGTTCCATCACATGCACAACTCAACATTCAAATCATATATATGCTAGTTTCAGGTACTTGCTACGCACTTTTGTGCCCGCTCGCTACGCTCGCGGAAAGTCAATTTCAACAATTTATTTTTATCATTTGTATAAGTGTAAATAAGTTTAAACATATTTAAAATTTTAAAAATTAATTGATTCAATGATATTTATATAGGAATCGAGAAAGACAATATTAATAGTATTACATTTGAGCATTAAACATAATATTAATACATGAAGAAGAACTTCAAAGAAAGTTAGGTAAGTTATAAGTCACCGTGACTAATCATCCTTGAGAAAGACATCATTTTCATTTAAAGAGGCTTCGCAAAGAAGATACTAAAGAAAAGAAAACCAATATTAGACAATGCAAAAAATATCTAAATGAACATTGTTGGAACTCGAATATACAATTCAAGTTAAGCTTTTTCCTCATGTTCGAAAGAGAAGAAGGTAAATGGACAACATTACAAACAAAACACACAAGAGAATTATATAGATCCCAGATGTTTTATGTGTAATGTTGAAAAGTCAATTAATTCAAAGTACAAGGAGCTCACAACACAAGAATCAAATGGAATGAAAATGGGGATAGGAGGCGAAAGAAAGTGATCAACAAAACAAACATGAATATATGGTTCTCATAATAATTACACATCTAGCACGAAGGCAGTAACACACCTGACACTCTTTGAGAGCATCAAAGCAACATCCCAATTTTCATCCAAGTAAGAACAATATACTGCATGATGACAATGAAAATTGTGAACCATTGATGAGAAATGAGCAAGCACCTAGTTCAAGATAGTTCAACCCACTGGTTTCTCTCAAGTCCACAACCTAAAAAAGAAATTTAATAAGATAGGAAGCAAATACTTCAAACATTATCAAACTACTAAGTAGATATTTGTGAAATTAGTTTTATGTTTAGTGTATGAAAGCAACGTAGGGAACAAGGTGCTCAAAAATGTGACAGATTTACACCCAAGTCTACAATTCCAAACTCTTTTTCATATGAATTTTATACATTCCTCTAAAACTTTAATTAAGCTTCGCAACCAAAATTATATGCATATTACGAAGGTACCCTATTGAAGGTGAACCACGGAGCAAGTGTGTTCTAGATCTTAAGCCGGGACAGAACATTTGTTGCATTCGATTTGACTTGCACGCCCAAACAACTGAAACATCAAAGCCAGCTCTATCAGTCTATAGTTTCTGTTGAACTGAAATCAAATCCCTAACATTAGCTCACTTTGTAAGACAAAAAAAAAAAAAAAAAACCTAAAGAACAAGTAAAAAGAGGAGAAGAGAGAATTTGCAAATCGTGTTCATAAGTGAGAGAAACAAGAAAGAATGTGACACAAGGAGAGAAGGTTGAAAGTGCAAAAACGCCGAACAACCACAGAACGACGTCGAAGACTGAAGAAGTCACAAAACCCTCTTCACGACGCTTGGATAGGAGTCAATGACAACCCACCAGGTTCAATGACGGAATCGATGAGAAACATTCAATTAGACGAGAAAAAGGGGTTTTGGTTCTTCCGATGGCAATAAACATAGGGAAATACGTTCTGATAAAGCATCCAGTGACCTATTAGAAATGAAATTGGGATTAAGATTGGTAGAAATCGATCATACCAACGTTTAACCAGATCTTATTCTTCAAACAGAACTTTCAACGATAGCGTTAGTTTCTCATTCACATTCCAAAACCCACACGCATCACCAACTGATAACTTAGTCAGCCTAACCCACCTCAAGATACGTATCACAATTCCCACCCAAAACCTAATTCCATTTTCTCATTCATTACATTGAATCAATTCTTTTTAAATCATTGACTTTTAATTCTAAGGAAATTTCGACAGCATCTCCCCTATATTTGGGGCTGTCGAAAAATTCCAAAACAGGTACAAAGATGGTGGGAAGAAAAAATTACACAAGTAGAGCACTAATTGTTGGAACAAGCAATTTAAATAAACATAAATCTGAACATGGCACTGTTAACACAAGCAACTAATCATGTTGATTTTAACAACTAAGAAGATTAATAAATAAAGTGTACCAGAGGTTTGCAGTGCAATGACCTAAGACAGAAAATTTCCTCCAACTCGGTGCTCAAATTCAACTAGGAGTTATGTCCCCAAGATACAACTGGTCTGCTCTTTGATTAAAGCACCAATCAAAGAACCTTCAAAACTGCAAAATCGACTCTCTCTCAAATCACAAAATCACATGAAATTTTAATTTCGAAAAACTTATCTTTCCTATGTCAATAGACTTTTCTCTTATAGAGAATTATCTAACTGTCTAAATCGTGGATAGTTTTTCAGTAACTGTCTAGTTAGTGGTTTCAATTAGTGCGCCACTAATTTATAGTTAATTAACTTCTCAATTCGAACTCAGCAACTATTGGTGCTCTTTTAATTTATTCAAAAACGGAAATCATAAAATAAAAAACAAAAAAGAAAAACCATGTTTAGGAATGGCTAAGTTTTAAACCAACCAAAGCCCCAAAAGGCCCAAGGCCCTTGTCAAAGATTATTTAAATAGGGTGTTTACCTAGTGAAACTCCATGAGCCACTCGCTCCAACCCCACTTGTCACTTAAACAATAGTGAAGTGTGTTGGGTCATATTTTAAGTGAGAAACCAAACATTTCTCTCCTATGTGGGACTAAAGGTTTAGTTACTTTGCAATACAAAATTTGAACTCCAAAGTTCAACAGATATTAGCAAGGCCTATGACAGAATTGATTGGGCTTTTCTTGAGGGAATCCTACTGAAATTGGGTTTCGAGAACCAGTGGGTGAGACTGGTGAGTGACTAGTTAAATCAGTGAGATTTAGGGTGAATTTGAATGGTGATCTGATTGGCCCTATTATCCCACACAGAGGATTACGACAGGGTTGCCCCTATCTCCGTATCTATTTATTTTATGTGCTGAAGGTTTATCCTCCCTACTGCATAAGGCCGAGAGGGAAAGGAAGATTAATGGTTGTAAGGTGGTTCGAAGTGCTCCAGCAGTCACACACCTACTGTTTGCGGATGATAGTTTATTTTTCTTTCGAGCTACAGTGGAGGAGATAAGCTTTATAAAAGATCTACTGGATCGGTATGAAATTGCATCAGGGCAGGCTGTGAATTTGAACAAGTCAACTCTATTCTTCTCAGCTAATGTGTCAACAACTCTGGAAAACCAATTAAGGATGGCCTCAGGGGTTTATAATAACATAGATAACAGTAAATACTTGGGGCTCCCATCCCTCATTGGCATAAAGAAATGTGAAATATTCTCATACTCAAAGGATAGATTAAATACTTCTCTAAGGCAGGTAAAGAAGTCCTTCTGAAGTCGGTAGGACATGCACTATCGACGTACTGTATCTGTATGGGAACTTTCCTGATTCCTACTTCTATTTGTGATGCGCTCCAAAAGATGATGAGTAAAATTGAGGGTGTCTTCAATGAGAACGATGTGACCTTAATCAAACAAATTCCTCTGAGTATATTAGGGGGAATAAACTTGTATGGCACCACTCAAAAGAAGGAGTGTACCACTGCACAGAAATTCACGAGACACAAACAAGCGGGAGACTGGGGTCGCATATGGGATTTGGATATACCACCAAAGATGAAGCATTTTGCGTGGAGACTCATAAGGGGTAACTTACCTCTCAGATCGAGACTGGTGGAGAGGGGAATGGTCTTCAAAGCCACAAAAACCACATCAGGGAGGGCAAATCAGTTTCGCTCAAACATAGCCGAGACAACTCTGAAACTAATCCTCCTCGTCAACCACCGAACGCGACCTGGGAAACTCTGCCTAGCCATCTTCAAAGACTCTCATCAGGTTGGGGTGGGGGCAGCTATCTGTGATGAAGATGGAAAATTCTTGATGGGGGTGTCTAGCTTCTTCTATGGTACCAGCAGCAGCAGCTTATTATGAGAGGTTGAAACGTTGGCACTGAGGGAGTCTATGTTGTGGGCTCATGAATCAGAGATTCATAACATTATTTTTGAGTCAGACGCCCTCAATAGAACAATGGGTCAAATGAATAAGAAATGGGCCTATTCTTGAAGGATTGTAAAGAAGTACTAGCGCACCACTCGAGTTGGAAGACTCGACATATCTCTCGACTAGCGAATGAGGTTGCTCATAAAATAGTAAGGCTCTCACGATGTCACGAAAATCCCAAGTATTGAGACGAAGCTCCTATGTAATGGTTCATTGTTGTATTTTCTATATAGTGAGCTCAATGATTTCGGTACGACTATTTGGTTACAAAAAAAAAATGCAAATAAACATAGTCCATGGTAACCCGGTCGGGTTGCCACAACGGTAAAGGCGAAGGTGGAGTTCTGTGAGTTAAGCGCACAATTCCGATTTCGATTCCTCGTTGTGTCATTGATTGGGCCACAGGAGCAGCTCCCTATCGATTACCCCTTTATTCGGGAGGCGCCAGGCCCTGTGGAATTAGTCTCATCTCACTTGGGGTAGGAGATACTCATAGTTATGAAAAAAAAAAAGTCCATGGTGTTCAAATTTTCATCAAATACTGCATGGCATGGGTGGTGGTGTGGCACGAGCACTGTATGGGGGTTTCTTTATATGGAAGGGGGTCGTGTGTTCGAGTCTTGGCGTCAACAATAAAATTATTTCTTGGCAATTTCTTTCGGTCCATGGATTTGGTGGAACCGACTTACCCTATGGGATTAATCGTACTCAAATGGTGCGGTCACCTATAGTCATCAAAAAAATTTTAATTTTTTTTTCATCAAATCAGCGATCAAAGATTGATTTCAAAATTTAACTATGACAGCCCTCACAAGACAAATGCACATTGTTCTATCTCTTCCGTTTTCATTCTCAGGCTGCTTCGCCAACGTCAAGCAAATCCAAAGAGATGTTATGAGACGACTACACACCAAAAATGAGTAGACTTCATAGACAACATCACCTTCCAAGGCCATGGTACCCATCCCTACAAAGTTCTCGCAAAGATGGAGCCATCAAAGGGAAGCTGTGTCCTTCATTTTTTGTGAGAACTGAAAAAATATCCTCTAGTGATAAAGAGACTTTGCCTGTGATAAAGAGACTTTGCCTGTGATAAGGGAAGCTGTCCTTCAAATAAGTTCAAATATGGAACTACTTCTGAACAGATAATGCCAATTGCTCCTGTTCCTCAGGAATGCTTAAATCAGACAAATGCTCGACGGCCCCCATAGATGCTCGACTCCTCATGTACATTTGGTCGTCGTCGCAATCTGATTTCTCGCTGATTGCTGCTGCGCTACGCCCGGATGTTAATTTTCTGTACTGAGCATCAGCCCAAGCCTTGCATTTCTCCATATCGACCTCTTCACACTGCACTGTCTTCTCTTCATAACTCTCCAATTCTGCCTCCAAAACCTTGATTTCCTCTTCTCTCTTCATAAGCAAGTCTTTCAAGAATTGCAAGGCTCGTTGGTCAAATTCTGCCTGTTCCTCCATCATTCTCTGATACTGCAAGGCCTCCATCTGTACTGCCGCCTTCTCAGCCTGTAATCGCGTGATCATTGCCATTGCCTGATTTGCAGCAATAGCAGAAGCACTTCTCTCTTCGTCGAGCTCCTTGTACAAAGCTACAAGGGATTTTTTATCCAACTCAACCCGTCTCTCTAAGCGATGCAGCATGGCATTGCCGTCAGCTTCGCTTCCTCCATTACTCTCCATACCATCCATACTTAACAATGCCGGGCTTTCAACCAGTAGAGCCTTAGGAAACCCAGGGGGCTCTCCAGAGCTTGCTTTAAGGGAATCTGCGGATGAGACTCTAGGAAGTTTCATTCTAGCCAATCCGGGTATCTTGCAGATCTCTTCATTTGATTCATCACATTCCATCAGCAATGGCACAGTGACAGCCTTGGCATCTTCAATATACAACAACTCGTTAGACTTCTTCTAGAACCAACAAGGCAAGAATTACGAAGATAATCATTGAACAAAAATAATAATGAACTGAACACTGGATTACCTGGAATTGGTGTGATCGATCCGTCTTCTTCCTCTGGAACCTCCGACTCAGCATCTGACATCAACTTGAGCTCAGTATATTGAATGTGAGGCAATGGGACAATATCAACCAATTTCTCATTTTCCTTCAAAGGTATTTCACTTGGGCAAGTAGGAGGACTCCGCGGAACATCTTCTAGTATCAGTGTCTTTGCAGCATCAGCAACATTAGCAAAGCATGAAGTCACATCTCCTAAAGACTCTCCACAGCAACAACACCCATGTTGCTCTACCTTCTCCAGATTTTCCTCTACACCACCTTGCAATCTCAAAACCCCCACTAGAGACTTAACTACATCACCAGTGGACTTGCCCTCAATTGCAAAAGAAAGAAGACAACCCTCACATATTCGCTGCGCATTCGAAAGCCTCCGATGAACTTTGCAGTACACCAAGGGAGATAAATCCTTCTTGTGTGCTTCACAGATTGAATCATTGTAGCAAAAATCTGGGTCCTTGCGGACTATATAGCGGTGGATCCTCGTGCAGAACAAGCAAGGGGGTTCAAGCCCAAAAAGTCTAGCAAATTCATTAGCAGCAAAAGAAATCAGACCATTGATGAATAGAACTATAATCAATATCCATTCAAGAACTGCATAGATCAAAACGCCGATCAATTTCCCAAATTCCGCGAACTGCCTTCTCTCCATCTCCAAACCTCCCGAAGAAACACCAGAAAACTGTATGAATTATACTAAACTCAAGAGCCTAGAACCCTAAATCTCCAAATTTCCCCGCAAATACAAACTGGGTCAAGTGCAGTTCATGGTGATCAAATAAGGGAAGAAGAACAAAACCCAGATCATGATCTCTATAATCAGTAGAGATTCACACAATAATTGAAAAGTTTGCACAAAAGATCGTTGTGATTCTTCAAGAGGGCATTAGATATGATGTATGAGTCATGACTATGTTGTTGGTTACCTGAAATAGCTGTACATCGTGCCCACCTCTTCTCTTGCTTTTGTTTGTTCAGTTGGTTGGACTACGTGGGCCACCACTCTTTTCCTGTTTAGAAGTTAGCAGTTATTACAGTTGTATGAATATATGTTAGCTTTGAAGTCTAGAATATGCTGAGACAGGTTGACTGCTTGGCCAGTTATTGGTACCAGATCAGATGAATCTCCACCGTCTGATCTCATTGACCAGGGCTTCTCTTACACCACCACTTGATTGGATTTCTCTCTTATTCTGAAGACTGTCTGTACTGTAGGAGAAGAAGGTTGAAATGGGAATCACACATCAGAAGAAAAGAAAACTAAAATAGTCTTTGGCCTGCATCAGAGATTCTAATATCTGCATTTATACTTGTCTATATCAATATCTATACCATATAAAGCGAATGCAAATTAAGACGATGATGAAATGATCTTTCAACCTTTACTATATCACAACTTCTCAATCAAAATTGGGAAACGCGTCTCATCTGATATGTTTCAAAACTAGAAAACCTCACTACAAACAATACAAACTATTAAAACAGCAAGAATCAAATCTATATTTTGTCGAGAGAATTAATATTCCTTACATTTGAAAGCATGGTGTCGTTTGCAATCCGTCAAACTAATACCCTGTGTACTACTCAACAACAAGTGTACAAAAAGGAACTTGTTATTTTCTAAATAAATGAATGAACATCAAAACTTGAATCTACCAGTTGACGCTTCTTCATGGTAAATGCCCTAGTGGCAGTTAATTTAAACCCCCCGAAAAAAATTTTGATCGCCATGAAGAGCATCCATGACTATGGCCTTGGTGAAACATGCACATGTTCAGACATGTAAGGCGATCTGCATCCAGGTACCTGCGAAGCCATGTGATGATTAAGAAAGACAGGATATTTTATGAAGCAATCTATGAGCTGAAAAAAGAAGCAGACCAGGAACGAGAACAAAAACGCAATGGTAGATGCAATTTTTTATCAACTCTGCACAGAAACCCCTCAAATTGAATTGAAAGATCAGTTTTTTAGAAGGAAATAGATAGGAACTTTTTGCTTGAATCTTCCATCAAAGCAATTGTAACCCGAACCATTGGGGTTTCCTTCCTACTTACTGGGTAGCTGCACCTACTCATACCACTTCACTTGTTTAACTAACGCAAGAAGTAGAATGCGGGTGTTTGGAATCATGTCCAAAAAACATAAATACGGAAGAGACTTACCTGCAAAAGATAAGTAGGAATCTGAACATATCCTTGTAATAGGAGATCTACATTTTTCAGATTGCTTGGTGGAACAGGTGTTAGAACATAAATAAGCCCTTTCGAGACGTCAATGCCCCTAACAATCCCTGGTTCATTGGACCACACATTGAAAAAGAGTGTCAAATTCCAAAACATAATTAATCCAAGCAATTCTAGACCAAATAACACCAATTAGCAAGAATAGAATATGCAGACTCACTGTTAGGAAAAAGATTCACACGGCGAATCAATAATATTAAGTGCTTTGCATAAAAGTTGCTCTAAGGTATTCATTAATTTACACAAATAGCATGTACATTTTTTAACCCAGATCTAGTATGCATGGGAAATAGTATCTAGACAAATTATTCGTTAATTTACACAAATAGCATGTACATTTCTCGGCACGACCATGTATGCTTTTAAGTCTGGCTAAAGATCTTCCCCAAACATTATCTAAAGGCTATAGAAGTATTCTTACGGTCAGTCAAATTGCATCATGAGCAACGTAATCTCCAAAATCGACGATTCATTCAAGAGGTATATTCCCATTAACAAATCATTACAATTATACAAAAGAGACAGACGAAAGGCAGGAAGTAACAGAAACAGAAGGTTTTTCTAGAATTGGGCCTACCAAGACCAACACACGAGGGTGTGCAAAGCTCCAAATCACTTGATTCAGCGGAACTAACTGCAAGACCAACAATTGTTGCATTCAAGCTGTGGAGGACTTCAGTGCTTGGAACCTTCCATATAAAGCCACCATTAATACGAAATAAGGATTAATAGAACTTTCCAAAACTAAATACTGTGATTTATGTGATCTTTCTGCTAACCTGGCAATGCAAGTGTCTGATTTGGACACTGGATAATGGCACTTCATAAGGAGGAAGAGAAGCTAAAGCATGAGCAAGATCCTTCCATGAGGATATATTCAAGCAAGTAGGAAAGCACTGCCGGAAGTAATGAAAAATTTTCTTCTCCCGCATAAACTTAGAATCCTTTTGCCTTGACAAACTAAATAAACAAAAGAAACATTAGACTAACAGAATTTACAACCAGATCATTATAATTCTTTTCTAATCATTTAAAAGTAACTGTATTAAATGTTCATTGCAAACGGCATTTTGACTCTAACCCGTTGCCATAAACTTTATCCAATTCTAAACCATTATTCCCACTTTTGGTCCTTATTGGCATCCGATTTCGGTTGAAATTAGTCATATTGTCCGGCAATGCAATGATAAATTACAAAAGTCGTACAAGTGAACAGCACAAAAAGAAAAAGTTCATGCCCCTCAAAATTTCCACTAACCATCTACCACTATGGTCACGGTATACTGCGTCAATTTTGAAAAGATTCGGCTCTTCCTCATCCTCATTCAACCAGAATGGGCCAGCTGGCAGATTCTTACAGTCAATTGGAACGCGTATCTGAACCACATGAGTTGGAGCAATATATTTCAACATCTCCACCAACATATCATAACCAATTCCTTGCACAAACAGGGAAAAAAGATGTCAAAGGCTTTCTCAAAATCAAAGAATACCATGAGCAGAAAATAATTGTAATAGAGGAAGTACCAACAATACACACTGAAAACAAATGAACTCAGAAAACTAAACAATGGAAAGAAGGCATATATAGAGACTTTGGAAAAAAGGGCAAAAGTTAAAGCATACCTTTCACCCATCCAGGTGTATTAACAACAAGAGGCAACTGGGATCTTTTCTGAATTCCCCTCTCGTTCAATATATAATACTCAGAATGGAAATAATCATAGAGAGACCTCACATATTTTAAATAAGCATTTGGGTCCCTTTTTGAAGAAATATCACCATAGAAAAACCACCTGAAATACACAAATAGAAATTTAGCAAAGCCACGAATACCTACCGTTATAAATTATAAACACATTCGGGAGCTATAATAAATAAAATAACTAGATAAGACAACACATGTGTAGTTTAAAAAAAGGTAGAATCACACCATGCCAATTCCTTTTGGGACGAATGATCGAAAAAATAAGTTCTTATTAGGATTAGAAATCTCTAAAGTAGATCTTTCATTTCATAAAGGGATCACATGAAGAACACCTTTTTATTCTAAAGAAACAAATAATTGTAAAAATAATATCAAGGATTGCATGGCGTCGAGGCAATTTCCTTGGCCTAGCCGAGGGGTTGTCTACACGCGGCGCCTACGCGACCTAACAATATTTATTTAGAGGCACCTGAATTATTATTTATTTATTTATTTAGAATTCTTTCATTAACAATAATTTTCTATCAGGCACTATAATCCATATTCAATATATACTTCAAGGATTACTAATAAGCCTTTAAATCCTTATGTAACATTAGTTATGTTAAAATATGTTGTTGAGTAGGTATTTATAGTACCAAAACTGTAATTAGCCCCCTTCGATTTTCTAAAAACTATTTAGAAGGACACCGCCCGCGTAGGCGGTTTTACCACAAAATGCCTAGGTGTTGCCTTGCAATCACTGAATAATATGTTATGTACATGGAGGATGAGTAGTTTGCTCTCTTTGAAATTTAAGTTTACAGCAGTGCTTTTCAATCCTTACTAACATCCAAAATAAACTCTTTTATATCCCTTCTCTAACAAAACGCAAGGAAACTTGTGGTGTATCAGCTCAAACACAAGCCAAAAAGCTATAAACGTAAAATTCAAGGCCATCCAAAATATTCAAGTCTCTATTTAATGGATTTGATTACAATACTTGCACGAAATATTTTAGCAGAAATTTATTGTCATCTCGGCACAACTTATGAGTTTTCTACCAAGCAGCTATAACAATCATTCAAATGACACCACGTTCATCAAGTACAAGTGCAGAAAGACAACTGAAAAGACATACCTTTCAGGCATTTCAAGGCATTGATCTGATAAATCTGCAAAGGCTGGACAGAAGGGAAAAGATAAGGAAGTTAGAAACCCTCTTGTTAAAAGAACAAAACCAAGACCAAGTTCAGACAAGACTTAAAAGGAGAAATAGAAATTTATTAGTCAAGGACGAGAAGCAAACGTGGAATTTGTTTGTCAAGGAGAATAAGTGATAAAAAACCCGGAGGAGTAAACTCTGCCTGCCCAACATCAGTCTCCAGATAAGCCACTTTGCCATATCTGCAGGCATAGAGGAGAAAATAGAAGCAAAATCAATCAAAACGAAGAGGTATGCGCTAAGCCTTTAAAGAAATACCAAAATTGATAAATCAATCAGCACTGTTCAAATAATGAAAACCCATTAGAGCGTTCACATCAAAAGTATTAAAGTACCTGATGGAATTTGTCTTCTATCTAATTTATAAATTATAAAGATCACATACACACTTTTCTGCCAAAGAAGAAGGTAATGCACAAATAGAAAGCCAGTTGGGGATAAATTCCACCCGTACATGATTATCTCTAGTCTCGACCGCACAAGCCACAAGGGCAGGCGCAGTCCTATTACATTAACAGAAATCAATGGAAGGAACTGTCTTAATTAGGTCTCTAATGTCAAATTAAAATTGGCTCCAGATTGAGAAGCTAGTGGAAGGATAGTTCAGGGCATCAATGACAATCTGTGCATCAGATAGGACCTTTAACAACCTCCCCATAGATAAGACAGTGTTGTAATCTGAATACAATGGCCCAGGCTGTTACATTCAATCCTCCTTAAATAGAAACATTTGAACCAACAACCGGTTGATCCAAAAGTAAGGGACTCAGTTTTCCTCAAGCAAGGTCTCAAGTTTGAGTCTTGTGAATGGAAAAAACAGGAGTTGGGAGAGCCGCCCCCTTGTATGGGGCCCGCAATGCCCGAGCGTGGAGTAGTCAATGCGTTTTCTCTTTTAACAGTTATGCATTATTCTGGTTAGATTGGAAGTTTCAACTATTGTTGTCTCACAATATCATTCATTGTTCGGCTATTGATCAATTACTTGTGATCAAGTCACCACAACCAGCTTTCTTGTGCTACTACTTTGTATCCCTCGCTCTCCACTCTCCAGTATAATTGTGTTAATTTATCCCTCATTTCAGCAACTCATCAACATTAGGTTTCATCTAAAAGCTCGCCATCAACTGAATTAAATCAAGTGGAAAGAAAAAGTTTGATCTATGTAGCTAACCCCAACTAATTTGGGACTGATCCTTTGTTGTCGATGATGATATGATTGGTTGATTGCCTCAACAACTCACAAAAAAAATTCCCAAATTTTCTATCTTCTCAATAAGAATCACAAAAATCAAAATGCTGCAAACATATGAAACATCACAATCCTAAAATTAGTATAGAAAAGTATACAATGCATTTACGGTTACCTTTGAATGATGTTGTTGAGAAGAAAGCGGCAAAATGTACTCTTGCCGCTATTTTTGGCGCCGCAAACGACAGTTACAGGAGCAAGTGAAGTTGTTGAATCATAGACTATGGAGGCAACAGCTTGGGACCAAACCTCCGGTACGACCAGCGTTCGCGGAGGTGAATCCGTTCTGCCCTGATAGGAACCTTCTACTGCCTCTGGACTATCAAGCGACTCTGAATCTGTAGAATAGCTTTCCTTTGTTTTATCTTCAGAGGATTCTTCCTCTGAATTTAACTCTTCCATCTCTCCGAGAAGCTCCGCGGGTTCTTCTGCGATCAAGCTCTCTTCCTCTCTCATCCCACCAATCTCCAAACAAGTTTCTTGTGGTTCTGTAAGTACAAAAGAACTCTTCTTTCTCTTCTTTGTAATGAGCTCTTCTTTTCTAATCCCACCATTCTTCTTTTTCTTCTTTTCTACTGATTCTTCCTCTATAGGTTCCAGCATTTCTCTTTGCGCCATAGACCTCTTCTTCGCCGCGTTCACAACGCGCTCATTCGCTTCACTCGACTCACTCGACTTCTTCTTCTTCTTCTTCTTCTTCCTTGGCTTACTGATCTCTGAAGGAGTCTCGCACGCTTCAATTTTCGCGAGAAAGCTCTCCTTTCTCTTCTTTGTCTTCTTATTAGGCAACTCCTTCACAATGTGAGATGTTTTCTTCTTCTTCTTCAATTCGGCGACACTAGTGGAATGTCCTTCTTCTTCTTCTTCTTCTTCAATTTTATCAAGTGAAATCTTCTTCTTCTTCTTCTTCGCCGATTCTTCGACTTCGTCCGAGACCTCTTCACAGTCCGCAGAAGATCTCTTCTTCATCTTCTTCTTCGCTGTAACTTCCTCGCTTACTTTAGATAACTTCTTCTTTTTCTTCTTCTTCTTCGCTGGCTCTTCGCCTACCGATTCCATCTTCGCCGAACATTTCTTCTGCTTCGTCTTCACCTTCTTTATACCTAACTGTACTTCTACATCCTTTCGACCAATCTCCACCGAAACTTTCTTCAATTTAATTCCTCTCAAAGAGCTCTTCTTCTTCGTCTTCTTAACTGCACATTCTTCTTCGTATCCGCCTTCGAAAGACGCGCTCTTCTTCTTCGTCGTCATCGTCTTCTTCTTCGATCCATTCATCGACTCTGTCTGGTCTGCGAGAACGCTCTTCTTCTTTCGTTTCTTTGCGAGGAGGTTTTCTTCGTCATCGGCTCTGCGAGAGTCGACGCTCTTCTTCATCTATTTCGGCGATTCTCGGTCTGACTGACCTAAGTGGAATGCGATTTTGGTGGTGCACTGAAGTTTGATGCGAATCGATCGCGAGTCTTGAATAGAAGACAATGGGTCTATTAGGTCCACATTCTCATGTCAAATTGTTTAGTGGGTCCAGATTGTCTGGATTCACGCTGATTGCACTGTGAATAGTGAGACTCGTCTAGATGGTCATAACTATTCAAAAACAAAACAAGCCATAGCATGCAACATTGGTTGTGGTAGCTAAGCTCTAGCATTTCCGATAGTTCAAAAAACACGTTTTACTTTTCGGGCGTATTCAATTGAGATTTTAACGAACTTTTTGTTATTTTTAATTACTAAAAAGTTTAGGTGTATTCAATTAAAGCTTTTAGAGAGTTTCTAAAAGTAAGGTGTATTCAATGTGAACTTTTATAGAGTTTATAAAAGTAAGGTGTATTTAATTTTTTGGTGACTTTTGTAGTTTGGTTACAAATCTCGACTTTTATAGATTTTTTATATAAAAATACACATAAAGAAATCTTCGACTTCTCATCACCACAACCCATAAACTTTTAGAAACTTTTAATTATTGTTGGTTCATTTATTTAATAAGGACTTCATTGTTCACAAAGTATTTTCTTATATTAATTGTTTTTATCAACTTCTCTAACCACTCCACAACTAATGGATTTCATTGCTCACTCATTATACTCTAATGTCTATGTTGATGAAAATGAAAATGATGTCGTTATTAACAAGATCTCATTCTTGCATCATTGTATTTTTTTTTTTTTACGAAGAAGTTTCGTTTATTAAGTGTATAATTATAATCTCAAAAATAATATTATTATTTTTGGAGAAGATAATCGTATTTTTTTTTTCAAATGCAAGAAGTGCTTTTTAAAAAAATTAAACTATTGTTCTTAAGGAAAAAAGATAAGTTTTTTTTATGTAAGTCAAAAAAAGTGCAAAATATTTACACGATGATCTTATTTGATTCTTTTTTGCCATTAAAAGATTATTCATTTACCTATTTGTTTCGTTTATATTTATTTACTTATTTGTTATGTTACTATCTTGATAGTAATTCATTAATATGTACATATAATTTTTTTATTAAAATACGAAATACTTTTAAAAAAATCAGTAATAGTTCTTAAGAAAAAGATAGGTAAATATTCATTTATTTTTTATAATAAAGTGCAAAATATTGTTTCAATGTAAAAACCACAAAAATTTACTAGTATCAATCAAAATCATGTTTAAAAAGTTTACAAAAGTCACTAAAAATCTTAAATATTAATAAAAGTCATCAAAATGAAGTTTACATAAAAGTTTATCAAAGTCATTAAAAGTCTGCGAAAATCTACAAACTTCATAAAAGTCATCCACTTATAAAAGTAACAAAAAATCTATTAAATTCTCAATTGAATACACCCTTGTTTATTTAGAATGCAAAATAAATATTAAGTCTTTAATTAATATTTAATTAAATTTATTATGAATCTTTGTAGAATAATCAGTCTATTCTAAATCTTGCTAGTTGTGCATAAAGCTTGCAATAAAATGGGTATGGATCCGAACAACCCCTACTAATGATTTAAAAATAGTGTACAGACCGATACCTATTTTTGAAACGGACACTTTTCTTTGTCCAGACCCGTATGTTTGAAATCCATGGGTGTTCAAATCGCCTCTGCCCCTTTCCCATTAAAGTCTAACTACTCCCGAGATGATCTGAAACACCTTCCCCAACACTTTAAAGTAGTTGAAAGACATAATGCAATTGTAGCAAATACTCGAATATTTATAAAACACCAATTTTTTGAACGTGCTACGCACGTGGGAGCCCGCGAGCGTATCCGACTACTTATCCTTAACATTGAAAGTAAATTGTATATTTAAATTTATTGATATAAATGTTTTCTAAATTTGTTTATTATTTGTTTACAATATATTAATCATCATATAGAACATTTTAACTAATAATAATAAAAAATCATAATAAAATTAAAGCTTCAATTAGTTATTTGGCTGTTTGATCAGGACATTTCATTCATACTTTATAAATAAAGGCAAAAGAATCAGTCGATCCTTTAACTTTCGCATTTTTGTTGATTTGATCCGCGAATATTCATCAGTTTACTTTTAATCCTTGAACTTTCATTTTCTTTTACTTTTATTTTTTTTATCAACTTTTCCTTTACTTGTATGGTCTTTTTGTCAAGTTTTAAGAGCAAAGGTCACTAATCAAGGGGTTCACGAGCAATATATGAATCAACTCAAAAAATCGATAGTAAACACCTAGTGAACGCTTCGTTAGCAACCATTACTTTCCAAACTTGACGAAATGATTAAAAGTAGAAAGATATAAAAGTTCAAGGACTAAAAGTGAAATGAATAAAGTTCGATGATCAAATCAACGAAAACATGAAAGTTTAAGGACCAAATCCTATATTTATTTATCAACATCAGAAACATTTTTGCACAAGCCAAAAAGAAAAAGTTGGAACAATTTGACATATATATATATATATATATATATATATATATATATATATATATATATATTGTTGTAAACTAAGTTGGAACTTGCTAAGAACTAGAGAAGGAAATTAGAAGACTAAGAACTTATACTACTACAAAAGAGAAGAGAAGAAATAAGATAGTTGGAATTAGAAGTTTTCATTCAACTTGGTGTGCTCTTACAATGAAGTTAGTATCCTTTATATAGGCCATTTGGTATGATGTCAAATGTGCCTTAGCAATGTGGGACTAAAACATACACCACATGTACATTGAAATGGTTACAAAGAACATGACAATACACAGACCGGTGGAAGTACATAACTACACAATATGTTGGTGTACATGCATGGTCATCCACACTTCACAACACTCCCTCTTGGATGACACTTGCTTAGAGATTGTGCCTCGTTAAAACTTTTAATAAGAAAAACCCCTGTGGGAAAAAATATAGTAAAAGAAAAAGAGTACACAATTCTCATAAATATTAAGACGGGCATAATATTGTTAAGATTGCCTCATTAAAAACCTTGCTAGGAAAACCCAATGGGATAAAACCATAGCTAAGGGAAAAAGAGTGCAATACACTAATCAATAACTCCCCTACGTGAACATGGGTGAAACTTGTTCGGTTTATTTACTTGCAATGTCTTTAAGTTTACGCAAGCCAATACCATATGTAAGCCTTTTAAATGTCGTAGTTGGTAAGGCTTTTGTGAATAGATCAGCAAGATTATCACTCGATCGGATTTGCTTGACATCAATTTCATCATTCTTCTGAAGCTCATGCGCATAAAAGAATTTTGGTGAAATATGTTTTGTTATGTCCCCTTTTATGAATCCTTCACTTAATTGTGCAATACATCTTGCATTATCTTCATATAATATGGTTGGATAATCTTTTATTGAAGGCAATCCACATGATTCTTGAATATGTTCAATCATATTTCTCAACCATACACATTCACGACTTGCTTCATGAATTGCAAGTACTTGAGAATGGTTGGAAGAAGTAGCAACCATAGTTTGTTTCTTGACTTCCATGATACAAAGAAGATATTACCACATGTGAATACATATCCCGTTTGAGAACGTGCCTTGTAGGGATCGAGATAAAAATCCAAAGATCATCGCATAACCTTGTAGATTCAATTTTACCCCTCTCGAGTAGAATAAACCCATGTCACTTGTTCCTCGAAGATATCGGAAAATATGTTTAACACCATTCCAATGTCTTCGAGTTGGTGATGATTTGTATCTTGCAAGTAGGTTGACAAAGAAAAGCAATGTCGAGTCTTGTACAATTTGCAAGATACATATAAGTGCACCAATTGCACTTAAATATGGTACCTCCGGACCAAGTAGCTCTTCATCACTTTCATGAGGTCGAAATGGATCCTTATCCACTTCAAGTGATCTGACAACCATTGGAGAGCTCAATGGATGCGCCTTGTCCATATAAAATCTTTTTAATATTTTTTCAATATAATTTGATTGATGGACAAGTACTCCACTTGAAAAATGTTCAATTTGCAAACCAAGACAAAGTCTTGTTTTTCCAAGTTCTTTCATCTCGAATTCCTTTTTCAAGTATTTAGATGTTCTAACGATGTCGTCGTGGTTTCCCACTATATTTAAATCATCAACATATACAAGCAATAATTACAAATCATGTTGATGATTTTTTAATGAAGACACATGGGCAAAGCGGATTATTTACATATCCTTCTTTCAAGTAAATAATCACTAAGGCGTTTGTACCACATTCGTCGGATTGTTTCAATCCGTACAAAGAACCTTTGTAATTTTATAGAATGCATGTTATAGGTTTTGATTTTATTTCTTCGGATATTATAAATCCTTCGGGGATTTTCATATATATCTCACTTTGTCTAGGGATCCGTACGAGATATGTTGTAACGACATCCATTAAATGCATATCAAGCCATTCGTAAAAGCGCAAGGCTTATCAAGAACAGAAATGTGATTGCATCTATAACAGGAGAATACGTTTCCTCATAATCGATGTCGGTCTTTGTGAGAAACCTTGAGCTACAAGTCTTGCTTTGTACCTTGTAACTTCATTTTTTCTGTTTCTCTTTCGTACAAATACCCATTTATATCCAACAGGTTTTACGTCATCGGCGTTTGGACAATCGGTCCAAAAACCTCTCGTTTCCTTAACGAGTTTAGCTCGCTTGGATAGCATCTTGCCATTTTTGCCAATCGGGTCTTTTTCGACATTCGTCCACTTGATCGTGGTTTCGGATCATCATCATTTTCACATATTTCAAAGGACACATTGAAAGCAAATATATCATCGGGAACAATTTCATTTCGATCCCAAATCTTACCGAGTTTAAATAATTTATTGAGATCTCATTATTTTCATCTTTTTCCTCTTTTCTAGAGGAAGTTGTTACTCATCGAATCAACTTGTTCGACAAACCCTTATCAAATGATTCGGTGCTTTCTCGGGAGTATTTTGGTTTGCATTTATTTTTACTCCCGTTTTCCTCTTTCGATGAATTGTATTGTGAAGGCCCAATGCACTCCCACACATGGAGAGCCCTTGGCACCTCCAAGGTAGATGTATATGCACCCTCCCGGAGCAGTGTCCATATACATCTTCTGTGTCCCCCCATATATGCCACCACCTTGTGCACATATATGGGCACGATCTTTTCGCCCCCGCGTCTCGAACCCGCTCCCGGGGGCTTAAGAGACAGATTTTGAGAACGTGTATAACCGGGGGACACGAAGATGTATATGGACACGCTCAGGAGGTGCATATACATCTACCTTGAGGACCTAGGTGCACCGTAGTGGCCTAGGCCCTCACATGTATCCTTTGAACCAACTGGTCTTCCACGCTTTAAGCATTTAGTTGGTTCTTGTGCATTTTGTTGCACGAGACATCAATTCTCGCAGGAGCATTGTGACATTTGGAATATATGATTTTGTCACTTGTTTTGCATCATTAAATGCATCGGGTAATTGATTTGCGATTTGTTGCAAATGAATGATCTTTTGAACTTCAAGTTCACACTGATTTGTGCGTGGATCATAATGTGATAAAGTTGATGCATTCCAAGCAATTTCACGCCATTCATTTTGAATTGGCTTCTTATCTCCCCCTAATGGTGGGAAAATTGCTTCATCAAAGTGACAATCAAGCAAAACGTGCAATAAATAAATCATCTGTTAAGGGCTCAAGGTATCTTATAATGAACGATGAGTTAAATCCAACATAAATCCCAAGTTTTCGTTGTGGACCCATCTTAGTTCTATTGGGAGGTGGTATAGGAACATACATCGCACAACCAAAAATTCTCAAGTGTGAAATATTTGGTTGTTGACCTAAAATGAGTTGCATGGGGGAATGTTCATGGTATGCGTAGGTCTATAACGAATGATAGATCTTTGCATGAAGGATTTGCATGTCCCCAAATGAAGTTGATAACTTAGTTCTCATGATTAAAGGTCCGGCAATTAATTGAATGCGTTTGATAAGAGATCGCCAAACCATTGGGTATGCACATGTGGAACAGAATGTTCAATGGTAATTCCTATAGACATGCAATAATTTCTAAATGTTTGAGATTGAAATTCCCGGCATTATCAAGACGGATGGTCTTGATTGGGTTGTCGAGGAAATTGTGCTCTTAACTTAATGATTTGTGCTAAAAGTCTAGCAAATGCAACATTGCGGGTTGAAAGCAAACAAACATGTGACCACCTAGTTGATGCATCTATCAAAACCATGAAATATCTGAATGGTCCACAAGTGAGGATGAATATGACCACATATGTCTCCCGAATGCGTTCTAAGAAAAGCGGGGATTCCACAACAATTTTACTTGGGGATGGTTTAACTATCAATTTACCTTGAGAACAACTAGCACAATTATAATCACCAAATTGAAAATATTTTGTGACTCCTTAAAGGATGTCCATGCGAATTATTAATTATTTTTCGCATCATTGATGATCCTGGATGACCAAGCTCGGTCATGCCATAAAATGAATGTCTTTGGATCATTAATTTTCTTATTCAAGACGACATTCGTTTCGACATGCCTTATATGAGTAAAATATAATCCGAGATGATAAAGTTTGGGAATTTTTCTAACACTTCTTTTTTCCCATTTGAAACCAATGTGACATAGAGAAATTCTCTATTATTTTCGTTCACGGTTTCAATGTGATATCCATTTTGTCGAATATCTTTAAAGCTCGATAAATTTCTTCCGGATTTTTGAGTAAAAGGCATTGTCAACATGAATTGTTGTTCCCCCAGGCAACATAATATTTGCTCTTCCAGAGCCATTAATCAAATTGGAGATGTCATATATTGTTTGAACATTAGCCTCAGCTAAGTTCAAATTGGAGAAATATTCTCTGTTTTTAAGGATTGTATGCGTTGTAGCACAATCAAGATGACATATATCGCTCTTATTTGATTCATGACTTGAACACATGATTTGTTGATCCATCTGGACAAATAATGTTTGGTAAATCAAAAAAAGAGTCATATTTCAATGATAAAATTCATAATATTTTGCCTTTGATTTTGAAGGCATGGTAAAGGTCACAAAAATATTCGGGCATATATATGACAATACTTAGGCAAAATAGCCTTTCATATATGACTAAAAAAAATGTTACAATTATGAGCGCTCATTGTCAATAATTATTTGCCCTTTGTAGTGGTGCACCACTTTTATTCCAATTTTTGGTGGAATTGTCAATACGACCTTTACCGATATTTTCACTTTTTCCACGTCCATAAATTTATTATTGCGATCATGATCATTATATGCAACATATGCTTCTTAATTTGAAGTGAACTAATTGACGGGAACGATATTATATTTATAATATCCCATTATTTTACTCACTACCATGAGACAAGAAATCAATCCTTAATATTTATTGGATTGACGTGCGCACTCGATATTTGTTGCGCAATAAATCGAGGCGGGCCACGTGACCCTTTTATTGTCTCATCGGTCATATTTCCACATAGCCTCAACATAGAGGTAATTAAAATTGTGGAATTATAATTAATATTTGATCTGATTAAATTTTGTAGCATGAGACCCAAATTAGCTCATTTTGAGCTTTTTGGAGCATTACCCTTTTGGTATGTATATATATAACTCCATAAGGTGAAAATATATATAAAGTGAAATATTCACTTTTCAAATCTCTAAAGAGAAATTTGTGAATGATTGTGTACAACATACAACCTCGCATGGATACAAGTTTTATTCATAATTTGTAATATCTAATTATCATGACAAGAATTATAATAAGATAACAAATTCAACTATGGTTGATTAATATTTTGAAAGTAAATATAATATAAAATAATTTTCTCTTTTCTTTTATGTAAAAAAAACATAACATATGATTAAGTATATGTTCACAACTTGATTTATTAATAATCAAATGTACTATTCGTATGAGTTGGTGGGACAACCTCCAGGTTGGGTGGCGAGACAAAGTCTGCTTAATGACATGCCTCCTCGAACGGGATAACCCGTCTCCCTTTCAATGTTTAGCTTTACCGGGGACAAGGCTTACCCACTATCAACTCAAACTTATAGCATGATTTGTATTATAAAATCAAGAATAGAACAATAACTAATCGTTTGTAGTTTTAAGAGAAAACTAGTTATGTCACATATTGACTTTTGATTTTTGATGTAGAAGATCGTACAAGACGCAACTACAGAGCATACTTTCGCAATCGGTGACGCTATAATGCATAATATATGAATAAAGTATGCATAGATAAAAGGAAGCAACCATGATAATATAGAAGTAAATTGAACTTATTTAAATAACAAAAGTTATACCTTCCTAGCTTTCTCTCCTTAACAAGCCTTCTTGAACTTCAAGATCTCCTTAATGCTAGAGCAAGCTCGTGCTGATAACGTGTTGTAAACTAAGTTGGAACTTGCTAAGAACTAGAGAAGGAAATTAGAAGACTAAGAACTTATACTACTACAAAAGAGAATAGAAGAAATAAGATAGTTGGAATGAGAAGTTTTCATTCAACTTGGTGTGCTCTTACAATGAAGTTAGTATCCTTTATATAGGCCATTTGATATGATGACGAATGTGCCTTAGCAATGTGGGACTAAAACATACACCCCATGTACATTGAAATGGTTACAAAGAACATGACAATACACGAGACCGGTGGAAGTACATAACTACACAATGTGTTGGTGTACATGCATGGTCATCCACACTTCACAACATATATATATATATGTGTGTGTGTGTACTTTTTTTTTTTGTTTTTTATATAGAGGACATTTTAAAGAATATGTCGTTAACGATTCCAAATTCAATGCTCAAATAAATCGATATTGCCTACAACATGCATTATATAAGGTAATATCATCTCCAACTTATGAATTAAAGGTTCAACTTCTCTAGAAAAAAATAAATAAATTTAATTTCACTACAAAATGTTCTACCCAAAAAATGGAACACGCGGGTGTATGAGGTAGTCAAGGATTAGTTGTCACGTCAAACATCACCTCGCATCACCCATCAAATCAACTCATCCCCCACTTTTTCCCTCTCATCTCCAAAATCAAACAAATAAAAAAAAAAAAAATATGTCTCCTTACTCACTCCCTCTCCCCACCCGAGCTCTTCTTCTCCCCTCTCATTTTCATTTTACCCTCCAACAAAACCACTCAATCTCCATTAATCTCACCCTCACCAAGCTCTTCATCACTCCTTCGAATCGGACTCACATATCTCGTGGTGTTTGCTCCTCTCAGTGGCGCTCGCGACGATTTCCAAATCGATGTGAGTTTTGTTGATTTTATAAGCTTTTGTGGAGAAACTTAAATTTTAATGGTGATGGTGTTGTTGGGTTGTTGGTGTTGTTGTTGTTGTTGTTGTTGTTGTTGTTGTTGTTGTTTAAAAAAAAAATTGCCTCTGTAGAGCAGTAAACGATTTGAAAAAAAAGGGGTAGCCGGTTGGGCAAGGGCCGGTTCGGCCCAACCCACCCATAAATTAATTTTAATTAATTAAAAATTTCAAAAATTTAAATAAAATACATTTTTAAATCAAATAAATAGAAAAAATAGAAAAAATAGCAAAAAAATTATGAAAAATTTCAGAAAAATCATGAAAAAAATAATAAAATGGGAAAAGTATAAAAAATGTAGTTTTTAAGGCTTTTTGGGGTGTCGGAACCCCGGTATAACTTGAAAAGTGTGCCGAAACAAAACTTTTTGAAAATAAAATTTTATTTTTTTGTTTTGCATTATAAATCCACTTAACCTGACTCTAAAATAACAAAAGTGGTATAATTGGACATCAGGGACTTAGGAGACTATAGTAGGGTGTCGGGCGCGCATCTCGAGGCGTGAGCGGGATATTTTGGAGATATATTTGCGATTGTTTGAGGTAAGTAAACTCACGAAAAAGTCAGCTTATAATTTACTTATTTTCCTTGTAAATTATTTATTTCACATTATTTTTCATCAGTTCAGCTTGCATGTTTACTCTATTCCCGCGTGTGTCTGTGTATGGTCGAAGGGACGGTGTGACCCCTTTCCGGCTCTCTCGTTGATGATGATCTGATTATTGCTACGGTATTGGTCATACCTTAGACTACGCGTGAGATTTCTCTCAGCGAGTCGATGATCTCGAAAGCGAGTTGACGTGAGGCTCACCTCCGTCACAAATTTCCTCTCATTTGAGGCGTTGGACGAAAGTCTACCTTCCGACCAACTGAGTTCCTCATTTCGACCATGAAGAGGGGGTGGAGCCTTCTCGGTTTAGTATTTACGTCCTAGGGCTCGACAGCTATACACCACACTCGCGTTACACATTCTTGATTATCTCACGACTTATATTCATATTTTACATTCTTGTTCATTTACTTTATATGCATGAATTGTAGATATTTTCTTGGATTTCTTGTGAATACTAACTGAATTTCTCTGGGATTTACTCACTGGAACTTGTCATTGTATGTTGGTGGCAAGTTGCAGATCCTACGACGAGCCGGGGGAAGGCGATGCTTGGCGACTACCTCTGATCCAGAGCGCCTCCACTAGCTTACTCGTAGGTGTTTGTATTTATACATATACATTCTTTTTGGGGATCATTTTGGGAGACTTATTACCTGATACATGTATATTTACACTTGTTATACCTTTTGTCACCTTTATTGATATACATGATATATTTTTCCGGGTTTCCACCCTATAGGTTGTTAATTAATGCAAGACTCATTTATATTATTGATTTGCATATTATTAAGACTTTCGCTATTAAAAATAACATAAAAAGAATCAAAATAAACAAATTAAGTGGTAAAACTCTTTGAATTTGTATGTTTTGACAAAATAATCTTTTAAACGACGAAATTGACTAAGTCGGATTATAAGATGGTTAGTTTGCGGGCCGTCATGGACATGTGTGCAAGTGACGTGGCATGGCTTGGTGACGTGTCCGGCGACGTGGCGGTGCTCGGTTTGCCTCGGAATTTGGGCCCGTCACATTGACTCTCGTTGAAGTAGAATACACGTTGTGTGTGGCAAAAGTTGAATAATTGACATTAATTTTTTATTTTAGATTTTGCATGTAGTATCTTACGCCAGTCACACTAATTAATCCACGCAGCCCACAAAGAAGAAGGCTATTCGATGAAAATCGAATCTCTTACTACTCAAACCCAATCAGTTGCTAGTTATCGTTATTTTTTCCACTACTATTTGATTGGCCAATCAATTTGATATTAGTCAATTATTAACCATGGAGCTATGTTTAGTTTAGTGGGTTTAACGGGCCTCGTTTGGTTCGTTTTTGACAGTGTTAGTCGATAGTTATCTCCTTAGAGTTAGCTATTTGGAGTTAATATTTTCATGTTTGGTTCAACTTTAAACTTGCAGGGAAGTTTCGAATTTTTAAACAATAAAAAATATGAATTGACATAAATAGTCATCAAACAAGAGAGAGATGTGTAATAAAATGGTCATTAATGTGGGGTAATTGTGTCAACAACTACTGGGAGATAACTCCATAAAGGGGTGGTGGGGAGATATCTCACACCCTAGGGCGTAAGGTGGAAGTGGAGTGTTTTCATGTCAGTTTTAAAAAATAGTTCAAATAAGATTTTCAAAAAAAAAAAAACCATTTAGCAATTAATCAGTGGGGTTTTTTTAAACAATGTTGATTCGATGTCTTACATGTTGAACACTTTTCATGATATTTGTATTGAATTTAAACAATAGGGATGTTATATTGAATACTTGAGTTTTAAATGTATAATATGTCATTTTTATAGTAATTAAATGCACAGTGACATGAAGTTGTGTTTTTTGTGAATAATTAGAGAAAGAATTATTTCATTATATTGAAAAATGTTTAGAAGTAGAAAAATACCTAAGTGTCAAGATGAAGACGCGTATAATCAATATAGAAAAGCTAGAAAACAAGCTGAAAAAGTAGTTAGTCAAGCTAAAACAAATTTCATTGAAGATCTATATACAAGGTTATGTAATAGAGATGACGAAAAATATATATATTATAGGCTAGCCAAATTAAGAGATAAAAAGAAACAAGACCTGAGTCATGTAAGATGTATTAAAGACGAAAATCAAAATGTTTTAATGCGCGTGGATGATATTAAGGAGAGATAGAGAAGTTACTTCGATAGTTTATTTAATGATGGCCAAGTCGATACTATAGTAGATGAAAACCCATACCAATAAAGAAATGTAAACAATACACGCAATATTAGAATTATACAAGTTAAAAAGACATTGAAAAGAATGAAAATAGGGAAAGCATGTGGCTCAAATGAAATACCCATAGAGGTTTGGAAATGCTTAGGAGAAATTGGATTGACTTGGTTAACAAAACTTTTCAATAAAATTTTAAAATTAAAACGGATGTCAATGGATTGGAGAAGAAGCATGTTTGTGCCAATCTTCAAAAACAAATGAGACATTCAAAGTTGTTCAAACTAAGGGAATTAAACTTATGAGTCGTACTATGAAACTTTGGGAGATGATAATTGACAATAGGTTAAGGAGAGAAATAATGAGAACCAATTTGGTTTCATGCCCGGAAGGTCAATTATGGAGGCGATTTTTCTTGTAAGATGATTGTTAGAAAATATAGAGAAATGAAAAAAAGATCTTCATATGGTATTTGTAGATTTTAAAAAAAAGCACATGATAGGGTCCCTAGAGATGTTATTTGGTGGGTTCTGGAAAGAAAATGAGTGCATGCTAGATACATATACACTATTAAGGATATCTATGATGAAGTAGTAACGAATATAAAGATATTTGAATGAGCTACAAAAGAATTTCCCATTACGATAGGACTACATCAAGGATCGACTTTAAGCCTATATCTATTTACTTTAGTTATGAATGAACTAACTAGGCATATTCAATAGGATATACCATGGTGTATGCTATTTGCGAGATGATATTGTCTTAATGGATGAAACAAAAGATGAGTGAATAGAAAATTAGAACTCTGGAGGAATAAATTAGAATCTAAAGGCTTTAAGTCGACACTACACGCGCTCAACGCGACTAAACATAATTCTCAATAAGCGCGACACGAATTATTAAATAATAATAAAATAAATAAACATGCGCCACACAAAATAACAAATTTACCTTGTTAGACTTTTCCGCGACGTCCACATGGGTCTGAGCTTAGGGTTCCAATCTGTAATTTATCAGTTAATCGGGATTAATTAAAGCGGACCATTACAATCAACCCCTCCAAATCCTTCTCACTAACGATGCTTTGACAAAAGCTTTGATGTTGATACCAATCGATTTCCATTTGTTTTATCACTCCAAATCATTTGAAATCTTGAACTTCAATCATGTTTAATGGACTCCAAGCTTATTTTCAGGTGGATCACCTAGTCGACATATATCGTCTTATAAACTAGTTTTAAAAATAAGAAAATACTATAATGAACCGAGATGGACACCCAGTGATGATGTCTTTCCATTCGTGCATCTATGAGCGTCATCCTGGGTCACCGTAACTTCTTCCTTAAAAATAATCTCGATCTATATATGTGCCACTAGAAGAGCTTGTACATTGAGATACTCTAACCTAACATTTTTTTTTTTTTTTTTTTTTTTTTTTGAAGATTTTCTAACCTAACAAATTACTACAATGTAAATCATGCATATTGAAAAAAAAAAAAAAAAAATCCAACGGACAGGGCACCTCGATCATCCTCCCAAACGCAACGGCGCATCATTTCCGAAGCTCCCAACAACACACCCTACTATAGACTCCAATCCAAATACTCCGCTCCAACGTTACACTTCTAATAAAATGTGCGCTGGAAACCCCTACTGAGCGAGTCCCAGAGAGCCCAGGCTGAGCTCGCGAGATCTTGCACTGCGACTGCGAGGGGCGCGAACTTATTCGGATTGAATTGAAATCTCAAAGCGACAGATCGCGCTGCTCCCGTTCGATTTCGTCTCGATTGGAGCGACAATGGCTTCGAGCATGGAACTGCAGAACACCGTGAAAGAAGCCCTAAACGTGCTCTACCATCACCCAGACGACTCCATTCGAACGCAAGCCGATCGATGGCTCCAAGATTTCCAGAGAACAATCGATGCTTGGCAGGTACTATTCACTCGTGATCGTGTTTGTAATTCCAATTTGTGCGCCGAGTCGACTGGGATTCCGTCTCGATTGATGCTAGGTTTTGTTTTTATTGAGTTTGTCAAGGGAGGGATTGTTGGCAATGGCGGATTGTTTATTTTGAATTGTTAGGGTTTTTGTTGCTCGCTCTACATTGAGTTTGGTCATAATCCAGTCCTGTTATTGTTCTTCTGTAGAGTGTAGACTGGTTTAGTTCCGGTTGCGCCGAAGAAGTGGTTTTTGTAGCTTGAATGAGTTCCAAATTACTATTATTTTTGTTTTCATGCTTCCTGCATTGGTTCCTTTTTTGAAGGAACAGAATTGGGTTTCTGATTCCAGAGAGGAATTGAAAATCGGTTTCCCCGGTACGAGTTACTAAATCGAGTGCAATGGAAGAGAATGATCCATGTAGCCGACCCCAACTAATTTTGGGATTGTTGTTTCCTCGGTATGAGGTTGTGTACCCTGTCGTGCTCACAGCATAAAAGGTTTTGGGTTCAATTTGATAGGATCATTTGAAATTTGTTGAGGTTCTTCTGCGGACTTGCCAATGCCAGTCCATTGTCAATTGTCCAAAGCCTTTTGGTTGGAGATGATTGATGCAAGGCAGAGAGGTATTTGTTCGAGAAGATTATGGAAGTGTATCTTCTAAAGTTATAATTTTCTAAGATGATCACTGTTATGCTAGTACATGGCAATTCAATTAAGTCATGTCTGCGATGACGTGCGTTGGTTGTTTAAGAATATACTTATGTACTTACTATATGCATCATGTTTTGATTGGAATCATGAAGTGTAGCACCTTTTATTTTAAGAGTAATTGGACTACTATCGACCTTTCTCTAACCCATTAGTTTTGATTCGTGAATTTCTCATTTTATCTGTAAGAAGAGTTTCACCACATTGCACAACAACAACATAGCCTCAATCCCAAATTAGCTGGGATCGGCTACATGAATCAAACTCTTTCATTGTGCTCGATTTATAAGAAGAGTTTAACCATCATCACAAGAAGAAAACTTAGAAATATGCCCTGCAATTGCATTCGTTATCCACCTCTCCTTCAACATCTGTTCAACTCCTTTCCTACACTCCTATTATTTCCTATGTTGTCTCTTTAATCTTGAAGCAATACTTTTTCTTCTTCTTCAGTTCTTCTCATATATGTCATTGAGATTATAAATTGTTTTATGAAGAATTCAAGCTGGATGGAAGAAATGGCGGAGTGCAACAGGGGTGATTTGTGATCGAAATGTTCTTACTAAGTTAAAAGGAAAATTTTATAGGACCGCAATTAGGCCAGCTATGCTCTATGGAAGTGAATGTTGGGCGGTAAAGCAACAACAATTATATAAAATGAACGTAGCAGAAATGAGGATGCTTAGGTGGATGTGTGGTAAAACTCGTAAAGATAGAATAAGAAATATAGAAATTCAAAGACAAGTAGGAGTAGCACCAATTGATACAAAGATTAGGGAAGGGCGGTTGCGGTGGTTTGGTCACCGCAAAGACGGCCTACAAATGCCCCAACTAGAAAACTTGACTCAATAGAAACCGTAGAAATTCGACGAGGTAAAGGCGGACCAAAGTTAACATGGGATGCATTAATTAGGAGGGATTTGAATGGTTTGGAAAGCTCACCATCAATTGCACTTAATCGAGCACAATGGAAAAGTTTGATCCATGTAGCCGACCCTGAGTTAATTTGGGACTGAGGCTATGTTGTTATTGTTATGAAGAATTTGCTTATTATTGCCATACTTATTCCATTTTCATTTTTTGACCTCCTAGCCTTGTTAGCTATTGCTTTTCGATGAGCAAAAAAATGTGTTTACATTTTGTACCATTTTGCATGAGGTTCTCATATGAGTAACTGGAAACAAGTCTTTATCTGGTCCCCAAATTAATTTCAATAATTGGCCTGTTAAGTTTGTAGATGGAGAAGCTGTTTTTCTTTTATCTTGCATGTGGGTGTAGGATTTATTGTCTTTGTGTTGATTTGTGCGTATGATTTCAACACGCTACTGGATCATCTATTTGAACATTATGACGATCTTCTCTAAATTTAGATCTATGTTTCAGTTGATCTTAACGCTTATCTGCTTGTGCAGGTGGCTGATAATTTACTTCACGACACCAGTAGCAATCTAGAGACACTTATGTTTTGCTCTCAAACTCTTAGAAGCAAGGTATCCTTTTCTTTTTACGTTTTTTTCCTTTTGATATCAGTGCTTTTGCTTTGAAGTTATTTCACTTGCTGTCAGTGTATCACAAATGGATATTATTTGGAAAATTAGGTTATTTTTATATGAGAAAATCACAAGTTTTTTTAAGTCTTTCATTTAATTTTAAATTTTATTCTCAGGTTCAAAGAGATTTTGAAGAGCTACCTTCAGAAGCATTTCGTCCTTTACGCGATTCCTTAAATGTAAGTGAATTCTCCTTTAACTGGAGGTGCTTTTGGGCAGAATTTGCTATTGGCGTTTGAATGATTCCTCTTTTATCTTTTTTTTTTTTTTTTTTTAAAGATAGTTTTGACATCTTTTGCTGTACCATTAATCCTACTAGTCTTCATGGGCCATGTTTGGTGTTTATTTAATGTCTGTACATTTTATGCAAGCCCGCTTTAGTTTGATATGCGATATTTTTGTTCGTACGCATATCATTGGGGAGTTATACGACAACGACACAAAGCCTCAGCCCTGAAGTTGGTTTTGATAATAATTGGATTATTATTTTTGGAAGTTATCTTTCTTTGGAGGCACTAAATTGAGTTGCAATAAATCGAGCGCAATGGAAGAGTTTGATCCATGCAGCCGACTCCAACTAATTTAGGTTGAGGCTATGTTGTTGTTGTATCTTTCCTTGGAGCTAGTACATAAGTTTCTTATTAAGTTTTTGATCTTAGTTCTTGCAAATTTGTGAACCTTAGATTTTAGATCTGCTTTTAATGTTCATGCTTGTGTGTTATTTAAATCAGATAAGTTAACTACTAAAATTAAAATGCGTAGACACGATGACACATTTTGATAAATTTAGCCTTATTTAGGAATAAATCTTTTTTGCTTAGTTATTTTATTTTATTTTATGTGAAATACGCTCTTGCTACCTCCACTTGTCCCTTTAGGGACGTAGCTTTTCCTGCCTTTTGAGGTTTATTGTTCATTTTTCGTTGGAGACTAAATCAACTAGATTGATCACCTTAAGTTTGAATGAGAGATGGTTTCTGACGCAAGATTGCAAGCCTCATGTTATAATGATTATGTTTTCTCAAGGGAGAATTGCATAATAGATACTAGGAGTTATTAGTAGTTACAAGTTTTAGGGATTTGTCATTTTACTGTATTTTTTAATTTCTCTTTTGTATAAACAAAGAAACACACTTCTAGATTCGGCACAGAATGCAGCTTTGCTTTTATGCTCTCATACAACTCTAACAAACTTTCAGGATATACACTGTCCATGAGTTATAAGAATTAAGCTGAGAAATATGTCCAACACTAACAAATAAAAGTAGTTTATGGATTTCACGGTTTTGACTCCATCCTATCACAGGATTTATTTGTTCAGTAAATTAAGGTCGGTGTGATCTTATATTTTTCTGCACTTTGATGCTCTTGCACGCAAATATCATCTTGTAAAACTTTTTCATAGAATGGTTTATCTTGATTTTGAAAGATAGTGGATCTCCTGTAAAAGATGCTTAAAACGATTGTGGACCACAGCTATCTATACATACTGTCTTGTGGAAGATAGTTCATTGTACTCTTTAACAAGTTTCTTCAAATATTAGAGGACAACTTAATGAGAAAGTGAAACACACCATACTCTATTTTGATAAAGTTGGAAAGCTTGTTATTTTAGTGACTTTATGAAGTTATTATGTCAAACTAAATAATAGACTGCCTTCTATTGGCAAGTTGTTCCTTACATGGTTTCTGGTGGAGTGAGGGTGAGTTCTAGTTTAGATAGTGTTTCTGTCAGTGGCATTTTCTTGGTAGCTTTGGTAGTATGGAGAGGGTCCAAATTGCACCATTCATTCCCAATGGGGAGCAAAATGTAATGAGGGGAATGCTACTTTAATGTTCTCTTTGAATATGGATTGTGGTACGTAAACAATTTTCAATTGCTGATGCAGAATATAGCAGAGTTACCGTTTGGTTGGTAAAAGAAACATTTAACTGTTGCTGGCAAATAGTTGTCAAGATCTTTGCCTGTTTTCTATTTTTTCTTTTCCTTTTTCTGAGGTTATCCTTTTATGTGGCAGCCTGGCAGTAAAGTCTGCTTATTGTTAACTCTGCAATCTTTGGTCAGGTGTCTCAAGTATCCATATCATTAATTTTACTGAGAACAAAAGTTATGATATTTCTGAAAAATCATCTTTCATTTTTACTGGAATTCAGCCTTTTGTTTATATATCATATATGCTACTCATGACTAGGTTTTTCACGTTTTGTTTTGCCTGTGATAACTTTTACCATCATCTTGTCTATGGGTTCTGATAAATATAAAATCGATGAATGCAGACCTTGTTGAAAAAACTACATAACGGGCCCTCTATCGTTAGAACGCAGGTATTTTCAAAGCCATTTTTCTTCATAACTTTGTTGGATGAGGATTTGTCTTCATGATATTATTTTTCTGAAACATTACTACTTCTAATTTTGAATGGTTTGGAAAGCTCACCATCAATTGCACTAAATCGAGCACATTGGAAGAGTTTGATCCATGTAGCCAATCCCAATTAATTTGGGACTGAGGCTATGTTGTACTTCTAATTCCTTTTTAATGGCAATGAGGTTATCTTTATAAAATGATGATAAATGTGCCTTTGGTTTTTGAGATAGCAATTTGCTATTGAGCTCCAATATCATGATTTTTAGATCAGCGTTGCAGTTGCAGCATTGGCTGTGCATGTTTCGGCAGAAGACTGGGGAGGTGGTGGTATTGTGTATTGGGTTAGAGATGAAATGAAGTCCCATCCAGAATTCATACCAAGTTTCCTGGAGTTAATGACTGTTTTGCCACAGGTACTCTGCAAGAGGTGCTTCATGAAACTTTATTTTCTTGACCTTTTTTCCCCATTAATTGTGGTTCTCCTATCATCTAGTCCTGCATTCTGCATTATTTATGTGCTTCTTCAATAATTTGATTGTTTTTTTGCTGCAAACAATTAGATAGCTGACATGGGAGAAATTATTGCTTTTGTAGCTTAGTGCTGGTTATATCATTGTTTCTTAAAATATTTTTTACTGGCTATGATCAAATGTGTCAACATTGGCTTATTTTGGAGGTTATGCCGTGGTGCTTGCATGCCATTTGAGGGTGGTATTGTTTTAATAAAGCGAGTAAGAGATGGAGTGAATTGAAAAGTAGAACTAATTAGAACTTTGGAGGAATACAATATAGTCTAAATGCTCTAAGTTATGTAGGACTAATAGTTTGAATATTGCATTGAGAGTTCACGAATAATTTATTGGCCAAGATAATGTAGTAAATTTAGGAGAAGTTGAAGTTTCAAGGGTGAACCATTTTAGATGTTTATGATCAAGCAAACAAAAGCATTGCCATATTGAGGATGACGTTAGACATAGAATTCAAGAGGATGGAAGAAGTGGAGGAATGCAAGTTTTGTTATATGTGATTTAGATAGATCTATTATACCAAAAGGAGTATGCATTAAGACCGCAATTAGTCCAGTTTTGCTTTATGATAGTAGATGTTGGGCAATATAGTAACTAATAACAATCATAAAATGAGTATAGCAGAGATGAGGCTACTTAGGTAAATGTGCTAAGCTTTGCACGGATGGAATAAAATACGATTCAAAGAAAAGTAGGGTTTTGTGGGAACCATTTTTTGAGGTTTCTAGATTTTTTGGGCTTGTAAAATTTTAGCCTCTACTTGCCTTTGGTATTCAAAAATAAAAAGTACTATACGCTCGCTATTTCTTATGGATAAAGAGAGATTTCCTTATAAATAATCTTTTTGGGACTAAAAGACATCAATTACGTAAATACCAATTTCAAGCGCTTGAAAAGCCTTTTTCTGAAACTTCTATTATCTTTGATTCATTATGTTGTGCAGTTGCTCTTGCTGTTACTCTTATCTTATGCACCGGAGAAAGTAGAATAGACTTGTGCTTCATGCAAATTGTTTGTGTTGTGAGACAAAAATAAAAATAGACTTAAATTTGCTAGTCACTTAGGCTGCATGGGTTAAGAGTTGCATCACTCTATTTTCTATTTGATTTATTATGTCACTTCGCATGGATAATTTTTTTTCTTGGAAGGGATTTATTCTGACACAACCAAGCTGTTTAGATGAAACTGCAAAAGATCAATAAGTTTTGATGAGAATGAATCCAAATTAGTAAATCTTTATTCTGAACCTTCTTTTCAGTTCTTACTTTTTTTTTTTTTTTTTTTCTTATAATTTGAACTTGAAAGACAATGTTTGCTGTTAATTCTCCATGCTCAGGAAGCATTTAGCCACAAGATTGCTGCTCGCCCGGAAAGACGTCGTCAATTCGAAAAGGAACTTATTTCATCAGTGGGGGTTGCTCTTGATATTCTTACTGCTTGTTCAAGTCTTAATGAGCTTAAAGAGCAGGTAAAAGAGAATCCACTAGTACCATTTGAATCTGTTTTTTTTTTCTAATGGTCAAGTTACATCGTTCAACGTTAGTCTTGGTTGCCTTTATTGTTTGAAAATGAAAACTATATTGTTAGTTGTTAACAAATAAAAAAATTAGAGGACATGATGTCTTCATTACAGTCCTCAAAACTTTTTTACTTACTGGCCTAATTTCTGTGAATCTCAGTTATCAAAATAGTATGGTTACTATTGCATGCCCTAACATATAAGCTTGTTAGATGGTTAATTGTGCCACAGTGTGTTGTTCAGTTTAAATCATATTTTGTTAGAGTTTAATCAATGCATAGATGAAAATAACTGGGGGATTACTGAGTAGTGTTGCTAATCGTTTAAGTGAAGCATTTGCTTTACCGTGTCTACTGATAGTGTTTCTTTTGCTGTTGCATTTTCCGAAGAATTTGAATAAAATATTAGTGTTATGTATAGGAAATGAACAATTTAACTTTTTCAGCCCTTGGATGAGCTGTGGTGGCTTGTCAACTAACTTCGATTGTTTGCTGAAGCTTTGTTTATATTAAGAAGTTAATGTTTTTATCTTTGACAACAACAACAACAACTGAGCCTCAATCCATTAGTTGAGGTCGGCTACATGGATCAAACTCTTCCATATTTGTTTGATCCATTTAATAAAAAGTGATAATAGTCCTACGCTGGCTGTCAATCTATTGCAACCCTCCTCGATTTTTAGTTTTCGAATATGGATAATGGGCTTGGGAGTTGGGACCTCCCTCCACTATTTTTTGGGTATGGAAAATGGGCTTGAGACCTCCCTTTCCCCATTTTCTGGGAGTGGATAATGAGATTGGGGGCCCGCCTTTATTCGGACTTGGGACTGGCTATGTAGCGAATACAATGTTCTACATAGGTGGAGTTATGTTTTTATCTATTATTACTAACATATTGGGTTCAATTATACTACAGAAACTGCTAATCTATCACTATCATCTCTACGCCATGCTCCTTGCTGTAGATTCAATTATTACTGCCATCTTGTGGAAGTCTAAGCTTATGCTATGTTATTTCCCTAGTAATATCGTGCACTATTATGCATGAGGGGGGCTGCCTGCATGCTGCATCTTGCTTTAGTTTTGCCTAGTTACTATCAAATCAGGCATATGTCTTGGAATGCCAATGTCCAAAGCTTCATTTGCTGCCCCATAATCCTCTCAAAAGTTATTTTTCCTATCGAAGTTTGCTGCTTCCAAAAATGTTCTCAGAATTGCCACATTCTTCACAAATTAAGATTGTTAATGACTATATATGACTAAAAATCGTTAGTTTGTCTCTCTTTAATGATGCTTGTGCATCTGAAGTCGTATGCACTGCTTTTATTTTCTCATTGAATACTAATTGATTCGCTTTGCTTTGTGCCTTGTTGTCTCATAATTTCTTTTTGTATTCATTTGGTAGTTGTTTGGTATTGTTTCAATGCTATTTGTTTCTGTGTTGTGGAATGGTAGTTGGTGAATGTT
Organism: Stephania cephalantha; assembly: GCA_039657325.1. Lineage (NCBI taxonomy): Eukaryota > Viridiplantae > Streptophyta > Magnoliopsida > Ranunculales > Menispermaceae > Stephania > Stephania cephalantha. The sequence goes on from CM077573.1 coordinate 49,621,835, forward strand.
GAGAATTTTATGATTTCGGGGGTAATGGTCATTGTTCATCATAAAAAATTAGGAAGGGAATAGTACTCGAGGAGTATTTAATTTTAAATGGCTGAAATCCTTCGAGGGTGAGGTTGAATCTTAGTGAATTATGTTCATAAATATATAGATAATCAAGTTATGCATTATATATGAAGAAAATGTGATAGTAATAGCAGTAGCCGCCACAACCACAACACCACAATTGTGTAACTGTGTTGCATGCATATAATCAAAATACTTGGTAACGTAATGATAATAATAGGAAAAGGAAAGAAGATATTGTTGGGGATGTGTGGACTGAAATGTAGTCCCACATCCGTTGAGCAAAACTTTGTAAAGAAGGATATAAGTATGGATCTCTCCAGTCCTCAAATATTACCAAGACCTTTTGGAGTAAGGACCCACACTTGTGAATTGAAGGTGGTTAAGCTAGGGACAATATCGGTGCCAGTGGAGATCTGCGAGGTTCGTGGATATAGACGTGGGTCCTTATTCCAAAAGAGATACCTGTCGGTAACTGCGGGACTATATCCACGGACTTGCTGATGCCTATCGGGTCCACACTTGGTTCGTGGGCCCAACAAGTGGTATCAGAGTTGACGATTTAGTTGGAACAAGGGATGCCGATCGGTGGTCGCAGGTATTCCTTCGATCTCCACCTTGGATCGAGATCCATCCAAGAGTCCGCATCACATGATATGTCACCACGATCATCTTGAGGGGGAGCAACTAAAGGAAAACCCGCGACCTCCAAGCACCGTGATAGAACCCCAAACTTTAATGGACCGAACTAACAAAGAAAAGATAAGAACATGAGAAATGTGAGAGAAGAAGAAGATATATTCTTTGAACCGAACCACGAACAAGCAATCCCACAAAGCATTCAAGAGGTGGACTCTCCAAGAACTCAAATGAGTTTCTAAGCCAAGACAAATGTACTCAATGCCTTACAATATTTCTCTACCCCTATTTATATAGTATTCTCCACTAACTAACTCTACAAGACTCTATGTGGGACCTTATCATTACTCCCCCTTTAAAATCCTCCTTGTCCTCAAGGTGGTAGCTAAAGAAGTGATCACCGAAGAAGATGGATATGCCCGAACGTGAACCCCCGTGGTAGAAGGTATGTGAATGAGTGCGATGAAATGACCATGCCAGGATCCATATGAACCTTGCAGCTAAATAACAACCTACACCATTCATCAACCCGATGCTCAACCAAGCCATACCGATAGTTACATCATCCAAAAGTGAAGAAGCACGACCAAACCGAATGCAAATTGCCTTAATCGTGCAAGCCAAACCCCACTCCCCTTGGACCATATCATCATCAAGAATGAATAGCATACTAACCCACTCCAATGTCAGAGAGGAATCCACAAGCTGCCCGAACAAAGTATGACCCATGTAATGAAAATCAAATAGAGCGTGATGAAGATCCCCAACACTAGTAATAGAAAAAATGAGGGGAAAAGACTTCACAGAATGACTAATCGCACTACTCAAGTTACCAGACATTTCTTCAAACACATTGAAGGCAACATGAAAAACTCCTCCAGATGTAGACCACAACAAGATTGTCATAAAAAATGAAGTAGTGATTGGAAGTAAGTGATCAATAAATGTCCAAAAATGATGAGGAAGAACTATTGTAGGATCAAAGATAACATACTCAATCACTTTCTTCATAGTGTAAGTGGTAAACACAATGAGCATTGTTGTGAATACCAAATGCTCTGCAGGATTTACCGAAGGCGTCTTCATGACTGCCCTACAATCTTGAGCTGACTGTATATTCCAAGGAGACACCCAAAATTGTGCTAGGAAATACCATAAAGCCACAGTAAATGAAGAGGAAGCAAGTTGCAGAGGATGGAGTACCCACAAAGTATCAAAGACATCTCCCCAAGCAAAAGTCAAAAATGAGAAAAAGCCCATCACTAAAGTGCATGGTTGCACAATAAGGAAACAATGAAGAAGTGCTGAGCTACCACAAATGGAAGACAGAACAACGACCATTTGATTCTCCTTGAATGTTGAGTTAGTCGATCGATCTAGCAACTTCAAATGAGAATTGTAAAATGGAGTGTGCATCCAACCAGAAAAATCAAAGGCCACAATATGATATTGTGGTGTAAATATCGTCTTACAGTCAATGATCCCACCACCCATACTCTTATGTGTTGTCAACGATCCCACCATGAAAGCACCTTGAAAATGCCATTCTCTAAACAAAATCATCTCCAAACGAGCCCTTGTTTCAAAAAACTTGCGCGTACCAGAGAGAACAAAAATGCAGATCGCTAGTGAAAGAAAAGGCAAAGCAAATAAAGAGGGCAAGGCGGTGGCCATGGCGGTGGATCGATTTCAAAGAACCAATCATCCATACTTACAAATCTTGGATATGTAGACGCGTCATCGAGAATGGAAACCGTGAGGATCTTGCTGAGATTTGGTGACTCGTAGCTAGATCTAGACAAAAATTTGGTTGACGAGTGCAATTCGATCTCAATCCGCAAAGACCAACCCTTGGATCTCTCGAATTTGCCTTGGATTTGAGGTTGGGTGATTGTTTTTCACCAGATCTGAAGCGTCGACAGTTGGAAACACCTCAATCGCCATTAGATATGAATCTCCAACTACCCGAATCAACTCAAACGTCATCGGATCTGGCGGATCTGGTGCTTTCGTACCGCAAGACTCTTCGATTTGATGCTCCCTTGTGCCGCTTGATTCGATCCCGCGATGACAAAGAAGTTCGTCAAGCTTCTGATGCAACCCTCTAAACATAAACCTCATCTCATATCTAAGCTCCCCAATCGACACTTCAATGGTTGAAATCTTCTTCAGCTCCTCTTTAATTTGATCTAATCGAGCTTCCATTCGATCTAATCGAGCTTCCATGTTTGAAAGTGTGCTCTGATACCAATGATAGAACCCCAAACTTTAATGGACCGAACTAACAAAGAAAAGATAAAGAACATGAGAAATGTGAGAGAAGAAGAAGATATATTGCTGAACTGAACCACAGAACAAGCAATCCCACATCATTCAAGAGGCCGGACTCTCCAAGAACTCAAATGAGTTTCTAAGCCAAGACAAATGTACTCAATGCCTTACAATATTTCTCTACCCCTATTTATATAGTATTCCCCACTAACTAACTCTACAAGACTCTATGTGGGACCTTATCACACTGAGCCATCACCAAGCCCACCAGCTCCACCTTCACAGACGTGTCTAGTCCCAGCCAAACCATCGGCTCTGATACCACTTGTTGGTCTTGCTTGGGCTTGTGGATCTCTTCTAACACTAATACTGTCCCCAACCTTAACCACCTTCAACTCACAAGTGTGGGTTTTTACTCCAAAAGGCTTTAGTACTATATGGGGAGAGTACTGCGTATGCATCCTTCATTACAAAATCATACTTATCCAATGGGGGACTATACTTTGGTCAACACATCCCTAACAGAAATGAAGAACAAAATGGAAACAAATAAAACAACATGATGTTTTGGGAAACCTACTGCTTAAGCTTTATAAACCATGTGGTTCATTCCTTGTCAAACTGTTGCAAAACCTGTACTGTGAAGCATAGAGTGTTGAAACTTGCATTTAATCTTTATATGATGTTTACACTATAATTATTTTAATATTACTCACCTGATTGTGAAACACTAGACTGAATGTTATTCATCACTATTTGACTTGATTTTCATTTTCTGTAATGTTGGATGTTACTGGAGTGATCATGACGTAGAGTTATTGGGTACTCATTTTTTTGTATTTGTTTACTCGGAGATTTCTTGTGAACTTGAATTTTTAAGGGTTTTTTTATGATGTAAGTTATGTGATCTTGATGCTAGACGTGTCATTTTTTATTTGTTTGTTTGGTTTACTTTCACAGTTAATTTGCTCAAGATTGTGGTTCTTGAATTTTTAAGCATTTTCTTGTTCGACACGTTTGTGATGTCTGAAAATTTTATTTACTTTGTTTGGTAGGTTCTTGAGGCCTTCGCTTCTTGGCTGCGATTGCGGCATGGGTAGGTCTTTCACCAATTTACGTGTGTAGGTGTAGCATGTGTTAAACAATTCTAAGATATATGCATATACAATGACATCATTTATGCACGATATCATAAAGAGTTCCATTACTTTTCTGATCCCTTTCTCTAGTTTGGAGAGTTTCCAGAACAATTTTGATCTGTGGTAAGGTTTAATGGAAAGGTGTGCTAGGACATACATTTAGTTGCCATGTGTTGCATTTAATTGAATTTAAACATGCACGCATGGCAGTCATGCCAAGCATGCATCTTTCACCTTTACATAAGGCTGTCCTTGTGCTAGGGCTAATTGACAAAGTTATCTCCTTGATGATTTATGTCCTCTGAAATTTTCCGCAGGTTACCTTCTTCAACACTTGCTTGTCATCCTTTGGTGCTTACGGCACTTTCAAGTTTTAAAACTGAATTTCTTTCAGAGGCATCAGTAAATGGTATGGTGAACTGTGAACATTTTAAGCTTTCCTTGATGCAAACTCGAAACAATGTGATGCTCACGAGTTTTTTATTTATAATAATATATATAATTTAAATATAGTTTTAGGGTGTTCTGTTCATAATCCCTTATTTCTCGTTGGAAATTATGTTATGACTTTAACATATATTTGTATTTTTAGAAAAGCTTGCAGTATGTCATTGTTCCTTAATGGGATAATTAATGACAAATGTTGTTAGCAAAAGGAATTCATGGATATGTTATATGTAGCTTATTTGAGTTATTGTATATTTCAAGTTTCTAATAAAAAAACATTTTTTTTTGAAGTAACATTTTTTTTTTTTTTGGCTTTTATCTTAGTTGGTTGTTTTCCTTGTTCTTTTCCCTTCTTTGCAGTTATTTCGGAATTGATACACTACACCGCCTCAGGAAGCTCTGGTGATGTGTCGGCTCAAATGCCCTTAATTCAGTTGCTTGTTCCTCAAGTTATGAGCCTTAAAGAGCAGCTTAAAGATTCTTTGAAGGTACTGTAGTTGCTAGTTTGAGGTTCTTGTTATTTATTTTAGCTCATGTATTGGACATGATATCACTATCTTGTTATGCTCTTCAGGAAACAGGACATTGCTGTCTTGTTAAACACAGTTGTTTGTTAATGTACTATTTTTTTTTCTTAATTCTTTTCTTCGTCTCTTTGTTTTTCATTGCCAACTGCTTGTGGTTATAGTTGAAAGACAAGAGCTTCCATAGTAACTGAGAGTGCCTAGATGTTTTTAGGCCTAGGAACCTTTGATAAGCACTTTGTGTTTGGGTAGTGTTATGTGTGCACTAACTAGGCTCCAGTTGTGATGCATTAGGGTATAATCAACAATAATGCTAATATCAGTCAATACTTTATAGTTGTCCTCTTTATAACCTACCACTCAATTACTTCTTAAATCTATTTTGAACTCTACTTGCTAGGGATGTTCAAAACGTTTCGACCTGCAAAACTTTCCCGAGGTGGTTTGATCCAAATTAGGTTTGAAAGACGAGTCCCCACACCATTTAAGACATTATCTTGAACCTGGTGATGAGTTCAATTATCTTATTCATATGTTATAATATTGTGAAACAACTTTGTATGATAATACATCTATTCTATTTCATTTTTCTTTTAATTTATTTTTATAGAAAAAACTTTGTATATTATACATTTGTACTGTCCGTATAAAATTTTGAGTTGGCTTACTTATATGCACGTTTCTCTTTTTCGAGCTTGCACTCAAAGCGTATGAGAGCTCATTTGCTCTGTCTTCTCTTTTGTGGATTATTTCTTCTCATCTTCATGTTCATTGAATTGGATTCAGGGTAATTGTTTTTCTTTGTGCGTTATCGGGTCATTGCTTTTCTTGCAAATAGTGTCTGATCCTAAACTGCCGTGACCTTGATTTGGTTCTCACATTTTGTTTCTAGGATGAAGAGGACGTGAAAGCCATTGCTCGCCTATTTGCAGACATGGGTGACTCTTATGTGGAATTGATTGCAACAGGTACGCGGTTTCTTTTTGAAGACTTGGCAGATATTTGGATATGGGAAGTAGACCACATCATGTTGCATTAAAAATACTTAAGAGTAAATGTATCTTCACATTTATTCTTTTTCCCCTAACTATTTTCTCATTTTGCACATCTATTAAAGAAGTGCCCTCCCGCACAAACTCACAAAATCAAGCTGTTTTTCTTTGCACGAAATAATGTTTGTATATCCTACTTATCTTTCGTACTAGGATCTGCGGAGTCAATGATGATAGTGCAAGCATTGCTTGATGTTGCTTCACACCCGGATTATCTCATTGCTTCAATGTCTTTTAACTTTTGGCACAACCTTCAGGTCAAGTTGACTGAAAGGTATGGGCTTGGGATTCTCTCACTTTTGCCAAATTTGTCGGAGTATGCCTTATTTGTTATTTACCTAATCTTCCAGGGATTCCTATATATTATATAATACAGAAGCAGCTATTGAGGCTGAGAGAAACCGGAGGCTACAAATTTTTCGTGCATCATATGAATCACTTGTGTCCTTGGTGAGAAAACTCTTAAAATCACGTTTACTTTTCGGTTGCCTGTGTAGATATAACCTGTGACAGTTGCAGACTATGGATATTTTGTTTTAGAATTTGTTGTTGAAAACGCTCAATCAACTGCAATTAAAAAAAAAAAAAAAACCAGCAGCAAAGTAAAATATAGTGAAAGAGACACACGATTGGTATCGCAGTTTGGACCTCTGTCCTACGTCTGTGGGGCCACGCCCAGGTGTAGAATCCACTAAGAGAAAGTGAAGTACAGATTTATGCAACGTTCCTAACTAGTGACCCCTCATCTGGCTAGTGAATCCCTCACCAAATTTTGCTACACTACCCACTCCCCTTACAACCGATCCTACACAATAGTCCCAAGTTCCCCTCAGACAACAATCGAGATCCCCTCGGCTATGTGTGTGCAAAATAAAACAAAACAATCTCTCGAAAGCTCTTGTCTCTCAGTGATTTCGAAAATAAAGCATTGGAGATTCTTTTTGCTGCTGTGATTACATCAATATATGAAGAGATCATACAATGGCTCTCTTATGGAAGCTTCCTTGTATGTCTTCAATCAAGTGAGGTGTCAAATATATTGTTTACTTCTTTCTCCGTTGATCAAAGGAAACTTGCCTTAATTTTCTTGCGAGTTGGCAATCAAATATCTTCTCTTTGCTGGACGTATATATAGGGGTTTGCATGAATATCTTGTCCAGCTGTTCGAGTATCTGTTGAAAATATTGTTTGAATTTCTGGTACGTGTTCTGTGCCTACAGACATGTCTGTGTAGGTACAGAACCAGCACTTTTGCATGAAACTCACAAGATTTATGTCATATCCTTTTTCTTACCTGAGTATTGGTTGAACAAATAGTGACAATATATATTTTACCTTATCAGTTGTAATGATGGACGGTTTGCGTAGTGCATTTCTCGTGAACTTTTTCATGTCGAAATGGAGGCGATAAATAAGTTTGGATTTGGAGAAAAGGTATGAGAAATGAAGGCGAAGTGCAAAATATCCTAGAGGCTTCTTGTATTGATCCTGCAGAGATCATTTTAAGACATTTTAGTAGAAAGAAGTAATCTCTGGACGCTCTTGGGTTGCTTCAAAGAGGAATCTGTTTTCAGTATGCTTATGTTAGAATCGCTGCCCATAGTTACTTAAGAACAAATTATTTGTGGAGACTTATACTTTCCACAAAACTATGGCAGGTTCTCTATCAATGGTTCCAGAGGTGCACTAATTCATTTTTTTTGGCCTCTAAAACCCATTTTTAGCCCTTGGAAGACTTTTACATGCTTCTAACGTTTTCATTGAATTATTTTGAGCATTATTATCCATATTGGTTTTATACGTATTTTGGTGAATTGTTTTCTTCTTTCTTTTCTAATAGTACTAGAGGTTCCTTAGAAGTTTTTTTTTTTTTTTTTTTTTTTTTTTTTTTTGGGTCAAAGCGGTTCCGCAGAAGTTTAAGTCTTCATCATGTGCAGGTTAGTTTCAGAGTTCAATATCCTCAAGATTATAGAGATCTTTCAAGGGAGGAGCTCAGGGATTTCAAGCAGACTAGATATGGTAATGCATGGTTGTTTAACTTAGGAGTTCATATCTTGAGCATTTTCTTATTTGATATTCTGTGAAACAGCTGCGTTATACTTGGAGCATTTTTATGTGTGCTGATGTTGTGGAAATCGTGAAACTGATAATCCATTGGGTGCAAGCCTGATTTGTTTTATTTTATTTTATTTTATTGTTTTTTTCTGTTTTTGTTTTTGTTTTTTGTTTTTTGTTTTTGTTTTTGTTTTTGTTTTTGTTTTGTTTTTGTTTTTTTGTTTTGTTTTGTTTTTTTTAAAGAAACAAGGATTTGGTTGATACCATTGCAATACAGGTTCATGGGTCTATGTGATACCTCTAATATTGCATTACATGGAAGAGCCCTGCTCAAACATGTAACGTGAGAAGCAAGCAGGCCAGATTTTTTCCGATCAATAAAAGCAGGCCTGATTTTTCCTCCATGTGCTTAGCCTATCAGCTTAATGAGAAACCCATGGCAAACTCACTCGTTGCAAATTTTATGGAGAGAACATGAGGTCTTAACCTTGAATGTTTATTTTTCTCTGCCTTTCTGGCAATGCAGCATTAGAGATTCTCTTGTAAATTATTTAGAGTTTTTGTTATTCTGGTTTTTATCAGAACCCTCCAATTACCTTTTATCGGTACTTTGTCTCAAACTATCGGGACGCTTGTGGATTTGGTGTTGAGAATGCTCCCAAGAGGCTTTATGACTGATTTACGTGTGTGCTGATTGATGTATTCTTCAATTTTATCACTTATAATTTATGTCAACTAGTCCTCATTCAATTAGAAATCTCTGGGTCTGACTTCTAACTATGTGAAATTTGAAGTTCAGATGCAATTCCTATTGTGCTTGGCTAGAATAGTTGATTGATTTGATAATTTATGGAATAAGATCTGCATGACCAATTTTAAGTGGTTGAAAGAAGGTTTGTTATCTATCATTTAAAAAGAAATCCATCTATGTTATCTCTTTTTCATTATTTTTTGATGTGGTGCAACTTTTAACCCTGGATCTTTAAGCAACACATAACTGTGTCAGGATCTTCCTTTATTTATTTTTTTATGATGAAGAAAAGATTTGACTTCTGGCATCTTTATGATACTAAGGATTATTCCTTTGCCAGCTGTTGGGGATGTGTTGACAGATGCAGCCTCAGTTTTGGGCGGAGAAGTGACCTTGAAAATTCTTTACATGAAGCTTCTGGAGGTGAGGATTTTGTGTTTGTTGACCCGAGGTGCAATTCCAATCATTTTATGAATTGAAGTACTAGTTTAACTTACAATTGCCTACTGCTTGACGACTGGTAACTTTTTCAATGATTCATATATAAACATATAATACGGTGAGTTCATTGTCAGGAGCTACTTCCCTCTTCATTGGTAGTTTGTTGGGTAAGCATTCTCCATATCAGCTGATGCATGCAGTTTTATCTGATATAGGTCCTACTAGTTACAGTTAAATTCAATGTTGTTTCTTTGCAATTGCTGCAATATACCAGTAGTTATACTGAGTTATGAATTTTTTTGGTTTAAATTTTATAGTAGATATTAAAATATGGATATAATTTATCTATGAGAACATTGAGCCTTGTGTATTTTAGTTATTCTTGAGCCAATGAGAAAGAAAGTACATTTGTTCCTGCTCAACTGACATCGTCTGTCATCAGTGTATAACTGCTCGTCCATCCAGAAAACTGATCCTTGATAATGGAATATGATTTGCGACTGTGGGACTAACAAAAATGTCTACAGGGATTATCCTTATTGTATCTCTACATTTTCGAAAAAGTTATTACATTTATTTAGTTGTTGTTGTTGTTGTATAATCGAGCACAATGGAAAAGTTTGATCCATGTAGCCGACCCCAGTTAATTTGGGACTGAGGCTATGTTGTTGTTGTTGTTGTTGTTGTTGTATTACATTTATTTAGTTCTACCTTTATGTAACTTACTGGAAATCTTCAAGCTACTTAAAACATACCTGACGGGCTCCTCAAACGTCTATTCCCTGTGATAATGTCCAAAGGGTCAAACCTTTGGTCTAAGGGTCTTGAATTAGTGTAATCTCCACTCCTTGAGAAAATATGGAGAAAATGAAAAGATGATCTAATTATTTGCCATCTTGTTGACACATAGCACAACCAATTTGGAGCAATGTTTTCAAGGCGGCGAGGCGGTGTTAAGCGTTTTAGTCCTGCCTAGGCGGTGTATAGGCGGACAAAAAATAGTTACTTAGACCTCCCTAAGAAATAATTTAATTTATTTAGAGACCTCTCAACAGTATGGGGCTTATTTTTTCACCTACACATTCTCATCAACATATTTTCATCCCACACTTTTCCACACATTTTGAAATAAAAAATATTTTCAAACAAATAAAATAATAAAACAATTTTTGAAAATTACAGAGACCTCCCTGAAAAGTTTCGAAAAATTATTTTAAGGCCCACCGCTTGCCTAATTAAGGACTAGGCGATGGACACCCCCATAAACGCCTAATGCGGTGCCTAGGTGGCGCCTTGAAAACAAAACACTGATTTGGAGATATACTAGAGTAGGGCGTTCAACTTTGGAGTTCTTTGTTCTTTTGAGATGTTGTGTTGCTTCTTTATTGATCCTTCCTAAACATGAGACGAAGAATCTCTTAGAGTTGATTGTATTGTTTTTGATGTTCTTTATTTTGCATTTGGGTGTCTTAGGCAGTTGGCAGCTCTACAACTATTGAAACTTGGGAATGGCGCCCTGCTGAGGCTGCGTTATATTGTATGAGAGCTATATCAAGTTATGTTCCTCTTGTTGAAGCTGAAGTAATGCCCCAGGTATAATTCAAGTACTATTTCTTTCTTGGTTTAGGGGTTAGATCTAAGTAGTTATATTGTGCATCATTTTGTTATTGAGATGTGTTGGATGTAAGAAGAATTTCAAAGAATAATCCCATGTCAACTAGTTGAGAAGAAAGATAGATTCTTATAAGCTTGGAGTGAAATCTCTACAGGGCATTGGCATTTTGAGGAGCACTACTCTCAAGCTAAAGTACGCACATACAACGAGTCTCTCCGCACTCTTAAGACTTGTCTAGGGCCTCACATATAAGAATTTGACAAGAACTAGTCGTAGATGGTCCTAGACATTGTTTCTTAGTTATTCAACAAGGTTTATTTGCAAATACTTTGTTTTATTTGATGTTTACTTGTATAGTGACTATTGATGCTATTTGATTTTTCATCTTCAGTTTGCTATTTATCCATCTAGGTTGTTTTTCTCCCAAGACACCTGAAAAGACATTGACCTTAGTGTTCATTGCCCCTCTCACCCCTAGATATTTCTTGATCGTCAAAATTTTACGTGTATTTCATTTCAGTCCTATGTCCTATCACTAGCCTTCGTCTATGTTCAATTTTATGCTCTAGAAAGGTAAGTCTCTAGGACTTGATTTTTTTTTTTTTTTTTTTTTTTTTTTTTTTTTTAAGAGTGAGCAAAAGGCCCCTTTTTTCATGTGTTTATTTACTCTTTCAGAAAAGCTTTAGTTTTTTTTTTAAAGAAAAGAAAATAATTGATGCCATAGATTGTGGCCATCTTTGAATATTTCTGAAAACACACCTCTTTGTTTTAGACTAGGATTGTCTTAAGTTTTTAATCTTACTCTTCTATTCTCTTTTGAATGCTTTGGCACATGCATGTTCCATGCACTGGTTTTATTGCCTTTTCATTTGCACGAGTCAAGCATGTGTGGCTGATGTAGTGAAGAGTACAAGGAAGGAAAATGGCTTTGAACACAAATCTTCAATCCATTGATTCTTAAATACCTGGATTACAAGAGAATAACTGAAAGTACTTTTGATTCTTATAAGTCCTAAGTAAACAAAAAGCAGGTGTTATCCTCAAAAAATAAAGTAAGCAAAAAGCAGGAGATTCATGTAGAAAGTTCTTCAGATTCTACTATTCACTTTAGTCAAACAAAAATTACCACATTCAAGCAATAAGCATAATAATGCCTTTCGAAATGCTCAGTATATGATCCAAACTTTTTTTTAATATGATTAAGCAGCATGACTTGTATTGGTGCTACTATATAAAAAAACGATAGAAAATAACTCATCAAAATCCTCATCAGTGGTGAGAATAAACTGTTCTCTCTGCTCTCCTATCCTGCATTCATCTTTAATCTTCTTTATAATTGCAATATTTATACAATGTCTGCCCATCTCCTCAATTACTCTGCCAATGAGTATCCATCACCTAATCTACAATCGGGCACCTGTTTGCCCCCTAAGAACCTGGCTGATTCCCAAACCTGTGAGCTATTGAGTTCTTTATCTTCAAAAGTTTTATGATTCTTCTCTGTTCAAAACTTCAAATAGTCCACTGTTCACGATGTGGCCATCATATTTCGCCTGTTGGGTTTGGTTTTTTGTGCGTATTATGAGAACCAGATTGGCTGTTTAGTTTGATTTTGTGCACGCACATTTAATAGAGTGGAGTTATTGTTCACACACATTTTGCCTGATTCTGAACTGTTTCACCTCTTGCACTTTGCTTGTCTTATTATTAGTTCCATTTATCTTCTTGCACTCCACCTTGCTATATTGACATGATGACCTCATCAAGATGCTGTAGAAAATTTAGAGCCGAATTGATAAAATTCTGGATTGAATTTCAGTATGACTAGGACCTCATATAAACGAAACTGATAATTGTTTCAAAGAAAAAAGAAAAGAACACACATAGATTTATTTATGTTATTTTACGTGTAAGTTTGAGAGTAATGTGCTGTCATCTGGCGTTTTCTACATCTACAGGTCATGAATTTACTTCCCAAACTTCCTCTACAGCCTCAGCTACTTCAAACAGGTGCTTTAGGATGCTTTCGTAGTGTTGTCATTTAAACCAGAATTGTGTAATATTCTATGTAATCTGATTTTGATATCTCATCTCTTTCTCGGCGTTTCTTGAATTGCCAGTGTGTTTGACAATTGGAGCATATTCAAAATGGCTTGATGCTTCACCTAGTGGATTCTCTAATTTGCCTTCAGTGATAGATATCCTCATGAGTGGAATGAGCGTATCTGAAGACTCTGCAGCTTCTGCAGCTTTGGCTTTCAAGAACATTTGTAATGGTACAAAAGCTTCTCTCATGGTGGTTGTTTTGGAGTTTAATTGTGTTGAAGTTGTTCCGTGGATACTTATCAGCTCACTTAGTACCTGTCTGTCTGCAAAATGAAGTGCCAAATTCTTCTGCTAATGCTAGATGATGATGCTTCTATCTTATGCTTTCTTACCTTATTTTCTTTTCATAGCTGTTTCTATTCACTCTTTATTGTGCTCCTACCAGTGCACATTTCCTTTTAGTAGATCATCTTTTCTTTTCAAAAAAAAAAAAAACATAAACATAGAATAATGCAATTTATGGCAACTAACCTAGAGGAATCTAAGGCTACTTAATTTTGATATAAGTAAATATTAAACTTAAAACCATATGCACAAATGTTCCTCTGAACTTGGGTTGGGGGAGTCAAGGGTCCAGTTCCTGTTATACAAGTTGTTGCCTGTTATCTCAAAAGTCTTTATTGAATGTTATCATTGAGGCATGTATGATGAATATCAAAAATCTATGCACAACTTAGAAAGAAATCCCAATAAATTAAAATATTTTAAAACAATGAGAAACTGTGGTCATTTATTCAATTACAGAATTGGAAATAAAGCGAAGTCTAATCAAATCCATTAAGTGGCGGAAAAAGACCCTGAAGTTCATGCAACTGCATGCTAACGTTGGAAGTTAGAGTGAGCGTCTTCACATTAGTTCCTTATTTTAACAACTACTTCATTAGTTTGGAAAATTATTCTGTTCAGTCAGCGAAACATAATTTGTTAGTGTATGTTGGGTCCAAAATTGTTGTAGTTGAGCTCTGCCTTTGAGCAAGCAATAATCAGTTTTTCCTAAATTACTTAGTAGACGTCTAGACATTGTTTCAATTCCATTCTATTGTACATAAGGTATAAGATTTCTTGTCGTTGTATAAATGTAAATTTAAAATGCAATATGGAATTTTGTTGTTGATGATGTGATTTGGTTTTGCATGCCACAATAAGTTCACGTGGATTGTTGATGAATTGTCTTTTAATTCCTTTTGTTTTACTTACACTCAATGGATACCTCATGCCCTTCAAATGCATATCTTTGTATACTGTATATTCTTCTCTGATTAAATTCAAATTTTGTTTGACTACTGGTTAGATTGCCGCAGAAAACTCTGTGGTTCTCTAGATGGTCTATTTCACATATTCCATAGGGCAGTCACTGGAGAAGGTGGATATAAATTCTCTGCTGAAGAATCATTATATTTGGTTGAAGCCTTAAGGTATGCTTTAGACATTTATCTTTTAAAATCCACTTAAATCTTTTTTTTAGTAAACAAAACTTGCATATTATGAAAGTATAAATATTTACAAGTCGGTGGAGGACCAGTAGTCCTCACCAGTCATTATGTGGTACTCCATTACAACCATTTTAGTATGAATGCACCTCCCACAATAACAAAACAAACCCATGACAAGTTGACGACATCTTTTGGTGCGAGTAAAACAAGAAAAGCGTATAATCTAAATAGAAGCAAACAAGCTCCCTAATATACAATCCACTCGACTAAAATCTACTTTAATCTTGTAACTTTTCTATTCCTAACTTTCTTGTAAAACTGAACATAATGATTTTATATAATTGTAAGATTTTCTTTGGCAGTATGGTTATCACAGAACTTCCTCCAGATCATGCAAAGAGAGCCCTAGAGATGTTATGCTTGCCAGTTGTAGCTCCCTTACAGGTTTGCACATTTATTGATGGTAATTTAGCTATATTTTTTGTAAATAGGTCCGGTTTTACCATTTTTATGTCTGGTCTAATAGGAAATGGTCAATCAAGGTCCTGGGCATTTAGAAAAAGTGATGGCGCGTGAGCTTACCATCCATATTGAAAGACTTGGAAATATTTTCAGGTACAAGGTGCGCTAAATTAGTCTATTCTGTTTTAGGTAAAACAGTTCTAATTTGAGCCAGTGAAATATTTTTAGATATGTAAATCATTCTGAAGCTGTGGCTGATGCGATTCAAAGGCTATGGCCACTTCTTAAAGTTATCTTTGATCAGTAAGTTTGTTTGCTATATTTTTGGGCTCATTTGTTTGGAGTGGATGCTTGTCTTCTTGTATAATCTGAGATTGAACTTCTTGTTCTCAGCCGTGCTTGGGATATGCGGACGATGGAAGCACTATGCCGTGCCTGCAGATATGCCGTGAGTTCTGTATCATTATCCTTTCTGATTCACTAGAACACTCTTGTTTTCCTCTTCTTTGTCTTCCTCCAGTTCTTTTCATTGATTTCATAGTTTTCTCGAGAAGGAACAATATTGTGGTCTATGGTGGAAACTCTTACCATATTTTTATGTGCCTGTTCTTTTTTTTTTTTTTTTTTTTAATGGCGAAGAATGTTTGAGGTCCAGTAGTCCTCACATGCATGGTAACACATTGCTCACATAACAGAAACCAATGAATACATGTAAAGACTTGAATCACCAATTCTATGCTTAGTCCTCTATGCAATCCACTGCCAACGAAAGTACCAGTAACTGTAACTGTGTGCCTTGAGTTAAATTTGCAGCAAGATGCCCATCTCGTTGCCATCGATTTTTAATTTTTAATGGGCTATGTGTTCGTAGAAGTAGAACATTGATAGTTTACTTCTCTACTCTAAATATTTAAATGGTGACTCGTGTAAGGTTAAAACTTCTGGAAAGTTCATGGGAATCACAATAGGAGCCATGTTGGAGGAGATACAAGGGCTATACCAGCACCATCATCAACCGTGCTTCCTATATCTGTCAAGTGAAGTAATAAAGGTTTGTTTAACTTGTTGAAAATCAATCAAGTTATCATCCTGTTAATATTCAGTAATAAATGTCTATACTGGATTGGCAGATATTTGGGTCTGACGCGTCTTGTGCAGAGTACCTTAGAAATTTAATTGAGGCACTCTTTAGCCACACAACACATCTTCTAAGAACGATTCAGGTACATTCATTGAATCTCGTACTGCGCTAAGATGATAGAAATAAAGTGGACATCAGTCCCATCACCTCCAATTAAAATTTGTCTATATATACCATGCAGGATTTTACAGCTAGACCAGATGTAGCGGATGATTGCTTTCTGTTGGCATCAAGATGTATCCGCTATTGTCCTCACTTATTTGTTCCTTCGGTAGTGTTCCCACCCTTGGTTGATTGTGCAATTATTGGGATGACAATACAACACAGGTAATTGGAAGTTCTCTAATGCAGCCATATTTTAGATAATTGAACTTTTTTTAAGTCATTGACGTACAACGAATTTGCATTCCACAATTTTCAATAATAATTGCTCCGACCAATTTCCCTTGGTGTAAATTGCTCTTTTTGTGTGGTGGATGAGGCTTGGATATGCTATACTCATCTCTTGAGATAAGGGTACCTCTAAAGAATGTGTTGACGTGTTCTACTAGTACTTTTTTTGCGTTCATAAATTAAGGAATTAGGTTAAATAGTAAATTTATCAGGTCTGGCTTTGATGATGCTTGTTTAAGAGCGTTCATTTCGTAAATTTTTTTTTTTTTTTTTTTCTTTGTTACTCTGTTAAGCTGTTCTAGTTTTAGGCTTGTAGCATTTTATTACTAATATGAAAGCTGTTTCCTAGGAAAGAAAAGGTGTTTGTTTTATAAATGATCCAAGACATTCCTTTCCTGACTTATTTTTCCACACATTAGATTTACACCTTTGTTGGATTCTATCAATTCAGATCAAGATTTGTGCACGTGTAGCTTGATGCATAATCCAAGGGATTCAAACAAATGCATTGCCAAACTATACGAGGAAATCATTTTCTTCAAAATATTGTCTCCCTTATATTACTTCTTTTGATAGAACAGAGTGTAAGAGTTCCTTCCATGTAGCCGACTCAAATAATTGTGGATTGAGGCTTTGTTGTTATTGTTGTTTTACGTCTTTTTATACTTATGGTGCTTATATAAATAGGAAACAAAAAAAAAAAAAAAAAACCGACACTGGTGATTCCAAGGAACCATCAAATAGCTTTGCTGGTATTTTCTTCCAGCCAAGTCAAGAATATTCTGTGGGAACGCCATCTGTTTGTATCTTGCTTAGCTATTCATGTCTGACTTGAGTTTCACCTTTCCTTCTTCATCCCATTCTCAGAGAGGCCTGCAATTCCATATTGACATTCTTGTCTGAAGTGCTTGATCTTGGAAACTCTACTCGAGGAGAGCAGTACAAGTCTACCAGGGATAGCGTGATGATACCTCGCGGCGCTACTTTAACCAGAGTTTTGATAGCATGCTTGACAGGGGCACTACCTGGTTCTCGATTGGAAGTGGTAAATATACTTCCTCTCTTGATTGATGCACATGCACATGCTCAGGCAGACTTTCGCCAGTCTATCTAATGCGTTATAGGTTTCGGTTATTTACATGCTCGCACCATACTTAAACTCGACGCTTCTTTTCCTCAGGTAGCAGACACTTTGCTTGCTCTAACAAGGGCATTTGGGCCCAAGGCCATTGAGTGGGTCTCAGAGAGCATTTTGCTGATTCCTTCCACCGCTCTTACTGACATTGAGCGATCAGCATTTCTTCAAGCTGTATCTGCAGCAGCATCAGGGGCTGATGTTTCTGTTTTAACAGTTCCAGCAGAAGAGCTATCTGATGTTTGCCGCCGCAACAGAGCCGTTCAAGAAATTGTTCAAGGTGCATTGAGGCCGCATGAATTGAATATTTCACCTGTTTCCTCATAACGGCCATGCGGGATTTTCGTAAGTTCTTTCTTTTTTGTGTTATACGTTTATTTAATTTGCAATCATTTGCTCCTGTATTATCCTTGCCATTGTCATTGTTTGTATATTATTGGGAGTGGGGTTCAGTTAACATTGAGTGAAATCAAGGGTGGCATTTTTTCTTCTCCCCATCCTTCCAGTGGTGTAAATCAATTTAATCTAGTAGGTCTCCTGAGTATTTGATTTTTGTTTCTTTGTGTTCTGATTTAGGTTTGAAAGGGTACAAAACCAGTTGTTCCAATTTGTAAGCCTGATTAGATTCATCTTTTTATAATTTGACTTTAATTAGAATATTCTTTTCTTTTTGAAAGCTTGATTGCAACTATAATGTGCTTGTTAACTTGCCAAAGCATCTCAGCTTAGGTGATTGACGGGGCATCACTCGCAAAAAGGCAAGGTTTGAGGATGAGGAGGTCGTGGGTTCGACTCCCGTCGAAGTAAAAAAATAAAATAATTAAAACTAAATAATGTGCTTGTGAACTTAGCCTTTCAGATATGCATACTCAAATTCCACTAAAATCCTTCAAATCGAAACCAATTCTGTCTCGTTTAGGAAGTGTAGTCTTAGTAGAAAGAAATTGTAAAATTTTAAAAACGTGCATTTGAAATTGACCAACACTTGTGTGTCTCTATTAGATGTACATTGATTTTTGTGTGAACATAGATGCATAAATTGATGGACACGCACTAGTGCTTGCCCATTTTCTGCTATACAAGTTATCTTTTTAAAATCTGCAAGTGAACAATGTAAGGCAAAAGAAAAAACTTTTCCCTCAATGGTCGTGGTGACAGTATTATCGAATCCCAGGTAGCAAAAAGTAGTTCCTCATTTGTCATTCATGGATGTTGATAAGATCCTTCCATTTAGCAGCACCTTAGGATGACATAGTTTTAAAGTTAACGTTAACGGCGAGGTTCAAACGAGGAAAGGCTTACGGTGGATACCTAGGCACCTAGAGACGAGGAAGGGCGCAACAAGTGACGAAATGCTTCGGGGAGTTGAAAATAAGCATAAATCCGTCTTTTTTTTTGTTATCTTTAGGTGTTTCGAACTTCGGATTTTTTTTTGATACGAATTAAAATAAGAAGTTTTAGAAACTGGGTTGAATAATTTAAAAAATCAAATTATTTAGGAATACACATTGAATGTTGAGATTTCGCATTGAATTTCTTGATCCATAATAAAAAAAATAATTGTGGTTGGACTCCTGTCTATGCCTCTCACAGTCACCCCAAAAATCAATGTCAATTTTCCTCTCTTTTAACACTTCAAAAATAATGAAAAAAAATTCACGATTTACCTCAACTTATTTCATAATGCCTCAATAAGTTTGAATTCTTCACTCGTAATTGGCAGAAGATCAAAAGAAGAAAGAAAAAAAAAATGTCCTAACCCTGCAACATAAAAATCAATTTGGGACAAGTTAAGTGTGATACGGAGGACTTCTTACAGAGTAGATTTGACCAAATTATAAAAAATAAAAAATTATTTAGTGAGATAGCTAAAAAAAAATTATAAAATATTTTTGATCTTGAACTACCGCTGATCATCCTTTTTGATCGACGATTCGATGGTGGTTCCAATAACATCTTTTAGCATTTTATTCAACTAATAAACAACATATCTAGTATGTGAAGATTAGTTCCATCGTTGTTGCGGTATATCTTCTTCAACGGTTGTGTGTGGATTTGTGCACCAGTTGGATTAGTCTTTTCTTTAGATTTATTATTATTATTATTATTATTTTTTTTTTCATTTTATAGTTAGCTTTGACGTCTTCCCTAGTTGGAAGTTTTATGTCTTAGGTTTTACTTCCCTCGTTGGAAGTTTTATTCTTCGTTTTTTGAAGAGAAATTTCTTTAATCATTGATGGCTCAATACAGGACCAGGACTAGGACCAGTCATAGAATCAAGTACATTGATTCGCTAATCCTATTTGTTCAAACAAACTCCCATTAATTTGGCTGTAAATGCGAAATTGAAACAATTTGACAATCAGGGACTGCTCTCTACAACGTTGAAACCCATGACAATACACAAACACCACAAAACTTAAAAAGATTCTAGTCAATTTCACAATCGCATTCACAACCACATGAATGATAGTTCTTTTGAACAACTAGAATTAGCAAATCAATTTACTTTTTGATTCTATATTTGGAGCCATGAATGATTAGTGAAAGTTTTGATTTTCTGCGCAAAAAAAAAAAAGTCTGGCTATACGCACCCCAGTGTTTATTTAGTGCACCTTAATTATGAGTGCACCCCCAATTTAAATTTCGATTTATAAGGGCACCTCAATTTTTAGTGTGAAAGCCCTGAAATACCCTACATCCCTTTCTAACATATTCCATCGCACCCCACAAGTAAAATCAAAGAAATCTACATTTCTTGACACCCTAATATCCAGATCCGTCCGAAGGCGACATTCTCGAAGTTGGCATCGTCGTCACCATCATCGGTTGATTCAATTTTGGTATATTGGACGTGTTTTGGGTGGATCAGAACTATCCGAAGAACTGAGTAGCAAGGATTGACTATTACGGTGTGTTTCCCTTTAAATTTTATGAAATTGATGTTTATATGGTGGTGGTGTTGTTGTATTTCGCTTATATTGCACTTTCGTAGCACTTTCCATCGATTTCTGGGTTAGGTTTTGTGTTCGTTAATGTTCGGTTGTTCAGGGCCAAGGGTACACTTTGTTATTATGTGACTAGGTGTTGAATTAGAAGGCTGAATTTACATACATATTGTTCGGCGTAAGGGTACCGAGTTTGTAGTCTTTCATTCATTTAGTAACCCCCAAGTTTAAGTGATAGGTTCGATTAAAACATACCGAACCATTTGTTTGAATTCTTAAACTTATATTTTGGTTTGAGGTAATCGATTATGTGATAACACACTCGGTTAGTAAACACCTAGGTGTATTCATAAAAGTTGGTATTTGAGTCCCGAAGTGATTGGGCAGGTGGAAATGACTTAGTTCGGTAACATGGAACCGAGTACAAGACCATAAACTCGTCATCATAGTACCGAAGTCTGGTGATTCACCTCGGTATTGTGGTAGCGTACATATAATAAAACACAATTTTAATCTGTTTTTCATTTAATTTCCATATATATGATGATAAAATTTCACGTGTTTAATCTTTCAGTGAGGTATGACCCTAGAATAAGACCATTGTTATACGAGAGCAAGCCGGTGCCGGCGAGAGTAGACGAGTGGAAAGGGGTTGTAACGGCCCAAAATTTCTAACTGTGTTTATGTCTTTACACAGGCTCAACGACCCGTACTGTGGGACCCACACCGTGATATGTCCGTTTACCGAGGCAAGGGCCGATGTACATTTTATATTTATGGTGATGCATGCCTAGTGTATTGTATATGTATAAACTATTAAGTTAATTTTCTACGGGTGTGTAGGTATCGAGACGAATGGGGACGTACCTCGAGTCGCGTGTCGACGTGGGACCGAGGTAGCGGCATATTGGGGTAAGTTTAATTTATTTGAATAAAATGTGAATTTATTGGGTAATGTGTGGCTTTAATGTGGCCACATGAAACTAGATGAGTAAATGACCTATAGTTAGGAAAATAAAACATTAGGCATTGGATGTGCATCGAGACACGCGTTAACCTATCATAAGGCAATGTGTCACTTTGGTGAGTCACTCACAAGTGACTTGGGGGACAAGTGGGATAATGTGCTCCATGTGATGAGCCTCAGGATACGTGTGCACACCAAGATCAAAGGCTAACATTTAAACCACAATTGTGTATATAAAGCACACCCCAATTGGGATTCTTATCCTCACCACCTCACCAAATACAAACATTCGGGAGAGAAGAGAGAAAGAAGAAAAATCGCTGGAGGAGGTGGAGGAGAAGGAGAAAGAGAGAACCCGAGACGAATCAAGGTGAGTTTGATGTTGTTCCATTGATGGGGTGGTTGTAGAGTGGTGTTGGTGAGGGAGCTCGGGAGCTCCCGTGCTCCCGAGGAAGGAGACGACTCGGAAGAATCGTCTCCCCTCCCTACATGAGCTGGGGTGGATCGCCAACCCCAGCTCGTGACAAAAACCAGAAAATTTTTTTTTGCCTCCCCAAACGAACTAGGGAGTCCCTGGTTCGTTGGGGAAGAAGGAGCCCCAAACAGGTCGACTTGACCCAAAAAAAAAAAAAGAGAAGAAGAGAAAAAAATGGAAAAAAATTCCAAAAAATAGGGAAAATTTCAAAAAAATTATATTTCGACAACATAAATAGAAAATAATGAATTTCTATGAAAAATAAAATATTTGGAATTTCGAACGTGCATTTTACGGGGGTTTTACTGATGGGGCATGTGCCCTAGGTCAATCCATTAACTGTCTTTATGAATACTTTTAGTTAATAAAATAGAGGATTTCATTTGCTGTTTATTATAATTAATTTGCATGTTTACATTATAATAAGATCCATGGGTATTTACATAAATATCCTAAATGTCCATAGTCGATCATTATCTTGGGAACTATAATGAATTAAGACTAGTGTGAGTCTTGATTGATGATCATATGATGATTATACGTATAGGGATACGAATCAAGATCACGAGTACTTGTTAGGGAACAAAGTACTTGACCGACCCGCTATGAGAACATCACATGGATTAAGTCATAGTTGTTTCTCATGATAGGTATATTTTTCAGTCCTCTGACTTGGGATTGCCAGAGACTTCAACATTAGGAACACAGTAATTTGACACAATCAAACATTGTCTTTAACCAGACGATTATAAAGGTTGTGATTGGTTACTGTGTGAGCAATGTGATGAAGTTGTGTAATCGAGATAGAATTTGTCCCTCTCATATAAAGAGAGATATCTAGTGGATCCTCGATGTGTTAGGATCTGTTAAAAGGCATAGTCTAAGTGAATTGATATTGATCAATGTCACTTGGATGTTTTCGATCTACCTAGAGATCGAGACTAGTACGATTGAACATGTTGGATGACAATTCCATGCCTTATGTTTGATCAAAAGGATATCGTGTGACAAAAGGATGTTATATACACTATTGATTAGGTTATATCGATTTGATATTCGTACAACTTGGGTAGTCATAATGTCTTGCTAGAGACTGCTTATGACTTGTATACCAAAATGTGTTTTGGTACACTGCCAACGTTGTATGAGCCTATTGGGTCGCACACTAAGAATGATTTTGCGAGATTTTAAGATGATTCAGAAAAATGAATTTTATGTGATAAAATTCATGATGTAAACGCCCTTGTGGTGTATTACACTTATACTTCTTTAAGTAAGGGTATATGTGTAATTTACTTAACCGTCTATATACTGAGGTTGTATAAATAAACGCTTTAAGTTAGAACACGATACGAAAAAAGAAGAAGGTGAAACTCTATTTTCGTTTTAGAAACGACTTAGGGTTTTTGGTATGATCTGGATCGTTTTGGAGAGAAACAAAAAGGTTTGGTATTCTCTCGAAGCTAGCACTTCAAATCTCTCGCCTGTTCGTGTGTGGGCCGATAGAGGGCTTCGTCGTTGGCGGCGCCTTAGAGATCGATTAACCTTCGAGAAATGTATATTGCGATTGAGGTATGATTAAGTTTTTCATGGTTTAAACGTTTTTAATGGAATTAGATTCGGATCTGTTGGGGTTTTTGTCAAAACTGTTTTGTAATCTCCATTGCGTATGAACCCCAAAACCCAACATTTACATCGAAAAGTGTGAAATGGGCCGATTTGGCCGAAAATAAATAAACAATTTTAAAAATTTGTCTCGACTTCGATTTAGCCTAAAGTGCTACATTATTAAATGTTAGGGAACTAAGTGGAGAACTCAGGCGTTTGGGCACGCATTTCGAATTGTCGAGAGATCAGATAGACTAGGACAAGCATGTGAATTGTAAGTACAACTGTGAGAATTTTATATTTCATTTCATTCATCTTTATTGATTTATTGGTCTCTTGGTAGACATTTCTACTTGAACTCGCACATCATGTTGTTATTGTATCCATTCATGGGTGAATATTGTGACATGATGCCTTGTGAATTATTTCATTGACTCTGATTCCCACACTTGATGTCATTCTTGAAAAGATTGATGAAAATCATGCTAATAGAATAATTTGGATTTAATTGGACTTGTATTCGATTTCCTTTGGGCTTTGTAGCCTAACTTGTTTTGGAATCTTAGAATTTTGTAATTATTTGTCTTTGAAAGTAAAGTAGGGATTATCTAGTGTCCATTGCACGAGAGATGCGCAGTTCACGGGGACATGGGTCTACCTAGTTTCCGGCACTCACCACTACACTTGCGCAACACACGAGTTATGGGACTCGGGGTGGTTGTCAAGCATGAGATTAATGTTGTGTAAGCGTAGAGCGTAGCTCCGCTAGTTGTGTGAGATATGTTGAGCGCAGCTCCATATAGTAGTGGGAAAGGGTAGGTGATAGGTCTTACTGCCGAGCGGACGTAGATCATCTCGACTTAGCCTGTGTCTGTCTCTACATCTTTAACTATGGTATTTACTTGCATTTCTTGTTTCAACAATTTATTTCGCTACTTTATGCTTTTAAATACCATTCTTTTATTTTGGAAATGTGGCATAAAATTCTCCAGTTAGTACTTAAATATCACTATACTCACCGTCTAGTTTGTGACGGTGGGTGTAGGTCTGTCGAGCAGCAGTAAACCAGGGAAGGTGAAGATCGACAACTTCCTCTGAACAGTTCGGCGACTCTCCTCACTCATTTTGTATGTCTCGACTTTTGTTGTATTATTATTGTTTATGTCATTTTGGGTTGTACATTGGGTTGAGTGAATAGTTTCATATATATATACATGCATGTGATGTTGTATTTTCTTAGTTTTCCACACTTAGGAATTTTGAATCATAATAGTTGCTGCATGATCTTTAAACTACATGAAAATGATAATATAGATTAATACATGGATTCAGAGTAATATAGGGACGAAAGGCTGACTAATACGTAATTACGTCTTATGTGACTTGGATTAAGGCTTGATTACGGGATTAGGCCGGGCGGTGCCCTGTTTAGTAGTTGGGGCCGTCATAGGGGTGCTTCCCGTGAGGGTGGTGGTTGGACTGCCCAAACAACATCTCATAGGAAGAGGAAAGCAATGGAGCAACATGTTGTCAAACGTGTTCATAATGTGAGGGCAAAAGAAGTTGAGGAGGATAATTCACGTGTAGGTGAGGCCCCATAAAAGGAACTTACGTTGGCTTATGTAGAAGATAGAGAGTCTGATTCGGAACGAGCAGAGTCTAGTGGAGAGGAAGACCAGGATGTTGATGGAGTTCAGAGTGAGTCTAGCTGTAGTATCAGTGGGGAAGATGGTGACGACGACGGTGAGGAGGATGACGACGACGATGGGATAAGCATGTCGACGATGATGCCAATGAGGATGGTGACGATGTTGGTGAGTCTGATGGTGAGGGTGATAACGAGGGTGCTGGTAGGAAAGGTGATAAAACCAATTATGACAAGAGAGTCATTGGCAGCACAGTCAGTGCCAAGACAAAAAAATGCCAACATAGTGAGGGGCAAGACAGTTAATGCCAAAAAAATCAGTGACAAGATAGTTAGTAACAAGAAGGATGTTTCTAAGAAGGTTCGTGGGAAGAAGAAGGTTGCGCCGTCGGAAGAAATGTCAACTCCTTTCCCGGGTAGGCCATCCGATCGATCCCTATTACTAAGCATTAAAGACCATGTGGTTGCGGCGATTTGGCAGAACGAGGTAAGACTTTGTTTCTAATTTGGTATTGTATTTATGTCATCAGTAGTGATTGAATTGTGTTACTAATGCATTTACTTAATGATCTTTCAAAGCATCGACCATTGTTGAAGTGCATAAACCACGGTGCTGAACTAGCGGATTGGGATTTATAGAGTTGCCACACTAACATTGCTGCCTTGCAGAGGATTATTCAGAAGTCCGGGTTAAGTGCACTCACAGACTGTTCCTACCCCAAGGGCCACAAGATCTTGATATCGACTTTTGTTGAGAGGTGGCATCTTGAGACCAACACATTTCACCTTCCTTTTGGTGAAATGTCAATTACTTTGGAGGACGTGAGCATGCTTTTGAAGATTCTGGTGACTGGAAAAGTTGTCGCGGTGGAGGATGGCCTTGATCGCGAGGAATGCTTCAAATTGCTCACAAGTTTGCTAGGAGTGACCGAGGCTAATGCTGAGGATGAGCTTGATTAAGTCAACAACTTTCACAGTTAGAAAATGTTGGTTGTGCAACCGATGGTGTCCAAAGAAGACAGACAAAATTGATTACCCTAAAGTGGAGTGCCCAGCCCGTGCCTACTTATTTTACATGTTGTCGTGCACCCTGTTTGCTGACAAAACTGGATCAAGGGTCCCCATTGCACTTCTAAAATCCCTCGCGAATTTGGACGATGTTGGGTCATATGCATGGGGTGCAGCTGCTTTTGCCTACTTATACGTCAACTTGATGTGGCGTCACGGGTTGAAGTCTCTCAGATTGCCGGTTACTTAACATTGCTTAAAGTAAAATGATGAGTTTTGAGACTTATTTTTGTGACTAGTAGTTCAATCCACTATTGTTAACTGATCCAATATCGATCACCGTAATGTAGGGGGTGGATCCACGATCATTTCAATCTGGGACTTGCGTAGTCAAATGCAAAGTACACGGATACTTTCCCTCGTGTTTGTAGGTGGCTCCCTAAACCACAACAGGGCTTAGGTGATGATTATATTCATACTATTCGCAAAAGCTTGGATGCCTTACGACCAAACGAGGTTCGACTTACATTTTAAATTTCTCATGTTATGTTGGTATTGTGAACAAATTTTAATATGATATACTTGGTGCCTACTTCGAACATGTGACTTATGACCCCTTCTCTGAGTTAAGGCCCAATGACATTCCTGTCTTCGTGTTCTACACTGGTTTCATTAGGTACATGGATGTGATCGAGCCTTATCACCCAGACAGTTTCCTACGACAATTCGGCCACGTGCAAGGGATTAGGACCCTCCTTACAAGCCGATTTGAGCTAATCGAGGACCTTCTGGCCTCCAGTATATTGTCAAGTACAACTTTCAACCCGAGATGTGGTAGAGGTGCCATAATCATGTGCTCGCAACCGAAAGTCGAGGAGAGAAGGTCATGTTAGATTGAGATTGTAAAACATGTTATCTTGACTGGTTCATTGAACGATCACATATTAATGTTGAGAACCCTATATGCCGCTGTGACAGCTCCATTGGTGATTCTGTGTTTGATACAAATATGGTGGAGGTAAAATCTATATACTACTTAGAACATTTTGTTACTACATTGAAATGTATGGCGTGCTAACTCATTTGTTCAAATGCTTTATTTTTGTTGCAGCGAGTCAGATTAACACTAGATACCGCGTTGGCCTGGCTCCACTTGCCTGAAAAAGTGCTTACCGTTAAGTCTGTGAAGCGAATGGCAAACAATGTCGTGAAGTTATTGTCTGGGAAAGGCCCTGTCACTACTGCCACTACAACTACAACCACTACATCTGCTGGGACAGGAACAATTAGATCATCCCAACACGACAATACAGAACAATTAGAACATCCCAACACGACAATAGCAGTGATGCTCGAGGTTCAAAATATGTTCGGCGTCTTAAGAAAGGGAACAAGTGATTGTGTTCATTGTTGCAAACTTTGTTGAATGATGGCTATTTGATACTATTTGATAATATGTTGTACGGTTTGTTATTTGATACTGTGTTGTATGGATTGGTATTGATTATGTGTTGTCAGGCATAGATGGTTACTTGATATTGTGTTGATTTGTGGCTTGTTGTTACTTTGATTCTATATTGGTATTTTCTTCTGTATGTATGATCCGTAGACTCGGTGTTGTGTTACCGAATGCAAAGTGCCTAGCTATGTACCCATACACCGAGTTGAGTAGTCAGTGTTTGGTCTCGTACGAACGAACCAAGGTTGCACCCCAACGAAACTCTTAATGCACCTCAAACCACTATGTTAGACAATCAATTCGGTGCCTAGTAGCCGATTGAAATAGTGAACAATCGGTTATCGAACACCGAACCTAGAGAAGTTCACTTTTTTAATATTTGCTTCGGTATTATAATACCGAATTGGGGGTGCACCCCACCAAATCTATAAATGGGCCCTCACCCAAAATCTGGACTCGATTAGTTCCGCCCGAACAAGAGGTGCACCCCGACATATTTATAAGTGCACCCTCAAGTAATTTTATCAACTAAACAGTTGGGCCCTGAAGTACCGCGTTTGATTTCATTCAGTCGGCCCTGGGGTACCGAGTAGGAATGGTGTTGTTTGGCCCTGTTGTACCGAATGTGCATCAAAGCAGTTTATAATATCAAAATGTAGACAACCTAAACAAATATCGAAATATAATAGACATGAATTGAATATTAATAGCAAGTAACCATAAGAACGAGGTTCATACAACATTGTCAGACACAACTACAACACTTACATTGCTCAAGTTTTCATTCAAAAAGCCAAAAACTTGAACATCGAGCACATAGCATTGTTAAACTAAGTAAGCATATGTAATCCAAGTGACATTCACAAACAAATAACTTCAAAATATTTTCAACAACTGTCATCTGCTAAAAGAAAAGTTCAATATGTCCTATAGTTCATCCAAGTCAACTACTGATAGTGTCCCTAATTGATCTCCATCCTTCGTTGATCGGGTTTCTAATGTGATGAAGCCTTCTCCCCACTGACGTGACCTTTATCTACATATGTGTCCTATAATGCAAATACTGGAGGTAATGGCGAAGTCGGTTTGAACCTTACCGTTAAATAATGAGCATACATAGCAACGACATAATTAAAAGTTAGTATAAAAAGGAAAATGACAACAAAAAGTGGTATGACTAAATGACATAGACAATGATGAGATTATTGCCCCAATGAAGCGAATGGCTTCCACAATGGAGATTTCGACTATTACACGACTGCTAAATTTTAGAGGTGGCTTGCTCATGAGCGAAGGGAATGTCAAACACAACGTATTGGATATGAGAACAATCATCATATTCAATGAGGTGGATATATTGAGTCTCATATCATGAAGTGACATCCAATTTTCCACTGATGCCTAATTCTTATCACATTGGATCGCAATAAGTAACTTGGCAAAGTCCTCTATTCCATATATATTGGCCCACGAATCTTGGTTCGCCGTTAACTCCTCTACTATTCGTTCCCTTACACTCCTCCACCCGTCTTTGTCAGGCAAACCTAAACACTTTGCCACTACCCGAAACTCGCAGTGATCGTCTCCATCAACATTAAATATCCCATCAACATGGAGCTCCCACATTGCCGGATAGAGAGACGATGATCTGGAAGAAGAGGCAAACGTGCCTTTAAAGAAACCACGTGTCCTATGAACTTTTGTTGGACGACCTGCTACCAATGGACGGATCTCAACTGATGGACGGATATGAACTGATGGACGGATCTTAAATAATTTTATCTCAACCGATGGACGGATCTCAACTAATGCTACCTCAACTGATGGAAACTCAGATTAAGCTATCTCAACTGATTGATGAATCTTAACAGATGGAACCTCAAATACTGTAGACGAATTATTCTTTCGTTTCACTGATGCTGCAGACGAAGACATCAAAGGTTTGAATAACTTCTTCTTAGCAGAAGCAGACTATTCCTCTGCAAGTACATACTCAAATCCAGAAGGATATCTCTTTGTGGAAGTATCATCATCCACTACAATCTTTTTCGGCTTCTTACTTGTCTTTTTTTCTTTTCCTTTTGAGCTTCATTTTTCCCCTTTTACTTTTGCAACAGGTTGCATCCCCTTTGTCTTGAATTTCTCTCGAGGAACGACGACAGGTGTAAATGAAGGAACACTAATCTCCCTAAGCTGTTGGATGATCCTAGTGCATGCATCCTCCTCATTACAACATTCAAACTTTTCAATAACTCGTTGAATCTCATCATGAAAGTCGTACTGCGACCGGCTAACTGAAGCATCAGGAATAAGGCTCAACTTCTGCCAATAAATGTCGACATCCTCAAGCTTAATCGGTGAGCCAGCCAATAAATGAAGTCCAATCTCGTACGCAAAAGGAAGCTCGTGCGTCCTGCGTAAGTGACAACCACACATCTTCTCTTCAATTCCTACCCTTTCTGCCATTGAGAACTCATCTTTAATTAACTTTAAGGCCTTTTGCGATACAAATCCCCTTAAAAGTCAGTATATAGGATTGGTGAAATCATGTTGAACAATATTTAAGCTCCGCTGAAATGACGCCTTAATGGCCGCGTGTTGGTTGCCAAACATGCCATGAATGATTTTAAATAAAGTTTTAAAATTAGCCTCTGAGTTCTCCAAATGACGTTTAAGGGCGGAGTATGCAGATTCAACCCTTTGAGTAGTTGTGATACCGAGGAGCTTAACTTCATCCGTCCATGTGGAGATAAAACATTTCTTATATAGAGGCCCATTTTCCAAATGGACCGTTACGACGACCAATGCGGGCCCACACCCTGGCCTACCAGTGCCAGCTGTGTCCCACATGCCATCTCATCCACCATTTAATCATTATTAACCTCAATGAACACCAATTTACTGTTTAAATTGTTAATGAACTCAAATCATCTGTCTATAATATCATGTTAAACCCAAATAAAACCACAACATAAATCTTTGATCATGACAATTAAAATATGGAACAATATAGTCATGCATCTAACTCTGATACCTAGTGTGAAAAACCTATAAGTTACCATATATCAGATATAAACCTTAAAGATATCAAATATATATATATATATATATATATATATATATATATCAACACTATAAAATTCTGATGTGTCTCACAAACAAAATCCCCAAAATAAGACAAAAAATATATAATATAAACGTACAAGCCTGACTCAATGTCTCTGAATCACAGGTACTCCGGTAACTTGCCCTTGCCACGGCTCATACTAGGATCTGCACTCAAGCCATCACAAAAAGGCAGATGACGAGTCCAAAGTGAGTACTCCCAAGGAAATTAAGTAAGCAATACGGGAAGTAAATACTTGAATTTAAACAAAATTATTAAATAAACATGCAGAAATCAAAACATGCAACCGTGCTCATCATATGCATAAGTAATAGTGAAAGCTCAAAATATATGTTCCTAGAGCCTAGGGTCAGACTAGCGCCATACTTCGGACTCCCAACAGACTACTGCTGGCGAGTAGCACTTAAGCAAGGCCAGTATCTGGATTCGCTAGGTGGTCGGCGTGGAACCTATGACGCACCCACACGTGCCCGACACGACTCTCGGGTCGACCTATTCACCGAGATGGCATACGTGCTATGGCCTAGTGGACGTACACACAAAAATGGCACGTAGGGAGAGCCTCAACATCCGTCCATTAAATCACACCAATAATAGAGTAATGAAAGACAAAATATGAATTTAAAAGCAAAATAATGTACTGCTCAAGAAATTTTAGCTGAGATACTACACACCTCAATCCGCACTTTGTGTCCCGTAAATAACCCTTGGTCCGGCTCCGCCTAGTCCCAGATATCCAAAATTACCGCCCAAAATGACCTATTTCATTTTTAATTGATTTTTAGTCAATTGGATGTGTTTTAAGTCACTTAGCAAAAATAATGTCAAAACTACAAGATCTAGTGTGCTGGGTCTGAGAATTAGTGCGCTAGATTCCCAGGCAGTTACCGTTATTCTTCGTCAGGAAGAACATTAGCGCGCTAACTGTCATCTAGCGCGCTAATCGCGTTTTAGACAGTAGACTTGCTAAAAATTCTGGGTTCTAAACCCCTCTATCAACAAAAACAACCACCACAACACTAACTACTCAACTTTATAACACTTTAAACCCAAAACAACAACTCAACAATCACCAAACAATCCCTATTGGATTCACACCAACACCTCAAAAATTGAGATAAAAAGATAGAGAAAGTTAAAGTGTTTGTGATTCTCACATTGCTTTTGATGTTTTCACCACTCCAAGCTCCTCAAATCACCAAGTTGAATCACTCAAAACCCTGGTTTTCTTGTCTCAATTTTCGGATAAAAAGATAAGAGAGAGAAAAGGTGGTGGTTTGAAGTCAAATGAGACTTTATATAGTTGAATTTTGATCTCTCCTCACTTACACATCTCCATGCAATCCAAGGACCTCCATTAGCTCCATTTCCAACCTCTCATGACTCTGAAATTGACACCAATGGCACACTCACCCTTCTCTTTAACTCAAAAAGTGGCATTTCGGGTGTTCCGATGCCTAGTTTTGCGTCCCGAATTGCAACATACGCGTACTACCATGTCCCTAACCACCAAATATACATTCCATATTAATTATTTAACCCATTTTATTCATTTTATATGTGTATTATTTCCCCCGGCCTAGTATTTAGTCTTTTAGACTATCCGGTACCCACGTCGACACGCATATCGAGGCGAATACTTAACACACAATCTTGCACGTCAAATGTAATACAAGTACACACATTGTGATGCCATTTATTCTATTTCAATATAAACATTGCAAATTAAACAATTCAGCACACAAATTAACTATTTACCTAGCTCCAGGCGCGCACTAGCCTAACTGCAGGTCCCACGAGCATCTGAGCTGTCAGTCACTTCTGCAACCATGTCATAAATAACGGCGAATTAATTTTAGACCGTTACATCTTGTAAGGGCTCACCCATGTGTCGTTCAAGTAAGCAAGCAAACCACGCCTACTACCATACTCATTTTGAATTTTCGGCATTGCAAATTCAAATTGCCCCTCGGATTTGGCATACAACAATGAGTTGCATCTCTTAATGAAAATACTGAAATCCTCATCCCTTGCCCACATCTTCTTGATTTTAGTCAAAATGTTTTTGTTGATGTGCCAAGTACACATAAGATGTCTAGTATCCGAAAAGACTTATTTGAGTGCAATGATTAGCCCCAACTCCCTATCAGTCACAATGACAGTTGATGCCTTCCACCCATTTGACAATCCATTAACGATCTATAATGCCCAACTGTAGCTATCATTGCTCTTATTTGATAAGAATCCAAACCCAACTGAGAATGTAATATTTGTAGACGTAACCCCAAAAATTTCTAAAAGAGGCATGCGTTACCTATTTGTCTTGTAAGTACAATCCATCAAGAGAACATTCGGGAAGCACCACAACAACATAATATATTTCGGATGAGCCCATAACAAGTCACTAATTCTGTGTTTTTTCTATGCCAAGACATATACATGCATGTCTCAATTAAGTGCATTAGTTGCTGCATTTGTGATCTTCCCGCCGACTCCAAGTGTCGTTGCTTTTGCCTCTCATTGTAGATTGTGCGAATGGTTGAAGAATTCAATTTGTCTCTTTCTTTCGAAGTCGTTAAAATCTCATGGGGCTTCACATTACCCTTAGTCATCTGTTGCAACACCAATTTCTCATCTATATTTAATCTACCAACGTATGAGTGACATTCTAAGTAGATGCCACTGTCATGGTTGTGCTGGCCACACACAAGATTCACATGCCATAATGAATCAGGGAGTTCTTTCACATTAATGGCAAAAGGACAATTACATTTCTTTGTCCCAGTCTTGTATCTTGAATTGTCTTCTTCTTCCAACATCTTGGTAAGGAGTTTTGACTTTGCTTTCTTTTTCTTTGCATCTCTCTTGTAACGGCCTAAAATTAATTCACCGTTATTAATGACGTAGTTGCAGACGTGGCTGACAACTCAGATGCTTGTGGGACGTGCAGTTAGGCTTGTGCGTACCTGGAGCTAGGTAACTAGTTATTTTGTATGTTGATTTGTTTAATTTGCGATGTTTATATTGAAATAGAGTAAATAACATCGCAAGGTATGTGATTATATTACATTTGATGTGCGAGATCGTGTGTTAAGTATTCGCCTCGATATGCGTGTCGACGCGGGTACCGGGTAGTCTAAAAGACTAAATAATAGGCCGAGGGAAATAATACGCATGTAAAATGAATAAAATGGGTTAAATAATTAATTTGTAATGTATATTTGGTGGTTAGGGACATGGTAGTACGCGTATGTCGCGGTTTGGAACGTGAAACCGGGCGTCGGAACACCCAAAATGTCACTTTTTAGGTTAAATACAAGGGCGAGTGTGCCATTGGTGTCACAAGTGGAGTCATTAGAGGGTGAATAATGGAGCAAATAAGGTGCTTTGGATTGCCTTGAGATACACAAGTGAGGGGAGATCACATTTGACTATAAAAGTCAATTGACTCTCATTTTTTTCACCACATTTTCTCTTTCCTTATCTTTCCATCTGAAATTGAGACCAATAAACCAGGGGTTTTAGAGATTCAACTTGGTGATTTGAGGAGCTTAGAGTGGTGTAATCATCAAAAGCAAGATGAGAACAACAAACACCTCAACTTTCTCTATCTTTTGATCTAAATTATGGAGGTGTTGGTGTGAATCCAATAGGGATTGTTAAGTGGTGGTTGAGTTTTTGCTTTGGTAGGTTTTAAGTGCTATGAGGTTCAGTGGTTGGTGTTTTGGTTGTTGTTGATGTTGGTGGGATTGTGAGAAACCCATAATTTTTAGCAGACTTGCTGTCTAGAACACGATTAGCGCGCTAATAACGTCAGGTAGCGCGCTAGATGACAGGTAGCGCGCTAGGCAAAAAGATAGAGCGCTAATGTTCTTCCTGACGAAGAACATATAACTGCTTGGGAAACTAGCGCGCTAATTCCCAGACCCAGCGCGCTAGATCTTGCAGTTTTGACATTATTTTTGCTAAGTAACTTAAAATACATCCAATTGACTAAAAATCAACTATAAATGGAAATATGTCATTTCGGGCGGTAATTTGGGATATCTGGGACTAGGCGGAGCCGGACCGAGGGTTATTGACGGGACACGAAGTGCGGTTTGAGGTGTGTAGTATCCCAACTGAAATTTCTTGAGCCGTACTTTAATTTGCTTTTGAATTCATATTTTGTCTTTCCTTACTCAATTCTTGGTGTGTTATAATGGACGGACGTTGAGGCTCTCCCTCAGTGCAATTTTCTGTGTGTACGCCCACTAGGCCATAACACGTGTGCCATCTCGGTGAATAGGTCGACCCGAGAGTGGTGTCGGGCAAATGTGCATGGGAGCGTCGTAGGTTCCACGCACCTAGTAGATCCAGATACTGGCCTTGCTTGAGTGCTACTCGCCGCAGTAGTCTGTTGGGAGTCCGAAGTATGGCGCTAGTCTGACCCAGGCTCTAGGAACACACACTTTGAGCTTTCATTATTACTTATGCATGCGATGAGCACAGTTGCCTATATTTATTTCCGCATGTTTATTTAATAGTTTTGTTTAAATTCTAGTATTTACTTCCCATATTGCTCACTTAATTTCCTTGGGAATACTCACTCTGGACTCGTCATCTGCCTTTTTTGATGGCTTGAGTGCAGATCCTAGTGCAAGCCGTGGCAAGGGCAAGTTACCGGAACATTTGTGATTCAGAGACATTGAGCTATACTTGTACGTTTGTATGTTTGTATTATACATATTTTGTTTTATTTTGGGATTTGGGCTTGTGAGATACCTCAGAACTCTATATTTTTGATATTTTGATACATTGAGGTACATTGTTGGTCTATGATGATATATTGTTTTTTTACACTAGGTATCAGAGTTAAATGCATGACTATAATGTTTCATATTTTAGTTGTCATGGTAAAATACTTCCGCTGTGGTTTAATTAGGATTAAATGATATGATAAGCAGATAATTTGAGTTCATTAATAATTTAAATCGTAAATTGTTGTTTATTAAGGTTAAAAATGATTACCAAGAGCTTTAATGGAGTTGCCTCCTTTCATCCTACACAAAGTTAAATTCATACTCTCTACCATCAACCTTCTTGGATCTTCAAAAATTCCAACAACAAATGCAAGATTTTCTACAGCTTCTTTAATCTCCTAATTTTCTCACAAGCACTCTAATGGTGTTGTAGTTTATTTTACATGTTGAACAAGAGACCATGAAACTTATATAGTCATTGAATTTAAATCTCACCCCACTCACAAATCTTAAGGTGAATCAAAGCCTCACATTTAAGCCATCACATTCCACTAAGTCAAAATCAAATTACCACTTATCCCTTTTTGCATGACACCTAACATGCACCTTATTTTCTATTGGTTCACCTGCACATGTCATAAGACATTTCCCATTTTATCTATACCATTTTAAATTAATTACATGCAAGTCAAATTCCTCTAATTTAAAAGTTTCCATTGAATTTCACTATATTTACAATCAAACCACATGCATATTAATCAATTTTAATACACCAGTTAATCCAAATTTTAAAATTTGCCCTTAAATTAAGTCATATATTTCCTGCCCAACGCGTATCCCGAGGCAAAGCCTACGCTTCACCTTGTCTTGTGTCACATGTGTATTTATAATTATTTATTAAATATTACACGCACACCAATTTTTTTTTATTAATTATGGTACACTACAATCGAGCACAATTGCGACACCTGGTAGAACCAGGTTTAGGCCTCCGATCCGGTCACATCTGCAGCAGCAGCAGCTGTTAATTGGGAAAACCTCAATGTTGTTACGGATGACCCAATGTATGAACCTCCAGGGGCTTCTTCACCAAATCTGCACAAAAATTATGTTCCAAGTTGTTGTTATTGATGAGTTTTGGTACATGTGGGTTCATAAGAGTAGATCGACCCTTAATTAGTGAAAATCCCTTGTTGGGATCGTTGTGGAGATTTTTATCATTGTTGAGTTGTGTTATGTGAAGAAGATGATGAATAGTAACTTTACTTAATGGTGATTGAGTATTT
Source organism: Stephania cephalantha (assembly GCA_039657325.1). NCBI lineage: Eukaryota > Viridiplantae > Streptophyta > Magnoliopsida > Ranunculales > Menispermaceae > Stephania > Stephania cephalantha. Next base: position 49,658,767 of record CM077573.1, read on the forward strand.
ATTGCATGGAATTTGAGTTTAAATGATTGTATGATGATGTTGGAACTTAATGGAGTTGTTTTTAAGCTAAATGGGCTGAGTTTGGGGTGATTTGAGTATTCGTAAACTCAAGAATTGAAAGCTTTAGAGTTGCATAAAATTCATTTTTGTGTAGTTTGAGCAGACTTAAAAAAGGGTAATTTTCTAATATGCTCGATGATATTAAGACTGTTATAAGTTTTGAGCTTGCTCAATAAAATGATACTAGGAATCGAGAGAACTAGTGTCCGGAATCGAACGCGTGGTTTGAGGTAAGTGATGGCCGACGTAGCATAGGATATCACATGGTTTGAGGTAAGTAAACCTGTAGGGCACTTTTTCCATTTCCTTCCACTCAAAAGTCATTGATATAGTTAGTTGAATGCCAAGCGCCACGCACCACGCCGTGACAGTAAAACTTAAAATTTTAATTAAAAGTTTTGGGGTTTTCTCGAGATACATGCATGGGGTTCTGGGGGATTGAGGACCTCGATTTACGCACTAACGCTGACATATATGGCTAAGGCTCGACGATGACTTAGCAGGGACATCCACACGCACCACGAGGTATGAGACGCGCGGTCGGGCTTCGGCATGGCACACGCGAGGTTATTGAACTCTAGAAATTTATAAACTTTATTACGCATCATATTAGAAATTGCATAGTTAGATATGCACCACATCATAATTAGATGTGGCCATGCATCTAGACACTTGGACCATTAGGAGCCGTATTCGAGTATTAGATGGGGCGCCTGAGTCTCCCCCTGGCTTGTCAAGCAGCTTTGAAGGATGACTATACGATGATCTTTTACCCTCCAACCAGTACAGCAATTGGAGGGCGTCTTTCGCCCTCCGGCCTTTCCTACTTCACTTACAAGGGGCCTTTACTAGTGATTAAGGACTCCAGTGATCGAGGGAAGGGCAAGGTGCACTAGTGAGATGATGACTCCAGACTGCCCTGATCTTCATTGTAGGAGTAATCGCTTTTGTTTATCTATTTTGTTTTATGTAATAAACTTACATTTTTGTTCATGTATGGATTATAGGATACTCTTGGAAATGTTCATTGACTTTGGATTACGATACTGATGATATGGCAGGTGTTTTCCCTATTTAGGTTCCCATTTACTTTTTAGTATTTTATTATATGTTCACCTAATTTCGCTCAAACTTGAATTGAACTTAATTGTTGAAAAAGTAACTTAATGATTTTAGCAATTTTTATAACTTGGAAAACATGAATTTCAATGGTAAAAAGTTCAGGGTGGTTAGATCGTGGGTTCACGCCACAGGTGTTGACACTACCAAATGTTGACTACAATTGGTTTGTAGTAGTGGTAAGTACGAGTGTCGATCCACAAGGATTAGTAATCGACTTTGGTTAAGAACAAGAGTTTTAAGAGAGAGAAACTATAACGACTCGTTACCTTAAGCCGATGATTAGTTTTAACCCAAATCCTAACTAACCTGAGTTAGTCTCGTGGTTAAGTACGACATTCCTGGATTAGCTGTGCATGGGTTTGCGTGATGACTTGTCTTTGTATGGTGTATTTGGTGTATTTATAGGTTGTATTGTAAAAGGTGAATTTATATACAAGCCTATAATTGAAAAATAAACAAATAATAAATAAATAGCTGGTACACCAAATGCAACGAGAGGGTCATCAAATTAATGTGCACACTTGAGAATACTCATAGGCATGTCCAATGAATTTATTGGCGAGAAAATACACAAGGTATATATATTTATATATAATTGATATATAAATATATATAATTAAAACTATAAGTTTAATTTAAATTATGTGAATCGTTGGATTGCCTCGAGATGAGCGTAAGTGGAGATGGTGTTAAGATGTGTGTCACTTTAGGATGTGTCACTTTAACACATTATTCACTTGATCAGTCTCGAGATAGAGCGATGCGTATCTTGAATAAATTTATATTTATAAATAAAAAGTGTTTAAACTTATCCTCACTATTTCATTTGATCAATTCGAAAGAGAGAAAGAGAGTGAGAGAGAGAGAGAGACTAACTGAGGGTTTAATCTCGAGGGGTGATTCAGAAAGGTCTTCCAGTGTGATTTGAAATGATTAAACCATTGTAAGTGCAGAGATCATCACTGTGGTAAGTTGGGTTTTGGTTTTTAAAGTTTAACTCATAGGTTGGTGATGATTTCTCTATGAATTGTTGTTATTGATTACTGGAAATAGGTTTATGCCTCATTAGAGGTCCTCCTTGATGTGTTAAGGGAGTGTTTGATGTTGTTATTGTGGTTTGATGGATTGAATAGAGGCTGCTGGCCTGTTCACTATCGAGACAGTGAAGAGTGGAGCGCTCTCCCTTCATAAGTTGTCGGGAACCTAATTTATGGAGTGTGCCCCACTAAGTAAGGGACTATGCTCCCATCGTAGGAAAAAAACTATGCCGTGTTTTGATTAGAATCTCCTAAGGTCTTAGGGACTGAATTAGGGGTGCAAATATAGGATATTAGACCTATGTTAACCAAAAATGGTTTGTGATAGGTTTTAGAATACTAGGAAAGCTTGAGTGACCTATAGAGTTAGAAAATTTGGAAACAAAATCTAAACCAAGGTAAGTACGGATTCGCTTGTTTATCGATGTTTCCCGAATATTGTAGTATATGTAATTCATTTAGTTTATGGACTGAATGGGAGGCCATGTACACTGTGGTGTGTTTATTAAATGGAAAATGATGCCTAATGTAATCGACAAGAGTAAATCCAGGAATTGAGAATAGGTTTTATAGGATATAGGTTTGATTCCCGGCCTATATGTTAAATCCTACTTAGCTAAGCAGGTTGCGTTGATTACATATTCACTAAAGAGTTCGGAATAGAACCATTGAACATTAATAGATTGGCTAGACAACACATAAGCCAATGTGTTGGTCTAGCAATCGCATTAATGGTGTCAATGGGTAATCGACCCTAGATTTACAAATGAAATGATAATCATAGTGTAATAGTCATTGACAGTTTGACTTGCATCCGTTATTTATAGGATTATATACTTTTCATAATCCTGTGAGTTATCTTTTGTGCATATTGTTATTGTATATTACTCTTGATTATTTTATGGAATGTTGATGGCTTTATAAATCTTTATTGAGAAAATTGGAGCGCTCATCCCAAATTTAGCATTTCAGGTTCTCAGCTTAGCGCTTCAGCTAAGGGGAAATAGAAGATTTAAGAGTTTTACTATCTTCTCTATGATGTAATGAGCCTTCCAGTATATGTATACATTGTTTGAATTACTTTGTTGTAAATGAACAGGGTTGGGAGGTTTTATAAATGAGTTTTGGGATTTGATAAACTCCGTATTTATGTATATCGTTTTGCTTATCGAAAAAGTCTTAAATTTCAGCTGTGTATATTTTAAATTCTTAATTCGATATCGATATACAAGTTGAGTTATCAGGAATGGAAGGAGAGGTTGTTAGCTCTAGTTAAGTCTGGCTGGGTTATTAGAGCTTAATAAGGGTTTCATGCCAAGTATTGCCCTAATCAGGTTAGGGGATGCTATAGTTTGGTATTATAGCCTTTTACGAGCTTAAGGTGATTGGCTCTAATACAGCTTGGTATCAGAGACTAGTCAAAGTCTAATTTTTATTAGCTCTTCTATCGTTTAGTATCAGAGACAAGGTTATTGGCTATGTTATAGCTTGATCTCAGAGCTTAGGTTATTAGCTCTATTGCAGTTTAAAGTCAGAGCTAAGTTTATCACTTAGAAATAAAGGAGTAGCTCTGATATAGTTTGATATCAGAATCAAAGTTAGATGGTAAACCTAAGTTATGGACTCTGATACACTTTAGCACCATAACCTAAGTTCATTAACTCTGAGAGTTGTCTCGAGTTATGAATAAGCTTAGGGTATGATAAACGGTTTTCATCGTAGTTTTGGGGAGAGACATGAAAAATGAAAACATTATTATATGTTATTTGTTGCACTTATTGTTATCTATTGTATATATATGATTTCCTTATTCTTTTCAAATCATACCCTAATGGTCTTATCTCCCATTTGATTTCAAAATCTAATGACGGATCAGGGGGAGGGTTCGTAGAGGCCTGGACCTCATGGTAACTGGGAAACTGAGGATCAATGGAAATTTAGAATGTAGCAGGAAATGAGAAAGCTCATCGAGTCTCAGGCAAAGCTTATGGCAATGCTGATGAGTGAGATATGACCACCATTACAACAACCTAAGGCACAGCACCTGCAACTAGTCCCGAGGTTAGCAGAGCGGAGGTAGGAGTTGAGATAGTAGCGACTTCCCAGCTATTTTTAGCACATGTTTAGGTGCCGAAAATAGCTGCTATGATGCAATTGATTTTAGGAAGGCTGCATTTCTCAGAACCCGCAAAGAATTTATGAAATACTACATTATGAGATTCAATGACACTATAAATGAAGGGGGTAGCTGAAACTTGGATATTAGAGATGGAGCAACGATTTGTTACTATAGATATTGAGGACTGATTTAAGGTTAAATTAGTCACATTCTTATTGATATAATATGCTTGAAAGTGGTGAATTCTCTGGAGAGAGAGAGGGGAAGACTGTCACCACTTTGCCATAGTTCAGGACTATATTTTTACATGCAATACTTCTCGATATCAGTCAAGAACATTGTAACGACCCAAATTAATGAAATTAGGATTAGCATTAATTTCGGGGATTAACGATCGTAATTTGGGCGTTATGTGGTAAGCTCGATTAGATCGGACACGATGGATGGTGGTTGTGTATATGTGGTGTTTAAAATTATTATTATTATATTGCACTGCATGTGTATATGTTGCTATTGGGTGAGTTAGTGTGGTGGGTGTTCGCCTCGAAAAGCGTATCAACGCGTGTATTGAGTAGGGGAACTACGGGTACACTAGGAAACTTGACTAATCCACGTTAAGTTGACTAGTTAAAAAATTAAATTGGGTAATGTAACCATATGCTAAGTTGATTAAATCAAAACAATAGGCTATAACGTATCTCAAAGTGTGTGTCGAGACGTGGGGCATTGGGTGTCGGGTAGTCGAGGATTAGTGGGATCACAATTTTGTCAATTTGGTAAATAAAAACACTAACCAAATGTATCATAATGGGCCTAAAGTAGTTAAATTAAATTAAATAAATCAAGGCCTATAGTTTGGTTAATTAATTCGAAATCATATGATTTATATAGAGATTTGTATTGACACATCTAGGAACCATGTGAGTGTCAAATTGGTGTCACTATGAGACAATTAGTGGAGTGTAAGTGGGCTAAGTAGCAAGAGATGGATCTCTAGATGAACCTCGAGATACGTAAATACATAGGGATCAAGGGTTAGAATTAACCTCACATTGATATATAAGATGAGTTGCTCAAAAGCATGCAAATGAATTCCATTTTATTCAAGTTGCTGGAGAAGAAGGAGTGATTGAGGAGCTTGAATTCATGGATTTAGAGATCAAATTTGGAGATATAAACCAAGATAATTATCATCTCCATCATCAACCCTATCTAATGAACCTATTTTTTATGTTTTGATGAAATGCAAGTTTGAAGGTTAGATGTAACGACTCGTTACCTTAAGCTGGTGATTAGTACTAATCCAAATCCAAATTAATCCGAGTTAGGCTTATGGTTAAGTTCGGCGTACCTCGAATAGCATGTGCGTGCGTTTGCATGGTGTATGGTGTTTGTTTGAATTGTTAAATCAAATATATATATATATATATATATATATATATATATATATATATATTATACGAAAATTATGCATAAGCCTATAAAACAGAAAATGCCCAATAAACAGTGGTTTATCGGGATACCAAGTGTGACAAGGGAGTTGTGGTAAGAGTGTGCACACTCAAGGACACTTATAGGTATGTCCGGTGAGTTGATTGGTGAATAATACGCGATATATATATTTATATGTTTTTAAATATATAAATATATATTGAAAAATAAAAGAATAGTAGAAATATATGGATTATCGGATCGTCTCGAACGAAGCGTAAGTGCTTGATATGTCAAATTTCGTGTCACTTTAAGGAGTGTCACTTTAACGCATCAACTACGTGATTGGTCTCGAGATAGCGCGATGCGTATCTCGAGAAAAATTCATATATATATATATATATATATATACCAAAAAAATTGATCGTTATCCTCAGATTCAATCGAACATTCGAAAGAGAGGAGGCTCGCGTTTGATTTGATCCGAAGGGGATGAATGAGGAGCTAAATTCAACGAAGTTGAGGAGCTTAAACAGATTAGAAGCTAGTGATCATCACTTTGGTAAGTTTGGTTTTCAAGTTTGTTGAAATTTGAATTCGTAGTGATGATCAAAACTTGTTGAATTGGTGTTTTTGTTAATGGTAAAATGTTTATAACCTCATTAGAGGTCCTCCCCGATCATTTGGGAGTGTAGTTATTAAATTTGGATGTGGTTTGGGTCAAGTTTGGATTAGTCAAAGTGTGATAGTGTTGCAGGTCTGATGTGCATAGCGTGCTGGGTAATGGCCATAGCGCGCTACGCGTACTGGGAAGATGACTGACATACGGATAGCGGGCTATCCATGTCAGGTAACGCGCTATCAGACCCTAAAAGTGTGTATGAAGTTTAGTAGTGTGAATAACGCGCTAGCTCCTGGACATAGCGCGCTATCCACACACTGATCAGTACAAAATTGATTGGATTTAGGTAAATTGACAACAAATGATTGGTGATATGGTAAACCCCCATCAGCAGTGTTGATGGTTAAGTTTGGGATGAGTAGACGACAATTGATGGATTACGTGTGTAACGTATTCAATATCTCATCTATGGAGACTCTAGTTAGGATGACTTATCGCTACGTGATAATCATCCCTGGAGGTTCGCAATATTTCGTCCATGTGTTGCTACATGATGCGACACACTTCGACTTGATGCTGGCAACAGTGGCCAATTTATCATTAACTGCAACAGTAGATATCTATTTAACATTGAGTCAATCGACTCGTTTCGAAATCCTACAGTTCATTCGCAATTGGTAGATGAAGATGTCGGCACGTCGGATACTAGATCGATGATGGAAAAGCTGCATATGCAATCACCACAAGGTGATGTCGCGCAAGATGGATTTGTTAGTCCAGTACATGAAAGTGTATCGACAATCTGCTGATGCTGTGCAGTGATCATCTCTGTCCACTTACGAAACGACTCAAAATCCACATACCGAGGATCCATAGGGTCTCATGCCCTCGTCCACTCATGATTTTGCAAAACAATTTGCACTTAATCATGAATAAATAATTATATATTAATCGATATAACAATATACAAACAACAAACATAACGTCAATATAATATATTCCCAACTCACATTCACTTCCCAACTAATCGCGCTTAGTCGCACTTTGGTTTTCAACCAAAGTTCATCCTCAAGTTTAACCAGACCTTAGCTTTGTCACCCTTTGATTCTCAATAAAACTTATCCTTAATGGAGCTAAACCTTAGCTCTGATACCAACTCTGTCAGGACCCATCTTACTAAGCCTTGACCTAACCTAACTATCCCAATTAGGTACCTAATCCTACGGTTAACTACCAACCTTGAAATGACCGTTAATTCAATTCTTAAATTGCTCCAAATACTAAATTAGAATCGTTATTAAACCTCAGTTCTTGACTTATTTAAATGGAGCGAATTAGGAAATATTACGGAATATTTTTCGTATATTTAAAAACTTTGGCAAAGCACCTCCTCTAAATATGGACTACCGGCACCCAAAACCTAATAAACAACATAATGGGGAGAGGCCTAAAAGGACTCATAACTCCCCTGATTCACAATATGATATTAATATGAAATTATAAACTGGACTGCAACTAGTAAACCTTAGTTACAAAACTAAATCTCAATCTGAAATTGAAATTGTTCAAAGCCTTAAATATACAAAAGTGAACTGTTTAAACCGTAATCCCAATTCAAAACTACTGAATTTACGAACTGTTCAAAACTTTTTCCTCAGTGATACGCATCCTATGCTCACCCTGAAAACCCAAAACAAAAACAATATAAACATATATTACGTATAAGGGAAAAGAGCTCCTCAGCAAAAATCCTCTAGCTTTCTCTTTCCCTTTCGGTATTCCTTAGGCTCAGAACCTAACAAAGCCATTTCGATAACACCAAATACAGTGTTCACTAAATAAACAGTGTTAGATAAGTAAGCATCTACCTTGCTTCGTACAACAGGTAATAACAAGAGATAATAGGAGTATTGCACGATAAAATGAAATACTGAAATAAATATACAAAATGAATCCCCATTTCCTGTTCCAAGCTCATAATGAGTGGGCCCTCTCATGATGAGCCTAGAATAGTACTACGAGTCAATGCATGCTACCCCAGAATCGATCATTACCCGCCTTAGACACTGCCAGCACGTCTAGTATAGAGTGGAGCACATATCACACCCTTACGACCCATAGCATGGGCAACTCTATCCGGATGCCATGAATGCATGATCAAGAGTATCACTCTCTTACTGTGCAAAATATATTCCATATTACCGTAAAAAGCAAAATAGCGTTTACTTACAGTCAAACCAACGTAAGTTGGTTATTCGAGTCCTCGCTCGCCCGTTCCTCGGATTCCCTTGTACATAAATCCTAATAAATCACAAAAATCCTTAATTTATGAGTCTCGACTTAATTATACCATTTTTCAACAATTTCTCAAAATTCTCTAATCCTGTTCGTGTTTAAATCCCTTAAAAAAACCCGACAACACATTGAAATACTCAAAATACTTTTGGAGACTTTAATTCCACTATTTAATTCCCAATTACTGCATTTTTATTAACAATTTGCCTCAAAAACTAATTTATTTAATTTTTGGAAATTATTTTGGTAATTTAGGCTAATTTAGCCTAAATTACGTTTTTCGAGACAAAACCCCGAATAAATGTTTCGTACACATCCCGAATTGCATATTTTTCATAAAAATAAATAATTTATATTTAATGGGCCCCAAATCCTATTTTTTGGATTTTTTTATCTATTTTCTCGATTTTCTTTTTCATTTTTGATTTTGAACTGATTTTTTTTTATAGGGGGAGGGGTTTGGTCCCTTGAACTGGGTCCGGTTTGACCCGTTTCAGGGGAACCATCCCCTTCCTCACCATGAGATAACGAACAGACTTCTCTCTTCTCTTCACCAATGTTTCCACCTCCCTCATCATCTTTTTCTTCCTCACGCTCACCTCCCTCTTCTCTCTATCTTCTCTCCCTCTTCGATTAAACTCTTCTCTCTCTCTCTCTCTCTCTCTCTCTCTCTTTTTCGTTAATCAATAACAACAACAACAACAACAACAACAACTGCAAAACAATCCCAAAACCTTACCATGATCCTTCGATGTCAACAACCTCGATTCTTCTCTTTCGTTGCTGTCCATTTGAGAGAGAGAGAGACTGTAACAGAGAGATGAGAAAGAGAGACGACCGAGAGGGATGAGAGTGTGAGGGGTTGATCGAGAGAGAGACGTGAGAGATCAATGAGAACGAGAGAGACGTGAGAAATCAGTCGAAGAAAGGAAGACTGTGGAGATGAAGAAATGAGGCAGGGGGTTTGTTTGGTTTTACAAATAAAAAACGGGCTAATCACCCTTTTGCCCTTCAATTGTTATCTCCAACAATATAAACCAATTGCCCGTTTACGTAATTTGCCAATTTTCTATTTTATTTTCATGTTTATCCCTTTTTTTGTTCAAATTAAACCCAAAAAATTACCCCAATTTCGCCAAAAATTTGCGAAAATATCAACGCACTCCGAAACACCCGTACAACACGTTAAAACACTAATTTGGACTTATTTCGCGACGAATTAAAATATATTACACACAATAGGCACAGAACATTAAAAAAAAATATTATTTACCTTACGATCTCCGGTCCGTCACGCGTGGGTCCTACCTCGGATTCCTAAAACTCAAATAAAATCAGAAAATCATTAATTAGTCATCTAATCTGGTTTAGGAAATTCTCGGATTTCACATTACACCTTCAGTTTGGACATGCAGGGTCGAACAACATGTTGTAGGTCGGTTATACATGGCCGAACAATCTTACATTTTTCAGTTATTCATGATCAAACTATATATGTTTAGTCGGTCATGTATGATCGACCTAATACTTAAACATGTGATCCATTTGGCTCGGGCATACATGACCGACCAATCATGTATGGTTTGGTCATATATGACTGACCAATCATATATAGTTCAGTCATGCATGATTGAGACCCATTTTTGTTGATATACATGGTCGACCAATCATATATGGTTTGACTCGATTTGTAGAAGGGGATGAAGGTGCCAACAAAGTGTCAACGAAAAATCGAATACCTAATGTATGGGGTGCCCTTCTCAATCAAGAAGAGTAAAAGGGCCGCTATGTGCACCCTGCCAATTTATAAAGGCACTCATTTTTTGTGTATTCTCCCCTATAAATTTGACTTTGATGTAAAAGACAATATTGCCCTTTCATATAAACCCTCAACAATCCCACAACACACTTTTAAACCATTTTTGGGGCATCCCACCTTCTTTGTCTATCATCTCTAACCTAAACTTACGTTTCTTTTTGGCGGGCGTTTAGTGATTATTGCGCTTTCACACCATCCGATAGCAAGGTACCACTCAATTAACACCATAAAGGTTCAAATCAACTATTTTTTGTGTTGGAAATAGCGACATTGATGATTTGATTTTTCATTGTAGGGTTTCAAATATTTGACCCTTTTCGAATTTGTTTTCAACGTACAATGGATGAATCTACTACAATGGTGCAAAAGGAGGTACATGAAGAAGTATTTGTTGCTATTTTTTGTGTTTTTTTGTTTTTTTCATTGGTGTGTTCGGTCTTGATTGTTTTGGCCTCAGAGGATCGAGACATTCAATTAAGTCTCGGTATGTGGGAGCCGAGACTTATGAAGAAGTCTCGGTCACTCTGAACCGAGACATGTTCAGGAGTCTCGGCTCCCACTACTGAGACATCAAATAAGGTCCCGATACTCAACAACTGACACTTTGTGTTAGGTCGCTTATACTACCGAGACAATGGTTTTTAGGTTTTTTCGTGAATCTGTTGTGTATTGGTGTTAAGTACTTATGGTTCAATGTTTGTGGCGCAAGTAATGCCGGTTTCGACGTTATTTCCAGACTACAAGGTAGCTTTCACTCCTTGTAGGCCATTCCCATCGAGAAGATCGACTATTTCATGGCTTCAAATGATTGGTCGTGCAAAAAAGTTTGTGTTAGTAACGAAGCACTCTGATGTCGGAGGGATTAAGGACAGGGAAGGGTAAAAATTGCACGTGAGAGGTCCGGTACATTTAGGGAAATGTCACAAAGAGTAGGGAAATCGAAAGCTGCAAAACTTGCTTTGACACCAAGAACTGAAGAGGAAGAGGAAACTACAAGGACTCAAACTGGTACAAAGAAATGTGGGTGCCCTTTCCTTATTAACATCAAGGAAAATGCAAATTCTTTGTGGTACGTCACTGTGGTGTGTTGGAGGCACAATTACGACCCCACAAAAAACTTGGATGGCCACTCATTTGCAGGAAGATTGGATACGGGTGAGCAGGTGGTTGTGGTGTAGATGACTAAGGGGAATGTGAAGCCAAGAGATATCCTCAACACGTTAAAGCAAAGGGATGGAAATAATGTTTCGACTATGCAGACAATATATAATGCACGACAAAAATTCCGAATTGAGGATGCGGGTGGGATTACTCAAATGCAACAACTATTACACATATTGGAGAATAATAAGTGGACGTCGTGGCATAGGAAGCATCCCGATATGAATGTCATCACTGATTTATTTTGGTCACATCCCGATTCAACCAAGTTGCTACGGTGTTTCCGTCGGTTCTTTTGATGGATTGCACTTACAAAACAAATATGTATCGGATGCCGTTATTGGAGATTGTTGGCATCACTTCGACGCATTTGACGTTCTCAATTGGGTTTGCTTTCATATAATCAGAGACTCACGCAAATTATGTTTGAGCACTTGAGAACTTGAGATCCATATTGAATGGGTGGCCTAAACCTGACATGTTTGTTACGAATCAAGAGTTAGGTCTTATTAGTGCTATCGAAGAAGTATTTCCATCATCGTCTCACATTCTTTACTCTTGGCACATCAAAAAAGTAGTATTGGCCAAGACTAAGAAGATGTTTGGGGATAACGAAGGCTTTGCTCGTTTCATGGATAGGTGGACGAGCTTTTTGTATGCTAAGTCGGAGGCCTTATTTGAACTTAGGATGAATGGCTTGCATTGTGAGTTCGGTCATGTGAAGGGTCTTACTGATTACTTGTAGAACACATGGGTGAAGATCTATAAGGAAAAATTTATCTTGGCATGTGTGAAGTGTTCTCTAATAAGAGAACACTGTTCAACAAACAATGATTTGAAGAAGCGAAAAAGCGAACAACCGAGAACTTGAAAATGTAAAACGAAACTTGTATTGAATGAATTGAAATGGTTACAATGAGTGTCATATATATAGACATTCTTACACTAACTAACTAACTGTTATAACAACCTTATAACAAACTCCTAACTGTCCTAACTAATTTACAACAAACTAACTGAATTAACAAACATTTGTTACAAATAGAATTAACCATATTTGAACCGCCTGTATCGGCTCAAAATTTGTGTAGAACATTGTTGCAGTGACACCAACAGCAGCTGAACTTTGATCTCTAACAGCACCAACAGCTGCTTTGATGTGTGAACGTTGATCTCTAACATGCCCCCTCAAACTGAATCTAGGTGAACAAACTAGATTCAGTTTGGAAGAAAGAAAATGAAACCGAGGAGTAGACAGAACCTTAGTGAACAAATCAGCTGATTGATGCTCAGTTGGTACATAACGAAGCTCAAACAAACCAGCTGCAAGTTTTTCACGCAAGAAGTGAACACCAACCTCAATATGTTTAGTTCTAGCATGAAAAACAGGATTTAAAGCCAAAGCTCGGGCACTAGTATTGTCACACCAAAGTATAGGCTTGGAAGGACAAGTAAAACCAAGTTCACGAAGGAGGGAGGAAGTCCACAAAATATCAGTAACACCCAAAGCAAGTGCTCGATACTCAGCTTCAGTACTGGACCTTGCCACAACAGATTGCTTCTTAGAATACCAAGTAATAAGATTGCCACCAAGAAGAACACACACTCCACTAGTAGATCGACGATCATCAACATCACCACTTCAATCAAAATCGGTGAAAACTTCAAGAGATAAAGAAGGAGCAGGACGAAACACAATACCAGTTTCAAGAGAAGACTTTAAAAACGAAGAACTCATTTGACAAATTTTGCCCAATGAAGATCAGTAGGTTGTTGCTGAAATTGACTAAGCTTATTGACAATGAAACTTAGATCAGGACGAGTGTAAGTAAGATACTGCAGAGCACCCAAAGTACTCCTATATAGTGTAGGATCAGAGAAAGGAACACCACCAGCAGCACTAAGTTTAGCTCCAACAGAATAAGGAGAAGACAATGGTTTAGAATCCAACAAGTTAGTCCTCTTGAGAAGATCAAGAATGTATTTATGTTGAGATAAATACAATCCAGTTGAATCTCTATAAACTTCAAAACCAAGAAAGTAATCCACATCCCCCAAGGATTTAAGAGAAAACTTGGAATTCAACCATGTAATCAGTTGCTGAATTAATGAAGAATTGGAGCCTGTGATCAGAATATCATCAACATATACAAGAAGCATGAGAATAGAAGAATCAGTCCTTTGAAAGAAGAAACTAACATCAGCTGAACTATTAGTGAATCCCCAAGTGAGCAAAGCCATTTTAAGCTTAGAAAACCATGCTCGAGGAGCCTGCTTGAGACCATACAAAGCTTTGTTCAGCTTACAAACATATTGTGGATATTGTTTGCTAATAAAGCCTTCAGGTTGCCTCATGAATACATCTTCAACAAGTTCTCCATTGAGAAAATCATTATTCACATCAATCTGCTTTATAGGCCACTGATAAGTAACAGCAAGAGTAAACATGATACGAAGAGAGGAGGGTTTTATGACAGGAGAAAAGGTATCTCCAAAATCCAAACCAGGTATCTGATGAAAACCCTTGGCCACTAATCTTGCCTTATACCTCTGAATGTCCCCAGTAGGAGTAGTTTTAACTCGAAACACCCACTTACAACCAACAATACTCGTATCAGAAGTAGGAGGAACCAATGTCCAAGTATTGTTATTATCCAATGCATTAATTTCATCATTCATAGCTGAGTACCAATTTGGATCAGCAAGAGCATCCTTAACAGATTTAGGATCAGTAAGAGAGTGTACCAAAGCATATGGAGAAGTAACAACCAATGCTTTTGGTTTATAAACACCAGCCTTACTTCTAGTTAGCATAGGATGAGTGTTAACATTAGTTCTGGTAATAGGAAGCTGTGGATCAGTAGGTAATTCAGTAGGTACAGAAGATAATGGAGAATCAGTAGGAACTGAGGGAACAATAGGAGAAGAAGAAGGTGGTAAAACAAAAGGAGGAGAAGTAGAAGAGTCCAAAGGAGGAGAAACAGGAACATAATGTTTTGAAGAAGAAGAAGCAGGACAATGTTGCAGAACAGACAAAGGTAGACTAGAACATGAAGAAGAATAAGAATGATTAGAAGAAAAAATGCTAGAGTAAGGAAAGTCATCTTCATTAAACACAACATCACGAGAGATATAAATCTTGCCATTTGAATGTAAACACTTGTAACCATGATGCCTAGGACTGTAACCAATAAAAACACACTTAGAAGATCGAAAATTGAACTTATGATGAGAATATGCAGTGAGGTTTGGATAGCAAGCACAACCAAAAGTTTTGAAGTAGGAATAGTCAGGTAGTTTACAAAAACATACCTCATATGGAGACTTAAAACCAAGAACAACGAGATGGTAAACTATTAATAAGAAAGACAATGATGATGAATGCCTCTTCCCAAAATGAAAAGGGCGTTTTGAGTGAGCAAGAAGAGTAAGTCCCATCTCAACAATAGATCGATGTTTCCTTTCAGGGACACCATTTTGTTGATGTGTATATGGACAAGAGTAACAATGAACTATACCAGATGCATTGCAAAATTTCTCAATTGGTTTATATTCAAGGCCCATATCAGATTGAAATTTTTTTAACTTGGAGTTAAGTTGTAATTCAGACTGTTTAATAAAATGTAGAAAGGCAGCATATGCATCTGATTTTAATTTGAGAGGATAGAACCATGTAAAACGACTAAAGGCATCAACAAAAACTATGTAATACCTTGAACCTTGAGAAGATAACAATGGAGATGGACCCCAAAGATCGAGTAAACCAACTCCAATGGTTTAGTAGCCAGTTATATTGCAAGACTGAAAAGGAAGTTTGTGCATCTTTGCTACCTTACAAGAGTTACAAAAATATATGCAAGATTTATTTGTAGTATTGTTTAATGAAGATAAAACTTTGTGTAACATCGAACTAGATGGATGTCATAGTCTAGCATGCCATACATCAAGTAGGTGAGAACTCACAAGTGAAGTAGTACAAGAATTAGATGAACAAACAGGTGAAACAGAAGAAACAGAACCATATGAAAAGGGACCAGCCTTTGGAAAACAATACAAGCCATTATGGAGCACTCCTTGAAGCAATGTTGTCTTCAAATCCTTGTCCTTGACAGAGAAAGAAGAAGGAGTAAATTCAGTAATGACATTATTATCACGAGTAAGTTTTGAAACACTTATAAGGTTCTTGGCTATTTTTGGAACAAGAAGAACATCATTTAGTTGAAGAGAAGGAACTGAATTCGATTGAATCACAACATTACCAGTATGAGAGATATTTAACAACTCACCATTACCAACAGTAACTAACTGATTACCTTTGTATTCAGTTTTATTGTGTAGAGCTGATCCATCAGAGGTCATGTGACTAGAAGCTCCATTGTCCATTTACCAGTTTGGATCAACTACATTTTCAAGAGTCACCATCATGCCTTGAAAATGATTGATCATTGCTTGAGGGGCTGGTTGTTGAGCATTCTGAGACATTTGATAGTGAGGTGTGCAATAGGACGTCTAGTTTGAGCAGGATTCTGGCCTTGAGGACCAAAAAATGATTGATCAAATCTGTGATAACATTGAAGAGCCATATGTCCATGTTTATAGCACAACTGACAGAAAACTTTTCCTCTATTTCCAGTCCTTCCTCCACGATTCTTGAAACCACCTCGAAAACCATTGTTAGATCTATTTTGAAAATGTATAGAACTACCTTTCATACCTTGTGACTTCTTGTCACTACTGTCAACAAAATTTGCTGAAATGTTGTTCATATCAGTTTGTGAAACTTGATTTAAGTCTTCTATTCTCTGCTCATGCATCATCAACATGTATTGTGCATCTTGTAATGACATATTTGCTTTTTGAGAAGCAACTAACACAACAACAGGATCAAATTCATGACCAAGACCACTTAATATTGATTGAATCATATCAGATTCAGTAACTACTTGATTTACTGACCTCAATTCAGCAGATATTGTTTTAACTTTGAGAACGAACTCTGAAATTGAAGATGAACCTTTCTTGATGTTGTTCACTTCTTTTTGAGTTGAAGAACTCGTGCCATTGATGACTGAGCAAACAAACTTTCCAATGTTTTCCAAATCTCAAAAGAGGACTCACATTCAAGTGACATGTCCAATGACATCTTTGCTTATGTTTGAAAACAGCCAAACCATAAGCAAACTGTCACACCTACTTAGAACTTCATCAGTTACAGATGAGTCTGATGTAACTGATGATCTTTTGTTTTCAATGAAAAACTCTAATCCTAGAGCTCGAATTGCAGCTTTTACTTGCACTTTCCAATAGATGTAGTTACCTTCATCAAGCTTTGTAGGTAGGTTGAAGTTGAGAGACTTTGCAATGGCGTAACATCAAGCAAAATGTCTTTGAGACCACCGAGAATCTCCTTCATATGAACTTGCCTATGCCATTGTTGGATGAAGCTCGATACCATGTGAAGTGTTCTCTAATAAGAGAACACTCTGTCAAAACGAGCAGATTTGAAGAAGCGAAAAACCGAACAACCGAGAACTTGAAAATGTAAAACGAAACTTGTATTGAATGAATTGAAATGGTTACAATGAGTGTCATATATATAGACATTCTTACACTAACTAACTAATCGTTATAACAACCTTATAACAAACTCCTAACTGTCCTAACTAATTTACAACAAACTAACTGAATTAACAAACATTTGTTACAACATAATTAACCATATTTGAACCGCCTCGTATATCGCTCAATTTGCTGTGTAGACACATTGCTGAGTGACACCAACAAAGAATTGAACTTTGATCTCTAACAACACCAACAGCTGCTTTGATGTGTGAACGTTGATCTCTAACAGCATGGACAAATCGAATTATGCACTTTGGGGAAACAACGACGCAGAAGGTTAAGTCTGTGCATTCCACTCTGAAGCTACATCTTGACAACAGTCAGACAAGTTTTGAGACTTTGTGGAGTGTGGTTGATGGTCTTCTTAAGATCCAACATAACAACATTAATGCATCATTTGAGCTCAGTTTGAATGTGGTGCAACATGAATATGTTGACACTTTGTATCGCCGGTTGCGTGGATATGTCTCCCAAAGGGCACTTAAGTTAATTAGGGATAAATTGGAACGTGGAGAGGATGTTGGACATGACTCTACTCGTTGTGGTTGTGAGATACGTACCATGCATGGTCTTCCTTGCGCACATGAGATAAATTTCCATAAATTTGCTGGTTCACCCATCTTACTCGAGGACATTCATGTATACTGGCGAAAGTTGAGTATGGTACCAGAGAATCATGTGGATCGTGTCGGGTACAATGTCAACGATGAGATTCAAAGAGTGTTGGAAAAGTTTCATGCTTGCACTGACGAGGACGATTACATTAGGATTACTCAGCAACTTAGAAAGATTAGCCGGCCTTCCTCTATACCGGGATTTGTCCCACCGAAAAAAATAAAGACAAAGGGAAGGACACTTGGGTCTACAGTTGGAAGTTTACTTGAACAAAGGAAAGAAGAAAGGATCAAAGAGGAAACACGATGAAGAAGATACTACGACGACAAGATTGCCAAGCGGGTTTGAGTATGTACTATCGAAAGAAGAGGCATCTAGTTCGAGGAAGAAGCAAAATAAAGGAGGGCCTAAAATACATCAGACAAGTTGGGTGACCCAAGGTGTATCTAAGGTTGGTTATTCTCATTGCATACAACCGGATTGGTTGCCATATGTTGAGAGCACTATTGATGTAATGGGCGATAGTAATTGTGGATATCGATGTGTTGCCTCCGAGCTTGGACTCTTTGACGTAGATGGTTGGAGGTTAGTACGTAGAATGATGTTTGATGAACTAACGGGGTATGAATCTCTTTGGCGGGAAGTACTTGGAATGAGTTACGAGAATGTGAAGTCTGCCGTTTATTGTCCGGATGATCGGGTTGGTGCACTTTTTCACGAATGGCTTACACTTCGGGACATGAGGTTGTTAATATCAACGACCTTTAACGTCATTCTCGTAAACCTCTCGCATGATAGTTGCTCCACATTTCTTCCTCTGCGTAGTGTCCCACCGCCATCTTCCGATAGTCGTCTTATCATTGGCATGATTAATGATAAGAACATCCATTGGGTTAGGGTACGTTCGTACATTAATTTGTAGTTCGCATGATGTATTAATCAATTTTGAATTATTTGATAATGTATTCTTTGTTGTACTTTGTGTTTTACAGGTGAAGTTGATTGTGAATGCACCGCTTTCACCATTATATCCATCGTGGGAAAGGTATGCTGAGGAGTGCGTTAAAGGTTGGCGTGAAGGAATCATAATTCAAGAAATCGTGTTGGTGGTGACTTCTCAGCTATGCACTCCTTCCGTAGTAGACTTAGGTTCGCCTTAAGAACATTCATTGTAAAAAGAATGTTTCAGCGTACAGAGGATTAAATTGTTTATTTCATTAGTTACTACATTACATTAATGTCATAGAACATGTGTTATTTGTTGATCTATTTACGAGCGTTGGTGCATATCGAGAAGGTTGTCAATGTGTCATAAAACATGTGTTATTTTTTTATTTCAATTGTGGCATACCTTAATCTCGGTATCACAGCTCCGAGATCTAACAAATATCTCGCCATGCAATAACCGAGGGTATCGTAACCTTCTCGGTTACCACATGCCGAGAAGGTTCTAAATTTGTGTAACAGAACGTAATCTCGGTACTACAATTCGAGATCCATCTTTTATCTCGCCATGTAGTAACCGAGCCATGCAGTAACCGAACGTAACCTCTCCATCTCGGTTACTACATACCGAGACCGTTCTTATTTTTTGATTATAGGTTACGTCACGGTACACAGGCACCGAGATTCTTTTTAATGTTTCGTTCACAAACAACCGAGACAATACTTAATTGAGTACTGTACACAACTCCCGGTCAATGGCTTACGAGATTAACCCAGTAATCTCGGCTTTCCTTGAGCGAGACTTGTTGCTAAATGTCGAACAGAGCTAACCGAAACATGATAAAAAATTTCTTCAACACAAAACTCGGTAAGATGTAGGCGTAAGCTATGCACCATTCTCGGTCCTGATGGATCGAGACTAGCCTAACAGTCTCGAACCTGAGTAACCGAGACTGTGTTCTGATCACTTAAACTAGCTTATTTAAACTCATGAGTCACATTCACATCACCAAAATTCAAACAACAAGTAATATTAACCATACATTCAACATTGAAGACTCGAATCACAAGTTAGTGGTCTCATAAACTTCATCGTAAAATAGTTCATGAACAATTAGTGCCTTCATTCACATCACCAAAGTAAACTTTAACAATTAAATAGTAATCAAATTCCATAAAACCAATACTAATGTAAAACAAAACAACTAGACTCCCTCATTGCTTTGGCTTCTTCAAGTTCTTCATAGTGTATTCCTTGCCAAACATTCTCTTTGGGGGGTGAGCATCGATCGGTGGCGGTGGATCATTAGACGGGGTGGAATGTGTAAAAGTGTTGTGCTGGGACTGCCTAAGGCCTGGTTGGGTAAGGGCTGATGTGTCAGTCGTGGTGGTGGTGGCGGCGACTGTGGTGGTAGTGGTAGTGGTGGTGTTAGGATCGAAAATCCTCCCAGACAGGATATTGACGACGTCACTCGCCATTTTCCTCGCAGACTCTAACGTACACAACTCCGGCGGGGTGTCCATCCATCGTAGTGCCACGTCCAACGCTCGCCTATTACACCGATGAAAACAAAAGAAATACGTTAATGTTAAAAATTACGAGTTTTCAATAAATTTCAAACACATCTAGAAAACACATTCAATACCTCCAATAGCTCATTTTCTGTGATAGTTGAGGCAACAAGGTTTTCATCTTCGAGGCTCGGGTTTTCGATCACTGGGTGTGACACTTTGAGGAACCAAGGTAGATTGTCCGGTGTAGCCAAAAACTCAAATTGTGCATTCTCACCGCAAACTTCGGGGGCCAACAAATGGTTACGTCAGCATTCTCAATTTTCTTGTTGGAACCCATAATTGACTGAGTATTTGAGTGCAGATGGGCCTCGATGTGCTTCCAATGGGTGGTACGGAGGATCTGGTATAGATTGCACTTGGCTAAGTTGTCTCAGAATCCTCTCCAGATGGTAGGGCTTCACCACATCCATGTACTTCAATGTGCCACTATAGAAGGCCATCGGGTGCACAACTCCATTATCCCTGTAATTAACATAAGGGTCCCAAGCGACCTAATTAAACATAAACAACCGTAATTAGTAAACGTAAACTAACTTTAACGTTTACCAACACGATTGACTAACTAACTCACCTCGCTTGGCCGCAACCTGTCTAACATTCTCCTGATGAACCCAAGCTTGTCAAGATTTATCACCGTCTCATGCTTCAGAATCCATCTACAGACACGAGGTTGCACGTAGTCCATGTACTTTGCATTGGATGTGGCGAGCCCGAGTTTGAAGTAGTCGTACACCCATCCCTGCAAATACATACAACGTTAGTTATTGGGAAAATGCAAAACCTAATTCAAATTATTCAAAAAATAATTTACATAGATTTACAAATATACCTCAAGCAATGTGAGGTAGCCGACAATCTGAGAAACGTGTGCTCGGTGGCAGACCCCAATTGTTGGTACAATTACGCTAACACAGCTGTACCCCATGCATACTTGCCCATGTCATCCAAATCTTCTAGAAGCCTCAACAACGAGATAGATACCCGTGATCCACTCTTATCCGCAAAAGGGTGCAAGAGAGTAGTTACAACAAGTACACCCGGGCAGTGCATTCCACGGGCGGATAAGTAGTGTCAGTCGAACTAGCTTTGGGGCACCATCAACTCTTCAACCAACACTTTTGCACTGTGAGCCCCTTACTGATGTTCATTTCCTCCTCAAAGCATCTTCAATGCTAACCCTAAGTAGTTTGGACGCCAGCTTAATCGCATCCGAGCGAGATTCCTCGGTGTACCTCGGCGAAGTTCTCAACTGCAACAACTTTGCCCACGACAGGAATCTTCGAGAGAATGCTCACATCCTCCGAGGAGATCGACATTTCACCGAATGGTAAGTGAAATGTGTTCGTCTCCGATTGCCACCGCTCCATAAAGGTATATATAACCTCCTTGTTAGCCTTGCGGTATGCATGAGCTGTTTATCAGCGGATTCAACCCGGACCGCTGGATAATCCTCTGAAGGCCTTTAGTATCAGGGTGGCACGAATGTAAGTCCCATTCTTGGATCTGAGCACCATGATTGATACACTTAAGTACCGGGCGATCCTACAACAAGAAAAGAAAAATTTCATCAGTTATATGAAAACCTTAATTTTGTAAGTACTATATTCAATGAAACTATATATACATCATTGCTCCAAATAGCTAATGCGACATGATCTTTAAAGCTCTTTAGCAATGATCCATCTGAAGGACCACCGGGAAAAGGAGCACAAATTTCTGATTGCTCTTGTGACTCCCCTTCATTCCGACTACCTCCACCACTAGTACTCCCACCCACATTACTACGATGCCTACTAGTGGTGTCAGCTGGTGCAGATGACTCACTGCTACTAGACTCCGATGTATGATCCTCAACTTCACCTCGGGCAATGACAAGATCTTTGCGTCGACGCATGTCGACGTTGGAACCCTCATCATGCAATTCAACATTCTTTGCCCGATTAGCAAGTACTCTTTCTTTTTCCCTTCACATCGATGCTCTGTTTCTCTTTCTGATAAGACGCAGTCGGGGGTCTCCGGCCGCCTCGCCCGCAGTTACCCCTCAACGCGTCAACGCCAACCTCCTCCCTAGTCATTGTGGTCTTGGAACAAGCCATACCTGATAAGACAATAACATGTAAGCACCTACAATAGAAACATAAATGAACTTAAAAAAAACAGACAAAATTCTACCATTTTTTACAGTCTCGATCAAGTAGGTTTGAGAAAACAACACTAATCTTAGTGGTCTATAACCGAGATAGTGTTCCTAGTCTCGGTATTCGACAACCGAGATAGTTGGAGAAGTCTCGGTTGTACATAACCGAGACTAACCAAATTACACATTTTGAACTACTTTCGATATGTGGTGACCGAGAGTAATCCATGTGTCAGTGTACTTGGGATAATACTACCTAACCAAAATCTCGGTTATTGTTAACCGAGACAATTGAAGATCACATATACTACAACTTTCGAGAGATTACCCCCGAGCCTATAAGGTGACTCTCGGTAGTAAGTAACCGAGACACTACAATAACTACAAAAGACCTACGTCTCGGTCATGCTTACCCAAGATTGTGCTCATCTTCTCGGACCTGTGTGGCCGAGAAGCACGGGTTTGCAAATTCAACAACCTAGCAGACGAAATACACAAAACAAACCAAAATCAAACCAAAATCTATCAAAATCAAGTTTATACATACCAATAACTTGTCGAATAAACTCCTCCTCTAACTTGGTACCCTAAAATCGAGCCCCAAAACGTGTCAGACAACTCGAGATCTCTCAAACTGGAAGAAAACCACCACTTCAAAGAGTGAGAATAAGATGAGAACGCATGAAGGAAGCGATTGCACTTGCCAAGGATCGAGAATGTGATCTAGGGTTCGAAAATTTTTTCCAGTTCCTGCTTGTGCATTTTATCAAATTGGTGATTGGTGGTGGGGTGCACTGGGGGCAATTTCGGGATTTCATTCAAATTTTTTGGGTGCATTTGGTAAACTACTTGGTGCCCTCAATAGTGGTGTGCCTTCACTAATTGATGGGGTGCCCATAGCGGTGCTCAAGAGTAATTTAGGGCTTCATATGTCCAGTGACTTGCCCTTACAAAATTGTAGAGTGCACATGCAACTACTCGCAAAAACGCAAAAAAAAAAGGAAATGAAAGAAACATTAAAAAAAAAAAAAAAAAATATTCTTTGGCGTCTGATGGCAGAAGGTCAATTAATACTCACATGGAACGGGACTTTCTTTTTTTTTTTTTTTTTTTTTTTTTGAGAAAGACATGGAACGGAGCATTTGATTTCATAATCTCGCCGTCCTAGCTCTACCAACCTCTCCAATTCGCCTCGTTCTAATCAACCTATATTTCATCGTCCCCTTCACAAAGTCGATTGTAACAACATCCTCAAAGCCACCATGGCTGCACCCCCACCGCCACCACCACAACCTCTCCACGGCCGCACCGCCATCGTCACTGGAGCATCCCGGGGCATCGGCCGCGCCATCGCCCTCCACCTCGCCTCCCTAGGCGCAAACCTCGTCCTCAATTACTCCTCAAGCTCGGCCCAAGCCGATCTCTTAGCTTCGCACCTCAACTCAAACTCCGATCACATCCGAGCCGTTGCAATCCAGGCTGACGTCTCGAACCCCGACCAAGTCAATTCCCTCTTCGACCGAGCCGAGCAGGCCTTCGGCTCACCGGCCCACATACTAGTCCACTCGGCCGGGGTCATAGACTCCAAGTACCCCACTGTGGCCAATACAACAGTTGAGGATTGGGACCACACCTTCAACGTCAACACAAAGGGTGCATTCCTTTGCTGCAGGGAGGCTGCGAAGAGGCTGAAACGCGGTGGCGGCGGTAGAATTATCGCCATATCGACGTCAGTGGTGGGCGGACATTTTCCGGGATACGCTGCGTATGCTGCGTCGAAAGCTGCTGTGGAGACGATGATCAAGATAATGGCGAAGGAATTGAAGGGCAGTGGCGTGACTGCGAATTGCGTGGCGCCTGGGCCGACGGCGACGGAGTTTTTCTTTGCGGGGAAGACGGAGGAGACGGTGAAGCGGATGGCGGATGCTTGCCCGTTGGGGAGAATTGGGGAAACGAGTGATATAGCGCCGGTGGTTGGGTTTGTGGCTGGCGATGCTGGAGAGTGGATTAATGGGCAGGTGATTAGGGTTAATGGAGGGGCTGTAATCACCTAAAATTGCATTTGATATTTGGACTAATGTTTGGGTTTTTGGCTCGGAGATGTGTGCTTTGGCTCATGTTTCGGGAAAAAATTATATGAGTACTGCAAAAAAAAACAGTTTAAACTAGTAAAATAAATATGAATTTCTTTTTATTCGTTAATTAGTATTTCGCTTTTTCAAAATGCGCTATTAATGAGAGACAAATTTCTTTGCCACGTGGACACATGAATATGATCTTTTCAAAAGACGATATCCATGTTTATGATTCACGTTTGTCACATAACACGAATAATGCATTCAGAGAATGCACTATTTGTGTTATTAGGATATATCAATCCATATGGGAAAGAGCAACACGAATAGCGCATTCTCCGAATGCGCGATTGGTATTGCTCTTTCCACGTTGACGGGAAACATAGATAGCGCATTCGGAAAAGGCACTATCTCGTGTAACATGATCGTCGTCTTTCCACGTAAACGTTGCGTTTCGTGGAGTCTAGTTACTAGGTACTAGTTTTTAGGGTGTGTAGGTCGCGAGGGTTTAAATGAGGTGGGTGAGGGTTAGTTTGGTATTTAATGGTGTTGGTGGAAGGGTTTGATTGGTGATCCATTTAAGAGAGCAAGAGGCGAGAGAGAGGAGAAAGAGGTCACGTGATTGATAAATCAAGCTTTCGAGTTTTAGAGAAGAGAAAGAGATTGATATATCTGGGTTGTTGAAGGAGAAGAAGATTGAGAGATAGTGAGAAGGAGGTTACGGCTTGAAGGAGAAAGAGAAAGTGAGAAGGAAATTTTTTTTGTGCCACAACTTGAAGGAGAAGGAGATCGTGAGAGAGTGAGAAGGATAGAGAGAGAGATCGCGAAGGAGAAGGAGATCGTGAGAGCACCAAGGAGTGAAGTCAATTTTTTTTTTATCAAATATTTTTTTTTTTCGGTTAGTTTGGTTTAGTTAGTTTAGGATTTTCTTTTTTGTTAAAGTTTTTGTTTATTTTGTTAAGCTTTTTTCATATGAATTTTGTTTAGTTTAGTTAGTTTATGATTTTTTTTTTGTTAAAGTTTTTGTTAAACTTTTTTTTGTCAAACTTTTATTTTGTTAGCCTTTTTCATATGAATTTTGTTTAGTTTAGGATTTAGTTTAGTTTAATTTATGATTTAGTTTAGTTTATTTTAGGATTTTGTTTGAAAATGAGTTGGCATGTGGGACACAGCTGGCGCTGGTAGGCCAGGTTGTGGGCCCGCATTGGCCCCCGTGGCGGTCCATTTGAAAAATGGGTCGTTACATTTTGGTTTCAGAGCAAGGTTAGTGAACCTCGAGGAACTGAAAGTTAACTGTGATACGATTACATTTGTGGTATCATTTAAGGATAAAACTGATAAATAAAGTTTAGATGTGGAAACCCAAAGGAATTACCTAGAGTCCTCGTTGGGAAGTGAGGTGAGATGGGTAGAAATCAGGGGATATACACGTTATATTTTGGGTGTATCACACATACGATACACGTATATTGGTATTGAGGCTGACTGGATGCACGTTCTTCATTGCAGATACCGATGGGCGGACAACCTTCTGATATTACCGAGCCTGAGGTCGGAGATACTAGTGATCTGACGAGACCGAATTTGACACTGGAGTCATTAGCGTAGACTATGGATGATAGGTTCGCGATGCTGATAAAGATGGTGAGAGTTCGGGATGCTCGGGAGACTACGATAGCTCCGACTACCGTTTTGGCTGCACCAATGACGACTACTCAGGCAGTCGTAGCTCCTACTTCAGCCGAGGCTCAGGTGCAGGCGGCAGTATCCGAGACATTGGCCGAGAGGGCTACGCCAGTAGTAGTACCGATGAGACACTACAAAAAAACATCGATCGTAAAGAAATTTCCGTCTCTCGATTTGCATTAATTCCGTCTCTAATTAAATTCGCAACGAACAGAGACGGAATCTATTCCGTCTCTAAAATCGTCGTCGTTGATTCAATCAAGAACGAAATGTGTTTCCGTTTCGATTAGAGACGGATTAGAGACGAATTTAGAAACGAACAGAGACGAACAGAAATGGAAATTCTTCTAAATGGCACAATTGTTATTGCATTTCGTCTCTGATCCGTTGCTAATCAGAGACGGATCAGAGACGGAATTATTATATTCCGTCTCTGATCCGTCTCTGATTAGCAACGGATCAGAGACGGAATTATTGTATTCCGTCTCTAATCCGTCTCGATTAGCAACGGATCGATACGAAATTATTATATTCCGTCTCGATTAGCAATGGATCGAGACGGAATTATTATATTTCGTCTCGATCCGTCTCGATATTAAACGGATCGTAGAGACGGAATACAATAATTTCGTCTCTACGATCCGTTCTTGATTCATGCATCTATTCCTCGAAAATTAGAGACGGAATAGCAACGGAATATCTCGAATTCGTTGCTAATCCGTCTCAATTCCGCTTTGTTTAGTTTTTCAACCTAAGCTTAATCCAATTTGGTTCTCCATAACATCTAAACTCGAAAATACCACCATAGGACCTGCTCCATCGCCGCACCCTCCAACAACTCCTGGGGGTGCTAACATCCCCCAAAAAAGCCGAATTTGACATACATAAACAAATCAACAATATATATCAACAACAAATATTCAAATGAGAAAAAAACATAAAATTCGATATTAAAAAAGATTTATATATTCACGAAACATAGTCAAGTATAATAAATGTTTAAGATACCTAAGTATCCATAAAAAAACTACAATTCTCATTGTTCTACAACAACCATAAAAATACATAAGTATCATAAAGTTGCCCATCCTCGTTATGCTAGCACCGAGATGTGCTAGCATCGGATCTACGTATCTTCTCTTTTTTCTCCATAACGACCGAGACCGTAGACACATCCTTTGGGGACGATCACCCGCCATCTTGTAGTACACCGCCTCATCATCCACCTATTTGTCCGGTGTAGTCCTGGTCGCCTCCCGACGTCTCCTTTGGAGCTTATCCCGCATGGATCAACAATAAGAGATAAATGATTAAAAAAAGCAATCGTGAGGGAGACATAAATGACATTCTATAAATAGATATTGAAGAAATGTGTTCAATCGCCAAGAAATGGAACAAACACAAACCATTACTAAATCCAACAATGACGAAGAGTATAATCCGAAGAGTCTACGCAAACAAAAAATCGCTTAAGTTAATAACAATTGTGCACAAAGATCATGTTTCATAAGAAACACAAACATGGATTCATGGAAGAAAATATGAAATCTCAAACCGGGAATCAAGCAATTCACCTAAAACGTCTTAAAAAAAAACCCAAAAATATGCGCATTTGCGACGTTCTTGATCGAAGCGCTTCGACGAAAAAGAGAGATACAAAACCAAAACAATTGATAAAACCAAATTATCCACAACACCTAAAACAAAAACAACCCAGATGAGCAAAACAAGAGCAATCAACCAACAAGGTATCGATAAGATCAAGTAATAGAAATCAAACAACATCACAAAGTAGCAATTGCTCAAAAATTAGATGGGCAACTTAATCGGCCCAACAAGAACAAAAATCCAAATTGAAAATCACCAATAAGGGAAGAAACAACGCAGTCAAGAACAAACTCACCACAAATCCTACCCTCCGATTTGCGTGTATAAATAGTTTCCATCTCTCGGAGAATTGCACCGCAACCACATGAATCTCATATTTCACCTCAAAATGCATTATGAAATTATATCATGTTTATAACTTTAAGCGAGATCTATAGCACTCTCGTACATGTGTGATTCCGCCTTCTTGACCGTGTAAAACATATAAAAGCTTCATATTGTCTTCCTCAGTAAATTGCGTAGTCCGATTTGTAAGATCCAAGCAACTAGCATACCACTATGGGCAGGACAAAAGAAAAGGGTGGAAATAATACCTACAATATACAAATAGGCAAAATGGCCAGATGGTAGTGAGGTGTTTAGACAGCCACAATTATCAATTCAGACTTGGACAAACTTCCAAGGAAAACATTATGCAACAGGGTAATAGAAGAGGTTACCATCTGGATCCATGAGTTTGCACTTCAACATATGGAAGTCAGGGGACTACACAAAAGGTTCAGAAATCTTGAGCTAACTCCCACAATAAAAAAAACTAAATAACAAACTTGGATATTTTTGATGGTTGAGTGACAACGAAAATACTAGTAGAAGTATTGAACCCAACGTAAAGCTAGGGGCGATCAAATTTAAAACTAATTTTCTAGAAGAATTCAACAACTTGCCACTGCCCTTAGCAAATGAGATTAGCAACCCAAAGTGCATCTTGGAAAACACTTATAGATCACTAACCCGTATCCTTCAACAAAGATAACCCCGAGACCTTTATCAAGTAGCTTTGAAATTTGAAACAAATTGTTCATACATTCTTTGGTGATTCCTAACAATGATCAATCGTCTATTCTTGTGCACCTTCACTAGACCTTGTGTTTGTCTTAGACTCTTACAGTCTTACTTCCTCTCTGACCTATTTTTCCACAAATTCCAGTTTCAAATAAGAATCCTACTAATCTCTATTGGGACATTATTGTAATATAATGGCGTAGTAAACCATTTTGTACCGCAAAGATGGTAAGATTCCATTAACAAAGCAAGTTCCACTAGATATATTGCATATAATGAATTTATGATGGAAATTTAGAGAACTTAATCAAGCAGTCAGATAAGTCTATACCTGATTGCCCTTCTTTATTGCCTTGGATTGTTGAATACTGTTCAAAATCCCGACCAGGGCGATGTAAGTCAAAAACTCTGATAGATTTATTGTATCCTGCAAAAAGCCTACAGAATATGATATATGACATGAAAGATGAACTGTTCTATGACAGCAAGAGGAGAAACCAATAATAAGCTTCAAACCATAAGCAAGGAAATCAACAAAACTAGCAAAAACAATATACCATCAGAAAATAAAGGTTGCCAATCATAATCAAAGAACAGTTCATGATTTATGAAAAATGAATTACAACTCAGAAAGCACCTTCTGCAAAGACCGATGAAGATGGATGACCAAGTCTAGCATGCCAAAGATTACAATTATGAGTAATAGCAACAATTAAGTTTGTACCACCAGTTTGAGAAAATCAGGCAACAGAGATAGTAGAGAGATTCTCACCAGTTTGAAAAAAGCAGATAGCCTGACTATAAGCCAATAAAAGTGCCTGCTTAGCCTCCAAATACCGTATGCCTCCTTTGATGTTGTCCTTGTTGTTCTCTTTCACATTCAAAAAAATGATAACACATTTAGAAAAGCTAAATATATCGACCACATGCAGTGCTTTCCACAAATCAATGCATGGACATGCGAAGCAAGTAGGAAGTCGACAAATTAAATTCACTACAAAAAAAAGCCAATCAGAAACGGAATTAAAGGAATCATAGATAGTAATACACAATGCATGACATTACTAATATAAGATCGGTGGTAAAACAATCCAAATGATTTAATGTCAACTCAGAAATGGAAATGAAATAAAGAGAATTGCCTCAAAGGGTTTAGTTACCTTAAATATTGTTTGCTTTGCTTCTGGGGATTTAGATTCAGATACTCCTCAAAATTGATTTGCATATTCTCTGCTAATGTCAAAAAAGCGACTTTCGAACGAAAAAGTAAAAAAACAAAGAATAAGGAAACAAGGGAAGCTAATCACCAAGCCAATGACTATTAAAAAAGTAATTCACAACTGACGGTCCTAAACCACTAACCATATTCTCCATCATTGCTCGAAAAGAATACCATAATGCGAACTCAATTCGCAATCATACTTTTTTTTTTCGAATCATTGTCTCGATTTCATGATATATAGCAAACCTATGAGCATACCACATCCTGCAAAAAATCAATTAATCCCAAGTTAGTACGACACTGAACAAAATACATTTCGTCACTACGACCTTCATATGGAAAAGGAAAACATGAATGTCAACCAAATTCTTCTTGAGATAGACTCATTGGAAACTTTATCACTTGTTACTAAAACAGTAAAACCAGGTCTGGTAACAACACTCAAGCACATAAACCTTCCAGTTACGTAATCTCTATATTTGGTCTTGTGATTGTCTATTTACCCCAAAAAAAACAAAAAACTTTACCGATATGCATCCTCAAAGGCGTCCTTGTTTTTTATATACCAAAGTACCGTCGACACCTGTTTGATTTAAAAATTAAAATATTATATTAAATCATAATATATATAACAACTTCGAAATGCTTGCCTTCTTGAGAGTTTTCTCCACGCTTTCTATGACCAGTTCTTCTCTTCCCCTCTTCGAATATCATGGCAAGAAGTAGCGACTAGCATCTTAGCACTTGAGATATTACCCACATTTTCGTTGCAAAAAACATTAAAAGCCCCATCAAATACCTGGAAAGATAAGATAACAGACATGAAAATTATGCAAACACCTTTTCCAGCCACTTGAAATGCTTTACCAAGAAAGATCTACAAAAATGATAAAATAACCCAAAAGTGAGAAGCATGTTACACAGCAACAACATAGCCTCAATCCCAAATAGAAGCATGCTACACACCTCGCGAAAAAGTATGTTGTTCTTGAAGTACTTGGTGACATAACCCAGGTGCTTGTCGTGAAGCCCTATCACTGTTTTCCAGAAAACCTAAAGAAGTAAGCGATCATCATCACTTAAAATGTATAAAAGCAAAGGAACCAACCAAATCGGCTTGGATAGAAAATACTTTATAATTTGTAAACTAAAGATTTACAAATGCAAATGGGATATCTGACATTTCTATTCCTTATAGAATCTTTAGAATGTTCTACCAAACTTTTGCCTTCAGCAGTAACAACCTGCGCCATCACATAAAAATTAAAAATAATACGACTTCCTAAATGCTACAAAAAGGTGTGCATGTGAAATATTGAGCGCATGAGAAGAAAGGCTCCCACCTTCTTGAATATATTTGCAATAGTATCTAAGCCTTGAGGAATCCGATAGAATAACCAATACATTTTAATCAGATCGTCTTCCTACAAAATAAAAAAATTAAAAAAAAATGAAGAAATATATAATAGTAATACCGTGATTGAGAGCTAGAAACTGATATTCAGCAAGATACATGTTGCTATGGTACCTTCTCATCTCTTGAGCAAAGCATGCAATCCAGGGTGCTCATTTTCATAAAGTTGGGTTGCATATACCAACAAAGAACTCGCTCGATCTTGTCGAAGGACCACGATGAACATTCAAATGTTTTCAGTTTCGAACTTTCAAAAAAACCACACTATATATGATTTTAAATAAGTATTAAAAGCCATATAAATAATGGACAAATGACAAACCCCCAATAACTTTTCTTCGCTGCTTGAATGCAGGTACTGATAGACCCGTTCCTTCTCTTTTTCCAAGCAGTCTTCAGCCTAAGAATAAGCACAAGAAAAAATTGGTTACATGAGATGAGACATCAATCTATAAATATATTTCAATAGGTAACAACCAACAATACATACCAGGGAGATTAGTGTATCTCTGACTTTAATTCTTACGAATTCTTGGTAAACGATAAGGCAAAGAACGAGCACAAAACAATAAATAAAAATACATGATGTAGAATAAAGCGCATTTTCTAAGGGGAAAAGTACTCGGTGCGATTTTTGGATCTTAAGTGGTTATTAATCCCATTTTTTCAAGAATAGAGATGAACAAATTTAGCACGAAAACTATTTGGATAAATAAGAAAGCTGAAATGTCGTATATAAAAAGTACCTGGTTTCTAAAACATGCGAATCCAACTTTCTCAAGTGAGAGAAGTTTAGAATTCTCGACAAAAAAGTGATCTAGGTAGGAGAACCACCTCGAAAGCCGCCATACCATTTTTTTGTGATTACTCCATCTCTGTAACGTATCTCTCAGAAGGGGTTCCATTTCCTTCTCCAACATCAATGGCAAGACCTGAATCCGATGATTAAAAAAATGAACAGATATAGAGGGGAAAAAGAAAGACATCATAACACAGTCAAAACCTTACCTCCCAATCCAAGTATTTTGAAATATAATGACGACGGATCTATCAACATTGTGACATTCTATGAAAAAGTGGAGCAACAACAATGAACAAAAACAGATGGCATTCCAACAAATTTACCGAATCAACAGAAATAAACATAATTAGAAAAGTTAGAATAAGACACTACACAGCTTAGTGAAGAAAACAAACATCACCTAGGCGAATCTTGTAGTAGATCGCTCCTCACTAGCAGATATGAGGTTAGACACCTCAAGTGTTGAAGGGAATATCAACTGCATTGGTAAATAGAATATTGGTTACATGTTAAGGTTCAACAATCACAAAGCAACCAGAACAAATGCATATATACAGAAACTTAAACTTACCAACAAAAGGTTTCCCATCTACATTTTGAATCCAAACATCCCTTTTAGAACCACTATCGTAAACAAAATAACCTTCTTCGTGCTTAATCCCCGGGTCGAGCATCCATATTGCTTTAAAACCATTAAGATGAAGCTCATTCACCAGAGCTTTTGGATTAGGGAACCCGTCCTATGGAATAAAAATATATAATATTACGGTGCAAAATATATAGCTATTCGAGCGACCACAAATTTATTCAATCATAACCAATATAATGGAATGAGTTTTAATATGGTGAAAACAAAATTTCATGTAGACAAAAAGTAGAACTTTCAAAATGAGCCATCTAAAATTATTCAAGTGATCATTATGTCAATCACAAATGAGCAAAGAATGTACAACAACTTCGGTTAAGCTTGTTAAATTAAATTTAATTGGATTTAAACATTATTCATAAATAAAATAAAATAAAAAAATTAGAGAATTGCATACTTTATCAAAAGTGAAACAATGAAATCCATCCATGTTAATCAATGTCCATCCACATGACATCACAAGGTATTCCCTTCTTTCGAAATGTCCCTAAGCAATCTGCATTCAACACAAAATTCGGACGGAAAAAAGTGAGACAACTATTGTAATAAAAGAACAGCTCTAAGAGGTGTACGCAACCATGATCGAATATTTTCAAAAAAAAAAAAGACATTGCTAATCTTGCACATTGCAAGAATAGTCATGTACCTCTTTGTAGTGGAATTTCTCTTATCAAACAATTAAGGTTCTGAAAATGATGGCTCAAAATATTGGTGCAGATTCACAAGTTGTAACAAAATACATTTACCTCAAGAACTCTTTCTTCCGATTCATAGCTATAGCGACACTGATGATAGCCCAAAGACCATTTTGGGGGCATAAATACAGTTCCTAACAGAATGAATGAAAGATTTTTTAAAATCAAAGCGAAAATATCCGTACAGATCCCTCATGTGAAGTAAATTAGAATTTACAACTCATTAGGCTACACGAATCGACTCTACCATTGTGCTCGATTTAGTGCAAAATAAAGAAAGTCTTTATTTGTTTGGGAATTGCAAAATAAGATGCAAGGGACATGGGTCGGTTCTTATTATTTAAACAACGCAATATTGATACTTCTACATAAAGACTTGTGAGGAGCAAAAAAAAAAAAATCCCGCAATTGTTTAAATATTTAGAAATATTTAACACTTACTCGTATGAAAAGAAATATTAGAAACAAGGCTTCGAATTAGAGAATGCATAGTTTAAATATCCCGCAATTGTTTCGTATTTACCCATTGAGATTAAAGCTCAAAATATATTTTAGTCCACAAAACAACAAGTGACAGAATTCCACAAAGCTTCGTAGATAAACTTGAGAAGTAAAAATATAATTAAGAGTTTTTGAATGAACAAGAAGTATAACTTATCATCGCGGAAAACAAACCAAAGCATTAGTTACCTGGCATTTCCCTTTCCCATTCGGAACAAAACAAAATGGATCCAGGAGCCCCTTCGAACATGGCCACCGTGTACTCCACTCTTTCGCAAATTGAACTTGGGAATGCACGACCATCAAAGAATGGATTCGAACCGTCGAAACACTATAAAGTTTATTGGAAGTCACTACGGTTATGTAACACCCATTCAAAAATAAAAAAAAAAAAAAAAAGGCTAACAAAACTTAGGTGTTACTTGTTACCTTGACTAGTTCGGCGACGGTTTAGGGTGGGGCGTAGGTCGGCGACGGCTTAGGGCTTTCGGAGGCTCCAATCTCGGCGATCGGCGGCGACGGCAGAGCCGACGGCCTCGTCGCAGCACCGCAATCGACGACGGCAGAGATTTAGGGTTTGAGAGAGAGATTTCGGTGAGAGAGAGCGGTGAGAGAGAGATAGTGGGAAACGTCGATCCGAGAGCGGAGAGAGAGGAGAGAACGTCCTCGACGACGAGAGAGAGGAGTGAGCACAGAGGACCGAGAGAGAGAGAGCGGTGAGAGAGAGAGAGAGCAGAGAGCGGTGAGCGGAGATGACCGATGAGAGAGCGGTGACCGGTGAGACCGAGAGAGCGATGAGCGGTGATCGGAGAGAGAGAGAGCAGAGCCGATTAGAGGCGGTGAGAGAGAGAGACCAGAGCGCAAGGAGAGAGACGAAAGAGAGTTGAGAGAGACGAGTGTTTTTTTATTTGGACGATCGTTTTTTTTTTTTTTTTTTTGGCCTAGATCGAAGCACGCACGAATCTCTAGATTTGATGAACGGTTATAAAAAAAAAAAGAAAGTTTTGGTGGGAATGTTGGCGCCATTATTTAGAGACGGAGTTTAATTCCGTCTCTATTTCCGTCTCTGATCTCTCTCTATTCCGTCTCTGAATTAGTCCGTCTCAATTCTGTCTCTAACTACTTTTTCTTAGCAACAGAACTTAATTCCGTTGCTAATTCTGTTTCTAAATATCATTTTTCTTGTAGTGAGAGGCTGCAGTGGTGCTTACACCTACGACTACTGAGCAGCCAGCAGTGGCGTCTACTTCTGGGAGCCAGATGACAGTTGAGACTAAGAAGATGAGGGACTTTCTTAAGTTCTCGCCATTATACTTTTATGGAGCCGAAGATCCAAAGGTAGTTGGGAGGTGGTTGTTATCTCATGAGCGGCTACTCGACTTGCTTCGGGTCGAGGAGATTGATCGGCCGAGATTATCGAGTTTCTGTTTGAGAGCCGATGCTGCGATATGGTGGACTACCTACACTGCGAATCATCCTATTGTGACTACTTGGGCAGAGTTCCGAGCATTATTTATGGATGAGTATACACCGATGGAGGTCAGGGTCCGCTTGAAGGAGGGGTTTTTATCCTTGGTGCAGGGTGATATGTCGGTCACAGTATACATGGCGAGGTACCGGTAACTATTGTCGTACCCTATGGACATAACAGGTACCGATCGATTGCAAATATATTATTTTGTCCGAGGTCTGGATGGGAGAATTGCGAGCGCGGTTGTATCAAGTGGAGCTCATACTCTGGTTGAGATCTATTACAGGTCCCTCGCACATGAGACATACCTGGTTCAGAGGGCCAGTCGATCAACGATTTAGGCTGCGCACTAGCAGTCAGTCGCAGAGTCGCCGAGCATCGTGTTCTAGGTCCGATCGAGATCGAAGAGACAGAGGATAGACCAGGACCGGCAAAAATAGGGCTAGAGATCTCGCTGAGGTGATTGGCAATCTGCTCAGGGTCGCAGAGGCGACATAGATCGTCGTGATGACAAAGATCGACGTGATGATCGTCAGTTGGCATATTCTACGGCTTCTGCACCAATTGATCAGCCTAGACAACAGAGACAGGATAGAGGTCAGAAAGGCCGGAGTGGAGGCCAAGGTTAGACGCAGAGTCAGAGGAGTTCTGGCAGGTCAGAGACACGCACATGCTACCGATGTGGTTAGGTGGGGCATATTGTGGCTGACTGTACTAGACCAGCACCACTACCACCATAGACGGAATAGGCCAGAGATAGGGTTCAAGTTGCAGCTTTTGGGCTCGCACGACCAGACCGGGAGGTGACCAGACAGCTTGTTGAGGGTACATTATTTGTTTGTGGTATTCTATGCATGTTATGATGGATTTTGGTAATACACTATCTTTTCTTTATAGACGCATGGTATGAGAGTTAGGGTTACCTGCAGAGACCTTAGATACACATTTTATTCTCGACGGCGTTGGGGATAAGATTTACCCTAACCGGATATGCCGAAATAGTGTTGTGGAGATCGAGGGACATCAACTACCAACTGATTTGAGAGTGTTAAAGTACTTGGAGTTCGAATCAATGTTCGAGATGGATTGGTTATCGTCTTATCACGCACAGATCGACTGTTTCAGCAAGAACCGTGACGTTTGACATCGAGGGAATTCCAAAGTTTACATTTGCCAGAGTTCCGTCTGCATTACCTATCACTCGAGGCAGATTAGCTACGTCGCAGGAGATGGAGGCGTATGCAGTTATGGTTGAGCCGGAATGCAAGATGGTGGTTAAGGTTAAGGATGTCCCTATTGTCTTCGAGTTTTCAGAAGTGTTCCCTGATGATTTACCATGATTGCCACCACCGAGAACTGTTGAGTTTATCATTGAGCTTATTCCGGGAACTCAGCTAATCTATAGCATACCGTATAGGATGTCAGCATCAGAGCACGAGGAGTTGAGGACCCAATTAGAGGACTTACTGTAGAAGGGTTTCATTCACCCTAGCATGTCACCTTAGGGAGCTCCATTTCTTTTTGTGAAAAAGAAGGACGGCTAGATGCGGATGTGTGTGGATTATCGGAAGCTGAATCAGGTGACGATTCGAAATCATTACCCACTTCCGAGGATTGATGACTTATTCGATCAGTTGGCTGGGGCCAAGTTATTCTTGAAGATCGATTTACGTTCAGGATACCATCAATTGAGGATTCGAGAAGAGGATGTACAGGGTGTTGAGGCTGTTCCTTAATCTTCATGGATTTGATGCACAGGGTGTTGAGGCCATTCCTTGATCGATACATCATTGTGTTTATTGATGACATCCTGATATACAGTATGACTCGTGTAAAGTACGAGAGACATCTTAGAGATGTGTTGGCGACGCTGAGAGAGCACAAACTTTATGCCAAGTTTAGCAAGTGTGCATTCTAGCTGAGTGAGGTGAAATTCTCGGGCCATGTCATCGGTGATCAAGACATATCTATTGATGGTGAAAAGAATCGATCAATTGTTGACTGGAAGACAACTAAGTATGTATCTGACATCCGAAATTTCCTAGTTTGACAGGATATTACATGCATTTTGTGCAGGATTTCTCGATGATTGCAGCGCCATTGACGAGACTGACCAATAAGGATGTTAGATTTGAATGGTCACATGAGTGTGATGATGCTTTCTGGGAACTGAAGATGAAATTGATTTCGGTGCCAGTGTTGGCATTTCCTGCCACTGGTAGAGGTTTTTCTATTTATACTGATGCATCAGGCACTGGGTTGGGTGGCGTGTTGATGCAGGATGGACACCCAGTGGCCTATTTATCTCGACGATTGAGACCTCAAGAGGTAAATTATCCAGTGCACGACTTGGAGCTTGCAGCAGTCGTATTTGCACTAAAAGCCTGGAGGCACTACTTGTATGGTGAGAGGTTCATGTTGTTCATGATCACCAGAGTTTGAGGTACTTGTTCACTCAAAGGGAGTTGAACATGCGACAGCGGCGATGGCTCGAGTTATTGAAGGACTATGACTTCGCAATTGAATGTCATTCGGGTAAGGCGAATGTCGTAACTGATGCGCCGAGCCGTAGCATCATCGAGAGCCGACGAGACGATGCGCGGCATATAACACATGGGAACGGGTTGCTTGAGGCAGCGTCGGTGTTGTGTTTGACATAGGCTATTGCCGAGCTACTATTTTTTGTCGATGCGAGTTCTACGGTGTCTCAGAGCGGGTTCTTCGAGTTGCGCAGAGGCGATGATCGATATTTGCGGATCAGTGGCCTGACTCAGGATCCGGGGTGCATTGAGTGGTCTAAGGGGTCAGATGGGTGCTTGAGACATATGGGTCGATTGTGGATACCAGGGGTATCGGAGCTCAGGGACAACATTCTTGATGACGCACACCGGTCGCGATATACAGTTCATTCTGGTCGGACCAAGATGTATCACGATCTGCGGAGATTGTTTTAGTGGTCAGGGATGAAGGCTGACGTGGGTAGATACGTCCGGAGTTGTCACATATGCCAGCAGGTGAAGGCTGAGCACATGAGACCTACTGGTTGCTACAGCCGGTGCCCATTCCTTAGTGGAAGTAGGAACACGTGATCATAGACTTCTTCAGTGGCCTACCCCTTACGACGAGGAGACACGACGCGATTTGGGTCGTTATTGATAGGTTGACAAAGTCAGCACATTTTATACCGATCGCCATGATATATTCTATTACATAGTTGAGTATTATCTTCGAGAGAGAGATTGTTAGATTGCATGGTGTACCGATCTCCATTGTTTCTGACAGAGATCCAAGATTTACACCGAGATTATGGGAGAGTATGCAGGAGCAGTTTGGCACTCGCTTAGAGTTCAGTACTGCATACCATCCTCAGACTGACAGGCAGTCAGATTGATTGATTCAGATTCTCGAGGATATGCTCAGGGCGTGTATATTACAGTTTGGTGGATCGTGAGAAGATTACCTGCCTTTGGGTGAGTTTGCCTACAGAATAGCTATCAGGCGAGTATTGGGATGCCACCGTTTGAGACACTTTATGATAGGCCCTACAGGTCACTAGCATGTTGGGCGGCACCGGAGGATGCAACAGCTATAGGACCTGAGGTTGTTGTTGATCATATCAGACAGAGACTTCAGGCGGCGCAGGATAGGCAAAATAAATATGCGGACAAGTATCTTGAGGGCTTGAGCTACGAGGTTGGAGACTTGGTGTATTTTAACGTTTCGCCCTGAAAAGGGTCATCAAAGGTTTGACATTATGGGGAAACTAGCACCAAGGTTCATTTGGCCGTTCAGAGTTGAGGAACGCGTCGGCAGAGTGGCGTACCGTTTGAAGTTGCCACTGCAGTTAGCAGGGGTACATCCAGTATTTCATATTTCCATGTTGAGGCTGGCTAGCTCGGGACCGAGGCCTATGGTTGATATACGTTAGATTGATGTGCGACCTGACGTGTCATACGAGGAGCAGCCTACGGAGATTATGGATAGGAGGACTCGGATTTTAAGGAATAAGGAGATCTCAAAGGTTTTGGTACAATGACAACATCACAGGACCGAGGGACTCACTTGGGAACTTGAGTCTACTATGCGACGACGGTATCCCCACCTATTTGCCGGTAAGTATTTAAGTTTAATTTAAATTTCGGGTCGAGATTTCACTTAATTGGGAAGAACTGTAACGGCCTGAAATTAATTCACCGTTATTAATGACGTGGCTGACAGCTCAGACGCTCGTGGGACCCGCAGTTAGGCTTGCGCGTGCCTAGAGCTCGGTAAATAGTTATTTTGTGTGTTGTTTTGTTTAATTTGCGATGTTTATATTGAAATAGAGGAAATGTCATCGCGAGGTGTGTGATTGTATTACATTTAACGTGCGAGACCGTGTGTTAAGTATTCGCCTCGATATACGTGTCGACGCGGGTACCGGGTAGTCTAAAAAATTTAAACTAGGCCGGGGGAATAATACACACATAAAATGAATAAAATGGGTTAAATAATTAATTTGTAATGTATATTTGGTGGTTAGAGACATGGTAGTACGCGTATGTCGTGGTTCGGGACTCGAAATCGAGCGTCGGAACACCCAAAATGTCAATTTTTGGGTAAAATACAAGGGTGAGTGCGCCATTGGTGTCACAAGTGGAGTCATTAGAGGGTGAATAATGGAGCAAATAAGGTGCTTTGGATTGCCTTGAGATGCACAAGTGAGGGGATATCACATTTGACTATAAAAATCAATTGACTCTCATTTTTTCACCACCTTTTCTCTCTCCTTATCTTTCTATCCGAAATTGAGACCAAGAAACTAAGGTTTTTGAGATTCAACTTGGTGGTTTGAGGAGCTTGGAGTGGTGTAATCATCAAAAGCAAGGCGAGAACTACAAACACCTCAACTTTCTTTATCTTTTGATCTTAATTATGGAGGTGTTGGTGTGAATCCAATAGGGATTGTTTAGTGGTGGTTGAGTTGTTGCTTTGGTAGGTTTTAAGTGCTATGAGGTTCAGTGGTTGGTATTTTGGTTGTTGTTGATGTTGGTAGGGTTGTTAGAAACCCATAATTTTTAGCACACCTGTTGTCCAGAACGCGATTAGCATGCTAATGACATCAGCTAGCGTGCTAGATGACTGTTAGCATGCTAGGCAAAAAGATAGCGCGCTAATGTTCTTCCCGATGAAGAATGTATAGCTGCCTGGGAAACTAGCGCGCTAATTCCCAGACCCAGTGCGCTAGATCCTGCAGTTTTGACATCATTTTTCGCTAAGTGACTTAAAACACATTCAATTGACTAAAAATCAACTATAAATGGAAATAGGTCATTTCGGGCGGTAATTTGGGATATTTGGGACTAGACGAAGCCGGACCGAGGGTTATTGACGGGAGACGGAGTGCGGTTTGAAGTGTGTAGTATCCCAACTGAAATTTCTTGAGCAGTACTTTATTTTGCTTTTGACTTCATATTCTGTCTTTCATTACTCTATTCTTGGTGTGTTATAATGGACGGACGTTGAGGCTCTCCCTCCGTGCCATTTCTGTGTGTACGTCCACTAAGCCATAGCACGTTTGCCATCTCGGTGAATAGGTCGACCCGAAAGTCGTGTCGGGCACGTGTGGGTGCATCATAGGTTCCACGCTGACCACCAAGCGGATCCAGATATTGGCCTTGCTCAAGTGCTACTTGCCGGCAGTAGTCTGTTGGGACTCTAAAGTATGACGCTAGTCTGACCCTAGGCTATAAGAACACACTTTGAGCTTTCACTATTACTTATGCATGCGATGAGCACAGTTGACTGTTTTTATTTCCGCTTATTTATTTAATAGTTTTGTTTAAATTCCAGTATTTATTTCCCGTATTGCTCACTTAATTTCCTTTGGAATACTCACTCTGGACTTGCCATTTGCCTTTTTGTGATGGCTTGAGTGCAGATCCTAATACGAGCCGTGGCAAGGGCAAGCTACCAGAATATTTGTGATTCAGAGACATTGAGCTAGGCTTGTACGTTTGTATGTTTGTATTATACATATTTTGTTTTATTTTGGGATTTAGGCTTGTGAGATACCTCATGACTCTATACTTTTGATATTTTGATACATTGAGGTACATTATTAGTCTATGATGATATATGAGTTTTCCACACTAGGTATCAGAGTTAAATGCATGACTATAATGTTTCATATTTTAGTTGTCATGATAAAAGACTTCCGATGTGGTTTAATTAAGATTAAATGATATGATAAGCAGATGATTTGAGTTCATTAACAAATTAAACATTAAATGATTAAATGGTGGACGAGTTGGCATGTGGGACACATCTGGAGCTGGTATGCCAGGTTGTGGGCCCGCATTGGCCCCCGTGGCGGTCCATTTGGAAAATGGTTCGTTACACTACCACTAGTTGAGCTCTCGCTTTGCCTTATTTCTAGGCAAGCCCCCTATATATTCCACCCCTCTCACAACCTAAAGAAACCCTTCCCCTACGACCACCCCCTCCATCGTCGAATTTCTTGGTGACCAACACAAACAGAAGATTGAGAGCAACTCTTTGAAGCCAAATAATGGCTTCTTCCCTCGTTTGGAATGGCCCTTCAGGAACAAAATTACTAGAATAATTAAGATATCCACTAGAATATGGCAATGACTACAAAATAATATAAGACTCATTCAGTTCAACCTTGTAAACCAACTTAAAATATGCAAAAAAAAACATTACTTCGGTTGGTAAAGGTCGACTGTCCCACTAATAAATCGGTATGTACATACCGACGTAACCATCAAGTCTCTGTTACCTCACTCTGGAATTGAAGTTGAGCCTCGGTTACCTCACTCTGAAACTGAAGTTGTCCGAATTATAATTAAAAAAATTCTGCTTCGGTTGTCAGGTGCCGAACATAAAATATATCGCTCGGTTGGTAAGAGTTGAACCTTACGAATAATATTCGGTACCATTCCTTCGAACAAGATTTTTTTAAAACTGGAACAACAACTAGTATATTTCGGTAGGACATGACCGAAGGTACATACTTTTGCTCTATACCATTTACATGAACAAAAGGTTCCAACTTCGGCCCTGTACCACCGAATCACTTCCAACACCAAAAAGATGGTTCTACGCCAAAAAAAAGTAAAGTAAAAAGTTAATATTACATCTCCTTGCGATATATCATCTTCCATACTATGTTCCTCGACCATTTGAATAAACAAACAAATTTCAAATCACGATGATGCAAAACCCTAAAAAATGAAACAAAAACCAACATTACAAACCCAAACAAAGACATCTCCACTGATTCTAACCCAATAAATGTGAATAAGTTGACACTTACAACACTCGGTTCTGTCTTTTGCTCCGAAAAATGGACGTGCTCCCAGAGTTGAACGACAAACAAGACAGTTGTGAGTTGGGTGGGGCGCAATCGATCATGAGAGGGTCGGGGACAAGCGGGGAAATCAGATACTTGTTGGGGGCAAATCAGTTATTTCCATCATGAGCATATATGGTATATAGGTAAAAAGGGGGCGTTGGGGTGCTCTAAGTAAACACTGGGGTGCGTATAGCCAGACAAAAAAGACAACGGGGAAGTGATGTAGCGATGAATTGACAAATTGGTCGCTACAAATAAAACATAGATTTTTCTAGCAATTCGTTGATTCCACGAATACCGAATTGAAGGCCTTGTTTGGTATGAGGTGGAGATATCTTCAAGGAGATAACTCACAAGGAGTTGGAAACTAATGTTGTTTGGTTGTCCAACTTACCTGCAAGTTATCTCCCAACTTACACCATAAAATGTGAGATATCTCTTCACTACCCCCAAGGGAGTATCTCCCAAGAGTTGTGGACAAAATTACTCATTCCTTAATGACCATTTTATTACTCATCTCTCTCTTGTTTGAAGGCTATTTTTGTCAATTCATATTTTTTATTGTTTAAAAACTTAAAACTTCCCTGCAAGTTTAAAGTTGAACCAAATATGAAAATAGTAACTCCAACGAGTTAACTACAAGGAGATAACTCCCAACTAACACTGTAGGTTATAAAAAATAAACTAAACGAGGCCGAAGAAACACGTTTTTAACTATTGATCGAACACACAAAGTTCAAGAAACTAAAACAAATACTCTATCTCCAAATCCAATTTTCATTAATCAATAAATCCATAATCAAATAATCAACCACTCTTAACAACCGGTCAAGCCTAATTAAGTATACACATTATTTAACTCCAAATAGAAGTCATATTCTAATCATGAAACACATTATTTAACTCCAAATATAAGTTATATTCTAATCGTGACTTCTAACTTAACTAAAACTCTACGTAATCTATCTCTAATTAAAAAAATCCAAATCTAATACAAACACTACTAATCTTATGGCTGTTCGCTTCACCGTCTTAGGTCGGATTAGCCACATTGGACTAGTTAATCCCATTGTTCGCTTGGAGGATTAACTAGGCCACAGAGATTAGTTTGGAAGCATGGTAGTGGATTAAACAATACCACCATTTTTGGTGGGATTAGCTAATCCATTGTAAGCGTTAGTGGAGATTACCACTTTACCCTCCCCACATGTGGCTCCCGAGCTAATCGTCATCGAGCTTATGCCCGTAACGCCAAAGACTCCCACGCCTTCTCCGCCTTCTTCGAAATGCGAACAATGGCGTCGTCCGACAATTTCACCTACCCTTTTCTTCTCAAGGCTCGTTCGCGAATTCGGTCTCGATCAAGTGCAGATGATTCATGCCCATATTGAAAAATCTAGTTTTTCTTCCGATATCTTTGTGCCTAATTCACCGATTGATTGTTATTCTAAGATTGGAGCTCGGGGCATAGTTCTTTGCGAA
Organism: Stephania cephalantha; assembly: GCA_039657325.1. Taxonomy (NCBI): domain Eukaryota; kingdom Viridiplantae; phylum Streptophyta; class Magnoliopsida; order Ranunculales; family Menispermaceae; genus Stephania; species Stephania cephalantha. The sequence continues at coordinate 49,703,348 of CM077573.1, forward strand.
TAGGGTGTTTGATTCAATGCCCGAACGAGATGTGGTGTCCTGGAATTCAATGATTTCGGGCTTGTGAAAGTGGGGGAGTTGGAGAAGGCATGCCATTTGTTTGAAGAAATGCCCGAGAGAGATAGTGTTAGTTGGAACGCGATCTTGGATGGGTATGTGAAAGCTGGGAAAATGGATGTTGCTTTCCAGTTGTTTGAGAGGATGCCGGAAAGGAATGTTATATCGTGGTCGACATTGATATTGAGGTATAGCAAAGCGGTGATATCGACATGGCGAGGATGTTGGAGGAGATGAGAAATGTGTGAAATGGGGGGATTTTTGGTGTTATTTAACTAAGGGTATTTTGGTAAATGTACATGTACAACCTCATTTAATCACAACCTTAAAACTCCCAACCAAACAAGATACACAAATGGGACTAAACTATCTAAACTCATGTGTTAGTCCCATCGCTAATTAATCCCATGTGTTAGGATTCACTAAAATGTGAAGCGAACAGGCCATTATAATCTTATCTAATAAATAAGAAATCATAATCTAACGCGAACTCTTATTTGCATCAAGAAGTCACACCCGAAGACGCATTAAGCCACGAAGCCGTCTTTATGACCTCGACCCGCGTGTTATGCATCGAGATCCATGCGTACCCACATCCTGAGAGCCTGACGTGACTTCGGGTGTAACTTCACGAAAAATACCAGTTCGACTCCAATTTGACATACCAATTTAGTACTCATACATTGATTTTTGCATGCCCTTATTTGGGGGCACATAATTTGATGTGTATGTAAGGGACATTAATGAGTGCGTGCCAAATTAACACGTCAAATTACATTCGCAGTATCTGGACTGTGGCATAGTAACGACTGTATTTACAGAAAACTAATACTAAAACGTTAGGGCTTGGCGGAACGATCTCTTTCAGCAGAGAAGGCTAGAGAGGTTGAAGAAACAGAGCCATAAATTCACACAGTAAGTCTGATTCCGCATCTTCTTCTTGCTAGGTCTTTTCTTTGCGCATCTTCTTTTGTGGGTTTCTTCAATTTTGATCTTCTTTTTAGTTACAATGGTGGGTAAAAGTAAAAAGATTGAAATTCTCAATGAAAACTCGACGTTTGGTGATATTGATGAAGAGCTGGTAATGCTCAACATACTTCCTCGTTTACCAATCAATCAAATATTCAAATTCAAATTGGTATGCAAGAAATGGCGGAATTTTATTTCGAAAGCTACCTTCGTCACTACCTACAATTCCATCAACAACCCCAAGAATTGCCCTTCCTCTTCAACCTTCTACTACTTGGCTGATACCGACCGCGTGATCTCCTCGACCGACCGCGATAATCAATTCCAATTTCCCCAGCCTCTTGGTGTGATCCTAAAGGGCACATTCTATGTCGAAGGTTCGACCAACGGCTTTCTTTACGGCCAGTGTTACCATGAAAAAAGGGAAATATTTGTCTGCAATCCGATCACCAAACAAGTGGTTTACATCCACAAGCCGAAGGACCTGCACACTGTGAGTTTAGCTTATGATCCACACGACACCAATGGCTTTGGCGGGTTCAAGATCGTTGGTGTATACGCATTTTTTGATTTTCATAGCAAGCAGTTTCAGTTTGAAGTTTACTCATCCAAGACGGGCGAGTGGCGCACATCAAATGCGCCCAAGTTAAAGGTCCCGCTCTCCGATTCTTACATGAGACCTTGTGGTTCTGCTTATAATAGAGGGAAGGTGTATTGTTTATTCACGGTAAACGTAATTTGGTTCGATGTTGAGAAAGATATTGCAGGCATTGTTTCATGCCCTGATATCCTAGGACAAAATCTTTCTCTTTTTCCTTCAAATCTCGGAGTGTGCCACGAGTATGGTAATGGTGGCGAGATTAGTTACAGTCGGGTGACGGTTGAGGGACGTATTAAGATATGGATGTTGAAGAATGCCGGAGGAGGGGGTGAATTTGAGTGGGTGATTAGGCACGATTTAGGTTTGCCTGTAGTTTGTGAAAGTATTTGGAACATCTTGGCTGGGATTCATGTAAGCGAAAGTGTGAATAAAGCTGTTGAACATAGCAAAGTCTCCTTTCCTATGCCGTATCTGGGCGGGGAGGAGTTATGGTTTTGGTTGTCGTGGAGGCATCACAAAGGAAATCTTTTTTCGATCAACATGAGATCTCAAGAGCTGAGTTTTATTAATTGTGACTTAGTGAGCAGATATGTGTGGCCCTTCATACCTACCCTTCTCCCTTGTTCGATTTAAACTTTGGCCGCTGCCATTTAGGTACGCATTTTTGGTATGCATTTGTCTTCACTTTCATATAATTAATTTATGTCTTTGAATATTTAACAAGTACTGTATTGATTGAATCAAGGTGGTCATTCGTGCGTGTTGCTTTCATATTCTTCTTTCATATTGCTGTATTCGTCGTGCCCATTAATTTTTTTTTTTTCAAAGATGGTCTTGAATTAAACTTCACATTGCTGTTGATACACATTTGAGTTGTGTCTTAGCTTAAACATTACAGGCACGCTCTCTCGAGTTGTCAATCTGAGTTTCAGTGTAATCAAGGTGGCACGGAAAATTAACCTTTTATATATAGCTGCTTTGGCTGAGATCGGTGGAAGCTACATTATGACAAATGAAAGGAGGTTTTAGCTGCAGCTCTCACACACACCGCCAAGCTTGATGCTTAGGCTTCAAAGGTTGCATCATCAATTGCGAATGTCTGTCTTACATGATAAACTCAACTTGCAATCTAAATTTACAGTTAGAATGTGATTTGAGTATGGTAGTTGGTATTTAGCACTCTGGTCCTCGTATCAAGACCTTCTATCAACATTTATCTAGATTTCTAGATAGTGAGTGCATTGTCATGTCTAGATATGGCAACACAGAGGAATTCTCAGATAAAAAGTGTTGCTGTTTCATTTATGTAAGGGACTTTCCTTGATGAAAAAAGTATCAATCCCCTGCCTTGTTATGTAGGTGGGGAGGAGGTGTGGTGTTGGTTGTTTAATATAAGGGAAGCGCACCTTTGTTTTGGGTCTAGACCACCCGATATCTAGACTTAACTTATTATTTCGGGCTCGAGCTGAGTTGACCCACTAAAAGGTAAAGATTTCTCATTTGTGGGTTCTGCGTTCGTGTAATCTCGAGTTCAAGACGTGAGTACCGAACCACCAAATTGTGTTGCATATAGCTGCTTTGGAGATGAAGCTACATAACGACAAATTTGAAGGAGGTTTTAGTTACAATTCTTAGACACCACCAAATTTGACGCTTTGGCCGTTCTAAGACTTCAAAGATTGAATCATCAAATGCGAATGTGTGTTGTACTTGTCAAACTCAACGTGCAATCTCAGGTCACAGTTGATTATGATTCGAGTGCAGTAATTTTTTGTTCACAAAGAATATGGTAATTAATTGGCCTTTAGCACTCTGGTCCTCATATCAAGAGCCGTGTCAACATTTTGTTCAAGAAAAAAAAGTTGTGATAAAAAACAAGTTCACCTTAACGTATGATCCAAACAACACTAATGGCTTCGGGTCTTACTGACAATTGGGATGAATTTCAAGTTTACTCACTGTTTGGGCAATGCAAGTACATATGATGGGCGGTCTTCGCTACTTAACTTTTTTCATTCACGAGAGTCAAACTCGAAATCCCATTTAAAGGGAATCAAGACCTTTAACATCTAGATCTATCGGTTATTGTTAATATACCCCTACCTTAATCTTTGCATCACACTTAAACACACCCTCCTCATTTTCAAATATTTGATCATCTCTTTGGTGCCTTCCTCCTCGCTCGTTTAGACTTATTGTGCCTTCTTCGTCTTCCACCAAATGGTGACCACCAAAGGAGTTAAATCCCTTCATCTTTGTGTGATCTACCAACAACAACAACATAGCTTCAGTTTCAAATTAACTGAGGTCGGCTACATGGATCAAACTCTTCCATTGTACTCGATTAAGCTGCATGATTTAACAATTAGGATTTTTTTTCAAGCAATTAAGAACATGCAGACGTAAAGGCTTAAGGCGATTGATTGGTAAGTTCTTCGTTATTGTTGTGAATCATACTTGATAAGTTTTTTTTTTTTTTTGATAAGAAGAACGAAACTTGCTCCCACCGAAGTTGAATAATACATAACAAGTTGACCACTACGTTATGTTATCTAAAAGAACCCTAAGAAAAATATCTCAATTATTGCCTAATAGTTACCTCAACCAAACAAGGTGGTGGAGCCTCTTTGCTTGTCCATGCGTGCCTCATGTTTTGGACTGATGCATCTCGAGGTACATAACATGGTTGTTGGCACCTTTTTCTATATCATAATGCCTAAGTAAGTTTTTTAGACAACTCTGACCTTGTTTGAAGTAAAATAGAAATTTCATTAATCATTAATGGTTCGATAAAGGACCGCACATAGAATTAAGTGCTATAATAAAAGAATATCGATTCGGTAATTATATTTGTTCAAAAGAACATTTAACTGTCATGAACTTAGTTGTGAATCCGATTATGACATTCAAGGATCGTTCTCTACAATCATCCTAAACACGTGACCGTACACAAACACCACTAGCCACGTAATGAAAAGCAAAAACTTCTAACAGGAGAAGAAAAGTTAAGACTTCTAATAACGAAACACAAACAATCTATTAAATGAAAAAAACTCAAAGAACAGTATTAATTCGACAACCATACAAATCCACATATAATTATTGGGAAAGATGTACCGCAATAAGAATATAACCAATTTTCACCTATTCAAATAGATATGTAGTTTATTGAACAGTAGGGGGAGTCATATGACCCATTTTGTTACCACTTTTGTACAAAACATTTACTTACTTGTAATATTTTTGTACATATCATACAAATACACACACACGCGCATATATATACTAGTTTCAAGACGTGCCACGCACGATTCCACTGCTCGCTTCGCTCGCGGGAATTAATTTATAAGAATTTATTAACAAAATTTAAAATTGTAAGTAAAATTTAAAAATTAGAAATACAAGTACATTTTTTAGCTTATCAATATTCTTTAATGTGATTGAGATAAAATGTGAATGAAAAAACAAGCTAGTCATGCTAGGACATTACTTCCTCAAAAAAAAAAAAAAAAAAAAAAAAAAAAAAAAAACAAGGAAAAAAAAACACAAGTGGTTTGACCCATCAATTTGTGAACACTTGCTTGTGGAGATTCCGTAGAATTGTACATAAAGTTCAATCTTTACCTCAAACTCTATAGATAGAAAAGACAACTTTGAAATTATGAATGTAAATAATTGAATTAGTTGAGATTAAAGCTTTAGACACCTTCTTTTTTTTACATGATTAATCAAAATTTTTTTCATTCAAATTTCTTTTGGGTCTTGAGTTTGTTCCCTCCCCCAACACCTTCTTCAAACCACCTTCTTCTTCAACCCCCACATTATTCTTCTCCTTCTCGGATTCTCTCTTCTTCATTGTTGTTATATATATATATATATATAACCGAACCTCCTCCTCTCTTCATCACACAATCAACAACCAACCACAACAACCCCTCCCAATTCCAATTTCGAATTCATAGAGAGAGATATGAGGAAGAGAGAGAGAGATATATGAGGAAGAACAATGAGGGTTTGGGTGAGAATGATGAAGACGATGACCAGTGGTATGCACCCCCTTAAAACGTATCAAATGGAAGCATGCAATTCAAGCTTTCAACAGATACAATGTTCATATAAACCGATTTGCCCCAGAAACAAGTGCATGTTCCAATTTAGAAGTCTCCATCAATTTATCAACCTCTCCGTCTCCGTGTATTGGATTGATGAGAAGGAGTTCGTCCAGAGCACGAGCGAGTGATCGATTGAAGACTGAGAGAAAGAGAAAATCGTGTATTGGATTGATGAGAATGAGTTTGTGTATTGGATTGATGAGAATGAGTAATTAGTGAAGCCAACTCCTTCTCGGACCAAAATAGGACCACGGTTCCCTCTTTTTCACATATATGAAGAAACATTGTTTATATAAGACACACAAATAGTCACATACCCGAATCAGTGTTAGGTAAGAGATGTCAGCGAGCCCAATCAATTGCAGATGAAAGAAATTTGAAAATCTGATTCGTACTCATGATTAGGAACGAAAACCTAGAGTGCAGCAAAGAAGTGTATTAGGAGCGAGAGATCGCAACAGTGCAATGAGAGAAAGAAAGCGAATAGTAGGTAAGGGAGAGCCACCATCAATCGAATAGGAAATCAGAGAGTTGAAGGGTAAAAGTGATTTTTTAGGTGACGAAGAAAATTAGAGGTATTTGTATTGAATCGAGAACTAACGAAATCGGAGAGTTGAAGAATCAAGAACCAACAATCCAACGAAAGAGAACCAACGAACCAACGAAATTGAGGAGTTGAAGGATAAAAGTGATATTTTAAAAGATCAGGGAATGCACGAGAAGTATAGGCATATAAGTAAATTTCATTACCACTCAAAAATTTGGATTAGCGAACGCACAAGAATTATGGGCAAATAAGTAAATTTCATTACTACTCAAAAATTTGTGATTACCACTCAAAAATTTGTGATTCGTGCTTTTATATGTATATATATATATAATTCAAAATAAAATTCAAAATTCAAAATCGTAATTAAAATTTAAAAATTAGAAATACAAGTACCTTTTTTAGCTTATCAATATTCTATAATGTGATTGAGATAAGATGTGAATGAAAAAACAAGCTAGTCATGCTCTTACTTCCTCAAAAAAAAATTGTATTGGATTGATGATAATGTGTTCACGATTGATTTAGGTGTGTTTGATAGCAAAGAAAATGAAAAAAATCATAGAAAATTGTCTACTCTTTTTGTGTAACCGTTTTTTCCATTGTTTGATAGCTTTGTAACTGCACTGAGAAAAAAAAAAACCACATTCCCCTATTTTCCTCATTTATTTTCTCATCTTTTAGTGTGGAAAATTGAAAATCTCTCCATCTCTCTCACGAACTGATCATTTCTTCAGCCCAAACAAACTTGACCTCTGCTACTCCTTTGCGGATATACACTCTTTCTTTCTCCGGCTTCGTCACCAACATCATCGTCGAGCGGCCTGACATCGACAATGATTTAGATGCGCACATGGATTGAACCATAAAAGAAAATTCTTTCTCGCGCAATCAAACAACTATTAGAAAATTTTCTTTATAAAATTCTCCCAAGAAGATTTGCTAAAAAAAAAGTTTTTTCTCATTGAAGATTTTTTTTTCTATCAAACACAGATAAAGAAAAAAAAACGTGTGGTGGATTGATAAGGAGTTAGAGTTTGATTTGGAGACAAAAGAAAATGTTGATTTGGAGATGAAAAAAAAAAAAAAGAAGTATGGGCAAATAGGTAAATTTCATTACCACTCAAAAACTTGTGATTCGTGCTTTTTTATATATATATATATATATATATATACAACAACAACAACATAACCTCGGTCCCAAATTAATAGAAATGGGTGTAAATAACTACATGGATCAAACTTTTCCATTGTGCTCGATTAAGTGCAATTGATGGTGAGCTTTGCAAACCATTAAAATCCTCATAATTAATGCATCCCACGTTAACTTTGGTCCGCCCCTACCTCGTCAAAATTGTTTGTGATAATTTCTACGCATCTTGTAAAATTTTCTATTGAGTCAAGTTTTCTAGTTGGGGCATTTGTAAGCCGTCTTTGCGATTAACAAGCAAGTGACCAAACCATCACAACCGCCATTCCTTAATCTTTGTATCATCGTGCTTTTATATATATGATAGATATATATATATATATGAGTATTGCAAATCATCCAAATTGAAATAAAAAAAAACCCACAAAAATCAAACCCTTAACAATAAAAACTCGCATCACTAGAACCCTAATCATTCACAAAAATCAAAACTTTACCAAAACAAATTGCTCTAAAATCGTGAAAAAAAAATCAAAACTTGACGAAATTCAATCGATCAAGAACCCAAAATCAAGTCTTTCTCAACACCCATTGATGAAACCAACAAACCCCAAAAAAGGTACCTTCGCTCGACGGTTTGCTGAGGCTGAACAAGCCCTTCTAGCCTCTTCTTCACCAGACTATCCTCTCTCTTTACCAAATAGTAAAAGACGCACAATGCTGAGACCACTTATTTATAATGGTAAAGTAAATCTTTTATCTATCTAATGGATCGAATGGAATAGGTCGGTGACTTAAATCTCTAGATTGATTCGTTGGATCATACTATGATCCAATGGATCCCCACACGCGGCTATGTATTATTGATCGGAGGCGTGAGAAAAGAGGAATGAAGGAGAAGAGGAAAACATAGAAACGTGAGAGAGAGACGTGAGAGAAGAGGAATGAAGGAGGAGAAAAAAAAAGGAAAGATAAGAACGAACGAGAAGTGGGGAAATAAAAAAGGAAAGATAAGGGACGCACAGTGTGGGTGAGGAATGACAAAAAGTGTAAATTTGATTACGATTCAAAAAAATTGTGATTCGCTTTTATATATATATATATATATATATATATATATATATATATATATATGATAGATATATATATATATACAACAACAACAACATAACCTCAAATTCCAAATTAACCTGCCATTTACTGATGGATCAAACTTTTCCATTGTGCTTCGATTAAGTCGCAATTGATGGTGAGCTTTTGCAAACCATTAAAATCCCTCATAATTAATGCATCCCACGTTAACTTTGTCCGCCCACTACCTCGTCGAATTTCTGCTTTATTGAGTCAAGTTTTCTAGTTGGGGCATTTGTAAGCCGTCTTTGCAGGTGACCAAACCATCACAACCGCCCTTCCCTAATCTTTGTATCATCGTGCTTTTATATATATGATAGATATATATGAGTATTGCCTCCATATTCATAAAAAAAATACTCTTATCATTTAATATATCCGTAAAAAAATAAAAAAAATAAATAAACTATTATCATTTACTCCCTTCGATAAAAAAAATATAATGCCTTTTGCTCAAAACACACACGTATATTAAGAAAGCATTAATTGTGAGTTTAAACTACATTTTTGGCCACATCTAATTATTTATTTCATTTAATAAAAGAAAAAAGTATTTAATTATAATTAAATGTGTGATGTAAAAGAGGGGTAAAATAAGTATTAAAGGTACAAACTTTTATCGAATTTCAAAAACGTCATATTTTTTTTTTAAGGAAAGATTTTAAAAACATATCGTGCATGATATGTTGATAAAATCACTTGAAGTGAGTCAATATATTGCTTAAATGATTGTTTAGACTTATAACCCACAGTGCATGATATGCTAATAAAATCACTTGAAGTGAGTCAATTTATTCCTTAGATGAGTATTCGGATTCATATATGCATATATTTGTTGTTTTTTCTAATATAAGAAATAACAAAATCTAAAAAAATACAATACAAAGAAATAAAAAAAGACCAAAAAAACTTTAAAATCCTGCATCTTCTTCTTTTTTTCTCTTACGGACGAAAAATGATGATTGAATGAACCAAACTCACGTTTTTAGTCTATGAGAGAAAAAAAAAGGCGAACTTAATTTTGGTTTTTGATTTCGTTGTTCTTTTTATTTTCTTTCGATTTCGTTGTGTTGGTCATTTTTTAATTGCAAAAAAAAAAATCAATTAGATCGAGAGATAGCGGTGTTTGTTGACCTAGTAATGAACCATAAATAAAAAATCGCGTTTATGTTGCCACATCAACGCCCAAAAACTTCAAATCGCTCTCCGTTCTAAAATTAAAAAAATGTTGAAAGTTCGTGTTATTTTTGACAAAATTAAGAGTTGGCGTTATTTTTGCGAAGATGACGAAAATTAGTGTTATTTTTTATAACTATTAAAATAAAATTTCTAATTGTCCTAAAAAAAACAAAATCCTAAGAGAAATGCTAGAGTTACTTACTGTTGTCACATTTTTCAAAAGTCCCCTTGGATACACATTAGAATGTAGAGGTACACATCTCAATGTATGATCCAATGTACCCCATCAATTTTGTTCCCAAACGTTGTAAAAAAAAAATATGTATCCCCTATCATGTTTTTTTCCCCAATCCAAGTGAAGACGAACTGTATTTACAGGAAATCAAAAACACTTGTTAGGGCTCGCGCGTTACAATCTGGAATCCCTTGTTCTCTCCTCCTCCTCTCATCCTTCTACCATCCAATCCTCTCTGCAATCTCTGCTCGACCCAGAACGCTCTCTTGAACAAAACTCATTGTTCTTCGTCTTTCTCGGCCGCATAAACACAGTAAGTCTTTCAGTCTATGTGATGTATTCTTCTAGGTTTGTGCCTTTTTCTTTCTTTTGTTACTATTTCTTATGTGGAAAAATTTGTGACAGTTGCAATCAAATTTACCAGCATTGAATCTGGTTGCCCTAACAGTTAAAAATGGTGGATAGTAGTAAAAACATTGATGAAAGTAGTGTTTTTCTTCGCGGTAATATTGATGAAGAGCTGATAGTGCATAACATACTTCCTCGTTTGCCTATCAATAAAATCTTCCAATTCAAATTGGTATGCAAGAATTGGCGGGATTTTATTTCGCAAGACTCCTTCAGCGCCATCTACAACTCCGTCAATAACCCGATGAATTGCTATTGCCATTCGAGTTCAAGCTTCTACTACTTGTTTGATATGAACCGCGTGATCTCCTCCGACAACGACGGGCAGAATCAGTTCAAATTGCCACAGCACCTCGGTGTGTTCCTAAAGGGAATACCTTCTATTAGAGGTTCAACTAATGGCCTTATTTACGGCCTTTGTTTTCACGGCGCAGGGGAGGAAATATTTGTCTGCAATCCAATCACCAAACAAGTGGTCTACGTCGACAAGCCAAAGGACTTATGCACGCTGGCATTAGCTTACGATCCGCACAACGCCAATGGCTTTGGTGGATTCAAGATCGTTGGTGTATTCTCACATATTGATCATGGTGAGAAGCGGTATTGGTTTGCGGTTTACTCGCCCAAGACAGGCGAGTGGTGTGCATTAAATGCGCCGAAGTTAAAGGCACCGCCACCATCTTTTGGTTTCTCACTACTATCATCTTTTGGTTTCTCGGGAGAATCTAGTTCTGCTTATAATAAAGGGAAGGTGTATTACTCATTCATGGAAAACATAATTTGGTTTGATGTTGAGAACGAGATTGCAGGCATTGTTCCATGCTCTGATATCGAAGGGAATCATCTTTTTGTTTATCTGCCGACTCTAGGAGTGTGCCACGAGGATGGTAATGGTGGCGAAATAAGTTACAGTCGGGTGACGGTAGAGGGTGTTGTTAAGATTTGGTTGTTGAAGAATGCTGGAGGAGGAGATGAATTTGAGTGGGTGATTAGGCATGATGTGGGATTGCCAGTAGTTTCTAGATTCAATCTGGACAACTTGCCAAACATGAATAGTGGGAGTCGCGGAAGCAGAACCGCGAAAGCCTTCTTTCCTCTGCCGTATCTAGGTGGGGAGGTGTTGTGGTTTAGGGTGTTGCATGGGATTCACAGAGGAAGTCTTTTTTCAATCAACACTAGATCTCAAGAGCTGAATTATCATGACTTGAAATGCAACTCCGTGTGGCCCTTCATACCTACCCTTCTCTCTTGTTCAACTTAAACTTTGGCGGCAGTTTTTTGAGGTTTAGTACAACTTCTTGTTATACATTTATCACTTCCACTTCATGTAAATTCTTTTGTCTTATGTTGATTCGAATAATTGAATTACGGTTTAGTACAACTTCTTGTTATACATTTTAGTACCTAAAAAGTGTTCATTGGTAAGAGAGGACGTAACTGGGTTTATCTACGATCTTAAGGGAGGACGAGGACGTAACTGAGTTTTTCTTTTCCCAGAATTTGTCATTTGTAACCAGACATTATTCTCTTCTTCATACAAAGAAGTGTTCATTAGTGCAGTTTGCTTTCTTATTCTTCTATCATATTGCTATATTTGTTCTGCCAATTATTTATTTTTCTAAAGATGGTCTCGATTTACTCTTTTCTTAACTTACACATTCATTGATGTTGATACAAATTCGAATTGTGTCTTTAGCTTGTGCATTGCAATTTACAAGTGATCTGTCTGAGGTTTTTTTTTTTTTTTTTTTTTTTTTTTTTTGACTTCAACAAGAGTGTGAACCTACGGCCTCCCCAAACCTTGCCTTTTGGCAACTTTATCAGCAGTGCCCAAAACAATCCAGCCAACAATACATACAGTTCAAGCTTCTATTACTTAGCCGATATCAATAGCGTTGTTGTCTCCACCAGCGACGGCCAGAATCAGTTCAAATTGCCCAAACAAAGTGAGTTCCTACCTGAGATCTCCCTTGAAGTATTTGTTTTTGTAACGCATTTCTGTATCAGTGACTTCAAGATAGTTGAAATACTCAGAAAACGCGTTACTGACAATTGGGAAGAATTCCAAGTTTACTCGTCTAATACGCGCGAGTGGCGTGTATATGGTATGCGCCAAACTTAGAAGTTCCATTTTCTTACCAGCATGTAGGCATCAACCATTCTGTTTATCATGATGGGGGGAAAGTTCATGAATTGGTGGTTTGGTGTTTTACGTGTAACAAAATATTGCAGGTGTTGTTGCATGCCCTGATGGCGGAGTGTGTCGCGAGTTTGGCAATGGCGGGGAGGTGAATTACAGTAAGATGTCAGTGGAAGGAGATATTAAGATATGGTTGTTGAAGAACCCGTAAGCACAATGTGAGTCTTTTAGTAGTTTTTGAACTGAATTTGTGGACTGTGTTCAAGATGAATATTTGGGTTGTTGAAAGTGAAATTGAAGAAGCTTTCTCATATGGCAGATGCGTCTATCCTTTGCCCTATCTAGGTCTGGGTCTCATAACTAACATTTGTGTTTCCATTTCTAGGACTTTGAACTCGGGTAACTAATTAAGGGACAATAACTCACTTCTAGCTTGATTACTAGTTGTCTCAATCAAGCGTTGGACATTTTTTTTAATTATACTAGTACATACTGATAAATTTAAATCTCTCCTAATTAATGGTTCTCAATTTAGCTTAGGTCTATATTGAATTTCTTCAGTTTCTTTCTATTAAGTCAGTTTCATATATAGTGAGGTATTTGTATGTCGTTTTTGGAGGTGACCAAACCACCCAAATTGTCATTCCTTAATCTTTGTGTCAATTGGTGCGCTACTTCTACTTTTCTTTGAATTTATGTAATTTCATATTCTATCTTTACGAGTTTTACCGCAATCCACTTAAACACCCTCATTTATGTTACATTCATTTTATTAATTGTTGTTTCATTTTATTAATTGTTGTCTCAATATTACCATCATTTTATATGATTGATCATCGATATTTAAAATGATTCACTTTAAGAACTTCAACTTCTCTTAATTTTACCACTATATCATTTTGATATCTAGTATTTTTAAACTCACAATGCATGTACGAGACTAAAACCCGTAAGCCCACTTATATTTTTTATTTATTACATAAATTATTTTTTACTTATAAAATACATTATTTGGTGTACTTTACATGATAAAATTGTATTAAAGCTAATAAAATTAATATTTGGGCTGGGCTTTCGTTCACTAGTTGGCTAAAGTCCAATCCAAATTTGGCGAGCCTGGGTAGTTTAGGCGGGTATTACTCCCTATAGGCAATAGTCTCTAAAGCTTGTACAGAAAGAGGTCACAAAACTCAGCTAGCTCAGTTGGTTCGGCTACTTAAGATCATGACTCGGTTTCGAGTCTGCACGAATGTAGTCACTATTCTTTGGGAGCTTCAAAACCCCTTTACGGGCCGACTACGGGGCGAGCGCGGATTAGTCGGGCTTGCCCGGATACTGCGTGGCTTAGACCAAAAAAAAAAAGGTCACAAAACTTAATTTTGCAACCACGCAACATTAATGAATATTGTCATGTTCTTTTAATGTGGCTTGACAAAGCTCAGATCTTCCTATTGCACTAAAATATTGTTGTTTTTTTAATTTATATCTACGGGTGTTTAGGTGAGTCTGATTATTCTCATGAGGTCGATGTCATCTTTCTAAGTGTACTCTAGTAGCTTCGACAATCTTAACGCAACGAGGAATCAATATGAAACCATACACCTAACTTACGTAATTCCAAGCTTGGCCTTATCATTAGGTCAACCCTTCCTGGTGGAAACACTTTTGCTTATAGTTTAGCTGGGTTGAAACACTTTTGTTTATGCTTTAACTGTGTTGTCAAAATTTTACAAAGAAAAAAGTTTTTCGTTGACTTGGACCTCTGCCAAGATGGGACAGCTAAGTATTAAATTTAGGGGTGGGCATCGGTTTTTGAAAAACCGCCCAAACCGCCAAACCGACCAAACCGCGCGGTTTGGTTTGGTTTTTAAACCTCGCGGTTTGGTCGCGGTTTGGAAAACCACCAAACCGCGATTTCGCGGTTTGGTCGCGGTTTTCATTTTGGGAAAACCGCGGTTTAACCAAACCGAGGGTATTTTGGTAATAACCACCAAAAACCCTAACGGCTCAAACAAAACCAAAAAAAGAAAAAATCTCTCACTTCTCTCACTCCTCTTCTCCCTCCCGCCGCTCTCTCTCCGTCTCTCAAAAAATCTCTCCTCCCTCTCCTCCCTCCCGCCGCTCACTCTCTCCGTCTCTCAAAAAATCTCTCCTCCCTCTCCTCCCTCTTCTCCCTCCCGCCGCTCACTCTCTCCGTCTCTCAAAAAATCTCTCCTCCCTCTCCCTCCCTCTCCTCCCTCTCCTCCCTCCCGCCGCTCACTCTCTCCGTCTCTCGAGCTTCCGCAATCGTCATCGCGCCATGGCCGACCTCACCAATGCCGACCCAATCCCCGCCTCTCCGTCGACACTCACCCCCACCGTCGCCATGGCCGACCTCGATCTCGCTCTCTCGCCGATTCTTTCGGTTATGATTTTGTTCGATTTGGTTCGGTTCGAGGATGTTCAATCCGTGCGATTCTAGGGTTCGGGTTGTGTTTTGTTGAGATCGAATGGTTGATGAGTGGTTTTGTAGAAACCCTAGCTCGATTCTAAGGTTCTTTTTTTTTTTTTCTTGCTTTTTTTAATGCTTGTTTTTTTTTCTAATGAATAGATGAAAACCGCGAAACCAAAAACCGACCAAACCGCGCAAACCGCGGTTTGGTTTGGTTTGGTTTTCAATTTTCACGGTTTGGTCACGGTTTGAAAAATTACCAAACCGTAGACCCTCGGTTTGGTTGCGATTTGGTGGTTTTCACCACCAAACCGCGGTTTGCCCACCCCTAATTAAATTTACTAAAGTTTGTAAAATAAAACAATAGCCACTGGATAAACCTCGGGAGACGCGTCACATGGTTCAATACAAGAGATGTACAAATTGGTGTCATTGGTGTCATCAAGGCATGTGATAGTGGGACATGTGGTGAGGAGGAACACAAGATGTGCCTCGGGATGCGTGTGTGTAGAGATGATGGGCTATCATCAATGTTTATCCAAACTATATAAATCATGTAAATCAAGTCATTCAAAACACCTCATTTTCTCTTCTCTTCCTCATCAACGTTTTCTTCAGTGAGAAGGAGCTGTGGAGGATTTAAGAATTTGCTGGAGAAGGAGAGAAACCATAGAAGATCAAGGTAAGTGTGGTGTTGTTCAGTTGATGTTGTTTGTGGTTTGTTATTGCGAGGAGGGAGCTCAAGAGCTCGGACGAACTACCAATGCAGTTCGTCCGAGGAAGGAGACGACTCTTCTTCCCTCCCCAAACGAGCTGGGGTTGGATCTCCGACCTCAACTCATGAAGAAAAAAAAAATTCCCTCAACGAACCAGGGAGTCCCTGGTTCGTTGAGGAAGAAGGGGGCACACGCACGGGCCGTGCTTGTGCACCCTTCCCTTGTTGGGTCGGGCCAGGGGCTTGGGCCAGGCTCGGCCGGGGCGAGCCAAGCCCAGCGCCCTGGCCAGGGTCGACCCGACCCAAATAAAAAAAAAAGAGAAAAGAAAAAAAAAGGAAGAAAAAATGAGAAAAAAATTGGAAAAAATTCCATAAAATTAGGGAAAAATTCTGAAAAATTATATTTCGACAAAATAAATAGAAAATAATGAATTTTTATGAAAAAATAAAATATTTGAAATTTCGAACGAGACTTTTACGATGGTTTTACCTCGAAAAACGTGAAATGGGCGGATTGACCTAAAAATTTAGAAATTGGTCTCGAATTCGATTTGGCATAAATTGATACATTATTGAATGTTAGGGAACTAAGGGGAGAACTCATGAGTTTGGGCACGCATTTCGAAGTGTCGAGGGATCGAATAGACTAGGACAAGCGTGTGAATTGTAAGTACAACTGTGTGAATTTTATATTTCATTTCATTCACCTTTATTGATTTATTGATCTATTGGTAGACATTGCTACTTGAAATCTCACATCATGTTGTTCTTGTATCTATTCATGAGTGAATATTGTGACATGATGCCTTGTGAATTGTTTCATTGACTCTGATTCCTACTCTTGATGTCATTTTGAAAAGAATTGATGAAAATCATGCTAATGGGATAATTGAGATTTACTTGGACTTGTATTTGATTTCCTTTGGGATTTGTAGCCTAACTTGTTTTAGATTCCTAGAACATTGGCATTATTTGTCTTCGAAATTAAAGTAGGGATTATCTAGTGTCCATTGCACGAGAGATGTACGGTTCACGGGGACATGGGTCTATCGGGGTTCCGGCACTCACCACTACACTTGCGCGACACGCGAGTTATGGGACTTGGGGTGGTCGGCAAGCATGAGATTGATGTTGTATAAGCGTAGAGCGCAGCTCCGCTATTTGTGTGAGACATGTTGAGCGCAGCTCCATATAGTAGAGGGAAATGTTAGGTGATAGTTCTCACCGCCGACCGGACGTAGATCATCTTGACTTAGCCTGTGTCTGTCTCTACATATTTACCTGTGGTATTTACGTGTATTACTTGTTTCAGCAATTTATTTCGCTACTTTATGCTTTTAAATATCATTCGTTTATTTTGGAAATATGACATAGAATTCTCCAGTTAGTACTTAAATATCACTATACTCACCTTCTAGTTTGTGACGGTGGGTGTAGGTCCGTCGAGCAGCAGCAGACCAGGGAAGGAGAAGATCGACGACTTCCTCTGAGCAGTTCAGCGACTCTCCTCATTCATTTTGTATGTCTCGACTTTTGTTGTATTATTACTGTATATTTTGGGTTGTACATCAGGTTGAGTGTATAGGTTCCCCATTTTTTAGACTTAGATATAGATGCATGTGATGCTTTATATTCCTAGTTTCCCACATTTAAGAATTTTGAATAATGAAAGCTTCCGCCTAATCTTTAAAACACATGTTAATATGTAATCACATGAAAATGTTAAAGGAGTTTTAATTAACTCTGACTTTAATAATATATTGAAGCATATGATTGAGGAATATAGGGACGAAAGGCTGACTAATACGTAATTAAGTCTTACGTAGTTGGGATTAAGGCTTGATTACGGGATTAGGCCGAGCGGTGCCCTATTTCGTATAAGGGGTCGTCACAGGTAATTTTCGAATAGTTTCCTTTGGTTTTCACTAAACTTTTAACTGAATTTTTTTTTCTTCAGCAAACTTTATAACTGACTTAACACTAATGTTATACAACTATCCTAATTCCTTCTGCAATCTTCTTTGCTATAATAAGTTTTATGCTCGAAACCAACACTCAAGTTAATAATGGAGAAAGAAAAATAGTATGAAGGTTTGAGATATGGTGGTGGCAATATTCTTGAAGACATACTGATTCAAGATATACTTCCTCAGTGACCCGTCAATCAAAATCTTCAAATTCAAACTGGTTAGCAAGAACTGGCACAATTGGATGGCAGAACACTCCTTCATCATCTACAACTCCTACAACAATCCAACAAATCGTCTATCTAGTTCATGCTTCTATTATTACTTGGTAGTTACTGAAAGTTCTATCTCCCTCAGCGACAGCCACAACCAGTTTAAAACGGCAAGTGGCGCGAATATCTGTATATGTTCCCACCAGAAGTGTGTAAAGCTTCAAAATCATTGATATTCGCATAATTGCTAGTGAATGTAAGTGGTGTCAATTCAAAGTGTACTCATCTAAAATGGGTGAGTGGCGCACATCGAAGCCATGGAACTTATAGCCTGTTCGCTTCAAATTTTAGCAAGACCCAAGACCATGGGATTAGTTTGTAACGGGACTAACACATGGGTTTATGTATTAGTCTCTTTTATGGGACTTGTTCGGTTGGAAGGTTTAGGCTTGAGAAACAATCTGGTTCTAATATGTAAAAATACTAAAGTACCCCTCACATAACTTATCTCAAACAAAATCACCCAAGACCGATTTCGTTCTTCAACAGTTCGCTAGTGTCGCGTCTTCGATCTTGCAAAATTCCTTCCCGCATCTTCGTCGGCGTGTTGTTGTGTACGGGCATCTTCTTCAATCGAGGTAAGTCTATGTGACGGCCCCTACTTCTAAACAGGGCACCGCCCGGCCTAATCTAGTACTCAAGCCTTAATCCATATGATCTAAGACTTCAATACGCATTAGTCAGCCTATCGTCCCTATATCCTCCAAATCTCCATGTATTGTTATATTATCACATTGACAGGTAATTCAAATGTTAAGCGGAAGCATTAATTCTCCAAGACATTCCTAAGTGTGGAAAACCAGGAAAAGACAGCATCACATGCATGTATAGATATGAAATTATTCACTCAACCCAATGTACAACCCAAAATGACATAATTAATAATAATACAACAAAAGTCGAGACGTACAAAATGAGTGAGGAGAGTCGCCGAACTGCTCAGAGGAAGTCGTCAATCTTCTCCTTCCCCGGTTTGCTGCTGCTCGACGGACCTACACCCACCGTCACAAACTAGACGGTGAGTATAGTGATATTTAAGTACTAACTGGAGAATTTTATGTCACATTTCCAAAAGAAACGAATGGTATTTAAAAGCATAAATGAGCGAAATAAATTGCTGAAACAAGTAATGCAAGTAAATACCACAGTTAAAGATGTAGAGACAGACACAAGCTAAGTCGAAATGATCTACGTCCGGTCGGCGGTGAGACCTTTCACCTAACCTGTCCCACTACTATATGGAGCTGCGCTCAACATATTTCACTCAAATAGCGGAGCTACGCTCTACGCTTTCCAACATCAATCTCATGCTTGCCGACCACCCCGAGTCTCATACCTCGTGTGCCGCGCAAGTGTAGTGGTGAGTGCTGGAACCCCGGTAGACCCATGTCCCCGTGAACCGCGCATCTCTCGTGTAATGGACACTAGATAATCATTACTTTATCTTCAAAGATAAAAATTTCCAGAATTCTAGGATACCAAGATAAATTCGGCTACAAAGCCCAAAGGAAATTGAATACAAGTCTACTTAAATCCATATTATTCCATTAGCATGCTTTTTATCAATTTTGTTAAGGAATGACATCAAGTGTACGAATCAGAGTCAATGAAACAAGTCACAAGGCATCATGTCACAATATTCACTCATGAATAGATACAAGAATAACATGATGTGCGAGTTCAAGTAGCAATGTCTACCAATAGACCAATAAAGCAATAAGAGAATGAAATGAAATATAAAATTCTCACAGTTGTACTTACATATCACTATACTCACCGTCTAGTTTGTGACGGTGGGTGTAGATCCGTCGAGCAGTAACAAACCGGGGAAGGAGAAGATCGGCGACTTCCTCTGAGCAGTTCGGCGACTCTCCTCACTCATTTTGTACGTCTCGACTTTTGTTGTATTATTATTAATTATGTCATTTTGGGTTGTACATTGGGTTGAGTGAATAGTTTCATATCTATGCATGCATGTGATGCTGTCTTTTCCTGGTTTTCCACACTTAGGAATGTTTTGGAGAATTAATGCTTTCGCTTAACATTTGAATTACCTGTCAATGTGATAATATAACAATACATGGAGATTTGGAGGATATAGGGACGATAGGCTGACTATTACGTATTGAAGTCTTAGATCATGTGGATTAAGGCTTGAGTACGGGATTAGGTATGGCGGTGCCCTGTTTAGAAGTAGGGGTCGTCACAGTTGGTATCAGAGACAAATCAATATTTGAGTTAGGGCACGGTTGGAACTTAGAGTGGAACCCTATGATATTGACTTAGAGTCTTAGTTGGGAAGTGAGGAGAGTTGGGTAAATTAAAATTTGGACTATATGAGCTATTTGATGTATTGTATATTATTACTATCGATAGCTATATCTTGATCGAGGAATCGCATTCATATTGGGATAGTCGATCAGCCCGAGATCAGTGATACTGGTCCGGGTGACGTTCAAAAGAGGTTAGATGCGATGACCCAGCTGGTCACTTAACATATCCAGCAACTTCAGGGGATTCTCCGACTTTTGAGAGTACAGGTCGTTGTTACGACTCCTACAGCGCCGACCAGACCTGAGGGAGAACAGGTCCAGCTAAGAGAGTATTATCTACTCCTGTTACACGGTGGATGATACACTGAGCACGCTCACTGATGGGAGCATACGAGTGACGGCTAAGGCGAGGCAGTCTCGAGATTTCAGCGACATCACCCGGAGAAGTTTCACGGTGGTACGGATCTCGGAGCAACGGAGAAATTTATGCGGAGTCGCGAGAAGATCCACGATGTCTTGGCCACATCAGATCATATGTGGTCGAGCACCTCATCACCTTCGTTGTTCGGCGAGGACGATGTCTGGTTGCGCACTACGGTGGCGTCGATGGGGAAGCTCAAGGATTGGGCAGAGTTCAAGGATGGGGAAGTACATTCCTCCTACACTTCGTAACCTGAAGAGAACTGATTTTCAGACCATTCGACAGAGGACCGGGGAGTCAGTTATGCATTATATGGATCAGTATATACGCTTGATGGAGTATGTTGGGGTGCAGTCGATACTGACACCGACCAGGCTTACTACTTTGTACACGGTCTACTGGACTCGATTGGTTTTGTGGTAGTGACGACGGCCCGAGCACATTACAGGAGGCCTATGAGAAGGCTATGGCTAGTGAGAGCTTTGGGAGCACACGAACCAGAGTACTGGTCACATCATCGGCATCGTCACAGTCAGTGCGAGGGTCTGGAGGTGATCGGAGGAAGAAGAGATTTAGACAGTCGTGGCTGAGAGATTGAGCTCAGAGCGTAGGATCATCGGCACCGTCATAGTCTGTTGCGTTTCCGCCTTATGCAACGCATACCGTGCCAGTGTCGGTTGGTCCAGCGCAGAGCTACGCTAGTACACCACAGCAGCCAGCACCGTCAGATCCTTAGTATCATCAGAGGGTTGATGGCAGAGGCAGTGGCCAGAGTCAGTGGTCAGATACAGAGGTATGGATAGGGACAACATGTTCCATCTAGATCGGGATCTCAGCATACTGGTTGGGAGTGTGGACAGCCAGGTCACTTCGCCAATACGTGTCCACGATTGGGCAGATGACAACCACAACAGAGTCGGGAGCAGGTTCATGCGAGTTGTCGAGTCAGATCCGACTGCTACCCTTAACTTGTTTTATTTTTGATCGCTTGGTCGATGACTTGGGTATGAAATCCACTAGACGAGAGAGACTGACGAACAGTCCGAGAGATTGGTTCAAATTTTCACGGACATACGGAATATGTGTGTTGGAGACGGTGGATCATGAAAATGGTATTTTCCCTTGAGTTTTTCTCATATATGTTTCGAGGATGTTGCCCTGGCATATATTGGAGATGAGGAAACAGATGGTGTAAGGTGTGTAAGGGCATTACACAGCCTGCAGGTCTCGAAGGAGCCCAGCTTGTCACGGAGGAGCCCAGCCCTACAGAGTAAGATGTGGGTATGGTCTTGAGCGAGTATGGCCTTGGGCCTTCACAAAACACTATCTTCCTTTGTGGATTGCTTCAATTTCGAGGACGAAATTCCAATTAGTTGGGAAGACTGTAACGGCCCTAAAAATCTAACTCGTGTCACGTGTCATTTCAGGGTCGTATGTGGGACCCACTCGTCGCGATCCGGATCGAAATCGACGCGAAATAGGGTCAAGTTAAGATTTAGACGCCGTGTACCCGTGTTTCAGAGTGGAATGGTATTTTCGTCAATTTTTGGCGAAAACGGGGTATTTTTCGTGGTTTATTTCGGACACAAAAATCGAGTAGATAATTAAAAAAATAAAAATAAAAAAATTTGCATTTAAACGGATAAGAGATAGAGAAATAGAGAAAGAGAAAGAGAGATCAAATGAAAGAGAGAAAGAGAGAGAAAAAGAGATGAGAGGGAGAGAGAGAGAGAGAGAGAGAGAGAGAGAGAAGAGAAAGAGAGAGACGACGGGGAGAAGAGAGAAGCCGCCGGGAAGGGAAGAAGAATAAGAGGCGGCGGACCAGGGCGCGAGAGCAGACGGCGGCTCGTGGGCGACGCGGAGGCCGCGGAAGGTGGCACGATCGTGGGGATGACGACGAGCGGCGTGCTGCGTGGTGAGCAACGGAAGACGCCGGCGAGGAGAGGGCGGTGTCTCGCCGGCGGCGGCGGCTCCAAAGAATGGCAATGGGCATGGCGGCAGAAGGGCAAATGGCGTCGCGGTGAACGGCGTAGAGCAACGGGGCGGTGGCGCGTTGCCTGACCGATTGATCCCCGACGAGACACAACAACAGTGGACAAGGCGTCGTGACTTCGACGAAGCTCGACGACGCGATGGGTTGCTCGCGAAGAAGACGAGAGGCGTAGGCCATGGTGAGCTCCTAAACCATATTTTGGTGTTGGATCGAGTGATTTCGATTTAATCGCGAACATATTGATTTGAATGACTTAAGTAATTTAATTGGTATAAATGGACACCAGGGACTTAGGAGGCTATAGTCGGGTGTCGGGTGCGCATATCGAGGTGTGAGCGGGACGTTTTGAGGACGATTCGCGATTTCTCGAGGTAAGTAAAACTAGCTAGGAAATGCACAGTATTTCGTTTGAGCTTAGATTTTATTGATATTGTATTGTGTCCATTTCTTGGAATTCACACCCACTTATGAGTGTCCGAGGGCCAAGTAAGTCATACGAGTGTCTCTGATTGGAGTGGTTGCCGGCTTGCAACCGGGGCCATGACCTCGAGTCACTTGAGTATTTGGTCGGAATGAGATATATTTTATCCAGGGCACCTTTGATATCCCTTATTCGCGACGGTCTAGGTACAGCAGGCGATGCCGCGTCCTAAGACCCGAGTCTGCTTGGCGTTGCCGCGACTCAATGACCCCGACCCTGTGGCACCCGCACTCAGTGGTCTTGGACTACTTGGGCACCTCTCTATTGTTTCATTTGACACTCATTTCTCGTTGTACTTTCATTTTTACAGTCTTATTTTCATGCATTCCATACAGCTTTCTTTATATCCGCATGACTTTTAGACTGCTTCATTTATTTTGAATTACTGTTTAGATCCTATTGGCTTTTACTTACCTGGGCTCGTCATTCTTGTGTTTGACTGAATGCAGATCCACGGTCCAGCAAGGGTAAGGCTCTATAGCTAGGCGAATCTTTTGCATTATTAGATATATTTTTTAAAAAAACACTGGGATTTTGGGCATGTATATCTTGTATTTACTCTCCTCTGATGATGATATACTTATGCAAGGTTCCACAATTAGGTTGTCCAACTCTTTTACAGTTATTGTTGAGTTATTTAATGTATTAATTGCTTCCGCTAAATTGTAAGACTTGAAAAATACTAATAACTCTACTTAAAATTATGAATTTACTTATAATGATGGATTGAAATGCTGACTAGGCCTGCGTTGACCTTACGAGACTGGCTCGGTGGTCCACGTGGGCTTAGGCCAGGCGGGTCCCAGTTTGTGGAAAATTGGGGCCGTCACAGTCTACTTCATCAGAGAATACTATTTTCCCCTTCTCAATAATTCAGTTGATTGATTTGTTGTTAGGGTTTGTGTTCTTCTTGTTCATGTATTCATGTGAGGAAAAAAATTTTGAAAGATGCGCTGAACAAATGGAAGGGCATGGATGGTGAGCCAATGGATGATGTCGAAGAATGCTTATTCAACAAAATGATATTCATCTTCCTCTAATTGCCTCAATAAGCATTCTTCGACATCGTCCATTGGCTCACCTTCCTCCTCATTTTCAATGTTGTGATGGTTGTAATAAGCATGATCACTGTAGTGTGAACTTTGTGTCCTTAATTCGCAACTAGTGTCGGTCTCGTGCTGGCTCGGTCATAGAAGGGAATCATGGATTGCATAATTAGTTTGAGATGTTTTTCAAATTAAATATTTTACGATGAGGTTGTTGAGATGTCGTATGGTCTTGCGAAATAGTTAGACGTTAGTCAATGTAGGATGAACCTACTGTTAGAACGTTTTAAACATAAAGTGGGATTATTGAAGTACTAATTTTCGATTCCTTATCCCTTGAATACATTCCATTAAAAACTAAACAAGTACACTCTTACTAGTCTGCCTTTATGAAATGCTATTTTTCTTATACCAGAAGAAAATGTTGTCGAAAATATTTATTGAGAAACTGACTCTTAATAAAAGGTAGCAGTAGAATGAAAGCGATTTTTCAATGAAAAGCAAATCTTTACCATAAAATTTTGAAATAACAGTTCCAATTTCTTCTTGTTCATGTGTTCACGTGAGGAAAAAAATTTGAAAGATGCGCTGAACAAATGGAAGGGCATGGATGGCTCCATCTTCTTATTACCAGTTATATAATCATAATTTAACTACTGAACCTTTTCTTTGCTTATAGTAGACATGGATCAACCCGGCTCACAACAAGCACGCATTCGTAGTGGAGGGTCATTTCAACCCCCGAGAAAAACATTGAATACATCCACCAGACCTTCCAAGCTCCTTCAACAATGTGCAGGTGCCACAACAAAGAAAAAGGGGAAGGGGAAAGCAAGGTGTTCACGTGAAGCTTCGCATGAAGACTCGGCCGAAGACACCAAGACATATCGACGAAAGTGGAGCCATGCAGAGGATGTTGCCCTTGTAAATGCCATGCTTGAGATGGTGGCCAGTGGCGTGTACAAATGCGACAATGGCTTCAAGCCCGGATATTTGAACCATCTCGATGAAGCATTGAAAATCACATGCCCGAACTCGGGGATCAAGGCCCGACCATATATTGAATCTAGACAAAAATCCTTGAAGAAAGAATGGTTCATAGTTAATGATATGATATGCGGCATCCGGCACGGTACAAGCGGATTCGGCTTTGACTCGACTTCCAACATGGTCACCGCTCCCGATGATGTATAGGAAGATTACCTAAAGGTATGTCGTTGTCGTTGAAGTTTAACTTTTTTATGAATGCATCCTAATGTTTTATTTCATCCATATGTCATGACTAATCTGGTATTATTGGTTGCAGAACTACCCGAAAGCAAGACCTTGGCGTCTAAAGTCATTCCCGCATTACGAAAATTGTTGTATCATTTTCGGGAATGATAGGGCCACATGCAAGGATGTACGTGCACCAGATAATGCTTTTGAGGATATCAACGACGTTCATGACTCCAACAGTGCAAGTGAAACTGTAGCGGCGCCCACTGAAGAGTTTGATGCTACTCCTACATCATCGAGAACCCGGACTACTACGGCTAATGCTAGTGGGAATCAAGCCAAGAAGAAGAGAAAAGTGAGCAATGATGTTTACATAGGTGACCAAATGGTGGCGGCGGCACAGATCATGGCGAACGAAATCTTCAAGGTGACTAGTGTCATTTGTGTTGAACACGACTTGCGGGACTTTTTTATTAATGCTATGGCCGAAGTCCACGAATTGACGGACGTTGAGAGAGCGATTTATGGCAGCAAGATTATGGGTCACGTGGAGCTTATGGCGGCTTTCATGACTTTACAACCTGAGTCTAGACTTCCGTGGCTTCATGCAATGTTCAATTGACATATGTCATAGTCATGTTTTTTTGTGGTCGTTTTATGGATTTAAACAATGTTGTCTGGTTTAGTTAATATTGAAGAAACAATGCAAGCTTTCATTTTGGAATGTGGAGGAGTTTAGATACTCTTGAAAATATTAATTTTGTAGGTGTCCCATGTAACACAATGCATACAGTTGTTTGTAGCACTTAAAATGGTCATGTTAGAATTTACTATTTCTAATTTATGGTGAGTTTAGTGTATGATGTTCTTTACTCTCTTTCTCAAACAGAAAATAATTATGAAAAAAAAAGAAAAATAACATAAAAAGTAGTGCTGAAAAAAAAAAGGTTCTTAACATGGATTAATGTTTTCTTGTTCATACAAGATCACTAAATTCAAAATAAGCGGTGAACACTTTTGATCAAAGTGTTGCACCATGCAAAAGAAAGGTGCCTAAGAAGACAATTGTTCCCCTCATTCATGCCACATACATTTAGTCAGACCACCACGGATCCATAACAGGTTCATAACCCGAGCCAACTCTTTGATAAAGGGTGCGGTCTCGAGGGAACAAGTCAATACGGGGTTCCTCGTCAAAAGAAGGTGATTGTGGTAGAGGGACTCCTTTTGCCTCGTACAACTATTCAATCCACATTCGCGGTGGCAGCGGTGGTGGGGGATCTCATCTAGTTCGGCGAGAGCTTCCTCTAGTGTAAGTTGATCATGAACCTCCCTTGCAATTGTAGCGGCGTGGTTGTACCTGTCAAAATCGGCTATTGCTTCCTCTTTCGTGTCAAAGTGAGCATAGTAGAACCTGTCGAAGTTTATCCCTTGTTTGTAGCACTCGTACCATGTTCCATATACACCAGGGTCCCAACCACGAAACACAGTGTACCATTTCCAGTTGCTTCCCATGTCCTGCATAAAACATGACATTTCTCGTCACAATGATTTTAAGTACGTTAAAAAAAAAAAAAACATATAACTCATAGCAAATGATGTCAAACAAAAGTACTGAACAAGGATCATTAAAAATTTAGCAGTTCACATATAAATAGTCTCGGCAGATAAGAATCCCACAAAGAAAAAAAATAAATTGTTCATCAACTTCAACTGTGTTCGACATTAATCGCCTCCTTTCAATGGTAAGAATCTCATATATCTATGGCAAGCTTGTTGCGAAATGCAGTCCACGCATCAGTTTGTCTCACTTGGCTGATGACTTCAGGTGGTTCATTCGACGCGTCGTCTTCAGCCCTCAACTATTGCCCTTCAACTACCACATTATCTAACTAGTCATCTGGTATCTCCATTGTTAGTAGGGGTGGGCAGCGGTTTCCGCAAAACCGCCCATACCGTGCAGTCTGGTCTGGTTTTTAAAACTCGCGGTTTGGGGGTGGTTTGAAAAACTTGAAAACCGCGGAATCGCGGTTTGGTGGTGGTTTTCATTTTGAGAAAACCGCGGTTTACCAAATCGATGGTAGTTTAGTAATTTTCCTCAATTTACTTAAAACCCTAACAATATAAAGTTATAAAAACTTACTCCACACTTTGCTTCTTCTCAACCGTTCATCTCTCTCTCTCTCTCAAGACCACTGTTTGTCTCCTCCTCCCAATTGTCAATGTCCGCCTCCACCCACCGCCATCAATCTTCGCCGCCTCGTCTCACCGCCACCAGTCGTCGCCGCCTCCTACCGCCGCGCCCACTAGTCGCCCCTCTCAGTTGTGTCTCCCACCGTCGCCGCCCCTCTCAATTGTCACCTTTCACCGCCAATGGCACCCTCCCACCAGCCTCGCCTCTCCCACCGCCGCTCCTCGCACCAGTTGTGCCTCCCACCGCTGTCTCCCGCCACCAGTGGCCTCTTCCTACCGCGCGTCCCACCACGAGTGGCTGCCTCCCCCACCAATCGCGCCTCCCACCACCGCCTCCTGACCACCATTTTTTTAAAAAAAAATATACCCTAAACCCTAAAACCGCGAAACCAAACCGACCAAACCGCGGTTTGCACGGTCGGTTTGGGTGCGGTTTTAAAGGTTCACGGTTTGGTGGTGGTTTGTAAAATGACCAAACCGTGAACCCCCGGTTTGGTCGCGGTTTGGTGGTGAAAAGTTTGGTGGTTTTCACCACCAAAACGTGGTTTGCCCACCCCTAATTGTTAGGTGATTGTAAAGAACGGCACATGCAATGATTATAAGTGTAGTCATTTTCACATCGTAGAAACAAAGATTACGTAACACGGCCCAACGTTGTTTCAACGCCCCAAAGCAAGTCTCAATAATGTTTCTTGTCTTTGCATGATGCATGTTGAAAACTTCTTCAGGTGTTTGCGCCGGACGTTTGTCAGTTGCCCACTCAGATAAGTGGTATCGTTGATCGCGGAAATGTGCTAAAAACCCTTGACTATTAGAGTACCTTGTGTCAACCAAATAGTAGTTGTCATTAGGAACTTTTAAACCATTACGGCGTGAGACAGCATCCCTCAGAATCCTCCCATCGGCGGCCGACCCTTCCCAACCCGGCAGGATGTATGTAATTAGCTTAGATGGTGTACAAACGCACATGACTTTCATCGTTGGGAAGCCTTTCCTACACCTAAATCGCGTTTTTTGATTGTTACGGACGATAATTGGTATATGCGTCCCGTCAATAGCACCAAGGCATCCCCACATTGATAAAACCAATGAATTATAAGTCATATAACCAAGGAGAATTTTTATGACTAAAACAAAATAAACGAGGACGTTTGCCATAATGAAGTACCTGAAAACAACTCCATTTCAAATCAGTTTCTTCGAGACCAATTGGCTCGGGGTGCTTCAAAAGTACACGTTGCAATCGTATAAGCGCGCGAATAGTTCTCCGAACACCTTACTTACAGTGTCTCCCGACCTTTGGAACCATATTGAAATGACCATATTGCGTATGTTGTGCCCTAGTATGTGGAGGGTAATGGCCAAGTGTTCATCGACAAGCACACAACGCTTATCCCTCAATTTTCCATGTTCGTATCTCTCAATTTTTCAAATGACTTCATTTTCATTCGAAGCATTTTGTAGCAAGTATCATCAGACTTGTAGACGAGGTTATGGATAATTTGTCGATGCTTGTCATAACATAGTTCGTAAGTTCGTTCCACACGACGCCTACGACTTGCTATAACTCTAAACATATGTACCATGATTTCAATGAATCGCAGACAAATGAGGATGTGGTTGATTACCAAATCCCTTGGACGAGGTCGACCTCTTGATGAATTTGAATCCATAGGTGGGTAATCTATATGAAACCAAATTTCATAAAATAAATTAATGAATGTCTGCCATTAAAAAATGGTCACATAATTGCTCAAGAAAATCTACCAAAAAAATCCATCGAATTCGACCAAACACACAGAATATCTTAGGCCTCCTTAACAACAAAATATACATAGAAAGAAATTTCACACCTTAAATTAAAAGCATTGCAAAAGTTTCTGTACAGTAAGAATGTCAAAGTATTGGACATGCAAACTTTTATTCTTTCGATGTAATCATGATTTTTGATAAAGTGGACTGAGTAATTTGTGGTAGAAGAAAATGTCAGATTTGTTTCGTCTCTACATGATCAGCCATATAAGTTGAATGAAAATAAGGTCTTAGCTTTCAGGTACAATGGAAAATAAGCTTCTAAACATGTCATTGTCTAGCTACAAATACTCAATCGAAGGATTACCGTCCTAAACAGGCTAGGAAAACTAATATATTACTCATGTTCATGCATTGTTTAACCAATTTGGCCTAATAAAAAAGAATTATGTCACTTGCTACCATTTGATGAAATCTTGTATTGAATAAACTAAATACACAGCTGTTAAGTTAAAACAATCCTAAAAATTCATAATACATTGTGGTTTGTTTGTTGTATGAGATGTTGTTTCATTGCATGCCTTGTTTGGAGCCAGTCTTTCACTGACATTGTGGTTTCTCTAAACTGAGGGTATGTACATATATAGAGACTTTGAGCTCAAAGAATGGAATAAGTTAAACATCTTTGAGTCTGCATCATCTTCACTTTCTAGATTTGCTTTCATTGAGCAAACTAAGGAAAGAAGAAAATAATGAATATTTGACGCTACCGATTTTTTTATTTTTTTCAAATGGATTTATGGTGATTCAGGCAATCCAGGAAATTTTGTTGCCACCATCTATGCATGTTTTCCCAAAGAGAAATGTCAAGGGATCAAGAAAGCTGGAGGAATTAAAGGAGGAGACTGACGAGAATGGCCAGACTCGTATCCGCATCATTCAATCTGGAGCTTCACTGGCTAAAAGCCAAAGCAATGAGTTTTCCACCATGGATACATCAAAATCAAGATCAACAAAAAAAGGGAAAACTTGAAAAACAAATATTCGCATACCAAGCAAAAGGTATTCCAAAATAGCAACCCACAGTGAAACATTCAAGAGCATTTCAAGAAGTCATCCAAGTTCATAATACTCAACACTCTGATTTCACATACACAACAATCACATTAATATGTTATTCCAAAATAAATAACCACATTAAACCATCGAATAAAGAAGTAGCAACCTCGACAAATCCCCCTCCAAATCAAACAAGAATGCCATGACACAAAACACCAAACTGAAGAAGAAGACCAGTGAACCAAGCTTACCTTCTCGCATGTGTCTGGCCGAATATGCCTTCCCTCAACGATCAATGGCTCTGCAAAACCGAACCAGTGAACCCAAGACTCTTCAACAATCGATGTTCTCTTTGTTCGACTCTTTGTTTCGGTTTAGGGTTGATCGATTGAGTTGGGAGAGATAGTGTGTAAAAATGAGGGGTAATTGAGTAATCTGTAATGACTAACCATTGGGATTAGTTAGTCCCACCAAAATTGGTGGTTTAGTTTAGTCACCTCTACTGACCATTAGCTAATCTCGTGGCCTAGTTAATCTGCAAAGCGAACATTGTCTTATCCAGTCCAATGGGGTTAATCCACCCTAAGACCATGAAGCTAACAGGCTATTAGAGGTTCCATTATTTCAAAAAGGGGTTCAGCGTATTACAGAGGGAAGGTGTATTGGGTATCGATGAAAAACACAGTGTGGTTTAATGTCGAGAGAGATGCGGCAGGTGTTGTTCCATGCCCTTGGATTTATGTTTGAGTAGGGGTGGCAATTTGGGTCATGACACGTTTAACACGGCATGACACGTAATAAACATGTCATGAGTTTAGCATAAGTGGGTCTGGGTCATAAACATGTTAACACATTTATACAAGGTTAATAAATGAGTCATTAACATGTCAACTTGTTTAATTCGTTTATGACTCGCTTAACACGATTAAAGAATAATGAATAAATAATAAATAGATCGGTACAAAATTCACCCATTTGAATAATGTTAATAACATGATTTATTTATTTTTATTTGTAGACATCTTTTTATCATATTTTATTTTATTTTTGAGATGAAATATTCATTTTACTTTTAATATATTATTTATGTTTTAGATTTTGTTAATAATTTTTTATTAAAAAATAAAACTTTTTACCAAAATAAAATTTAAATATTTTTTAGACGATTCTTATAATTTTGTATATATTATTATTACGAGTCATTTTTGCTCTATTATTAAGAGTAATAAAGACTTGAATGAAAAAGTAAAGGAAAACTTACGACTATATACAACCACATTATATTTTATTGGCTATTTAATTATGTTTGTTTGAATTTATTCATGCCGATATATTTAAAAAAGTAGTAAACAAATTATAAAAGTTTATAATATTTAATAAATGAGTGACACGAATACACGACGTGTTTAACGCAACCCACTGAGACACGAAAACAATTAACACGATTAATAAACATATCATGTAATGGATTTAAATTATATGGGTCATGACCTGTTTATGACACTACTTGTTTACGACTCACTGACACGAATTGCCACCCCTATGTTTGAGGGAGATAATTTTATTCCATGCCCTGATATGAAAGGTAAACTAGCGTTTCTTCATTCCTTATGGTTGAGCATCAGCTACTTTGAGCTGGGAGTGTGCAACCAATATGATAAGTGTGGTGAGATAAGTTGCAGTATGGTGACAGCAAAGGGAGATATCAAGATATGGCTGTTGAAGGACGCCGGAGGAGGAGGAGATGAGTTTAAGTGGGTGATAAAACATACTGTGAGGTTGCAGGGAATTTTTGAAAAGAATTGCAACTGCGAAAGTTAATACAATAGTTTATCCTTTGCCCTATCTAGGCGGGGAGGTAGTCTGGTTTCGGATCTGGCATTTCAGAATAAAAAGAAATCTTTTCTCCGTCGACATAAGAACTGGGGAGTTGAAGTGGATCGATTTCGATTGTAGATTTGGAACCGGTTCAAGGTAGAAAAAGAATGTTTTTGATGTGTTTATACTGTCACTTACATTAGTTAAGAAGTACAGGTGCTTAAGCTTTCTGTTTCTTCTATTTTTGGTTAAGAGGTAAGGAGAGGGCATTGCAAAAGTCAAAGGTGTTAAGAGTTGTATTCTTCTAATCATTCATATCTTTAATTGGCTTTTTTACATGTCTTCTATAGGCAGACAGGATTAGCAAGGAAGCTACCTGTTATGGTATTAGGAAATGCATAACTGTGTTACTTGGCTTCAGTTTAAAATTTATATCAGTAAATTAGAGAGATGGCCCAAACAAGTTCCCGCCAGAAGTGTGTAAAGCTTTGTGTGTGAAACTGAACATTGATTTCATCTTTTTATTTCTTTCATGTTTTATTTTGGTAGGCTTGTTTTTTGGAAGGCATTTCTTTAATTTTTCAAACATGGTGAATAGTAGAGGGACTCTTGTAGAACTCTAGCTTTCTAATGGGAGACTCATTAAACAGGTAGCTAACAGGCGAGTAATGAACCAAGTGTTACGTAACTACATTTCTTCCATCAATTATTTTTCTTCACAAAATGGTTTCGGAAACATTTTTCTTAAACTCAAACATTGACGTCGATACACAAATGAGTTGCGTCTTAGGCTCTTAGCATGCACATTATGGGCCAGCTCTCCTAGTTGCTGATCTAAGTTTCTATATAATCTAGACTCTTGTAGAAACTACATTAAAATAAATGAAAGACAGTGTAGCTACAATTCACAGACCATTCCCAATTGATGTTTTGGGCCTAACAGGCACACAACATCACAAGGGTGTGTATAGGAGCGTTCAGAGCTCTAAGAATGGATTTACTTGCTGCCATAGGGAAGAACAAGTAAATCATATACTACATAATAGAAGGAAGAGAAATGGAAAAAAAGACATACAAAGATGATTTTCAGCAGTATATTCCTCCATAGTACGTTGTAAACCATGAGCTTTCTGTGTGAAGATCGTCTCCTCCAGGAAAAAAGCTTGTTAGAACCTGGAGTTAGTCTGGACTCTCCCTGCTCCCACGCCAGGCATGGCAACTGTTGCCCTTTTCCGCCTCATGTATATAAATGAGCCGCTGACAAGCAACAAACACAGCATAATGCCCTGAGAATCAAAACAAAAATCAGTTATAAGCCATGGCAGCAGTCTGATATAGCAAACATTCATCATTGTAATAAAGGATTTTCTACAAGATTATGAGAGCCTAATGAAGAACACAATGCAAAGGCAAAACAGGAGATCCGGAAGTGTTTTTTTTTTTTTTTTTTTTTTTTTTTTTTTGGAATGAAAAAAAGGAAAATCAGTAGTAAGTTATGCAAGTTAACTTCAAAGTCATTTTGCAATTGACCATGATTTATATCTAATAATTGGTATTAAACACGCTAGTCCAGATGTTAGGATCTTCCATCATTATTTATTCAACTATCTAGATATCAAGCGCATGGGTTATCTTTATGAACTTTGTAACTGATGTGATCATAGAAAGGACTCGATAGAATTTGCTTTTCTTCCAACGAATCTTGGAGAGTGGTCACTGCATTGAAATCCAACATCATAAACATTCACATCCTAACAGCACACATTATCAAAACATAAATTAATTAATAAGTCACAACTTAAACTTTCCAGGTTGATTCTTTGCAAGGAGCAACTATAAAGGCCTGGTAACCCTAACTAATCATGAAACATAATATTGCAGGGAGCTCGGCCACGTTAATATGAAGGCCATTATGGCATTCTGAGAGAAGGGTGAAATAGCCAATCCCTTATACATACAGGTAAGGAGTAAGGAATAATGAAAAAAGTACCAATGGCAGATGTGGGCATATGCACTTAAAAGTAACGACCTAACTTTACCGGGAAAGACGACATGGGAAAAAAAAACCTAAATAAGCGGGACAACGCACCATAAACAATTAAGTAAAACAATCAAGAGATCTACATAAAACTTCTTTTCATTCAGCCATTTCTTTCTTCTCATCTCAGAATTTGAATATTTCAAACATATTTAGATACTTCACTAGTAAGGTTTGATATAAACCAAAAATCTCATTGAAAAATTTCTAATAGAACAATCCAAGTGAAGTGAAGCAGCAATTTGTTAAGACATACGTACCTCAAAACCAAGCACTGATAATTTCTCTTCATTCACTGCGGGAATACAACTCCGGTAAGTAATATAAGATCGTCTGCCACTTTCCAATTCCACCGAAGAAAATTCAACAAGCGACCTTCTGTCTTTTGTTGTTGCAGTACCTTCCTCTACGCCTTGCATATGTGTTTCAAAAGCCAAAAATGGTTGTTCCAAAGCCGATCGACCCTTCTGTGGTTTCTTTTCATCTTTCTTCTTCTTCGAAACATCTTTAATAATTTCTACACATTGCAAAGGGATCCGATAGCCTGTCTCGCTGCACCGATATCTCTCATCATTCTACAAAAAGTAAGAAGAACAAAAAAAAAAAAAAAAAAAGAATTTCAAGTTTTCAACACAACCTCGGCATAAGAAACTAATAAGAATCCGAAAAGCTGCACATAATAAGTAGCGAAAGCTCTCTACAAAGAACAGTTTGGAGGAATATCCAATCTAATAAGTAGTAAACTATGCTTCAATGTTCACATCAACTTCATCCACTATCGATTTCAATTCATATACATCTAACAAAGAACAATTTGGAGGAATATCCAATCTAACAAGTGTGCCATTTCGATGCAATTCCAAACTCAGATATACCAAATTAATGACCATTCACAGGAATTCACAGTAAGAGCTTCATCCATCAAATTCCCAAATTGGGTGGGAAAATCCACCTAAAAAGGAAACCCAAGTTGCATCATTTCAACCCAATTTCAAACCCTAGAATACTAAATTAACGATCTTCCATGCGAATTCATTCATAAAAATCCCAACTTGGTGTGAAAATCCACCTAAAACGAAAAACCCTAAATTTTTTTAGGGTTACCTTTTCGGAGTAGAGACAGGGAACGCAGGGCCCGGAAGGGGAACACTGGAATGTAGCATTGGAGCCCTTTGGGGTTTCTCTGAAGCTCAAAAGGGCGCGACCCAATTGTCCTTGAGAGCTGTCAGAGCGAATCAGATTATCGGATCAGAACCACCCATACAGTGAAATCAATGGAATTGCATTGAAAGAGAGATTTCGATTTTGAAGTGGGAGTTGTAATTGAGAGTTGCGTTGTTGTACCTGTGGAGTCCATTGGAGACAGTGTGTGCTGTAGATGGAGATGGAGAGATGATTGTAATGGCGAGGAAGAGAAGGGTCGGGAGAGGAAGAGTGAATTGGTGATTTGGAGGAGAAGCCATGGCTTGTGCATCGTCGTCGCTTTCCTTTCTCATATTTGGTAGAAAAACATATACAGGTTATAAGTAATAAAAAAGTGTAGTTATGGACAATAAGTTGAGATGGCCGAGTTGGTCTAAGGCGCCAGATTAAGGTTCTGGTCCGAAAGGGCGTGGGTTCAAATCCCACTCTCAACAATGATTTATTTTTTAAAAATTTATGTATTTTATTTTAAATTATATCATAAGTTTTTATTTTATTTAAGTTTCTGTTTTTTATTAATGTAAGTTTTAAGTGTTAACAATGTATCATTTAACAACGTATATTTCATATTTTTTGTTCTTTCATGAATTATTATTTGTTGTTTTTAAAATAATATTTTTAATAATCTAAAAGTTTTAAATTCCTTAGTAGTTAATTAACATCAATATTAGTAAATTAGTGACAAAAAATAAACTTCAAACTCTAAATTCTCAAATACCAATTTTGAGTTCAATAGAGGATTCGATGATAGGAACGTCCGCGTCTGTCATAAAACTTAATAGGTCTTAAGAAAACCGATAATCGTTAATTCTACAGCTATGATTTTTATTACAAAAAATAATATTTAGTGGTATTATAAGCACTATTAAATTCTATATTTAATAATATATCATATGTCTCGACATCTAGCCCTTCGCGCATCCCCATTAGCATCTATTGGTGGAATATATAATCACAGATCAAAAATATAATAACAGTTAGTGTGGTATATGAGCAGAGTAGATTGGGTCTAGCACAAGCCAATTGGTTTGTTACATGATGGACTCCTACCCCATTTATATATTCACATGTGCACGTATTGTCCAACACTCTCTAAGCCCATAAATTTGTATATATTCGATGAAATAGTAGCGGCTTCACTTGCAAAAGGCAAACAAAATTAAAAACAATTTTAATCCGATGACAATATAGCCTCACAAATTCACAATACGCACCACAACCTTCCATAACGGTACACTAGAAGAAAAAGTCAAAGTTGTAAAAAGTCATTTCTTATGCAAATGACCATTGTGCCTCTCACTGCGTTTAGTGCACATCACTACCATTTCCTCTTGTTTTGTGCACACTATCATCATCCCTCCACATAAAATCATTTCTTGTGATCTGTAGGAGATTGTCGAGTGGCTCGGCCTCGCAAATTTGAATCTCTAGTTGGAGAGTCGGTTATAGCCCACCAAACTTTTAATTAGAGAGTCGATCGAAATCCATCTAACCTGTAAGTCAATAGTTGTCGGCCGAGTTTTACGAAAGAGGTTCGGTTAGACAAAATCGAACCTAGATGATAAGTCTCGGTCATGTGCCGTTGAACTTAAAATAGATGTGTCGATCAATGTGTTGGAGTCGGGTGCTTTGGTTGGGACGAAGGAGTATTTTTGTAAAAATGATAGGGTGCCCTCAAAAATTGATATTTGAATTCGAGGTGTACTCAAAATCGGGTTACCCTTATGAAACATCGGAGTGTATATAATGAAGCTCTAACAATATCATCGGATTTTTTTTTAAAAAAAAAAACTTATTATATATATATATATATGTTTTTCACAAAATTAATTTGACGAGGAATCAGAGCCAGACTGTAAATCTGGAATAATCCAAATGACAAAAAAAAAATGACTAGAAAGTCCCAACCAATGCACGAAGACCATGGTTTAAAGGGAAGATGTGAAATAGGAAAATGTTAAAGTAACCTACTTTAGTCACCGAAGCAGTCAAATACAATACATTTTGCATAGAGATGCGTACACACACATTAGATTACTCACTAGTTCCCGGTCAAATAAGATTGGAGGAACAGCGAGAGCGGGGGTGGGGCCTCAAAAAATGGATCACTTCTTGGGTGGTAGGGGCCCTTCAAGATCAAATCTGCGATCCCTTCTCTCTCCGAATCGTTCATCGAATTTCACAAACGAAACCTTCAAACGATCTCACTCTCCTGATCTCTTCTCACCACTAAATCTATCAGTCCGAAACCATGTAATCCTTCACAACACTCGCCCGCCTCGAACCCCTTCAAGGCCGGCCGGCTCTCGACTTGTTGGTCTCGCAGTTCATGTGGGCGCCTCCAATTTGAGCCCAAAATGGTCTCAAGAGCCCAGAAAATGACCCTCCAATCCATCGTCAAAGGAAAGCTAACCAAGCTCACAATCACCCCACCTTCAACTTCGATTGAAGAAGAAGAAGAAGAAGTCTTCGATTTCTCAGAAGTCTTCGGCCCTCCAACCTCCCACAATTCCTCATCTTCAACGCATGCGCAGTTTCTTCAAAACCCAGAAATCATTCACAGCAGATCCCACTCCTTCGTCGGCCCCTCGCCCCGTTTCGCCTCCGCGGCTGCTTCCCTCCCATTTGGGGGAGACCCGGTTGTGTCACAGAGCTCTGATGAGGAGGAGGAGGAGGAGGGGGATGGAGCCGCGGCGGCGCCCGCAAAGGCTGCGGAGCGAAACGAGGAGGTGAAGGCCCAAATTGGGCCTGGGGACTTTGAGATATTGAGGGTGGTTGGGCAAGGGGCGTTTGGGAAGGTTTTCCAAGTTAGGAAGAAGGGGAGTGGGGATTTGATTGAGGGGAGTAGTGGGGATGGGATTTTCGCGATGAAGGTGATGAGGAAGGATACTATTATTAAGAAGAATCATGTGGATTATATGAAGGCGGAGAGGGATATACTTACTAAGGTTGTGCATCCCTTTATTGTGCAGCTTAGGTGCTCCTTTCAGGTATGATTTACTGATTTATGGTTTTATTGGCTCATTGCCCTTTTGGAACAGAATTTGAATTCATGTTGTGGCCTTGTTTAGTTTATGTTCATTGAGCCGCGCGCTATTAACTGCACTAATTCAAGTGCAATGGAAGAGTTTGATCCATGTAGCCGACTCCAACTAATTTGGGGTTGTTCATTGACATAATATTGGGAAGCAAGGGCCTATATCTTGGTTGCATAATGGAATTTTATAGGGTTAATAGGCAAATATATCCCAACGTTTTAAGATTTTGACTGAAATATCGTAAGGTTTTAATTTTGGCAAAAGTATCTTAAAGTTTTGTTTTCTTACAAATTGTATCCTCATTGCCATTATTATTTGTCAATTCACAATGAAAATATAAAGAGACACTTTGATTACATACTCATTGCATTGTATGAAATAAAGTTTGTGCATAATTTTTTACATTTTCCAGTGAAATGTACTCAAAAAATAACAAACAAGGATATAATTTGCAAGAAATCAAAACGATAGGATATTTTTTGCCAAAACCATGAAATGTTATGATATATTTGCCTATTAGGCCAAGTTTATATTTCCGAATTTGCTTGATAAGATTTTCTTATCATCAAAATTTACCTCACCCAATCCATACACATAGACTAATGTTATTAATTATTGATCGGACTTTTTAATATTCTACGAGGAATTTATGTGCCTAAGATATGAGGTTTTATTCCACTTACGTTTCCTGTTGTGGTCCAAAGTCGTTGTCTCATGAATAATCTTCTCACCTTTAGGAAATCTGTTAGACCAGTGATCTATGTAGCCCGCTCCACTTTGATTGACATGCCTTACCTCAAGCCAAACCATAAATTTGATGTCACTTCTTAGGCAGGGCTTCGATTGCCACGGATCCCTATTTCTCGCTCCTTGATTGCCTAGGCGCACATCTGAGTCTAAGTTGTGAAGTTTTCTTCCAAAAGGCATTATACAAATAAAGGGAGATTTGATTCTTCCCTTATATCTCAATTCTCAGATTCTAATATGCTCATTCACTTTCATTGCCTTCTTTGATAATAATTCAGCATGCGCATAGAAATGCTACATAGTATCCCTTCCATATTGACGTGGGACTCATGTTTTGGACCTTTTGGTTCACGCATCCCAACAATCCAATTGTCTCCAAAAAGGGTTATATGCAACTTGCTTGGATAAAAATCATGATTCTCTTCTTTGGAGGTCTAACTGTGATTATCCAAAAGTCGCCCATTTAAGCTGTGAAGATCAGGTTTTTAGGAGGCTTTTATAATTGTTCAGTTGTTGACCTCATTGCTAATGAGGTTCTCTTGTTCTGCTGCATATTTTCATTTTCTGAATGGGTAGATTAAAATGATTTCTGATACAAAAGTTTGGATAAGTTCTCTCGGTTATTTAGTATTCATAAAAGCATACTTACCAAAAAGAGACTTTCCTTCTCTATGCATTTAGGGCACATATTGCTGATTGGCCAGTTTTGAATTAAATTTCAGATAGATAAGGGATTGAATTATCAACTTTCTCATGGAAGGTTCTGAGCTCGATGATATAAATTATTATCGTATTTGCCAAATGTTGTCGATAGAAAACATGTGGAACAGATCAACTGGGAAAGAATGGT
This sequence comes from Stephania cephalantha, assembly GCA_039657325.1. Lineage (NCBI taxonomy): Eukaryota > Viridiplantae > Streptophyta > Magnoliopsida > Ranunculales > Menispermaceae > Stephania > Stephania cephalantha. The sequence continues at coordinate 49,743,392 of CM077573.1, forward strand.
TAGTTTTGCGCCTGCTAAAGGTCTAATGATAGCATAAGACCAAATTGCTGATAGCATGTTTCTTATTGGTTAACAGATGGTTTCAAGATAGCATGTTTCTGCAATATATAATTGACAGAAATCATATTTTGGCACGGTTTGGATTGTACAGATTCAGTAGTTGCAATAAGGATGCACTTTAATGCATGCTTACATATTGCAGTTCTTCTCTTCTTTTGTTGTATGTCCTTTTGATACATCTTTTTTTAAAATTAAAAGAAAAAAAAAAATTTCTTCATCACCCATTAAAAAATAAATGTGCATAAAACACTGCCTTATATGTGCACTGATTTAGCAGTTCTCTGTGTGGTTTTACAGACAAAATCCAAGCTTTATCTGATCCTGGATTTTGTAAACGGAGGCCATCTATTCTTTCATTTGTATAGGCAAGGTATCTTCAGGTATGTATTGTGTTTTTGCAGCTGAACCTCTTCTCAATGATTTAAAATTGTGCACATTCTGATTTTGATTGTTGGGTGTGTTGGGTAGTGAGGATCAAGCAAGAATTTACTCTGCGGAGGTAGTTTCTGCTGTTTCGCATCTTCACAAGAACGGGATCGTTCATCGGGATCTCAAACCTGAAAATATTCTTATGGATGTGAACGGGCATGTAAGGCCATGTCCACGCATCCATTATTTTTGCACAAAAACGAAAATCCTGGAATTCAGAATTCCTCAGTTCTTGTTCCTTTAATTTGATGCTTCATCTTTCCTCTTATCATGCAGGTTATGCTGACTGATTTTGGTTTGGCAAAAGAAATTGATGAATCAGGCAGATCAAATTCAATGTGCGGGACAACGGAGTACATGGCTCCAGAAATCTTACTCTCCAAGGGGCATAACAAAGAGGCAGATTGGTGGAGTGTTGGAATACTGCTGTATGAGATGCTAAGTGGTCAGGTAAAGTTATTTTTCTCTGCACTCAATCCCTACATGCAGGATGTAGTTTGATTAGTTGTCATATTGTGTTCCCTCTTAGTTGGTGAATAGTCAGTGCTCTCTATGGTCCTTCGTTCTCGTTTACAAGTGAAATCAATAATGATAACCATCTACCAAATTTGAGGACTAAAGTTGGGAGGAAATTGGGCATCTGACTGACCAATATGATGCAAATGAATTCATTTGCTTTGTGGTTCTAACTATGCTGACTTCCTTTGGGTTTCATTGATCTTCTTTTTTTAATGCGTTTCATTAGTTAAGTTGGGGCTATACTAAGCGAATCAACTTGTACTTTTCCTTTATGTATGTAGTTGTGTCATGGATTCATAGGCATGAAACAGCCATGACCTGTTATGTTTTAGCCTTTAGGGAACCTAGTTCTTCCTTTCCAGTTTGTTACCATATGCTGAGGTGGTTTCTCATTTGTACAGCCACCTTTCACGCATGCGAACCGGAAAAAGTTGCAAGAGAGAATCATTAAGGAGAAGATCAAACTGCCATCCTTTCTGACCAGCGAAGCGCACTCTCTCCTCAAAGGGGTAAGATTTTTTTTTTTTTTTTTTTCCTGGATGTGTTTAGTTCGCAAATACCTTCACTAGAAAACTTCACTCAATAGAAACTGAAGAAATTCGACGAGGTAGGGGTAGACTGATGTTAACTTGAGACGCATTAATTAGGAGGGATTTAAACGGTTTGGAAAGCTCACCATCAGTTGCTCTAAATCGAGCACAATGGAAGAATTTGATTTATGTAGCCTACCCCAATTAATTTGGGACTGAGGTTGTGTTTATGTTTGTTGTATGCGTTCAGTTCACAATCCCCTTCTTATCGCAGTAGTAATAACGGTAATTTCCGTTTTGGTCATCAGCTGCTACAGAAGGAGCAAGACAGAAGGCTTGGCAGTGGCCCTAATGGAAGCGACGAAGTAAAGAACCACAAATGGTTCAAGTCGATCAACTGGAAGAAGCTGGAGGCTAAAGAACTCCAGCCAAAATTCAAACCGGATGTCAGCGGCATTGACTGCACGGCCAACTTCGACAAGTGCTGGACTGCAATGCCTGCCGACGACTCACCGGCACCCACGCCTACTGCAGGCGGGCACTTCATGGGATACACTTACGAAGCACCTAACCCCTGGCTTTCTTCTTCAAAAAACGAAGGGTAAGCTGAAATCCAACTCATCTCCATTGCTAACATTCTTCTTTTTATGGGTGCTCTTATTCTTTTGCCATAAATGTAAAACTGATGAAGGGACTAGTTATAATTCAAGTGACTGTCGGTGCATATGTATGGATGCAAGAATTGGTAGAACTAGTTGTAGGACATGCAGTGTGTTTACCAATTATGAGACCAAAAGTTCAATCAAATCAATTGGTCTCTTATGGGGGCCATGGAATTGATAAGTTCATGGTGTGGCCCTCCCTGTTGGATCTCTTTTAAATCATTTTGTAACTAATTGACAAGAACAGTAAGTGTACATGATAGCTGAGAGAGATGGATTGTGTGCAGTACGTGGCTTCACTAGTTCCACGTGATTACAAGGGTGTACTGTCTCTAGGCTCACCAATGCAGTGCAGCAATTCCTCATTATTCTCCACACTTCTTTTTGGTCCCATTTCTTCTCTCCTTTTTTTCCTTAAGTGAATCAAGTGTTCTTGTAATGTAGATGAACTCATAATTTGCAGATCTAATTTCTTATGACATTTGAAAATTTGCTGTGACACTTCAATGTAACTGACAAGGAGCTTTTCCAAAATTATATAATCACTTTGGCTTCCACAAGAACATCAATTAAAGATGTTGCAAAGATGGACCAAGTCCTGTCATGAGGAGCAGTTCATGTTGGCACAAGGGAAAGTAAGTTTCTTTTGGCTGATGAATTGGCTCTTGTTCAGCCACTGGAGCATGATTTATCCCAATTCGCAAACATATGCACAATGTGCACTCGATCAAAGGGGAGATGATGAAATGGCAAATGAAATAAGACACTTGAGGAGCCCCAAATGGAATGATGCACTTGGTATCCAAAAGGTCGTGAGATCAAATTTATGCCATGCAACCAAATATTGTTGGTTTCTCCTCCGTCGGTCGAGTTGCTGAAAAAAGGTTTGGACACCCACGGTACAAAAGAAAGAAAGAAGCAGGGCCGGTAAGGACTATTGAATCAATTTACTGCAGGCATTCACCAATGCAAATTATGCAAGTCACAAAATGAGCATTAGATTGTTCAACATAATGTTATGATAAAAGCACATCATCTAAAATCTAACAAGGTCGGACCATATTAGCACTGATCTCCTTCTTCCAGAGGTAACTGAATAGAGGTTAGAGGATCATCAACACTAGAAACTGAGATCAATCTTCCTATCGCGTTATTTGTAGTTAACACAGGTCACAAGAGGAGGTATGATACCACTGTCCATCAAGAATGCCAACAGGACATCCTGAGGCGAAACATGTGGTTCTAGCCATCTTAATGAACCAAACATTATTCATTAGGCTTCACGCGGGACGGCAGATGTTCTATGGAAAAAATTAATGATACAAGATACTCCCTCCGGTCATTTATATATGTCGTTCTAGCAAAAACTTCTTGTTCAAAATTACAAGTCGTTTACCAAACTCAAGAGTGTATTAATTGCATTTTTACCCATTTTACCTTTATAGGCTTATACAATTCAAATATTTATGATTATTCAATTCTTTAATTTATTTAATGTCAAAAGACATATATGTAAATTATACTCGTAATTAAGGCTGCATTAATTCTTGTGTCTTTACATTAAACAACTTATATAAATCACCGAAGGGAGTAATTGATTGTCTCAAAATTGACCACAAGACAGAAAATTGAACTCCCTTCTCTTAACTAGAAACTAATTAACTAAGTTCATAACTAAAGATGCCCTGGAGGACACCTACTAGCAATTGATAGATCTTCCTAGATTGAGATAAACTACATGAACAGTTTGATGAAAGGAAAATGATATGAAGGAATAAAATCAGCCACTAGAAATCACAATGACAAAATATGGCATCCCAAGAAATCACAACAACATAGCCTCAGTACCAAATTAATTGGGGTTGGCTACATGGATCAAAATCTTCCATTGCGCTCAATTTAGCACCAGATGAATGAAAAGGCAAAATAAAATTCAGGCACTATTTCAACAATCATACAATATAGAGCTTTCCATGTGGGCAGAACTTAGGACTAAATTACTAGTTGATCATCATGGAGTATCAAAGGATCCTTATTAAATCAGGAAAATAACCTTGCATGAACTACTGTTTAAGAAACTCTTGTGTTTTATACATATCTACCTGACAATGGAGATCATAAGAGGAAAAGCCATTGAAACCCGAATCATACCATTTTTCGCTTCACAAACTTGTGGAATGGTATACAACATACAGAGGGTTCAGGGTTCGGAGATTGAACCGCAGTTCCCTTAGTCTACACCTGATTTTCAGATTCTTGTTTGCCAAATACCAGTGGAAATTCATCAAACTGCTCCGATAAACCATGTTCCTCGCCGAGGGTCTTAAGCGATTGGTAAACTTGGTACATGGACCACCTGTCCTTGGGTGATGAAACTACACAAGCACAAGCAACCTTTAGAAACTGCAGAATTTTCTCGTCGTGACCCTTTCCGCAAATCGAACTATCAATCACATCCTTAATACGGCCGGAAGCAGACATATGATTCACCCAATCTACTACATTACCCTTGAACCCCTCCTCAGTGGTACTGACTTCCAGCGGCTTCCTCCCCGTGACCAATTCAAGAAGCACAACACCAAAACCATAAACATCGCCTTTCAGCGAGGCAACCATGGTGCTGGAGTATTCGGGAGCAACGTAACCAAACTCCCCAAGATCCCCATAAACAAAAGAGCTCTCTTGAGCATCACCAGAGCTCATTAGTTTAGCAAGTCCATAATCAGTTATCCTAGCATCAAGATCATCATCTATAAGAATCACACTAGAACTTATGTTTTGATGCATGAGAGGGGGCTGATTACCATGGTGAAGCCAAGCCAACCCTCTCGCCGCGCCAATACCAATCCTAAGCCTCGTAATCCAATCCACGACGCCATTGGCATTACCAATTCGATGCAACAACGAATACAAAGTCCCATTCGGCATATGCTTATAAACCAAAAGCTTCTCACTTTCCACAACACAGAACCCCAGCAATGGCACCAAATTAGGATGCCTAACCTGCCCTAACCTAATCATCTCCATTCGGAATTGCTTCTCGCTAAGCTCACAGTTCTGTAAACGCTTAACAGCAATCGCAGAACCATCTCCCAACACCGCCTTATACGACGGCCCTGCCTTCGTCGAGATAATCACATTCGACGGATCGAAACTATTCGTGGCAGCCATTAAATCCCCCAATTTCACCTTCACGAGTGGCTTCTTAAACAATGTCACCTGCACAAGCCTAAAATGCCTCAACCTCTCAATCCAACTACCATCATCATCATCATCCCCCTTCCCCCCTCTCCCATCCCTCCTAACTCTCCTCCCACTCGCCCTCCCAAAACACCACCACCACCACAACGCCACGCCGAGCGACAGCGACGCTGCGGCGCCGAAAACCCCAGCAGCAATGATAATAATCAAATTCCTCTTCCTCTTGGATCCGCCACACGACCCCAGAGGCCGTCCGCACAACTTAGGGTTTCCATCAAAATCACCATCGCTGCTACTCGAAAGACTCGAAATGAACGGCGGAATCTCACCGGACAAGTCGTTGTTCGCCGCGACGAACCTTTTCAGACGAGTGAGCCGCGAGAGCTGATACGGTATGCTCCCGGAGAGCCGGTTGTTGCTGATAACGATGTTGTTGAGGAACTTGCAGTTGACGAGCTCGGCGGGGATCGGACCGTTGAGACCGTTGTTGGACAGATCTAGGGTTACCAGATAGGGCATCCAGTCGCAGAGATTGGGCGGGATCGAGCCGGAGATCGAGTTGCGGGAGAGATCTAGGGTTTGCAAGCTCGGGCAGAACTGCAGAGAGTCCGGAATCTGGCCTGATAACTCCATTTGCGGGAGCTGGAGAGTGATCAAGCGATTCTCTCTGTCGTTCCAGCACGAAGCCCCGACGAAGTTGCAGATGAAGCCGACGCTGTCGTTGTTGAACGTCCACGACGAGAGCCTCCGTTGCGGATCTCGCAAAGAGTCTTTGACTCCTCTCAGACACCTCACGTCGTCTTCCAGAGATTCGACGAAGACGACGAAGAGGATCGCAAAAAAGACTCTAGCTTTGCCCGTCATCGTGAATGGATAGATGGATCAGACGAACAGAGTCGTGAAAATTAGGGTTTGGGAGGGGAGTTTGCGTAGTTGGTTTTTGTGGCAGCCATTGATGAGAATAGAGAAAAGCAGGGGAGGGAGTAGTAGTTGTTGGGAGTGAAGATGGCGAATAATTGCGTGTTTGACCGCGCTGTTTACTTAGTCGTTAATTAATTGTCGTCTTTGCATCGAGATTTGTGCGCGGGTGTTTCGAGGACGTATCGAGGCATGTACAACGGTGAAAAAAAAAACATTTCTAACGAAAATGAGGTGTGTTCAATTTTCAATTTCCAAGCTGGTCTTGGGCTGACGCGCGAACTGGAATACTTTTTTTTTTTTTTTTTTTCTTTGGATTAACAAAATTTGTTTTGTCTTTATTAAGTCTACAACAACAAGCTTCATTCTAAATTAATTAAGGTTGAGCTCGATTTAATACAATTGATGGTGAACTTTTTAAATTATTTAAATCTCTCTTAATTAATACATTCTAAGTTAACTTATTAAGTTTAAAAATTAAATATATATATATATTTTTTCGAAACAAAAAATAAAATATATTTAAGGGAAGTCAATGCATGTCAAGATTTTTTACCATAAAAATATTTGCTCATGTTTTGGTTATATCTAAATTGATTTTTAGAGAAGGTTCGGGTAGTACCTGTTTGAACTATTTTTTTTTTAATTATTTCAAATATATCAAAGCAGATTAGTTGTTACTAATTACTAAAAAAGAATTTTTGTTCGCACAACTTGGCAACAACTAGATATATTCTTCTGAGTTCGTAAATCATCTCAATTAGTTATGCAAAATCCCCTCGTGAAATTTTCTTGAAGGTAAACCGCACGACTTTACCTTAAACAAATGATGAAATTATTTTTTTGGACAAATACAAAACGTAGAATTAGAATTAATATTTAATAATAATATTATAGACCAAAACCCTTAATTAATCGTCAGAATAATTCGAAAATAATAATGTCTCTAAGAGTCAGCAGTTGATTGTCAACAATCACTGCAAAAACTAATTAAAATGTCGTATGACTTCTTCATAATCAACGAAACAAAATTATTACCAAAAAAAAAAAAGAAACAAAACTAAATAATTGACCTTTTTGACTATATGTTTGATTTGTTATGTTTGGAATTCACGCATGTTAACTAAATTAACAACAACGTGAAAAGACATACAACGAGAATAGATATTAGATAGTTTATTCTGCATATAACTTTAATTTGATGGGGAAAGATCAACAGATTTGTTTAAAATGAGTTGCATATATAAATTCATTGTCAACATTGAGAATCTAATCTAATTAATTTGTTTGGAAAGTAAATATAAGGGAGGTTTGAATAACAAAAGAGCAAAAAAAAAAAAGATCAAGAGAAGGGCCAATCAAGTGTTTCAGATTTGGAAGTACAAATCTAAAGAGATATATTGGTTGTGATTTGGAGTTTTTTGATGGGGGGCCATCTGGAATCATTTAAAATGGAGAGCATCCTTTTCATCGATCATCTTATAATATTTTGGGCTCCCAACTTGCCTACTCTAATTATTTTAGCGTAAAAGTGGGGCTTTAAGCCCACATTTTGCGCCTTGTCCCAATCAAGGTGCGACAGAGTAACGCACCATAATGAATCATTGATGTAAATGATCGAGTTTATGATTTTTTTTTTTCTTTCTATCGTGCTCATTGGAAAAAAAAAAAAATATCAACAACATTATCTGCCAACACGCCCAAAATTTATGTTTTGCTTATTCTTTTCTTCATTGTTTTATTGTGCATATATAATAATTTTTGAAAGAAGATAATCTAACATTTTAAGAGACTAAATTTGTTAGACAATAATGTAGATTTGATTGAGATGTATGTCGCACGAATTTTAAGGAAATCTACACTATTGTGTAGCAAATATATGTACCAAAAAATGTCAAAAAATTATTTTCTATAATTTTTTTTTGGTTTTTTTTACTTCCAACTTGTGTGTATGCCGTGTGAGGATTACTTTTCACTTTTGAATTGTCAGACTGACAACAAGAAAGTCACACCGAAAGTCATACCATGCCTTTGAGCCGTTCACTTCAAGATGCAGACACACATAGATCTCGGTGCATAACATGCTGGTTGATGCCACATGGACGACTCCTGTGGTCTAACGTATCTTAGCGTGTGATTTACCCGTTGTCATTCTAATATTTTTCATTAATTTTAGCTACACAAAAAGTGGGTTGGGTGTGGTTCTTGTCTCCAATTAATGTCAATATATGTAGCCTTTTTTTCCAATTGAATAATCAACTTTGGAAAATTTAGAACTAGACTTGCTAGCTCCACCATTAGACTTCCCATGTTCATGATCATGCATGCATGTTCAAAGCATTGGAGGCGTTCACACAACGTGTTTTATACTTGTGGCGTCATTGGGAATATTAATTGAAAAGCAAAATGTATAAGAGCATACGTAGAGAGAGAGAGAGAACAACTTGCTAGATTCTAATTTCTAAGCTTGTAATTCCACTTCATTTTTATTATGACAATATATGTTTACAATGGTTGAACCAAAAAATTAAGGCGGTGAAGACTTATAAATTATCAGGACATTGTCTATATATAGACCTCCGGCTACAAATCTTCCTCCCAACCTGATTTTTTTTTTTTTTTTTCATTCACAGATATTCGAACTTGAGACGTCAATTAAGGGAATGAGTTCCTTACCACTCGAACCAACCGATTGTTGGTTTTCCACACTTTATTCCTTACTACTTCTAGTCAAGGCTAGGATGGCATATAAGTCTTTGGGCCTAATGTGATGCTTACCTCTCATGACATAATTAATACTTACAAGCTAGAATACCACACCACAGTACTTATAGCACAAATAATGAACTCTAATGTTCCATCTAATGTAATGGGATCAAGCATTTGGTTCACACAATTAACATATTCCCAGATTTGCACAGTGGAGGATATAGAGGAATCAAATTTTGTGATCAAGCTTTAAACAATGTGCATGCCTGACCTAGCTAAAAGAGAATATTGATGTAGTTTGGTTTCATGAATCAAGGGTGTGTCCTGTTTCTGAAAAAAAAAAAAAAAAAAAAAAAAATGGGTGTGTCCTGTCCACACATAGATACATTTTTCTGGCCCCCTCTGCCTATTTAAGTGACACAATACATATCAGCAGGTCAGTCCTCTATTTCTTCATATATATCTGAAGTTTTGAAGGAACAACAGGAAGGTGGACTCAATGTTGGAGGACTACATCTTTACAAATAAAACCAAACAGACATCAATTAAGGGAATTAGAGACGTTGCAACATCGAAAATGCACCATGGATCACCGACAGCGATGCTGCCGCAACAGCAAGAAAATAGGCCGACTCCCACATCCGAATTTGCGGTTTTAAGTGAAGCAATGGCGTCTTTGATTGCAATCCAAGAAGGTCAGGATGTCAATAGCCAGGCAGTTTTTTATATTCAGAAGAGAAAATTGGAGTGGTCTAATTTAGTGATGCCTTAAAAGTCTCTGCATTCTATTGTCACATAATTAGCAGTTGTGCTCTTTCATAATTGTTAGTTAATTAATAAAATGTGACTTGTAGTATTTCTGTGATTCATTTCTGGTAATTTCCTAGCATTGCATTAAGGATTGGAGCAAAATTGTTGGGAACGTGTGAACCGAAATATAATTCCACGTTGATTAAGAACTACCACGAAGTAATTAAATTGTTGGGAGTGTCTCTTGTTCGGTATTTGCTGTTGTTAAAAGTTACTAACTCTTATCACAGGGCAATTGCACATTTAAATTTACAGTTTAGAAGTAACATAAAAGATAGATACGTTGGCCAATCAAGGTCTTGAGTCCATGTCACTGATAAGATTACAGATATCAGAGCACTCCACTAGGCTGCAAGAAAGGAACAAACTAATTGAACAAGAAACTTGACTTGGGTCGGAAAAAAAAAAAAGGTTTGGACATCCACAATTATCCAAAAAAAAACATGTATCGTAATATAAGAAATAAAAGGAATTGATGATTACCAATATTGGCGGCTTCGAAATCCTTGTTTGAAAACTACAATTGGCCTGGATCAAAAGCAAAGAGCAGTTGAGAAACAGCATTAAGAAGGTGAGGAGAAATAGAGAAAATTATTTGTTCGAGGGATTCAGCACAGTACATTTTGATAAAATTGGTGAAGTTTAACACGTGAGACATTCGAACACTACAAATTGACAGAGTAAGGCAACGTTTCAATGTAATGGTTAATAATTATGTAATGCAAGTCCTTCTACAGTTTTACGTATTAAAGTTTACCAACTTTACTAATTGTACCTTCTAGCGTTAAGAGGGCCTTCGCCAGGGGATCCAGCTCCCCCTCGGATGCAGGTTGTGACGCACTTGACAGTGCAGGATTCTGCTTCTCTAGATTTAGGCCGCTGGATCCTCGCTCTCCTACAGTCGCCACCACTCGTACATTGATCCTCCGACGAGAGCGTCTGAGGTACATTGTTAAAGAGAGAATCATCAATTGGTTGCTGAGGCTCCACTAGTCCCTCTGCAGCACAAACATCTCCCCATGTTAACAACACTGCTGCGGCTGCTGCTGCTGCTAGTACTTGTACATGATGCCCTCTTGTCGCTCTCAAAGCAACAATGCAGCATTGCTTCTGTTTCTTCACATGAGTGAGACTTGGACCCCATTTTCTCTCAATTGGATAGTTAAAATTAACAAAGCAGTTACTGGAAATGGGAGTTGTTAGGGCCGAATACAACATAGCATGGCCGGAGAGCTAACCCCAACCCTTATTGGACCCTCTTATCTCTTCATTCATTGTCAACTACTAGAATGTGTGGTGGAACATTGTGAGCCACCACCACCACAAGTTTAGCCAACTCTCATGGATTAGATAGGGGCCTATATGAGTAATAATTAACAGTTTCTATTGACTTGGTTTCTTTGCATAAATAGAATGACCAACAAATTTTAGTTTGGTTCAATGGCATGCCTCTAAGCACGACCAAGGTTCTAATCTTAACGTGAGGATAAAGAATTTTAATAGAAAGGGCCGCACTATATGCTTCTGATAGCGCCCACGAACAACAAAACCTCAATTCCAAATTAATTGGGTTAGGCAGTTCAGTAGAACAAAGGAAAAACGAAGGGGATAAGACGCAGAAAATAACTCACCTCACTCACTGCAAAAATAAGTTACAGTTAACTGAACACAAAAATAGTTACATATTGAAAGAGCAGAAGAGAGAGTGGACTGACTCACCGAATGGCTAATCTGAATCAGATGATTCTTCCGGCCGAGGATTCAGCGCCTGAACCATCTTAGATAAAACCTCTCCCATGTCCTCCACTTCTTCCTTTTCTAGACCCCAGCTTTGCAGAAGACCGGTACCGGGAGATCCTCTCTGAATCCCTAACTTTCTGAGGTTTCCCAAACGTTTCTCAATGTATGGTAAGACGGCATTGCTAGAACGAAGCCTTGCTGCCATAGGGATGGAATGCACGTCGAGTGAGGTCCTAGACTGAGACCTGGAAATGGGCTTGTCTAACAACAGTCCGGATTGGCTAACATGATTCCGAAACATTGAGGGAAAAGGCAGAGGTATTGGAAGAGGGCAGAGCGCGGCTGATAGATGAGAGAACAATGGCCTAGTTGATGCACTTTTATAAGCACTGGAAATTGAATCCTTTACTTCTAAAATTGAAGCCCGGTTACCTCCTGCACGCCGAGGTATCCGTTAATACATAATGTGCATTATTGACTTCATAATCATTCAAAGGTGACAGATGGGAGATTAATAAATGTACTTTTATGCACCATTATAGTGTGGCTCACACTGAGCGAGCATGTACCTACGCGACTTGAGTCGACGCCAAAAAGAAAAAAACACATTATAACTAATATGAAAATATCCAAACATACCTGCATGAAGGGCTCCATGAACAGTCATGGACTCCACTGCTTGTGAGTCTTCTGCGTCCTCATTTAACTCAGGAGTCAAAGAATACAAACTTTCTAGGAAGGAATGCTGGTCTAGATTACCTGGAATCGAGAAGCTCAGAAAATTAGAGTCATGTCCAATAAATGCTTTGAGGCATAACCATCGAATAGGTACCTGTCAAAGGAGGGGCTGGCATCGCAACATCCAGAGTAGCCACAATATTTTGCCTGCCTTGACATGCTAGCATTGTCACAAACCTATTAAAATCTAAAGCACCAGTAACATACTGTGATTCAACAGCTGGTCCAGGTGGTTCCAAGCGGAGAGGAAGAGTTGTAGAGTGTAGTGCGGCGGCATAAACACCACTGCAGTGGAACAGGTTTTCGTCATTGATATTAAGTGTAGTAGTTGCTTTACCTGCATGGTGTTTCCGAACAAATACCGAAAAGAAAGAAAGAAAGCATCAGAAGGAGCAAAAATTCACACGATAACAAATAAAAGTGTGTGCATGTTTTTTTTTAAATAAAATAAAAATAAAAATAAAGAACAACTATTGCAAAACTATGAAATATTAACAACCAAATACTGAAGTGCAACCTAGATTTGGTGCAAAAAATTGTATAGGGCACTTTATACATGCAAGGAAACAAAGAAAAAGGACCAGAAGTAACAAATATTTAGCAATATTCTTACTTTTACTAATTGACGGCGACCCAATTGGCACAATCAGATTGCAATATGATGAGAATTTTGAGAATGAAATGGCATCATGAAGCGATCTTAAGATGGAATCATTCCGGTTCATAGGCCTTGTGCATGAGCCTGGACTTCGTGCTGAATAAAGTAGCACAGGAGTATTGGAATATTCATCAGCTATGTTCTCCAAGAAATCAGAAGCAACACCAGTGAAACCACCCGAGTCATCAACAATGAATTGAATACCCTGTCGAAAGAGTTAAAACTTGAATGATGATCCTGAAAGGCTGAAACAACCAAGATGAAATCACACACAGATCACACCAAATTCATACTGACAACAGCAAGCGCTGGATTAGACCATAGACGTAAATGGTAATTGTGTTGGACGTGTGGACCGAAATATAGTCCCCCATCGATTAAGTGTAACTTCATAAAGAAGTACATAAGTGTGGATGTCTCCTCAATTAGTACCAAGGCCTTTTGAGTCAAAACCCCACACCAATGAGTTGAAGGTGGGTAAGTTAGGGATGGTATCAGTATTGATGGAGATCCACGGGCTATCGCCCGCATGTGTGGGCGAGCCCGACATGAAAGTTAACAAACTGTGACTTACAAATCAAAATGTTTAGCAATATTACCAGGATTGAATATTATAGAACAATTTCACTAAGAAAGTGATCTTTCTGGATTAAATATAACTATCAAAGAAGCATGCTAATCTTCTACGAGCAAACTTTAAGCCAAGAGATATCTCTGTTACCTGGATGGCATAGGTAACAACTACTTTCTGAGGGCAAACTGATAGGTCAGATTTTCAATAAGGTGTTGAGATGCAGTCATCTTGAATTTAGAAGAGAATTAGATAGAAAGAGGGAAGAACTAGATATAAAATAGGATATTAGAAGGATGGAAATTTAGAAAGTGAGAGAACTTAGAGAAGAGAGATGAGATAAATTAGGTTTTCCATAACTTGTTTGTCTATTCTAGTTACAGGCTTATATATGAGTCTTAACAATATTCAGTATCACGATGAGAATCGAGCAAATCCTAATAACTTGACATACAATTAATCTTTGCATACCACCATTAACATAGCCGACCCCAGTTAATTTGGGACTGAGGCTATGTTGTTGTTGTTGTTGTATACCACCATTAACATCTAACTAATATATATTCTCTACCAACTGGAACATGTTGGTTATGAAATAGCAAAAATTGAGAAGATAACACAGAAGCAGAACAGAGGAAGAATTATTCTGTTAGGATTTAAAAGCCCATAGTTGATATTTGTGAATACACATTAAGAAAGAAAGAAAGAAAGAAAGAAAAAAACACAAAATATGACAGTTAATCCTGTTTAAGAGGAGCATGGGAGTACTGGATACCTGAATACAATCACATTCTTCGACAAAGAATCTCAGCCTCTCAGTTATTTCTTCACCATGCAATCCACCAGAGAATACACTTTTGCCGATACCATAATTGTTGAAGTCCTCAGGATCAACATATAAGCCACTTACTTCATATAGACTTTGCGGGTGAAAGTGCACCTTTGAAAAATCAGTCCAAAATTGGACACCACTTTGTAGACATTCAACTAGGTCTTCATCCTTGAATTTGTGAGGACCATCCACAGACGAAGTAGGTTTCTCCAGCTCTTCTTCATACAAGCTTTGCAGGAAAAGATTCTTTTTGTGAGGTTCTGATACCTGCCTGGAGACATTACCAGTCCTGCGTATATTAAGAGATTAAGACATTCATAAGTAATTGCCAAACATTTACCAGCTCACAGGTTATAAACTGTTATACATTGGTTGAAGCACACCATGTGGAAATATGTAAAGGATCAGATGATGGAGCAGAATTATATAAGGAGCCACGTGAACTCAAAGAACCAAGAGAACCTGCAGTGTGAATAATAAATTCATTAGAGAAGCACCTGAAACTAATGCACATAACCAATTATTTGTCAGGGCCAAGGAGGCTGAACAAAAAGAGGGAATCACAAAAGATAGTCCTGATCACAAATATAATAAATACTTTTTGAACCAGCAATAATCTAAATGGACAAAAACACGCAAGCTCAACTGTTCTACTGTTCAAGCAAATAAGATCATTGCATATTGTGAAAACACGTGCAGTAATAATCTAAATGGACAAAAAGGCATTAAGCACAGAAGAGACTAGGCATCCTATGAAATAAGTTTTTAATTACGAGTCAAAATTACCAAGGTATAAAAAAAGAGAATATCAATTTCTCATTCGCCGCAAAACATAAAAATGAAAGGAAACTTGGGAAAAAAGAAAAAAACACAAGGGATTATATTTGGACGCAGAATATAGCGATGGGAGCCATGGGGCTAAAAATGTGAGTTTTGAGTTTTGAAAGAGGAATAGTACTATTGGAATTGTTGAACGGTCTTGAAGTAGAAAGTTGAGATCATGCACAACTTGTACGTATATACATGTTTATTTGATGGAAGAACATGCATAAGTATGGTGGCCCTCCCAGCTCTTTGATTGAGACCAATCATTATCAATTCAATCACCCAAAAACCATGTGCCTAGGGTAGCCTAGAGAAGTCAATCTCTGTTAGCAAACAAACTAAGATGCCACCATATAAAGAGCTTAAGAATCCTAACATCAAAGAATTCAGATAAAGATCTCATGATCATTATAGAAAGATATGAATCAACCACGAAAAAAGATATCCAAATTGTTTGGGAGGGCATTTTTATTAATAATTAAGAAAAAGGAGGCTACGTTAGTAACGAGTATAAAGACATTTGGAGGAACCACTAAAGAATTTTCCATTACAATAGGACTACATCAATGATCAGCTAAGCCCATATCTCTTTACTTTAGTTATGGATGAACTAACTAGATATATTCAAGAGAATATATCATATTGTATGTTATTTGCTGATGATATTGTCAAAGTGGACGAAACAAGAGACGGAGCGAATAAGAAATTAGAACTTTGGAGGAATACATTAGAATATAAAGGCTTTAAGTTGAGTATGACGAAGACCGAATACATGCATTATAAGTTACCTTGAAAATCAATAGATACCAAGCGGGGTGTGTAAGTAGAAGCACCCTGCATAAGATTAGAAAATTAGCATATGGTCCATAAAAATTTCTCCACAAAGTGGCATGTCTGAATGTCTGAAGAGGATCGTGAAAACTGTGAAAAAGAGAGCTTTGATAACACAAACAATAAAAAGCAGCTCACCAAAGGAGCAAAACCTACATGACTCAATCTAAAAGATAGTGAAGTCAACCTCACAACTTTCAAAAGGTTTGGATTTTGACTACTATCAAACCTTAGAATTAGGATCAAAGGCAAACATACAATAAGCTGAATGCATGTAAATCATTCACCAAAGACAAAAACATTGCGAAAAGATAAGATATTTGCACTTCTCCACTCATTGATAGGCTAATATATGCATCGTTGATTCAATTTTTTTAAGTATCCTTTCAAATAAAATAACGGAAAACTAAATGAAGAAAAAAGATTAAAGTACGTGACACCACACAGTCTTTCACTTTCTAAATGAACAAATTCGATATGCACCACATTACAAAAACATGGATTAATCTATTATAGAAGTAAAATGTTATTTCCAATTTCTTATTAAAGTGTATATTCAAGGTTTAAATGCAATGTTGAAAAATAACAGAATATAATCTATCTCTTCTTGCAAGAGATGGACGACGCAAGGTGTTGCACCTGTTGTGTTTCACCGGCACGATATAATACATCCATATTCAACGATTGGTTCCTGTAAACTGGGTCTGCCTGGGAATCCTCGGCCAACCCAAGCAGATCATCCTGCAAAACATTAAGCACCTCAACAAACAGCTAAACTAGAATCAATGAAATCATGACAGAAAGTATCAAAGAAAATTCTAATTAAAAAAAGCGTGCCTAATTTTTAACGCAGATGCAAGCGCAGCAGAAAGAAAAACATTGGACATGAAGAAACTGTTAGACAAAAAATTGAGAAAAAAATCGAGTAGGTATGAAATTTATTTCAAAGCGGGACAGAAATATAAAACTATATAACTTCAAGCAAATGAAACACACGCACATAGATTTTAAAGGAGGGCAGACTGCAGAAGCTTTTATATCAACTAATGAAAGAAGAATATGTTTCAAATGAATACTAATAAAAAAAAAATCAACAGTAAGATAACATTTCAATCACGACATACTAAAGATTCATGGTCCCTGCATTGTTTAATCATCCGAGGCGCAGAAAAAATGACAAGCAATGCATTGTCTCTTCAACTAAGCCAATTATAATTTGCCTAAATTATCCCTTTTTTTCATCCAATCAATGCAACTTCAAAAATATCACAAACTCCGGACTTAAAAGAAACGAATTCTAAACTTTGATCAACTAATGAAAACTAAGTATTCGGACTTGTGTTTTATGCGGATTTTCATACCAAATTTACAATCAACAAAGACGAACATCACGAAGAACACAGAAATGCACGCACGCCAAATATGCTCAAATTATGTCTACAGAGATCAAAAAGGGGGAAAGGAGTCCTTACTTGAAAGTTCCAGAAGTGAGAGCCAATGAAATTGGCGAAACCGCCAACTTGGATGGTCACGATTTCCTTCATAGTAAAGTTGCGATTCGGAGTAAGGCGCGAATTCAATTCATAGTAGATTTCTCGGCCAGATCTGGATAGAGAGGGTGGGAGAGAGGAAGACAGTGGCGGAAGTGAGAGTCGGCGGTGGCGAAATAAAAGAGAGAGCTGATTGAGTCGCTCGGCGAAGAGGTTAGACCCAAATTCCACATTAGAGAGGAGATGTGTCAAGACCCGTTTTACTAAATGAATCCCGACCGACCTAAGGTCAATCCATAACTCGCTAACCAACTCGGTCACTAAGTTAAGAACATAGCGAGTAAGCTTTTTTTTCAAAATCAACTCATTATTTTTCATCAGTTATTAGAATTTAACTGAAATAATCATAAATGCAGCGGAATATCATAATTTAAAACTTATTTCAATGTTTCCACATAAGACCAATACTGGAAATCAAGAGTTATCAACTTAGAATAATACTCATCTAGCTCAGTTTATTTCAAATCTCAGATCCCATGATAATTAATAAAAATAAAAATAAAGTATTGGTTCGATCTCGAACCATACCAATCAACAGTCAAAAAAATCATCTAGACAGCTAGAGCTACTTTTTTCCCCTTGTCTACTCTCGACGAAGAACATGTGGGGAATAATTGTTGGGTGAGCACAAAGGGGCAACGGTGCTTAGTAAGTTTATGTTAAGTTAATAGCGTTATGAACATTTCGTATAATAGATGCAACAATAAATAAAATGCACGACTTGCAAATATTTAATATGACGAAGGGAATGAGCAAGAAAGTATATAAACAAAATCATAATAAATGCATCAACATGTACAAATGCTAGACATGTATGAGCTACTGTGATAGACTCCTCAACCACGTTGAAGTTTGTGAAGATTGGCCCTACTATGGCCATAGCGGTATCAACACTCCATTCCCTTACATTGCGAAAGATTTATCTATCACCAAATCCACAAACTAGTCCAACTGGACTTAGCACCTATTACCAAACATTTATTGAGAACATTGGAATTAATCGTATTCTCCATTGATAAATATAAATTTTGGGCGATTGCCCTTTTTGTTATTCTCCCTTGTACGATCCAACTGTCACGAACTTTTGGTCGAACTTGTAGTATTTGTTGTAAGGACTCCTAAAGAGCTTCACTAAGTTATCTACACACAATGTCTAAAAATGCACCCCAATCTACCCGCATGTTCTACTTACATGATTCCTAGTAGAAAAGTAAATAATCATAAACCAATAACTTAAATCTCAACTTACCTGATACGCTAATTTCCAGAAATCTCTAATTGGCACTCACGAGCGTACTCCGAAGTTCAGTCAACCTAAATAGGTTAATTGGTGATTAAATAAACCAGTTAACTTGAAAGCAAACTAATTTCGAAATTCTTTTTGAAAATACTTTTATTTTTGTCAACCACAATTTAAATATTATTTCTTTATTGCTATTCGAAAACTTAAAATTCATTTCAGTTTATTTATTTTAATTATTTTATATTCTGTTTATATATATCTATATATATTTATATATTTATTTAAAGTTTGGGTCATTGGGCCGATCCACTGGGTCGGATCGGCCCAACTGGCTGACCCAGCCCACTTGTGAACTGCGCTGCTGGCCCAACTCACAAAATGGACCTGGTAGTAACCAGGCCCGTGTGCTGGGGAGGGGGGAGCGCATGTGCGCTCCCTTCCCTTTTCGTGCTGCTTCTAGCACGAACTGCCAACATCTTCTGTGGCCTTCAACCTCTCGAGGGCCGACTGCGCTGCTTCCTCTTTTTATTTTTCTTTAAAAAAAAAAAAAAAAAAACTCAAACTTTATCCGACACATCCGAAATCAATTGATTCGATAAGATAAAACGAGAGAGAAAGTTAACCAAACGCGAGGTACTCCAAGGATCTTCTTGGTCCCTCTCTCGGCTTGCGTTTTCTCCCTCGCGGTCGCTCGTAAGTTCAACTTGCGTGCACTCTCGTCCCTAACGCGAAAGTTGAGATGATTCAAAACCCTTGATTCATTCCTAATATTTAGTATACTAAATATTCCCAATATCTTCTCCTTCCTTTTTTTGTGGGAACATAATTGAATGAAAAATCATTCCTATATTAAGATCAATTAAGGATTTCCAATTATTTTTCTTTCCTAAATTGACAACTTAACATATGAAACTAATATCTCTAGCCGCCGTCTCCTTTCTTAGATGTTCTGAGTAAGTATATGCTCTCTTGTGGACCTACATTAAGTGAGTTGACCTAGGGATTTGAGTCAAATATAAAATGCATTTAGGCCATAAGATGTCTTAATTAAAATTTAAATCGTCAATAGATGATATGCGAAATCAAAACAAGAAACAATCGCTTACATCAAAGATTAGTAAATTTCAGCAACAACCACAGTGAGCCCATTTTATCTTTATATCTATAAAACTAGTTATTTCCCTGCGCTTAGCGCAGGTATCAGTGAAGACCTTCATGGTTTATATGTATGAAAATAGGTAAAAAAATATGAAAGTTACAAAATGATGGGTGTCGTAGTTGACCCCTATGTCAAGCAAAAACTATATATATATATACTAGTTTCAGGACGTGCTACGCACGATTGACCCGCTCGCTTCGCTCGCGGGAATTAATTTCTAAGGATTTATTAATAAAATTCAAAATTGTAATTAAAATTTAAAAATTAGAAATACAAGTACCTTTTTTAGCTTATCAATATTCTCTAATGTGATTGAGATAAGATATGAATGAAAAAACAAGCTAGTCATGCTAGGACATTACTTCCTCAAAAAAAAAGGAAACAAGGAAAAAAAAAACACAAGTGGTTTGACCCATCAATTTGTAAACACTTGCTTGTGGAGATTCCGTATAATTGTACATAAAGTTCAATCTTTACCTCAAACTCTATAGATAAAAAGGATAACTTTGAAATTATGAATGTAAATAATTGAATTAGTTGGGATTAAAGCTTTAGACACTTTTTTTCACATGATTAATCAGATTTTTTTTCATTCAAATTTATTATGGGTTTTGGGTTTGTTCCCTCCCCCAACACCATCTTCAAACCACCTTCTTCTTCAACCCCCACCTTCTTCTTCTCCCTCTCGGATTCTCTCTTCTTCACTGTTTATATATATAACCGAACCTTCTCCTCTCTTCATCACACAATCAATAACAACCAACCACAACAACCCCTCCCATATAAAACCGAACCTTCCCCATATATATATATATATATGGGAAAGAACAATGAGGGTTTGGGTGAGAATGATGAAGACGATGACCAGTGGTATGCACCCCCTTAAAACGTATCAAATGGCAGCATGCAATTCAAGCTTTCAACATATACGATATTCATATAAACCGATTTGCCCCAGAAACAAGTGCACACTCCAATTTAAAAGTCTCCCTCAATTAATCAACATCTCCGTCTCCGTGTATTAGATTGATGAGAAGGAGTTCGTCCGGAACACGAGAGTGATTGATTGAAGACCGAGAGAAAGAGAAAACCGTGTATTAGATTGATGAGAAGGAGTTCGGGATTGATTTGAAGATAAAAAAAAAAAAAACGTGTGGTGGATTGATAAGGAGTTGGAGTTTGATTTGGAGACAAAAGAAAAGGTTGATTTGGAGATGAAAAAAAAAAGAATATGGGCAAATATGTAAATTTCATTACCACTCAAAAATTTGTGATTCGTGCTTTTATATATATGATATATATATAAATCGGTGTGCTCGACCCTTTATATAATCCAACCCATAGTACTTGTGCATCCATTCAAACACAAAAAACCCCTACAAATATGTGCACTTGGAGACCCAAACAAAAATTCAGATGATGGCCAAGCACTCCCAAAAAATTCTTCAAAATGGATGCGGAAGAATTACAGCGTAGAAGAATGGCAATTCTATGTATCTGCCCATAATTTTTAAAAACTTTTACTACACTCCATTTCATGTATTTGCCCATGGTTTCAAGTAGAATGTACTAATTATATTAATCCATTCGTTGTTAATATAACAATAATTAATTATTAATAGATGCACACATAATAGATAATTACATATCTTGGGACAATCGATAATAGAAATAAATAAATAATAAAAAATTAGAAAATTAGAAAATTAGAATGGTGAGATGAGGTAGCTTCTGAACTTTCTCTCTCCTCCGACTTATATATATATATAAAGGAAGATCAATTTCTTATGTATTTTTGTTCCTTTTTTTCAATTTGTTGAGAAAATTATACTAGTTGCTATATTTACATAGTTGATGTATTTATGTAGTTTCTATGATTTCCTTAACACAATTTTTTCCTATTTTTTAATTGTTTTAAGATTTTTCATTTTTTAGTTATTTTTTATTAAATAAAAATTGTATCAGTAATTGGATGGCTAACGTTAGTGTGTCCTAATATATTTATCTTCTCAATTTTCATGTTTAGCTATTTTTTGTTTTTTAATATTTTTTAATATTTTTAATAAGCATTTTAATTTTTTTGAGTTTCCAATTTTTACAGGGGGTTTAAATTTATTGTGTGCCTATTTTTTGGGATATTTAATTCTCTTTTTTCATTTTTCATATTTTTTTTCGCGTATCTTTTTTCACTTAATATTGTGGCTACTTTTTAGTATATTGTGTTTTACGAGTACTCTACTCACTTACTTCTTAAAAGACTTTGATAATTCTAATAAGGTTAATGATGGGTACTGGTGTTCAAATCTATGCATATTATGATTCGATTTGGGACTAATACGTAGTATTAGTATTGTAAAATGAGTATGGATAGGAAAAATTTCACAGTACCGTATTCGCTTACATCCTTACAATAGTTTAAAAAATCTCATTAAATTCATTTTTATCTAAGGTAGATATTAACACTCAGGCAAGTCGCGAAACACAAGATGTCAACGTTAGTTATTGTTGAGTGAGGTTTATACTTTTCTTAGATTTGATAGGGGTCTTCTATTTTGTTGCGGAGGTGATTAAAACAATTTGGTAATTTTTAGGAGGAAATTGAATTTCTCTAAATAATTACTCAGTACATATATGTTGAAAAAGTATATTTTAAGTTGTATATCTCATTTTTCTCTACCAAGAAAATTGGATGATGTTACTTCGAAACCATAGAAGTTTTTTTTTAAAAATTATGCGGGAGTCCAACTCATGATCTCCCCAAACCTTACCTTTTGGCAAGTGATATCTCATCTATCTAACCATAAATGCTTTAGCGACCATCAAGGTTGTCTAATAAGTTTTTTTCTTAAATTTTATTCTTTTCATCGAATTAATTTTTATTTAATATATTAATACTCCGTCTTGCCCGCGCGCAAAAAGCGGGTCTACGACTAGTTACATATGATTTTTTATGGAAGCAACTATTAGCCCCCACTACCTTATATCAGCCCCCCATTTAATTTAATATATTTTTAAATTAAAATGTATTTAGGTAAAATTACATAAATAACCATACTCTAAATCATGAACTCATTTCATTTCTTTTTCTCCTTCTACTTTCCACTCTCTACACCCCTCCTCAACTTTACTTTTCACTTTCTACACCCCTGCCTAAATGAAACCTTAAATCACCCCCAACTCCTATCTCACTCACTACACTCACCTTCTCATCTTCTACTTAATTTTCGCTTTCTATATCTCACCCAAATTAAACCATAGATTCATTTTATTTTTTCTTCTACTTTCTAATCTTTACACCCCTTCTCATCTCCTTGTCTATACACTCAACAATTCATCATCAAATACAACATATTAATTATAGTATTTGGTTGAGATTTAGTCCATATTCTTGAATGGTTAGAATTCATTTATTGGTGTTGAATCATAGCTTTTAAGGATCAAAGAATCAATCTTGGAATGCATATGGAGCAAATTGAGTAGGGAGATAAAAAGATGATGTGCCCAAAGGATCGGAGGTTGAAGATCACAAAGATAAAAAGAGGGCTTTCTTTAGGGAGAAAGGGGGGCCAATATAATCTAGGGCTATAATAGAGAGTTTACTAATAATTAAGGGGGGTGCTTAGAGCATGAATTAACTTATTTGGGGCTAGAAATAACATTAAATTAAATTGGGGGCTGATATAATATATAGGGGTGATAATAGTAACTTCCTTTTTTATTTCTACATATAAATTTGATAGTGATCTTTAAAAGAAATACATTGTTAGTATTAGAGTATCAATAAACACATGTACTGTAATGTGTTTGTTTTTTTATGTTTTTATCAATTTAGTAAGAAACCACACGTCAAGTGTAGATATTAATTTTTTATTCGTTTTGTAAATGTGGGATGTATAACAATCTTTGTATAATTAACGAAATGAGTATTTTACTCCCTATTTTGAAATGCAGCTGCTAAATGCACCTCAATTTTTAATTAGATTATCTCATCCCAGTGAAATTATCATACTACTTTTCTACGTAAAAAGATTTTTACTCATTCATACCCCACTCACCCCTCTCAAATCTCATTCTCACCACCAACTAAAATCCAACGAAATCTAAGCAAAATCACATCAATTCGATGTCGTGGGTGCATTCTTCATCCATTTAGTGTCGATTTCAAGGTTTTTTAGGTTTTTTTTTTTTTTTTTTTTTTTTTGAGTCGGTATTGTTTGTGATTTTTTTTGTCGAGCTTAAGGCTTTGATTTGGGGGTTGAATCTTGCATCGTGCAAAGTTTCGATGGAACCGAAAATATCAAGCGATTCAGAGCAAAACTCATTATTTTTTATCATTTTCGTGTATTTTTTAGGAGTTTTGAATTTTTTTTTTTCATTCTTGTTGCCGGTGGGTGGCGGGCACAGGGGCGAAAGCTCTGAAGAGGTGTCAGGCACACAAGGCTGACATTTCTAAAGAGGTCTCGAACATACATGGCCGACACCTCTAAAGAATTTCGGCTGGATAACCCGAATCCCTCCATCACCCACTAAGACCAATTTCTCCTCGCAGTCTCGATCGGAGTTGGCCGATACTTTTTTAGAGGTATCGGCCTTGTTCGTTCGAACTCTTGCAGGTAGGGGTGGCAATTCGTATCGGCGAGTCGTAAACGTGTCGTGTCGTAAACGTGTCGTGTCCCATATAATGCAAACCCATTACATGACATGTTTATTAATCGTGTTAATCGTTTTCGTGTCTAAGTGGGTCGTGTGTTAAACATGTCGTGTAATCGTGTCACCCACTTATTAAATATTGTATTTTAAAATTTTATTTTATTTAAACTTTTATAATTAAGTTACTATTTTTTAAAAATATATCTAAATGATTAAATTCGAAAAAACATACTAAATAACCAATAAAATATAATGTGGTTGTATATAGTCGTTAGTTTTACTTTACTTTTTCATTCAAGTCTTTATTACTCTTAAAAATAAAGCAAAAATGACTCGTAATAATAACATAAAAAAAATTATAAGAATCATCTAAAAAAATATCTAAATTTTACTTTGGCGAAAAGTTTTATTTTTTCTTAATAAATAATTATTAATAAAATCTAAAACATAAATAATATATTAAAAGTAAAATGAATATTTCCTCTCAAATATAAAATAAAATATGATAAAAGATGTCTATAAATAAAATAAATAAATCATGCTATTAACATGCATTCAAATAGGTGAATTTTGTATCAATCTATTTATTATACAATATTTATTATTTATACATTATTCTTTAGCCGTGTTAAGCGAGTCATAAACGAGTTGAGCAGGTTGACATGTTAATGACTCGTTTATTAACCGTGTATAAACGTGTTAACATGTTTATGACCCAGACCCACTTAAGCCAAACCCACGACATGTTTATTACGTGTCGTGTCGTGTCGTGTTAATCGTTTCATGACCCAAATTGCCAGCCCTACTTGCAGGCGACACTTTTCACTTTTAGGACACAACACGACCACATCTGATCTTGTTCAACAACAAAAACTCTCATACGACACTTGGTGACTCAGTGCAAGTGTTCTACGATAACTAAAATCGAGAAATAAAAAAGGATTTTGAGGTGTTGGTGAGGGTGATGGGGTCAGCAATGATATTTTTGAAACTTTAAGAAAAAAGTGAGGTAAATCAAGTAAAAAGTGAAATATGACGAAGTAAAATTAAAAAATAGGAGTCCTCTGATCAAAAATTGAAATTCGTTTAGTTGTTTCCTTTTAAAAGGAAAATAATAAAATGACATACTTTGAACGTAAACTTAGGCACACTTTATTTTTTAGTCATTTATGATATTTATCGGATGTGAAGCCCACGGCTTGAAAGACAAAAATTGAGCCACAAAATAGCTAAAAAAAATAAAGTCTGCGCGAAAAGTTTGTCATTTTATCATAAAAAGTGTCACTTTATCATTTTCCCTTTAAAAATATGATGGTAGAGGTGGACGTGGCAGTGGTGGTGGATCACGTTGGGGTGACGAATAAGGTTAAAGGTTAGAAAGGTAACCGTTGTGAAATTTCAATGTGATGGCGAACGAACCAATTGATTTCTTCTGCTATAGCCTATAAGTATTGTTGATCGACCTTTCATTATTTCTCCCTTATTGATTGACCTTTCATTATTTCTCCCATTGTTTTTTTTTTTTTTTTTTTTGAAAAAATTATTTCTCCCATTGTTATCATACAAATTCATTTTCAAGGCATTTTTGACTTCACCACTCACTGTCATACATTTTACATTATCCCCCACTCACGTCACGTTAGCAAAACCCTAAATATTTTAAGCACCAACCCCTCCTCTCTCTTTCCCACAACTTTGGTTTTGTGAATTCCAACCTCTCCGTTTATAGCCGCGGCGGCAGCAGTGCCCCATCGGAATCTCGTTTTCGGAATTCGGTGACCCCCGCGCGAATTAGGGTCCAATACTCGTCCTCCTCATTTTTGATTGATCGATCTCGATTGCTGGTTCTGGAGATCTTCTTTTTTTCCGGTGCTGCGATTGTTGCGTGGGTTTTGAGGAGTTATTACATAGCACAAATAAAATATATGTTGTCCATATTGAGGCGTTCTACGCAGTTCTCTGATTCTTAACAGTGTTAATTGGAAATCACTGAAGAAATGTAGTGCACTATGCTTGCAAGTGTTGTTTTTCTCTTATTAAGTATGTTATTCATTGTGGCTTAGTTGTTTATGAATCAAAGGTTTTGCAGTGGTTTTTGTGTAATTTTGGTGAAAGAAGTTCTCTTTTTTATTCAAAGAGAGCAAAAATAGCCTTTTTTTGGACATTTTTAATTGTAATTCTTGAAATTGTGAGTTGTTACCTTTGAAAATCCATGTGAAACATTTGGGATTCTTTTGGTGGTAAAGGCCTCAGATGCTGTATTGGCAATTTATGAGTATAAACATCAAAATAAGCAACAACATGCTGCATTTTTGTTGGGGAAAGTTTTCTATGTGGTTTTGAAAATGTATATTTTCTTTGTTGCATTTCCTTGGAATCAATTCATGACTTGATAGAAGTGTTTGCTTATAACTAGAGGCACTGGAGTCAGTTTTTGATGATTGTAACGCGAAGATGGTTCGAGCTTTTGGTTTGGCGATCATGCGAAGGATTTCTTCTTCGTTATCGAGAGAGACTATTTTTTTGTTTGGTCCTTTCAACTTTAATACCCAGAAGCGATGGAAGAAGCCGTTGGTTTCTGCTCAGACTCGTCTAGAGGATAGAACCAGAGATCTCAAGCTTGATAAACTGATGAACCAGCGAAAGAGGTTCAAAGTTGTGCTGAAACTGCAGGAACTTATGGCGAAGCGGAGAGGTCCATTTGTGTCGGTGCAAATTATGTCGAGGTGGAAAAATATTGTTGGATTGAATGTAGGGGTGGGTGATTTCCTGCAGAAACACCCTCACGTTTTCGAATTGTTTGTGCATCCTGTTAAGAAAAATCTATGTTGCAAGCTAACGACAAATATGGTTGGCTTGATTGAAGAAGAAGCTGAGCGTGTCAAGGAATGTGAGTTGTTAGCTGTTGAGAGACTGAAGAAACTATTGATGATCTCAACAACTGGTATATTGCATATTCATGCACTGCGGTTAATAAGAAGTGATTTGGGTTTGCCCGAGGACTTCAGGGATTCTATACTTCTCAAGTATCAAGATGACTTCAAGTTGGTAGATCTAGAGACTGTTGCATTGGTCTCCGGAGATGAAAGCTTGGCTGTGGCTGAAATAGAAAAGTGGAGAAAGAAGGAATATGTTGAAAAATGGTTGAGTGAGTTCGAGACAAAGTATGCTTTTTCAATAAATTTTCCGACAGGATTTAAAATTGAGAAGGGTGCGCGGGAGAAGCTCAAAAACTGGCAAAGGCTGTCCTACTTGAAACCTTATGAGAAAAAGGAAAATATCTGTGTTAGAACTTGTGGCAGCATTGAGCGGTTTGAGAAGCGCGCAGTGGGCATTCTTCATGAACTTTTGAGCTTGACGGTAGAGAAAATGATCGATGTCGAGCGCTTATCTCACTTCAGAAGGGATTTCAGTATGGAGGTAAACGTTCGAGAGCTTCTACTGAAGCATCCTGGGATTTTCTATATATCTACCAAGGGAGGAACCGAAACAGTGTTTCTTCGAGAAGCTTATAGCCAAGGCCAGTTGATTGAGCCTAACCCTATATATACTGTTCGTAGGAAAATAATTGACCTTTTGTTGTTAGGTCGTCGAAACAGCAAAGTACTTGTTCAGACCGTGATCGAGAAAACAAATAACAACATCAGTCGCAGTGAAGCTATAGGAGGTCCAGTAGATGGAGATTGGGTTATCCCTATTTTAGAGGGTCTCAATGATCAAGATTAAGGAAGGAATTTCACTAGCACTAGTGATAGCAATGCCTATGGAGAGTTGGACGAAGGTTTTGAGAATGGTTTGTTCATTAGGCAAACATCAAAGGTTCAATTAGACAACTGAAACAGGTGATTGATTGTGGCCTAGTTGGTGAGCTGGTGGTGGAAGATGCAAAATAGGAAGAGTTTTGATCACCAAAACAGATATAGAATCAAAGCCCTAGGAGTTCAATCCTCAAATTTTCGGTAAGTAGAGCTACTTCATCATCTCTATTTGATCTTATCAACCCTTTGAAATCTCAATTTTCGATCATATAGGTTAATTGATCTATAGATATGCTTGATTTAAGAGAGAATCCTAGGTTTTGATAGAGAAAATCTGTGAAAAATCTCTTAGTTGTGCTGATTTGAGAGAAATCTTAATCTCTCACACTAGCTTCAGTAATCTCTATCTTAATCTGTCGATGTAAACCATTCTTCTCTCTTCTTCTGAGTTCCAAGTGTTGTGCCGATTTGAGTTTTCTCTTTGATTTTGCAGGTTTCGTATCTGAGTTGATGTAAGAAAATTTGGAGAAACTTGATCATAGCTTATGATTCAACAATTTGTCATCTCTCGAGGTAGTTTCTTTCATAGACAATTGAATTCATAGCTGATTTTAGTTTTTTGCCTTTTTAAATCCCTAATTGAGTAATTTTGGGGGTTTGGTTCTTCTTTTATGGTTTAAATCTATGCATTGATTTACATAGCTTCATAGGAATTTAAGGATCAAAGGATCTTTTTTTACAGTATTTGCCTGGTATTTTAGAGCAATGAAGTTTACGAATCTTTTCTTTCATTAATAGCTTCAAAGCATGTATGGTGAAACTACTCATTGGTTTAGATCATGAAATAGGAATATTTATTCAACTGGTTAAAATGAAACAAGGATTAAAAGGTGTAGACCACAACGGAAATGCCTCGATGATAATTTGCCTCTTAGATCTATAATTTATAGCGAACGCTAAACTAATATCTTCCTTTTTTATCATCAATCACTATGATCCTTGATATATATATTTTTTTTTTTTTTATCTACAATTATAGTTAAAATCGAATCCTTTTTAAGTTAACTGTCCACTAATTTTTGTTGTTTTTGAAGTCTTGCAGAACAGTGACAAAGAAGTGCATTCGTACCGAGCCAATTGGATAAAATAGTAAGTAAGTTTTCTTTAATTTTTCTAGTTCAATTTTTTGTATGTTCTAATTCGATTGGATGTACAGTGTCATATTGTATATTTGTGACCCTTGATTGAGTCATATGTAATGATAATATGGTCTTTTTTCCTACTGCCTCTATGAAATATGCAGATCCTACTTATTTAGTGAATTAGAGACCACATTTAGCATCTACCTTAAAATTTAAAGTTGTACTTTGTTTATGTCATGTGATGTCTCATTGACGGCATCTTCTTCTCTATTATTCAATTTGACATATTGCATATCTTGTGAGTGCTAGATATAGAGGAAGTTAAGGGTTAGTCCATCAAGTTTGAATTAGTTTGCTATCAAAGATTAGTTGAGAAGTGTTGATGTGGTCTCTAAGTTGTTAAGAATGAGGGACTAAGATTTAATCTTGGTTTTGTGATCTAATAATTCAAATTTATTGTGACAGAGCATAAAAGAGAAACCTAACTCTGTTCCCTAATTTCTAAGTTATATGATTTAAAGAAGTGCCAATTGAGCTCTATTTATTTATGCCGTCTCAGAACTCAAGAAGTTCTAAGTTCCTTTGTTGATCAATTTCTTCTATCTATGAATTTCTTAAAACCTACATATGCTCTATGGAAAATTTTATGGGACTACATTTAGGCCAGCTATGTTCTATGGAAGTGAATGTTGGGCGGTAAAACAACAACAATTACATAAAATGAACGTAGCAAAAATAAGGGTGCTTAGGTGGATGTGAGGTAAAACTTGTAAAGATAGAATGAGAAGTACAAAAATTCAAGAAAAAAGTAGGAGTAGCACCAACTAACATAAAGATTAGGGCGGTTGCGGTGGTTTGGACACCTGCAAAGACGACATATGAATGTCCCTACTAGAAAACTTGACTCAATAGAAAGCGTAGAAATTCGACGAGGTAGGGGCGGACTCAAAGTTAACATGGGAAGCATTAATTGAGAGAGATTTAAATGGTTTGGAAAGTTCACCATCAATTGAATTAAATCGAGCACAATGGAAAAGTTTGATCCTCGTAGCTGACCTCAATTAATTTGGGATTAAGGCTGTGTTGTTGGAGGTGGTGTTGCTGCTGGTGGTGTTGCTTGTGCTGTTGTTGTACTGCTATTGAAAATGATATATACTCGATCCTTATTAGTCATTTGCCTTTATTTGATGACAAACAAATTAATTTTCAATTTCATTGTTCTTTTCTGAAGGTAAATTTGTTTTGATTATTTTCCATGTGTTCGTAAGTTTCATTTTTACATGGTAATAAACTTCATTTTTAATCACTTATTCTGTGACCAGATATATAATGATGAGCGGATTGGTGATTTACATGATCCTACATGGTGAAGTTTTCAGGAGGTGTTTTTATCTCTTCTTATTTCCCTTTCTGTTTCAGGTATTGTTTATATTTGTGTTCTTTTGGAAGTTGATTGGCTCTGATCATGTTTACCAAACAAAAGTCGATGCTAAGAAAGCCTTCTATTTTTTTTTTTTTTTTTTTTTGGATAAAGGAGAATGGCTTCTATGTTGGAAACTTAACACTAAGAATGGTTTCTAGCTTTAGCTGTTGGGTCAGTTACTCACATTAATCCGATTGGATATATTTGCCTAAATAGAAAATGTTAGGGTATATTTGTCTATTAGGCCTTCTATAAAAATGAAAGATGACATGGCCTTCGTGGACGGTCCTCTTTTTCTTTTCAACTCTCTGCAACTGTTAGGGTTTCCTCATGCCCTCTTCTTCTTCCCCACCAGATCTGTTGTGTTGGGGCCTCCGGCGAGCGTTAGCCGGGGGCCCGGGGCCTTTGACCTCCCCTTTTTGATTTTTGTTCCCCTTCCTCTCGTCTACTTTCTCCCGCCTTCTCTATGCTTCTCTCTCTCTCTCTCTCTCTCTCTCTCTCTCTCTTTTCTTGTGTTTTTGTGTTGAGGAAGAGGATGGTGGAGTCCAGCGAGTCAGAATTAAAGAAGATTGAGATGAGGTTTTTGGGAAGTGTCGCCGACGCATCTGCTGCCTCCTTAACAAGATTCAACGTGTCTGAGCGTCTCCGATCAACGGACGCAGCCATGGTCGAATGGATCTAGTGTTTCTTCATCGACATTTCTTGTTGGATCGGTATGCCGCGACAGTGACGACTCCGGTTGGTTGGGGTTTCTCTTCTTTTATTGATGCCGCTGCTCCATAAGTTGTTTTAGTTTATGTATTTAGTTTGGTTATTTTAGGGCTTAGTGTAATTTATTAGGGTTTGTTCTTTGCCGCCGATGAGTGGCCTTTTTGGCCGTATATGGGTGTTGCCCCCTTGTTTGGGTTGTTGCCCTCCTTCGGGAGGTTGTTGTTCCCCTTTATGGAGTTGTTGCTCCCCTCGTGAGAATGTTGTTTCGGGCTTAAAAGATTTATATTGTCTGTTACCTCGTTGTAATAGCTTGTTGTACCCATTTTTGGGTGTTAGGAACATCAATGCAACAAATTTGAAAAAAAAAATAAAAATAAAAATGAAAGATGACATTTTCCAGGGTTTTGTTTGGCAATGCTAGTGATAATCTAGCCGATAGGTGATAAACTAGTGATATCGATAGTCGATAATGTAGGCGATAGTGATAATCTACTAGTGGTAGCGGGAAGCTTATAATCTAGCTGATCAACTAAAAATTGTTTGGAATGATATTGATTGATTAGGCGATAAATGCAAAATGACAATAAAGGACATATGACACAATTAAGTATATTATTATATAATCATATAATTAATTGTTATAAATAACGTTGTATTTTATTTACAAAATACAAATTAATACCATAAAATAATTTATATTATTTAGAAAACTAAATTATGTGTGTCCATAAATGCTTACATGAAAATAGCTCTATATTAATTTATAAGAATTCGCAAAAAATAAACACATGTAAATAAAATACAATAAACGACTTGGATAACTATACATATACCTAACGCATCATCCATAATTGAGAAGCTATGTTATTGCGAATATTCTTCATTTCTAGAGAAGTCTCTCTATAACTTCTATGATTGATGTCGTCATCAATAACATCCGAAAGTTCGTCAAGAGGTACATAATCTGGATGTTGTGCAACGATATTGAACAAGTCGTCATCCTGTGCATTTTTTCGTATATAATTATGCAATGCAAATGCATCTATTTTGATGTCAATTTGAGTTTGTACACTAAATTGCGACATTACGTATCTTCCATCTCTTCTTCAATACTCCAAATGACCTTTCGATGCAACTTCGAAGAGATGAATGTGCACGATTAAAAACTTCTTTTGCATTGTTGGGACCAACATTTTCAAACCGATTTTGGTGGTATCTTGTTTTGAAATATGGCACTAAATACCCTCGCTATATCTGGATATCCTTTGTCCACCAAATAATATTTGCCTATTGAAAGAAAAAAATGACATTACATGATTTATAAATATCATATGACAATAAGGTAAACTCAAAAGTATTGGTACCTTTCGCGGCTTTGGAAAGTTTAACAATGGCGTATTAATTGCATAGAAGAAAATACGTGAATCATGTGCCGATCCCTCCCATCCGGTGATATAAACGTGAAGCACATATCAAAGTCACATCCGCCATGACATTGAAAGACGTGAAAGTTTTTCTCCCCTATAACGCATTTGATCTGCCTCAGAACACATGCAACAATATGAGTACCATCAATACATCTTATGCAATCTGTTGTATTAAATATAAATGGTTATATAATGTACAATCAAATTATAAAATAGTAGGTGACAAATATTTTTATATTGTCTTACCTTGAAATAAGGTATATATCTTTCGTCGTGAAGGATGTGAGACGGTATGGATTGAAATGTATGATCAGTTGGTTTTATCATATCACGTGCAAAACCCTTAAAGCCATTGCTTCTACCGGTAATAATTTCCAAAACCTCATGAAATGATCTACTTATAGTCTCACCAGAACATTGAAAACGCTCTCTTAAGTCCCTATTAGAGGCACCCTAGGCTAATGCATATACAAATATACCTACTTTCTCTATAATTGTTACTCGCTTCGTTCTAAACCATATTTTAATTCTAAATCATTGCATAGTTCTATGAAAAGTTATTTTTCCATCCTAAAATTGTTCTTACTTCGAGCGTAATGTCCGTTTAGAATTTCCATCATCCAAGATTCTCTGTTTGAAGTGAAGGCATGCACGATTCTTTATATATGTTTTTGTAATAATGTGTAAAATTTATAGCCCATGTCGTGTATCCGGATATAACAATAAAACCAAGTCTTTTCATTCTCTGCCTTTGCAACTCTTCGATATCCATGATACACACGATATGCATAAATAACATGTAACTAAAAAATATATGAAATACTTTTTAAAACAAAACACACGCACACACACAACTAATAGTAATTTACATAAGTTCATAACTCTTGAAAACGCATGTCAATTTCTATAAATTGAGAACTAAAACATAATCCAACTCTAAATACAACTAATAAATGTAGAAATAAAGATGTCTAAAAAAATAAATGCAAAGAAAAAAAAAAAAAGGAAAACATACGCAAATAATACGAGCATGCTCTAAACATTCATTTATTCCTACGCATAAAATCTAGCCAAACTTTCCTATTGTTATCATCTTTCATGTTTACAAATATCTTTCTCTTTGTCTCGTCTCGAAATAAAGTCATGCGCAAAGCACCACAAATCGCTACCCTCCTCTAAAGTGCCTTCATTAACCATACGACCGATAATACTCATTCCAAAGTGTCAATAGAACTATTTGATACAACTAGAGATCTTGCATGATTTTTCGTCTTCATAATTTCTAATGCCTCATTAGAATTAGAAAGCAAAGAGTTCAATGAAGCGACTAGTATTGCGAGATCCCCCTCCCGACCGTCTCCTTTTCGTTTGGGTTGAAGCAGACTTAGAAGGTGGTTTGTAGGCCTCTTGTTGCTATCACCTTCTCTAGACTCCAAGTTGGGAACTTGATTCCTACTAGAACTTTGATTGAGTTCCCTGAGCACCTTTATGAACTCTTAATTCATTCAAAAATTCATTGAAATTGTTGTCCGAGTCGAGTAATTGGTCATAATGGTTATATTCGAGAATACGCATCTTCAAAAATATTTCTGTAGCTTTATTCATGTCATTTTCATTTGCACAAATTTCTTCATTCTCTTTGGCTTCCTCAACATTCATAGTCATGTTTGTCGGTGGGTCCATAGAGGGTGAAACATTATCCCATCCATTTGCACAATTATCATCGAATAGTTGAGCCCATAAATCCAAAAGTTCTTGACCAGGGTGATTTGTTGCGAAATGCTTTAACTTCGGGATTTTCCTACAACAAAGAGAGTTTATACTAATGAGTTTGTACTAAATCAACTTTCTTTATTATTATATTAATTAATGGTATGAATATAACAAAAAAAAAAAACTAACCGCAATTTTTTTCACCCACCACTCGTTTGAACAACTCGGTTGTCCGTTGTAGGATCCCATCCTAGGCGGTTTCACTAAGCAATAAAGTTTTCCAAAGCTTCCATTGCTTCTTCATATGATCAAACTTGTTCTTGCAAGAGGCAATCAACACTTTTATCTTTATTTCATTTTCCAACATCTCGCTAATTTTGTTCCATTTAAAATTACTTCCACGCCCATTGTGCATTATGTACTTGAGGCAAACTTCACGAGAAAATCTTTTCATAACCTTTCCATTTAAATACTTTTACTCCTTCCGCATCATCATTAATCAAAGCCATTTTTAGCTACAATCATATTTAACACCAACAAACATAAGAGATAGTTGAGGGTTGAAACAAATATTTATAATCATTACAACTAAAAAGAACAACTGCAATTCTATAAATATCTCGGCAATTGAATAAAAAATAAATTACATAAAGAAATTCTTTCTTTAGGTTGTCTTAATACCACCTAAAAGTCTCTAAATTTTTATTTGTGTGTATAGTAGGAATAAAGTTCATGAATTTGAAATTCATTAGACTTTTTTTGATAAGATAGAGATATTTATTGATTGAGACAAAAGAATGGGATTGGGATAAAAAAAACAGTAAGTATATACATCAAAATGCATCTCTTTCAAAGCAAAAAACAATATGGACTATAGACTTCATAAGCTAAAAAACCTTTCACAGACCCACACCATTATCCATATCATATTCATGTTGACCCAACTCTACCAGTTGTAGTTGCTAAAAAAAACTCCACAGTTGTGTTTTCGATTAAGAACTAGCTCGATGGGGCATTGTTTAGTTCGACCAACCAAACAAGCAACCAAAAAAATAAAAAAAAAAAATTCATGAGATGAGACACCTTAACAGTTGAATTTCACAAAAGATGAGGCGCCTCAACAGTTGCATCCACGTATGATTAATGATGGGCAGAAGGTATCAATGCTTAAAACTCTATTTCTATTTCTATTTTATGCTCATCATATGGCACATGATTCAAAACTCTAATTCTATTTTATGCTCATCAGATGACGCAATTCAGTTTAGCATCTATTACCCTGCGGCACAAAACATATGCATCGAGCATCGAAACAAACTCTAAAGAAGATGAACTCTAAATAATCTCATTGCAGAATTCATTGAATAGGCATCGAAAAAAAAATCTACTAAACCACGTTCATCAAAAAATCTACTAAGCCGAATAAGAAGATATCAGGGAGATCACCCATGAAATAAAAAAATTACAGAACTAACAATTGATATCTTACAAATATGGTCCTTCAACCCAAGATTCCAGTCTCTAATGCCCGACCGCCAAAGAGAAATAACAAAGCCTGAACGATTGAGAGATAACCAACTCCCAAAAAAAAAAAAAAAAAGCAAAGCTGGA
The DNA here is from genome assembly GCA_039657325.1 of Stephania cephalantha. Taxonomy (NCBI): domain Eukaryota; kingdom Viridiplantae; phylum Streptophyta; class Magnoliopsida; order Ranunculales; family Menispermaceae; genus Stephania; species Stephania cephalantha. The sequence continues at coordinate 49,779,812 of CM077573.1, forward strand.
AATCCCTAACGTGATATAGCAAATCTGTTTGTATTTATCCCTATTTGGTTTCTAATTTCGCGGGCTACTAATATTCGCCGGTTTGTTTAAGTATTTGCGTATTTTGTTTCCACTAATTTGGAAGGACATTAATTTATTAACAAGTAAAAATAAGGGTATAATCGTGAGAAAAAATCCAAACGACGGATTTTCGGTTCAAACACTACTAAGAGTAGCGTTTCAATTGAGAGCTTATCATCTATATTATTTTTAAAATAAGCTACAAACCAAACGCAACTTAACAAATAAATTAGCTTATCAGCTAGCTGATAAGTTAGTTTGTGTTTACCAAACAGAGCCCTAACCCCCTGAAAAAAGATGGTATTAATCTAGTAGCATAAACTGGACTTATTTATTGAATTAATATCACGTTTCTTTGAAGGTCATTTTTCGAGAGAAGAAAAGCGGTCGAACCATTTCAAATAGTGGTGTGTTCGCTTCGCTGTACCCAACTATGCTTTAAGTCTAACTGATTAACTTGTACACAAGATATAGAGTTGGATTAAGTGATTAATCTCAATTTGGCCACTTATTTGCTTGACTAGATTAACACCCAGCTTAGCTGTTTTAAGTTCTTGTGAGTTTACTTCCCTACGCCTCTCCACATCGTTGGAGAGGTGTGCGCCGGGCTTGAAGAAGGCATAATCTCATATAAACTAAATACATGAATTTCTATGCCATATAGAATTAAAGAAGATCGAAATTATAACCCATATTATTCTGATTAAAGTACAAGTTCAAATAGACCTCAAAAAAAGAAGAAGTAGAAGTTCAAATATGCCATGCATCGGTATCTATTTCAATTGTAGCACATTTTCTATAGAGTCCAGAATAGCATACCCTCACAAGAACCGTTATGTCTATGCCTGAATTAAAATTCTTTCAATGTATCAAGGGAACCTATCAATGTAGCTTTAGTAATCATAAATGAACAGGAAACATCATAAAATAGAAGATGAACACACCAAACTCAGTGCAGGACAGATGAATGCTCCAAAAGTTCATACAATCACACACCAAACATTGTCTTTTGGACTCCGGGAGATGAAGAGAAAAGCTGCTATCAAAACCCCAATCACCAGCAGTGTCGCCCAAACCACCGCCATTAGTATTGCCCAAGAGTATTGGGGGAATCAGTGAACTATGAAGCTCGGTAGAGCTCACAAGCAAGAACTCTAGAATAGAGAATTCAGTATTTCACATCGTCTATGCATTTCGCACATGTACATGAACAGGTGTATTATGTAAACATACTCAAAACATGATAAAATAGACCAAATAGAGAATTACTTGGGGAGGTTTTTAATCTCTAAAAATCACCAAAAATCTTATCGCCCTCGTGAATCTAAATGCATCCAGCACATTATTTGATGGTATAAGTGTCCTTTTATAGGCTTGAAGGAGAACCTTTAAGCTTTCCACATTAATACTAATTTCCATCAAATTAGTAACCTAAAAGGAGCTCAAAAGATTTTAGGTTATTAAGTTACATATGTATATTAAGACATAATCCTATGTGACACTTAATGTTATTACATATTAGTCGCATCTGTCTCGTTAAACATTTGTGCATTGCTTCAGTTCATAGAGGTAATTTCGTCACACCTTATGCGAGCACCCGTAGATTAACTAGCGAGCCCAAAAATGTCACTTAGAACAATCGCCAGTACCGTGTATTGGATAATCTGAATGATTGTCTAATCCTACAAAACAAACGTTAGATTAACTAATCTTAAATGGCCAATCTAACACCAAAATATGTTTTCTACGTCCCAAAATGGTCACTAGTCACTATTAACTAATTGATCAAAAGCAACGTGAAACACAGCCATTTTGGAGGCAGAGGAATACTGACTTTAGTATCTCCACTCATTAAACGGATGATGCAAATCGTTCCCGCGTTAAAACTAGAATATAATATTACAACTTTTTTTCCCTTTAAAACTTGCATCTTTGGAGGTGTAAAGAATGGATATTGAATGGAAGAGTTGGAACCAAGTCTCCCTTAGTTTGGATATGAACAAGACCCATCATGTATCAAGTTGGCATCAAAAAGTTTAACGTCATAACTAATAAAACACATATTACGCAATAATTATGATGCAATACATAATATGCTTAACATTTATTTTGTGTTGGTATTTGAACTGAGGGCAGCCCATTTATTTGGGCACCCATCGATTCTTGAGGGGATCCCAATTTTTTTTTTTTTACTAAAATGCCCGTGATGTCAACCAAGTCTCATAGGAAGGTATGTATGAAGTTCATCTTGGTGGGTACCCATCGAGATTCGTTAGTAGCTCCCTTTTTTTTTAGAGACCGAGACATATCTTTTTGTGTCGGTTCTATATTATCGAGACTTAATGCAGAGTGTCGATACCTTATGTTTGACACTATTCGAACCGAGACGGGGTACGAACCAATGTTACCATAGGTTCGATTACTCTCTATCGAGACCTTTATTAAAGTCTCGATTACTAGCAGCCGAGACAACATTATATGTATCGGTCCTGTGTGACCGATATATTCGCGTACTTGGTTTCCATTCAAAAATGGGAAAAAACTACCAAAAAATATTAAAACTTATCTCTTCATGTGCCACGTCCATCTCTCTTGCCTTTTTTTTTTTTTTTTTTTTTTAGCCATTTGACTCTAAAAACACCTAAAGAGCAGCCAAATTTAACAAACCCTACAATAGAAAACCGAAACTTTAAATTATTATTTCTCACCCCAAAATACATCAGATATAGTGGTTTAAACCCTTAAAAACATGGAATCTAGACTTACAAAGTTTGTGTGCACTCTTTGACATCCGTTTTAAAAAATTAAGTACATTTAATTTTTTTTATTTTTTTTTAAAAAAATTGAGTAAATTTGATATCCGCGCCACGTCAGCGTCATGTCTACGTCACGTCAACGTTACTTAACAATTAGTTAACGAAAAATGAATGAAATGACCATTAGTGAAAGTTTTTTGGCCATTTTGAAAGAAATTAAAGTTTTGTGATCAAAGCGTAAGAAACGTAAAGATAAAGTGAAATTGACCCGCAAACTCATGTGTGCAAAACGTACAAAACAGTGTAAATTTTGTTTATCCTTTTAAATTAATCGTAAAATATTATTTAATTTTTATACCCCATCTTAAAATCATACTTAATTTTGACGTGGATCGATATCATATGAGAGAAAAAAAAAAAAAAAAAAACAGACAATTATATTTCTATAATAAATAAGTTTTTTTCTCTCTACGAGTAGCATTTCTTGCAAATTATATGCATGTCCTCAAAGTGTGGTTAGATATAATCCTATTGCTTTCAAGAACTTCATGATTAATGTGCATCAGATTCCTAGAGTGAAGCACATAACAGCTATCTTTTCATCCACCTCTAGAATCTTTAGAAAATGAGTCTCACTTGTACTTTCATTTTAGAATCATTAGTGTGTTGTGTTCTGTTCCCACTCATCAACACTACTCATTCAGTAAAGACTTCCACCACTAATTTTCTCATTCTCACCCCTACATTAAATCACCGCACTTCTCCCCTAGAAGTCCTCATCAAATAATAATAAACTTCGCTTCATCTTCTAAGCACACAACCAATATATATGGCCAAGCCCAACGAGTCATGGATGTCGTCGATTCTTCGCAGGGTGTTCAGTTGTTGGTATGCAGCGCCAGTTGCGTCGAAGCCATCTTTGTTAGACCTGAAACAATCGGCAAACGCCAAGACTTCTAAGCACTTGATGAATCCTGAGGAAGGGCAGGTGACTCTTGTTGATATCCAAGAAGGTAAGAATGTCGACGATCAGGCTTCGGGTTTCATTCATAGCAGAAAAAAGAGCTGGTCTAGTGAGGGCTCGGAGTCTCCGAATTAGTCGATTGATGATTCCGACACCCATGGTTATAAAAAAAAAAAAAAAAAAAGTTATTAGCTTGGTTCATCTGTGATATGTACTCATGTTTTATCTTAGTAATTAAGTTTGGCTAAAAAAAAAAAGGTGTTGGCCAGTAAATAATTAATAGTCTCCAACTGATGATGTTGATCTTCTTATAAATTTTTCACTTTTTGATATATGGCAGTCTTGTGCACCAACAACTAAGGGTCGGCATCTTTTTGGGGTTGTTGCCCTCCTTCACGAAGTTGTTGTCCCTCTTTGTGGAGTTGTTGCCCCTCTCATATGGATGTTGTTCAGGACTTCAAAGAATCGTATTATCTATTACTCTCTCAATGTTGTAATAGCTTGATTGTTGTATTCATTTCGGGTGTTAATACCATCAATGCAATAAATTTGACAAAAAAAATAAAAAAAATAAAAAAATAAGGGTCGGAATTTTGTATCACGTTGATGATTCCCATGGAGCAAATTAAACTTTGGCTTATTTTCTCACATATTATCTGATCTGATTTCAAATTAGGCCTCGCAGTATGTCATTTAATAATTTGAGAGCCCTATACTATGACAAAGCCTCCGTCCCGAATTAGTTGGGGTGGAGTAATTTGATAGAATAAGGTCGAAAAACAAGTATGACAGAGATTGATCCATTGTGATTTCAGATTCAAATTTAGTAAACTTGAAAAGAAATAAAATTATATTGTTTCTAAGTGATTCCTTAACCATCTCACTCACTAATGTGATTATAATCGGTATGAATTGGATAAACTATTACTAAATTATGTTTAATCATGTATGTTTAATTTACTTTTGATTTTCTTTCGATTAAAAAAGAAGGGCTCCTGCCTTCAGATTAATTAAATACGCAGCACTAACTGTGTACAAACCGCCCATTTAGTTCACATTCCCGCAAACTAGGGGTGGGCGGCGGTTTCCGTAAAACCGCCCAAACCGCGTGGTCTGGTTTGATTTTTTGAACTAGTGGTTTGGGGGTGGTTTATAAAACTTGAAAACCCCGATTTCACGGTTTGGGAGTGATTTTCATCTATGAAAAACCGCGGTTCACCAAACCGTAGAACCACCCCCAAACTTGAAATTGAATGGAATGGAGTTGAAGTCTTTTCATGTTGTTTTAACTTTGAAAATGAACTAAGATTCATAATTTTGATTGAGTTCATGTGTTTCATTGTGTATTTAGTAGTCATGTATGGACATCTATGAGTTTTGTTGCACATGTTGTTGATGGACATGTATGGAATATGTGACAATTTTTAATTTTTAATTTTTTGAAAATGTGTCGCAGGAAAACTGCAAAACCAAACCGACTAAACTGCGTAAACCGCAGTCGGTTTGGTTGCAGTTTTGAGGATTCGCAATTTGGTAGTGGTTTGCAAAGACCAAACCGTGAACCCCCGATTTAGTGGTGGTTTTTCGATTTTTTATTATTTTTTTAATAGGAAAGAAACAACTTTTGCACCCACCAAGGTTTGAACCCATGACCACTTACTTCCAAATCTCATACCAAACCATTAGGCCACCCATCGACTGGTTGGTTTATCATTATTAATATTTACGATGCACGTTCTGGGAAACTATTGGGGGTACTCGTGTGTAATTACCCAAATTAATTAAATTAGGATTAGCATTAATCTTGATGATTAACTGTCGTAATTCGGGGGTTATATGGACAACTTGTTTGACTCAGACACGAGAATCGATAGAATATATTATATGTGGATGATGGTTGATTATGTGTAATGTTTAAAAGCATTATATTATTGTAACATCACATGTGTGTATGTTGCTATCGGGTGAGTTGATGTGACAGGTACGTACCTTGAGATACATAGCGGAATACAGACACCGGGTGTCGGGTAGTCGAGAGTTAGTGAGACCACAGATTTGTAAATTTTGGTGAATTAAAACACTAACCATATAATTGAATGAGCCTAAGTAATTTAATTAAATCAAATGATATAAGGCCTATAGTTTGGTTAATTTAATGTGGACCTTAGATGTGTATTTATATGATCTTAATTAAGAAAACTAGAATAAATTGAGTCATAAATTTGTGTCAACAAGATGTGGACAGCTGGATTGGGAGCCATAAGATTGTCCTCGAGATACGCATAACACACTTGATCATAATCAAACATATAAATAACAAGTTATTGGGATTTTTGTTCAAACCCAATGACCATTTCATGCAAATTCTGGAGAAAAATAGAGAATAAGAGTGATTTAAGAGCTGGAATTCAGTAGTCGGAGTCAAATAGGAGGATCAACAACATGGTAATCATCTTCTTCATTTCCTACACATTCAAATGAGCTCAAAGCGGTATGCTTTGGTGTAAACTCGAATTTGAGGATTTGATCAATGGTTTTTGATGACTTCTTGATGAATTATAAGTATAATGAACGTTTCAATTGAAATTATAAACTGATTTTGAAGAAAGTTGGGTTTTGGTGAATTTGAGAAAAACTAATGAATGCATGAATTTGAGGATTTTGATCGAATTACTATTGTTTATGTTGTTGTGAATGATGTTATGAAGTCCCCATTGAGTGGAGAATGAGTTACATGGTTAAGTTAACTAATTGGGGTGTTGGGGACTGAATTCTTGAATTGAGAATTGTCATCCAGCGCAGATAGCGTGCTGACCAGACTGGCTAGCGTGTTATCTAGTTTGGGTGCTTTTCGAAGAATAGTAACGCATTAGACAGATTTCCTAGCATGCTATATACACCTAGCGCACTAGGCATACTTAGTAGCGCGCGCACTAGGCAGACTCACTAGCGCACTAATGTCAGATGAAAATTAAATTTAAGAGTTGTTTTTTGTGATTATTAACTAAATACATATTCAAACACTTGTAACCAACTTAAACTTATAAAATTGGACTTCAGGGACTTAGGGATGTAGCTCGGTATCGGGGAGCTAGTCGGGTCGGATTCGGGAGTTCGAGGAAGTCAGAGCGCATATTGAGGTTTGTAAAACTCATAGGAACGTCACTTGAGTATTTACTTGATTTTATTACTATTTTACTCTATCTTGTTCAGTGTATTCTGACGACTATCTCTTAGCTCGCCTACCGTTCGACACACTACTCGTAGCTGTTTATTTTGGTATATTGTTATATTTTGGGTTTATAGGAGACTGGTGAGACATGTGTACTTGTATATATTTACTTTTGTCGCCTAATATACAGTGTGCTCTATTTCTGATTTTTCACAGTAGGACTGATGCTCTATAAAACTTAAGAGTTAATGAAATTTCATGTTTATGTTTATTTTAAGACTTCCGTTGTAAATTACTGATTATCTACTTGCAACTCTGTAAAACACAAACCATCAGCACAGCTAGGACTTTAATAAGCTACAAACAGTTGAATGTAAGGAATTAAAAGACTTAAAGAAATAACTTAAGAAAAATATGAATAGCCGATTAACTAAACTAATTAGACACACGTGGACACGAAATAACGAGACATGAGATAGACGGGCAGGTGCCGGATATGCGTAGTTGGGCCCACCGGGCAAGGAGCACACGCCATGACGACACCCCGGGGCGGCATCGGGGCGCGGGGTAGCCACATCGTGGTGGTTGATCATATCAATGGATGCCTTGAGCAACAATTGTGCTCGAAGTGGGGTGCTTATATCAACTAGTTTTATGTGTTTTTCGTGGTCAAGAGCTCGTGTTTCAAGCAAAAGACATTTTCGGAAAACTCGCAGGGTGCCCTGAGAAATAGCAGGGGTGCACATAGCCCGACTCTAAATTTCAAACCGACCAATTTTGTTGTAGTACCACTACAAGAAAAATGTATTTGTTTTACAACATCTAAAAAAATTTAAATGTTGTTATAGTATATGTTGGTAAAACTCATTTAATATCTAATCAATGTCTAACAAAAATATTCATAATAAAAAAATTAATGTGTAAAGATTTATAAATTTAATAAAAATATTTTTATAATATTTAATCAATAATTACATATTATTTTATTATAAATAATATTTTATTATAAATTAATTTAAATTTCAATTAGTTTTTAGCAATGTATTGTATAAAATTATCCCTAAATACATCTTAAAATGTTGTTATACTAGTATTCAAAAAAAAAAAAAAAAAAAGTTGTTATATTATACCTCCAATGACACAATACTTTTAAAGAGTGAAATGATTTTCAATCGAGACAGTTGCCAAAATGACACTATACTTCGATTAGTATATAAAGAAAATAAGAAAATCGATTTAGGGCAGTCTCTTACTTTATATAATTCTTTTTTCTGTTAAGATTTAATTTTTGTTTTGTTTTAAGTATAGTTTATGTTTAATTTAGGTTTTGTTTCCTTATGCTAATATTTCGTCGAATCAAGGTAATTGTATCTATTGTAAAGAATATGGATTGACAACTCTACATATTCCAACTATTCACATAATGTAACACTCATTTTAATTCATGTAATTACTTAGCCTTAATGTTATTTACTCATGTAATTATATGAAAATGTAACTTGTGCCATTTGGTTTTACCAAGAGCCTATATAAAGGGGTCACACCCATGTAATGATGTACACCATGTTGAGATGAAAGTTCTCATATTTCTCCTCTATCTCCTCTCTTGTTTATTTACTAGTTCTTCGTTTACTTTCCTAGCTTATGTTTTAGTTAATTTTACAACACGTTATCAGCACGAGACTCTACTTGAAAGAAAGCTTCTATGGAGACAAAGCTCGATAGAAGGTATAATGTGTGATTGATTTCGTTTGGTATGAAAAGTAAATTGGGTTGCATGAGCACATAGTTTTTTTACTAAGAAATAAAATCTTATGATATTTTTTAAGATAATTACCTTATATTGTATTTATAAGTCAAGGAATTGGCTCCAAGTTTTCTTCCTTAGTAGCAAACGTGAATCCAATATTTTATAAGTCTGTAACCCAAACTTCGCCAAGTACGGCATTCAAGGTTGCTTGCATAAGACATTCACTATTATTGACATTTTTGCTAAAATAAGATTTCCTGGTATTTTTATGATTACCATATTTTTATTTAGATTAAGTAGAAATTTCATTCACTACTACATGGATGCATGTGATGTCAAATAGCTTCAGATGGTCATCTAAATATTAATTTTATGAGTTATTTTTTTTTTATATTATATAAAATTTGTGCTTTATGCTATGATTCATATACATCGATCTATAGAATACTTGTAAAATTGCTTAATGTAGATGTGTGTATATACATTATATAAATGTGGCTGTAAACATGAAAGACACCAAAACATTGACAAATATATGCTCCTCAATTAAAATATATGTATAATATGTATAGTATGTGCTTCTTTGAAAAGTTAAAGTAAAAATAATAATAATAATAATAATTAATGAAATGTGTGAACAAATGTAATCATAGCTAGGTAGCTGTAGAATCAATTCTATGCATTCACAATGGTTAACATTGACTACCATAGCCCTTATTGATTGTGTTTTGCTATTACATTATATAAATACTATGAGTCATCTTAGTCATTGCATTTTTTCCGTTGCATTATATAAATGCTATAAATAAATTTTCCTTATAGCATTATTATTTTTGGTAGAACCTTGTTAAAGCATTATTAAGCAATATATATTTTACTATATGCATTTTATGTTGTAAGAAAAAAGAACAAATTAGAAATGCTTCCTTTTAGAGTATATTGTACTTTTAAATCAAAAATAAAAAATCGATAATTGACGCATAGTTTTCATAAAATTAATAACGATTAATTATGTTATATTCTTAATTTTAATAATACAAATAATACCGTAAGTTTGAGTTGATAGTGTGTAAGCCTTGTCTTCGGTAAAGCTAAACATTGAAAAGAAGACGGGTTATCCCGTTCGAGGAGGCATGATTGTTAAATATACTTTCGTCTCGCCACCCAACCTGGAGGTTGTCCCACCAACTCTTACAAGTAATATATTTTGTATTATTAAAATCAAATAATGAACATGTGTTTAATAATATATTATGTTTATTTTACATAAAAAACTGAGAACTATTTGCGTCATCTCTTTTTTAAAAATATTACACTTGATTGAATTTGTTGTCATAATATTATTGACAAGAATTACTTGTCACAACAACTAGATGATTAAATCATAAAAATGCATCTATGCAAGGATGTGCACATAACACTAATATTTATTCGCCTACATCTCTATAGAGATTTGAAAAGTGAATATATTACTTTATAATTATCCTTTCACCTTATGGAGCTATGAATTAAACCAATATTGGTGATGCTCCAAAAACCATGAAATGAGTGGTTGGGTCTCAAACTACATTATTTATATCAGTCGAATATGAATTATAATTCTGCAACTTTAATTACCTCTTGGTTGAGGCTAAATGCGGAAATATGACTGATGAGGCAATGATATAAAAATTCACGTGGTAGGCCTCAATATATTATTGCAACAAAATATTGAGCGCGTATATCATCAATTCGATATGAATATTATGAATTGATTTCTTGCTTCTTGGTAGCTGAATAAAATAATGAGATATTATACATATAATATCACTCCCGTCCAATTGGTCTAGCTTCATGAAATATATGTTGCGTTATAAAATGACCATGGTCGCAATGATAAAATTATGGACGTGGAAAAGGGCAAAGGATCTGGTAAATGTCGTATTAATAATTCCACTTAAAGTGGAATAAAAGTTGTGCACCACATGAAATATAAATGACAAAATTATTGACAAATGAGCATGCTAAAAATTGTGACAAGCGGTGTCACATATGAAAGATCATTAGGCCATACTGATTATATATTGTCATATATGCCCAAATATTTTGACGACCTTACCATGCCAATCAAAGGCCAAATTATAAATTTTATGGCTCATTATATAAAATTGACATATTGAGATGTGTTCAAATTATGAACTAAATAAAGGCGATGAATTTATGTCTTGTTTATTGTGCTACATACATGCACACTATAATATAAAAGAGAGTATTTCTTGAATTTGAACTTAGCGAGGGCTAGCGTTCATACAATATATGGTACAACAATTATATTGATTATCTCAAGGCAAATCAATATGAGACTTATATTTATTTAACTTTCCATCAATCATATTATAAGATGCATTTGGCCCCTAGCTGATAGAGAATATATTTATTGCAATTTTTGCCGACTGTCACTTTGATGAAACAATTTTCTCACCATTAGGGGGAGAAATATAAAGTCAATTCAAAAGGAATGTCGTGAAATTGCTTGAAACGCATCAAGTGCTAATATAAAAGAGTGGCAAAATCATATGTTTCGGCATTAAAGGTCCGTATATGAAATGATGTTCCTAAGAGACAAAATATACAAGAATCAACAAAATGCTTAAGGTGTAAAAGACCAAATATTCTATTTTTAAATTACTGCAATGTAACATATGATGTCTCGCCCATGTGAACATGAGGGGGATAATCAAAAGGAGTTATTGATTAGTGCATTGCACTCTTTTTCCCTTTGCTATGGTTTTATCCCACCGAGTTTTCCATGCAAGGTTTTTAACGAGGCGATCATAACAATATTAATACTCCATTATCAAAATTGATTAGTGTATTGTACTTTTTTCCCCTTAGCTATGGTTTTATCCAATTGGATTTTCCTAGCAAGGTTTTTAATGAGACAATCCTATCAATATCATACTCCGTATCAACATTGACGAGAACGATGTACTCTTTTCTAATGTTGGATTTTTTCCCATAGGGTTTTTCTTAGTATGGGTTTTATGAGTCATTTTCTCGCTAGCAAGTTGTCATCCAAGGGGTAGTGTTGTAAATAATATGGATTGACAACTCTACATATTCCAACTATTCACATGATGTAACACTCATTTTAATTCATGTAATTACTTAGCCTTAATGTTATTTATTCAAGTAATTATATGAAAATGTAACTTGTGTCATTTGGTCTTACCAAGAGCCTACGAGGGGTGGGAAACCGCGGTTTGGTGGTGAAAACCACCAAACCGCGACCGAGGTCTACGGTTTGGTGATTTTCCAAACCACCACCAAACCGCGAACCACCAAAACCGCAACCAAACCGAACCGCGGTTTGCGCGGTTTGATCGGTTTGGTTTTGCGATTTTGGTGCGAGGCGCGATGCGAGGCGGCGGTGCGGCGCCCACTCCGCGATGGCTCGACGGCGGTGAGAGTGCTCGAGAGGAGAGAGGAGATGGCGGATGTGAGAGGGGGGGGAGAGAGAGATATGGAACCAAAGAGAGAGAGAAGACGACGGAAATAGAGAGAGAGGAGCGGCACCGGCAAGGAGCAGGGAGCCCCGGCGCGGAGCCGAGCGGCGCGAAGGGGGCTCGCGGCGGAGCTCCGTAGCGACGGACGAACGACGCGACACTGCGAAGGCCGCGGACGCATGGCAAGCAGCGGTGGCGACGTCTCAAGCGGCGGCGCTGCGCGAAGTGGCGGACCGACGATGCGGAGGCTGCGTGGGGTGGTGCGGGCGTGGACGGGTCGGCGCGGGAACAACACCGCGACTCCGGCGGCGGCGCCGAGAGAGAGAGAAACGGCCGGCGGGAGAGAGAGAGACGAGCGGTGAAAGGAGAGAGAGCCGGGAGTGACGGGAGTGAGAGGAGGAGTGACGGGAGTGAGGAGCGGGAGTGAGGAGCGGGAGTGAGAGGAGAGAGGTGAGGGAGTGAATGAGAGGATTTTTTTTTTTTTGGTTATGTTTTAGCTTTTTAGGGTTTTTGGTTTGTATTTACCAAAATGCCATCGATTTGGTTAAACGGCGGTTTTCAAAAATGAAAACCGCGACCAAACCGCGATTCTGCGGTTTTTACGTTTTCCGAACCGCGACCAATCCGCTAGTTTTAAAAACCAAACCAACGTGCCGTGCGGTTTGGTCGGTTTGGGCGGTTTTTCGAAAACCGCTGCCCACCCCTAATATAGGGGTCACACCCATGTAATGATGTACACCATGTTGAGATGAAAGTTCTCCTCTATCTCCTATCTTGTTTATTTACTAGTTTTTCGTTTACTTTCCTAGCTTATGTTTTAGTTAATTTGACAACAATATCTCTTTTGTAGGAGTAGTTAATTAGAGTAGTTCGAGGCTGGCAGTGTGCAATGTAGTACTCATTCCATTTCGCTCATTAAAATGTAGGATTAGCTTTACTCACCCTCTTTAATTAGAAACGATCATGTAACTTTTTACGGTTAAAAAAACATATATGTGTTTATTTATTCAATGTTTCTTAATAAAGTATAAATGTTTGTTTATCTTTTTTTTTTCTTTGCACTCAAGGCTTCCTTAATGAACTAATAAATAAATTATTAAATGTGGACATGCGGTTCTCGTGCTTTATAATAATTAAAACATTTTTATATAAAGATTGTTTAATTAATTAATACATATTTGTTCGTGCATAATATTATGTAAAATATATTAATTATGGAATATAAATATATGAACTACGCAAAGCATATGGTTTTTTTTTATGAATATATAAATAGTAATTGATTAATTTAATCAATAAATTTTACTATATTTAAATATTGAATGTCTTTTAATCATACCCTTGGCTTCTGGAGTATAACAAGTTTGTTACAAATAGAGCTGCAAAATATTAATTTATGGTATACTAAATAACTTATCACTTGTTCGATGCGTGCATGGAAAGAGCCCTACTGATTCTCAGTTATATATATTAATTAATTAATTAACCTTCAACTTTTGTAGTTTGTAAATCGGGCTACAGCTTGTTCTTATGTCACATAAATATCATGGAATCTAGTTCTTGAAGCTTCAACTTTTTCTGATAAAAGAAGCTTCAACTATTGGCATGAAATACGACTCAAAAGAATACTTTAGTCAATAAAATATTTTTCTATATAAACAGAACATATCTTTATAAATAAATAAAAAGAACCGAAATAGTTAGGGATTGAAAAAGTGAACTAAGGTTGGTTGAAAGAAATTAACTAGAGAATACATAAAGAAACAACTTTTGCCCCTACGAAGGTTTAAACACATGACGTTTTACTTTCAAATCTCATACTAAATCATTAAGTCACCCAATTGATTAATACAACATTATTGTATTAATTTGTACTCACAAGTGCCTTTAGTAGGCTGTTGATAGAAATTAATATTCGACCTAACCAAATTTTGCTTTTCGAAAAGTGATACCTAGTCTATCTCACTAGAAATGCTTTGCCATTAGTGTGGGAGTGCCTCACATAAAATGTATTCGATGATTATTTTTAGGTATGGCCAAAGGCACCCCATATACTGGGTGCCTCACATTATGGAAGGGCATTCGATGATCATTTTTGGGTGCAGCTAAAGGTAACCCAAATAGTCTCACATAAAATATATGTAATTTTACTATATTAGCTTGATTCTTACAAATAAAGTTTCAGTTGAAGATGTATTTTTACAAGGCAAAAATGTCCATTTTTTCCTCTTTAATTAAATGTATGTGAACACTTAGTCCATTTATGTTGCAATTGCGGCTTGTTTCACTTTAACGAGAAATTGCGTCATATAACTGATAATTTAGATGCGTCATAACTCCATTACATAATTAAGAAAATAGAGAGAGATAGATCCTCTAGCAATTATGCGCTATTGATAGGTATAATTCCCTAATACAAATATATATAAATATAATATTTCCAAAACCTAATTAAAGAGTTAGGTGATTATTAATTAATTACTTAGCATATATATATATATATTATTAAGAACAACTTCCCAACCACGACTGTAGCGTAGTGGAACAAGGATGCTCTAAAGTCTTGGGTGCCGCACACGCACCCTAACTATATGGAAGGTGTCACCCCCTCAATAGCATGACCCGAGTAGGTTTGGTGGGCAGCGAGAAACCTAGCAAATAGCCGAGTTCTGGAGGGCTCGGATGGTTCCATGAGGTTTGGTCGCGGGATAGCATGCGAACAGATGAGGCAGCGCACATGCGTGAAGAAGGTCGTGCTTTGGCGGACACCTAGGCACGGTGCATGGTGTGTAGACGAGGTTGCGCTTTGGCACGTGCCTTGGCACGAGCATGTGCAAACTTTGACATGTTCCTTGGGCACGAGCAAGGCAAGTTCCTTAGGTACGAGCAAGGCCGCGCCTTGGCAAGTTACTTGAGCACGAACAAGGCGGATTCCTTAGGCACGAGCAAGGCGGCGCCTTGGCAAGTTCCTTGGGCACGGCAAGACATACATTGGCAAGGGTTGACAAAGCTTGATTTGGGCGGACCAAGTCAAAGTACGCTCGGTCTCATTTTTTGATGTTTCCTATTGGAGCCGAGGAAACGACTTAACATCTACTATAAGGAGAGGTGGTCACTCCTAGGGGCGACATGGGTACGGGAGCAAGGAAAACCTCGAGCATGCCTTGGGTACCATGCCAAGGCAAGACCCACGCGGACCCGTGGTCCGAGCCACCTCGAGCCGGTGGGACTCGACCGAGCCCCGGCTAACACCCGGGGTGCTGGGCGCGGCCGAGCACCACCGAAAGCGATCCTTGTCCCTAAGAGAAACATGGACCACGTCCCCGAGGCGTGGATGGACCAACTCAAGGCGGTTCCGGGCGGTTGGGTAACTACCTTGGTCATGGCCACCGGCATGACCAAGACACGTATAAGAATGTCCCGAATACATGGAGCATGTGCTAATTGACCAAGCGTTGAGGCGGTTATGGAACCAGGTGGCGCAAGGGAACAAGGCGGTTGGGCTTGACCACAAAGGAGTAGGGTTTTACTTAGTCTACGAATCAATGTAATCATGACAGGTGTCCTAGACGGTTATGTAACTACTTGTTAGGCGATCTATAAAGCCAAGGGCTCAGGCTTGGGGAAGAAAGAGTACCAGTGTTGTATTCCCATTGAGAGCTAGTAAAACGTTTCCTAGTTGCTATTGCTTGCTTGTTCATTTACTTTGATTATTGGTAGTGTTGAACTAAGGTGGCCCCTTAGGCACCACGGGTTGGGTTGAGCGAGAAAAATTTCCTTAGGGTAAACCCCTCACTTAACGGCCCGTGACAATTGGTATCGAGCCCTGTTTTGGAGACGATGGCGACCCGAGCAACAAGTGATCTAAGTGATAGGGTAGCTCACCTAGAACACATGATGGCGACGATGAGCGCCTCGGCGGAGTCTTCAATGTCGGCACGGCGCATTGAAGGCCGAAGATGTTGGTGGCTTCCTTGGTGACTAGAGGATAGTCACAAGAGGGCATGATAGCTATGTGGGAATCCAAATTTGAGGAGTTGGTAGGCGATGTACGTTACGTGGGAGAACTCACCACCGAAACAACGCGACAATGGTTTTGGAGGTGAGTCTACTCAAGCGAGCCGTGGGTGGAACCTCGGAGGTTGCGATTCTTTGTAAAGCCTAGAACCAAGGAGCGGAGCCAAAGAAATTCTCAGGCAAGCAGAGCGCAAAAGAGCTTGAGAATTTTATTTGGGACATGGAGCAATACTTTGCTACCGCTAGACAGAGGAGAATCAAAAAGTCATCTTGACCTCCATGTACCTAGAAGGCGATGCTAAACTCTCGGTGGAGAACCGAGTAGACGATGATGCGGCTGCTGGTAGACCCAAGATCGTGGATTGTGAGGTGCTAAAGAGGGAGTTGAAGGATCAATTCCTCCTACCAATCTTTGCTTGACAAGCGCGGGAAGCCTCGCGCAAGCTTAAAACAGACGGGATCGGTTTGTGACTACGTTAAGGAGTTTTTTCTCTCTTCTTTGGACATCAAAATCATGTCGAGAGGAGGACAAACTCTTTAACTTCACTCTTTGGATTGCGATCATTGACTCTATCCGAGCTAAGGAGGCAAGGGGTGAAGGACTTGCCGGGCGATTTGCGGCTAATAGACTTGTGGACTTCAAGACTAGTTCTTCCACGAGCGAGGGGAAGAACAAGGAGAAGAAGCCGTTCAAGGACCACCACAAGAAGGTGTAGAAGAATCCCTTCCCTCATAAGAAAGTGAGCTCGAAGCCACTCCCAGGGCGGACGCAAAGCCCTCATCAAGTTCCTCACACAAGTGGTCGCTTCATTTGTAACGGCCCTCACAGGCACACATCGCCCAAAGAAGGAGAAAATCTCGACCTTGATCGCGAAAGGTGATGGTCGCCCCGAATGAATCCACTTTGCAATTGTTGAATGCCATTCAACAAGCCAAGACAAGCCTTTCGAAATGGCTTATGTACGTCGATGCGAAGTGAACCAAAAATGAGTCTTGGTGATGGTGGATTCGGGAGCAACACATTCATTTGTGGCGGACCACATGGTGAAAAAGTTTGGGGACCTGGATCTTGTTGAGAATTCCGATCGAATGAAAGCCGTGAATTCGAAGCAAAACGAATTCAAGATATGACATCTAATGTGAATATTAAGGTGGATCTTGGGAGGGGAAGATCAACCTCATGGCGGTTTCTTTGGATGACTTTGATGTCATCATAGGGAATGACTTTCTACACTTGGGGAGCATTGCCTTGATGCCTTTCTTGAGGGACTGTTTGTGATGAACAAGTCCCATCCTTGCTTTGTCCCCTGTGGCTAACGTGATTTTAGCGTCGAGAGAGTGCAAAACTGTCTCATCTTTCACCATTCAAGTGAAAGATGGACTACGGAGGGTGAACCAACATACCCGGCGGCCTTAGTGGAGACTAAGGTGGGCACGTCAACAAGAGTCCCCGATGAAGTTCTTTGAGTTCTTGGAGGACTTCGATGACGTGATGCCTTCTGAGTTGCGAAGCAATTACCCCCACAAATGGTGATTAACCATGAGATAGAGCCGATCCCCGGCTCGAAACCCCAAAGACAGCCCCTACGAATGACTCTAAAAGAGTTGGAGGAGCCGAGGAAGCGATTGCATGAGTTGTTGGAGGTGGATTTATTCACCATCCAAGGCACCCTATGGAGCACCGTCTGTTCCCGAGAGGAAGTACGATGGATCTCTTCGGATGTGCGTAGACTACGAGTACCGAACAAGTTGTCGGTGAAGAACAAGTACCCTATTCCGTTGGTGGCGGACTTATTTGATCGGCTATCCAAGTGCGACCTACTTCACAAAGTTGGACTTGAGGTCGGGATACTACCAAGTCCGAATTGCGGTGGAGATGTCCCTAAGACGGTCATGGTGACTAGGTACGGATCATTCGAATACTTAGTTATGTCATTTGGCTTGACAAATGCCCCTGCTACATTCTGTAACTTGATGAACGATGTACTAAGGGAGTTCATCGATCGATTTGTTGTTGTTTATCTTGACGACATTGTAATTTATAGTCAGAACCTCCAAGATCATGTGGATCACTTACGGATGGTTCGACCACCTTGAGGGCTAACCATTTGTATGTAAAGAGAAAAATGTGAGTTCTTTTTGCACAAACGATCTCTTTCCTTGGTCATGTTGTAGGCCGGGGTAAACTACGATGGACTCGGAGAAGGTGCGAGCGATCATGAAGTGGCCAAACCCCACGAATGTCGAGAAGTTGCGGTCATTCTGGGTTTGGCTAAATACTATCGGCGGTTCGTGGAAGGCTACTCAAGAAGAGTGGCACCGCCGACGAGATCTATTGAAGAAAGATCGAGCTTGGGCATGGACGGATCGATGCAACCAAGCCATGATGCAGAAGCGAGGCGGTCATTACCTCGAACCGATTGGGACCGCCCAATTTTGACATACCTTTCAAAGTGCCTGCGACGCATCGGATAGAGCATTGGGGGCGTGTACTTAACCGGGAGGGAACCCCATTGCCTTCGAAAGTAGGAAGGCTGAAGGAAGCGGGTCGAAGTACTCGACTCATGAGAAAGAAATGCTTGTGGCAAAGTGATTCATGTTCTCCATCTTTGGAAGCATTATCTCGTTGGGGACTAGTTTCGTAGTGCGGACAGACAATGCGACAATCACCTACTTCATGAGTCGAAGAAACTCAATCGAAGCATGCGAGGTGTTTGGATTTCCTAGCGAGTTCGATGTTCGGATTCGAACATAAGCCTGGAAGGCTTAACTCGGTCCCGGACGCTCTTAGTCGCAAAGTGGTGGGTGAGATGGTGTCGCAGTAGTGAGGTGGAAAGCGAATTCCTACCTCGCATCAAGGAAGAGATGAGCAAGGACCCCGTTTGTTCAAGGATGCTAAAACTAATGGCCGAGGGGGCCACTCGGAGGTTTTGGTGCGATGATGGGGTCCTGTATGCTAAAGGGGACATCCATATGTTCCTAGTCCGCGGCCAAGGCGACTTCTTCCGAGGGAGACACATGATGCTCGATGAGGGTGGGAATCCGGGCATGGAGCACACTTATGCCCTCTTATCACGTTCGTTTCTCCGGCCTAAGATGGAGGAGGACATAGATCAATATGCGCGGACTTGTCTTGTGTGCGTGCAAGACAAGACATAGATGAGGAAGGCACCGGGGTTGGTGGAGCATTTACTGTACCGAGATAGACCTTTTCGAGTATATTTATGGATTTCATCACTGGTCTTCCTAAAGTGCAGGGAATGACTAACGTGCTGGTGGTGGTGGATCGATTCTCGAAGTATGCTACGTTCATAGCTGCTCCGAAGAATTGCGATGCAGACCTAACTGCGGAGTTGTTCCTGAAGCATGTGGCGAAATATTGGGGGATACCATAGGACATTGTCGTGATCGAGACGCTCGGTTCCTTTGGAAGGTTTTGGGTTGCCCTGTTCAATTTGTTGGGTTCGGATTTGAGGTTTTCCACAACAAACCATCCCCAAACGGATGGGCAGACGGAGACGAGCAATGCATTCTTGGAGGACTACCTCGGACACTATATGAATGCAAGTCAATCCAACCGGGTGGATCTACTTGATACGGCTCGATCAATTCTCGCTACAACCTTCACAAAAGCTCTGGCCATTCTGAGTGAGTCCATTCGAGGTGGTGACGGGACAACAATAGAAGCTACTCCACATGAGGTAGCCAAATCGAAGTCGATGGGTCGAGCCCGGCGGCTTATCGCTTTGCGAGGAATAAGCGAGAGAGCCGAGGGAAGCGGCTCAAGACGGTTTGGTCAAAGTCGTCCAGGAGGATGAAGAAGTATGACGACGAGAAGACCCTTGGAGTTCCGGGAAGGAGACTTAGTCTTGTTGAAGCTCACTCCGGATTTTGAAGAAGTTCAACAAGAAGGAGACGCATAAGGGCACGGTACACGATACGAAGAACCATTTGAGGTGGTCAAGCGAGTTGGGAGGGTGGCTTATCGCCTCAAGCTACAGAGAGGTTGAAGATACACCCTACATTCCATGTCGGCCTATCTTAAACCTTTCCACTCACATGAGGCAAATCCAGGGAGGAGCACGGCGAGACGGGCTGCCCCCTTGGTACGAAAAGAGTTTGCGGGAGAAATCAAGCAAATTCTAAGCCACGAGACGCGTGGCCGAGCAATAAAAATAGACGAACTTTTTACTTGATCAAGTGGGTTGATGTTGATGAACCTACTTGGGAGCGAGACACCACTATATGACGGTTTGAGAATGAGATAGCAGACTACAAGAAAACAAGCAACAACCGAGCGATTCGATGAGGGCTTCGAACATTTCGGCGAGGGATGTTTGTCACCCCCTCAATAGCATGACCCGAGTAGGCTGGGCTGGGCAGCGAGAAACCTAGCAAATAGCCGAGTTCTGGAGGGCTCGGATGGTTCCATGAGGTTTGGTCGCGGGATAGCATGCGGAACAGATGAGGCAGCGCACAGGCGTGAAGGAGGTCGCGCCTTGGCGCGTGCCAGGGACGGTGCCGGGCGCGAGACGAGGTTGCGCCTTGGCACATGCCTTGACGCGGGCATGGGCAAACCTTGGCGGGTTCCTTGGGCACGAGCAAAGCAAGTTCTTTAGGCACGAGCAAGGCGCGCCTTGGCATGAGCAAGGCCGCGCCTTGGCAAGTTCCTTGAGCACGAATAAGGCGGATCCCCAGGCACGAGCAAGGTCGCACCTTGGCACGAGCAAGGCGCGCCTTGGCAAGTTCCCCTGGGCACGGGCAAGGCATATTCCTTAGGCACGAGCAAGGTCGCTCCTTGGCACGAGCAAGGCCGCGCCTTGACAAGTTCCTTGGGCACGGCAAGGCATACCTTGGCAAGGGTTGACAAAGCTTGACTTGGGCGTTGACCAAGTCAAAGTACGCTTGGTCTCATTTCTTGATGTTTCCTATTGAACCGAGGAAACGACTTAACATCTACTATAAAGAGAGGTGGTTTCTCCTAGGGGCGGCATGGGCACGGGAGCAAGGAAGACCTCGAGCATGCCTTGGGCACCATGCCAAGGTAAGATCCACAGACCCATGGTCCGAGCCACCTCAAACCGGTGGGATTCGACCGAGCCCCGGCTAACACCCAGGGTGCAGGCGCAACCGAGCACCACCGAGCGGTCCCTGTCCCAAGAGAAACATAGACGACATCCCGAGGCGTGGATGGACCAAGTCAAGGCGGTTCCGGGCGGTTGGGTAACTACCTTGGTCACGCCACCTTTGGCATGACCAAGGCATGTCTAAGAATGTCCCGAATACATGGAACATGTGCTAATTGACCAAGCGATTGAGGCGGTTATGGAACCAGGTGGCGCAAGAGGGAACAAGGCGGTTGGGGAATTGCCTTGACCACAAAGGAGTGGGGTTTTACTTAGTCTACGAATCAATGTAATCGGGACGGGTGTCCTAGCGGCTATGTAACTACTTGTTGGCTTATCTATAAAGGCAAGGGCTCTAGGCTTGGGAAACATATAGTACCGGTGTTGTATTCTCATTGAGAGCTAGTAAAACGTTTCCTTGTTGCTATTGTTTTCTTTGTTCATTTACTTTGATTATTGGTAGTCTTTGAACTAAGGTGGCCCTTAGGCACCACGGATTAGGTTGAACGAGAAAAAATTTCTTAGGGTAAATCCCTCACTTAACGACCCCCGTGACAGAATGACATTCGATTATCATTTTTGGGTGCCGCTAAAGGTAAACCAAATAGTCTCACATAAAATATATGTAATTTTACTATATTAGCTTGATTCTTACAAATAAAGTTTCAGTTGAAGATGTATTTTTACAAGGCAAAAATGTCCATTTTTTCCTCTTTAATTAAATGTATGTGAACACTTAGTCCATTTATGTTGCAATTGCGGCTTGTTTCACTTTAACGAGAAATTGCGTCATATAACTGATAATTTAGATGCGTCATAACTCCATTACATAATTAAGAAAATAGAGAGAGATAGATCCTCTAGCAATTATGCGCTATTGATAGGTATAATTCCCTAATACAAATATATATAAATATAATATTTCCAAAACCTAATTAAAGAGTTAGGTGATTATTAATTAATTACTTAGCATATATATATATATATATATATATTATTAAGAACAACTTCCCAACCACGACTGTAGCGTAGTGGAACAAGGATGCTCTAAAGTATATGTAACGGCCAAAATTTGCTAACCACGTTTACTTCCTTAAATAGGCTCAACGACCCGTACTGTGGGACCCACACTGTGATATGTTCATTGACCGAGGCAAGGGCCGAGGTATATTTCATTTTTGTTGTGATGTATTGCCTAGTGTAATGTATATGTGTGGACTATTAAGTCAATTATATACGAGTGTATATGTATCGAGACGAGCGAGGACGCACCTCGAGTCGCGTGTCGACGTGGGACCGAGTTAGCGGCTTACCAGGGTAAGCTTAATTTATTTGAGTTCAAATGTACATTCCAAGTGGTTTTAGTGGCTTTAATGTGGCCACATATACATACAAAATTAAATGTGCCTATAGTTAGTGAATATAAAACAAGGTTCACTAGATGTGCATCGAGACACGCATAACCTCATCAAGAGACAATGTGTCTAAATGTTGAGTTATTCACTAATGATTTGAGGGACAAGTGAGACAAGGTGGTCCATGAGATGAGCCTCGAGACACGTTTATCACATTAGTCAAATGAGTGTATAAGTCAAACATTTTCATTTCTTATCTCATCAAAATCGATTTGTGCAAAGATGAGAGAAAAAGAGGAGGAAGAAGAGAGATTCTGGAGTGATTTGGAGAGGAGGAAGGTGTGGATTTGGTGAAGCTTTGGTGAAAAAAGAAGAACAACAAGTTAGGTAACTATTCCACACCATACACTTGTGATTTCATGTAAATTTGATGTTGTTGATGTTGTGTGTTGGGATATGCGTTAGGGGCCTCATGTACCATGTATGAGGGTCCCTAATGCAAAAACATGGCCTATGTGTGCAAAAACTTGGAATTCGAAGTGCATAATTTTGGGTTCTACCGCACATAACGCGCTAGGTAGAAAATCTAGCGCACTAATATTAATTAGCGCGCTAGATCTGTAAATTAGCGCGTTAATGTCCAAAGTTAGCGCGCTAGACAACCGAGGTAGCGCGCTAATGTGGCAATTAGCGCGCTACTGTTCAAAATTAGCGTGCTAATTACCCAGCCAGTACTAAAAATCAGCCAAGTCCAAAAAATGGTTTAAACACTATAAATGGGTTTAAACACACTTTAACACCTGTCAAACACCTCTAGGGAACTAAGGGGAGATCCCAGGAGTTTGGGCACGCATTTCGGAGTGTTGAGGGATCGACTAGGCTAGGACAAGCGTGTGAATTGTAAGTAAAGCTGTGAGAATTCTATATTTTATTTCATTCTCTTATTGCTTTATTGGTCTATTTGTAGACATTACTACTTGTAATCTTACATCATGTTGTTCTTGTGTCTATTCATGATTGAATATTGGGACATGATGCCTTGTGAAGTGTTTCATTGATTCCAATTCCTACTCTTGACGTTGTTCTTAATAGATAACTGATGAAAAGCATGCTAATGAGATATTTTGGATTTCATTGGACTTGAGTTCTATTCCTTTGGGTTTTGTAGTCTAACTTGTTTTGGAATCCTAGAGATTTGAAAATATTGATTTTAACAACTAAAGGAGAGATTATCTAGTATCCATTGCACGAGAGAGATGCGCAGTTCATGGGGACATGGGTCTAGGGGTTTTGACATTCACCACTACACTTGCGCGACACACGAGTTATGAGACTCGGGCGATCGACAAGATTTAGATTGATGATGTTTATGCGTAGAGTGCAGCTCCGCTTTTGGGTGTGGCATATGTTGAGCGCAGCTCCATATAGTAATGGGAAATGTTAGGTGATAGTTCTCACCGCCGACCAGACGTAGATCATCTCAACTTAGCCTGTGTCAGTCTCTACATTTTTTTACTGTGGTATTTACTTGCATTATTTGATTCGACTATTCTTTTGCTATTTATGCTTTTAAATACCATTTGTTTATTTTGGAAATGTGGCATATAACTCTCTAGTTGTTACTTAAATATAACTATACTCACCGTCTAGTTTGTGACGGTGGGTGTAGGTCCGTCGAGCAAGCAGAGAGACTAGGGAAGAAGAAGATCGGTGACTTCCTCGAAGCGGTTCGGCGACTCTCCTCACTCATTTTGTATGTCTCGACTTTTGTTGTATTATTATTGTTTATGTCATTTTTGGTTGTACATTGGTTTGAGTGACTAGTTCTATATATATATACATGCATTTGATCTTTGTATTTTCCTGGTTTTCCACATTTAGGATTTTGGATAATGAAAGCTTCCGCATAACATGATAAAAAAATTTTACTTAACTCGACTTTAATAATATATTGTAACATGTGATTGAGGAATATAGGGACGAAAGGCTGACTAATACGTAATTAAGTCTTATGTGATTTGGATTAAGGTTTGATTTCGGGATTAGGCCGAGCGGTGCCTTGTTTTGTGGAAGGGGTCATCACAGTATAAGACTTTTTTCGACTTAGTTAACTTTTTTGGGTGCAACATTTGAGATTCATGCACCTCTGTGAGGTGGATTATCCAACAAACAACAACAACAACATAGTCTCAATCCCAAATTAATTGGGGTCGGCTACATGGATCAAACTCTTTCATTGTGCTCGATTAAGTGCAATTGATGGTGAGCTTTTCAAACCATTCAAATATATCCTAATTAATGCGGTCCATGTGAATTAACTTTGGTCTACCCTTACCTCATCGAATCTCTTCAGTTTCTATTGAGTCAAGTTTTCTAGTGGGGGCATTCGTAGGTCGTCTTTGCAGGTGACAAAACCACCGCAACTGCATTTCCCTAATTTTTTTGTCAATTGGTGCTACTCATACTTGTCTTTGAATTTCAATATTTCTTATTCTATATATATTTACGATTTTAACGACACATCCACCTAAGCATCATCATCTCTGCTACGTTCATTTTATGTATTTGTTGTTGTTTTACCATCCAACATTCACTTTCATAGAGCATAATTGGCTTAATTTGATCCTATAAAACTTACTTTTTAACTTAGTTGAAACATTTCGATCAAAAATCACTCCTAATGCACTTCGTCATTTCTTCCATCTAGCTTGAATTCTATGTGTGACATCATTCTCAATATTACCATCATTTTGTATGATTGATCCTAGGTATTTAAATTGGTTCACCTTAAGAACTTCTAATTTCTCTAATTTTA
The DNA here is from genome assembly GCA_039657325.1 of Stephania cephalantha. Taxonomy (NCBI): domain Eukaryota; kingdom Viridiplantae; phylum Streptophyta; class Magnoliopsida; order Ranunculales; family Menispermaceae; genus Stephania; species Stephania cephalantha. The sequence goes on from CM077573.1 coordinate 49,805,312, forward strand.
CCACCTCATCATTTCGATGTCTAGTATTTCTAAAGTCACATGGAAAACTAACATGGGGGGGGGGGGCATGTATTCGGTAGGGTTTTCTGTGGGACCCTACTCAATTTTAAAGCTTAGGGCGGGCTGGGCTTTAGATTTTGATGTATCCCTCAAAAGTTCTAATTTTCTATTCACTCCATCTTTTGTTTCGTCCACTAGAACAATATCATACGCAAATAACATACGTCATGATATATCATCTTGAATATGCCTAGTCAGTTCATCCATAACTAAAGTAAAGAGATGTGAGTTTAAATTAAGCTAATCCTTAATGTACTTCTATTGTAATTATGGAAAATTCTTTTGTAGTTCCTCCAAATGTCTTATACTTGTTACTATTCCCTCATACATCTATTTAATAGTGTCTATGTATCTAGCATGCACTCCCTTTCTTCCTAGAATCCACCAAAGTGAGGTTGGATTATCCATTCCTCACAAAAAATTAAGAGCGATTTCGTTAACCTTTTTAACTTAAAATAATATAATCAAGGTCAGTAAAATTTGACTATTATGTGTGGTTTAATTTCTTGGTAAATCATCAAAAACTAAAGTTGGGTTTTGATTTTTCTACCTTAAAGACTTTTTTTTTTTGAAAAAATATGCCTTAGAGACTTAATCGTCATGCAGGGCCAAACCTGACATTTTCGAGGCCTAGGGCAACATGAGAAAATATGGGCCTTTTATATTTAACTTGCTTTAAAAAAATCTTTTTGACTCATTCAAGTTATTCTAGATATGCTTATGCTATTACTAGATTTATATAGTTTTATGAACTATATATATTTCTTTTTGTATATAAATCGTGTGCTATATTAGACTTAATTAATTTTTTTAAGAAAATATTAACATATAAAATTTACTACAGGTTTCTTAAGACAATATAATCAATAAAAATAATATAAAATTTTAACACAAAGTTAATTATATTTTTGCAATAGACATATATATATATATCAATTAAATTATTTATATATAATGCTAATCTTTTTTATGAATACCTATTAATTAAGTATTTTCTTAATCAAAGCAACAATTAATTCCTAGAAAGAAAATAATAGTTCTATTAATTTATTACAATTGCCTAATTAAATAAATTAAAATCTTGCATGAGTTTATGTATGTTGCTAATAAATTTTTAAACAAAACAACAGTTAATTTTAAAAGAAAAAAATAATTTTATTAATTTATTACAATTATAAACATGGAGAGAAAGTCATTTAAGTGGGGCCTCTCCACAGCCGCAACGCTACATAGTGAGTGGATGAAGGATAACTAACTCGATTGTGGCGAATGCGCGAGCCTTCCACCAGGCGAACATAATCCTTACCTCCCTTAATGGGGTCGAGACTCTTCGCAAGGAGTATTTGATTGGTTGGCGAGCTCCACCTCGGCATTGAGTGAAAATCAATACGGACGGTGCTGTGAATAGGGATCAGCAATAGGCGAGCAAGGGGGGATTAGTTCGAAATGAAGCTGGAGAATTTATTGGCGGCTTCGTAACCAATTTGGGAGTGTGTTCTGTCTTTGAATATGAACTATGGGGAGCCCTTCAAGGGCTTCAATTGGCATGGAACATGGGGGTTGGGCTAGCAATTTTGGAGTTAGATAACAAAAGTGTAGTGGACTTGCTTACGACCAAGAGTATCTTAAGAAATCATCATCGACACCTGGTTTCCCTAATCCATCATCTCCTTGATAGAGCATGAGATATCCATATTGTTCATATTCATCGCGAAGGGAACCGGGCGGCGGACTGGTTACCTGCGTTTGCGGCACACCACGCTGTGAGGACACATATACTCGACCACTGCCCCTCGAAATTAGCTAAGATTCTAAGAGATGATGTAATAGAGGTATTTTTTTCCTACAATGTGTCACATGCAATCAGACCTTATGGTATGTTCTTAATATATATATATATATATAAGTGATGAAGCAACACACATCTTAGTTGGTAATCATATTACATCATTGGGGATCGATACCCTTGATGTGTTGGATTAAATTCCTACTTAATCCAACTATTCCTAATCTAATCGGAATGCTGCACAAAAAAGTGGAGTGGAGGAAGAAACATTGGTGGTAGGGGTGGAAGATGGTGGATGGAAAACGAGGAAGAAACAGTGGTAGTGGTGGGGATGGTTCACAGGGGTGACGGTGAAGTCATCATTGTGAACTGCGACAGCGGGGGGACTGAAGGTGGTTGTGGGGGTGGGGACTAGAAAGGAGGAGATGGAGGGAGGTCGCTCCAAAGAAGGGAAAAGAAAGGAAAGAAAGAGAAAAAAAAGGGAAGTCGCTCTTGAATATGTCTTGTTAGTTCATCCATAACTAAAGTAAAGAGATATGTGTTTAAATTAAGTTGATCCTTAATGTAGTTCTATTGTAATTATGGGAAATTCTTTTGTAGTTCCTCCAAATATCTTATACTTGTTACTATTCTCTCATACATATCCTTAATAGTGTCTATGTATCTAACATGCACTCATTTTCTTTCTAGAATCCACCAAAGTGAGGTTACATTATCCATTCCTAACAAAAAAAAAATTAAGAACGATTTCGTTAACCTTTTTAACTTCAAATAATATAATCAAAGTCAATAACATGTGCCTATTATGTGTGGTTCAATTTCCTGGTAATTTATCAAAACTTAAAGTTGGGTTCTGATTTTTCTGCCTTAAAGACTTTTTTTTTTTGAAAAAATATGCCTTAGAGACTTAATCATCATCGACGTCATGCATACTTATTCATCAAAAAAAATCGTCATGCATACTTCAATATGAAGCTGAGTAACCGATTTGACAGAAGAATTAAAAATCTTTCTACCCTAACTAAATCTACACCATTAGACACATTAATCTTAGTTGGTAACCATATTACACCATAGGGGATCGATACCATTGATGTGTTGGATTAAATTCCTACTTAATCCAACGTTTACTGTCGCTCCAAATTTTGTTAACATTTTTTCTTCAAATTTCAATAAAGACAACCTGATATTTTCCTTGCAGATCGTCAAAAGTTAAAAGTATATATTGTGTAGGGACGGCAGATTCTCCAATTAATCAATCCCTAGCTTCATCCCCCTCAAAGAAAAAGATTTGAGTCGCGCACTTTTGATTCATAGTTGTTATTCAGATGTGTGCGCACATATCTCAATGTATGTCCAAAGGATATCGTCCGTGATCACTTTCCAAGAAAAACCGTGGAAACTCCAGTTGTCCTTCCAAAAAAAAAAAAAAGTTGTGTTAAAAAAAAAAGATAGATTAGTCTCTAATTAGTACTACTTTACTTGTATATCAAACAAGGCTATAAATACCCACTCAGACATCTACTTAATCCCCATCAAGCAATCTTCACTTCAATATCTCTAAACACAGACTTTGAAGTGAAAATCTTTGATACCTACATATATATAAAGTAATATTAAGGCATAGCTATGGCCAAACAGCGCACTAACTCATCAGTTCATCACAAGTACTACTACTCCAGTACTAAGAGCAACACCAACAGTGCTATGGAGTCATATGGATTGGCATCATCAATTGGGCATAAAAGCTATAGGTCTTCGGATCCCGGTAACGGGCATGGAGCCCCGGTTTTGTTCACTCCAACTCTGTTTCTCCAACAATCTGATCAAAATTTCAAGCCTTCGTTACATTTGGTCGACCCGGATGAAGGAAAAGTGGCTCTGGTTGATATCGAAGAAGGTAAGGATATTAATGAACGAGCTTCCAGTTTCATTCAGGGCAAAAGATCAATCTGGGCTGACTGATTGATCGATAGATGATTCCTCCTCTTCAAACTAATTCACGCTCAACACTAATACCAATGTTAGAAATATGTTCCTTTGATCAGTATGTAAACGTCTTTGTTTTCAGAGGTAATGTTTAATTAATGATCAAAAGTTGTAATCATACACATGTTTGTTCTTAGTAAATAAAGCTTTATTGGTGATTTTATTAGGCATGCTCTTTATTTTTTGAAAGATGATAATCTAACTTTCTAAAATGCATACATTTGCTTCAAAATGGAGTAGATTTAATTGAGATGTGTGTCACACGAATTTCAAGAGAATCTACACGATTACGTGGCAAATGTATGTACCAAAAGAATATCAAAAAATTATTTTCCTTATTTTTCTTATCTGTTCAAAGGGACTAATGAAATAAAATGTTTCATTATTCTTAGCGGTTGGGAAATTCACAGCAACTTCTTTAACTATATATTGCTCTCATCTGATCATCAGTAAAATTAGAATGTTTAAGGTTTCAAAAAAAAATTAGAATGTTTAAGGAACTAATCAAAGCAACAAATTAAGTGAAGTACATATATACAGTGGTGGAACCAAAAGGTTGGCCGGGGCGGCCTATATACAGTATTTATATGTAATTGTTGATCCTCTATCCTTTCCCTTCTACTTCCTTTTCCGCCCACAACAAGGGAGATCTTTGTAGTTAAAAAATTGCCCCCAATGGGTACCTACCAAGTGAGCAACCTAATGTTTGGTATATGATATTATTACAAGAGGGTTAGGGTTCGAATCTCGTAGGGGACAAAAGAAAGTTGATTTCTTTCTTATCAAAAACAAATGAGAGCAACAAACAGGAAGCAAATTGTGGGCTTTTTGAATCTTCAATTGTAAAAGATCTAGACCAAGCTTTCATGTCTGATAGGGTTAATCTCACAAGTCGGTACTAATTACTTTCTTTATTTATGCAAAAAGACCACCAATTGTTTCCTGTTTGTTGCATTCACTTTTTTTTGATAAAGAAACTAATTACTTTATTTATTTATGCATTGCAGAGTCCTATAAATAAGAGCATCTTATTGTGTTTGTTCTGATTAATACAACTAGTCGGCATATCGCGTTTCACGCACATACAAGATCGAAATCAATATAGTAGGTAAAATCAAATTTAATGGGAAAATAATTTAAAAAAAAAACAAATAGAGGGATTATAATATCATAATCAAGAAATATATTGAGATTAGAATAAGTTTTGTATTTTATTAGAATAGGTACTATAACACGTGTTCTAACCAAAATAGAAATAGTGACATCATCATACAACATGTCAATCCGTGAGTGCTTCTCACATGCCACGTGTCAATCTGTGAGTGCTTACACAAAAGCAATTGCTTTATATATATAGAAGATTTTAATTACATTAACACTAATATTGTTCACTAGTAATGTTAACGCTTCTTCAATCAAATCACACCTCTTTGAGAAACTCAAGATATGCTCTATTTTTTTCGATGACTATGTTGAATTTTGGGGTTCATATGCAGCGAAAAACTCAAAACAATTTTGAAAAACCACAACATGATAGAAAATAAGTTCCATTAAACTAGATCTACAAAAGTAAAACCATACCTTAATCCGTGTTTTCCACCTCTGATTGTTCAACTCCAAGACGTTCAAGCACTCGTCCTCTATTGAAAATCCACACACGAATGATGATCACAATTTGGAGCGTTAACCCTAAGAAAGATAGAAAACGTTTTTCTTTCTCTCCCAAAATTCAGAGAACTCAAAAATAGCAAAAACGAAAAATCTTAATTCGTTTTAGGTTTTCAACCTCTATTTATACATGTAGATAAGCCCTCATTTAAAATCTTATTTATAATACAACTATTGTATTTAGGCAGTTTAAGCAAATTACACATACGCTCCTATTAATAAGTTATCATATAAACAAATTGTAATGACTTTTATCTCATGAATTTCATCATATGAAAATTCATTACTCTAGAGCAATTGAAATTGCGCAAAGCCATTTTTGTGTGCGACCCAATGGGTTCATGTGACGTTAGCAGTGAACCAAAATCATTTTGGTACATAAGTCATAAGCGGTCTCTAGCAAGGCATTATGACTACCCAAGTAGCATGAATATCAAAATCGATACAACCTAATGAATAACACATATCATATCCTTTCGTCGTGCGAAAATTCATTGATTAAACATAAGACATGGAAAGTCACCGTTAATGTTCAATCATATTAGTCTCGATCTTTAGGTAAACTGAAAACATCCAAGTGACATTGATCATATCAATTCACATGGACTTGGACATCATCAGTCTATCTTATCGATTGATTCACTGATATCCCTTTCTATATGAGAGTGGCAAATTATGTCTTGATTACACACCTTCACATATTATTCACATGGTAACCAATCACAATCTTTATAATCGTCCGATTAAAGACAACTTTTGATTGAGTTAAATTACCATGCTCATAATATTGATGTTTATGGTAGTCTCAAGTCGAATGACTAAATGATATACCCATCATGAGTAACACCTATGACTTAATTCATGTGGTGTTCTCATAGCAGTCGGTCCAGTACCTTGTTCCCTAACAAGTACTCATGATCTCGATTCATATCCCTATATGCATGATCATCACATGATCATCAATTAAGATTCACACTAGTCTTAATTCATTATAGTTCTCAGTATAATGACAGATTAGGGACATTTAGGATATTTCACCAAATACCTATGGATCTTACCATAAGATAAACACGCAATCACTTATAATAAAAAAGCAAATGAAAACCTCTATTTTATTAACTAAAATTATGGACCTAGGGCACATTCCTTAACATACTATGGGTATCTGCGCCCATCGAATCCATTGACCGAGAGAAATCGCCAATAAATGGTTTCATTGTCGACGCAAGGATTCGAACACACGATCTCTTTCCAGTGAAGAAACCCCTATGTAGTGCTTACGCCACATCGCCACCCAAACCGGGTGGTAGATATGCTCTATATATAGAGAGAGAGTATGGGTGGCAATTTAGTGTCCGGACCCGTTGACCCAATTTTGTCCTGCTCGGAATAAAAAAAGATTTGGACAATATTTTAACAAATCCAGGTTAGGTCTGAACAAAGACATCTTGTCCAAATTTAAAACCGGTCAGAGTCTGGAAGAGGCCTTGTAAACCTAGATTCGGCCCGAACTCGGTTAGCGTTTTAAATAGATTTAAAATTTTCTTTGATAAAAGAGGATATTAAACACTTATGGCCTGTTTGCTTAGGATTAAGTAGTCAATCGGACTATCTAATACCTAATATAGCCGACTAAAGTAAACCATCATTTTTTGTGGCACTAATTATTCCTAATGGGTTTCACACATTACATAACTACCCCTCCCTCTTAAACCAAATCGTGAGAGACGAATTGTGAGAGACAAAATCGACGATTTCGATGGTGTGCTTTGGGACCAAGGAAGGAGAAAGTATTCGCGAGCATCTCCGTTTATCTTTGCTTTGGCTCGGTTTAATCTTTGCTTTGGTTGTGGGCAATTTTCTTGTTTGTCTGGTACGTGACTAGGTGTCACTGCCTTTTTCATAGTCAATTTGAGACTCAAACCTTGAACCGGGAGGTTCTGGCTATCATGCCTGCTAATGCTTTCAAGAGCGACTTTGTTGGTTCCCTGTTAGAGGGTGTGGCGCACGTCGATGATGGGATAATGGATGACAATTTGCGCAGGATTTGTGGAAGAGGATTTGTATTTAAATGGCCTTGTTGTGATTCGATAAATTTTGTGGCTATGTTGTGGGTATAAGCAGGAGAGTCAAATGCACGAGAAATGATCATTACTTGGATGAATGAAGTAAGCATACGAGAAACCCTAACGAATTGTGGAGAAGAGTTGGGGAAGACGTAACAAAGCAAATAGCCTTGATTTTGGGAGTTGTAAAGGAAGGGCAATTTAGTATTTTCACCCAGAAAAAACACATTTACCGCTAAGCCCAATCCTGCAAATCGAACAAGTCAGAAAAAATGGACAAACACTTAAACCCAAGGCACAATCCCAATATAAGTTAGTCCCATGAATTTAGGATACAAATAAATGTGAACCGAACAGGCCAATACTACTTATTTAATAGATTAACAAATATTAATATACTCTAATGCATATAAAATGTAACGGCCCAAAATCTCTAAACGTGTTTACGCCTTTAAACAAGCTCAATGACCCGTACTATGGGACCCACACCGTGTTATGTCCATTTACCGAGGCAAAGGCCGATGTACATTTTATATTTGTTGTGATGTATGCCTAGTGCATTGTATATGTGTAGACTATTAAGTTAATTTTATACGGGTGTGTAAGTATCGAGACGAGCGGGGACGTACCTCGAGTCGCGTGTCGACGTGGGGCCGAGGTAGCGACATATTGGGGTAAGTTTGATTTATTTGAATTAAATGTGAATTTATGTTGGGTTAATAAGTGGCTAATGTGGCCACATTAAAATAAATATGAAAGTGCCTATAGTTAGTGTAAATAAAACAAGGTTCATTAGATGTGCATTGAGACACGCGTTAACTCATCAAAAGGGCAAGTGTCAAATTGTTGAGTCACTCACAATTGACTTGGGGGACAAGTGGGACAAGGTGGTCCATGAGATGAGCCTCGAGACACGTGTGCACATCATGATCAAAGGCTAACATTTAAACAAATCACTATAGTCAAATGTGTATATAAGTTAATTTATTGGTTTCTTATCCTCACCAAAATCGGGAGGAGAAGAGAGAAGAGAGAGTGCTGGTGTAGGAGAGGAGGAAAAGGAGAGAAATAAGAGAAGATCAAGGTAAGTGTGGTGTTGTTAAGTTGATGTTGTTTGTGGTTGTTGTTGGCGATGAGGGAGCTTGGGAGCTCGGACGAACTGCCAACGCAGTTCGTCCGAGGAAGGAGATGACTTGGAAGAGTCGTTTCCCCTCCTCAAACGAGCTGGAGTTGGATCTTCGACCCCAACTCGTGAAGAAAAAAAAATCTTTTTTTTCAACGAACCAGGGAGTCCCTGGTTCGTTGAGGAAGAATAGGGCACACGCACGGGCCGTGCTTGTGCACCCCTTTCCCTTGTTGGGCCGGGTCAGGGGCCTGGGCCAGGCTCGGTCCATGGGGCGAGCCAGGCCCAGCGCCCTGGCCAGGGTCGGGTTCGACCCGTTTTGGTCGACCCGACCCAAAAAAAAAGAGAAATATAAGAAAAAAAAAAAGAAAAGGGAGAAAAAATTGGAAAAAAATCCAGAAAATTAGGGAAAAAATTTCGAAAAATTATATTTCGACAAAATAAATAGAAAGTAATGAGTTTCTATGAAAAATAAATATTTGGAATTTCGAACGAGACTTTTACGGGGGTTTTACTTCGAAAAGCGCGAAATGGGCGGATTGACCTAAAAATTAAGAAATTGGTCTCAAATTCGATTTGACCTAAATTGATAAATTATTGAATGTTAGGGAACTAAGGGGAGAACTCTGGAGTTTGGGCACGCAGTTCGAAGTGTCGAGGGATGGAATAGACTAGGACAAACGTGTGAATTGTAAGTACAACTGTGAGAATTTTATATTTCATTTCATTCACCTTTATTGATTTATTTGTCTTTTGGTAGACATTGTTACTTGAAATCTCACATCATGTTGTTCTTGTATCTCTTCATGAGTGAATATTGTGACATGATGCCTTATGAATTGTTTCATTGACTCTGATTCATTTTCTTGATGTCATTTTTGAAAAGAATTGATGAAAAGCATGCTAATGGGATAATTTGGATTTACTTGGACTTGTATTTGATTTCCTTTGGGCTTTGTAGCCTAACTTGTTTTGGATTCCTAGAACATTGACATTATTTGTCTTTGAAATTAAAGTAGAGATTATCTAGTGTCCATTGGACGAGAGATGCGCGGTTCACGGGGACATGGGTCTACCGGGGTTCCGACACTCACCACTACACTGGCGCGACACACGAGTTATGGGACTCGGGGTGGTTGGCAAGCATGAGATTGATGTTATATAAGCGTAGAGCGCAGCTCCGATGTTTTGTGTGAAATATGTTGAGCGCAACTCCATATAGTAGTGGGAAAGGTTTGGTGATAGGTTCTCACCGCCGACCAGACGTAAATCATCTCGACTTAGCCTGTGTCAGTCTCTATCTTTTTAACTGTAGTATTTATTTGCATTATTTGTTTCAGCTATTTATTTCGCTACTTTATGCTTTTAAATACCATTCGTTTATTTTTGGAAATATGGCATAAAATTCTCCAGTTAGTATTTAAATATCACTATACTCACCGTCTAGTTTGTGACGGTGGTATAAGTCCGTCGAGCAGCAACAAACCAGGGAAGGAGAAGATCGGCGACTTCCTCTGAGCAGTTCGGCGACTCTCCTCAGTCATTTTATATGTCTCGACTTTTGTTGTATTATTATTGTTTATGTCATTTTGAGTTGTACATTGGGATGAGTGACTAGTTCCGTATATATATACATACATGCGATGTTGTATGTTTTTCCTAGTTTCCCATATTTAGGATTTTGGATAATGAAAGCTTCCGCATGATCTTTAAAATACACAAGAATGATATGGGAATTTTAATTAACGTAATAATATCGGAACATGTGTAGTGAATGTAATATAGGGACGGAAGGCTGACTAATACGTATTAAGTCTTATGTGATTTGGATTAAGGCTTGATTACGGGATTAAGCCGGGCGGTGCCTGTTTAGTAGTTGGGGTCGTCTCATAAAATTTAATGTATTAAAGATATCTTTGATTGTAGAATGAATTAAGTTTTATTTTTTTATACTTGAATAATTGTTTCTTGACATTAAATGTTTAATAGCATGAATTTGACATTGCTTTTCCAAATTATACAACATAGAATTATAATATGTGTATATTTTAATATTTGAATAAGCTTTTATTATAAGAAGTTAGTTTCAAGATCGCGAATAAATTTGGACAATCGGACAACCGAATTTTAAGCAAACCAAGTCTGGACAAGTGAGTCTAGTCGAATTTAAAACCATTGCGGATCTGGACAATAAATATACTTCTTTATAGTAGGGGTTGTCCAGATCCGGACCCATCCAGACCCGAATTCTTGCCACCCCTAGAGAGAAAGAACGGGAGATGTGTTGGTGGATGTGTGAGTAGGGGTGCACACGGATTGGATCCAGTCCAATTACGGTCAATCCGCAATTCAATCCAATTATTGCGGATTGAAAATTACAGTCCGATCCAGTCCAAATAATTCATTAATCCAACTTAATCCAATTTGCATAATGCGGACTGGACTGGATCAAGTTCCGTGGATTAACGTTTTTCTATCGAAAGGTTCATGAAATTAAACTTAATCAAATGAACCATGAAAATTTGTACCACACATACATCTCATGAATGACAAATTTATAACATACATCTCACAAATCTATACCATATTTCCAACTAATCAGACTAAATTATAAAACTCAAAAAAAGAACAACAGTAGTGATCAAAAAACGATGAGAAGAAATTAAACACAAGGATCAAGGTAGATATGGAATATTGATTCGTAACTAAACAAAATATCACTTTTTGATGCGATTGTTGTCGTTGATTGTGACTATTGAGTGAATTTGAAAAAAAAACTCGAGCCCTATAAAGTGTACTAAGATGAGATAAAAGGGTCGCCAATGAAAAGGAATGAGAAAGGGTTCATAGACTCTCAACCAAGATGAGGGAGCAGTTCCGCGGACGAGATATGGGGAGGGGAATATCTGCTACTAGGGTTAAGTAAGTCAATGTTTTAATTTAGAGTTGATAGTTGTGGTTGATGCTCTTCAAGATACTAAGTACATATAATCATATGTAGATATATGTGTTTATGTTATAAACCGGGGATTGGATCGGACTGGATCCGTAGTTTTTTATTGTACGAACCGTAATCTGGTTAAATCCATGCGGATTCGTGGTTTTTCAATCTAATCATGTCCAAGGGATCAAAAAATTGATTCGAATTAGTGATAATTGGTTCAAGTTGTATTGGATCCGCGGATTATTGCAATCCGTGAGCATCCCTATGCTTGAGTGAGAGCCACAAGGGGGAGTTTCTGGGGCTGATTTATGGCATTTTGGGGTTGCTACATGACAAAAAAGTCTTAAGTGGCGACACATTTGCAAAACGTGGTTCGCGATTTCAAGCCCTACTTTTGCATCAAATCGTGTTTGATTTACATCGAAGAGGACGAAGAGAGATCGTGGCGTTCGGCGTGATTTTGAACGCGACCGATATTCGGAGAATCTGATTATGCTTTCTCAGATTCAGTCGATCTGATTTCGTTTCTTCTTCAATCATTGAAGGATAAACGGTATTCTCTTCCGACTTTCTTTCATTGATGTTGATGAGCGGCTTAGCTTGATTTGAAATTGATTCCAGTCGTAGCAAGGTCAAATGATGCGTTTGTATTGCTTTTCATGGAATCAAGGAAGTAGCATTATCAATTGAATTTGGTGATCAGTCACCAATGTTGAATTTTAAAGTTCTAACCGAGTTCTTTTCAGATTACTTTCCAGTACTTTTATTTGAAATAGTATCTAGAATCAAATTACAAGTCTGATTAAACACATTATGATTAAAAAAAAAATGTCAATTTTGTGTGTCGAGGAACGAAAGTAAACTAGGGAAGGAATGCTCCATTTCTAGACTTGAGAATGATTTTGGTGCGTGTTTCGACTTTCGAGTAGGATAGATTGATTTTACTTGTCATTAAGCCTCTAATCAATAGCTATATTTTAACATAGGTTTTCAATCACTTGCATGTTTTGTTGTGGATGTGTAGACTGAAACGTAGTTCCACTTTGGTTAAGTGTGACTTCATGAAGAAGTACGTGATTAAGTGTGGATCTCTCTCCAAATAGTACCGATGGCCTTTTGGAGTAAAAACCTTACACCAGTGAGTGCAAGGTGGCTAAATTGGAGACAATATCGATACTAGTGAGATCTATGTACCTGCGAAAACGGGCAAAGGCGGGCCCAACAGGTTTAACAGTTGTTAGCATGTGTAATTCATTTTATCTCTATTCACAAACTATGAGGTTCTGCTTACTTGCCAAAGCTAAAACATCTCTCAAAAAAGAACTTGTGAAAAGATCACCTAAAAAAATAAAGTAAAGCAACAAGAGAAAAGTGTTATTGGAAGGCGAAGGCACGGCTGAAAATTGATGGAGAAAGATATGGAAAATAATCTTTTTCTTCGCTTTGCTAGCGAGAAACATGGCAGAAACTTGAAATAAAGCATAGTGTCAGCATTCTTTTTTTGAATAAAGTTTAACTGAATCTCCCTTTCTTTTGAATGTGGATGTGCACAATACTACTAGAGAGATGATTTGTTGTGATGAAGTATAGCGTAATAGTTAAGAAAATTAATTAGGCAAGTAAAATAGCATTATAACTAGGACTCATTAGGTAGCATTATAACTAAGCTACTCAATGAGGTAATAATTTCACTGTAGAGTGGGATTAGTACCCTTTTTGTGAAACAATGTGAAAGATAATAAAGAAAAGGCGAGAACAAGCTTCATCCCAATGGATCGATTCCATTTATTAGATATATCCACGAACTTGAGCAATTCCAACTTGATCGAACCAAAGGAACCATCAAAAGACTTGCTTTGCTGAGCTGCAGTTATAGGTGGTTGATGTCTTCTAGAGTAGTGCATATGTGTTCAGCTCGACCAGATTACTGCAGAATCTGCAAATAAACAGTAGACTCTTTCATTCCTGATATCAGTTACTTCTAAACCAAAATCAAGAATCTGTTCCCGCAATTTGTCGTAGCTGGTACTCCAAGGCAAGAGTACCCTGTTCATCATTTTATCCAGGTATTTAATCTCTAAACGGATATAGATATAGGAGCAGTTAGGCATGACAAAAAACTGCAACAGGAAGTCCTTCTGTGCCAAGTCTGAGTATATTTGTAAATATATTTAAACGGGGGTCACTGTCCCACAGGCAAAGACATGAGGACTGCAGACTTCCTGCCAACCCTGGTGAGATTGTACCAGTACTATCCAACCATAATGAACCAAAAAACTCAAAGAACCCTTCATTCCTGACAGATTTAAACAAAAGGATGGTGTCTTTGATTGTTGTTCAAGAAGGTAGAAATGTTAATAGTCGGGCACTAGACTATATAGGAAAGATGAAACATGAATGGTCTAAATGATAGTTCCGATCCACAATTCTAATCGCATGTTATATTTCCTTATAAGTACGTCTTTCTGCTGGTTATCTTTTTTTGATAAGCAGCAAACAAAGTGTGTGGAAAATGGAAATGTTTCCTTTGGGAATTAGAGTTTTTAGACATCAATCGGCAGTAATATTTATGGTAATTGGATCTGTTGCAAGATGAATTTCCATTAGTTTTTATAGTTTGTATTTTTTTTAATAAGTGATCAGTCCACATGAAATCTTGTCGCATCTATATCCTGATCTAATGGCTAAGCATGCATGCCATACATTATATTCTGTATGTATTGCGTTTGTCCTTGTATGATTCAGGAAATTATGTTGGTGAACTTGTGATTATTTTCATTATTGTTCTTATCATCTTTTGACTATTTATTCCTTTGTTTTCCTTCAAACAACATATTATGTTTAAGTCATCATAAAAAAGTTTCAGCAAAGTGCGAAACAAGAGCATGGGAACAGAATCAGATAGCATATATTAAGTGAGATATACCTTCAAACAAGATACATTTTTTGAGAATGCTTCTTTATGCCTTAGCGAATTCCATGTAGATTAAAAACAACTGCTTTTAGAACAAATAAGTGGGATATAGATCAATTTATTCAAGTCTAACCGCAGATAGGACTTTTATTTTCGTTGAGTTGTTGAATTAATAGCCGACCCCAATTTATTTGGGACTGAGGCTATGTTGTTGTTGTTGTTGTTATTATTATTGTTGTTGTTAAACAGTAACAAGAAAATCTTTGAAGACAAGCCTAATATCATTGGAGAGTATTTGGGCGTCGACAATATTGCTTATAGTTAAATGGGTTGTGGTGAGGAAGCATGGTGCGACTTACTAGATTAACAATGGTTTAAACTTTTTACCATTAGAGATGGTTGTGCTAGGTTGCTAGGCATTGATAGCATGTAAAAAGTATTGAATGCTCTGTTATTAGAGTTTTTCCATGTTCATGTTATCTAAGTGGGGGAGGGAGGCCCCAAGCTCATTTTCCATTTCATGCGATAGGTTGACAAACAACAGTAAAACCTTTGTCACTTTTCATGAAATGGATCGAACATATGTTATCTAAAATGGTTTGCTATTAGAGTTTTGCCCTGTTCATGTTATCAAAAATCAAACTTTGAGGCTGATGGTCCTCTTTTTCATTGTGATCAATAAAATTTAAATTGTTCCTCATTTTCTTATCAAATGAAAAAGAAACTATATTCAAAAAATCTGCATCCGAATATATAATATGACAATGACTAAAGAGATAGATGGTGATTATTTTAGAGACTTCATCAAGGGCACATATCTTGAGTAATAGAAATCCATATGCCCTTAAAATCAAAGGTGAAAAAGTACATAACATGTGATGGCACAAGGGAAGAATCTAGCCCTTTAATCTTTTTACTTGTCTAACAGGTGTTAGACACGAATCATTGCTCGACAAAATTTGGTACAAGCTCTTCAAAATTCAGCAAGACAAATTAGGAATCAAGATTTGTCTTGATCTGGATTTTAAAAAAGAATGGCATAAAGTCGAAATCCCTCCTTGAATTATCCAAATCAATAACATTATTGCCATAACTTGTAGGAATTTGTGAGAGAACACTTAGAACAACTAAGAAATTAAGATAAGCAAGCAATCTGGAACTGCAATAAATAGACAAGCACGAGTGCCGTATGCGTCTAGGTCAATAACATTATGCAGCAAGTTGCAGGAATTTGTGAGAAGACGATCAATTAAGGAATTAAGATAAGCGCGCAAGCAATCGTAAATTGCAAAAGATGGACAAGCATGAGTGTTAAATGCGCGACAAGCATTGATTCCCATATTTTTATCTTATTCATTTCTTTTAATTTGATTTGTGGATTGGAATCATTTTATCTTATGACTCTGTTTAGATTAACCATGGTGCGTGTCACAAGAATACAATAGCCATCTGATTAGGCCAGTCTGAATAACATATAGTAGCATATATTCTTCCACTCTTGTCGAGTTAGTCACCCAAAATAGAGAGCAAGAATAAAAAAATAGGAATACTGAGAGAAGGAAAGGTTATCTTCATTCACCTACCGAACTAAAGAATGCATTTACCAACCGTAGATTTTTTCTTGTATATGTAGAAAACTTCAACCTATGCATAGCTGCTTTAGAAAGCAGAAGTTACCAACTGTAAAACCTTTAGGAAAAAATTGGGAGACATGACAATTTTGATGAACACATTTGCCACAGTTATTGGAGTCCATAGAATCAGTCATTGAGATGGGTTTTTTTTTGGGCGAGTGTTATTGAGATGGATTTGCGCACGTCTCAGTGTGCATCCAGCTGATACCATCAATTCTCTAGTTTATGCATTAAAAGTATGCAAGGGAGTTGGTTGAGTGGCAAGTTCATTCTCTTACACGTTGACCAAGGGAGATGTGTTGAGTTTGAAACTTTCCTCCTCCTTTATCCGTCTGATTTCTTTCTTGGGTTTCTTGATGGAGGGCAATTAAGGACCTTTGAGAGATTAGTCGGGTCCACTATCAGTCTAGTGTCAGCAGCGATGGCTCGAGATATCCTCGACTATTAAAAAGAAAAGTTTGCCTCTTGATCACTTCCTTTATGTTCATTCTCATTCTTTAATTAGGTCTCCTTGCCTAGCATTCTTCACTGTTTTGTTAATTCAAACATTGGAATTGTGCAGGTAGACATGACCAACAAATGCAACAAGGAATCTCTTCGTGAAAAGTTCAAATGAGCAAATGTGATTGAGTATTATTGCACTTGCATTGTAAATCTTACTGCACCAAGCTATACATTGTTGAATGAACCTAAGGAGAGCTAAAGCCCAAATTCAATTTCCGCCGACCCAAATCGAACTGGTTGATGTGGTTCAATTGGATGATTGCCCTTCCTTACTTTTGTTTGACTAAGCCTGTGAGCGTTAATCATAGGCCTCAACCTCGTAACTCGAGAGAAATCAAAGGGATGTAAGCAGGCTACCACGATTTGAACTCCCAATTTTTTGTTTCATGATGCTCATTTCCTTGTTGCTATACCACACCCCACCATTTGGGGGCAGTGTCTTTCATGCTATTTGTGGAAGAAGAATGTCTTGGTATTGCCCCACTACATGAGTGAACTCATACCGATTGGTGAAAAATATTACAGTATTACTAACAATAAAAAACACTAGAGGTAAAAAATAAAAAATAAAAAACTAGAGGATTACACGGTGTGACAAGATGTTTTTTTTTTTTTTTTTTTCTCAATTGAATGGGGGCGGTAAAGCCATAAGAAATAAAAGAAGTCTTTACATCATACAAAGTTTAGGAAACGGGAGAATGGTCTGCAAACCAAGAGGCATTTTTTCAATCATATGGGTGCCTAGTTCATTATCAAAAGCTTGGTTTGTCAATCAGTTCGTCGTTCTATTGCAACTCTCTATATAGATGAAAGACTTGAACCTGCCAATCCCTTCCCATAAGTTGCAAAATCAGTGACAAAAGTTGGCTTTGTGTATTTGTCATTCTCCTACCCGCTTGGACGTTTCTCGCTACATTTTTGTTGTCAGTTTCCAAAATTACCTTCGTGTATCCTTTCTCCCATGCAAGTTGGAGCTCCAGTAGACTGTAGAACCCCCACAACTTAGCTTTTAACACACTACAATTACCCAATTTTGCGTAGGTACCCCGCCACTCCACATACGCGTTCATGAGAATACCATTGGCAGTTGCCACGCCACAACTTCTTAGTGCTTCGTCTGTATTGACCTTTGTCCAGCCCAATGGGGGAGGGACCAGCCCACCATCTTTACCAGGCTGTGTGAATCACATTTGAGAATGTATAATCTTTACTCCCTATAGTAGTCTTGTTCCGTGATGACCATAACACCCAGCAGCATGTAGCAAATGAGGTAGACCGCCCAACCCCTGAATGTCCTTTTTAGAGCTTAAGTTATCAGAAAATCACAATCCACTCCCAATCTTGAACCCGCCAACAGACGTCCCAGACCACTTTTGCAAATATACAGTCTCTCAAGACATGCCCACAAGGTTCGCTTCCCACCCAGAAGAGTCCACAGGTTGCCTCCTCAGCCATGTGCCATTGCACTTTTGTCTCATTTGTAAGTAAAGCCTCGTGCAGGACGAGCCAAATAAACGTTGTTATTTTCTCCGGTTGCTTTTCCATTTCCACGCATCGAGGATTCCCTTAATCAACTCTGCCTGTCTACTTGAGGCCTCAACAAACAACACAAGGTCGTCCGCAAAGAAAAGGTGCGACACAACCACATTATTCTCATAAAGACATACGGAGAAACAGGATTGCCCTGTCGGACCCCCTAAAGGGATTAAAGGATTCCGAGGTGACCCCATTCCAGAGAAGTCGAAACTCACTCGTCCTAAGGCTGGCCAGGATGGTTTTCGTGATCATCTATGGGATTCCCGCAACACTGAGGGTATCTTGGATAAACCCCCAGCTAAGGCGAGATCAATTTTGAGAGCCATACATCCCTTTTTACCCCTTGTGGTCCTCAGGGAGTGAATAAGTTCTTGGGCTATCACACTATGTTATCCGTGATGTGTCTATCGAGACTAAGTCCATGATCTCAACAAACTCTGATTCAAATCTATAACAGCTAAGATAACTGCTGTAATCTGTTGTAACAACTTAGATTGTACAGCTCATTGTCTCTATCTTACTGTTGTAACTATATGCTATTTTATCTCTTGAATTCTTGTAATCTCCTCTATAAATTGTAATCACTTTAGCAATCAATAAATAAGTTTTTCAATACAGACTCAATATCATTATATGGTATCAGAGCTTCAAACACTCCAACGAGTTTTCTTTTCGATCCAACTATGACCAAATTTCAATTGTGCAATTAAATGCACCAACCAATTTTCCTATCAAACTTACTTCTACCAACTTTCCTGTTTGGAGAAGACAGATTCAATCAACTCTTATTGGCTTCAATCTGCTAGGATACATTGATGGCACTCTAGCCTCACCACCGCAATTTCTTGATAGCGAGAAACAGACCCATAATCCAAACCTACACTCTCTGGTATCGGCAAGATCAAATTCTTATTAGTGCAATTCTTGGTAGTTGTTCGAAAGCATTCAACCAATCATCTCCTCATTTGCATCCTCCAAAGAAGCTTGGGAGAGGCTACTTCATAGCTATGCAAACTCTTCACGGTCCGTAATCATCTCTCTCAAAGCCAAGCTTGCTCAAACTTCAAAGGGATCCAAACCATTGCTTGACTTCCTCAATGAAATGCGATCTATTGCAGATGAACTAGCTCTCATTCAAAATCCGATAAGTGATGAAGATCTTATTGTCCACATCATCACTCAACTTGGGGATGAATACAAATTCTATTGTAGCAAACTCTCAAAGTTCGTGAATCTTCCATTGACTTTTCGTAATTATTTGATAAGTTAACCGACTTTGAAAGAACATTGAAAGACAAAGGCTCGAGTTCTCCTCCGACTCTTGTCACAAAGAAATGTTGCTCAAAAGCAGACCACTCAAGCTCAACATTTCAACAGATCCACTCAAGGTTACAATGCCAATTCTCGCAGTCCCGTGGCAACTATGGTGGAAATAATTCTCGACAAAATCAAAATGGCCATCGGTCATATCGGCAAGATTTATTTTGCCGTTTTTGTGAAATTACAGTCATGACACTCCCGATCATAGAAACTTGCCGATTTCTTAAAGAGCATAACATTCATGTTACCAAATTTCGATCTTCCCAGAAACTTCCCAAATCCGGTGGCCAATGCTACCACCTCCATCAATTCTCCGGCCTATGTCCCAACAACCTTGGTTGTTTGATAGTGGTGCATCACATCATGCAACATCAAATTTATCCGCTTTGCAGACTTACTCGACTATGGGGTCCGGATGAGATATTTTTGGGTAATGGTAAAGGACTTTCAATTTCTCACACTGGTCACACACAAATTCATACACCTTACAAACCAATTACATTATCAAATGTCTTATGTGCTCCAGATTTACAAAACAATTTGATTTCCATTGCAAAATTATGCAAAACTAACCAAGTCTCTGTTGAATTTTTCTCATCTCATTTTCTTGTGAAGGATCTTCGCACGGGAGCACCTCTAATGCGGGAGAGAATAATAATGACGTTTATTGTGCAACTTTTCCATGTCACCTCAAGTCAATATCACCACCAAAGCTTCTTTGTCTTCTTGGCATCACAAACTCTGGCCATCCATCTCATAAAATTCTTAGTCTTGTTCTTAAGCACAACGGCTTAGTCTTTCCATCCATGTCAATTTCGATTTTCATTGTACTTCCTGTTCTATTAATAAAAGTAAAAAACTACCGTTCTCTCACAATTCTCTAGTCGATCACAAGCCTTTAGAACTTATTTATATCGATGTTTGGGGTCCAAAAAAAATCTATTGATGGTTACGAATATTATATAATTTTTGTGGACCACTTTACTAAGTATATTTGGTTATATCCCATGAAAAAAAAAATCGACACCTCTGTTTTGTTCCCTCAATTTCAACGACTTGTCGAAAATTATTTTCAAACTAAAATTATTTCAGTTTTCTCTGACAATGGAGGGGAGTATCAAAAGCTCATTCCTATTTTCAACTCTTCTGGGATTTCTCATTTCACAACATCTCCACACACACCTGAGCATAATGGCACTGCTGAACGACGTCATCGACACGTCGTGGAAACTGGTCTTGCTTTGCTACACTTTGCGTCACTTCCCTTGCATTTTTGGTCTCATGCTTTTCAAGCTGCTGTGTACTTGATAAATCGTCTTCCTTCCTCAGTGTTGTCTTTCAAGACTCCATATGAAATGCTTTTTCAAAGGTCTCCAAATTATCAACGTCTTAAACTTTTGGATGTTTGTGTTTTCCTTGGTTACGCCCATATAATACCTCTAAACTTCACCTAGGTCCATTTCTTGCATTTTTCTGTTACTCTACTTCACAATCTGCATATAAATGCTTTGATCCCACCACTAATCGTGTATACTTATCCCGTCATGTCCAATTTGTCGAACATGTGTTTCCTCGTCAAGTTGACAATAATTCAGATATATTCTCTGACCGTATTCGAGATGCTTTTCTTGCAGGTTCTAAGCAAGCGGATGGGCTTCCTTCAGACGTCCATGTTTCCCCTCAAGTGGACAGTCCTTCTTTCGTTCCTACAGTATCACCAACTATCCCTTTGCCTCCTTCCTCTGCCATTTCAAACACTGCTGAGTCCCCATCCATTGTTGCTAATCCCTCTCCTATACACTCTCCCTCATCCTCATCCTCATCCTCATCTAGCTCTGCCATCTCTTCTCCACATATTACTCAATCACCACCAAATCCACCATCTGTTTCACCACGTCCAGCTCGCACACGAAAGCCAAATTCCAAATACTACAATAATAAATTTGTGAATCTCACCACTAAACATCCACTTCCTCCTCCACTTGAACCTACCACTGTTACACAAGCAATGAAAGATCCTCTCTGGCGCAAAGCTATGGATGCTGAATTTAATGCTTTGTTACACAATGGTACTTGGGATTTGGTTCCCAAATCATCTCATGTTCCAATCAGTTGCAAATGGGTCTTCCGTATCAAACGAAAATCTGATGGTTCTATTGACAAGTACAAAGCTCGTCTTGTGGCAAAGGGCTTCCTCCAACAAGCAGGAAGAGATTATTTTGAAACCTTCAGTCCTGTTACAAAACCTGTCACAATACGCATTGTTTTATGCCTTGCCTTATCTCAAAATTGGCCTTTACGTCAATTGGATGTAAACAATGCATTTTTGCATGGCACGTTACAAGAAGATGTCTACATGATGCAACCTCCTGGTTATGTTCACCCTCAGTATTCAAATCATATATGCAAGCTTCGTAAAGCCTTGTATGGCCTCAAACAGCTCTCGGGCATGGTACAATGAACTTCAACAATTTCTACTTGCTTTGGTTTTCGCAAATCACTTGTCGATGCATCCTTATTTATTTATGACCGCAATGACATCAAGCTTTATTTTCTTGTTTATGTTGATGATATTGTCCTCACGGCAACAATTCTCAATTTCTTGATGGCTTTGTTCAAAAGTTAGGCAATCGTTTTCCATTAAAGATTTGGGTTCCCCGCATCATTTTTGGGTGTTGAGGTCATTTCTACTCCATCAGGTCTATTTCTTTCTCAACATCGACATATTGCTGATTTACTTGATCGATTTAACATGGCTGGTGCTAAGGAAGTTGCCACTCCCATGAGTTCTTCTGAAACTTATTCTCTTGTTGATGGTTCTTCCCAAGTTGAGGCCACTGACTACCGCCGCATTGTTGGCTCTTTACAATATCTTGCAATTACTCGCCCTGATGTTTCATTTGCTGTTAACAAATTGTCTCAGTTTATGCATGCTCCAACTCAAAGGCATCTACAAGCTTTAAAGCGTGTACTCAGATATTTAAAGGGTTCAATTTATCATGGTTTATTTCTCAAGAGGGACTCGTCTCAACATCTTACAGCCTTCTCCGATTCTGACTGGGGTGGTACCCTTGATAATGGACGCTCAACTACAGCGTATGTGTTATACTTGGGCTCTAATATCATCTCTTGGAAGTCCGCACGTCAAAAGTCTGTCTCTCGGTCATCTACAGAGGCTGAGTATAAGGCTCTTGCAAATGCAGCAGCAGAGGTTACTTGGGTTCAAAATCTCTTACATGAATTAGGTGTTTCTCTTCCAAAACCACCAAGCTTATTTTGTGACAATACAGGAGCAACATATTTGTGTGCTAATCCAGTCTATCATTCACGCATGAAACATTTGGCACTTGACTATCATTTTGTTCGTGAACAGGTCTCCAATGGCTCTTTACGTGTACTGCACATTAGCTCGAAGGACCAATTAGCAGATATGCTTACCAAAGCTCTTGGTCGCAGTCAATTTCTTCATTTTCGTTCCAAGCTTGGAGTCTCCAATGGAACCTCCATCTTGCGGGGGCGTATCGAGACTAAGTCCATGATCTCAACAAACTCTGATTCAAATCTATAACAGCTAAGATAACTGCTGTAATCTGTTGTAACAACTTAGATTGTACAGCTCATTGTCTCTATCTTACTGTTGTAACTATATGCTATTTTATCTCTTGAATTCTTGTAATCTCCTCTATAAATTGTAATCAAGTTTTTCAATACAGACTCAAATCATTATAAACAAAGCTTTTTCAATAGCGGCAGCACATGTTTGATCCTACTGGCCACCACCTTCATTATCAATTTATAATTTACTGAGCAGATGCTAATGGGCCGGAGTTGGCCGAAGTTCGTGGGCTCACTCACTTTAGGGATCAGTGTAATCAGGGACCCGTTGATCTCCACCATCTCTGCCATCGCCGATTCAGTAAGCCTTAGATGCCTTAGCCTTGAATTTAAGATTTTTCAAACATTCGTTTTTGGCTTCTTTTCAACATCATGAATTATGAAACATTTGAATTCTTTTTAATTCGAATAAGTCAAATCTTTTAATTTTCAATAATGAAGTTTTCTAGTAAAACTCTTGAAAGTAAAATTTTAATATTTCCCACGAAATTAGCTCAATTGACATTTTCACTACCACAGCCCCCTGTAAGATTGTAACACTATATATTCAACCCCAATAATTGAGCTAACATGATCTGTTCAGTGCGACAATCCACATTAATCCTGCCTTTACACATGGACTATTATTAACATCCATTTGACACACGTGACAAATATGTTATGAAGCCCAAAAATGCGCCCAAATTCAAAGTACACCTTAACACATACATAATCACAATTAATCCATCCATACAACATTTTCATTCAACCCTAACTCATATTTTTTCTCTCTCTCTCTCTCTCTCTCTCTCTCTCTAAAACCGCCCCAACAGACCAAACGACCCCCCACACTCTCACTGTACATATTCAAACGACAATATACGAATATCAGAACTCACACTAACCATGCATTATTCACAATCTGATTCTCCATTTCTGGAACATCATCATGCCTTGGATTCAACCTCTTCTCTGCTGTTCAATCTCGTCATGTCCTCGAACACACTACTGTTTCCGGACATCGACGACCACGGCGTCGTCGTCGTCGTCGACAGCTTCAGACACAGATGATGAGATGGATCTATTTTCGATTTCAGGTTCAAATCTAGTCCCTCTATTAATGTTGTTTTTACTGGTTTTTGACGAACAATTATCTCTAATATTTGATCGGAATCTGTTGTTTTCGATGGAGGTAGAAACCCTAAGCTGGATATGCCAGCAGCCTCATGAGATTGGGATTGATATGTGCCACCGGATTTCCCTTCTTCAATTGATGATCCTTTCAACTGATGAATAAACAGTACTCAAATTAATTCAACACAATGTTGAGATGATCAATCAGCCCCAAAAACAACACAACCAAGCTTAATTAATTAATTACCGAATCAGTGGTAGTAGTTGTAGTAGTAGTGATGTCGAAGAGGCTCGATCTTCGCCGTCTTCGGTTATGGTTCGACTTCCTGAGGAAGTACTTCTGAGCGTGGCTCGCCACCTGCGTCGGCGTCCTCGTCTTCACGAAATTCCTCGAGATCCCTCTCCAATCTCCTTTCCCTACCTTCTGCAACCCTAGCAGAAACAACCGGTGCTCCTCCTCCGTCCACGGAACTCCTGAAATTAATCAAAACCAAAATTCAAATCCAACCATCATCATCACCACAAATCGATCGATCGATCGATCCACATATATACGGTACGTATACGTACCTCTCTTGCGCTCGCGGCTTCGATTTGATGAACGATGGACGACGTCATCAGATGCGTAGCCGGAGTTCGTGAGATCCGGATTCGGCTGCTCGTACTGCGAGAGATTGTTCAGGCTCACGCACTTCCTGATCGGATCGATATCCTCCGTCACGCGAACCCCGAACAGCATGAATCCGCCACCTGATGAAGAATTAGAGGCAGCTGGCGCTGCAGCAGCGGCGATGGAGGCGTCGACGCCATCTCCGCCGCTCTCTGTGCATGTGCGGGAGTTGTGGCCGTTCTTGCCGCACTGGGAGCAGCTCCGAGACATGGTTTCTAAAAACAGAGCAACAGGTTTCCTAAAAGAGCAAGGTATAGCAACTAATTTTGAGAGTGCTTGGCTCTATATATATATATAAGAATATAAGATTATAATGGGAGATAATATAAAGTGGAAAAGTAGCAAAAGATATAATAATAGTATGAGAGGCACACCACTTTGACTTACTTTTGATTAGAGCCATTGGATTAAGAGGTGGTAATTTTTTGTCCCATACATAAATTTAGGTTGGATCTGGACAAGAAGAAAGCGTTCTATCTGTACTTGAGATAACTATTGATCAAGCTTTGGCATTATTATTTTAAAAAATATACTAGAAGAGATTATATTGTACATAATTTATAATGACTTTATATAATTGGACAACTGAACTGAATTTTAATGTAAATCGTGTCAACATATATAGGATATTTCTTGATATGAAATAAGAATTTTGTCCAAACTTGATTTTGCCTGATATTTTTACCACCCGTATAATTGGATTATGAAGTGTATATATGAAGCTGGTCAACATAGGATAGGTGCTAATGTAGTTATTATGTTATTCCATATAAGGATCGATGTAGGATTAATGGGTTTGGATTGATGGGCAATATTAAGTTAGCTGATTCGCCCACTGTTACAGTTCAGTTAAATATATGCACAAAAGTGATTTCAGCGAGAACTATTAGGAGATATGATTATTATCGATAATACTTAGCTTGCAAAAGTGAGTGTTGGGAACTGTGGGAGACAGCGACACCAGTGGTGTGCACGAGAGGAGAGTCAAAGCCAAAGATAAGAGAGTGTGGCTCCACCGTTGGTTCAATTGCTTAGTTTTTTCTTTCCCATTATTCTCTACTTCTCAAAGATTTCTCTGTCTCCACATCTTTTCTTTCCTATTAGTGTTGGCTTTTAGTATTAGTCCTCTTTTGTTTGTATGTATGTATTATTGTGGGGTTTTATTCTTGTTAATTAATGGGTCCACCACATGATCTCCTTAACATTGCACATTTTTTTCTTTCACGGGTGCTTCTTGTGAGTGGTGATGGGTGCCTAATTGGGGCCCCTTCAATTAGTTTCTTTTGTTTTGCTTTTTTTTTTTTTTATGGTAGGGGTTTCAATTGTTTTGGTTTCGACATGTGTTGCTCACTTGATTTGTTCACTTGATATTGCCTGCTTTTTTGGACTTCTCACCTAAAATTTCTTGAGTTTAAAGTTGGGTATGTTCCCCACTACGTTTTCTTTTGTGGATTGGTAGTTTCTTCGTGATAATGTTTATTAGTGTGCATGCCGTTTTCTACTGTTACGTGATTTGTGACATAAAATTGGAAGATTAAAAATAGGAAAATGCATGTGTACTTAAGAACGACATGCACCTGTTTGCGTATCTTGAGATGTGTGTGCAGTGAGACGGACGATGTATAGGCAGGTGCCTATTGTTCCTAGATTAACTTCCTGAGTTACTGTAATAGGTTCCTTAAAATTATATTAGTTTACTTTTTTTTTTTTTTCTTTTTAGTTGTATAAGTGATGATGAATGTTGAATATATATATAAGTTGTTTGTAAGATAGTGGCGCGCAGGTTGATCTTATTATTAGTAGGTTTTTTTTTTTTTTTTTTTGAGGGGGATAAGTGGAGGCGATACTCCTAATCTTATTATTAGTATTATTTAATGGTTATAAGATGTGATATAGGATAGACGCCAAATGTACATGAGAAGTTAGATTTTGGAAGAAGAGAAACCCTAAAACTTTTCAAGAACTGTGTACGTATTGTAAAACTATACTTTTAAACTTTTCATATCAAATTTTAATTAGGTCAAATTCTTTAAAAAGAAATTTCTTTGATTATTATGGGAATTCTTTACAATTTTAGCCAAAAAAGTTTCATTGTCAACCTTCTAAGAATTTCTATTCTAATTGCATAGATTATCTTTAGAGCATCTTCAATAGTATATGTGGATTGTAGGCGTAAATTGATGTCACTTCAACAACGTGGAGATGATATAGCTTGAATAGGCATCAAAGTTCAAAAGTGCTCTCCAATGGTGAAAGTGAATTATACTTTCTGTTTTAAAAAAATTATTATTTTTTTATATATTTTGAAGTTCAAAGGTGGAGATGATTGCACTGCTTAGAAATAGACATTCAAAATAGACAATGTCTATCTACGTTAGTTTGACATTCAAAATACAATGTCTTTTTGCACTCCAATGTCTAATTAGTTATAGATGGCACACATTGATACACAATCCACATTCCATTATGCACTTATAGAATCCTGAGCAAATGTTGGGGTTTTCAATTATGGCTATCAAAAAAAAAAAAAAAAAAAAAGAGCTTATGGAAATCTTTTTTTTGTTTTTCGGTTTTTCCTATTATTTTGTTTTCTGCCTGTTTCCTTTTTTTTTTTTTTTCTTTTTCTATCTGGTTCATCACTAATCTGTCACTCCACTTTCTTTTCTTCTTTTTTTTTTTTTTATTTTGAAGCAACTCCACTTCTCTTTTCACTTGTTCTTTAATCCCACATTTTTGTTAGGAAGTTGGGTACTTTTGGAATGGAAGAGGTGTTGAAAGTTGAAACTTTACAGGTGACTCAGAGAACAATTTATGAGCTGGATTGTGATTTTCAAGTAAGATTATACAATCCTGCAAGTACCAATTTAAAATAGTTGGTTAGTTGAACATAATCATATACAAGAAGCTTTTTGCATACTTTTACCAAATCCATAAGCTTAACTTATAAAGATTAAGCCCAAATCTCAAAATAATTGATGGTATTTCATAATCTTTTAAGTCCTTCCAAATTAATGCAATTCACGTGATCTTAGATCCTTTTTTAAACTGTTAAATTTCTTCAATTTCTATGACATCTAGTTTTTTAATTGGGATCACATTCACATGGCAACTCAAAATGCACATATGAAAGGGAGTGACTTTTTCAGAGCAAAAGAAAACACATGGTAGGGGTAATTCTTTAGATGCTAGACGTAGTATACCCATGTGATAGAAAACATGTTTTTATACTTTTAACAAGTGCAATATTTCAACAAGGTCAAAGTAAGCTTCTAAAGTTTCGTAGTAAGTTCTGTGATTAAAGTAGAAAAGCAGGACTGCTTGAACTTTCAAGTTAAGATGACAGAAGACTTATTGAAGAATTATTGTCCTTCATGAGTAAACTGGTAGGCAGCTTCATCGAAAAAGACAGAAGAATTCTTGAAGAATGTTCCACCAAAAAAAGAGGATATTAATTTCTCTTATAGTTGTAACCTAGTTGACCAAAAGCAAGTAGTTTGCACTGTAGTTGTGCCAATGTACATCAGCTTCAACTACCATGAACCACCAAATCACTGAAGATTTAAAAGGAACAAGTTGCAATTCTGAATAAATCTTACCTTCTTCAATCCATTGAGCAAAATTTTAGAAATGATAAATGCACATACTGTACATCTAACCCTAAATGTAACACAAAAATCCCCTTATTCCAACAAAAGTTTACCCTTCTTGCGTTGGATGTCTCTATTAAGTCATGGCGGCGGTATGTCATCTTCCAAAACTAGCTTCGGAACAGCTGTTAAATGTGATTGAACTTTGCCACCGTTCTGTTCTTACCGAGTGGATACACCAAAAAACTGCACCAGCAGTGGTTGAACAGATTTCCATGTCGAAGTTCCGTGTCTAACTGCTCCTTGATTTTATGAGCTCGTTCTAGGAGGGAATGTGAAATCCTCACCCTCATGGTTACTGGTTAGCTCAGAAGAGCTGATGAGTGAGTGAATGCTAGCTCAATTTCTACACTGCAGTTGTCATGAGCTTTGATCTCCTTCTGTTGCTTGATTTGGAGTCCTCCTTTAGATGATCCTCGCCATCTTTTAGATAACCCTCACCATTGCCATCATTTGAAGGGGTTCTAGCATGGGCAAGTGAAAGTAAGGAATCATTAAGAGCTATCAACCTTTTTGACGCATCTGATGACCGTTTTGACTGACGGTCGGAACCTGATAGAGCCCGTTTCAGCTGAGATTGTTGGCAAACTATACGACCCTTGTTCCACTCAGGATAAATGAAGGAAGATTGGACATTCTCCTTCAAGAATGAGAATACAGCCCTCGCAAGAGGAGTTTCTTGTGCCATAGAGTTTTTCTCCATCTTCCCTCTACTGATTAACAAAATAAGCAACATGAGCAAAAGTATCCGAAGATAGAATTTACTTACACATGCCGCACTAAGATCCCCCATTAAGCAGATTTTTCTTTCTGACTTTTTTTTTTTTTTTCTTTTCTTTAGGTGTCTTGCGTCCAATATCCCACCCCCTATTTTTGCATTTCAATTTAGATTACTCGTTACCTCTATGCTCCAATTGTCCAAAATGATTTTGTCTCCTCAAAATGGGAAAGATAGGGTGCTGAGCATGGTTTGCGGACAGCATTTGTCGTAAGAAAATCATTTAATTTGATACTGCCAAAAAACGGAAAGATAGAGATCTTACCTGATCACAACAGCTGCCAGATGAGGAAGATCCTCTCCATTTGTTAACATTCCTTGCATATCATTTAGCCAGATAGATAATGCAGTAAGAGCACCACCTATAGACATCCTGAGACAAAAGGTCATAATGTTAGGAAATGATTCGAAGGTAAATTGAACAGTAATCAGGCAAGTATCAATGCATCCTACCTGTGAACATCAAGAGACCAAACAAGCTTGCTTTTACGAAACATCTCTGGAAATAGCCCACGTGATGTGGCCTCACGAAGCACTCTAGCAGCTCTTGCCTTTTGGTCCAACCACCAAAGTGCATCTAGAAGTGCGTTATAGAATCGCAAACCCAAGCCACAGCCTTCAGAGTTTAGTCTATCAAAAATATACTCAACCATCTGCCAGTTAGAGTCATCATCATACTCTCCTTTAATCATCTGCCCAATTACCTGATGAGCATTTGATATTCTGGTTGCAGTCATCTCTTCTAGCAATTCATGCACATCATCCCATCTGAGAATATAAAGAACTCTATGAACAAGATGACTCACTGATGAAGAAAATATAATGTGAAAGCAGATCATATCTAAAGTTCGAACTTGACAAGGGGTATCAGGGATAGGAGATACATAATAAGAGGAAGCGATAGGTGTAGAGAGCCTGTACAAACAAAGATGTATGAGCAATTCAGCAACTGAAATCTTTCAAAGATTCGTTCAGAAGATTAGATGTCAGTTTGGGCTTACAAACCAGTCCTAAGACATTTAGTCAAAAGATGCAAATATCATAAATGATGTTCTATCTTAGCAAATACTCGTTTTTTGACGAAATTTTCATTCCTTAAAGCATTATAATTTTTAGAAATACTTAGGATTCAAGAATAATTTTAAATTCTGACAATTATACATGAGGTAGCCACCTTCTGCACTAGAGTGCAGCTTCTATGATTGCAAATTTCTTAAAAAGAATATTTATTCAAGAACATCAAGAAACTAAAAAGGAGGGGTGGGGGAGAGGTAAATAAAACTGAGGAACAAAACTGAAGCATTAGGGTTGCATCTTGTTCTCATTATTTAAGTCTTCCACTGGTTGACGCCTATCTTTAAATAAGAGTTTTCACATAGCAGATCACAAAATACGGTTGGCCTGCTCTCAGATAGCTCAATTCATATCATTTCTCACCAAGTCCACATAACAAACAAATCAATAATATACAATGTCTTCTGTTTTGGTAAAGATGTAGGATTCCAAAACTTCCATGGATCTCTGGTTCAACACCAACGAAATAGTGAAGAAGTCGCAACATGAGGTAAATTCTGCACATCATGATTAGAAAGGAAGCAGACACGGAGCATGAAAGAATTATATTTATTAGTATCAGATGGTTCAGGTCAACTACAAATATTGCACCAAACAATGCCAATTGCTACCCCCCTATTTACTGGTGTTTCCCCATCTCTACAGTCTTCGCTGAACCACTCTCAAATCCTTGTCCGAAGGAAGATTGCATATGATATCAACATTACAAATCCTCCAAGAATCTCAACAAGATTTCAATGCCTATGGCAAAATGACTTCTGAGATCACGACCTAGGAAGAATAGACAAGGCATAAATTGCAGACCTCCGTCTACGCCCATGAAGCACCAACAAAGTTCACTCCTCTCCAAACCAAATCATATTAATAATTTAATATCTATCTGCCTAGGCAGGTTACTATCTTCAACTTTTCAAAAACTTCAAATATCACCACAATCCTAGATACCATTGCTGATAACAAGCTCCCAAATGAAACCTTTTCCCATCTTAACATCCAATCTCGTCCCAAAATAAGATCCACATATTTCTGGAGGCACTTCTCTATAATTTGGGAACAAAGATGCCAGATATAGTAATCAAAAAATAAAACTAAAAATGCCGGATATGCGAGACTAGAGGCTAATATTCAGAGTAGCAATAGGCTAAAAGCAGAAGTGGACCTCTGGTGTTTTCAACAATGATGTATCAAGTATCAACGGATAGCGTATAGTAATCAATAGATCAACACAAATACAATGAGAATCCGACGAGGGCATGGAGGTGCCTTGTACATATCTGTCAATGTGGTGTCATGGTGTGGATTATGGATGGGAATGAAAAGGATGTCAGATAATCCAAATCTTATACTTGCTTCCAAAGCTGAGCTGATCATTGAGGATCAGGAGGAGCAATTGTAGTTTAAAGAAAGAATATTAGCAAAGCTAACAGGCTAACAGTTTAGAAACAAAAGAGAGGATATTTGAAACAGAGTAGTATGAATAAGCAAAAAGTTAAAGCTCTAACCTTTTATTCTTTGCACATGCGGATAGAAGCATACAGTAACAGATAACGCTAGGCGTGATTCCTGAAACTTTAATTTCCTGGAATTGCTCCTTGCTCTCGTCAACAAGACCCACGGAGCAATATATGCATAAAATTGCCTCAAGTGTCTGTTCATCAGGATCACATCTAGCTTTCTCCATGTCAACATAAGCTTTCACGGCTTCTTCAAACTGGCCTCCCTGGCCATAAGCTTCAATTAGGCCATTAAATGAATGTGTAGTCCGTTCAACACCAGTCTCACCCATTCGCCGCAAGATTGCTTCACACTCCTTGTAAAGCCCACCCCTCCCAAACGAACGTATCAATGAATTATATGTTTCAATAGTCGGCTCACTTCCCACCTCATTCATCGTGTTGAAAGCAACAAGAGCCTCCTCATACAATGCAGCTTGTCCATACGCTTCAATTACTCCGGTGTACACCTTTGAACTTGGCACTACATTCTTTTCATTCATGTGCAGGAGAATGTGCTTAGCATCTTCATGAAGCCCGCCCTTCCCACAAGCAAATATCAACCCTTCATACGTCTCCATATTCGGCTCAACTTTCTCTTCCACCATATCATGGAACAAAGTGACCACCTCCTTGAAATAACCTCCCTCGCCAAAAACTTGTATAAGAATGTTATAAGTCGCCGCATCTGGCTCCGTGTTACTCACCTTCATCTCAAGAAATAAATCCCTGACATCATCGTAACGCCCATTTCTCCCATACAAGTTCAACAACATACTATAAGTCGCAGCATTCGGCACGCACCCTGCCCCTTGAATCTGCCTAAACACACCCATAGCTTGTTTCATCAATCCCGCCCTCGCGTACCCCTCTAACAACACATTATAGGACGTAATATCCGGCAAATTCCCCATGGCCTCCATATCCTTAAGAAGCTCAGAGACCTTCTCAAGCTTCCCCAACTTCTCAAAAGTCTCAACCAAGTAACTATGAGTAGTTATATCCGGCACAATTCCCGCCTCATTCATACTCCTAAACACCATCTCCGCCTCATCCCCAATCGCCCTATCGGCGCACGCCCCAAGCAATGTATTATAAGTTACAAGGTCTGGTTGAATCCCATCATGCCTCATCTGCCCAAACAACCCTAACAAACCCTCCCAATCCAACCCTCCCCTCGCGCACGAATTGATCACAGTATTATAAGTCAATATACTAGGGAAGATCCTCTCTTTCTTCATCCTATCAAGCAATTCAAGCGAAATCTCATACGCACCATTCCGCCCGTATGCATTAATCAAGGCCGTGTATGAAAAAGCGCTCCGCGCCACGCCCTGGCTCGGCATTTCCTCGAATATCTCCGCGCACTTGTCCATCAAACCCTCTCTCCCAAGAACCCCAATTACGAGCGTGTATATGTGCTCGTTGGGCTTGCACCAGATCTGGCGCTGCATGTACTTGAACAGGCGCAGCGACCGCTGCCAATCGCCGCGCTGCGCGAACTCCTTGAACACTAAGGCGAAGTCGTTTAGGGAGAGCTTGTTCTTGAAGACGTCGAAGCATCTGGCGATGCTCCCTCGCGGCGGCAGACTGCTTAGCTTGTTGATTAGGGTTTCCACGTCGTAGCTGTACTTGCCTTTCTCGACGGCCACCGAGGGGGTCCCGAGTACCACCTCCTTTGTCTTCGCTCTGGTCCGGACCAGCCATGTGAGGAGTCTTCGGTTGTGTCCCCATTCGCTTCGTTTCGGAGAGGGGAATAGTGATCGAGATGATGGGGTTTTGAGGATTGCGAGAGAGATCGTGTGGTTAGAGATGCATGGATGGGATGAGATTGGGTTCATATCACCTTTCGATCGATTGTTCAACAATCTCTGAATCTCTCTCTCTCTCTCTCTCTCTCTCTCGTTTTTAGAGGGATACAGAGACAGAGAGAGAGAGGGTGAAAGCTCGGGAGGATGACACGTGGCGTTATCGGGAATTTTGGCTAGGAAAATGTTGTTTTGGGTAACTTTCGATGATCGGATTCAGATGTGTGCTTGGGAATCACGATGAATATCCAAAAGATTTCCACTTCCGTGTAAGTAAAGGTACGTTGCCCTATGACTTAATTTTGGGCGCGAATTGACGTTTTGATTCGGCAAATCTGGTTTAAGGCAGTTAACTAAAGTGGGTGTTTGGGTTAGTGATTCTGGTAACCAAATTATGATGCTAATGACGAGTTTATGGGTCCCTGACCACGATCATAAAGGAGCGGTTGGAGAATTATTAATTTTAAATATATTTGAGTTACAATGAAAGGGAAAGGATAAAGTAACCCACTTCCTACAGTGCAAGATGTACATCGAGTAGGTTGCCGCTATGCGATGCACCTCAAGACGTATCTAAAACATAATGTCTTTTACTAAAAATATTTTTTAAGCAAACAAGTTTATAAATACTCCATTAACGAAAAAATTACACAAGTACAGCACAAATTACTTTAAATGAGCAAAACAAGTGTGGGTTTTTTATTTATTCTTGATATAAGATATATTGCCTTTTGAAAATGCGCTATCATGGGAGGAAAAATCTCGGCCCACGTGGACACATAATAACACCTTTTCAAAAGGTGTTATTCATGTGTCTGATCCACGTTGGACAAATAACACGAATAGCGCATTCGTGGAATGCGTTATTCGTGTTATTTGGATATATCAATCCACGTGGACATCCACGTGGATTGATTGGAGCCGATTTACACGAATAGCGCATTCGAGAGAATGCACTATTCGTGTAAATAATATAGGGTGTCCACGTGAGATGTCCACGTGGGAAAGACAAACAAGAATAGCGCCTTTTGAAAATGCGCTATTCTTGTTTCCCCGGTCCAAGTGGATGTCCACGTGGAGTCGGGTACACAAATAGCGCATTCTAAAAAGGCGCTATCTGTGTACCCAGTCTTCTTCTTCCCGAAACAGAAAACGCAGAGAATATATTCTCTGCATTTTTCGTTTCGTCTCGGGGGTAGATACTAGGTAGGTACTAGGGTTTACGGTAGGTCACGAGAGTTTGGAAGAGGTGGGTGGGGGTTAGTTTGGTATTTAAGGGTGTTGGTGACGGGTCGAAGGGGAAAACGTGATCGAGAGTTGAGGGCAGTGATTGCGAGTTGAGGGCAGAGAGAGGAGACGAAGTTGAAGGTGGTGACGGGTTGAAGGAGAAGGAGGTGACGAGCTTGAAGGAGAAGGAGAAGGAGGGGCGACTTGACGGGAGAAGGAGGAGGTGACGGGAGAAAGAGGAGGTGACGGGAGAGAAGGAGGTGAAGGTGAAAGTGAAGGTGAAGTGGAGGTTTAGGATTTAATTTTTTGTTAAATTTTTTGTTTAACATTGTTATTAATTATATGATTTTTGGTTAGTTTTGGTTTTTGTTTAGATTAGTCTAGTTTAGGATTTGATTATGTTTAGTTTAGGTTTAGCTCAATTTTAGGTTTTGGATTAGATGAGGAAATTTGTGTTAAAGTGTTAATTAAGGATTAACTAAATTTTTTTGTTAAACTTGATGTAAAAAATTTATTTGTTATTTACTGTTTTTTTGAGAAAAAAAAATTTTGTTGAACTTTGTTGTTAAGGTGTGTTTTTGGTTAGTTTTGTTTGGTTAGTTTAGTTTAGTTTAGCTGTTAGTTTAGTTTAGTTTAGTTTACAGGGGTGTATTCAATTAAGATTTTAATAGACTTTTGGTTACTTTTATAAGTGAATGACTTTTATGAAGTTTTAGATTTTGGTAGACTTTTAAACACTTTGATAAACTTTTATGTAGATTTCATTATGATGACTTTTATCAACATTTAAGATTTTTAGTGACTTTTGTGAACTTCTTAAACATGATTTTGATGATACTAATAGATTATTGTGATTTTTAAAATGAAACAAATATTTTGCACTTTATTATAAAAAATAAATAATTATATTTTTTTCTTAAGAACTATTACTAATTTTTTAAAAAGTATTTTTGTATTTTGGTAAAAAAAAAAAACATATAGACATATTAATGAATTACTCTCAAAGTAGTAGCATAAAAAATAAGTAAATAAATATCAACATAATAAATAGGTAAATAAATCATCCTTTAGTGGTAGAAAAGAATCAAGTAAGATCATTGGAAATATTTGTTCTTTTTTGAGAAAAGATCATTAGAAATATTAGTGTAAAAATTTTGCACTTTATTTTTTTGTTTGACTTAAGCAAAAAAGTATATTTTTTCCTTAATAATGATAGTTTAAATTCTAAAAAATGCACTTCTTGCATTTTAAAAAATATATACAATTATTCTCTTCAAAAATAATAATACTACACTTTTTGAGATTATAATAATACACTAAATAAACGAAACTTATTTATCAAAAAAAAACTATCAAAAATGTATAGTGATGCAAGAATGAGATTTTGTTAATAATGACATCAATCCATTTTCATCAACATAGATATTAGAGTATAATGAGTGAGCAATGAAATCCAAGAGTTGTGGAGTGATTGTAGAAGTCGATAAAAAACAATTGATAAGAAAAGACCTCTTGTGAACAATGAAGTCCTTATTGAAAAATGTAACAAACAAAAATTAGAAGTCTCTAAAAGTTTCTGGGTTGAGGTGAGGAGAAGTTGAAGACTTCTTTATGTGTATTTTTATACAAAAAGTCTATAAAAGTCATGATTTGTAACCAATCTACAAAAGTCACCAAAAAATTAAATACATCTTACTTTTATGAACTCTCTAAAAGTTTAAATTGAATACCCCAAAACTTTTAGAGATTTTTTAAAAGTTTATAAAAGTTCACATTGAATACACCTTACTTTTAGAGACTCTCTAAAAGTTTTAATTGAATACTCCTAAATTTTTTTAGTCAATAAAAGTAACTAAAAGTCTATTAAAATCTCAATTGAATACACCCCCTTAGTTTAGGTAGTTAGTTTAGTTTAGTTTAGGTAGCTAGTTTAGTTAGTTTTGGAATTTTTATTTGTTTAAAGGTTTTGTTAAACTTTTTTTTTTTGTGAAAATATTAGTTTGTTAAACTTTTTATCATATTTATTGTGTATAGTTTAGGATCTCGTTTTGTTTTGTTTAGTTTAGGATTTGGTTTAGTTTTGGATTTTGTTTTAAGTGTTAATTTAGGATTCATTTTTATGTTAAACTTTGTTTGAACCTATTTATATTTGTTAAACAATTTTTTTGTTTAACATTATTATTTTGTTAAACATTGATGTTAAACTGTTTTATTGTTCTCATGTGTCCCTCAATAAACACACAAGTCGAACTAACTATATTTTTTTTTGAGTTATTATAGTCCATTTAAATAAAATAACTAACTATATTTTTTATCGCAGGATTATTAATTTGAAGACAAAAAGATGAGGAAAATAGTAAGTTCAAAAAATTAATATTTCCATAATTATTTATTTGGTCTTTGTTATAATTTTCATGTGGAATTCACTCATGTCAGGGCAAGTGAGTCACTAGTGTCTCGATTGGAGTGGTTGTAGGCTTGCAAGCGGGGCATGACCTCGAGTCACTTGAGTATTTGGCGGGAATGAGATGTGTTTTATACCACCGTTGATATCACTCATTCGCGACGTTCTAGGTACAGCAGGCGATGTCGCGTCCTATGACCCGAGTCGCTTGGCGTTGTCGCGACTCTATGACCCCGACCATGTGGCACCCGCACTCGGTGGTCTTAGACTACTTGGGCACCTCTCTATTGTTTCCTTTGACACTCATTTCTCGTTGTACTTTCATTTTTACAGTCTTATTATCATGCATTCCATACAGATTTCTTTTTATCCGCATGACTTTTAGACTGCTTCATTTTATCTTGAATTATTGTTTAGATCCTACTGACTTTTACTTACCTGGGCTCGTCATTCTCGTGTTTGAGTGAGTGAAGAGTCGCGGACGAGTATGGGAAAAGAACCAACATTAGGTGATTTGTTGTAAGGCCATTGGTGCAACTTTTCCTCTCGAAAATGTGTAGGTTTTGTATTAGCTATTTATATGTTGTTTTTAGGTTGAGAGATATACATGAATGTACATATTTACTGGGTTCCACAATTAGGTTGCCTAACTCTTTTACATTATTGTTGAGTTATTTAATTAATTGCTTCCGCTAAATTGTAAAAACTTGAAAAATACTAATAACTCAACTTAAAATTATGAATTTACTTGTAATGATGGATCGGAAGGCTGACTAGGCCTGCGTTGACCTTGCGAGACTGTCTCGGGGGTCCACGTGGGCTTAGGCCGGGCGGTGCCCAATTTATGGGAAATTGGAGCCGTCGCAGAGACCACCTCTACTGTAACGGCCCCTCTCCTAATCTAGGGCATCGCCCGGCCTAATCTCGTAATTAAGCCCTAATTATATCCACGCATGATTTAACTACGTATTAGTCAGTCTTTACAACCTAGACGTCTTTTCTCATCTTCAGGATAAGTAATACACTAGTCCTACCAATTTATAAAATTTAGAGTTAATTAAAACTTTTTATTAAATTAATTAATTAGCGGAAGTCTTATTGATTATGTGTAAGTAATTAGTAACTTATGCAGAAGCCATTTATAAAATCCTAAGTGTGGAAAACCAGGAAATGACATCACATATATAGAGTCCTCAAAATGCATTGAAAGAGTAAAATAGTCTAGGTCAAGTCAGGGAAACTAACGCTCAACCCAATATACAACCTCAAATAGTATCCGAAAGACATATAACATATACAATCAAAATATCAAAAGAAGACCTACAATCGATGCAGTGAGCGCCATGAGGGATAATCGTTGATCTTCTCCTTCCGCCATGACTTTTAGAGGCGCTCCGCACCCACTTCATTTCATAAAAAGGACGGTGAGTACAAGAATAAAACTTTTACTAATCCCCAGATGACAAGTTTAATTTGCATTTCCAAATATTCAAATGGTATTTAAAAGTATATAAATGGGAAAACTGGAAAATAAACCATATGCGAGTAAATACCAAAGTTAAACAAGTGATACCGACACTATGCTAAGTAGTAGTGATTTAGGTCTCAAATGTGAAACGTGTCACTCCGACTCAATAATCATATAGCACAAGGGACTTTAATGTTGTGTGTAGACCACCTGGGGACTCTAACCCCGAATGTCATACGGTGTCAAGTAACATGTGCCGACATCCCCAGAGACTCTAACCCCGCAGTGAGTCGCGCACACCTCGATCGAGTACGTGACCTAAATGCAAAAACTACTATTTAAATTTCAAGAAATACCAAGTATGGATTGTCAAGGCATAGGCACATCTACACACCTAAACAAATAAGGAATACAAGTCCTCTTAAACATTTATAAGATATTCACTAGCCTAATAGCATGCTATTTATCATTCAATTCACATTTAAAATAACAAGAATAGACATAGCATGGGATAGAATCAATGAATCAAATCAAATGAATGGATATCATGCATACTAGACTCATCAAGTGAGCATAAACACAAAGAACACATGATATAAGAATACAAAGGTAAAATAGTCAAAAGGACTATGCAAGGACAACAATTAATAGAAATGAAATGCCAAGTAAAGTTGTCATTGGGTATACTCACAACAACAAAGTAAAGTCCTAGCTTTACTGGCCTCCCGATACTCCAAATATTGTATTCGCTCTCCCGTACCCTTTTCCTATGTTCCTGAGTTTGGTGTCTCATTAGTTCAAATATAGTGGTTTTAAGCTCAATTTAGTGGTGTTTATCGTATATTCAAATTGGTTCAATAGACTTTAAATCGATCTTCCTAAATCAGCCCCTAAAGACTAAATTAAGTTTCAATTTCAGTCCTACATTGTAATGAACTTTTAGGCATGAAATGGTCCAAATATCGAAATCCTCCATTAGTACAATTGTTGTTGGTCTATCTCTTAGCTTTCCGGAAATGTTTAGTTTGCAAAATTCTGATTTAAAATGAAAGAGATGTCATGATTTTACTAAACATAGGTCTAATTGGAATTTAATCCGACCAGCGGATTTAGAAAATCTATATCTCCTAATCTATGGTTACTATAAATGTGATTTTTGGTCACAAGGCAGAAAATATAATTAAATACAACATACTAAAATATCAGCTCATTTGGATAAGTATTTAGGGAGTTATACTCTTAACAAGTTTAGTTTCAAAACTTTCCTTTTTAATTCCAGCATCTATTTGTAGAGCATGGTTGGACATAAAAACATTTGAATCAAAATACCTTCATTTGAGAAAAGTTATTCCCCTTTAAATAATCTTTCAAATTCCGCTGGTTTGGATCAATTTGGATTTAAAATGGGTAGATTATGACCAAATTACCCAGGTTGATTCCTAATACAACATGCAGAATTCTAGTTTTGGTGTTGCAACTTCAAAAATTCACATCTTTATGATTTCAAAACCAAATTAAGAACTTCAATATAGCTGGATTATCAGCTTGAAATGAGGAATCCAAATAAATAAATTAATTGCAAATACTCAATCATCTACTATCTGAAATTAGCCTAAAACCAGAACTTGTTCTAATTCTAACTAAAAATATGTTTACCTAGTTGATGTAGCACCCTAGCTTGAGAGTTTTTCACCAACTCTCATCGATTCCTTCAACACCTTGATGATTCACTCCTCTCCAGCAATTCCTTATTCTTCTCCAGCAAAAATGAATGAGTGATTTGGTTTGCATGTTGTTTGATCACTAATAATATATATTAAGGTGATGTTCCTTCCTAACCCTTAATCTTCATGGATTTATGTATCCCTAGGAATATCTAATGGTCCACCTTTATCATATATCCCACTAACTCCCACTAACTCAACCTCAAGTGACACCATTTCATTACTCACCTAGTTCCTAGATGTGTCAATGTGTATCTCTAGACCAATCCTATGCTTTCCATTTAATTTGCTCAACTATAGGCCTTTAATTTGATTTACATTAACAAACATAACCATAGGCTTATAAATAATTCCTTATTTCATATTAGTATTAAATAAGACTTATCAAAATGCTAACTACCCGGTTCCCTGGCTCGCACGCTACTCGAGGCGTGTCCCCGCTCTCGTCTCGACGCACACGTCAATACAAAAATATGATATACCTCGGCCACGTGCCTCGGTCGGTGCACGTATCACAGTGTAGGTCCCACGTCAAAGGTTGATGATCCTGATTAAGGAATTAAAACGGGAGTTAGAGATTTGGGCCGTGACATAAGGGGACGCTTGTTGAATCATGTTTAAGATGGAGCTAGGGCTGGCAATTCGTGTCAGCGAGTCGTAAACGTGTCGTGTCGTAAACATGTCGTGTCATAATTATCCTAAACCCGCACACGACACGTTTATTAAATGAGTCACCATTTGCAAACACGACACACGACACGTTTAATAAACAGGTAACCTGTATATAACACGTTTAACACGTTTATTAAACAGGTCATGTTTAACCTGCTTAACTCGACTCATTTGTGTAACTGTTTAACATGTTTATCAACCTATTAAACATGAATGATATTTCACTACAAAAATACAAAATTAATATAAACAACATAAAATACAAAATTAATACAAACAACCCGTGGATGGAGACGGAGATCGGAGGCGGAGATGGCAGAGGCGGAGGGGCGGATGGAGGCGGAGATCGGAGGCGGAGATGGCAGAGGCGGAGGGGCGAATGGAGGCGGAGATCGGAGGCGGAGATGGCAGAGGCGGAGCGGATGGAGACGGAGATCAGAGGCAGAGATGGCAGAGGCGGAGCGGCGGATGGAGGCGGAGATGGCAGAGGCGGAGAGGCGGAGATGGCGGAAGAGCAGAGGCGGAGAGGATGGAGACGGAGATCAGAGGCAGAGATGGCAGAGGCGGAGAGGCGGATGGAGGCGGAGATGGCGAGAGGCGAGAGGCGGAGATGGCGGAAGAAACGAGAGGCGGAGAGGATGGAGACGGAGATCGAGAGCGAGAGATGGCAGAGGCGGAGAGGCGGATGGAGGCGGAGATGGCGAGATGGCAGAGCGCGAGAGGCGGAGATGGCGGAAGAGAAGAGGCGGAGATGATGGAGATGGAGATCGAGCGAGAGATGGCAGAGCGCGGAGGCGAGAGGCGGATGGAGGCGGAGATGGCGGAGATGGCAGAGGCGGAGAGGCGGAGATGGCGGAAGAGCAGAGGCGGAGAGGGTAGAACCGTGGAAGAAGAAGACTGCATCTTGGTGTGGTGGAACCGTAGAAGACTAGAAGAGTAGGGAAATGGGTTGTGGTTGTGTTAGTATGTTAGGGTTTTGAAAAGGGTAGAAGAGAAATAAAAAGTTGTATTTATATTTTATATGTGATTAATTATATGTAAATTATAAGTTATATATATATATATGTATATAATTATGCGAGTCATAAACGAGTCACACGGGTTAACACGTTAACGACTCGTTTATGAACCGTGTATAAACAGGTTAACCTGTTTATGACCTACATACACTTTTGCCAAACCCACGACATGTTTAACACCGTGTCGTGTCGTGTCGTGCTAAACGTTTCATGACCCAAATTGCCAGCCCTAGATGGAGCCTACTGATGACATGCGATAAGTTTTTCGATTAGGTAATTTAACAATTCAAAATGATCTCAAATGCGTATATATGGCGCATTCAGGGAATACGCTATTCATGTAAATGAGTCAGGGCACCTTGTTGTGACGCATATATACATAGTAGATTAGTAGAAAAATAAATTGAAAAACTCTTAAGCTAGCCCACCCCTCAAACACTACATGAACAAATATTTTTACAATATCTAAAAATGTTGTTGTACTACGTTGTTAAAACTTTTTAAATGTGTAATTAATATGCAATAAAATTATCTATAATAAAAAATTAATGTATAATGATTTATAAATTTAATGAAGTTTTCGTTTTATAATACTTAATCAATCATTAGCTATTATTTTTTATTATAAACAATATTAAGTTATATTTTAATTTAAAATTTAATAAGTTTTAACAACGTATTGTATAAGAACATGATTAAATGTTGTAAGAGATCATTTTCTTACAGTAAATGTAATGCCTAAATTGCCCTTGGTCCAACATAATAGAGTTTAAATATTGACTTCCCCTATAGAAAACTTAATGTTGCTTAAAAGATTGTTGAAAAACGTGAGAAGGTTTAAATCAAAGTTTTGAACTCGTGAATTAATTTTGATATATCAATACCTCTTTGGGAAAGAATAAATTATTGGAGTTGTTTATTTATAAGAGGGATGAAATTAGGAAAAATAAGGAAGATTACTTTTATGAAGTGGGAAATGCAACGAATACCACTTTCATTAGAGGTACTTAATGGAAAAGGTATATAAAACTAGCAATTCATGAGATATATTTTTGTTGTGATTTGAAATTGTGAACTAATTTGAAGATTTTATTATGTTTCATATTTTAGTCGAGTTTATAATTTCAGTTGTTTGTTAAAGATAAAATTGAGTATATTATATCAATTGTAACATGTGATGAAGTGGATCTATTTTAATCTTTTTTATATTCTTTTATCAGGAAAATTGATGTACAATGAATCAAATAGTGACAAGTGTTAACTATTTGTGCAAAGCTGATCAATTATGTTCAAAAGAGATCCAAGCTATAACATATAATTTAGTATTGTTTATAATAATAAATAATAAATAATAATTGATTAAATATTATAAAACAAAAAACTTCATTAAATTTATAAATCATTACACATTAATTTCTTAATTATAAATAATCTTATTGCATATTAATTACATATTAAATAAGTTTTAACAACGTAGTACAACAACATTTTTAGATGTTGTAAAA
The DNA here is from genome assembly GCA_039657325.1 of Stephania cephalantha. Taxonomy (NCBI): domain Eukaryota; kingdom Viridiplantae; phylum Streptophyta; class Magnoliopsida; order Ranunculales; family Menispermaceae; genus Stephania; species Stephania cephalantha. The sequence goes on from CM077573.1 coordinate 49,849,073, forward strand.
AACATTTTTTCACGTATTTTTTGAAGGATTAGCTAGCTTGGACATTTTTCATTTTTTTCTATTAATCTATTGTGAATATAAGTGGTTACAACAAGGTGCCATGAGCTGCAGGTAAGGCAAATGAAAATGCAACTCTAAGAAAAGCGAGGGCGTGCGCTTAAGAGAGCTTACTCCCTTTCTTAAGATAGCATTCCGCCTCATACACATCTCCAATCGCTTTATAAATAGTTCCAAGCTTTATAAATAACCACAAAACCATGTCTAAACATAAATCAATGATCATACTTCATTTTTTGAGTTTAAAGAGGGACAACATGTATAATTGCGATATGCTTTCAAGATAGCATTCAAGTGCATTTCATTGGCTAAACACTCTGACTGCCATGAGAAGTTTATACGAGGCCAAACTTTGTTAGCAATTGAATCAAATACGTTAAATGGGTATTTGACCCAATTCTGTAACTTCATCATAGTTAAACATTTGTAGAAGTCCAGTGTCCAAGGAAAAAGATTCTTTAGAATGTGAAAGAGTATGTAGCAAAAGAAAAATTTGTCATAAATAAAAAAGATCTAGAGAGTGTAATAATAATTATGAGCTAAATATTATTTTATGATACCATGTAAAATTAACAATCTAGTATGTTGAAAACACAGACAAAATAAAAAATGGTAGTCTCTATACAATAAAACAGTGCACACATATTGTATATAACTGTTTTAACATATGACTGTCCTATTAATTACAATTAGGACATCTTAAAACTAAGAACTACATCATATAACCTGATCTGATATTTGAGAAAGTCGATTAATATTAAGAATGGTTTGATTCAATCAACAATTCAATTCTCTGATTCCAAATTAAATTGACGAGTTGAAGTAGCCTCACTATAAAAAAAAAAATCCTTCTTGGTGCATAATGAAAGTCTGTCATGTTGGGTTTTGAGATTCATACGCAGCGAAAAATTCAAAATAATTTTTAAAAACCCCTATCATGATCGAAAATAAATTCCATTAAATTAGATCTACAAAAGTAAACTATACTTTAATCTGTGATTTCCTTCTCTGATTGTTCGATCTCCAAGACATTCAAGTGCATCCTCTATCAGAAATCCACACACAAATGATGACCATAATTTGAAATGCTAGCCCCACAAGAGATAGAAAACGTTTTTTTTTCTCTCCCAAAGTCCAAAGAACTCGAAAATAGCAAAAACAAAAATCTAATTCGTTTTTAGGGTTTCAACATCTATTTATATGTTTAGATAAGCTCACTTAAAAAACTTATTCGTAATACAACTATTATATGTAGGCACTTCAAGCAAATTGCACATACGCCTCTATTAATAAGTTATAGTACAACAAGTCGTAAGGGCTTTTATGTCATGAATTTTATTATATAAAATTCATTATTCTTGACCAATTGAAATTGTGCAAAGCTATTATTTGTGTGCGACCTAATAGGTTCGTGCGACGTTGGTAGTGAACCAAAATCATTTTGGTACACAAGTCATAAGCAGTCTCTAACAAGACATTATGACTACCCAAGTAGCATGAATATCAAAATCGATACGACCTAATGAATAACATATATCATATCATTTTGTCGTGCGATATCCTTTGATTAAACATAAGACATGGAAAGTAACCCTTAATGTTCAATCGTACTAGTCTCGATCTTTAGGTAGACAGAAAACATTCAAGTGACATCGATCATATCAATTCATTTAGACTTGACCATTTAACAGTCTAATATATCGAGGGATCCACATATATCTCTCTTTTTATATGAGATGGGCAAATTCTATCTTGATTACACACATTTACATATTATTCACATGATAACAAATCACAATCTTTATAATCATCTGGTTAAAGACAACGTTTGATTGTGTCAAATTACTATGCTCATAATATTGAAGTCTATGACAATCTCAAGTCGAATGACTAAATGATATACTCATTATGAGTAACACCTATGACTTAGGTCTCGTTTGGTTCGTTTTTACTAACTTACAGTGTTAGTTGGGAGTTTCAAATTTTTTAACAATAAAAAATATAAATTGACATAAATAACCTTCAAACAAGAGAGAGATGAATAATAAATGAGTCATTAATGATGGGTAATTGCGTCCACAACTCCTGGGAGATAACTCCCTAGAAGGGGTATTGGAGAGATATCTTACACCCTCAGGAATAAGTTGGGAGATAACTTGCAGGTAAGTTGGGCAACCAAACAAGATTAGTTCTCAACTCTCTGTAAGTTATCACTCGGGATATAACTCCACCCCTAACCAAACAAGGCCTTAATCCATGTGGTGTTCTCATAACGGGTCTGTCGCCTTGTTTAAAATAAGGTAAAAATCTTATTATGTAGTTAAGAGCATTTTACTAACTTAATTTTTAATATATACATGCGAAAAAGTAATTTTATATAACTAAAATATTTTAGTAATTTTTCATGTCACGTTCTTTTCATTAAGGGGTGATTATTAATTACAAAGGCTTGATGATTATTATACTTAAACATTAGGGTTACTACATGTTTAAGTCATTTTCTCTAAAGAAAATTGTGACGGCCCATTCTCAAATTAGGGATGCCTAATCCTATCATTAAGCCATAATCTCACCCCGTATGACTTAACAATGAATTAGTCAGCCTTTTTCAAAATCTTTCTATTTACAAGTTAATTTTTCAAATAATCATTTTCTTATCTTATGTTAATTAATAAATCAAAGTTAACTAAAAGTTTACCAACTTAAAGATTATTCAGCGAAAGTTTTAACAAATTACGAAGCTTTTAACACAATTACTAAATATGTGGAAACCAAGAAACATAGATCACATGCACATATGTATAATGAAACGGCGATAATAACATACCACATGTATCTGGTCAGGGTAACATCTCTCATCCCATACATACAACCCCAAAAGTATATGAATTACATATATAAAAGTCATACAACAAAATCAAATACTTACAAAATCTGGTGTACAGGAAAGTAGAAAGTAACACTAAGAGACATTTGTTCATATTTCCAAATATACAACAAGTATATGAAAGCATAATGATAGCAACTATGCTGAAAATGAATTATGCCATAAGATACTCTAGTTAAATAAAATGAAATTTACACTCGGCTAAGTAGTAATGATCTAGGCGGTCGGCTGTGAGTTACATCACATCGGCCTTATTCCACTATATAGGGCGTAATTAATATCATGAACGCCTTCACATCCTCGCCAATACCATTTCGTATATTTAAACACTCACAAGTGCCCCTTTCATGTGATGTGTACTTGTCAACAACCCAGGGTCCCATACTCCGTGTGTTACACAAGATAGTAGTGAGATCCCGACAACCCCGGAAGTCTAGTGATCCCGTGTGCCACACTATCTCTATCATATCGTGGTCCTAGATACAAGAACTACTTTCATAACCCAAGAAATGTCATGGTTTGGGAATCCAACAAAGTAATCGCACATCTAATACACAAAGGAAATTAGATTTACAATACCATTAAACATCTACCTAATAGCATGCTATTTCATTTGACTAAAATGTCTCAACAATCAAAAATAACATAACATATGATATGGAGTCAATGAAACTATTTAACCAACAATCTATACCATGATAACAAACTCGTGAAATGAGAGATGAAACAAGTCATGGTATGTATAATACAATAGGCAAATTAGTCCAAATGACAGTAATTGAATGGCAAGACATAAATGAAAAGTAAATAAGTATCTCAATCAATTTACTTACAATCCATGCAAATTCCCTAGCTAATCCGACCTCTCAACACCTCAAAACTCATATCCGAACCCTCGAGACTTTCCCTTAGGTTCCTGATATCATTTAACATATTTTTGAGTGTGTTTAAACCTTTAACTAGGGTATTGAACTTATTTATAATATTTAAGTTTAAGTTAAGAATTGCGGATTTTGTGCTGTCAGAGCACTTAGCGCGCTAGGCGACTTGTCTAACACTCTAGTTACCTCATTAGCACGCTAGTCAAATTTATTAGGGTGCTACACACATGTAGCGCACTAGCTAGCTCATCTAGCGTGCTATGTGTTCTGCACTTAGAATTCTAAGTTCTCTCCACATATAGACCACTCCAACACATATCTCATTTCTCACCTACCAGAGACCCCAAGACACCCTTTAACACAACAAGATCAGCCATATATCATTTATTTCATAAATTCATCTAATTAAGCTAAGTTATTAGTGTAAGTAGAATTACTTAGTTGATGAACACATAGCTTGATCAACTCCTACACCAATTCCACAACAACTCTTCCACTATCTTGTTGATCTTCTTTAATTCTTCTTCTGTAGCAACTTTATTTAACTTCTAAGTATTAGAAATGAGAATGAGATGGTTTGCATGAGTTAATCAATCCAATCTTATATTAGATAAGGTTGATTAATAGCTATTAATCTTTATGTATACATGTATCTCAAGACTAATCTAATGGCCCATAACTTGATACATTTCCACTAACTCCATCTAACAAACGTCAATATCAAACTCAACTGGCCTCTTGATGCGCACATATCTCGAGAATCATCAAATGACTATTGTTTTAACTTGCTAACTTATGTTACATTTAATATAAAACCAACTATAACCACATTAATACTACTATTTAAGCTACACTAAATGTAAATCAACTTACTGCATCACTTTCTACCCGATCCCATGTTGCACGCATCTTGAGGCGCTGTACCGGCTCACGTTTCGACACTTAAACACAAGTATGAGTGACTTAGTAGTCTACACATATATAATACATCAGACATACATCACAACAAATCTAACATATACCTCAGCCACCTCGCCGCAGTCAGTGTACGTATCTTGATGCGGGTCCCACGTCACGGGTCACTAATTATGATTAATGAGTTAAACTAGGATTTAGGAATTTAGGCCATGACAACAACTCAATTTGCCCACCTTAATAGATGAGAAAATATATGAGTCTTAATATGAAAAATTGATAATTGCTAGAAAATGTTATGTGAGAAAACTTTGACTATAAAATGCAAGAAATTGTTATTTTCCCACGAAATACACCCTTTTTCATTGGGAAACCTTCCTTTTCGGGGCAATCAATTAAATAGGGTCCAATATAATATTGATTAACTTAAAAATCACCTTGAGACTCTCAGAGTACTAACTAGGCTAGCTAGAAATTGCAACCTTAGTGAAACACTCTTAAGGTTCTAATATATGGATCAATTGAATGACGATTCTATATATCGTCATAAAAAAGAAGAAACCAACAACTTAAATTCAACGTGAATCGAACTCGCGACCTCCCCTAACATTGCCATTAACAAGTATGCTTCGTCTACTTAAAAAAAAAAAAAAAAAGTTATGCCTCATTCATCTAGTTAGATATGCTTTGACACCTATTGAACATCAAGTAATTTTATTACTATTAACTAGACATGTTCATTGATGAAGCCAAAACACACAAGCCTACAAACTTGAGCCTAGGCCCGGGTCACCACCTACAAGCAAAGCTTATACATTGACCAGCCCAACCCATGTAAACAAATACATCTCTCAAGCCCAACCTAACGAACCCACACATATTCTTTTATTATAAAATAATATTTCATAATATTTTATTTCTATGTATATTTTTCAACACCATTTGTAGTGTTGTTATGTATTTTATTTTTATATACAATTGTTTTGCAAGAAAGAAATGCGGCTCAAATGGTAGGCTATAATGCAAGTGCTTATTATATCATAAGATCGAATCTAATCATCATTATATTTTTCATTCTTATGACTCGAACTCGAGTCACTAGTTAAAGAGACAACAACCCGCTTCTAGTTGTGCCATAATTATCATTATTTAATTTAAAATACTGTAGTTATTAATTTATATTCAAGTCGTGTGTAGGCCGAGCTCAAGTTTTTTTAATATAAAAGGCAGCTAATATCAGGGTAATCGTTGATTTGAGAGGGTCGAGCAAATCCTTAAACCCGTGAACATGTATACTATTCATTGATTTTATTTATTTATTTATTTATTTATTTATTTATTACTATCAATGCTTAAAATACATGCAAACTCCTCATTTTATCACTATTTTTAAAAAAATTTATTCTACATGAAAATTATTTTTATTTATTTATCACATGACATATATTAAACTCCAATCGAGTCGAGTACTAATTCATACTTAAGCAACAACACTCCATCAAACATCAAATGGAGTGACCCTTTTAATCCAATTCGTCATCTACAACACTCGAAATTAAAATATTTTTTAGGGAAATTGAGTCCCTTGCCTAATAATACTTTTTAACATATTTTTCTATTTTCAATTTAATAATTGGGACATCGGGCCTAGAAGCTAAAGCGGTTTTCACCGATAATCTCAACGCTAGGATCCAGTAACTGAAGCGGACACCCTGCATCGAATCCAGTTACGTCCCACGATAAACGGACAACACCCACCCACGTCACCACCTTCCGTTGGCGGGCCACTCTCTACACGCGCCTTCAAAACACACACAACGAACTCTTCACCGGTCCACTCTCGGTCATCGTCGTCTCTCAGTGGTACTCTCGTAAAACCACACGAACCCCAAGGGCAGTCACGTAATTCCACCCACAACTTTCAGTTCATAACAGACAGCTGCAATGGAAGCAAAAAATCAACCTCCATTTCCCTTTCCGCTCTCTCCATAAACTCAAAGTTTCCGAAGAAGAAGAAGAATCGAAACCGGAACCAAGAAATCCCATCCAGGGATGGAGGAGGCCGAGGTGAGTATAACCCGATTCCAGAACCGCCCACCACCGCTTTCGCCAATCCCAAGTCCCAACTACCTAACGTCGCCGCTTCAATCTGATTGATTTGGCTGTTCAAGTTCTTGGGGTTGTTGGGAATCCGGGTTAATGTTGTTCTGGTTTGGTTTTTGTTGGTTCTTGTTTTGGCAGAAAATGGCGGCCTTGAAGAAGGCCTATGCGGACATCATTCTGAACACGGCGAAGGAGGCGGCGGCGAGGATCATGGTGTCGGAGAGGAGGGCGGCGCGGTGCGAGCAGGAGAAGGCGGCGGCGAAAGCGGAGGCTTTGAATATGCTCATGAGGATGAAGCATATGATGGATTGCAAGGTAATGTTTTGTGTTGTTTTGGATTTTGGGAAGGAATGGTGAAATGGGTGGTAATTGTTTTTGATTGTCTTGGTGGGCTTGTGATGTTGATGATTTTGTTGGCGATTCTTGCTTGTTAGCCCCTTTTGAATGCGTGTTGTCTGTGTGTTTCGTGGTTGGTTGTTTGGTTGTTTGGGATTGAAGGATTTGTTTGGTTTGGGTTTGTTGTGGGTGGAGCAATTGGCATTTGTGTTTGATTGGCTTTACATTGTAATGGGGTGCTTCAAAGATTCTTCCTTTTTTTGTTTGCGTGCCAATGATGATCGGTGGTATTGGTTTAAAGAGGTTTTGTTTAGGAGTTGCAATTTTAATGAATTTGTTGATTATCTTCGGAGAAAGCGCGGTTTTTTCAATGTGATGACATTGTTGTGACTTTGTGTAGATTGATTGTCTGAGAAAATTGTGGGGTTTGGATTTAGCTCCTTTACTAAAATGGGATGTCGAACGCGGGAACTAGGAATTCGTATTGTGCTTTCTTTGTTTCTTATTTTGAATTTTTTTAGGAACCTATTTTGAATTTAGGCGGTAATAGTCTTGGTCGAGGTTATTGCATTTCAATGGTTCAATCTGGCAAACTTCCCTTCTCACGGTCATGGTTGGGTTTATCGCAAAGCATTTGTGCATTGTTCCTTGTTTGGTACTCTTAAGTCTCAACTATACTCGTTCACGTCTGATAGAATTTTTCACTGTTGTTTCTTCCCAATCTTGCAATACTCTAGTATCCACGATCCAAACCTTGGTATTTGGTGGATGAGTAGGTGTTGGTAGAACCATGAGAAAGCCGGTTTGTCGTTGTCGTTGTGTTTTTGGGCTGCTTGGATAATGGTTGATGCCAAAGATAGTTTCTCAAAATTATAATTTAGGCTACATTTGTTTTTATCACGATTTGCTCTTAGGGGTTCCATGTACTTTATCTTGAAAAGAAAAACACTAGTCCATGAGTTGATACAAATTGGTGACCTTTGGAACAATATTTCTCATTGATCACCTTCGGTTTAGTTGGACAGGCTAGTTGTTTTTGTCCTAAATCACAAACTCCTAGGTTGAAATTGTTATTTTCTTTGCTCCCCTACCAACACCTATAATGTAGTAAAGCTGAAAACAGGTAGTGCTTCATGGTAATATGATGTTGTAGCAAAGATCTTTCTTCCTTCCTTAGGCTGTGACTGCCATCTTATGAGATTAAATTTTTTTCCGAATTGCATTTTCCCTCATATGACGAAATCCAAGCGTGGGTGAATTGATATGCTAGATGCACGGTAAGAATTGGTTTAGTGTCTACTTTTATGCAAGTTACTCGTTGAGTCTTTCTTTCTTTTTTGTTTAAAAAAAATGGTATAAATAAAATTTTCATCAAAATCTTTTCACGAGCTTTCTGCCATGGTCTAGTATCACTTAAGAATCTTCATCCTCTCTCTCCCTCTCCCCCTCTTCTTTTATTCTTTCTTTTTTAATACTTCCATTTTAGTATATAGGCTTTTAACTAGCTTCTCTCTTTCCATTCTTCTTTTTAACATTTAACATTTGACCTCGTGGCAGCTTAACTAAATTATTTATGGCCTAGTTGCATATCTTATCCATGCAAGTTAGCTCATAATGTTGTGACAAAAAAAAAAAAGTTAGGTCTTAACATTATGCCCTTCAAACTTTGAATTATTCATCACTCTTGAATGGTTCCCAAGTTCTTTAGGTTCAATTTGATGATTTACTAGTCAACAATTAGTGCATACTGTGCTGGTAAAAAATTCCAGAAATGTATCTAGATTATGAAACAGTATTAGTTGGGATGAAGATTATTTTCTAAACTAAGCTTGGTTTCTAGACTCTCTACATGAAGAAATAGACACTTCTCTTTCTAGGCAGAGTGAAAGTTACCTTTTTATGTTTCAAACTTCCAATGCAAGTGCTAGCCATCGTCCAATCAACAACTTAATCTCATATCTTCTAAGCCTTGATGTTGTTATGTAAGAAATCTGTAGTTATATTGGCACTGAAGGAGGCAAATTCGAGAATTGATTTTTTTTTCTTGGTTTATGTGAACAAGAAATACAAGAGGATGCCTCAATGCCAAAAGCCTGGAAACTTAAATTCCTTGAGGAACTAATGGTTCCTTGAATGACTTCATTGATGATTCTGAACACACTGTTCTGATTCATATATTTTTTAGAGAAAGAAAGAATGGTGCAATAAGGGAATTCTGCAGATTTGGCCTTTATTTTCTGCTTTTCCTGAGCATAGTTAGAGCAAAATGAATAAATTATGATCTTTGCCATTTTTGAGAAAAAGAGAACACATTTTTTTTGGGAGGGATTACGTCAATGAAGCTAAAGCAACTTTGAGTAGAAAAGGAATTTTGTCTCAAACAATATCAGTTCTTAGATTAAATTGAATAGGCTTGTATAGTTGCCATGGCTAGATGCTATAACAACTTATTTGTGTGCTGTCACATTCTTTGACCTAGGCTCGAATTTATGGCGATTCATTATATTGAATTTTAGTTATAAAATCGTGCTTCCTATGCCAACCATGCGGTAGCCCACTGGTTTGACATGTTCTCACCTCTTCTTTAGGTTGATACTTCGAGTCTCTGTGTGACAATTTGAGTTGTGGGAGGTGGTGTGGGTAGGTTTCTTATCCAAAAAAAAAAGAAAGGATCACGGTTTTTGATAAAGTTTTTGTACTTATTTCTACGTATTGATTCACATGCATTTTTCCTATGTAAATTTAATATATAGCCTGTTAAGTTTGATATACTACTTCTTAGAAAAAAATCAGAAAAGAAAAGAAAAAGAAATACACACAACTTTACAATAATAACTAACAACCAACCGGATTGTAGAAACCAAATGGGATAGCATAGCATTGTTGTTTTCATATTCGAATTTAGCTGGATTTGGACATGATACTGTTATATTAAATCAGGACTTGTCTGGATCTCTTTTTTTGCACCGGATAATTTGTATTTTGGCCAGCTATGCTCTATGGAAGTGAATGTTGGGCGGTAAAGCAACAACAATTACATAAAATGAACGTAGCGAGAAATGAGGATGCTTAGGTGGATGTGTGGTAAAACTCGTAAAGATAGAATAAGAAATATAGAAATTCAAAAACAAGTAGGAGTAGCACCAATTGATACAAAGATTAGGGAAGGGCGGTTGCGGTGGTTTGGTCACCCGCAAAGACGACCTACAAATGCCCCAACTAGAAAACTTGACTCAATAGAAACCGTAGAAATTCGACGAGGTAGGGGCGGACCAAAGTTAACATGGGATGCATTAATTAGGAGGGATTTGAATGGTTTGAAAGCTCACCATCGGTTGCACTTAATCGAGCACAATGGAAAAGTTTGATCCATGTAGCCGACCCCGATTAATTTGGGACCGAGGCTATGTTGTTGTTGTTGTTGTTGTTGTTGTTACTATGAACCTTCATGGTTATTGAAGGGTCCTCACTATTGTTTAAATTCTTATCGACACACTTCTGAACTATGGTCATCCTCTGGGATTCTCATTTCTCGCCATGAATGGTTTACTTTTTATTGTTTTTTTTGTTTTGTTGTCCTTCTGGGAGGAGAAGTTCTAGTATATTTATATCTATTGTCTATCAAGTGTCAAGTACAAGATAAGACTTGTGCAGGAGAAAGAAACAATCCTGCCTTAATTAACAAAGAAAAGTAACTATGAACCGCGAAAGATGTGCTAAAAAATGTTAGCCTACCAAAATGGGAATGCACAAACTACTTTCCATAATGGGAAATACTTATGTCAATCAGCCTACCAAAATGTACTCTTTTTCCATCCTTCTATGAACAGCCAAAGATGTGATAAAAAATGTTAGCCTTTTTTATCACTTGGGATCTTTCGCGTTTTTAATGACTTGGGATCTTTCATACCCCGTGTTACTAAAACAAAATTGCCTTTGTAAGGTGTTCTATGACCTACATGGCTGCAAAAATAATGCATATTTTTAATCTTCCCACTTTACTTGAAGTAGGAAGTCTTAGCTGTATAAAGAAATTAAAGAATAATGAGTTTGTTAAATACCTATCTTCCCATTTGTGAAAGTATGTCATTGATGCCAAAAATCTTTTGTAAAAGGACAGTGAATAAAATGTGGTCTTATGACTGAATGTTAGGCATGCAAATTGCACAAAATTGAGGTGGGAATGACCACTGAGTGCTTCCTCTCATAGTCATAGAGTGTATTTATATATATGAGGCACTAGCCAACTTAAAACCTTAACTTTGGAAGAAGCATCTTGAGTGCTTTTCTGTTTAACCTAACCAAGTCCGTTTAGTCATTAAACCTCTTGGATGGCATTGGCCCAAATACGATAATCATGCTTGATGTGACATTTATTCTAGCCCTTGATAGTAGTGAGTGTAACATGACTGGTATTTCTGTTGTGCACCACATTAGTGCACTGTCTCGAAGCTACCACCAAGTTAAATTAGCTGTTGTCATGAATAGTCTAGATGTGATTGGTAACAAATGAATGAAAGGCAGTTTTTTTTTTTTTTTTTTTTTGGTAGATCTTTTTTTAGTAGATAATAAGGGTAGTTTTCAAAATTAAAAAAAAAAAGAAAAGACAAAAAAGAGTAGTTCATAGATCAAGTTTTCGTAGCTTAGGTGAGACTTAGGATCATTTTGAAAATTGAACATCATAATCTTGAGGTAGATCTTTCCACAAAGTTACCAGTTGACCCATATTTATGAAATGTAAATCGTGTGAATATTTTAAACATAGTCTGACATGTGATTTTTTAATTCTCCAAAAATTGAGAATTATCTAATTGGAAGTCACCCAGTCCATCAAAGTGTTATGCTTTTGTTAGGGCTTCTATTGGAGCGCCAGTGTCATCTTCAACTGTATATTTTGCAACTCTTAGAAGTTGAAAAGTAAGCCTATAGTGTAGTAGTCTGACACTACCCGATGCCACTGCATTTAAGTCTACATAGAAGCCAAATCTTTCATCGCATTTTTTTGTTGCATCTTTTTCATGGAAGCAAGTAAATATCTTTCCATGCAGCTGCTGAAAGAGCAGATAAAAAGAATGCTCCAAAATTAAATAAAGGAAAAACTCCCTGAAATGTAATTTGACCTCCAGGCCCTTATCCCTACTTGGAGGCAGCAGGTTTTTTTTTTTTTTTTTTTTTTTTTTTTTTTTTCTTCTTTAGCTAGATTTATAAGCGACACATAAATAAAATGTGTGTAGTGGAATAAGGATGCTTAGGTGAATATGGTAAAATTTGTAAAGATAGAATAAGAAATGTGGAAATTCAAAGAAAAATAGATGTGCCCCTGTAGAAGCATAGATTAGGGAACGACGGTCATGATGGTTCGGAAACATCTTTAGACGGCCTGCTAATGCCTCAGTTAGAAGACTCGACATTGTAGAAATTGAAGGATGCAACGGCATAGGGGTAGACCTAAGAAACTAGAGCTGCATTAATAGTGAAGGATTTAAATGATTATGACAGTACATTTAAGTAAGCGTTTTGATCCATTTAGCTAACCCAAACTAATATGGGATTGAAGCTTTGTTGTTGTTGTTGTTTAACTAGATTTTTCTTTGAATTTAATGCACTTTTCTGACCCTGAATACCTTGATTGCAAAAGTGGCATGACTCCTCTTTAACGGGTTTTCAAGTATTTACAAGAAATTTAATGCTAAATGTTGGAATACCTGCTGGCCATGAATATGATCTCATCTCTAAGTTCTTGATGCTTTCTATCCCTTAAATATTAACGATATTTAATAATTAACTTTTCGAACGTATTCTACTGTTATAAATGGAAAAATGAAGTAAACAAGAATGGAAGCCTAACTTCTTTACTTGCCATAGATATAAGATTAGGGGACTATAGTTATTCTACGCCTTTTTATGAGAAATGAAGAGACTGCAATAATAGCTTTAGTCTTCCTGGAAGTGGTTGCTTTTTTAAAAAGGAGAGGTTACTTCATTTGCGTGGTATGGTAGCTTTTACTTCTAGGTGGTGCTAGGCTTCTCCACATTTGTTTAATTAAGCAATCGAGTTAATATCAGGTAACTTTTGAAGCACTTAAATCGGGTACTACTAAAATATAATACTTAAATAGGTAGATAAAGATCCTAATTTATGTATCCATTAATGTCTCATTTGTTTTCACATCATATTCTTTAAGTGGCTAGAGAATCGGTAGTACCTCTCCAATGTCTATTGAGCATGTTAAACATGATTCAGGCATCTAGAGTTGACACAGTGGATTGCTGCAAAGCCTACAATTAAGGACTGCACAGGAATATTATCCTGCCAATTACTTGTATACATTGACTTCAATCTAGCATCATTACTTTCCTCGTTCTTTATTACGCGCAATTGGCAAAGCTTAAAAGTAATGATTTAATTTTCCTCTTGCACAGATTGTTGAAATGGAAGGTGCATCTTTGGGTCAAAGAAGGAAAATTGAAGAACTTGAAGCACAGCTCCACGAAGCTGAGGACATGGTGACAGATCTTAGAGAACAGTTGAGGGGGTTGCAAGATGAATTGGAAAAAGTTAGAAGTGATGTCGGGCAATCTCCTGGTGAACATGTTATAAAGGAGGGTGCTGATTTTTGTGCAGATGCATCAGAAGACACTAAACTCAATCCTTCTGAGTTCATATCATTCTCTTTTAGGGGTTCCGAACATCAAATTCTATCAACTTCTGAGATGAAGGACTCACCTTTACCTGAAGAAAATATAGATGTGACAAGATGTTCTACTTTGGGAAGTGTAGTTGCTGAGGATGAACCAATGGGTGAATCTCCACCAGATAAAATTTGTGCCGGTAACTCTGATATAGATTCGTTAATCATGAGAAGCAAAGAAACTGAACTTTACAGAAATGGATGCACTCAAAGAATTCGTGCCTTTGAAAGTAATTTATTGAATGCAAAATTGCCTATCCTGGAGGAAGCAAATGGTCAGCACGTAAAGATGAAGAATGAATCAACCATTAGAGAGGATGGGACAGCTGAACCAGTTTATGTTGAAGCATCTCCCATTGAAAATAATGGCTCAGAAGATCAAGCTAACGGATTGGAATTGTTATCAAGACAATATAGCAATTGTGATAAAAATCAAAATGCAAAAGGCACATCCTTCCGTAGATCTTCCCGAAGACGAAGAGCTACGTACAAGAGTGCCGAAGCCAGCTCAGGAACTGTTAAGCGCAGGCAATCTTGCAACCTATCTATTCTTTCTGTGTGTAAATCTCGTCCTGGCGTGGATAACAGCATAAGGGAATCTGGTGAAGATCTTTCTAACATAATGGAACAAGATGAACAGAAGAATTCAGATGTCTCTTTGGTCCAAAATTCATCTCCGGATGCAATTGATGTGGATCCCCAGTTAGGATGCATGGACCCTACCGGAATGAAAGCTGAAGTTAACCAGGAAGTAATAGTTCAGAAAGCACTGGACGAAGATGCGGCAACTGTAAATAAATCAGAATTGAGCGGAGGCAATACCAAATTTCCAGATGATTCAGAGGTTATTGGTTGCAAACAGAATATCGAGATTGTACCACCATCATATTCTGATGTTAAAGATGACAGACAAAATGAGACTTCTAACAAAGCTCCTACTAAAGCTGTCAATGATAAGCTTATCAAGTACACAGTTCGGAGGAAGCGGAAGAAGGAACCTATCAGCTGCCCTGAGGAGGATGCACCTTTGGCCATGAAGAAATCGGGGGAGAAGCCAAGTAGTGCAGAGCTGCAAAAATCTAGCTTAATAGTTGAGTCTTCTCGGGATAGTCGACGAATGTTCCAGGTTGCTCGACAGGTTTGTAGAAATTTATCTATTCTTATCTTTCTGGCAAGAGTTTGCCTTAGACATAGATTAAGATTGCATGCTTTTCTGATTTAATATTTCGACGAGGCTATCATGCTTCTCGTTATTTAGAATGCGGATGAACAGTGGTCGCCCCACAAAAATAGCATGTCCACGGAGAAGTTTCTAATCATTGGATGGTTTAGTCATCATTCTTTCTGGACAAATGATGTCCCCTCATACACGTGAATAGTTTCAGTATCTACTTCATTATGAAACCCTACAGTCTCTAGTGGGGGCTTTTGTTTTAGTAAATACACGTTGGATCACGAAACACAAATGTATTATTTTTATCCTCATAGTCTTTCAACCTGCTATGTTTGGCAAACAATGAGGTTTTATCCTAATTTCATGGGTCGGTCAAGCTCTTGTAGATGTTTACTTTATTTTTTTTTCTTCTCATGCAGCTTATATCATTGTCTGAGAAGAAATGGTGGCAGTAAAATCGGCTGATGGTTCAGAATTCAACTGGAAGTCGGAAGGAAAAAGTAAAGTCTTGAGAGGAAACCAAAGACGCTTTCCTCTAAAAACATGAAAGAAATCTTTCTTCAGAAAACCTCAGTCGGCGATGGATCAGATAAGCTTCAATAGTTGTATGTGCATTATATCCAATAAGATAAGGCAGTTACTGCATTTTTTAAATCCTCTTCACTGATTTACCAAAAAAAAAAAAAAAAAAAAATCTCTTCTCTGCATTATGTATTCTGTGTTTTCAGTATATGACTTTCCAATGTTATTTGTCATATACGCTATTTCATCTTTCGTGAAAGTTATTCATGGGGCTCTTTTTCCCCTTTCGTTCATTGTATTTGGGTCAAATATCATGATTATCAACAAAACTCGTACTGTTCAATTTCTTTAGATCCGTTGGCTCATTCAAGAGGGTATTATCCATTGTGAGTTTGAAGGATTTTCCTTTTAAGTCGCCGTTTCTATAGGTATGTTTTTTCCAAAGAATCAGTGATACCTGAGTTTTCTGGCGATGTGCGCCAATTGTGACTACCGGATGATTCTAAATTTGAATTGTACATAGTCTGGGCCGGGGTCCTTGATTTCTATTATTTTTCTGCAAGAGATCCATCGGTGGTGGAATTCTAACTCACTGCAGTAAAAGGTTGTTGAAATGAGCTTTTTACTGTCTTCCACACAGGTTGGTGAAATTTAGTCTGTTAAATCTTCATTTGCATTTATGTCTGTGCAGCTGGAGTTGAAACTCACCAAGTAACAGCCCCAGATCCCCTTTTTTCTTCACTGCCCCATCTTCTCTCATGCCTTTTAAGGCACACTTGAGGGGGTGGGGGACCCAAGAACAACTGCAGAGAGAGGTGATGATCTTGTAGTGTCCCTTGGAGACATTCATGTTGGATATGTTAATATCAGTGGTTGGCGTGCTTTTACTTTTTAACCAGACGTTGCTTGTTCTCCACATATGTATTTGCATAGTGAGCTCTGATTGCTACAGTCACATGTACGCTACCAATGATCTATGTATCTACCTATAATATGGGTTATTGTGCTCATAGGTTAATTACTTTAAGGGTATATTCTTAGTGGGCCATATAGTTTGAACCATTTGATTGTCAATCCTTACATTGTGTTACAGAAAAGCTGATTTGAAACATCAAATAAAGCAAGATTTTTCAAACAAACAAATTGATGGGTGTTGCATTTTTGGAAGTGTTAACAGTGCCATTTCAATCAGTTTTTTTGTAGCACAAAGATTGCATGTGTTTTCAAGCCAGGCAAAGCATGATGTGGAGTTATGAAGATGAAAGTGCATGCATTGTAGTGCAGTGGCATTGAATATGTCTCAACATGCGCCTGAAGAGCCCCCACAACTTCTATTACTACTACTACTACCACTACCTCTGCTGCTATCATTAAACATGGTGGGCAGTCCCAACATCAAAAAGGGTAGACAAATCAAACACGCATGAATTCATGGATAGGTTCTATGTTATATAAATAAATCCACTACACCCAAGAATTTGTAGGCCAAACTGATCAGTAGTCACAAGTCTGTAGTGTTCAACAAAGAAAGGAAGCAATGGCAGAGAAGAAGATGAAGAACAGGCTGAAGAATGAAGAGATAGAAGCCGCAGTTATAGCGATAAGCATTGCGATTTTAATGGCGGGCGTAAAGCATGCCGTCGCGTCTATGCTTCAACAATGGCGGGCGTTAGTCTTTCTTCTCCTCAACCTTCTTCTCTTAGCAATTCTCTTCACTTCCATTAAACATCAGCCTAGAAACAAAGAAGTAGAAACCGTCGACAATGATAAGAAGATTGAGAAGAAGGCGGCGAAGAGGAAGAAATCGAAATGCGAGTGGTTCGACCCAGTTGAGGAAATGGCTTTGCCGAGTGAAGAAAGTGTGTGTTCAGATGATGAATGTGTAGAGAATGGTGGTTGTGATCAGCCTTGCTTGTCCAAGGAGGAGTTGAATGCTAAAGTTGAAGCTTTTATTGTGATGTTTAGGCAGCAATTAGCATCTGATGCTCAGAGGAGAAGATCAAGACCCTCTTCTTTGTCTACTTGAATTTGTAGTTCTGATTTAGTTTGATTTTAGTATTATTATCAGATTCAAAACTCTTGATCCAGGAATGCATTCGTTTTTTTTTTTTTTTTTTTTTTTTTTTTTAATCGAGTGAAGCGCAACCTCTTGCCCGGACTTATTTAATTCACTTTTACATACCCAAATAGGGAATCGAACTCCCACCACTTAGTTAAGCGAAGTGCAACCCGTGCCATTGCACCACAGCGGCCCGGATTAGGAATGCATTTGTTTTTAAAGCTGTGTTTTCTTTGGATGTTTATCACTATAGTGAACCAAAACGAGCAATTAGGCAAAGCAAATTCAAAGATAGAAGTGTAAAAAATTGTACCTTGTCTAGAAGGGTAATGATACGGTAACATTCTTTTGCTACACAATCTAAGTCTCTTAGACATATATGAAAAGACATGTGCATACATTTCAATGTAAGATTCAAACGACCATGAAAACTTTGTAGCAAAAGGATGTCACTAACATATTTTCCTTCCTAAAATTTTGCGAAATAATCTTAATCTTTCATCTTGTCCTATCGAACAATGACTACTGCTACTGATGACCAGTTAGTCTGAATGACAAATAACTCATTCATCTCAAGCAAGATCTCAATTTTCGAGTCTTGTGGATGGAATATAATGGGTTAAGTGGATCCTCAAGGCTTGAAATATATGCTTACACGAAAAAGAATTGATACAAAATTAAATGGCTTAACTTTGAAGATTAGGATATTTCATAAAATTTCCTAAACATTAAGATTTATATAGGGTTAAAAGTGTATCATGATTTTACTAACAATCAATCCATCTAAGTGTTAAGGGACTATATATTCCCTTCAAGAGCACAATAATAGATGGAACAAATTAAGTTGGAGAGCCACTTTCCCGTGAATCTCGATAGTGTCCGAGCGAGAATTAACCTGCTGCAGTTGTCATCAGTTACAATTTCGAAAAAAAAAAAAAAAAAAGATATCATGATTTTGGCATCTTAGTGGGATGATGGGAGTCGGATACCTATCGAACACCTCGGACCACTGATTCCACACTGGTTCTCAAGCAAAATCTCTGTTAGTGTTATCCACAATTGAAGAACACACAAAGATCATCGATTAATGGAGGCAGGAGTGATTGTGGGTTCAATCAATCGAATTCCCACTTCAACAAGAAACTCCTCTCCTCTGCGACGCCACCCAATTCGTGGTGGTTCCTGGAAAAACGCGCCGAGGAGGAGTAGGAGGATGGTGGTCGTTTTCGAGTACGGGGGGCCGAGGCCGAAGAGGGATTGGATTGGTGAATGGGTGTCGAGAAACGACGACGCAGTTCGAAGCCTGCCCATATTCGTTGGAGGGTTATCTCTGTTGGCTGTTCTCTTCAACCGTGCTGTTTCTGGAATCGCCCCTGTCGCTGATGCCAGTAGGTGATCTACCTAATCTGACCTTTCCTTCCATTCTCCACAATACCCATTTTTTAGTTTCCCATTTTGAGTTCAGTTTGTAAATATTCTAAACATAATGAATTATAGATCAAATAGAGAATTCCCTGCGTAAACTTTTAGTCTCATAAAACCACCCAGAACTTATCGCTCTCATGAGCCTTAGAACTTTCGATACCTTATTTGATGGTACAAAGTGCCCTTTTATGAACCTTTAAGCTTCCCACATTAATATCAATTTCCATCGAATTGATAACCTAAAGAGAACTCAAAAGACTTTAGGTAATTCATAGGTTACATAAATAAGATGTAAGTTTGAGAGACATAATGGTCTTACACGGTTTTGTTAATTCTGAAAATTCGGGTTGATGTTTTAGCACCAATTGACGCAAAAGTTAGGGAAAGGGAAAGGCAGTTGCGGTGGTTTGAACACCTCCAAAGATGTCTCGTGCAAATGCCCGAGTTAGAATGTAGGGATAGACTTAGCTAACCAAGGACGCATTGATTAGGAAGAATTTATTTAAATGACTTGAAAAGCACAACATTAAGTGCACTAAATCGAACGCAATGGAAGAGTTTGATCCATGTAGCTGATCCCAACTCATTTGGGATTGAGGCTTTCTTGATGTTGTCATTGAGGGTCGAAGGGCTGCTTTGGTTCTTTGAATTTGTTTATTTGCACAAGTTGAAATATATGGTACTTTAACTAGAATGATTTGATTTTTTATCTCTTACTTAATTATTGCTTTTGAAATATAGTTTCAAAATCTATGTAAATGTATGTCGAAGGTTCACAAAGCATTTTCGAATGTTTATGTAAGGTCCTTAATATTTGGGCTGTTGATGAATATGCACACTTCACTCCGCTGGCCAGCCTTAGTCATGGGCTGCTATTAAGCACATTAAATCGAACTCGAGGGTTCAAATCTCCTCATGTACAAGTTTGAGGGGTATAAGCTGATTTCTTATCCAAAGAAATTTTTTTTTCATAAACTACATTAAATCAAACCAAACGGAAAAGTTTCCAAAAAAAAAAAAAAAAAAAAAAAAGATTAGATTCATAGATTCATGTAGCCGAGCCCAAGTAATTTGGGACAAGGGTCTGCCGCTGTTGGCTACTTATGTTTCCAAATTGACTAAAAGCGTCCCTGATTTGATTAATCTCTTCTGATATAATCCATGGAGGCAAGGCTATTGCTTGGAAATTTTCACATCTAAACATCGAAATGCCCATGTGGAATTTCCACTTTTGGTTTGGTAAAATAAGAAAACATTTTAAAACCAAACCTTTCAGCATTCTTCCTTTCCTTCAAGGTTCAAATGTTTCTTCTCCTACGTTGGCTTAGATTTCAGCCTCTCAGGCTTTGTCATTGGTAGGCCTTGTATTGGTTGTGCCTTCAAATTAGGCTTCCTTGTCAGCAAGTATGGTTCTGGCTGTAATTGCTATGGATGTGAGAACATATTACATACTGATATTTTAGAAACAGGGTTTGATAGAAGATGGTAATCTTCAACCTATGAATCTCCTGTGACCCTTTATTAGCTATGCAGGTTTTCTTTCGATCCTCCCAATCTTTTGACCTTTCCCCCTTATTTGGATGACTATATCTTCTACCGTCAGAAACTTCTTCTTTGATTAGTTACAAGCTTATAACATTGGTTGCTTACTTGCGGTGAATTTATGAGAATTTGAATGGCAGCTCGCAGTCAAGGGCGGATTTGTTGACACTTGGTCTAGCTGTTACCAATGTTCTTACTGGGTTGGTGTGGCTTTCTATACGACCAAAGTCAATTTCAGCGGTGAGAATGTCATGTTATCCATTCGAATGAAGACTTTGCCCCTTTTCTTTTTTCAATTTCATGAAATTTTCTAATTGACTGTCTCAATGTTGATTTTTTCAAGGTAAATCCTCAAGGTGTTGAATGCCGGAAGATACTTCCTGACCTCCCTGTTCGTGTAGCTTCTGAGTTACAGTGGTATTGTACCTTTTACAAATATAAAGTGATTGTAGATTGTTTTGGAAGTATTAAGTACAACATCTTTCTTCTGCGGCATATCTGTTACTATTTGTTTTTTGAAGTTCTACAGTTGAGGAGTTTTCCCAATGAAATCTAAAAAAGACAGAAATCTTGTCTGTCATCATAGAAATGTGTTCTATCATTTTTGCATTTGTGTTTCAGCTGGCTATCTATTTTTTTTTTTTTTTTCAGAATATGTATTGGGGGCCCTATGTATTTGTTATCCAGTAAGTTTGTTTTGTTCTCATTGTAGTAAACAGATATTGCTGCTTTTGCTAGAATTAGCTTCACCTATGGACTCAGTATCCTCGATTAGATACTAACCAAGTGGGCAGCTCACTAGTTTGGTACAGGGCTTCTTGTGTAAGAGGTTGGGGGTTTCGAGTCTCAATGGAGGCATGTTGGTTTCTTTCTTATTAAAAAAAAAGGTATCCCTGATTAGATGAAATTTTCAGATGCTTACTTCCCATCCTAAAAGCATAATTGAATGATGATTTCTTGTGGCCTATGATGGCATAATAGAATTAAAATCAGTTGTCATTTCATATTCTTAATTCACAGTTATCCTTTTCTTCCTGTATGGATTATGTGAGTGATTTCTCGTTCAAAGATTCCAGACTACAAAGGAGTAATTAAATGAAATCATGAAACTCTACTTCTGTAGATTTATGTCTTTTCATACGTAAATAACTAATGAAAAATGGAAATATTACTTTGTTAATTGTACTTCTTGCAGAAAGTCTTTTGATGGTTAATAAGTGCTTATTTTAATGCATCTTCTTTTTTCTTGGTGGATAAATTACTAGGATGTGGGAGTCTTTGTCAGAAGCAACTTGTTGCAGATCATTGGTGATTGTTTACAATGGTGTATGTCTTCTTCAAATTGGGGTTGCCGCCGAATCCTCCACTGATGCAGGCAATGCCATGGCTGTGGATGCTGCCAAAGTAATGAATGGAACCCTATATCAAGGTGTTAGGAAATCTGGAGCACGTAAGTCCGTATTAACATCTTTGTTACGTTTAGTGTTGGGGCTTCTAGTCAAGCAGTCAGAGTATTAACTTGAGGCACTGATCAGCTATTCTTCACAGAGAATTATTTGGCCAATCTTTCTCTTTACCCTGGCCGGTCTGAGCTTCCATTTTTGCCTTTGAATACACAGGTAAAAGCGTATGATTGACATGCATGATCTATATGGTTGTGATGTGTGAAGGATGCCATAGGCTCTTTTATATGCTATTTAGTTTTTTTTTTTTTTTTTCATCTGAAAGCTAACTAATTCACATTTTATTATTTCTAGGCAGTTATTTTGCAACCTCTTGGAGATAAAGGGTTTATTATAATTGGTGGCGACACTATTAGAGGCTTCACCTCATCGGATCAGGTATGTATTGTTCGATTCAAAGTCTTCACTGGAGCACTGTCTTCTCAATGGATGCTAATCATAGCATCAATCTGGTGGCTTGTGATTTAATCATCCAACACATACTTGTGGATAGTGCTGCTTTTTTTTTTTTTTTTTTGCTGTCAATGAAAAAAAACCTACGGTAATGAAATACATAATTTGTAACGTGGGCAGGCGTGGATCACCTTGATCTCTGAAAAGTTGGATTCTACAATTTCAAAGTTCGAGGCCAACCTCCCACTGCCTGTTCAAGATGGGCTTCCTTCTTGATTAACTTTGGGATCTGATATATTTATGCCTTTTCTGCAAGCGCTGACAATGATAATGGTACCTCTTGATAGGGTAACTTCATCTATTATATGGATATCTTCTCTCTCTCTCTCTCTCTCTCTCTCTCTCTACAATCTCAGTAACTTCATCTCGGTAACTTCATCGTTGCTACAATTTTTACTTTTATTTTTTTACGTTTCAAGGTTACTGCTACATTCAACAATATGAATATCTGTGTGTGCAGATGATGAGGACTTACTGGGATTTATATGGTGTTCATGCTATTGCTGAAAGAGCACGCTTGCCAGCGCTATTGAGAAGCCACTTTGGCGGAGGACACTGCGTTCATTTGCTACTCAAAAGATTATTGACATGAAGAGAGTAGTATGCATGTTTTCCGAGAGTACACATCTAATGAATCTCCTTTTTCGCCTCTGTATTTGGAAAGAAGCCCAAAATATTTTTGTGTGGCAACCACGTCAATGATTAATCCTATTTCTAAAAAAACAACACAAGGAGTTAAGGAATTGAAAAAAAAAAAAAAAATGTTTGATGTTTGATGGCGAGCGCTACATTACTAAGATCATAATCATAAATATTAAAATATCAAAAATTTTGTTGGGAATTTGTTGGAGCTCGAAAATGAAATTAAATAAAAATTATATTTAAAAAAAAAAATGCTTGCCTTAATGTTTGCATAGAAAAGTTTATGAGTTAGATGTTCTTTTGAACAATTACGATTAATGAATTAATGTACTTTTCTCATGAAAGAAATGAATTAATGTATTTTATTAGAGTAATTGATTATAGTTGTGGTCGTGTAAAGAACCATTGATGACCATTTTTATTTTACTTCAAAAGACATGATTGCCTCGAGATGTTCGTCAATATTTTGATGCCCATATTGAGGCGATCCAAGGGCTCGTTTGAGTTGTTATATTGGGCAAGTCAAAGAAGAGAGAGAGGTTTCAGGGCGAGCTGAATCGGTGGAATCGGTACGTTGCTTCCAAACCCTAGTACTTGATCACTTCCCCAGTTTGTTTCGCTTCGTGGAATCTGTTTATTCTTGGATTGGTTGATCGATCGATCGTTGTAGATGATATAAGTTGAAATTGAATGACACCTATGTATGTCGCTCCGGCCTCACTGGAAACTACTCCTCATTTCACTTTGATGATGAGGTCTTTCCAAAAAACTGCACGCAAGTGTTATTTCCTGTGATTTCATTTCATTTGCTCGAATTTTTAGGTTGATTTTCAAGGATATTCTTTTGAATTATAATTATTTCTTTAGTTTGGAAGATTGGGTGCATCACACTTGCTTGCTGATGCCTTGTTTGCTATAACACTTTTTGGATCTTCTTTTCTTTCTTAAAAAAAAAAAAAAAAAAAAAAATCTTTGTCAAGCGAAAGCCTTGTATGTGTCACCATCCATACGTTTGAAAAGCTATTTTGTAGGAAAGTAGCTATTCGAGTTACTAATGATTTAAAGCATCTCCAATGGTAAATGTGGGTGGGTTGCTCCGTCATCAATGCAGATGGGATGTCCATATTATGAGGTGAAAATGCACATTTAACATTGAAATCGTTTCCAATGGATAATGTGGATTTGGCTCTCACTTAGTGACACGTCAAAAACAAACTGAACTTCTTTCATTTTTTTTTTTTTTTTGGCAAGTCACTTGTTTATTTTATTTTTTATTTTTTTTCGTGCCACCTATTTTTTCGTTTTAGAGTAGCAGCAAGTTTTTTGTTTTTCGTATTTTTTATTTGATGTGGCATATTACACATTGTCTACCGCGCCTTCTAGATAAGCATCTCCAACGTGGCTATGGATTGGGGGTGGATGTCCTCCACGTTGGATTAGATAGACATTGAGATAAAAAAAAAACGTCTCTAATAGGGCAATAGATTTGCTATGTTAGGGTGACATGGTATAGACACTGTATACCGCACCCTATACTTCTAGAGGGTGCAATACACAGTGTTCACTATGCTATTTCAAATAAAAAAATATGAAAAACATAAAATTGGCGCAACCCTAAAGTGAAGAAAATACGCGCCACGAAAAAATATGATAATCAAGCGGCTTGCCAAAAAACGAAAGTAGTTGGATTTGTTGTTGTCAAGTCATCAAAGGGAGCCCAATGCACATTACCCATTGGAGACGATTTCCATTGGAGACGATTTTCAATGTTGAATGTGTATTTTTGCGACATAATATGGACATCTCCTCCACATTAATGACATGACGTCAATCAAGAGTCTCAATCCACATTTACCATTGGAGATGCTCGAAATAGAGGGTGCAGTAGACAGTGTCTACACCATGTCACCCATACATAACAAATCCACAACCCCATTAGAGATTTTTTTTTTTTACCTCAATGCATATCCAATCCAACGTGAAGTGCACCACCCACAATCCACAACTCCATTAGAGATGCTCTTATAAATCTTTTTCGTCATTGAATTTCTCATCATCCACGGAGTCATGGGACGTGGACAACCAATTTGTTCTCTCTCCATTCTTCACTTATGAAATTTGCCCAGGACACTGATTAACAAGCACGACAAGTCAAGGTAGGGGACAATGTAATTAATTTCTACACTAATTTAGATATGTCCAAAAAACTCTATATCAAACACGATGCATATTGCATATAGGTCTTAGTATACAAGCCTTAAATTATATTAAATTTAGCATTTCCATTCCTCTCTTACAAAGGTTGGACTATGGAGCCATGCCATTATTTAGAGTTTTAAATTTAATGTCTTCCTAAAATGATTTAGCATGGTTGTTTTAATTTGAAAGACCTGTCGCACCATTTCACGCTAAAAAAAAAAAAATGTTAACATTACACTCTCACTGTTCTAATCTAGGGTTTCGTTGTATCAATCCATTTGTTCTGATCTCAAAAGAATGTCGACAAACGAATCGAATGAAACCTTGGATCGATTCTATCTACGAAGACTAGAACTCTCCGACAAATCAAAGGGCTTCATCGACCTCCTCCAACAACTGTCCGCCGTCGGATCCATATCCGACGAGGAATTCGAGGAGCGATTCCACGAGCTAACCTCTCGCGGGGAGGAGCACGCGATCTGCGTGGTGGAGGATCGAATATCGAGGAGGATCGTGGCGACAGGGACTGTGTTCGTGGAGAAGAAGTTCCTTAGGGGGTGTGGGAAGGCGGGGCACATTGAGGACGTGGTGGTGGATGCGAGCGCTCGAGGGGCGAAGTTAGGGAAGAAGGTTGTGGATTTCCTGGTTGAGCACGCGCGACTGTTGGGGTGTTATAAGGTGATTCTTGATTGTAGTATGGAGAATAAGGGGTTTTATAAGAAGTGTGGGTTTGAGGAGAAGGCGGTTCAGATGGCTATCTATTTTTGATGGGCGATAGCGAGGTTTGGTTTGATTTGTTTGATTGTGATTGTGATTGTGATTGTGTTTATGTAATTTGATTCAATAATGGACATTGATGTTTATGTTCATCTAATTTTATTGCTTGTGTGACTTTTTTTTTTTTTTTTTTTGGGTTTCCCACATAGTATATAGCTTTGTACAATGTGCTATAGTGCTAGGGTTTGAAAGCTGGAGCCACAAGGTCCATACAGTGTCCAGCATCTTGTTTATCTGGTTCATCCTCATAATCATGCAAACTGCAATGCTTGGTGTTTTCTTTACGAATTTAGAGGTTTCTGCAGGAGATCATAGATGGTGGTGGAGGTATGCAAACTGCAATGTTTGTTGTTTTCTACACTTTGAATCTACTTGTGAACATTTTATGTTTTGTTTTGATACTGTAGTAGGTAGTAGGTTCTTTTGGTGAACGTGAATTCGGTTTTTATTTGAAGAAGTTTTGATGTCAGTTGTATAGAGTTTCTCATGTTGTTGCTTGATTCTTGTAACACACACATTCACGTCTTACGGAATATTTCCTTGATAGAATATGAGATTGGTAAAATTTCTTGCAATAAGAGGAGTATTTCCTTGAAAGAATGTGAGATAGTTTAGTTCCTTGCAAAAAGATGGAGAATTTAAGAGTTTATTTGTTCAATACTTTACCATCATTCCTGAGATGAAACTTCATTTCACTCTCTTTGTCTTCTTTAATGCATTTGGTATACCATCATTTTGATTTTGAGGTCAAACCTTGCTTTAATCTATGGCTTTTCTTCATCTAATTCACGGGTGTCTATAATTGTTTCGATAATTTTTTCATTTGTTACTTACCGAAGGGACTTCTCAGTGTTTTCGTCTTCTTCTTTTTTTAATTCTGCTCCTTAGTCATCCTCAAGAGGATGTGACATTTAATGTTTGTGCAAATTTAATTTAAGGTACTAATCTATCTTGTAGTGCTATAAAAGGGCTTTTTATTTATGTCCTCTAGTGTTATTTTTTTACCATTTATAACACTAAATGTGCAAATTTATTGCAAAGACACAACTATGAGTTCCCTTCCTACTCTCTTTTAGTTATGTTACCCATATCCTTCACTTTAACCCAAAGAACCGGTGTTGGATACTTGAAACATTTCCGGCGCTTAAAAAAAATGGACACTCCTTTTTAAATATCTTTGTATAAAGAATTTCTTTTTTTTGTACAATGTAAAGAATATTCAAAATGTAAAAAAATAAAAATAAAAAAAATCCTAATGTAGAATAAGGAATGAAAAAATAAGAAATAATATATGTTTATAAGCTAGTATAAATACATTAGTGCATATATCTAAAGCATATTTGTCTAAGTTTTTATAAAGTTTGTCGGGTATTGTGTCGTTAAATTAGAGAATAGGCAGGTTTGGCCTTTAGACACATACCCACACCTAGGGGAGGCGAAAAAATGGGTTTGAACGATCAGCTTATTAACTTGAGGACACCACTAATAACAGTTAGATTATTAACTTGAGGAACTGATCAGCTGTTCTTCACAGAAAATTATTTGGCCAATCTTTACCCTTGCCGGTCTGAGCTTCCATTTTTACCTTTAAATACACAGGTAAAAGCAAATGATTCACATGCATGCATTCTTTGGTTGTGACTTGTGAGGATGATGCAGTCTTTCTTATATGCTATTTAGTTTTTTTCCATCTGAAAGCTAACTGATACACAACACAATTTCTAGGCAGTTATTTTGCAACCACTTGGAGATAAAGGGTTTATTATAATTGGTGACCACACTGTTAAGAGGCTTTACCTCTTCAAAATATTTATTTGAGCATTGCTTCTGCAATGGATGCTGATGATTTTTTCTACCCGACCCCAACTAATTTGGGTTGAGGCTATGTTGTTGTTGCTTCTGCAATAGATGATGATATTTTTTTCAGGTTGGTGGCTTATGACACTGCATATTACATGCACGCCCATGTTAGTTATAATGCGTCGCTTTGGTGTTGAATTCCGTTGCATATAGACAATCTTACAGCATCAGAACATCAATTCGGCAGCATTTAATCATCCAGTGTATTTGTGAAAAGCGCTGCTTCTGTTTTTCTTTTCCTGTCAATGAACAACCTATGGCAATCCAATACATAATTTACGACATGGGCAGGCGTGGATCACCTTGATCTCTTAAAAGTTGGATTCTACAATTTCTAAATTCGAGGCTAACCTCCTGATGCCTGCTCAAGATGGACTTAATTTCCTCTTGATTAACGCTTGGATTCAATCTATTTGTGCATTTTCTGTGCTGATACTGATAATGATACTCATCGAGGGTGGTTTCTTGAAGGCTCTTCCGAATTCTCTCAAGTCACATATACCATATACACCTTCACATTTTTTCTAAGACTCTCATTTGCTTTATTTAGTCTTTTTTTTCTGTGACTTCTCAAGATTACTGCTACATTCAACAATAATGTGTAAGTAAGTTCCTCTCTTTTTTTTTTTTTTTTTGGGTTCTTATCTGTTCCTCTCTTTGCAGATAATGAAGATTGGTCTAAAACAGGATGCACTTGGAGAGTACTGCAAAACTGGAAATTTTATAGCGTTATTATTAATGTTTCTGAAAGAGCACGCTTGACTACGATATAGATAATCCAATTTGCGTGATGAGTTCTCTGCCTTCATTTCTTGTGAAAGAATTTTTTTTTTTTGGTGGTTCTTGAGAAAGAATATTGACATGAAGAGTGTAATATACTTGTTTTAAGAGAGTATGCATCTTATCTCATTGATTAATGAACCTTTTGACTCAGCAACAATAAACTCTACTTCCAAATTAGTTTGAGTCGGGCACATGGGTCAAATGTTTCTTCTCGGCTTGTGCACCAAAAAAAAAAAAAAAAAAAAAAAAAAAAAAAAAAAAATTAGGTGGTCCACCAATAAAAATCAATTAGGTGGTCCGGTAGGTGAAAAAAAATTATTTCTTTCTTATCAAAAAAAAAAGGAAAAAAATTGCACCATTGTGTAATCAAATTTGTGCAATCAAAGGATTCCCACTTTGTGACTTTGTAGTTTTCACTAGGCAATTGATTATATGTCAGGTCTTGTTCTATATCGAAATGTTTGTATAATTCGACTACTCCGTATACTCTTTATTTTAGTCTAAGACATTCGGTATTTGCACTATCTGAGTACTCTTTTTATTTTAGTCTAAGCCATCTGGTATCTTGTACTACGTTATAGGTGAGGGGAGCTCACTAGGCAATTGATTTTACGCACGGTCTTGTTCTATATCGAGCCGTTGATGATTTAACGAAAAACAGTTGCCTCGAGATACTCGGGATTATTTAGATGCCCAACTTTAGGAGGAGGTCCAAGCGAAGGCTTGTTTGAGTTGTTAAATTAGGTAGGTCGAAGAAGAGAGAGGAGGTGTAGAGGAGAGGAGAAGAGATGAGCGGAGTGGTGAGCAAAGTCGGGGACTGGGCGTTCAAGGGGTTCACGGCGGGGCTAGGCCTCGCCACCATATACCTTGCTGGGACCTTCTCCATCAACATGTACAGAGGATTCACTTGGCACAACTCTAACTCTCAATCGGAATCGGTACTTCCCTTACTTCCAAACCCTACATCTTTGCTAGATGATTTTTTGAGCTTATATTGTCAAAGCTTTTCAACCCATCAATTGCACTTAATCGAGCACAATGAAAAAGTTTGATCCATGTAACAGATCCCAGTTAATTTGGGACTAAGGTTATGTTGTTGTTGTTGTTGTATATTGTCAAAGCTTTTCAACCCATAGCGCTGGTGGTCGATTGAATCATTGTAATTTCTTTCCCACTTGATTTGTGGTTCTCGCCACGCGTTGCTTGCTTTGCTAAATCTAGTATTTGCGGTACAGAGGCAGGAATTTTTACACGTTAAATCTGTTGGAACATATACTCTAAATATGCATATAAAATCCAAAATCACACTTAAATACAAACTTCCATCATGCTTGTCTTGGTAATCGAAATTACAAGTTATAAATTATACCAGAGGTTTGCTATAGCAATATTCCTAACATGTTCTTAAGACAAAAATACCTCCAATTCGATTTTGAGTTCTCCATGGAGTTCCGTCACCTATAACAAAATGCAGATTGATTGCGATAAACTCAAACTACAGACTGGCTATGGTGTAGAGCCGGCTGTAATGACATATGATTGCAGACTGACTGCGGAAGAAGATAAAAAAGAGAAAGAAAGATTATATTTTTTTCTATATGTCTTTGAATATATACAACTCCTTTTTATAATCACATATGAGAGGGAAATATTTAAAATGCAAAATTTAAATTACAACATTAATGGCTATATTTTTGACAGCCAAATGGAAACAAATCAGGAGAAGATCATGGAGACATATCGAGAGAGGATCTTCAACGGTTGGTGATTGACGAGTTGGATGAGATGTCACGTAATAACCCCTCGCAAGCTGGAGTATACAGATTTTGTATGCCCAGCTTGGATAAAAATGTATAAAAAATCGTAGGATGTGTAGCTTTGGTGAATACATCAGCCAACTGATTTGCAAAACTGACTAGCATGAGATGGATTAGACCACCTTGATTCCTCTCACAAACTACATGACTATCAATTTCAATGTGTTTCGCACGTTCATGAAACATTGGATTTTTTGCAATGTGAAAGGTGGAAGCATTATCACAATAAAGTACAGCTGGCTGACAGCGAGGGACTTGAAGATCATCAAGGAGAAAATACACCCATTGAATTTCACAAATGAGGCAAGTGTGCGATACTCAGCTTCAAAAGATGAGCACAAATCAATACTTTACTTTTTTGATCTCTAGGAGATGAGAAAGCCACCAAGGAACACACAATAACCGGAAACTGATCGGTGCGTTTCTGGGCAGGGGCCCAATCAGAATTAGAAAATTCTTTGAGCTTTAGGTCATTCTTAGAAGGAAAGAAAAGACATTGCCCTAGACCACTTTTGATGTAATGAAGCACGCGGTGCGCAACTTTGAGATGAATATCCGTAGGCTTGTCTAAAAATTGAGAAAGTTGTTGAGTCGCATAAGAGATATCAGGACGACTAGTAGTCACGTAAAGAAGCTTCCCAATCAGACTTCGATATTGATAATTGTCAGTCAATAGTTCACCTGTAGCTATTAGCGGTTGTCCAACTATCGTTGGTGATTTAGCTGGTTTACAGCTTGTGAATCCACTATCCTGCAAAATATCAAGAGCATATATTCGCTAGCTAAGATTGATACCAGTAGATGTTCGATTGATCTCAAAACCGAGAAAATATTTGAGAGGTCCAAGATCTTTGATGCAGAAAGCACCATTGGGAAACGTCTTGATGCATTGTATCTCAACAACATCATTTCCAACAAGAATGACATCATCAACATATATGAGTAGTGCAGTGAATTTGCCATCAACGTCGTGAAGAAACAAGGACAGATCAGAGGATGCTTGTTTATAACTTTGCTACAACAAGGCTTCGTTCAACTTGGCATTCCACTGTCGACTGGCTTGCTTTAAGCCATATAGTGATATATGAAGTCTGCAAACACGGTTCAGCTGATCTATATGGAACCCATCAGGAAACTTCATGTACACTTCCTCTCCTAAATCACCATGGAGGAAAGCATTGTTTAGGGTGGGTCCGGGTCAACCCGACCGTCCTGCTGTAACCCAAGCGAACCGGGTCGGTCGACTCCCCCCATCCCAGTCGGGGTCGGCTCGGCCCGACCCATATGGGTTCAGGTTGACCCGACCCGACTCCCATCTTCCTCGCGAGAAACAGAGCAGCGGCTGCATTTGGATAAGTAGTTAGGGAGTTATGCTGTTCTAAATTTTTTTTTTTTTTTTTTTATTTTTTCTCTTTTTAGACTCTCCCATTTTGTTCCACAAGACGTCTGGTGAATTTAGAGCTAATAAAGAGCTTGAGAGGGCAAAGAGGATAAGATATTTAGTGTCCTCGAGATTCGTGCAACACGAATCTCGAGGCAATCCCGATCATTATCCATTTTATTTCTACCGCTTTATATTATTTCTCGAGTCTCGCAGGAAAATGCGTATCTCGAGGCAAATCCAACGCATATTGTTTTATTTACAAACTATAGGCCCATTAATAAATAGATAGATGTGGCCACATTATAGCGGTGAGTACAGATCCACTAACCAAATCAACATGACAAAGTATAAGAATTGGAATCAATGATATACAAAACAGTATGCTATGAACAATATCATAAAATGAGAACTGAACAAGTCGTAGCATATGGATGTCAAAGGCAATTCAGTTCAAATAACTGAGAATAAATAAATAAATGGAATGAAATGTAAATAAATGTCTCAAATCAGTTTACTTACATACACAACAAGTCCTAAGCTATCCGGCTTCTCGTCGCGTCGATGTACGCACCCAAAACCCCGTAATAGCTCCTTTACGGTCCTAACATTTGACAAGTTATCAATTTAGATTCACAATTCATTGTTTAACATTCCTACATTGGTCGAAATCGAATTCGAGACCAATTTGCCAATTTCGAGCTTTTCGTGGTAAAAACCCCGTAAAAGTCGCGTCCGACATTTCAAATCTTGTATTATTCATAGAAATTTATCAATTTCTATTTATTTTGTCGAAATATAATTTTTCGGAATTTTTCCTAATTTTTCCGGACGACCCATATGGGTTCAGGTTGACCCGACCCGACTCCCATCTTCCTCGCGAGAAACAGAGCAGCGGCTCTGTTTCTAAATTTTTTTATTTTTTTTTTTTTTTTCTCTTTTGACTGCCACCGACTTGAGAGCAAAGAGGATAAGATATTTAGTGTCCTCGAGATTCGTGCAACACGAATCTCGAGGCAATCCCGATCATTATCCATTTTATTTCCACCGCCTTATATTATTTCTCGAGTCTCGCAAAATGCGTATCTCGAGGCAAATCCAACGCATATTGTTTTATTTACAAACTATAGGCCCATTAATAAATAGATAGATGTGGCCACATTATAGCCACTAACCACATATCATTTTTCTTTTTTTTTTTCTTTTCATTTTTTTTTTTAAATGAAATTCAACTAGTTACACTTACCCCACGAGCTGCTGCCTCGGGCCCACGTCGGCACGCGACTCGAGGCGCGTCCCCGCTCGTCTCGATATCTGCATACCCGTAAATGACTTAGTAGTCTACACATATACAATACACTAGGCATACAACACAACAAATATAACATTTACCTCGGCCACCGTGCCGCGGTAGTGACACGTATCTCGCCGCGGGTCCCACGTCACGGGTCATTTGGTCCTGATTAACGAATTAAACGTGTATTAATTATTGGGCCGTGACAATACTTCCCAACTAATAGGAAGTTCGTCCTCGAACTTATACTAAACGAATTTTAAAATATACCTGACTCGAAGAGGTACGGAAATCCATCTCGCATATAGTCTTCCCGTTCCCAAGTGAGTTCTGGAAATTAATTAGCCTATAGTTTGTAAATAAAACAATATGCATTGGATTTGCCTTGAGATACGCATTTTGCGAGACTCGAGAAATAATATAAAGCGGTGGAAATAAAATGGATAATGATCGGGATTGTCTCGAGATTCGTGTTGCACGAATCTCGAGGACACTAAATATCTTATCCTCTTTGCTCTCAAGTCGGTGGCGGTTAAAAGAAAAAAAAAAATAAAATTTAGAAATAGAGTCGCTGCTCTGTTTCTCACGAGGAAGAAGATGGGAGTCGGGTCGGGTCGACCCGAACCCATATGGGTCGGGCCGGGCCGACCCTGACCCGATGGGGACCGGGTCAGACCGACCCGGGTCCGCTTGGACTGGGTCGGGTTGACCCGGACCCACCCTAAAAAAATAAAAATAAAATAATAAATAATATATATATATTAATAAAATAAATATCAGAAAAATGGATAAAAATATGGGAAAATTCCAGAAAAATTATATAACCGTGAAACTGCCACTTGACTAACACCTTCGGGATAGACTTGCTTCTTAACTGCTGTACCCTTCGGTCAAGAATCTGAATTGGTTGCTCTTCATATGAGATATCCTCACTCAAATAAATCTGACTCAAATCCACTGTCGGTCTCTCGCCTGCCTTTGACTTAGCTAGTCGAAGCATCGATATATGAAACACCGGATGAATTCCCGACATCTGTGGAGGTAACTCTAACTCATATGCAACCTTTCCAACCCGTTTCTTGATCTTGAAAGGCCCGATGAATCTCTGTGCTAATTTGCCTTTCAAACCAAATCGATGATGACCCTTACAAGGAGAAACCTTTAGATACACTAAAGCTCCCTCATCGTACGTGAGATCGCTGCGATACATGTCTGCATACTTCTTTAATAGATAGATGTGGCCACATTATAGCCACTAACCACATATCATTTTTCATTTTTTTTTTCATTTCATTTTTTTTTTAAAAGAAATTCAACTAGTTACACTTACCCCACGAGCTGCTGCCTCGGGCCCACGACGGCACGCGACTCGAGGCGCGTCCCCGCTCCTCTCGGTATCTGCATACCTGTAAATGACTTAGTAGTCTACACATATACAATACATTAGGCATACAACACAACAAATATAACATTTACCTCGGCCACCGTGCCGCGGTAGTGACACGTATCTCGCTGCGGGTCCCACGTCACGGGTCATTTGGTCCTGATTAACGAATTAAACGTGTATTAATTATTGGGCCGTGACAAGATCCTCTCCCGATTTGTCTCCATGATCTTCTCCTGATTTGTTTCCATTTGGCTGTCAAGAATATAGCCATTAATATTGTAATTTAAATTTTGCATTTTAAATCTTTTCCTCCCATATGTGATTATAAAAAGGAAGTGTATGTATTCAGAGACATATAGAAAGAAAATATAATCTTTCTTTCTCTTTTTTATCTTCTTCTTTCGCAACTGAGTCTACACCATGCATGACTGACAAATCATATATCATTACAAAGTGGCTCTACACCATACTTGATCTGTAGTTTGAGTTTATCGTAGTTAATCTGCATTTTGTTATATGGCATCAGAGAGCATTGTTGCGAACTCTATTTTATCATTTAATCTTATTCATTCTTGATTTTTTGAGACGGAGCATACACCTGCTACTCAAAATCAGAATGTTGTTTCAATGAGACCGGAGGATTTACCTTCCAGTCCGTTTTATCTTATTTCAATGAGAATTCCTCTTTGGTTTTGGTGTCTTCTGTGTTAACATGAGCAAATTATTATTCTTGGTTTACAACCATGAAAATGGCTCTACAGTCAAAGAACAAACTCAAGTTTGTTGATGGTTCCATCATACCTCCCAATCCTGATGATTCCAAGTTTTCAGCATGGGAGTGTTGTAATACGATGATTTTGTCTTGGTTACTTTGTGCTGTAAGTCCTTTCATTGCTAAGAGTCTCATTTGGATGGACACAACCTGTGAAGTTAGGATCGACCTAAATGAGTGTTTTGCTCAAGGCGATTCGTTTCGAATACCAGAGCTTCAAGAGGAAATTTATCAATTTCATTAAGAAGCAAAGAGTGTGACAAACTATTTCACCCACCTAAAGACTTTATGGGATGAACTTGTCAATCTTAGACCAATTCCTTCTTGTTCGTGCAATCCGAAGGGCAAGTGTAGTGCATTATCAATTGTGCGAGCTTATCAGCAATCGAAACATGTGATTCGATTCTTTAAAGGGTTAAACGAGAATTTCTCAACTGTCAAATCACAGATTATGTTGATGGACCCTCTTCCCTCTATCACCGAAGTCTTTGCTCTCGTCATCCAGCATGAAAGACAACTTCCAACCAATACTCCGACCACCAGTTAGCAGTCGATTGCCACTGAAGCATCAGCCTTCGCCAGTAAAATAAAGGTTGGAGGGCGTCTACAACGTTCCCATTATGGTTTTATTGGGCATACCGTGGACAAATGTTACAAGGAGCATGGATTTCCTTCGAGCTTCAAATCTTACAAGAAGAAGCAAGCCACAACCAAATGGAAACAAATCAGGAGAAGATCATGGAGACAAATCAGGAGAGGATCTTCAACGGTTGGTGATTGATGAGTTGGCTGAGGTGTCACGGAATATCCCTAGTACAACAAGCTTTGATATGAAGTTAATCACCAACTCAAGATCCTGCATCAATTGTGTTCTCTCACAAAAGTCAAAACACAAGGAAAAACACAAACTCTTTGAAATTATACCAGAGGTTTGCTATAGCAATATCTTAAGACGTCCTTAAGACAGAAATTCCTCCGATTCGGTTTTGAGTTCTCCTTGGAGTTCCGTTCCCAGGATACAACAAGCTTTGATATGAAGTTAATCACCAACCCAAGATACTGCATCAATTGTGTTCTCTCTCAAGAACATACAACACATTATGTAAAGTGACTACATTTCTATTAGTGAACATCATGGTAGTTCCCTTGGCTTCAACCATTGAATAGGATGAATTTTTCTTATAGAGTTTCTTTTCACTATCAGCTGGATGAAACTCTGAAAACAAGTTTTGTCACTGCATATGTGCTATGTTGCACCAGTATTGATCCACCACCCTCAAGTGTCTGAGATCATATTTGTCAGACACAACAACAGTGAGATCAATATCCATTTCATCAATTTTGAGGTCAACAACATTAGCTTGGTTAAAATTGTCGAAATTCTGATCTTTCTTGTGACAACAGTCTTGGGCCGTATGACCTTGTTTTCCACACACTCAATAGCATTCTTCCCCTTTGGTGCAAATTGTTTGTTGGTTTTCTTCACATCTTTCTTGGAGTTTTTCGTAGAATTTTTGAAATTTGGACTCGCTTCTGTCCTTCCACCATGTTTGTTTTTGCATCAATGTCAATCACTTCCATCTTGTCTCCTTTTCTATGATCTTCTTCAACACGCAACCTCAAGATCAGGTATTCAATCGACATGTCTCTGCGTTTACGCTTCGGATAGACCTTGAAGTCATTCCAAGATGGCGGTAATTTCTCAATGATAGCACCAGTTTGGAAATGCTCGTTGACAATGCATCCTCTAGCGTGCAACTCGTGAATTAATGCTTGCAACTCCTCTACTTGCTTCACAACAGATTTTGAGTCGATCATGTTGAATTTCAGAAACTTGCCAACAACAAAGTTCTTTGCACCAACATCTTCAGTTATGTACTTCTTTTCAAGTAAGTCCCATACATCCTTAGCAGCAAGACATTATGAATAGAAATCATACAAAGTATCGTCTATCCTATTTAGAATGTAATTCCTGCAAAGAAAATCAAAGTTCTTTCATGTCTCAATGGTCATCATGGTTTCCTTAGACAACGGGTTCTCATCAGTTTGTGAAACCTGCTCTCTAACTATGTTGGCCAAGTTCATTGTGGTGAGCTAGAAAATCATCTTCTGCTGCCACCTTTTGAAATCTTGGCCCTTAAATTTTTCGGGTTTCTCATCCTTTGGGTTGGATGTGGTGGTCGTGGTTGTTTTCTCAGTAACAATATGAGATGCTATTATAGATTCTTGACATGCAAAAAACATTAAGTGATTGTTGAACTTTTAAGGTTCAAGTTTGTATTGTAAACACAACACACAAGTTTTAGTCCCAAATAGGAAAGAGTTTTCTTTTCTCACCTTATATGTGTAGACCCACTTGTGTTGAATGCTTATGTGAAATAAGTGGTTGAGTGGATGGCCTAATGACGTTCCTTTTGTGAGACGTATTAATTAATGTCTTTGATATGATTAAAAGACTTGGCCACTTCACAAAAACAGTTAAGACTTTTAAATTGCAGAAGTTAATTAATGCGCTAATGGGTGGTTAAAAAATGAACCACTAAAAACGCATCTTTTTGAAGAGTCGTAATTGTTTCGGAAAGTTGTTAATTTCTTTAAAAAGGGAGAATCCTGGACTCATCAGATTTACTGGATTTTTTTTCGAAATTTCAAATTGTGTTTTTCCTTGTGTTTTGAGAGAGAACATAATTGGTGCAGTGAAAAGGATCTTAGGTTGGTGATTAATTTCAGATCAAAGCCAGTTGTATCCTAGGGACGGAACTCTGTGGAGAATTCAACACCAAATTGAAGGAATTTTTGTATTAGAACATTGCTATAGCAAGCCTCTGATATAATTTATAATTTTGATTACCTGGACAAGCATGATAGAACTTTGTGTTTAATTGTGATTTTGGATTTTATATACATATTTAGAGTATGTGTTCCAACAAAATGTTGCAAGTTTAGGCCCAAATATCTTGATTCAATCTTGACTTAGGCTTCAGTTCTCCTAGCATGATGCAAGTTATAGAGAAATTGATTTGACCTACATGGTGCCTTAATGGGACCTCCTCATTTCACTTGATCTGATGAGATCTTTCCAAACAAGTGTACAAGTTATTTCTTGCGATTTCATTTGCTCAAGTTTTTAGGTTGTTTTACAAGGATATCTTTTGACTTATGTTTTTAGCTGGTAAGATTAGAAACATGGCACTTGCTTTCCAATGTGTTGTTTGCACTTTGCAGTAGCAGTTCTAGGGTCCTCTTTGTCAATTGAAATCCTTGAATGTCTCCCGATTTATAAGAGTGCCTTATATTCTAATGTTCAATTAATTTCTTTCTATGTAGTTGTTTTGACTTGAAATGCTATTTGTAAATGAATGCCTTGTGAGTTGTGGATGAATACCCTTGTCCGGCTTTTGTAGTGAATTAGCTTCTCCTTGCCACTTAATCATTTTTTTTTTTTTTTTTTTTTGGTTTCCTCTATGTTTCTATGTTTTTGTTATTTCCTAAGAGACATCGGTAATGTTTTTTTTTTTTTTTTTTTTTTTTTTTTTTTTTTTTTTTGACTTGGGTGTGAAACCCACGACCTCCCCAAAACTTGTCTTTTGACAAGTTATGCCTCTTCCATTTTGGCCAGTAATTTCAAATTTTAATAAAAGGGATTTGGTTCAATTCGTCCTGTTAGAAGACACCTTCTCTTTCATGGTTTTCTACTCCTTAATTTTGTCCTAGAGTTATAATCTTTTTTCTCAATTGTGGCTTTAACACTTGGTATACTGCCCTTCTTTTTCTCATCTTGCTTTTCTGACTGGACAACCCTGACTGTTTTTTGGTCTGATTTTGCTCTTTCTTTCTTTTTCTTTTTTTCCAGAAGCCTGAGAATGAAGAATCTAAAGATCAAAGTCAGTGATGGGAATTTCTACAATTCGCGGATTCTTCTCTCTTTCCCCTTCAAAATTTTGTATTGGCAGCATTTTTCATGTGTACGTTCGGTTAATCGCCTTCTTGCTTAGTTGTTGGCGCATAAACAATTACCTTCAAGCATGTATTTTAACAAAAAACGCGCTTCTGTAGTCTCGGATATCTTGAACTGAGATTCTTGGTCTTGGTACTATGAAGTTTAAACCATCTTCTTTGTAGCTTCTTATGTATTGACATTGAAGTTTGCAGGGAAAAAAAAAAAGCAAATGAATTCGTTAAGTTTTATCATTACTCACTTTTCTATGGCAACTGTACTAGAAAGTGAATTACAATATTCTCTATAACAAGAATGTGGAAGAAGAAAAATCCAATACAATGTTACAATCTCAAAATTCAAGGCTCTCACTACTACAAACATGTGGTTTTCTTTTCCCTGTATTCCTTTGTATTTATCTGAGACTCTAAACTACTACAGAATAACTAGTGCCAATGCTTCTCCCATGGGAGCAAACCAGACCCCTGATCAGCCAAGGTAGCCATTACGAAGTCCCTGAGACCGGTGTCCCAAATCTCGCAGAATTGGTGCGCCCAATCAGGCGGCTCGATGGCTTCTGTGCCGAGCCCAGGTACCCTATCATTTGAGCCCTCATTTTGGCTCTCCTGCCAATCTGCAACATAAGTGGCAACTCTTCTGAAGAATTTGGCCTTAAACACTTCCCATACTTGGTACTTGTAGTGGTTTATTACGGCTATGTTCTGAGGCAAGTTTAGGTACTTGAAACCAGGCCTTAGTTGAAAGTGATGAACCAAATTGAGCAAATTCTTGTGAAGAGCATCTAATCTCACTATAGATTTGTGCCTCTCTGGTCTCTGTAACCTACAAGTGTAGCCAACAGTGACGCCTCGCGGAGGAGCTGAGCTCAGCCCTGAAGGACCAAAGCTATGGCAAACTGTCCTTATCTCCCCAATCGTCATAGGCGAAGACGAGTAATTCGCTACCAGTGATCGAAGAGCAAGGCGATCAGGGTACTTGACAATAACTGTTTTTCGTTGGCGAACAATGGGGTATTTGAAGTAGAAGAACTCATCAACATCCATGAAAGCCATCCATTTGCATTCATTTCTTGCTCTAAGAGCACAATGTGAGAACCCAGCCTCTTGGGTCTTAATCCATGGCCACACATGTCTGCTCACATTGTAATCCTCTCGCCGCAGCTCTTCGATCACTCCCTCCGTTTCATCATCGCTGTTGTTATCATAGATGAACCATCTCTCCACTCCAAGCCAGGCATGATAAGCAATCCATTCGCGAAGGAATGCCGCCTGGTTCCATACCATAGTACACGCGCATAGCTCAAACTTGTCCACCCCCTCCTCCTCCTCCCCCTTCAAACCCAATAGTCTAGCAACCGAAGGAAGAGGCGGCGCAGAAGCCA
Organism: Stephania cephalantha; assembly: GCA_039657325.1. Lineage (NCBI taxonomy): Eukaryota > Viridiplantae > Streptophyta > Magnoliopsida > Ranunculales > Menispermaceae > Stephania > Stephania cephalantha. The sequence goes on from CM077573.1 coordinate 49,889,833, forward strand.
CAGCTCTACGTCGAACCCGACTTCCAAACACACCTTGCCGCCGAGGATTATAACTAACTGATACCCGAATTCCATGAGCCTCAGACGGGCTATTTCTAAGGCTTGAAGGCAAGCCGCAACGCACAACTTCCTGAGCTGCCGTAACAGCCACGGTTGCGGCCGATACATACTTGTTATACTTGTTACTACTCCTTCGCACATCCACCCAATTGAAATGGCAACTAAACAATGCAGGATCGGATACCCGACCGGGCCTTCGATTCAATCCTTTAACAAAGACAACCGCGAATTCCCTATCAATCAATGCATTGTAAACCATTCTCTCCCATGAATGCACTCTCTTATTATCTACAATAACCAAACCATCACCACCACCACCACTGCTGCGACCGCCCTCCCCTAATCTCGTGCGGTTTCGCAACTCAACAATAGGTGAAAAACTCATTGGGGGAAGTGGGCACCTAACAATGGATCTGAAATCATCATAGAAATCTACAGAAATCACAGGAAGAGCAATTAAGCCCTCCAATTCCCAAATCCGAGCAGACCCATTACCAAACTCTTTGTGATAAACGCACTCCAAGAGGTGTAGATTGGAATTGGAGAGAACCCCATTTGGAATCATCAACAACACATGGTCCGGGAACAGGACTCTATCTTCAACACTCAGTTTCGTAGTTGAATCAGTGAATTTAGTAGTAGTAGTAGTGGTAGTAGGGACGAAAGTAGTCTTGACCGACAACAAGGGTTTGATGCGAAAAGCTCGCAAGACGGGGCGGAAGAGATCGGAGCCATGTGGGGATCCGTAGATGAAGAGAGTGGGGAGTAAGAGGAGGAACAGAGCAGACCACCGGAAACAATGACGGGAGAGCGGCGGCGGGCGGAGGAGGCGCTTCCTCCGCCGCCGCTGCTGCTGCTGTTCGGATAGCATATATAGTAATGAAAGAGAGAGAGAGAGAGTCTAGGGGGAGAGGAAATTGTTACCTGATTTGGTGGTCTCCTCCTCCATGGATGATGAAGAGAAGAGAAGAGAACAAGTGAATCTCCTCTGTTTCTGCAGAGAAGGTAAACACTGAACAGTAAAGACTAGAGAGAGAGAGAGAGAGTGTGTGTGTGTGTTTTTTTGTGCGTGTTGTTGATTGTCTGTTGTTGTATATCTGGACTGGTCCTGGAACTTTACTTTCTATCCATAAATCAGTGTTTTTATTTGTTTCCTGAAATGGTTGGGTTTGGTTTTGGTTGCGTTAATTGGTTGTTATGGTAAAACGTGGTGCACAGCACAGCAGGTGCTCGATCGATCGGGCACGCAAGAAGCGCCATTGCGCCATTTCGTGGGGCGTGCTAGTGGCGCACCACGTGCTACGCTGTTTATGGAGTAGCAAGGTATACACATGTATGTGGTGAATTGTATGAATTTTACAATGTGCCTAAGGACTTGTGTGTAGAATGGGTTGGAGATAATTTAGAGGGGAGTTGAAACTAATCTTGTTTGGTTGCTCTAACTTCTCTGAAAGTTATCTCCCAACTTACATCTAAAGGTGAGAGATATCCCTCTCCCCTTATGAGAGTTATCTCACAAGAGTTTGTGGACACAATTACCCTTAATTACCTTTGATTACACACATTCGTTTCTTTCGTTTGAAGGGTATTTATGTCAATTCATACATTTTATTGTTTAAAAATATACAACTTCCCTGCAAGTTAAAAGTTGAACCAAACATGAAAATATGATATTTCACTGTGAATTAACTCCAAAGAGCTCAGCTTGCAGTGTGAGTTGGCAAAAACGAATCAAACGAAACCTTACTACTCCATTTTTTTTTTGTCAAAGGGATATACTAATCCCTTCGTTCCCAAATGTCTCATTCATCTCATTTAATTTTTAAGACATATCTCTATATTTGAAAACATCAAAAGATAAATTGGACACCGTAGAATTGCTTAAAATGAAATTTAAATTGGTAATATGTATTTTGTCTTTTTAAGAGAAAGAAAGAGTATGAATCAACTAAGTTGGATGGCTCATAATATGATATGGAGGAGATTATGTAAGAAGTTTGGGGTTCGAGCCTCAACAGAGGAGATGTAGTTTCTCGCCCTGTATATAATTTGTGGCTATAATAAAAATAGGCCCAGGCTATTCGGATCCACATTTTGCTCTTTTTACCTTATTTTTGAATTTTTTCAACTCCTAATGAAATGACCCAACTACCCCTCCATATAAAAGAGTTTTTACTCACTCATACCCCACGCATACCCGTCACCCCTCTCTCAAATCGCATTCTCACCACCAACTCAAATCCGTTGAAATCCGAGCAAAACCACATCGATTCGACGCCATGGGTGCATTCATATCTCTTTTAGTGTCGATTTCAAGGTTTTTTGGAGTTTTTTTTTTTTATTTTTTTTAGTCACTATTGTTTGTAGTTTTGTTGTTGAGTTTAGGGCTTCGATTTGGGGGTTAAATCTTGCATTTTGGGTACAAAGTCTCAATAGAATCGAAAATATCAAGTGGTTCCGAGCAAAACCCACTATTTTTTGTTGTCAATTTTTAGGAGTTTCGAAAATTTTTTGTTCGTTCTTGTTACTTCGGGTGTCGGCCATACAAAGCCAATAGCTCTGAAGAGGTGTCGGACACACAGGGCCAACACCTCTAAAGAGGTGTCGGACGCACATAGCCGACACCTCTTTAGAGGTCTCGGCTGGATCCCTCCGTCACCCATTAAAACTGAGTTTCTTTCGCTTTATTGGTTGGAGTCGGTTGTTACCTTTTTAGAGGTATCACTCAGAGTCAGCCGAGGGCGACACTTCTTCACTTCTAGGACACGACACGACGACATCCGACCTTGTTCAACGAAAAAAAAAACACTTATAGAATAGTTGGTGACTTAGTACAAGTGCTCTACAATGACTAAAATCGAGAAATAGAGAAGATTGAGAGGTGTTGGGATGAGGGTAAGAGATGGGATAAACATTCGTTGAGGGTGATGGGTGGTTTTAGAATAATTTATAAAAAATGAGGTAAACGCAGTAAAAAAATTCAAAAATGAAGTACAACGAAATAATGGGGTAAAGTGAGCAAAACATAAGGTGCGAATAGCCCGAGCCTAAAAATAAAATCTCGTTCCTATAAAAAAAAAAAAAAACGAAAAGAAGATTTGGTGTACGCTACGAGCCATAGCACGATAATTCACGGGCTCATTGTCATTTTTCTTTTAAAGAAAAGTCTCGGTATCATTTATTTTTCATGAGTCTCACTATCATTTTAATTGTATTAAACCCCCACCAAAGAAAAAAAAAAATCGAAGTTACAGATTTTGATCTTGTAATTAAGGAGCCCACACGAGTCCCACTTGTCACATTTTTGATGTTGCATCTTCAAAAATCAATAAATACCACAAACTATAAATGATCTCATCTCTCGTATATGGACTATGCTTTTCTTTGTAATGCGAGAGGATCAACGGAATTCCATCACATTAGCAGAACGGAAAAATGTGATTGCACGTGATTTGGGTAGGAGAGGGTGGATTTTTTTTTTTAATGAAATATAACTATGCTAGTTGACAAAAAAAGACTATATTGGAACTATCAATGTATAACAAATTGACACAATGCATGTAAAAATATATCGTTAGTTGTCACACAAAGCGACTTATCAACTACGTACTACCTTAAAAAAAAAAAAAAAAAAAAAAATACCTAGTTTGAACTAAAGTTTCATTTCAAAAAATATTGGTCATTTTATGAATTCAAGAGAGTACTTATACCTATTAAATACATTTTACCTCTTAATTAATGAAGTATTTACACTTTTTGGATAATTAAAACATTTTGTGTTTTGTGTCAAGAGATAAAAATGTACTCCCTCCGCTCTATATTATCCGTCACATTTTGACTTGTACACAAGAATTAAGAAGATCATTAATTCGGAGTTTTTCCTCTTAATTTGTGAAGAGGCTAGTTTTTCCTCTTCGTTTGTCAAGAGGCTGCAATTTCGTTTCCACTATGGATGACCATTTCGATAATCTAGTGTTATCAGACGATGAGGATGCCAACCTTATCATCTAACCAGTCGAAAACCAACCTCTAAACCAGACTTACACCTTATGTTTGGTCGGTCGTTTCCTCACAAAGAAGAATGTCCAGTTCATTCCTATGATGAACATGATGGCCACTATTTGGTCTCCTACCAAGGGCATCTCTGTGGCTGAATGTCCACCAAATAGGTACATCTTCCAGTTTTACCATTCGGTAGACATGGGGAGAGTGATGAGAGGAGGTCCTTGGACCTTTAGCGGGTATCTGCTGATCCTGGAGCAGTTGGTAGAGGCTGAGGTTCCTCGACAGGTTAGTTTAAATCATGTGATGATTTTGGCTCAAGTCTATGATGTTCCAGTGGGTTTTATGTATGAACCAGTAAGGAAGCAGTTGGGTGATTTCATTGGAAATTTTGATGAGTAAGATTGTGAAAACAATGCTGGTTTCTGGAAGGATTACTTGCGCATTCGAGTGGCCATGCTGGTTAATGTCCTACTGAAGAGAGCTAAGAAACTCAAGATTTCATAAACAACAAGTTTGGTGGTGAAATTTAAGTATGGACGACTTCCCACGTTCTGCTTTCTTTGTGGTTTGCTTGGCCACAATGATAGTTACTGCCCAAAATTGTTCGACACGGACAATCCTGATGGTCTGGTAAGGAAATAGGGCCTATGGCTACGTGCTCCGATGAGGGGTCAAGATCGGAGTGGTGAGAGGTCTCTTTGACGAGGAATCAACGACGAACCATGGGCAACAAGGGAAGGTCCAATATATGCGGCGAATCAGGTGGACACCCAAACAATGAATGAAGAAACTCAAAAGTTACCATAAATGGGACGAGGAATTTTCAAAATTCCGTAACTGAGGCATCAGTTACGGAAGAGGCGAAGATGACAATAGCGGAAGATAGAAAAAGAGAAAAGTGGGCTCAAATGCAGGCCCATCCAAAGAAGTGGGCTCAACCTCATCCGAGTCCAAGATTGCAGAACCCATTACGGGAGTTGAGGGATCCGAAATCACTGTTGAGTCGTTAATTATGTAATATTATATATAGTTTATTTATATATTTTTATTGTCAAGTCTCCAAAATACTAGCCTAATTATGTTTATTTATTATTTTCAGGGTTAACGGAGTGCGCGGTTGAATTCGTGGTGGAAAAATACTCAAAATGGAGTATTTACTTGCAGTGATCGGATGTCGGACAATTTGCCTCGAAATACGCGTTGCGCGGTGGGTCGAATAGCAAGACAAGGTGTTCCAGCCAATCAGAAGATACACGTCAGCAAGCGGAGGTGCCAACAGCCAGCGCTACCAATCGGGTGTCGCCACGCATCGGCATTCTTCATTACCGCTACCAATCGGGGACGCCACGCGTCGACACGTCGCCAGGAGATCTATGTCACCAGAGATCAAACTTCTCTTCGTTTCGAGACACCATCGATCAGCCTCGAGATCCGTGCCAGCACAAACTCCCGCTTTTTCGGTCTACTATTGTGCGATTTCACGAGCCACGTGGACGCCACGTGGCGTGATTTCACTCGTCCAACGCGTTTCGGTGACGTGTTCCGGCCAATCACACGGAGCCACGTGGGCCGAGTCACCGCACACAATCGAACGCGCGAGAATGTCCGTGAATCATGCGGCGACACCTCGCGCGATGACGAGAGCGGTCCAATGACGGTGCGACACGTGGCGAGGCGACAGATTTCCGGCCAATCGGCTATTGACACGTGGCGAGAGAATGGAAACCAATTCACTTAGGGATTTTCTGGTTTTTAATTTCGTTCCTCTCTGTTTTTGGGGGCTCTCTCTGGTTTTATATTTTTTCTTCTCGGCTCTCTGGCCGAACTCCTCTTCCCCATTCTTTATTTTTCTTCTATTCTTTTGTGTTTTTGATGCGAGGCTAAAAACCTCTAACTTAGGCAAGACGACGAGGGAGATTCGACTGCGCATATCAATGAATTTGTGAGATTTATATATTTTAATTTCAGTCTTTTCATTATTATTTTATTTTCTTTGGTATTGTTTGAACAATCAAAGTTAAACACTTGTTTAAACTTTGATTTATTTGTCAGTGAGTCGTAAGCATCCGTAGTTGTGCAATAAGACCACACTAGTGACATTCGATCATACCGATTGATTAGACCCTTTTGAGACCGGTTGAATACCATAGGGATCTAGGCTAAATCGGACACACTAGTGATCCGGTTGTCTAGGTGTAGTGCCTTCAGGAAGCTCAATGCGGTCAACGCATTAAACCCAATTCACTTGAATTGTGGTTATGTGTTTGATTAGGGAAGTAGTCACCGTCGTACCTTGGCTATCGAGATTAGGAAGTGCGAGGAACCGCGTGCGTCACCGGGTCTATAGCTACACTAGGATATTTTGATTTGCATACTTTACATAAATCGACGACCAAATCCAATCTTTTACCGAACCGAACTTGTATGTCTTGACCTAGGTATTTTTATTAATTATTTTATTTTCAATTTTATCTCCTTGCTTTAATTATTTTGTTGATATTTAGATTAGTTTTATTATTCGCTCTCTTAAACCCCGATTTCCCTTTTTGTTCTTTTTAAACCTTAGAAAGATTACCAGTCCCTGTGGGATCGACCCTTTGCCACTATTCTACAAAATAGTTGGTTTAGGTATTTTTAAAATATTATTGACGCGTTCGGCGCGCGTCAATTTTTGCGCGTCGATTCTTGGGGATTGGTTTTTTTTCTTTCTTTGGTTTTTATTTTTTAATTTTTAATTTTTATTTTTCTTTGGTTTTTTTTATTATTTTGTATCTAGTTCCTTGTTTCTAACATTTTTGCGAGGTAATTCCATAATGGCCTCCTACACCCATAATTATGGTCGATTCGAAGACTCATACTATCATCTTTGTGAATGGGGTAGGTATGTCACATAACGGACATCAATTTTCTAACTCGCAATCTTTTGTGCAACAGTCGGGGTTTGTGGAAATCGTGGGAGTACTTTCATCCCACGTATGCTTGTCCGTATTCGAAGTATAAGAATCATCATGGTTCCACTTATGCATCACCACAACCCAACTTCTATATGTCTAAGCGAAGTCCACAGATTCCTCAACATGAAAAGAGGCCTATACGAGACATGATGAATGACTTGATCTTGAGAGAACCAACTTTTCAACAAAGTCATCAACATGAACGGAGAACCATTGCGGACATTGAGAGAAATATGATCTCCGATTGGCTTTCTCAAAGCACCACTCAGCGACCACTTGCGGGGAGGATATGCGGTATATGAAATCAAAGTTGCAAAATTCAGAAACTCAAGTTACCGCTATACTTGAGTATTTGATGGATGAGGAAGAGTTGCCTCCGCAACCAGTTTTTGACTCAGATGAGACTGTGAATGCTGATACATCTAAAAGTGTTGAGTTTGATGAGTTCTCAATTGTGGACGAGCATTTGAGCGAACCAGAGGAAACACTAGACGTTTCTTCACATGAGCCAGACATTACTATTGCACAATATGACGATGATGAAGCTGAGAAAGAAATTGAAGTCATTTCAGAAAGGTCGGAGGAGCCCCAGAAAGACGACGAGGAAGACCAACCTCTGGTGTTGGTGAAACCACCCACCCTCCCATGCATATTTGTTAAACCTTATACGGGGGTGGAAGTAAAGGAGCGTTCGCGGATTTTCTACACTGCCGACACCTTTGTGTTGGATGACCATGACTCGACAGATTCTTTTGTGTTAGAGGTCCCGAATGAGCTCCCATTCTGAAGGAGGGCGTGCATGATGCATTGCCCAAATATGTTGATGCGCCATTTGTTGTTGACATCTCTAAAGGAGAGGGCATCACGTGATGAATCACAATAAGTCTAGCCAAAGACTTAAAAGAAAGGCGCTCGTTGGGAGGCAGCCCAGTTTTGTTTTTATTTTTATTGCATTTATTTCAATTTTAATTTAGTTTTAGTTTTTTATGTTTAATAAAGCCCTAACTTGGTCTCTTGAATTTTTGTAGGTATAATGAATGTTTGATGAGCGTTGATGGCACTAGACCACCCCTGAGTTTTGATAGGTTTGACTATGGATTACATTGTTTTTGAAGTAATTTGAGCATATTTTTTTTAGGAATTAACACATTATTAGAGTTTTAGGTGTTTTGAGACTTGGTTGGAACATATCCAACTTAAGTCGCCACATTAGTGGCGGGTCTTTAAATAGACCCAAAACTCTAAACCTCATTCCATCATCTTGTTGACTTCACCCGTAGTTGAAAGACTCGGGCTCGCAAGATTTGATAGGAATCATTTGAATTAACTCATATGCTTATTAGTTCTTGCTCTTATTATGATAATTTTATTTCATAGTTTCCTTAGTCACCTAAACATGCGAGATTTGAGCATTCACTAGTTTTTGGAGACTTTTGTTATGCGTGCACTTGTATCATCTTCTTATTTTATCCATATTCTTTTTCACCACTATTCTTTGTCTTTTTGTTGCATGGATTCCTTGACTTGTTTTGAACCTTGAGGACAAGGTTCGAATAAGTTTGGGGGTACTTTAGGATTTGTGGATTGAGTAGGATAGATTGCTTTGCGAAAGACCGCAGTGAGATCGTTTAAATTTTTTTAAATTATATGCGACTATATGTGGTTGTTGGACGGTATTGGTGGTGTTTGATATCTCTTATTCATTCATTTCTTCCATTTCTTTTCCCTCCATACTCATCTATCTCACTTCGTTAGGAGTTGATACACTTTCATGCATGTATTTAGTATAATTTTCATTATTATATTGTTTAGAGTCATCCGAAACTTTGTTTCATGCCTTTGGTTGTGGATGAGTACATTATGCTTGCCTTTTTGACTTGAAACTTAGGAAAAAGTAGGAGAAATACTCACTAGAGTCCGTAGCTCAACATTTTTATGATTTCATAATTAGGGACTTAGTATGATGGTTAAGCCTTGTGCTAGATACCAAAATGGGTAGACGGTTGAAATTGTGCAAGTGATGAGACTTTAACCCACATTGAGGAATTTGCTTAATTATAGTGAAAGTGAGAATGGCTAACAGGAGTTTTCAAAATATAGAGTGTCCCACAAGTTTCCACGGGAAATGGAGCGAGGAAACTTGTGGTGGGAAAAAGTGAGAAAATCGGTCCATAGGAAATGGAGCAGGGGACCGTATTATTTGAAAAAAAAAATTTGGAGAAGAAAAAAATAGAGAGTTTACATATAAAATGGATAAAGACGGAAGTGTATGAAAACTCCTCAAATAAAAAGATTTAGCTCGAGTGCTTATAGCTAGATTAAGTAAAATTGTAAACTTGCATGATTGAATGTATAGACCAAGAAAAACCGTAAGTAGTTGATAGCGTTTGTCTTGACCATATCTTTGTCTTGAAAGTGTGATCTTAATTGTGTTTGGGTTGCGGTTCTTGACATATCTTAACTCGAAATTTCTTAAGTGGCTTGTTATCTTGGCGACTATGTAAACTAAAGGAACTCCATGAATTACGAATCGGGTATAGGATTAGTTGAGTTTGTACATATCTATATTATGAGTCTAGTTTATTTGTGTGTTTGTCATTTACACCTTTGCTCGGGACGTGCAAAGTCCTAAGTTTGGGGGTATTTGTTGAGTCGTTAATTATGTAATATTATATATAGTTTATTTATATATTTTTATTGTCAAGTCTCCAAAATACTAGCCTAATTATGTTTATTTATTATTTTCGGGGTTAACGGAGTGCGCGGTTGAATTCGTGGTGGAAAAATACTCAAAATGGAGTATTTACTTGCGGTGATCGGATGTCGGACAATTTGCCTCGAAATACGCGTTGCGCGGTGGGTCGAATAGCGAGACAAGGTGTTCCGACCCAATCGAAGATGACACGTCGGCAAGCGGAGGTGCCAACAACTGGCAGCGCTACCAATCGGGTGTCGCCACGCATCAGCATTCTTCATTACCGCTACCAATCGGGGACGCCACGCGTCGACACGTCGACGGGAGATCTATGTCACCGAGAGATCAAACTTCTCTTCGTTTCGAGACACCATCGATCAGCCTCGAGATCCGTGCCAAGCCACAAACTCCCGCTTTTTCGGTCTACTATTGTGCGATTTCACGAGCCACGTGGACGCCACGTGGCGTGATTTCACTCGTCAACGCGTTTCGGTGACGTGTTCCGGCCAATCACACGGAGCCACGTGGCGCCGAGTCACCGCACACAATCGAACGCGCAGAATGTCCGTGAATCATGCGGCGACACCTCGGCGCGATGACGAGGCGGTCCAATGACAAAGTGCGACACGTGGCGAGGCGACAGATTTCCAGCCAATCGGCTATTGACACGTGGCGAGAGAATGGAAACCAATTCACTTAGGGATTTTCGGTTTTTAATTTCGTTCCTCTCTGTTTTTGGGGGCTCTCTCTGGTTTTATATTTTTTCTTCTCGGCTCTCGCTCGAACTCCTCTTCCCCATTCTTTATTTTTCTTCTATTCTTTTGTGTTTTTGATGCGAGGCTAAAAACCTCTAACTTAGGCAAGACGACGAGGAGATTCGATTGCGCATATCAATGAATTTGTGAGATTTATATATTTTAATTTCGATCTTTTCATTATTATTTTATTTTCTTTGGTATTGTTTGAACAATCAAAGTTAAACACTTGTTTAAACTTTGATTTATTTGTCGATGAGTCGTAAGCATCCGTAGTTGTGCAATAAGACCACACTAGTGACATTCGATCATACCGATTGATTAGACCCTTTTGAGACCAGGTTGAATACCATAGGGATCTAGGCTAAATCGGACACACTAGTGATCCGGTTGTCTAGGTGTAGTGCCTTCAGAAGCTCAATGCGGTCAACGCATTAAACCCAATTCACTTGAATTGTGGTTATGTGTTTGATTAGGGAAGTAGTCACCGTCGTACCTTGGCTATCGAGATTAGGAAGTGCGAGGAACCGCGTGCGTCACGGGTCTATAGCTACACTAGGATATTTTGATTTGCATACTTTACATAAATCGACGACCAAATCCAATCTTTTACCGAACCGAACTTGTATGTCTTGACCTAGGTATTTTTATTAATTATTTTATTTTCAATTTTATCTCCTTGCTTTAATTATTTTGTTGATATTTAGATTAGTTTTATTATTCGCTCTCTTAAACCCCGATTTCCCTTTTTGTTCTTTTTAAACCTTAGAAAGATTACCAGTCCCTGTGGGATCGACCCTTTGCCACTATTCTACAAAATAGTTGGTTTAGGTATTTTTAAAATATTATTGACGCGTTCGATGCGCGCGTCAATTTTTGGCGCTAGTTCTCGGGGATTGGTTTTTTTTCTTTCTTTGGTTTTTATTTTTTAATTTTTAATTTTTATTTTTCTTTGGTTTTTTTTATTATTTTGTATCTAGTTCCTTGTTTCTAACATTTTTGCAGGTAATTCCATAATGGCCTCCTACACCCATAATTATGGTCGATTCGAAGACTCATACTATCATCTTTGTGAATGGGGTAGGTATGTCACATAACGGACATCAATTTTCTAACTCGCAATCTTTTGTGCAACAGGTCAGGGTTTGTGGAAATCGTGGGGAGTACTTTCATCCCACGTATGCTTGTCCGTATTCGAAGTATAAGAATCATCATGGTTCCACTTATGCATCACCACAACCCAACTTCTATATGTCTAAGCGAAGTCCACAGATTCCTCAACATGAAAAGAGGCCTATACGAGACATGATGAATGACTTGATCTTCAGAGAACCAACTTTTCAACAAAGTCATCAACATGAACGGAGAACCATTGCGGACATTGAGAGAAATATGATCTCCGATTGGCTTTCTCAAAGCACCACTCAGCAGCCCTTGCAGGAGGATATGCAGTATATGAAATCAAAGTTGCAAAATTCAGAAACTCAAGTTACCGCTATACTTGAGTATTTGATGGATGAGGAAGAGTTGCCTCCGCAACCAGTTTTTGACTCCGATGAGACTGTGAATGCTGATACATTTAAAAGTGTTGAGTTTGATGAGTTCTCAATTGTGGACGAGCATTTGAGCGAACCAGAGGAAACACTAGACGTTTCTTCACATGAGCCAGACATTACTATTGCACAATATGACGATGATGAAGCTGAGAAAGAAATTGAAGTCATTTCAGAAAGGTCGGAGGAGCCCCGAGAAAAGACGACGAGGAAGACCAACCTCTCGGTGTTGGTGAAACCACCCACCCTCCCATGCATATTTGTTAAACCTTATACGGGGGTGGAAGTAAAGGAGCGTTCGCGGATTTTCTACACTGCCGACACCTTTGTGTTGGATGACCATGACTCGACAGATTCTTTTGTGTTAGAGGTCCCGAATGAGCTCCCAATTCTGAAGGAGGGCGTGCATGATGCATTGCCCAAATATGTTGATGCGCCATTTGTTGTTGACATCTCTAAAGGAGAGGGCATCACGTGATGAATCACAATAAGTCTAGCCAAAGACTTAAAAGAAAGGCGCTCGTTGGGAGGCAGCCCAGCTTTGTTTTTATTTTTATTGCATTTATTTCAATTTTAATTTAGTTTTAGTTTTTTATGTTTAATAAAGCCCTAACTTGGTCTCTTGAATTTTTGCAGGTATAATGAATGTTTGATGAGCGTTGATGGCACTTTAGACCACCCCCGAGTTTTGATAGGTTTGACTATGGATTACATTGTTTTTGAAGTAATTTGAGCATATTTTTTTTAGGAATTAACACATTATTAGAGTTTTAGGTGTTTTGAGACTTGGTTGGAACATATCCAACTTAAGTCGCCACATTAGTGGCGGGTCTTTAAATAGACCCAAAACTCTAAACCTCATTCCATCATCTTGTTGACTTCACCCGTAGTTGAAAGACTCGGGCTCGCAAGATTTGATAGGAATCATTTGAATTAACTCATATGCTTATTAGTTCTTGCTCTTATTATGATAATTTTATTTCATAGTTTCCTTAGTCACCTAAACATGCGAGATTTGAGCATTCACTAGTTTTTGGAGACTTTTGTTATGCGTGCACTTGTATCATCTTCTTATTTTATCCATATTCTTTTTCACCACTATTCTTTGTCTTTTTGTTGCATGGATTCCTTGACTTGTTTTGAACCTTGAGGACAAGGTTCGAATAAGTTTGGGGGTACTTTAGGATTTGTGGATTGAGTAGGATAGATTGCTTTGCGAAAGACCGAGTGAGATCGTTTAAATTTTTTTAAATTATATGCGACTATATGTGGTTGTTGGACGGTATTGGTGGTGTTTGATATCTCTTATTCATTCATTTCTTCCATTTCTTTTCCCTCCATACTCATCTATCTCACTTCGTTAGGAGTTGATACACTTTCATGCATGTATTTAGTATAATTTTCATTATTATATTGTTTAGAGTCATCCGAAACTTTGTTTCATGCCTTTGGTTGTGGATGAGTACATTATGCTTGCCTTTTTGACTTGAAACTTAGGAAAAAGTAGGAGAAATACTCACTAGAGTCCGTAGCTCAACATTTTTATGATTTCATAATTAGGGACTTAGTATGATGGTTAAGCCTTGTGCTAGATACCAAAATGGGTAGACGGTTGAAATTGTGCAAGTGATGAGACTTTAACCCACATTGAGGAATTTGCTTAATTATAGTGAAAGTGAGAATGGCTAACGGGAGTTTTCAAAATATAGAGTGTCCCACAAGTTTCCACGGGAAATGGAGCGGGGAAACTTGTGGTGGGAAAAAGTGAGAAAATCGGTCCATAGGAAATGGAGCGAGGGACCGTATTATTTGAAAAAAAAAATTTGGAGAAGAAAAAAATAGAGAGTTTACATATAAAATGGATAAAGACGGAAGTGTATGAAAACTCCTCAAATAAAAAGATTTAGCTCGAGTGCTTATAGCTAGATTAAGTAAAATTGTAAACTTGCATGATTGAATGTATAGACCAAGAAAAACCGTAAGTAGTTGATAGCGTTTGTCTTGACCATATCTTTGTCTTGAAAGTGTGATCTTAATTGTGTTTGGGTTGCGGTTCTTGACATATCTTAACTCGAAATTTCTTAAGTGGCTTGTTATCTTGGCGACTATGTAAACTAAAGGAACTCCATGAATTACGAATCGGGTATAGGATTAGTTGAGTTTGTACATATCTATATTATGAGTCTAGTTTATTTGTGTGTTTGTCATTTACACCTTTGCTCGGGACGTGCAAAGTCCTAAGTTTGGGGGTATTTGTTGAGTCGTTAATTATGTAATATTATATATAGTTTATTTATATATTTTTATTGTCAAGTCTCCAAAATACTAGCCTAATTATGTTTATTTATTATTTTCGGGGTTAACGGAGTGCGCGGTTGAATTCGTGGTGGAAAAATACTCAAAATGGAGTATTTACTTTGCGTGATCGGATGTCGGACAATTTGCCTCGAAATACGCGTTGCGCGGTGGGTCGAATAGCGCAGACAAGGTGTTCCGGCCAATCGAAGATGACACGTCGCAAGCGGAGGTGACAACGACCAGCGCTACCAATCGGGTGTCGCCACGCATCGCATTCTTCATTACCGCTACCAATCGGGGACGCCACGCGTCGACACGTCGCCAGGAGATCTATGTCGAGAGAGATCAAACTTCTCTTCGTTTCGGACACCATCGATCAGCCTCGAGATCCGTGCCAGCACAAACTCCCGGTTTTTCGGTCTACTATTGTGCGATTTCACGAGCCACGTGGACGCCACGTGGCGTGATTTCACTCGTCCAACGCGTTTCGGTGACGTGTTCCGCCAATCACACGGAGCCACGTGGCGCCGAGTCACCGCACACAATCGAACGCGAGAATGTCCGTGAATCATGCGGCGACACCTCAGCGCGATGACGAGAGGCGGTCCAATGACAAGTGCGACACGTGGCGAGGCGACAGATTTCCAGCCAATCGGCTATTGACACGTGGCAGAGAATGGAAACCAATTCACTTAGGGATTTTCTCGGTTTTTAATTTCGTTCTCTCTCTGTTTTTGGGGGCTCTCTCTGGTTTTATATTTTTTCTTCTCGGCTTTCTCTCGGCCGAACTCCTCTCCCCATTCTTTATTTTTCTTCTATTCTTTTGTGTTTTTGATGCGAGGCTAAAAACCCTCTAGCTTAGAGCAAGACGACGAGGAGATTCGATTGCGCATATCAATGAATTTGTGAGATTTATATATTTTAATTTCGATCTTTTCATTATTATTTTATTTTCTTTGGTATTGTTTGAACAATCAAAGTTAAACACTTGTTTAAACTTTGATTTATTTGTCGATGAGTCGTAAGCATCCGTAGTTGTGCAATAAGACCACACTAGTGACATTCGATCATACCGATTGATTAGACCCTTTTGAGACCTAGGTTGAATACCATAGGGATCTAGGCTAAATCGGACACACTAGTGATCCGGTTGTCTAGGTGTAGTGCCTTCGGGAAGCTCAATGCGGTCAACGCATTAAACCCAATTCACTTGAATTGTGGTTATGTGTTTGATTAGGGAAGTAGTCACCGTCGTACCTTGGCTATCGAGATTAGGAAGTGCGAGGAACCGCGTGCGTCACGGGTCTATAGCTACACTAGGATATTTTGATTTGCATACTTTACATAAATCGACGACCAAATCCAATCTTTTACCGAACCGAACTTGTATGTCTTGACCTAGGTATTTTTATTAATTATTTTATTTTCAATTTTATCTCCTTGCTTTAATTATTTTGTTGATATTTAGATTAGTTTTATTATTCGCTCTCTTAAACCCCGATTTCCCTTTTTGTTCTTTTTAAACCTTAGAAAGATTACCAGTCCCTGTGGGATCGACCCTTTGCCACTATTCTACAAAATAGTTGGTTTAGGTATTTTTAAAATATTATTGACGCGTTCGGCGCGCGTCAATTTTTGGCGCCGTTGCCGGGGATTGGTTTTTTTTCTTTCTTTGGTTTTTATTTTTTAATTTTTAATTTTTATTTTTCTTTGGTTTTTTTTATTATTTTGTATCTAGTTCCTTGTTTCTAACATTTTTGCGAGTAATTCCATAATGGCCTCCTACACCCATAATTATGGTCGATTCGAAGACTCATACTATCATCTTGTGAATGGGGTAGGTATGTCACATAACGGACATCAATTTTCTAACTCGCAATCTTTTGTGCAACAGTCGGGGTTTGTGGAAATCGTGGGAGTACTTTCATCCCACGTATGCTTGTCCGTATTCGAAGTATAAGAATCATCATGGTTCCACTTATGCATCACCACAACCCAACTTCTATATGTCTAAGCGAAGTCCACAGATTCTCAACATGAAAAGAGGCCTATACGAGACATGATGAATGACTTGATCTTGAGAGAACCAACTTTTCAACAAAGTCATCAACATGAACGGAGAACCATTGCAGACATTGAGAGAAATATGATCTCCGATTGGCTTTCTCAAAGCACCACTCAGCAGCCACTTGCGGGAGGATATGCAAGTATATGAAATCAAAGTTGCAAAATTCGAAACTCAAGTTACCGCTATACTTGAGTATTTGATGGATGAGGAAGAGTTGCCTCGCAACCGTTTTTGACTCCGATGAGGCTGTGAATGCGATACATTTAAAAGTGTTGAGTTTGATGAGTTCTCAATTGTGGACGAGCATTTGAGCGAACCAGAGGAAACACTAGACGTTTCTTCACATGAGCCAGACATTACTATTGCACAATATGACGATGATGAAGCTGAGAAAGAAATTGAAGTCATTTCAGAAAGGTCGGAGGAGCCCCAGAAAGACGACGAGGAAGACCAACCTCTGGTGTTGGTGAAACCACCCACCCTCCCATGCATATTTGTTAAACCTTATACGGGGGTGGAAGTAAAGGAGCGTTCGCGGATTTTCTACACTGCCGACACCTTTGTGTTGGATGACCATGACTCGACAGATTCTTTTGTGTTAGAGGTCCCGAATGAGCTCCCAATTCTGAAGGAGGGCGTGCATGATGCATTGCCCAAATATGTTGATGCGCCATTTGTTGTTGACATCTCTAAAGGAGAGGGCATCACGTGATGAATCACAATAAGTCTAGCCAAAGACTTAAAAGAAAGGCGCTCGTTGGGAGGCGGCCAGTTTTTGTTTTTATTTTTATTGCATTTATTTCAATTTTAATTTAGTTTTAGTTTTTTATGTTTAATAAAGCCCTAACTTGGTCTCTTGAATTTTTGTAGGTATAATGAATGTTTGATGAGCGTTGATGGCACTAGACCACCCCGAGTTTTGATAGGTTTGACTATGGATTACATTGTTTTTGAAGTAATTTGAGCATATTTTTTTTAGGAATTAACACATTATTAGAGTTTTAGGTGTTTTGAGACTTGGTTGGAACATATCCAACTTAAGTCGCCACATTAGTGGCGGGTCTTTAAATAGACCCAAAACTCTAAACCTCATTCCATCATCTTGTTGACTTCACCCGTAGTTGAAAGACTCGGGCTCGCAAGATTTGATAGGAATCATTTGAATTAACTCATATGCTTATTAGTTCTTGCTCTTATTATGATAATTTTATTTCATAGTTTCCTTAGTCACCTAAACATGCGAGATTTGAGCATTCACTAGTTTTTGGAGACTTTTGTTATGCGTGCACTTGTATCATCTTCTTATTTTATCCATATTCTTTTTCACCACTATTCTTTGTCTTTTTGTTGCATGGATTCCTTGACTTGTTTTGAACCTTGAGGACAAGGTTCAGAATAAGTTTGGGGGTACTTTAGGATTTGTGGATTGAGTAGGATAGATTGCTTTGCGAAAGACCGCAGGTGAGATCGTTTAAATTTTTTTAAATTATATGCGACTATATGTGGTTGTTGGACGGTATTGGTGGTGTTTGATATCTCTTATTCATTCATTTCTTCCATTTCTTTTCCCTCCATACTCATCTATCTCACTTCGTTAGGAGTTGATACACTTTCATGCATGTATTTAGTATAATTTTCATTATTATATTGTTTAGAGTCATCCGAAACTTTGTTTCATGCCTTTGGTTGTGGATGAGTACATTATGCTTGCCTTTTTGACTTGAAACTTAGGAAAAAGTAGGAGAAATACTCACTAGAGTCCGTAGCTCAACATTTTTATGATTTCATAATTAGGGACTTAGTATGATGGTTAAGCCTTGTGCTAGATACCAAAATGGGTAGACGGTTGAAATTGTGCAAGTGATGAGACTTTAACCCACATTGAGGAATTTGCTTAATTATAGTGAAAGTGAGAATGGCTAACGGGAGTTTTCAAAATATAGAGTGTCCCACAAGTTTCCACACAGAAATGGAGCGGGGAAACTTGTGGTGGGAAAAAGTGAGAAAATCGGTCCATAGGAAATGGAGCGAGGGGACCGTATTATTTGAAAAAAAAAATTTGGAGAAGAAAAAAATAGAGAGTTTACATATAAAATGGATAAAGACGGAAGTGTATGAAAACTCCTCAAATAAAAAGATTTAGCTCGAGTGCTTATAGCTAGATTAAGTAAAATTGTAAACTTGCATGATTGAATGTATAGACCAAGAAAAACCGTAAGTAGTTGATAGCGTTTGTCTTGACCATATCTTTGTCTTGAAAGTGTGATCTTAATTGTGTTTGGGTTGCGGTTCTTGACATATCTTAACTCTGAAATTTCTTAAGTGGCTTGTTATCTTGGCGACTATGTAAACTAAAGGAACTCCATGAATTCTGAATCGGGTATAGGATTAGTTGAGTTCGTACATATCTATATTATGAGTCTAGTTTATTTGTGTGTTTGTCATTTACACCTTTGCTCGGGACGTGCAAAGTCCTAAGTTTGGGGGTATTTGTTGAGTCGTTAATTATGTAATATTATATATAGTTTATTTATATATTTTTATTGTCAAGTCTCCAAAATACTAGCCTAATTATGTTTATTTATTATTTTCAGGGTTAACGGAGTGCGCGGTTGAATTCGTGGTGGAAAAATACTCAAAATGGAGTATTTACTTGCAGTGATCGGATGTCAGACAATTTGCCTCGAAATACGCGTTGCGCGGTGGGTCGAATAGCGGACAAGGTGTTCCGACCAATCGAAGATGACACGTCGGCAAGCGGAGGTGCCAACGACCAGCGCTACCAATCGGGTGTCGCCACGCATCGCATTCTTCATTACCGCTACCAATCGGGGACGCCACGCGTCGACGTCGTCGCCAGGAGATCTATGTCACCGAGAGATCAAACTTCTCTTCGTTTCGAGACACCATCGATCGGCCTCGAGATCCGTGCCAGCACAAACTCCCGCTTTTTCGGTCTACTATTGTGCGATTTCACGAGCCACGTGGACGCCACGTGGCGTGATTTCACTCGTCCAACGCGTTTCGGTGACGTGTTCCGGCCAATCACACGGAGCCACGTGGCGCCGAGTCACCGCACACAATCGAACGCGCGAGAATGTCCGTGAATCATGCGGCGACACCTCGGCGCGATGACGAGGCGGTCCAATGACAAGTGCGACACGTGGCGAGGCGACAGATTTCCGACCAATCGGCTATTGACACGTGGCAGAGAATGGAAACCAATTCACTTAGGGATTTTTCGGTTTTTAATTTCGTTCTCTCTCTGTTTTTGGGGGCTCTCTCTGGTTTTATATTTTTTCTTCTCGGCTCTCTCCGGCCGAACTCCTCTTCCCCATTCTTTATTTTTCTTCTATTCTTTTGTGTTTTTGATGCGAGGCTAAAAACCTCTAACTTAGGCAGAGACGACGAGGAGATTCGATTGCGCATATCAATGAATTTGTGAGATTTATATATTTTAATTTCGATCTTTTCATTATTATTTTATTTTCTTTGGTATTGTTTGAACAATCAAAGTTAAACACTTGTTTAAACTTTGATTTATTTGTCGATGAGTCGTAAGCATCCGTAGTTGTGCAATAAGACCACACTAGTGACATTCGATCATACCGATTGATTAGACCCTTTTGAGACCTAGGTTGAATACCATAGGGATCTAGGCTAAATCGGACACACTAGTGATCCGGTTGTCTAGGTGTAGTGCCTTCGGGAAGCTCAATGCGGTCAACGCATTAAACCCAATTCACTTGAATTGTGGTTATGTGTTTGATTAGGGAAGTAGTCACCGTCGTACCTTGGCTATCGAGATTAGGAAGTGCGAGGAACCGCGTGCGTCACGGGTCTATAGCTACACTAGGATATTTTGATTTGCATACTTTACATAAATCGACGACCAAATCCAATCTTTTACCGAACCGAACTTGTATGTCTTGACCTAGGTATTTTTATTAATTATTTTATTTTCAATTTTATCTCCTTGCTTTAATTATTTTGTTGATATTTAGATTAGTTTTATTATTCGCTCTCTTAAACCCCGATTTCCCTTTTTGTTCTTTTTAAACCTTAGAAAGATTACCAGTCCCTGTGGGATCGACCCTTTGCCACTATTCTACAAAATAGTTGGTTTAGGTATTTTTAAAATATTATTGACGCGTTCGCGCGCGTCAATCATCGAATCAGGGGATTCATCATTTGTAACAGCAGACCTATTGTCATGGGCCAACCGACAGCTATGAGTTACCTAAGTTGAAACTACTATGGGATTGGCAATCTACGGACAATATTAGTCTTTAAATATTTGGTTAGATCTAATAAGCCTGATGTCATTTTTCTTTTTGAAACTCTTGTTATGGATGCGAGAATTTTAGAAATAAAAGCAAGCTTGAACTACGAAGGTTGTTTCTTTGTTAATATAGTGATGCATGGGGGCGGAATAGCGGCCTTATGGTGAGATAAAGATCATTGTTCGTTACTAGGGTACTCAAACAACCATATTGAACTAATGATCAATACCCCAAACCAATCAGGGTGGCGATTAATAGGTTATTATGGTTGTTCGGAGAGGGATAGAAGGAGACAGTCGTGGAACCTACTGAGAGCACTCTCACATCAGATTCAGTTTTCGTGGTGCATCACAGGCGATTTTAACGACCTACTCTCTCCTAACGACAAAAGGAGAGGAACACCACACATTGAACAGCTTTTTTAAGGGTTTAAAGACGCTATTACAAATTGTAAACTCACAGAACTAGACCTTAGGGGTCATGAATTTACATGGGAGAAAAGCAGAGGAACTCCATATTTCCTAGAAGAAAGACTAGATCGAGCCTTTACAAATGATACATGAACAAAGATGTTCCCAGCAGCAAAGTTGTCCAACCTATATGTTTCAACCTCGGATCACAGTCCTTTACTCCTCCAATGTTTTGAGAAGCGTAGAAGATCCTCCAGCTATAGGTTTAAATTTGAAAATGCATGGCTCAGAGAAGATATTTTAAAGAATGTAGTTTTGTCAGCATGAGGATCTTGTGGTAACTTCTTTTTACAAGGGAAGCTCGAGCACTACTCAAAAGCCCTAGATAAATGGGGCAATTCAATCAACTGCAAATTCAATGAAAATATCAAAACCAATAAGGACAAGATCTCTGATTTGATGGAATCAGATGAACATCAAGATCATGAAGAGCTGGAGAATGAGAGAAAAAATCTAGAAGAAACCTTACTTCAGGAGGAGACCTACTAGAAGTAGAGGGCCAAATCCCATTGGCTCAAAGATGGAAATGCAAACACCAAATATTTCCATGCGACAGCAACACAAAGGAGAAAGAAGAATTTTATTTTTTATTTATTAAATGATGCAGGAAACAAAACTGATGATGCAACATAAATAAAGGAGATCATGGCCTCTTATTTTACTAATCTATTTTCACCTTCTAGGAAAAGTGTGATCCATGTAGCCGACCCCAGTTAATTTGGGACTGAGGCTATGTTGTTGTTGTTGTTGTTGTTGTATTTTCACCTTCTAAAGTAGATCCATCAGATATACTGAAAGCTGTTCAAACCAAAGTTACACCTGAGATGAACCAGCAAATTGGAAAGCCATTCCAAATGGAGGAGTTCACAAGTGCCTTGCACAAATGCAACCAGAAAAGCCACCTGGACCTGATGGATTCAATCCAGCCTTCTACCAAAAGTTTAGGGACCTATTAAGCCCAGAAATTTTCCAAAATTGTACTAACTGGCTCTCAAGCCTTAATTTTCCTACAGGGATAATTGATACTACTATTATTCTAATCCCCAAGAATGATAATCCATCCTTGATGAAAGAGTTCAAACCTATATCACTGTGCAATGTGCTTTATAAATTAATGGCAAAAGTGGTGGCAAACAAACTCAAACATTATATGTCCTCTCTCATTTCAGAAACTCAATCAGTTTTCATCATAGGAAGATTAATCGTAGACAATGTCTTGGTGACCTTTGAAATTCTACATGGGATGAAATGCAATACCAAGGGGAAGTTTGGACATGTAGCATTGAAGGTGGACATTAGCAAAACCTATGATAGAGTCGATTGGAGCTTTCTCAGGGGCATTCTATTGAAGCTGGGGTTTGATAACCAATGGGTAAGTATGGTGATGTTCTTAGTAAGCTCAGTTTCTTTCCATATTGATCTTAATGGTGACCAGGTGAGACCTATCACTCTTAAAAGGGGTCTCAGACATGAGTGTTCTCTCTTACCCTATCTTTTTATATTGTGTACCGAGGGGCTAACTGCTTTACTTAACAAAGTTGAAACTAAGAAGAAAATTAATGGATGTAAATTGATACGAGGGGCTCCTTCAGTTGCTCATTTGCTTTTTGCATATAATAGCTTATTATTCTTCAAGGCATATACAAAAGAAGTTGGTCAAATCAAATCAGTCTTGGACATATATGAACAGGCCTCAGGACAAGTCAGCCATATTTTTCTCAGCAAATGTAGCAACAAATTTGGATATTCTTTTGAGAAATATAATAGGTGTCCAGACAAATATTGAGAACAGTCAACATCTAGGCTTACTATCACTGATATGAAATGTGAAGTGTTTTCTTTTCTAAACGACAAGCTGTCGAAAAGACTCTCATCGTAGAGTCATAGGTTCTTCTCTAAAGTTAGAAAGGAAGTCCTACTCAAATCTATAGGTCAAGCTTTATCTACCTATTGTATGGGCACTTTCCCATCCCATTATCGATATGTGACTCGCTACAAAAAAATGATGAATTCATTTTGGTGGGGAATGAAAAAATCAGAGAAAAAAAGGAAGTGAACTAGATGAGCTGGTCTAAACTATGTGTAAGGAAGGATGATGGGTGGGGGAGGGATGAGATTCAAAGATCTACACTGCTTCAATTTGGAGTTGCAAAACAGGGTGGGCGCATACTTACCAATCCGAATGCCTTAATCTCAAGAATCTACGAAGCTAAATATTTTTCGAGACGTAACTTCATGCAGGCCAAAATGTGCCATAACCCTAGTTACACTTGGAGAGGGATTATTGCTTCAAGAGAAGTTTTGGAAAGAGGTTGCCTTTAGAGAGTTGAAATGAGACTAGATATCAGTATGTGGACTATCCATGGTTAAGGGAGGACCAAAATTTCAGGGTGGTTACCAACTTAACAAAAGGACTCGAGGAGATGAAAGTGGTGGATCTGATGATACCCATGCGAATAGAGTGGGATGTCGAACTGATTGATGACCTATTTCTAGAACATGATGCAAAATTGATTAAAAGTATACCTATGAGTCGAGAAAGTGAAGACTGAATCATATGGCACTTCTCCAACAACGACTTATACCAGGTCCGATCAGGCTACCGAGTCGTCGTAAATCACTGTTCAAATATCAATAGCCACAAATCAGAAGGGGAGTGGAATCGAATATGGAGCTTACAAATGCCACTGAAAATCAAGCTCTTTATATGGAGACTCACAAGAGAATTCTTACCTCTTAAATCTAGATTGACAGCTCGAGGAATGGAAATAGACACATCATGTACCTGCTTCGGAGAAAGTGTTGAAGATGCCTTCCATCTCTTTCTCAACTACCCTAATCTGTAAAGGCCTGAATTTAATTCACCGTTATTAATGACGTGGTTTGAAGTGGTGACGAACTTAGACGCTTCGTGGGACCCAGCTAGCTAAAGTGTGCGTGCTGTCAAGTTTAGGTAAATAGTTATTTTGTGTGCTGAATTATTTAATTTACGATGTTTATGTTGAAATAAAGTAAATGACATCGCAATGTGTGTAATTATATTACATTTGACATGTGAGACTGTGTGTTAAGTATTCGCATCGATATGCGTGTCGACGAGGGTACCAGGTAGTCTAAAAGACTTAATACTAGGCCGGAGGAAATAATACATACATAAAAGGAATAAAATGGATTAAATAATAAAATGTAATGCCTATTTGATGGTTAGGAACATGGTAGTATGCGTATGTTGCATTTCGGGACTCAAAACCGGCGTCGAAACACCCGAAAGACGACTTTTTGGGCTAAGAACAAGGGCAAGTGTGCCATTAGTGTTATATTTGGAGTTATTAGAGTTATTAGTGTTAAACAATTCAAGTGAATTGGGTTTAATGCGTTGACCGCAATGGGCTTTGTGAAGGCACTACACCTAGACAACCGGATCACTCGTGTGTTCGATTTAGCCTAGATTTCTAAGGTATTCAACCGGTCCCAAAAGGGTCGAATCAATCGGTATGGTCGATTGTCACTAGTGTGGTCTTATTGCACAAACACGGTGCTTACGACTCATCGACAAATAAATCAAAGTTTAAACAAGTGTTTAACCTTAATTGTTAAAACAATACCCAAGAAAATAAAATAATAATGAAAAGACTGAAATTAAAATAAATAAATCTCACAAATCCATTGATATGCGCGATCGACCTCCTCATGATCTTGCGCTTTAGCTAGAGGTTTTATCCCATGAAAAAACACAAAGAACAAAGAAAAATAAAATAATAGAATGGGGGAGAGGAGTTCGGCCAGAGAGCCGAGAAGATAAAAAATAAAACCCGAGAGCCAGAGCCGAATTTTGCCCCCTCTATGTCCCTGTGCGTTCCTTCCTCTTCATTAAAATTGCCTATGCCACGTGTCAGTGCGTGATTGGGCGGCCTTGCTGTGACGCTGACGTGGCGCGAGGTGATTGGAGGAAGTGGCTGTTGTGAACGTGGTGGCTGGTGAGTACGTGACACATGGCGCAAGCTGGTGGAGGCAAGGATCGCTCAAGGATCGGCGAATTAGTGGGAGAAAGTGCTGATGCGCCGCTCGAGGCGAATCCAACATCAGCTGGAAGGAAGAGAAATTGTGTGCACGCTGTTTGCTTTATATGCATCTCCCACTAATTTGTATCTTTCTATATATATCGATTGATATATATATATATTCTTATATATCATGCAAATCAAACCAAATCCTGCCTCATTGTATCAACGCCATCATGCTGGGCCCACCAAATCTGCCTCGAGATACGTGCTAGTGCGATGTTCGAGGTAGAACGAATCCGAGCATATGCATACTCGATTTCGCGTAGTTTTTCACCCCGAATTCAACCACACACTCCAATAACCCTGAAAATAATAAATAAACGCAATTAGGCTAGTATTTTGGAGACTTGACAATAAAAATATATAAATAACCTATATATAATATTACATAATTAACGACTCAACAAATACCCCCAAACTTAGGACTTTGCACGTCCCGAGCAAAGGTGTAAATGACAAACACGCAAATAAACTATACTCATAATATAGATATGTACAGACTCAATTAATCCTATACCCGATTCAGAATTCGTGGAGTTCCTTTGGTTTACATAGTTGCCAAGTTAACAAGCCACTCATGAAATTTCAGAGTTAAGATATGTCAAGAACCGCAACCCAAACACAATTAAGATCACACTTTAAAGACAAAGAGTCGTCAAGACAAAGGCCATCAACTACTCGCGGGTTTTCTTGGTCTACACATTCAAGCACGCAAGTTTACAATTGTACTTAATCTAGCTATAAGCACTCGAGCTAAATCTTTTTATTTGAGGAGTTTCCATACACTTCCGCCTTTATCCATTTTATATGTAAACTCTCTATTTTTTTCTTCTCCAATTTTTTTTTTTTTTTTTTTTTTTTTCAAATAATACGGTCCCCTGCTCCATTTCTGTGGACCACTTTCCTCACTTTTTCCCACCACAAGTTCCCTGCTCCATTTCCTTTGGAAACTTGTGGGACTCTCTATAATAAGAAAACTCTGTTAGCCCTTCTCACTTTCAATATAATTAAGCAACTTCCCCCAATGTGGGTTAAAGTCTCATCACTTGCACAATTTCAACCGTCTACCCATTTTGGTATCTAGCACAAGGCTTAACCAACGTACTAAGTTCTTAATCATGAAATCATAAAAATCTTTGAGCTACGGACTCGAGTGAGTATTTCACCTACTTTTTCATAAGTTTCAAATCAAAAAGGCAACCATAATGTACTCATCCACAACCAGAGGCATGAAACAAAATTTCGGGTGACTCTAAACAATATAATAATAAAAACTATACTAAATACATGCATGAAAGTGTATCAACTCCTAACGAAATGAGATAGATGAGTATGGAGGGAAAAGAAATGGAAGAAATGAGTGAATAAGAGATATCAAACACCACCATTACCATCCGTCAACCACGTGTAACCGCATATAATTGAAAAAAATTTAAACGATCTCACTGCGGTTTTTCGCAAAGAAATTCATCCTACTCAATCCACAAATCCTAAAGTACCCCCAAACTTATTCCGAACCTTGTCCTCAAGGTTCAAAACAAGTCACGTAATCCATGCAACAAAAAGACAAAGAATAGTGGTGAAAAAGAATATGGATAAAATAAGAAGATGATACAAGTGCACACATAACAAAAGTCTCCAAAAACTAGTGAATGCTCAAATCTCGCATGTATAGGTGACTAAGGAAACTATGAAATAAAATTATCATAATATGAGCAAGAACTAATAAGCATGGAAGTGAATTCAAATGATTCCTATCGAATCTTGCGAGCCGAGTCTTTCAACTACGGGTGAAGTCAACAAGATGATGGAATGAGGTTTTGGGTTTTGGGTCTACTTAAAGACCCGCCACTAATGTGGCGACTTAAGTTGGATATGTCCCAACCAAGTCTCAAAACACCTAAATCTCTAATAATATGTTAATTCCTAAAAAGAATATGCTCAAATTACTCCAAAAACAATGTAATCCATAGTCAAACCTAGCAAAACTCGGGGGTGGTCTAGTGCCATCGGTGCTCATCAAACATTCATTACACCCGCAAAAATCCACGAGACCAAGTTAGGGCTTTATTAAACAAAAAAAAAAAAAAAAAATTAAAACTAAATTAAAACTGAAATAAATGCAATAAAAATAAAAACAAATTTCTGGCCGCCTCCCAACGAGCGTCTTTCTTTTAAGTCTTTGGCTAGACTTATTGTGATTCATCACGTGATGCCCTCTCCTTTGGAGATGTCAACAACGAATGGTGCATCTATAGCTTTGGGCAATGCGGCATGCACGCCCTCCTTTTGAATTGGGAGCACATTCGGGACCTCTCTAACACAAACGAATCTGTCATATCATGGTCATCCAACACAAAGGTGTCGTAGAGTAGAAAATCTGCGAACGCTCCTTTACTTCCACCCCGTATAAGGTTTAACAAATATGCATGGGAGGGTGGGTGGTTTCACCAACACCGAGAGGTTGGTCTTCCTCGTTCTCTTTCGGGGCTCTTCGACCTTTCGAAATGACTTCAATTTCTTTCTCGAACTTCATCATCGTCATATTGTGAAATAGTAATGTCCGGCCCATGTGAAGAAACGTATAGTGTTTCCTCCGGTTCGCTCAAATGCTCGTCCACAATTGATAACTCATCAAACTTAACACTTTTAGATGTATCAAGCATTCACAGTCTCATCTCGAGTCAAAAAGCGGTTGCAAAGACAACTCTTCCTCATCCATTAAATGCTCAAGTATAGCGGTAACTTGAGTTTCGAATTTTGCAACTTTGATTTCATATACCGCATATCCTCCGCAAGTGGTCGCTGAGTGGTGCTTTGAGAAAGCCAATCGGAGATCATATTTCTCTCAATGTCCGCAATGGTTCTCCGTTCATGTTGATGACTTTGTTGAAAAGTTGGTTCTCGAAGATCAAGTCATTCATCATGTCTCGTATAGGCCTCTTTTCATGTTGAGGAATCTGTGGACTTCGCTTAGACATATAGAAGTTGGATTGTGGTGATGCATAAGTGGAACCATTATGATTCTTATACTTCGAATAAGGACAAGCATACGTGGGATGAAAGCACTCCCCACAATTTCCACAAACCCCGACTGTTGCACAAAAGATTGCGAGTTAGAAACTTGATGTTCATTATTTGACATACCTACCCCATTCACGCATGATAGTATGAGTCTTCGAATCAACCATAATTATGGGTGTAGGAGGCCATTATGGAATTGCCTCGTAAAAATGTTAGAAACAAGGAACTAGATACAAAATAATAAAAAAATCCAAAGAAAAATAAAAATAAAAAATAAAAAAATAAAAACCAAAGAAAGAAAAAAACCAATCCCTAAGAACGGCGCAAAAAAATTGACGCGCGCCGAACGCGTCAATAAAATTTAAAAATACCTAAACCAACTATTTTGTAGAATAGTGGCAAAGGGTCGATCCCACAGGGACTGGTAATCTTTCTAAGGTTTAAAAAGAACAAAAAGGGAAATCGGGGTTTAAGAGAGCGAATAATAAAACTAATCTAAATATCAACAAAATAATTAAAGCAAGGAGATAAAATTGAAAATAAAATAATTAATAAAAATACTTAGGTCAAGACATACAAGTTCGGTTCGGTAAAAGATTGGATTTGGTCGTCGATTTATGTAAAATATGCAAATCAAAATATTTTAGTGTAGCTATAGACCCGGTAACGTACGCGGTTCCTTGCTCTTCCTAATCTCGATAGCCAAAGTACGACGATGACTACTTCCCTAATCAAACACATAACCACAATTCAAGTGAATTGGGTTTAATGCGTTGACCGCAATGGGCTTTGTGAAGGCACTACACCTAGACAACCGGATCACTCGTGTGTTCGATTTAGCCTAGATTTCTAAGGTATTCAACCGGTCCCAAAAGGGTCGAATCAATCGGTATGGTCGATTGTCACTAGTGTGGTCTTATTGCACAAACACGGGTGCTTACGACTCACTGACAAATAAATCAAAGTTTAAACAAGTGTTTAACCTTAATTGTTAAAACAATACCCAAGAAAATAAAATAATAATGAAAAGACTGAAATTAAAATAAATAAATCTCACAAATCCATTGATATGCTGTGATCGAACCTCCTCATGATCTTTGCTTTACCTAGGCTAGAGGTTTTAGCCTCCCATGAAAAAACACAAAGAACAAAGAAAAATAAAATAATAGAATGGGGGAGAGGAGTTCGGCCAGAGAGCCGAGAAGATAAAAAATAAAACCCGAGAGCCAGAGCCGAATTTTGCCCCCTCTATGTCTCTGTGCGTTCCTTCCTCTTCATTAAAATTGCCTATGCCACGTGTCAGCGCGTGATTGGGCGGCCTTGCTGTGACGCTGACGTGGCGCGAGGTGATTGGAGGAAGTGGCTGTTGTGAACGTGGTGGCTGGTGAGTACGTGACACATGGCGCAAGCTGGTGGAGGCAAGGATCGCTCAAGGATCGGCGAATTAGTGGGAGAAAGTGCTGATGCGCCGCTCGAGGCGAATCCAACATCAGCTGGAAGGAAGAGAAATTGTGTGCACGCTGTTTGCTTTATATGCATCTCCCACTAATTTGTATCTTTCTATATATATATATATATCGATTGATATATATATATATATTCTTATATATCATGCAAATCAAACCAAATCCTGCCTCATTGTATCAACGCCATCATGCTGGGCCCACCAAATCTGCCTCGAGATACGTGCTAGTGCGATGTTCGAGGTAGAACGAATCGGGCATATGCATACTCGATTTCGCGTAGTTTTTCACCCCGAATTCAACCACACACTCCAATAACCCCGAAAATAATAAATAAACGCAATTAGGCTAGTATTTTGGAGACTTGACAATAAAAATATATAAATAACCTATATATAATATGACATAATTAACGACTCAACAATTAGCGCGCTAATGTCCTTCCTGAAGAAGAACGTTTAGCTGCTTAGGAATCTAGCGCGCTAATCCCCAGACCTAGCGCGCTAGATATTGTAGATTTGAGAATATTTGTGCTAAGTAACATAAAATACATCCAATTGACTAAAAATTAATTATAAATGGAAATAGGTCATTTTGGGTGGTAAATTTGGATATCGGGGTTTCGGAGGAGTCGGACCAGGGGGTTATTTACCGGGACACGGAGTACGGTTTGAGGTGTGTAGTATCCCAACTGAAATTTCTTGAGCAGTACTTTATTTTTGCTTTTGAGTTCATATTCTCTCTTTCATTACTCTATTCTTGGTTTGATTTAATGGACGGACGTTGAGGTTCTCCCTTCGTGCCATTCCTATGTGTATGTCCACTAGGCCATAGCAAGTGTGCCAGGGATCTCAGTGAATAGGTCGATCCGAGAGTCGCGTCGGGGCACGTGTGGGTGCGTTGTAGGTTCCACGCATACCACCTAGCGGATCCTGATACTGGCCTTGCTTGAGTGCTACTCGTCGGTAGTAGTCTGTGGGAAGTCTGAAGTATGGCACTAGTCCGACCATAGGTTCTAGGAACACACTTTGAGTACTTATGCATGCGATGAGCACAGTTGCCTATATTTACTTTTGCATGTTTATTTAATAGTTTTGTTTTAATTCTAGTATTTACTTTCTGTACTGCTCACTTAATTTCCTTAGGAATACTCACTTTAGACTCGTCATCTGCCTTTTGTGATGGCTTGAGTGCAGATCCTAGTACGAGTCGTGGCAAGGGAAAGTTACCGGGATACCTGTGATTCAAAGATATTGAGTCAGGCTTGTACGTTTGTATTATATATATTTTGTTATTATTTTGGGATTTGGGATTGTGAGATACCTCATGACTCTATACTTTTGATATTTTGATACATTGAGGTATAGTTTTGGTCTATGATGATAAATGAGTTTTCCACACTAGGTATCAGAGTTAAATGTATGACTATAATGTTTAATATTTTGATTGTCATGATAAAAGACTTCCGCTGTGATTTATTATGGTTTGAAATGATTTTAACAGATGACTTGAGTTCAATAACAATTTAAATAGTAAATTGTTGTCTATTGAGGTTAATAATGATTAAATGGTGGATGAGATGGCATGCGGGACACAACTTGCACTGGTATGCCAGGTTGTGGGCACGCGTTGACTCCCGTGGCGGTCCATTTGGAAAATGGGCCGCTACAGAAAGGCTGGTGGTTGTCTAGGGTTAATAGACAATCCTTACCAGATGCTACTGACTTCGAGAAATGGTTCTTCGATCTGTGGAGCATGATGAATTCGGAAAATATCCCCAAATTATATGTGATATTGTGGGGGTTGTCGGAACTCAGGAACAACATCTTGTGAAATAAGAAGAACCAACTGCTCAACTGAGTAATTGCATGCAACCTTGACTGGTTTAACTCTTGGAAGGCGACGCGAATCAAGAACCCAGACCTTCTAGTTCCAGCTAGAGCTCCAACTCCAACTCAACAATATTCTCCCTGCCACGAAACTGGGTGAAGTGCAACATAGATGCAGCTACCTTTGTTGATTTGCACTAGATAAGGACTGGATGAGCGATAATTAGGGACGAGGATGGATCGTTCCTGAAAGGATTCACCAAAGTATTCTCAGGTAACCCTAATTCCATGGAAGCTGAGGCTACATCATATCGAGATGTTCTCTTATGGGTGCAAGGCCTGGGCTTCCTAAATGTTGTTTTTCAACTTGACTCCTTCAAAACAGTAAGGGCCAGTAAAGGCCCAAATGAATATGAAATGAGCCAGTTATTTTAGGATTGTAGAAGTGTACTGAACGTAAATCTGGGTTGGAAGACCCATCATATTAAACGACAAGCAAATGAAATGCGCATACTTTCGCAAAGCTTTCGCGATGTCATGAAAATCCCAAAGTTTGGGCCGTAGCTCCTATGCTTGTTCGATCTTTGTTGTAATCCATTTTAAGCTATGAATGAATCGATTTTTTAGTTAAAAAAAAAAGATCATTCATTCACCATTAAGAGTTTGTAATAAGACTAAATTACTCTCCTATAAATGACTTATTCATTTATTATACGTATTGTGTAAAAGAAGTGATTGATAGTGTCAGTAACTAAATAACTAAATATAATGAGGGTAGAATTGGAAATGAAGCATTCAATGCTTCCTTGATTTTCTAATGTGACACATATTGTGAAACAAAAAAAAAATTCCAAAATGTGACATATAACATACAACTGAGGGAGCAATTTAAGCTCATCATTACAGCAGTCTTTAAAACTATCTAAATTAATGTGCCCGATTCAAAACGGCTTATAATTTTTTATGGAGGGAGTAATTAGGAAGGCCATTGTAAAGAATAAAAACTAGCAAGACTAGAGAGGTAGAAAGAATTGAATCCTACCTATAGTCTTACAAAAAATTTCATAACATTATTTTAGGCTTTTAACTTTTTCGATCGTGGTTGAGGAAGAATGACGAGAAATTAAACATTGAGCAATGCCTCAATGGCATGCCTTCACTTATGGACTATTACTATTAGGCGACCAACCGACAAATTAATGTTGTATGGAGCAAGCACGGACGGGACCTAAAAAAATAATAATGAATAAATCACTTGAAAAGAAAATAACTTCAATTATATAAAATGTTTTCCACGCTAATAATATTAACTTTCCAAACAAGCTCGGAACCCTTCAATTTCTTTTTTAAAATCATACTTCCAAATAATTGAGTTTTTTTTTATTTTGGAGGCCAAATAATTGAGTTTTTGGAAATATCATTAACTAATTAGTTGGAGTGGTAAAAGACTGTTGGAGTATATAATTTCATATCGAAAATGTAATAAGAGTTGGTGTTGTATATATATGAGTTAAATAGATTGAATCTTAACACAAGTCAATTTGTTTTGTTTAAAATGGATTCTAACCCCATTTATATATATGTCCACGTGTGCATATGTGGCCCAACACTCTTTGAGTTCATATATTTTTAGAAGACCCGATTCTTCCCCTAAGTTAATGTTTGGTTTTGATCTTAAACAACAACAACAATAATAACAATAACAACGTAGCCTCAGTCCCAACTTAATTGGGGGGTTTTGATCTTAAAGATGGAATAAATTAAATTGAAAAAATATCACGTTATTTGAGATTAAAAGTGTTCGAATATAGATAAGGCTTCAAAAAAAAAAAAAGAATATAGATTAGTCACAAAATCATAGGTTGGCCAGAATACTACGTAGGAAAAAAATAAAAATAAAAAATGAGAACGGTCTTGCTATTGGCTCCAATTTGACATGTGAATTTGACACGTACTCATGTGAATTCCTTAGATTCACAATGAATTTCCTTTGCACACACGTATGCTTACTCGATGCAAAAATCAACGTAATCTAATAATGAGTGTTCCAAATTATCACGTCAAAAATAGCATAGCTACAAAGGGGTGGGCAAACCGTCGGCGGTTTTCGCTTTCGGCATTTAGTTTTGCGGTTTTTGACACATATTCAAAAAAAACAAAAAAAGTCATACCGCGGCGGCGTGAGAGGCGACCACGGTTGGTAAGAGGCGGTGGGACTCGCAACGGTGCAAGGCGGCGGTGGAGGGGGGACCGGTGGGAGGCAGCGGTGGGCGGGGCTGCTATAGGAGGCACGAATGGGGGGAGGGAGATTCAGCAGTGGAGGCGTCGACTATTGGCGCGGTTGGTAGGAGATGCAGCAGTGCAGGCGTTGATTATTGGCGCAGTGGGAGGCGACGACAACTGATAAGAGGCGGCGGTGGGAGAGCAAATGGTTTGGTAAGCCGACGGGTGAAATTTGAGATGTTGAGGAGAGGGACGGCTAGTGTGGAGTGGAGAGCAAAAAGTTTGTTTTTAAGTTTCAGGGTTTTTAACTTTTTAGTTGTAAATTTAAGATATTTACTAAAATTCATTGGTTTGGTGAACGATTCTCGCGATTTTTAAAAACGACGGTGGACGTAGAGGTAAATCGCGATTCTGCGATTTTTAAAATTTTTAAATCACCTCAAACTCAAATCACGAGTTTAAAAAATCGCACAATCATACCAAACGGTTTGAGTGGGTTAGACAATTTGGACGGTTTTTCGACCCTACTAGCTACCAACGTTCATATGCAGTTATAAATGTCAGATGAAAAAAAAAAAAAAAAATGTCAGATGAAAGTGACGTGGCCTTAATCGGCTGCTAACGTGCCGTTCCCTATCTCGGCTGCGGGACCACCTGATCCAAACGTAACGCCATACTGTCGGTCTTTTCGTTTAACGAACCTCAATCGATCTGGGCCGTCCATCCTCTTACCTTGATCATCATCAGATGTTCATGGGTCCACTCATCGGAAGGTAAGAATTTCTTTTTGTAGAGATCACGTGGTTTGAATGCAACGTTGTTGTAGCCCAATGTGGGTCCCACATGGGCATGAAAATTAAATGCGATCACCATCGGATTAGTTCGGCTGATGGTGTTTTAGTGATGGCAGAGCGGGCATGTGCCCAACAGTTATGCCTGGTCTCTTTTGTTATCCGCGTGGCGACCCACTTGATCATTGGTCACCAAGAAAAATAAATAAAATACTTGTAAAAGAATATGAGAGGAATTTAAGGAATATAATTATGTTATAATCATCATAATGTTGACCTAACATTGTCATTTTGTTGCTTTCTTCCAAGCTCTTTTTCTTCATCAATGAAGTGTCCTTTAAATTCTACTTCCTCTCACAATTTTAGAGGGGAAAGTATTACAAATATTATGGCCTTATTTAGTTTGTTTTTGCTAACTTATAGTGTTAATTTGAAGTTATCTCATTATAGTTAATATTTTCATGTTCGGTTCAATTTTAAACTTGCAAAGAAGTTTCAATTTTTTAAACAATAAAAATATGAATTGACACAAATAACTTTCAACCAAGAGAGAGATGAGTAATAAAATGGTCATTAATGAGGGGTAATTGTGTCCACAACTCGGGGAGATAACTCTTTAGGGGGTGGTGATGAGTTATCTCTCACCCTATAGTATAATTTGAGAGATAACTTGCACGCAAGTTAAGCAACCAAATAAGATTAGTTCTCAACTCCCTGTAAGTGATCTCTTGGTATATAACTCCACTCCTAACCAAACAAGGTCTATATGTAAAGTAATTTAAGCCTTGTTTGGTTGAGGGTGGAATTGAGAGGTTAGAACTAAGGCCTTGTTTGGTTAGGAGTAGAATTAACTCCTTGGAGATAACTTGCAGGTGAATTGAATCTAATTTTGTTTGGTTGCTCAACTTCCCTGTAAGTTATCTCTCAACTTACACCCAAGATAGTGAGAGATATCTTTCCCACCCTCCCCTAGATGAGTTATCTCCTAAGACTTTGTTAACACAATTACCCTCATTAATTACCTTTTTATTTTTCACATCCATCTCTCTTGTTTGAAGGGTATTCATGTCTATTCATATTTTTTATTGTTTAAAAATTTTAAACTTACCCACAAGTTTAAAATTGAACCAAACATAAAAATTTGATCTTTCCCGCACTATAAGTTGGCAAAAACAAATCAAACGAGACGAAATTTTGTTTGGTTGGTTTTATAAACCTAACTCCTCTACAAGTTATCTTCCAACTCGCACTGTCAAGGGGGAGATAACTTCCTCACCCTTATGGGAGTTATCTCTTTGAGGACAAATTGACAAAACCACCCCTTATTAATCACGTCTTTATTACATATTTTATTGTTTGATATGTATTTATGTAAATTCTCATGTTTTATTGTTTTTAAAATTTGCAACTTTCTTGTGAGTTAAAAGTTGAACCAAATATAAAAATATAAACTCCTCGCGAGTTATTAACTCGTACGTAAGAAAACTTATAAATTGGCAAAAAAATGAACCGACCGACATTGAAAGACTTTCATATATAACTCCACTTTTTTAGGAGAAGTTTAGAGTTATGATCCAATTGTCTCTCATTAAATCCCTCTATCTCATGACTCTCTATATGCTTTAGTGCTTATTTGTGTCAATTACATATTTTATTATTTTTAAAATACGCAACTTCCCAAAGAAATTTGAAGTTCAACCAAAAAAAAAAAAAAAAATCAACTTCTAACGGAAAACTCCCCTGAAAGTTTGGCAAATGAATATCAAACAAGGCCCTAATGTATGAACGCTTACTCCAAATACATCTTTTTCATTCTATTTATTCAATAAACCACCTCAGATTTGAACTGAGAAGATTGGTTCCATTCTTGTAGAAGTACATCTCTCTCAACGATCGTTCGTAGATTTGTGCGGTTGTTGGGTTGGAACTTGGAAATGTTGCATTGTTTTTTTTTTGTTGGAAGTATTGTTTTCCGTCATGTGGTTCTAGTGGTGTTTGAGTATTGTCACGTGTTACAGATGTTTGTAGACAGCCGTCCCTGATTGTCACATTGTTTCAATATTACATTTGCATTCGCATCCATATATATGGATGACAGTTCATTTGAACAAATATAAGATTAACGAATCAATATACTTTTATTAAGGTAATTGATTCTATGTTTGGACTTGTATAGAGTCATTGATGATTAATGAAATTTTCATTGTACTTCCAAAAAAAAAAAAGTGTACGTCAAGGGGAATTTGTAATTTACCCACTTTTTTCAAAGGTTTAGGTGCCAATTTAATATTTGAACAGCTAGCTAGACATGTATCCCCATCAATTATATATTAACATTGATGACTATATTGTACATAATCCAATTTGAGCAGGTTGGGCAGAATTAAATGCAGACTAGTACTCTGTAGTGTAAACAAATTTAGCAACCAATGATATTCAATAATTGATCCAAGATGTCATTCAAAATTTCCATTATATCCCAAAATAAGTAACCATAGTAAGTAATAACGGTAACGTTTTGCTATAAACAAGTCATATCATTCAAAAAAAAAGAAAGTTACACGAGATTTCCATGAACAGACAAGAGAGCTTTGTATGTAAAAAAAATCTGTATCGGATCGGATATGTAGAAGATGAAGAAAAGATCAGAGAAATGGTCATGGGTGGCAATCGCGACGAAGACATGAATGGGAATCGTCGCTTATAATTCGATTAATTTAAGAAACAAAGTTCTTGTCACTTAGTTTCTCATCAATCTCATCTTTGGTCACTCCAGCGATTACTACAAGAAAAGAAATTTGGAAAAAAAAAATATCTGTACTTGTTCTTAGTTAATTAATGATGGGCTAGAAGAGAAATGCAAGGAGACACACACATTGCATTGTTTCCTTTAGAGGAAGCAATTGAGTGGTGTTGATGTTTTTGAAGGATAGAAATGTTTTTTTTTTTTTTTTTTTTTTTTTGATCATTAGAAGTACTCTTTTGGTTGTGCGTGTGGCATATATGGACTTGATAGCTTGGAAGAGCTATGGAGTTCAAGGGAAAATTAGTTGCTCATCCGAGGCGGTGTCGTAAGTGGTTCAAGTGGAGAAGAAGAGAAGGGAGAGACCCTCATCTTTCAGGTGAACTTCCAAGGCAATATAGGATTTGAATTTTGTGAGATTGGTTTCTATTTGATTGAGATGTTCTATTGGTTTCTTATTGGATTTGGCAGACGGAGAAGGCGACGAGTGGGATAACGATGGCGAGGGCGAGTTTTCGAAAGATGGCGATTTTGTTCTGCCTACTGAGAGTGGTTCTTGCATTCAAAACAATGAGTTCAGGTGTGACTTCAATTGCTCATTCAAAATGAGGAGATTTAGAAGATTTTAATTGGTTTGTTGTTTTTTATAAATGGCAGAGTATTTGTAGGAACATGGAATGTTGCAGGAAGGTCTCCTGTAGGCAGCTTGGATGTAGACTTGGATGATTGGTTGAATCTTAAAGACTCTGCAGACATATATGTTCTTGGGTATTCACATAATCATTTCAAATCATACTAAATCAATTTAAACTTCTTTTTAGTTCTTTTCAAGGTTACCAGGAATTTTTGTGTGTTTGGTTTATAGATTTCAAGAGATTGTACCATTAAAGGCAAAGAATGTAGTTGGAGCTGAAGATGAAACACCAGCACACAAGTGGAATTCTTTAATAGGGAGGACCCTCAACAAAAAATGGGGTTGTCCATGGTTGACGCCGTTAGTACATCGAAGTTCAAGCAACGACGACTACTGGTACGAGGGAACTAGTTATAACTTTGAGAATGCGAAACCAGTTGTTATTGATCAGCCGAGTGAGCCTAGAAGCTTTAGCAATGAATACAAGCTGATGGCAAGCAAGAAAATGGTGGGAGCGTTCATTAGCGTGTGGATGAAGAAGGAATTGCTCAAGAAGTACTGTGTGTCCAATGTGAAGTTGTGTTCTGTTGCTTGTGGAATCATGGGCTACTTGGGGAATAAAGGAGCAGTTTCCGTTAGCATGTCGATTGAAGGAACGAGTTTTTGTTTCATTGCAGCGCATCTTGCTTCCGGAGAGAAAACCGGAGATGAGTTACGAAGGAACCACCAAGTATCGGAGATTTTCCGAAGGACTTCATTTCCTAGAGCTCGCGAAAACGATGACAATCCACATCCCCGCACCATACTAGGTCATGAGTAAGTACTAATTTGAACTTGAACTTGGGATCAACATATTAGGCCACATTATATCATTTAGGCTTAATTACTAGCCAGTATGAATTGTAATGTATGTGTCGTGAATTGCGTGGAACAGTCGAATTTTCTGGTTCGGAGATCTCAACTATAGGTTGTGCTTGGAGGACAGTTTGGCCAGGAAGCTTGTGCAGGATAAAGATTGGAGGGCATTGCAAGAATTTGATCAGCTAAGGAAGGAAAGAGAGAGTGGTGGAGTGTTTCAAGGATGGAGAGAAGGGAGCATAGAATTTGCTCCTACTTACAAGTACTCTTCTCCTAACTGCAACAGATACTCTGGTGGATTTCCTAGCAGATCAGGAGAAAAGATCAGAACTCCAGCATGGTATGTACCATACTATATAGTAGTCAATAATTATTTCAAAAAACAACAAAGTAGGCTTATGCAGTCCACCCAAGTGGAAGGAGTTTGGAGTCCGTTAAGCAAGGTTTCAAGTTCGAACCTTGGGATAGCTTCCTCACTATATGACGTCTGACTTAGCTTAAATCTAGATTATTCGAGCACCTATGTGGCTAAACCTTATACCCCCAAGACCCAAAAAGAAAAAAAAGCATTAGCCTAACTACCCTTTTTCGATAGCTAACATTGACCAACCATTGTCTTGGTGTAATAATTGAGACTTACTAGCTAGTTTTTCTAATTATCTAACTTTCCGAGGCATATCTCTTATAGTATAATTTTTGTTTTCAATTTCCTAATGAATCATGTGATTCATGTGGAAATTAATGTTTATTTAGCTCAATTGATGATTATCTTCAATACTGCAGTATCTATTATGCTTACTGAAATGAATAGTTGATCTCTGATGAATACAAAATTGAATTGTATTTCAGGTGTGACAGGATACTATGGTGTGGTAAAGGAGTTAAGCAGCTCTCCTATTTCCGGAGTGAGAGCAAATTCTCAGATCACAGACCCGTCTCTGCTCTATTCTCTACACATATTGAAGTCATCAAGTCTGCCAATCCAACGGCCAATATCATATCTCTTCCTCCTACTCTTCCCCCTCTTCATCACCAAACAATAGTAAGTAGTCCTCACCATCTCTCTCATTCCATTCCTTTGTTTCTATCCTTCCTATTCTTTCTTCGTTTTTTTTCGACGCCTCGCCTAGCATCCAAGGCCGACCGCCTTGACAAGTCCAGACCAACCTT
The DNA here is from genome assembly GCA_039657325.1 of Stephania cephalantha. Classification (NCBI taxonomy): domain Eukaryota; kingdom Viridiplantae; phylum Streptophyta; class Magnoliopsida; order Ranunculales; family Menispermaceae; genus Stephania; species Stephania cephalantha. The sequence continues at coordinate 49,929,773 of CM077573.1, forward strand.
CCTAAAGTAGCGGCTCTCCCAATATAATTTTCTCTGTATACCATACTCGAATTTGAAACCTTTAGTTAGAGGTTTGAGTTTTGACTACTCAACCCAACCACATTTGGCACTTCACTCTCTTTCATGTAGTTCATTTAATTTTTCTACATAACAAAACAACTTTACATCTAAAATATGTGACACATCACTGTCTCGTTTAGTTAGCTTGGCTAATTTATGGGAATGCTATGTATGGCAGAGTGGGATAAGCCAAGAGGCTGAAGGCAAAACTACACTGCTGAAACTATTGGTTCAAGACATTGAAGCATCAGCTCCAAGGGCCACTACTTCATTGGGATCATGGTTGAGTTCTGAGCAAGACAGTTAGCAAATAATTTGTGCAGTTTCTATAAGAGGAGGCCCATTAAGGCAGTTTCTTTCTCAAGAAACAATACAAGGCTTGGAGCCTTGGATGGTTATTAGAGTTCCCCACCCAAGTAACACATTAATGATCTATAAATTCAATCATAGCCTATTTGTATCATTATACACGTTTCATTATAGATTTTTTTTTTTTTGTGAGAACCATCACATTTCTTATGAGATTTTATTTTTCAAAATTATGATTCTAATGATGTGTGTGTATTGTTGCGTTATTAATCGAGATGTAAAATAACAAAAACTAATTTTCAGTAGTACAATCGTTATTCTTCAAAGCCAACTTTATGAATTTATGAATTAATTTACTTTTATTATGGTAATTGATTTAATGTCTGATCACTCTCTATCGATTATATTGAGCCATTAATGATGAGCCCCGCTACGGGCACCCCACCCATTACTGAAGGCACCCAACAAAATTAGGGTGAAATGCCAATAATACCCCCTGTTCTTGAAATTGAACACCCCACTCACACACTCACAGTCGCACCCCAACGCCCAACGCCCGACGCTTATCCCAGCCAAAGCAGCCATGAAATTATTCTGGCCCTAATGCAGCGCGAACGGCGAGACGGAGCCGTAGGAGATTTTTGGCGGCCTCGTTTGCGTTTTGTGTGTTGTTGTTGTTGTTGTTGTTGTTGTTGTTGTTGTTGTTGCGTTTTGACGGCGCGAGCAGCGCTTTATTGTTGTTGCATTTTGTGTGTTGTCGTGGCCTTGTTCGTGTATTGTTCATTTTTTTTTTTTTTTTTTTTTTTGGAACCCCATGGTTGTCGGCCACACAAGACTGAAAATATGAACGAAATTTCATTTAGGCCTAACCGATAAGTCTCGGTCACCACATACCGAGACTTATTGATAAATCTCGGTCACCACATACCGAGACTTAATGATAAGTCTCTGCCACCACAGACCGAGACTTATTGATAAGTCTCGGACCTGTACTACCGAGACTTATTAAAAGTTAAAAAAAAAATTCACAAAAAACAGCAACAAATATCTATTCTTGTAGCTCTTCCTACCCCATTGTGTTACTTAGGACCACTTTATGCTCAAAACCACTTCGAAATGGCCGGATCTAGAAAACCCTATGATGAAAACCAAAACTTCAAACTCATTCTTTGCCACACCAAAACGGTTGATTCAAAGCTTAATATGATTAGAATCGATTGTTCTACACAATCGACTGTTGTGAACGTGAAAGCATCGATGCAAGACCGTCGACGGAACACTTGGGTTTCGATGGAGATCAGAAAGGGCGGAGGTGGGGTGCCCCAAAATTGGATGGAATGTGTGTTGGTGGTAGTGTGATTTATTTATATGAATGAGCAATTGTGTCATTTCCATTGATATCCAATTTGGAGTAGAAAAAAACCTCAAGTGGGGGTGCCTACGGTAATTGGTGGGGTGCTCATAGCGGCGCTCTTAATGATTAATAAAATTTATATTTTACTTAAAAAAGAAGAGTCCAAAACAGTATAAAGTTCTTTTGTTTTTTTAAGAATGGTTTGCGAAAATGAACTCAAATTGATTTTAAATTCATTGTTACATGCATTTCAAACAAAGATGAATCATATATACTACTGATGAAGTGCTTGAACAGATCAAGAGAAAAGATAGTAATTCATTAACACCTGCACCATATATCTCTGCCGACAATTAATCAATGGAAGAAGCGCAGGGCCCATTCCTACAGATTTATGAGTGACATATGGAGTGCCCTTATTAGAATTATTACAATTATTATCACTTAATGCCACCACATACAAGTAATTAAACTAACCTAACCTAACAAAGTAGGAAGTTGAAGCAACAAAGGTAATCAAATGTAAGCTCCTTTAGAAAAGCTTTCAATACTTTTTAATACAAAAAATGCAAGCACATGAGCTTCAAAAACTAAACCAAAGTCCAAATATGCCAACACAATAGCCAGCTCAGTCTACACCAATTATCTTTCTCCATGTCCAACTAAATCCCTTCTTCTAGCCCAACATAGTAACATTTTACCCCTAAACAACAGTCACAGACTAATGAACAATTAAGATTAGCGAATAAAACGTACTTTTTATTAGGGCAATAAGTTCTATGTCCAGTCAGCTAGTCATGTTCTATAGAATGTATTGGGCCATGATTAATTAATAATATTTCCATTTTACTAAAAAAATATATATATATATTTTTCCCCTAAACAACATAGTCGGAGACTAACAATTGAGTAGCAAAAAATTTGTTACAGTACAATGTAAACAATAGCAAAGTGGCAAGACAAATTCATAAAAACACAGAACAAGAACACCAATCTGCAAGGGAAGGGCGTGAACATGCAATGGAAGGTTAGTTTTTAATACGAAGTCTACATATATGACATTGAAAAGTACATGGAAAGCATTGAATTAAACAATATGCTATAAGTAGAAGACTACCCACTTTACCAACTTTATATTTTCTCGTCTGAGCCCCAACCCAATTTAATAACTACTGGGAAGCGCGTGGTCTACAGCCACCATGGCTGGGCCCATAATTAATGGGTCCTAATGAAGAGTTCAGGTTCAGATGTCAGTTTTAAACAGAGAAATCGACCTGACAGGACAGCCTAACAAAGAGATGATTTACTGACCATAAGAACCACAACTAAACAATCTAATTGTCATTTAAAGGTTGGAAATCCACTACACAGCATAAACAATGAAGTGAATGACTCGCTGTCAAGGTAATGAAGGCCAGCCTGCATGCAGAAGAGCATCTACAATGCAGTGTTCCTCATAATTAAATAGTTTAAGTGCTTGTGAATACAAAATGTAGGTGAAACTTGTAATGATCCATCTCACATTTATCATACCCACCATTTTTATGTGCTTTCTTAGCTATTTCAGGAGTAACTGAACCAAGAATGAATCAATAAAACCTTTTCTTTTCTATATACACATTCCATTCTTTCACGCATTTTCGACAGCATTGAAAGTACACTAGTGATCATGGATTCTCTATGAATCCCCTATTCCTTTCTCTCATATCTTAAGGTATATAATTTGGAAAGGAACAAAGAAAAGGACAAAACAAATTCAAGAATTGCTTCTTACAACTGAAAGCTTGTCGGCGTGGAAGGCCTGATTTGCTGCTCGTGGAATTCATTGATAAGGCTAGTTAAGTGAACACTTCAATTCAACGACGCCGGTTAAGGGGCAATCACGGAACAACTCACTGGCTATTCACCGCCAAGATAACGCTCACTTTTCCAAACTTAATAATATATAAATGGATGCTTGGAAAACTAGGCAAAAGACCTGAAATTGCAACGAAAAAAATCAGGTACATACAATAACTCCGAAATTAAATAAAATAACATAAAATCAGGCACACGTTTGAAAAAAAAAAAAAAAAACAAGGGAAGTTATCAAAATATCTTGACGAAAGATTGGCATAAAAAATTCAGCAGAACTATTGCATAGCGGAGGACCTCTGTCAAATAAAAAATTGCCCACCTTAATATTTCTGTAAAATAGAATTCTTAAATGAAATTAAATTCTTAATGGAACTAGTTTTTGTTTGCTTGGGGTGCAAAAAGTCCATTTATGCTGCTGGGTAAGAACAATTCTTTAAAAAAAAAAAAAAAAACTTCAAATATACTGTGATGGCAACAACAGGTTCAAGCCATTTTAGGAAATTCAGCCACTGAAAGGTTACTTGAACACACGCGTCAAACGATTATCGGAACACCAAAGTAATGAAGGAATCAACAGAATTATGCTCTTAAAATTTCTAAACAACTCCAGAACCTAGAACGTAAATATCGTTTGATCACCTGGTTGTCACATTTGCTGGTGGAATTACAGCCATGGATGAAGGAACACCAAGAACGCCACCACATCGTGGTGATTCTGAGTCATGAGTAATATTGTTCTGGAATCTATTAACATGTGCTTCTCTTAGCTCATCACGGTTGTCTGCCAAAGGATTCACAATAAATCCACCACTACCATGAATCCGGAACTTCCGACTCTCCAGCTTCGTAGGTCCAATGTTGCTTTCCCTATCGGAGAGATCATATAAAGCAGCCCTTGAAGGAGTGCCCCTGGAAGAAGAAAACCTTGATACCGATTGTCGGCCATCAGTTTTTCTCCAGAACTTGGAGCTCAGGAACTCAGCACCAGGCAGCATGCAGCAAGTGTGTCCAACAGATTCAGGGTTTGATATCCTCCCTGTTGATACCGCTATGTCATAAGATATCTCATCTAAAGCAATCTCTAGACCTTGAACTCGCGTCTCCAAAGCTCTCATCCCATTCTGTGAACTCCCCATGAACTTCTGAATTGAGCATTGTCAAAAGGGAAATGGAGTAAGAAGGCATAGAATGATTAATCTTGAAAATATAACACGGAAAACAGTGACCCAAAAAAGAGTGAAGTGTTCCTCAGACACTGACATAAAGCACCAATTAGTTTGTCATAGTTGTATAGGAATGTGCCATGATCCAAGCGCAATGATCATATAACAAATTATCACCTGAAACTACGAACTACGCTATGGTTCAGAAATAAACCGCGCAAATCAATACTAAAACATAAATCAAACATCTACAAACTTGACCACAGGGCAGATTTGAATAAGAGCTGGATAGCCAATGTTGTCAAGATTCATTACGCACCTGTAAAAGATCGAGCAGACTAGATTGCTGATTCTCAATCTGAAGAAGCTGCTTCCGAATCAAAGATAAGTCTTCACTGTTTTTGTGATATTTGCAAACATCATGAGTATTGTTGCTAACAACAACATTAGACTCTAAGCTCTCCTCCTGTTGAAGTGGAAACACACGGGAGCCGGCCTTCGACCCACCAAACTTTTGTCCCTTATCTCCGCTATTCTTATTAGCAAATACATTTTTGGCTCCAGATTTGTGGTATGCGGGGCTCTCATTGTCCATGGATTCTGGACCTCTTTCATCCTTGCCCATTGTTGGAAATGTAGGATCGTGAGGAACGGCAATCTCAATTTTCCAATTGGCAGGCTTCTTCCGGAACAAAGCTGGACTCGATTTAGTTTCACTGTTTTTCAAGGGTGTTCTTTGATTCACAGAGCTAGCAGACGACCTACTTCCTAGAGAGAGCCTTCTTTTAGGGCCATTTGTCTTCCCAAATTGGGGCGACTCAAAAGCCCTTGTATCAGAACTCATAGTTCCACCTGGTGGATTGATTCCATCGCTGGCATTCTCTGCTGACACCAGAAATACAGTAATCAAATAAATAAACAGCGTAACACTTTTCGGACAGTTAATACCGTGGTTTCACGAAATTGAAACAATTGGAAGTCATGGCATTGCTCTACCAACAAATGCAACAGAAGTAGACCATCGGCAATTCGAGTAAATGAACTAAAACACGTTACTGCAAATTCAAAGTCCAATTCTAAATCTTTCATTACGCCAAATCTACCAATCTGACAATTCAAGAATCTATCTAATAAAAATTCTTCCATTACCTCTTGAGGAAGAATTCGAATGCGGAGGCGGGGAGACCTCAGTGGACACATCAGGAATCTCCCTCCACGCATCCAACATCCGATTCATCGTCTCACGAACCGCCTTCACCTGAACCACCAAACCACTTAACAATCATCACATCAATATCTCACAAAACTCAAACATCACTAACTAACTAACTAACCAAGAAGAACTCAGTCGGTTTGCCACAACGGTAAGGGCGACTGGGATACGCCCAAGCCGATTATGCCAGTGACTTGTGGAAGTAGTCACGGATATCAAAAAAGAAAAAACTAAGTAACCAAGAAGCATTACCTTATCAAATCTCCGACTCTCGAAGGTGACCAAACAGGCGGCCTTGAACTCAGACAATTCACTCCCCTCCACCTTCGCCAGCCTCTCCAACACCTCGGCGGCGGCCTTCCTGGCCGCCCAATCCTCGCAGCTCAAGAACTCAACCACACACGGCACCAGACTCTCCACCACATTCCGACCCCTGGCGCCGCCAGCGCCAACAATGCTGCCGATCAGCCCCAACAAGGCCGGCTTGGCCTTGAAGCTGTCGCTCCTCAGAAGCTTCACCAGCCTGGGCGCCAACCTCTGCAACTGCTGCGGGTCCGGATCTGGCGCCGCATCGATCGCGGACCCCAAGCACATTGCAGATCCGATCTGCGAGTTCCAGTCCTGCTCGACCGCAACTGGTTCGGTCAAGAGTTTAAGGAAGACGGAGAAGGGAGGTCTGGTGATGTGCTTGGCCATGGCGGAGACGGCTTGGACGCAGGCGAGGCGGACGGCGGAGTCGGGGTCGCGGAGGCGCTTGACGACGTTGGAGAGCATCTTGGGGAGGTGGGGGGAGAGGGAGTCGCCGTGGGTTTGGGAGAGGAAGGAGAGGAGGCGGGCGCATTGGCGGCGGACGAGCGGCTTCTGGGAGGAGTCGGTGTAGAAGATGCAGGAGAGGAAGGAGGGGAAGGAGTCCGGGGAGAGGGAGCGGGCGATGGACTCCAGCTCGGAGACTGCGATGGCGGAGGTGTCGCGGTCGGAGAGCTTGTTGAGGGAGGCGATGACGCGGTGCTTCAGGTCTTGGCTGGAGTCGCCGCCGACGGAGGAGGAGGAGGAGGAGGAGCGCTTTGGGAGGGCCATTGTGGGTGGTTGTGGCAGTTGGAGTGGCGGTTGGGGGTGTTAGTGAGGTGAGGGTCGGGTTTTGGAGCGCCACGTAGGTGGCATTGGGGGGGGGGAGTGGTGGCGGTTTGGGCGGAGAGGGAGTGGGGCGGGAGGTGGGGGTGAGCTCGCGCTCGATGGAGAGAGAGAAATGGGATTTTATAGTTTTTATATAGAGAGAGAAGAGAGAGCGTGTGATGTGAGTGTTACTCTAGGAGTTACTTTACTCAAAGCAGTTGGTCTCGGTTGCAAGAGAAATACGAGCAGACATGGGCATTGATGGAAATTCAGGTCTCGATTTACCATCAAAAGGGAAGTGCTAGGCGTACATTACAACGACACATCGTAACCAACAGCCGTGCAATGTACCTCCAGATGCACGCGCATTGAATTCCGATGTCCATCATATGACTATAACATTGCAATGTGAGTTCTGATGTGCACATGTGATATCTGCCTAGAATTTTCTTAAGTTTATTTTATAATAGTTTCTCGGGAAAAAAACAGCATAATGAAAAACAATCTCTCAACACACTAACTTAAAGTCTTAAACTCTATTTTTTTTTTTTTTGGGAAAAAAACAGCATAATGAAAGACAAACAATCTCTCAACACACTAACTTAAACTCTCTCTTTTTTAACAAATATAGAAGTTTCATTAATTGTTAAAAAAAATAGAATAAAAAAAGTACATTGATTCGTTAATCCTATTTATTCAAAAAAAAATTGACATTATTTTGATTGTCTATAAGCACATAGCGAATAACAAAACTTTGTATTCAATCAATCAATACTTTCTCAAAATTTCTACAATGAAGCTCAAATATATATATCCATATCATGAGAACTGCATATCTCACTAATGGATTACTATGAAACTTTAATTTAATGGTGATTGATGTAGTGCATTTAATGCAAAACACATTAAATACTAAAATACATAAATACGCATTATACAAAAACAAATACAAAACTCGATTAGGAACTTTCTAATATAAAACACAATTATTAACTTTACTGAAATACTAGACTTTATAATTAACCGACACATTTAAAATAAATATTAGGAGTTGAGCCAACAAGCCCAACAAATTTTTAGTGTCAAAATTATTTTATAATAGTTCAAAATAAATAATTTCAGTTTTTAAAGTTAAATTAAATTATTTGAATTAGGCATTGATTTTTGGTAATGCCTTTAATGAATGTCAAATAAAGGTCAAGGTTCATTGACATATAAAATCTAAATACATCTCTGTATATATAGGAGTATTTAAAATATTTAAGGAAATGCATGGTGAAGTGTCTTTTTACCTTAACTTTCAAAAATCATCAATTCATTTAATTTAAGCTGGGTCTATCCATTAAAATGGATAATTGGTCATCTGCATTACTTAATCAAATTCCTAGATACATACACTTACACACGGGTCTCTTGCCGCAATGTAGAGCACTAGCAAAGGAGTATTCCCTTATAGCCTGTTCGCTTCACCGTCTTAGGTTGGATTAGCCACACTGGACTAGTTAATCCGGTGTTCGCTTAGAGGATTAACTAGGCCACGGGATTAGCTAATGGGCAGGAGAGGGGACTAAACAAAACCACCAATTTTGGTGGGACTAACTAATCCCAAGTGGTTGGTTATTGGAGATTACCAATTTACCCCTCACATATTTACACTCTTCCTTCTCCATGGCCTCTCTCTTTGAAGGTATGGTCCTCTTCAATTCCTCTCAAATTCCCGACCCAATCGACCCATCTCCAACATCAAACCTCTACTCCTCTAGACGAAAACATATTCTCTGATCGCACTCTCACCTCCCCATCTCCGCAATCGCCCCCCACCACGGCTGCCGCTGCTGCATCAACGCCTCCGCCGCCGCCCGAGATCCCATCTGGCTCACGACAGATCTGGAGGAGGAAGAAGAAGGGCGGGTTCTTCAGAAGGAATTGAATCTAAGGTGCCCACAATTGAAAGTGAGGTTCGTGAGAGGAGTAGTGAAATACCTACTAATGAAATCGAAGTTCAAGAGATGGGTTGTGTCGAAAACGACGAAAGAAGAGATGGGTTGGTTGCTGAGAGTGTGTCAAGTGAGGAGAAATTGGAGGGATTAGGGGTGGGTTTATGGAGAAGATTGGGCGAATTCGAGGGGCGGTTTCGGAGGTGTCTAAGTTGAGGAAGGAGGTGGCGAGGAAGAGGAGGAAGGCTGCGGAGAATGTGAATTTATCCGCGGTGAAGTATAGGGAGTTGGAGGAGGAGTTGGAGGAGGCATGTGAAGCCGAGGACTTTGAGAGAGTCGATAGAGTGAGTGAGAGGCTTTCGGAGGTGGAAAAGGAGAGATGTAACTTATGAAATGGTATTTTGGTAAATGTACCATTACAACCACATTTACTCCCAGCCTTAAAACTCCCAACCGAACAAAATACACAAATGAGACTAAACCATCTAAACCCATGTGTTAGTCTCATCACAAACTAATCCCATGACCTTAGGACTCCCTAAAATGTGAAGCGAACGGGCCATTAGTAGCTATATGATATTCCCTTAATTTTAAGGGGTTTTGATCCATTATTTTATTTTTATTCTATTTTTTTATGTAAAAAAAAAAAAAAAAAAAAGTTGAGTTGGTTTCAACTACTTTTAGTTATTCTCCACTATGAACACGCTTCCGAGGTTTATCTCTTTCTCAGTATCTATCAAAACATGTGTAGAGAGAAAAAAATACGCAAGAAAGATTTGAGAGAAAAAAAAAAAGAAAAGAAAAGAGAAAGATAAGGAAGTAGATGGAATTTTGAGGAAGAGAGTTTGATACCGAGGCTTTTAGTCAAATTCGGTATTGCTTTGTAAACTTTCTTCGTAATGGATTTTTCTGCTCTGCAGAGCCTGGGGATGTTTCCCAATTAGGGTTTTACAACGTAAAAAATATCTTATTTATTTTGATTCCACAACATTCAATTTCTTTTATTTTAAGTTCATTGGGATATTGAAATCAAGTTTTTGGTATCAGAGTCTAGTTTTGACGATCATTTTCTTCTCAAAACTATTTAGGTGGGGGTTTCGTTGAATGCACGAACTCTGATCAAAGAAGGAAGAAGTAGTTCCGATAAATCCTGAAATCGGTAGAAAAAAAAAAGATCAATAATGTCCATTTCGCAAAATCCTCTATGTGTGTCTATTGAAAAGCTTACAGAAGACATAAATGAGATGAAGAAAAATATGGAAAGGATGATGGAAATCATGCGAGTCTCTCAATGTTAGCGGCAACAGCTCCTCAAGTTTCTGAAGCACCAAAGGTTTCATCCTTAAATCTTCAGAATCAGAATACCGAAGTGGTGGATCAGACTCTATTCAAAGTAGAAGCGAAAATTGAGATTCCTATATACGATGGAGAATTAAATGCAGAACAAATTGATGTTTGGTTGAAATCTTTGGAGATATACTTCAGAACTAAGACGTATTCAGATATGCAGAAAGTCGGCTTTGCAAGATTGAGATTGGGAGGACATGCTCTTACTCGGTGGGAAGCACATATATACCACAGGGCTGGCTCTCAACAATAAACCTCCAGTTACTATTTGGGCTCAGTTTGCAACTACAATCAGAAATCATTTCTACCTTATTGGCTACAAGTAATGGCTACATGAACGTTGACAGTTTCTCAGACAAAGAAAAAGGCAGAGTAAGCAAGATTACACAACTGAATTCAGAAAGCAAGCAGTGGCTCTAAATATTAGTCTGTAAAGAAGGTTTATTCTCAAGTCTTCGAATAGAATTGTCGCTCTTTCCAACTACGGACATTGACGACGCTTCAAAGAAAGCAATGGTTCTTGAGATGAAAAGTTGCCCTCACAACAATTAGGAACCAAAAAATTCTTAAGAAAATAGATTTTCAAAGGAATGCAATAAAAATAATGCAATGGCAAATAGGGGAAGCAATATTGTGACAATATCAAAGAGAAATATTATAAATTACATCCAGAGTTGACACCGAATTAATGGAAAATATCATAAGAAAACAACAACAACTGCTTGTGTTGAAGATGAACTGATTTAAGGTTCCTCAAAACCTAATGAGAAATTGGTATTTATCACCTGCAAATGAGGGTCGAGCACCTCCAAGGAAGTAGCTTGTTCTCAAATTCCTGTTGCTATACCAGAATCCACCAAGGAAGAACTATTTTGGGTTTATGCTCAAATTGGCAGAACTTCAATAATCACTTTATTTGATAGCGGATCACAACAGAACCTAATTGCAGAACAACCGGTGAAGCAGTTGAAATTAGAGACTTCATTATCCACTAGGATGGTTGAGAAAAGATTTGGAGTTACAGGTAAAAAGCCAATGCACTTTCAAATTTGCAATTAATGAACAAATAAGTTGCAACTTATGATTGCACAACGGACCAAACATATGGTTAACTCCAGCCAGAAATTCAATTTATTGAGAATTCAACCAACCCAAGATTAGTTTGTCAATTCAGTAGGAATTAATTTTAATGATTGTTCAGATGATCAGGAAAAAAGAGTTTCATCAATCATTGAATGATTTCGAAGGTGTTAAGCAAGAACCTATGTGTTTACCACTTCAGATGATGTTTTCCAAAAATAAACCAACTATATGGGGTTTGAAAGAAAAAAGAGCATTGGAGACTTTAAAGAAAATAACGGGTAAGGCAACAGTTCTTCAAAAAGTGAATGATCTAGTTCCAAGTGAAGCAACTGCAAAATACTTGGTTTTAAATAAGAAGGCTTGAAAGACCGGAAAGGGAAGTTAGGAATTTTTCTGGATCTGTGAAAAGGGGTTAGTTTTCAAATCATACAAAGTGGTACTCGAAGAACAAGTCAGAGATAAGTTTCCTCACTTGACTAGTGAAATGCTTATGAGGGACTAAAATTCTCTTATGGGGAGGTCTGATCCGTTATTTTTTTATTTATTTTTTAAGTACGAAAAAAAAAAAAAAAAAAAGAAGTTGAGTTGGTTTCAACTACTTCTAGTTAGTTCCCACCACGAACCGTTTATGGGGTTTATCTCTTTTTCTGTATCCTATCAAAACATGTGTAGAGAAAAAAAATACACGAGAGATTTGGGAGAAAAAAAAAGAGAGAGATCAAGAAGTAGAGAGAATTTTAAGGGAGAGAGTTTGATACCTAAACTTTACGTCGAATTCGGTACTGCTTTATAAATTTTCTTCATAGTAGATTTTTTTCTACTCTATGGAGCTGGGGATGCTTCCCAATTAAGATTTTGCCATGTAAAATTTTTTTTTGTCTCTTATTTATTTTGGTTCTATAACATTCTATTTCTTTTATTTTCTAGTTCGTTGGGATATTGGGATCAAGTTCTTTTTTTAGGCTGATTTTTTCCTTATATTATCAAAACCGTCATTTTTCTCCTATTTAAGTTTTTACCACTATCTGTGCATCAAATTAGCGTAGATTTTATATTACATATTTAAAATACTAAAGAATAATAAAAGGAAAAAAGTAGTAGTCCACTAATTGATAGAAAAATGAAGAATCGTAATAGTTCAAAACCAGCCTAAGAGCTTGTCCAATGGTAACATGGATTTAGACCATGGATTGGTGTCACATTACGGATGTGAAGAAGATGTTAATTCTATGTGACACTAGATAGACATTCACCTCTTAAAATTATCTCCAATGGTAATGTGGATTTAGACCTTGATTGATGAGTTTGCACTTTTATTTTTAATTTTTATAATATTAATAAAGGCTTGGGAAAAAATAAAAATTTTAAAAGAATTAATAATGTTGTCGTGACAGTCTACCACAATGTTTAGAAGTAGACATTGTAGTAGACACCCTCTACTTTGATTTCATGCCACATATATAGGATGAACATTATGAATCCATAATCCAATTGAAGAACATTTTTTGGGTTGGATGTGGATTGTATCCTAGGTGGATTCATTTCCACCTTAATCCATGATCCCATTGGAGATGGTCTAAGACTACTTGCAAATGTCTCAATTAGACAAGACAACGTCATTTTTATTTTATTTTATTTTATTTTTTGAGGTAAAGGACAACGCATCAAAACTTAAGGGAATTTAAAACACCTAGCATGGGATACTTATAATTAAAAAAGATTAAAAAAATTATTAAAGTACATAGTCAACTATATTAAATCTTACGACAGCTGACCCCAATTATTTTGGAATTAAAACTTTTTTATTGGGTTTAACCATAATATTGACTTCTTATTGAAGAATGTGTCAAGACATGCTATCAGTTAAACAAACACATCAAGCAATGCGAGAATGCAAGAGCAATACATACTAGAAGTTGCCCTTTTATCAAGATCGACTAAGTATAAGCAGACCTTTAAGAAGTCACGCAATCCTAGTGATAGAAATGCCACCTAAACCTACTTATCATAGCAAACAAAAACGTAGATTTAATTAATATAATTAACGAGCTCGGAGTAGCCGGTTGAATCTGGATAACGGGTGGTCTAGACCTAAAAAAAATAAATAATATAATTAACACATAATTCTGATTAAAAAAGCGTATGGTACATATATTTAATAACACATGATAAGTTTTCTCAAAAAATTAAAAAACACATGATAAGTACATATCTGTGTATATATACTCGAAATTAGACAAATTTTGTAGTTTGTTTCTCTCCCCATGTGACCCATGTGCAGCTAGTGGCCATCAATGAAAACCATATGATTGTTTAAGTATTCCATCTTGGAAATTAATTTCGTTTTGGCTTGATTGAACACTTGCGATGAGGTCTAACTAAATTGACTATCAATTAAATTCACTGTAATGGAAATCAATTTCATATCCCACTTATTTCAATGAGCTTTTTTTATGTTCATTTTATTGAGCTATCAGCTACCACATCTTATAAAATTAAGTTAGGGAAGTTAGAAAAAGAGATTAGCTTTCATTGATCACAGTGGAAATCACTGTGGAACAAAGGTAGAATTCCGTGAGTTTTGTTGAGATATAATCACCATGTCACCGCGGAAACCAAAAAGTGGAAAAAAGAGTACAAGAACCTATAGAGGAAATGGTTTTAATTGTAACATCTCCCCTAATTTTAAGGGCAATATCATGGTAATTGACTGAGAATCATGTAAACCACGCAGTCCAACTGAAAAAGCAAAAAGGCGTCACAAAAGAGCTATTTAGCAGTCATTTTGGATTCCACAGGTTTGATGGGTTGGTTAATATGAGTCTTCCAAACTAGATATATATTGATAAAAATGCTACATTAACATTAATTAGCACATAAGAAACACACAATCTTCTCCCTTATATGTCACGATCCCTCAAAATACACAAAACGGGTGTTCGTCCGCGCGTGTGATTACCATGACATTCGCGCAGGATAACTCTAATTTTATTTTGGAAAATACTAAAATGACGTCTACGACGACGACGATAATAACAATGTCACACCACAAGACATATTGGCTTATAAAAAGCGTATTTGCGACTTCGACCCACGTGTTATGCACTGAAATCTATATATGCACGCATCTTGAGGCATACATAAACGTCTTATGTGAGCCGATGCCGATGTCTTTGTGGCATGACATATCATTGTCATTCTATCACTCCTCAATTTTTTTATTATAAAAAATCAACAACTTGACTCCATCATGAGTTGAACCCACCTCCTCTCCCGGCGTTACTTTTGGAAAGTGATATCTCATCCGTCTCACTTTTCTTTTTTAGAAAAATACATCATCCATCTCACTAGAGATGCTTTGACATCATAAATGTAAACTAATTACCACTACTCAGATTAGAGGGTAAAAGTTAACATATAAATGTAGTAAAACCTTGGTGAGCTCACACTTTTAGTTCTGATAAAGATAAAGAGAAAAAGGTAGTCACATTGTAAGTGGGACTTGCATGGAGAGTGATTGTAGGAATGGGAAGAGTAAATTTCACTCCTCTGAATGATGATGAATCCCAAATCTGAAGTCCTGTTAAGACACCAACCCTTCTTTTACAGGACAATACCTTTCTTACCAAAAAAGAGGAAACTAAACCATGCTAAAGGCTGAAGTGAAAGGTTGATAGAGTTGTGCCAGGGTTAGCTCACCCTTCATTCATTAGATGAAGCCACAATAAGAACCACCACTAGAAACAAATTAACAAACTAAATTAGATTTGTTAACCAATCAAACAGCAAATTCAAAACTAATATGATTAGCTAACCAAACCTCCACTGGCACTATCCATCAACAACCAGCTAGCATGACATGTCCAATTAATTTTCAAATTAATTATAAATTATGCTTAATCCAAATTTAAACGCTTTAGCACTTTTTTTTTAACCCTCATTTGGTTCATTGAGACAACTTCTTGGGGAGCGTCTTTTGGAATGTACACTTTTAGAGAAGTTGATATTTACGTGCATGACACCTAGTTCTCTAAAGAAACGCACTTCCCCTCTAAAAAGTAAGTTGCAAGATCTCACTTTCCGGAAGTGCACCCCCAGCCAAATATGGCCTTGACCTTTGTGAATCTCTGACTTAACCACCAACAGTAACTTTTGAAACTACCGTTATTCAAGTGAGAGAGGAAGACCTACAGACCAAGGGTGCAAAAATGTTAATGTAATGAGTTCTCAGAGTGACTTTTCGGTCAATAGTGCAATGTCCTTATTTTAATCCTTAAAACTCACTAGTTGCAGAGATGGGCAAGTGATTGTTAACCAAGCCATGCTCTGTAACCATGGAATTTAGGGTGCATTAATGTTCTAGTGAGTACAAGTGCAGACCTAAAACTATAAAAAATGGAGCTAGTATTATCCATATTAGTTTGGGCTGAGCCAATGATTTCAGGCAGAAAATTATTTACACAGACCAACTCTGAAATAGTTATGCAGTGAAAGCTTAAAATAAGAGTAAACATTTTCTAATAAGAAGAAAACAAAGGAGAGGAATCACCACGAGCCCTGATTTCAATGGAGTGGGAATAATGGAGAGAACAAAAGTGCAGATGTGTGAGAGGGGGCAACACGTGACATTCATCAGATTAAAAGACACCATCACGTGAGCATATGACAAAAGGGTATGGGCAAATGAGTACCAAAATTGAGACACTAAAATAGAGCTTTTGTGTATGTGTGTGTACCACATTTACATTTAATGGGTACATGACGAGCCATGAGTCATGTTAGTTCTTTAAGGATTCATGAAGTCAATATCAAAGATGTGTGCCTTAAGTGTGCATTGGAAGAAGGAACTGTGACCGACCTTATCAAATGTAAATAGGAATAAGCTTATCAGAACGCCTACTACTACATTGATGCAAGTAGCAGCTCCCCATGTGAGCTCTTTCAATTCAATTTTGCTTCTCAAACAATCGACAGACTCACATGTAGTGCTGGGAGAGTTCATTGACTGAGAATGTACGAAGACATTCTCCATATTGGACGTATTTTTGGTATTGAAATGTGTGTAATGTTGGAGGCCAACGAGGTTTCCCTATCAACGTATTGGATTTTTGTGCAATCTTAGCAACTGAGGAACCCAAGTGTTTGTGTTGAGGGGTCATTCTTTGTATCTAAGTTTTGCAAACGTTTTATCATTATTACTGATCTCATCATCAAAACAGCAAATAGTTAGATCTCAAAAAGCATGTGCATGGCCCAATCATGGTCCCTCTACAACAACAAATCATCAAATTTCGAATTAGTTAAGATCAGCTACATGGATCAAATTTCCACTTTGCTCTATTTAGTGGACATGACGATGTGCTCTCATAATTCTTTAAATCCTTTCTAATTAATGCATTCCGAGTTATTTTATGTCAACCCCTGTACCATCAAATTTTCTTCAAATTCTATTGTCTAGTTTTCTAAATGTGAAATTTGCAGGTCGTCTATTATGGTCCCTCTACTCACTCAAATATTGATTAGCTGAAACCAATTTAAAAAATGCCTGCATCTAAGCATCATATCTATCATGGGTTGAGTTGTACAAGAGTCACAGACCTTTGTTTATTTCTATTCAAAGCTATGTATTTCAATGTAGCCATTTAATATTTCTGAACCAACCTGAGCATCCGAAACAATTATTGAACATGTATTAGTGAAGTATAATCAACATCTACACATACAATAGAGAAATACCACAGATCATTAGAGATGATTGAAATAATGGGACACGGGGCAGCATTTGGGTTTGGATGACTGAGGCCCATGTGGAGTGATCAGTCCATGAAGACACTATTTAGTGGGGGGTGGGGGTCCCAGCTCTTGTCGTGACTATGCCACACACTATGCTACCATTTACATGCTACAACGCTTCAATAATTCCACATGCAAGGAAGGCATCAATCATGATCTGTCGTTTGTCTTCATTTCTGATTTAAAAAAACTATGGATTTCTTATATTTTTTTTTAGTTATATTTGATAAATGCACATAATTTGGCCTCCTATTTTAATTGTTTTGACTGAATTAATATCTTCAGACGTAATGAAGTTGAGATTGCCACATGGGTTTTTAGACAGATAATGAAGGATTTTGTCTTCATCAAAGATAATTAAAAAATTTAAAGTGTTCTTTAAGTCAACTTAGATTATAAGAAAACTATGAGATAATGAATATAGTGAGAGGCTAACTAAAACAGCGATAGAAAAGAAGATGTTTCATTTTCAGTAAAGCAGGTGAGGTTTGCTTACCTGCCAGAGTGTCTAAATTTTTTCTTATTCTGAAAAAGAATGAAGAGGACATGAAAAAAAAAAAACACAAAAACACAAGAACAGATGTTAGTGCACTTTCATTAAGATTCCCCAAAATATATAAATAATGAGAGTATCAAAGAGCAAGTGCAAGGAACAAGGTTTTACCTATTGGAGATTTTTCTCATTGTAGACATGAATAGAAAAGGGAGGTGGGGCAAAAAATTAATGCTAATGTTGCATGTACCAAAAAAAAAGCCAATGTTACATATGACGTTAATTTGTTACCAACATGCAAATGATTTTCCTACACATGAAAACCTTGTCTCAGTTGCTTAACATCTTCGTTTCCTCTGAATCTACTATGGCTGCAACCTTTGCTTCTGCTACAATAGGTCAACTTTTGACCTATTTGGGCAGAAGGTCAACCACTGCTAGAAATAGGGGCTGTGAAGAACAACAACAGCAGCAACTTTTCCATTATGCTAGATTAAGTGCAATTGATGGTGAGCTTTTCAGATCATTCAAATCTCTCCTAATTAATGCATTTCATGTTAACTTTGGTCTACCCCTACCTTATCGAATTTTTACTGTTTTTATTGATTCAAGTTTTATAGTGGGGGCATTTGTAGGCCGTCTTTGCAGGTGACCAAACTACCGCAATCGCTCTTCCTTCCTTTGGTGCTACTCCTACTTGTCTTTGAATTTCTACATTTCTTATTTTATCTTTACGAGTTATACCACACATCCACTTAAGCATCATCATTTCTGCTACGTTCATTTTATGTAATAGTTTGTGAAGAACAACAAAAAAAAAAAGTAAAAATAAAGGAAGTCGGGAGGTTATTAACTATTAAGTAACCTTTATTAACCTCTACTGTTTTTGTAGATATCAGAAGCAGAATTACCAAACACCACTTAAAAATCTAAAATGATTCAGTTGTTAAGCTTCAGTGTGAAATGCTGAAATTGAATGTCCTCTCCCTAGTAAAAACAATCAACTCAGTACCCAACTTCCCAACACACCATAATCAGAGACGGGAAAGTCTGTTATAAACACAGAGATTCTCCTATATATATATATATATATATATATATGTAAAAGCCCTTACTAGTTACTACATCTGCACAACTAGACAATACAAACACAAGTACCAGGTACAACCATGAGTAAAGAGAACCGGTTTTCTACATTTGATGAGACAAAAATTAACTAGCTCAATTCAATAATAAATAGTGGTGTCTGTTAGTGTATAATTATGTAGTTACAGATTTTCTATAGAAACTATGTATAAGCAACGAGGAAGTATACTGTGTACTAGACATTTTACAAAAGAGCAGCAAATAGAAACATGTGGTTGGTGTTTGAAATAAAGAGGTGAACTATCCACATCATGCCTTTGATTTATTAAGCAAAAGAGAGAACTTCTGGTTTTATAGCTGATTTGATTAGTTTCCTTTAGTCCCTGCTCATGACAATGCCGTATTAATTTAATCACTTGATGATGATGGATATTTTTCAGCCCAAAAATAAGACAAAAAAGAGAGATTACTCAACCATAACCAGCAAAACATGAACGCCAACAAAACCTGAGATGAAGACCCAAATGCATATAATTATAGCAAGCAATCAAGAAATGAAGGACATGATGCCAAAAAGTTATTGTAGCCAAGAAAAAAAGTTCATAGGTAAACGACAACAGCAACAACAAAGCATCGGTTCAAAATCAGTTAGGTTCGGCTACGTAGATCAAACACATCCGCTCCACTTGGTTTTATGCAGTAGATGACATATTGGTTTGGCATTATTTTAAGTATTTCATAAATTATAATTAACAAAGCATATCCCAAGTTATCTTAGCTCTACCTACCTTCGAATTCCTTCAATTCATAGAGCGGGTCTGTGGATCTCACTAGTACTGATATTGTCCCCGACTTAATCACCTTTAGGTCACAGGCGTGGGGTTTTACTTCAAAAGGCCTCGGTACTATTTGGAGAGAGAGATAACCACTTAAGTACTTTGTTAAGACACTTAACCGATGTGGGACTATATTTCGGTCCACAAATCCCATCATAACTAAATGTCTCTTAGCTAAATTGCTTCTATTAACATATATGCAGTCAGTTAATACGTACACATACGCGCGTACATAACCATTGGAGCAAATATAATACTCAACACAGACACGTACCAAATATTACAAAATGTTTTCTTTGTTCCTACTCCATGCCGTAAATCTTGCTTTCTTAGTCACATTTCTCTTTGGCAGATATCTTAATTCTCTCTGCTACCATGGTATAGTCTGCCAAATACTTCGACTTCCAACTTTACTAAATTTTTTCTCCTGATATAATGCACCGAATATGACATGAAACAATATAGAGTGCATCAATTTCCTTACAATAGGCAAAGGATCTCACCAGAATTTGGTTATGGTAGAATAGCCTAATCTAATACTTGCTACAATGACATCAATGAAAACTCCAGCAGATGTGACTTCCCAAATTCTGAAATAAATTTAATGCTATGTTTTTAACACGGTCCCAGACCAAACAATCGCCAATCGCCCACTTTAAGGACAAATACCAAAGGGAGAAAAGATCAGTGATATCTAGACATGGTAAATTTGTAAAGCTCTACTCAAGTAAATGTGACATGTATGTTTGCTCTGTTAGAAAAGCCGTAACTCAGCCATTCTAGTGCATATGCATAGACACACGTACATAGAGAGTATTATAATGAGGATTCTGTTGGACTTTGGTAGTTCAAAGTTGTAGTTGTTTGTTTTGTAAAACAAACACAAGTTTAGTCCCACATTGGAGAAATAGTTTCTCTTTATCACTTTAAATATGATTCAACACTTCACACTTAGATTTTTTGACAAGTGTGATATCTTGAGTGGACAATGGGCACCATGATGTGGTGTCACTAGATGAGACATTTAATTTAATAAGTCTTTTGATAAGGGCCTTGGGGCTATGGTTCAAGACTTGGCCAATTCACAAATCATGTTTTAAATTTTGAATTTCGTATTTGAAACTAAGCTCCAACAATTATTCTTTTTAACTAGGAATTCAGTTGAATACTTGTTGATTAGTGGAACATGATAGAACCCCAGTTCTATCAAGAACACGAGAAAATGAATAGAGACAATGATAAAAAGTGAGAGAGAACTAGAGACTTTATTGATGATAATATGAAACAAAACAATATTCGGCCTTCGAGAGGCCGGACTCTCCTACTTTTCCTATGCCAAAACAGTAATCAATCGATAATTCCTAGTATCCCTTCTTGTGTGTGTGTGTGTGTGTGTTTATATATATAGGGTACAACTACTATGAGAATCAAATATATACCCATGTTATGGGTACACTATTTACAACAATTGAGTTCTAATCCAATACATTAATCGAGTGTCATAAATGCACAAATCATGTAATGCACAACACATTTTGAGAGGATTCCACGACATGAGTATATATTTGAGCTCCATTGTAGAATATCTCATATATATATATATATATCCTCCTCTTTCTAATATTTAGTAATACCTATTAATAATAATGTCTATTAATAATTTGCTAATTAGGTTAAGTTGTCACAACTAACGATGCTCCTTCTATTTTGCAATATGGGTTGTTTTTAAGCCCAGTGTTGCTGTTGGACTCAACCCAACCTTCTTCCTCACCTTGTCCGCAAGGTGGAAGTCCGAAAATTGCTTGTAAAGGAGTGCTTGAGATTTCCAAGTAGCTTCAAAATTTGGGAGATGCTTCCATTTAATCAACAACAAAGGAACCTCGGTAGTCATATTTGAATCTAGAATTGACTCAGGCTCAACCGCCCATTCAATTGTGTCTGCTAAAGTAGGAGGAAGAGATGAATGTACAGGAGGCCACCCACCACCTTTCGTAGTTGCGACACATGGAAAACATGATGGATAGAAGTAGATGTAGGAAGCTCTAACCGATAAGCCACTTGTCCCACACGTTGTAGCACTGTAAATAGGCCGAAAAATTCAGGAGAAAGTTTCTCATTAGCCCTTCTTGCTAAAGATTGTTGTCTATAAGAGCGTAATTTTAAAAACACCATATCTCCAACAGAGAATTCCATTTCTCGTCGAGATCGATCCGCCATTTGTTTCATCCGATTTTGTGCTATCACAAGTTGTTCGCGTAACTCCTCTAGTGAATAATCGCGCAACAACAATAGTCGTTCCAACTCTTCATTCGAGGATGGTGTGGAAGCGCAATATGGTGGTAAAAGAGGAGGATCATGCCCATACACAACCTTAAAAGGAGAGCAACGCAACGTCGAAAAAGCGTGTTGTACCAGTATTCAGCCCACATAATCCAATCAGACCAAACCTTCGGTCGTTGACTAACAAAACAATGAAGATAACATTCAAGGCACTGATTAAGAACCTCACTTTGGCCATCACTCTGCGGATGATATGCGGAACTTCGTTGTAAAGTAGTACCTTGTAACCGAAAAAGCTCACACCAAAAATTTCTCATGAACACCTTATCACAGTCAGATACAATAGTACGAGGAAAGCCGTGAAGTCGCACAACTCGCTTAATGAACTCTAAAGCAACTGTTCGAGCTGTGAAAGGATGTTTCAACAATAAGAAATGACCGTACTTGCTCAAATGGTCCACTACCATAAGAATAGTATCAAAGCAACGGGATGTAGGTAACCCCTCAATAAAATCCATCGCAATGTCTTCCCAAATTACGAGTGGAACCGGCAGCGATTGGAGTAAGCTTGCGGGTTTAAGATTTTCATATTTGTGTTGCTGACATACCAAGCATGCTGCGACAAAAGACTTGACATCATCTCTCATCCCCTCCCAAAACAACTCAGTCGAAATACGCTTGTAGGTGTGTAAGAATCCACTATGACCGCCAATAAGACTACCATGAAACTATTTTAGTAATGCTTGTTTAAATGCAGAATTCTTCGACATGACCAAACAATTTTTGAATCGCAACTGATCATTCACCAGAGAGTACTCTGCCACAGTTGTTTTACCTTGTTGTAATGCCTCCACAATAAGTCTTAATTCGGGGTCCACAAGCACCTCCTCCCATAGTTGAGAAGGATCAAAAGAAGTTACTGACAATAGAGAGAGCATCGCACTCGAACATGGAATGTGGGAAAGGGCATCAACAGCCTTATTGGTCGACCCCGGACGAAACTGAATCTCAAAATGAAAACCCAACAAATTCACTACCACCTCTGGTACTCAGGCGCGACTTCTCGTTGTTCCAATAAGAATTCAAACTTTTCTTATCAGGACGCACAATGAAGTATCTCTCGAGCAAATAGTGCCTCCATTTCTGAACCGCAAAAACTATTGCCATCAACTCATGCTCATAAATCGATTTTGCTCGTGCTCGAACCGAGAGGGCATGACTATAGAAGGCAATAGGTCGATCATGTTGTGATAATACGGCTCCCAGACAGGTCCCTGACGCATCAGTCCCAACAATAAAAGGCGCGAAAAATCATGTAAGGCTAGAGTAGGTACTAACTTCATGGCTTGCTTCAAGTTAGCCACAGCTCGAAACGCCTCCTCATTCCGTTCAAACCCTTTTTTGCAACAGTTTAGTATGAGGAGCTGCTATCTTGCCATAATCTCTTACGAGCCGACGATAGTAACTGGTCAGGCCTAGAAATCTACGAAGCTCTTTAGGGTTTTTCAGAAAATGCCAATCGTCTATAGCTCGCACCTTGTCTAGATCGCCTTGCACCCCTTTAGTCGAAATAATATGACTTAAGTACTCCAAGGAAGATTTACCGAAACAACATTTCTTATAGTTCACAAAAAGATAATGATCTCGCAATATTTCTAACACTTGTTTTAAATGATGTACATGATCTTGCATGGATGAACTATAGATTAAAATGCCATCAAAAAATACTAGCATACATTTACGGATGAAGCTTTTAAACATTGAATTCATAAGTGCTTGAAAGGTCGCAGGTGTATTAGTCAATCCAAAGGAAATGACTAAGAATTCGTAATGGCTTTCATGTGTGCGAAAGACTGACTTTGGAACATCCTCAGCCCTGACACGAATCTGATGGTATCCTGATTTTAAGTAGAACTTAGAGAACATCGTTGCCCCATGTAGTTCATCAAGCAATTCATCAATATTCGGTATGGGGAAGCGGTCTGGTACAGTTGCTTTATTCACCGCCTTGTAATCAACACAAAATCGCCAACTCCCGTCTTTCTTTTTCAATAATAGAACTGGGCTGGAGAATGGGCTAGTGCTTGGACGTATGATACCTGTTGCAAGCATTTCTGCTACTAGCCTTTCAATTTCACTTTTCTGAACTTGAGGATAGTGATAAGGCACACTCGAATAGGATCAGTACCAGCTTTCGACACAATGGAATGGTCGTGTTCCTGCGATGGTGGAAGCTCTGAGGGTGGTCGAATGATCATAGGAAACTACGGAAGAATGGGTTGTAAAAGGATATCAACTGCGAGGCCAGCCTCCCCGTGCTCTAGTGTGCTGCATAGGCTAAGTTTTTGCAGTAAACCCGTTTTCGTCTGTGTGAATGAGCGAATGATGGATCGCAACGATATGCGTGCCTTAGTTAATCTCGGATCCCCTTACAGAGTCATAGTCTTACCATTTATCATAAAACTCATCCGTAGTTGCCTCCAATCATTTTGGGTTATGCTCGAGGTTGACAACCACTGCATCCCCAAAATCACATCTGCACTGCCCAAGTTCATGGGAAGGAAATCATGCACGATCAATAGCCCCAGTAGCCATAACGATACTTTTGAGCATGGCCCTGCACCTTGGATGCGACTGCCATTGCCGATCATTACCCCGAAGGATTTGGAAGAGGACATGGGAAGTTGAAGGTGACTGACCAGGGTGGAGGAGATGAAGTTGTGGGTTGCGCCAGAGTCAATTAGCACCACCACGTTTTCGCCTTGAATATGCCTTAACATCTTAAGTGTCCTTGGTTCTGTATGGCCCATCAAAGAACTAGCCGACAATTCAATTTCTGCAAAGTCCGTGGACTCTAAGGAGGTTAAATCTGGATCTGACACTTCGTATGTATGTAACGGCCCGCTCTAATTAATCCCGATTAACTGACAAATTACATATTAAGATCCTAAGCTCAGACCCACGTGGACGTAGCAGAAAATCCCAGGGCACGCATAACGAAGTAAAATTTGTTATTTTTGTATGTGAGTGTTATTTATTTTACTATTATTAAATAATTCGCGTCGCATTATTCAATATTTTATTGGTCGCGTTGTGCGCGTGTAGTGACGAAAATGTGCGACGTCACGGTGTGCGCGTAACGCGGGTGTATGGGATAACCTGGGATTTAGCTGTCACATCCCATCACATCACACATCACATCACTATATCTAACTCATCACTCATCATTACTCCATCTCCTCTCCAAATGATTAAAAAAAAAAAAATTTATTTCTCTTTTAAATCGGGTAGAGAGAGAAATAGAAGGAGAGAGAGAGAGGGAGAGGACGTTGGGAGGAGAAAGAGAGAGAGAGAGAAGAGAGAGAGAGAGTGAGAAATCGGCAAGAGAGAGAGAGTGGCGACGGGAGGTCGGGGACGGCTCGCGGCGGAGCTCACCAGCGGCGCCGGCGGACTCCAGCGGCGGCGTCGGCAGCGGCGACGCTCGCAAAGACCTCCATTGATCAAGGTGTGTGGTTAATGTTGTTGTTGAATTTTGAGGTGTATAGGATCTTTAATAGTGATGGGGTTGTGTTGTTGTTGTTGCTAGGTTGTTGAAATTGTTGTTGTTATTGTGTGTTAAAAAAAAAAAAAAAAAAAAAAAAAAAAAAAAAAAAAAAAAAAAAAAGGAGAACGCCTCTGTGACGATTTGGAGGGGGAAAGAAGAAGAAGAAGAAGCCCAGATGGGCCTGCTGGCCAGGCCCATGTGGGCCTGGCTGCACAGGCCCATGTGGGCCGGGCAGCCCAGGCCAGGGCGGGCCGAGCCGGCCTGAACCCGGGTGGCCCTGGTTGGGCCGACCGGGCCCAACCGAACCGGGCCCGGTTCGGGCCTAATTTTAATTAATTCAATATTTTAAAAATATAAATAAAATACATTTTTAAATCAAATAAATATCAGAAAAATATGAAAAATAGCTAGAAATTATGAAAAAAAATCCAGAAAAATCAAGAAAAATATAATAAAAGGGAAAAATGTAAAAAAGGTAGTTTTGAAGACATTCGGGGCGTCGACACCCCGGTATAACTCGAAAGGTGTGCCGATGTCGAACTTTTGGAATAAAAAATTACAAATTTTGATCTCACATTATAAATTCATTTAATGTGACTCTAAAATGATGAAAATTGTATAATTAGACACCAGGGACTTAGGATACCATAGTCGAGTGTCGGGTACGTATCTCGAGGCGTGTGCGGGTGTTTTGAGGGTGATTTGCGATTTATTTAAGGTAAGTAAACCCACGAGAAAATTAGTTAAAATTCACTTATGGTACTTACTTTATTTCACTTTTCAATTACTCCATTGTGCTATTTATTATTGTTCATTTACTGTTCATCCACTCCCACGTGTGTATGCGTGTTTGTCGACGGGGTCGGGCATGGCACGGACTCACACCCCGGGGCTAGCTACCCCGCGCTGTTCGAGTAATTGGCCATGTTAGGGCTATGCGGTGATTATTTTCCGCGAGACCCGTAGGTTGAGAGATGTTTGAAGAAGACCTAAGTCTTCGTCATGGGTTACTCTCGAGAGATGTTTGGATGGGGTTTCTCCCGTTCAATGGTTCCTCTCATTCGACCGTGAGATGTTTGGCGAGGTGATCGTCATGGGTTCCTCTCGGTTTAGCTAAGACGATTCCCGGATGTCGACCAGGGTTCTCTGTCACGCTACACTCGTGTCCAAATTCGACTTCTCAACGACTTATTTTCATGCGAATTTTCTTATTCTTGTCCTTTATTTAAATTGCATGAATTGTAGCCGTTTTTATTGGATTTCGTGAATATTAGCTAACGTTCTCTGGGATTTACTCACCTGGGATTTGTCATTGTTTTTTGTGACAAATCGCAGATCCTGCGACGAGCCGGGGCAAGGGCGTCTTAGGCGACTACGTCTGAGTTAAGAGAGCCCCACAACTTTTTTTGCGTAGGTGTTTGTTTGTATTAATTTATTTACTGTTTTTATGAAATTTTTGGGAGGACTTGTATACCTGATACATGTATATGCTCACCTTTTGTACTTTTGTCGCTCTTGATATACATGGTATCTAATGCCGGGTTTTCACACTATAGGGTTATTTATAAAATGCAAACTTTTCATTTCTACGATATTTGCATGCTTCAAAGACTTCTGCTTGATATTTAACTTATATTAATTTAATAAATCGCGAACAACTTAACTTAGTCAATTTAATGTAAATATTCATAAAACATCCATAAACACTAAGTTATGGCGAATAAGATACGTACAAAGGTTTAGGTCGCGGACAGTTAAAAATAAGTGTGCGGTGACGTGGCATGCTTGGTGACGTGTCTGGCGATGTGGCGGTACCCAGTTTGCCTCAGAGTTTGGGGCTGCCACAATGTATCCCTGTCGTTCTCCTCGAATGGAAGAAGCATTAACAGTTCTTTGGATCTGCATTTATTTCCTACATTCCATTTTTCATCGCACATAAAACACAACCCTTTCGCTCGTCAATCTTAAGCTTCGGCCGCAGACAGTCTGTGAGAAGTCGAGGATGATGTTGTCAAACTGGCTAACGGAGTCGTGTTTGTAGGTTTGGGAGGTGTGGTGATGTCGAAATAAATTAGTGGTGGGCTGAGATGCGGACCATGTAACAGTTCAAGTTTGAGAGTTGGGCCCTAGGGTTGGCCCGATACTGTAGTAGCAAGGTGTTTTTGGTACGACCCATTTTTCTAACCCAAGCGAAAAAAAATTGTCATTACGTTCTTCAATCTCCTCTGCTTTTTATATCACCTATTGCAACCTCTCTTGTGGATGCACCAAAAGCTCGACACGTATTCTTTCTTCTAACCCATTGACGAACACCGTGATCACGTTTACCTCACTTACATCTCGGATGTGCAGTGAAAGAAGTTCGAATTGTTCGTCGTAAGCAACAATAGTGGTAGTTTGTTTGATCGCAAAGAATTGTTGTCGAAGGTTAAGGGGTTGGGCTCCCTTGAACCTGCGCGCCAATTGAGTTTTGAGTTCTTTCCATGTGATAAAGGGCCCTTTTTTTTCCTCCGATTGCAACCAAATCTGCGCCTTCCCTAAAAAGCAAATTCTGGCTGCGCGCAATTTCATTTCCTCGTTCATCTCGAGCAATGCAAAGTAGTGTTCTGCTTGATTCATTTACACAATCAAGTTATCCCCTTCAAAGGTTGGCATCTTTATTTTTCTCACATCAAGTGTCGTGCGATAGTAGGGAGAGTTGTTCGCCTCCTTTGATTCTAATGCATCGTCAAACATCGAAATAGGATCGACAATCGTCTTGCCAATTTCAGATTGTGGGAAATCAGGAGGATCACCAACTTTTGTTTTGCTTGCTTCAGCCGATGAAGATGACCCATGATCAACAAGGGTGAGGCGTTGTTGTTAGGGGTTTTCATCCACTCCTCCATCTTCTTCCACATATCACCCATCGTTGTCTTAACTTCAGTATTTTCCTTTCTCATCTCACTCAAGAGTCCTTCTAGCGCTGAAATTTTTCTCAACTCCGACTCATCGCCTCCACACAAGATTCCATTCTCGTACCCGTCATACTCTTAAGAGAATCGCTTTGATACCAATTTGATAGAACCCAGTTCTATCAAGCATACAAGAAAAAATGAATAGGGACAATGATCAAAAGTGTGAGAGAACTAAAGACTTTATTGATGATAATATGAAACAAAACAATACTCGGCTTTCGAGAGGCCGAACTCTCCTACTTTTTCTATGCCAAAATAGTAATCAATTGATGATTCCTAGTCTCCCTTCTTGTGTGTGTGTGTATGTGTGTTTGTATATATATATATATATATATATATATATATATATCCTCCCTCTTTCTAATATTTAGTAGTACCTATTAATAATAATGTATATTAATAATATGCTAATTAGGTTAAGCTGTCACCACTAACATGATGCACACATAATAGAAATATGATCCTTCTATTTTGCAACATGAGCTGTTTTTAACCCCAGTGCTTTTGTTGGACTCAACCCAACTTTCTTCCTCTTCCTGTGATATGTGAATTTAAGTTCAGGCCTAACAGAACACTAAGTCAATCACTAGGATTTATGTATAAATTTTTATTTATTTATTTATTTATTTATGTTTTTTTTGTTATTTAAGTTGATTTCTAATATTTTTTGTGAAAATTTGTATTTTTTGTGAAAATTTGTATTTTATGTGAGGATTTGTATTTTCTGTAAAAAAAATTGGGTTTTTTGTATTTTATGTTATAATGAAAATTTGGAATAAATTTTGTAAAAATATGCATGTTAAATTAGAAAAAATGTAATAGTTTGATAAAAAAAAAGTTGTAATTTTGTATTTTATGTTGGAATAAAATTTTTGGAAATTAAATTTGTATTTCATGTATTTTTAGGTGAATAAAATTTGTTAAATTGATTAAAATGTAGGTTCGAATAAATTTTGTATGTTGATATTTATTTTTCTTTATTTTTATGACAAATAAAATGCATGCTTGTGATTTGAATATAATAATTTTTTATTATTATTTGTGATGTTTATTGCATGACTTTTTTTGTAATGTGTTAGTATTAAATTAGTTGAATTTCAAATATGTCTATTAAACTATTATTTAATTGTTTTTTACAGTAAATAAAAAAAATTAAATTAAAAATCTATTTAACTATAATAAAGAAATTAGGTTAAGTAGAAAAAACATTTAAGTATAAAGTTAATTAAATGATACAAATTCATTGAAGAAATTAAATTTCGATTAGGGCCAAAAATAAAATTGTAATTGGTTGAACAAAATAATATTTATATAACAACGCTTACATACGATATATATATATATATATATATATATATATAGTATAGGTAGGGAGGATTGATATTTAACTATATATATAAATTATGTTAAGTTGAAATTAAAATAAGTATGAAGTTACAAGTTAAATGAAATATTAATACGGTAAATTGGACTGATAAAAATGTAATAAAATGATGCAAAATTATTCGAAAAATTAAATTTCGATTAGGACAAAAATAGAAGAGTATAATATATTATACTATAAATAAATATAAAGTAGTTAAAAGTAATTTAACTATAATAAGGAAATTGGAATTGGTTGAACCAAATAATATTTATATAACAATGCTGATATACGAGATATATATCTATATAAATGAGACAATAAAATTATAAACTACAAATATTGAAGTAAAATTTAAAATTTCGAAGGACAAATTAGAAATTAGGCAAAATTACACAAAAATATGTGCATATATTGCAACCAATGCGACTAATTACGGTAAACAATTGACTAAAATGTATAAAATATATTACGCAAAGTATGTGCAAATGCAATCGATTCGACTAATTAAGATTAACATTCGACTAAAATTTATATAGTGATTGATGTGTACGTGTATTCAATTAGGGTTGTTTAGGTTTTTCGAGATGTTTGTGTCTCGAGATTGGATGTACAACCGTATTGAAGGCGGTTACATTAGATTAGAGTTTGTGATTGGCGTGAAGGAATTTATAAAATTTGTCATGCAACACTGCACCACTTACTTGAACGAAGCAAAAATTCGATGTCCTTGTCGAAAATATCGCAACGACAAATACTACGATGTAGACACCGTAAAGCTTCATCTAGTGAGGGGTGGATTCGTTCCCGATTACTATCGTTGGACCGCACATGGGGAGGAAGAAATAGTAAGCGATGAGGACGATGAAGGTGATGATCCAATGGATGAATATCCGATATCATATCATCATATGATACACGACATTGCGGGCCCCAGTTTCGATTGGAATCATGAAGAGGAGCCGAACCCTGAAGCGAAGCATTTCTTTGAAATGATTGGCGCGGCGAATCAAGCGCTTTGACCGGGTTGCGAGAAGATGAATAAATTATCAGCACTGGCACAGTTATTGACGATAAAGTCGAATCATCATGTTTCGGAGCAAGCATTCGACGAAATTTTGTAAGTATGTAAAGACATGTTGCCTGAAGACAACTATTTGATAGATAGATTTTACAAATGTAAATGCTTGATGCACTGGTTGGGTCTCCCATATGAGCGAATTGACTGTTGTCCCAACTTATGCATGCTTTATTGGGAGCTCAACTCCGAGCTTAAATCTTGTAAATTTTGCGGAGAATTTAGGTTTAACTCTAACAAACGCCCGCATAAGACAATGCTTTACTTCCCTTTGGCGCCTCGTCTCAAACGTTTGTACGCCTCGAAAGCTACTGCGAAACACATGCGGTGGCACGCATAACACGTCCGAGAAGAGGGCAATATGCAGCATTGCTCCGACTCATTGGCATGGAACCACTTCAATCAAGTGAACCCTACGTTCAGCTCCGAGGTTCGTAATGTTCGACTTGGCTTATGCACTGATAAAGGAATTGAACTTCCCTTATGGTTACGCGTCTAACATCGGTCGATGCGTAGATTCTAAGAAGTCGAAGATGGTTGTGATGAAAAGCCACGATTGTCATGTTTTAATGCAACGATTGTTGTCGATTGCTTTTCCAGATCTCTTAGAGGATGACATATGGATTGCAATTAGCGAGTTAAGCATTTTCTTCAGAGATTTAACTGCTAGAGATTTAAGTGCTAGAGATTTAAATGTTGAGAATCTTCGGCTTTTGCATGAAAACATTCCCAAAATATTGTGTAAGTTGGAAAAGATATTTCCGCCAAGTTTTTTCGACTCAATAGAGCATCTCCCTATCCATTTGGCGTACGAGGCTATCCTTGCTGGCTCAGTACAATTTCGGTGGATGTATCTTTTCGAGAGGTAATCAATTAGACTCGTAAACAACTTATATCACACTCTAACATATACATTTTAACTAACTTACTTCTACAAATGTAGGTACTTGAAACATTGAAAAAAATAATGTTATGAATAAGGCAAGGGTTGAGGACTCGATATGTAATGCTTACTTAGTAGAAGAAGCAGCCGCATTTTGTTTCAATTATTTTAAGGAACACGTCTCCACCTCGCACAATCGTCCGTCCCGCAATTACGATGGTGGAGTCGGACCGAGTCAAAGTTTTAATGGCCGCTTCTCAATATCAATATTAACCCACCAGGTCGGGCCTACGAGAGATCAAAGAAGCGTTATCTACCGGATGATGAGTGTAACGCCGCACACTCATATTTGTTGTTAAATTGTATCGAGGTCGCTCTATTCATTAGGTATGATTTAATCTTAATTATTATCTTAAATTTATTCAATCGCAATCCTTACATTTTTCAATTCTCCTGTTAGGATGTACGTATTGAAGTTGCGTTCCAAACATTTGAATATTACACAAAGTGTCATCGATAAACATCTTGATAAACATTTCTCAAGTTGATTTCAACAATTCGTAAGTTATTTGTACGTAGATATTAAAATACAACAACAACAACAACAACAACAACAACATAGCCTCAGTCCTGAATTAATTGGGGTCGGCTACATAGATCGAATTTTTTCATTATGCTCGATTAAGTGCAATTGATGGTGAGCTTTTCAAACCATTCAAATCCCTCCTAATTAATGCATCTCATGTTAACTTTGGTTTGCCCATACCTCGTCGAATTTCTACAGTTTCTATTGAGTCAAGTTTTCTAGTTGGGGCATTTGTAGGTCGTCTTTGCAGGTGACCAAACCACCGCAAACCGCCCTTCCATAATCTTTGTATCAATTGGTGCTACTCCTACTTGTCTTTGAATCTTTATATTTCTTATTCTATCTTTACGAGTTTTACCACACATCCACATAAGCATCCTCATTTCTGCTACGTTCATTTTATGTAATTGTTTTTGCTTTACCGCCCAACATTCACTTCTATAGAGCATAGCTGGCCTAATTGCGGTCCTATAAAATTTTCCTTTTAACTTAGTAGGAACATTTCGATCACAAATCACCCATGTTGCACTCCGTCATTTCTTCCATTCAGCTCGAGTTCTATGTGTGACATCATTCTCAATGTTACCATCATTTTGTATGATTGATCTTAGGTATCTAAAGTGGTTTATCTTATGAACTTCTACTTCCCCTAATTTTATCACTCCGTCATCTCGATGTCTAGTGTTTCTAAACTCACAGTGCATGTATTCGGTTTTCATCCTACTCAACTTAAAGCCTTTAGATTCTAATGTATTCCTCCAGAGTTCTAATTTCATATTCACTTCATCTTTTGTTTCATCCACTAAGACAATATCATCTGCAAATAGCATACACCATGGTATATCCTCTTGAATATATCTAGTTAGTTCATCCATAACTAAAGTAAATAGATATGGGCTTAAAGCCGATCCTTGATGTAGTCCTATCGTAATGGAAAATTCTTTTGTAGCTCCTCCAAATGTCTTTCTACTCGTTACTACTCCATCATACATATCCTTAATAGTATCTATGTATCTAGCGTGCGCTCTTTTTCTTTCTAAAACCCACCAAAGAACATTTATAAGGACCATATCATATGCTTTTTCTAAATCTACGAATACCATATGAAGTTCTTTTTTCTTTTCTCTATATTTTTTTAACAATCGTCTTACAAGAAAAATCGCCTCCATAATTGACCTCCCAGGCATGAAACCAAATTGGTTCTCTAATATTGTTGTTTCTCTCTTTAGCCTATTGTCAATTATCATCTCCCAAAGTTTCATAGTGTAACTCATAAGTTTAATTCCCTGGTAGTTTGAGTAACTTTAAATGTCTCCTTTATTTTTGAAGATTGGCACAAGCGTGTTTCTTCTCCAATCCATTGGCATCTAGTTTGATTTTAAAATTTTATTGAAAAGTTTTGTCAACAAAGTCAATCCAATTTCTCCTAAGCATTTCTAAACCTCTATAGGTATTTCATCTGGGCCACATACTTTCCTTATTTTCATTCTTTTCAATGCTTCTTTAACTTCTACAATTATAATATTGCGTATATAGTTTATATTTCTTTCTTGGTGTGGGTTTTCATCTATTATAGTATCAACTTGGCCATCATTAAATAAACTATCGAAGTAACTTCTTCATCTCTCTTTAATATCATCATCGCGTGTTAAAACAATTTGATTTTCGTCCTTAATACATCTTACTTTACTTAGGTCTTGTTTCTTTTTATCTCTTAATTTGGCTAGCCTATATATATATTTTTCGCCATCTCTATTACCTAACCTTATATATAGATCTTTCATGAAATTTGTTTTAGCTTGACTAACTACTTTTTTAGCTTATTTTTTAGCTTCTCTATATTGATTGTACACATCTTCATCTTGAAACTTAGGTATTTTCCTATACATCTCTCTTTTAGTCTTAATTGTTCGTTGGACATCCTCGTCCCACCACCATGTTTCATATGTGGATATTAAAATAATTCTTTATTTTTGTTGTTTATTTGAAATTGAAGTTTATGATCGAAACATTAGTGGCGGTAGGCTCCATCATCTATTCAAGATACAACACTTCAAATGTTGTCATACGGCCCTAGTCGACTTTGCACCACATACCACGCGTATCTTGTTAATGGCTACAAATTTCAGACCGTGTCGCATCGCTCGAACAAATATATGCGTAGTAGCGGGGTGTGCGTCAGGGAACAAATTACGCATGATGTGACAATGATTTTTACGTGCAATAAGAAGAAGTGATTGAAATCGAATACGGTGGATTCATACGTACTGTGTTGTTCAAATGTCAATGGTTCGATCTCACGATCGATGTCGGGATAAGAGTTCACCGATACTTAAAAATCATCGATGTACATCGAAATCTGCGATTGAACAAGTACGAGCCTTCATACTAGTCATGCAAGCTAGTCAGGTGTACTTTCTTTCATACCCAAGTGTAAAAAATGCATAGAACATTTGGCAAGCTATGTGCAGACTTCAACCGAAATTCATCGATGAACAAAACTTAGTCGAAAACATCGACAGTGAGCCTATAGAACAAGACGCTTTTCAAGAGCAGCTACCTGAGCATAATACTAAGGTCGATATTGACAACAATGTTTCAATTTCGTTAGCTGATCCGAGTGGGGCACACATGTAAGACGTCGACGAAGAAGACGATGAAAGCGATAATTTTGACTTTTCATCGAATGATAAGGACGGTGACGACGAATCATGGTACTATCATGTTCATCAGTTGGTAAATGGTGCAATTATATTCTCTTACTTGTTACGTCAATTTTGTGTGTTGGAGGTTCAACTAAAAATTCTAGTCTAGTCTTTATTTTTTTTATAAAGTTATGTCGTTAGGTAGAGGTTACGCTTCATCTTCTGTTGAGGGCTCCGGTGGACGATCCGGTGGACGATACGTTAGTCGATCCAACGGACGATTCAGCGCTACTAGAAATCGACGATCATATGGATCACACCGTCGTTCTCATAACGATGCTACTCCACCCGCACATACTACTCAGGGTCAGCAGAGTCTGCATCCATACGCATACCACCCTTCTAAGCAGACTCCATTTCATCCGTACACATACAACCCTTTTCCGCATACCCCATTTCTCCATCAGACGCCTCCCCTACATTATGTACATCCATCATATCCATCTACATCTTTCTTGTCTTTGCCATTTATTTTTGGTGATGATCTCACCTTTATGCATATGTATTCTACTTTACTTTTCTCCCTACCCACTCCACCCGTTGATGGTCGTGGTACGTTTAGGCCAGGCGTCAGACCTAATTTTTCATCAGGGGGATCAGCATTTCCCTCACATCTTCATGATCGTACGCACGACCACCGTACAGTCCCACCACCACTTCATCATGATTTACATGCCTCGCCCTCTTGGGGTCAGCCGGAATAGCAGTCGTCGAGTTCTTCGGCACATCGTTTGAGCAACTCGTCTATAGGTACGGCCCCACGTGGACGACGACGAAGCAGTACTACTACCCAACCCTCGGGGCGGATATTCTTGGTCGTGAAAGATGACAGATAGTAAGTATACGTACGAAGTTTTACATTTACTTATTTCTTATAAACTTAGTCTAACGCCTCGTTTTCAATTTAGTGGACGAAAATTACACCCGTCTGACAGAGCTGCTCAGGAGATGATTAGGGTATACAAACACTCCCTGCACAAATATGGCTATTCTTGGGAGCATTTCCCGTAGCACATGCGAGATATTTACTAGAATCAATGGAAGGTAAAGTTGTTTCATTTACATAAGATTTACAAACAATATATAATTGAAAAGTGTTTATAGATAAATTTAAGATTTTATTACTTTTTTCCTATAGTTGTCATTCGACTGGGAGTCATCGGATGACTCCCAGTCGAATAACACAGCTATTAGAGAGGCGTACGATAAGCAGATTGTCACTCGGTACGCCGATTTTATTAGCAAGATGTGCTCCAAAGATAAAAAGTCTGCACATGTATCTGCTGAGATCTCGACCACTATATGAAGATGCGAACCACTCCTGATTTTAAGAAGAAATCAGAGCAAGCAAGTAAAAATCGGATAACTGAAATAAGGGGACCCGATACAGGGATCGCAGTGCATACTAGTGGCTCAATATCTATTTATCAGCACGCAGAGAAGCTAGTAAGTTATGTTATATTAAGTTTATATATATAATATACATGGATTTAGTCTGAGACTTAATCCTCTTTAAATATATGTTTTGTAGGGGGAGAAGTTGGGTCGACTTCCGACTGCTTTGGAGTTATGCCTATACTACCATACGAAAGATCATGACGGCGTAACTTTCCTCGATTCGAGAGTAGAGAAGATCGTCGTAAGTAAATAGTTTTGCTTTTAAATTTTGTTTAGTTAATTAATTATATGTATTAATGACTTCTAAATGTTTTAAATTCTTATTTTAGACGGCGATCCAGTGTAGGCGGATTGAGCTGACACAGTCGCTGCCTGACACCCCGATAGATGAGATCGAGCTATATTTGTCCGTCGTTGAACGCGACGACAAAGGACGGACATATGGACTAGGGTGGACACCGTCGGGATCGCGACGAAGACATGCTACAGCTGGAGGAGCTGGAGGTGGAGATGGAGCTGGATCTTCTCGGCCTATTTCTTCTCCTAATGAGCCTGTTGAGCTTTTGCGGAGCGACTTCTAGACGATGCAGACACACGTTCTTCGGGTTATGCAGAATCACTCTAACCCAAGATCAGTTGTGAGAGGTCTAAGGCCAGTTGTGTCGCATGGAGCAGGCTCTAATGGACAGACTTGGGATTTCATTCGCGTCAACGCCTCCGAGAGATGTTCCAGCTGATGACACAGAGACCGACGACGATCTCGACGATTGAGTTGACTTCCTTGTATTGTATATTTTCATACTTTTAATTAACTTTTTTTGTATTTAATTCATTTTGATTGATGGACTTCAGTTATTAATTTTAATTTCCTTTAATTTTCATGTTCGTATAGTTATTCCGAATAAATTATATAGTATAGATTAAAATATGTTATTTTAATAATAATTTTTAATAAAGTTTTATAAAGAATTTTTTAATTTAAAT
Organism: Stephania cephalantha; assembly: GCA_039657325.1. Lineage (NCBI taxonomy): Eukaryota > Viridiplantae > Streptophyta > Magnoliopsida > Ranunculales > Menispermaceae > Stephania > Stephania cephalantha. The sequence continues at coordinate 49,967,195 of CM077573.1, forward strand.
ATTATTTATATATAATATTATTTTCAAACATTTCATTTAAAATGTAATTTTAATTGAATTTAAAAAATTTCATAAAATTATTATATATTATATATAATAGTTTTTGCATTTATATAAAAAATATATAATAGTTAAATATTTTAAATATTTACATTTAATTTTATTTGAAATTTAATAATTTTTAATAAAGTTTTAAATTTTTAGTTTTTATAAATTAATTTTATTTCTAATATTGAATTTTAAATTTTTAAATATTTTATTATATTTTATATAATAGTTTTAGCATTTTATAAATATTAAATATTATACAATATATATAATATCAAATTTTTAAAAAGAATTCGTCAATTTAGCGACGGGCCCCGTCGCTAATCCCAAACCATGTGGCGGCCAATGATCCACGCGGACAATTAGCGACGGGATTCTAGTGACTCGTCGCTAAATGTACACAAGGCATGGTCAAAAGATATTCGACCACAACCACGTGGCAAATTAGCAACGAGATTTGGCGACAGGATTAGCGACGGGTGCCCGTCGCCAAACCTGACACGCCGTCGCTAAAAAAATTAGCAACGAGATTGTTAGCGACGTGGTTTCCCGTCGCTAACACAGTATAGCGACGGAAAATACCAGATTAGCGACGGGTTTCCTTGTCGCAAATCTAGTATCCTTTTGTAGTGTAAGGATGGAGGTGGGGATGAGGATATAACCTCATACCCATGCGGGTATTGGTACGGGATGAGAAAAAATATATTCGCATGGATCCTCGCGGGGAGTCTTCGTTGGTAATATCTGCGGGGATCCCCGTAGGGAGTACCCTTGGGGATCCCCGCGAAGATCCATGTATTTATCAAATACATCTACATACATTGTATATATCAATTTTATATAATATTACAAGGCTCTCACCCAAAACACTAGTGATAAACAAACTCTAATGTGATTTATAATTTTAACTTGTTTAGTTAATTATATGTCTTTTAAATGATTATATTTTTTGTTTTGAATTGTTTGCAGCTATATTTATATGTTATACTTTATTTGGTTGAAATTTTCAACAATTGTAATTATATGCATGTGTACCATACTTTTTTATAAATTTTTGAAAAAAAATTTAAGTGGGGAAAAATATTTCTCCGCTGTGATTCTTCGCAAATTCCCTGCAAAAATCTCCGCGGGGATATTCAATGGGGAGTGAAATGGGAAATGGTTTTTCCCTATGGGGATTCCCCATCCCCGCTGGGATTAGGCGGGGATGGGTATGGGGATGGGGGATGAATTCTTAAGCGGGGATAGGGATGGAGATGGGGTCCCCATCCCCTCCCCTCCCCATTTGCATCCCTAGTTGAGAGATACACATGACTTGTATATCATTTTTGCTTGGTTATAGCACTCAACACATGATATACATGAATATACATGTTTACAGGTTTACACATTTAGGATGTCCGACTCTTTTACTTTATTGTGAGTTATTTAACGTATTAATTGCTTCCGCTAACTTATAAAACTTGAAATATATAAATAACTCGACTTAAAATTATGAATTTACTTATATTGATGGATCAGAAGGCTGACTAGGCTGTTTTGACCTTGCGAGACTAGCTCGGGGTCCACGTGGGCTTAAGCCGGGCGAGGTCCAGTTTGTGGGAAACTAGGGCCGTCACACCAGTGAGACCTTATTGAGCATGCGCAGCGGTGCAGTAGTCGCGGCTCCACCACCATCACAGTCAGGTGTCAGACCTGGAGGTGACAGGAGGAGGAAGAGACCCTGACAGTAGAGGCCGAGGGATCGAGCTCAGAGTGTAGGATATGTTGCATCTCCACCTTATATAGCACGCACTACGTCAATACCATCCGCTCCAGTACAGAGTTATGCCAACACACCACAGCAGCTGGCACAGTCAAGGTCCTCAACGACAGCAGTATCAGAGGGCTGAGGGTAGTGACAGTGGCAGGGGCAGAGGTGGTGGTCAGGGCAGAGGTATGGACAGAGGTACTTCGGCTCCGTGAGATTTTAAGTAGGTACCTCGAAGTCAAAATAAAAAAAAAAAAACATGGGCCTCTTTTTCGGACTTACAATCGTCAATTTGTTGGCAAAAATCATCTTAAGTTGTTAAGAAAACTTAATGGGCCGTCTTTTAGTTCATCGGAGGCCCAATAAGATGTTATATATTTTTCTTGGCTCGCTATTACATAGTAGTATCATATTAATTATTATCCCAACCCTACCTTTTACCAAGCGGTCATTCATCTTACTAGAAATATTTTGGCGAGACACCTCCATTTATTCATAGTTGATATGAAAAACTAGCTAGCTAAATAACTATGTATTGCTTAGAAAATCATCAAGCAATTAAAGCGATAAAAAAATGCTTCTCTGTAAAAAGACTTTGAGATTGGAATTCAGGCTCAGTTCACAATGAAAAATTTAATTCTAAAATAATTGGGTTCGATTGAATAAATTCTTTCACCGCTTGATTTGATACAATTGATGACATGCTCTTGTAATTCTTTATTTTTTTAATTAATATACATTATAAATTATAATGTGTAATTTAATAAATATATATTATTGTTGTTAAGGAAAAACCATATTAACGAATTTCATTTTTTTTCAATTACAATCAATCTCTTTCCGCAATCCTAGGGTATGTAGGACTAGTCAGACAAAGTGTTTGGATACCTAAGGTTACTCAAAAAAAAAAAATTATATATATATTATTTTTGTTAAGGAAAAACTATATTAACGAATTTCTTTTTTTTTTTCAATTCTTATACACCATTGCAAATATTCATTCGTTTAATTTTGTCGTATTTTTAACTCAAATATTCAAGAACTTACAAAAAGAAGAATAAAGAGAAATCCCATTTCAATGCACATAAACTACTCAATTTATTCTTTAAAAAAAACGAAAAACAAAAAAAAACTCAATTTGCACATGTAATTTCAGTCATTAAATTTTTTGGTAGTTATCTTGGATGTCTCAACCTTGTTTAAAAAAATAAAGAAATATAAATTGAGAATCTCTTTTGTTTTATTTAATTATTTATTTTGCTAGATGTTTTATAGACTTTTAGGCATTGTCATCAAAATGGTGCCGAAAATCATTGTGGTTAGTTCTGTTGAAAAGCGTTGATTTATATTATTGACAAATAGTATACTAGATCTCAAAACATTAGTAAGAATTGAAAAGGAAAAAAAAAAAAAAAAAAAAAGGTGAGAGAAGTGTCCTATCTCCATCACACAATTATCAAATCGCACAAACATTTGAGGGGATCCTAACAGCCATTCCATATATGTGACTGGTGAGAGAGGCCCTAGCTAGTTTATAGGACGATATATATATATATATATATCTCAAGCGAAAACAACACTAACGTGACCATATCTAGACATTTTTATGTGACCACATATCGAATAGTTAGTGGTGTAAGTAGGACCTTCAATTAAAGAAGATTCGGCTCAGGAGTTTGTGAATTGTACACATAGGGACACATACACATACACTCTAAAGCAACAAATGCATACAGCACTAAAGAATTTTTATGTGCAGGGCCTATTTAATTAGTCTCAACACTCAAGAGCAAAAGTAGTTCTTCTGGGTAGTTATAATGTGTGGGCTTTAGTTTGAAAGTGAACGAGTTCTCTAAAATGTCGAGGAACTTTAGAGGGTCCATTTCAAATTTATAAGCCTGCTTTGTTATTCTTCTCAACTAGTCGGCGTAGAATTATTCCTTTCAGCAACCAGCAATCAAACATTTATAATTAATCAATGTACGTAAATTTTGCATAAAAAATGTAAAAAAAAAATTAATGAATTAATTAGTTCATGAATCTCCTTTTTTGAGAACAAACATTAGCCAGCAAGGATAGCAATAATATTGATGAGTTCTCCAAATTCACAAGGTGATATTACAGATGCACGTAGTCCGAAGAACCCCATGCGTTCAAAGTGTTCAAACAGATGAGTGGTGGTGTGTGCCCACACCAATTTTTATTTCATATTTTGTTGGGCCCATCGAGTCAACTTGCCAATTGAGGTAGCCCAGATGCCCATGGGTCATGGGTGCCATGTTGCATATCAACATCTTCAACCATGAACATGACATGAGAGAGAGTGTATTGATGTATACACTGTGAATATGTTAATTAAGAAAGAGTGGTTCCAGGATTCTCGGTTAGTATTTATAATAGAAGCCAAAGCAATAAAAAAAAAAAAAGTCATCACATTAATTTCAATGAGTTCATCATATATAGCCATATAGGAGATATGAGAGTCACCATCACCACTTATAATTATATATGTACTTTTACTGTGCTTTTATCTGGATGAGGAGACTAGCTAGCCATCTTGGTGGATGGGATAGTGCCACCATTGATATGCCAACTTTAATTTGTTTCTTCTGCTTTTGTGTGATATAAATATCTGAAATTAATCTGCCTAACAGCCTCATGTATATGTTTATGATTACGCTTTATGTTGGTGGAGAAATTAAACATATACATCTAGATGTGTTACATTAATTACTAAGCATGCATAAAGCCAAATTTATTGGTTCTAATAAGTTAATTTTACTAAGCATATCTTTTACTGTATAAAAGCTTGTTGTTCTTCATTACATGTACATACATATTAAGGTTCAATCAAACTTTTCAATTAGTTTAGACAAGGACATGAAATCATTGTAGGATGAGCTGTTTAGGGAACATTTTATATCTAATTGGAGATAACAGGGGTTATTGCTCCAAACAAAGTTTAATTAGATGTTTGAAGTATGGTTAACAAAGCATAATAAAATGTCATAACAATTGTACAACAAGGGTTTTCCTTAGTCCTTCTTTCTTCGTAGTGCATCCACATTATTTCCTACGATGTTTCTTGTATGTTTGCAGAACATATCTAGCAATGTCATTTTCGAGTTCCACTCTGATCACCTTCTGCAATTATGCTCGCTCCACTAGCTAGTTAACTCTTTGTGACATCCTTTTTTCGCCTTTCTAACTTCTTTTTTCCTCTGTCGAAAGAAGTAAGGGTAAATATCGCGTAAAGTTAATTGAACTCCATGCATACCAATGCATTCCCTCCCAAGAGTCCTCAAGTTCTCAAATCAGTTAAAACTAGCTAGCTACTGTAGTATATGTGGTATGTGCTGCACCAACTCCCAGGACTAACTTTCAATATGTTAACATCGAATTAATTTGAGTCCTCCTTTCAACTTGTTATATAGAAAAATTTACCAAAGTACAACATTTTTTACTTTAAAAGAGGTAAGTACGGGGGTTTGTTTTTTTTTTTCCCCACACTCAGAAGGCGTTATTGCTGATGTGGCGCCACGTGTGGTGTCCACGTGGACATCAGCAAATTTTTTTGCTGACGTGGACACATAGATAGCGCCTTTTCAAAAGACGCTATCCATACAACTTCATCGCCACCTCTCCGCCACCTCACTGCCACCTCACAAATTTCCAATATTGGCTATTTTTGAAGTTTGTGAGGTGGCAGTGAGTTGGCTATCCATGTGTCCTGTCCACGTGGGTACATCCACCCTCATTAATAAAATAATAATTAAAATTAAATTAAATTAAACTGATTTATATAAACTGTAAATTACAGAAAATAGATTAAAATAGATAAAAATTATGGAAAAATTCTGAAAAATTCTCGAAAAATATGAAAAATAGGGAAAACTCATTTCTAACTGGTTTACTTACCTCGAAATTCGTAATTCATTCTCAAGACGTCCCGCTCACGCCTCGATTTGAGCACCCGACACTCGACTCCTACGTCCCTAGTGTCCATTTATACCAATTAAAATTTTAGGGTCGCATTACATGCAATTATAGTATGTGATTATAGATTTGTCATTTTTATTTTCATAAAAATTAAGTTTTTAGCACCCTTTTTCGAATTATACCAGGGTGCCAAACGTCCGAAAAGCCTCGAACTCATTTTTTCTAGCTTTCCCTATTTTTCATATTTTTCGAGAATTTTTCCATAATTTTTATCTATTTTAATCTACTTTCTGTAATTTACAGTTTATATAAATCAGTTTAATTTTTTCATAATTTTAATTATTTTAATTATTATTTGTGAGGTGGCGGTGATGTGGCGTCGGTTTGTATAGATAGCGCATTTTGAAAATGCGCTATCTATACACGTGGCTAGCCACGATGAGGTGGCCGTGACGTGGCTGGCCACATGTATAGATAACGCCTTTTGAAAATGCGCTATCTATACAAACCGACGCCACGTCACCGCCACGTCAGCGCCAACCAAACCAACCACACACAATAACGCCTTTTGAAAATGCGTTATTGCCTACTTCGGTAATAAAAAAAAAAAAAAAAAAAAAAACCTCCCTATTTTGTGAATTAAATTGTATACCCACCCTACTTTTGGAAAAACTCCTGTTATATAGATTATCCTTTAAAGGCGTACTAATAGTACTATATATACACTAGTAGCAATCATTTCGAATGGTCTTCATTTTCACACAAGGGGACCATCCATTTCATGTTTTATGGAGTTTGGTCATGTACGTAGTTTTCAGCAAGAACTAAGCATGAAGTTCAGCTCTGTAGTGACTCAAACCCCACCCACTATGGTACCTAGCTCATTGAAGAAAAATGACAGTATAAACCACCGATGCGAGCCATCATCGCAGCATATCAGATATGTCGCATCCCCTAGGCATGGCATTGGCACATTGCCACAATGTGTGCCATGACTTTCTCTTCTAGCTAGTTATGGGAATCTACTTCTAGTCCGTTTTATCCTTTTAAGTGGATGGTGCAATGCAATTTGTTCTGATAAAATTCTTGAATAGATGAATCTATTCTCATGAAAGACGCCGATTTTTTTTTCCTTCTTTTCGCCAAGTTGGTATATGTGAAAGAAATTTCTCGTAAGATACCGATCGATTAAATAAAAATTCTTCATTTCATCAATCATTAAGTAGATTCCTGATCCCTCCATCATATGCCTTCATAGTTTTAATTGCATATAAACTTTAATTTGCCCTGCTTTTACCTCTGCTTTAACTGATTCATCAAGTAATGAAAAACAAATTTTGTTTAAATTCAAAGAAGGGACTACTCAAGCTAGTCTTGTATACAGTACCCTTAACATGAACAGTAGTCTTTTCTCTTGTACAGTTACATTTTTACAAAATGCTTGCCAGTATAAAAGTTTAGTTCTGCTGTTTAATTGCTCCACTGATGTTTCAAGCAATTTTTTTTTTTTGTGTAACAAAGTATGTGAGACAGATTTTCTTTTGCAGAATAATGTGCTTGCGAAACTTTTCGAATCCTAGCAACCAAGTTTGTTTCTTTGTGAATCAAATCAAAGGGGCCTAGTTTGTACCCACAAATGCAACAAATTGGAATGGTTTTATAAAGGGAGTGCTGCAATTAGTCTCTTATAGTTCCACTGTGCAATGCCTTAGTGCTTTGATTGACTGATTATTAATTATCTCAAGTGGAATTTAATTTGCACTATTAATTTAGTGTTCTAGTTCACACTTAAACTGATTATAGCAACTATTACTGATAAAAAGTAGTTACATTCAACAGAAATACATTAAATTAACAAGTTGATCCACCAATTTGATTCGATTTTGGATAGGATAGCAATCCTTCATATAAAGCTTTAATTTCTTAGTGGACTCAACTGATCAGTTCGCGCGGTAGAATATGAAATAGATAGTACATACATAACAACATATATACATACGTGGGACGCCTAATCCGACATAAGTTCGTGTTAAAATTCATTCAAAGTGAATCATGTGTACCAACTCGAAAATTACTGAAAATACATAGTATTGACGAGAACATATTGATCTTCTTAATTAAAAGGACCATTAATGCTCTTCTACATATATACATTACTTTCAATTAATCACAATACAAATGGACTCTATACATATAGCAACTTTGCTTTTGCAGATTAGCTTCACTGAAGTAGATAAGGGTGGGTGAAGACATATATATATATATATATATATATATATATATATATATATATATATATATATTTGTATTGCATAGTTACTAATTAATGATGCTTGTCTAGTCACTCAAAATTGATAGTGTGGATATATCAATCAAAGCTATGGCCAAATAACGTCGTCACTTAGAAATCTTTTCTGTAATGTTTAAGTCTCAAATCAAACAAACTGCCAAAAGTTCATCTGTGGTTACATAGTGAAAGTGGCATGGATACATACGCGGGTGTCTCTTTTATATTTTCTCTTAGTTTTTCTTTCTTGTCGCCTTGGAACCAAGCAATATTAAAGTAGATTGTCACTTCATTTGCATTGTAATACACTAGTGATCAAGCTTTGATCACCTACTCTTCTCACTAATATTAGTTTTATGATTGCCGGTGTCCGAACCGCCTCAAACCCTCCTGATTAAAACCCGACTAATCTCATGGGGTTACTGACCCTACCACTAACAAGAGATTGAAGAAAAATGGAAATGCAAATGCCGCGAAAGAGACTCATCACCTCTGTCTTAGTTAAGTACTAAATCTTTGTCATAGCCACTCCACCGCACCCACTTGGTCACGCATGAAAACAATTTTATAGCACTCACACTTTTAGAAAGTTTCAAAGAAGACAACGATTCCCATTAATGTGTTGATTGTAATAAATTTTGATAGGAGCCTAGATTCTAATTGTATTAGTGGATTTGGATGACTAATATATAGTATATCGATATTGCCTTCATTTAATAAATAATCGAACATTGATCGCATCATGTTTGGATCCTTTCCAAAAAAGGATTGGTCCTCTAATAATATATATATATATATTCTTGATCATTTCCATTAAAGTAATTTCTCATATGTTTGGGGGTCGAAGTTCTTTCAATTTTTGAAAATTCGGTTAGCCACTTTTAAAAAATGATATTATGAAACTCTAAATAATTAAATAAACAATCCAGCCCTTTATATTATTTTTCAGATCTAGCACAAACGAAAATTTTGGCCATATATATGTATCAAAATTTAGCTTAATTTTGTTTCAATTTTAATTAGTACCCCCATACCAATTGATTAGAGGGCCGAATCACATCTAATTAATTAACAAATGTTTTTTTTATAGGAATTAATTAACGAATGTTTTGCATGCATGTTTATGCAGTTAATAAACCAATTAATCTAATCACATGTGCATAGTTTTATATCATTATCTCCTATCAAAGAAAAAAAAGAGTTTTTATATCATTATCTAAAAAAGGAGTTGGTCATATATGTAGTTAAGGGTGGCAATTCGTGTCGGTAAGTCGTAAACGTGTCGTGTCGTGTCGTAAACAAGTCATGACCCATATAATGCAAACTCATTACATGACATGTTTATTAATCGTGTTAATCGTTTTCGTGTCTAAGTGGGTCGTGTTAAACATGTCGTGTATTCGTGTCACCCATTTATTAAATATTGTTTTTAAAAATCTTATTTTATTTAAACTTTTATAATTTGGTTACTACTTTTTAAAATATATCTAAATGATTAAATTCGAACAAACATACTAAAATAGCTAATAAAATATAATGTGGTTGTATATAGTCGTTAGTTTTACTTTACTTTTTCATTCAAGTCTTTATTACTCTCAATAATAATAAAAAAATGACTCGTAATAATAACATAAACAAAATTATAAGAATCATCTAAAAAATTTAAATTTTACTTTGGTGAAAAGTTTTATTTTTTTCTTAATAAATAATTATTAATAAAATCTAAAACATAAATAATATATTAAAAGTAAAATGAATATTTCCTCTCAAATATAAAATAAAATATGATAAATGATGTTTATAAATAAAATAAATAAATCATGGTATTAACATGTATTCAAATTGGTGAATTTTGTACCAATCTATTTATTATACCATATTTATTATTTATACATTATTCTTTAGTCGTGTTAAGCGAGTCATGAACGAGTTAAGCAGGTTGACATGTTAATGACTCGTTTATTAACCGTGTATAAATTATAGGCAAACGGGGCTAATCGACACGGATAATGGTATTGTTCGAAAGATCGCAACAATTACAAGGAAAAGATACACAAGAAAGGCGGATTTAACACAATTTTAGGTAAGCCAGAGAGATAATAGAAATATGAAATTATCATTCATAAGACATGGTTACAAAAAACAAGAACAGACTCACACTTTGATTACAAGACCAGAGAGAAATCTTACAAACCGATTACTAAAACTTAAAACTCGATGATCCTTAATAACATAACAAATCGCTATATATAGACGCATTGCTTGTGTAAAAGCAATCCTACAAACGACTCTACATGAAAGTAAGGGTCATATATGAACAGTACTTGCCCTTTCGAAAAAGTAAAAGCAAAAGCATACAAATAGTAACGAACAATACATGCACAAAAGTAAAAGCATACGAATAGTAACTTGTCTTTTGGAAAAAGCAAAGTTAAGATTCGTTAAGGACACAATCCTTATCTTGATAAAGGGGAAAAAAGGACACAATCCTTATCTTGATGACACGGGCTATCACTAATAACCAGTGGAAATTAGGATAGGAAGCATGTGCTTGAAAAGATGGATGGCATGCGCCTGAGGTCTGGACACGTCCAGGAAACGGTAAAACTAGATTTACCGTTGAAGAGGCCAGAACAATGGTTCAAGAGGTACGAATGATCCTTCATAAATGAAGGTGCAGTCATACTTTGCAGGAGAAAAATGTAGGAAATGCCAAAGAGGAGCAAAAAACATAATCCGGAAATCGTAGTAGATCATGTGTATGAATAATTACTTTGATTTCGGGACAGTTCAAACAAATACCATAGGGAAAGGAGATAATCGGTGTCATCGGATGTCCATGTAAAACTAATACACGACATAACAATTTATTATCTTCTTCCATCTCGTTGAAGTTTAGCAAGGATTAGTGCCATGTCGGACGTGGGAGAAGGTTTGGAGACTACATCTCTGAATGATGAGGAAGAGGATGGAAATGTGGGTAATTTAGAAGGTGTTTTTGGTTTTGCAGGGGATGACTTAGTAAAGGCATCAGTATAATTGAATTTGTTCCACCATTTACAGGAGATATCTTGGGATAAATAAACATGGTTGGTGTTGTTGGTGGTCTTGGTGTCATAGGCAAGGATGGAAGATGTTCCGTATTCCCATTTGAGAATCCAAGGAATAGTATATTTACAAAGAAAATAGAGAATGAAGAGGTTATCTTTTTTAAATTTTTCTTGAATCTGGAGCAGGAAATATAAATTCATGAGATCGAACTTATTCCACCAACTAGTTAGCCACCATTCGGGGAAATGAAGTTTGGCAATTGGCACGAAAAGTGATGTACCAAGAATGATGATCGGGATCCTTGTAAAACAAGATATTTTGCCAGCGGCAATGTAGTCATGATAACTTAAGGCAATCTGCTGGAGTATCTTTGAGGATTGAAATATCTTTGTAGACAAATGGAGTTTTTGTGATAAATTTATAATTTTCACACCATTCATCGAGAGATAAAACTCGTTGAATCTTAAGTTTGGAATAGTCAATCTCGACGAGAATTCTCTCGTGATAAATGTTCAAAATGGACGGAATGGGTTGATATAAGGATATTTTCGTAAAACTTAATGGTTGCATGAGGACGAGTTGGAAGGAAATGGAGGCCTGGAGGTATGATACATGCTATTTGAGTAGCTAATGGTTTGGTCGAAAGGGATGGTTCAATAATGCATATTAAATCTTGGCTTGTGGTTAAATAAGAACAATTTGGTTTGGATTTTCTAATGGCTTAAATCGATTTGAAGAGATGGTTGAGGTGGCGGCTTTCTTAGACATGATCTGTAAAAAATTAATGAAGGGGTTGTAAGAAATTCGCGAGACAGAAAAGTCGGAAGAGAATTGGTACTACCTGGTATATGTTCAATATCAAAATCAAATATACTTAAAATAGCTTGCCATCGTGCGAAAATCTGTTTAGCAGCTAAATTTTTAACATCTTTCGAAAAGATAGTTTGAGCAGATTTACAATCAACACGAATCAAAAACCTTTGATTTAGCAAATCAGCTTGGAATTTTTGAACACATAAAACAATAGCAAGAACTTCTTTTTGAAATGTCGAATATTTAATTTGAGCATCTTTCCATGTTTTTGATGTAAAACAAACAAGTTGTTCATTACCAGTAGGAGGCTTTTGTAAAAGAATACCACCATAACCTATGTCAGAGGCATCTGTTTGAACAATTTTGAAATATTGTGGAATTGCCAAATGAAGGCATGGAAGTGATTGAACTTTTTGTTTAATCAATTGAACAGCTTTAGTGTGAGCATTTGTCCAATGAAAAGGGTTTTTGGAAGATAATAAATCTTGTAGACATTGTCTATCTTTTGCAACATCTTTGTAAAAATCAGATAGATAATTAAGGCAACCCAAAAATCTTTGTATCTGAAGACGATCAGATAAACGATCAGGAAATTTGTTGGCAAACGCAATTACTCGATTAACAGGAGTAAGGGTTTGATTGGATATTTTGAAACCGAGAAAGGTAACAGTAGTTTGAAAAAGATGCATCTTTGTTTTTGATAAAACAAGACCATTCTTTTTAATCAAGGAGGAAAATATATAAAGATGTTTCCAATGTTGATCAATTGATGGAGAGAAAACTAGTATATCATCGATATAAACTAGTATGAAAGAGAAATAAGGATTAAAAATGTCATTCATAATTTTTTGAAATTCGAAGGAGCATTTTTTAATCAAAAGGCATAACATTCCATTGATATTGACCAAATGGAGTGTTAAAGGTCGTTTTGTAACGATCCGAATGATGAATCTGAATTTGCCAAAATCCAGATTTTAAATCAAATTTTGAAAAGACTACAATAGAAGTAGTAGCTTTTAACAAATCGATTTATTTGGCAAAGGATATCGAATAGTTTTTAAGATTGTGTTAAGAGGTTTATAGTTTATAACAAGACGAGGAACTCCTCGTTCTAGTTCAGAGCTTTTTCTACATAAAATGCAAGTACAAATCCAAGGAGATTTAGAAGGAGTAATTAATTTTTTATGAAGTAAGTCATTAATTTCTTTTTGACAAACTTCTCGGGCGAGAGGTCATTTGGGATGGATTTGCTTTTGTAGGAATTTTTGATTCATTGAAATCGGGAATATAAGGCGGACGAACAATATGTTGTTTGCGGGCCCAAAATGCGAAGGAATATCGAGAACAACATTGTTGTTGTAAAGAGGTTTGGAAAGCTTCAAGCTTACTTTTAAAAATAGGTGATTGAATGATTTGCTCAGTTTTTAAGAGTAGGATTTCATTTTTGAGAAATTGGATATGAGTATTTTTATACTCAATTTGATGAATAACTAAATTGACATAAGAGTCTTGTGGTGGATGGATAAAGGCAAAATGAAGAGATTTGCCTTCAAGAGTAGTGGAAATACCAGTTTCAGAAACAGAAAATGGTTGTATTTTCTTTAGAAATGGTGTTCCTAATAACATATCCTTTTTTAGTCCTGGAACAATAATAAAGGTTAAAGGGATACAGATCCCTTGATGACAAATATGAGCAAGAGAAACTTCATATTGGATTCGTGTACTTTGGCCATTAGCCACAGATATGCTATGAAGATCAGTGCTAATATTACAATAATGAAGGGGAGAAATCCTTCACGTAAGCAATTTAAATCCAGCACCGAATCAATTAAAGCATTTCCATTTACCAGAGAATCCCTTGACCGTAAAAGTAATTGGCGTAAGCCATCTATGAAAATTTGAAGTTTGGGAAATGCTTTCAACAAAAATATTGTTTGAGTCAAAGCTATAATGAGCTTCAATGTGTCGTGTTCAAGATTGGTAATACGATAGGTAAGTTGCTTAATCTCTTGTTTTAATTGATTTATTTCGCTTGAAGAGATTGAATAGTGACATGTTTAGGTTTTTTGTTGACTATCTCCATGAGACTGGCAAAGTTGAGGTGAGAATTGTCATTAGAGATTTGTTCTCTAAATTGCTTTTGTTTTTTATTGAGAGAGGAGGGAAGAATTTCTTCTAGTAGAAGGAGAAGGAGGGAATTGTTAATTACTTGATAAAATATTTAAGTTTTAAAGAAGGATCGAAATTTGATCTCCAATAGAGAGAATAAGTTCTTCATGAGCAGTTAAAACATTGATTTCGACTTCGATGAAGAAGAAGTATGTGGAAGATTAGACACACAAGTGACATTCATCTTCTGGTCGAAGAAGGAGAAGAGAATGCTATATGATGGATGTTCTTAGCGAGATCGACATTTATTTGCATAATGCCCGGGTTTGCCACATTTGTAACAAACATTAGAAGTAGTGTGAGGATCAATTTTTTAAAGAGGTTTAAAGGCATAAGAGGAATACGTCTTACGGTAGGAAAACGAGGAGGATGTTTATAGTAAGGTGGTTTATAAAAATGAGATGATTTATTTTGGCGTTTAACGCGACGTTGTGGAGTAAGGTACTTTGAAACATCAATATCTTGGCCAAAATCAAAACAGAAATTACCTAGATCATGTTTCAAGGTTGATTTTTCTTTTTGGATCGACGATTTAGGCGTAGGTCATTACATATGGATAGAGCACAAGTTTGGACTGATTGAGTGATGTCGCCATAAGAGAGATCAGCTAGAGTATTATTATAATGCTCTTTGATGAAATCTTTTATTTTTTGCGTGAAATAGGAGGTAAACCAAGCAATAAATCTTTCTTTCCAAAAAGATTCATCATGTTTTTCGGTTAAAGAATACAATTTTGAAAAGAATGTATCTTTATACCAACGATAATCATTTAAGGTCTTACACCTAAGATTTTGAAGTTGATCACGAATCTTTTCATTTATTGAGGAAACATGGCCAACAAATTGCCAAATAATAGCGACCATAAGATGATTCACGTAATCATAAACCCAATCTCCATTATTATTGGTAATTGGATTATTAAAAGCGTCGGTTTTAAGATGATTTGTGATAGCTTCACGTTCATCTTCATCCATGACATAATGCCACCAACCATATAATTGGCGGTGAAGCCACAAACGATGGCTTTAGCAAGTGTCGAGGTTGAGTGTGATTTTGGAGAATACTAGCTTTTGCATAAATATGCATTTTGAGGACAACCTCTATAATTTGATATTAGAAAGACCATCAATACTCCAATCATAGATGGCATTACCATCATATTTCGATTTCTTTTTATCTTTTCTTCAAGAATAAGATCAGATGGAGTTGGTCAGAATAAAATTGTTTGGTTAAAGGATATCTGTTAAATGATTTAAAGCCTTTTGATTTGTTATGGTAAGATTTAGATTTGTGAGATCTAGATCTTATAATGCGATGGATTTCGGGGAGAACATTATTTTCTTCAGAGGAAGGTTCTTCATGAGAAGAAGAAACTGGGGTTGGAATACCCGACTCGATTTCTCATCTATCAAAAAATCATAAAAATATTTCGGAAAAAACTTATGCCAATATTGATCAATCTTTGCAGAATTGGTCTATTCCTACTATTCTACCCTCAATGGTTTATACCAAAGGAGATTTCTCTCCAAAACAAAATTATATTATTAAATTTGTTGAAGATACTATTTCAGTAACCGAAGATGGTCAAGAAATAGTTATCTTATCTCCTCAAAAAATAGAAAGCCATGCTTTAACCCATAAATATTTGCATCTTGGTCTTATTCAAGTTGCAATAAAACCTTTAGTTGCACTAGGCATTAACGCTGATGTCATGGTCTCTGTTCGAGATAAAAGACATTTGAACTTCTGTGATTCTATATTAGGAATCATTGAAGGAAGCCTATCAGATGGTTCTATATATTTTGAATGTTGTCCAAACTTTTTCTGTTGATCTTCATAATGTTCCCTGAGCTTGTTTCACGAGCTCTTGTCCTTGGTTTATGTACTAAAGGTTTTACCTTATCCAGCTCAATTTCTAATGTTGCAGTAGTTTATCGTCTTTTCTATAAAGTAATGCATACAATTATCCCTGACATTGCTTACGATAAACTTCAACGACAATCAATATCCACCATTTTCCTTACCAATGTTAAAAATACTATCATTGATAGGAAACAATTAGCTACTAAAGCAATTAGTCTTCCTCATCAGTGGACTATCACCGATACAAACAAAGAGGAGCAACAAAAGAGACAAGTCTCTCAACAAATTTCCCAAATTATTGAACATGAAAATGGAAAAGTTGATATTATCTTTGCTCCTAGAGCTTCGACATCAACCGTATCCTCTTCCAATATTTCCATTAAGCAACCATTTGAAAGCGAAGATGGTATCGCTTATCCTGTTCCTACAACAGATAATACTGATAATGTTAGCTTTAATGATTTTGCTGACTATCATATTAATGTTGTAACAATAGAAGAAACAGAACAAGAATTTGTTATGGATTATGAATTGCTCAAACAACAATTCTTAACCCATCCTTTAAAACCATCTTTCTGTAAACTTGTACCATTTAAACATCAAGCCATATTCAGAGAAAAGTATTTTGCCTATGTAAAAGAGCATCAACAAAATATTTCCTTTTTTGATTGGCTCGCTCTCAAAAGTCCTAGCACTTCAGTTCAAGTTAATGCCATATGGGAAAGTATTACTGGGCAAAAATTTGATCAAGTTCATCCTCCATTAGCTCCATTTACCATACAAAAAGATATAAAAGCTTCACCTTTTAAATCTACCTTTGACATCGAAGGTCCTATCTCTAAAAGAGATATCGTTCACATAATTGAACAAAATAATTTTACTAATATGTATTTATCAACTATTAAAACAATTTCGATTCCATTAGGAAAGCGTTCGCTACTCCATCCACAAAGAAAATCCCTAAGGTTACTAAATCCTATTTTCCTCCATCGAACTTCTCCATCTATGCCGTCATATAAAACTCCGTTATCTTCGAGTTTTTTGACATCCTTACTACCAAACTTAGTCAATTAAAAATTTCACCTTCTCCATTTGCTCATTCCTCTTCATCACCATCTCAAGTCATATCCTCAAAAAACCCTTCATCTTCTAAAGATAAAGGCCCCGCTATAATGACTATAGCTCCTGCAACTCCTCCTGAATCATCAGGTATTCCAACCCCAGTTCCTTCTTCTCATGAAGAATCTTCTTCTGAAGAAAATAATGTTCTCCCTGAAATCCATCGCATAATAAGATCTAGATCTCACAAATCTAAATCTTACCATAACAAATCAAAAGGCTTTAAATCATTTAACAGATATCCTTTAACCAAACAATTTTATTCCTGACCAACTCCATCTGATCTTATTCTTGAAGAAAAGATAAAAAGAAATCGAAATATGATGGTAATGCCATCTATGATTGGAGTATTGATGGTCTTTCGAATATCAAATTATAGAGGTTGTCCTCAAAATGCATATTTATGCAAAAGCTAGTATTCTCCAAAATCACACTGAACGACATCGCTAAAGCCATCGTTTGTGGCTTCACGGCCAATTATATGGTTGGTGGCATTATGTCATGGATGAAGATGAACGTGAAGCTATCACAAATCATCTTAAAACCGACGCTTTTAATAATCCAATTACCAATAATAATGGAGATTGGGTTTATGATTCTGTGAATCATCTTATATGGTCGCTATTATTTGGCAATTTGTTGGCCATGTTTCCTCAATAAATGAAAAGATTCGTGATCAACTTCAAAATCTTAGGTGTAAGACCTTAAATGATTATCGTTGGTATAAAGATACATTCTTTTCAAAATTGTATTCTTTAACCGAAAAACATGATGAATCTTTTTGGAAAGAAAGATTTATTATTGGTTTACCTCCCTATTTTTTTGCAAAAATAAAAGATTTCATCAAAGAGCATTATAATAATACTCTAGCTGATCTCTCTTATGGCGACATCACTCAATCAGTCCAAACTTGTGCTCTATCCATATGTAATGACCTACGCCTAAATCGTCAGATCCAAAAAGAAAAATCAACCTTGAAACATGATCTAGGTAATTTCTGTTTTGATTTTGGCCAAGATATTGATGTTTCAAAGTACCTTACTCCACAACGTCGCGTTAAACGCCAAAATAAATCATCTCATTTTTATAAACCACCTTACTATAAACATCCTCCTCTCGTTTTCCTACCGAAGACGTACTTCCTCTTATGCATTTAAACCTCGCTAAAAAAATTGATCCTCACACTACTTCTAATGTTTGTTACAAATGTGGCAAACCCGGGCATTATGCAAATAAATGCCGATCTGCTAAGAACATCCATCATGTAGCATTCTCTTCTCCTTCTTCGACCGAAGATGAATGTCTTGTGTGTCTAATCTTCCACATACTTCTTCTTCATCGAAGTCGAAATCAATGTTTTAAGCTGCTCATGAAGAACTTATTCTCTCTATTGGAGATCAAATTTCTGATCCTTCTTTAAAACTTAAATATTTTCTGAAGTAATTAACAATTCCCCTCCTTCTCCTTCTAGAAGAAATTCTTCCCTCCTCTCTCAATAAAAAACAAAAGCAATTTAGAGAACAAATCTCTAATGACAATTCTCACCTCAACTTTGCAAGTCTCATGGAGATAGTCAACAAAAAACCTAAACATGTCACTATTCAATCTCTTCAAGCAGAAATAAATCAATTAAAACAAGAGATTAAGCAACTTACCTATCGTATTACCAATCTTGAACGACTGACATTGAAGCTCATTATAGCTTTGACTCAAACAATATTTTTGTTGAAAGCATTTCCCAAACTTCAAATTTTCATAGATGGCTTACGCCAATTACTTTTACTGATCAAGGATTCTCTCAGTAAAATGTAATGCTTTAATTGATTCAGTCTTGATTTAAATTGCATACGTGAAGGATTTCTCCCCTTCATTATTGTAATATTAGCACCGATCTCCATAGCATATCTCGTGGCTAATGGCCAAAGTGCAAGAATCCAATATGAAGTTTCACTTGCTCATATTTGTCATCAAGGGATCTGTATCCCTTTAACCTTTATTATTGTTCCAGGACTAAAAAAGGATATGTTATTAGGAACACCATTTCTAAAGAAAATACAACCATTTTCTCGTTTCAAACTGGTATTTCCACTACTCTTGAAGGCAAATCTCTTCATTTTGCCTTTATCCATCCACCACAAGACTCTTATGTCAATTTAGTTATTCATCAAATTGAGTATAAAAATACTCATATCCAATTTCTCAAAAATGAAATCCTACTCTTAAAAGCGAGCAAATCATTCAATCACCTATTTTTAAAAGTAAGCTTGAAGCTTTCCAAACCTCTTTACAACAACAATGTTGTTCGATATTCCTTCGCATTTTGGGCCCGCAAACAACATATTGTTAAATCGCCTTATATTCCCGATTTCAATGAATCAAAAATTCCTACAAAAGCAAATCCATCCCAAATGACCTCTAAACTCCAGAAGTTTGTCAAAAAGAAATTACCGACTTACTTCATAAAAAATTAATTACTCCTTCTAAATCTCCTTGGAGTTGTACTCGCATTTTATGTAGAAAAAGCTCACGAACTAGAACGAGGAGTTCCTCGTCTTGTTATAAACTATAAACCTCTTAACACATTCTTAAAAACTATTCGATATCCTTTGCCAAATAAATCGATTTGTTAAAAGCTACTACTTCGCTTGTAGTCTTTTCAAAATTTGATTTAAAATCTGGATTTTGGCAAATTGATTCATCATTCGGATCGTTACAAAACGACCTTTAACACTCCATTTGGTCAATATCAATGGAATGTTATGCCTTTTGGATTAAAAAATGCTCCTTGAGAATTTCAAAAAATTATGAATGACATTTTTAATCCTTATTTCTCTTTCATACTAGTTTATATCGATGATATACTAGTTTTCTCTCCATCAATTGATCAACATTGGAAACATCTTTATATATTTTCCTCCTTGATTAAAAAGAATGGTCTTGTTTTATCAAAAACAAAGATGCATCTTTTTCAAACTATTGTTACCTTTCTTGGTTTCAAAATATCCAATCAAACCCTTACTCCCGTTAATCGAGTAATTGCGTTTGCCAACAAATTTCTGATCGTTTATCTGATCGTCTTCAAATACAAAGATTTTGGGTGCCTTAATTATCTATCTGATTTTTACAAAGATGTTGCAAAAGATAGACAATGTCTACAAGATTTATTATCTTCCAAAAACCCTTTTCATTGGACAAATGCTCACACTAAAGTCGTTCAATTGATAAAACAAAAAGTTCAATCACTTCCATGCCTTCATTTGGCAATTCCACAATATTTCAAAATTGTTCAAACAGATGCCTCGACATAGGTTATGGTGGTATTCTTTTACAAAAGCCTCCTTGGTAAAGAACAACTTGTTTGTTTTACATCAAAAACATGGAAAGATGCTCAAATTAAATATTCGACATTTCAAAAAGAAGTTCTTGCTATTGTTTTATGTGTTCAAAAATTCCAAAGTGATTTGCTAAATCAAAGGTTTTTGATTCGTGTTGATTGTAAATCTGCTTTCAAACTATCTTTTCGAAAGATGTTAAAAATTTAGTCGCTAAACAGATTTTCGCACGATGGCAAGCTATTTTAAGTATATTTGATTTTGATATTGAACATATACCAGGTAGTACCAATTCTCTTCCCGACTTTCGTCTCGCGAATTTCTTACAACCCCTTATGTTAATTTTTTACAGATCATGTCTAAGAAAGCCGCCACCTCAACCATCTCTTCAAATCGATTTAAGCCATTAGAAAATCCAGAACCAAATTGTTCTTATTTAACCACAAGCTTGACATTTAATATGCATTATTGAACCATCCCTTTCGACCAAACCATTAGCTACTCAAATAGCATGTATCATACCTCCAGGCCTCCATTTCCTTCCAACTCGTCCTCATGCAACCATTAAGTTTTACGAAAATATCCTTATATCAACCCATTCCGTCCATTTTGAACATTTATCACGAGAGAATTACGTCGAGATTGACTATTCCAAACTTAAGATTCAACGAGTTTTATCTCTCGATGAATGGTGTGAAAATTATAAATTTATCACAAAAACTCCATTTGTCTACAAAGATATTTCAATCCTCAAAGATACTCCAAATAGTTGCCTTAAGTTATCATGACTACATTGCCGCTTTGGCAAAATATCTTGTTTTACAAGGATCCGATCATCATTCTTGGTACATCACTTTTCGTGCCAATTGCCAAACTTCATTTCCCCAATGGTGGCTAACTAGTTGGTGGAATAAGTTCGATCCTCATGAATTTATATTTCCTGCTCCAGTTCAAGAAAAATTTAAAAAAGATAACCTATCCATTCTCCATTTTCTGTGTAAATATACTATTCCTTGGATTCTCAAATGGGAATACGGAACATCTTCCATCCTTGCCTATGACGCCAAGACCACCAACAACACCAACCATGTTTATTTATCCCAAGATATCTCCTGTAAATGGTGGAACAAATTCAATTATACAGATGCCTTTACTAAGTTTTCCCCTGCAAAACCAAAAACACCTTCTAAATTAGCTACATTTCCTTCCTCGTCATTCAGAGATGTAGTCTCCAAACCTTCTCCCTCGTCCGACATGGCACTAATCCTTGCTAAACTTCAACAGATGGAAGAAGATAATAAATTGTTACGTCAACAAATTGAAAGTGATAATAAACAATTACGTCGTGAATTTGAACAGGTTACTTCAAGGTGTTCATCTTCACCTTCGCTAAAAAGTGTGCATTTGTCTGATGACGACTCCTAATAACATTCCGCCAGCACTTCAACAACCTTTGGTTGATTTCTTTCATGCAGCACTTTACCCTAATGGTGTTGATATTCTATGGTCTCCACCACATGAACATTGTTCAATCCAAATTGTTATGTCGTGTATTAGTTTTACATGGACATCCGATGTCACCGATTATCTCCTTTCCCTATGGTATTTCTTTGAATCGTCCCGAAATCAAAGTAATTATTCATATACATGATCTACTACGATTTCCGGATTATGTTTTTGCTCCTCTTTGGCATTTCCTACATTATTCTCCTGCAAAGTATGAGCATTGCACCTTCATTTATGAAGGATCATTCGTACCTCTTGAACCATTGTTCTGGCCTCTTCAACGGTAAATCTAGTTTTACCGTTTCCTGGACGTGTCCAGCCCTCAGGCGCATGCCATCCATCTTTTCAAGCACATGCTTCCTATCCTAATTTTCACTTTGGTTATTAGTGATAGCCCGTGTCATCAAGATAAGGATTGTGTCCTTTTTCCCCTTTATCAAGATAAGGATTGTGTCCTTAACGAATCTTAACTTTACTTTTTCCAAAAGACAAGTTACTATTCGTATGCTTTTACTTTTGTGCATGTATTGTTCGTTACTATTTGTATGCTTTTGCTTTTACTTTTTCGAAAGGGCAAGTACTTGTTCATATATGACCCTTACTTTCATGTAGAGTCGTTTGTAGGATTGCTTTTACACAAGCAATGCGTCTATATATATAGATTTGTTATGTTATTAAGGATCATCGAGTTTTAAGTTTTAGTAATCGGTTTGTAAGATTTCTCTCTGGTCTTGTAATCAAAGTGTGAGTCTGTTCTTCTGTTTTTTGTAACCATGTCTTATGAATGATAATTTCATATTTCTATTATCTCTCGGCTTACCTAAAATTGTGTTAAATCCGCCTTCTTGTGTATCTTTTCCTTGTAATTGTTGCGATCTTTCGGAACAATACCATTATCCGTGTCGATTAGCCCCGTTTGCCTATAAATATATCCACCTCCGCTCAATTGGTATCGAGCCATTGACAAACACGCACCTACACGGATGATTTTCACCCCCATTGTAAGTATATCTTCTTTATCATTATTCTTATTATACTTCTTATAGTTTTGCCTTCGAATATTTTCATTTGATTTCTTTGATCTTGCTTTAAACGGATCGTTGTTTTGAATCTCGTGATTTTAATTTACCGATCGCTCTTTGTTTCCTCGTCGCGTTGTAAGACTCATGAGAAGATTGTAAGACGAGCATTAAATCGTTGACCGAAGCAAAGCGTTTTCTCGATTTTTATCATGAGTTCTATTCGAAGATCTTTGTCTAAAGTATTGTCATTTAAGTCTTCGAAAATGAAGGAACGTCATCTTCGTCTTCGTCTCTCCTCTTCTTTACCCGACTCGATTTCTCATCTATCAAAAAATCATAAAAATATTTCGGAAAAAACTTATGCCAATATTGATCAATCTTTGCGAATTGGTCTATTCCTACTATTCTACCCTCAATGGTTTATACCAAAGGAGATTTCTCTCCAAAACAAAATTATATTATTAAATTTGTTGAAGATACTATTTCGAAGAAGAAGATGGTCAAGAAATAGTTATCTTATCTCCTCAAAAAATAGAAAGCCATGCTTTAACCCATAAATATTTGCATCTTGGTCTTATTCAAGTTGCAATAAAGCCTTTAGTTGCACTAGGCATTAACGCGATGTCATGGTCTCTGTTCGAGATAAAAGACATTTGAACTTCGTGATTCTATACTAGGAATTATTGAAGGAAGCCTATCTCGATGGTTCTATATATTTTGAATGTTGTCCAAACTTTTGTTGATCTTCATAATGTTCCCGAGCTTGTTTCACGAGCTCTTGTCCTTGGTTTATGTACTAAAGGTTTTACCTTATCCAAATTTCAATTTCGAATGTTGCGAGTAGTTTATCGTCTTTTTTATAAAGTAATGCATACAATTATCCCCGACATTGCTTACGATAAACTTCAACGACAATCAATATCCACCATTTTCCTTACCAATGTTAAAAATACTATCATTGATAGGAAACAATTAGCTACTAAAGCAATTAGTCTTCCTCATCAAGTGGACTATCACCGATACAAACAAAGAGGAGCAACAAAGAGACAAGTCTCTCAACAAATTTCCCAAATTATTGAACATGAAAATGGAAAAGTTGATATTATCTTTGCTCCTAGAGCTTCGACATCAACTGTATCCTCTTCCAATATTTCCATTAAGCAACCATTTGAAATCGAAGATGGTCTACCGCTTATCTGTTCCTCCTACAACAGATAATACCGATAATGTTAGCTTTAATGATTTTTTTGACTATCATATTAATGTTGTAACAATCGAAGAAACGAGAACAAGAATTTGTTATGGATTATGAATTGCTTAAACAACAATTCTTAACCCATCCTTTTAAACCATCTTTTTGTAAACTCATACCATTTAAACATCAAGCCATATTCGAGAGAAAAATATTTTGCCTATATTAAAGAGCATCAAGCAAAATATTTCCTTTTTTGATTGGCTAGCTCTCAAAAGTCCTAAGACTTGTTCAAATTAATGCCATATGGGAAAGTATTCTTGGGCAAAAATTTGATCAAGTTCATCCTCCATTGGCTCCATTTACTATACAAAAAGATATAAAAGCTTCACCTTTTAAATCTACCTTTGACATCGAAGGTCCTATCTCTAAAAGAGATATCGTTCACATAATTGAACAAAATAATTTTACTAATATGTATTTATCAACTATTAAAACAATTTTCGATTCCATTAGGAAAGTAGTTCTCGCTACTCCATCCACAAAGAAAATCCCTAAGGTTACTAAATCCTATTTTCCTCCATCACTTCTCCATCTATGCCGTCATATAAAACTCCGTTATCTTTCGAGTTTTTTGACATCCTTACTACCAAACTTAGTCAATTAAAAATTTCACCTTCTCCATTTGCTCATTCCTCTTCATCACCATCTCAAGTCATATCCTCAAAAAACCCTTCATCTTCTAAAGATAAAGGCCCGGCTATAATGACTATAGCTCCTGCAACTCCTCCTGAATCATCGGGTATTCCAACCCCAGTTTCTTCTTCTCATGAAGAACCTTCCTCTCGAAGAAAATAATGTTCTCCCCGAAATCCATCGCATTATAAGATCTAGATCTCACAAATCTAAATCTTACCATAACAAATCAAAAGGCTTTAAATCATTTAACAGATATCCTTTAACCAAACAATTTTATTCCCGACCAACTCCATCTGATCTTATTCTTGAAGAAAAGATAAAAAGAAATCGAAATATGATGGTAATGCCATCTATGATTGGAGTATTGATGGTCTTTCGAATATCAAATTATAGAGGTTGTCCTCAAAATGCATATTTATGCAAAAGCTAGTATTCTCCAAAATCACACCTTGAACCGACACTTTGCTAAAGCCATCGTTTGTGGCTTCACCGGCCAATTATATGGTTGGTGGCATTATGTCATGGATGAAGATGAACGTGAAGCTATCACAAATCATCTTAAAACCGACGCTTTTAATAATCCAATTACCAATAATAATGGAGATTGGGTTTATGATTCGTGAATCATCTTATGGTCGCTATTATTTGGCAATTTGTTGGCCATGTTTCCTCAATAAATGAAAAGATTCGTGATCAACTTCAAAATCTTAGGTGTAAGACCTTAAATGATTATCGTTGGTATAAAGATACATTCTTTTCAAAATTGTATTCTTTAACCGAAAAACATGATGAATCTTTCTGGAAAGAAAGATTTATTGCTGGTTTACCTCCCTATTTCGCTGCAAAAATAAAAGATTTCATCAAAGAGCATTATAATAATACTCTAGCTGATCTCTCTTATGGCGACATCACTCAATCAGTCCAAACTTGTGCTCTATCCATATGTAATGACCTACGCCTAAATCGTCAGATCCAAAAAGAAAAATCAACCTTGAAACATGATCTAGGTAATTTGTTTTGATTTTGGCCAAGATATTGATGTTTCAAAGTACCTTACTCCACAACGTCGCGTTAAACGCCAAAATAAATCATCTCATTTTTATAAACCACCTTACTATAAACATCCTCCTCGTTTTCCTACCGAAGACGTACTTCCTCTTATGCCTTTAAAACTCGCTAAAAAAATTGATCCTCACACTACTTCTAATGTTTGTTACAAATGTGGCAAACCCGGGCATTATGCAAATAAATGCCGATCTGCTAAGAACATCCATCATGTAGCATTCTCTTCTCCTTCTTCGACCGAAGATGAATGTCACTTGTGTGTCTAATCTTCCACATACTTCTTCTTCATCGAAGTCGAAATCAATGTTTTAGCGCTCATGAAGAACTTATTCTCTCTATTGGAGATCAAATTTCGATCCTTCTTTAAAACTTAAATATTTTACTGAAGTAATTAACAATTCCCCTCCTTCTCCTTCTACTAAGAAATTCTTCCCTCCTCTCTCAATAAAAAACAAAAGCAATTTAGAGAACAAATCTCTAATGACAATTCTCACCTCAACTTTGCCAGTCTCATGGAGATAGTCAACAAAAAACCTAAACATGTCACTATTCAATCTCTTCAAGCAGAAATAAATCAATTAAAACAAGAGATTAAGCAACTTACCTATCGTATTACCAATCTTGAACGAATTTGACATTGAAGCTCATTATAGCTTTGACTCAAACAATATTTTTGTTGAAAGCATTTCCCAAACTTCAAATTTTCATAGATGGCTTACGCCAATTACTTTTACAGTCAAGGGATTCTCTGTAAAATGTAATGCTTTAATTGATTCTGGTGCTGATTTAAATTGCTTACGTGAAGGATTTCTCCCCCTTCATTATTGTAATATTAGCACTGATCTTCATAGCATATCTGTGGCTAATGGCCAAAGTACACGAATCCAATATGAAGTTTCTCTTGCTCATATTTGTCATCAAGGGATCTGTATCCCTTTAACCTTTATTATTATTCCAGGACTAAAAAAGGATATGTTATTAGGAACACCATTTCTAAAGAAAATACAACCATTTTTGTTTCAAACCTGGTATTTCCACTACTCTTGAAGGCAAATCTCTTCATTTTGCCTTTATCCATCCACCACAAGACTCTTATGTCAATTTAGTTATTCATCAAATTGAGTATAAAAATACTCATATCCAATTTCTCAAAAATGAAATCCTACTCTTAAAAACCGAGCAAATCATTCAATCACCTATTTTTAAAAGTAAGCTTGAAGCTTTCCAAACCTCTTTACAACAACAATGTTGTTCGATATTCCTTCGCATTTTGGGCCCGCAAACAACATATTGTTCGTCCGCCTTATATTCCCGATTTCAATGAATCAAAAATTCCTACAAAAGCAAATCCATCCCAAATGACCTCTCTGGCTCCAGAAGTTTGTCAAAAAGAAATTTGACTTACTTCATAAAAAATTAATTACTCCTTCTAAATCTCCTTGGAGTTGTACCGCATTTTATGTAGAAAAAGCTCGAACTAGAACGAGGAGTTCCTCGTCTTGTTATAAACTATAAACCTCTTAACACGAGTCTTAAAAACTATTCGATATCCTTTGCCAAATAAATCGATTTGTTAAAAGCTACTACTTCTTTGTAGTCTTTTCAAAATTTGATTTAAAATCTGGATTTTGGCAAATTCAGATTCATCATTCGGATCGTTACAAAACGACCTTTAACACTCCATTTGGTCAATATCAATGGAATGTTATGCCTTTTGGATTAAAAAATGCTCCTTCGAATTTCAAAAAATTATGAATGACATTTTTAATCCTTATTTCTCTTTCATACTAGTTTATATCGATGATATACTAGTTTTCTCTCCATCAATTGATCAACATTGGAAACATCTTTATATATTTTCCTCCTTGATTAAAAAGAATGGTCTTGTTTTATCAAAAACAAAGATGCATCTTTTTCAAACTATTGTTACCTTTCTTGGTTTCAAAATATCCAATCAAACCCTTACTCCCGTTAATCGAGTAATTGCGTTTGCCAACAAATTTCCTGATCGTTTATCTGATCGTCTTCAAATACAAAGATTTTTTTCAGTTTGCCTTAATTATCTATCTGATTTTTACAAAGATGTTGCAAAAGATAGACAATGTCTACAAGATTTATTATCTTCCAAAAACCCTTTTCATTGGACAAATGCTCACACTAAAGTCTGTTCAATTGATAAAACAAAAAGTTCAATCACTTCCATGCCTTCATTTGGCAATTCCACAATATTTCAAAATTGTTCAAACAGATGCCTCGACATAGGTTATGGTGGTATTCTTTTACAAAAGCCTCCTCTTTGGTAAAGAACAACTTGTTTGTTTTACATCAAAAACATGGAAAGATGCTCAAATTAAATATTCGACATTTCAAAAAGAAGTTCTTGCTATTGTTTTATGTGTTCAAAAATTCCAAGTCGATTTGCTAAATCAAAGGTTTTTGATTCGTGTTGATTGTAAATCTGCTCAAACTATCTTTTCGAAAGATGTTAAAAATTTAGTCGCTAAATGATTTTCGCACGATGGCAAGCTATTTTAAGTATATTTGATTTTGATATTGAACATATACCAGGTAGTACCAATTCTCTTCCCGACTTTCGTCTCGCGAATTTCTTACAACCCCTTCGTTAATTTTTTGAGATCATGTCTAAGAAAGCGCCACCTCAACCATCTCTTCAAATCGATTTAAGCCATTAGAAAATCAGAACCAAATTGTTCTTATTTAACCACAAGCCGCATTTAATATGCATTATTGAACCATCCCTTTCGACCAAACCATTAGCTACTCAAATAGCATGTATCATACCTCCAGGCCTCCATTTCCTTCCAACTCGTCCTCATGCAACCATTAAGTTTTACGAAAATATCCTTATATCAACCCATTCCGTCCATTTTGAACATTTATCACGAGAGAATTTCGTCGAGATTGACTATTCCAAACTTAAGATTCAACGAGTTTTATCTCTCGATGAATGGTGTGAAAATTATAAATTTATCACAAAAACTCCATTTGTCTACAAAGATATTTCAATCCTCAAAGATACTCCAATAGTTGCCTTAAGTTATCATGACTACATTGCCGCTTTGGCAAAATATCTTGTTTTACAAGGATCCGATCATCATTCTTGGTACATCACTTTTCGTGCCAATTGCCAAACTTCATTTCCCCAATGGTGGCTAACTAGTTGGTGGAATAAGTTCGATCCTCATGAATTTATATTTCTGCTCCAGTTCAAGAAAAATTTAAAAAAGATAACCTCTCCATTCTCTATTTTCTTTGTAAATATACTATTCCTTGGATTCTCAAATGGGAATACGGAACATCTTCCATCCTTGCCTATGACACCAAGACCACCAACAACACCAACCATGTTTATTTATCCCAAGATATCTCCTGTAAATGGTGGAACAAATTCAATTATACTGATGCCTTTACTAAGTCATCCCCTGCAAAACCAAAAACACCTTCTAAATTACCCACATTTCCATCCTCTTCCTCATCATTCGAGATGTAGTCTCCAAACCTTCTCCCACGTCGACATGGCACTAATCCTTGCTAAACTTCAACAGATGGAAGAAGATAATAAATTGTTATGTCGTGTATTAGTTTTACATGGACATCCGATGACACCGATTATCTCCTTTCCTTATGGTATTTGTTGAACCGTCCCGAAATCAAAGTAATTATTCATACACATGATCTACTACGATTTCCGGATTATGTTTTTTGCTCCTCTTTGGCATTTCCTACATTATTCTCTGCAAAGTATGATCGCACCTTCATTTATGAAGGATCATTCGTACCTCTTGAACCATTGTTACGGCCTCTTCAACGGTAAATCTAGTTTTACCGTTTCTGGACGTGTCCAAACCCTCAGCGCATGCCATCCATCTTTTCAAGCACATGCTTCCTATCCTAATTTCCACTTTGGTTATTAGTGATAGCCCGTGTCATCAAGATAAGGATTGTGTCCTTTTTTCCCCTTTATCAAGATAAGGATTGTGTCCTTAACGAATCTTAACTTTACTTTTTCCAAAAGACAAGTTACTATTCGTATGCTTTTACTTTTGTGCATGTATTGTTCGTTACTATTTGTATGCTTTTGCTTTTACTTTTCGAAAGGGCAAGTCTTGTTCATATATGACCCTTACTTTCATGTAGAGTCGTTTGTAGGATTGCTTTTACACAAGCAATGCGTCTATATATATGCGTTTGTTATGTTATTAAGGATCATCGAGTTTTAAGTTTTAGTAATCGGTTTGTAAGATTTCTCTCTGGTCTTGTAATCAAAGTGTGAGTCTCTGTTTCTTCCGTTTTTTGTAACCATGTCTTATGAATGATAATTTCATATTTCTATTATCTCTCCGGCTTACCTAAAATTGTGTTAAATCCGCCTTCTTGTGTATCTTTTCCTTGTAATTGTTGCGATCTTTCGGAACAATACCATTATCCGTGTCGATTAGCCCCGTTTGCCTATAAATATATCCACCTCCGCTAAATTGGTATCAAAGCCAATGACAAACACGCACCTACCGGACTGATTTTCACCCATTTGTAAGTATATCTTCTTTATCATTATTCTTATTATACTTCTTATAGTTTTGCCTTCGAATATTTTCATTTGATTTCTTTGATCTTGCTTTAAACGGATCGTTGTTTTGAATCTCGTGATTTTAATTTACCGATCGCTCTTTGTTTCCTCGTCGCGTTGTAAGACTCATGAGAAGATTGTAAGACGAGCATTAAATCGTTGACCGAAGCAAAGCGTTTTCTCGATTTTTATCATGAGTTCTATTCGAAGATCTTTGTCTAAAGTATTGTCATTTAAGTCTTCTGAAAATGAAGGAACGTCATCTTCGTCTTCGTCTCCCTCTTCTTTACCTGACTCGATTTCTCATCTATCAAAAAATCATAAAAATATTTCGGAAAAAACTTATGCCAATATTGATCAATCTTTGCAGAATTGGTCTATTCCTACTATTCTACCCTCAATGGTTTATACCAAAGGAGATTTCTCTCCAAAACAAAATTATATTATTAAATTTGTTGAAGATACTATTTCAAGAATCAAGATGGTCAAGAAATAGTTATCTTATCTCCTCAAAAAAATAGAGAAAGCCATGCTTTAACCCATAAATATTTGCATCTTGGTCTTATTCAAGTTGCAATAAAGCCTTTAGTTGCACTAGGCATTAACGCCGATGTCATGGTCTCTGTTCGAGATAAAAGACATTTGAACTTCGTGATTCTATATTAGGAATTATTGAACATGAAAATGGAAAAGTTGATATTATCTTTGCTCCTAGAGCTTCGACATCAATCGTATCCTCTTCCAATATTTCCATTAAGCAACCATTTGAAATGAAGATGGTATCTTGCTTATCCTGTTCCTACAACAGAGATAATACTGATAATGTTAGCTTTAATGATTTTGCTGATTATCATATTAATGTTGTAACAATAGAAGAAACAGAACAAAATTTTGTTATGGATTATGAATTGCTTAAACAACAATTTTTAACCCATCCTTTAAAACCATCTTTCTGTAAACTCATACCATTTAAACATCAAGCCATATTCAGAGAAAAATATTTTGCCTATATTAAAGAGCATCAGCAAAATATTTCCTTTTTTGATTGGCTAGCTCTCAAAAGTCCTACCACTTCTGTTCAAATTAATGCCATATGGGAAAGTATTACTGGGCAAAAATTTGATCAAGTTCATCCTCCATTAGCTCCATTTACCATACAAAAAGATATAAAAGCTTCACCTTTTAAATCTACCTTTGACACTGAAGGTCCTATCTCTAAAAGAGATATCGTTCATATAATTGAACAAAATAATTTTACTAATATGTATTTATCAACTATTAAAACCATTTCGATTCCATTCCGGAAAGATTCGCTACTCCATCCACAAAGAAAATCCCTAAGGTTACTAAATCCTATTTTCCTCCATCGCCTTCTCCATCTATCCGTCATATAAAACTCCGTTATCTTCGAGTTTTTTGACATCCTTACTACCAAACTTAGTCAATTAAAAATTTCACCTTCTCCAAATTTGCTCATTCCTCTTCATCACCATCTCAAGTCATATCCTCAAAAAACCCTTCATCTTCTAAAGATAAAGGCCCGGCTATAATGACTATAGCTCCCGCAACTCCTCCCGAATCATCGGGTATTCCAACCCAGCTTTCTTCTTCTCATGAAGAACCTTCCTCGAAGAAAATAATGTTCTCCCCGAAATCCATCGCATTATAAGATCTAGATCTCACAAATCTAAATCTTACCATAACAAATCAAAAGGCTTTAAATCATTTAACGAGATATCCTTTAACCAAACAATTTTATTCCCGACCAACTCCATCGATCTTATTCTTGAAGAAAAGATAAAAAGAAATCGAAATATGATGGTAATGCCATCTATGATTGGAGTATTGATGGTCTTTCGAATATCAAATTATAGAGGTTGTCCTCAAAATGCATATTTATGCAAAAGCTAGTATTCTCCAAAATCACATTTGAAACGACACTGCTAAAGCCATCGTTTGTGGCTTCACCGCCAATTATATGGTTGGTGGCATTATGTCATGGATGAAGATGAACGTGAAGCTATCACAAATCATCTTAAACCGACGCTTTTAATAATCCAATTACCAATAATAATGGAGATTGGGTTTATGATTCTCGTGAATCATCTTATGGTCGCTATTATTTGGCAATTTGTTGGCCATGTTTCCTCAATAAATGAAAAGATTCGTGATCAACTTCAAAATCTTAGGTGTAAGACCTTAAATGATTATCGTTGGTATAAAGATACATTCTTTTCAAAATTGTATTCTTTAACCGAAAAACATGATGAATCTTTTTGGAAAGAAAGATTTATTCTTTGGTTTACCTCCCTATTTATTTGCAAAAATAAAAGATTTCATCAAAGAGCATTATAATAATACTCTAGCTGATCTCTCTTATGGCGACATCACTCAATCAGTCAAACTTGTGCTCTATCCATATGTAATGACCTACGCCTAAATCGTCGGATCCAAAAAGAAAAATCAACCTTGAAACATGATCTAGGTAATTTCTGTTTTGATTTTGGCCAAGATATTGATGTTTCAAAGTACCTTACTCCACAACGTCGCGTTAAACGCCAAAATAAATCATCTCATTTTTATAAACCACCTTACTATAAACATCCTCCTCGTTTTCCTACCAGAAGACGTACTTCCTCTTATGCATTTAAACCTCGCTAAAAAAATTGATCCTCACACTACTTCTAATGTTTGTTACAAATGTGGCAAACCCGGGCATTATGCAAATAAATGCCGATCTCGCTAAGAACATCCATCATGTAGCATTCTCTTCTCCTTCTTCGACCAGAAGATGAATGTCACTTGTGTGTCTAATCTTCCACATACTTCTTCTTCATCGAAGTCGAAATCAATGTTTTAAGCGCTCATGAAGAACTTATTCTCTCTATTGGAGATCAAATTTCGATCCTTCTTTAAAACTTAAATATTTTACCTGAAGTAATTAACAATTCCCCTCCTTCTCCTTCTAGAAGAAATTCTTCCCTCCTCTCTCAATAAAAAACAAAAGCAATTTAGAGAACAAATCTCTAATGACAATTCTCACCTCAACTTTGCCAGTCTCATGGAGATAGTCAACAAAAAACCTAAACATGTCACTATTCAATCTCTTCAAGCGAGAAATAAATCAATTAAAACAAGAGATTAAGCAACTTACCTATCGTATTACCAATCTTGAACAAACTGACATTGAAGCTCATTATAGCTTTGACTCAAACAATATTTTTGTTGAAAGCATTTCCCAAACTTCAAATTTTCATAGATGGCTTACGCCAATTACTTTTACTGATCAAGGATTCTCTGTAAAATGTAATGCTTTAATTGATTCAAAGTCTTGATTTAAATTGCATACGTGAAGGATTTCTCCCCTTCATTATTGTAATATTAGCACTGATCTCCATAGCATATCTGTGGCTAATGGCCAAAGTGCAAGAATCCAATATGAAGTTTCACTTGCTCATATTTGTCATCAAGGGATCTGTATCCCTTTAACCTTTATTATTGTTCCAGGACTAAAAAGGATATGTTATTAGGAACACCATTTCTAAAGAAAATACAACCATTTTTCGTTTTCAAACTGGTATTTCCACTACTCTTGAAGGCAAATCTCTTCATTTTGCCTTTATCCATCCACCACAAGACTCTTATGTCAATTTAGTTATTCATCAAATTGAGTATAAAAATACTCATATCCAATTTCTCAAAAATGAAATCCTACTCTTAAAAACTGAGCAAATCATTCAATCACCTATTTTTAAAAGTAAGCTTGAAGCTTTCCAAACCTCTTTACAACAACAATGTTGTTCGATATTCCTTCGCATTTTGGGCCCGCAAACAACATATTGTTCGTCCGCCTTATATTCCGATTTCAATGAATCAAAAATTCCTACAAAAGCAAATCCATCCCAAATGACCCTCTCGCTCCGAGAAGTTTGTCAAAAAGAAATTACTTGACTTACTTCATAAAAAATTAATTACTCCTTCTAAATCTCCTTGGAGTTGTACCGCATTTTATGTAGAAAAAGCTCTGAACTAGAACGAGGAGTTCCTCGTCTTGTTATAAACTATAAACCTCTTAACACGATCTTAAAAACTATTCGATATCCTTTGCCAAATAAATCGATTTGTTAAAAGCTACTACTACTACTTTGTAGTCTTTTCAAAATTTGATTTAAAATCTGGATTTTGGCAAATTCAGATTCATCATTCGGATCGTTACAAAACGACCTTTAACACTCCATTTGGTCAATATCAATGGAATGTTATGCCTTTTGGATTAAAAAATGCTCCTTGAGAATTTCAAAAAATTATGAATGACATTTTTAATCCTTATTTCTCTTTCATACTAGTTTATATCGATGATATACTAGTTTTCTCTCCATCAATTGATCAACATTGGAAACATCTTTATATATTTTCCTCCTTGATTAAAAAGAATGGTCTTGTTTTATCAAAAACAAAGATGCATCTTTTTCAAACTATTGTTACCTTTCTTGGTTTCAAAATATCCAATCAAACCCTTACTCATGTTAATCGAGTAATTGCGTTTGCCAACAAATTTCTGATCGTTTATCTGATCGTCTTCAAATACAAAGATTTTTGGGTGCCTTAATTATCTATCGATTTTTACAAAGATGTTGCAAAAGATAGACAATGTCTACAAGATTTATTATCTTCCAAAAACCCTTTTCATTGGACAAATGCTCACACTAAAGCTGTTCAATTGATTAAACAAAAAGTTCAATCACTTCCATGCCTTCATTTGGCAATTCCACAATATTTCAAAATTGTTCAAACAGATGCCTCTGACATAGGTTATGGTGGTATTCTTTACAAAAGCCTCCTACCTGGTAATGAACAACTTGTTTGTTTTACATCAAAAACATGGAAAGATGCTCAAATTAAATATTCGACATTTCAAAAAGAAGTTCTTGCTATTGTTTTATGTGTTCAAAAATTCCAAGCTGATTTGCTAAATCAAAGGTTTTTGATTCGTGTTGATTGTAAATCGGCTCAAACTATCTTTTCGAAAGATGTTAAAAATTTAGTTCGCTAAATGATTTTCGCACGATGGCAAGCTATTTTAAGTATATTTGATTTTGATATTGAACATATACCAGGTAGTACCAATTCTCTTCTCGACTTTCTCGTCTCGCGAATTTCTTACAACCCCTTCTGTTAATTTTTTACTGAGATCATGTCTAAGAAAGCCGCCACCTCAACCATCTCTTCAAATCGATTTAAGCCATTAGAAAATCCAGAACCAAATTGTTCTTATTTAACCACAAGCTTGACATTTAATATGCATTATTGAACCATCCCTTTCGACCAAACCATTAGCTACTCAAATAGCATGTATCATACCTCCAGGCCTCCATTTCCTTCCAACTCGTCCTCATGCAACCATTAAGTTTTACGAAAATATCCTTATATCAACCCATTAGTCCATTTTGAACATTTATCACGAGAGAATTCGTCGAGATTGACTACTCCAAACTTAAGATTCAGCGAGTTTTATCTCCTGATGAATGGTGTGAAAATTATAAATTTATCACAAAAACTCCATTTGTCTACAAAGATATTTCAATCCTCAAAGATACTCCAGCAGTTGCCTTAAGTTATCATGACTACATTGCCGCTTTGGCAAAATATCTTGTTTTACAAGGATCCCGATCATCATTCTTGGTACATCACTTTTCGTGCCAATTGCCAAACTTCATTTCCCCAATGGTGGCTAACTAGTTGGTGGAATAAGTTCGATCCTCATGAATTTATATTTCTGCTCAGTTCAAGAAAAATTTAAAAAAGATAACCTCTCCATTCTCTATTTTCTTTGTAAATATACTATTCCTTGGATTCTCAAATGGGAATACGGAACATCTTCCATCCTTGCCTATGACACCAAGACCACCAACAACACCAACCATGGTTATTTATCCCAAGATATCTCCTGTAAATGGTGGAACAAATTCAATTATACTTGATGCCTTTACTAAGTCATCCCCTGCAAAACCAAAAACACCTTCTAAATTACCCACATTTCCATCCTCTTCCTCATCATTCGAGAGATGTAGTCTCCAAACCTTCTCCCACGTCCGACATGGCACTAATCCTTGCTAAACTTCAACGAGATGGAAGAAGATAATAAATTGTTACGTCAACAAATTGAAAGTGATAATAAGCAATTACGTCGTGAATTTGAACAGGTTACTTCAAGGTGTTCATCTTCACCCTCGCTTAAAAGTGTGCATTTGTCGATGACGACTCCTAATAACATTCCGTACGGCACTTCAACAACCTTTGGTTGATTTCTTCCATGCGCACTTTACCCTAATGGTGTAGATATTCTATGGTCTCCACCACATGAACATTGTTCAATCCAAATTGTTATGTCGTGTATTAGTTTTACATGGACATCCGATGACACCGATTATCTCCTTTCCCTATGGTATTTGTTGAAGCGTCCGAAATCAAAGTAATTATTCATACACATGATCTACTACGATTTCCGGATTATGTTTTTGCTCCTCTTTGGCATTTCCTACATTATTCTCCTGCAAAGTATGATTGCACCTTCATTTATGAAGGATCATTCGTACCTCTTGAACCATTGTTCGGCCTCTTCAACGGTAAATCTAGTTTTACCGTTTCTGGACGTGTCCAAGCCCTCGAGCGCATGCCATCCATCTTTTCAAGCACATGCTTCCTATCCTAATTTCCACTTTGGTTATTAGTGATAGCCCGTGTCATCAAGATAAGGATTGTGTCCTTTTTTCCTCTTTATCAAGATAAGGATTGTGTCCTTAACGAATCTTAACTTTACTTTTTCCAAAAGACAAGTTACTATTCGTATGCTTTTACTTTTGTGCATGTATTGTTCGTTACTATTTGTATGCTTTTGCTTTTACTTTTTCGAAAGGGCAAGTCTTGTTCATATATGACCCTTACTTTCATGTAGAGTCGTTTGTAGGATTGCTTTTACACAAGCAATGCGTCTATATATAGCGGTTTGTTATGTTATTAAGGATCATCGAGTTTTAAGTTTTAGTAATCGGTTTGTAAGATTTTCTCTGGTCTTGTAATCAAAGTGTGAGTCTGTTCTTCTTGTTTTTTGTAACCATGTCTTATGAATGATAATTTCATATTTCTATTATCTCTCGGCTTACCTAAAATTGTGTTAAATCCGCCTTCTTGTGTATCTTTTCCTTGTAATTGTTGCGATCTTTCGGAACAATACCATTATCCGTGTCGATTAGCCCCGTTTGCCTATAAATATATCCACCTCCGCTAAATTGGTATCAGAGCCAATGACAAACACGCACCTACCCGGACTGATTTTCACCCCATTTGTAAGTATATCTTCTTTATCATTATTCTTATTATACTTCTTATAGTTTTGCCTTCGAATATTTTCATTTGATTTCTTTGATCTTGCTTTAAACGGATCGTTGTTTTGAATCTCGTGATTTTAATTTACCAATTGAAATAGGGAGGTGGATAATTGTTAATTACTGAAGTAAAAATCTTTTCTGTAATGTTAAAGTCTCAAATCAAACAAACTGCCAAAAGTTCATCTGTGGTTACATGGTGAAAGTGGCATGGATACATACGCGGGTGTCTCTTTTATATTTTCTCTTAGTTTTTCTTTCTTGTCGCCTTGGAACCAAGCAATATTAAAGTAGATTGTCACTTCATTTGCATTGTAATACACTAGTGATCAAGCTTTGATCACCTACTCTTCTCACTAATATTAGTTTTATGATTGTCGGTGTCCAAACGGCCTCAAACCCTCCTGATTAAAACTCGACTAATTTCATGGGGTTCGACCCTATCACTAACAAGAGATTGAAGAAAAATGGAAATGCAAATGCCGCGAAAGAGACTCATCACCTCTGTCTTAATTAAATACTAAATCTTTGTCATAGCCACTCCACCGCACCCACTTGGTCACGCATGAAAACAATTTTATAGCACTCACACTTTTAGAAAGTTTCAAAGAAGACAACGATTCCCATTAATGTGTTGATTGTAATAAATTTTGATAGGAGCCTAGATTCTAATTGTATTAGTGGATTTGGATGACTAATATATAGTATATTGATATTGTCTTCATTTAATAAATAATCGAACATTGATCGCATCATGTTTGGATCCTTTCCAAAAAAGGATTGGTCCTCTAATAATATATATATATATATATATATTCTTGATCATTTCCGTTAAAGTAATTTCTCATATGTTTGGGAGTCGAAGTTTTTTCAATTTTTGAAAATTCGGTAAGCCACTTTTAAAAAATGATATTATGAAACTCTAAATAATTAAATAAACAATCCAGCCCTTTATATTATTTTTCAGATCTAGCACAAACGAAAATTTTGGCCATATATATGTATCAAAATTAAGGCTAGCTTAATTTTGTTTCAATTTTAATTAGTACCCCCATACCAATTGATTAGAGGGCCGAATCACATCTAATTAATTAACAAATGTTTTTTTTATAGGAATTAATTAACAAATGTTTTGCATGCATGTTTATGCAGTTAATAAACCAATTAATCTAATCACATGTGCATAGTTTTATATCATTATCTCCTATCAAAAAAAAAAAGAGTTTTTATATCATTATCTAAAAAAGGAGTTGGTCATATATGTAGTTAAGGGTGGCAATTCGTGTCGGTAAAGTAAGTAAACGTGTCGTGTCGTAAACAAGTCATGACCCATATAATGCAAACTCATTACATGACATGTTTATTAATCGTGTTAATCGTTTTCGTGTCTAAGTGGGTCGTGTTAAACATGTCGTGTATTCGTGTCACCCATTTATTAAATATTGTATTTAAAAATCTTATTTTATTTAAACTTTTATAATTTGGTTACTACTTTTTAAAATATATCTAAATGATTAAATTCGAACAAACATACTAAAATAGCTAATAAAATATAATGTGGTTGTATATAGTCGTTAGTTTTACTTTACTTTTTCAATCAAGTCTTTATTACTCTCAATAATAAAAAAAAAATGACTCGTAATAATAACATAAACAAAATTATAAGAATCATCTAAAAAAATTTAAATTTTACTTTGGTGAAAAGTTTTATTTTTTTCTTAATAAATAATTATTAATAAAATCTAAAACATAAATAATATATTAAAAGTAAAATGAATATTTCCTCTCAAATATAAAATAAAATATGATAAATGATGTTTATAAATAAAATAAATAAATCATGGTATTAACATGTATTTAAATTGGTGAATTTTGTACCAATCTATTTATTATACCATATTTATTATTTATACATTATTCTTTAGTCGTATTAAGCGAGTCATGAACGAGTTAAGCGAGGTTGACATGTTAATGACTCGTTTATTAACCGTGTATAAACGTGTTAACATGTTTATGACCCAGATCTACTTAAGCCAAACCAACAACCGTGTCGTGTTAATAATTGTCAGCCCTATACGTAGTCTGAAATTTCTGCTGTGAAACCTGTGAAATAGACACTTAGGGAATCAACTTCAAAATAAATAAATAAATAAACAGCTATGTATATATGTTTTGATACATATCTATAGTTTACGGCTTTCGAGTGATTTATTATTAATGTTCGTTGCATGTGAGCGCTATCAGCTTTACATTATCAGCTACATATACAGTCTAGGGTTTGATTTCGGCTGCGGACTTATTCAGAACAGCTAGTCTAGCTATGTCCTGGAAACAAAAACAAAAACATTTCTTATCAATAACTCTATAAGCTCTTTCTTCAATACATATATACGTATGATATAATTGAGTGTTGATAAGA
Organism: Stephania cephalantha; assembly: GCA_039657325.1. NCBI lineage: Eukaryota > Viridiplantae > Streptophyta > Magnoliopsida > Ranunculales > Menispermaceae > Stephania > Stephania cephalantha. Next base: position 50,007,442 of record CM077573.1, read on the forward strand.
AATATATATAACTAATTAAAAATGGAAGAGAACGTTTTCTTTTGATAAGAAAATCAATACACTAATCACGTTTTAACTCATAATTCAATCGATATGCATATTAATTAAGATACATATTTGTTTTCTTCCATTAACTAAAAATTACAAATATAAACATTAATTATATATTTGACAATATATGTAATAATTTCAATTCTTCTACGACATATTGTCGATTCTATTATTTCTAAGATATATGATAGAAGTGGTGCTGAAAAAAATATAATGGCGTTTTGTAATTAGATCAATGCACGCTACATCACATCTAGCTTCTTGCACTTACTAAAAAAGGACACCTCACTGTTATCGTCAAAAATATTTGTTTGGTTTGATGATTATAAAATATAAATATATAAATATTTATACTGAGTCGGTATATTGATGGCTTTTAGTAGTCTATTGAGAATTAGGTTATTCTTGTTCCTTATTTTGAAAAAAAAAAAAAAAAAAAAAAAATTGTTAGGGGAATTCTCTATTTTGTGTTCATCTTTTTTTTCTTGATTGTTAATTTACAACAAAAACTGGACAAATTAAACCAACAACAGCTAAAAGCCTAAAAAAAAAACCGCACAACTACTTTTTAATTAAAGTTCTCATCAAATTCAAATTGGATAACACTAGCTAGTTGATCATCACCTTGCCATTAGCATATTTTAAAATTATATATTGACTTTCTTATGTCATGAATAATTACTTGATCAATGAGCATTGATTTAGCAGCCTAGATGCGCCAGACAATTATACAATAGTCCCTTGAACATTATATATCTATGAATAAGTTTAATGCATGGTCATTACTACCTTTTATCTGTCACACTCATCGCGCTTTCAACCTTGATTCTTAAATTCTAGAAGAAAATTAAAGCAATGTTGATCAGTAGCGAATAATTCACATGGACTCTTGTCACGCCCATACCACACCACAAAGAATCAATAATTTCAATCGGCACTTTATCTAACCTTTAGGGAATTTTTAAGTTGTTATATATAGACCTATAGTGGGCATGGAACACATTCTCTATCGTTCCAAATTTATATATTTTGGACAACTCCACTTGACAAATATTATATATAAGTGATTTTATGTTGATCGAACCATAAGGTCATTAGATGGACCTTTAGAATGTGAACTTAATATTTCGAACTTCATCAGTTGAAGTTTTTTTTCCTCGCAGTGCGTTGAACTTAAAAGTAGTATCAAAAAAAAAAAAAAAAAAAAAAAAAAAAAAAACAGAAGTATATATGTCATCATCTGATCTTGATCGAACATCGAGGCGTCAGTATCCCGAGAATATCGGACAATGCGCAGTACGTATAGGATGCTCTTCTTTTTCTTTTTTTTGGTTACAGGATGCTCTTTGTACGTACGTTGTTTTTTTTTTTTTTTTAAGCCTACATACATTGTTTCAAACATATTAATGTACATGTGAAATACGTTTCACTTTTTTTTTTTTTTGATAACAACAAGACTTTATTCTTATTATAGCTACCAAATTATGTACATGACGAAAAACAATGTGTTTCTTAAAAATAAAGTCAAAAAAACTCTACCAATATAATATGGGAAAAACACATTGTCCTTGAAATACGTTTCACATTTATGAACATAATAATACATATAAATATAGGTCATTGATGTGACGAATCACCGCGGAATACTCAAAATCGCAGTCACACGAATACACTCAAAAGATAAATAACCACAGAGAAAATAACGAACACAAGAATTTACGTGAAAAACTCCAATTAATTAAAATTATGGTAAAAACAACGGGCAAGAAACAAGGTAATCCACTATCAATAATTTAATACACAAAGAAAAACATCCTCTATCTAAACCCCAGATAGATACTCTAACAAGATTTAATCTCACAGTGTTATGTACCCGCTCACAGGCTCGTACGCTACAACACAACTCTCGGCGCTCACCAACCACACAACACAACACTATGCACTCTAACCGCACATAATACCCTCGTATATATAGGTGTGCACTAAATACCGTACATGCATAGTGTACGTTTCCAATTTGTGAATTTCACAAATTGTACTTCACCTATGATACACGTAGAGATAACCACATGTCAACAGAATTTGCTTTTCTTTGAATCCTTCTCACATGCTAACTCTAAATCCATATTATGACACCAATGTACTCCAAGTTTGACACCAAGTCAAACTCTATTGTTTGAGCCACACGTTCAACAATCATGCACGTTAATTATTGGATGGCGTCTTCCACGCTGAGTCATTCATAATGAAATATACATACATTGTACCTATCGTACATGCATACATATACATTACACATTACATATATGTAGCCCTCCACATGTACGAAATGCCACTTGATATGGTATAACATTGATGTGACTCGAGACACGCATTATGCAAATCCAGAAGAGATAAATAGTTGATTTTGATGAGTCCTAACTCATTGATGAGTCGGCCTAAATACTGTACAGAGATGTCTCGAGATACGTTCATAAGTCGTTGAAACTTATCCTACTTTAAGATAAACTTCTAAACCAATTAAGGATAAAGGGAAATCCTAGCAAAGTTGGAATTTGCTTTGAGGTAAACTTTTAAACCAATTAGAATAAAGGTAATCTTGAGGAGAGTTGGCATTTGAGATATATTGTAATATCCAATCTGAGATGCGATGTTATTATATATTAATAAATAGGGAAATTGGCTCAAGATATGAGATATCTACAAAATTTTTTAGAAAAATCTTCCTCTGAGTTTGACTGACTTGAGCGTCGAAATATTTCCCTCGAAGCCCCTTTTTGAGGTTTGTTTTGCAGACTTCAACAAGGAAGATAATAAAGGGGTCCCAACAAACTAGTGGTTCACGTCTTCGATCCCACCACTTTATTAAGAGAATTCGTTATTATATCATATATATATATATATATACTAGTTTTCATATGCGTACAGGCAGGTTTAGGCCCGCTCGCTTCGCTATCGCGGGATTTCAACTAATATAAAAAATTATGTTTTCTCTTAAGTTTAGCTAAAAATTTTAATTATTGAACTTCTCATTAAGCTTGTGAGAGAGAACAACAAATTTATTGGCAAAATGATATGAAACATGGGGTAAAGAATAAGTTAGGCACAATTATTTTATTTACCATAAAGAAAAATGAGTCTGTAAATATGTATTAGTTATAATAGCTATCCAAATTGAAGTGTAGAGTGAGAGTTATAATATGTGGACTACATGATATAATCAATCGATTATATATATAATTTAATAATTGTTACTTTAAAAAAACTGTATAGTTGTTTAGTTCAAGTGCAACTCTTAAACAATGGCACAATTAAATGTAACACGATTTCGAGATAGGGAAAGCTATCCAAATTAATGTACTGGTTGAATGAGAGTTATATATGCGGACTACATATAATCAATTATATATATAGTCATAAATCGATATAAAAAAAATTGAAGAAGCTAAAATCGCAAATAATATTATGCATAGAAAATATAGGTAGATATATATATATATACACACACACTTAGTGTAGCTTTTTTTTAAGCCACTTAGGCCCTATTTGATTACAAAGAAAATGTTACATGGAAAAATAATATTTTTTTTAAAAAAAATTTCCCTAGTAAATGTTCAAAAGAAAATTTTCACGTATGTGTTTGATTGCACATATATATAAGAGTTTTTTCCCTCAAAACTCACCAACAACAAATTTTGAAATAAATATGAGAATTTACCATAAATATTAAATATATTAATTTTTATATTTAAAATATAAATTTAATGTGTCTTAATATGGAACTCACATTTTCTCATTAGAAAACTCAATTTGACCACCATAATATGTGAGAAAATATGAGTCTTATTATGGAAAGTTGGCAATTATGAGAAAATGTTCCGCGAGAAAATTTTGGTTATCAAACGCATGAAAATATCATTTTTTTCACATAATTTGTCATTTTCCCTGAAACATTTATTTTTTTCATCCAATCAAACATGGTCTTAATTAGTGTAATTTAATATAGTAGATCATATTAGTATTGCATGCATAATATATTAATATTTGTATTAATTGACTAAAAAGGCTAATATAGAGATAATGTTATATTAATTAAAGTGTAGGGCTTTTAGAAGATGTATGATTACTTTAGGTTGTATTATGATATTGATACTCTTTTCATTTTCCACGGTATACTAGTTGTATGTCGGTTCGTTTGTTCTTTAATTCTTCCATTTAATTTTTTCGAGTATATATTCTTTTTACTTTTAGAAATTATAATAGCTAATCTATGTATAATCTTAATTATATAGCTATAAAAATTGCGTACGTGGCCATATACGTATTCTAATTCCATTGACTTCTGTGGCACTGCCATTAATCGTGAACATGTGTGATTTAGGGTTTAGTATCCCAATATATACCCTATTAAAAGATTAATGAATTTATTCTAGACCTAAATATGGCCTGCCATTAATTTGTAATATTTCATATTCGTTAACTAGCTATACCCCGAATATTCCTCATTTAAACGATTAATTAATTTGTTTTTTTTGTCAATCGATTTATTAACTTGTTAACATAATGAACTTTAATAATTCACATAAAACTTACTTTAAAAACGTGTATGTATAAGCATGTCATAGCTAGATAAAATTCTTAATACAATTGTTATATGGTGGTCATGATTTTAAAGATCATAAATATACAGTTGACTTTCATAAAAATTATTTTTTTGGAAGCCTAAATAGGCGATTGCAAGATCAAAAGGAGCAAGCCTAATTATTCCGTAAGAGACTTTCATGAAAATTATTCAGGTCTTCTTGTAATAAATTCATTGCAATATTATCTATCCATGAAATAACTCTTCACATAAAAATCATGTATAATATATCCCGTAATTATTAATTATTTTGCAAACTTGAATATATAAATGGTATTAATATACGTTAATTTATGCTCCTTTTTATTACCAAAAAAGAGATGCTTCCTTTTGAAAATCAAACTATTGATAACTAGTAGAAATTGTTTGTAATCTTATATATAAAAGGAATAATCATATATAAGGTGCCAATCTCATCAAGTGTTCTTATCATATTTTTTCTCTTTTTGTTAATAAATTAGGTTTAGAAATGTGTACGTAGCTCTAGCTAGTAATTCACTATTCTTAAAATAGATAATGACTTTCTAATTTAGTATGGTCATGCCTTGATTAGTCTCTATCATGCATACCATCAATTTCGATGAAAATAATAGTACAGAAAGTCATATGATCATGAGCTGCCACTGCCATTAATAGAATCGTTTATTTCGTCCATAAAAAAGTATAGACTCGTTTATTTTTTTCGTAATACAATTATTATACATGGATTATGGGGGTTAGCCTTTTTTTTAATAGGAATGGGGTTAGCCTTTTAAGTACTAAGTAGTGCACGTGCAATATATATCAAATTAGTTAATATTCTAGTAACATTTGCAAGATATAGGTGTATCGTCTCCACAAGTCTTTGCTTTAATTAACTACATATTTCTTGAAGTTTTTGGTTTTATTTTTTACTCTTTTGAATATTATTATTATTATTATTATTATTATTATTATACACTAGTTCTTATACGTGCTACGCATGTTGGAGCCCGTTAATTTTAGTATTCATGTGTATAATATAGAGGTATTGTTATATATTGATAATATATATGTATAATAATAATAATAATAATAAAAGTGTTAATAGATAATTAAAAGTCCAAAATTTTCTAAGATATGATAGTTATTGACTTGATTAAACTTCATTGTTTTTTAAATAAAAAATTAAATTTATAAAAATACAAAAAAAAACGATAAGATATACAAGAGAGAGTAAAAATAGGAAAGGGAACTGGAAACATATACAGTTTCAAAAGCAAAAATTAAAAAAAATATAAAGGGTAATATTGTAATTTCAAGTAACAAATGAATCTTATTCAACCTTTGTGCTTATTATATTACTTAAATATAACTAAATTATTAATTACTGATCGATGTTGGACTAACGTATGTTTTTATTTTACCATGTTTATTTGTGTACAGACCTAAGGGTGCACATGGATTGAATCTAGTCTAATTAGGGTCAATCCGCAATTCAATCCAATTATTGCGGATTCGAAAATTTCAATAGTCTAGTCCAAATACATCATCAATCCAACTCAATCCAATTTGCAAAATGCAAACCAGACTGAATCAAGTTCCACAGATTGACGTTTTTCTATCCAAAGATTTTATGAAATTGAACTTAATCAAATGAATCACAAAATCATACATATCATGAATGACAAATTTACAACATATACATCACAAATCTATGTACATCATATTTCCCACAAACTTAATTGTCATAGGAGTAACCTTTACAATACAAGTTCCTACATAAATAAATATATGATCCACAAATATGCACCATACACCCTCACAAAAGCAACAAAAAAGATGCACATTGCAACATACAACCTACTAAAAAAATGTCTAAAGCGTAATAAAAGAGTTAAGATCTGACAAGCATGGTCTTTTTTTTTTTTTTGGTAAGGGACAAGCATAGTTTTTTAGATACCATAGTTTAGAGTTGATTGTTTGGGTTAATGCTCTTCAAGATACTATAATACATATGATCAGATACTATAATCTGATCCAATCCAGCCGGATTACTGATGTAACACACCTGCATTTTTTAGAGCAATTGTAGTTAATATATATATATATATATAATTATATGTGCGTAATATTATCAATTGACAAAAGTATACATACAAATAATTAAACTAAATATAAGCGGCATTTTAATAGTGGCCTACTAGCAATTAATGATCTAAGAGATGATCTCATCTAAATGCCAGGTAATCTAATTATTTGTATAAGAAGTAAATAGTCTATTTCTTCATCTTAATTATATTAATATAACATATTTGGGAAACCTTTTTCTCCAAAAGAACTTGAGAAACTTAATATTAAATTGTAATTAATGGTTCTCAGGGAAGTTAATCAAGAGTCAACTATACTAATTCAATCCTCCACTGCCTATATATAGTTTCAATTACTGCCCCTTGTGAATTGCAAAATTATAATATATTCACCAAAAAAAATTATAATATAGAATATATATTACACATAGTTTAGTTTATGTGTATATATATAATTAATTGCCACATAGTTTTAATCCATTTTGAATTATGTTTAAGAAATACGAAGATGTGTGCCAAAGCTAGCATCTCTAGTGAGATGGATGAAGTATTGCTCGCTAAAAAAGGTCAGGAATGTCTCAAGTTCGACTCATGTTGGAGTCACTTATTAAATAAATAAATAAATAAATACTATTAATTAAGATGTGTGCATTAATGCACACACATTCTCCACGGAAAAAAAAAATGCACAGACATTCTTAGTTTTTTTGTTACCTACACACATTCTATTTGTACATCCAATTCTACTGCTACATGGGACAAACATGTGTCAAAATAACGCTGTCGTTCCATTAAAAAAAAAAAAAAAAAAAAAGTCATGACTAATCATCTTATTATAAATGCGATGAAGGAATTTCTTAACAATAAATGCGTGACTAATATATATATCCCTTTTAATTAGTGTTTTTTTTTTTTTTGTGCAAATATATGTCCCTTTTAGTTGATCTCATGTAGATGCCAACACAGATAACAACAGATATGGAAGTAGTGGTTGAGGATGAGCAAACACATACATACACTCAATAAAAAAAGCTGTATATATATCTTTAATATATGTGCTTAATTATATATAGAGTTATTAATAATTAAGATCATGATCATTAGAACTAGTATATTACGTTGTGTGCAGATTTGGATCGATATTGTTGCAAAACAACGACATTGACGATGCTAATTAATTAAGGTTGCATTAATAATTCATCTCTAAAATTAATAAAATGTCTCTAAACCAAACACTTTGACTTGCTGTTAAAGTATATAAGCTAATAGAATAAGATCCAGCACATTTTTCTATTCCATATATATATATATATAGAAATTATAGTCGTCCTATTTGCAACGGAATAAAACGTTTGCAGATTCCTTTATTAGTTAATTTAGTTTCATCACTTTCATAAAAAAATTTAGTTTCATCGCATCAATCAACAATATGGGGAGGTTCCATCTGTTCAATTCATGATGGTGAGCCATATCTTTTTTTTTTTTTTGTTAAGTAAGAACAAGACTTTATTTATTATAGTTTAATTAAAAATACATAGTTACATATACTGTTATACACGATATAAATTGTGCATTCTGTTGTGCTGACAGAAAGTGTTATTTTAATTTTTTTTTTACATAATTAATAATAATACACATTTACTTTGGATTTGTGATCTTTGTTTTATAGTAACTTTTACAAAAGTGCAAGCACGCATTATAGATTTAATTTGGTCACTGAAAAGGAAGTGACATTAGCGTCCGAAAGAAGGGCATGAGAGGAGAGAGTATCTTTGATTCTGGAGGTGTACATGTGTCGCACAGTGCAACCTCTATGTATATATTCCAGCCTATTATTAACTAAAGTTAAATTATAAAGTAAAGTTTTTTTTATGTGTTATATCTTATCAGTCTTATTTTGTTTTCTTGAGATAGTGTTTTATATAATTGCAATTTCATTGCTTTTGTTTCCCTCTCGTCGCTTTCTAATCAGTCCAGTTAATAAAGATGTTTTCTTTATTTCTTCAATGGATCTCCCGATTGATCGACCTTTTTCTAACAAAAGCTCTTTAGTATGATTTCTTTAAGGTAAGTTTTGACATTACCCATCAATACATTCAGAGAGAAAAAGAAAAAACATGAACAATGAAAGAATATTGCAAATTTGTAATTAAGTGTCGTTAAGTATATTAATAAAGATCAATAAATTAACGTATTTTTATTATGGTATATAATTAGATATAATTATGGTCATGTTCGGTTGAATGTACTAAGCCGTCAATGATTATTAATGATTTATTTGAGAAGTATTCTTAAGCGCAGATCCTAGTTAATTATGTATTTTTTTTTATTTCATAGCTACATTATAAAATCTTTAAATTGTAGAGTAGATATGCTAACATACTAAACGTTTTTTTTTTTTTTTTTTATGTTTTCTTTGCTTTTTTCTATAATTATTAAGGCTTAATAAAGTTCATGGATAATTTTGTGATCATCATTTACATCTTTCATACAATATTAAAGGCAAAATAAAGCCTCATTACAACTACCATTACGGATGTTTCTCAAGCATAATTGTTGGGGACCTTGTCCATACACCAGAAGACAATCTTGATAAAAGGGATAACAAACTTACGACAATCCTACAACAATTAAAACAAACTACTCCTAAGCTAACAACATCCATTTTTCCTTGTTAAATTATTCACGCGGCTACACTCTTTTTTTTTTCTTTTTTTTTTTTTTCAAGTCGGTTGCAATTAATGACATCCACCGGTTCATGATCAATCTTTTGTTTTTTTTGGTAGGATATGATCGATCTATTATATGCAATTATATATACAAGCTACTTTTGTCTTGTCAATCAGAACTTTGAATCACGTAAAATATATAGAGTACTCCGTATAATTCAAAGCACGTATAAGCTAACGAAAATTATATTACATGGCTAATGGTCAAGTATAATATTAATTGGTTTCTTAATTATGGGACCAAGAAAAAGAATGCACATGGTTAATGTACCAGTTGATGTCAATTCATGAGATGATTGCGAATCGTGTGACTTTAACTTGAAATTATCTTAGATCGTCTAAATCCACATAAATTAGAATCTACAAAAATACGTTTCATGTCCAGTACCATTCTGAATTTCTTGAAATGGTGAGAGAATCTATAGTTGTGTGGCTTTGAGTCCAAGTTTTCAATTGTAGTAATGAATTTCAGTACAATTCGCAAATCATTGGTTGGCATTTCTGCATTAACTCCTTTTATGTTTTAGTGCCCAGACCTTTAATTCAACTTTTCTACAACAAATCCATGTTAGGACTACCGTAATGCATGCACAGCTTTCCATCTTAGTAAAATGTATACAAACTCACCTATCTAACTTTATATCTACTTCAACTCATGAGTCCACCCTCATAGAGAGATTTTATAAATTTTTATAAATATTTAAAAGGTAACAAATGAATTTTACAAGTGATTGTGTGTGCTTCATTAATTATTTAAAAATGACTTTGAAATATTTTTTTTTTTTAAGTCTTGATTCACGAGTCCAAATAGCACTACCCTTTAGCCGCAATGCAGCAACCCATGTACAATGTGCAGCCAAACACTCTCAATTGCTCACGTGCACATTAAATTAACCACCTTTAATTTTAACGAGCTCATAAGTCTTAAATTACCACCTTGTTTACCGCTAAAACGAGGACGTAGTGTTACGTCACACGTGCGCAGGGAGACCCATAATGGCGACAAAAAAAAAAAAAAAAATCAAGACCGGTAAAATCACAACATAAAACCTAACCTGGTCATAAGGGCAGAAGTTGTTATCCTTGTGGTATTTCCCTCCCTAAGTTCAAGAATAGTCTGAGCAAAGCTTTTGATAACGTGCATGATGCATGTAGCCCCCCCTTATATATACAGTTGATCAATACATTAATTTAATAAAAAATTTTAGGTTAGCCCACCCACTGAAAGCAATACAAAATGCTAGTGTTTCAATTTGTTCCCTTACTCTTAACTTAATTTAGTTTGTTACTTCTCTCTCTCTTTTGTAATTTAACAAGTATGGCAAGCTTTTGAGGTACTTATGAAAAATCAGTTAAAATTTTAATTTTTTATTCTAAATTAATTAGTTTTTTTTTGTTTTTAATTAACATATTCTATTGTTTTTAATAAGAGTGATTTATGTACCTCCATCGATAAGACACGCGACAAAACCGTGGGGACATCTTTTCAATCTGATTAAGCCCAGATAAAAATCAATTAAGATCAAGCTATGTCTTTAGTAAGTACTCAATGGTTGGGAGCTGGCAGCACAACTTATCACAACACGGAACTCGAGGCACTAATGATGCTTTGAACAGTAAACTCTATCCTTTGTAGCGTTGCGTACGAGCGAGACGTGGGGCCCAATAGAGCCCAATAGATCGAACGTAAGTAATGACGACTCGTGGAGAGGTTATATGTCATCGCGCGTGCCCGATTAGGCGTATTATGATATATTACCATACACCGCAACCCACGGAATCATTCTATTATTTTCCTAAAATTAAATCTCTCTGTGTTCTGTTGTGTGACTTGTGTCCATGTTGTGCTCTGTTTCTGTGTAAGTATCAATGTGTGTGGTTCAACTTGCAATCACAGTATAGGAGTATATATATAGGTGGGTTTTGGTGGCTTTGTCTCAATCACATTAAGGCTTTGGGAAGGAAAGCAGAGCAAGTTGAGGGGGGGTTTATAAATTTGAGCATTGAATGATTGAATTCAATTAAGCTTTCTTTGATTGTTAAGAGTATATATAAAGGTGTGATTGGTGAAGAAACTGTTCAAGAAAAAAAATAAAATAATGGGTGGTGAGAAGAAGAAGAAGAAGATGAAGAACAAGCACGGATCAATCCGTTCAATATTCATGCATGCAGATGCCACTGATGTGTGTTTGATGACATTAGGATTTGTGGGCTCTGTTGGCGATGGCCTCAGCTCACCTTTGATGCTCTTCATAACAAGCAGAATCATGAACAATCTTGGCCCCTCTGATCACTCCTCCTCCTCCTCTGATCCTTCCCAGTTCCAACACAACACCAGCCAGGTTGATTGAATCCAATTCAATTCAATTCAATTCAATTTTAATTCGTGTGTTTGTGTTGTTGATTTCATTGTGGAGTACTAATTTGTTGTTTGAAAACAGAATGCTCTGTATTTGATCTACATGGCTTGTGGAACATTTGTGGCTTGTTTTCTAGGTACAATTGATGAATTCATTGAATTTTTTTAATGGGTTTTCGATTCTCATGTGAAATTTAATGCACGTGTGAAGGAAGTTTAATAGTTGTTTTGGAATCGCAGAGGGGTATTGCTGGTCGAGAACAGGGGAGAGACAAGCTCTGAGGATGCGAGAGAGGTACTTGAAAGCAGTGCTGAGACAGGACATTGGCTACTTCGATTTACAAGTGCAGAGCACATCGGAAGTAGTCACCAGCGTTTGCAACGACAGTCTTGTAATCCAAGACGTCTTAAGCGAGAAGGTACAAAACAGAGGAGTTCAGAGCAATTCAATGCATAAAAATTCAATCTTTATGAATGTATGTACACCAATGTGTACTAATGTTTGGTTTTGGAATCCAATTCAGCTCCCAAACTTCGTGATGAACGTGGCGATGTTCTTCGGTAGCTACGCCGCGGCGTTCGCCTTGATGTGGAGGCTGGCAATCGTGGCGTTCCCATTTCTGGTGATCCTAATGATCCCTGGATTGATGTATGGGAGAATTTTGATGGGTTTGGCGAGGAAGATGAGGGAGGAGTACAACAAAGCTGGTTCAATTGCAGAGCAAGCGCTCTCTTCGATCAGGACTGTGTACTCGTTTGTGGGGGAAAGCAAGACCATGACTAGATTCTCTGATGCCCTTCAAGGGTCTGTGAAATTGGGCTTAAAACAAGGCTTGGCCAAAGGCGTTGCCATCGGTAGCAATGGCGTCACCTTCGCTGCCTGGTCCTTCATTTCCTGGTATGGCAGCAGATTGATCATGTACCACAATGCCGAAGGCGGCACCGTGTTCGCCGTTGGCGCCGCAATCGCCATTGGCGGCCTGTAAGTTTCACAATTCAGTACAGAGTACTCTGTTTTGCTCTGTTTTGCTCTGTTTGTGATTATGGGTGTTTTGAATTTTTGTGAATTCAGGTCACTGGGAGCAGGGCTGCCAAACGTGAAGTACTTCTCGGAAGCGGCGACGGCCGGAGAGAGAATAATGGAGGTGATCAACAGAGTGCCCGCCATTGATTCAGAGAGCAATGAAGGAGAGATTCTACATAGCGTTTCAGGGGAGGTGGAATTCAAGAATATTGAATTCGCGTACCCTTCAAGGCCAGACAACGTGATCTTCCAAGATTTCAACCTCAAAATCCCATCTGCGCAAACAGTGGCCTTGGTGGGCAGCAGTGGCTCTGGAAAATCAACTGTGATTTCACTGCTGCAGAGATTCTACAGCCCATTGAGTGGTGAAATCTTGCTTGATCAAATCCCAATCGACAAACTTCAACTCAAATGGCTCAGATCACAAATGGGTCTTGTGAGTCAAGAACCCGCTCTCTTTGCAACGTCTATCAAAGAAAACATCTTGTTTGGCAAAGAAGACGCCTCCATGGATGAAGTCGTCGCCGCAGCCAAAGCTTCTAACGCTCACAACTTCATTTCTCACCTCCCACACGGATACGACACTCAGGTTCGTTTTTTCTCATCAGTTATTAGTACTTTTCATCTCGCCAGAGACCTTAGATCATGGATAACCCATTATTTTTTTTGGTTTCGTTAAGTGGTGTATGAGGTTAACTGCATCAAGTAATCTATGTTCAGCTCGCTTGAATACCCACGATATATATAAATTGTTGGTCGAATTATGAACACATTTTTTCAAGATTGTTGTGATTTTGATTTTTTTTTTTTTTTTTGAGGTCTGATTTTGATATGTTTTGGTTATCAATTTAATACTAGGTTGGTGAGAGGGGTATTCAAATGTCAGGTGGGCAGAAGCAGAGAATTGCGATAGCGAGAGCAGTCATCAAAGCGCCTCGAATTCTCCTACTCGACGAGGCGACCAGCGCGTTGGACTCGGAATCGGAGCGAATCGTTCAGGAAGCGCTCGACCAGGCCTCACTCGGTCGAACCACAATAGTCATAGCACACCGTCTCTCCACGATCCGTGACGCGGACCTAATCGCTGTGGTTCAAAACGGGCGAGTCGCGGAGACCGGTTCGCACGACGAGTTGATCCGAGTCGAGAACGGGTTGTACTCCTCACTCGTTCAGCTACAACAAACCACTAAAACAATGTGCCTAAATTATCAAGAAAACAACGATGTGCACCTCTCGTCTCGCATTACTAGCAAAGACATAGTTAACATGAATAATAGTAGCTTGGGGAGTAGTCGAAGAATGTCGGTGCTAAGCCGGTCCAGCTCGACGAACTCACGAGTCGGACCGGGCGAGTCGAGCTCGGACCAACAAGACTTACCGGTCCCTTCATTCAGACGGTTATTGCTATTAAACCTGCCCGAGTGGAAACAAGCGGTTATGGGGTGCACGAGTGCGCTGTTATTCGGTGCGGTGCAGCCTGTGTACGCGTTTGTTTTGGGAAGCGTGGTGTCCGTCTATTTTTTGACTGATCATGATGAGATCAAATCAAAGACCAAGATGTACTCGTTGTTCTTTGCTTGTTTGGCAGTGTTCTCTCTAGTCATCAACATAACTCAGCATTACAACTTTGCTGCTATGGGCGAAAACTTGACCAGAAGAGTCAGAGAGCGGATGTTGACCAAGATCTTGACTTTTGAGGTGGGTTGGTTTGATCAAGATGAGAACTCTAGTGGGTCCATCTGTTCCAGGCTCGCCAAGGACGCCAATGTGGTGAGTTAAAACTAGTTGATAAATCAAAACATAATTAACCAAATACTTTTTTTTGTCAAATTAGTTTATAATGTTGTTTATAAATTATTTGAAAGCAAAATGATGATTGACTTACTTTAACCTTGGGCATCGACTTAGGCACACCCACATGTGGGTACTGTTATATGTGAGCATAATTGCATTTTGAAGAATATAGTTACCCAATAAACGTACTTAAATTGGTGTTTAAAGTGGGTCATAGTCGCAAAGGGCGGGCTTAAATCTTCCTTTTCAAGCTATTAACTGGCTAAAGTTGACTGATTTGATTGGTTGATTGATTATGACCGTTATGAAAAACTTGCAGGTGAGATCGTTGGTTGGGGATCGCATGGCCCTTCTAGTACAAACATTCTCTGCAGTGACAGTGGCCTGTACGATGGGATTAATCATTGCATGGAGATTAGCAATTGTAATGATCGCAGTACAGCCGTTGATAATAGTCTGCTTTTACCTACGTCGGGTGCTGCTTAAGAACATGTCGAGCAAGTCCATCAAATCACAAGACCAAAGCAGCAAACTCGCAGCCGAGGCCGTCTCAAACGTGCGAACAGTCACGGCCTTCTCATCCCAGGCCCGAATCCTCAAAATGCTGGGCCGGGCCCAAGAAGGCCCACGAAGAGAAAGCATCCGCCAGTCCTGGTTCGCTGGGCTGGGGCTCGGGGCCTCCCAAAGCCTCATGACCTGCACGTGGGCCCTAGACTTCTGGTACGGAGGAAGGCTCGTCTCCCAAGGCTACATCACCTCAAAAGCCCTATTCCAAACCTTCCTAATCCTAGTCAGCACCGGGCGGGTCATCGCCGACGCCGGGTCCATGACCACTGACCTCGCTAAAGGATTCGACGCAGTTCGATCCGTCTTCGCCGTCCTCGACCGCTTCACCCGGATCGAACCCGAAGACCCCGAGTCCTACAAACCCGAAAAACTAACGGGCCAGATCGACCTAATCGACGTTCACTTCTCGTACCCAGCCCGACCAGACGTCACCATATTCAAAGGCTTCAACCTCAAAATCGAGGCGGGTAGGTCAACCGCTCTAGTGGGCCAAAGCGGGTCGGGGAAATCCACCATCATAGCCCTGATAGAGAGATTCTACGATCCCTTAAAAGGGACGGTCACGATCGACGGTCGAGACATAAGAACGTACCACTTAAGGTCACTAAGACAACACATGGCTTTAGTGAACCAAGAGCCGACATTATTCGCCGGGACGATCAGGGACAACATAGCGTACGGGGCGTCGGACCAGGTGGACGAATCGGAGATAGCGGAAGCGTGTCGTATCGCGAACGCGCATGATTTCGTGGCGGGGTTGAAAGACGGGTACGACACGTGGTGTGGGGACAAGGGGGTGCAGCTGTCGGGAGGGCAGAAGCAGCGTATAGCGATAGCACGCGCAGTACTGAAGAACCCAGTGATATTATTACTGGACGAGGCGACGAGCGCGCTGGACAGTAGGTCGGAGAAGGTGGTGCAGGAGGCGCTGGACAGGGTGATGGTGGGGAGGACGAGCGTGGTGGTGGCGCACAGGCTGAGTACGGTGCAGAATTGTGATGAGATAGCGGTGTTGGATAGGGGGGTGGTGGTGGAGAAGGGGAGTCATGAGGGGTTGTTGGAGAAGGGGCCGAAGGGGGCTTATTTTTCGCTGGTGAGTTTGCAGCAGCAGAAGCTTGGGAACAGTAGTACTACTGCCATTATTAATACGACGGCTTGACGACTAATTAAACTTTGATCGATCGATCGATCACTTGTAATTAAGGATGTGGGGAGGAGGGGGAATTGGGTCGACTTTTGTGTTACGTGAATTTTGATGAATGTAATATAAAGTGGTGCGTGCTGGCGTTCTGCAGCAGGTCATCACTCTTACTTTTGCTTTGTAGTAGTGTAAGGGGAATTTGACCGAGTATAGTTCAAATTGTTATTTGAAATAAAAAGTTATAGGAGCTTCTTCAACAAGTTTTATTAACTAGTAAGTTATATAATTTTATTTTAGTTTTATTTTTATTTTTTTTATAGCGATGAGAGTTTGAACCTTTTTCAATTTTTTATTATTATTTTAATTTGATTAATCTCGTAGGAGTAAATTAGACGTTTCATATCCATAACATAGAGAAATTAAGAGAATATAATGTAGCTATATATACCGAGAATCAAACTCATGTAATCTGCTTTAATCGAGCTTTAGTGCTATTTTTTTTTGCAACTACACCACGCCTTTTGAGTGCAAATGAGATAATTTAATTTGAGCAGAAATATTGCAAGTTTTAATTGTTTTTTTTTTAAGGTTTTGTTCGAATATTCTTTTGATATAGCTAGTATTTGAGGTTCGGGCACCTTCACCCTATTTGATTTGATTTTTTTTTTAGGTTATTGCTTCTTGCTTCTTCCTGAAAAGTGTGCCATCTTCACAACCAAACGTACCTGAAACAACCAAAAATTAATCAATATAAATTTATAAAGCATCTCCTTCCTATTATTTTTTTTTTTTCTTTTTATAATTAAACACTTATTAATTCTAATCATCAAAGCGAAAGCCAACCACGACTCTCGCTAGTGTAGTTACTGATTTACCCCTAAACAGATACTCTATATCGATTTCAGAATTCTAAAGATCTTTTGTACCTCTTTACTCATTTTACCCTTAAACATTTAATCGTAATTAAACACTTGTTCTGTTTTTGAGAAATGCTAGAATAACACCCCAAATGACACCTCAAGTGACGCCTCTGCGACGTGGCACGGGCCCGCATTCATGAGAGTCGTCGTCCGCACTTCGAGATACATACCACCCGTGTTATGCACCGAAAATTATTTTGCGCACACTTATTTTTGCATGGGGCCTGCACACCACGACACAGGGGTATCACTTAGAGTGTCATCAGAGGTGTCATTCTAGCATTTTCCATCTTTTTATATATTAGACAAAATAGAGAATTAGTATAATAAATCATGTAATTAAATCACGGACAAGAATGTAATTTAAACTCATAATTTCATAATTTATTCTTTCTTTAATATTGTGTTTTGTGTAAAATCACTTATATTATTGTTCAGAATGAGTAATTAATAAACACACTGTTTTTTAAAACAAGGAGACATAATTATTATTTAAATAAAATCTAAAACGAATTTACCATTTACTGCTACCTTTTTTAAAAATTAGTATTGAAAATACTAAAATACCCTTGACTAGATAGATTTCCCTCTCATTCCCATTTGAGCTGGCGCTCCTCCCTCTCTCCCTATCTGTAATCGTCTCTCATGGATTCCCTTCTCTCCACCAAACCCTCGCCCGATCAATCTTCGTTTCTCGATAATCAATCTATGTGTACTTAGATCGATTTCAATTTTCGTCTCTTGATCTGGTACGATCAGATATTCAGAATGCGTTTCCGAATTCGACGAAGCAATTGTTGGATATTTAATTTCCCCCCAAAAATTAAACAAAAGAAGTTGTTTTCCTTTAGATCTTCTCCACATAACAGTGGTGGTTCTCCGCCAATTGCGTCGTTCGATAACGAGTAGGGCTGCAGTGGAGCGCAGGTGGAAAACAATGTTGAGAGTGATTAAGGGAGGAAAAAGACTAAACAGCCCTGAAAACCCAAATAACATGTTTTCTTGACCTAGGCATGTTCAGTTCATAGGATAGGATAGGGTGGGATAAGTGGCGGTACTAAATAATACTGATGTTTGGTTTGAGTATAAAATTGCTCATAGGATTATTTTAACCCACAGGATTGAGAAAATTTAAAACCATGAATTCAACGGTATTATATTATCCCAATCTTGGTAACTTTCAAATGACCAAAATATCCTCATCATAAACACCCAAAACACACATTCATTCATCAACTTCTCGACTCTCCAGCACCAAAAAAGCCCCTAGTCGTGCTTGTGTCGAAGCTTGTCTGCCTCGACCGTGCTTGTGTTGTGCTTCCTACTATGTGCAATCTTTCTCTTTCACACACACACACACACACACTCTCTCTCTGCAAGTGATGTGGTTGATGGAGCAATAAAAATACCTAATTTCATATCCAATCATCAAAACAACCGTGAATCAACAAAACCCAGAAACCCAAAACATGAAAATCACGTACAGATTCTGAGTCCTCACCCTAAAAAATGGCACTTTAGTAACTTCACAGATTGAAATCGAGTTTAAGCCCACCCTTCATACCTCCAATCGAACAAGTCCCTCTATTGAGATTAATACCCAAACCCATGTTATAATCCCAATGTAAAATAATCTCGTGATCTTGGGATTATTTTACATGTGAACCGAATAGGCTGAAAAAGAATGACCCACGAAACCAAAATACTGATCCTAATTCGATTGTTAGACGGAATCGATCGATTGTTCTCGTCGTCTTCGGTGTTTCGACATAGTGTCCTAGGTGAAAGGAACCTCAAATCTGTTGAAGAATATGAAGTGAAGCAGAGAAGAGAAAAGAAAGAAAGTAATTAGAACAAAGAGATTTCTTTTCTACAATGAACTTTTGTTATTTCATTTTTGTCGAAGATATGTACATCAATGATTTTACATAAATAGGTTACAACAATACATATATCTAGCTACACGTGTCATCTTTGTGCAAAACCACTAAGTGAGATTGTGGGAGTAGTGGGAGAAAATGACTATCTGTTTTGTTATTTTCATCAGCACCCCACAAGTTGATCGGTGTTGGAACAATGGCCAGCTTGAATCACAACAAAATGAATAGTCAGGATGTGACGGCCTCTACTTCTAAACAAGGCACCACCCAGTCTAATACCGTAATTAAGCCTTAATCCTAACCACATAAGACTTAATTACGTATTAGTTAGCCTTTCGTCCCTATATTCATCAATACACGTGTTCAGTTATTATTAAATTTCAGAGTTAATTTAAACTTTTTATCATTTTAATATTATTATGTATTATAAAGATTATGCAAAAGCTCTTACTACTCAAAATTCATAGGTGTGGAAAACCAGGAAACACAACATCATAAGCATGTATATATCATACAGGTAACAATACAGTATGATATATGAATCTCAAAATGGGAAAACTATGCACTCAACCCACTATACAACCCAAAATGTACAATAAATATATAAACGGTAATAATACAGCAAAAGTCGAGTCATACAAAAATGAGATAGGAGAATCGCCAAAATGCTCAAAGAAAGTCGCCGATCTTCTCCTTCCCTACTTCTATTCTTGTCTTGCTCGACGGACCTACACCCACCGTCACAAACTAGATAGTGAGTATAATAATATTTAAGTAATAACTGGAGAATTCTATGCCACATTTTCAAAATATAAGAAAGGTATTTAAAAGCATAAAGTAGCGAAAGAATTTTTGAATCAAGCAATGCAAGTAAATACCACAGTTAAAAATGTATAGACTGACACAGACTAAGTCGAGATGATTTACGTCCAGTCGGCGGTGAGAACTATCACCTAACCTTTCCTACTATTATATGGAGTTGTGCTCAACATATTCCATACAAATAGCGGAGCTGCGCTCTATGCATACAAATCATCTATCTCATTCTTGTTGATCACCTCGAGTCCCATGTCTCGTGTGTCGCGTAGGTAGTGGTGAGTGCGGAACCCCAGATAGTCCCCGTGAACCGCGCATCTCTCGTGCAATGAACACTAGATAATCCATACTTTAGCTTTCAAAGATCCAATTCTATAGGATTTCAAAAACTAGTTAGGCTATAAAGCCCAAGGAAATAGAATACAAGTCTAATCCAATCCAACTTATCCCAATAACATGCTTTCGATCAACTATCTATCAAGAATAACATCAATAGTAGAAATTGGAATCAATGAAGCATTCACAAGGCATCATGTCAACAATATTCAAACATGAATAAACACAAGAACAACATGATGTGAGATTACGAATAGCAATGTCTACAAATAGACTATAAAACAATAAGTGTGAATGAAATAAAATATAGAATTCTCACAGCTTTACTTACAATTCACAAAGCGTATCCTAGCCTATCTGGCCTCCCGACACTCCAAAACGCGTCCCCGAACTCTCGAGACCTCCCGTTAGTTCTCTGGAGTTGTTTGATAGGCCTTAGAGTGAGTTTGAATCGCTACTTAGAGTTTTAAACCCATTTATAGTGTTTAAACCATTTTTGGAAATTGCTAATTCTTGTTCTGTCTGGGCAATTAGCGTGCTAATTCCCAACTTTAGTGCACTACCTTAAATATCTAGCGCGTTAAATCAAGATCAAGATTAGCGCGCTAATTTAAACATTAATGTACTACCTCTAATATCTAGCACTAAATTATTCGCATAGCGTATGCTATGTGTGCAGAACATAGAATTCTCGCATTTCGAATTTTGGGTTTTTGCTACACATAGGCCATGTTAATGCCTTAGGGACCCTCATACAAACTACAAGAGGTCCTTAACATCAAACCCAACATAAAACAACAACTAACAACCTCAAATTCACGAATTCACAACTTAAGCTTTGTTAATGGAGTGGAGAAGTTACCTAGCTTGATGATCTTATTTTTCTTCACCAAACCTTCACTGAATTGAAGCTCTTCCCCTTTACCAAGATTACTCCAGAAATCTCTCTTTTCTTTCTTCCTCCTTGCCAAATCGATTGTGATGAGATAAGTGAGAAAAAATGTTGACTTATGTGGTTATTTGACTCTTTAAATATGTTTGAAACTCAGCCCTTGATCATGTGTGCACACGTATCTCGATGCTCAACTAGAGGACCACCTTGACACACTTGTCCCTCAAGTCATGCTTAAGTGACTCAACGAGTTGACTCACTTGACCTCTTGATTGGTTAACATGTGTCTCGATGCACATCATGTGATTATTGATTTATTTTCCTAACTAAGGCACTTTAATGTTACATTAACTTTGACCACATTAAAGCTACTTCTAACATCATATTTAGCTTAAATTAATTAAGCTTACCCCATAAGCCGCTACATCGGTCTCACGTCGATACGCAACTCGAGGTACGCCCTCACTCATCTCGATACCTATATACCCGTAGAAATTGACTTAATAGTCTACACATATATAATACACTAGACATACATCACAACAAAATATAAAATATACAACTTGCCTCAAAATGGACATATCACGGTGTGGGTGCATGAGGGTCCAGGCCAGGTACTGTGAATAACGACCTAGGTGCCACGATGGGCGATCGCAGGTACCCCGAGATAGTGGCGGCCTCAAGAACGGAAATTCAATTTCGCACCCCTCCCCACGGTTGAAATCAATAGGGGTCTTAAGCATTGATTTCACATACCAATTGAGCTACTAGCTCAATTGGTATGATGATTCTCGAAATCCTAAGGGCTTGATTTCGAACCGTGGGCGAAAATGTGAAATTGAATTTCCGTTTTGAGGATTTACTGGTGGCATCGCCCATCGTGGCACCTAGGTCGTTATTCACAGTGACTGGCCCCTGGACCCTGTGAGGTCCCACGGTACGGGTCGTTGATCCTGTTTAAGGAATTAAACACAATTAGAGATTTTGGGCCGTTACAGAGGAAGTCAATAGTTTGGTGAAGGTATCGGCCACTTGATCTGAAACAGGGACATAGTGAACAAGTAGAGAACCACGCACCACCCTTTCACGAATAAAATGATAATCCAACTCAATATGTTTTGTTCGAGCATGGAATATCGGAATGGCTACTAATGAATAGCACTAATGTAACAGTCCAAATTAGTTAAACTAGGATTAAAGTTAATCTTAAGGATTAACGACCGTAATTCGGGCCTTATGTGGAAAAATTTGATTGACTCGGATACGAGAACCGAGGGAATATATTATTTGTGGATGATGGTTGCTTTGGTGTGATGTTTAAAACATTATATTATTTTAACATCGCATGTGTGTACATTGCTATCGGGCGAGTTGGTGTGATGGGTATTTGCTTCGTAATGCGTGTCAACGTGGGTATCGAGTAGGCGAATTATGGGTACACGAGGAAACAAGATTAATTCACGTTAAGATGACTGTTGATCAATTAAAATGGGTAATGTAACTATAGGCTAAGTCAATTAAATTAGAACAATAGGCTATGACATGCCTCGAGATGTGTGCCGAGATGCGAGGCGTCGTGTACCAGATAACCGAGGGTTGGTAAGATCATAAATTGGCTAATAAAATAGTCAAAGTGTACCAACCATAATCAAATTATATGGCTAAGTAGCTATTTAAATAATTGAATTAAATCTTCATATAGTTAGGAATGAATTTCCTAAGCCATGGATGAACATGGAGATGATCTTAGTGAGTAATCCTAGGCTAGTAAGTGGTTTATTGGAGCCATTAATCTATGTGTTACAGCATGAATAAGGACCACAAGATAGTCCTCGAGATACGCATAGCACACTTTATCATAACAAACAAATATAAAGCAAATGAGTAGGATTTCTCATCTCCACTAACACCAGGTACATGCAAATTTGGAAAACCAGAGGAGAGAAGATTGAATTTGGAGCTGAAATTCAATCATTTGAAGGTCAATTAAAAGATCTAACAATAAGTTAATCACCTTCTTCATCTCCTACACATGAAAATAAGCTAATTTTGGAGTGTTTGGTATAAATTCGAATTTGAGGAATAAGTCACTGGTTTTTGATGAATTCTTGATGAATTGCAAGTATAATAAACATTTTAATGAAGATTATAAACTGATTTGGATGGAAATTGGGTTTTGGTGAATTTGGAAAAAACTAGTGAATGCATGAATTTGATAAATTTGATCCAATTGGTATTGTTTCTGTGATTTGAATGATGCTTTGGAGTCACCATTGAGTGGATAGTGAGTTTACTAGGTTAGGTTAGCCAATTGGGGTGTTGGGGACAAAATTCTCAAATTGAGAATTTTGTCACCCAAAGACATGATAAGCATGCTAACCAGACTGGCTAGTGCGCTAGACAGATCCCCTAGCGCGCTAACTCCACTTAGCGCACTAGGCAGACCCATCAGCGTGCTAATCACAAATGAAAACTGAATTTAAAGGATGATTTTGGGATTTTTGAATTAAGACATATTTAAATACTTGTAACTAACTTAACCTTATAAAATTGACCTGCAGGGACTTAGGGGACCATAGCATGGGTATCGGGGAGCTAGTCAGGTCAGATTCGAGAGTCCGGGGAAGTCAGCGAGCGTTTTGAAGTTTGTAAAGCCCAATGGAACGTCACTTGAGTATTTATTTGCTTTCACTACTATTTTACTCTATCTTGTTCAATGTATTGTTGTTCTATTCCTTATTTATTTCGGTTATCTACATCTGTGTCACTATTTGGACAGTTGGTTGAGTTTACTCCCGCCGTGTATTCCGTTGTTCGTTTATGGCACGCTGGACCATAGCATGTGTATCAAGAGTCCTCGGTGAATATTGACCTGAGCTACTTTGTCGGTACATGTGTCGGTTGGGCTAGTTGGGTGCACCCACTGGTGGGATCCTGGGGATGGCATGATAAAGCACTTACTTATGAGACACATCGATGCGAGAAGAGCGACATGCGTTCATCTGCGAGTCGGAGGAACAAACAAAGTTTTGGGCAAAAAATGCGAGAGACCGGGATGATAGAGAGGATAGATGGTACGGTCGAGGTCGTAGGGATGATGATTAGGCAGCCAGAGCGTATGATGTACCTGCATTACCACGCGCGCGAGAGAGACAGACTCAAGACCAGGGAGGCAGAGACTAGAGATCACAGGGTCAGGGCCAGTGGTCAGGAAGTCAGCAAGCAGGACCAGGATGGAGGATCATATGTTGGCGATGGGGACAGGAGGGTCACGTCGGGAGGTACCGCTCACAAAGATCGACGACTCCAGCAATGGTGACACCGATGTAGACTCGAGAGAGGCGATGCATATGGTGACCGAGCCAGTCGGGAGACGTCCCCAAGAATGCGGGTTCAGTGGTACGTGAATTTAAATTCTTAATAATTATAGTTTAAGGTTTATGCATGCATAATGGTACGATGGTAGATTATAGTGGTACAATGGTAACTTATTGTGTTATGACATGGGATTGTCATAGGTCGTAGCATGGCATGAGATTGTCATGGTGAGTACGGATAGGTCGTGGCATGACATAGGATTGTCATGGTGAGTAAGGATAGGTTATGGCAAGACATGGAATTGTCATGGTATGTGATGGTTGGTTAGGAATATCATGTTGGGATACATGATAGGAGAGGTTTACAGTTATTAGTGTTAGGTAACTGGGCTAGAGAAACGTGAACACGGAAATCAAATTGAGAGTAGGTTGCGGAGATGTTGGAAGAGAGTGGCTGATTTCGACTACCTTGGCAACATACGCCTATGTCTCAGGGTAACACTACGTTCCCTGCTATGGGAGTAGTGGGGTGTTCAAGGGATTGTAGAAGGGGGCTATCGAGGTGTGAGGAGTGGTCACACGGGGATAGGATAATTACACAAGAGTATACTCGAGATTTAAATCATGAGGACGAAATTCTCCTAGTTGGGAAGAATTGTAACAGCCTAAATTAATTAAACCAAGATTAACGTTAATCTCGGGAATTAACGGTTATAGTTTGGGCGTTACGTGGACAACTCGATTGGCTTGGACACGAGAGTCGAGGAAATATGTTATTTATGGATGGTGGTTGTGTATATGTGGTGTTTAAAATTATTATTATTATATTGCACTGCATGTGTGTATGTTGCTATCAAAGAGAGTTTGTGTGACGGTGTTCGTCTCGAAAGGCGTGTCAACGCCAGTAGTGAGTAAGCGAACTACGGGTGCACTGGAAAAATAGACTAATCCATGTCAAGATGACTAGTTAATCAATTAAAATAGGTAATGTGACCATAAGCCAAGTAAAATCCAATTAAAACAATAGGTTATGACGTACCTTGAAATGCGTATCAAAACGCGGGGCACCAGTGCCGGTTAGTTAGGGTTAGTGGGACCACAAATGGGCCAATTATGCAACCAACTACACTAACCATATGATAATTGTACCTAAGCCAAGTTAATTAAATTAATTTGAAAACATATGTCTATGGTTTGATTGTAAATATAGTGAGATCAAATGGCAATTATAAAGTGGGTGGAATTAGACTTGCATGTAATTATTTTAAAAGATCATGTGCAAAATGAGAAATGTACTATGCCTTGTGTATGTGTACCGATTGGAGACTAGGTGCATGCTAAGTGTCACATTTAAAAATGACAAGTGGTTGCTAGTAGAGATGTAGTGGTTATGTGTTGGAAAGATATTAACCTTAGATGTGTCTTGAGATACCCACTTAAGAATCCAAATAATGGATAGTTACTTAAATCTCAAGTTTCCCATTTATCTCTCATTTGAACAAAAAGAAAGTAAAGATGAGAGAGAGAAAGTGGTGCTAGGAGGAGAAAGAGTAGAAAGGTGAAGGATTTGGTGACTTTGTGAGTGAAATTGTTGGAATTTTTTGGATCCAAGAGAGGTAGAACAAGAGTGACCACTCCGTTAAAGCTATAGGTTCACCAAATCTTGATAATGCATATTCTAAGATTGTTGTTCTTCATGATTTTTGGTGTATGGAGAGTTCATAAGAGTAGATCGACTCTCAATGTGTAAGAATACCTTGTTGGGGAATCATTTTTAAGGTTATTGTTATTGTTGGGTAGTGACTATGTGATGAAGAAAATGAATAGTAACTTTGTGGAAAGTTGATTTGGTGTGTTTTGCTTATGTTTTAGCTCATTTTATTACATGATAATGAAAAATGAGGTGCAAACTAATTTTGGGAGGATTGTATAAATATGAAAGCCAAAAAGGTCGAGACTTTAAGATAAACAATGATATTTTTGAGTTTTTACCATATAGAGCGTTTTGCCCATAAAGCATGCTCAAAGTTATTAGCATACTCAAAGTTTCAAATATGCTCGTACTTTTAGTAAGCTCAAACATTCAGTAGACTCAACTTTTAGTTTGCTCAAACCTTCAGCATACTCAAATATTAAGCCTACTCAATTCTTACTGATTAAGTTAAATGACTTGAGTTAGTTTGTAACTGAATTTAAAACACATTCTAAACACCCTTAAATGACCCCCAGGGGCTTAAAGGACTGTAGTATGAGGGCCTGAAACAAGTAGGGGACGCATTTGAGGCGTGTTCGGGGAAGTTGGAATGCGGATTGAGGTGCGTAAACCCATTGAGAATGATTCACAAAATTCATGGTTTTGATTTATCGATATCGCATTTCATGTGTGATTGTTGGTGGGCACACATAGGGTTTCTCTCATATTTCGGTTTGCGTATATATTGGTTGTGGCTCAATCGCTTGCACGGGTTACTTGCATTTAGTGCTCGTGTAGATCGCAGTAGGATATACTTACGACCGTCGGGAGGGATTTATGGTGTTCCCTTGACTTGAAATAGCGTCTGGAAGGGTTCATCCGGTAACCGTAGTTGGGGTTTAGTCACTGTAAACCTATAAGTATATACGTGGTTCCTACTCGATTTATTGATTACTGGTTGGTGTAGGTCAGGGTTTTCTCGTGATTATACGTATGCTTACTGATTAATGTTTTATTTCTGAGCTGGTTTAGTTGGTACATTTTGTTTATTTATTTCATGTTACTGCTTTTGCTTGTCGTATGTTGCCTACATTCATAGGAATATGATGTACTATTGTCAGGTGTTATATTCGCATTTCTTGTAGTTTATCAGTTTTAATTCATGAATATTGTGTGTACTTCTCTTGGGATTTTACTCACTGGACTCGTCACTGTATTTGTTGGGTGATTAAGTGCAGATCCTTCGACGAACAAGGGCAAGGAGGTATTGGGCGACTACCTATGAGATTGTGGAGCCAGCTCGTGTGTGTTATCAGTATGTATTTATTTTACTTTTGTTGGGTTTTGGGGACCATAGAACACTGATTACATGTATATGGAACTTTTGTTATACTTATCTCGCCTTGATATATATATATATATATATATACATGGTATCTTTTGCCGGGTTTTCCATTACTTAGGATTGTTAAATATTGCATAAGTTACTTATTAAAAGACTTCTGCTGTAAAATTATAATATAACCTGATAAGTTGAGTAACTGGCTAACTAAATAATTAATACTTACATAAAGATTACTTAGCGTAAGTAGGGTTAGCTGAAAAAGTGTAAGCGACTCGTTAGGTCGCATGGCGTCAATGATAAGCGGGCCATGACGTGGCAAGGCTAGGTGACGTGGGATTTGATGTGGCGGTCGTCACAATAACTACAAGTACTGCGACGATCATCAGGGAGACTTGCCCAGTTAGTATCAGAGAAGCTGATAAGGTGTAGATCTCTAGGACGAGATAATGACAAACCAAAATTGGAGGTACCATGAAGGTATCTCATAATTCTTTTGACTTCATTTCAATGTGTAGAGGCAAAAACATGCATAAATTGGCACACACGATTTACTGCAAAACATATGTTGGGCCTTGTCATAGTACAGTATTGTAGAGCGCCAACTATACTTCGATAGGTAGAAGCATCATCAAGAGGAACACCATCATAAAGAGAGATAGAGTCTGAGGCAGCCATGAGAGTGGAAATGGACTTGCAATGAAGCATATCAACCCTTTGTAGAATAGAAGCAATATAACTTGACTGATTTAAATGAAGTCCATCTTCTGAAGTTAGGAAATGTGATAAGGGGCCAAGATCTTTTAATGCAAACTGTGCATTAAGAATTGAAATTAAGGAAGTGATAATTCTGTTGTTGGAACCGGTAACTATAATATCATTAACATACACAAGAAGGAGCAACATAACTGAATTTCGATGGTAGACAAACAAAGATGAATCACCCTTAGAAGTAAGGAAGCCATATGAAAGAAAAAAAGAACTCAGTTTGTTGTACCATGCTCGAGGTGATTGCTTCAAGCCATAAATAGCCTTGTGTAATTTACAGACAAGAGGAGGGTCTTGAGAGATCTCAAAGCCTGGTGGTTGACGCATATATACTTCTTCAAGTAGATCACCATTAAGAAAGGCAATGTGCACATCCAACTGTCATAAAGGCCATCTATGATACAAAGCAAGAGTGAGATTTCCGGATAGTAGCAGGTTTCACAACTGGGCTGAATGTCTCAAAGTAGTCAAGGCCATACGTTTGACTGAATCCCTTTGCCACAAGTCTAGCCTTATATCTTTGTAGAGAACCATCCGGATTAAATTTGTGTCGAAACACTCATTTGCAACCAACCAAACACTTTCTCAGAGGTAAAGAAACTAGAGACCAAGTGTGATTTGGTTTCATGGCTTTTAGCTCATCCTTCATGGCATCGGTCCACTCTAATGAGGCTAAAGCCTTAGGAATCGATGTCGGTTCAGGCACCATTACAAGAAACACTCTTTTTGTAAGATCTCATCCTTAGCTCTAGTGACCATAGGATGAACATTACCTTTATTAGGAGGCTACAGAGATGAAGATGGAGAAAGTGCAACAGTTGTAGTTGCAGGAAATGAGTCATTTGCATGAGAAGAAGAAGGTTGTGTAGAGTATTCTTGTGAATCTGTTATAGAAACAAACATAGGGGCAGCTGGTACAATTGATGTGGAAGATGTATAAATTCTAGAGACTGTAGATAGAGCATGAAGTACTGGTAATGGATGCTGTGATGTGACAGTTGTAGAAGAAATTGAGTGACAAGGGAAACAAGCCTCCTCAAATATTACATGCCTTGAGATAAATAATCTGCTGGAGTCCAAGTGATAACAAAGATACCATCTGTGTGATGTACTGTAGCCCAAGAAAATACATATTGAAGATCGAGGTTCCAACTTATGATTGGTATATGGACGCAAATAAGAATAACATGGGCAACCAAACACTCGAAGGCGATCAATAGCAGGCTGCTTACCATACAAAGAAGCATAGGGGCTCGAGCTATGAAGCACATGTGTAGGCAATCTATTAATAAGATATACTGCAATAAGAAAAACATAAGACCAGAAATGTAGTGGTAAATAACTATGTTGCATAAGAGCAAGACCAATTTCAACTATATGGCGATTCTTCCTTTCCACACGCCCATTTTGTTGCGGCGTGCAAGGACATGAAACCCGATGTAGAATACCATGCTCGACCAAGTATTTCCATATACTTTGAAATTTACCACCCTAATCACTTTGAACTTGTTTGATAAAGCAATGAAATTGAGTAGCAACCTTTTTGTGAAATTGTACAAAATATTTAAGAGCCTCATCTTTGGTACGAAGTATAACCATGTGTACCGAGTACAATCATCAATAAACAACAAGAAATAGCGAGCACCAGTAATAAAGACAAGAGGGGTCAGACAATAAGTTCAAAGGTTTTTGATGCATTAGATAAAGATTTAGAAAAAGGACGCTTACAACTTTTAGCAGTTCGACAAAAACGACAAGGAGACACACTAGATACAGAGACACTAGAATAACTATGTGACATTATCGAAAATAGTAGAGGATGGATGACCAAGACGGAGATGCCACACTTGAAGAGAAACAGAGCAAGAAAGTGCAATTGTAGACTCAGAAGATAACTGCTGGCTTGAAGGAAATCTGTAGAGACCATGCTCAAGCGATCCTTGAAAAAGGACATGGTTCATTTTGGGATCCTTAACAACAAAACAATTGGAAAAAAATTCAACAGAGACACTATTATTAGCACAAAGTTTAGAGACACTGACCAAATGTTTGGAAATAGAATGAGAGTGAAGAACATCATGAAGTAAAAGAGAGCGAGAAGTAGTAGGAAATGAAATAATACCAATATCGTTAGATTTGGATCCAGAAATTGAGTTGGGACAGATTTGGTAGGATCAATATGATCCTCCAAGCCATGAGCGATGACCACATTGAGCAATTGATTCTTCCAAAGCCTGTTGTTGACGCGATCGAGCTTGATGTTGAGTGGTTGGCTAAGACTTAATAGTTCGAGAGAGGGGTTGACAGGGTTCGAAGCATAAGAAGCCGGGGTGGAGGGGGTTTGGATTGAAGAGAGTTCTTGTGGAAGCTCTGATACCATGTTGAAGAATGTGAAGTGAAGTAGAGAAGAGAAAGGAAAGAAAGTAATAAGAACAGAGAGTTTTCTTCTTCTAGAATGAACTTTTGTTATTTCACTTTTGATGATTTTACATAAATAGGTTACAACAATACATGTATCGAGCTACACGTGTCATCTTTGTGCTGAACCACTAAGTGAGATTGTGGGAGTAGTGGGATTAGTGGGAGTAGGGGAAGAAACGTGACTCTCTGTTTTGTTATTTTCATCAAAATCTTCCAGTGATTGTGGTGGTGGTGATGTTGAAGGTCTTGTTTCTGAGAATCCAAGCTAGGTAAGAACATTGGCATATATTTTGGGGAAATGATGATTTTGTTATCTTATTAGAAAGCTCTGAGCAACTCCACCTACGTGGAATATTGTATGGGTTACATAGCCATTCTCAAATCCAAATAAAAGAGGAGGACGTTGAAGTCTATTTTCCCTGAAAAAATAGAGAAGGGTTGCGAAAGGTTACAGATACTATAAAACTTTTGTCACTCATTCATGCATGAAATGGATAGCCGACCCCAACTAATTTGGGATTGAGGCTTGCAATAAGGAATTAATGTCGTGGAGAGACTGTCGGAGGTGTCCCCCCAGAAAACGAGAAGTAAATCATGGGATTTTGATGTCGAGACTCCAATTACAGTGGAAGATGCTTTAGAGGGATACTTGGACTCACACCATGACTCAAATTCAGATGAAGTCATGCAGAAAACATGCTTATCATCAGACACCATTTCTTAGTCCGAGAGGTTTAGTCATGGGAAGGATGTTTCATGCTTAAAGATACTAAACCATTTCCTTGAAGATGAGTGAATGTTGAGATGTGCGGACCGAAATAATTGTCCCACATCAAATAGTTGAAACTTCATAATGAATTATATAAGTGATGATCTCCCCTTAATTAGTATCGAGGCATTTTGAGATAAAACCCCACACCTATAAAAATTGAAAGGTGGTCAAGTTGGGGACAGTATCGGTACTGGCGGAGATCATAGGCTCGTGAAGAAGTGTCACGGGCATGAAAAATCAATAGTGTATATATATATATATATATACTAGTTTCAGGACGTGCTACGCACGATTGACCCGCTCGCTTCGCTCGCGAGAATTAATTTCTAAGAATTTATTAATAAAATTCAAAATTGTAATTAAAATTTAAAAATTAAAAATAAAAGCACTTTTTTTTAGCTCATCAATATTCTATAATGTAATTGAGATAAGATGTGAACGAAAAAACAAGCTAGTCATGCTAGACCATTACTTCCTCAAAAAAAAAAAAAAAAAAAAAAAAGAAACAAGGAAAAAAACACAAGTGGTTTGACCCATTAATTTATGAACACTTGCTTGTGGAGATTTCGTAAAATTGTAAATAAAGTTCAATCTGTACCTCAAACTCTATAGATAGAAAGGATAACTTTGAAATTATGAATGTAAATAATTGAATTAGTTGGGATTAAAGTTTTAGACACCCCTGACCAAGAAAAAAAAAGAAATATTAAAAGAGAGGTTGTGTTGCCTTCTTTCATGTACCATGTGGAACTCTATAGTCCTTTAATCACATATTCCACATAAACGACCTTGCCTTAGTTGACCTCTTTCCATTCTTTTCTTATTTTTGTTGTATCTCTCTTTGGGTTTTGTATATCCTGTAAAACCTTCTATGCATGCATTTAATAGTACATTTCCTTTTACAACAAAACAATGTGAGAAGCGGCTTTGCACTCTCATTCTAATGTAAGACATGTAAATTTAGATGATGAGGTGCATTATGTTATGAACTAGAGACAATAAAGTAATCTGCTGTATGATATACCATTTTCATTGGTTGACACATCAGGTGTGGATTCAGAAATACCAGCGCAGTCTCCATGCGATTTTTCTGGTACAATAGTTTTAAAAAATTTCTTCATGCTATGCTCATAGTTGATATATGAGTGTCAGCTTCAAAAAGAATGTTGCCATCAGATAAGGATCTCTTAAACGTTTACCTGTAAACAAAAAGAAGCTCAAACATGAAAAATAGGCATTTATGGTTGATACGAAGGAAAATGTAATCACAAATACCATTACTTTGACCTCCAACTAAAAGAAAAAAAAGAAGGAAAAGCAAGCTAGATTTTGGGAAAAACTGGTAGTCAGTTTGTTTGTAAAGCCATGTTGCAAACAATTAGAGAGTATACATATTTTTTGCAACATTGAAACCCGCCTCCTAGTGGCTCTCTCGGACTTACATGGAAAAAACAACTGGACATACCTTACTATCACAATTACTGTAATTTATAGGTATTTAAGAAAGAGGGGATGATCTTAAACAAGCACAATGGAAGAGTTCGATCCATGTAGCCCCAATTAATTTGAGACAGAGGTTATGTTGTTGTTGTAAAGAAAGTTGGGGTGGTAAAGTATGAGTAAAACGGGAAGGACAAAGCAACATTTGCATCTTATACTCATTTTGAAGATGCTGACCGACAAAATTTATACAACCAACAACAGCAATCATCAGTTACAACTTAACACTGCAATTTTGGTAGACTTTGAGGAGCCACCGTACAAATCCTTCAAGGATGGTTTTCAAAGAGTGAAACTGCAAATTCAGAAAAACACAGATGTTGTATGTGCTAAACAGGAAAAAGTACGAACCCAAGAGATCACACACCAGAAAGAAAGAAAAATTGTGAATGAAAGGATTCCAAAGTGTACTGAGAAAACACCAAAAAACTCTAGACTATTACATCACGACAACCAAACATACTTCAAACTTCCAATTCTCCAGCAAGAGGGTTCAAGCAAAGACAAATGAAAAAAGAAACTCAAAAAACAACATTCAAGATAATAAGTTTAAAGGTCATGAAAGGATCTCGAGCAATTCATCAAAGCCTCTATTCAGTGCTGTAAATCCGTAGAAAAAACCATCTAATGGAAACCGTAGCAACTCCGGTAAGAAAACTTCTACAAGAACTTCGGGTTCAATGCCATTAATGATGCCTCCAAGAGCTAGCCTCCGAGAAGATTTTTCGAGAGAATGACGTTCTAATAATCTCAAAGTCAATATGAAGAAACCAGTAGATGAGAATTTAGAACAAAATTCATCCTCTATAGGAAGGAAACATGCCCCTGAAAAGGTCTCTGCTCCTGTTTCAACGGTTAAAAATATAAAGCTATTGGATATTCCAATAATGCAGAAGTTAGGCGATGAGATAGTAGATAAAAGTGTTAATCCAAGAGTGGCAACGGAAAAAGACTTTCCAAGGGACATGCCTAAGAAAATCAAGTTCGCCTTGAGTTATACAACCGAACCAGAGAACAAACAATGAAAACAATGATCAGTGTGAAAGCATTCGATTGAGAACAAGATTTTAAGAAACGCACACAAAATGCATCCAATTTGAGCACTGCATGGAAGATGAAAAAGTATCAGAGAATAAGCTTCACAAAGCAACAGTAAGCTTCCTAAACTTTATTATGTTCAACTTATACGTCTACTACAATCAGTTGCGTCAATCACTACTTGACATGAAATTAGTAATCGAGCTTCTTAAATTATTTCACAGCTTGGAGACACAATTGTCAAAGTTTCAGATTCACAAGAAGTATCAATTATTTCACTTCAGATCAATGGTGCTTCAAGATCTTTCGATGCTACATCAGTTCAAACTAAAGGTACTAAGTTTATCCACAATTTAAGCTTCCAGTACTACACCGCAAAAAACATAGCTCCAGTATCAAGAATCTAAGGAAATTCTCATTTGCCTCCCTTTCAATATCTACTATCTTCTCATCCATCTACCAATGTCATGTTTACCATAGCTTCAGAGCCTTTACTTTTTTCTGTTGCGGAATGGACATGACCTCCGGTCATACCAGGCCCTCTATGGTCCACATTCTGATCACAAGAATGCCAATCAAAAGATTCAAAAGACAGAGTGAAAAAAAGCACAAATCGGAATATTTTTAAAACACATTTGGTATTTGAATAAGTGGCATGCTTCCTTCCTCAAATACCTTATCAACAACCAACTCATCATCTAAGAGGCTAAAGCTTAAGAATGCAAAATTATATCACAGCCACAAATGTAAATATATTCTGAGTTTTGAGCTTTCAGCCGAGCCGAATGATAGGCAAAATTAAAATTACATCCATCCAGTGCACACTTTCACATTTTAGCAGCATGGTGTAGTGCAGGGTTTTTTTTTTTTTGATATGTCGAAAACTCAGCTTGTTCATGCTTTTAATAATGTTGCAGGCATGCATTGAAGACACAATTGAAGGCGTCGAAAAATCATCAATACAGGAGGGAGAAGAAATTCCCAAATCAGAAACATCAGGATTCCAATTTCTTTGCAGACATCGAATCGATCACCAAAACCCTAAAAATGGCGGACGCGAAATCAATCGAAGCCACACCAGGTAACAACAATTAACAACAAAACCAACAAAAACCCTAATTTCTCACCCATCAAAACCCCCGAAGTTCACATCTTTTCAACAAATCAAGCACAAAAACACTAACAATTCTTCGAATTTGTCATCTCTGCAGACACCGAACCGGCCCCCAAAAAAACCCTAATCGAGATCCTCCAACCGAACACACCAATCGACCCATCGAAGTACATGAGGTTCGTCCACAGCCCCAAATACGGCGCGATCGCAACGTTCTCGGGAACGACGCGCGACACTTTCGAGGGGAAATCGGTGGTGGAGCTGCGTTACGAGGCGTACAAGGCGATGGCAGTGCGCAAGGTGGGGTCGATATGCGAGTCGGCTCGCTCGAGGTGGGACGTGGGCTCGGTGGCGGTGGCGCATCGGCTGGGGTCGGTGGGGGTGGGTGAGATAAGCGTGTTTGTGGCGGTGTCGTCAGTGCATAGAGGGGAGTCTCTAGATGCGTGTAGCTATTTGATCGATGAGATCAAAGGGTCGGTGCCGATTTGGAAGAAGGAGGTGTATGGGGATGGGGGGTGTGGAAAGAGATTAGGGAGTGGAAAGAGATTAGGGACGCACGAGTATGGGCGATGGAAACGTATGGGGAATGGGTAAAAAGGTAAATTTAATTACGACTCAAAAATTTGTGATTCGTGCTTTTATATATATGATAGATATATATATATATATATATATATATATATAGTTTGCTCGGACGGAGACGACGTCGAATTGCATAGGAAAGTCAAGGAAGCTGAGGAGAAAGTGTTAATTCTCTCAAAAGAGGAAGAATCTCTTACTGGAATCAGACATGAAAATGCAGAATTTAAATAGAGGACTTGAAAATCTCACAACAAGTTTGAAGATTGTCTGATAAGATCCCACATAGAGAGCCACATAGAGTTGGTTTGGGGGACACATTATAAATAGGGGTGAGTTAGTTGGTTTAGGCATCTGAGAATTTGAATGTAATTGGGCACTCTTGGAGTGATTGGGTTGAGAGAGTTTTAAGACTCTTCTCTGGGGTTACTTTCAAGTTTGTAATCGTTGTTGTCTTTCAAATCAATAGATCAATATCAGTATTCTATCAATGGTATCAGAGCATCGTTCAAGTATGGCTCCAAAAGTAGATGTGCGACTGGAAACCTTTGAAGCGGAGTTGAAGAAACTCCATGAGATGGAAGAATCGGTCAATGGGTTTGCCAAAAAGATGGAGGAGTTCGAGATCGAAGTTTGTTTTGAGATCTCGAGTGCGTTCGAGAGATCCGGTCCTTAAAACAGAAGATTGAGGCCTTTCTCGGTGCGATCACGAGCCTTAAGGCCAACAATCGGAGGAGATTCGGCCATTGGAATGTTAGGATCACAAATCGGTGACAATCGAGGGTCTCGTGTCCCGCATCCGCTAGATCCGGGGTTTTTCGTTGAGTTTCTTAATGTCGGTGCACCGGATCAACATCGCCACTCATCCGCTCGAGATAGTATAGAGGATCTTCTTCAACCTCTCGCAACCGCACCGAGCCACTCAAAAGTCATGCAAATCAACATGTTTAGTGGTGTGAATGTCCGAAACCTACCGAGATCTAGTTTCGCTTCATCGCTCTTCTTCCTCTTTTTGTTGTCATATCTCAATCTCCGACCCGTGGAGCCACGCCATCTCTAATTGAAGTGCAAATTCACAAGAAGTTGATGATTATCAATCCCAGTGACTCCATTACGTTCAATCTTGAACCCCTGCAAGCCCATGGATCTTGGGGTTTACTTGTGGTCACGAAGGAGGTAACGCGAATCGCGACTAGATCCAAAGCCGTGAGCCCTCCGCCGTGGCCTCCACCTTCTTCTTCCTCTTCGACGACCTTCGGTGTTGCCCTAATCATTTTGGGCGTTGTGCAAGACTCTATCACAGAAGTTGATTTGGGGAAGAAGATCGCATTTGATGTGTTTGTTGAAATGTTCTCAACCAATCGACGGCTAGGGGGCACCCTCTTGTGGGCTGGTGGTTCAATGTCGTTACTGCTCTCATTGATGGCACATCGTCTGCCATGTTTCGCTCAACTTTATGCCATACGATTGATATGGATCCTAGCATGGACCCCCCTCCTCAATGTCCACCCTTTGGCTATTTGTTTCTTCATGGTCTTGTCGTCCATCACAGTGAGCAACAAGTGTTCGATAAAATAACAGAGGGGGTATTCATCCAAGAATTGCTTTCCTTGTGACCTTGCTTACTTGCATTCTTGGGGTCCATGCTCTTAATGTTCTCCATTTCTTTGTATGTTTTTTTTTTCTTTTCCACCTTGAGGACAAGGTGGATGTTCAAGGGGGAAGTAATGATAAGATCCCACATAAAGAGCCACATAGAGTTGGTTTGGGGGACACATTATAAATAGGGGTGAGTTAGTTGGTTTAGGCATCTGAGAATTTGAATGTAATTGGGCACTCTTGGAGTGATTGGGTTGAGAGAGTTTTAAGACTCTTCTCTGGGGTTACTTTCAAGTTTGTAATCGCTGTTGTCTTTCAAATCAATAGATCAATATCAGTATTCTATCATTGTCTCCTTAGTGTTGGATGAAAAACCCAAACAGATTTCTGAATTTCATCGTCAAGGCGAAACAAATGGTGGATCAATGAAACTAGTAAGCCAATAATATTTAGAGGTGAACTTTCATTGAAATGTTTTGATTACTAATTCTTATGCATCAGAAAACATCTCTGCTTAGTTCTTCATGCGTTATCCATGCCATAAGTAGCTTAAGTCGTCGACAAGTCTCTAAACGATTTATGCTGATTTCATTTGTGGTGTTACAGGAAGACATAAATTTAAGGCTCGAGGAGGAAACATTAGTGACAAGCTTTTTGCGCGAGAAACTACTAACCAAACAGTTGGAGCTAGACCAGCTGCAAATAGATGCTCTTTCTTGCATGTCTCGTAAGAGAAAGGATCTTGAACTCCAGGTCATTTATGAATGCGATTTTCGCTTTAACCTCATGTAACCACCTTAATATATTATTGTGTTATTGCTCTCTCTCTTTATGTTTTAATGAATGCTTATGATTCGACTAACTGTGTGTTTATTGGAGTAGCATTAATTACCAATCTCATATGTGATTATATCCACAATTTTATTTTGGGGAAGGAATGGTTTGCTTCTTTAATTATATTTGTTATTCGAAGACTGAACTTTGTAAACTAGCAAATGTTGCAAAAAGATGAGAGCATAAAACAATTGAGAAGTGAGCTGCAAGAATGCACGATGGAGTTGACATTCACAAAGGATGTACTGCCAAAAGTTCATCCTTGCGCAGGGGCCATGCTAATCTGCTCTGTATCAATTGTTCCAATTTTATCGGATGTCTCCGAAGACATTACTGCCAAAAGTTTCTAAAGAGAGTGATGTGACGTGGGAGGAAGTGAAGCAATACAGTGAGAAAAACATGCTGATCAACTCTAAGTTGAAGATGCTGAAAAAGGAAAAGGAGACCCTTGAAGAAGACATTCTTATGAAAGGTCAGATTACAATTCTGAAAGAAAGTCTTGGAAACAAGCCATTCAACTTCTTCTATGACCCCAATTCTAGGCAAGAATTGGCAGAATGAATAACTTAATTGGTTTTGAAATTAAGAATGGGGTATGCTTAAGCTCCCCGGTGTGGCAAGATTGCTAGGGCCACTGAGGTTAAGCGCACAACCTCGGTTTTGATTCCCCAGTGTAGCTAAATTGCTCGAGCCACTGGAATATGCTTAAGCCGATTGCACCAGGGCCTCGTGGGAATAGTCAGGTTCGCCTAGGACTTCTCGAAACGGAAACATCTACCTAATGGACTTGAGCAATCACACAATTCCCTCCTTAACCCTTTTCTCCCTTGAATTGAAGTTTACCCTTACTGATGATAAAATATTCAAAACAATTGTCACCAACACATAAATTAAGTAGTAGCTCAATATTTGGATATGTGTTCTCTTCTTCAAGTGTTTAATAATTCGAGTTTCTTGTGCAAGTTTGAGAGGTGATAAATTGGCTTCTTATTGATAAAAACGTCACCAATAACTTAGAAATTGCTATATCGTATTTTATTCTTTTTATAAGTAGTATAACCCCAATCATAAACGACGGCCACATTGCCACCACAATACAGAGTTGATTACATGCATTGATGATTTCAAGCTTCATCTATAATTATTGTCACAAATGCTATGCCTAAGAGTTGGAGATTTGAATATCAATTAATAAACGGAGTGGGCATTCACTTAGTTTATACAGACTTGGAAGTATACGGCATGACCGCAACGTGGGTGCCAGTCATGATTAAGGTCTCGTTTGATTTGTTTTTGTCAACTTACAGTGCGAGTGAAGATAACTCCATGAAGTTAACTTACAGTGTAAGTTCATATTTCATGTTTAGCTGAACTTTAAACTTGCAGGGAAGTTACAAATTTTTAAATACAGTAAAATGTAAAAATTAACATAAATGCCCTTCAAACATATTTTACATATTTTTAAAATAAAAAAAAAAATTTGTGAGAAACTTGAGAAAAAGATGATTTGTGAAAATATTTTTGTCCATTGAACTTTTGTGAGATATCTCCCTATAGGGAGAGGGGGTGAGTATCTCACCCACATACCAAACGATGCCTAAATCTCTATACATAGTGCACCAAATAAGGTAACATTTCTATCAAGATTTTGTACCTAAAATAGTAAAGGCAAGTACATAAAGACGCCTCAGAAAGATTGTATTTATTGGTAACTTATCGAAGTGTCGGCATGCATGTGAAAGTTATAGTTAATACAGTTGATCAGTCATTAATAAGCACGCGCAGGGCTATGAAATATTGTGGATTTGTGAAAAAATAAATAATATATTGATCTACAGAATTCAAGTTAAATAGATTGACCTTTTTTTTTTGAGGACTAAATAGATTGACCTAATCATCACCTGTTGCTCCTGGGCCTTCATGTCTGTTGTGTTGCTTTCATTGGACCTGCTACAGACAAATAAATGAGGTTACAAAAAGGTTGGAAACTCAGATGAGATGATTCTATAATGTGAGAGGTCTGAAAAGCGTCCATGTAAAAACAGATGGGATGAAGATCAATTAGCAAGACATAAGTTATTGATTCCATTGTTGTAATTTAATTAAAACCAAATCAGTTGAACCGTAAACCAAATTGTACACGACGAAAAACAAAGGTGCAGCAGCAGCTCAATCAATTTTTGGACTACTAGACAGTGACTGAAATTGAACCTGGAAAGCCACAAGGTCACCAGCCTAATTACTTAGTAAGACAAGTGGAGCTACATGACATTAACTTCACTTACCCAGCAAGGCAAGATGTGATGATCTTCGAAGGATTGTCTCTAAAGATTGAAGCCAAGAAGTCAACAGCATTGGTAGGTTGCAGTGGGTCAGGAAAGTCAACAGTCATCAACCTAATTGAGAGGTTCTATGATCCATTGAGAGGAACGGTCAATTTGAGAATCATGAGAAAACATGTGGCATTAGTGAGTCGAGAACCAAATCTTTTTGAGGGGACAATCAAGGAGAACATAGCATATGGAGCATCTGAATCAGTGGATGAATCTGAGGTGATTGGTGCAGCGAGGATAGCTAATGCTCATGATTTCATCGTAGGGTTGAGGGATGGGTACAACACAAGGTGTTGAGATAAAGGGGTGCAACTCTCGGGAGGGCAAAAGCAAGGACTTGCAATAGCCAGAGCCATATTGAAGAATCCGGTAATACTACCGTTGGATGAAGCAACAAGTGCCCTGGATAGCCGGTCTGAGAAGGTGGTACAAGAGGCACTGGATCAAGTGATGCTGGGCAGAACGAGTGTGGTTGTGGCTCACAGATTGACCACCATCAGAAACTGTGATGAGATCATAGTGTTGGATAAGGGCAATGTGGTGGAGAAAGGCACCCACTTGTCACTTATGGAAAAGGGATTGACGGGTTCCTACTGTTCATTGGTCACTCTCCAACAAAAGCCTACCAACAAAAAGTTTCTTGAATAGTTTAATAGATATGTTATATTTTTCCCAATACATTGATAAGAACACAGTGAATATTTTTGACAAATTTGAGGAATAATATGAATGAAGAGGTACGGTAACAAAAATGTTCACCTTGATGCTATTTAAGAATAAATAAAAGAATCATCAACACATAGTAGGAAGAATAATAAATGGTGATTTAGTTTCTGTCATTACTATTCCAAGATATTGTCATTGAGTCCATCCTATTAACATTTTAAAACCCTAATTGAAACGTATTCTGGCACCAGTTTCAGGAGTTACAAGTCTAGCAATGGACAACTGATAAAAAGCAAAGAGCTAGCATGTAAAGTGGGGAAATTCCTTGAGACGCAACAAAAAGATGTTAGGAGTTACAAGTCTAGCAATGGACTACTGATAAAAAGTGAACTAGCATGTAAAGGGAGGAAATTCGTTGAGACGCACACAACAAAAGATGTTAAAGCTTCAATCCCAAAGATGTTCCTCTACAGTTCTAAAAAAACTATTGAGGTTCATTTGATGCACATGTTCATGCAGTGAGAAATTTAAAGAAAGAAAACAAGGATCATCTTCAAAGAATGGAAGCAAAACGACTTGGTGCACAACAAATATGACAGCAGCAGATATAGATGGAATTCAAACAATTCGTACCTTGTTTCTGTACCTGCTCTCCATTCCAGAAGTCTTGATGGTAGCAACTAGTAGCCAAACTTGCAGGTCAGTGCAGCATCAGTTGAGCTCCTGTCCAGAAT
The DNA here is from genome assembly GCA_039657325.1 of Stephania cephalantha. Classification (NCBI taxonomy): domain Eukaryota; kingdom Viridiplantae; phylum Streptophyta; class Magnoliopsida; order Ranunculales; family Menispermaceae; genus Stephania; species Stephania cephalantha. Next base: position 50,049,351 of record CM077573.1, read on the forward strand.
ATATCGTCACTACTCGTTTGACGGAGAATATTTGCTGCCTCTCCATTCATTGCCAATGCCTTTTACTATGTCTTATAGCATCACTTGCTGAACTGTCTTGCGCTACCTCTACTGCACCAATGTACTCGTGCCTTTGGCAACAAGATATAGAACTTTCAGAAGAATATAAGGTCCTCTACATCCTGGAATTTTCAAAACAGTCCAAAATAAATAAATAAATGAACAGACAGCAAGATATCAAACATGGTACAATAGCTTTCATCCTCAGGGATGAACAACAAAAGTACCTCTCTATTCACCCAGCAAGCTCACTTATTGGAGGACGGTCCATGACGTTAGATGCAATCAATGCATTATTTTGTATCACAGGATCAATATCAGGCAATTTGGGAATCTGTACACAGAATAACAGAAAGGCAACCATTTTAGAAAATTAAATCATGAAAGCAAATGATAGACCACATTACTTTGACCACCAAAAATAAGCGAAGACCGCAAGCATATAATGATGGAAGGTACATTCTCATAAAACTTATGGTACAACAACAACAAAGCCTCAATCCTAACTTAGCTGAGGTCGGCTACATTGATCAAACTCTTCCTAAAACTTCTAGTAGAAAACACAAATTATTTAACCATGTCATTTTACATATAGTGCATACTGCATACCTGAGCCAATAAATCAATTGTACGCCGCAAGAGACGAGCTAGATCACCTTCATCCATTGCACAATCCATCATAATCTCCCGCCAAGTCAATCCCGAGGCCCAAGCTTCAACCATGCCAGAAAATTGGCTATCCAATCCACAGGATATCTATATAATAAAATTATGACAGTCTTAGTGGAAGAAAACTAAAAGCTTCAACCAAAATACGATATGAGCAGGATTGCTACTATCCCCCAAACTAACCTTTACCCCATGTTTGTCTTGAAGCTGCAAAAAAGAGCTCCTTTGCTCATCCAAAAGCTTGATGATTTTGAGTACTACAGAAGAAGGTTCATATATATAGCTGAAATTATAATGACTCGTCAATTTAATACAAACGTGGTCTATGACATAAACAACAAAAAAAAAAAAAACTGCACATTAACTTAATTCAGTTTCAACCCATCAATTTCAATCTATAAAAGATAAAAAAAGCCACAAAATATAATTCAATATGTTATTATTGAAAGTGTTTGATCCATGTAGCCGAACCAACTAATTTGGGATTCAGGCTTTGTCGTTGTTGCTGCTGTTGTTGTTGTTGTGGTTGTTGTTGTTGTTATTGTTGTTGTTGTTGTTGTTGTTGCTGCTGCTGCTGTTGTTGTTGCTGTTGGATCATGTTTGATCGGCCTTTTTTCAAGGTATGTGCAAGGACAATGATTCAATTGTATGGTAGAATTAATGTTTTCCATCAAAATATAGGAGATTACTACAGAGCCACAAATATAATATCAACAAACAATTATGATATGGCAGTGGCTAGCATCAAACACTAGGAGCTATAAAGGCAATTCGATTGCCATAAGTTTATGATTACTTATATTAGCAAAGAGCAAAAAAGACTAAATTTAGAGGCCGAAGGATAACGAACAAAGCAAACTAACAGAAAATGGGAAATAAAGAGAACATAGTAGCTCTTAAAGAGTATATGCAGAAGTCCAAGATAATTTGCAGGAAATACTGAAAAACTAGATGAGATCGGAAAGATACAAATAAAAATATAGAATAAATGGTTTACTGGTCTCAACTGGAGATAAAATGAGTAACAACCTGTTAAATTGATTCAGGCACACATTGAAGGCCATTTCATGAGCTACTTTAAAAGAGTAAAGCTTGCTACAGTGTAGTCCTCAAAAAAAAAAAAAAAAAAAAAAAAAAAAAAAAAAAAAAGGTCTCAGAACTAGATTTATCAGACTTCAGACTCCTGTATACTATGTGAACTTCAGCATAGAAGCTACGTCATTAAAATTGAACTGCTATCGGACCTGAACCTCATAAAATGTTTTCTATGGTGTTTTATGCGCCAGTGACTACCTCTAATAAAGATCATCAAAGACATAGAAGGGTCATGCTTTTTGAGTCCAGATAATATAAATGAATGGACAAGAAGCAATTACAATTGTTAGGAACTTAGAATTTAAGAAAATTGTAGATCTTTCGAGGTAAAAAGTGGATTGATTGCAATAGTACCTATTATTTTTTGAGGGTCGAACTTTGATCCCTTCTGAAACTAAACTTCCATAGACTGCAGCAAGCTGTGCGGGTTTCAGACCCAATAAAATTTTGTTGCGAAGAATCATTGCAAGCCAGAGTTCATTTTCTCCCCGGATTGCTGCTGCCGTTTCACCAAGAGGAAATATCATGCGTGCATTGATGTCCAATGCCCTCGCTTCATGCAAGACATTGCTAACCTGGAATGCAAGAAAATAAGCTAAAGTGAGCATAGAACTAACCTGACAGTAGAGGAGACTCATACTCAAATATCAATGTCTAACCCTGAATTTCAGTCTAACAAGCATAAGGGACCTAGATTGCCTAGACATCAGGTCCGGCATCTACTAAATATTGAAGATCACCAAGCATCAATTATGACGCATGTGATGTCCCCAATAGGTCAAGAAAATTTCTGCAAAGATATGCAGATGTCAAGCCTGAATATGCACAGTGATACTACATAGCAAGCTAGCGCTTAACATCTCATACGCTACTATCTTTTACATTCTCGGTTAGAGAGACTAATTCAGCAACTTGTAAATGGTGACTTTAAAGTTCGTTTTAGAATGCAAGTATATACGAAACCGGTACATTTCTCACATATGCATAATCTGTTCCCTATTTGTCTCCTACTTTGAAAGACACACAGTACCAAGAAAAATCATTCAGTCCAACAAATGCATGAATCGTACGAAAGACAGATGCAAGTTTCCATCCCTCTCATAAGCAAAAAGGAAAAATGCTAAATCCAGGCCTAACTTTCAAGCAGGTCGCTCATCCACTGATCCACCAATGGAAACGGAAAATGTAGAATTGAGCAAGTACTAGTAGATATAATTGAATGGGATCTACAGAGCAGAAGTCAAAAAGGAAAGAAAGGCATAGTTTATTGTGCATATTAATGGAACTCTGGGTTATGAAAGCTCCATAGTAAGTGAATAATACCTGCAGGAATTCCTTCCAACCAGAAGGTTCAATTTGTTCTATCCTGCTAATCAAACGCTTAGACCTAGCCTTTAATCTCTCAATCTTTTCTTTAGTGAAGTTAGTCATATCAATTATCTTCTTAAATTCCTTAAAACCCTCGGTGCGCGCAATCTTTTTCTTCAAACGAGAAACTTTATTTCTCTGCTCCTTGTAACTTTCTGTTGCATCATGATATTCTTTAGACATTTGAAGCACCTGATAACAGAGAAGATAAAACACATTATATGATCTGTTTATCAAAATGTTATTACTACAAAAACAACAAAATTTACAAAAAGACCAATAATATGTTTGTCGGTTTTTACTGGAAATCCACAACAGAAAAGATTAATGTCATATTGTGATATATAAAGGTACCTCATCGTCTTCTGCAAGGCTACTAAACACTGGAATGTTTAAACTCCAAGACCATGTCTCAAGAGATCCTTCCACACACCAAATACTTCCGAATACAGAATCAGCTTGCTTTTCCCATTGTTTATCTTCCTTATCAATTAGAACCTTCATTATTTCTCGAGGTAAATTGTCACCTTGAGCCAAGGGCACATTAGGTAAACCAGTTCTATAAACAGCTTTAATCCACTTCTCTGTGAAGAGGTACCAACAATTATCAGAACCAAGAGCTTTATGGTAAGATGGATAGGTTTCAGATAACCCTCCGTTACCCCCAAACTCAACCCCAGGTCCCTTGCTATATAGCTCAAGAGCATCATCTACATCAACCTGTCATGGGGGAGAATGACAAAAACATTTAGTAATAAGTAATTTACCATGTTGCACAGAAGAAGCAAGTTAATAATACAATCTAGAGAAATCTGCAGTCAATAATCATCTCAACATTATTTATTCTGTGCATCTCGCTAATATAAAAACTAAACTTACAAGCTTTTTCAGCATGATCATGTCAGATCAAACATGTCAAGCAGTTAAATGTGAAATCATTTGCTTTTTTTTTTTTTTTTTTTTTTTTTTTCTAATTCGTAAGAATTGGTGAGGCAGAAGAAGTTACCATTTCAGACCAAAACCATTCAGCAACAAGGTTTGAGGTATATGATTAACCTTCCTATTTTACACTCGGCCACTACTTTGACATCCTAATATAATTACTCGTACCGCTCCCATAAAGTAAGTTTTGTAGTTTAGTGAGGGAGGAAACACAGAAAAAAGCTAACCCATGATCACAACAAAGGAAGTAACAAACTTAAGTACATCTAACAGCAAACATACGAATAGAATGGAAAGCAGATTCCTACTACTCACCAGTTTTTTCAAGTTCGCACCTGACAATGAATCAACCTTCCCCAAGTAAACTGCTGTAACTACATGTTCAACACTATCGTTATCTTTGTATTGTAAGCACAGAAATGGTAACTGCCCGTCTTCTAATTCTTCCAATGAACACTTCAAAGCAGTCATTTTCTTGAATTCCATCCTGTGCCGCAGTTCAGTTCTCAGCCTTTTCTCTGCCTGAGGAAAAATTAATCATTCCCTAGGTAAAAAACTGAAGCCATGTGTGCATGTTATTAAAGGTTCAAGAAAGTAAAATATGGTAAAAAATTCGACAAAAAGACGAGGTGATGATAATTATGCAATTCATCATTATCGTCATGACAGAGAAAAAAAGGATGCAGAAACTTCAATGCAAATTTTTTGTCAGTGAAACCAGTTCATAATGTATTTCACAAACATTTATAAAAGCCAGACCAATGCTCATTGTCTTCAAAACAATACGAGTGAGATGGCTATTCCTAAAGCATGTTCAAACAATGGAAGAAATTAAAATTATTGCTCACGAATGATAAAATTAAAACAGTTTTACAATGACAATTAAACAAGCAAGTAAAAGAGAGTAGCAACACAGGGATACCCGTAATTCGTCTTGCAACATTGATATTTCTCTATAAGCCATTTCAGATAGCTGCTTCCGACTCTTCCTATCAACAGCTTCATCACTAACATCAGAAGTCAGCAATTCAATCTCTTTTTGTATTTTACCAAGCTCCTCTTTGGCAGCAACCATTACATTACTTCCTAAATAGTTACCAAAGCTTTGCTCAATGAGCTTTCTAGCTTCTTCCAACGTCCGCCCTGTTTGCGAAGCCTTCACATCATCTGTGTCCTTCAATCTCCGGGTAATTCTTGAGCCCTATAACTCATGTGCATACGTGACCATTAACCTAAATTCAAGATTCTTTAGAATGTAGAAATAAATTCATACAACACGAAGATACATACTGCAAGCAGATTCAGCACCATTCCATACGAAGCTGTGAACTGTGAAACCAGAGGCTCGGCTCCTGCAAAGACAAGTTTGCAGCATTCTTCAGCCCCTTCATAGGGAGTCTGAACAAGAACCACATGACCCCTACTATCGATGCCTCTTCGTCCTGCACGTCCTGCCATTTGAAGAAGTTCGTTTGAGCTCAACTGGCTACGTCCAGCTTCACTCCTTTTACTAAGAGAAGAAATAACAGCTGTCCGAGCAGGCATGTTTATTCCGGCAGCAAGTGTTTCAGTGGCAAAAACAATCTTCACAAGTCCTTTCTGGAATAGCTCTTCAATGAATGATTTCCACAGAGGTAGGCATCCAGCATGGTGTGCTGCAACCCCTTGCATGAGTCCTTTCACAGCAGACTCTCTGATAGCATCAGGATACTGAACCCGAAACTTCTTCAAGGCCAATTCAACTTCTATCACCTCACACTCATTCAAAAGCTTGCTATCTTCGAGATACTGAACAGCTACATCACAACCTTTCCTGCTAAAGATGAACCAAATGGCTGGCAGCATATCCCGCTCCTTAAGGTGCCATAATGTATCTCTAATCTGAGGAATCTGAAAAGAATGGATATTGGCTAAGGTCTAGCAAGCAGTTCGGCTTCTTAAGATGTCAGAAATTTGGTAGTAGTTGACAGGTATAACATGCTGCTCATACTCTAAACCAGAAATTAAGGGATCACAAGAAATCAAATTCATACCTGTGAACGTCGAATGGCATTGATGTCATTCTTTGATAATACAGATTCTGAATAATTATTGCCAATATCAGTGTAACTGTGCTCATTTTGATGCTTTCTAAAATTTCTTCTTCTAGGCCCATCCTCTTTTATAGATTTAATACGTGACGAAGAAAGATGTAAGTAATTAAGTGACAGTTTCCTGTATAACAAAGATAATATGATTTGTATTTCAAACATTGTTTAAAGATAACAAAATATAGAAACAACATACGAAATGAAAGATTTAGATAAACATACAAAACGGGAGAAAAAATAACCCACTGAAGTTCAGCTCTAACATGTTATTGCCATAACTACTATCTAAACTAGAAATTGCACATCTATCTTAGCAAGCCTGTCAAAAAAGCCAAGAGCTCACTTGTGTGAAGACAGTCCATCAAGGAGAGTAGCACATTGTAATTGGGACTACCACAACAACAAGAAAGCCACAAAAAAGCCTCAATTCCAAATTAGTCGGGACACCAAATTGGAACTAATGACACTATTTGTAGAAGACTACAACAACTTTGAACAATATAGAAAAGGAAGAAAGAAGGAAGAAAAGCTTCTTTCAAACCAGCATCCCGTTCTCATATTTTCCAACATAAAAATTTCCAACTTTACAATGTTATCGATGAATTGAAATATAAAGGAAAAAATGACCATATTACAAAAGAGAAGGTTGCATAAGGGGCAAGGGAGAGGTACCTATTCATGCTTGTTCCTTTCTCATTGAGAAGTGGTAAGAAGGAATTCTTTGTTGAAAAATGCCAAGTCAAAGGAACTGGACGTTTTGTTGATGTAACCAATTCTGTTGTACCATGGATCTTCCAATAAGAAACAAATATTAATAAATAGTTAGCACATGAGTTAACCGGCCAGTGCCTCAAATCTACCATAAATTTTATCAACATATTAACCCTAATATGGAACTTACCCGTATAGATGAGGCCCTTTCATGATAAGTTTTATCTACATATCAACCCTAATTATTTCACCATTTAAAGATACTTCAGACGTGAGAACGACCTCTCAATCAATTCTTTCACAAGATTTGAGAGCTTTCAAAATTTCAATCATGCAGTTTTCAAAGCCTTTGCCATGTGCATTCCAAACAGCATTCATGCAATGAGTATGGGATGTTGAAATTATCATGGTAGTGGCTATGCCCTATCCAAGTTCTCTAGGATTACCCCATAACTCAGAACTCTAATTGTTTGTAATGCAATTAATCCTGATAAAATTCGACCAAGTCACAGTTCAGAATTCTATTCATTTCAGACGGTATCAGTTGGCAATATCTATAAACTGGCACAATCAGTAAGAAGTATGCTATTATTGTTATCCCAAAAAGAAGTTAACCTACATTACCTAATACACCGAGTTAAGTTAATCTATCAAATTTTATTGGAAAAAAAAAAAAAAAAAAGAGAAAGGGAGAATCATAGCATAACATACAATTCAAATGTAGCAGCAAGTATTAATATCATATACATACACTTGATTTATCTATAACCTGACAGTTCAAGAATTCATACTACCTGACCAATCCAGCTAGCCAGCTCATCAGCATTGGCAACTGTCGCTGAGAGACATATAAGTTGAACTTCTTTAGGGCAATAAATCACCTGAAACGTATCAGTCATTATTGAATGGACATCTAAGTAAACAGAAAAATAAATGAAAAAAAATGACAAGATAACCTACTATTTCCTCCCAAACTGTACCACGAGAAATGTCACTAAGGTAATGCACTTCATCCAAAACGATGACGTCAACAAAGAACAGGCCACTACCTGAAGAAGCCATTCCGACACTAAAACAACAGCAATGGTGAATAGCTACATAAACAGCTCCCAATCAATAAAAGATTAGCAAGCATAACATATGTTTTTGAGCCATTAAAGACATATGAGCTTGTAAACCCCTAAAAATGAAAGAAAGACATAGGCGCTTTCAATAATACCACAGTAGTGTTTTAATGATTACTTGAGTAGCTGCATAATCATCAACATATGTTATATATGTTTCACATTGGGCATGGGACCTCCGTCCGATCCAACGAACAACCAAGTTTGACTTCATGGTGAACTTGCAAAGGAGAAAGTGTGTCATGTAAAGATAAGTGGCATTATGCATTAGGGTCGTTGTCATTCTTGATAAATCAAAGTCACATTGAACCACAATCAATAACATAATTCAATTTGAATTACTTCCATGAATTGGCCAGTCTAGTACAATTTATGGAATCAATGCTATCAACATCAACCTGGTGGACACACACACCTATCCACATTATGATTTATATTTTATGGCATTAAAAAAAAATGTAAGTTACTAGCAATTCTTGACTATTGGGAATAACATGAAAAGCAGTTAAGAAAACCACACTGTGAATAGAAGTCACCTTTGGTACAGCATATTGCGCAAAATCTCTGTAGTCATTATTAAAATTGGAGCCTCTCTATTAACTGCAGAATCCCCAGTTAGAATCCCAACATTGCCTTCACCAAATGTGTCACTGAGCACATAAAGAAAAGCAAAATACATTAGCAAACAGCAATATAGGGTTCCTTCCTACATTGCACGGATTGATTTTCTGTTTGCAGGGAATAAAAATACCGGAATTCTCTGAATTTCTGGTTGGACAAAGCCTTCAGCGGAGTAGTATAGAAGATGCGCCTCCCCTTCGCAACTGTCGCAACCCCCGCAGCTTCCGCTATCAAAGTTTTCCCACTACTAGTCGGCGCAGAAACCACAACAGACGAGCCTCTCAAGAACGCCTGTATAGCCATTCTCTGCACAAGAAACCACAAAGCACCAAACTTGATCCAATACACATAACAAACAAACAAAATCCAAAGATTCCCTACCAGACTACCAGTGCTAACACTAACCTGAAACTTATCAATTCGAAAGTCGTAAACCGAGGCGAGCTCATCCAAATCGATGAACCCGTCCCCGAACTCCCGCGCCTCGGACACAATTCTATGCACTCTCTGCGCTCTATGCTCCTCGAACCGCGAAGACGACTCAGCCACATCAATCTCCTCTTCGAATTCTTCGTCGCCTTCAGAAGGCTCGGCCTCGTACTCGTCCGCGGCGACTTCGAAATCGTCGTCTTCTTCTTCGTCCTCATCGACGTCGGAGAAGTCTCTCTGGAGATGAAATTGGGGCCTCGGAGAAGCATTTGGAGGTGAGGATTGAACCGAAAACGAAATCGTCTTCGATTTGGGGATTCTTTGGGGGCGACAAAACCCTAGATTTTGGGAGTTGAAAATGGAGGAGTGAAGAAGCGGAGCGGCGACATTTCGAGGGAGTGTTGGGAGGGAAAGAGGAAGAGAAGATGATGGAGCGGAAAAAATGCGCATTGCGTGGTGGCGTTGGAGTGGCGCTCAAAGATAATATCAGATGAAATCTTCGCGCTCGCTGGGTCGGGAGTTGCGTAAAGGCTACGAACTCGGTTGGCAATTATCTGCCACGTGTCATAGCAGTTTGATACTTGGATATAGTATTTGTCGAAATCAAAACCTTAGGATAAATAGGTAAAAAAGATTAAACCTTATGATTTTTTTTTTATTTTTTTTGGTCAAAGGTAGTTGTATTAAATGGTTCCTAATCTAAATAAGTACAACAATCTATCGCAAAAAATAGACATTAAAATTTTTTGTAGCTCGAAACCAAATATCACAACTTGCAGATAAGAAGGCGCAGCGACATCTCCAAATTGGGCAGGCCAATCTCATGATAAAAATGGACGTCAAGCCTAACAAGACACGATAACAAAATCTAACTTTGGTGCGGCAGGTCCACTCAATCTTCAGATTTTCTTTTATTTGAGTCAAGTTTTTAGTGTTTTTGTTGTTTATGTAGGTTTGGTTCTGCCAACGTATGCATGTTTTCCCTGTTTGTGGGATGGTTGTCTTTGTTATTAAGGTGGTATCTCGTTTAAGGGTTGTTATCCCCTCTTTAGGATCGAGTGTCACTACAGTATACGCGATTTGAAATTAATTTCGTGCTTCATTGTTATAAAATTTATTTGTAATAGATGTTCATCCGATCGGATGAAAAACACATCAATGCAAATCCATCTCATTGACAAAAATAAATAAATAAATAAAAATAAAAATAAAAATATAACCGTCTTGATTTACAAACCTAGACCTACTAACAAAATACAAATACAAGCAGACACCATTAAGTGGTCCAGGAATTACAGACAAAATTAAGACCCAAAAGTGTCTATTAGGACAACCCAAAAGAAAAAGTATCCAACCTTTTAGGTCCCTTTACCCATCGTGGCTTCCTTTTCTTCCACTCAATGCCATCCAATTAGCAAATCTAGAGTTGCCACGTTTTTCTTGGGCCCAAAAAAAAAATGTATAAATGCTTTTATAAACGATCTAAAAAAAAGTCTCTGATAAGAGTTCAACGATTTACTATTAATTTTATTCTTCGAAAATTATCAATGATTGATGCACCAAATTGCTATTTCAAGATCGTCGATTAGGTGGTATTTTGTAGTGTTTCTTGATTTGTTTTTGTCAACTTAGAGCAGAGTTAACTTCACGATAAAAGATCATATTTTTATGTTTATGTTAACTATAACTTGCGGAGAAAAGCTGTAAATTTTTAAATAATAAAATATATGACGTGACATGAATGCCCATCAAACAAAAGAAATGGATGTAGGTTATAAAAAGTAATTAATAAGGGGTAATTGTATTCATAAGCTCCTGAGAGATAACTCCCATAGGGATGGGTTGAGGAGATATCTTTCATTCTTGGATATGAGGCCTCGTTTGATTCGTTTTTGCCAACTTACAGTGTGAGCGAAGATAATTCATCGGAGTTAATTCATAGTGTAAGTTTGTATTTCATGTTTGGTTGAACTTTAGACTTGCAGGGAAGTTGCAAATTTTTAAAAATTGTAAAACGTGTGAATTGACATAAATACTCTTCAAACATATTTTGAAGAATAAAAAATAAAGCATTATTATTTTCACAGCATTAACTACTATTTATTTATTCGAAATAAAAATAATAATTAAATAAAAAACATAAAATATTATTTATAAAAATATTAAACAATATTAAATAATTATAAGTATTTTTTATTTTTATTTGAAATAATTATTAATAATAAATATTATAAAACACAACTAATTATAACTCTTAAAAATATTCTTCTCACTTGAAAAATATTTTTTTTCACAAATGAATGCTTTATTTAATCTTTTATCAGTAGATTAATAACTGGTATTTGAAAGGGTACGAACATGGGTAAATGAGAATTTGAGATGGGTAATTGTGTTCATATAACTTTCGAGAGTTATCTCCTTATTGGGAGGGAGGGGGAAGGGGTGGCGATGAGATATCTCACACCCATCACCGTAAGTAGGGAGATAAATCACATGAAGTTAGGCAGCGAAACAAGATTAGCTCCTGACTCTCTATGTGAGTTGTCTACTTAGAGATATCTTCAACTCACACCAAACAAAGCATGAGTTGAGAGACAACTTGTGGAGAAGTTAGTAACCAAATAAGATTAGTTTCGACTCCTCTTCAAGTAATCTCGAGAGTTAACGACATCTGTTCTTGCTCATACTGGGAGAAATTTCACAATTATAATTGGGCTGATTGCAATGCAGGTCTATTAGTCAATTGAAGTGAAAAAAAAAAATGTGCATGACTAGTAATTAGCTAAAAATATCTTACTCACAATGCGTTGCCTCTCGGATGTAATCAAGGCTACGTGAATTGATCTCTCGTGCAGCGCAACCTAGTTCCGAACCTCGCCTAATTTATTTATCCCAAACCTAGACCGGAACTATGATAACCATTGGATTCACAAATTCCCATACTGAACGGGCATTTGTAACGGCTATGTCTCAACAAAGCTTCTATGCTCGGACTTACTAGCTACGTCCTCACGCCATGTGGCCAGTCAATCTATATCTATATATCTATATAAAGAAAGATCTTTTGAGAGAGTTAATAGAGGGTGACACATGACTTATTTATGGATTGTTTCTATTTTATGGATTTTTTATTGCCTATTTTTTAGATTTTTTTATGTATTTGACACATGACATATTTTTGGGTCAATTTCTTTCTTATCGCCTACTTTTTTTTATGTATTTTTCAGATTTTCTTATGTATGTGACACGTGGCATATTTTTGGGTCAATTTCTTTTTTTAATGTCTACTTTTTTGTGTATTTTTGTTGTCCCATTTTTTGGGTTATTTTTTCCTTTTTAGCCTAAATAGTCTAACATATAGATTAGCCCAATTTCCTATGTATTTTATGGTGTGTTTGATAGCAAAGAAAATGAAAAAAATCATAGAAAATTGTCTATTTTTTATGTAACCGTTTTTTCCACTATTTGATAACTTTGTAACTGCAGTGAAAAAAAAAACTACATCCCCCTATTTTCCTCATTTATTTTCTCATCTTTTACCGTGGAAAATTGAAAATCTCTCAATCTCTCTCACGAACTGATCATTTCTTCCACCCAAACAAACTTGGCATCTGCTACTCTTTCGCGGATAAACACTCTTTCCTTATCTCTTCGTCTCCGGCTTCGTCACCAACATCATCGTCGAGCCGCCCGATATCGACGATGATTTAGATGCGCACACGGATTGAACCATAAAAGAAAATTCTTTCTCGTGCAATCAAACGACTATGAGAAAATTTTCATTATAAAATCCTCTTGATAAGATTTGCTAAAAAAAAAAGTTTTTCTCATTGAAGATTTTTTTTGCTATCAAACACACCCTTAGTTCCTTTTTTTGCAGTTTTTCCTATTTTTAGCTATTTTTAATTGTTTTAAGATTTTTCATTTTTGTTATTTTTTTTATTAAATAAGAATTGTATTAGTAATTGGATAGCTAATGTTAATGTGTCCTAATATATTTATCTTCTCGATTTTCATGTTTAGCTATTTTTTTGTTTTTTTTATATTTTTAGATATTTTTAATAAGTAATTTTTTTTTTTTTTTGAGTTTCCATTTTTTTAGGGGTTTAGATTTAGGCTTAATAGGCAAATACATCCTAATGTTTCAAGATTTTTGCAAAAATATCATAACGTATCAATTTTTGCAAATATATCATAACTTTTTAGTTTCATGCAAATTGTATATTTGTTTGTAATTATTATGTATCAAACCACAATCAAAGTGATGAATGATCACTAGATTACATACCAATTCCATATATATGATATAATATTTTCAATTGTATGCATAATTTATTATATTTTTAAGGGTAATTCACTAAAAATAGGAAGTGATGATACAATTTCCAAGAAATCAAAAGGTTATGATATTTTTGCCAAAATTCAAACGTTATGATATTTTTGCAAAAACTTTGAAACGTTATGATATATTTGCCTACTAAGCTTTAGATTTATTGTGTACCTATTTTTTGAGATATTTAATTATCTTTTTTTATTTTTCATATTTTTTCACGTATATTTTTTTACTTTATATTGTGGCTATTTTTTAGTATATTGTGTTTTACGAGTATCCTACTCACTTACTTCTTAAAATACTTTGATAATTTTAATAAGGTAAATGATGGGTATCGGTATTCAAATCTATGCATATTATGATTCGATTTGGGACAAGTACGTAATATTAGTATCGTAAAATGGGTATGGATAGGGAAAATCTCATAGTACCCTATTCGTTTACATCCTTACAATAGTTTGGAAAATCTCGTAAAATTCATTTTGTTATAAGGTAGATATTAATACTCGGACAAATCGCGAAGCACAAGATGTCAACGTTAGTTATTGTTGAGCAATGTTTATACTTTTATTAGATTTGATAGGGGTCTTCTATTTTGTTGCGGAGGTGATTAAAGCAATTTGGTGATTTTTATGAAAAAATTGAATTTTCTCCAAATAATTGCTCAGTACGTATATGTATAAAAAGTATATTTTGAGTTGTATATTTCATTTTTCTCTACCAAGGAAATTTGATGATGTTGCTTCGAGACAACCGAAGTTTTTTTTTTTTTAGACTTATGCGGGAGTCCAACTTATTATCTCCATAAACCTTGTATTTTGACAAGTAATGTCTCATCCATCTAACCATAAATGCTTTAGCGGCCATCAGCTGTTGTCTAATAATTTTTTTTTAAATTTTTATTCTTGTAATCGAATTAATTTTTATCTGATATATTAATACTTCGTCTTGCACGCGCGGTCTACGACTAGTTATATATTTAGCCTCACAAGTACCAAAAAATTAGGAGAGTACTGCCACCGATTAAAATTTAGAATTATTTAATAGATCTTTCTATCGTTAACAAAAAAGTATTAGATTGTCTCCACGTTATTGGAAAACTAATACTAAATAATGGGAATAAAGGGCTGTCAAAATTATTCTGCCACATTTATTTAAAACAAAGAGCAAATTTCCTCGATGACATTTTGAGAATGCGCCATTCGTGTATTTTAACAATCCACGTGGACGCCACGCGAAGAATGCACCATACGTGTTATGTGCACTGGTCTGACATTTGCACTGTTTGCATTGATTAGTTTGCCCACCTCAAAATACGTACGTGACATTTGCATTGATTGGACGAGCAGGTTGTATGAGTTGTCTACTTCGAGATACGTACGCGACGTTTGCATCGATCGCACGAGGTTGCATGAGTTGCACATCTTGAGATATGTGCATGACGTTTGTATGAATTGCACGAGGTTGTATGGGTCGACCACCTCGACATACGAGCGTAGCGTTTGCATGAATTATCCACGTCGAGATAAGTGTGTGACGCATGTTGCCCACCTCGAGATACGTACATGTCATTTACACGAGTTGTATACCTCGAGATACGTGTGTAACGCGGGTCACCCACCTCGAGATATGTACGTGACGCGACTTGTCCATCTCGATACACACATATCGTTTGCATGAGTTCTCCACCTCGAGTTGAACAAATAACTCATTTTGAGAAGGAGTAATTAAGACATTTTTGTATTTTGTATAGATGATTCCTTTTGAAAATGAGACATTCATTCCACCTCATCAAACACACCGCGCCATACATTCACATCATCATCAATAGCTCATTTTCAAAAGGAGAAATAACTTACTTTTGTAATTTTAAAGTAACCACCTCTATTTGATGAATAAAAAAGTAAACCCACCTTATTTTTTGAAAAACTCCGATTTAATTATTTGTACAAGTCGAGCATGAGATGTGTCTATCTATTTTTTGTTTATTTTTTAAAATACTTTGATTGCCTATACAATCACCTCATTTTTAACTAAAAATACTAAAAAACATTAACCACACAATTCATAACTTTTTTTCTAATATCAAAAGAGTTAGCTCTATAACCAAAAAAAAAAAAAAAAGGAGTTAGTCCGTGTGGCTCAACACTTATGTCCTTTAAATAATAGCCTCGAGTCTAATCCCCACGGACAAAGTCCCATTTTGAGATAGCCAAAGTCCCTTACGAGCCAATCACGACTCAAGTTCGTTGGCGGTTAAATTCATATACTTTACCTAACAACCACTAAAATAAAAAAAAAACAATAAAAAATAAAAAGAAGACCATGCTAATTGAGGGACGGACAAACATGTAAATGCAAGGCGCAACAGGGGGCAATATCGTAAGTCCACATTTATATTAGTCCGAGATGGTTAAATTTCGGCCTCGTAGAACAACAGAATAAGGTGAAGATACAGCGAGCGTATCGCAGAGGCTTTCGTTATCTGCCGTCTCACGTTCTCTCTCTCACAATCGCCTTCAAAAACTTCCCTTTTTTTGGGGGGGTTTATCTTCTCTGCAATTCTAGGGTTTTCTTCTCGAATCGCCTCTTCTTCGTAACAAACATGGGTTCCGACTCAATCTCGAACGTCTCCGCTCCTGCGTTTTCGAAGGAGTTCGGGAAGAAAAAGAGGGTGAGCAACCATTCTTTGTTGATTCGGCCGTTCGATCTGATTTTGTTTTGAATGTTTTGATTGATTCGAGTTTTTTCAGACGAACCGATTGGCGAAATTGAAGCAGTGCAAGCTCGATGCGAGGCGCGAGCAATGGCTTTCGCAAGGTCGGTCATTTCTGTTATTTCTGAGATATTTGATGTGCATTTCGATTGGTAAGGAAAAAAACCGTGTTTGGATTGACCTGATGCGTGGAGGATGATTGAAATGCAGCGAAGAACAAGGGTTTTAAGGAGGAATCGAGCATCAGCGGCGGTCCGTCGCCGTCGTCGTCGCCTTCGGCGGTTGAGCGAGGGATGACATTGGGGAATTTCGATACCAGGTCGAGGGGGGAAGAGAATGACGGATCGGGATCGAGCTTTCACGATAGCGATTTGGATTCGTTGGCGAATAGTCCGAGGAGCAGTGGTTTGGGGAGGAATGATGTTAGGAAGAGTAGTCGCCCTGGGAGTAGTTGTGGGAGCAGCAGCAGCAGCAGCAGCAGCAGTGGCAGCAGTAGCAGTTTCTGCTTTGGAAACATTAGTGGAGAAGAAGAAGAGGAGGAAGATGATTGCTTGGATGATTGGGAGGCGGTCGCGGACGCCTTGACCGCGGATGAAAGCCTATCCCGGCCTATATCGGAATCTCTTGTTGAAGTACAAACCCCCATTGTGTCTGATAACCATCCTGTATCGTCGAACAAGGGTTGCAAAGGAGGGATTTTGGATCCAGAAACAAAGGGTGCAAATCCAAAACCCAATGCAGGTGGTCAGGCGTGGAGATCAGATGATGCTTTCAGGCCACAGAGTCTGCCGAATGTGTTAAAGCCGCGGGGATTCTCGGTAAATTCAGGTCATCATCGCAATCGCCGAGGAGGTGGATGTGCCTGTGAGGGTATAATTTCTCAGCCTTCATCGTGTCCTATATGTTATGAGGATCTTGATGTTACAGATTCTTGTTTTCTTCCCTGTTCATGTGGTTTTCGGCTTTGCCTTTTCTGTCACAAGAGAATTCTTGAGGCAGATGGACGTTGTCCAGGGTGCAGGAAAATGTACGACCCGGTGCGCTGTGAAATAGGTTTCAGTGGCAGTGCTTTGCCCTTTCGATTGGCTCGTTCTTGTAGCATCAATACAAGGTCTTGAAAAGGATATATTGGAATTTGGATATGGAATTCTATATATAAATGTATTTAGGGTATTTTCCATTCAGGGTGTATGCGTCATATGTTCACTGTCAGAGCTCTGTTTTTGTTGGAAGTAAAAATAATGGCAATATAGTGATAGGCTGATAGGAAGTTGATGCACTATGAGAACTGTAGTAAGGTTTCTTGTTGCTCTTCTACCTTTTGGTGCATGTGTTGATGTAGAGGATCTTATGAGGGTGTGTGAATAGATAAGCTGGTATAGATACTGGATACATCAAAATCTATTAAAAGTATATTTGTTCATCTCTTTTGGAAATATCAGCCTTTCTCATGTTTGTTGATGAAGATTTCATGTTGCTTTACCAAAATTTTTCAATGTTGCTATTCTTTATACTGTTAGCGGGGTGTTGTTTCATCTCTTTTTGAAAATATTAGTCTTTATGATCTTTTGGGAAGAGATATTGACATTACTATTATGAAGTGAATTAATGTTACGAGGCTTTAGCTTGGTTGACAAGATTTTGCTATTTTGTGCCTTTGTTAGTTTTTAACTTAAACTCAACCATGGCCCTTTTTACTAGTCTTTTTGTTGGCTCTTGAAATATCATAATAAGATATACACGTGCATGTAGAAGAAAGGATGTGCAATATGGGATAGTCTCAGCGAAGTTTGCAATTTTAGTGAAGTCTTAGCTGTAGCGTCTAGCTTTTTGGTTGCTTTGATGAATCTTGATGCCTTGAACTCAACCACGAAAGAGAATAGTGTGGCAGCAAGTTGGGAAATAAATGTAGAAGAACAGAAGCAAAAAAAAAAAAAAAAGGCTATCTCATCTTTGATGTTGCAATCTGGTACTTGACATTTCTGTTAAATCAATTATACGCACTTTGAGAACCAGGCACTAAAGGGTGATTCTCGGAGAACCAAGTTTTGCAAAGCCTTATCGTACTTGATAGGTATCTTACTTTTGATTTGGGCTTATTGCGTGCTTCATTTGAAAGAAACCTGACATGTCAGCAGCAGGTATTTCCACTTCATCCATCCTTGTATACTTTATTTTTCATTTCATTCGGTAAATTTGGTGTTTTTTTGCGACACTTCGCTTCTAACTTCCGAGGCGCATACTTTCATGTAGGTTTATGCTTAGAGTTGGCAAATTTCTTCAGTCTTCAGTATGGAAAATCATTCTATGATATCTATATCTGTGTAACTTCTCGTGGAGTGCATCTGACTTCCTACCAAGTTTTCACCTAGGAGATTTTCTACTAGCGTGCCCAGGTCAGCTTTGTAGGTCAGTTAACACCTGGAGTTGGTCTTTTAAAAGTTTTCACTGCTGTAGATATCTGTGAAACTCAAGTATAATTTATCTATAAGAAGATACTGTTATTGTCTTTTATTTATCCGTAGAGTGCTATTAGCATATTCCCTATGTTGCTTTGAGATGATTGAATCTGGAGTATTCTCCTTAAAAATTTTACTGGGTAGCACAATCTCTAAAAAGACTGGAGTTTCTCTTTTCTGGTCAGTTTTTTCCATGTCCATAGTGGTTTTATATTTGGTGCCACCTTTAATTAAATTTGGCGCTATGGAATTATTGGTCTCTCCGTAAGGTTCATTTTCCATCAGCTGCCTTTGCAATGTAAAGGGCATCTGTACGTTATGTCAAATCTGCTCGAAGCCTAGAAGTCATCGGTAGAACTTGTTCTCCTTCCTCAATAGTATGGTGGTTGGCAAGCTTGGATTCTTGGACCCATAAAAACTACAAGGAGAACTCTACTTCATTTTATTTTATTTTTGATAAGAACTCAACTTCAAATCTTGAGTAGTAATGCCTATACAAGGTTGGGAGCAGGTGTAAAAGTAGCATCCATGAAAACGCTCTTGTAGATCAAGAGATTTTGAAGTTGGTGCTGAGCTTAACACATCTCAATGGGATCTGAAATTGATTTTCTGTTTGAATTTTTAATTTATTTTTTGTAAGAGATATTTGTATTTATAACCAAGGGAAAGGGATATGGACAAGAAGTACTCATTACCAAAAAAAAAAAAAACCTTATAGTGGATTTTCACATGGATTCCTGCCCAAATTCCTCTTCACAAACTGGTTCTGAGACGAAGTTTAAATAAGTTGGCATGGATTTGTTTTTCATCTATTTCTTGTATGATAAATCCAATGTATTTACGTATGGTCTTCACTAGAGAAACTCTTTCTTGTCATTTAAGTACTTTTGATTACTAAAATATGAGTAGTTGTTTCTTATTTTTATGTTGAAATTTCAACCATAAAATGTTATACATGAATCTCATGTTTTCATGATTCACATATCTAAACTCTGTCTTTGCGTTCAAACTAGTAACTAAAGACTAACTGGCGTTGGTGATGCACGGGCTTCTGCTTTGCTGTGTAGTACATACTACATAGAGTTTATGTGGTTTTTCTTGAACTTGGATAGTTATGTGTTTTGGCATGGTTTGGAACTTTGGAATCTAAGGTTGAATGCATTGCCTTATGGGGTTTTCTTTGAACTTTTGGCGTCGGTTAAAAAAATAAGGTCATATTGATATTCTTGGTCAATATCTTGAAGATTATACTGCGCATCTCTCTTAACTATTTGTTGACATGCTGAATAACATCAAACAAGCACAGGGTGTTGATTTTTTATTTGTGGACCCAGTTTAGGTGTTAAGAGTGTGGAGAGACTAGTTATTTATGTGTAGGCTTTACCATGGGAGTGAGTGAGTTTTCCAAAATGATAATGCACTTCAGAGTTCCCACTCCAAACTTATAAATCTTTGTGTTTCTCCTGAACTAGTTGATGTGAGAGTATTCTTTTTTCCTTCTTTTATCCACAACACTCGGAAACATGCGGTCTCAAAGGAGGAGCGGTGGAAGTTGGAGATATTGTTTCATTGTTTTAAGACGTAAAGTGTATTATATCTTGGTGTATAAATTGTGCTTTCGTAATGATCCACAGTTACATCCATGTAGCCAACACCAACAATTTTGGGACTGAGGCTTTGTCAGCGCCGCAGCTGTTATGATCCCTTGTTGCTTGATATTTTGGCACATTTAGTAATGTGGCTTGGTTAAGCATTTACTATTTGACATGATGTGAGACTGACTTGGTTAATCAATTTGGGAGTGGGTTATAGCATTTAACCTCACTAGTTCTACATTTGACCACAATGCACGCCTGAGGAATATGAGGTTTAAGTGTTCAAAAGAAGGTACTTTTGCAGCCTTGCTGATGGAATTGGTAGTTTTGTTCAAACATCATTACTTGTTTAGATATTTGACTCTACTCCTTATCATGTATCCAATTGCTACTCACTTGGCGAATTAATTTCTCAAGGTAACGAGATTTGGTGTTTGATTTCTATATGCAATTGTTTGCTAGAACTATGATGGAATTTACGTTGATGCTTCATAGGTGGTATTTTGCCTACTTGATATAGGATTCTTGAGGCAAATGGTGTTGTTCACCCCCAGGAAACAAAATGTTGGTTTCAATATAAAAGTAGGTTCCACATTTTAGTGTCTTCTTTGTTAGCTCATTGTAGCATGAATAGAAGGCTCTTTGAAAGACAGAAGGCTTCTGAGTTTTTTCTGGAATTGTATGTTGGTTTTCTTATTTCAATGTCGTCTTTATTTATTATCATTATCAGAGCTGAACTTTTGTAGAGAAAGATATGGAATTTTTGATGATAGCTTGTTACAGAAATTGTAGCACTTGGATTACTGAACTAGATTTCTCATGTCTTCTAATATTTGTTGATTTCCGTAGGTGAAGGACTGGTGCTTGAGTTGATTACATGATATGGGTGCTGAAACTGAATGCATCAAAACCAAGATGAACATGTCTGTAACTCTGTTTTGAAGATTTTCCTTGTTACATTTGCTGGAAGGTGAGCTCTTATGTCAATCTTCTTAAACTAATTTAATTCTGTCAACATATGCATGCTGCACACATTTGCAAGTATATCTAATTATTGTGAGTTGCTAGTTCATACCCAAGTTATGGGGTAGGATGCAAAGGAATATTGGTGAAAGTAGGAGAGCTCATGGAGTTGTGAGGAAAATTACTTTTAGGTTCTAAAGAACTTTTGGTAGTGTAATTTAGCTATTTTCATTTGTAGCTATTCCTATTCATGCACTCAAGTTGCCTCAAAACTTGGAGGAAATATATCTTGCAGTTTTAGCGGTTGCTTAGAATTTGGCTAGATCAATTTCAACTTATGTGTCTCAAAGTGAAGTTGAATTTTTTACTTAGCTTCGCTCGAGTTCTACATGCAAAAGTATTCACGGACAGTGCTTGGTCAAATGTTCAAAAGCGAGAAACAGGTTAGGATGAGATGAGATATACAGATGTTGCAATAATTGATGGCATTGGTTTCGATGCCGTATAAACATCATTGTTCGTTTAAATGGTTTTGTATGTTAGTTGACCTTGTGTCCGTTGCTGCATTCTTTGATTGCCATTTCCTTAGGTTGCTGGATATCTGATTCTGTAAGCCTGAGATAAGCCTTTTGCCAGCTATGCATTAATGCATATCATCTTTATTCACCTTTATTCACTTTGTTTTTCTTACGAAGATGTGAATGTAGTGATAGGCTGTTTAATCTTAATCTTCGAGTTTTCATATGTGCCATTAGAAGTTCCAATGAGTAGAGGATTTAACTGTCAAGTTTACAGGTGCTTCTTATTTGCTGCCAAAACAATGTATTGTGGAGGTGAGGCCAAGGTGGTTCATTTTCTTAATCCGAAATGGCTAGAGGGTTTCATGGAGTGCCAAGCATGTCCGTGTATTGCAATTTATTTCAATTGTTGTTGTTGTTAGCAAATCATTGAAGCTGTGAATCTCTCTTACTAGATCGAAAGACTAGGTTGTCTGCTTATAACATATAGAGCTTGATAGGAACAGTTTTAATCCGTGTAATTAAGGATACAGTGGTTTCTTCCTCCCATATTCATGAATGCTGCAAGACAAGATTCTGCTATGTGTTGTTGAGGAAGCGTTTTCCACCACTTCACGAAGGTTGAGTCTTCTAAGAAGACATCCTTTGATATCTCCCCACGCGTAACCCATTTGAGGACATCCATCTCCAGTTTGATCACCTTTTCCTCTACTTCTTCGAAAGGTCTCTTGCAGTTACGGTGGTTGAGAAGCTCTTCCACCCTTGCCCAAAAACAAGATTCTGAGCATGTCTCAAGGGCCAAATTCCAGGTATGGGCAAACCATCTTTGTGTGTATTTGTATCGTGTTGGCCTTACTTTTATGTATGGCCCCGTGTCATCATTCATACTGTGTCGATAATAGTTGGCTATGTCAAGAGGCTCAACAAGATGCCGATACCTGGTTCCTCGATCCACCCACTCCATTCGAGCCTCAAAGCCATCTGGCAGTTCATACCTCATGAGCATGTCAATTATCTCATCCCACATTCCTGCTAACTCTAACCTCTTCACATTTGCTTGGAAGTCTTCTGATTCTCGTTGGAACTTGAAGGCGTCATAGTATGCCATGTCACGCACCTCACATGTCGTTTGGTATTCTTGAAGCATCTTCAACCCTTCTTCCATCCTGCTCGAGTTGGCATCGATCTTCTCCTGGTTTTTATGCTTTTGCTTTTCCAACTCACCAGCCGCACGAAGACAGATCCTGGCTTGCGTGCTCTGGGGAAGCAGTAAGTGTGGAGTGGTCCAGTTTAGTTTATTGCCATATTACTAAAGCAGCAATGAAGACTGATCAAGAAAGCGTGTTTGAGAGATCAGAGAGACTACTTACAAGGCCAAGGTCATTTAATGTCATGTCTAGCAGTTTCATATCATCTCTTTCAGCACCAACAGCAGACAGTGGAAGTTCCGCAGGATTGTCTAGGTAGACCATGTTTTGCTTTCGCAAGCTCGCTTGTAATTTGGATTTATAAACTAGATGGTTCTCTAGACTTCTGCTACTGATTTCTGAGAGTTTTTGTTCAGGGCTCAACTGAAGACTATAGAAGAGCAGTTGCAGAACCGCATCGGAATTCTTCACCGCAACCGATTTCCCATTTTCAGTGCAGAAAATGCAGGTACCAAAGGGTCTGTAAGGGCTAAGCTCGACGAAGCTGGTCATAGCTTCCAACAACAGGTTAGTGCTCCCCATGAATAAACAAGCAGCATGACTAACTACAGATAATGCACTCCCCATCACTTTAGTATAGAAAAATGATGCTTCACCAGATCTTTTAATGGATTCTTGTCCGTGGTAGGCTGATTTTGGATTTAAAAATTGCAGGATGACATGCAATTCTCGCTCAACAGCTGAAAGAGGTGCAAGCAAAATTCTCGGAACAATGTCATACCTCATGTAGAAATGTATGAAGTGGCGAGACCAACCTTCTCTCTCGATAGCATGTCCAAATATCCGATCTCCGACGAGGGGAGACCCGAATGTTACACAGAAGAGAGGAATTTGATTCTGGGCGCCCAGTTTCCGATGCTGTTCTAGTATCCAGACAGCCGTGAGGACAGCTATGGAACCTCCAGATGAGTGCCCCGTGAACACTATCTGCCTTTTCTCTGCCATAGCTTTCTTCACCTGAAAATCAGATAATCCGTCAATTTTAATCTCATCCTGCATTAACATAAATATGGACTTCTGATTGAATGCCATCTATTTAACTATACCTGTTCATGAAGATTGGATGTCCTCACAGCTGATTCAAATTGCCACATGAAGAAGTTGTTAGCCGAAGCAGCTTTGTCGTGGACGACGCTCATGAGGGAGGGGAATTCATTGAGATTGACATTCGATTCCCCGAATGATTTCTGATTGTACCAATGAAGAAGAGACCATGAACCCGGGAAGGCGAAAATCGTGTGCGAAGGGTAGAGATGGTAAAGGGTGTAAGCAGAAGAGTTGTGAGCCTCCATTGCCTGTGTGCATGCTTGATCAATGATGTCTTCGCTCAGCCCAACTCTGTCGCGAAAGCTTCGTCTGTCCATTTGTGTTTGATTCGCAATGGCGAGTTGCTTGCTTCAGCAGTTTGAGGTGCAGATGAGTTGGTAGTGATAATTTGAGAGGGAGTTTTTTTTCCATGGTTTCTTTGATGATGGGATTCTTGTAATTTTAGCAGCCGTTGACGTAGGATTGACTTGGGCTTGTGCGCAATGCCCCCAAGTCATTCGCCGCGTGGAATTGTGGTGCAATTGCGAGAATTAATCTCACAAATGCACCAAAAGAAAGTATAATGGAGGTCATATTTTCTTATCTCTTGTTCTTTCGTATGATCATCAAACTTATTTTATTTGAAGTAGATACTTTTGTGAAATCAAGACTTAAGTTTTATTTTAATTTTTTTTGCAGATGATATTGTCTTAGTGGATAAAACTAAAGATGAAGTGAATAGGAAATTTAAACTCCGGAGGAATACATTAGAATCTAAAGGCTTTAAGTTGAGTAGAATTTAAAACCGAATACATGATCACTGTAGTTTAGAAACACTAGACATCGAGATGACTTTGAGTGGTAAAATTAGGGGAAGTAGAAGTTCTTAAGGTAAACCACTTTAGATACTTAGGATCAAATCATACAAAATGATGGTAACATTGAGAATGATGTCACACATATAATTCAAGCGGGATGAAACAAATGGCGTGAGTGCAACATGGGTGATTTATGATCGAAATGTTCCTACTAAGTTAAAAGGAAAATTTTATAGGACCGCAATTAGCCATCAATGCTCTATGGAAGTGAATGTTTCGGTAAAGCAACAACAATTACATAAAACGAACGTAGCGAGAAATGAGGATGCTTAGGTGGATGTGTGGTAAAACTCATAAATATAGGATAAGAAATATAGAAATTCAAAGACAAGTAGGAACACACCAATAGATACAAAGATTAGGGAAGGGCGTATGCGTTAGTCCATTGTGCCCGATCAAGGTCATTAAACCACGCAATACATTCCGCATTCATTTGTTGAAATTCTTTCATGGATGCCTTAAATTTTTGCGGTTGATGTTGTCTGCCACCGGCTAAGTACATCATATCCTTTAATTCTTTGCTCCGAATCTCATGTTGAAATTACGCATATGTGACGGAGACATGGTTGCGGTGGTTTGGATTGAACATCCTCGAGGAACCGAGAACCAAATCGAACAAAACCATATGCTTGAAAGAATCGGCGAGAAGAGCCGAGATCGGGTGAGAGGAATCACAAACGTGGGGGGTGAGTGTCGAGCCGGAGAGGCGGGGATTGGGTCGGCATTGGTGAGGTCGGCCATGGCGACGGTGGCCGGTTGCGGAAGCTGAAAGTTTCATAAATATAGGATAAGAAATATAGAAATTCAAAGACAAGATTTTTAGGAGGAGGAGTAATTTTTTTCTTTTTTTTGGTTTTTTGACTCGCAAAAAAGATTACCGGGAAGGGCGGCTCTTGCGGTGGCCAATAATATACCAGGTTTGTTGATGCAAAAACGGTCTACAAATGCCCCAACTAGAAAACTTGACTCAATAGAAACCGTAGAAATTCGACGAGTAAAGGGGCGGACAAAGTTAACATGGGATGCATTAATTAGGAGGGATTTGAATGAGTTTGAAAGCTCACCATCAATTGTACTTAATCGAGCACAATGAAAAAGTTTGATCCATGTAGCCGACCCCAGTTAATTTGGGACCGAGGCTATGTTGTTGTTGTTGTGGTTAATTATTTTTCAACCATATTGGTCCTTTTGTACATAGTCTTATTTTGAGTTTTCTGGATGAATAAAGTAAGTTTTGAGAAGGGCATCTACGTATGGAGCCTAAAATGTGTCGAGCTTGATGGATTAATGCATGTGCATAAAATGAGGGAAAATGCAAATTTGACTGCTAGGAACACCCACACAGTGCACCCGGTGACCTGGTGGGGGACGTGGACAACTGAGTCCTACCTCAGATCATTTCATTTCTTTTTCTTGCTTTTCCATTTTTTTTGTTTTTTAAATAGTCACTTCAGTCAGTACTTGCTGCGCAGAAGGTATTGTGTGTCTATCGTTCACGTACGGCCCTGTCAGTCGAGTCAGTTAGAGCTAGCTAGCTGTTGAGATGATTTTCAGCCAAATTTTTTAGCAGGAGATTCAAAATTCAAGTGGTTTTCCTACCAAAACCACTCATCCACTTCTCACAACCATATTTGGGGTTGAATTTTTTCTCGAGCTCTATTTTTTATTCCCTAAACTCTTTGTCTACAGTTTTTAAGGGAGAAAGAAGAGACATTGAGAAAGAATCTCAGGTTGCTGAGTTCCCAGACATCAATCACAGCTTGCTGCGTGCCCAGATTTTGAAGACCAATGGACTCCATAGTTCTGTGACTTTGAAGACCAAGGGAGTTCGTAGATTATTGTAATATTGAAGATAGAGGATTGCTCTTTGGACGCTTGTTGTGTGGACTTGTTGGTTTCGAGTGTGATGCCCTTAATTTTGACCATAGTCTACGTTCTTCTTTTTTGGTTTTCACTTGTTTGTTTGATTTTAAGCTTCTATTCTTAGTTTATGAACAATGGTTTATGAAGGATGTTTTTCTTTTTCTTAATTTAAGGGTCACATTCTTTCTCCTCTGTATCTCTCTTTTAGACATCAGTCACAGCTTGTTGAGTGCCCTGTTGTGCTGCCATTGAATTTGAAGGTTGATTTTCGTTCTACTTTTTATGTGGTAAACTTCACATGTTTTCTTGATTTGAAGATTCTGTTATTGGTTTTTTTAGAATGGTTTTCTTCTTGATTTTAAGTTTCTTTGTCCACTGTTGAGTTGTGAACCACAGGTGAAGTCGACGTGAAGAACACAACATATCAATTGGTGGTGGTGCAAACAAGTAATTGAAATTTATTGTCTTCATTTAGTTTGATACTTATTTTTATTTGTTATTTTTATTTTTTTGCAAGCAAGTTAAATCCGTTTGTCTCCATCATTGTCTGGTTGCAAAAATAAGGCTTACTTACAGTCGAGTGTGGCTGCACAACTCCTGCAGTCATTTTATATTATAGCGTTGTAGTTGTATATTGCTAGTTAGAGTCATTTTTTTGTAAATTTAATAGGTCCACACTTGCAGGAATATGCCAGGGATCGATGATGAAGATGAAGATTATTGTTAGAATTGTGGCGACAACGATCACTATGAAGAAAATTGCCCATGGAGGGACGAATGCCCGAAGTGTAAAGGCGAATTCTTATATAGGAGATGCATCCTAAAAGAAGGGGGATCGAGATCGAAACACAAGAGAGGTTATCGCTTTTGCAGCAATGATGATTGTGACTTAATTAAATGTGATGACATCCTTCATCGCCAATATCCATGGATTCTTGGTGGGTCCGAATACATTTGCAACAATGATGATTGTGGCAGCAGTGCATGAAATGTTAGCTTTTGTCAACTGACAAGTTCATTCAACCAGAATTTTCATACCACCAAAGTCACGCCGGGAAGGGATGTGAATCCGAATGCAGTGGAGCCGAATGCAATTGTCACTCTAAAGTAGTGAGCATTGTGACTAATCATGTCCATTATGTAATTGTGTTGTTTTACTATAATGGTTTAGCAATGTAATCAAAACCACTCCATGGTCGAAGTTTGTTGTGTTGACTAATGTGTTATCCCCAAATGTAATAAAAAACACTTGTGTTTACTATGATGGTGTTGAATGAAGTTGTTCGTCTTTATTTATCTGAACATTTGTAGCGTGTATCACCTCAAATGTAAATCCTCCCACCCATTGGGAATCAACCACATGAGGCATTGAGGCGATGCCAATGCATATGTAATTGTGTAGATTTAAAAATGCACATAACATCATAACATTCAAAAGCAAAAACATACATGCATATCCAAAAGATAGTCAGATCAACATCATCTCAAAAGTGATGCCATCAACGAGCAACAAAATAGTTAGGTTAACATCATCCCAAAACGTGCAATAAAACAGTATCACCATGTCCCAAAGCATAACTGAAGATCGTATGTAATAACACGACCACAACTAAAGAATGTTTGTAAGAACATCATTAAAATGGGACATTCACTATTGGTACGGAACAAGTGCCTTGCTTTTGTCGCTGCTTGTCATGATAGCTTGAAGGTTCTTTTTCCTCAACTCAGCCCCGTGCGCATGCATGTGAGCCTCCAACTTATCAACTCGTGAGTCGAGTGTAGTGTAGCTTAGGCTTAGGTTGCTGATGAATCAACGTTCGAATTCTCCAAGTGCCTTGATCAAACGGCTCTCAAACTGTGCCATATATTCCACTTCTATCTTTGTCTGAGCATCAACAATTTTCGACGCTATCATTATTGCAAATGATTCTCGTTCAAGCCCCCATAAAAGTCTGTTGCATGGAGTGTTGCATGAATGACGTCAAACTTTTTCATTATCTCCTAAGTGCATATGTGCTGCAATGAACACATAAATATTAGGATACATTTGTTTGCATAAAGATTACAAGTTATAAAACAAAAACACAATGAATAAGTCCAATAACAAATTTTCAAATCAAGAAAACAAGTGACCGATGTGACCGAAGACCAACCTTCAAATTCAATTGTAGCACAACAGGGCACTCAGCAAGCTGTGACCGATGTGTAGAAGAGAGTTATGAAGGAGAAAGAATGTGACCTTCAAATTAAGAAAAAGAAAAACATCCTTCATAAACCATCGTTCATTAACCAATAATAGAAGCTTAAAATCAAACAAACAGGTGAAAAATAAAAAAAAAGAACGAAGACTATGGCCAAAATTAAGGGCATCACACTTGAAATCAATAAGTCCACACATCAAGCGTCCAAAAAGCAATTGTTCGTCTTCAAAATTACACTAATCTACGGACTCCCTTGGTCTTCAAAATCACAAAACTATGGATTTCCTTGGTCTTCAAAATCTAGGCACGTAGCAAGCTGTGACTGATGACTTGGACTCAACAACCTGGGATTCTTTCTCGAAGTCTCTTCTTTCTCCCTTCAAAAATGTATACAAATGGTTTATGGAGAAAGAAGAGGGCTTGAGAAAGAATCCAACCCCAAATGTGATTGTGAGAAGTGGATGAGTGATTTTGGTGGGAAAACCACTTGAATTTTAAATCTCTCGCTCAAAAATTTGGTTGGAAATCATCTTAGCAACCATCCAAGTTTTGATTGCTCGACCGATACGTGAACAGTAGATGCACAGTACCGTATGTGCAGCAAATACTGATCGAAATGACTATTTAAAAAATAAAAAAGCTGAAAAGCAAGAAAATGAAGTGAAATGGCCTGAAGTGGGACCCAGTTGTCCACGTCGCCCGCCAGGTCACCGGGTGCACTGTACGGGTGTCTCTGGCGGGTCAAATTAGCATTTTCCTAAAATGAGTGTAGTAAAATGTGCTAAAACAAGGGATTTTTTGCTTGATTAACATATTTGGGGAGAATATTTATTAAGCTAACACACCCACAAAAATATTTCTCAATCTAATACATTTCCTGCCACATCACCGCCGCGTCACCGCTTGCACAAAAAAGCAACGAAGTCGTGACCCACGGTCACGACTTTGTTTTAAAGGAAGCCGTGACCGTGGGTCACGATTCTTTAATTTTGATTTTTTAGTTTTTTTTTTTTCCTTTTAGATCTTTAAAAAAAAACTGAACGAAAAAATTTTAAAAAAATGCAAGTCGTGACTTAAAGTCACGACTTGTATTTTTTCTAATTTTTTTTATTCGGTGTTGTTTTTTTATTTTGTATTTTGTATTTTTGCTTTTGGTAATATACACAAACAAATACAAACAACTTCTAAGTTATTTATACCAGTGTTTGGCTCAAGGTTTGGAGGCAATCTGTCTCCAGAGAAATTAGTCTTATAGTGTGATGGATGAGATGAATGCATTTTGAAGAAACTAGAGAATGTCTAGATTCTTTCACTTTGGATAGTAAAAGATGGTACAGTTGAAAAGCCAACTAGACCAGCTTAGTAAACACTAAATAGGAACAACTAATCATCAATATTACTTCACTCAAAGAGATAATATGGTTGCGGTTCATGGGTGTTGCAAGATCGATCATCTAGGATAATTGGGATAGGAAGATCGAATAATTTATTTGCTTAGTTATAAGCATTAAAAAGTTTATCGACCGAGTATGTGCGCCCAAAGTAACATTGGCGACGTAACCAATCTTCAATGTTGATAAATTTCGCAATCCGATAACGAGTTTAGCAATTTCAGTCAAGTTGTAAATGAATGCGACCCCTTCAACTTTCTCGTTTTTGTTGCCAGTAAATCGTCGTAGAGATCGCATAGCGTTTCTAGCTTCCACTATTCCTTTCGAACGTCGACAAAAAAATGTTGGATACTCTCCAGAGATCAATTCATAGTTGCAAGTTTTGTTTTAAGTCTGATTTATTTTTATGAAGAAAATGAAAATGAATCTTGACAAAATTTAATTTATCATATTATACCTCATATACAAGTATAATCCACTAGCATATATGTGTATTTTTTTTTCAACTCGAAAAATTTGCAAAATTCATGAAATTCACGTTAGTAGTGCAAGAAATTTCATTTGCTATAAATAAAAAAACTTGGAAGTCGATGAAATGCTATAATAATCCCTAAGTTTATGAACAAGAGTTTCACCATGTACCTTCAAAAGCTTGTGAATGCATTGCTAATTAAGTTATAAGTTCGCAAAGATACTATATGGTTCTTTCACATTAAGCATTATCACATTAGGAACACCATAACCAACTACAAAACATTAATATAAACAAAAAGATGTCTTGTTATGGTAAAAAAAAATCTTAGTATGACCTCAAATAATGACTTCCAGTCCCACAACGTGTTCTCTTTATGACTCGCAAATTACGATCTAAAGCTATGATTGACAAACATTGAAAGGCTCCTTGTTCTATTGTTTGTATCAACTGTGTAATTTCTTATTTACTGCAAATCGATTGATAGTTGATTCTTTATTTGAGTAAAATAAAGAACTAAAATAAAATAAAGTTTAAATACACGCTGGAGCTTGTTAAGTTTATTTGTGCTAAGTGAGTGTATTAATTATCATCACTTCTACTGATTAACAATTATATTCTACATATATAGATTTCATAATGGTTGATCGAAGAGTAACTTTGGTGTGCTATATGAATGGTGTCATGGTTGATGGACCATCTGGAATTTCGTACACGACGCCGCCTATTCGACATCTCGATCGAGTTGAGTTTAGTGGTACGAGGAACTTGTGAGTTTTATTTGTAATTCTTTGGAGATAGACAATGAAAAAATGATATTAAACATGATATATCGATATCCCGTGTACATTGGAACCTGAACGCACAACTATATCCTTTGCGAATAGTTGATGAATCAACTCGAAAAATGCTTAGGAGATTGTGGCAGGATTTCCACCACCAAATTGTATGGAGATATTTTTAGATTTAGTTCCAATGCAATCATATACTAGTTGCAATTGTAACATAGTGGTAAGTGCAAAAATGCCTAGTACTCAACCAATATTTGAACATAATCATTGTGCATCACCTTTGATGACTTCAATTCTTTGGAGATTGAGAAATTTATCAACATTGAAGATTGGTTACGTTGCCAATGTTACTTTGGGCAGCATACTCAGTCGATAAACTTTTTAATGCTTATAACTAAGCAAATAAATTATTTGATCTTCCTATCCCAATTATCCTAGATGATCAATACTGCAACACTCATGAACCACATCCATATTATCTCTTTGAGTGAAGTAATATTGATGATTAGTTGTTCCTGTTTAGTGTTTACTAACTGGTCTAGTTGGCTTTTCAACTGTACCATCTTTTACTATCCAAAGTGAAAGAATCTAGACATTCTCTAGTTTCTTCAAAATGCATTCATCTGTCCATCACACTATAAGACTTAATTTCTCTAGGACATATTGCCTCAAAACCTTGAGCCAAACACTGGTATAAATAACTTAGAAGTTGTTTGTATTTGTTTGTGTATATTACCAAAAGCAAAAACACAAAATACAAAATAAAAAAACAACACCGAATAAAAAAAATTAGAAAAAATACAAGTCGTGACTTTAAGTCACGACTTGCATTTTTTTAAAATTTTTTCGTTCAGTTTTTTTTTTAAGATCTAAAAGAAAAAGAAAAAGAAAAAGAAAAAGAAAAAGAAAAAAAAAAAAAAAAAAAAAAAAAAAACTAAAAAATCAAAATTAAAGAAGTCGTGACCTAGGTAGCTTGATAAATATTCTCCCCAAATGTGTTAATCAAGCAAAAAATCCCTAAAACAAGTGTAGTAAAAATGAGGATGCTTACTTTGACAAAAAGAAATGAAGATGCTTAAATAGATTTGTGATAAGACTTGTAAATATAAAATAAAATAAAAAATTCAAAAATTCAAGTAGGAGTAGCACCAATTGGTATAAGAATTATAAAAATGTTGTTGTTGCAGTGGTTTGGACACCTCTAAAGACCGCCTGCAAATGTAATAGAAAATTCGAGTTGCTTGACTCAATGGAAACTAAAGAAGTTCGACGATGTTGATACAGACTTAAGCTAACTTAGGACATTAACCATGAATTATTTAGAGTTGCGTAATAGGCACCTCGGCTAGAACTAAGGGCACATCATTTTTTTTTTTTGAATTAATGTTGGTTCTACAGGGAAATGACACATTTGCCCCTCTCAACCCAACCGATTCGCTCACTCGACTAAAGGCACCCCGACGTCCCGCTCCACATTTATCTTCGTTCTCATCATCTTCCAACCGAGACCACTCGTTCCGTCGCTGGCCAAACACCGATTTTCTCGATTAAAGAGTACACAAACATTGTAAGTCTTATTTTCATGCTATTTAAGGGTTGAAACACTAGTTTTGAAGTGTTTTGTGTGAAAATAGTGGTTTGAAATAGTGATATTCTATTATAGGGTTTCATTCATTCGCCAAATATTTTGAGTGTTTGTAGGTTGAAATGGACGAAGAAAATGCAATGGAGACGGACGTGCTATACAAAGAGGTAACTTTTCATGTTTTTTATGGACCACTTTATTTGGGTGTCAATTGATATAGACCGACACTTTAATATGGGTCTCGGCAATACATGACCAAGACAACCTCACGACTCTTGGCCTTGGGTAATCGAACAACACGGGAATCACAAAAAACCATCATGTGATGGCTAAATTTCAATGAATAGAGTATATGAGGAATTAAAGTTTGCTATGCGAGACGGAAGTAGGGCACGAAAGAGGAGAGCATGGACTTTGAGCTCTTTTTTATGTGTTTTGGGTGGTGATGTGCGTTGGTTGACATTAGGTGTATTTTAGGAAAATATTGGGGTGCCCTTAGAAAATCTATTGGTACCCAAATAAATGGTGTGCCCTTAGTCGATCGGTGCCTATTGGGTGACTCATTATTTAAAAGGTTCAGAAAACATGTCATTAAGTATACTTAATCGAGAGCAATAGAAGCGTTTAATGTATACCCCCACCCAACTAATTCGAAATTAGGCTTTGTTGTTATTGTTGTAACGTTAACCATCAGCATCATCAACTTCAAATTCCCCCCCAACACCGCGCTGAGGGCTGGAAAGCATATTGGAGCCTAAGATAGAAATGTGTTACATGACAACAAAAATGGGGTGCAATTAGAAGCTCTCTACAATTCTTGCCAAACACCACTCAGCAGTCAGCACAACACAGCAACAATTCTTCCCCAACACCACCTGGTGAAGAAAAGAGTCCCTCCTCCAGATCCCAAAACAGCATTCGAGCCCCGTACGTGGCAGCCTTTGGAGTCCCCAACAGCCGAACAATTCAGAATCAAAGGCTCGGCCAAAGCTACCCCGTTTCCCAACCATGAGATGCACTCCGAAACACATTTTTCAAATCTCGAAACGCATCGCACGGCTACCGAACAAGTGCGTGACCATAAATTTGTCCACATATCATTTCCCTTGAAGCTTTGCTTTCTTTCCATATATATATATTGCTCTCCTCTCTGCTTCACCAACAAACTCATTCGTTCACTCGATCCGATTCAATCGAATCGAACGATCAAAAACACATCAATCGCACGACGATGATGGCGCTGAACCACCTCGTCTCCTCCTCCTCCGCCGCCGCCGCCCTCCTCCGGCCCCTCTCCGCCCTATCCAGATCCCTCTCCGCCGCCGCCGCAGCCGACGCTCCCATCACCGTGGAGACCTCCGTCCCCTTCGTCGGTCACAACTGCGACCCCCCCTCGCGCAGCGTCAGCACCACCCCAGCAGAGCTCCTCTCCTTCTTCCGCGACATGGCCCTAATGCGCAGAATGGAGATCGCCTCCGACTCCCTCTACAAATCGAAGCTCATCCGCGGCTTCTGCCACCTCTACGACGGCCAGGAAGCCGTCGCGGTCGGCATGGAGTCCGCGATCACCAAGAAGGACTGCATCATCACCGCCTACCGCGACCACTGCATCTTTCTGGGCCGCGGCGGCACCTTAGTGGAGGCGTTCTCCGAGCTGATGGGGCGCCGCGCCGGGTGCTCCAAGGGGAAGGGAGGGTCGATGCATTTCTACAAGAAGGACGGCGGGTTTTACGGGGGGCATGGAATCGTGGGGGCGCAGGTGCCGCTGGGGTGTGGATTGGCGTTTGGCCAGAAGTACGTCAAGGACGGGACGGTGACCTTCGCGATGTACGGCGATGGCGCCGCGAACCAAGGCCAGCTTTTTGAGGCACTGAATATGGCTGCGCTTTGGGATTTGCCGGCCATTTTGGTCTGCGAGAATAATCACTGTGAGTGAGTGTGATTGAATTGAATTGAATTGAATTGAATTGTTTGGTGTTGGTTTGATTTGGTTTTGAATTGTGCAGATGGGATGGGGACGGCGGAGTGGAGGGCGGCGAAGAGTCCCGCGTATTACAAGCGTGGAGACTATGTGCCTGGATTGAAGGTGAGGAGGGTTCAAATCCTTTCTCAATTCTCCTTCTT
Source organism: Stephania cephalantha (assembly GCA_039657325.1). NCBI lineage: Eukaryota > Viridiplantae > Streptophyta > Magnoliopsida > Ranunculales > Menispermaceae > Stephania > Stephania cephalantha. The sequence continues at coordinate 50,084,583 of CM077573.1, forward strand.
TATTTTTTGTGGGGTGATGAAGAAGAAATTGGTTGCGTGCGCATTCTTATATACTTATTTGATGATTGTTGAAATGACTAATAGTTCACCATCACAGCTATCCGTTAGGAGTACGCGGCGCTAGATACAATCTTCATAGGTTGCTATTTTCATCCGGGCTCACCATCTTTATTCTAATGTGTTGCATCAAGTCATGCTCCTACTTTTTTTGGTTTTCCTGATAAGAAGATTAGTAAAAAATACATTCATATCATATTTGTAGGTTTAGAAAAAGCTTATGATAGGTTTTCTAGAGATGTTCATTGGTGGGTTTTAGAAAGATAAAGGAGTGCATGCTCGGTACACACTATTAAAGATGTGTATGAAGGAGTGGTGACAAGTATAACAACATTTGGAGGAGCTACAATTTTTCATTACAATATAATTGCATCAAGTAATGGTCTTAAGCCCTTTTTATTTATTTTTAGTTATGAATGAACTAACTAGATATATTCAAGAGGATGTACCATGATGTATGCTATTTGCAAATGATAACACAAAAATCCCCCATTTTAGACTTTTAGTGGATGAAACAGGGGATGAAGTGAGTAGAAAATTAAAACTTTTGAGGAATACGGTAAAATCTAATGGCTTTAAGTTTAGTATGATTAAAATCAAATTTGTGCAATGTAAAGTTACAAATATTAGTCATCAACATAATGGAGTAGTAAAATTAGGAGAAGTAGAAGTTCTTTAGGTCAACTATTTTAGATATTTAGGATCAATCATACATAAAGATGATCATATTGAGGATGAAGTTACATATAATTCAAGTTGAGTGAAAGAAGTTGAGGAGTGCAAGTGTGCAACGTGTGTGATATGTGATTGAAATATCCTTGTTAAGCTAAAAGGAAAATTTTTATAAGATTGCATTTAGCCTAGCTTTGCTTTGTGGAATGCTGAGCACTAAATAAACAACTCGTACATAAAATGAGTGCAACGGAAATGAAGATATTTAGGTGGATGTGTGATAAAACTCATAAAGATAGAATAAAAAATACGAAGATTAAAAGAAAAGTAGGAGAAGCACCAATTAATGCAAAAGTTAGAAAAGAGCGGTTGCAGTGGTTTGGAACTTTGGACATATTTAAGGATGGCTTGACTCGATAGAGTAAAAACTGAAGAAATTCAACGGTATAAGGGTATACCTAAGATAACTTTGTTGCATATGCATTGATTTTGAAGGATTTAAAATGATTCGAGAGCCCGCCATCAAGGGCATTGAATCGAGCTTTGAGAGGAAGCGTTTGATCCATGTAGCCAACCCCATCTAATTTGGGATTGATGCTTTGCTATTGTTGTTGTTAGAGGTATATAATATTTACAAACATGAGGCATCAACAGTATTTCATTTCATGAGTATTATTAACCACACACAAAAGCAGCGATGTGCATCAAATTGGACCACTCTTTTTACCATTCAGAATTACAGCGTTCGCTACCTAATTACAATTCTGAGTAAAATGCAATTTGCTGAGAGATAACTTGTTTCAATTCACCCTTAACAAAGTTGCAAAAGATCACATCAAGAATGAGGTTGACATCCTTTTAGCGCATTAGCAACAATGGGGGAGATCATACCAGGACAGTGAATTTCTTAATTTTACTGTTCTTGTGCAAATTATAAATACAATTTTATAGTGCCCTTGAGCATTTTAATTTATAAAAACTTGACTGCTTGGGGTAAATCATAAGTGTTTGAGCAGTGGTTCTCAAGAGAAAAATTGAAGAGTTGCATTTATGATAAATTCTTAGAGGAAAAACTGCCTCAAGTTATTCCAATGAACTATGACGTGACTACACCATATTAAGATAATGTTGGTAGACACAAATTTTCCTTCTCATGTGTCTTCAGTTGCATTCTCTTAACTAGTTGAGTTAAAATTGTTGATGAGAGATTTGTATCGTCAAAAAATTCAAAACATCGGGTTGCGGCATTAATTAAGGATACAGTAATACTGTAATATGAAATTTCCATCTCTCGTTTATCTTAAGAATTTTTGGCTTCCTTTGAATTGTCATTATTCAATGTAAATACTTGACCATAAAAGCATTGAAATTTATAACAATGTTAGTTCAATATTTTGTGTTTTCTGCAGGTAGATGGTATGGATGCTCTTGCTGTGAAGCAGGCATGCAAATTTGCCAAGGAGTATGCATTGCAGAATGGACCCCTAGTAAGTAGATGCAATTGTTTTATTTTCTATTTTTCATTTGTACTTCACGTTCTAGTTGCCTTGCTTCTGATACACCAGCACTTCAAATACATTCATTCTTGTGTGCTTGATTCGTAAAGCATGCATGCTAACAATAGGCAGAACCACATACATAGCTCTCTGTCACTGGTTTGAACCTATTGGCAAGCCAGGACACTGTAAATGAAATATATAGGTGATCAGGTATCATTTACCTGCTTGACCATGACTAGCTAGCAGGCGAAGTTATATTTGATCGGTGGAAATCAGTGCATGTTGAATGAGAACATTTTTCCATGGAAGAAGATCTTTTAGCTAAATTCTTAGAAATACGAGTGGAAATAGCTTTTTTTTTGTCATTCCAAAGAAAAAACATCTCATTGAAAATGTTCATACAACAAATTGAGACCATTTGTGAGAGATTCCCAGATGATCAAGGAACATGATGGTGCTATGGCCTTCTTCGCACAAGTATCACTATCAGTTATGGCCTTACTCTCTCTTGACCTGTGTTTTATCTTTACATTTGAGAACCTAACCAAAAGAAAAAGACATTCTGTGACAATTGGTTCAATCACTGGAGCATCTCTCGTGCTACCCTAGAATGCACTCACCACTGTTGTGGATTAAGAGATTGCGTAAAGCTGCTCTCTCTAATCTTATTGCAACAGCCCAGTCACGTAAGTGCAAGTTTGAGCCTCCTCGCTACTGTTCCTATGCTCTCCAAAATGAGAGCCGTCAGGCTTAAAAAAAAAAAGAGCTGTTGTCAAAGCAATCGAGTTTCATGTATAAGAACCGTTCCCTAGCTCCTTTATCAGTAAAGGGTTCTTAGCCGCATCTACGAAAAGTTTCGATTATCTATGGCATCAAATTGTTTCTCTTGAGGACTTGGTAACATACCATGAAAATTTTGCATTCTGCCTTTTTTATCAGCGCCGTAGTCCGATACAAAACCACTGAGTAAGAAATTTGCTCTCTGCTAGATCCTATAGATAGATAAAAAAAAATCCAATCTTTGGTCTGAATATGATTATAACAGTCCAAGTTTGCAAACCAAAAAAATCCTCTGCCGCACGCCTGAAAAAACAATGCATGCGGTCCTATGTCTTCCATCAACTAGAACACAAGGCATCACCAGTCCCCTCATGTTCATAGTAAGTTCTCACAGGTGTGAAACCTTTTAAGCACTTTCATGCAAAAAATTGGCTTTTCCTTGGAAGCTTGAGCTTCCTCAAGTTTTTCACATCATGGACTTAGCTTCTCTACTGCTATGACATTCAACCATATCCCATCTTCCTCTACTGCCTGAGATCATTTTTGGGCCGCCTCGATAACCTGATTGAACGGTATGATTTCCTCCTGATAACCTTAAAATAGGTTAACAAATAATGCATTTTTATGCTTGACAATTTTCAAAGATATTTTACTACACCCTAATTTCCAAGATTGGCATATGGTGATAAAAGTGTTAATTTGTGATGTCAACTGGAAGAATATGGTTATCACTTTTCATGACCCAAGAGCCCGAGACTGAAATATTAATAAAAAATAGAGTTGATGAGTTTAGCTTTATTTGCGATCCTGTTTATGAGATATTTGGTGGCGATCCTTTCAGTCTCCTTTGTGAAAGACCTCCTATTTGGAACCTTGTTAAAATTCCATAATATCCTTCATACAAGTTTTCCAGTTGGACTGCAACTGTCTCAACGCATGTCCAATCTGAGTCCCACCTGTATTTCCCCATTTATAAATTTCATTCTGACTTTGCCTATATGATTTAATATAATCAATGTTACTCTGGTTTTTTCTCTCTTTCCTCTGTAAAATGTCTACCTTTTGAAGGTATTCATTTTCATTTACCTTCATGTTATGCATTTCAGTTTAATAAAGACATTCTGTTAAGCATCTACTTACTATTTTGTGAATAAAATTTAGTTTATCCTCAATTCCTCATATAAATGGGAAACTATAAGGAAAAGAAGCATAAGATGGGTTTCCAATGTCCTTTTGTGCATAGCCAGATGCGTATGAAGTATTAACAAGTCAAAAACAATTGGATGAATTACGAAGGATTTTTTCGTTTACTCTAGGATGACATCAAGGATCCGTCTCAAGTTTGTGTCTTTTCACTTTATGTATGGATGAACTAACTATATACGATAAAAGAAATGGATGAACAAACCATACATATTCAGGAGGCTATACCATGATGTGTGCCAATGTTTTCAAGGCGGTGAGCCGTCTAGTCAAGTGGCGCCTAGGCGGACAAACAAATATTTACTTAAACCTCCTTAAGAAATAATTTAATTTATTTAGAGACCCCTCAACAGTAAGGGACACATTTTCATCAACATATTTTCACCTTCACACTTTTCCACACATTTTGAAGTAAAAAAATATTTTCAAAATAAAATAATAAAAAAGTTTTGAAAATTAAAGAGACCTCCCTGAAAAGGTTTAAAATTTTTTTTTCAAGCCCACCGTCTGCCTAATTAAGGACTAGGCGGTGGACACCCTAAATGCCTAATGCGCCGCCTTGAAAACACTGGTATATACTATTTGCAGACAATATTGTTTTAGTAGACAAAACAAGAGATTGAGTGAATAGGAAAATAAGATTGGAGAAATGCATTTGTGTCCAAAGGCTTTAAATTAAGTGATACCATGACTAAATATATGCATAAAGAATTGTGATTCCATACATTTATTAATATGTTGCTAGAAATCCGCTATCTAATGTATGAACCAATATGAAATTCGGGCTTGGTCCAAGCCAAGAGAGATGTGTCCATACCCAACTCGATTCGTAAAAGAAAGAGACTTCATAGAAGCCAAAATATGAAGAAATAGAAATGCCTAGAATACTATATTCTATGGATAAAAGGTATCGGACGGGAGGACTTTGTCTAGACCAATCCCAAATTCTTAGAAACTTTGTTTTGACCCTTTTTTTATTTCCGGTTGGACAAAATTGGGTTGGCTGCTCTGAACAAGGTATTTCCACTGCTAAATGTAATTAATGTGATACGTGATTGAAATATCTCTGCAAAAGTAAAAGGAAAATTCCATAAGACCTATAATTAGTCCAGCTATGCTTTATAAGAGTGAATTTTGGGCGTTGAGAAACAACACATATAAAGTGAGAGTAATGCAGATGAAAATGCTTAGTCCCAGGCTATGGGGTTGGTGTGCTCGACTAGCCCATTTGGGATTGTTCAAATTGACGGTTTGGATGTCCATGGTTCTCAAAAAAAAAAAAAAAAAAAAAAAAGAAGTTGCAAATGCTTAAGTAGATGTGTGGTTAAAGTCATGAAGATAGAATGAAAAATAGCGAAGGGCAGTTGTAGCGTTTTGGACACATCCAAAGATTGCTTGCAAATGTATCAGTTAGAGCACTCGAAACATTAGCAATTGGATAATTCAATGGTATGAGGTATACTTATGATCACTTGGGAACCCAGAATGCATCAAGTGTATAGGATTTAAAGGATTGCAAAAGCACATCATCAACCACACTAAATCGAGCTGAATTGAAGCATTTGGATCCATGTAGCTGACCCCAACTAATTTGGGACTTAAGCTTTGTCGTTATTGCCTACAACTTGAAGTTGAGTACATGTTTATTTTTCCATTTACCGTAAATTACGAATGTGATTTATTATGGTTCTTTATGTGGAAATCTTCTTTTTCAACTCTGACGCTAAATAGAGACTAGACATTGAAGTGCCGAATTTTTTCTGCTCTTGCCCGTTCTTCGAATGTAATGGTCCTTTCTTTTGCTTTCCGAGTCAAACATATTCTTCTTGCTTGCTCATGTTTCTTTAAATTGGCATAGTGTTCATGGTTCACTGCAAAGGATTTTGTTCATTCCTATGTACCTCAGTCTCTGCTATACTTTATTAATCAGCCAGTTTAGTTTTTTTTTCCATGCGTTAAACTATGAACAAAAATGCACTTGAAACTCGCTTCTGTATTTTTAGGGGCTCCAACTTTATGCGTTGTAGAAGTGTTTTATTCAGTTCTGACGTTAAAGTATTTTGTGTTTTGTTCAGATTCTTGAAATGGACACTTACAGGTACCATGGCCACTCCATGTCAGATCCAGGGAGCACCTATCGAACACGTGATGAGATAAGTGGTGTGAGGCAGGTGCGTATATTAGGTGACATTGATATTGTGAAGATAGTTAACTTCGATCATTTGTAATTCAACGTTCCTTCTCTAATCATGTGTTTCCAGGAGCGTGATCCAATTGAAAGAATGAGAAAGTTGATTTTGTCTCATGATGTGGCTACTGAAAAAGAACTAAAGGTATTCTTTCATTCCATCCTAATCATCAGCATGATAAGCTTAGTCTTTCAGTTTCGGTTCATTAGACTTGGTGTATGCTTTTATGTGGGCGCACGCCTTTTGCTTGAAGTTCTGCTCTAGAGAGCAAGAATTGCATTGGTCTTGTGTGCTCTGGCTGTTCTCTCATGTGAGTGAATTATGTACATAAAATGGAAGACTGAGGTTGGAGAGTAAGAAAGGTTCGATACCGTTCCTGTCTGAAATTTTCGACGTGTTATTTTTGCAGGACATAGAGAAGGAAGTTAGGAAAGAAGTAGACGAAGCTGTTGCTGCAGCCAAGGTGAGAGGTTTATCATTTGGTTGAACATCTTCTAGTACTTGTAAACTTGACATGCATTGTGTTGATATATATACCCGAGTTTGCGTTTGCTGCGTCAATTATATTTTATATTCTTAATGCATTTGTTCTGTTATTATTTTTTTCCTTTTAAACATTAACAGGAAAGTCCAATGCCCGATCCTTCTGAGCTCTTCACAGATGTATATGTCAAAGGTTATGGTGTCGAGGTGAGTTTAACATTCTCCAAATTTCAATTGACCTTAATTACGACTATCTTGGAAAATCGGACGTCCATATGCTGTTGATGTTTCAATCATTCTTTGATCGAATCTCACATTCTGAAACTCTGACGCTTGCGAGTTGCCACTTATGCAGGTTTTCGGAGCAGATAGAAAAGAGTTTAGAGGTGTCCTTCCTTGAATCAGCCCAGTGTGGAATACCAAGTTGAAGAAATAAAAGGAAATCAAGTGATGGTGTTTTGCCGGCACTTGACTTGCCCATGAAATATCCTTACTGTTTTCTCCTGTAATAACCGATTCTTTGTCACAAGGCACTGTAAAAATCCGGCTGCGAGAGGGTCGAATGGCGTTTTCGCCTTCGATTACTTAGTGGAAATACTTTTTTGCTATTGGAATACCAAGTATATGTGATATCATAAACCTGCTTCTTGCAACATTTCGGAGAGCCTTCCTTGTACCTCATTTTTTGTCCATTTCAAAATATTGCTCTTTTATTGCCTTGTTTTTCCCAGTTAATTTGGGACTGAGGCTATGTTGTTGTTGTTGTTGTTGTTGCTATTGCCTTTTTTTTTTTTTTTTCTTTGAGCAGAAAGCCTTGTCAAACTTGTGTTGATTGAAGTGGAAATAGCGTTTCAAATTTGGGTACCTTCTCTTGTGCTACATGGTTGATGTCTTGATGAAATGGTGTGGAGTGTGCACACACTTTGGTTCATACACCCACCAGCCTTTTTTTTGTCAATTATGAACTAGCCTCTGCAATGACAACAATAAAGTCACATCACAAGACACATTGCCTCACAAGAGCTATCCATGCGACTTCGACCCGCGTGTTATGCATCGAGATTTGTGTATACCTGCATTTTGAGATGCACATAAATGGCTCTTGTAAGTCAATATATCTTATTATTGTGACTTTGTTGTTGTCATTAGCACTTCTCTTTTAACAATTGTGTATCACATTAACGTTTCAAAAGTATGTTTACTTTTTCGAAATCTTATTATAAATTTATAGTCTTTTTTGTATATAATGCATGGTGTGGGTCACTATCTCATAAAGGGGCTCATAAAGCACTCTAATAACCGCCAGATTTGTCTTGCACAGCCAAATCAACTTGCCATTGGAGTAATTGCCGTCTTGTGGATACAATGTGCTCCATAGTATTTTGTTAATGCATTAAATAGAGGTCGATGGTGTGGCGGTGTGCAATTTAAATCTCATTAATCATTTACGTATATCAATTGCCTTCATAAAAAAAAAAAAAAAAACATTGATTCTCTAATCTTAATCGTTCAAAAAAAATATATAACTGCCATGATTTTAGCTTTGAAACGCTACGATTATAGTATTGAAACATTGTAATAGTTAGTAATTGTTCTCTCAACAAACTTTTGAAATATAACAATACACAACTACTACTAGAATCATATAATTAAAAAAAAACTTTCAACTAAAAAATAAAATTATAAAAAATTACATATTCTTATGCAGTTAATGTCATACACTAAATCACATACGTATTTTAAATAAAAAAGTGTGTATTATTTTATTAGATGGGCGTACATATATTTTGATTTGCATGGCATGTTTTTCAAATAGTGTGTAACTTAACTTTGTAACTATAACGCCAAGGCATCTCTCTTGAGATGGTAAATGTATCAGTGTTTTTGTCTTGAAAGATAAAGTTTGGAGAAAAAAAGATGTGAGTCGTTCGAACTAGTAGTATAAACCACTTTACTCTTTTGACTAGTTACTACATTCTCAATTGAGTCAAAGTTCGAGGGAAAAAAAAATAAAAGTTTGAATTCTGCTCTTGATTGAAAAAAAAAAAAAAAAAAAAAAAAAAACTTTTAAGTATAACATTTCCCAATTGATTAAAAAAACCACAAACTATGACATCCCCCAAACATTCTAGTATTTTGCAATAATAGTGTTTCGACGCGGAAGCGGTCACATTAATTGATGTAACTTGTCACGTTTTGAGTTGTGTAATTCCAATTGGCAGAAGAAGCCCGTGCCGCCACCGTTGATAGAACAAATGAACAAAAAGTCTGCTAGGGACATCGTCAAGTCAAAATGCAATTCGAAATTGCAACGACGTCGACTCTCAAATTAACTTCGTTGTGGTTTTCCAAACAAAGACCACAAAGTTTTGCCACTTTTGAACGGGGTGACGAAGGTTCTGGGATACGACGACACGGCTCTCACTCCACTCCCACACGTGGTAGAATATTTAAAATATGAGCAATGGACAAACGTCATGGAATCTTCTGCTCATAACACCACGCTACGCAACATTGGTAACATTACAATAGTGCAGTACTGGGTCTCTGTCTCTCTCTTTCTTTCTCTATCCATACATGTATCCATTACACACACTTATTTGTTGTCTTGGATTCTCTAGCTAGTGCCAGTGTGTAGCAGAGAATCCTATGCACCAACCAGCAACCACTCCAATGAATTAACTTAATTAATTGGTTGATTTCCTCTAATTTTTAGACTTAGTAAAACATATACTTCTCTTCTACTACTTTTGTTTTTGGTTGATAACTTTTTTTCATTAATCATCAATGATTCGATACAAGACCAAACATAGAATCAATTGCTCTAGTAAAAACACAGAATTGATTCGCTAATTTTATTTGTTCAAATGAACATCTAACTGTCATGAATTTAATTGTTTATGTAATTGTAATATTGAAACGTACACTGGGACAATAAAAAAAACTGGAAATTGTTACGAGCTTATACTTCCAACTTAATTATTATATTGTTTTAATTTTATCCCAAGGCCGATGATATACATGACATCTATCCAGATATGGTAGGAGCACAAATCAAACGGGAGTTGGTGTAAAAAGAAAGATTATATAATTACATATGCCAAATTATTCCACAAAAAAAAAATTATGTATACCAAATTAATTGCTAATAGGGTACGTAACTACGTACTGATAAATTACTGATAAATGAGTTTTTTTGATATCTTTTGCAAGTAGCCATAACTTTGGCAGAGATTCACTGCCAAAAGGCAACCTTCGATGCCATTTCTGGTTCAATCGTCAATTTTAATACTTTCTTCAATGACATCAATAGACAATAGTGTCTCAAAATTTAACAAAGCTTTAAAGATGTGTGTATATTTTCAGGGTGGCCTACTACCTGACATGTTTAATGACAATAATAACTATAGTAATCTTGAGATGCGCGAAGACGCCACCCAATGACACATTTTTGCAATTTTTTTTGCAATTGAGGAGCACTTACAGCTAGAGCCAGAATGTATGAGAATGAGAAGCAACCAAAGAGAGAAGTGCATGTAATGTAACATACTAACATGCACAAACACATACATTCCCTCATAGCAAGCTGTGGGCGCTCTGTCACTTTGGACAACCCTCCTTTCCTTTCCGCCCAATACATATTGAAGCTATAGCTTTTTATCTTATCACACATCAAGTACTGAATTCAGATAAGAGTACTACTCTACTCCCCAACTATGTCTCCCTATTTTCTCCTCCTTTTTATGTCTCCATTCTTGCTGTGGCACACTAACCTAACGTTCAAAAAAAATATTTATTTATTTATTTATTTTGGTGGATTTTATTTTTTATTTTCAAATAAGATGTGACATATTTCATGCATTATATATATATGATCATGCGCGGAGCCAAGGGCAATGTGCGACTGCCCTTGTCCTCTAACACCCTCTATAGCATTCAGATATAATTGTTGCCCCTTTCGCTAATCCATACAAAATTTGCTCCTTAATTTAATTTGTTTTATCCCGCCATTAATTGATATACAACTCTTAAGTAAAACTTCATGTCGTCTATGTGCGTATTTTACCTCTTTAGGTTACAAAGCTGGCTATATACTAGCTAGCCAACAATTAATTGGTAGGAGCGTCAACAATTAATCAGTTCGTTTTAAGTAAAATCTTGATTTCGAGTTTTGAGATTGGAGCAAATGGGTTAGGAGAATCATCTTGTCTGAATAAAGTCCAACGTAGACCGAACGTGAAATAGTTGATGTTGTAGTAAGTGTCAGGTTTTAAATATGTAGGACATTTTTCAATTTTTATGTAATTATATATATTAAACCTAATCCAAAGCGAGAGCTAGTGAGATCCAAATTAAGTGAGAGAGTGTGGTGACTAGCGTGTGTGTATATATATGCACTTTAAATCTCTGCGTGAACTCTAGCTATGAGCCATATTATTCATTTTTAACTAGTCCTCGTGAGATTACTCATAATATCTCCAACAGATCGATATATGAAAAAATAAAAGAAAAAAAAAAGAAAAAGAAAGAAAAACTATACATACAGTAACGAGCATTAATTGGGATGTTGAACACACGAATCTCTGTGTGGCCAAATGCATCTTGAATTATTACACGTGATTTAAAATATATCTAACAACAAATAATGACCTTACAATAAACCACATGATGCAGCTCAAACTCCTTGATTTTTTCCTAAAATTAGAGGCATACAGTTTAGGTATGTGGGCCAATATAATTCTTCTCGCCGAACTGCAATAGCTGTCACTAAAAAAATCTTAAAAGCATCTCTCGACTCTTCTCCATGTCTTACATGCTAAATTCCCATTATTGTAACCAACACAAGCCACCCATATTCTCCAAACCCTTGCTACATCTTCCATTCACATTTTCAAAATGCTCTCAAAATCATTATTGTATATTATTCTTAAATAGTATCATTTGGCCCTTGAACTTTTGCGTTTTTATTAATTTGATTATCAAATTTTCATCAGTTCACTTTTAATTTTTTAAATGTTATTTTCCTATATTTTTGATTACTTTCTTAAGTTTGGAATGTAACATATACTAACGAGATGATGCACAATCGATTTTTTAGAGTTAATGAATCAATTGTGTGAACCGACTGTGGGCTGCTCGTGAAACATTTTGTTAGTGATTGTTGTTCTCTACAATTAAGAAAATGACTGAAAGTAAAGGGAAATGAAAGTTCGGTGACCAAAAGTAATCTAACGAAAGTTTGAGAACAAAATCAACAAAAATTTAAAAGTTTAAGAACCGAATAATACTTAATGACTAAATATTTTTTTAAAAAATATATTGTTTTTAAAATATTATGTTAATTTTCAACTCAAATTTTTCACAAGATTTCATCCCAATTTGTAGAGGTGGCCCTGGTGGATCTCACGTCATGTGTTGATGGTGCCCAAAATCATGTCGATTCCCTGGTCAAGTCTGTAGTCTAATACAGTACTCTTTTTCAGAAAGGCCACCAAATGACGTCAAAGCAAACACAACCCTGAAATCTAAGGCAAGGAGTCGGTTAAGGTATCTGACTACGGGACTACTTGTTCGCGACCTCAATACATTGTACTCCCGTAGTTGTTTAGTGCAGGAGCAGAGTGGTCGGTCACGTTGAGTTGGCAGGTTATAATGCCTTTATATAGTAAGAACAGCACTAGAGTAGACTATAGAGTTAGTCCCACAACAGTCTGGCTGCCAGTTGTACTACTTTTAATTAAAAAAAAAAAAAAAATAACAACACTTTGGGTTTGGCCATTGTTTGGATTTTTTTCTCAGTCGTCGTACATTAATGTACGCTCTCCCTTTAGATTTCATGCCATCTCCGTTAGATCGATTTGTGTTCCTATTAATCCAACATTTACAACTCTTTAATCTTCCTTTAAATTACATGTCATGTACACCTAATTTGAAGTATACTCGTACAGGTTTTCGAGGTATTAATTCCTTGCTTAATAACCCTTGTTTGTGAATGTGAACCCTCTCAACACACCCCGCATAGCAAGTTGTAACGGTCCAAAATTTCTAACTGTGTTTATGTCTTTACACAGGCTCAACGACCCGTACTGTGGGACCCACACCGTGATGTGTCCGTTTACCGAGGCAAGGGCCGATGTACATGTTATATTTTGTGGTGATGTATTCCTAGTGTATTGTATTTGTGTAGACTATTAAGTTAACTTTCTACGAGTGTGTAGGTATCAAGACGAGCGGGGACGTACCTCGAGTCGTGTGTCGACGTGGGACCGAGGTAGCGGCATATTAGGGGTAAGTTTAATTTATTGAAATAAAATGTGAATTTTTGGGTAATATGTGGTGTTAATGTGGCCATATAGAATTAAATAAGCAAATGACCTATAGTTAGGAAAAAAAATTATGAGGCATAGGATGTGCATCGAGACACGCGTTAACCCATCATGAGGCAAGGTGTCACATTTTTGAGTCACTCACAAGTGACTTGGGGGACAAGCGGGGCAATGCGCTCCATGTGATGAGCCTCGGGATACGTGTGCACACCAAGATCAAAGGCTAGCATTTAAACCCCATTTTGGATATAATGTACACCCCACTTGAGATTCTTATCCTCACCACCACCAAACATAGAGCAAATCGGGAGAGGAAGAGAGGAAGAAGAAGACTTGCTGGAGGAGGAGAAGGAGAATGAGAGAACTCGAGTCAAATCAAGGTGAGTTCGTTGTTTCAGTTATAGGGTGTCGGTGGGGTGTATGAGGGAGCTCGGGAGCTCCCGTGCTCCCGAGGAAAGAGACGACTCGGGTACGAGTACGAGCTGGGGTGGATCGCCAACCCCAGCTCGTGACCAAAAACCCAAGAAAAAAAATTAAAAAAAAAAAAAACCAGCTCCCCAACGAACCAGGCGTTCGTTGGGGAAGATGAAGCCCAAACGGGTCGGTCATTTGACTTGAGATCACCAGAGACTCCAACATGAGGAGCACAATGATTTGATACAATCAACCATTGTCTTTAACCGGATGATTATAAAGATTATGATTGGTCATTGTTCGACTAATGCGTGGATGTTGTATGATCAAGATGGAAACTTTTAGAGAGAGATATCTATTGGGCCACTCGATATGTTAGACTGATAAATGGCCATGTCTAGTGAATTGATTGGATTAATGTCACTTGAAGATTTCAGTATACTCAGAGATCGAGGCTAGTAGATTGAACTATAAGGGTGACATTTCATGTCTTATGTTCAATCAAAAGATATCGCGTGACAAAGGAATATGATATACACTGTCTATTAGGTTGTATCGATTTATTGATCTTCATGCTACTTGGATAGTAGGGGTGGGCAAACCGCGGTTTGGTGGTGAAAACCACCAAACCGCGACCAAACCGAGGTCTACGGTTTGGTGATTTTCCAAACCACCACCAAACCGCGAATCACCAAAACCGCAACCAAACCGAACCGCGATCCCGACAATGGCGACGACGATAGGTGGTGCTCGGAGGCGACGGCGCGACGGGTGTTGCTCGCCCCAAACCGCGATGGCGAGTCGACGATGTGGAGGCGGGACCGGGTGGGAGGAGGCGGTGCACGCAACGATGGCGAGTTGGCGACGATGGAGGCGGCGAAAGCGGGCCGGTGAACGATGCGTCGCACCGCGGCGATGCGAGGCGGCGAGTGAGCAGAAGAGAGAGGAGACGGCGAGTGAGCGAGAGACGGCGAGTGTGCGGCGAGAGGAGGAGCCGGCGGTGAGAGGAGGGAGGAGCCGGCGGTGAGAGGAGAAAGGAGCCGGCGGTGAGCCGGCAGTAGAGAGACAGAAGAGCCGGCGGTGAGAGGACGGGAGTGAGGAGCGGCGGTGAGAGGGAGGTGAGTGAGGAGCGGCGGTGAGAGGGAGGTGAGTCGTGGTGACGGCCTAACACGGGGAGTGAATGAGAGGAAGAGGGAGATCATTGTTTTTTTTTGTTTAACTTTTACTTTTAGGGTTTTTGGTTTGTATTTACCAAAATGCCATCGGTTTGGTTAAACCGCGGTTTTCCCAAAATGAAAACTGCGACCAAACCGCGATGCTGCGGTTTGGTCGTTTTTCAAAAACGTGACCAAACCGTGAGCTTTAAAAACCAGACCAAACCGTGTGGTTTGGTCGGTTTGGGCGGTTTGGGCGGTTTTTCGAAAACCGCTGCTCACCCCTATTGGATAGTCATAATGTCTTGCTAGAGACCGCTTATGACTTGTGTACCAAAATGGTTTTGGTTCACTGCCAACGTTGTATGAACCTATTGGGTCGCACACAAAGAACGATTTTCCGTGATTTAATATTGTCTGGGTTAATGAATTTTATTTGATAAAATTCATTTTGAAGATTCTCATTAAATGTCATAGTTTGACTAGGATTCGAGATTCTCATACATTTCTAGTGTGACTAGAAATTTTGTCTCTCAGTAAATCCTATTTTGAATATGACTCTAATTGGAATTATAGTATGACTTTAATTCTTATTTGAGTTTTAGATAAATTACAACTCTTATTGGATTAGTAATTGTAGATTCTCTATGACTCATCCTTTTTAGAGTTGGACTTCATTAAGGATTTTAACAACCTCCTGTCCAGTGACGAGAAACTCGAAGGGCGACCGTGGTCCACCTAAGATCATGGTGCATTCACCAATTTTGTCGATCAGATTCATTTTAATGATATATGCTTTATGGGAACTTCGTTTACCTGGTCGAATAAAAGGCAAAACCCTAATTTAATTAAGGCAATATTGGACAGAGGCTGGCCACAGAAGGATGGATTGTGAACCACTCGAGAGCAATCCTCCACCATATCCAAGTCCCAGGTTCAGACTATGTCCTACTATTGTTGGACTCAAACCCAATGAGCTCTCAACCAAGAAAAATGTTCCGTCTAGATAACAGGTGGCTAGAATACCAACAATGTACTGAACTCATTAAGGAAACCTGACAATCAATAAGGAGAATCAGTAACCCACTATCCTCGAAGCTTAACACCATAAAAGGCAATGATCAGATGGAGGGCTTCCCACCCGGAGTGTGACTCTAGGAGGATGATTGATCGCCTTTAACATCAAATCCGCGCTCTGAAAATAAGGGAAGAACTCAATGGCCCTGAAATTCAAAAACTTTAGAAGAACTCCTGAAACAATATCAAGCTGAGGAAATCTATTGGAGGGACCGATCACACAATGAATGGCTCAAATTGGGCGATCGTAACACGACCTACTTCCGTGCGCTGGTAAGGGGACGTCGGCGTGCAAATAGAATCGTGGGGCTAATATCTAATCAAGGGATATGCTTGACGGACCAAAATGGTCTTTAGGGGATTGTCCCTCTGGTCACAACCGAGGATAACCATCAACTTACAAAACCATTTTCCATAGAGGAGATTCAGCTGACAATTCGAAGCATGCACCCAAACAAAACCCCAGGTCCGGATGGTATTACAAATAAGTTTTATCAACGACACTGGGATTTGGTTAAGGACGACGTCATGACCTTAATGGAGAGATTCCATGCGAGGCATCCTCTTGAGCCGGGAATAAATGATAGCATCATATCCTTAATCCCAAAGATTGCCAACCCACAGAGAGTAATCGACTTCAGACCGATCAGTCTATGTAATACCACTTATATGATCATATCCAATGTGCTAACCAATAGATTGAGATTGGTCTTAGACAAACTGGTGTCGCCTCTCTAAAATGTTTTGTTTAAGGACGACAAATTGTGGATAATATCATCATCGCCCAAGAAATTCTTCATTTGATGAGTGATAAGAAGCGACATTCCCTTGATATGGCTATTAAGTTAGACATATCCAAGGCTTATGATAAAATGGAATGACCATTGGTGAATGGAGACCTCACTCAGCTGATCATACCATCAAGACGACTCCGTAAGGGAGATCCTATCTCACCATATCTCTTTGTACTTTGTACGGAAGCGCTTACACACCTCATCTCTAATGAAGCTAATAGAGGATCTCTCAAGGGGTTTCGGTTCAATCGGTATAGTCAGCCAATTACTCACCTCCTCTTCGCAGACGACTCTCTCTTGGTAGGTAAAGCTCATATCTCTAATGCTCTGTCGATCTCATCTGTTTTGGAAACCTTTTCTCTCTTTTATGGACAGGAAATTAATAGGCAAAAAAACGTTATATCCTTTAGCAGGCGAGTTCCTCAGACCCTTCGACAACAAATAGCTAGGTTGATGGGGATCCCCATGGCTGATGGTATCGGTAGATACTTGGGAGCGGAGTTAAATTCTAATTGGTCAAAGAGATCCAAGTTCTAGTCCCTCATTGATCGGCTCCAAAATCAAATCCTCACTTGGCGTGAAAAGCTCATATCCCCAACAGGGAAAGAAGTAGTGGTGAAGTCCGTGGCTCAAGCCATTCCTTCAATGTTGTTTTATGAATTGCCAAAATCTACCTGTCAGGATCTGGCGCAATTAATGGCACGTTTCTGGTGGGCTTCATCACCGAAGTAAAGAGGTATTCATTGGTTGAAGTGGGAAAACTCATAAAACCTAGAAGGGAGGGAGGCTTAGGATTTAGAGATATCGAACTATTCAATCTAAGTCTCGCCAAACAGGGGTGGCGAATCATGTGTGACGATCAATCTCTATTGTCCTCTGTCCTGAAAGGCAAGTATTTCCCATGCGAGTCATTCCTATCAGCCAAATTAGGAAGCCGTCCTTCCTTTTGTTGGCGAAGTCTCTTGAAGGCACGCCCAATGTTGCTAGCAGGAATGCGTATGAGAGTCGGAAACGACCTCCACACTAGAATTTGGGATGACACTTGGGTCGAAGCACAATCAACTACTCGCCTATGGTCACCTAGAACTCCTAGCCTAGAGATGGTCGCCGACCTTATCTGTCCGCACACGGGTTTTTGGAACACTACAGTGATTGAGAATTATTTCTCTGAAGAGGAAAATAAGCTCATTATACCCAATCAGCAGATTAGGCTGCCATGACCGACTAGTTTGGAACCCAGAGAAGTTCGGAGTATTCTCAGTCAAATCTTGCTTATCGACTTGCGGTAACTCTGGCCGGACAAGGGGCATTGCCAAGATTTCCCATGGGAGAGTCGAGCTCGGCCAGCGCTTAGAGAGAGAATTGGGAAATGCTATGGCAAGTCAGAGCTCCACGTAAACTGCATATGTTTATGTGGAAAGCCCTACATAATGTCCTACCCACGAAGGAAAACCTCGTCAAGAAGAGGATCCTCCCTGACGCAATCTGTCAATGTTGTGGAACCCACAATGAATCCCGCGAGCATCTCTTCTTCCACTGTTCTCGTTTGATAGCATTTTGGTTTGCCTCGCCATTGGGGCTGGACACGTCAAGCCTCAATGAACGATCTTTCGTTCAAATCTGGGAAATGGTCGCCAAAAAAGCCACCTAGGCTGTGATTAGTATAGACCTGGCACAATGGTTCATAGTTGGGCTGTGGAGATTATGGAAAAATAGGAATAATGACATCTTCAATCGAAAATCTTATTCGCCTGCAGAGCTGATTCAATGGACCACCCAACAGATTGGCACTATAGGAAAAAAACAAGAGCGTTCCCCTGGTGGACCTCTAATGGAGACCTCCCTTAACGAAAAGGACATTAACGAAGGCCTATTGTAGGAAGATCATCGCTTTTCTTTGTTCATTGATGCAGCGCGTGACCCTGACTCTGGAGAATGTGGGGTGGGCTGGATCGTGCTCGATGATATGCTCAAACCGATATTTGTGTGGTCTGCGTCCATGGGATACTGCCCAACAGTCAAGGTGGGGGAATGTTGGGCAATCCTCAATGCCCTTTCACAATGTGACCCACCCGCCCAAGGTCTGAAGATATTTGCTGGCGCTAAGTCTATCATTGAAGGGCTTAATAACCCAGAGATATGCCCACACGTAATAGAGCTAGTCTGTTTCGATATTCGATCTCTATGTGATAGATGGGCCCAAGTAGATTTCTTCCATGTGCCTAGGAAAAACAATGTATTGGCTCATAAGCTAGCCCAGAAAAGCCTTCGAGCTAACTTTCAATGTATTCGGTCTGATCCACTCCCGGATTGGATCCTCAATATTAATGAAATATAACCCTACTATTTGAAAAAATAAATAAAATGCCTTGCTTAATATTTGAGGCCACGCTGTTTAAATAAGTTTCAATCATTTACGAGAATTTTACTTAGGAAAATACTAGAATAACAACAACAATGTCACGCCGCAACGTTGGCTCACAAGAGTCATCCATGCGACCTCGACTTGCGTGTTATGCATCGGAATTTGTGTATGTCTGCATCTCGAGGCACGTATGGATAGCTCTTATGAGCCAATATATCTTGTGGCGTGACATGTTGTCATTCTAACACTTCTCTTTTACTTATTATGTTTGCTTTATTTATTGTTTAAAAATGACTTTGAAAAAAATAACCTCTTTTGAGTCTGGACGGATTCGTGAGTCCAAATAACATTACCAAAAAAAAAAGGATCCTTTGTAGGGTTGAAGAAGAAGCTGAACTCTTCTTTTAACTTAAAATTTTTCATATTCATGTCTCGAATTCAATACCTTCGTGTTAAAAGTCATTGAATTTCGACCACTATAGTAGTAATAAATAGATGCATGAATATATGGAATATATAACTATTGCATTGTCATTCGAATTGCAATAATTTCTTTTTGAAGCCTAAACAATCTTATTTTCTAGTTATTCACCTAAATAAATAAATCAATTTATTACAACATATGAAATAATGAAATTGTAATTCATTTTCTACGTAGTTGTACAAAATCATTAAATCCTACCCAAAAAAAAAATCATCTAAGAGATTTTTTTTAGTCCAGACTACTCAATATCTAAAT
The DNA here is from genome assembly GCA_039657325.1 of Stephania cephalantha. Lineage (NCBI taxonomy): Eukaryota > Viridiplantae > Streptophyta > Magnoliopsida > Ranunculales > Menispermaceae > Stephania > Stephania cephalantha. Next base: position 50,104,335 of record CM077573.1, read on the forward strand.
TTAATTCGATTACATTATGCTTGAGTCGGATCATCTAAAGGATAAAGTTCTTTCAACGGTGATTTTTTAAATTTGTAGAGTCTCGATCTCGAGATGTCCATTAGAGCATCGAACCACTTCAACACACCAACCGTGTCTTTAAGATATTTATTTAGAGAGTAAGTTACCTATTTCGTAGAACTTTATAAAAACAAAACGTATTTTTTATTTTTTTATTTTTTTTTACAATTTGACTTAACTGTCAAGCCGTCCACATGCAAGCCCACTAAAATACGCAACAATATCGCGGGTATCTCACAATATACAATACCCAGTAAGCTAATTTTCGAAAATTGAAACCCACTTGCCTTTCTTTACAACACCATTCGCTGTAATTTATGGCATCTACAGGTCTCGCTCCATTTAATACTATTTACTTTTTATGGCACTTAATACTATTATTATTATTTTTTTGTTTAAACCTGATTTTCTGTCACAGTCCAGTTAATATACAATTCTATAATTTTATTTATAATCAACAACAAAAAGGTTAGTTAGAGTAGAGAGGGATTTTTCAATTTTTTTTTTTTTGTTTTTTTTTTTTTTTTGGTGTGAACATGGGGGTGTCTAAATTAAACAACTATTTCGTGCTTGACTCTCCCAGCAAAGACTTGAACTCAAATTCCCTACTTAAGGGACCTAAATGTCGAGCCACTTAGACCACTCAATCGGTAGTGTCAATTTAAGTTTTGTTGATTGAATAAATTAGATATGGAGGGCCGCCTCTTTTTTTTTTTTTATAAAGAGAGCCACCTCCTTATGAGATCTAACTGTGTATAATTGTGGATGGTAAATTATTCGATAGAGTTAGCAAGGGATAACACTTTGGCATTGTTTGATAATAAAAAAAATGCTTCATAAGAAAAAAAAAAAAAAAAAAAAAAAAAAAAAAAAAAACAGTTTTTTAAGAAAAAATTTTCGAGTAAACATTCATAAAAAATTTTAAAATTTATTTCTACATGTGTTTGATTGCAAATATAAGAGTTTTTTCATTCAAAAGTCACCAATAACAAATTTTGAAATAAAGATAAAAACTTATCATCTATATTAAATATAATAATTTTTATATTTAAAATATAAATTTAATATGAATCTTAATAAGGAAACTCATTTTCTTTAAAGAAATCTCAATTTGCTCATTTTAATAGATGAAAAAATAATAAAATATATAAGTCTTAATATGAAAAATTGAACATTATGAAAAAATATTTCGTAAAAAAAATTTAGCTATCAAATGCAAGAAAATGTAATTTTTAATAAAACTTGTCATATTTTCCAATCCAACATGGTCATTGGGAAATCATAAAAAGGAAAAAATATATCTAGTAATTTAGATTCCTTGTTTATTTATTTATTTATTTTTGGGAATCGGAAGGATTTCTCTTTTGTGCAATAAAAACCTGTAGTCGCCAAACACGGTACTAAAAAAAAAAATGAAATGAATTCTAAAACCGCGTTGCAGGCAATGAACCACGTCTCTCTCTTCTTTACTCTTCTTTCTCAGTCTTCTCCTTGACCTCCTCAAAACAAACAGAGTTCCTTCCTCTGTTTCTCTCCCATTTCAATGCACAGCCATTATTCATTAACCAACCCTCTCTGATCGATCATCCAGCATTGCTCATGCCCACGCTCATGCCGTCCCTCCTCCCCCTCCTCCTCCTCCTCCTTCTCTCCCCCTCCAACGCCATCCGCTCTTTCCCCATCCAAGAACACCACCACCACCACCACCAACAACAACAACACAACCACCTCTTTGAACTACCCAGATTCGCCGAGGCCCCCGACTACCGCAACGGCCCAGAATGCCCCCCCCCCCCACCACCACCACCAGCAGCAGCAGCAGCAGCAGCAGCAGCAGTGCGACCCCTCCCTTGTCCACATCGCCCTGACCCTGGACTCCCAGTACATCCGCGGGTCCATCGCAGCCGTCCACTCCGTGATCAAACACGCCTCCTGCCCCGAAAACGTGTTCTTCCACTTCATCTCCACCGACAGCCACGGCTCCTCCTTCACCTCCCTCGTCCGATCCACCTTCCCCTCCCTCAACTTCAAGGTCTACCACTTCGACCCCTCCCTCGTCACCGACCTCATCTCCTCCTCCATCCGCCAAGCCCTAGACAACCCCCTCAACTACGCCAGAAACTACCTCCCCGACATCCTCCGCGACCCCTGCCTCCACCGCGTCATCTACCTGGACTCCGACCTCATCCTCGTCGACGACGTCAGCAAGCTCTGGTCGGTCCCTCTGAGCGACTCCCGCGTGGTCGGCGCCCCCGAGTACTGCCACGCCAACTTCACCAAGTACTTCACCGACGCGTTCTGGGGCGACCCGGTGATGCCTAGGGTTTTCGGGGGCCGGGGGAGGAGGAGGAGGCCGTGCTACTTCAACACGGGGGTGATGGTGGTGGATCTGAGGAGGTGGAGGGATGGGGGTTTCACGAGGAGGATCGAGCGGTGGATGGAGGTGCAGAGGGAGAGGAGGATTTATGAGCTGGGGTCGTTGCCGCCGTTCCTCCTGGTGTTCGGTGGGGACGTGGAGGCGATCGATCACCGGTGGAACCAGCACGGCCTCGGCGGGGACAACGTCATGGGGAGCTGCCGGGGGCTGCATCCGGGGCCGGTGAGTCTGCTGCATTGGAGTGGGAAGGGGAAGCCGTGGGCGAGGCTGGACGCCAGGAACCCCTGCCCGCTCGATCACCTCTGGGCGCCGTATGATCTCCATTTGCATAACCAACAATTGAGTTAGTTAGTTTAGTTAGTTGGGTTACTTGATGTATGTTTCTTTGTTTCTTTCATTCATTGATTGATTCACATTGATTCAATTCTTTCATACACGTTGTTGTTGGTTGTATAGAGAGATTTTAGAGCTCTAGCTGCTGCTGCTGTTGTTGTTGTTGTGATGATTCTTCTTGATTGGGAACAATTTTCGGCGCCAACGGCTTGTTGGGATTGTTGTACGAACAGATGATGAGATGAGAAAGATGGGTTGATTTTTTTTTTTTTGGGGGCAAGAATGGAATAGAATAACAGAGAGGATGAGTTTATTGGATTTTCAATTCAATTCTTTTGTGTTCTGTTGTTTATTCATTGTGGTTTGTTTGTTTGTTTGTTTGGCTCGTGACTTTTATCTATTCTTCTTTGGTGTCTTTGATCGCATTTAGATTCTTGAAATCTAGAGTTTGCAGAGCAAGCAAGCCAAATGTGATGGATTTCTGCCATGACTTCAACCATGGGTAAAGTGATATGAATTTGTGGATGAGTTTTCAAAGCATTTTTAGTGAGATGGACGAGTCGAGTCGTTGCTTGTGAATAAGGCAAGGTTGCGGAGGCATAACGACTCATGGAATCACTTGCCAAAAAAAAAAAAAAACCCAGAGTGGAAGAGTGAGCGGAAGTGTATATTGATCGTTGCAACCGGTTGTTAACTATATTAAATCGAGCTAAGTGGAAGCGTATGTGATTGTAGACCCTAACTAAGTTTTATTAACTATTGAGCTCTGTACCAGACCTAACTAATTTGGAGATTAGACTTTGTTCTTCTTCATGTCAATGGCTCTTTTTTTTTTTTAATCAAATTTTGTTAAATTGATATTCCTTATACCTAACGTGGTACAACAACCATTACAACTGAAGTATGGAACTACAACTTTTGAAGGAGATTGTTTGAGTGAGAGAGGTTAACTTAACGATTGATTTTTTATTTTTATTTTTGACTTAAACTAAAATCTTTAAATTAAGAGAAAAGAACTCGCTTCCAGTTGTGTCAACTAACTAGATATCTTTTGAAGTTTTTAACATTGTGTTTATGGTAATGACATTATGTTGATGGTCACTTGTTATTCGGATCCTCAAAATCATTGTGGATTTCAATTCTAAATATAGATTATAAAATCAAGGTAGAATCTCAATTTTCTAAGTAATAAAATCAGGTAAAATCTCATGGAATCTTATAATAACATGCCACCTTACAACATTATGAATTTATGATTTTGTTTCTTTTGTTCCTAATTTGTAATTCTTTTTTAGGATCTTTTTGTAATTTTTGAATTAAGAATCTTACATTTGATTGTTATATTTTTGTAATTATTGTGGATTATTAATTGGATATATACAATTGAAGACATAAGATTAAGCACAAAAAATTAAAGTCGCAAATCTTTTGTATGTTACAAAATCAACTTAAAATCACTATGATTTCGTATAACTTTGTGTGTGGAAAAATTTAATTACATGCCTTTGTGTACCTCTTAAGGTGATTTTTGCATCGTCCAGAATCTTATTTTAATTTTCGATTTGATTTTGCAATTAATTCATTTGATTTGTAGCCTATTCAAGTAGATAGGATCCCGATCCTGAGAACCTTAGTTTTAGGCATTCGATTATGCAAATGTATCCATTCAATTGCAATTTTAGTTCCAAAATAGATTGTTATTGTTCTCATTATTATTGGTAAAGTATAGATCAAATAGATTATATGATGATCAAATAGATTATATTAAAAGCAAAGCACCTTCAAAAAAAAAAAAAAAAAAGAAGCAAAGCAAGTTGCAAGAGTATTTATATTAAGGCTTCTCAGAACTTTATCTCCAATTTCAAATTGGGCTAATCTCATATACCACTTTCCTTAAAATGGGCTTCGAAGTGGCCCAATCCAGTCCATTTGCTCTCTCTTTAACCTTACAGATGCTAACATTTTCATTATTCTCATGTAGACTTGTTTATGGGCCGGGCTAGGGTCGATCGTGCCAATCAGACTCGGATTTAAGAACCTTATCCTAGAGCCAACCGACGATCTTTATAAGGGCTTATACATTGACCTAAACCTATCCTATGTTCCTATGTCAAAAATATAGAACTCAATCCCAACCTAATAAGCTTGTATATATTTTTAAACAAAACATGTAAAAATAAATAAATTATTTATTTCATAACATTTTTTCACTATATGTTTTTAAACACTTTATGCTTACTAGTATATCCGGGTCGGATCCGGGCTAAGCTTGGGCTTGATTTTTAAAGTAGGCCTAATTGGGCTTTCGTTAGAATGGAGTTTGCCAAGCCCGTTATTTGTTCACGGGCCTGGGGTTGCCAGGCCCATGAACATGCCTAATTCACATGCAATAAGTAGAGTGGATAATTAATTATACTAGATAAATCTTATAAGATCTTGATTATAGTAAGATCAAACCTTGGATGTAATCATGTAGATAATGATCAAACCTTGATAAAGATAAAATCATATTTTGGAGATCTCAAGTTGATAAATTCAGAGCAAATCTTTAAAGGTCCTTTAAAAAAAGGGGTGAGATCTCCAAACATAATTTTATCTTCATCCAATGTTCAATCCTATTAAAATCGAGATCTTATAAGATGAGAAATGCCAAGGTTACATTCATATAACTTTTGGATACAATAATATTAATAAGGTTTATTGGATCATCCATCAAGGTCAAAGTGTGAGCACATTCAATGTGTATCTAATGGAACTCATCAATGTTTAGCCAAAGGTTGCAACAAAAATATGTGTGTAAGTAAGTGAAATTAAGCGCACATGAAACTTCATTTAAATTAATGTCAATAATATGTAGAATCTGTTGTTAAAAACTAGCTGAAAGGTTATAATCGGTTGAAAGTTGAAAGACTAGTAGTTTCTAATTTATTAATTGAACACTACCTCAAGTAGGCCCAAAAATTTGGCATTAACATAAATTGTTAAAGTACTCTAATTAATCTAACACAACGATTTAGCCAAAATTAGCTTATAGCTAGTTTATGCTTGCCAAACAATCACAATTACACTAATTAGCTCGTTAGCTTTAAATAGCCATTGATTTTTCAATATTAATTGTTCGAGCTCTTCCAACAAACTTCTTTCAGTCCTCTATCTATTATTTTTCGGGTTAATTTCTCTTACGGTCACCCAACTTTATAAATTATAATATTTTGGTCACAAAAGTTAATTTTGTAATACAAAAATCACAAACCTTTTTAAAATCTTGCAACAGCGGTCACCTAAGCATTTTTTAGTCCTTTTTTGGCAAATTGGCAATTAAGGGTAATATTTTCAAATTAGTCAACTTGTTTAATTTTGTTAAAAAATTTGAGAAATCATTAACCCAAAAAATAAATCATAGAATTTACACCTAAAAAATCTTAAAATTTATATATTTCCAATCTCTATAAACTAAACCTCCTAAAAAATAGCTTCATTTCTATAGTGTGAATATTTTACATTTGATGTTTTGAAATGAATTAATCATTTTGTTTATAATTGATATTTGTTTTTGCATTAGATTGCAATTTTTTTTTAAAAAAAACATTGTAGGTGATGTGTTGCTGCAAATTAATTTGTAAGATTTGTTGTTTCAAGTGAAAATGGTTTATCTATATTTCTTAATTATAAATTTTCATACTCTTTTAAAAAGTTTATGTTGTTGCACCAAAAAACTGCAGAGATAGATCACCTTCGTAGAAAAGAAAAATAATGTTTATGATGATGTAGAGATAGTTCAGCACCAAAGCTAAAATGTCGTCTTTTTTTTCTTGAGTTCTTTAATTTTCTTTTGGGGTGAATAATGTTTTAAGATTGTGGGGATTGTGAAATAAAAAATTTGTGCCATGATTTAGAGTGAGGGGTATTTTTTACCCTTAATTGTCAATGTGGCACATTATCATTGCCACGTTGATAATTTTGCTAGAAAATAATGAGAAAAAAGCTTGGGTGACTATCGTTGTAATTTTTTTAAAAAATTTGTGTTTTTTGTGTTACAAAATAACTTTTGTGACCAAAATGTTATAATTTATAAAGTTGGGTAACCGTCATAGAAATTAACCCATTTTTCCTCGTATCTTAACTATTGCTAAAGCCTAGACTCCTTTGCAATCCCTGTTAGCGACCTTGAATAAGCATTTAGTTTGGCAATAAAGCCAAAGCTATACAACTACTTTATCTCAAGCTAATTTGCCGAACCAAGATGCCCTAGAGAACATTAATTAACGCAACAAGTTTGACAAAAAGGAACTTGCACTGGAGAAGTATATACCAATAGCATATACAATTCAATATATACCATGGTTGGAGCCATTACACTGTTGATTTATTGACAATTCAACACCTAATTAGACAATGTGATTATCAATCATTAATCATTAATCAGTGAGATGACCAGAAACTTAATCATGTATAGCCACTTATTATTTATTTGTATCACAATAATGGCCAAGAAGGATAATCTGTACTTGATTGAATTAATGGCCATGACGTCTCTTTCAGTTTTTCAAAGATCTTAGAAGTTTAGTTAGGGTACTGTTTAGTAAAAAATTACATAACAACAACAACAACTCAAATCCAAATTAATTGAGGTCGATAACATAAATCAAACTCTTCCATTGTGGAATTGATGGTTAGTAAATAGTTACATAAAAGAGAGGAAATTAAATCTATTACAGTTACATAAAAGAGAGGAAGTAACTCGCATGCAAAAACATAACTCCTTAGTCCTGATATTTGATTCCAATATATAGTAGTAGTAACTGAAAAGGTTCATAATATCATATATTCAATTGGGGTTTAAAAAATCTAAGTGGGTCTTCTTCAAGAATTAATGGGTACCCCATAACGTTTGATGAATGTTATAATAACCAATAAAATCTTCTATCAAGTAAGTGGGTCTTCTTCAATTCTACATTCCACATGCACTGTCTTTTTGGTTTTTTTGTTTCATCCTTTGAACACCCATTTTATAACAGCAAGTACTGCATACACATCATTATCAAGCATCATTTTTCTTTCTTCTTTGACCAAAAAAAGCATCATTTTCTTCAAGGATATTAGTAAATATGCTAGTAAATGCATTCTTAGTGTTCAATTCTATTCATCAATTACTTTCTCTTTTTCTTTTAAGTTAGTAGTAATTAATTTTTTTTTTGGATAAGAAAGGAACTGCCCATTATAAGGATCGAACTCCCGACCTCTTACCCAAATAACTTCGTGCCAAGTGCTATCCACTTGGTTAGTTAGTAGTAATTAACGACTAGTACGTAGTTGTTACCCTCCAGAGGAAGAGATTATCCTCTACTCAACACTTCCTTATAGTATTCGTATATAATTGTAATAATTGCACTTCTTAATTTTCGAGATCCTCTTTTAACTGTTGACTTGTTGACCCCAATTGTAATTAGAATGGCATGAAGCTAAGTTCCAGCAACTTAAAATCATTCATTAAAAGTCCGTGCTACATAGGTTGGCAGTTGGCTATAAGTACATATATACTTTAATGTGCTTCGTGATATACTAATTGATTTTAAGTGGTAGGTAGTGCAACTTCTACATTAATTTTACCAAAAAAAACCCCAATTACGACGTTGAGCTGGCCGAGTGCGCTTCCTAAACCACTGACTCTCCAAAACAAAATTCTCATCTCAACTTTTAATTTTAGACCTCATTCCTTTCCCTCAAACAACCCTCTTCTCACCATGAAAGGAAGAAGAGAGAAGGGGAAAGAAGGAAAGAAGAAAACGAAGACACAAAGCAAACAAACACAAAAAAGACGACCATGGGGGGGGGCTCCTGGCATCGCCGGTTGCCCACCGCACAAACCCTAGATCGGTTTCTCCAATAGCTAAAACTTATGAGCTATTGGAGAGCTCAATCTAATAGTCGAGGTCAAAAATATAAGTCATTTTTACAAGGCCAAATTGTTAAAATATCCTAACATTGTGCAACTTTTGTTATTATATCTTAATCTTTTCAGATTTGTTATTATCTCATAACATTTATAAATGGTTTAATTTGTATCTTATACCATTTTTGAACTCAAAATTTGATGATGCTACATTTAAATAATGAATTTGAACCATAAAATTAATAATTATTTTTAATATTTAAGGGTGATGAAGTGGTTTTTAAACTCATAACTAAGGTGTCACCTCTTCAAATTTTAAGTTAAAAACTGAATGATGATACAAATTTAACAATCTAGAAATGTGGGGATATAATAATAAATTGGCTCAAGCTATTCGGACCCCACTTTTTGCTCATTTTATCCTGTTTTTGAATTTTTTTCAGCCCCTAGTGAAATCACTCAACTACCCCTTCATATAAAGAGTTTTTACTCACCCATACCCCACTCACCCCACTCACGCATACCTAGTCACCCCTCTCTCAAATCGCATTCTCACCACCAACCCAAATTTAACGAAATCCGAGCAAAACTACTTCGATTCGACACCATGGGTGCATTCATCATCTCTTTTAGCGTCAATTTCGAGATTTTTTGGATTTTTTTTTGAGTCGGTATTGTTTGTGATTTTGTTGTTGAGTTTAGGGCTTCGATTTGGGGGCTAAATCTTGCATTTTGGATACAAAGTCGCGATGAAATCGCAAATATCAAGCGATTCCGAGCAAAACCCACTATTTTTTTGTCATTATATTTTTTAGGAGTTTTGAAATTTTTTTGTTCGTTCTTGTTACCCACGGTTGTGGCCGACACCTTTGAAAAGGTATCGAACACATATGGTCGACACCTCTTTAGAGGTCTCGACTGGATTCCTCCGTGACCAATTAAAACTGAACTCACTTTGCATTATCAGTCGAAGTCGGTCGTTACCTCTTTAGAGCTATCAGTCGGAGTCGCTCGTTACCTCTTTAGAGGTATCGGTTAGAGTCGCCCCCCTCAGGCGACACTTATTCACTTCTTAGACAGACGCGACCACATCCGACCTTGTTCAATGAAGAAAACACTTCTACGACACTTGGTGACCTAGTACAAGTGTTCTACAATGACTAAAACCAAGAAATGGAGAAGATTGAGGAGTGTTGGGATGAAGGTAAGAGATGGTGTAAACATTCGTTGAGGGTGATGAATAGTTTTTGAATTATTTATAAAAAGATGGGGTTAAGGGAGTAAAAAAAATTCAAAAAGGGGGTATAATGAAGTAATGGAGTAACGAGAGCACAACGTGAAAATGTTAGGATATATAAACAAAAGTTGCAAAAAGTTAGAATATTTTAATGAATTAACCCTTCTCACAAAAACTCTCTTTCGATTTGAGAGAACTTTTGTAGCTTTTATTCCTATTTTATCCCTCTTTTAACTCAAACATTTAATTATAATTAAAAACTTTTTTTTTACTTCATCCATCTCACAAGAGATGCTTTGATAATTGCAATTAAACACTTGTTCTTCTTTTATTGGATGAAATATTAAATGAACTTGCTCTCTATTTGTGTTAACGAGCAAAAATATAATTTAAACTCGCAATTAATAGTTTTCTTAATATGTGTGTTTTGAGTAAAATGCATTGTAGTGCTAAATGGACTCAATGAGTCCAGACTCAAACAAAGACTAAAATACCCTTGCAAATCTATTATCTTTTCTTTATTCCACTATCCATTATTTACCGCCGCAACCATGACCCCCATCGCCTCCAATGCCGCCAACGCCGCTATCATCACCGGCCACCGACAGTGTCCCCGTCATCACCCACCACTGCCGATCAGCTTTGTCCTCTCTCTCGGCAAGCCTCCCCCTCTCTCCAGGCTAGATTTGACCGGGAAGGTGGATGGCCAGATTTGGCCGCCTTTCTCGACAAAAACAACAACACATCAACAAACACGGCGAGGCAGCAGTCTCGGGCAACCATCACCACCGCCGAAACAATCCCCTCGAAGTTAAAACACTGGCTTAAACCGGCCCTCACTTTGTCCCACCACATGTTTGACGAAATGCCCCTGAGAGTTGCACTCTTTGTCGGCACCTCTTCTGATGAAAATGAGTCTTGACCGTTATTTCTCTCACCCTTGTTGTTGTTGTTGTTGTTGTTGTTAAAAAGGGAAGAGAACATTTGTTCTAGGACTAGTGTTTTGTGATCAGTGATGGTTTTAGTGGGTGTTTTAGGGTTTTGGTGACGAATTTTTTGATGGGTGTTTAGTTTTTTGGCATCTGAGCAGAGAAAAAATTGTCCCAATGTCACTCTTCAACTCTTCAATCCTCCAAGGTTTCCAACACACCTACATCCACTATACTCCATTCCCTCCTCTCCTCCAACATGTCTTCACAAGTCCAATCTCTTCTTCTCCAATTGATTCCAGGTAGGCTTCCCATCAGTTGCTGCCAAATCTGACTGCCTCTCTCTCGGCGGCGGTCGGTGGTCGGCGACAGTCGGTGGTGCATGGTAGGCGATCAGCAGCGGCTGTGCGGTGGCAGTGGAGGTGGAGAATGTGTTTATGTGTATTAGCGATAGGGGTGAGGGTAATTGAGTCTTTTTATTCAATTATGTATACTAAATTACTAGTAAAAGCTCTTTAGAGTCCGAACTCAAAAAGTCCAAATTGTTGTGGAGTATGGATGACCATGCATGTACACCAACATATTGTGTAGTCATGTAACTTGTATTTCTCACTTAATAGTACCTCCACTTGTCTATGTATTGTCATGTTACTTGTAACCATTTCCAATGTACACCAACTCTTCCATGTGTTGTCAAATTACTTGTAATGTGTTGTATGACATGGGGTGTATGTGTTACTTGTACACATTGTATAAAGTACATTTATCATCATCGCCAAATGACATATATAAAAGGTGCTAACCTCATTGTAAAAACACACCAATGTTGGAATGAATGAAATCTCTACATTTTCATCTATAGCTCTCTTCTCTCTTGTCTCATATTCTCTACTTGTTATAGTAGTTATTAGTTTATGCCTTCTATGCTTAAGTCTCTAGCAAGTCCAACTTAAGTTCTAGTTGGCTTACAACTTAGTTTACAACACGTTATCAGCACGAGCTAGCTCTAGCATAAATGAGATCTTGAAGTTCAAGAAGGCTTGCTAAGAAAACAAAACTATGAAAGTATAATTCTTATTAATTTAAATAAGTTCAATTTATTTTTATGTTATCATGGTTAATTTCTTTTTGTTACATGCATTATTTATGTATATATACTTTATTCATACACTATGCATTGTAACGTCAGCGACTTCGAAAGTATGCTCTGTAGTTGCGTCTTGGACGATCTTCTACATCAGAAATCAAAAGTCAATATGACATACATAATTTTTTTCTCTATACTATAAATGATTAGTTGTGCTCTATTCTTGATTTTATAATGTAAATAGTACTATGAATCTGGGTTGATAGTGGGTAAGCCTTGTCCCCGGTAAAGCTAAGCATTGAAAGGGAGACGGGTTATCCCGTTCGAGGAGGCATGATATTAAGCAGATTTTGACTCGCCACCCAACCTGGAGGTTGTCCCACAAACTCATACGAATAGTACATTTGATTATTAATGAATCAAGTTGTGAACATATACTTAATCATATGTTATGTTTTTTACATAAAAGAAAAGAGAAAATTATTTTATATTACATTTACTTTCAAAATATTAATCAACCATAGTTGAATTTGTTACCTTATTATAATTTTTGTCATGATAATTAGATATTACAAATTATGAATAAAGCTAGCATCTATGCAAGACTGTATGTTGTACACAATCATTTGCCAATATCTCTTTAGAAATTTGAAAAGTGAATATTTCATATATCTTTTCACTCTATGGAGTTATAAATATATAAATACCAAAAAATGTAATGCTCCAAAAGCTCAAAATGAGCGGTTGAGTCTCAAGCTACAAAATTTAATCAGTCAAATATTAATTATAATTCCGCAATTTTAATTACCTCTATGTTGAAGCTGTGGAAATATGACTGATGAGACAATAAAATAAGGTCACGTGACCCGCCTCGATTTATTGCCGCAATAAATATCGAGTGCGTACGTCAATCCAATAAATATTAAGGATTGATTTCTTGTCTCATGGTAGCTGAGTAAAATAATGAGATATTATAAATATAATATCGCTCCCGTCCAATTAGTTCAGCTTCAAATTAAGAAGCTTATGTTGCATATAATGATCATGATCGCAATAATAAATTTATGGACGTGGAAAATGTGAAAATATCAGGTAAAGGTCGTATTGACAATTCCACCAAAAATTGGAATAAAAGTGGTGTACCACTACAAATGGCAAATAATTATTGACAATAAGCGCTCATAATTGTGACATTTTTTTGTTATATATGAAAGGCTATTTTGCCTAAATATTGTCATATATATACCCGAATATTTTTGTGACCTTTAACATGCCTTCAAAATCAAATGCAAAATATTATGAATTTTATCATTGAAAATGGCTCGATAAATTAGGCACATCGAGATGTGTTCAAATCATGAATTAAATATAGGCAGTGAGTTTATTGCTTGTGTATTGTGCTACATGCATATATATTATAGTATAAAAGAGAATATTTCTCGAATTTGAACTTAGCTGAGACTAACGTTCAGACAATATCTGATACAACAATTATATTGTTAATGTCTTGTTCAGAAGAAGTTTACTCAGAATAATAGAAAATTTCTCTATATGATTATGATTTAATCTGAGTATAAAACTCACGGCTTTAACTTCTGGAATATATAAGACACATTAAAACGAATGTCGTCATAAATCAAATGACATTCATAATATGGAAAGATCTATTTGATCGTCCGGATTCATCAATAATGCGAAATATCATAAATTCTCATGGACATCGTTTATCGAACTGGTGATTATCTCAAGGCAAATCAATATTAGACTTATATTGATTTAACTCTCCATCAATCATATTATAAGATGTCTTGGGTCCCTAACATGGAATTTATTTATAACAAGTTTTGCTAATTGTCACTTTGATAAAGCAATTCTCCCACCATTAGGGGGAGATATAAGCCAATTCAAAAGGAATGACGTGGAATTGCTTGAAACAGATTAAATTGCATCAAATATGTTGTATTATGATCCATATATAAATTAATATCAACTTGAAGTTCAAAGGATCATTCATTAACAACAAGTTATGAATCAATTACTTGATGCAAGTATTATATACAAAAGAGTGACAATCATATGCTTCAGCATTAAATGGTTCATATAGAAAACGATGTTCATGTGCAACAAAATGCACAAGATGTCTCACCCATGTGAACATGAGGGGGAGAATCAAAATGAGTTATTGGTTAGTGTATTGCACTCTTTTTCCCTTTGCTATGGTTTAATCCCAATGGGTTTTCTTTGCAAGGTTATTAATGAGGCAATTCTAACAATATTAAAACTCTGTATCTAGATTGATTAATGTATTGCACTCTTTTCCTTTCGCAATGGTTTTATCCCACTGGGTTTTCCTAGCAAGGTTTTTAATGAAACAATTCTAACATTATTATACTTCATATAAAAATAAATAAATAAATTATGAGAGCAATTAATGTACTCTTTTTCCTATACTAATTTTTTCCCACGGGGTTTTTCTAGTAGAGGTTTTAATGAGACATTTAAATTATCTCTAAGTGTATCAATGTGTTGCACTCTTTTCCTTAGCTATGGTTTTGTCCTACTGGGTTTTCCTAGCAAGGTTTTTAATGAGGCAATCAACAAGTATTATACTACAAAGCAATATTGTGACGACCCCAGTTCCCCACGACACTGGGCCCCGCCCGGCCTAAACCCACGTGGACCACATGACACGTGGCACGTATACTTTACGGGTCGTTACAAATATTATACTCTTTTTCTGTACTAGATTTTTTCCCACAGAGTTTTTTTTAGTAGAAGTTTAACGAGGCACAATCTCTAAGCAAGTGTCATCCAAGGGGGAGTGTTGTGGAGTATGGATGACCATGCATGTACACCAACATATTGTGTAGTTATGTAACTTGTATTTCTCACTTAATAGTACCTCCACTTGTCTATGTATTGTCATGTTACTTGTAACCATTTTCAATGTACACCAACTCTTCCATGTATTGTCAAATTACTTGTAATGTGTTGTATGACATGGGGTGTATGTGTTACTTGTACACATTGTATAAAGTACATTTATCATCATCACCAAACGGCCTATATAAAGGGTGCTAACCTCATTGTAAAAACACATCAATGTTGGAATGAATGAAATCTCTACATTTTCATCTCTAGCTCTCTTATCTCTTGTCTCCTCTTCTCTACTTGTTATAGTAGTTATTAGTTTATGTCTTCTACGCTTAAGTCTTTAGCAAGTCCAACTTAAGTTCTAGTCTGCTTACAACTTAGTTTACAACACAAATAAATTTTTTGTATATTTTTTTACCAAAAAGAAGTAAAAAAGAGCATGACACCCCGGGTAAGGTATTTGGTTTGGGTCCAAATTTCATGATGCCTTGTAATGCCTTGTATTTGAGAATCCCACTTAGGAGATAAATTTGAGTTTGATGAGGAACTTTTCACTCTTCACTAAATCAAGCAATCCTCATACTTCCAAAACGTCTTTAAGGAGACGGACGAGACATACAAAGTTTAGATTTCATCCAAAAAAAAAAAAAAAAAAAGAGACATAATCCCCAGTACCATGAAAAAGTTGGTGATTCTTGGGACTCCTTTCCAAACAAGCCCTTAGGTAGTACAGTAGCAGTGTGGAACAAAATGTACACCAGTCGCATTATTAGTGAATCTGATTGAGGACTTTTCACGTGTCCCTCTCCCTCCCAGAAATGAAAAAGAAATGAAAAAGAAAGTAAGGTAAAAAATTAAAAAAAGGTTCTCAACATCCGTGCATTCATTCACTGCAAATGGGCCTCCCCTCATCCGTAAGCGTTCTTCCACTTCTTCCTCATCATCATAATAATAATGGGATCTCACCTACGCCCACACAGTTTACAACTTCAGTTCAGTTAAACTTGCACTTCTCCTATGTGGAGTAACAAATTTGTTGCGTTTGTTTGTTTCTTAATCAATTTTGTGATCTGGGTTTTTTTTTTGTTTGTTTGTTTGTAAATTTTGATTACCCAATTTACTGTTCTGATCTTGTTGTCCATGTTTGTTGTTGTTTTTGTTTTTGTTTTACTTTACAGTAACTGTTAATTTTGGAGATATGTATGAAACATAAATGGACATTTGGGCTCACTTGGGATTTGTTAGATATGTCTGCAACTGCAAGTCCTTCTTGATTCATTGACTTTAATCTTTAACTCTCTATGCTATGTTATGTAAAGATTTTGGGTGGGTAGGATGAGTGGGGTAATTTGTTTTTTGGGTGTTTTTTTGGAATCTAGTAGAAACAGACAAGCTTCCCATCAGACTGGTTAAAATGGGAATTGGAGATTATTAGAACAAACCACATGCCCTCCATTCTTTACCCTTTTTTTTGTGGTTTGGTTTTGGTTTTGGTTTTGGTTTTGGTTTTGGTTTTGGTTTTGTCTCTATGTCTATGCTTACCTTCTCTCCTGATCTTTAGACACTGAGCCCATGTTGTAGCTCTGTGAGTCTGTGACTGCGAGTGAGGCATTTGTTATCTCTGCATCATCTGAGTGACACATCTGTTGAACCCCCTTTTTATCTCATCTGCAATTATGGGGGAAGAGATGGCAGACACTCTCAAGGATGAAGTTGAGGTATGCCCATTTTAATTGCATCATAAATTGAGATGCCCATTTGATCAATTTGAGGTTTCGTGTTTGTTGTTTGATCGATTCGATCTCGTACTCTCCTGTAATATAATGCTTGTCTGCTGCAACATGGTTGTGGTTTTTTGGTTTGCAGGTGAAAGGATCAACTGGAGCTGACACTCCTATGAATGCATCGATTTCGTTTGGCAGATTTGAGAATGATCTGTTGTGCTGGGATAGATGGTCGTCGTTTTCGCAGAATAAGTACTTAGAAGAAGTTGAGAAGTGTTCGACCCCAGGTTCAGTGGCCGAGAAAAAGGCGTATTTTGAAGCTCATTACAAGAAGATTGCTGCTAGAAAGGCGGAGTTAGCGGCACAGGAGCAGGAGATGGAACCTGACTCGTTGGCGGCGGATGATCCGAGTCATGACTGTCCAATTGGTAATGGGCATGGTACAAATCTTGAGGCTGAAGTATCAGATTTTGGTGGAGTGACCGAATCCGTGGAGCCTGATAAAAACTTAACTGCAGTGGCTAATAGCGAAGATATAGAGGATCTAAAGTGCGATGCAGATGATGCAGATCGCCAAGGCTTATCTCATGATGGGGCAGTGGAAGTAGAAAGTAGTCGGGAGACTCGGGACAGTCCAAAGCGTAGCAATCCAGAAGTGTCTGTTTCAGTTAAAGAAGAGAATGGTTTGGCCAGATTGCAGGTTCAATTGGAAGAGTTGGATGCTCCAGTTATAGAAGCTATAGTGGATAAACATGAGAACCATTCGGCGGGATCACTCGATCGGTCAGAGAAGGAAACCCCATTAGACCATCAGACTAGGAGTGCTCAAGTTCGCAAGATGGAAAATGCCAAAACGAAGCCCCAAAAGAAGACTCAAAAGGTAATGTCCTAAACTTTATCACTTAAGTTTACTTCATATAATTCTGAGCATGATTGTCATTTTTCTGTTATTGCTTTGGATTTTGTTTTTCAGATTACCGCGACTTCTAAGGAGAAAAAATTGACGAGAACTAGGAAGGAAACCGCGGAGCTCATGTCAAAATCTGTGGATACTCCACCCTTCTCAAAAGCAACAAAGCCTGCAGTGGCTTCCCCAGCAACTGTTTCTTCCAGGGTTTCAACTGCGAAGCAAAGAAGATCACCTTTACCTAGGAATAGAAATCCCTCAGTCGTCGAAAGCAAAAGATTGACTCCAAAATCTCTGCACATGTCAATTGCTCTTGCCCCTAAAAGTACCGATTCAGCTTCTTCTCCAATGATTAGAAGGTCTCTAATTTTGGAGAAAATGGGAGATAAGGAAATTGTAAAGCGAGCCTTTGGGCAATTTCAAAAGCACTTGAATCTACCGAGACCTTCTGTTGATGTAAATCCACCTATCCCTTTCAAGGTTCGTGATCTCCTTCTATGGCACTAAACAACTCTTGCTAAGCTTGAATCCTTGTGCTTTTTCTTATTAGTTATTTCGGCAAGGACTTAGAGTTAGTTTTGAAGTGGTTTTCAGATTTTTGTTGGCTTTTGTTTGTTTTTTTTTTCTTTGGCAGGTATCTGGAAATGGAGCAAAACAAATTGTGGTTTCTTCAATCACTTCACGAAAAGAAAATGAAGGGTAATGATTCAATTTCTTACTTATTAGTTGGATACGTTATACCTTCTGGCACTTTTATGTGTTCTTTTTTCTTCCTTAGTTGTTCCTTTCCTGATTATGTTTGTTGGCCATAGCATCTATATGCTTGGGTAAATTTTTAGACGTGTTTCTTACTTCTCACTATACCGCATATGGTCTTAGTAGTGCAAGTTTTTAACCATTTATGTTCTCTGCAGAGAGAAGAAGGCTGCAGAGAAGGAAAGTTCTCAAATGGGGCAAGCGGGTGCCAGATCGGATCCTGTTCCGGCTAGGTATGAGGCACGAAATTTGGTTTATTTTAATGGATTTCCTTGCATCAAACATTATTTGAGTTATAATATGGGATGCATAGCAAGCTCCTTTATACCCCAGACAGTGGTAATTCATTCTAATTGAAGCTTTCTAAAGTTGGCTAGTGAATGTTTTAAAACTTCAAATAGGTGCTATATTTGTTTGGATTAGTTTAATTTGTTGCAATTTAGTCCATTGAAGTATCTGAGATTTACCAATGAGAAAATGAAAATGATGGTAGCTTAGTGTTAAGATCATATGTTGTTTGCATGTTGTAATGAAACCATTCTTCGACCAAACCTTAATTTTATATCATTTTTTAGTATTTCATATCAAAGCCCAGGAAAATCTAATTCCATACAGGCCCACTCATTAGTATTGTCGTATGATAGCTTGGAGTCATATGGCCTCACAGCCTCGCGTTGAACTTTGGATTATTTTAATTTAATGATCACTGGATGTTTTAGATTCTGGTTTCACAGTACTCTTTCACTATGGCACATAAAAACTACTTTCTTTTTTATCCTATCTTTTCCGTCCTCATTTGGCATTGCGCCTTGAACAGACAGACATGCCTTGGATGTTATAACAAAGGAGATTGAATGCTTTGAATTTGGTTTTTGGTGCTGTTAACTGTTAAAAAACTGATTTTTGAATTGTTTGTTCTAGGACAGACCTGTCAAAGCATCATTTGAGCATCAAAAGAGTACTCGAGCATCCCCATCCTCACCTTTTGTTTTGAGGAGCGATGAAAGAGCTGAGAAAAGAAAAGAGGCATCCTTTTATCTTATTCTTTTTTCTATCTGTTTTTCTGTAGTTACATATCATGTCATAAAGCTGATGGTGACTTTTTTTTTTTTTTTTTTTTTTTTTTTTAATTTGATCCAGTTTGCCAAGAAATTGGAGGAGAAGTACAAAGCACAAGAGGCTGAGAGCACACACCTTCAATCAAAATCAAAGGTAATATTTACATGTTTAGACTTTTATCCTTTTTTTCCCCTAAATCTAATGCAAATTTACATCAATTACCATTTGCGTGCATGAGCAAATAAATAAAAGGCCCAGATGCAAAGGAAATGAGTTGTTTAATTTGTGATAATTCATATTCATATCCACATTGTTCAGGAGGAGAAAGTGGCAGATATCAAAAAGTTACGGCAGAGTCTTAATTTCAGAGCAACACCAATGCCAGATTTTTCTCGAGGGCATCAGAAATCTAAGATAAGGACAGAAAAGGTAATTTAATTTGATTCTTTATCAATGACAGTAATGTTCAAATAATCTTGATCATGTTGCCATTAGATACGTTCTTCATTTATGGCATGCAAAATGTTAGCATAAACATGCTGCATGTTAAATGTGAGATCGATATTCCCGTGCATGAAAGTGTTATGAATAGTTCTTTACCTTTGATCAAGTTACATTCCAACTAGCAATTACAGATGCACATGGTCGCCCGCAACGTGCACCAATTAGTTCTCGTTGTTGTTCTGATTTTGTTAGAAGTGGTACATATTTAGGAAAGAAAATAGAATTTCCCAATAAGTTACAATTGAGGATGGCTACATTATTGCTTCTGCAAGTGATGATATGCTTGTGACTTGCATCTTGTGTTCCTACTCCAATAATAATAATAATACTATGTTGTTACGGCTTGTTCAGTTCTCTGATAATACTTGTGAATCTTTGATTGGACCCTGCATAATAGAATAAGAAAAAGAAGTCCTAAATTAATGATGATCTTTTGGGAGAATAATTGCGCTAGGAAACCACAGATCGACTTTACATTTTCCAAACCCATGTGGATTGCATTATGTGCGGCTATAGAATTGGAGTCTTGCAGGAAAATATTTGTTAGAGCCATCTCTCCATTGTCACTATCCTGCAAAGTTGTGCACACGCGCACACTCACATTTATGATCATATCCAAATGTTCTCTCATATTAGAATCACCCTCATATAATATATCAATCATCTTAAAACTGTAGTCATTGAAGAAGTACTTATTATATCTATTCCAATTAAACAGGAGGTTGCAAATAATGAAATCCGACGCCATCATCAGTCCCACAAGTGACAGAAACATTAGAAAGAGAACGAAAGTCATTATGATTTTGAAAAGATGGAAAGACTATTTCTTATCTTCAATCATGAACTATAGTTTGGTGAAATGAGAAAAGATGAAGATCATGATATACATACCGGCCATCGTTTCGGATATGTTGCTCCATATTGGTTCATTTGGTGAGATAGAGGTGAAATATATGTTTATATGTACATGATTAGTAGATTGGGATCCTTGGGCAGCATTATTGTAGGGCCAACAACTAGTAGAGAGATTGATGAATGACAGGCTGTATGTATAGCAACTTCACAACCCCTCTCTGCATTGAAGTTGTTGTCTAGGTGGGTCCTTGAATTGCCATGAAAAGAAGGTTTGACACCCATGGAGCCTTGTCTCTATCTTTTTGTGCCTTTCTTAGAACCATATATGTATACAAAAAAAAAAAAAAAAGTAAATGGGGAGGTCTGTACTAAAAAGTAACTTTGTGAGTTTGATTTCCCCTTTTGTTCTGAGTACTGAATGGTGTAAACTTCTTAGGTCCCTCAGCTTATTAGTTGTTGAAAAGGCTTATTATAATGAGGAGATGCGATCGAATGTCCTGTTTGGTGGTCCCTAAAAGAGTGCGAAAAAATCGCATTTTGATAAAGCAACTGAATGGTGTTTTGATGAAACCGATTTAGGTTCGTCACTTTCGTGAAGCGGGGTTTAGGAGTTCTACCAAACAGGCCCTGAATCTGTCAGATCTCACAGCTCAGGTTGGCAACTTTGTATAACTAGTTGTGAGAACATTTAGATATAGGGGGAAAAAAATGGTTTTGCAATGTTCTGAAATAAGGGTTGTGTTGATTCCGTTAATTCTGGATTGCCTAACTGCTTTGGTAGATTATAGCAGTTCACTAGGATTATTCCTACAGTTCAGTTGCTTATTAATTGCAGACCAATTCAATCTCAAAAACTTAGCAGAATAGCGAAACTATCTCTAGTGATATGGATGGGGCATCAGCCACCGAAGGCAAGGTTGGTGCAGGTTCGACTCATGTTAGAGTCAAGTTGTTAGTTTCTCATTAAAAAAAAAAAAAAAAAAAAAAAAAAAAAAGAAAGAGGGATTGATTATAGTAAAAACAGTTGCATAAAATGTTTTGATATTTTGTGCAAAACAAGTTGATGCAAACTTGCCTAACATATTGTTTGAACTTTGAACAAATTATTTTGAAGGCCAAAGTCTGGTAGAGGCTAAAGAATTTTTGAAGGGCCGGCAAATTCAGGTCCAATGCATTATTTTGTCCTTGCAAATATATGTTTTAGACCACATAGTTTTTTTTTTTTTTTTGCATGATAGACCACATAGTTACTAATAGGGAAAATTAGTGTAGGCCTATTTCCCAAATTATTCTTTATGAGCTCGCAAACCTCTTTTAAAGATATTGTTTCAGTTTTGTAGAGTTTCAACTTCATTTCTTTCAAGTTACAATTCAAAATGTACATTTTTATTATGTTACTGGAGTTGGGAATCTTATGGTTGACTCTGGTACATATTGCAGTAGTGTTTTAAGTCCTACCCACTACACAACACTGATAACGACTTCACAAAATGTCAATGAGCTTCCTAATTTTTTTTCAAGAGTCGAAGTCCAATGAATAACAATTGCAATCGAAAAATTAAGCAGGAGTTGAGAGTTCTAATCCGAACTTTGACCTGCTTTTGTCTATGTATTTATTCGTTTGATAGGTGTGCATGTATTTGAATACATATACAAGTATGTTTTTTTTTAAAAAAACATACATATTATTTATCTTTTTTTTTTTTTTACTTGGGGTTGTATAGAAAACTTCCAATATGCGGATCCAATTCGGTTCGGCTCAATTTTTCTTATGACTTCATTGGTAATAGTAGACTCATGTAATCTAGACAATTAACTATCAAGATCCATAGTGAACTTAGGACTTGTATTATTCAATAAAAATCTACAATGGGCTTGAATTAAATGTATATTAACTAAAGGTTTAGCATTTATTTTGCATTTCACAATACTCGAATCTGGTTCGTCATAATGAAAATGCTAAACTTTGGCCACAACAGCTATTTTGTTGTGCTTAGTTCATTTCGAATCAATTTAATTATAATTGATTTGGTTTTCATTTTTTATAAAATCATGATACTTTACTTTGTTGAACTGAATTGGATTGTAAAATTGCTTACCAAACGAGCTCTTTTTAGGGGAAATAAGTCTAAAAATTAGGTCAACCATGGGTGGGTCTCGATGCATATATTAGTATGAGAGTGGGTTTGACCTGAGAGTCCACAAACACTAATTGGTAGATATATACTCCCATGATTGTCGCTTGATACCCTTCTAGTAGGCCTGGTAGGGGTGACTTTGATGGTTAGGAGCCAAGTATTCCAACCAAACCAACCAAAAAGAACACTTCATTAAACATGCAAGAAGATTGTTAGGTCATCTAAAATGTGAATGGAATAAGGGCCATGGACTTTTCGCCATGCAATTAAGCCAAGTGTATAGTCAGTGGCGGAACCAAAAGGGAAGGGTGCGGCAGCTGCCCGCCACTCCCGACTTACCCTCTTAAGTACTCTTATAGAATGATCGTCTTTCACTCAGAATTCAACTAGTATCTATGGAACAAATTGTCTTGGAGACTTGGTTTGAATGCACTATCTTGTTTCATTGACATATTGAAAACAAAGGAACCAATTCAAGATCAATTACAGTAGCATTATCATGAATCCCTCCTACCACTAAACCCCTAAAGAATGAACTCAACTACATGAACAAATCAAGTAACATTCCCTTGCACAGTCTTACATTCATGTTTGAAGCTCCTTTAGAGCTCAAATCCCCCCCTTCATTGCTCTTGTCTATGTACATGAAAACAAGTTTTGTACCACCTAAATCAACTTCTCTTCAGAAATCATCCGAATCACTACTAGAGGAAGTAGGCTTAAAATGTACAGGCAAGTTTGGGAACCTCACAGCAGGAGCTTTTGTCGCCGGTGATGGTGGCGACGATGATCCTGCTCTTGCTGGTGCTGTTTTCTTCTTCTGCGAATTTCGGGCAATGTCGATGCAGACTTGGTCGACCATATTTAAGAAATCTCTAACTATAATGAATAATTGAAGGGGTGTGCATTTTTATCCTTTGAGGCTCCTGCTTGATAGTATTCAGTTGTTCTCTTCACAAGCTCCATGACTCTAATTTGTTCATCTTTCACCACATTTAGCTCCTCCTCAGCAGACTCTAAGAACCCTTTCATCTCCCTCACAAACCCGCCTCCTGTATTAGCACCAATCGACGTTATGAGCCTCCGAAATTCTTCGACACGGCCTGTTAGAGCAGTGCTTGTGTTGTTAAGCACATCATAGTCTACTGTAGCCGCCTTTTTCACATTCGAAAACTCTATGCTGAGGCCCCCAACCACTGGCAGCCCCAGCATCATATACTCCTTTTCTCGTTCTTCTTTCGACTTCCCATTATCAGAACTCATACTGCTGCTGCTGCTGCTCCGGCTATTGCTTCGACTAAGTGTGAAGTTTCTATTGATCACGCATCGCTTCCCCTCCGACCGGACTACCTCTTCAACTACAAAATGTAGCAATGTAGTCTTTCCATCAGTGCTCTTAACATCAGAGAGCTTCTGCAATGCTGTGAGATTGAATGCCTGCGCATTCCCTCTCGCGGTTCCAGCATTCATTCGATTGCCCGCTTTGAGAACAGCTTCTAAAAGCTTCAAAAACAACCCGCGAGTCCTCAACTCCTTGCACCCTAACTCAAGTGTCTGCAATGACTCCTTCAAGTGAAGAATCTCCGAATCATAATTCGATCGGAAAAGCATTGCATCGACACGGGCAAATGTGGATGGAACATCATTCAAAATGTGGTAAAGAAAGGACTCGGCATCAGCTAGTTTTGTTAAGTTCCCATCAAATTCAAGTATCTGATTTTCTTCCTCCTTAGTTGGAGCAATCCTCATTAGCTTTTCGAGGCTATCCACACTCAATCCATGCCCCTCAAGAAGCCCATCAAGGATTTCTTGGCGGGAAACGTTGAGAGATCGAACAACAATCGCGATGTTCTGCGATTTTCGGGGATCAAGAATGAAAACCTGTGCTGGGGAGCCACAATTAGAGTTGCCCACATTTGATACATTGGTGTTGTTCCTCTCTGGGGATTTCTTGTTTGTAGCAACATATCCAAACAAAGCCTCCATTAGATCATCATCAAACCTGAATAAAACACAACACAAACTCATCAACGCAGCCACACAAAACAGGACACTATGAAACAACTCATCATTGGCATCGGTCGAATGGTAAGTTTCGTTTCTCTGACACGTTGGCTAGTAGGGCAGTGGCTCAGATACCCTCGACTAAAAAACAAAAAAAAATCTTAAAAATCCCAATTACCTGAAAGAACCATCACTGATCTTGTCCCAGACCATGGAATGATCCGCTTTGGCAGTCACTTTGTCCCAATGCAATGGCTTCAACTTTGGCTGCCCAGCCACCATTACACTGGGCCCTGATTTCACTCTAATTGGCGCCGGAGGAGGCCTAGATGATGAAGAACCCAGACCTCGCGCCGGGGGAGGCGGCGGCGGAACCGCAATTTTCTTCCCCGGCATTGGGGGAGGCGGGGGAGGCGGTGCTGGAGCCTTCTTCACCGCCGGCATCGGCGGCGGCGGAGGTGGAATTGGAGGAGGAGGAGGAGGATGAGGAGGATTGGACGGCCGCGCCGCCACCGCGGCCGAATTGAATTCCGTATCGAAAATTGGTCGAGACGATCCAGAACTTCGATTGGGGTCTTTGATTTGAAGCAATGGAAGCTCCTGAATCGGCCCCGATCGCCCTCTCCTCTCTCTCCTACTCCCTCCTCTCTGAATTCCTCCATCGCCATCGCCATCGCCATTAGACCTACTGAAAACCTCCCTCTTAAAACTGGCCTTCAACCGACCCGACTCGAGCTTCCTCCAGTAAATCACATCCAACCCATTCTCATCAACGATCAGCCCCTTCAAAGCCCCATCGAATCGCTTCGTCTCTTCGCTATGCGCCGCCGCCGCCGCCGCAGTAGTAGTAGTAGTACTAATCGGGGGCTCCTGATCTGTTTTGTTTCGCCGAGAAATGGCGTATCTTCGAAAGAAGAAGAACAAGAGAGCTGCAATGACGATAGTACTAGCAGCAGTGGCGGCGACGGCCTTCCCGACGACGCCACTGGAAGTGCGTCTTCTGTGACTAGTACTACTACTTGTTGTCACCAACGTTGGTGGAGGAGCGAAATTGGGTTTTGGGGGGACTAGAGATGGGTTTGAATTGAAAGGGAAGAAAGTCTCGATGTTTTGGGGACTGGGTTGGGAGGAAAACAGGGGAAACAGAGAGGAGAAGAAGAAACAGAAGAGGAGGAGGAGGAGGAACAGAGGAGGAGGCCATGGCTGAGACAGGGCAGCAGCCATGGAGATGTGATGAAACGGAAACTGTTGGTTTTTTTCTAGTTTTGGGCAATCTGAGTTGGATTTGGTTGAGTCCATGTCGTCATTGTCGTGTGTGCATTTGGTGTTGTTTTTTTGTTTCTCGCTGAAACTTTCAAAGCGGATTTGGTGTCATTGTTGCTTGTGAAAAATGACTGAATTGGGGTTGCACAAGGTTGTATTGTATTTAAGAAAATCGTGGGTGGATGGGTGTTTCAGTAATTTCACTGTCCGGCTGTGGGTGAGGTGGGTTTGCTTTGTCACAACACCAACAAAGCTGTTCAACAAGACAAGTGCTTCTCTCACTTTGTGATTTTTTGTGTGTTGTTTATGCAATATATTCCCTGTAATACTATTCTTCGATTTTAATTTGATCTTTTTTTCATTTGTACTTGGTCGTAGTCAACTAATCAAGGAAATTAAGATAGAGCAACACTTTAATTCATTTTAGACCTATCAGGCTTGCCTTGCCTTGCCTTGCCTCCATGTTATGTTAATTAGTAGTTTTAGTTATGGATATTTTTGAACAATTTGGACTGGTCGTGGGCTTGTCGACTTCGATTATAACTAGAGGACCATGTTATTCAATATGAAAATTATGATGATGAGTTGAAACCAATTGGTTGCATCAGTTAATTGCCATCCTTAACACAGTTTCATGTGTAAGTGTTACCCATGTAGATGTGTTTCCAAGGAGATCTTCTAATGGGCCGATTGATCCCTAATTGGTTAGTTCATAAAGCATATCAAACGCATCAACAACAACAACAACAACATAGCCTCAGTCTCAAATTAACTGAGGTCGGCTACATGGATCAAATTTTTCCATTGTGCTCGATTAAATGCAATTGATGGTGAGTTTTTCAAACCATTCAAATCCCTCCTAATTAGAGCGTATCAAACGTATATACTTATTAAAAAAAATAAAAAAATAAAATTGGTGGCACGAACATAGATAAATCGATTTCGCACGCGAGTGATTAACTGTTAGGTATTTACTGCATGCCAAAGTTAGGGGTGTCAATTTTTTGTCCAGTCCTTTGACAAAAAAAAAAAAAAAATGTCTGCCTCGCGGCTCGATTTTGTCCTGCCCGAAAAAAAGGTTTGGACAATAATTTTTTAAATCCGGGTCAAGTCTGGACAAGACCCTCTAAGCTCGGATCGGCCCGGGTTTTAAAAGATACCTATTTTATTTTGAAAATATACTTCCATACATATTATAATTCACAAAAATAACAATAGAAATAAAGAAATCACATAATTTGTATAGAAATGTACAATTTTAGTTTTGAGACTTGGTTAAATTGCTTGTGACAACATTACCTTTGTGTTTTTTAATTAAAAAATTATTATTATGTCTTGTAATTTAAAATATTAAATACAACTTGAACATTACTTTTTCAAATTATGTTAGAGTAGATTATATTATGAGGAGTTTACAATGATTTTAATAATTAAAAAGCTTTTAAACATAAAATAATTTTTAAAAAACTTAACAAAATCTGGAGATTTTGACAACCTGGATTAAAAATAAATTAGGTCTAGGAAATGCATACTTATCAGAATTTACAATCGGATCGGGTCTGAACAATACGAATGCTCGTTTATATCAAAGGCAGCCCGGACCGGATCTGTTCGGACTCGAAAAATTGACACATCTAGCCAAAGCATCTTGGGTGAAATGATGAGTCATCATTTGTCAAAAGACAAGGTTTAGGAGGTCATGACTTATGGGTTTGGCTCCGTTGACGTTAAATAAAAAAAAAAAGGAAAATTGCTAGGTATTGCCTTTTTTTTTTGGGATATGATTACTCTTGAGTCTTGACTAAACCTGATCATAGGCTTGAGTACCGTAAAAACTTTATTAAATAAACAAATAATTTGTTTATTTAATAAAGTTTTTATAGGTTGGGCTTCAATGGCCTTAGAAGCTCCATGAAAACTTTAAGTAATGGTTACCATTTGATCCTTGGACCTAATGCTCACATTAAGTGATGCTTACTATTTGAGTAACTTCTAATTTTTTGCAAGACAAATGAGTATATAATATATTATACATAAAAACATATATGGTATTGAAAAATCCATAAAAACTTTCAAATAAAAAAATAATTTATTTTTTATATTTTTAATACTAAAATATTTAAATGTGAGCTTAATGGACTGAGTTTGGGCTTTGTATTTTTTACATGAGCCGAGCTTAGTCTGTGTATAAATCTATGTATATATGGTAGAGTGGGCTTGGGCTAAGGTTCTTAGGCCCATACCTGGTTGGGCCCACCCGAGCCTAACCTATGAATAGGTTTAGCCTTAAGACTCTTAACTATTTCAACATAATACGAATCTTACTCTACTAGAGATGCATTAAAAAATTGAAAGATTCAAATCTATAACCTCAAATATGTGTTAGGTGAACAATTAGGACGTTCAAAGCTTCCGACAACACAAAGACAATAGCTAGTCAGTGCCCTATTTTATCAATTGCATGCCAAAATGCGTTAATGGATTTATGATGACATAAGGAAAAAAAACTCGGGTAACCCACTTTATGAATCGATCCAATCGAATTCTTTGCATTTTGTTTTAAGATGCGCACACACACATCTTGATGTATACTGCACAGCATGTGACCTGTTGATACCCAACGTGAGTTACTCTAGCACTATCTTCTAAGTCTTGGAAATCAATACTGTCGACCCCGCAAGGCCGCACAAACATAGAAGGGAAAAAAGGTAAGCAAACACAAAAGAGGATTGATGTAGAAAAAACAAATCCATTAATGGAATTCACCCACCCATTAATCAATGCTACTGCTGATATAAACAGCGCAAATAAATGCCTGATTAATTACTTAACGAGCTACATTAATTTCCAAATAATAATAATAACTTAATTAATTTCATTGGCAACTTGCTATTACACAACCTCAGAGAATAAGTAGGGGTGGCAAAAAAAAAAAAGGTTGCGGACAACCCCTTAATAATTAACGATTAAAAATAGGGTGTTTTTCCAAAAGTAAGGCACATTTACAATTTATTTCACAAAATAGGGTGGTGTACTTTGAATTAACAAAAGTAGCTAATAACGCCTTTTGAAAAGGCGTTATTGCAAAAGGCGCTATCTGTACATTTGCCCCGCCACCTCACCGCCACCTCACAAACTTCCAATAACGCCTTTTGAAAATGCGTTATTGGCTATGTTTGAAGTTTGTGAGGTCGCGGTGAGGTGGCGGTGACGCACACGCATATCGAAGTGGACAACTCATGCAAACGTCACCCATGTATGTCGATGTGGAGATTTCATGCAAATGTCAGACACGTCTGTCGAGGTGGGTGACCCATGCAACCTCACGCAACTCATGCAAACGTCACGCACGTGTCTCGAGGTGGTAAAGCCAATGCCAACGTAACGCACGTATCTCCTGGTTGACAATCCATGCAAATGTCATGCACGTATCCCGAGGTGGGCAATTCATGCAAACGTCATGCACGTATCCCGAGTTGGGCAATCCATGCAAACGTTATGCACGTATCTCGAGGGGGCAACTCATGCATATCCACTACAAACCATAGACCTCATGCAAACGTCATGCACGTATCCCGATGTGGGCAATCCATGCAAACGTCATGCACGTATATCGAGGGGGCAACTCATGCATATTCACTACAAACCATAGACCTCATGTAAACGTTAGCACGTATTGCGAGGCGGACAATCCGTACAACTCATAGGCGCTATTCGGTCGGCCCATGTCCACGTGGTCATCCTACGTGGACCGTCCACGTCAGCAAAAAACTCATCCACTTTGATAACGCCTTTACAAAAGGCGTTATTGCCTATTCTGGAGAAAAAAAAAACACGACCTTATTTTTCGGATTTAAACTAAAAACATTAATACTTTTGTAATTTTTTCTAAAAATAGTGTTTGTAGTACCTGTTTTTGAAATAAACACTTTTTTTTGACCTGTTTTTCAGTAGACTAAATTAAGTTTTTTTACCTAACTATTCACGAAATACATGATTTTCATGTCATTATCCATTTCATTACAACAAAAAGACATATATTCGAGCCTTACGAGTTTCTACATAAAAATAACATCATCATTGATGAAATTATAATACATACATTATAAAAAGTTTTCAAATGCCCCTATGATAAATAAAATATCATGTAAATTAATTGCTAAACGGGTATCCGTTTTTTGAAAACTTTGTTTGGACCCAGACTTGTTTTTTAAAACGGACAAAAAAATGTCCAGACCCGTATTTATTTAAGAAAAATCATGTCCGCACATGTTAAAAGCGGGTCTAGACAAATGCGGACAAACGGGTCCAGACATTTTTTGCCACCCCTATTCATAATATAGCTGAAACTCCCACCGTGCAGATTCGAAATCTCAACATCGAATTCTTAATGAACATGTGTCAAATCAATAGAGCTAGCTACATCTTAGCATTATAGTTATGTTTATGTTATGTATGCAATAAAATTTCACTTATTGTCTTTTTATAGTACAAAAACAATACTCATTCTTGAAAAAAAAATAATAATAATAATAATAATAATAATAATAATCATTACTCACACGAGGGGTGAACATGAAATTCGTGAATCCGCGAATCCAATTCGATCCAATTCAATTATATCTAATTGGTTCATAATTTGAGTTTTTCAAATTGGACTAGATTGCAAAAGTTACAATCCGCATGGATTGGACCGAATTGTGATTTGCATACCTTAATATGTGGATCCAATCTGTAATCCAAAGTCCAATTAACTTTTATCTATACTAAAAATATTGTAAATATACATAAAAACTTAAAAATCTTGAACTGCATTGAGATGATGTTAGCATTTATGCTACTAATTCAAGTATTATTTATTTGTGTACACTTGGAAATATAAAGTTTTGTAATTTAAATTATTTTATTTCATGTTTAAATAAACATTATATGCTATGAAGTCAAATAATTATAGATAATTTAAAATTAATTTACCTGTACTAAAAGTCCTATTCAACATTTTCTCGCTAATCACAACTTTTTTTGTTACCTATTAAAATTTGCTTAAGTTTTAACTTAAAAATAATATTTTTTATAATTTTATATAAGTATTATTTTTGTAATTACCAAGGTCTCGTTTGATTCGTTTTTCTGACTTACGGTGTTAGTTGGGAGTTAACTCATTGGAGTTAATATTTTTATTTTGGTTCAACTTTAAACTCATAGGGAAGTTTAAAATTTTTAAACAATAAAAAATATGAATTGACATAAATACTCTTCAAACAAGATAAAGATGAGTAATAAATGATTCATTAATGAGGGGTAATTGTGTCAACAACTCTTGGGAGATAACTCCCTAGGGGGTAATGGGGAGATATGTAACGGCCCACATTATTTAATCTTAATTAAATTATTAATTACGGATTATGACCCATAGCTCAGACCCACGTGGACTCGCCGATAAGTCCAGGGCACGCCAATCAAGATATAAGTAGTTATTTTGGCGTGATGTGTATTAATTTGTTGTATTATTAATTAATTTGTGTCGCATTAGTTAAAGTTTTATTTGGTCGCGTTGTGCACATGTAATGACGAGAGTGTACGATGTCGCGGGGTGCGCGTAACGCGGGTGTATGAGGTAGTCAAGGGTTTATAAGTCACATCACTTATCACATGACACTTACCCATCACATCATCCCATACCTCACTTTTCTCTCTCCTACTTTCTCTCTCTTCTCAAAACCAAACCCACACTTCACTATCCCTCAACACCGATTTTTATCTTCTTCTTCCTCACACCCTTTACCTCCATTTTCTTCATCACCAAGCTCTCCTCGCTCATTCATGGTCTCCTCGGCTCTCTCGCGAAGTCTCTCCCTCTTGGCGGCTTCGCGGTGACTTCCCTAGACCGAGGTAGGTGGTTGAATTTGTTGTTGATTTTGGGGGAGAGGTGAGTTTAATGGCTATTACAATGGTTGCTATGTTGTTAATTTGTTGTTGATGTAGTTATTGCTATTATTGTTGTTGATGTAGTTCTTGCTATTAGTAATTGCTTCAAAAAGAACAAAAAAGAACAAAAAATTACTATGGTTGCTCCTCCAGAGGCGATTTGGGAAGGGAGGGGTAGCTAGGTGGGTCGGGCCTTGCTACCCTAAGCCCATTAGGTCGGGCCGACCCAGGCCTGGGTGGGTCGGGTCGGACCGAGCTTGATCCGGTAGATTGGGTCCCGGTTGGAATGGATCGGGCCGATCCGAGTCCAGGCGGGAACCGGACAACCCATTAATTAAATTTAAAAATTAATTTAAAATTAAATAAAAAAATAATTTTTAAATAAAATAAATTACAAAAAATATATAAAATAGATAAAAAAAATTATTAAAAACTCTAGAAAATTCCAAAAAAATTAGAAAAAATAGAAAAAGCTAGAAAAATGAGTTTATGTTGTAAATTGAGTTGGAACTTGCTAAGAACTAGAAAAGAAAAATAGAAGACTAAGAACTTCTACTACTACAAATGAGAAGAGAAGAAATGAAATAGTTGGAATGAGAAGTTTTCATTCAACTTGGTGTGTTTTTACAATAAGATTGACACCCTTTATATAGGTCATTTAGTGATGATAATAAATGTATTTTAGACAATGTGTACAAATAACATATATATCCCATGTCATACAACACATTACAAGTAATTTGACAACACACGGAAGAGTTGGTATACATTGGAAATGGTTACAAGTAACATGACAATACATAGACAAGTGAATGTACTATTAAGTGAGAAATACAAGTTACATTACTACAAAATATGTTGGTGTACATGCATGGTCATCCATACTCCACAACACTCCCCCTTCGATGACACTTGCTTAAAGATTGTGCCTCGTTAAAACTTCTACTAAGAAAAACCCTCTGGGAAAAAATATAGTAAAAGAAAAAGAGTACATTATTCTCATAAATATTAAGATGGGTATAACATTGTTAAGATTGCCTCATTAAAAACATTGCTATGAAAATTCAATGGGATAAAACCATAGCTAAGGGAAAAAGAGTGCAATACACTAATCAATAACTCCCCCTCATGTGAACATGTGTGAAACTTGTTCAGTTTCTTTACTTGCAATGTCCTTAAGTTTACGTAAGCCAATATCATATGTAAGTATTTTAAATGTCGTAGTTGGTAAGGCTTTTGTGAATAAATCAGCAAGATTATCACTCGATCGGATTTGCTTGACATCAATTTCACCATTCTTCTGAAGCTCATGCGCATAAAAGAATTTTGGTAAAATATGTTTCGTTCTATCCCCTTTTATGAATCTTTCACTTAATTGTGCGATACATGCTGCATTATCTTCATAAAATATGGTTGGAGAATCTTTTATTGAAGACAATCCACATGATTCTTGAATATGTTCAATCATGTTTCTCAACCATACACATTCACGACTTGTTTCATGAATTGTAAGTACTTCAGAATTATTGGAAGAAGTAGCAACCATAGTTTGCTTTACTGACTTGATACAACAGTATTACCACAAGTGAATACATATCCCGTTTGAGAACGAGCATTCTGGAGATCAGATAAAAATCCGACATCAGCATAACCTTGGAGATTCAATTTTACCCCTCTCGAGTAAAATAAACTCGTGTCACTTGTTCCTCGAAGATATCAAAAAACATGTTTAACACAATTTCAATGTCTTCGAGTTGGTGAAGAGTTGTATCTTGCAAGTAGGTTGACAGCAAAAGCAATGTCAGGTCTTGTACAATTCGCAAGATACATAAGTGCACCAATTGCACTTAAATATGGTACATCCAGACCTAGTAGCTCTTCATCACTTTCATGAGGTCGAAATAGATCTTTATCAACTTCAAGTGATCTGACAACCATTGGAGAGCTCAATGGATGTGTCTTGTCCATATAAAATCTTTTTAATATTTTTTCGATATAATTTGATTGATGGACAAATACTTCACTTGAAAAATGTTCAATTTGCAAACCAAGACAAAGTCTTATTTTTCCAAGTTCTTTCATCTCGAATTCCTTTTTCAAGTATTCGGATGTTCTAACGATGTCGTCATGGTTTCTTACTATATTTAAATCATCAACATATACAACAATAATCATAAATCCTGTGATGATCTTTTAATGAAGACACATGGGCAAAGCGAATTATTTACATATCTTTCTTTAAGTAAATAATCACTAAGACGTTTGTACAACATTCGTTCGGATTGTTTCAATCCGTACAAAGACTTTTGTAATTTTATAGAATGCATGTTATGAGGTTTTGATTTTATCTCTTCGGATATTACAAATCTTTCAGGGATTCTCAAATATATTTCACTGTCTATGGATCCGTACAGATATGTTGTAACAACATCCGTTAAACGCATATCAAGCCCTTCAGAAACTGCAAGACTTATCAAGAATCGAAGTGTGATTGCATTTATAACAGGAGAATATGCTTCTTCATAATCGATGACAGGTCTTTGAGAAACCTTGAGCTACAAGTCTTGCTTTGTACCTTGTAACTTCATTTTTTCGTTTCTCTTTCGTACGAATACTTATTTATATCCAACATGTTTTACGTCATCTGGTGTTTGAACAATCGGTCCAAAAACCTCTCATTTCCTTAACGAGTCTAGCTCTACTTGGATAGCCTCTTGCCATTTTTGTCAATCAGGTCTTTTTCGACATTCGTCCACTGATCGTGGTTTTGGATCATCATCATTTCACATATTTCAAAGGACACATTGAAAGAAAATATATCATCAGGAACAATTTTATCTCAATCCCAAATCTTACCATAGTTTAAATAATTTATAGAGATCTCATTATTTTCATTTTTTTTTCTCATTTTCTAGAGGCAGTTGTTCCTCATCATAATCAACTTGTTCTGACAAATCCTTATCAAATGATTCTTGTGCTTTCTCAGTAGTATTTTGATTTGTATTTATTTTTACTTCCGTTTTCCTCTTTCGAGGAATCGTATCCTTTGAACCAACTGGTCTTCCACGCTTTAAGCGTTTCGTTGGTTCTTGTGCATTTTGTTGCACAGAGACATCAATTCTTGCAGGAGCATTTTCAGCGGGAATATGTGATTTTGTCACTCGTTTTGCATCAGTAAATGCATCAGGTAGTTGATTTGCGATTTGTTACAAATGAATGATCATTTGAACTTCAAGTTCACACTGATTTGTGCGTGGATCATAATGTGACAAATTGATGCATTCCAAGCAATTTCGCGTCATTCATTTTGAATTGGTTTCTTATCTCCCCCTAATGGTGGGAAAATTGTTTCATCAAAGTGACAATCAACAAAACATGTAGTAAATAAATCCTCTATTAATAGCTCAAGGTATCTTATAATGGACGATGAGTTAAATCCAACATAAATCTCAAGTTTTCGTTGTGGACTCATGGGAGGTGGTATAGGAACATACACTGCACAACTAAAAATCTTCAAGTGTGAAATATTTGGTTGTTAACCTAAAATGAGTTGCATGGGGGAATGTTTATGGTATGCAGTAGGCCTATAACGAATGATAGATGCTGCATGAAGGACTGCATGTCCCCAAAATGAAGTTGATAACTTAGTTCTTATGATTAAAGGTCTAGCAATTAATTAAATGCGTTTGATCAGAGATTCCGTCAAACCATTCTGGGTATGCACGTGTGGAACAAAATGTTCAATAGTAATTCCTATAGACATGCAATAATTTTTAAATGCTTGAGATTGAAATTCTCCGGCATTATCAAGACGGATGGTCTTGATTGGGTTGTCAGAGAATTGTGTTCTTAACTTAATGATTTGTGCTAAAAGTCTACCAAATGCAACATTGCAGGTCGAAATCAAACAAACATGTGACCGCCTAGTTGATGCATCTATCAAAACCATGAAATATCTAAATGGTCCACAGTGAGGATGAATATGTCAACATATGTCTCCCTGAATGCGTTCTAAAAAGACTGGGGATTACACAACAATTTTACTTGGGGATTGTTTAACTATCAATTTACATTGAGAACAACTAGCACAATTATAATCACCAGCTGAAAGTATTTTGTGACTCCTTAAAGGATGTCCATGCGAATTATTAATTATTCTTCGCATCATTGATGATCTTGGATGACCAAATCGATCATGTCATAAAATGAATGTATTTGGATCATTAATTTTCTTATTTAAGAAGACATTCGTTTCGACATGCCTTATACGAGTAAAATATAATCAAGAGGATAAATATGAGAGTTTTTCTAACACTTCTTTTTTCCCATTTGAAACCAATGTGACATAGAGAAATTCTCTATTATTTTCGGTCATGGTTTCAATGTGATATCCATTTTGTCCAATATCTTTAAAGCTGAGTAGATTTCTTCTGGATTTTTCAGAGTATAAGGCATTGTCAACATGAATTGTTGTTCCCCCATGCAACATAATATTTGCTTTTCCAGAGCCATTAATCAAATTGGAGATGCCACATATCGTTTAAACATTAGCCTCACCTAAGTTCAAATTGGAGAAGTATTTTCTCTTTTTAAGGATTGTGTGCGTTATAGCACAATCAGCAAGACATATATCGCTCTTATTTTATTCATAATTTGAACACATGATTTGTTGATCCATCTAGATAAATAATGTTTGGCAAATTAGAAAAAGAGTCATATTCCATTCGTAATAAGAAATTAATATATATAACTAAGAAGCATAACAAAAACTAATACATAGAATTATTGAAAATCATTACATATGATCATTAAAAATATCAAGATTAGTGTTTGGATCATCATGAAAATTTGGGACATCCATATAATTGATGTCCAACGAGCCATCTCCGATAGTGAAGTTCATTTCAAATGTTTTGTCTTTCTCCTTTAAGGAAGCTTGATAAAGATCAATAAAACGCTTAGGCTTGCGGCATACATAAGTCCAATGGCCTTTTAGACCACACCTGTGACATGGTTGGTCACGATTACGAGCATGCCCAATTTCAGCAGTATTTTTCCCCTTATTCTGAACGGCGTCATTCTTATTTCATTTATTTTGGAACTTATTGCCACAAAATTTAAAATAGAGTTCGCCACGATCTCTGCTGATTGATCCTTTCCTATTTCCACTCCGTGGTTTTTCTTTCATTGATCGTTTTTATGGTCATTATAGGATGTCGCATTTGCTTCATTAATTGAAGCGGAACCAGTTGGACGGGAGTTGTGGTTCTTCAATATAAGCTCATTATTTTGTTCAGCCACCATGAGACAAGAAATTAATTATGAGTACTTTTAAAATTGACGCGCTCGATATTGCTGTTGCAACAACATATTTGAGGCATGAAAATGACTGAATGTTTTTTCCATCATTGCCTCATCAGATATATTTTCTCCACACAGCTTCAAACGAGAGGTAATATTAAACACGGTGGAGTTATACTCACCGACTGTTTTTAAATCTTGTAGCCTAAGATTCAGCTAGTCGTTTTGAGCTTTTAGAAATATCACCGTCTTTTGGTGATCATATCGCTCTTTCAAACTTAACCACGAGGTGAGAGGATATTTTATAGTGAGATACTCACTTTTCATACCTTCATAGAGATTATGGTGAATGAATATCAGTGCTTTCGCACGGTCTTGCATTGAAGTTTCATTTCTTTCTATAATAGTTTCTCATAAGTCTTTAGCTTGGAGATGTATCTCGGCATCTAGTTGTCATGGCAAATAATTATTGTCAGTGATATCAATAGCAACAAATTCAAGTTTTTGAAGGTTTGCCATAATCTGAAAATATGTCAAGAAATTGAGTAAATAGTTTTTCTCTTTTATATAAAATAACTAATATACGATTAAATATATGTTCACAACTTGATTATTAATATGCAAAATGTACTACTTGTATGAGTTGGTGGGACAACCTCCGGGTTGGGTGGCGAGACGAAGTATACTTAAAACAATGCCTCCTCGAACGGGATAACATGTCTCCCTTTCAATGTTTAGCTTTACCGGAGACAAGGCTTACCCACTATCAATCCAAACTCATTACACTATTTGCAATATAAAAAAATCAAGAATAGAGCATAATTAATCGTTTGTAGTATAGCGACAAAACTAGTTATGTCACATATTGACTTTTGATTTCTGATGTAGAAGATTGTACAAGACGCGACTATATAGCATATTTTCGCAATCGGCGACATTATAATGCATAACATATGAATAAAGTATGCATATGTAAGTGATGCATGTAATAAAAGAAAGCAACCATGATAACATGGAATAAATTGAACTTATTTAAATTAACGAAAATTATACCTTCCTAGCTTTGTTTCCTTAGCAAGCCTTCTTGAACTTCAAGATCTCCCCTCTGTGCAAGAGCAAGCTCGTGCTGATAACGTGTTGTAAATTGAGTTGGAACTTGCTAAGAACTAGAGAAGAAAAATAGAAGACTAAGAACTTCTACTACTACAAACTACTAC
Organism: Stephania cephalantha; assembly: GCA_039657325.1. Lineage (NCBI taxonomy): Eukaryota > Viridiplantae > Streptophyta > Magnoliopsida > Ranunculales > Menispermaceae > Stephania > Stephania cephalantha. The sequence continues at coordinate 50,142,781 of CM077573.1, forward strand.
TACAAAGGAGAAGAGAAGAAATGAGATAATTGAAATGAGAAGTTTTCATTCAACTTGGTGTGTTTTTACAATGAGGTTGACACCTTTATATAAGACATTTGGTGATGACGATAAATGTACTTTAGACAATGTGAACAAGTAACACATACGCCTCATGTCATACAACACATTAAAAGTAATTTGACAACACATGGAAGAGTTTGTGTATATTGGAAATGGTTACAAGTAACATGATAATACATAGACAAGTGGAGGTACTATTAAGTGAGAAATACAATTTACATGACTACACAATATGTTGGTGTATATGCATGGTCATCCATACTCCACAACAGTTTCGAGGCTTTTTCCGGCATTTAGCACCCCGGCATAACTCGAAAAGTGTGCCAAAAATTAAACTTTTTGGAATAAAATTATAAATTTTGGTCTCACATTATAAATTCACTTAATGGGACTCTAAAATAATCAAAATGACATAATTGGACACCAGGGACTTATGAGACCATAGTCGGGTGTCGGGTGCGTATCTCGATGCGTGAGCGGGACGTTTTGAGTGCGATTTGTGACTGCTTGAGGTAAGTAAACCCACGAGAAAATCAGTTAAAATTCATTTATAGCACTTGTTTTATTTCACATTTCAATTATTCCATCGTGTTATTTATTGTTGTCCATTTGTTGTTCATTCACTCCCACATGTGTATGTGTGTTTGTCGACGGGGTCGGGCATGGCACGGACTCACACCCCGAGGCTAACTACCTCGCGCGTTGTTCGAGTAATTAGCCATGTTGGGACTACGCGGTGACTATTTCTCGCAATACCCGTTATGTTGAGAGATGTTTGACGAAGACTTAAGTCTCTGTCATGGGTTCCTCTCGAGAGATGTTTGGACAGGGTTCTACCGTTCATGGGTTCCTCTCATTCGACCGTGAGATGTTTGGTGAGGTGATCGTCATGGGTTCCTCTCTTTTTAGCTAAAGAAGATTCGCGGATGTCGACTAAGGTTCTGTCATGCTACACTTGTGTTCAATTTCGACTTCTCTGCGACTTATTTTCATGCGATTACTTTATTTTATGTTCCTTATTTAAATTGCATGAATTGTAGCCGTTTTATTGGATTTCGTGAATATTAGCTAACGTTCTCTGGGATTTACTCACTGGGATTTGTCATTATTTTTTGTGACAAATAGCAGATTCTACCATGAGCCGGAGCAAGGGGGTCTTAGGCGATTACCTTTGAGCTATGAGAGCTCTATCAGCTCAGCTTTTTGCGTAGGTGCTTGTATATATTATTTACTGCTTTTATGGGATCTTTGGGTGGAATTGTTTACCTGATACATGTATATGACCATTTTTGTACTTTTGTTGCTTTTATATACATGGTATCTCATGTCGGGTTTCCACATTTTAGGGTTGTTATGAATGCAAACTTTTTATTACAGTATTTTCATGCTTTAAAGACTTCTGCTTAGAAATATTTAATTTACATTAATTAAATAAATCACGAACGACTTAACTTAGTTAACTTAATGTAAATAATCATAAATACATGATAAATACTAAGTTAATGCGAATAAGATACATATGAAGGTTTAGGTCGCGGGCCGTGAAAGATAAATGTGCTGTGACGTGGCATGCTTGGTGACGTGTTTGGCGACGTGGCGGTACCCAATTTGTCTCGGAGTTTGGGGACGTCACAAGATATCTCACACCTTAGGATATAAGTTGTTGCAGACAAGTTGGGCAATCAAACAAGATTAGTTCCTAACTCCCTATAAGTTATCTCCGGGGAGATAACTCCACCCCTAATCAAACAAGACTCAATTCGCATAACTCGATTCAGTCCAATCCGCTTTTGTTAAACTGAATCAAGTTGGATTAATTACGGATTCGCTCTAATTGGACCTAATCTAATCCATTTTAACCCTTTCACCCAAGCAGATGTCTTCGATCTTGTTAGAGTTCAGTGTTGGATCTGGACCTTTTCAAAACGCGATAAAAGTGAGGTTGAAACTAGATCCAAATATATTGTCCAATCCAATACGACACAAACAATTAGGCCGGGCCACGAGGTGGCTTGTTACGTTAAGACCAACAGTTTCTCTTTTCACGTATAAAAGCCCACCATCATATCTTGGACCTTCCCAAGGATTTATTTTCTTGACAATGCAGATCCCTTGCTAATAAATGAAAATAATAAACAAGGGAGCTTATTGTTGTAAATGTAATGAGAAAGTGGATGACGCTTCCTATCCCCACATTTTACACTCATTTACTTGTAAGTTATTATTGTAAGTGTAACTTATGTCTTTTGGTCTTCATCTCATTATGACCAAAAGGGTTATATAAAGGGGTCTTCTCAATGTAATTTGTGCACCAAGTTGAATGAAAGATTTCTCATTTCTCTCATCTACTATCTTGTTCAAATTTTAGTTCATTGCTTATATTTTCCTTGCTTTAGCCTTTAATTAGTTATACAACACTTATAATTTAATTTTAATTTATGTTGAATCGATTTTCTAATTGAGTCATTTACAGACTGTTTTTAATGGGTACATTAAAACACCACAACCGCACTTTCTTAAATTTTCACATCGATAAAAAAACGAAGCCACATTGTTAGTGAGGGGTGCCATGGACCTCCCAAATTTTTTAATTTGTTATATGTATAGCATAGTGTATATGATTGAGGAGAGTTTGCACTTGAAGCACATTTGCCCTCCCCTCCTTTCTTAAATTTGTTTAGTACTTTGGAGAGACCATATGCTTATGTATAGCATTGTGCATATGTAAAACATCCGTGTCCCATGTATGTGTATATAGCATTGTGTATATGTATGTAAATATATGTAAAAGAAATATATTAAACTCCTAAATTAAGTGCATTTGTATTCATGATTAATTAGATTGACAGTCAATATATATATATATATATATATAAAAACCTCAAATTTTACCATATTAAAGTTGGCCCCCCTCGCTTTTTTTTTTTTTTTTTATAGGAAAGAAACAACTTTGCACCCATGCTTTAATGTTGCACCCATGCTTTAATGTTTCGAACCCATGACTTCTTACTTTCAAATCTCGTACCAAACTATTGGGTCACCCAATTGATTGGTGTTGGGCCCCTAACACAACGAAGATCTTCCAAATCGATTATACGAAATCCATAAATAATGCAATTTATGGCACAAGAGAATAACATTAATTCTCTAAAAAAAAACTCAATTTTATTAATCATCCATCTCCCATGCGTTACATAGCCAATGTAAATATATAGAGTTCAATAAAAAACACATTACTTATTACCAATTTCAAATCACACACTTTCTATTTTGCTAGACTTCTAATAATAATAATAAACCGTCACATACTTGTTATTTTAAGAGACTTTTAACTTCTAAACCCATATTTTACCTAATGCTAAATTAAAGTATCTAAAATCAAATAAAAATCCCAAAAATAACAATTGATATATAAATAAAGCAACTACTAATAATGATAGTAGCAATGCTTAACTCTCGACACTTCATAATAATAGCTTCATTGAACACCGAGTGCCAACTCATCATGCCGACCCACACGAAATTGATCTTTATTGTTCTGTATCAGCCCTCCTCTCATCAATGGCCGACTTCGTCCTTGCATTGATGGGTGCTACTTTTACTTTATTTCAAATCTATATATTTCTTATTCAATTTTTATGAGAAGTAAATAAACTTATATATATACTCGTGAACTCACACTAAGGCATTAAGTCTAACTCAATCAAAAAGTCATTTCTATTTGTTTTTTAATTTCTTGCTTTGAAATAGTTCGATTCACGCATTGACCCCAATTAATTCAGGATTGAGGCTTTTTTATTGTTTATTTTTTTTGGATCAATTGTTGTTTGTTCTTGATTTGAAAGATGAGTTGTCTAATTCATTCCAGCTATTTCTTTGTTGTTTCTCAAAACTAGAAAATATTTTTGTGAGTTGAAAGTGTTTATGTCATTTCGTCTTGGTTAATTTAATTTTATCTAAGTTAAACGAAATTATCTCTCATAATTTTATGTTGAATCGATCAATTTTCTAATTGAGTCATTTACAGAGTTGTTTTTAAATTTTAATGGGTACATACAAAACACTACAACCGCTCTTCCTTAATTTTTGCATCGATGAGTGCTACTTTTACTTTTTTTTTAAATATATGTATTTCTTATTCCATATTTTTTTAAGAGAAGTGAATAAACTTATTAAATAACCTATATATATGTGAGGTCTCATATATAATAAGGTTTGAACTCGGGAACTCAAATTAACGCATCGAGTCTCATTCACTCAATCGAAAACTCATTTGTTTTTTTTTTTAATCTCTTACTTTGAAAGATTTTGATTCACGTAGCCGACTCTAATTAATTTAGGATCAAGGCTTTTTTGTTGTTGTTGCTGCTGCTGCATTGAAAAATGAGTGATCTAATTCATACCAGTTATTTATTTGCTGTTTCTCAAAACTAGAAAATGTTTTAATTTGTGAGTTGAAAGTGTTAAGGATGTCATTCCATCTTTGTTAATTTAATTTTATCTCACTTGTATAAACGGAGTTATCTCTCACTTCAATGATCAATCCAATCCTCATATATGGTTGCTGATAAAAGTACTACGTATCCTCATATATGGCCATAATCAAATTGGAATCCAATTAGTACACATTTGGTCTCAAATAAATCTTCACAAAATCCACTGCTTTTGTCGACATTGGAAAAAGTGGCATGACCCGAAATGGAATTATTATAGCCCATTCCTTCTAGATTTTCTTTTTCCTGCTCTGATTGGTCTTTATCTTCTATGTTTAGTCTTCTCTTCTAATCAGTAATCAGTATCACTTCTTATTATGAACGTAAGCACACATTATTTGAATGATTGAAGTGTTTTAACTTTTCAGCCAATTTGGCGTGCAAACATCCACTTGCATCATGGAAATTATCGAACAAACAAAAAAAAAAATCAAATTAATGATAATACTTGTTGAAATATATAAGTATAAAGCAAGCTCCATAAATCACTATAAAACCACACCTAATTAACAAGTTAATTAGCATATATTATATGATTTATAACTTATTAAGAGGCGCTTGTTGCATATATTGATTAAGATTCTGTACGTAAATTAATTCTACAAAACTCAAATTAATAAAAATAATTGGAAGTCTAGCTTTTATTGCTTTGATCTATTTTTTTTTCGCCTTATTGCTTTGATCTTGTTTGTTTGTTGAAGAGGCAAGATTATTGTGTTTTTTTTAGTAAATATAGTAGCGCATTGAAAAATGCATGTTGATCCCACTTTTTTGAGGTCGGGTGACCAAATCCTTAAAAAAAAAAAAAAGATTACATAAGTTATTTTTACCATTTATAATATATCCTTTTTTCATATCAGATAGTAATAAGATTTATTTGTCACAAAACTATGCAATATATATCTACTTTAACCCACCATACTTCTTTGACAAAAAAAATAAAATAAAATAAAAATCCACAATCCTTACCTACAGCCGGTGAAATTCGAATAAATGCAAACATCCTTTGGAGAACCTAGCTAGATGGATCCCAAGCCAGACGATGGTTGCCTTTTTGTTTTTGTTGTTGTAAGGTGTACATGTGCTAAAATCAATTCCTCAGCCAAACAAAAGGCCATTCTATCAAATAAAGTTATAAGGAATTAAGGATTGTATACGTGTCATATTAACGTACTTATCTCTTGAAATAAAAAAAAAAAAAAAAAAAACTTATCGAGACACATTGTAAATCAAAAAATAAAAAATAAAAAATAAAACTTATCACAGTTTGAGACACATTGTGATGGCACATAGAGAAATCTCTACGTAAAATTCAAAAGACTCCATGCACAGCTTATCAAGGGTTTGAAGGGATATCCCGCTGCAAGTCCCTTCCCTTAATCAATGGTCACGAGTTTGAGCTGAATATGAAATAAAACTTTCAAAACTATTAACTAAAGGTTGTCCCTCTCCTAATTCTTCCCTCCTCAACTCCGATATTAGTAACCTAATTCTTTCCTCCTCAACTTCGATATTAGTAAGGGCAATGCAATAGTCGCAAGAGTCAAGACCCACAATACCTTACAGTTAAGAGGAAACCTATATTTGGGAACCGATAACCCTCGGCCTGCTTCGGCAAGCCACTAGGTCGTCAGTCCCCTCCCCCCTTTTCTTTTTCTCTATTTTATTTTTGTTCTTTGTAACGGCCTCCGCTCCCCATCTCTCCCTTTCTAGCTCCTAACGCACCCCCGTGCACACCTCCTCCATCGTCGTCCCCGTGAACCGTCCCCATCACCACCAGCGTGTACCTGTGAATCCACCACCACTGTTTCTCCCCTTGTTTTCCATCAGCCCTCCTCTTCCAATGCACCATTATTTTTTCTCTCCTCCACTTTTATGTGCAACATACCGGCTAGATATTGGGATTGTTGCAGATTTTCGGCGAGGTCGTCCTTGGAGAAGAAGATTGTGAGTTGGAGCTGGGTCTCCACAATCTGTTAAGTCATCCATCATTAAAAAAGGACCAATGGCAGCGACTCGCTTGTGGCGGGAGCGGTAAGAGGTGGTTGTTCTCACTGGTAAAACGGTGACCTTATTGTTGCAACATGTTCCATATTCCAATCTCTATATATTCTTCTATTCGGGTATTTTCGCCTAAATAGGGCTTATTGTCCTCGTTGAGTTATTATCCCTGCCTAGGTTTAAATCACACCTTAGCGTGCGCGTTTTCGTAATTTATTCCGTTGTAAACGTGAACTAAAAACACCTCAATACAAAACGCATTGACAAAAACACACACAAAATATCCTAACAATCATCTTAAAAATTAATTTATACAAAAAAGCCACCGACCGAAAATAATACGTAAAAACAAAGTGTAAGACACGCTGAACGCGGTCACGGAAATTTCTCTTCGGACTCTTCGACATTTAGTCCGCGTGACACCATCGACACCTCAACACAAAAGATACGCCGTATCTTCTCATTAACACCAATTTATCAACCAAACCCTCCATTTCTCCACTATTTATTATCACAACCCCACCACCATTATTCACTCCATTTGTCTCTCAATCTGTTCCAACACCAACATACATACTACTGTCAAGATCCATCCATCCATCGCGCACACAAATATGCTCGTTTTTGACATAAAATTGTACCCAAATATGTTTCTATTGATTTACTAACAAAGTGAGAAGAAAAACAAAACAAAAACAAAAACTGGGTTTTGATTTTTGTAATATCAACATGTACCAACAAAATTAAAAAATCTGTTACAACAAATACTTGCTAGCTAGCTTAGCAACTACTATAACGGCAGAGCATGGGCTCGTCTGTACTGCTCTCTTCAGTCGTTTTGTGACGCCTTGAAGGGGAGTTCATGGGCGATGAACACGGTGACAATGATGAAGATGATGGTGATGATGGTGACGATGGTGACGATGGTGACGATGATGATGATGATGTTGTTGTTGATGAGATAACACGGTCTTCTTCCTCTGAAACCTCTAATTTCCTCTTCAGAGTTCCTTTACTGACTCTGCTTTCCTCTGTCGTCACTAATTCTTCTTTCATTATGTAGTCCTTCAATCTTTTCACATCAGAGAGCTTCACTGGCTTCACTATGAAATCCTCTGCTCCCTCTTCGAGGCATCTGTTGATTCTAGGCAACACGTTCTCGGAAGACATGATCACTACTGGGATTTCCCTGAATGCTGAAGAGCCCTGTTTGGATGAACCAATTTATGAGTCAAAAAACTGTTTTTTGATTCTTTGACACGGTTTTGCAAAAATGGGTAGGATTGAAAAACGGATTTGGTACCTTGATTTTCTTCAGTAGCTCGTACCCAGTCATCCCGGGCATCCAGTAGTCCGTGATGATCAGATTCACCTTCAAATCCTACCAAAGCATGAACAAAAAATCATTTTTGGAACAGAGCCAAAAAGGACTTAGTAGGACGAAACGAAAATCTGTTCTCTATTTGTTCTTACATTGAATCCAACGGTGGAGTTCTTCTCCCCATCAAGCCCCAGATACTGAAGTGCTCTGGTTCCACTATCCACAGCAGTAACTGCAAATCCAACCCAAATCAACCAATTCAGAACATTTTCCAACCAAATCAAGCAAAACCCACATCAGAAACAGAGCAGATTGTTCAAAAAAATTAAAAAAAAAATAAAAACCAACCTTTACAAGAAGAAATCTTGAGCAACCGCTCGATGACCTTCCGGTCCACCAAACTGTCATCCACTGCAAGAACATGCAGCAGCTCCTGAGATGAGCCATCGAGATCTCGATGACTCCCCACCTCCGTAGGCTCATCTAATCCGTCGATCTTCAAAGCAGTGCTCCCCATCCCCCTCTCTCTCTCACTCTATAGATTGCAAATGAAGTTGTTGTTGGTGGTGGTGGTGGTGGTGTTGAAGAGGATTTGAGAGAGTATTGCTATGTTATATATGGAGGGGTCGAAGGTGTCGCTATCAAATCTCTCTCACCTTGTCTGCCAAATCTCCAAAATCTCTTCTTTTCCCACTTTGTTTTTTTTGTTTTTTTTTTTGTTTAATATTTTCTTGCAAGAGATTCTGAAATCCACTTTCGTGCGATCTCCGAATCCACTCTCTCACGCTCTTGTCCTGTCTCCAGTACTACTACTACTACTACAATATATTATACTGGAAATCGCATCGCATCGTATCGTATCGTATCGTATCGAGTCGTATCGTAACGTATTTTGCTTTTGCTTAATTGCTTTGCCAAACTATCGCGATATATGCACTTTCGAATCGTAACGTACGTACGCTTCTAAGGTACGCACTATTTGGAGTAAGAAAAATCTATATGAGATCCAATTTTCTGACCACTGTTATCTCCTTTTTCCAGATTGTATTATTTTATTTATTTATGGGGTGATGGTGTGGGGATGCGTTTTCATTTGTTTAATCCGCCCATATCTTTTCCTTCTAACTTCTAGGAAGATACGAAGAGAGGAACTACCTGTACGTTTGATCTACAACTCTTGTCACTAATTTTTTACTACTAAAAGTACACTTGATGAAAAGGTGTTAGTTTTTAAAATTAATTAATTATTTTTAATTAAGTATGCAGTATCTATTGCATTTCAGTGATGGAAATGTTATAGTAATATATAGGTTTACCCTTTTGAATTATAAACAGTCAATTTGCCTTTTTAATTAAGGTTCTAAAGAAAAAAGTAAGAAGTACATTTTCTTTACTTATTAATGCATTGATGTAATAGTTGAGACCTATTAATTGTTCACGAAAGATTATATGACGGCCCCAATTTTCATGAACTGGATCCCGTCTGATCTAGACATACGTGGACCCCCCAATCACATGCCTAGTCAGCTTTTTTGTACTATTTCATTTATAGTTTAGTGGCTTATTAGAGTTGTTATTAAATTTAACAAGTCTTATGAATTACGCAGCGGAAAATAAAAAAAACTAAAGCGACAATAATTTAATGTAACACGACGTGAGGACAACCTTATGTGTGGAAACCCTGCAAAGTAGATATCATCCATATTAAGTGACAAAAATGAGGAAAATATCATATACATGTATATAAGTGTTCGCTCAACCCATTAAACAGTTTTAAACATAACAATACATAACTATGAACACAAAATGAACCTACGAGTAGCAAAAGTAGAAGTTGTCTATGAGGGAAGCTCAGAGAAAATCGCCAAGTATCGACTTCTTAGCCTTGCTACTAGATGGACCTGCAATTGTCACCGAAATGGAGAAAGTTCCAATGAGTTAAGCCAGCGTAGTCTTAACAGTATTTCAAATGTCAAACAAATGGTTAGTCGAATAATCATTCAAGAATTTATGTGAAATAATGAACAAAGCATGATTTTCGATTTAACAGAGATATTAACAAATTATTGAGTATCGAGTACACAAAGCAAAAGAATCTAAGTGCTCCAAGTCCATCAAGTGCGATAAAGTACCACAATTTGACTTTCAAGACGGTCGGTGGACTTAGCTAATTAAGTCACTTAACCGACAGTTTAGATCGAGTTCATCAACTGTAGTAGACCACAACCACTTCTACTAGCTCGACTTTCCTCAATCCTAAATTGTAGGCTTAGGTAAGTCCAACAGTCCGTGTAGTCACGATAGAGAAAAAGATCTAAGAGTATTTCTACCGCGCCCGTAACTACCATATCGCCCACTTAGATCCTAGGCCACTCGTTACTAAATCTAAAAAAAATGCACAACCAACGATGTAACAAGGATAGCATGATAAGAATTCACAACAATAAGCCACAAAGAACTCAACTCAACACGGATTAACGAAAGATAATAACCAATAAATGCACAAGTGAAATCGTGTGTAAGGCCCCAACTGATTTACTTACCTGAAACGCTTTGAAACATCACCAAATCGGCTCCAAACCACCTCATTCACGCCGCACAATGCGCACTCGACACTAATTTCCTATGCCCCTAGTGTCAATTTACATTTTAATTAGGTGTATTAGATTCCTTATTTCAAAAATAGTTTATTTTGTTTCATTTTATTTCCATTTACCTCACATTTCTAAAATTTGAGATTTTTCTTGAGTTGCACCACATTAACGACATCTCGGGTCGGACTACGTTGAGCAAGCCTCGACTCAATTGTTTTTCTCAAATTTAGCATTTATTATTGTATCTTTTTAAGCCAATTTGATTATTTTTTTATTCATATATATTATATATTTTAATACAACATGGGTGTTTACGGTGTTGGTTTTGGCTAGCACCATTAATGGTGATGGCCATCGGCACCACTTACCAACAGCACCACCTACGGTGCTTTCGCGCTGGCTTCGGCCCTCCGTCGACGCCCCGTCAACGCTCTATGTTTCACCAAAACCCTCCAACAACAACACTAATTAAACCATTTCCCTAGCCATCTTCATCAATCTTATCACAATGGTAGAAATTAAAAAAAATTAAATTAAAACTTACCTTAAGAGCTCCAAGCTTGCCTTCATCAATTTACTCCTTCGAGATCCACAAAAATGAATAACCCAAACTTTACACTCTTTTTTTTTTTTTTTTTTTCTCTCTCTCTCAAAATAATATCTACCACAAAGCCTTACTTTTACCCTCTTATCTATTCTCTCTTTCTTTACCGTAAATGACACGCTTCACTAATCAACCTTGAATTCCCACATAGGATATCTCTACGTTGATTAATGTCTTAGAAAATTAGATACAAACTTATTTATTTATTTATTTATTTATTTTGACCACTCTACTTTAGCAAGTAGCTTAGATTAATTTAATCTATTCATTTTAACTTAGGAATTTGTATAAACTTAATTTTAAAAAATTAAGTTATAGTTTATCCATATCTCATTATTTCTATGACTTACCTTATACTTGTGCTCGCACGTATCTCGAAGTGACCTTCGCTCACTCAATCGACAATATAATTCATAAAATTATGCTTGCCTGATATATGTAAGTAGTACACGTCATCAATCGCAAATAAAATATTTTTAGGGCCGATACAGATTATGTATGGTCACATATTTGAATCTCTTAATTTTTTAAAGTACTTATATCTTTTATAAAGTAGATAATACATCTATTATGGAGTGTCATAAGTAATCTTTTTTTTATTCTAGTCACATAATTCTAGATACCACATAATAAAAAATGCATATTCTTTACATAAGTAATTTTGCGAATATATTTTTATTTAAACTAATTTTGATTTCCTTAAAATGTAGTAAAATATTAAAATTAATTATATATTTTTAATACTTAATTATGTGAAGAATAAAAAAAATTAATTAAATATATTTTCAAAGTAACCTGGACAAGTCAGCACAACCATAAAGCCGAATACGAGGTTGTGTGTGAATTAAGCGAATAATTTTTGACTACAATTCTTTGTTGTGACAAACTTGCTTTAGCTACTGAAGCTATTTTCTGGTCGATAAGCACCAAATCTTTGTGGGACTAGTACGGATACAATAACCTCGACACCTTGATCATCGAAAAAAAAAAAAAAAGAAAAAAAAAAAAAAAGGAAATTAAAACCAAATGATTTACCAAAAACAAAAATGTTAAACGAAATGAGACATTAATTTGATTATACTACGTATTATTTTAGTATTATAATAACTGGTACGAGAGTAGCGTCAGCTCATGAAAACGACCGCGAAGACCACGCCGTCAAATCCAAGTGGACGTGACCTCGTCAAGTTGGCTTGGCTTAGGCTTAGCTAATCGAAGACCGTGCAACAAATAAGGCGGCTCAGCTAGACCAATAGTAAAAAGTAGCCGGTTCAACTACGAGGGCCGGTTTTTTACTTTCCAACTGTCGAGACGACGGTCTAAACGGGGGAGTTAAAAAGTTAGTCTAAGCAAAAGAAAAAGAAATCTTTGGTGGAACCCAGATCGTAAATATTGGGTTGGACTTTTGCATCGATTCGGTTGGATTTTGGGAGATTACATGCCCACATTTTCCATCCCAACTATCCCTCCCTCTCTCTCTCTCTCTCTTCACAACCACATTCAACACCACACACTACTTACTCTATTTCCTTCTTTTCTCTTTTCAAAAAAAGATTAAAAAAGAAGAAGAAGATTTTGTCCCTTTTGCCTGAAATAGTACTAGTAGTAGACTAGTACGTAATTAATTTCATCTTCTTTATTTACTGCCTTGGAGTTTGTGATTTCAAGTCCATATAAAGTCTCCTTGTAATTAAACTAATCAATCAATGAAAAAAATGTTACCTGTACACTTCCTAGGGCATCAAGTATCAACCGCACACAAGGCACGTCAGATTCAGTGCGTTACATGATTCGAAGACCATCCAACGACATTGAAGTGTCTTGTATTTGATTGATGTCCCGATTGAGGTGAGTAGACCACAATGGAATGGACGGTCGTTGACGTGACGCATGCATAGCGGTCTTGGTCTCGGTCTCGGTCTTTGGTGTTACTTTCCCGAGAAGTTATTAATTAATGGGGAGGGCAAGATTTGGTGAGTTAATACTTATGTACGAAGTATACGTACGTGTATACGTATACGTGGAGGTCTACGTATAGGCACGTACGTAGGTGGTGGTGGGGCGGTCTTTGGTTGCAATCCCGACAAGAATACATAATGTGAGTGGAGGATGGACGGACAAGGAGGTCAGAGAGAGATGATGATGAATGGTGTAGGGAGTAGGAGTGTGTGGTTTAGCGTGGTGTGTCTGGTCTTGGTCTCTGGGCCCTTCGATTATTCATCATCATCATCATGATCATCATCATGACTTGTCTGGGTGATTTGGACCAAACCCATTGGCCCCATCTCCTCGGGGGATCTCAATCGGGATCTACAGTTTCTGTTGTTTCTTCTCTCCTCACACACATTCTCAATTTCTCAATCATTTCATACCCCTAATCCTCGTCACTAAATTTGATTTTCTACCTACATTCTTTTTTTTTTCTTAAAAAAAAAAAAGAATTTTCTACCTACAATTGTTCTCATTTCGCTTAGGAAGGGTAGGTACCCAAGTGTTAGAATTCCCTCTATCCAAAATTAGCTAGTAAGTGGTTTAAGTAAAAAAAAAACACCAATTAAAGTGACTTTAATTATGAGTTTAATGTACATTTTTACCACCTCCGTTCATTTTATAAGTCTTGCTACAAAACTTTTTGTTAAAAATAAGTATAAGTTGTTTTGGAATCCTAGAAAAAATTTCTACATATTTGCCCATTTTACCCATAAACATTTAATTGCAATTAAAGTCTTGTTCTCCATGTATTAGATAAGGGTACTCCTATTTGGATTTATAAGTTTAGACTCAAACACGCTATAAAAACTTAAATACCCTTCATACATACAAACTTTTTCTCCAATCCACCATCTACCAGTCACCGCCGTCGCCCTAATCGTCGTCGTCCCCGTGACTAATACCGTTGCCAACGTCGTTGCGATCATCGGTCACCGCCGCCTTCGTCGTTGTCATCCACCACCGCTAACGACCTCTGTGACGGCCCCAGTTCCACAATCCTAAACTGGGCCCCGCTCGGCCTAGACTTACGTGGACCCCCGAGCCCGTCTCGGTGAGTCACGCAAGCCTAATCAGCCTTCCTTTATCATTTACCTAATCAATTAGTGAGTTATCATAGTTATAGCGGAAACAATTAAACCTCAAACTAACTGAAAAACCTCAAAGACACCAGTTAAGGCAACTTATAGTGTGGAAACCCCGAATATGTATATCATCATCAATGAACATTCATATGAGAGTAAATACAAGATATACATGCACGAAATCTCTCAAAAACTCAACTCCCAGTGTTTTAAAACAAGTATATCTAATAATACAAAAGAATCACATATGTCAGACAAGTGGTAGGAACTGTTTCGGTATCCTCAAATAATATCTCCTAGCTATGGAGTCTTCCCCTTGCTGAACTGTGGATCTGCATTCCGTCAAACACAAGAATGACGAGCCCGGGTAAGTAACGCCAAGCAGGACATATTTACAACATTTTGAAATAAATAAATCAGTCTAATTCATGCAGATAGAAAGAAAAGAACAGGGAACGCATGAATATAAAATACAGTAAATAATTCAATCGATAAGTGAGTGTCCGGAATACGAAAATCGAATAGCAAGGAGTCTCGACCAAGAGGTCGTTGAGTCGCGGCAAAAGCCCAGCAGACTCGGGTTCAAGACGAGACACAGCGTACCAGCCCTAACCCTTGCGACTATGAGATATCCACAGACCCGGATAAGTGCTCCCAACGTACACTCAATTGGGAGATATCAACGACGTCCAGATAAGAGCTCATATCCCAGATAAATACTAACCATGACTCACTTGCCAATGGACCACTCAACCAATGGAAATTTCAAAAGAAATGATGAACGAAGCAATAACAACAAATTAAAGCTCATGAAATAACTGTAAAATTCCTCACTGGTTTACTTACCTGTAAAATTCCTTGCTGGGCTCGAGCTGGCCCGCCCAGGGCCTGCCACCCCCAATTCTTCGGAAATGCGCATTTCCTTCTTTCTTTTTTTTTTCTTCTTCTTCAACTTCAATGCACACAAATGAGATGTACAATCAAACTCTATACCCAACATTTACTCACCCAAAATCAACAACAACAACATCAAATTCATGAATTTGAAATGACCAAATTGTTCAAATGATGTTAATGGAGATGGATAGGTACCTAGCTTGATGTTCTTGCAAGTATGATCACTACTACTTCTCCACCCTCACTGGTTGCTCTTCTCTTTGCTCCACCACCCCAGCAATCTCTCTTCTTTCTCTCCTCCTTCCTTGCCAAACGTTGTGAGTGAGTGAGTTAGTGAGAGTTATGAGGTTTATGTATTGGATAAAAATTGAACCATGACCACACATCCCTTTGTGCACACGTATCTCGAGGCATGTCTAAGGGACCACCTTCACTCAATTATTAACCAAGTCATGCATAAATGACTCACAAGTTAACTCCATTGACCTCTTGATTTGTCAATGCGCGTCTCGAGACACATCATGTGGCCATTTTAATTTTTTACTAACTATAGTCCCATTAATGTTTACATTTAATGTGACCACATTAGCCAATTATTAAACCAACATAAATTCAACATTTGTCCAAAATAATTATGCTTACCCCATATGCCGCTACTTCGGTCCCACGTCGACACGCGACTCGAGGTACGCCTCCGCTCGTCTCGACACCGTTATGCCCCGCGTGTACCTTACCCGCACATTACCAAATTCCATTAATTTAACTTGTTCAACCTTTGATATAATAATTAATACAAGTATCAAACAAAAATAACATACCTCGGTGTCGACTCCAGAGATTTGGACATGTGTATCACGACAATTGGGTCCCATGTACGACCCTGAAATGACACTTTGCACGAGGTAGATTTTTAGGATCGTTACAACCCCTCCCTCTCTCTCTCTCTCTCTCTCTCTCTCTCTCTCTCTCTCTCTCTCTCTCTGGAGTGGAGGGGATAGCCTTCTGAACACCTTCCTTCCCTTCTCTCGGCCAAATCTGGCCGGGAGGTGGAAGAGGGTGGACGGAAGGCTGCCCCCTCGACATCAGAGAGAGAGGTCGCCGGGGGCTGTAGAGGTGGTGGAGGTGATGAGCCAGGGAGGTGGATGTGTACCTGTGAAGTTGAGGGTAATTATGTCTTTGTGATTAGTTGTGTACTCTAAATAATTTGTATAAAGCCCTTTGAGTCTGGTCTCTTCCAGACAAATTTATTGATTGGATAAATAGAAGATTGATGTAGTTAATGACATAATTAAACCATGGACAAGAATGTAATTTAAATCTAAAATTAATGCTTTCCTTAATTAATATATTTGTTTTGGGAAAAACAACGTATATTATTAACTAGAGAGAGTATCTAGTTTTAACACAAAAAGGAAAAGTCTCGATTGATTTATTTTTGCTAACTCACATAGAAGTTTTTTTTTTTTGCAAGAGATATTTTTCATATTTAGTTGAATTTTGAACTTCCTAGAACTTCTAAATTTAAAAAAACAATAAAACATGTGAATCGACATAAATACCCTTCAAACAACAAAGATACATGCATAAATAGAGATATGATTAATAATGGGGTAATTGTTTGGCTGGAGGTGGAGTTGGAAGGTGGAGTTGACATTAGAAAGCCAACCAAACAAGCTAGATTAGTTAGAATTTCCCTGTAAAATATCTCACTCCCCCGACTCCACCTCCAGCCAAACAAGGCGAAAGTGTTTCACTTGTAATAAATGTTTTAAGTTGAATAAGAGTAAAATGGCATAAGGTACTAAAAGACCCTTTAACTAATGGGTAACAACCAGATCAACCATTAAAGTAAGTTGAGGACTAGGGGTGCACACGGATTGGATCCAGTCCAATTAAGTTCAATCAACAATCCAATCCAATTATTGCGGATTGAAAAATTACTGTCCAATCCAATCCAAATAATTTATCAATCCAACTTGCAAAATGCGGACCATACTGGATCAAGTTTCACGGATTGACCTTTTTTTATCCAAAAATTCATGAAATTAAACTTTATCATATGAATCACAAAAATCATGCATCTAGTGAATGATAAATTTATAACATACATCCCACAAATTTATATATAACATATTTTCCACAAACATGTCATTACAATAACCTTTAAAATGCAAGTTCCCACATAAATAAATATGTTATCCACAAATTTGCACCATACACTCTTACAAAAGCACATAAAATGTCCATGTTGCAACATACAACATACGAAAAAAAGAAGAAGAAGTATGAAGTGTAATTAAAGAGTTAAGAACAAGCTTAGTCTTTTAGATACTACAGTTTCTACTTGATAGTTTGGGTTAATACTATTTGAGATACTATAATACATATGATTAGATATGTATATGCGTTGATGTGATAAACGGATTGGATCCGCGGATTTTTAATGTAAGATTCGCAATCCGATTTAGTCTAGCCGGATTAGTGATTTTTCAGTTCGGTCCAGTCCAATCGATTAAAACATTTATCTAATTAGTGATAATTGATCCAAATTGGATTGGATCCGTGGATTAGTGCAATCCGTGTGCACCCCTATTGAGGACCATTACACTACTTGAAAAAAGCGTAGCTAAGAAACCCCCATTTGGATGACAATCGCTAATATCCAATTAAGGTTTGCTAACGTGGCTTGCTAAGAAGGAAATAATAACGAAAATAAAACACTTCCCACAAAACCTGGCCAAACAATCAACATGGGTGATTTTTTTTTTTTCCGAAGTCAGTCTAAGGATTTGTTTTTGTTTTTTTGTTTTTTTATCAAAAGAACCGATTTATTTATAACTAATTCAAAAGATTATTAAAATAGATATTGAATAGCGATATGATCCACGTCTCAATATTTTATGTTTCTCATGACATCGCAAAAGCTTTGCTAATTTGTGAGCGACCTCGTTCGCTTGTCTTTTAACAAATTGATACTTCCATAAGATATTTATTTTTAACACGCTTCTGAAGTCTTAGGTAGTGTGCTCGGCTTGGAGTCATTTTGGAGTTGAGTTTTGTGAGAACTATTTTTTTTTTAATTATTTTTTAGTTGAATCAGCAAAGTTAACAGATGTTAAACTGTTTCCATCCAAAAGAGTTTTTTAGCCCCAGTTTTTTCACTTAATTTTTTAATGACCCTCGACTTACATTAAGGGTTGATCAGCTTCTTACTTATTAGTTTAAGGGTTTTTTTTACTACCTTATATGCCAGAGTAAAATAGGTTTAAAAGCATTAAATGCTCTCTCAAATTTTAAAAATAACTTATAATTTCTTTAAAAAGGTTTAATTTATTATTTTACTTTAATCTGGTATAGCATGTACATAAACTCGAGCATTAAGCAATAAATACACATTGGGCAAGCCGCAAGGTTGTGACCTATAGGATGTGCATGCTTTTTTAATTTTTTTTTTGGTCGTTCGAGGTGTGTACCATTGAGCCCTAGGGGCTCGGGTTCGAGTTGTGGGAGGGGGGAATGGACACGGTTTCCTGCCAATAAATGCAGCGATGTGTTCAGCTTCCGGGCCGTCTCGGCAGGCCCATGGGCTGGTCGAGCGGGCCGTTACAAAAAGGAGCACCTTTTTGTTGGGGCACACGACCTGCCTTATGGCCTGCCGAACCCCCGGACACACTCGATCCGCCGAAACGACCATCCGAGCGCCCTCCCGCACCCCCCACGGTTCGAACCTACGCCCTCGCGGGATAAAGGCGTAGGCTCATGGAGCCGTGTACCAACCGAGCCGATATACCTCACCTCAATCGCGTCGTCGACATTCGTCGATTCACGCCTCCGATCGGTCCGACAACACCATCGCGTCGTTCACCGCGTCGTTGCCGCTGTTGAGCCGAAAGCCGTGCTGCTGCTTGCGACGCGCCGTCGTCATCATGCGCGGCGGCGATGAATGGCGCGGGCGCGGGCGAGCCTTTTTGTAACGACCAGCACTAGCTCGGTGGTACCCAACTCGTTGGGCGCGCGTACTTATGTCCCCGGGGGCGCGCGTTCGAGTTGGGGGAGGGGGGAATGACACGGTTTCTGCCGAAAATGCGGCGATGTGTCGGCTTTCAGACCTTAAGCGGGCCAAAATGGCGGCGGGTCGTTACAAAAGGAGCACCTTTTGTTGGGGCACACGACCTTATGGCTGCCGAACCCCGGGACACACTCGATCCGCCCAAAGGACCAATCCGAGCGCCTCCCTCGCTCCCCGCGGTTCGAACCCGCACTTTGTCGAGGATAACGGTGTGGGCTCATGGAGCCGTGTACCAACCGAGTGATCGGCCCGGTTGGTACACGGCTCCATGAGCCTACGCCTTTATCCCGCGAGGCGTAGGTTCGAACCGTGGGGGGGTGGGAGAGGCGCTCTGATTGGTCCTTTGGGCGGATCGAGTGTGTCCCGGGGTTCGGCAGCCATAAGGCGGCAGTCGTGTGCCCCAACAAAAGGTGCTCCTTTTTGTAACGACCCGCTCGCCTTTTGCTCGCTAAGGTTGTGAAGCCTGACACATCGCCGCATTCGGCGAGAAATCGTGTCATTCCCCCCTCCCCAACTCGAACGCGCGCCCCGGGGACATAAGTACGCGCGCCCAACGAGTTGGGTACCAGCTGAGCTAGTGCGACCCGCTCGCCTTTTGGCCGCTAAGGTCGGAAGGCGACACATCGTATTTGCATTTTCGGCGAGGAAACCGTGTCATTCCCCCTCCCCCGACTCGAACGCGCGCCCACAGGGACATAAGTACGCGCGCCCAACGAGTTGGGTACCACCGAGCCGCACTAGCTCGGTGGTACCCAACTCGTTGGGCGCGCGTACTTATGTCCCAGGGCGCGCGTTCGAGTCGGGGGAGGGGGAATGACACGGTTTCTGCCGAAAATGCAACGATGGACGATGTCGCCTTCCGACCTTAGCGGCCAAAAGGCGGCGGTCGTTACAAAAAGGAGCACCTTTTGTTGGGGCACACGACCCGCCTTAAGTGCGGCTCGGTGGTACACAACTCGATGAGCGCGAGTACTTGTGTCCCTAGGGGCTCGGGTTCGAGTTGTGGGAGGGGGGAATGAACACGGTTTCCTGCCAATAAATGCAGCGATGTGTTCAGCTTCCGGGCCGTCTCGGCAGGCCCATGGGCTGGTCGAGCGGGCCGAGTTAGTTGGACGTCTCAACCTCATAATCTGGAAGAAATCAAGGAAATATAATGTTGTTGCCAAGAATCGAATTTATATAAACCATTATTTGTCTCGTAATTCTATTGTAATTTACATAATGACCGAAATATGTAACTTATGTTTTTAATTCATTTTATGTCTATTAAGTCTCCCTTTAAGTTACCAATTTGATGATAACTAGTATTAATGTGAGAAGTACAATAGTTCTCTTTCTTGCATTTGTACCATCAAAGAAGTGTAAAAAAAAAGTAAGGTTTAAAAGGGCGATAGACTTTGCTGTTGTGAGTTTTGATGCAGTACTTAGAGAAGATCAACAATATAATAACTACCGCAAGTAAAACTTTATTTATCTATTTTATTATATTTAAAGAATGTTTACATTTACCATTACACCACAACTGGTTGGGGTATGCTTTTTAAACGTGTTATCATGGCATTGCTCTACACAAAGTAACACTACTGTCAAAAGTTAACCAAGTTAAAAAACGAAAACAACATCATTGTGCACCACGGGTCTTTGGAATGATGTCAACTGAATTTTTCCTTAACTTTTGACTTTTTGCAACGATAAAAATTAACACTGGCCCGTTTGATTTAATGGATGTCAAAATGGTAATCAGCACAGATGCATTAATCTTTTATTCCAGACCATAGAAAAATAGGAGTAATCGATAATCCTTGTCTACTTACATTGATTAAAATTGTACCATCATGAAAAATCGATGTAAATGTTGACTTCTTGATTAAAAATCTTGACGTTTTAGTTATGTAGTCCCTCCATTCCCAAATAGTATATCTGTCAATTTATTGCTTCATTTTTAACTGTAACCCTAATCAATTTAGTCAATTACGCACACTTATTATTTTTTTCCAATATGATCAATCTATAATAAATTAATGACATCATTTTTGCAACGGTAGTTCAATCTTATCCTAAAAAAATTTAGTGGGACCAGTCATTTATTTAATTGTAGCTAAAAAATCATTTCTTTAATTCTTATGCTTAAAGTAAAATGCGATAAAATATTTTGAAATAGAGGAAATAAATTTTACAGCTAGTGAACAAAATATCATATTTCTTTATTATTAAATATTAATTTCAACACGAAAAAATGCTAGTACGAAAATAACAAATTAATATTGCATGCATCTTTTTACGATACTCCAACGTTTAATACCACACGTATTATTTTACATTGGAATACTCCACCTTACACGAGATATATGTCTCATAAATTAAAAGATTCATATCTATTAGCTACTCGAAGTACATCAAGGTGATGGTTGGTTTCTTTATGTTTTTGATGAGAGAAATGCTAGAGTGCCCCCAAGTATGACAATGGAGATGCAACATGAACTCATTGTCTGCCATCAATACGCTTTGATATGCATGCACGCCTCGATTATATATGAAGGGCGACTGAATGAGTATACACTTTTGTGTCCTACTTGAGGCACCGAAACCCGAATTTTTTTTCTTAATTTTTTTATAGTCAAAAGATATCCGAGACACCGCGGCGCGCTGACACTAGACATATTCCTTCTGATTATACGTTCTCACTTAAATAATCAACCGTTATAAGCTACTATGTCGCTGTCCTCCCTCATCAGATGCTGCTTTAATTTTAAAATTTTTCAAGAAATACGATTCGAGTCTCATACATGCAAATACAAAGTTTTCTTAAAAAAAAATAGCCGTTTAGTGACTATAGTGTACGGACCTTTTTCTTTTTCAAATTTTTTAACTGCAAGTGGTTGACTTGACTGTCATCGATAACATGGTCAAAGCAAATATGTATGATCCAATTAATCAATCAATATGGGGCGTGCCGAGTATACATGGAGATTACTTTTTCTAATAAAAAATATAACGCGTAGGTTCACGTGCACGTACAGCCAGTACTTAACTAATCACTCATTATCTATTCGATTTGTGAATCAATTATCAATTAACATTCGGCTGTTAATTAATTAATTAAATAAGACAGCTTAATAAAGATACATTGCTTTGAACAGAAGATTTAAAGAGGGACCAGAATCTGAGATTTCATAGTACTTTGAGAGAGATAATAGAGAGAGAGAGAGATTTAAGGCACATGGGGGGACAATATGTGGTCCTTTGTGGAGAGGATAATGGCGTTTTAGGTATCAAAAGATTTGAAAGAAGAGGTCACTTACCCTACGATGTGTGGGGCACGTTCCCTTTAAGAAACAAACCCTCCCCCCACCTCTGTCCCCTTTGAAATTCCCTTCGAAGCACTATCTAGCTTTCTCTCATTTTCAAAGATCACAAGTCATCTTAAATAGGAGTAGATCTCTTTGCTACTTCTTGTTGGGTTGTTTCAATGAGTTATAAAAGAAGACGTGAATTAGGTGATGAATCAAAGAGATACGTAGGACCCACCAAATCCTCCCAACTGTACCATATTTTCATTTCGTGGTTGATGCAATTAACGTTTCAATTTAAGGGGGCCCTTGAGAGGTTTTGGAAACGTTTGGACTAATCATCAATTAATTTCAGCTGCCTTTCTTGAACCGGACCGTGGTCTTTTATGTATAGAATCAATTTGGTGCGTTATGAGTTATTTCACAAAGATATGCAAACCATCGAAATAATTCTACTTCAACTAGTTCACAACAAAAAAAAATAAAGACTCGTAAATTTGTAGGACCTTCTAATTAAGGTGCCTAGCTTAGGCAATCTAATTAGTAAGAAAAGTTTTCATTTTCAAATTGAAGCTCACGTATTATTTACAACAAGTTGTACAAGTTTACAACTAGTCTCTCCACGTTCTCAGGGACATTAGAATCCCACTTCTGCCCATGCATGACGAATATGTACTTGAAAATTATAAAGGAGTTTCGCCTCCATTTCATTAAAAAAAATATGTACTGGAATATCAGGGCTTTGTTATTTTTCTCTTTGAAATTGACGAGATTTTTGTAACTCTGTCCTTTTTAGGCTTGTGCTTTAATAAGTAGTATATATAATTATACATGAAGCAAACTATAGCTCTAAATCGGTTAATTAAGTAAATAACGACTTTATAATGAAAATAACAAGTATAAGTTTTTTTTCGTAAATATTTCGTTCATACCTTGTTTCTAATGAAATTATATGGGTTACTTTTTTTTTTATTAAGCGCACGGTCTCAAGTTCGATTCTTTATGACAAAATGCTAAGGTACGTGCAATGTCTAGTCTAGAGAAATGTCCGAATACTCATAATTAATCAAAAAAAAAAATATGGGCTATATTTCATAAAATGAGAGTATCACGTACTATATAGACTGACACTCCAACAAGCATGACAAAATGCACACCCCTAACTACCAATTGTGTTAGCACTTCAACATGCCTAAGCTTAAATCGAAAGATGCATGTGATTGCTTTTCTTGAGGAGATGCTGCATCGATCAAAATTTTATGGGTTTGCATTGAATTGGCCATCACGTAAGATCTCATCATGATTTTGATTGTGGAGGTGGTTCTTGGTGATGTAACACTTCATGCGGTGCTACTTTCTAGGAAGATCTGTTACAAATCTTTTTATATTGCAATAACATAGGAATAAAATCCCCAATGTGGGAGGAAAGGTAGAAAAGATTAATTTATAGTGCGACAAATAAACTGATGATATAGTATTTGAAATATTGAAAGAATAATACTAATATAAAGTTGGACGGATCACGACAGCCATCGAATCTTTGAAACTTTGGAAATTTGAACCCCAAACTCCACTTTGCTTCCAATGGATGTGTTGGATTTTTCACTCCAACTCTATGACCTAATTTAATTAAAATTTAGTGTTTTAGTTTATGTTTAATTAGTAAGTTTAAGTTTTAGTAGGATTTGATTATTTTAGAAGTATCTATGTTTGAGTGGAATTGTGAGTTAGAGTTTGAGAGGGATTAAGAGTTTGTGTGTGCTTTGAGCGTGCACAAAGGTTTGGTGCCTTTATGCATCACATTATGTAGTTCGATTGTTAAATACATTATTATTATTGATGGAATAGATTAATGAGTTTTCATTATGTGTTTTCGTTGTGTAATGACTCGTTTTATTAACGCCGTTATTTATTGCATAAATTCAGATTAGGACACCAGCTCATATCCACGTGGACGCCGCGGATAGGCTAGGACACACGTCGACTTAGGTACACTAACTATTTGCCTGTCGATTGCCAAATTGTGATTCATGTTTATGAGTTTATTCGTTAATACATCACATGTTTGTGTTTGTATTGTTATATCGTGCAAGATTGTGTAACGGGAATTCTCCTCGTAAAGTGTGTCGATGCGGTTTATTGGGTAGGCGAGTAGTCGAAGGTTAGTGAGACCACAAATGGGTCAATTATGTAACCAATTACAGTAACTATATGATAATTGTACCTAAGTCAAGTTAATTAAATTAATTTGAAAACATATGCATATGGTTTGATTGTAAATATAGTAAGATCCAAAGGCAACTATAAAGTGGGTGGAACTAGACTTGCATGTAATTAATTAAAAGATCATGTGCAAAATGAGAAATGTAATATGCCTTGTGTATGTGGACAGATTGGAGACTAGTTGCATGCTAAGTGGCACAACAAAAAATGACAAGTGGTTGCTAGTAGAGATGTAGTAGATTATGTGTTGGAAATATATTGTCACCACCCAAATAATTAATACACGTTTAATTTGTTGATTAGGACCAAATGACCCGTGATGTGGGACCCGCAACGAGATACTTGTCACTACCGACACACGGTGGCCGAGGTAACTGTTATTTTTGTGTGTTGTTTGCCTAGTGAACTGTATATGCGTAGACTTCTAAGTCATTTCTAGGGGTATGCAGATACCGAGACTAGATGGGACTTACCTCGTGTTGCATGCCGACGTGGGCCCGAGGTAGCAGCTCGTGGGGAAAGCGTAACTACTTAAGTTTTATGACATTAACTATGATATACACTAGTGGTTGTCAATTGGTCACATCTACCAATATATATGTACAAGGGCATAAGTTAAAGAAGAAAAACATACACCACTAGATGGGCATGGAGATGTACAAACCACCATCTCAACACAAGAGTGTCACACAATGGAGTCATTCACAAGTGACTTGAGGGACAAGTGTGGTGTTGAAGACTACAAGATGTGTCTCGAGATACGCGTGTGGTTTGAGATGAGTGGCTCACATTCAAGCCAACACAAATCATATAAATTGGTCAAAAAAACCCCATTAGTCAATCTCTATCTCAACGAATTTTTTTTTTTTGACATAGAGCAGCTGCTTTGTGTTTCGGGAGGGTGAGGACGACCCGAGCCGAACCGGCCCAGTTCAGACCCAAAGAAAAAAAAAGAAGAGGAGAAGATGAGTTGGGTGAACCGGGTCGGTTCGAAACCGGTTCGGCCCGGTTCAACCTAAACACATATATTTATATAAAAAAAAAAAGAAGAGAAAAAAGGGAGGAAAAAAGGAAACAAATTCTAGAAAAATTAGAAATAATTCAGAAAAATTATATTTCGACAAAATAAATAGTAATTGATAAGTTTCTAAGAAAAATAAAATATGTGAAATTGCGGACGAGACTTTTACGAGGTTTTTACCTCGAAAAGCGCGAAATTGGCAAATTGGTCTCGAATTCGATTTTGACCAATTTAGAAATTTTACATAATTAACATTGAATCTAAATTGATAAATTGTCAAATGTTAGGACCGTAGAGGAGATATTACGGGGTGTTGGGTGCGTACATCGACGCGACGAGAAGCCGGATAGCTTAGGAATTATTGTGGTATGTAAGTAAACTGAGTGAGACATTTATTTACATTTCATTCCATTTATTTATTCATTCTCAGTTATTCGAACTGAATTTACCTTCGAAATCTATATGCTATGCCTTGTTTATTTCTCATTTTATGACGTTGCTCATAGCATACTCTGTTGTATATATACTATCATTGATTCCAATTCCTATACTTTGTCATGTTGATTGTTGTGTTTGGAAGTCAATGATATAACATGCTATTAGGTTAGTTTGTTTATTTTGACTCAATCCTTTGTGCATTAGTATGCAGTAACATATCTTGGATTCTATTATCGAGTCATTCTTGAAAGTGAAAATGGTTCTTGTGGTTAGGGTCATTTGATGATAGAAATTCAGCTTTCATACGGGGGTCACTAGACTTTTCGGGATGTTAGGGAATTTCTCCACTACCTTGCATGACACACGGGGTAACGTGCCTCGAACGGGGTAACCGGACCTCGGGGTTTGTTGGCGCAAGAATAACTTGGGTGAGCATGACGAGTTTTAAAACTCGGGTATGTTAGCAAGTATACATTCCAGTGACGACTAATTCACTTGAAATAGAAAAGGCGTAATCGTAAGTACGACCTTTTGAAATTATGATATAGAGCTCAATTTGTAATGAAATGATATAGAGTAGAGCTCAAATTATAGTGGAAAGGCTGATGTGGCGTAGCTCACGCCCGACCGACCCTAATCCATTACTACTTAGCCTTGAGTCAGTTTCATATTTGGTTAACTCAAGTATCTCTTTGCATGATGTTTCTTTCAGCATAGTTGCTAATTAAATTATGTCTTTTGATACTTGTTGCTTGTTTGGGAATGTGGATCAATGTCTCTCAGTATTACTTAAATAATTTCATGTACTCACCGTCTAGTTTGTGACGGTGGGTGCAGATCAGCCGAGTAGCAGACCAGACAAAGAGAAGATTTGTGACTACCTCTGAGTCAGTGAAGGACTGCTACGACATATTTTTGTACGTTTTCTATTCTTTTGTATTACATTTTATATGTACATGTTATTTTTACTTTTGGGTTGAGTGATAGGAATATGACTAGACACATGTTGTATATATCACCACTTTTGTTTATATATGCATGTGATCTCTATTTCCTGATTTTCCCACAATAGGTTAGGCCTTAGGATCTAATTTCCACCAGTAATCGAAATAAGACTTCCGCTGAATATATTGTTAGATATAAAATTTAAATTAACTCGATTTGTTAGGTATTTGTACTATCTAGTTAACTATAGGTGGTATGTGTTTTTAATACTGAATAATTGGTAAGTTTTTAGGTGTTTAAATAAGGCTGACTAGTTCCTTGTTAGGTCCTATATGGAAGATTAGGGCTTGATTAGGGATTAGGCCAGGCGGTGCCCTTATTTGGAGAAGGGGTCGTCACAGTTGGTATCAGAGCCTAGGTTTAGAAAACTATATGGCTTAAGGGAATATGATACCAACACAGTTGGTATCAGAGCAATGGTTTACCTAAGCCCGATACACTTACGATTGTAGAATCACCAGTTTCTACAATATGATACCACAACAACAACAAGAACTAAAAGATTTAAGATATGTAGAAGCTAGATAATCTTAGTTAGTGGTGGAAAATCAGATGATCCTCGCCTAGAAACTATTAGTTGGGAAGTGAGTGAAAGTGAGTTGGGAATTTGATATATCTATATACATGTTAATTTTGTTATATGTATATATGCGTTATCAACGTAGTAGCTGATTCGGGTTCGTTATCCCTTCGCAGTCAGAGATGACAGATTCACGCGATAGCGGTGATGCCGGTGCGAGAGGCAGTAAGCCTTCTATACCGTCAGCGAAGGACTTTCAGAGGCTTTCTGATCGTGTAGCTGCTCAGGGTCAGCAGTTGGCAGAGTTCATTGCATTGATGGCTTCCCGATTTGTTTCACCAGCACAGCCAGTTCAAGCATCAGGTCCTACTGCGACTACTACGTCCACAGTACCAACCGTAGTGCCGGTCTTACCTGCGACACCAGTAATAGCAGCTCCAACAGTAGAGACAGTGTCTACACCATCTTCCACACCTCCAACATCTAGTTTGACAGCAGTGGTTTAGTTGGTGAAGGACTTCATCAGACTGAAACCCGTATACTTCGACGGTCAGCGAGATGTTGAGAAGATTGAGAAGTGAGTCTTGTCCCAGGAGAAATTGCACAGAGTCTTGCGAATTGCGGATAAACTCAGAGCAGAGATTTCGTCGTACACCTTACAGCGAGACGCCAATGTGTGGTGGCGTGCAACGATAGCTGTTGAGACAACGAAAAATGGGTAGAAATAGTGACGAGAAATAGCGACGGGCTATTTCCCGTCGCTAAATGGTGAGGGATTGACGACAAGGCGGTCGTCTGACTCGTTGACTAGATTAGCGACGGGGTTAATGACGGCCCCCGTCGCTAATCCTTGAGCGAGAAAATTTCCGTCCGAAAGGAAAATTTCTCGCCACGTGGCAGTGGGGCCCACACATTCTCTCTTACATCGCCAAACCCCAATCTGTGACGGCCCCTTCTTCTAAACAGCGCACCGCCCGACCTAATCCCGTAATCAAGTCTTAATCCAAGTCTTAATCCTAACCACATAAGACTTAATTATGTATTAATCAGCCTTTCGTCCCTATATTCATAAATACACGTGTTCAGATATTATTAGATTTCACAATTAATTAAGACTTTTTATCACTTCAATATTATCACATATTTTAAAGATTACGCGGAAGCTCTTACTACTCAAAATCATAAGTGTGGAAAACTAGGAAACACAACATCACCTACATGTATATATCATAAATGTAATAACACTGTATGTGACGACCCCTTCTCCAGATAAGGGCATCGCCCGACCTAATCCCTTAATTAAGCCATAATCTCCCCTATATGACCTAACAATGAACTAGTCAGCCTTATTTAAACACCTAATTACCTACCAATTATGATACCACCTACAGTTAACAAACTAGTTCTATTGACTAACCTATGGTTGTCTACAAATCAGAGTTCAGTTAATTTTTTTATCTAACAAGTTATTCAGCGGAAGTCTTATTTCATTACTAGTGGACATTAGATCCTAAGGCCTAACCTATTGTGGAAAAACCAGGAAATAGTGATCACATGCATATAGAAACAAAAGTGATGATATATATAACATGTGTCTGGTCAGATGTTCCTATCGCTCAACCCAAAAGTAAACATATCATGTATATAGAAAATGTAATACAAAAGAATAGAAAACGTACAAAAATATGTCGTAGCAGACCTTCACTGGCTCAGAGGTAGTCACCAATCTTCTCTTTGCCTGGTCTGGTACTCGGCTGATCTGCACCCACCGTCACAAACTAGACGGTGAGTACATGAAATTATTTAAGTAATACTGAGAGACATTGATCCACATTCCCAAATAGGCAACAAGTATCAAATGACATAATTTAAATAGCAACTATGCTGAAAGAAACATCATGCAAATAGATACTTGAGTTAACCAAATATGAAACTAACTCAAGGCTAAGTAGTAATGGATTAGGGTCGGTCGGCCGTGATCTTCATCACATCAGTCTGTCCACTACAATTTGAGCTCTGCTCTATATCATTTCATTACAAATTGAGCTATATATCATAATTCGTACTTACGATTACGTCTTTTCTATTCCAAGTGAATTAGTCGTCACCGGAATGTATACTTGCTAACATACCCGAGTTTTACAACTCATCATGTTCACCCAAGTTATTCTTGCTCCAACAAACCCCGAGGTCCGGTTACCCCGTGTGTCATGCAAGGTAGTGGAGAAATTCTCTAACATCCCGGAAAGTCTAGTGACCCCCGTATGAAAGCTGAATTTCTATCATCAAATGACCTAACCACAATAACCACTTTCATTTTCAATAATGACTCGGTAATCGAATCCAAGAAATGTAACTGCATACTAATGCACAAAGGATTAGAGTAAAAACAAAACAAACTACCCTAATATCATGCTATATCACTGACTTCCAAACACAACAATCAACATGACAAAGTATATGAATTGGAATCAATGATAGTACATAAACAACAAAGTATGCTATGAGCAACGTCATAAAATGAGAAATAAACAAGTCATAGCATATGGATTTCAAATGCAATTCAGTTCGAATAACTGAGAATGAATAAATAAATGAAATGAAATGTAAATAAAATGTCTCACTCAGTTTACTTACATACCACAATAATTCCTAAGCTATCCGGCCTCTCGTCGGGTCGATGTACGCACCCAACACCCCGTAATATCTCATTTACGGTCCTAACATTTGACAATTTATCAATTTAGATTCAATGTTAATTATGTAAAATTCCTAAATTGGTCGAAATCGAATTCGAGACCAATTTGCCAATTTCACGCTTTTCGATGTAAAACCCCCGTAAAAGTCTCGTCCGCAATTTCACATATTTTATTTTTCTTAGAAATTTATCAATTTCTATTTATTTTGTCGAAATATAATTTTTCGGAATTTTTTCTAATTTTTCTGAAATTTTCCTGAATTTTCCAGCACTTTATCTATTTTGTGGAATTTCTTTTATTAAAAATCAGTTTTATTTAATTAAATAATTAAATAAATAAATATATATATATATATATATATTATTTTTTTATTGGGGCGGGTCCGGGTCAACCCGAACCGGTCCAAGCGGACCCGAGTCGGTCTCACCCGGTCCTCCTAGGGTCAGGGTCGGCCCGACCCCACATGGGCCCGGGTCGGCCCGACCCCGGGCTACCCCCATCTTCTTCCTCACCAGAGCACGGTTTTTTTTTTTTTTTTTTTTTTTTTTTTTTCCACTGGGGTTAGGCGTCCATCCCCAACCCCAAGTTGGGTTCGTGCAGGGGAGACGACTCCCCTGCCGTCCCTTGAGCTCGGACTAACTGCCATGGCAGTTCGTCCGAGTTCGCCACCCGAACTACAACAACGACTGCAACAACAACAACGAAAATCAACAAGAACACTCAACTCACCTTGCTTTCTTCCTCAAGCTCTCTCTCTCTCTCTCTCTCTCTCTCTCTCTCATTATCTCCTTCTTCTCGGTCGTTCTTCCACCTCTCTGTTCTTTTTTTTTTCCAACTTTGGAGAGATCAAAATGAGATAATGTGGACTTTGATATATATATATATATATATATATATGGCTACCTTACAACCACTAATTTATATTAATTTAATTTTTTTTCCTTTTATGCAATAAAACTGAACTAGTTACACGTATCCCACGAGCTGCTACATCGGGCCCACGTCGGCACGCAACACGAGGTAAGTTCCTGCTCGTCTCGGTATCTGCATACCCGGAAATGACTTAGTAGTCTACACATATACAATACACTAGGCATACAACACACAAATATAACATTTACCTCGACCACCGTGCCTCGGTAATGACACGTATCGCGCACTCATTTTGTCCTGATTAACGAATTAAATACGCATTGATTATTTGGGACGTGACACTGTATGATATATGAGTCTCAAAGATGGGGAACTATGCACTCAACCCATTATACAACCCAAAATGTACATTAAATATATAAATAGTAATAATACAGCAAAAGTCGAGTCATACAAAAATGAGATAGGAGAATCGCCAAAATGCTCAAAGAAAGTCGCCGATCTTCTCCTTCCCTGTTCTGCTGCTTCTCGACAGACATACACCCACCGTCACCACTAGACGGTGAGTATATAAATATTCAAGTAATAACTGGAGAATTCTAGGTCACATTTACAAAATATAAGAAAGGTATTTAAAAGCATAAAGTAACGAAAGAATTGCTGAATCAAGTAATGCAAGTAAATACCACAATTAAAAATGTATAGACTGACACAGGCTAAGTTGAGATGATCTACGTCCGGTCGGTGGTGAGTATTATCGCCTAACCTTTCCCACTACTATATGGAGCCGTGCTCAACATATTCAATACAAATAACGGAGCTGCGCTCTACGCGTATACATCATTTATCTCATTCTTGTCGACCACCCGGAGTCTCATATCTCGTGTTCCGCGCAAGTGTAATGGTGAGTGCCGGAACCCTGGTAGACCCATGTCCCCGTGAACCGAGCATCTCTCGTGTAATGGACACTAGATAATCCAAACTTTAGTTTTCAAAGATCAATAGTTCCAATTCTCTAGGATTTCAAAACTAGTTAGGCTACAAAGCCCAAGGAAAAAAGAATACAAGTCTAATTCATTCCATCTTATCCCAATAGCATGCTTTTCATCAATTATCTATTCATAATAGCATCAAGAGTAGAAATTGAAATCAATGAAACATTTCACAAAGCATCATGTCAACAATGTTCAAATATGAATAGAAATAAGAACAACATGATGTGAGAGTACGAGTAGCAATGTCTACAAATAGACCACAAAATGATATGAATCAATGAAATGAAATAGAGAATTATCACAGCTTTACTTACAATTCACAACGCTTGTCCCAGCCTATCCGATCTTTCTACATTCCGAAATGCGTTCCCAACTCCCAAGAGCTCCCCTTAGTTGCTTGAAATTGTTTGATAAGTTTTAGAGTGAGTTTGGACCTATTTATAGTGTTTCAACCGTTTTTGAAAATTGCTGATTTTTGTTCGGTCTGGGTAATTAGCGCACTAATTCTAATATTAGCGTGCTAATTCCTAACTTTAGCGCGCTACCTAAAATCTCTAGGGCGCTAATCAAGCTTAGTGCGCTAGTTTTCAACATTAACGCGCTACTTCAAACATCTAGCGCACTAATTAATATTAGCGCGCTAGATTATCTTCTTAGCACGCTATGTGCTGCAGAACGCATAA
The DNA here is from genome assembly GCA_039657325.1 of Stephania cephalantha. Classification (NCBI taxonomy): domain Eukaryota; kingdom Viridiplantae; phylum Streptophyta; class Magnoliopsida; order Ranunculales; family Menispermaceae; genus Stephania; species Stephania cephalantha. Next base: position 50,175,644 of record CM077573.1, read on the forward strand.
TTCTGCATTTCGAATTCTGAGTTTTTGCTACACATATGCCATTATCAATCTATCTTATCAAGGGATCCACTGATATCTTTCTCTATAGGAGAGTGACAAATTCTATCTTTATTACACACCTTCACATATTATTCACACGGTAACCAATCACAATCTTTATAATTGTCAGGTTAAAGACAACATTTGATTGTGTCAAATTATCATGCTCATAATATTGAAGTCATGGTAATCTCAAGTCGAAAGACTAAATGACATACCTATAATGAGTAACACTTATGACTTAATCCATGTGGTGTTCTCATAGCGAATCGGTCCAGTATCTTATTCCATAATAAGTACTCATAATCTTGATTCGTATCGTTATACATATGATCATCACATGACCATCGATTAAGATTCTTACTAGTTTTAATTCATTATAATTCCCAGTATAATGATCGACTATAGACATTTATGATATTTCAACAAATACTCATGTATCTTATTATAAGGTAAATATGCAATCACTTATAATAAAATAGCAAATAAAACCTCTATTTTATTAACTAAAATTATAAGACAAACAATGTTCGTATATTGACATAGGGTACATACTCTAACATATACGAAGAATTATTTTCTCATATCTCTTTTGGTTCAGTAACCTGTAAGTTTAAATTTTTAGGACAAAATTTTTTATTAGTTGAGAAGATTGTGACATCCGAGAATTTTATAAACTTAATTAGGCGGTTAATTAAGTATTTTTATATTTAATTTGAGATTTAGGTATCCGATGTGGGACCCACGTGTTACAAATCTGTGATCATAAATTTTAATATTATTTTTGTGATGTGTGCCTATTAGATGTATTATACACTATTTCGATGCAAAATAGAGTTAAGTTGAGTGTATACGCGGTGTCCGTGAGTTCCGGAGCGCGTTGAAGAATTTTATCCAATTTTGGTAATTTCAGATTTTTGTCTCGAGATACGTATCGGCACGAGTTCCTTAGAAGTTTAACTGTCAACCCGAGCAACTGTTTCGAGTTTCGCAAAAAATATATTTACAAGTAAGTTTGAAAATTCGAATTTTGGACTTTAAATAAACTAAATGAGCCGACGTGGGCCCCACACCTTGATTTGCATACGGGATCAATTGTTTGGAAGTTTTGGAGTGCTTTGATAAATTCTCTAACTTTTGGCGAAATTGGGGTATTTCTCGGGGATTTATTTGGACGTAAATTGAAAAGATAATTACAAAATTAAATAAAATAATAAATAAATTGGTGGACGCCTAGTGACACGTAGGGTCGAGATTGGTCGTTAGCGCGCGTGGCAAATTTATAGCCGCGAAAATACATAGGTGCATATGTATTTATATATAATATAGTTTATATATAAATATATATAAATGGATTCTATAGTTTGATTAAAAAATTAAAGCATACATTAGATTATCCTTGAGATACGCGCAGCGTGATCATCGAGGAAATGGACGAGTTTGTAGCTGTTAGTGAGGTGTATACACACTTCGATTTGCGTGTAAGTCGAGATCAGAGGTTGTGTGAAATGAGACAAAGTTTGTGCGAGATCTTGTTTCGACTTTCGTGTCGGTTGACAGTGGTTGAGGTTGAGATTAGATTTAAATTGGTGCAAGTTTGGCTAAGTGTAGCAACATAATTGGTCCATAAAGGTTCCGTATGTCATGGACACAATTTAGATTTTTGGAGTTTTTAGTGTGATCAAAACCAATTTTATGGACGTTTCTTGAAGATGGAAGTTTTGTTGAGAGTTTGATTCAATTTGGTGAAAAATCGGATCGAAAATGGGCGCTGGAAGTTAAAACACGTCAAAATAGAGATTTCTAAAATTAATAAATAAAAAGAAATTAAGCTGCTGACAAGTCGCTGAAGGTTTATATAGAAATAAAGAAAAAAAAGAAAAAAAAAATCAATCGATTCATTTTATACATTTCAACAGAACGTTCTGTTCGAACGTTCCCTAAACCCTTCTACCGATTCCTTCGCTCATGGAGCTTCTTACGTTTGATTTTCGCCCGATTTCTTTCCGCTAAACTATAGAGCATCACGATGCAGTCAACTCAAGCTAAATTTCCACAGAGGAAACGAGGTTTTCGACCTGCAATTTGGTAAATTCTCAATACCATGCATTTTTCCACAATTCAATTTTAATTCTCGAGATTTTTCAATTTCTTTCATGAGGTTTTGATAGAAATTGGTAGAACTGTTGTTAATTGGTATATTGTATTGATTTGCATCAATTTGGGATAAATTCCACCGATGTGAGTTAGGGTTTCGATGAGGTGAACTAATACAATTCATTGGATAACTATTTTTGAGACATTTTAATTGTTGATATTGATTTATATTGGGTTTTTTGATGAATTGATTATTGATTTTGATACAATTTGACTCCACGGGCTGTTGAAATATTTTGGTGTTGGTATCAAGTGGTTTCATATTATTTGTTGTCGTGTTTTGATGATTTAATTGCGAAAATATTGATTTGGAGAAGTTTTTTTTGTTCAAAATAAATAAAGTTTGTCAAGTCAATAGGCTATATGGGAAAATTCATAACTTATTTGTCGGTGATCTGATTTAGGTGTTCTTAGAGTTTATGGAAAGTAAGACTTGAGTACTATAAGTTCTGTTTAGGTCATTATGACAAATATTGAGGTTTTACAAGTTAAAAAGTTACCCCAAGTTGGCTAGTTGAAAGCTTGTTGAAACTGTTATATAAATTAATATTCTTGAAAGTTGTTCTAAAGCGTACTTTGATCGTTGTTTTCATTGGGTTTCGTGATATGGTTTGTGGCGGCCCTCGCCGCCCCGGGGTGACGTGTCTCCATGTACTCCTTGCCATCTGGCCCTACTACACGTGTACGGCACCTGCCCGTCCTATTCTTGTCTCGAAATTCGTATCCACTTGTGTGTACAACGTATAAATGACATATTCAGCGGAAGGCGTATGTAGATGCAAGTATTAATAATCAATTAAACAAATCCTATTGTGGAAAACCCTGAAAAATATTCTTTATAGAGGTAGACGAATGTATCATATAAGGTATCTATGTACAATGTCATGTTACTCTATAAGTTCCCAAAAGAATTAAAATATCAAAACAAAACACACGTACAAGTAATCGTCAACGGTAGACAGTCAGAGGTAGTCGCCTAAGATCCCCTTGCCCTTACTTGTACTCGGATCTGCACTTAATCATCACAAAAGAAAATGGATGACGAGTACAATCAATAAAATCCCAAGGAACTCCTCCGAGCATTCAAATAAACAAGTGGAAGTTAATAAATACTGTTAAATAAACATGCAGAATGTAAACAGACAACTGTAAGTAGGGCATCACATACATAGATAACAATAAAGTGCAAATGTATGTGCCTGTTCCAGTCAGACTAAACTATACTTCGGGATTTCCTTCCAGGATCCCACTAGTGGGCGCACCCAAGTAGCTAACATCTGATCCCTTTCGGTGGCCGGCGTAGACATACGACGCACCGACACATATAACAGTTCATTAGCTCGGTTCGTTATCCACCGAGAACTCTTGATACACATGCTATGGTCTAGACTGCATATACACATAACGAAAAATTCGGTGGGAGTAACTCAACCACCCATCCAAATAATGACAAGATATAAAAGTAATAAAGACCACAATGAATACTGGAAATGAAAGAGAATACAAAGCGAAATAAATACTCAGAGTTTTTCAATTGAGTTTTACAAACCTCACAACGCACTCAATACCCCGTAATCAATGCCCGAGTCAAATTCCACTGGGTCCTTGGCCGCCAATTGATCACCCGTGTCCACTTATGTCCATTTATCAATAATTCTAATTTAGTATGACAATTTTCTAAAATTTTAAGCCAAATTGCCCATTTTGCGCTTTTGAGTCAAAAACCGGCAAAAGTCACGTCCGAAATTTCCGAATATTTTATTTTTCATAGAAATTCATAAATTTATATTTATTTTATTGAAATATATTTTTTTTCGGATTTTTCCCAATTTTTTCCGAAATTCTTCCCAATTTTTCTTTCCATTTTTTTTTTTAAGTTTGGTTTGATTCGGGTCAACCCAAATGGGTCGGACCCGACCCGACCCTGGACCAGAACAGGTCCAACCCATTCTGGGCCGAGCCCACTGGGGGTAGGGGGATGCACGCGCGCGCGCATATGCATCTTCCCCATTTGATCGAACCAGAACTGGTTCGATCACTGAATTTTTTTTTATTTCCCTTGCTGTTGGGTTGGGGTTGCTCTCCACCCCAACCCAGTGGCATCGTGGCAGGGGAGACACCCCTGCCATCACCACCGCGACCCGGTTCGGCCTCCGTGGCCGAATCCTCCGTCTCGGCCACCACGGCCAACTCACCAAAACCCACAACCAAAAACCACTAGGACTCACCTCGATCGTGACGTCTCCACCTTCTCTTATCTCCTTCATCTTCCTCCTCATCTTCGGTTCCTTCTTCTTCTCTCTCGGCCTTCCACCTTGATCGGGTGTGTGTGTGTGGGTATGTGTGAGAGTGTGGGTGGTGAGAGAAAAGGTGGCGGAGTAGGGATAAGGGTTGTTGACTTTATTGCTTGACTTCAAATTGTGACACAACTGGGACACTCGCCCGTGTTTTCGGGCGTTTCGACGCCCGATTTTGCGTCAGAACCGCGATATACGCGTACCGCCCCATCACTAGCCACATAATACTCATTCCATATTAGTTACTTGGCCAATTTTATGTAATTTATGTGTTTTAGTTTCCCCGACCTAATATTCGGTCTCATCAACTACCCGGTACCCGCGTCGACACGCATATCGATGCGAATACAGTTCACACAATCTCGCACATATTATTATGCAACATACACACATGCGATGTATTTCAATAAATTGCACCGCAAATAAACATCCAACACTTAATAAAGAGCGTACCTAGATCCCCGTGTATCCTAGCCTACAGCGGCGTCCACGCAGATCTGAGCTGGCGTCCACGTCTGTCAATTTAATAAAATGGGCCATTACATTTCTTCCCAACTAAATCAAATTTCGTCTCGACATTTAACTGTAACAAAAGTCTCATACCATAGAATAGCTGAGGGTATCGCGTCTTTAACGTCGACTCGAGCTCTCAAGTGAGTCCCTCCGTCCTATGATGCCGCCAACGAACTAGGACCTTCGCGAGTTCCCTGTTCCGGAGAATCTGTACTCGACGGTTAACGATCTCTATCGGTCTCTCCTCATAGGTCACATCAGGCCGTATCTCCACCTGTCCCAACTCAATCGTCGATCTCGGCCCTGACCTACCGAGTCTCAACATGGAAATGTGAAATGTCGGATGAACCCCAGCTAACTCGGTAGGTAACTCCAACCAATATGCAGCAATGCCTACTCTCTGTGCAATCCGGTATGGCCCAATGTATCTTGGTGCCAGTTTCCCCTTAATGTCAAATCTCTGTTGACTTTTCCAAGGAGAAACCTTCAGATACATCATATCGCCCTCGTCATAGCTCAGACCCTCGCGATACCTATCCGCATATTTCTTCTGTCTATCTTGTGCAGCTCGCAGCTTTTGACGAATTTGTCGAATTTTCTCTGTGTCATCAACAACTATCTCAGGCCCTATTGTCACTGTATCTTTCGGCTCTACCCAACACGCGGGTGATCTACAGGGCCTCCCATACAGTGCTTCAAATGGTGGCATACCAATGCTCGCCTAATAACTGTTATTGTATGCAAACTCACACAGAGGCAAATAATCCTCCCACGAACCCCCAAACTGTAATATACAAGCCCTGAGCATATCATCCAAAATCTGGATCAGTCGCTCTCACTGTCCGTCGGTTTGAGGATGATAAGCCGTATTAAACTGCAACCTGGTGCAAAACTGTTCCTGCATTGCGTCCCATAGTTTCGAGGTCAATCTATGATCTCTGTTTGACACAATGGAAACTGGTACCCCATGAAGTCAAATAATCTCCCGCTCAAACTATATGCTCAGCTTGGGAAACGTGTATTTCATCGAGATGAGAATAAAGTGAGTCGACTTTGTCAGTCTATCAATCACTACCCAAACTACATCGTGACGCCTCGATGTCTGCGGTAGCCCACTAACGAAATTCATAGTGATATGTTCCCATTTCCACTGTGGAATGGGCAACGACTGTAATAATCCACCGGGTTTCCTGTGCTCAGCCTTCACCTGCCGGCAAATGTGACAACTCCTAACGTACGCACCTACGTCAGTCTTCATCCCTGGCCACCAGAATAGTCGCCTCAAATCATGGTACATATTGGTCCGACTAGGATGAACTGTGTAACGAGACCGATGTGCATCTTCCAAAATCCCGTCCCGTATTTCCTGATCCGCATGTATCCACAATCTCCATCGGTATCTCAAACACCGATCTATGATTTCTGCCCAATCAATGCATTCTGGATTCAGTGAGAGACCACCGACCCGCTCATAGAGCCTATCAGCCCTCTGACACTCGGCAACCCGTTCAATCGATACGGTCGATATCCTCATTTGACAAAAAATGTGTTGTTCCGCCGTAGTCGACAACTCGGCTATGCACATAACTGATGCTGCCTATAATAAGTCATGCTCATGTGTCATCTGCTGCATAACAGTTTGACTGTCGAGTCCACTCCTGCTCAATGCGTCTGCTACGACGTTCGGTTTGCCATGGTGATACTCAATAGTGAAGTCGTAGTCCTTCAGCAACTCCAGCCATATCCGATGCGCATATTCAGATCCCTTTGAGTGAAAATGTACCGTAAACTCTGGTGATCTGTATACAACACGAATCGCTCTCCATAGAGATAGTGCCTTCAAGCCTTCAGTGCAAAGACGACCGCTGCAAGCTCCAGGTCGTGCACTAGATAATTCCCCTCGTGGGGTCTCAACCATCTGGAAAGATAGGCAACTGGTCTATCATCCTGCATCAACACACATCCAAGACCAATGTCTGACGCATCTGTATATACTGTCAAAGTCTTGCACGACTTCGGCAATGTCAATACTAGTGCAGATGTCAATCTCCGCTTTAATTCACAAAAGGCCTGCTCACACTCATCTGGCCAGTCAAATCTGACATCCTTCTTAGTCAGTCTCGTCATCGGCGCTGCAATCGAGGAAAATCTTGCACGAATCGCCGGTAGTATCCGGTAAGTCCAAGGAAACTCTGTATATTAGCCACAGACTCAGGCGTATTCCAATCAATGATAGCCCGAATCTTTTCTGAATCCACTAAGATATTATGCTCACTGATGACATGGCCTAAGAATCTCACCGCACTTAGCCAAAAGTCACACTTGCCGAACTTGACGTACAGTCGGTGCTCTCCTAGTGTCGTCAAAACTATCCTGAGACGTCCCTCGTGATCCTCACGAGTCCTGCTGTAGATCAAGATATTGTCGATAAACACGATGACAAATCTGTCCAAATACGGCCTCATGACCCTGTGCATCAGGTCCATGAAAATCGCTGGAGCGTTCGTCAGCCCAAACGGCATGATTGTGAACTCAAATAACCTGTATCTCATGCTGAAAGTAGTTTTCTGGATATCCTCTTATCGAATCCTCAACTGGCGATAACCTGAGCGAATGTCAATCTTCGAGAAGAATCTGGCACACGTCAGCTGATCAAATAGATCGTCAATCCTAGGAAGTGGGTAACGGTTCCTCACAGTTACCTGCTTCAGCTTCCTATAGTCGATGCACATCCTCATTGTACAATCTTTCTTTTTCACAAACAGTACTGGAGCTCCCCAATGTGACATACTAGGATGAATAAAACCCTTCTCTAACAGCTCATCCAACTGTCGTCTCACCTCCTCCTGCTCGGTTGGTGCCATCCGGTAAGGTCGACTGGCAATTGGCTGCGTCCCTGGTATCAGCTCGATTATGAACTCAACAGCTCGTGGCGGTGGTAATCCGGGTAAATCATCTGGAAATACATCAACAAAATCCCTAACCACCGGAACGTCCTCAAGCCGTACCCCCGTCCGAACCTTCGGCTCAACTATCACCGCAAACACCTCCATCTCATGCGCTATAACTAGTCGGCCTCTCGTGATGGGTAAGTCAGTTGCCGATCCGAATAATACGAACTCCGGTATTCCAGGAATATGAAACTCTATCCTCTTACCGTAACAGTTTATCCGTGCATGAGAGGATGCTAACCAATCCATCCCGAGTAGCGTGTCAAACTCTAAGTACTCCAATACTCGAAGATCCGCTGGGAGCTGATGTCCCTCAACCTCTATCATCACGTCTTGACATATTCGGTTATGGTATATCTTATCCCCAACAGCCGTACTGAGGACAAGATGTGGGTCTAGTGTCTGTGTAACTAACCCTAACAATCCAACAATATGTCCAACAAGAAACGATAAAGTACTACCATAATCAAACATAGCATGCGTATGGCGACCAAATATAAGTAATGTACCATCAATAAGCTGCATATTCGCCCCGTTATCTAATTGTGCTAACGCATGCGCTCTATATCTGGCCTGGTCTGACTCTCGCCGTGGCGATAGTGGTACTCGACAGTTAGCCCTCAAGTGTCCCCTCTGCCCACACCGGTGACATCTAAGGCTCTCCAGTCTACCCGTCTGTCCGTCTCCAGATCTCGGACCCTGACCCCGGTTTAGCCGACCCCTGTCATATCCCCCTAATCTCGACCCTGACGGTACTCATATGGATGTGACCTCTGCCGATCCACTGGTGCTGAGGTGATAGCATGAACTGGCTGTGACTCCTCATATCGAAACCTATCGCCCTGATAATCGTCCTGGCGGCCCCTCTCCCGTCTATCATCTCTTCGACCTCTATCCGGACGATCCATCGGTCTCTTCTGGCTTTGATTCTACCCAGAACTCTGGCCAGACTGTACCTTCCTACCAGTCACCCGTCTGCCAGCCTTCTGCAGTATGTATGTCTCATGAGCCAATGCCCTGTCAAAGATCTCCTGCAGAGTCGTAGCTCCGGTCGAGACAACTGCTCAAGCAATCCTGTCATCAACCCCTCTAGCGAAATAATAGATCTGTAAGCGCTCTGTCCCAGCGACATATAGAGAGAACTGAAGTAATGTCGGAACCTCTCCATATACTGCATTAAGGTCCGATTACCCTGTCTCAGGGCCAGGAACTCCTCCCTCAGTCTCAACCTAACCTCCATATGTATGTACTGATCGTAGAATAGCTCCCTAAACTCAGCTAATTTCGTCGGTTCCTGATGAGGATCTGTATATGTCGTCCACCAGACTGCCGCATGCCCTTTCAAACAGGCTCCCGAAAGTCGTGCATATACAGTCTCATCGTTCCTCATCAACTTATGGAAACGCTGATGGGACACTACCCATCTCCTTGCAGCCTCGGGGTCACCGCCTCTTTAAAAGAATCCAGGCTGGAAATTCAAAAACTCCCTCAATAACTTTGCCTTTGATGTTAGGACGAATGCCGATGTAGTAGTCGTATCAGCAGTGGGGGTGGCAGTAACCTAGTCTGTCGTCGTGAGTGGAGGCGTAAGAGTCGACGTCTCTAAAGGAACGACAACTGCGGTAGCTGTCTCTGTGGGTGCCTCTGCTGCTACCCCCTGACTTGGTGTCTGGGTACTACCGGAACAACAGATGTCCCCGCCGGTACGGTCACAACTATCGGCTCTCTAGCTGAAGTGAGTGCGCGATCATGCGCGATCGCGCTCTCGTAATAGCCGTAATACCTCGACCATCTGTGTCTCCTGGGCTGAGAGTCTATCCTCCTTACTCTCCATAACCGGGACATCCCTAGCCGCGTCGCTAGTCTGTCCAGTCTCAAAAGGCGCACAAGACTGTCCGTCCATAATCTGCATCGAGAATGTGCTCGGATCAGTCTCGAAGTATAAACGTATATCATATAATAAAACTAAAATATAACAGGCATATAAGTTCTAACTCTACCCGCCTCACATTACTTCCCAACTAAAGGTCTAAGGCAATAACTTCGGGTTTCCACATCTAAGTTCATTGATTAAGTTTTATTGTCTTAGGACTTCCTCTTTGCTTTGATACCAACTGTGGCGGCCCTCACCGCCCCGGGGTGACGTGTCTCCGTGTTCTCCTTGCCAGCTGGCCCTATTACACGTGTACGGCACCTGCCCGTCCTGTTCCTATCTCGAAATTCGTATCCACTTGTGTGTACAGCGTATAAATGGCATATTCAGCGGAAGGCGTATGTAAATGCAAGAAGTATTAATAATCAATTAAACAAATACTATTGTGGAAAAACCCTGAAAAATACTCTGTATAGAGGTAGACGAATGTACCATATAAGGTATCTATTTACAATGTCATGTTACTCCCCCAATTCCTAAAAGAATTAAAATATCAAAACAAAACACACGTACAAGTAATCGTCAACGGTAGGCATTCAGAGGTAGTCGCCTAAGATCCCCTTGCCCTTACTTGTACTCAGATCTGCACTTAATCATCACAAAAGAAAATGGATGACGAGTTCAGTCAGTAAAATCCCAAGGAACTCCTCCGAATATCCAAATAAACAAGTGGAAGTCAATAAATACTGTTAAATAAACATGCGGAATGTAAACAGACAACTGTAAGTAGGGCATCGCATGCATAGATAACAATAAAGTGCAAATGTATGTGCATGTTCCAGTCAGACTAAACCATACTTTGAGATTTCCTTCCAAGATCCCACTGGTGTGCGCACCCAACTAGCTATCACCTGATCCCTCTCGATGGCCAGCGTAGACCTACGACGCACCGACACATGTAGCAGTTCATTAGCTCGGGTCGTTATCAACCAAGAACTCCTGATACACATGCTATGGTCTAGACTACATAGATACATAATGAAAAATCCGGTGGGAGTAACTCAACCAGCCGTCCAAATAATGACATGATATAGAAGTAATAAATACCACAATGAATACTGGAAATGAAAGAGAATACAAAGCGAAATAATTACTCAGAGTTTTTCAATTGGGTTTTACAAACCTCACAACGCACTCCAATACCTCGTAATCAATCCTTGAGTCCAATTCCACTGGGTCCTTGGTCGCCAATTGATCACTCGTGTCCACCTATGTCCATTTATCAATAATTCCAATTTAGTATGAAAATTTTCTAAAATTTTAGGCCAAATTGCCTATTTCGCGCTTTTCGAGGCAAAAACCCAGTAAAAGTCGCGTCCGAAATTTCGAAATATTTTATTTTTCATAGAAAATCATAAATTTCTATTTATTTTATTGAAATATAATTTTTTTCGAAATTTTCCCAATTTTTTTTGGAATTTTTCCTAATTTTTTTTTTTTTTTAAAGTTTGGTTTGGGTCGAGTCGACCCAAATGGGTCGGACCTGACCCGACCCGAGCCTGACCCGTTCTGGGCCAGGCCCATTGAGGGGGATGCAAAAGCGCGCACGCAGGCTTACGCGTGCATCTTCCCCATTTGATCGAACCAAAACTGGTTCAATCATTGAATTTTTTTTATTTCCCTTGCTGTTGGGTTGGGGTTGCTTTCCACCCCTACCCCATTGGCATTGTGGCAGGGGAGACACCCCTTCCATCACCACCGCGACCTGGTTCGGCCTCCATGGCCGAACCCTCCGTATCGGTCACCGCGGCTAACTCATCAAGACCCATAACCAAAAACCACTATGACTCACCTCGATCGTGACGTCTCCATTTTCTCTTCTCTCCTTCCTCCTCCTCCTTCTCCTCTCCGGTTCTTTTTTCTACTATCTCGGCCTCCTATCTTGATCGGGTGTGTGTGGGTGTGTGTGAGAGTGTGGGTGGTGAGAGAAAAGGTGGTGGAGTAGGGATAAGGGTTGTTGACTTTATTGTTTGACTCCAAATTGTGACACAACTGGGACACTCGCCCGTGTTTTCGGGCCTTTCGACGCCCGATTTCGCGTCCGAACCGCGATATAAGCGTACCGCCCCTTCACTAGCCACCTAATACCCATTCCATATTAGTTACTTGGCCAATTTTATGTAATTTATGTGTTTTAGTTTCCCCGACCTAATATTCGGTCCCGTCAACTACCCGGTACCCGCGTCGACTCGCATGTCGAGGCGAATACAGTTCACACAAATCTCGCACGTATTATTATGCAACATACACACATGCGATGTATTTCAATAAGTTGCACCCAAATAAGCATCCAACACACAATAAACAGCGTACCTAGGTCCCCGTGTGTCCTAGCCTACCGCGACGTCCACGTAGATTTGAGCCGGCGTCCACGTCTGTAAATTTAATAAAATAGGCCGTTTCATGGTTTCACTTGAAACTTGACCCATAATATAATTGAGTATGTAAGGGAGCTATTGGATCCATTTTCAAGGCGATCCGACGCTCCGGGAACCCCGAAAAGTAAACTTGAAGTTGGTTGTTTGTAAGGTCAAGTAAATTCCATGGTAACCTTTGCATTGTATGAGTATTTCTCGAATATAATTGCATGCACGGTTTATCGCTGCATATTTGTCGATCATGCATTCACGAACACAAGAGGAAGGAGGCATTTGGGGGTCCCATTGTGTTCATAGGCTATATGTGTGGTAGGATGAACATCGTGGTGCTCTGCGACTGGAGTCACTGATCATCGTTGATATTTGTTTCGGATGGGTTATTTTTGTGATATGCGCCAGGGTCATACACCATGGAGAGTCGAGGGCATGGCTTCTTGAGGAACTTCCTTTCAAACTCATGAATCTTTATTACTGTTTACCCACCACTTTTGGAAAGACGTCTTCTGATTGTGGTCGGTCAACATAAACATGATGGATTGCATATTTGTATATTTATGATTCCTTGCGATATTATTTTTCGTTTAAATTCTTGGAATACAATGCATTTGATTATTGCAAGTGTACTGGATAGTGTGAGATTTACTTATTTGACATTATCGAATTTTTATAATTGGATGTATTGATTTTAGAATATATTATATAATATAAATGGGTTTATGGGTTCGACTGTGATTATGATCTCCTTTAGAATGTTAAGCTAAGGTAATGAGAGCTTAATGATTTTGAAAATCCGAGATAGGTTAGAATGAATAAATAATTTTTGTTAATACAATATATATTGTTATGGGTCGATTGTGAGTCCTTCGGCATTTCCACCAAAGTTTAGCAGGTTTTGTTGAAGATTTTTGAAGACCGAAATTTTCGGTGTAGGCTTAAAAATAGAGGAGATACTGTTGAAAAGTTTTTACGAAATTTCAAGGATTATTTAATTCATGTAAACAAAATTTAAGGTTTAAGATTCAATTTAGAATCCTTAATGGTTGATAATATTTTTTATTTAATGATCACAAGATCTTATTTTTAATTATTTATTGATGGAAATGTTAAGGTTGCTAGATTATCAATTGAGTTAAGGTAACCTAGGCCGGTCAGATGTCCTAATTAGAATTGGTAGTCTGACAACCTTGACCAGACACATGGTGATAAATTATCGTCATTTGTTATATATATATACATGCATGTGATCTTTATTTCCCTGATTTTTTTTCTACAATTGTTAGGTTTCAGATTAAAAGCTTCCGCTAATTTGTTAAGACTTCCGCTGAATAAAATTTTAAGTAATTAAAATTTTAATTAACTATGATTCATGAATGGGCATATTATAAGCAAATGTATTTCTGAAAAATAATGGATAAGTAATGAAGTTTTTGAAAGGCTGACTAATTCCTTGTTAAGTCTTATATGGTGATATTAGGACTTAATGACGGGATTAGGTCGGGCGGTGCAGTAATTCGAGAGGGGTCGTCACAGTGATTGTTAAAGTTGGTGGAGTTTTTGGTCAAGGTGGAAATTGTTATGTTTTTGGCTCGAACTCTACGTCTTAATTTAATTAGGATTTAGTATTTTAGTTTGTGTTTAATTAGTAAGTTTGAGTTTTAGCAAGATTTGATTGTTTTAGAAATATCTATATTTGAGTGGAATTGTGAGTTAGAGTTTGAGAGGGATTAGGAGTTTGTGTCTTATATAAAGAACCTAGTACGTCAGTTTGTGTGTGGTTTGCGTGTGCACCCATGGTGCCTTTGTGCACCACGTTGTATAGTTCGATTGTTAAATACATTATTATTGATGGAATAAATTAATGAGTTTTTGATTATGTCTTTCCATTGCGCGTGATGTGTGATTTATCCCTAACAGGGGGAAGTTCATGGAAACAATTGTTTGCGGGGACCTACGCAAGGCAATAGATCTCCACTAATACCTTGAACTGTCCCAAACTTGATCACTTTTTTTTTTTTTTTTTGCTAAAAACAGAAATTAGGCTAGCGAAAACAGTTGTATAGTTAGATATAATCAAGTTAAAGTACTCTTGTATATGTGCATGAAATCAAAAATAATAAGACCCCCGAGGCCTTTGAAACTCATTAAATACGAAATTGAAGAAAAAAAAACCCTTTCAAACTCATAAGAACATAAGTTTGGGCTAGCAAAATAATAAAAAAGTCGACATCCAAATTGAAGATTAGAAACCGTTGGATTAATTAAGGGAAGTGTTGAAGATAAAAGAATAAAACGAGCTGAAAAGATATATAATAAAGGACATAATTAAGAACCTTACCAACCAAGTAGATTCGATATATATGAGGCAGTTGACTCAGTTGTATGTACAAGAGTTTGCCCATGGTATGGCAAGAATTTTGCCAAGTCATGAAGCGGTCAAATAATATTGAAGAGAGGTTCTAGAGAGTGTGTAAGCCCATCCGAACTAGTCTTCAATATTTATTTTTATTTTTTTTGAGAGTGTGAAAGTCAATACATATATACCACTAGGCTCTTTATGTTTTCAAAACTTGGATAGGTTATGAGGTCCCATTTGATGTTAAAGTTAGGATTTTCAACTAAAATTATTTTGAGAAGTACTAACAACTACGGTAATGAAGATGTAACAAAAAAAATAAAAATAATTGGGATGATGTTAGGATGATGTTACATAGACATCTTAATAAAGTATAAGTCTCATTTGATTTGTCTTCTCTTTGTTAGAAAGTTTTAAATTTTTTTTTTTTTTATTGAAAAATTTTGTTATTCGTTTTGTGGTTTTAGTAGTTTTGTGTATTGTCATGAGTTTTAACGTTGTAGAGAACATTTCCTGATTGTCAAACTGTTTCAATTTCACATTTAGAGTTAAATTAATACAATTTATTTAAACAAATATGATTAGCGAATCAATGTACTTGATTTTATGTCTAGTCTTAGTCTTGTATTGAGCCAAGAAAGATTAATGATCTCTCTTTAAAAATAAAAAAAGTTATAGATCCACTTAAACATCGTGTGGTATCAGTATGTACGTCACATATTGATCTATCACTGGGTATATGTGTGATTAATTAGTTTTATGGGCAAGATATCATTACCCAAGCACTGCAATATATTGCCCCGTTAATAAAGAGGAATAAATTAAGTAGATTCGTTTGGATACGAGAAGTTAATGCTGACCAGTGCAATCTTTGGATTAGAATAGCTAGGAAAATGATGTATGTGTCATTAACATATACGCATCCACTTTTTTAATTAAACAATGCTATTTCAATACTATTGGCGCATATAGTATTGTTGCTTTGTCCTCTCAACTTTTGCTTATTGGCCTATATTTGATTCAGCTTATCCTATTGCTTAATACTAGTGTGGTTGTAGTTGCATGGGTGTAGTCATGATCATGTTTAGCTAACAGTTTAAAAATTTATAACGTGCGTTTGGTTCTGATTATGAAATACAATCTTCAATTGGTTAAAATTAATTTAATGCTCATTTTCTGTTTGGAAGAAAAAGAATTTAGACAAATTTGTCTTTTTCACTCGTGCACCTTGGGCTTATACTTAAAAATAAGAGGAGATGTATTTTTTTGTAAGGAGTTTAAATGTTATGG
Organism: Stephania cephalantha; assembly: GCA_039657325.1. NCBI lineage: Eukaryota > Viridiplantae > Streptophyta > Magnoliopsida > Ranunculales > Menispermaceae > Stephania > Stephania cephalantha. The sequence goes on from CM077573.1 coordinate 50,191,555, forward strand.
TAACACTAAGTGCTAGCTAACAACCGAACTAAACACCAATTTTAAACTTAAGCCAAAACTTAATTAACTATGTTAACACTCCAAGCAAACAGGAGCTTTTGTAACATTATGTTCTATTTTATGTTTTTGTGATTAGTTGGTGATGTGGCACTACGAGACAACCAAAATTATCTAAAACTACCAAAATCACCATAAATTTAAAAAGCATCTTCACACGTGTTTTTGCTTTTCATTTAAACACTTAACTGCATGATTGAAGCATAAGTTAAAAGCAAAAGTTGAAGCAAATCGGGCTATAACACTCAATAAACAACTTTTATGCTGTTTGGTTTCATTTTATGTTTTTTTATGATTGGTTGACTTGGCACTGACATGACTTAAAATAATCAAAATTATCGAATCTTTTTTTTTTTAAAAGACATCTTTACCTATTTTTATTTTTTATAAGCCTTAGGTTAGAGGGGGAGCCAGTTTGGAGAGAAAAATTTATTGTCTAGTAGGAGTAGTATTTTTGTAGCACCCCATTAATCTTTTTTAATCTCTATACTTGTATAACACCAACACGTTATCAAAGTACAAGTGAAAAGCAACTAAATAGAGCCAAAATGGGCTTTTGGATTTCCCTAAACTCACGTGGCAAGGTTCCTTTTGTGTTGGGCTCATCAACTCAGTTGTCATCAAGAGAACCATGCATAGCCCTTGGACCTTGTCTCTGGACCTTTTTTGTGCTAGTTAAGGCTCAGAGTGACGGCTCAGTTCCGATGGTTGTGGACCTTGTGGTACCTCGTAAGTTGTAAGACATTGGACGGTTTAATAATGTTTGAAGTCCAAACTGCAATTGGCATAGGAATTTATTTTTGTCATGTCCGATTAAGGTGAAGGCCAGTTGATGTTGAACCTGTGCCTTGATCATGTCCCAAGTGCAATTGGAAAAGGAAAATGTTAGAATGACAACAACAATGTCACACCTTCCAAGCGACCTCGACGCGCATTATACATCGAAATCTGTGTATACCCATATTTCGAGGCATACATAAATGACTTTTGTGAAACAATGTGTCTTGTGGTGCGACATACTGTTGTCATTTTAGCACTTCTTATTGGAAAAAGAAAAAAAACAAAAAAAAAAAAAACCGCACATTGCCATCCAACCTTAAAACTTGCAAGCAGACTTGTTTATTGGGCTGTCTCGGGTTGGGCTTAGGCAGCCTATTTTTTTAAAGCAATGTCCACACCCGATTCTAGATGTGTCAGGCCCAAGTCTGCCTAAGCCATTTGTGAGCTAGGCTTGGGCAAGGCGGTCAAATAAAATTTGTTAAACTTTTTTAAATAGTTGTTATATCTAAAAAAAAAGTGTATTATTAAGTAAAAAGTAGGAGTTAGTTTAGTGATTAAAATTGATACTCCTACTAAAAGCTAAAGTCTAATTCTCAAATAGATCCAATATTTCTTTCTAGCATATACTAAGAAGCGTATTTAAAATTAGAGAAATGCTAAAATAACTCGAAAATGACACTTGGCCGGCGATTTCGACGCTTGAAATTCAATTGTTTTTGAGCGTAAGGTGCAAGTTGAAAATCAATTATTTTTTAGTTGGATTCAAGGTGTGCATTAGTATGTGTATTGATCGGGTGTTATTTCCAGATCATTTTAGCATTTCTCTTAAAATTATAAGTTGGCATTTATTAATGAAATACAATTTTCCTTTTTATTTTATATACCAACTGCTCAGATTAATCCATATATTTAGATAATATCAAGCTCATGTTAGGCAGATCGGGATACGTGCATTCGCATCTTAAAGCGAAATGCACAACATCCGACTGAGCTGAAGCGTAAAGCTGGTACTTTTTTGCATTTCTCTAATCCACTTGCAATTTGTAAGCAAGAGTGTGAGAGGCACTCACCTGAGTCGCACGTGCTCAGCTGCGAACAAACACAGATCTTGGTCTACCTCCACGACCAAAAACACTTGAAAAATAAGCAAAGCCAACCAAGTCGGACGATCTCGAACGAAATGCCGAATCTCAACAGCGCCCGCAGACTCGGCGGCGCATGGCTCCCCACCACCACCGCCGCCGCCGCCGCCGCCAAACCCAAACACCGCAAACCACGCCGCCGCGGCGCCACCCTGATCCGCGACCTCATCTCCGCCAACTTCTTCACAATCGGCCTCTCCGTCTCCCTCCTCTTCTTCATCGCCGTCTTCCTCCGCTACGGCGTCCCCCACCCCCTCTCCTCCTCCTCCGCCACCGCCCGCCGCCACCACCACCACTCCCTCTCCTCCAAGCCCCGCAAGCCCCTCCCCAGGAAGCCCGTTGCGGCTGCGGCGGGGGCGGCGGTCGTGGACATCACGACGAAGGATCTGTACGAGAGGATCGAGTTCTTGGACGTGGACGGGGGCCGTGGAAGCAGGGGTGGAAAGTTGGGTACAAAGGGGACGAGTGGGATGTGGAGAAATTGAAGGTGTTTGTTGTGCCGCACTCGCATAATGATCCTGGGTGGAAGTGGACCGTCGATGAGTACTATGATCGCCAGTCTAGGCATATCTTGGACACCATTGTCGACACCCTGTCCAAGGTGATTGTTTGTATGTGAATTGGGTGTTGTTGTTGTTGTTGTTGGTGGTGGGTTTAGGGTTTGGAATTCTAGTGTTATGTTTTCTTCATTGATTGATTGATCTAGTTGTGAAGGGAATTGGGTGGGCTGGGCGACCTCAGTTTTGATTCCCCACGACAGCCAAACTCTGAGCCACTGGTGGTCTCTTTCAGCAATCTTAAGGCCCGCGGGACTAGTTAGACAAAGTGACGGTTACTCAAAAAAAAAAAGAAAAAGAAAAAAATCTAGTTGTGAAGGGAATTGGGTGGTTTTGGTGACCTTTTTTATTCATTTTATTGAATTTGTTGAGTTAGGGTGCATTGGAAACTAGAATTGGGCATTCCCAGCTGAGCAATCAAATGAATTTAAGGGAATTAGTTGATTTCGACTTTCGGGTATTGCTGAATTAGTTTGAATTTCATCTTGGGATGCTACTGACCCTCATTGTTCTTTACATTTGTTTGGTGGAAATGGCAAACTATTAGTTCATCAATGTTGCTAGGAACTGCGTTTCGCTTTTGTCAAATGTTGATTCAGATTTTAAATTTGCTTGCTTTTACTGCAAATGAAGAATGGTGTGGTATTTTCAGTTTGGCATTCTGAAGAACAAATGTGAACTTTTATCTTTTGAGTTTTTTCTCAATAAAATTTATTAATAGCAAGAGATTAATCTATTTGTTGTGGGAAGTGTTATTGTCCCAATTCATATTGAAAATGTCTATATATATAAAGAGAGAAGTTGTTATGATGCTTCTGAGGTCTCTAACATTTGATTTTATAGGATACTCGCCGAAAATTCATTTGGGAAGAGATGTCATACTTGGAAAAATGGTGGCGGGATGCCTCGGAGAACAAAAAGGAGTCTTTTGCCAATTTGGTTAAAAATGGGCAACTGGAAATCGTTGGCGGTGGTTGGGTTATGAATGATGAGGTAAGCATATGTGGTTGTATCTTTTAAGCCTTTTTGTTCTTTGATAAAGACCACATGCTTCATTAATCAACGTAAAAGGAGGACCAGTGATCCACTTCAACTCAGAACAGAACCAACAACCAGTTTTATTATTGTTATTTTTATCGCATGCAGTTTATACGATGTTAACTAGAAAGATTGTTACTCAGTGTTGGTTTCATCAATGCCGGGTATTGTGAGAGGAGAGAGACTGCGGTATAGTCGTGGACCTCTTCCCTGTTTGGAAAGCATTTTATTGGTTCATGCTTTCTAGCCTGAATTCTTTGTGTTATAATCGGGACGTCCTGTGACTTCTGTCATGTAATGTGCCATTAAGTATTAAAGTTGGCTGGTTGTTTGGAGTTAATGATGCTCTAATATAATTCATTGTTCTAATGTAGGAAATAGATTAGACTAATATTTTCAATTTTACTTTCCCTTTTTATGTTAATTTTTACTTTTGACAACCTTATATTCTGAAAGTCAAAGTTTCAAAAGGGGTTTCCTGTTTTGGGATTTTAATGAGAGTTTAAAAGTGTTTAGAAGCATGCAAATAGATTGCAATAGCGTTAGGAGGTTGATTTTTAGTTTTGCATTATCTTTAGAACTCTTAGTAAATGACTAATTTTGATTGGATCTTAGTAAATGACGACTCATGTACGTGAGGAGCTCCTATATGATATTTAATGAATATTTTTTTCTTAAATGGAAGATATTTAATGAATCTTATTCGAATAATTTTATTTGCTTTTATTCACCTAGGACATATTGATTCTACTTCTCTTTTTCCCTTTGATCCTTTGGTTCAACTCCTAGAGTTTTGTATTTTTGGATCCTCCTTAGAGAGTTGAGACCTTCACAATAATCTTGTGGCCGTGCAAAGTAAAAAGAATGATGACTTTGGGTTAAGTCTGAAACAAAGCGAATTTATATTTTGCCCCCTTATTGCCTCCGCCACATTATTATTTGCCACTTCACCTGGCGAAACCAGTGTAGAGGAGCGTACTCGTGGCTCAAGAATTAGGATTTTCCGAGTAATTATTTTCAGAAAGAGAACATGATATCTATGCATCAACCTCAAGATTTTCTTGTGCCATAGATTGATTTTTTTCCTCATATTTACTTCAATATGTATTGTTATCTTTTCTCGTAAGAGCATTTGGTAGCTTCTCTATTCACCCCTTTTCACATGTTTTTGCAGGCCAACTCTCATTTCTTTGCAATCATCGAACAGGTATTTCAGATAGAACCTTTTTTTTTCATTTATTGTTATTGCGTATTGTTTTTTATTCCCATTTATATTTTAATGTCACTTTAGCCAAACCCGGATGGATTGGTATAACGGTAAGGGCGAGTGCGGGGTTGTGTGAGTTAAGCGCACGATTCCAGGTTCGATTCCCTGGTGTGGGAAGTTCGTTTGGGCCATTGGGGCCGTCTCCCGGTCGATAAGCACTAGGACCTCGTGGGACTAGTGAGGATAGTAACCTCGACACGCACAATTATAAAAAAAAATGTCACTTCAGTTAGCATTAATGATGTTCACTACTAAAGCTTTTTCACCTCTTGTCTCTTCAATTATTGATTGACTGAATTGCCAAGAAGATTCCTATCCTAGATGGAAAGACTGAAGTCAGTGAAATTAGTGCTTATATATACTTATATTTATACTTAAAACATACTTATTCTCCCAAATGAAAGTCTTTACTTCTTTGGTAGGCATATGCTATTAATTTCAAACTTTTAAGTATTAGTTATGGCTCAGATGCAAATCTAGCAATTTAGTGCTACTAGCGAGAGCCAAGTAGAAGTAGGCAATGCTATCATGGAGTAATGTTTATAATAATAAAATTTATAAGTCGCAGTTATAGATTGTTTTGAGTTAATTTTTGGCTTGCATTATAAAGGTTAGTTTAGGAATTTTAAAAGTGTCTAGATAGCATCTAGAAGTCGATATTATGTTATACTTCAGTCAAAAGACTTATTTTAAGAACATTTGTTCTAAATAATTTATCAAATATAATTTTTCTTTCAAATGTTAAAATATAGATATTCTGCTGCACTCACAATAGAAAAAATGCTAAAGTGTTGCTGTTGGAAAATGATTTATATATCTTTTTTAATAGCATAGCTGATGAAAAGAAAGATACTGAAATGTAGCTCGTGGTCATGTCTGTCAGACTTGTCAGAGATAGCAAATTGTGCAGTGAAGAAGCCAATGACGTGAGCTTCCATAAAAACGGAAGATACTGAAATGTTTCTCACTGGTGTGGATGAACTCATCCATAAAAATCTGGTCATGGCATGACATGCACTGATCATTTTACTTGTTAGCTGTTAATCAGAATTTATTACCATTAGGAATTAGAACCAAGAGGCTGACAATCCAAAACTGCCTTCCATCCAGTTTATCACTTTGAGCTTTTCCATTTGATTCTTCATTGAGCCATCTACATATTTTTTTCTTTTGGAAGGGAAAAAAACAATAATCATTGGTTACTGACAGAATTGTTCTTATTGTCATCGTATCTTCGCAAACTGTAGGGATCAAAATGCTGTTCATCCACGTAAAAGAAGTAACAATTCCACGTGAGTTGCCAACTAGTGTGTTATGCACCTTTGTGCAAGATCTAGTCACGGGTTGAAACACAATTGAATTTATGCTTCAACCTACGTTGATAGAAAAAAAAATAAGAAAATAGTAGAAGAGATGAGAGAGATAGAATAGGTAATTGAAGAGGCGGAGTCCGCGACTCTCCTACTTAATTCCTCATTTGGTTCATTTTCACTAAAATTGCTTGCTTTATTGATTTCTTAATCCTAGTATATATAAACTCTCTTATACAATAAAAATAGAAACTAATAAATAGCAACTTCTACGAATAAAAAAGCTACTTCAAATAAATATAGAAACTTCCTACTAGTTAAAACCTAGAAGATAGTAACTACTAAAAAATGGAAACTACTAACTACTAGTCCAGATGAAATACCCATAGAGGTTTGAAAATGCTTAGGAGAAATTGGATTGACTTGGTTAACAAAACTTTTCAATAAATTTCTAAAATCAAAACGGATGCCAATGGATTAGAGAAGAAGCACACTTGTGCCGATCTTCAAAAACAAAGGAGACATTTAAAGTTGCTCAAACTACCGGGGAATTAAACTTATGAGTCACACTAATGAAACTTTGGGAAAGGATAATTGACAATTGGCTAAGGAGAGAAACAACAATATCAGAGAACCAATTTAGCTTTATGCCTGGGAGGTCAACTATGGAGGCGATTTTCCTTGTAAGACGATTGTTAGAAAAATATAGAGAAAAAAAAAAGATCTTCATATGGTATTCGTAGATTTAGAAAAAGCATATGATATGGTCCCTAGAGATGTTCTTTGGTGGGTTCTAGAAAGAAAATGAGTGCATGCTAGATACATAGACACTATTAAGGATATGTATGATGGAGCAGTAACGAGTATAAAGACATTCGGATGAGCTACAAAAGAATTTCTCATTACGATAGGACTACATCAAGGATCGGCTTTAAGCCCGTATCTATTTACTTTAGTTATGGATGAACTAACTAGGCATATTCAAGAGGATATACTATGGTGTATGCTATTTGCAAGATGATATTGTCTTAGTGGATGAAACAAAAGATGGAGTGAATAAGAAATTAGAACTCGGAGGAATACATTAGAATCTAAAGGCTTTAAGTTGAGTAGGACGAAAACCGAATACTTGCACTATGAGTTTAGAAACACTAGACATCGAGATGATGAAGTGGTAAAATTAGGGAAGTAAAAGTTCTTAAGGTGAACCACTTTAGATACCTAAGATCAATCATACAAAATGATGGTAATATTGAGAATGATGTCACACATAGAATTCAAGCTGTATGAAAGAAATGGCGGAGTGCAACATGAGTGATTTGTGATCGAAATGTTCCTACTAAATTAAAAGGAAAATTTTATAGGACCGCAATTAGGCTAGCTATGCTTTATGGAAGTGAATGTTGGGCGGTAAAGCAACAACAATTACATAAAATGAACGTAGCAAAAATGAGGATGCTTAGGTAGATGTGTGGTAAAACTTGTAAAGATAGAATAAGAAATATAGAAATTCAAAGACAAGTAGGAGTAGCACCAATTGATACAAAGATTAGGGAAGGGCGGTTGCGGTGATTTGGTCACCTGCAAAGACGGCTTACAAATGCCCCCACTAGAAAACTTGGCTCAATAGAAACTGTAGAAATTCGACGAGGTAGGGGTAGACCAAAATTAACATGGGATGCATTAATTAGGAGAGATTTGAATGGTTTGGAAAACTCACCATCAATTGCACTTAATCGAGCACAATAGAAAAGTTTGATCCATGTAGCCGACCCCAATTAATTTAGGACTGAGGCTATGTTGTTGTTTGTTGTTGTATCCTTTGAGCTTGTCCTCAAGCTCAGTTTTTGAACTTGGTCAATGTACATCTAACAAATTATCTGCTCCACCATCTTCAACTTCAAGAACCTATATCCAAAACATGTGTTTGCACTTGTGTCCAGGGTTGTAAGATTCATGGCAATTATAACACAAACCCTTCGCCCTTTGTTCCGTCATCTCTGCCTTTGATAACTTCTTGATGAACGGAGGTGTGGAGTTGCTGATTGTTGTGTTGACACTGGTGGTAACGGTTGCTGCTTTTTGCGTCTGATCGTTCAAAGGTGCTCCAGAGTCTTTGGTGATAGCTGTGTTGGTGGAACTTCGACTAGTTTTGGGAGTGCTCATCGTGGACTTGATGCATGTAGGGAGGGACTCTTTACATAATTTTTGTTTGCATGAGCAAGATTCATGGCAATGCCCAGATTGTAGCAACTCGATGTCAATGTGCAAGTTCTCGATCAAACCGGCGGTGAACAAGTCCACTTGTTGTCGGGGTTTAAAGTCCGATGTCCTAGTCAACAAATATTGGAATTGATGTTGGTACTCCTCCACAAAACTAGTTTGCTTCAAGTTGGCGAACTCCTCTTGACCTTACGTCGTGTCCTCCACAACCACTATGTTGTTCCTTAGCATCACAACTGATTCGTTGATGTCTATTGAATCGCGGTAGTGAGATCCACCATATGTTCTTCGAGAGCCTTTTGCCGAGCACTCATCTGCTCCATAAAGGTCTCCAACTTCGCGACCAGAGATTTTGTGTCACCCATGACAAGTGGCTCTGATACCACATTGTTATGCACCTTTGTGCAAGATCTAGTCACGGGTTGAGACACAATTGAATTTATGTTTCAACCTTTGTTGATAAGAAAAAATAAAAAAATAATAGAAGAGATGAGAGAGATAGAATAGGTAATTGAAGAGGCAGAATCTGTGACTGTCCTACTCAATTCTTCCTTTGGTTTCTTTTCATTAAAATTGCTTACTTTACTAATTCCTTAATATTAGTATATATAGACTCTCTTATACAATAAAAATAGAAACTAATAAATAACAACTTCTACGAATAAAAAACTTAAAAATAAATATAGAAACTTCATACTAATTAAAATCTAGAAGATAGTAACTACTAAAATAGAAACTACTTCTAATTAGAAACTATTAATAATTTCTATTAAATAATAAACATAGAAACTTTCTTAATAATAAAATAGAAACTACTAAATACTAAACCCTAAATCTAAGACCGTATCACAGTGGTGCCTTAAAAATCATTTTGATAGGTCTGTGATGGGAAAATGATCCTATATGAGATGGCAAGGACATACATTTGGTATGCGTTCAAGTTGCCCAACATGACAAGATTGAGAGACACCGAAAAATTTGCCCAATATGTCCATATATATTATAATACCTCTCATGTGAACTTATTTATAAACCAAAATTAGTGAACTTATTTGTAAACCAAAATTGTTTCATTTTATTTGTGAAAGAATACGAATAAAATATTTGATGAAAAGTGAGAAAATGATTTAGAGGACTAAGTTAATATATATTTCATAAATGAAGCTTGATAAATGAGCATATGGAAAATATACTGTACATGTACATCCTTCTTCAAATGTGGTGATGTAAAAAAGACTCAGCATATAATTCTTTTTCCATATGCAGATGATGGAGGGAAATATGTGGTTGAATGAAACTATTGGATTCATTCCCAAAAATGCTTGGGCTATCGATCCTTTTGGTTATTCAGCTACCATGGCATATCTGCTTCGGCGCATGGGTTTTGAAAACATGCTGATTCAGAGGACCCACTATGAAGTAAAGAAGGAGCTTTCTAAGCAGAAAAATTTGGAATATGTATGGCGACAGAGCTGGGATGTTGAGGAAAGCACTGACATTTTTGTACACATGATGCCGTTTTATTCATATGACATCCCACATACATGTGGACCTGAACCTGCCATATGTTGTCAATTTGACTTTGCTCGAATGCGTAGCTTCGTTTATGAACTTTGCCCCTGGGGGCTACACCCAGCAGAGGTCAACCAGGACAATGTTCAAGAGCAAGCTCTAAAACTGTTAGATCAGTACAAGAAGAAATCGACTCTTTACAGAACAAACACGCTTCTTGTTCCTTTAGGAGATGATTTTCGTTACGTCAGCATTGACGAGGCAGAAGCCCAGTTTAGGAACTACCAATTGCTATTTGATTATATTAACTCTAATCCCAATCTGAATGCTGAAGCTAAGTTTGGTACCCTTGAAGACTACTACCAAACCCTACGTGACGAGGCTGAAAGAATAAACTATTCACGACCAGGTGAGATAGGTTCAGGTCAGATCGGGGGGTTCCCTTCTTTGTCAGGTGATTTCTTTACCTATGCTGATAGACAACAGGACTACTGGAGTGGCTACTATGTATCCAGGCCGTTTTTCAAAGCAGTTGATAGAGTACTGGAACAGACTCTGCGTGCTGCAGAAATGATGGTGGCATTGCTGCTTGGATACTGCCAGAGAGCAACGTGCGAAAAGTTCCCGACTAGTTTCTCGTACAAGTTGACTGCTGCTAGGAGGAATTTGGCTCTCTTTCAGCATCATGATGGAGTAACTGGGACGGCTAAGGATCATGTTGTTGAGGACTATGGAACTCGTATGCATACTTCTCTTCAGGATCTGCAAGTTTTCATGTCTAAGGCTGTTGAAGTGCTGCTCGGTGTCCGTCATGAGAAACTTGAGAAGGACCCATCTATTTTTGAACCTGAGCAGGTAAGGTCAAGGTATGATGTTCAACCTGTGCATAGAACAATAAGTCCTCCTGAAGGAAGTGTGCATTCAGTGGTTTTTTTTAATCCATTGGAGCAAACTAGAGATGAGATTGTAATGGTTGTTGTTAACAAGGTTGGTGCAACTGTCCTTGATTCAAATTGGTCTTGTGTGAAAAGCCAGATTTCTCCCGAATTGCAGCACGATAATGGCAAGATTTCTACTGGAAGGCATCGTCTATACTGGCAAGTATCTGTACCTCCTATGGGCTTGCAAACGTTTTACATAGCTAATGGATTTGCAGGATGTGAAAAGGCAACACCAGCAAAACTGAAATTTTTAACAGATTCCAGTTCATTTTCTTGTCCTTCTTCATATGCTTGCTCGAAAATTGAAGGAAATGAGGCAGAAATTAGGAATCAACAGCAAACACTCACTTTTGATGTCAAGCTTGGTTTGTTGCAGAAAATTAAGAATAAAGATGGCTCTGAAACTACTGTGGGAGAAGAAATTGATATGTACTCTAGCAGGGGCAGTGGTGCATACCTATTTAAACCCAACGGAGAGGCTCAGCCAATTATTCATGCTGGTGGGCAGATTTTGATATCTGAGGGACCGTTAGTGCAAGAACTTTTCTCTTATCCAAAGACAACCTGGGAAAAGACGCCCGTTTCTCATAGCACTCGCTTATACAATGCAGTCAACACTATACAGGAACTCGTGATTGAAAAGGAATACCATGTTGAACTTAATGGCCATGAGTTCAATGATAAGGAATTGATAGTCAGGTTCAAGACAGATCTTGACAGCAGAAAGGTTTTCTATTCTGATTTAAATGGCTTTCAAATGAGTCGTCGAGAGACCTATGATAAGATCCCTCTGCAGGGAAACTACTATCCAATGCCTTCACTCGCCTTCTTGCAGGCGTCTGGGGGTCAACGGTTTTCTGTACATTCTCGGCAATCATTGGGTGTGGCAAGCCTTAACAGCGGTTGGCTGGAGATCATGTTAGACCGCCGTCTTACTAGAGATGATGGACGCGGTCTTGGACAAGGGGTGATGGATAATCGTCCAATGAACGTAGTCTTCCACATTATTAGAGAATCCACAGTTTCTGCCCCCTCGAATCCTGAATCTACATCCCTCCCTTTAAATCCTTCTCTTATTTCTCACCGTGTGGGAGCTCACTTGAACTATCCTATGCATGCCTTCTTTACCAGGAAGCCCCAGGAAACATCTGTTCAGTCGGCATCAAGATCATTTTCCCCTTTGGCTGCTCCTTTGCCGTGTGACTTGCACATTGTAAGTTTCAAGGTTCCTCGGCCCTTAAAGTTCTCTGTCCAAAACCTTCAAGACTCTAGATTTGTTTTGTTATTGCTGCGGCGGCAATGGGATTCTGCTTATAGCTCAAAGGGGGTAACTCATTGTCCAACTATATCCGACGAGAGTGTTAATTTGTTCTACATGTTTAAGGATCTTGCAGTCTTGAATGCTAGAGCAACTTCCCTAAATCTCTTACACGATGATACAGAGCAGCTAGGGTATACCGAGCAGTTTGGAGATGTTGCGCAGGAGGGACATGTAATCATATCTCCCATGGAAATACAAGCTTACAAATTACAGTTGAGGCCTCATCAGTACAAAGCGGAAAATACTGCTTCTCTCAGCAAGGAAGTATAAGAGCCAAATTTTGAATGCATATAAATGATGAATTAGTAGGGCCTTCAGTTCCCTAGCTAGCAAAGATCGATCATTTCCTTCCACGACATTTTGTAGGAGATTGATGACTATGTAGTTGTAGTCGATACTGGAAGGAGAAAATGCTAAGATCCCTTATAAAGAGGCATCTCGGAGACTCGAGGATTGGTAAGAGCGAATGGTTCAAATTGTGAAGATACTGGAGTTATAAGGTCTGCCCTTCTGACTTGTATGATGTTAGATTGCAACTTATCCAGTGCTGCCTCCTTTGGCAGGGCTTTCACCAGACACTAGGTAGGTGATTTTCTTTCACTCTTTAGCATTTTGGTTGTTTCCTCTGTGTATGTAAATGTAGAATTCATGAGTTCTTTACTGCGCATCTTTAGAATAGTGAATCATTACATTGAAGATTGTGATGTAATTAGTTATATTCAAACTTCACATTCCTCAAAAATTATTATAATTGCTTCTTTACGTTATTAATTCTTCGTCCAAAGTTTGGCGGTTATTTCATTCTTTGATTGATTTCTTGACAGAAATATGGTATTTGGTAGTATTCCTTCTTAAATGTCAGTTTGTTAGGATGAACTTGAATGTTCATGGTGCATTACAAGAATACTTCATGAATTCCTTTCAGTTTGTGCTTGCCTTGAAGAATCACCAACTTCCGTGGTATCCCTCTGCGTGACTCGAATTCGCAATTTAAAACTAAATTATATACAATAACAAAGCTTAGATCCCAAATTAGTTGAGGTTGATGTTGATCTTATAGGTAAAATTTTACTTCTCTTGATTTAATGTACTTCGTAACTAAATTCTACGAGATTGATTTTGGAAACTGACTTGGATAACCCTTTTTGCTCATCATTGGCTTTTATTTCAGTCGACTGCCTGCCGTGAGAATGCAGAGAACTTGTCCTAGTTATGTCTAAAATAATTCTCTGGTGTGAAAATGCAGAAAATGTTGTAAATTGGATGACCATTTAATCAAACTTATGAATAATCGCATGGTCAAGCATGACTCTCACATTAAATTGTAACATCAAGCATGACTTTCACATTGAATGTAATTTGTACGCTCCATGTAACTTGTATTCATCTCCAATGTATAATCATTTGTCAATGTATTGTCGTGTAACTTGTAATCTTATATGACATGAGACTTTGGTGTAACTTGCACACTTTGTGTAAGTACGCATTCTCATCATGACTAAGAGCCTATATAAGGGGGTTTCTTCACTTGTAAAGAACATATTAATGTTCGAATACAATATCTACATTCTCTCTAACTCTCTTCTCTTTTGTTCCCCTTCTCTACTTGCTCTTCTAGTTCATAGTTTTAAGCCTTTCATGCTTAAGTCATTAGCAAGTCCAACTTTAGTTTACAACACGTTATCAGCACGAAGTTGCTCTATAAAAGGAGGTCTTGAAGATCAAAAAGCTTTTCAAAGAGACAAAAGCTAAGGAGGTATAATTTTTGTTAATTTAAATAAGTTCAATTTATTTTCATGTTATCATGATTTTTATTTTGTTACATGCATTATTTATGTATATTTATTTTATTCATACACTATATATGCATCGTAACGTCACCGACTGCGAAAGTATGTTCTGTAGTTGCTTCTTGGACGATCTTCTACATCAGAAATCAAAAGTCAATGTGATATAAATAGTTTTTTTTTCTATATTATAAATGATTAATTATGCTTTATTCTTGATTTTATAATGCAAATAGTACTATGAATTTGGGTTGATAGTGGGTAAGCATCGTCTCCGGTAAAGCTAAACATTGAAAGAGAGACAAGTTATCCCGTTCGAGGAGGCATGTTATTAAGTAGACTTTGTCTCGCCACCCAACGTGGAGGTTGTCTCACCAACTCATACGAATAGTACATTTTGTTTATTAATGAATCAAGTTGTGAACATATATTTAATCATTTTTTTTTTTACTTCAAAAAAGAGAAAGCTATTTTATATTACATTTAATTTCAAAGTATTAGTCATCTATAGTTGAATTTGTTGTCTTACTATATTACTGACAAGTATCATTTGTCATTGCAATTAGATGCTAAAATTAATGAATAAAACATATATGCAAGGTTGCGAGTTAAGGACAATTCATTCGCCAATTTCTTAATAGAGATTTGAGAAGTGGACAATTCGCTTTTTTATATACTTTCACCCTTATGGAGCTATATATATAAATATCAAAAATAGTAATGCTCCAAAAAGCTTAAAATGAGTGGTTGGCTCTCACGCTACAAAATTTAATCATCAAATATTAATTATAGTTCTGCAATTTTAATTACCTTTGTTGAAGCTATGTGGAAATATGAGTGATGAGATAATAATAAGGTCACGTGACCCGCCTCAATTTATTACTGCAGCAAATTTCGAGTACGCATGTCAATCCAATAAATATTAATGATTGATTTCGTGTGTCATTGTAGCTAAGTAAAATAATGAGATATTATAAATACAATATCGCTCTCGTCCAATTAGTTCAACTTTAAATTAAGAAGCGTATGTGCGTATGATGACCATGGTCGCAATAAAATTTATGGACGTGGAAAGGGTGAAAAGGTCTGGTAAGGGTCGTATAAATAATTCCATCAAAAGTTGGAATAAAAGTGGTGCACCACTAGAAAGGGAAATAATTATTGATAATAAGCGCTCATAATTGTGACATTTTTGTCACACATGAAAGACTATTTTGCCTAAATATTGTCATATATATACTTGAATATTTTTGTGACATTTTACCATGCCTTCAAAATCAAAGGCAAAATCATGAATTTTATCATTAAAAATGACTCGATAAAATTGACACATCGAGATGTGTTCAAATTATGATGTAAATATAGGCGATGAATTTTATGTCTTGTGTATTATGCTACATGCATGTACATAATAATATAAAAAAGAACATTTCACGAATTTGAACTTAGTGGAGGCTAACGTTCAGGTAATACCTGGTACAACATTTTATATTGTTAATGCATTGTTTAGAAGAAGCTTACTCAGAATAATAGAGAATTTCTCTTTATAATTATGATTTAGTCTGAGAATAAAATTTTCGACTTTCTTCTGGAATATATAAGGCATATAAAATGAATGTCGTCATAAATCAAATGATTTAATGACATTCATAATGTGGAATGATCTTTTTGATCTTCTGTAATCATTAATAATGCGAAAATATCATAAATTCGCATTGACATCCTTTATTGAACCTGATTTTTTTTTATCAGTTGGTGATTATCTCAAGATAAATCAATAGGAGACTCATATTGATTTAACTCTCCATTAATCATATTATAAGATGTCTTGGATCCCTAACAAGAAATTTATTTATAGCTAGTTTTGCTAATTGTCACTTTGATGAAGCAATTTTCCCACTATTATGGGAGATATAAGCCAATTCAAAGAAATGACGTGAAATTACTTGAAACGCATCAAATTACATCAAATTTGTTGTAATACGAATTTGATGTTCAAAGAATCATTCATTAGCAACAAGTTATAAATCAATTAATTGATGCGAGTACTATATGTAAAAGAGTGACAATCATATGTTCCAACATTAAAAGTTCACGATAAAATGATCTCCACGTGCAATTAAATGTACAAGAACCAACAAAACTCTTTAAGGCGTAAAAGAGAAGTTGGTTCGAAGGACACAAACTTGAAAAATAAGGTAGAAGTAAAAATAAATAAAATAATGATGATATAAGAATTCTTTGGTAAGGATTCAATGTATCCTTTGTATTTATGTTTCATTATAATATCATCATGTGTTGATGATTTAAATATTATGAGAAACCACGACGACATCGTTATATCATTCGAATCCCTGAAAAATGAATTCAAGATGGAAGATCTTGGGAAAAATAAGATTTATCCTTGATTTGTAAATCAAGTATTTTCCGAGTAAAATAGTTGTCCATTAATTAATTTATTTTACTCAAAAGTAAATTTAGGTTTGCAAAAGTTTGCTTCACTCATGTCAACATGATGGGGAGAATCAAAATGAGTTATTGATTAGTGCATTGCATTCTTTTTTCCTTAGCTGTGGTTTTATCTCATTGGTTTTCCTAGCAAGGTTTTTAATGAAGCAATCATAACATTATTATACTCCATATTAAAAAAGAATTTATGAGAGCAATTAATGTACTCTTTTTCATATACTAGATTTTTTTCCCTCATGGTTTTTCTATTAGAAGTTTTAATGAGGCATATATATTCTCTCAAAGTGTATCAATGTGTTTCACTTTTTTCTTAGCTATGGTTTTGTCCCACTAAATTTTCTTAGTAAGGTTTTATTAATGAGTCAATCAACAATATTATACTACAAATCAAGATTGACGAGAACATTATACTCTTTTTCCTATACTAAATTTGTTCCCACAAAGTTTTTCTAGTAGAGGTTTTAACGAGACATATTTTCTTAGCAAGTGTCATCCAATAGGGAGTATTGTAAATTGAATGACCATTTAACCAAGCTTATGAATGATCATATTGTTAAGTATGACTCTCACATTGAATTGTAATATCAAGCATAGCTTCCACATTGAATGTAACTTGTACACTTCATGTAACTTGTATTCATCTCCAATGTATAATCACTTGTCAATGTATTGTCATGTAACTTGTAATCTTATATGACACGGAACTTTGATGTAACTTACACACTTTCTGTAAGTATTCATTCTCATCATGACTAAAGGTCTATATAAGGGGGTTTCTTCACTTGTAAAGAAAACACCAATGTTGGAATACAATCTCTACATTCTCTCTAACTCTCTTCTCTCTTGTTCCCCTTTTCTACTTGCTCTTCTAGTTCATAGTTTTAAGCCTTCCATGCTTAAGTCTTTAGCAAGTCCAACTTTAATTTACAACAGAAAGAAGCCAATTTATTACACCCTTTAATATACTTGAGACAAGATACCCAACCTCTTAGCCAAGAAATTACACACCAAACCATTAAGCCACCCACATTGTTTAGTATTCTTTGAATGAAAAATGATTAGGTGACCCATTTTAAGAAACCCGGTTGTTAGTATCCGTTGATTTCCGTATCAATATTTGTGCGCACACACAAATCGATGTATATTGAATGGACACCAACAACGTGACCCAAAAAGGTCACCATAGCATTAAATGTAAAAGAAAAAACTTCAAGACAATGGTAGTCACTTTTCACACAAAAAAAAAAAAAAATGTTTAATTAATTAAAATATCTTAATCTTTTTCAACTTTTGTTATTAACTTTTTAAGATTGGTTATGTTCTCACCTTTGTAAATTGTTAAATTTGTATTTCAATTAAGTTTTTAACTTCAAATTTGAAGAGATGACACTTTAATTATAAGTGTCAAAATCAAAACCTCCCCTCCCCAATCACCTATAATTATCAAAATAATTATTAATTTTAAAGTTTAAATTCATTATTTAAATGGTTTAAAAGTGGCTTAAGAAACAAATTAAAAAATGATAAAATTTTTATGATATAATAACAAATCTAAAAGATTAGAATATAATAACAAATATTGCAAAAGGTTAAGATATTTTAACTATTTGACCAAAAAAAATTCAAAAAAATTAGCGCTCATGCTACGGTCCCGAATCCTGATGGTTCAGGAATCAAGGGATGCTTCACTATTGGAAGAAAATTTCATTCCTCGCTATGCATCTGTTATTACACAACTAATATACATGCCTCGTAAACTTACGCAGAACAAAGTAGTAGCATAAAAGGATATTGAACAATAACGACAACAAAGAATAAACAAAATGATACATCGTGACTACAAACTCATGAGGGAGAGGGAAAACATCAGAATGGAGCAGCGTGCGTGGCGCAGTGGCCTTATTTGAGTGGTTTCGCGGGTTTTATCATAGAATTATCTCATCTTGTACGCTGACATTGAGAGTCTTGTTTGGTAGAATAATGCTACTAATTACCACCACTTCATCCTCCACAATGACAGATTCACCTACGTTCCAATGGTAAATAAATAAATACAAAATAAATTAAAAAAACCAACACTTGATATCCTAAAAATGTTTAATGCCATCGCGTATATTTTTTTCAACTGATTCACACCAGAAAAAGGGAAGTACCTAGAATGGTGATTCCGAGTTTTGCATAGTAATCTCCTTCCGCCTGAAACATTTGATCAAACAATTTTTTTTAGACGAGAAGAACAAAATGACGACGCATGTTTTCGTAGCATAAAGAACTAGGAGTTTCATGTCTTCGCATATCAATGTGTTTTCCTCATAAATAAAGCTGGTACTAGGACCACCACTTGATGAGCAAAGTAAAAGAGGACCAAAAAACCCTTCAAAAAAGCCCATTGTACTATGCCAAATATAATTATTGAAAGGAAAAGACTATACAACAACAACATAGTCTCAGTCCCAACTAATTGGAGTCGGCTACATGGATTAAACTTTTTCATTGTGCTCGATTACGTGCAATTGATGGTAAGCTTTCCAGAACATTCAAATCCCTCCTAATTAATGCATCCCATGTTAATTTTAGTCTAACCCTACCTCGTCGAATTTCTACAGTTTATATTGAGTCAAGTTTTCTAGTTGGGGCATTTGTAGGCCGTCTTTGCAAGTGACCAAACCACCGCAACCGCCCTTCTCTAATCTTTGTATCAATTGGTGCTACTCCTAATTGTATTTGAAAAAGAAAAAGACTATACTAAAAACAAATTCACAATAAACTTGTAAATGTCTAAAACATGATAGGAAGTTGGCTTAGATTTAGAAGTCATAGGAAAGGGTATAGCAAAAAGTAGCTCATCGAATATAGGTACCAAACTAAGTCAGAGGAAAGGGTGTAGCAAAAAGTTGCTCATCGAATAGACACTACAAACTAAGGCTAAAGCCTCCACAGAAGCACGTATTATATCCCTCAAACTATGCTGGCCCTACGAGTTCAATTAATTTTTCTGAGTTCCACAAGGCCCAACCTTACTAATGTGACTCCCTGGTCATGCAGTTCATCCGGTCGTTGCCATACCACCGGAGCGAAAGAAAAAAGAGAGAAGTTTAGCATGCTATATGCATCAATGAATACTAATAGTATAAACCTTACGAACTTTGTAGTTCACAGCAAATATCCTAGGCACAACCAAATGGACCAGGGCTTGCACTAACTGTTATTTTCAATTATCTCGATGACAAGGTTCCCTTGAATCACTTAGGGTACTATATGACAATCTGAGATGCATGAAAACCAGGACACGAGAATGAAAGACTTGCCTGGACGCGAGCCCATTTGCCAATGGACGACTTCCAGCCAACAATGGAATGTATAACTACTGCATTTTCCTGTTGTTGATAATATAAACATATCATATCAAGCAAGCTTAATGGAATGAATCATTCAATTATATCCATCAACCAGTGATTCAGTGTTGTACCTTAATCTCTACGTCATCGAGAATGATGCAACTAATAAGCCTGGCACCTGGTCCTATACGAGCATTGGCTGATATTGAGACATTGGGGCCAATCTGTACCAACAGATAAAATGTCATGTCCTGGCATATACATTTAGGGTCAAGGTTGGACCATATACAATTACCTTGGCAGTTGGATGTATCTTTGCTGATGGATGGATATACACATCACCTTTAATGGTAGCAGTTTTCTTGCCATCCCCATTTGCCAGAAGATGAGGAGATGTAATTTGGAATTGTGCAAGATACAATTCAGAACATTTCAAAGACATTCTGAATGTTAACACGTGGAAAATCTGTCAGATCACAGAAAAAGAGCATGAAAGAAGAGTAGGGAAGAGCAAGATACCCTGGAGTTTTTATCTGTTCCCAGAAATCTAGTGTCTGATATGTATATAGCTGTTTTTTGCCAGCAAGAGGTGATAGGATATCTTGGTCCAGTCTTACGAAGTCTGAAGGAATTATCCTATTAAAACAACATGTCAGTACCAGTTGGAACTTGGAGTAAATTATCTTTCTATGACAAGGGTGAGTCTAGCCGCAATTTTAATGATGCGAATAATAACATAATATCTTCATGGCTGTCCTTCAAAAAAAAAACGTAAAATCTTCATGGTTTGGCAAATGAGATTAAAGCTTTGGGATCATGAGTTCCATGCTGAAGATAGCAAAGCGATTAATCACAATCATCCGACTTAGATACAACTGGCCAATATTTTTTTGTTATCTCATCTTCCGCAGAGAAGAGCAACAAAACAAGCAACAATAAAGGAATATGGGTAGTTACAAATCAAGGGACACCAATAAGTGGGCGACCATTTCGGGTGTCCAAAGCGGGCCACTCAATCATTTTCCAAGGAATATAGGATATTTGGAGTCTGATTACATCAAGCAAATTGTTCTTTGCAGAAGCTAACACTCATTTATAAGGATGAGAAGAATCAGGACAAATTTTGGATTCTACAAGCATGGTTAAATTTGAATAGTAAATTTCTAAAAATGCATGAGTATGACCCTCCTTGATATATGTTTTAAATTGTCTTCATTTTATTCCCTCAAGTATTTCTTGAAGATTAAAAGGCTCTATCAGAGCTTAGCATTGAAAGCGCAAATTCAGAATTTGAATTGCCCTAAACTAAAGACTTATGAAAAGTTTGTAACACGCTCGTCAAAGTCACATTTTAGCACAAAGTTCTATAAAAGTTCTACATCATAGGAGATATGGGGAATTATATTTGAATGCCCAGGCGATCAATATTATTTTCAAGATACTTAATTGCTAAAAGAAACTCATGATATATACCTAGAGCCCACCAAATTTTCTTGTTCTTTTTTTTTTTTTTTTTTTTTAATTTTTGAACTTGGTCAAAGTGAAGCCCAACCTATAATAATTGATGCATGTTGTGGAAGAACAAAATTTTCTACGAAATTCTTAATATGCGTACTGGGAGCTATGATATGATTGCACGGTTTATACGTAGTATGACTTCTAGTCCTCTTTCCATTTTACTAATTGTCATATAGGCATTTGTAAGTTCATACTGGACTCTTATTATTAATCCTGTATATTTCTATCAGGTAGGATCACATTCTAATGCGCATAACTGAAAGGATTTTCAACCAACTTTATTCACTTTCTGATTTTCCAAAAGAATTTAATCAGCTTTGGTTTATTCATTTTCTTTTTTATCTAACATGTACTAGTAAAATGATCACGAATAAAATTAAGTTTCAATATAACCACTTTCATTCCATGATCGAAGATTAGAATTAGTATGCACACTTTGTAATCGACTGCAGTGCTTCAAAGCTTGATACTCGTCTCAGATTAGCTGCAAAAAATAAAACAAAAAACAAAAAAAGTTGAACATGAGTTCATTTTCTGCCAAAGAAATTAAATTTGGACAACATCATTGCAAATGACAACATGAAATTTTTGAAATAGCGTTACTACTAAATGTGTCAAAAGAAAAATGGATGTGAAAATGATTGAGTTGGCAACATTTAAACCCACATATTTTGAGGCAACCTTAAAGACATTGGAATAAAACCAAGAACGAATTTACTCGTAAGAAATCAGGTGTCTGGTTTCATCATCATTCAAATCTCAATAATTTTCTATGTTCATAGCCAGCACTCATGATCTAAACCTAAATCCCATCAAACAATAAAAACTAAAAATACGTCAACTTTCCAAGTCCATTATCACCCACCAACGCACTAGAAACAGAAATCTTTTGGTCATCTGTTAATCCACCATAAACTACCAACAATAAAATTTACACAAAAATCATGATTCTGATTTCTTTTGAGGGATAGCGCAATCTAGTAGAAGTTTTGGTTATCCTTTGAATGACTTACTACTATTATAATGCATGGATCTTACTGTTGAGGGCGGCCAACTTATTGTAGACAACAAAGAAGAGTCTGCAATGACTGTAGCAAGTATAGAAATAATTGAAAGGAATAGACGACTGAGAGGTCTTGGGAGCATTTCTCTACAACAACCACCACCACCAAGCCTCTATCCTGAATTCGTTGGGGTTGCTACATGGAACAAACACATCCACTCAACTCAAACAATGCAATTGTGACGTGTTTTCAGAATCCTTTAAATCCTCATCATTGCCTCCTGGCCCTCCTAAGCTATCTTAGGTCTACCATTGTATTGTTAAATTCCTTCTACAAGGTCGAATTTTCTAACTAGGAGCATTACTTTAGTACATTATTGAATTTTTTCCTATCATTTTTTTTTAGACAACTTAATCAATTGTCTTGGTATGCATATAGCTGACAACAACCCTATGAATGAGCCTATAATCACAAACCTCTTTCTTTCCGTTGCACGGAAACATTTTGGATGGCGGAAAAAATATCCGGGGTAAATATGTATACACCACAGTTTATCAGATCACTGACCTGTGAAACACGATTACTAGATAAGTAACGCAACGACGAGCTAGAAAGTACAGAGACAGAAAACAGGATGACAATCAGCTCTGGTTTTATACTAACAAAAGTCTCAGGCTTTTCTGTATAATGCAACAATTCCTTAGTGTCTGGATCAGCAACTAATTCACCAAACTGATTGGCTGATTCGGCAGAAACCTACAAGCAAAAGTTAAAAGAACACATGAGGATGGTAGAGAACAAAGAACGCAAACTGCTTACAATAAATCGACACCTAATTAACGGCTCACACCTGGATTGACCCACCTTAATTACTAAGATGGTTCCCATTCCACCATATCTTCTATGAGCCTCTACATATGTGAAAGCAAAAAACCAGCAAACCAATCATAAGATGAAGAACACAAAATATTGCAACCGCGAGATATTATAACTTCATGGGAACCCATCAATGCCGTTGGAAGGGAACTAAATAGAAGGATTTTGAAATAACTATTGAGAAAAAAAGATACGCACCAAGCATCTCTGGAAGCGGAAAACTGCAGCAAACGTCACAATTCAACAAAAAGATGTGTGACTGCAAAAAACAATAACATCCGAAATAAACATTCTTGGTTGACATAAGATCACTGAAATTGGACACTAATGTAGTAAATACACGAAACAACTACATTTACAGCTTTTCGTAGTTTCGCATTAAATTAATGCGAAATGGAATCTTTTTAAACATGTAGCCAACCCTAACTAATTTGGGATCGCCCGAGTTGTCCCGACAGTGACAGAAAGACTAGGTCTTCTATAACAATGGATTTGTTGAGGATTCTAACCGGATTGTCTTCCATAATTAGATCTCTAAAGTTGTAAAGCCCCCCGGCCGATCCGTGAGGCTTGTCTTCCCTCAAATATCTGAACCAAAATCACAATTGATTCCTCAATCATAAGGCGCGAAATGCTAAGAATCAAAACCAAATATATATAGATATGCACAAGAAGATCGATGAAATCACCTGACTGGAACCCTGAGCTCATTAGAAATAGACGACACGTACAATGCGAATTCTCGCTCCTCGTAGAAACCAACAAGATAAATTTGCACCAGATTTGGAATCTACGAATCAATCAATCAATCAGATCAGATGAATCAATTACATCCAAATGAAGCTCGTAAACCCTAAATTCGCAGTCCTACCTACCCTTTTACATGCTGAGATGGGGTGATGCACCATCGGCTGCCCTGCCAGAGGAAACAAGGGTTTCGGAATGTTGAGCGAAAGGGGGCGAAACCGAGTTCCTGCAATTTAAAAACCACACAACTCGCTCATCAGAAGATTGAGAATTTGTCGCAAATCGAGCCAAATTCGCGCGGTACCTTTAGTCGGCCCTCCCACCATGATCACAGCAACAACTCTCTCTTCCGAGCTCCCCATCCTCGACCAACTCAATCACCAGATCTAGGAAACGATGGCGATCAATTGTTCTGTTCACAATCAGAGAGAGATGTAGGTGGGTAGGTAGGTACGATTAGGAATGGAAGTGCAGTAGTGTTTTCGCAAGTAGAAAGCGCACACCACATCCACATGTTTCAGATCATTTTCAATAGGGAATGACTACAGTATGTCACGCCTCAAGTCACATTGACTTACAAAAGCCTCTATGCATGCCTCATAATGCAGCATATATAAATCTCGACGCATAATACGCGGGTCAAAGTTGCATGGAGGGATTTGTGAACCAATGTTCTTTGTGGTGTTAGATATTGTTATTATCATTCTAGTATTTCCTTTCAATATCAGTGGCATTGTTGTTGAAGTGAATTGGACAGATACATATATTGTACGCAAAGGTCATACTTTATTTAGTCGTGGTACGTCTCCTCCAACGTGCTTGTAGATCCCATAATTCCCAGTTATTTTAACATGTCTCCGTTTTTTATTTTTATTTTTTATTTTTACCAAGATATATTAAGTGGCCCTCAAATTTTGAAGATTTTTTAGATTTGAACCTTCAACTTTTATTTGACTGATTTGAACTCCTTGAATTTTGATTGAGATTGAGATTGTGCCCTCACAATATTAAAAGTATCGCGCCCTTTCTCAATTTTATCATAACAAAAAATAAAAAGGCTCGAGAGACAAAACAAAAAGCTGTAAGTTTGAACTTGGTCATTTTCATACATTCTTCCTCTCTGCTAGACTCGAAAGAAGTATGAAAATGATCAAATCTCAATCAAAATCAAAGTTGAAGGGCTCAAATTAATTAAATAAAAATTGAGGGGCCAAATTTATAAAACCCTCAAAGTTTGAGGGGTAGTTAATACGTTTCGCCTTTTTTTTGTTTTAAAGGAAGTGTGGTACACAGAGCCACACTAGCAATCCGTACTTGCCTTGAGATATAGACGGCCTATGAGGCCACTATGCAGGCTAGCACGCATTAGACGAGCCATTCTAGTAGTTCTATTTTTTAAAAATTAAACCGCACTTCGGTTCAACCAATCTTGCAAAAACTAGTCCAATCCCACAAGAAGAAACCGAAAGAATATAATAGAACTACCGCGGTGCCACCACTATTAAGAATTTTTGGGCAAAACACGACATTCACATTAGATTAGTGTAAAAGCTTCTATTATATATATAAACTAGTCGATTTCTGCGCTCCGCGCAGAAATTATTAAAACTTTAAGAGAAAGTTAATAAACTATTAATTTACATGAATATATTGTAATATTTTTTACAATTAAAATTATAATTCACAATAATCGATTCGAAATATACAATAGAGGGTAAAAAATATTTAGTTATAAACCACGCACTTATCAAACTTCTTGAACAATCCTTATAACAACGAACATAGAGATTTGAAGTTGTTGATCGCACTGCAAGATCTCTGATACGTCTTGGAGTGTCATGCAGCTCAACAATCGCCACAACATTGCATTCGAATGTGAAGAACTTTATGAGAGGTACTTGGATGTTGCTAAAACATGCAATAATTATGAACTTATGATCTATATATATATATAAAGAGAAGATTAATGATTTGTATAAATGATGTTGCAGTAACCAAATGGATGGTGTATGATTTGAAACGTAGATTAAATACATAGAAACAACCCTTCGTTAATCAATAAAAGAATTTAAATGCACTTAATTGTTATTTCGATCGAATACAAACTATAAATAAATTCAATAAATGAGGGAATGAATATATTCTTTGAAATAATCAATAACACAAATAAATACCTTAAAATAAAAAAAATTAGAAAATTAAAAAATTATTGGTGAAAAGAGAATGCATGTCAACTTTCTCTCAGCTCCAACTTTTATATATATATAGATATATATATATATATATTTTTTGAATAACAATAGAATGACAATAGATAAGTATGTCACATTAAAAGTCACATCAGCTCTTAAAAGTCGTTCATGTAGCTGCTTGCTATATTGAAACTTTGAATGCCCACATTACAAAGCGGGCATAAGCGACTCAAAAGACTGATGTAACTTTTGATGTGACATGCATGGTAAGCACCATTTTATTTATTTATTTTTTTGTTTTGGTACATAAAAGCTTCTATTATTAAGAAGTCAAAGATACAGCTATGATTCCTGATTATTTTGAGTTTAAACAAAAACATTTTAGTAGATGGTCACATATTGCGTTGGGAGTTTGGGGTACTCAACCAAGATGAACTACATCATCTATGAATGATTTGAATAGCCTCCAAATATATGCTTCTCCCGTAACTTCATAACTTCACAGCTTCGATGGGGAGGGATACCAACCCCATGGATCATTGGAGATATACTGCGTAACCTGCTTCACACTCATGTAGTTGTCGAGTCCCCTGTAGAATTAATGGTTTACAGCGATTGTTAGCGACGTCGAATTAATCATCCCTCCCTACAAATAATGAAACATGTTTTATGTGAATAGTTCATGCTTTGCTTACCATTCACCGAGTTCACGCCCGAAACCGCTATGTTTGTTGCCTCCCCAAGGGGCTTCGCAGAAGCACGGTTGCGAGCAGTTCACCCATACAATTCCGGCGTTGAAAGCCTAGAGAAACGGACAGAGATCAGAACTGATGTGTTGAAAAATAACGATAAATGAGAAGTGTGACATTATATGAAAAAAGGAGCCCTGCTTCACAAGTAAATATGCTATTTCAGCATTAGAGTTTGGAACTCATATGTTCAAAACCATACCTTTACCATGCGATCGCACCTGTCCAGGTCCTTTGAAATCACAGCAGCAGCCAAGCCATAACTATAACAGAATAATAGCGCACAATTCAACCAGCTTTTCTATGGGAAATCTGTACTAAAGTTATTTGTAAGGACGCAGAAATGGCTCCATATACAGGATCGACTTACCGGGTGTCGTTAGAAAGTTCTATCGCTTCATCTTCCGTACTAAATTTCTTAACACACAAAACAGGACCAAAAACCTCCTCCCTCCATATTTCCATCGAGGTATTTATATCTGTGATGATGGTTGGTTCAACAAAAAACCCTTTCTTCAAATGCTGCCATTATTTTTATGGAGTTGGTTATATAGTGATAAACATGGTAATGACAAATCTGGTATTTGATTGGTTGACGCTTTACCTGCGGGCGTGCACCACCAAACAGAATGGTTGCACCTTCGCTCTTTGCCGTGGAGATCATCTCCGTAACTTTCTCATACTGAAATAAGAAAGTGTTAAAAAAAAGAAGACTTATCTCCACTTTTAATTTGTGAAGGAATTCAATCCAATTTTTACACTAAAATGCCCAAAAATCCAAGCTTATTGTCATAATAGTAAAATACATCCTAAAGAAACTAAAATGCAGAATTTTAAGTTCTCGCCCCTCACCCAGCTAATAAGAAATTTATGTTGCCTCAGCTGAAGCTCAATATGTATCAATTTAAAAGACGTAATAATAACTCAACAACAACAACAACATAGCCTCAGTCCCAAATTAACTGGGGTCGGCTACATGGATCAAACTTTTCCATTGTGCCCGATTAAGTGCAATTGATGGTGAGCTTTTCAAACCATTCAAATCCCTCATAATTAATGCATTCCATGTTAACTTTGGTCTGCCCCTACCTCGTCGAATTTCTACACTTTCTATTGAGTCAAGTTTTCTAGTTGGGGCATTTGTAGGCCGTCTTTGCAGGTGACCAAACCACCGCAACCGCCCTTCCCTAATCTTTGTATCAATTGGTGCTACTCCTACTTGTCTTTGAATTTCTATATTTCTTATTCTATCTTTACGAGTTTTACCACACATCCACCTAAGCATCCTCATTTCTGCTACGTTCATTTTATGTAATTGTTGTTGCTTTACCACCCAACATTCACTTCCATAGAGCATAGCTGGCCTAATTGCGGTCCTATAAAATTTTCCTTTTAACTTAGTAGGAACGTTTCGATCACAAATCACCCCTGTTGCACTCTGCCATTTCTTCCATCCACTTGAATTCTATGTGTGACATCATTTATCATTTTCAATGTTACCATCATTTTGTATGATTGATCCTAGGTATCTAAAGTGGTTTACCTTAGGAACTTCTACTTCCCCTAATTTTACCACTCCGTCATCTCGATGTCTAGTGTTTCTAAACTCACAAGTGCATGTATTCGGTTTTCGTCCTACTCAACCGAAAGCCTTTAGATTCTAATGTATTCCTCCGAGTTCAAATTTCCTATTCACTCCATCTTTTGTTTCATCCACTAAGACAATATCATCTCGCAAATAACATACACCATGGTATATCCTCTTGAATATGTCTAGTTAGTTCATCCATAACTAAGGTAAATAGATATGGGCTTAAAGTCGATCCTTGATGTAGTCCTATCGTAATGGGAAATTCTTTTGTAGCTCCTCCAAATGTCTTTATACTCGTTTCTACTCCATAGTTGACCTCCAGGGCATGAAACCAAATTGGTTCTCTGATATTGTTGTTTCTCTCCTTAGCCTATTGTCAATTATCCTCTCCCAAAGTTTCATAGTGTGACTCATAAGTTTAATTTCTCGGTAGTTTGAGCGACTTTGAATGTCTCCTTTGTTTTTGAAGATTGGCACAAGCGTGCTTCTTCTCCAATCCATTGGCATCCGTTTTGATTTTAAAATTTTATTGAAAAGTTTTGTTAACCAAGTCAATCCAATTTCTCCTAAGCATTTCCAAACCTCTATGGGTATTTCATCTGGGCCACATGCTTTCCCTATTTTCATTCTTTTCAATGCCTCTTTAACTTCTAGAATTCTAATATTGCGTGTATAGTTTACATTTCTTTCTTGGTGTGGGTTTTCATCTATGATAGTATCAACTTGGCCATCATTAAATAAACTATCGAAGTAACTTCTCCATCTCTCCTTAATATCCTCCTCGCGCGTTAAAATATTTTGATTTTCGTCCTTAATACATCTTACATGACTTAGGTCTTGTTTCTTTTTATCTCTTAATTTGGCTAGCCTATATATATATTTTTCGCCATCTCTATTACCTAACCTTGTATATAGATCTTCCATGAAATTTGTTTTAGCTTGACTAACTACTTTTTTAGCTTGTTTTCTAGCTTCTCTATATTGATTGTACACATCTTCATTTCGACACTTAAGTATTTTCCTATACATCTCTCTTTTAGTCTTAATTGCTCGTTGGACATCCTCGTTCCACCACCATGTTTCCTTCTTTGGTGGTCCCAAGCCTTTAGATATACCTAATACGTTTGATCTCACTCTCCTTATGCAACTACTCATTTCTAGCCACATTGTATTAGCATCTAAGTCAAGATTTCAAACATTTTCCTTTAGTAGTTTTTCTCTAAACTCTACTTGTTTACTATGTTTTAGGTTCCACTACTTTATTCTAGGGTCGCTAACTCTTTTATTCATATTATGTCGTCGAGTTAGCTTAATATCAAGTACTACTAACTTATGTTGGGTAGTAAGTGCTTCACCAGGTATTACTTTGCAGTCTCTACATATTTTTCTATCTATTTTCCTTGTTAAAAGAAAATCTATTTGACTCTTGTTATGACCACTACTAAAAGTAATTATATGCGACTCCCTCTTCCTAAAACTAGTATTTGCTAAGACAAGATCGTATGCTGAAGCAAATTCTAAGATTGATTCTCCTTCTTCATTTCTAATTACCGTAACCAAAACCTCCATGAACTCTCTCAAACCCATCGTTACTTGCCCCGACATGCCCATTTAAATCTCCTCCAATAAAAACATTTTCATCTAATGGTATACTTTGCATAAATCCATCCATATCGTCTCAAAACTTGCGTTTGATGCTCTCGCTTAATCCTACTTGTGGTGCATAGGCGCTAAGTATGTTAATTTTTTCGTCTCCAATAATTAATTTAACTAGAATCAATCTATCCCTCATTCTTTTAACCTCTATGACCTTATCCTTATAATCATTATCCACCACAATTCCTACTCCATTGCATTTTCTATCTATACCGGTGTACCACAATTTAAACCCTGTGCTTCCTATTTCTCTACTCTTTTCTCCTACCCATTTTGTCTCTTGGAGGCAAACAATATTGACTCTCCTTCTAATCATGGTATCTACTAGTTCTATTGACTTCCCGTAAGTGTTCCTATGTTCCATGTTCCTAAACGAATTTTTTATCCCCTTTGTATTTGTTTTCCTTTTCTATTTCTATTTTGTCTAAAAGATCTAGTGTCCGTATCTATGATTTTCTTTTTGTTTTCGTGTTTGTTTTGAACTAGCTTCTTTACCCACACCCGTCCTTTGTGTGGGAACCCTTGCACATTGTTTTGAACTCAACAACACCTTTTACTAAATTCATGAGGTTGGCTATATGAATGTGCCTCAAACGTTTCATTCACAAGTTCAATATTTTCTATGAAACTTCCAATGGTTTTGCACTTTGTCAAATCCCCTATAAATATAACTGCACATTTGTTAACCAAGAAAAAAAAGGCCCTCACAGGAAGTGATACTTTACTTTACTATATCCAGCCATATTAGCTTGTTTTAGGTCCTAATGATCAGCAGACTATGATTACTGAAAAACAAGATGCAAATAGTCGATTCATTATGCAGTAATCTATAATGGGTACCTAAAGAACGAAAATTGTACTCCACTGCCCAATCTCAATTTTCAAACTACTATTTCAGCAAGTTTAGCAATTTTGTTAACATAGCGAATCACATAAAGCAACACCAGCCCACAGCAAAATTGTGGATCAAAGATCAACCATGCATCAAATGAAGCATATGACAATTTTGAATAATTCTACCTTGTGAAGGTGGAGCATTGCTCAGTACAGTTTCTCATGTCCATTTATCAGCATTTTCAGATGCCCGCAACATAATTTTGAAATTTCTCAACGTCCCAAAGAGATTTTGCATCTGTTTTAGTAGAAAATTTCTGTTTCACTGTCTAATAGGACCTTCAAAGACAGTTCTCTAAGGGACTTTCTGATTTTATTCTGTGTATCAACTTCTAGTCCCCCATGATGCAAATCCCTTCTCCCTTTACCAATACTCATTTCCAATAAACTTTAGAAAATAATTTCATAGACATAACCTCAATATTCAAGTTGCTATCCACAAATATCACTCAATAGCGAATGTGACATGATGATCTTGGTTTAGTATTTGTACCAGCACTGTTATCCACATTAATTGAACATGAGATTCGCATTCTAGTGAGTGCACGGTGCAAGACACTAAAAGGTGAAAAATAGAAATGTCATAGATTGAGATGATACAAATGTTCTACCATAGTTTAAGCTTCTTTGACAGCAGACAACAAAATAGTAAAGAGAGGCAGTAGATGCAAACAAAAAAAAAATTGTGATACCTGTCCTGCACTAACAATAGGACCAAGCCTGCAACCTTCTTCCAGAGGATCTGAAATCTTGATATTTTTTGCCCAGTTGATGAGTTTCTGTTGAAATTCATCTGCAATGTTTTCCTGCAAATGCATCCAATACAGGCAAGTGCGTGATCATAAAAATATTGCTTAAAAATAACTCGTTCACAAATAAAAATAAAAAAGACACAACAATAATAAAGTCCCATTCCTAAAAGACAAAATATGATATCACAGAAAAAACTGAATGTTTATATTTAGAAAGTTCACTTAAACTTATAGAACACTATGGCACATGGCCTTTTTGCTACTCTAATAACAGAACGAACTTTTCTTCCCACACACGCATTTGAAAGAACACGTGTTTTTTCTTGAAATGGGGCCTCCAATTGTTCAAAAACATATTTCAAAAACAATAAACATTCTTTTTCTTCTTCCGCAAAGGCAACACTTCAAGAGGTGTTTTCAATTCAAATGTTCGATACTTTAAACTGTACAACCTTTCCCAGGGCTATATTGAAATATATATTGGGACAAGTGAAGGCTCTCCATTATTCCCAAACTGCTCCAGTTGCTACAAAATATATGACCTTTTCAGTCAGTTGCAAAACAAGGGTAGATCAGATGTATTGTTTTCAATAACCTCGAGGTGTTCAGGGGTACCTAACCATTCTAGACTTCTAGTCCTTATGCACCCTTGGTTAATCACACAGTAGAACATGTTGCTCCATGCAATGTGTTGTATTTTTACTTATTTATAGGAAATGTAATCTACTTGACTCTTGCGTTAAACCCACTCCACCTACCAGAAGTTGATAGGATGAGGTAAATTTTCTATGAACTGCAAACCAGTTCTTACTTATATAGTTATATAACATTGAAAGACCTTTTCTGATGGACAACTCTTTTTGGCAACCCTTTTCTACGTACCTTTTTCATAAGACTTGCATAACTTATCATAACTTATAAGCAATAGCTATCACATTATATTCTTACATTTCCAAGTTACTCAACCTAGCAACTCTTTCAGAACAAAGAGAAGCTTGTCCTGGACAGGAACAATGGCGAAACGAAAAACCAATATTTAGGTCCCATTCGTCAGTAATATTTGTAACTGTTTTAGAAGGACAGAAATGATATCGTTGTTGCAAGCACAACACATCAATACAGGAAATAAGCTCTAAATGACATAGAAAATATAGCTATTTATCACTCTTACATGAACAAGAAGCCGAGAAGTCGCACTGCAAATTTGACCATTTGTCCAAAAACAACCAAAAGTAACCCACTCAGCAGCTGTTTGACAATGCAAAAGAGAAAAGGAATGGGAACAGTCAGGCAAAAACCAGCACCTCGAAGAGTCAATTCACCAGAAGTCAAGTAACACAGGTTGTAATGCAACTGCTAAGCTAAAAGAGAAAAGAAGAGACTTCAAGGGGAAATCACAAAAAAAAAACTTGCACGCGTTACTGACTGCACCTTTGTCAAGGTCTGCATCCTCAAATACAACAATTGGACTTTTCCCCCCAAGCTCCAATGAAACAGGCTGACATACAAGCCAAAACCCAATGAGGAAGTAGCGAAGACAGGCAAACATGAATGCAGCCTTGAGAGATATACAAGAAGGTTACCCCTCTATAAGAATAAGAGAGAGAGGGGATCATCATATACCTTAACCAATTGAGCTGCTGCAGTCATGACCTTACTACCTGTTGCGGCACTTCCAGTAAATGCAACCTGATCAAGAATCAAAACTTACTTATGATATGATTCATATATAACAAACAGCAGCAAGTATATGAGTCATATGACAATCAATCTGCCCGTGATTATATTAAATTTCT
The DNA here is from genome assembly GCA_039657325.1 of Stephania cephalantha. NCBI lineage: Eukaryota > Viridiplantae > Streptophyta > Magnoliopsida > Ranunculales > Menispermaceae > Stephania > Stephania cephalantha. The sequence continues at coordinate 50,225,072 of CM077573.1, forward strand.
CAAAAAGAACTAAAACAACTAAACCTTGTCCACATGTGGATGAGATGCTAGAGGAGCACCAGCCGCTGGGCCTAACCCCGTCACAATGTTCAGAACGCCAGGAGGAAGGCCCACTTCTATACAAATATCAGCCAGCTCTAAACAAGTACTGAAACAAGAAATTTCAAGCAAATGCTTTCTCATTATATTATAAAAAAATATTATAAAAAATAAAATCACGTCCCAACCAAAAAAATTCTTCCCCTTCATTTTTGCAGTCTGCAAATTCTTATTTCTTTTTTTTTCTTTTTTCCCTTTTCACCTTTATGAAAGATCATTTCTTTAAAAAAAAAAGAAACAAGAATAAAATTCAATACAATAAAAACATAAAGAAGAAAGGAAATAGAAAAAGAACTAAAGCCTTACAGTGATGCCAGCTCTGATGGCTTCAGGATAGCTGTACAACCAGCAGCCAGAGATGGAGCAACTTTCCACGTAGCCATCAAAAGAGGGTAGTTCCTTTTGTTTGGGAAAAAAAAAAAAAAAAAGAGGATTTCAAATTATACTAAAGCTTGTAGAAAATCATTAGAAAACATACAAGCATTCAATAAGAATGCTTAGTATGTATCAAGGAGAATTTAGCGTCAATCGGCATCAACATGAAGGTTTGGTGTTATTTGCTTATAATTCCAATAGTCACATGTGAAATAGCCTACTAGACATTATGAGAAGCACTAAAGAGCTCAAGCTCAACTCTATGATTAAGATCAACTTAACGGTAAAACAATGCAATAGCACCAAACATCCATGAGTATCAAATATAACAAGCCCAATCTAAGAGCAACAAACATCGGAAGCAGCCTAAAGTGAATCCTACAAATAAATCTTAGCAAAGAAAGCCCAATCTATCAATTATCCAATCACTAGATACAACCTTTTAAGTCAGTTTAGAACCAACGAAGACCACCCAGAAGACTTGGTCAACAAAGCAAAGACAGTAAAAAAAATTACAGGTAAGAACTGCACATTGTGTCAAATGACATTGGAAACAAAATCCATAACCCACAAATACAAAGCACACAACGAAAAGTTGCAGAAGGAACACAATTGCAAATGATGTGGGCCTAATCGATTTTATGACAATTTAGAACTTCAAAGCCTGCGAATTGCCCAAGAATAGCAAAGCTCAGGAACCTATTAATAATTCCAAAAACCATGGTCTCTGATGCTTAAGAGATTTGATGTATACTATGTCTCTGCCGTCTGCAACTGTTAAAGGTAAACTACAATTGGTTTATGTACACCCTGTACAGACAGAAAGGGAAGCTCTTACAACAAGAAAGCCCAACACACAACTGTTTGTCACTTAAGTGAACAAATAATATTACTCTGTATACACTGTAACCTTCAGGAATTATATATTTATTTCCTTGATGCAGAAGATTAAACAAGTACCAAACCACCCAATTTGCATTGGTTATTGAGAATTTAAGCAACAATTGAACTGAATGATTAAAATAAAAATAAAAAATAAAAGAAAATATAATCTGCAGAACAAGACTTTATGCGAGAAAAGGAATATGTTACCATGGAGTAATGAGTCCAACAATTCCAATAGGTTCCTTGCGAACATGACACTTAAATGCTTCAGCGGAGAGAGAAACTGGAATTTTTTGCTTTGAATCTAGAGTTTCTGCAAGTTTTGCAAAATACTCGAAACATGCCGCAACATCATCCTGGATGACATGAACAAGAGATGAAGCAAGTAGGTAGTTGGTTCAATCTCACAATACTATCTCAAAATTTGTAAGTGTACCATATCCCATGCAGCTTCATCCAGCGGTTTCCCACAATCAATTGCCTCTAACTTAGATAGCTGCGGCTTTCTTTCTGTTATCTACACAAATTTGGAAGAAACGCTACTCGTGAAGTTGGGAAAAAATTAACTATAAAAGAAGGCCAAATTCTTGTATCTCTCAGTGAGAGATGATCAAACGAATTATTTCTGGAGCAAAAATACTATATCAAAGCTAAAGGATAATTTTTATTTCAGTGATAAATGTTTGAGAATAATATTGAATAATTGCACAACTATAAATAAATCGTTACTATTACTTGAGAGTCGAAGCAGATCTATTGAAATGCATACCTATTCTAGTTACGACATTTAAATCAAAACTCCAATTGACCTAGAGAACTGATTAATGATTATAAACTAGGATGTGTGTCTAAGCCATATTAACAAAACTGATAAACATTTTTGTTGGACTAATTGAGCACCTCAACCTATTACTCTTTGAAATTGTTTCTTTCCTCATACTTAAGTTGATCACATTTAATTAAAGAGTTCCAAGAGAAAACTTCATAAACTTCACAACCATGCCCCGACCGAGTCCTTTCCAACTACAAATATACATGGCAAATAAAGCATAACATGAGGCACATTTGATAAAATAGAAGTGACATTTGTATTGTTGATGTCTGAGTTGATTTCAACATTTCATTCTTCGCAAAATTGGTGTAGGGGCAGAGCTAGGATTTTAGCTTGACTTGGGGGTAGAACTAAACTAGCTACCAATGTCGACTTTTTTTTCTTTTCTTCTTTTGAAATCAAGCATTTCTACGATAGTTTTTCACCAAAAATCAAACCACTTTATATAATGATACACTTAAAAATTCAAATAACACGCGACAATCTTAAGCTACAAGCTACTCAATCAATGTAAGATATCAATCATATTTAAAACAAAAATAACTGTAATCTAAACCTTAGCCCGTTCAATTTGATTCAAATTAAATATAATTACATGTGAAAAAATTTGTTAAAATTCAACTCATAAGTTTTATTAGTTTTTGCAAAACGAGAAAAAAAAATGTCTTTTACTCACTAGAGTGATGAAAATGGAGTGTAGGAAGGAAAAATTTACTGAGGAGTTTACAAAAACGAAAAGAGGTGCAGAGCCAATTGAAAATTGAGAGGAAAAAAAAGTAACATGGAAGAAGATGAAATAGATAATACTTGGGAGATAAAGACAAGGATGAGATTTATTTGGGAGAATGAAACAACTAGATTTATTGGAGTTGGGGTCATTTGAAGTGGCTCGTGTATGATCAGTGTTATAGTTATTTTGCTAAAATGGGGTGCATTTCAAAATGCACGGAAGTTTCATGAGCATATTTGATGCCCTAGTTGATGTTAACATAGCAACAAAGCATTTTGTTTTTGTTCTTTTGAAAAAATCCAGACTTCATCTCTTATTCCCATTTTCATGAAAAATATTGACGCTTTCTCAAATCCAACACTCAAAACATTTAACAAATTGCAAACAGTAGAAGCTTTGAACAAGTTGATGAGGCATACATCCGATGATGCAACAAATATACCAATTATTGTCCAACAACAACAATAGCCTCAGTCCCAAATTAATTGGGGTAGGCTACATAGATCAAACTTTTCCATTGTGCTCGATTAAGTGCAATTGATGGTGAGCTTTCCAAATCATGTTAACTTTAGTCTACCCCTACCTCGTCGAATTTCTACAATTTCTATTGAATCAAGTTTCTATTGAGTCAAGTTTTCCAATAACACAATGTATTAAGTCAGGATAAAAGTAGAGATTTCAAACACAACCAAATCGTACTGAATTTCCTATGCCTAGTTAGTTCCTTCCACCTAATCTATTATGAACAGACCAAACCAAACAAGAAGATCAATGAATCCATCACCTTCCCCGCAATCGCTCTCAGATACTTAGCGCGGTAAGCGCCGGAAGCAGACGCCCAGTCTTTCCCCTTATTCATGGCGAACGCCCGGCGAGCAGCCTCCACCGCGATCTCCACATCCTCAGCCGTCCCCGCCGGTATGTCCCCTGCAAAACCACTCGAACAACTTCTTCTTCAACTCCTCTTCATCAAACAAAACAAAAACCAGTCCAAGAACCACAGCATCGCAGATCAACTAAACCAAAAAACAAACAGATCGAACAACAGGACGAAGAGGAATCGAATCGAACCTACGATCTCTTCGGTGGCGGGATTGACGACCGGGATCCGGTTCTTCAACACTGGCTCTCTCCATTCGCCATTGATGAAGAGCTGACGAGTGGGGATCGAAATCGCCATTTTTTTTGGTTTGGTGAAGTGTGAAAGTGCGCTTGTGAAATGCTAACTGTATAACTGGCTCTCTAGTCTCAATCTACTAGTGCTTTTCCGAAATTGCCCTCAACTGTTCCACGTCCCCGTCACTTTCGGACCTCAGCGTAGAGACTTCAAATTGATTCCCAGGTAACATAAATAGAAAAAAGTTGTACCGCCAATGAACAAGGTTTGTTTAGACATGGGCACCCAAAATTAGTATCACATCGATTAAATAATACTTCATAAAAAATATATAAGTTATTATCTTCCTTTTAATAGAATCACTTTTTGAGTTAAAACTTTATATCTAAAAGTTGAAGGTGGTTAAGTTGAGGATATTATCGATGCTAGTGGAGATCTACGGGTTCGAACATGCGTGTGCGGCGTGGTCGAGAGAATTTTATATGATATCAGAGCTCATGGTTCGAATGAAATTTAAGAAGAAAAACTCCTTGAATCATGACTTTCGATTCAAAGTGGAGTTTCTTTCAATAAAATCGAGGCATTTTTGAGTTAAAAGTTAAAATGTTACATCTAAAAGTTAAAGATGGTTAAATCGGAGACAATATCAATATTGGAACTATGAGTTTGCGCACACATGTGGGGCATGACAAGGAGAGTTACAAGGGCGCCGACTTGTTAGAGTAGATGGCAGTATCAGGTATGGCTTGGATGGCACATTTGTAATTCCGACCACTGCTGTGGTTAGATTTATATATGTTGTTGATAGATGCCAAAATGGGACTGAGACAAAGATGAGAGGTCTAGCACGGCCAAATTAACGAAACGAGAAGTGTTAATCACTAATGGCCCGTTCACTTCATGGTCTTAGGGTGGATTAACCTCACCTGGATTTGGCTAAGCGGTGTTGTTCGCATGATTAACTAAGCCACGGGATTAAGTAATACTCGGTAGAGGTGACTAAAGTAAACCACCAATTTTGGTGGGACTAACTAGTCCCAATGCTTGGCCATTACAAATGACCAAATTGCCCCTCCTATTTACACACTTTTCTCAACCTTTAGAATGAGTTTCGTTCTTCACGATTTTTTTTTCTTTTTTTTTTTTTTTTTCTTTTTTAATTTCTCGATAATCGGGGTTGAGCTCATGGCCGAATACACATAAGAGATGACATCCCTTTGTGTCATCTTCTTCCTCAAATCCGAGCCTGTTGTGTGTTGTTTTGTTTTTGTTTTTTTTTAAACGAGTCGATCCCCCACCTCCTCATTTCTCCCTCAATCAACACAACCAACAACAACAATGAAACCTTCAATCATACCCTCAACGTCTCTTTTGATTACACACATACACAGTTCACCAAAATCGAAACTAAAATTCAATTTATTTTCCATTACTTACACCAACAATTTACAGTGACGGGTAGAAATGTATTAGAACCAGAGACGAGAGAGATTAAGAGACAGTGAGGAAGGAAATCGTGAAGAGGGTGAACAGGGGGAAAGAAACAATGAAGGCGTGAACGAGGGAGATGATGAACAGGGGGAAGGAAATCGACTTTGATGATTTTGTTGGACATGTATGTTAAATAGAGGGGTAATTTGGTAAATGTACCTTTTAGAACCATATTTATTCTCAAGCTTAAAACTTCCAACCGAACGAGTCCCATAAAAGGGACTAATACATAAACCCATGTGTTAGTCCCATTACAAACTAATCATATGGCCTTGAGTCTTGTTAAAATTTGAACCGAACAGGCCATAAGGTGTATTCAGTGTACTCAAGCGTAGCAAGGTTATAATTGTAATTGTCACTGTAAGTTAGTGAGGTTGTGGAGTTGAATGTAATCAAGTGTGTACACGTGTACAGATACTGTGTAATCTTTCTTGTATAAATACAATGACAAGCTCTATGTATAGTATTAGAGAAGCTAAGTTTCTTGAAACCTCTTATGGAGTTTCTCTAATATGGTATCAGAGCTTTGAAGGCTCATCACCATGGAAGATCCAGGGAACTCTTCAAGGCAGCTAGTCTCAGCTGGAGTATCAGAAGGAACAACATCTCCATTTGCTCATCGAGTGATAGCTCCATTTGGTAACTCATTGAATCAAATTGTTTTAATAAAGGTGAGTAGTTCAATTTTTTCATTGTGGAAATCAATTATTGTTCCTCTAATTGAAGGATGTGGTTTAGATGAGATCTTGTTTGGACTTACTCCTTGTCCTTCAAAACTTCTTGATATTGTTAATTAATCCTATCAAGAATGGTATTACTTTGATAGAATGTTGTATGCTTGACTGTTGTGTGCCCTAGAACCTGAAGTAGCATCACAAGTAACTAGTCAGAGTTCTGGAAAACAGTCTGCACACGATATATGGAAATCAATTGAAGAACAATGTGGTGCATATAACAAAGCATAAATTCAATTTTATAAGACAACCATTAGGAAAGGATCTATGAAGATGATTTAGTTCTTGAAGAAAATGAAAGAAATTTATGAAAATCTTGCAACAGTTGGTTCACCAATTTCAGTTGCAAAGTTAATTTTTTTTGCACTAGATGGTGATTATCTTCCAATAACAACAGTGCTTGTACACAAGGAGATTTTAACTTGGCAAGATCTTCAATCCACTCTATTGAATTTTGAAGCTAAATTGGATTAGCTGCAAACAGTTGCAGGCATGAATTCTTTGAACTTGCAGACACCTACTCAAGTTAATTCTGCAGAGGTCAAACATGGAGGTCATCATCAAACTTGGAATAATTCTAAATAACTTGGTGTTTCTGCTGGATTTGGTGGAAGAAACAACAGTAACCGAGGTTGAGGAGGCATATCTGGTATTAGAGGTCGACGAGGATTCAAATTCCAAAATAACAATAGGCCTACATGTCAAATATGCAATAAGGTGGGACACTCTGCTGCTGTGTGTTACTATAGGGCTGACATGAACTATATGGGAGCACAAGGTTTTAATGGTCTTGGTCAAGGGAATCAATTTCAGCATATTTCTCAACAAAGTTTCAGGATTTCCAAATAATGGTATGAGAGGTGGTCTTCGTCAACCTCGAAGTGTTCACTTTCTGAGTTCATATAACAACTTTGGAGGAAATAACTTCTCATCTAATGAGTATATGAGTGATACCTCATGGTATGCTGATAGTGGGGCAACATCTCATGTTACTCCAGATGCATTTCAGATGTCAAATTGCTCTCCTTACGCAGGTAATGACTCTCTCATTGTTGGAAATGGTCATTCATTACCTATTAGCTGTGTAGGAAATGCTAAGAATGAATTTGTTAAATCTAAGTTGCATTTTCCAAATTCATTGTGTATGCCAAATATCAAGAAGAATCTGATCAACATCTCTCGGCTAACACGTGATAACAATGTGATTATAGAATTTACTAATACACATTGTGTAACGACCCATTTTATTAATGTCGTTAATTATCTCGAATTTACAGACGTGGACGCCAGCTCAGATCTACGTGGATGCCGCGGTAGGCTAGGACACACGGGGACCTAGGTACGATAGTTTATTGTGTGTTGGATGCTTATTTGTGGTGCAATTTATTGAAATACATCGCATGTGTGTATGTTGCATAACAATACGCGCGAGATTGTGCGAACTGTATTTGCCTCGATATGCGTGTCGACGCGGGTACTGGGGAGTTGACGGGACCAAATATTAGGCCGGGGAAACTAAAACACACAAATTAAATAAAAAAATTGGCCAAGTATAACTAATACGGAATAGGTATTTGGTGGCTACGACGCGGCGACACACGTATGTCGCCGTTCGGACGCGAAACCAGGGCGTCGAAACGCCGAAAATGACATTTTTGTGCTTAAAACACAAGCGAGTGTCCCAATAGTGTTACAATTCGGAGTCAATGAGGTGTTAGGTTGGAATAAATGGAGGGTTATGGATGCATAGAGAAGTACATGTGAGTGGAGATGCTAAGTGACTAAATAAGTCAACAAAGCTTATCTCTCCACCACCTTTTCTCTCACTCACACTCTCACTCGCAATTGAGAGGCCTGAGAGAAGAAGAAGAAGAAACGAATAGGAGGAGGAGGAGGAGGAGGAGAAGGAGAAGCGGGAAGGAGAGAAGAGAGGGTGGAAACATCGAGATCAATGTGAGTTGTTGTTGATTTTGTTGTGTATTAGTTGTTTCCATGGTGACCGAGGGGTTCGGCCATGGAGGCCGAGAGGGTCGAGGGTGGAGATGGCAAGGGCGGGCCCAGAATTGGCCAGGCTCGGCCTACGGGGCGAGCCTAGACCAATTCTGGTCCAGGGTCGGGTCCGACCCGTTTAGGCCGACCCGACCCAAACCAACATAATAAAAAAAATTAAAGAAAGGAAAAATTGGGAAAATTCCAAAAAAAATTATATTTCAATAAAATAAATAGAAATTGATGAATTGCTATGAAAAATAAAATATTTGGAAATTCTGGACGCGACTTTTGCGGGGTTTTTGCCTCGAAAAACGTGAAATGGGCAATTTGGCCTAAAATTTAGAAATTGGTGGTAAATTGTCATGCTAAATCGGAATTATTGATAAATGGACATAGGTGGACACGGGTGATCAATTGGCGACCAAGGACTCAGTGGACTTGGACTCGGGGATTGATTACGGGGTATTGGAGTGCGTTGTGAGGTTTGTAAAACCCAATTGAAAAACTCGAGTATTTATTTCGCTTTGTATTTCCATTCGGTTCCAAAGTATTCCTTGTGGTCTTTATTACATCTATATCTTGTCGTTGTTTGGCGGTTGGTTGAGTTACTCCCGCCGAATTTTCCGTTGTGTGTCTATGCATTCTAGACCATAGCATGTGTATCAAGAGTTCTCGGTGGATAACGACCCGAGCTAATGAAGCTGCTACATGTGTCGGTGCGTCGTAGGTCTACGCCTAGGCCCCAGAGGAGGCTGGTGATAGCTAGTTGGGTGCGCCACTAGTGGGATCCTGGAAGGGTAGTCGAAGTATTGTTTAGTCGACATTTGGAATTAGCACATACATTTGTACTTTATTGTTATCTATGCATGTGATGCTCTAATTACAATTGTTTGTTTACATTCTGCATGTCTATTTAACAATATTTATTGAATTCCACTTGTTTATTGGAATGCTCAGAGGAGTTCCTTGGGATTTTACTTACTGAACTCGTCATCCATTTTCTTCTGTGATGATTGAGTGCGAATCCGAGTACAAGTAAGGGCAAATGGATCTTGGCGACTACCTCTCGATTGTCTGTGTCGAATACTACTTGTACGTGTGTTTGTTTTTGATTTTTTGATTTTTTTGGGAAGCTGGGGAGTATCATGACATTGTACATGTAGATACATTATATGGTATAGTCGTCTATCTCTATATCGAGTACTTTTCAGGGTTTTTTCACAATAGGATTTGTTTATTTGATTATTAATATTTCTTGAATTAATGGTATAAAGTACAACTTCCGCTGAAAATATCAGTTATACGTTGTACACATAAGTGAATACGAATTTCGAGACAGAAAAACGACGGGCAGGTGTCGTGCACGTGTAGGAGGGGCTGTTGGCAAGGAGTACACGGAGACACGTCACCCCGGGGCGGCGAGGGACGTCACACATTGTTTGGTGAAGGATTCACTAACTAGAGAGATCTTCCTACAAGGAATACTGAAAGATGGACTCTTTTAATTTGGGAGCCAATGCATACTTCACATCTAAGATTTCTCCATACTCCTTGTGGCACAAGAGATTTGGTCACCATTCACACCAAACACTTCAACAAAATTTTAAGATCAAATTTACAAGTTTCAGCATCTAATAATAAATTTTGTTCTGTATGTCCTTTGGGGAAACATCATGCTTTACCATTCTTGAATTCACCTTCAAATAGTATGAATGTGTTAGATTTGGTTCACGCAGATTTATGGGGTCCTGCACCAGTTACTTTAATTGATGGTTATAACTATTACATTTCATTTCTTGATGATTGCACAAGATTCACTTGGATATATCCTCTGAAATATAAATCAGATGCTTTTAAAGTTTTTACAGTGTTTAAACTTCAAGTGGAGAATCAATTTTCCACCAGAATCAAGAGATTGCAGTCAGATTGGGGAGGTGAATTTAGAGTGTTTAAGTCTTACTTGGAGAGTAATGGCATTTTATTTCAACATCCTTGTCTCTACACACATGAACAGAATGGGAGAATTGAAAGAAAGCATCGACATATAGTGGAGACTAACTTAACTTTATTGGCTCAATCACATCTACCTATGAAATTCTGGTGGAATGTTTGTGATGCTGCAGTGTTTATCATCAATCGATTACCAACTAGAGTTCTAAAAGGTTTATCACCATATGAGAAGTGATATCACACAAAACCTGATTTTTTGATACTGAAAGTGTTTGGTTGCTCATGTTTCCTATACAAGTATCAATTCAGGTATGAAAAATGTATCTTTTTAGGGTACAGTTCAGTACATAAGGGCTACAGGTGCATGAATTCACAGGGGAAAGTCTATGTCTCGAGACATGTTATGTTTAATGAAGAGGAGTTTGCTTATGACCAGCTGTTTTCTACTGTTTCTAAGTCACAGAGTTCACCAACTATACATGGCCCTACTATCTTTTTACCTACTGGGTCCATACTTCCTCACCTACATCAACAATTGATTTCTTATATTCTTCATCATCATCATCATCATCATCATCATCATCATCGGATATTTCTCAACATGTCAGTATCTTATTAAATACATCTGATCTTCCATTGTCTTCTAATGAATCTCTTCCTGATCCAGTTCCTGGTAATACTCACCCTATGATTACGAGGGCCAAAGCTAGAATCAGCAAGAAGAAGTTTTTGTTTCTATTATTTCATCTTCACTGGATACAATTCATAGATCAGTTGAAGAAGCTATGTTGATTCCTCGCTGGAAGGATGCTATGGATAGAGAATTTCAAGCTTTACAAAGTAATCAAACTTGAAGTCTTAATCCTGCTTCTCATAATCAAAATATAGTAGGAAACAAGTGGATTTTCAGTATCAAACGAAATTCAGATGCAAGTATTAACAGATATAAGGCTCGGTTGGTAGCTAAAGGTTTCAAACAAGTACTTGGAGTGGATTTTTCTGAAACATACAGTCCTGTTTTGAAATCTTCAACTCTGAAAGCTATCTGCTCTATTGCTGTAACTTTTGGATGGTCCATTAGGCAAATTGATATTAACAATGCCTTCTTGAATGGTCATTTGAATGAGGAAGTTTATACTAGCCAACCTGAGGGCTATGTCGAATTTGAAAAATCAGGCATGGTTTGTAAACTTCATAAAGCTCTGTATGGTCTCAAACAAGCTCCTCGTGTTTGGTTTAATCGATTGAAACAACAACTTCTATCTTAAAGGCTTTATCATCGAAATCGATTGTTCATAAGGGAGCATGTTGTATGTCCTTGTCCATATTGATGACATCATCATTACTGGAGCAAAATCTGAGGTGATTCAGCAGTTCATCAACAAGCTTCATCAGATGTTTGCATTAAAAAACATTTGTGACATCAGTATGTTTCTGGGTTTTGAAGTTCATAGAGATACTATTGGATTGTATCTTACTCAAACTAGTTACATACATTCCCTTCTTCAAAAAACTGGTATGTCATCCACGAAACTAGTTGACACACCAGCTGTAATGGGGAAAGATTTCTATTGATTCTCCTTTTCTCTTTAGTGATCCCACTCTTTATCGAAGTATATTGGGTGGCTTACAGTATGTGGTTCATACTCGTCCTGACATCACATATATTGTAAATAGATTAAGTCAATTTCAACAAGCTCCCACAACCTCTCATTGACAGTCTTTGAAGAGGGTCTTAAGGTATCTGAAAGGGACTGATCAATGTGGTTTATGTTTCAAGGTTGGCTCAAAACTTCTCATTACTGGCTACTCAGACGCAGATTGGGCTTCTTCAGTGGAGGACATGAAATCGATTGTTGTCTATGCGTTGTGTATTTTGGGTCGAATTTGGTCTCTTGGCAATCCAAGAAACAGGCAGTTGTTGCAAGGTCTAGCACGGAGTCTGAATACAGGGCCTTAGCTTAGGTTGCAGCTGAGATTACTTGGTTAAGATCATTGTTACTTGAACTTCAGTTTCCTTTTCTTGCAAAATCGATGGTGCGGTGTGACAATATGAGTGTTACGGCCCTAGCTCATAACCCAGTTTTCCATGCTAAAACAAAACACATCGAGATTGATGCTCACTACATTCGTGATCAAGTCTTAAGAGGCAAGCTATATGTTCATCATGTTTCATCTATTGATCAAGTTACTGATTGCTTCACCAAGGCCTTATCCTTTTCTAGATTTTACTACTTACGGTCCAAACTTGGTGTACTTCATCTACACCTGCGTTTGAGGGGGATGTAAATGTTAATCACTAAGGTGTATTCAGTGTACTCAAGTGTAGCAAGGTTATAATTGTAATTGTCACTGTAAGTTAGTTAGGCTGTTGAGTTGAATGTAATCAGGTGTGTACACGTGTACGGATACTGTGTAATTTCTCTTGTATACATACAATGACAAGCTCTATGTAGAGTATCAAAGAAGCTAAGTTTCTTGAAATCTCTTATGGAGTTTCTCTAATATGGGGAAGCGCTCCATGGACATCACGAACGTCCATTCATGCCTCAAGATGCATACACATATGGTTTTTGATACACATAACTGCAAATAAAAAAGAACATGCTATTTGCACCCCACTTTTTGCTTCCGTACCTCATTTTTTATTTTTTTACAAAATCACATCGATTCGACATCATGGATAGTGTCGATTTCAAGGTTTTTTTTTTGAGTCAGTATTGCTCGTGCTTTTATTGTTGGGTTTATGGCTTTAATTTAAGGCTTGAATCTTGCATTTTGGAGACATAAAGTTTTAATGGAATCGAAAATATCAAGCGATTTCGAGCAAAACCCACTATTTTTTGTCATTTTCATGTATTTTAGGAGTTTTGAATTTTTTTTGTTCGTTTTTGTTGCCTGCGGGTGTCGAACACACAGAGCCAACAACTCTGAAGAGGTGTCGGACACACAGGCCGACACCTCAAAAGAGGTCTCGGTTAGATCCCTCCGTCACCCACTAAAATCGAGTTCTCTTCACAATCTCAGTCGAAATCGGTCGAGACCTCTTTAGAGGTCTCAGTCGGAATCATCGATACCTCTTTAGAGGTCTCACACCTGTGCATCTAAACCCGGCGGGCCACACTTCTTCGTTTCTAGAACACGGCGCGATCACATCTAACCTTGTTTAATGAAAAAAACACTCGTACGACACTTAGTGACCTAGTATAAATGCTCTACAATGACTAAAACTGAGAAATTGAGAGGATTGAAGGATGTTAGAGAATCTCCAATGGGACCATGGATTGGGATGAAAATGGATCCACCTAGGACCCAATCCACATCCAACCCAAAAAATGCTCTCCAATGGGACCATGGATTGTGAATGTATAACTGATGTGGCAAGGAATCAAAGTGGAGTGTGTCTACCACAATGTCTACTCCCAAAATGTCTCATTATAGAAAGTCAAAAGAGTCACAATCCATAGTCTAAATCCACATTACTATTGGAGATCATTTTGAAATTTGAATGTCTATCTAATGCTACATAGGATAGACATCTTCCCACATCCATGACAAGGCACCAATCCACGCTCTAAATCCACATTACCATTGGAGATGCTCTTTGGTGAAGGTATGAGATGGAGTAACATTCATTGAGGGTGGGGTAGTTTCGAAATAATTTACAAAAAAGTGAGGTAAACCTAATAAAAAAAATTTAAAAATGAGGTACAACGAAGTAATGGGGTACAAGAAGCAAAAAATGGAGTGTGAATAGCGGGTTCCATAAATAAAAGAATAAGTTATTCCATTTGTGTTTCAAGTTTATCCATTTTTATCATTTTCATGTATTTTAGGAGTTTTGAAATTTTTTTGTTCGTTTTTTTGCCTGCGGGTGTCGAACACACAGAGCCAACAGCTCTAAAGAGGTGTCGGACACACAGGTCGACACCTCAAAAGAGGTCTCGGTTAGATCCCTCCGTCACCCACTAAGAGCGAGTTCTCTTCACAATCTTAGTCGGAATCGGTCGAGACCTCTTTAAAGGTCTCAGTTGGGATCGTCGATACCTCTTTACAGGTCTCACACATGTGCATCTGAACCCGCGCGAGCCACACTTCTTCGTTTCTAGAACACGACGCGATCACATCTAACCTTGTTTAATGAAAAAAAAAAAAAACACTCGTACGACACTTAGTGACCTAGTTTAAATGCTCTACAATGACTAAAACCGAGAAATGGAGAGGATTGAAGGATGTTAGAGCATCTTCAATGGGACCATGGATTGGGATGAAAATGGATCCACCTAGGACCCAATCCACATCCAACCCAAAAAATGTTCTCCAATGGGACCATGGATTGTGAATGTATAGCTGATGTGACAAGGAATCAAAGTGGAGTGTGTCTACCACAATGTCTACTTTTAGACATTGTAGTCCATTGCCACATCATCATTGTTTGTTATAGAAAGTCAAAAGAGTCACAATTCATAGTCTAAATCCACATTACTATTGGAGATCATTTTGAAATTTGAATGTCTATCTAATGCCACATAGGATAACATAGGATATACATCCTCCCCACATCTATGACAAGGCACCAATCCACGCTCTAAATCCACATTATCATTGGAGATGCTCTTAGGGTGAAGGTATGAGATGAAGTAGCATTCATTGAGGGTGAGGTCGTTTCGAAATATTTACAAAAAAGTGGTGAGGTAATCCTAATAAAAAAAATTTAAAAATAAAGTACAGCGAAGTAATAGGATACAAGAAACAAAAAAAGGGGTGTGAATAGCGGGTTCCATAAATAAAAGAATAAGTTTTTCCGTTTGTGTTTCAATTTATCCATTTTTATCATTTTTGGCTCCTACACCAAATTAGAGCCATACTTTTCATTAATTAAGGCTAATTTTAATAAAGAGGCCAAGCAGAAATAGGTGCACCGCACGGCACGTATTTTCCAAACAGGGTGTGCACTTAATAGATGCCGCGAAACTTCTTACACTCGGTACAGACACTACATGAGCCCCGCAATTGCAGCATTGAGAATCAATAGACACATCAACACAAGAAAAACACGAAACCATACATGCAATTGTATTCTTGAAAGTGAGTGCAATTGTCAACATACATTGTTATATGGAATCAGGGAAATGCTAGAATGACATTAGCCAATGTCAATCGGCCCGCACCAGCCGTCCGTGTGTACCTCGGGGCCCAATGTGCATTTTGTTGTTCCATCATTTTTTATAGAATTATCATGTTCGTTTTATCATTTGCTACGCTAAAGTGGAATAGGGCGATTGGGTTTCTGGAAAAATGAGATGAAATCCAACCCACGCACAACTCAAAATTTTTATTAGTCAAACAAATCGATCGAAGTTTTCTGATAGGAACCCAATCGAGAAGGGCTCAAACTCCTAAAATGACATGAAAATAAAACTTTTTTTTTCTTTCTAGTCTTTCATAACAATCAATACATCTTATATATAGAGTATATTGATCCATTGATCTCAATAAACCCTAACAACCTTAATGCAAATTACAAAACTATCCTTATAAGACCTTACCTATATCTTGTAAGCGTAGCATAATATTTAAGAGTTACTAATAGATTGATACCTATCATTTTCTTCCGATCAATTATCCACACAAGGAGCATTTCGTCCCCCTTTAAGAGGCATCTTTGTCTCAATTGTAAGATCATAAGGAACAATTTCAGCTTTACTAAAGTTCAGTAGACATACTTAATCGGTCATAAATTATAATAAAACCATAGATGATAGAACTTAGGTGGATCATAATTAAATTATAAAGCCCATGTGAACCTAATTAGCCCAACAAGACTACATAACTATCAAAATTTATAGTCGACCTATATTATTCTACTAAAATTTATAATAAATTTAAACTAAATCTCTCCTTAAGCACAACTATTATGCATTCAAGTGACTTGGGGACTCAAACTATGATTTTTCCATCTTGTCATGGCAGACAAAAAAGGAAGTTTGCTAAATGGACCCACTTTTGAACACCCAATTAGGTGCACCGACCAAGATGTTTAGTGGCGTGCCGTTTGATACACTTCAAGATACTTGTTCAAAGTGTATCGAAAGAAGCTCTTTGGTTAGTACTTCGTATTGTCATTTGGGTAGCAACCTTAGCATACATTTGCTGCACATTTACTCATGGATACAACTTGTTGGTTTTTGCTCTCGTCTCGATGCATACACTAGTGTGTATCTCGCCCAAACAATTGTAAAGAATATGAATTGAGTGTTTTTGTTGTCTAGAAATAATATATTAAACACCTAATAGATGTTTACGTGCATTTCTTACACATTGCTTCAAAAGAGCATTTGATCACTTTGTTAAACTATTAATTTGGCACATATATTGATCATCCCCAAGTATTTGAAATCTACACATTTACACATATGTTTACGTGCATGTCTTACACAATGCATATCTCACCTTGAAATCTCCAATCAGATGCATATCTCACCTTGAAATCTCCAATCAACAACAACCAGCAAAATTCCATGAGCACAGCCACCATTCCTAACCCACCCAATGCAAAATCCTATACACAATCACAATTACTGCTCAACCACACTCTGCCATAAATCGATCCCCGTACAGCCGTACTCAGTACCTGAACTTTTGGTTTCCTTCTCTTTTAAGTAGAGAGCTCTACTAATGGTTGTTTTTGACACATTGAGATGAATTTAGAGGGGCTAATTGCGATTGTGTTGGTCTTATACTATATCATTTGGAGTTGATTCCACTGTCTTTTCTCTTTTTTTTCTGTGTATATATGTAATATATGTTGAAATAAATTGTGTTGATTATGTTTATGGTGATATCAACTACACAATTGATGTAACTAAAACTTCATTGTAATCCATCATATGTAATTTTGGAAGTTATTTGAATGCTGCCTCATTTGATTGTTAATTTGTTATGGAGACTGAAAGTTGGTATTTGAATGATGTTTGTCATAGCAATGTGAAATTTGGTAGGATTATCAACGGAGTACGTACATGCCTTTTTTATTTAGTTTTTTTTTTTTGCCAATCGCTAACATAGTGGGTAATGTTGTATTGTTGTTGGTTTGCTTACAGTTCAAGTGGTACGAAGAATGTTGCCTTGTCTTTGAAAATGATAGGGCGACTAGTGAAGAGGCGAGGACTCCTGACGATATGGTGGCTGAGGTAGCTGAAGTGGTTGCGAGTGGATCTGATTCAAGTGGAATGAGCGACGTGCCCATCCAACAATCCTCGGGCTCAAAGAGGTCACGGTCTGATGTTCCTGAAGTGATTAGCACTCGAAGGAGAAGACAGTCCGTCAAGCCTAACCCTCATGCTGGAGATTCTATGATTAGAGCTGCCTAGATAATGACGGATCGACTTGATAAGACAGAGATTGGGATCTCTAAGGCCATCTTGGACCTAAAGGAAACCCGAAAGGTTGTGCTAGCGGCTATGGCAGAAGTTCCTGGCCTACCAGTTGTTGATAGGGCCATATATGCGACTGAGGTGATGGGTGCAGCCAAGTTCATGGATGGGTTCCTGTCACTTGAGCCTGAAAATCATTTTACATGGCTGCAGCGGATGTTTCCAGAAATTATGTGAAGATCATTTAGTACCTCTCATTTTTTGACATCACCGTGCCTTGCTGTTGTCTCTTGATACATTGCTGGTTGTTGGTTGTTGTATGGGTTAGGCATAGGTGTATTTTTTGTAAAACTTGTTAGTTGGTAGTTGTTTTGTTGGTACTTTTAAAAGCCTACCATTTGAGCTGCCAAGTTTAATTACCGACCTTTTTTATCTCATTGGAAATGACTTTAATATATATATATATATATATATATATACTAGTTTTAAGACGTGCTACGCACGATTGACCCGCTCGCTTCGCTCGCGGGAATTAATTTCTAAGAATTTATTAATTTAAATTCAAAATTGTAATTAAAATTTAAAAATTAAAAATACAAGTACCCTTTTTAGCTTATCAATATTCTCTAATGTGATTGAGAGAAGATGTGAATGAAAAAACAAGCTAGTCATGCTAAGCCATTACTTCCTTAAAAAAAAAGGAAATAAGGAAAAAAAATACAAGTGGTTTGACCCATTAATTTGTGAACACTTGCTTGTGGAGATTCAGTATAATTGTACATAAAGTTCGATCTTTACCTCAAACTCTATAGATAGAAATGATAACTTTGAAATTATGAATGTAAATAATTGAATTAGTTGAGATTAAAGCTTTAGACACCCTGACCAAGAAAAAAAAGAAAGATTAGAACAGAGGTTGTATTGTCTTATCTCATGTACCATGTGGAACTTTGTAGTCCTTTAACCACATCTTCCACATAAACGACCTTGCCTTAGTTGATCTCTTTCCATTATTTTCTTATTTTTGGTGCATAGCCCCATAAATATACACAAAATGCAATTTAAAAAAGAGAGGGAGGGAAAGAATTTAATGTCCAACTGACAGATGAGGGACTAAGGTGGTGATCTGTGGCGGCCATCGCCGCCCCGGGGTGATGTGTCTCCGTGTACTCCTTGCCAGCTGGCCCAACTACACGTGTACGGCACCTGCCCGTCCTTCCTCTATCTCGAATTTCGTATCCACGTGTGTGTACAGTGTATATATGACATATGCAGCGGAAGTTGTAAGTAAATGCAAAAAAATATTAATTAATTCAACAAATCCTACTGTGGAAAAACCCTGAAAAATATTGTACTATACTATGTAAAGTAACTATGTACAATGTCATATCACTCCCAGTTCCCAAAAGAATCAAAATATCAAAATAAAAACACACGTACAAGTAATTCTCAACTGTAGGCAGTCAGAGGTGGTCATGTAAGATCCCCTTGCCCTTACTTGTACTAGGATCTGCACTCAATCATCACAGAAGAAATTGGATGACGAGTCCAGTCAGGAAAATCCCAAGGAACTCCTCCGAGCATTCAATAAAGAAAACTTATACCGTCACATGGAATCGTGAGGCTTCTGAATGGACAATACACCGATTTTTGGAGATGGTAAAAATGCATGAAAGCACCAAGAGAACAATGTGCAGGGGTAATTCGGAGCACTTGCAATTTTATTAGCTCAAAATTATAAATCTTATTAGCTTTTTTTGGGTAATTTGTTGATAATTTTATTAGGTACAAAACAAAGATTAATGAACAATGCGTAAAAGCAAAATTCATCTCTGTACACTTTTTGATAATTTTGATATGTACATATACCTCTTTCTTATAAAAAAATGATTGAAAGATAAGATAGATTTATTGTAACACTGTTTATGGACTTGGGTATCCATTGATATTGATTTGACTTTAATTAAACACCTTATAAAATAGTGCTAATTAACTACTCATCAATTGCATATATAAAATCAGATGTTCAATTTGTTGGCAATGGAACAATACATTCAATATTCTCATAGGCATTTCACCAAACATTGACTTTATAGTTTAGACAATTCATCAAACACATAAAATGCATAAACACTGAAATTCAAAACAACCAAACGTTGACTTTATGGTTTAGATAATTCATCAAACACATAGAATGCATAGAACAAAGAATTACAGAGTTTTTTAAAAAGTCTCGATCATGGGTACGTATCTAAGAATTTTCAATACCAAATCTAATCAACACAGAAAAAAAAAAATTGGAGAAGAAATGTGGATTACCTCACATTTGAATCGAAGAGCAAAAGAAAGCAGCGAATGAATCGATGAAGGAAAGCATGTAATGAATGATTTGAAGATGAAGGAAAGTGGTTGATCAGTGAGTTGTTGATCAATTTGAAGAAGTAGTGTTCAAGACATTGAAGAGGTAGCGTTCTCTCAAGTCGTTGAGTTGTTGATCTTTAATTTAAGTCGGACTCCTCTATCATCATTTAATTTGGATTAGATTGAATTAATTTATTAATTTTAAGGGAAAGCACGAGAAGTATGAGCAAAGAGGTAAATTTTATTAACACTCAAATAAAATATGTGCAAAAAGGTAAATTTCATTACCACAAAAAAATTTAAGCAATTTGGATTAGGTTGAATTAATTTATTAATTTTAAGGGAAGGCACGAGAAGTATGAGAAAAGAGGTAAATTTTATTAGCACTCAAATAAAGTATGGGCAAAAAGGTAAATTTCATTACCACAAAAAAATTTAAGCAATTTGGATTAGGTTGAATTAATTTATTAATTTTAAGGGAAGGCACGAGAAGTATGAGAAAAGAGGTAAATTTTATTAGCACTCAAATAAAGTATGGGCAAAAAAGTAAATTTGATTACCACTCAAAAATTTGTGATTCGTGCTTTTATATATATGATATATATATATATATATATATATATATATATGTTTTTTTGGTACTTCTTAAAAACTTGTTGGAAAGAGCTAGTATGTTGTCTCATTGGAAATGGTTTGATGGATTTATGCTCTGTAATACACAACTTTTATATAAATATAGATCAAAGTTCATGTTCACAGCCATATATATATAAAACCATAAGTTAGCACAACATTAAACCAACACAACTCATATATATATATATATATATATATGTATCAAAGTTCATGTTCACAACACAACGCACGAAAAAGAGTGAAAAAGTAATTAATATAAATAAAGCATCCATCAATTCTCTGCGTAGTCATTCCACATGGAAATTGCAAGGTTATTCAGAAATAGAGTCCATGCATCGGTTACGCCAACATTTGTAATCCGCTCTGGTTGCCCATTGTCATCGTCATCGCTCAAGTCGTCGTCTTCCACTAGTTATGCTTCCATCAAGTCGTTAGGCACCTCACCCTGCAGAAAATTGTGGATCATCGTACATGCAAAGAAGATGACGGTCATAGCCTTCACATTGTAGAATCTAGGGCTATCCCGCAAGATTGCCCATCTTTGCTTCAACTTCCCAAAGCAACATTCAATGATGTTCCTCACACTTGAGTGGCGCATATTAAACATCTCTTCCGGTGTCCGAGGTGTTGCACCGGTCCTCCATACACTCAAATGGTATCGTTGTCCACGAAAAGGTGCAAGGAAGCTTTCACTGTTAGAATAGCCAGCGTTTACCAAGTAGTATGTCCCACGATCAACTACAAGACCAATTGGGCGACTTAATGCATCACGCAACACACGTCCATCAGCGGCCGAGCCCTCCCACCCTGGGAGCACATAACTGAAATAATTATCTGTTGCACATGCGCACATAACATTCATTGTGGTATAACCGTGTCTATCTCTATATCTTGTTCTTTGAAACGCAGGTACTTTGAGGCGTACGAAAGTGACGTCGATTGATCCTACACAACCCTAAACAATACAATAACAATAATATACAAAGTGTTAGAACTATCGCACAATAGTTAAAAATAAAATACGTTAATCCCAACATAAAAGACAAGTATTCACCTGAAACCAATTCCACTTCAAGTCTGTCAGATTTTCTCCAACTGGTTCAGGGTGCTTTAAAATTACTGGCTTTAAACGAACCATAGCACGCACCACTCTATGGAAGACCTTGCTAATTGTGTCACCGGATCTATGAAACTCAAACTTCACGACACGATTGCGTACATCATGCCCTAAAAGGTAGAGTGCAATAGCAACTTGTTCGTCACTAAAACATATCGATGGTCTGTCAATCCTCCCCTCTCATGTAACAGTCTACATAGTGTACCAAATGTGTTCCTCTTCATACGTGTCAGGTTGTAGCTGTGACGGCCCCAGTTTCCCACAAACTGGGCCCCGTCCAACCTAAGCCCACGTGAACCCCCGAGCCAGTCTCGCAAGGTCAACGCAGGCCTAGTCAGCCTTCCAATCCATCATTATAAGTAAATTCAAAATTTTAAGTTGAGTTATTAGTATTTTTCAAGTTTTACAATTTAGCGGAAGCAACTAATACATTAAATATCTCAACAATAATGTAAAAAGTTGAACAACCTAATTGTGGAACCCTGCATAAATATATCACCTAGCTATGGAGCCTTCCCCTTGCTGGACCGCGGATCTGCACTCAGTCAAACACAAGAATGACGAGCCCAGGTAAGTAACGCCAGTAGGACATATATACAGACATTTCGAAATAACTAAAGCAGTCGAATTCATGCAAATAGAAAGAAAGGAATATGGAACGCATGAATATAAAAGACTGTAAACAACTCAATCAATGGTCCTAGGAATACAAAAACAACAAACAACAAGGAGTCCAGACCAAAGGTCGTTGAGTCGCGGCAAAAGCCCCAAGCAAACTCGGGTTCGGGACGAGATACGCCTACCAGCCCTAACCCTTGCGACTATGAGATATCCACAAACCCGGATAAGTCCAGATAATAGTTCATATCACAGATAAACAGTAATCATGACTCACTTGCCAATGGATCACTCAACCAACAACAATTTCAAAGATAGTTATCAACGCAATGAACGACAATATTCAATAGAGTAAAATGAAATGATTGTACAATTTCCTAGCTAGTTTACTTACATTCTCCGCGAGCAATCCAAATCGTCGTCAAAACATCCTGTTGTCCATTGTTGTTGTGTCTCGTCGGGGATCAATTGGTCCGGCAACGCGCCACCGCGCCGTTGCCCCACGCTGATCACCGCGCCGCTGTCGTCGCTGCCGCCGCCACTGGTAAGCTCCTTCGCGTCGCGTTGGTCGTCGTTGCGGCGCGCGCGGCGCGGCAGCTTTGGTGTCGCGCCATCGAGCCGGAGCGCGCCACTCGTCCTCGACCTCCCTGCGCGTTGGTCTCCTCCCCGGCTCGCCATCGCACCGCCGCTCGCGCCTTCGCGTCGCCCGCGAACCGTCGTCTGCGCCCCAGTCGCTACGAGTCATTTGCCGTGTGTCTCTCTCTCTCTCTCTCTCTCTCGTCGTCTCTCTCTGTCTCTCTCTCTTTCTTTCTTTATTTCTCTCTTCTCTCCTCTCTTTTTCTCTTTCTCTCTCCTCTCTCCTCTCTCTTATTATCCGATCTTTTTTTTATTTATCTCCTCGATTTTATGTCCGAATTAAACCCCAAAAAATACCCCATTTTCGCCAAAAATTGACGAAAATACCATTGCACTCCGAAACACGGGGACACCGCGTCTAAAACTTAACTTGACCCTGTTTCGTGTCGATTCGATCTGGATAACGACGAGTGGGTCCCACATACGCCCCTAAAATGACACGTGGCATGAGTTAAATTTTTAGGGCCGTTACAGTAGCAGTCATCATCGTTTCTGTAAACTCGTCGTTCAACTATCCTACGGTTCTTGTCTATGTTTAGGTCGTACGTATGACTCATCTTTGGTGGTTGTCTAGAACCCTCCATTACAATGCGGCACATAGTTGTGACAACATTACATACAGCTATCAAAAAGTATGCAGCCAATCTTAAATTCTGCGATTCTATATCCTCAACTTGAAGGCCTACTTCATCCATTGTCACTACCTATTTAAATGTAAACCATTGCAATTAAATGGTTACACTTATGAATGACAACAAGTCGTGAAGCAAAACAATCAAAGACCAAGGCAATGAGAAAAGTTAATTCAACCACAATGCACAAAAAAAAAGAATAACCTAAATAATGAAAGAGATAGAAGTCATGATAATTAGCCTTCATAAAAAACTAACCAGTTGCCCACACAAGTCACACCGCCACGCATCACAACAAGAACAAGTAGAATAAATTTAAAACACTGGTCTCCACAAGCAAGAATATGAACTCATTACGAAAATCCTAGCTTTAATTGAATTGTATTGCTACATATCAATGCAATAATATATATGAATGCATTCATAGAATTTATTTCCATGATCGAATCCAATTCAAACTCAAGTATGTGTGTCTAACATATTCTTGCAGGTATGTGTGAGTGACATATAATATGACATACAATCTTTAATAAAGAATTGTGTGTTTATGTCACAGCCCAAATCTCTAACCCCCGTTTTAATTCCTTAATCAGGATCACCGACCCTTGACGTGGGACCTACTCTGTGATACGTGCACCGACCGAGGCACGTGGTCGAGGGATATTGTATTTTTGTATTGATGTGTGGCTAGTGTTATGTATTGTGTAGACTTACTAAGTCGGTTTGTACAGTTGTAGGCGTCGAGACGAGAGCGGGGACACGCCTCGAGTAGCGTGCGAGCAGGGGAACCGGGTAGTTAGCATTTTGGTAAGTCTCATTTAATACTTATATGAAATAAAGAATTACTTATAAGCCTATGGTTATGTTTGTTAATGTAAATCAAATTAAAGGCCTATAGTTGAGTAAAATAAATGGAAAGCATATGATTGGTCTAGAGATACACATTGGCACATCTAGGAACTAGGTGAGTAATGAAATGGTGTCACTTGAGGTTGAGATAGTGGGAGTTAGTGGGATATATGACAAAGGTGGACCATTAGATATTCATAGGGATACATAAATCCATGAAGATTAAGGGCTAGGAATGAACATTACCTTAATATATATTATTAGTGATCAAACAACATGCAAACCAAATCTCTCATTCGTTTTTCTTTGGAGAAGAAGAAGGAATTCTTTGGAGAGGAGTGAATCATCAAGGTGTTGAAGGAATCCATGAGAGTTGGTGAGAAATTCTCAAGCTAGGTGCTACATCAACTAGGTAAACACCTTTTTAGTTGAAATTAGAACAAGTTCTGGTTTTAGGCTAATTTCATATAGTAGATGATTGAGTATTTGCAATTAATTTATATATTTGGATTCATCATTTCAAGTGATAATCCAGATATATTGAAGTTCTTAATTTGGTTTGAAATCATAAAGATATGAATTTTTGAAATTGCAACACCAAAACTAGAATTCTGCATGTTGTATTAGGAATCAACCTGGGTGATTTGGTCATAATATACCCATTTTAAATCCAAATTGATCCAAACCAGCGGCATTTGAAAGCTTATTTAAAGGGGAATAACTTTGCTTAAATGAAGGTATTTTGATTCAAATGTTTTTATGTCCAAATATGCTCTACAAATAGGTGCTGGAATTAAAAATGAAAGTTTTGAAACTAAACTTATTAAGGGCATAACTCCCTAACCACTTATTCAAATGAGCTGATCTTTTAATATGTTAAATTTGGATATATTTTCTGCCTTGTGATAAAAAATCACATTTTTAGGAACTATAGATTAGGAGAAATAGATTTTCTAAATCCGCTGGTCGGATTAAATTCCAATTAGACCTATGTTTAGTAAAATCATGATATCTCTTTTATTTTAAATCAGAATTTTGCAAATTAAACCTTCTGGAAAGCTAAGAGAGAGACCAATAAGAATTGTATTGATGGATGATTTCGATATTTTGACCATTTCATGCCTAAAAACTGCTTTAAAGTATATGACTGAAATTGAAACTTAATTTAGTCTTCAGGGGCTGATTTAGGAATATTGATTTAAAGTCTATTGAACAAATTTGAATACACAATAAACACCGCTAAATTGAGCTTAAACCCACTATACTTGAACTAATGAGACACCAAACTCGGGAACCTAGGAAAAGGGTGGGAGAGCGAATACAAGATTTGGAGTATCGGGAGGCCAAGTAAAGCTAGGACTTTACTTTGTTGTAGTGAGTATACTCAATGTCAAATTTACTTGGCATCTCATTTCTATTAATTGTTGTCCTTACATAGTCTTTTTGACTATTTTGCCTTTGTATTCTTACATCATGTGTTCTTTGTGTCTATGCTCACTTTGGATGAGTCTAGTTTGCATGATATCCATTGATTTGATTTGATTCGTTGATTATATCACATGCTATGTCTATTCTTGTTGTTTTAAATGTGAATTGAATGATAAATAGCATGCTATTAGGCTAGTGAGTATCTTATAAATGTTTAAGAGGACTTGTATTCCTTATTCGTTTAGGTGTGTAGATGTGCCTATGCCTTGACAATCCATACTTGGTATTTCTTGAAATTTTAAAAATAGTTTTTGCATTTAGGTCCGTACTAGATCGAGGTGTGCGCGACTCATGGGGTTAGAGTCCCCGGGGATGTCGGCACTTGTTACTTGACTTTGTATGACACTCGGGGTTAGAGTCCCCGAGGTGGTCTACACAGGGGTTAGAGTCCCTGGTAACACTTGGGTTAGAGTCCCTTGTGCTATATGATTATTGAGTCGGAGTGACATGTTTCACCGCCGAATGCCAGGACCTAAATCACCACTACTTAGCCTAGTGTCGGTATCACTTGTTTAACTCGGTATTTACTCGCATATGGTTTATTTTTCGGTTTTCCCATTTATATGCTTTTAAATACCATTTGAATATTTGGAAATGCAAATTAAACTTGTCATCGGGGATTCTTGTTTTATTCTTGTACTCACCGTCCTTTTTATGACGGTGGGTGCAGAGTCGTCTACCAAGCAGTAGCCGGGTAAGGAGAAGATCGGCGATTATCCCCTGAGCCGCATGCGCGTCACTACATCGATTGTAGGTCTTCTTTTGGTATTTTGATTGTATATGTTATATGACTTTCGAGATACTATTTGGGGTTGTATATTAGGTTGAGCGTTAGTTCCCAGACTTGATTTGGACTATTTCTTGTTTCAATGCATTTTGAGGACTTTATATATGTGATGTCATTTCCTGGTTTTCCACACTTAGGATTTTATAAATGGCATCCGCATAAGTTACTAATTGCTTCCGCATAATCAATAAGACTTACGCTAATTAATTAATTTAATAAAAAGTTTTAATTAACTCTAAATTTTATAAACTGGTAGAACTAGTATATTACTTATCCTGAACACGAGAAATGATGCATTTAGGTTGTAAAGGTTGACTAATACGTAGTTAAGTCCTGCATGGATATGATCAGGGCTTAATTACGGGATTAGGTCGGGCGGTGCCCTAGATTAGGAAAGGGGCCGTCACAGTTTATGCTGTTGGCGATTCTATTGCTCAATTCTCATGGTTTTAATTTTGGAAATGTCAGTCTCTTCGAAAACCACATAACAAATGGACTACATAATGGGCATTTGTTACTTAGATTTGACTTGCAAAGCTATACCTATAAAAAATCGATGATATAAACATTGAGAACCAATCAATTGTAACAGTGGACACATCACATGAGAAGGTAGAGATAACAATGTTATGAAAAGAAAATCCATTTGATCCATAAAACAAAAGATTTCAACTACAATTTTCAAAAGCATAGAAGACCTAACAAACAAAAAAAGTTGAAATCATGGCACTAACCACCCTGTAGAGAGAGAGAGAGAGAGATTTTCTTACAACAACAACAACAACAACAACAACAACAACAACAACAACAACATAGCCTCAGTCCCGAATTAACTGGGGTCGACTACATGGATCAAACTTTTCCATTGTGCTCGATTAAGTGCAATTGATGGTGAGTTTTTCAAACCATTCAAATCCCTCTTAATTAATGAATCTCATGTTAACTTTGGTATGCCCCTACTTCGTCGAATTTCTACAGTTTCTATTAAGTCAAGTTTTCTAGTTGGGGCATTTGTAGGTCGTCTTTGCAGGTGACAAAACCACCGCAACCGCCCTTCCTTAATCTTTGTATCAATTGGTGTTACTCCTACTTATCTTTGAATTTTTATATTTCTTATTCTATCTTTACGAGTTTTACCACACATCCACCTATGCATCCTCATTTCTGCTACGTTCATTTTATGTAATTGTTGTTGCTTTACCGCCCAACATTAACTTCCATATAGCATAGCTGGCCTAATTGCGGTCCTATAAAGTTTTCCTTTTAACTTAGTAGGAACGAGAGAGATTTTTTCTTGTTTCATGAAAAACACTCTTATCTACAATCTCATCGCCCTTTCGTCAAAATCAGAAAAACATTCTTATTAATCATTGGCATTTCATCTTAATTAACTTCAATTAAACATGTTCCATGAAAAAAAACCTACAATTAAACATGTGCACTGCTCCATAAGGAACTTTGAGAAAGATTGAGAAAACATTGAAACCCTAAAACACAATTGAACTTTGAGAAAGATTGAGAAAACATAAGTAAAACTCACGACTTTTTTGGAAGCCTCGTGAACGAAATCGAAACCCAAGAACACAGTGCGTTGTTGTGAAGGTGAAATTGAAACCCTGTGTTTTTCGTTTGAGAGAGGGTAGGGTCGAGTCGAGTTTGTATTTGCGTTTGGTGAAGAACGAAACAGAGAAAGGTGAGGTACGGTATTCGTTCATTAAATATATGAGGGGTATTTTGGTAATAGTGTAAACGAATATAGACGGGCTTGGTGTAAGACGGGGTTGGACGAGTTTTTGCCGAAGCATACAAATAAGTTGTAGTGAAGGCTGCCTCTTTCGCACTCACGCGACTCAAACAAGGGCTTCGAGGCCCAAGCGCCGCTTCATCAACCTATACACCGAAGCGAACGAGCCCTTAAGAATTAGACAAAGCCTTCGCATTTGTTGCATCCTTCTCTTTTTCTTTCAACTTAACCTCGACATTGAAGAAAAGTTTTGAACATAAAAGTCCTCGATATTGGGTTCGATTCTTAGTTGGTAATATTCTCTTGATTTTCGTGAGTTATGAGGCTCGGACACCCAACTAACTCCCATTAGATTAATCGAACCAAAGTAAGGATGAGTTGAAAAAAGATCCCAACACCGATGGTTATCCAAAAAAAAATTACAATCTTACACACATATCAGGTGCATTAGCTTACCAAGTTTACCAACACCATCATTTGTAAGTAAAAAACAAAATAATAATAATAATAATAATAATAATAATAATAATAATAATAATAATAATTATTATTATTATTATTATTATTATTATTATTATTATTTGTGATTGTGAATCCTTTCATGTTAGCTGAAATAACTAAGGCCAAATTGGTTAAAATATCATAACCTTTTACACATTTTGTTATTATATCATAACCTTTTTGAATTTGTTATTATATTCTAACATTTTAAATTGTTTGATTTGTATCCAAAGTTACATTTTAACTCTAAATTTGATGAGATGACACTTAAATAATAAATTTAATAATTATTTTAGTAATTATAGGTGATAAGGTGGCCTTTTAAATTTAGACAAAAATCATCATTTGATCCCTGAACTTTATGTTTTTTATGTTTTTGATCCCTGAACTTTTATTACTACACTTTTGGTCCTTGAACTTTTACAAAAATCTACATTTAGTCCTTTCACCATTTAAAGTGTTAAATTCTGGCAATGTGGATAACAAGAGTGTCGCGTGACTAGTTAAGAAGAGTAAAGTGGTTTATATTACTGAACCGAACGACTCACGTCAACCAACAAAAGCCGAAAAAAATTAATTTTCCCAAAAACATAAAAAACAAAAAAGTTCAGGGACTAGAAGCATAAAAAACTCAAAAGTTCATGAACTAAATGTACAACAATGAAAGTTCGGGTACCAAATGGACACTAATGAAAGATCAGGGACCAAAAGCGTAAAAGACTAAAAGTTCAAGGACCAAAAAATTTGTTTTGCCTTAAATTTATTATCTAGATGCCACATCATCCAATTTGGAGTTAAAAAATGACTTAAGATGCAAATTCAACAATCTATAAAGGTTGGGATATACTAACAAACTTGAAAAGATTAGGATATAATAAAAAAAAATTGTGAAAGGTTAGGACGTTTTAACCAATTAAGCCAATAACTAATCGTTCTCACTCTAAATCTACATATATAAGACCACGCACATAAGATATATATGTTCGTCAAGTTCAGCATTTAAAACATTTGAATTGTCAGGGCAATGACCATACCTCTGCATGTTGCTGGTTAAAAGTTAAGGCATAAATTCTGAAATAGTTGAGCAGAATTGTCTTCCTAAAGCATGGAACACTTGCAAGCAAATGGAACAGCCAAATCAAAATTACAGCAACTGAAAACTTTAAGTTCATGTGTATTGTACTTACATAACACAAGCACAATGCCTTGGTTCCTGCCGACTTAACATTTAGCCCGATGAAGTAGCCACCTGAACCTGAATGTTCATCTTACAAGTTACAACATGATGGCAAGAACCATAAATAGCCATGACCATCAGAATCCAGGCACAGCCTCCTTTGCAAGGAACTCATTCACCATTGTGAATTTGTGATCTTAACCACGGCAACATGCAATCAACACACATGTTGACTGATCGAGAGACATGACAATTGACAAAGTAATGTGTATATCACTCTCACATGCTGCGAGGCGAGTACATGAAGCCTCTACTGCACATCTTCTACTTACCCCTCACATATTCCAACTGGATTGTGAGATCCTTGATACCCGCATCCTGTAGTATCCGCGACGCCTCTGATTTCGTAGACGCTTTGTCGGCGTCTGCAGTTAAGCGAACATGTACTGTTCCTACAACATCAGTGTTGGTTAAACTCCATACATGCACATTGCTAATGCTGTGAACACCACTAATCCTCATCACATCATTTAAGGCTAGTTTTAGATCCTGCTCATGAGCTCTAGGAACTCTTTGGAGAAGAATTTCGGCAGAGTTTCTCAGCAATGGGATCACCGAAGATACAATCAAAACCGAAATAAATATCGAGCAAGCAGGGTCCGCAACAAGCCATCCCTTGTACTGAATTAAGAGGGTGGAGATTACAACCCCAACACTCCCCATTGTGTCAGCCAAAACATGCAAGAAAATGCCCTCCATATTGTGGTCTATGTGGTGATGCTTTTCTGGTTCCTTCATTTGTTTCTTCTCTAATAAAGGTTCCACAGTACTTCCAAGTGAAGAATGATGATGGCAACTAGATCCAGCTTCATGGACGTGCGAAGAGCTTGGCTGATCACTATGAGTATGACAACAACCATCTCCATCAGCTTGGGACTTAATAAAAGAGTGATGATAGTGATCGTGATCGTGCTTCACGACACTACTTGAAGCTGCGATGGATTTCTCGTTATGATGATCATGATGGCAGTGGTGGTGAAGAGGATTATTATCATGGTGATGATGCTCTTTTTCATGGTCATGGAGATGACTATGACATTGTTGATGATCATGGCGACCGAGGCTCTCTCCGTTTTTGCAAATTTCCCTGGTTTCATCATGGTGATGATGACCGTGGTCATTATGGTCGTGGCAATGGTCATTACCAGCAACGCCAATTGACTTTTCATGAGAATGCGAGTGTGAGTGTGAATGTGAATGTGAATGAGAATGAGAACATGATCCTCCTCCACCATGGGCGTGGTGATGCTCTTCATGAAAGAAAATCAATCCAACCACATTCACCAAAAGCCCACCAATCGACACGCTCAACAAACTATTCGTGGAAATTTCTTGAGGATCAAGAATCCTCTCAAACGATTCTAACACAATCAGAGATCCAACAAGAACCAAGAAAACAGCATTGACGTACCCCGACAGAATCTCAAACCTCCCACGCCCATAATTAAACTGCGCATTCGCAGGCAACCGCGAAATATAAGATGCATAAAGCCCAATTGCAAGAGCAGCACAATCAAACAACATATGACAGGCATCAGATATCAAACCAAGACTATTGCTCATGAACCCAGCAACAAACTCCACAACCATGTAAGCTGTATTGATGAGAAGAAAAAGTGCAATCTTGCGCGATTTCCTCTCACTAAGAATGTGCCTAATCGGCTTCATCACAATCGTCGAAAACGAACCCGAAGAATCCAATCCAAGTTCAGGGTAATTCGAGGACAACGAATCCAACTCTCTAACAGAAACCCATAACAAGAATCCACAAACCAAAAGCCCCCATAGCGAGAGCTCGGGGAAGTAGAACAACTCCAAAACAACAGTACACAAAAAAGTCACAGCAAACTCCCTTTGAAAACCCTTGTTATTCCCCAACAACTTGTCATCACCACCACCACCACCACCATAATTCTCACTCAAAAACACCCCAAAAACCACAGTGTTCAACAAGGGCCATCCCAAATTCGCAATCGAAACCTCATTCGCAGATTCACCAATAAAGAAGAAACTAATCACAGCAGGAATGAAAAGCAAGATAGTAGTGTAGAAAAGCGAAACCAACCTAAGACGCTTCCTACCCAAATGCCTAATCGACCCCCAATTCATCGACATCCTCTCATAGCACCCTAAAAACCCAGAAAGAAAAGGAAGCAACATAGGCGAAATCCTGAAACAATTATCAGTCCCAGAGAAGAAGATAAATTTTTTACCATCAAAATTGGAGGAACTGAAAGGGAAGCATTCGATCCGATCCCAGCTGACGGAGAGGAAGAAGAGGGCGGAGAGGAGGGCGGAGAAGCCGCGGAGCTTGGGCAAGAAGGGGGAGGGGCGGTGGTGCTGGAGGAAGAAGGAGGCGGCGGCATTGCCGGAGAAGTCGGCGAGAATGGTGGCGGAAGTGCCGCAGAAGCGGAGGGCCTGGAAGCGGAGGAGGAAGAGGGAGGCGAGGAGGGCGGACTTGGCGGCGAGGGGAGGGGTGAGAGGGGAGAGGAGGAGGAGGGGGATTGGGGGGAGAGGGAGAGGGAGAGGAGGAGGGAGGAGAGGGAGACGAGGAAGGAGAAGGGGAAGAGGGAGAAGGAGGAGGGGGAGGAGCGGAGGAAGGGGAGGAGGGAGTAGAGGGACCGGAGGGAGAGGAGGAGGAGGAAGAGGGAGGTGGTGGTGGTGGTGGCGGGTTTGGAGCGTTTGGCGGCGGTGGCGGAGAGGAGGCGGCGGTGCTTGGAGGGGGTCGGAGTGGGGGTGTAGGGGTAAGAGGAGGAGGAGGGGCGGGGGTGGTGGCGGAGATGGGGTATGGGATGCGGGGAGGGACGGAGAGCCGCTGGGGGCGGTGGTGGTGGTGGTGGTGGTCGGCCATGATAGGTGGTGATCGCCGGCGGTGGGTTGAGGGTTTGATTTGTAGTACTATTTTGTTTATTGAGTGTTTGTGTGGGGTTTGGGAAGTTGGGTTAAGTGTTCAACCCTCAATACACCTTCAAATTACAGTAAGAAAATTCTACGGTTAACTCGAAAAAAAAAAAAAAAAAATCTACTATACTAACATGAGAATGAGTGTATAATGCATTAATAATTAGGAGGGATCATCTAATGAATTGCAAATTAGGAAACACTGTTTAAGAAAAAAAAAAAAAAAAAAAGTGTCCACCGCGCTTATAGGGCAATGGAAAGGCATCATGCCACCACTGCAAAGTTGGGTAGGATTCTCACAAAAAAAAAAAAAAAAAAAAAAAAAAATTAATGAAATCTGTTGGGTTTTGGGGTTCATACGCAGCGGAGATTACAAAACAATTTTGACAAAAACCCCAACAGGATCCGAATCTAATTCCATTAAAAACGTTTAAACCAAGAAAATTTAATTATACCTCGGTCACATAATACATTTCTGAAGGTTGATCGATCTCTAAGGCGCTGGCAACGACGAACGCCCTCTATCAGCAGTCCACACACGAACGACGGCCGAGATTCGAAGTGCTAGCTTCGAGAGAATACCAAACCTTTTTGTTTCTCTCCAAAACGATTCAGAGCGTACCGGAAAACCCTAATTCGTTTTAAAACGAAAATAGAGTTTCGGCCCTTAATCTTTCATGTGTGTGTTCTAACTTAAAGCGTCTATTTATACAACCATTGTATATAGACGGTTAAGTAAATTACACATATACCCTTACTTAAAGAAGTATAAGTGTAATACAACACAATGATGTTTCTGTCATGAATTTTATCATATAAAATTCGTTTTTCTGAACCATCTTAAAATCTCGCAAAACCATTCTTAGTGTGCGACCCAATAGGCTCATACAACGTTGGCAGTGTACCAAAACACATTTTGGTATACAAGTCATAAGCGGCCTCTAGCAAGACATTATGACTACCTAAGTCGTACGAATATCAAATCGATACAACCTAATCAATAGCGTATATAACATCCTTTTGTCACTCGATATCATTTTGATCAAACATAAGGCATGGAATTGTCATCCAACATGTTCAATCGTACTAGTCTCGATCTCTAGGTAGATGAAAACATCCAAGTGACATTGATCAATATCAATTCACTTAGAATATGCCTTTTAACGATCCCTAACACATCGAGGGATCCACTTTGGATATCTCTTTATATGAGAGGGACAAATTATATCTTGATTACACAACTTCATCACATTGCTCACACAGTAACCAATCACAACCTTTATAATCGTCCGGTTAAAGACAACGTTTGATTGTGTCAAATCATTGTGTTCCTAATGTTGAAGTCTCTGGTAATCTCAAGTCAGAGGACTGAAAAATATACCTATCATGAGAAACAACTATGACTTAATCCATGTGATGTTCTCATAGCGAGTCGGTCCAGTACTTTGTTCCCTAACAAGTACTCGTGATCTTGATTCGTATCCCTATACGTATAATCATCATATGATCATCAATCAAGACTCACACTAGTCTTAATTCATCATAGTTCCCAGTATAATGATCGACTAGGGACATTTAGGATATTTATGTAAATACTCATGGATCTTATTATAATGTAAACATGCAAATTAATTATAATAAACAGCAAATGAAATCTTCTATATTATTAACTAAAAGTATTCATAAAGACAGTTAATGGATTGACTAGGGCACATGCCCCAACAAAATCACACTCATCATTTACAAGTATTTTCTAACCAAAAGTCTAACCTAAAGAAGCATCAGAGCAGCTTAGGGTCGGCGGGGGCAATAGCCCTGAGCGGCTGAGCCTCCATTTTTTGGAGGCCGCAATTTTTTAAATTTTTTTATATATACTATATACATATATACATTATATGTACAAATTTTTTTTTCAAAAATATGTAAAATAAATCCATATTTATCGACAAAAACAAAGTTTAGCAAATGCTAAGGCGACTCAAAGTGGACAATTACTTGTGAATGTCCTTTAGATTAATGGGCACTGCGTGTGTCTATTTCGCGTCCTAAATTTGAGTCAACTTATTATTTTCTGTAATTATATATGTACCATAATAGTAACTTTTTTAGAAATGCATGAAGTTAGAACATACTTTGGACGCATCAAAAAACCATCATATAATATTTAAGAAAAATTCTTTAAACGTTTTAATATTTATATGTAAAATTATATAAAACTTTTAAATTGAGAACTTATAAACTAAAAAAATAAATATAATCTACGAAAAAAAAAATCAAAACTTATTTTTGTTGGGCCTAAAAAAACTTGTCTTTGTTTTTTGCTTTGTCCTTCACGCCCTTGCACACACACGCACACTAGAGCACTAATTTACTATCACAAAAAAAAAAAAAAAAACTCATGGCTGTATAGTATATGAAAATTAAAGGGCCTCATTTTATGACTTTACCTTGGTCCCCCAAATACTTTAGACCGGCCCTATGTAATATATATGATTATAAATTCAAAAATTGGATTTCCTCTCTTTAGAATAAAAATAAATGTATATGAATATGAAGGTGCGAGGATTATCAATATTTGATGCGCCAATTGTCATAGAGATGCTGAAATATTTTTGATAAGTTGTTGCTAAGTGTTACCAGTCGAGTGAAGGCGACTAGTTGCAGTACAAACAATGTATCTATACTGTCAATTGGATGATGCTATTTTTATTTTTATTTTTTAGTGGAAAGGAGGCGGATGATGCTATTTTAAATTGCACTAGTAGGCAAACTGCAAGAGTGCGTTAAGATTTTTAGTAAAACAAATAATGTAAATGGAGATCTATTTTAAAATAAATAGTTAGGAAAAATTAAAAAACACCTCTGATTGTGCTTCTAGGGTGGTGATTGAATTGACAACAGGTAACAGCATCAACATTAGAATAGTTAAGGAGATCTATCCCTTAATATTGCACCCACCAAACAACTTTCTCATATATTCATTCCTAATTGACATGCTAACAATGGACAAGAGCATCTTCATATCGACATTTTAACTCCATGTAGAGGAATTGAATGCCATCCTTGGGAGAATCTAGATTCATAGAATATTAATCAAGGGAACATAAAAGAAACCCCCTTGCATTTTTATTTTATTTTTCTTATATCTATAAGTGTCTATTATATATGAGACTAGTTCAGGACTAATCTCCCCAAGTTTGTCTCAAGGGATATTGCAGCTGTCAGTACTCGAACTCAAAACCTCTATCTAATTCAGTGCCTTAGCGCTTGCCCCGTTGTTACTGCATCATACACGTCGAGTACGTACACCCACTTGCAATTCAGCAGTTAACAGAAGTGGATTCCCTGATAATGATATTACTCAATCTGGGATATCTTCAAAGTGCTAAAATATATTCGGACTAATTGAAAAAACAAGTACATATTCCCAACCAACCAACCAAGATTTATTCTTCCACAATTCAGCGGAGGAAGAATACATATCATTAACACTTCGGATGTGATTTTTGACAAGTATTCTAATTAATTAAAGCAAGTATAGCACCTAAAAACATAAACTAAGACTCTAGTAATCCCATCATTCGCCAATCATTTAATTGAACAAAACATTATGACAATAGCCTTTTATATATTATTGAATCAGACATTTTAATCAAACACCAGGCAGACCCGCACTAGTGTCCCTCTCGTGTACTAGTCTCCTAACCAAACAAGCAAACATATATATACAAAGCAAACTCCACTAACAATGCTTTCTCTACTCCAATTCACGTAGTGGGCGACGTCCAAATTGAGCACTCACAGCATGAACCCAATTGGTATGGTGACTGTTAAGTGTAGATGCTTATTAAGCAAGACAATAAGAGATGGAGTGAGTGAAGTCCTACTCGGCAAGCACAAACAACTATTCCCATTTTAATCTCTAGCTTTCTCAGCTACTTCAACCTTCCCACAAATTATTCCACATTACACTCAAAGATCTTCAAATTATGACTTCAAATTGCATTCTTGCCCGTACTTTAATCCGTGGTTAACTATACCAACATTATATTTTATTTAATAAAAAATAACAAATGTTTAATTGCAATTAAATATTTAGAGGTAAAATGGGTAGAGACCACCAAAAGCTTTTTAAAATTCTGAAAATAATTTATATTTTTTGACAGTTTTTATACAATGACTTATAAAAATTACAGGAGGAATTAAGTACCTCGTAATAAATTATCGGGCTACCCATTTGTAAAAACACAATATCTCAGTTCAACAGATATATTCTGTTGTGGCACAGACAGTAGCTTTGTATATATAGGTGATGTTGGCACTGATACAAGCTGCATGTCTTGGCACAAATGTAGAAACAATCTATCCAACATATTTTGTTATAGCTACAGACAGTAGCTAGCCCCTTGTATATATAGGTGATGTGGGCACATATACGAGCTGCCTGTCTTGGCGTAAATGAAAAACAACGAGAAAAATAATTTGCAGTAAATAAATGACACACGTGAATTGTTTATGCAGTTCGAACTTCCCGTCATACGTCTGCGGGGCCACTCCCAAGTGTAAATGCACTAAGAAATATAATTACAAATTTATATAGAACTCATAACTAGTAATCCCTCACCTAGCTAGTGATCTTTCACCAAGTTCTATTACACTAATCATTCCCCATTACACTTTGCACTTACACAAAATCTCAAGTCTCCTTGGTGTCCGAGATCTCCTTGGTGTTTCGGCTAAGTCCCCTTGGCCTAGTGTGCCTAAAAAAAAAAAAAAAAAAAAAAAAAAAAACTAAAGAGAATGTTTTCTCTGATCTCACTTTGAATGCAATGAATAATTGATTTCTCAAAGGTTGCTTTGCATTTAATTTGTGATAACACTTCTATTTATAAAGAAGGCCTGAGATACATTCATTTTGATCTTTATTGCCTTCAACGAATTTTGCCCATATTTTTCTTTCCTTTTAATCATTTATGAAGAATTGATTGTCTAAATCTTCCGTTTCTTTTTTATGCATCTCGTTTGAAATAAGCAATCTAGCTGAGCATGGACATTCTTTCTTTGTCTTGTAAATGCTTGACAATCTTTGGTAGATACACGGGATCTCGCAAGAACATTTTTGTGATCTTCAAAGATCCAGTGAGTTGTACATATATTTTTCGGGCCTACGTGGCGATATCTTGGGCACAACTATACAAGGAAATAACTAAATGGACCATTAGTAACACAATATGTTCCACTAAAAATCGATGCTTAAGGTGTGACACGCAATGACAAGTTTTAGGGAATTTATGTTTTAACAATCTCACCATTTGTTATATGTGTGTCACAACTTAGTACATGGATTAGATTTGCATCCAAGTGAATGTGCAAATGTTATGTTAAACAAAAACAGTCATGCAACAAGAATGAGAGGCATGAGTTTAAAAACTAACAAAAATCATGTATGAGTTTAACATAAAATGGTTGAAGTTTAGTGGGTAATATAATGAATTAAAAACACAAAATAAATCAAAAGTGTATGTGATTAAAAAAAGAGTGTTGCCCCCTATATCTAAACCTAATCTCCCCCTTTATGGATACAAAAAAACAAAGGGTGCTTTGGGGGAGATATCAAAAGGAGAAAAACAACTAACTAAAAATTCAAAACGAGAAAAACAATTGACTCATCAATCGGTACAACCGAACAAGCAAAAAAAACAACATATATGTTGGACAACTATCATATCAAAAGCTATAAACTTTGCATTAGTAGTAAGAGCAGTGAAAAAATAAATACTATAAAATAGTTGTAGCATGAGATAGTTTTGAACAAGTGGCGGTCTTATGGTTGAAACTTCTTTAGGTTGATATGATTGGAGAGGCTGAAATATTGCTACCATCAGGATTTGCCTTCTTCGACACAACGGTATGGGTGTTTGTCTCTAATACCAAATATAAAATACAATCTCAGTCCAACAAAATATGTTGTGGGCACAAACAGTAGCTATGTATCTATAGGTGTTGCGGGCACAAATACAAGTTGTCTGTCTCGGCACATGTAGAAAGAATTTGTCCAACAGATTTTGTTGTGGCCGCAGACAGTATGCCCTGTATATATAGGCGTTGTGGGCACATATACGAGCTGCCTATCTTGGTGTAAATGAAAAACAGCGAGAAAAATAATTTGCAGTAAATAAATGACACACGAGAATTGTTTACGCAGTTCGAACCTCCCGTCTTACGTTTGTGGGGCCACGCCCAAGTGTAAATGCATTAAGAAAGATGATTATAGATTTACATAGAACTCCTAACTACTTAGTGATCCCTCAACAAGTTCTATTACACTAATCACTCCCCCTTACACTTTGCACTTACACGAAATCTCAAGTCCCCTTAGTGTTCGAGATCCCCTGGTGTTTAAGCTAAGTCCCATTAGCCTAGTATGTAAAAAAAAAAAAAAAAAAAAAAAGAATGTTTTAGCTTATCTCATTTCGTATGCAATGAACAATTGATTTCTGAAAGGTTGTTTTGCATTTGTGATAACACTTCTATTATAAAAAAAAAGGTCTGAGATACATTCATTTCAATCTTCATTGCCTTCAACGAATTTTGCTCATATTTTTCTTTCCTTTTACTAGTTTAGGAAAGAATTGATTGTCTAATCTTAGTGGGACAACCTCCAGGTCAGGGGTGGCGAGACAAAGTTTGCTTAATACCATGCCTCTCGAACTGGGATAGATAACCCGCCTCCTTTCAATGTTTAGCTTTACCGGGGACAAGGCTTACCCACTATCAACTCAAACTTATAGCATGATTTGTATTATAAAATCAAGAATAGAACAATAACTAATCGTTTGTAGTTTTAAGAGAAAACTAGTTATGTCACATATTGACTTTTATCGATGTAGAAGATCGTTTACGAGCATATGCAATCGGTGACATTATAATGTATAGTATATGAATAAAGTATGCATATAGAAGTGATGCATGTAATAAAAGGAAGCAACCATGATAATATATAAATAAATTGAACTTAAATAACAAAAGTTATACCTTCCTAGCTTTGTCTCCTTAACAAGCCTTCTGAACTTCAAGATCTCCTTAATAGAGCAAGCTCGTGCGATAACGTGTTGTAAATTGAATTTGACTACTACTACAAAGGAGAAGAGAAGAAATGAAATAGTTGGAATGAGAAGTTTTCATTCAACATGGTGTGTTTTTACAATGAGGTTAGCACCATTTATATAGGCCATTTGGTGATGATGATAAATGTACTTCATACAATGTGTACAAGCAACACATACACCCCATGTCATACAACACATCACAAGCAACATAGACAATACATGAAAGAGTTGGTGTACATTGGAGAGGATTACAAGTTACATAACAATACGTAGACAAGTGGAGGTACTATTAAGTGATACATACAAGTTACATGACTACACGATATGTTGGTGTACATGCATGGTCATCCATATTCTATAACAGTTTTGCATTTAACATAACACTTCTATTATAAAAAAAAAGGCATGAGATACATTCATTTCAATCTTCATTGCCTTCAACGAATTTTGCTCATATTTTTTCTTTTCTTTTTTCTACATCTCGTTTGAAATAAGCAATCCGAGCATAGACACTCTTTCCTTGTCTTGTAAATGCTAGCCAATCTTTGGTAGATACGCGAGATCTCGCAAGAGTATTTTTGTGATCTTTAAGGATCCAGTGAGTTGTACATATATTCTCTGGTCCTACGTGACAATATCCTAGGCAGAGTTATACAAAGAAATAATTAAATGGACCATGAGTGACACAATATGTTTCACTAAAAATCGATGCTTAAGGCGTGACACACAACGACAAATTTTAGGGAATTTATATTTTAAGACTATTAATAAAAAAAAATATTGTAAACCACTTTAGAGCTATAAGAACTTAAACTGGTTATTTATCTATGTGTATCAAAATTGTAACACACTTGCGACAAACTAATTGATTAGTATAAAAAGCACTTCATGACTAAAAAAAGAAACCAAGTGAAGTACTAAGGATTGGGAATACACACTAAACGTGTACGTGCCCAAAAGCGGGTTACTTTTGAATTTTTCTAATGGATTTGCTTTTTCATTTCACTCATCGTGCATTACTGCCTCTTTTTACAAAAGAGAAGAGTCCATGAAGCCACCAGAATTCTGTTCGAGTGGTTATTTGATCAAACAAACCTTTTGACTTCTTTGACCCTCTTTACACAAAGCCAGTCCCGATTCAGTACTACACAGGCTCATGGAGACAGTGTTCGCTGTTTGACACGTGCAAAAGTGTTGGTCCCACTTAATTTGTTGTTGGAATGACTTGGCCATGCACTATAAAAAAATAATACTAATAAATTAATAATTGTTGTAAACTAAGTTGTAAGCCAACTATAACTTAAATTGAACTTGCTAGAGACTTATGTATAGAAGACATAAACTAAGAACTACTAAAATAAGTAGAGAAGATGAGACAAGAGAGAAGAGAGCTAGAGATGAGAATGTAGAAATTTTATTCATACATTGGTGTGTTCTTTACAAGTGAAGGAACCTCTTATATAGGTCCTTAGTCATGATGTCCTTAGTCATGATGAGAATAAGTATTTGCACAAAGTGTGCAAAGTTACACAAAAGTCTCATGTCATACAAGATTACAAGTTACATGACAATACATGGACAAGTGATTATACATTGAAGTTGAATACAAGTTATATAGAGTGTATAAGTTACATTCAATGTATAAGTCATGCTTGATGTTACGATTCAATGTGAGAGTCGTGCTTGACAATGTGATCATTCATAAGCTTGGTGAAAGGGTCATCCAATTTACAACAATAATAAAGCTTCCAAGAAGCAAGGGCTGGGTTGTGCCACTTGGGCGCACGAGGAAGGTGTGAGTAGTGTTGTGATTTGACGCCCGGGATTACCGAATCAGATTTTTGGTGGGATTTCAGTTGTTGCCACGTACTATTAATGTTACTGGGGATGTCGACACTCGTCGTTTCGGTATCATCTTCGTGACGACATAACCAATCAGATTAATTAGTGTCTCTTTGTTGTTGCTCTCATAATACGTTAAACAAAACCGGATTTAAAGTGCTTTCGATACCACAAACGGTACAGTGATACAAATCGTGACACCAACCACCCTAGAAGGAAAGTGATTGCGTGACATATATATATCTGATGCGTTAAGATTGTTGATCGAAGCTACTTTAGTATACTCAAGCCGAATACACCATAACTTAGCTCATGAAAATTAATAATTAAATTCGCTTGAATAGCTAGTGGATATCGCCCAAAAAAAAAAAACATATTCGCTTCTACATACCTTTAAATGTCCTCACACGCATCTCAATACACAATTCAAGGATTTCAAACAACTTTGTATCAAACTATGTATATATGAAAAGTATCTCCTTAAAAAGTAGTCATGCAATAATGTATATGAATTAATTATGAATTATTACTACTTCCATATATATAGAGATACGCTTTTCCATATGTCGTG
Organism: Stephania cephalantha; assembly: GCA_039657325.1. Lineage (NCBI taxonomy): Eukaryota > Viridiplantae > Streptophyta > Magnoliopsida > Ranunculales > Menispermaceae > Stephania > Stephania cephalantha. The sequence goes on from CM077573.1 coordinate 50,267,682, forward strand.
TATAAATAAATATATATAGTTGGAGCGCTCGTGAAAGATAATATGATGATACTTCACTAATATATGTTTCACCAAGTACTCCACACGAAAAGCTTTGGATTGCCAAATACACATACAAATCTTCTTCTTTGATAGATGGCTGAATCAGGTGGAGCAACTAAGGCACTCAACAAATCATGCGTTTTCGTTATAGGTAATCAAAGTATATATATATTAATTTGCACGTACCTAATTAGGATATATTATACATATACTGTGATTAATACATGTTATGGTTTCATATACACGCGTGTATGAATTGGTGATATATAAAGTGGTGGCTGGGGTGGAGAGGTTTGCATTCAAAGGGGTGGCGTCAAACTTGGTGACTTACCTAACCGAAGTGGTGAAGTTGAGCAACTCGGCTGCAGCCAAGACAGTGAACAGTTGGTGCGGTGTCAATTTCTTGCTGCCTCTCTTGGGGGCATTTCTTGCTGATTCCTTCTTGGGTCGTTACTCCACCATCTTGGTCTCTTCCTTCATCTATGTTGTGGTGAGTATAATCTCACTATTGATTAATTATATATGACTTTAATTAATTGTCCATTAATCAGTTCATTGAATTTGTTATGTAATCTTGAGATTATTGTCTTCATGAGGATCATTGATAGAAAGTAATTAATGCATCCGATTAAGAGGCCGCGCGGGCACTGCAATCTGACATTTATGTGGTAACATGTGATATGCATGTGGTCCATTAATCTATTGATCAGATGGGCATCAACACATGTATGTATGTGCATGTATATGGGTACTACGTGGCATGCACTTCTGTTAGGGTCCACTTATATATGAAGAAGTGCCCAAGTGGAGAACTTGTCATATTATATTGTAGGGATCAGTGGTGGCCATGAATTAAAAGAGGTGCTATATATATAGGAGTATATGTATGTAGTGATGCGTGTGCATATAAATTACTATGTGATACCATATGGTTATTATATCTAAGTTTCTTAATTTATTTATAATAATAATATTATAATTAAGCCAATTAATAAGTCGAATCACGCAAACTAAATATCAATTAGTACCTAGGGATATATTCTGATCGTGGGTGTGTCCATATTAGAATTCATCAAACACTAATTCAGTGGAATGTCTAGTCATTAACATATGCATACTCATCAGTGGAATGCTACAATTACACAGGTAAGTTATACACTTAAAAGAGATAGTGGCATTCCAATTAGAACAACTCCAATGAAGTTCTTGCATTTTAAAGTCACCTGCGAGAGAAGTGATGAGTTCTAATGTCGTGACTTATGCCGTTAAAAGATTTTTCGCGGCTTGTATTACGTACAACAATCATTTTCTTTTCTTTGGAACTACTAATATAAGTCTTTTAAAGTAAGGGCACATGAATTAAGACAGCCTTAATTACAAGTGTAATTTACATATACGCCCTTTGAAATTAAATGAATTAAAAAATTGAAGAATCATAAATATTCGAATTGTATAACGGTATAATTGGTAAAAAAAAATAATAAATACACTCTCGAATTTCGAAAACTACTTATAATTTTGATCAATAAGTTTTTGCTAGAAGGACTTATATTTTTGACCAATTGATGACATTAAATTCATATCATATATTCATCTGCTTAGAAATGTTGTGGAAACCTCATATTGCTCTGGTGGAACTCTGCTTGTCATGCTCTTTGCAAAGAGAAATTAATCATCTAAGATCTTTGAACCACCTAATTAACTGCAAGCACTGATGAACTCTATATATTATTGCGATTTTTCAAGGGACTCGTGGCATTGACATCAACAGCAATTGTGTTGGAAAGGAAATCCGCAACCAAAACAACTTCTTCTTCTTCTTCTTATTCTTCCTTGTTTCCTCTTCTATGGTCTCTCTTCTTGATTTCTGTTGCACAAGGTGGATACAATCCATGCTTGCAAGCATTCGGCGCAGAGCAACTCGAGAACGAACAAGAGCTGCCTAGTTCTACTAAAGATGCTGGTAAGGGCTCAAACCAAAAGAGTCTTTTTTTCAAGTGGTGGTATTTTGGTATTTGTAGTGGAAGCCTCTTGGGAATTTCTGTCATGGCTTATGTTCAAGACACCTTTGGCTGGTCACTGGGATTCGCCATTCCTGCGATCGCAATGACACTATCTGTCGCGCCTTTCTATTGCGGTGCTCGCTTCTATACCGTGAAAGAAACCAAGGGACTCAAGCAAATCGAGAGCTTTGTCAAAGCAATCAAGGCAAGTGTGGCGCCAAATACCATAACTCGAAGAATTACCTTATCATCATCATCATCATCTAAAAATTCTACCATTATTTCCGATGAGCTCGAGTAAGTTAATTAATATTATCTCGAAATTTAATTAGTCATCTCAAATTAAGGGACTCCCTTAATTGATTTAATTTATTCATGTTGCAAGTTAATGCATGGTCAAGTCTAATCTGATAGATGCATGGCTGTAAATATGTATAGTGTTAAGGAAACTATAGTAGTTGCTATATTTTCGTAGTTTAAGTATTTATGTAGTTTCTATATTTTGGTATTTAAGTAGTATTAGAAAACTTTCCTTATTTTATACTTTGTTACCTATTGTATTCACCCTATTGTATTCAGTTTGCACACATTAATACAATTCTTAGTCTCTTCTTTGAAATCTATCATATAGGTTAGAGGAGAAACCACTCTGCAGAAATGAAGGCATCGGCATCCCTTGCGCCGAAGCATTGATAGTCGAGATGCCCGACACTGCAACCCATCATTTGGTTAGTGATGATGTAAGAGCTGTCTTAAGACTGTTACCAATCTGGGCAATGCTGCTCACTTTCGCGGTGATCTTCCAACAGCCGGCGACTTTCTTCACTAAACAAGGGATGACAATGAAGAGGAAGATAGGGAAGAACTTCATGATCCCACCAGCATCCCTGCAGAGTGTAATCAACTTATCTATAATCCTCCTAATGCCTTTGTATGATAAGATAGTGATTCCCATTGTACAGTTCATCACTCGGAGCAACAAGGGCATCGACGTGATGCAAAGGATGGGAATCGGGATGCTTCTCTCAGTCATTGCAATGACAATTGCAGCAGTCGTGGAGAAGAAGAGACTTGAGATAGGTAGTTCATCTCCCCTGCTCCAATCACCATTACCAACTATTCCCATGAGCATATTCTGGTTGCTACCTCAGTACATTATATTGGGAATGTCCGACGTCTTCACCGTAGTCGGGATGCAAGAATTCTTCTACTCACAAGTGCCTAGTAGGTTGAGGACCATTGGAATGGCTTTGCATCTCAGTGTGTTTGGCGTCGGAAGCTTCCTCAGCGCCTTTTTAATATCACTGCTTGAGATTGTCACCAGTGATGGTGAGGGAAGACACAGCTGGTTTTCTAATGACATGACTGAAGCTAGGCTGGACAAGTATTACTGGATTTTGGCCTTCTCCAGTGCTTTCAGCTTATTCTTCTTCATCTGTTTGTGTAAACAACACAAAAGTAAAACCGATCATTGCAAGGTTGCGCCCAGTACTAAATGAGAATTATTGCTGTAAATAAGGGTGGATGTAAATGAGAATCATTTGGTTTTGTTAGAAGAGTTTGATTTCAAAACAAGTGATAATTTTTGTTGTTTGTTTTACTAATTCAATCTCAAAAAAAAAAAAAAACAAATTAAGCGAAATGAACCCCTTATTATATGATAATAACAAGTTCACATGATTGGAAGTATATACATATACAAAGATGTCTGTCATTGTTAATTTATTGGCTCATATATCTGACATGATGTCGCTGACCACTAAACCTGATGTATGCATCATTGTTTATTGACTCAAATCAATGGACATCGACTGTAACTTGGCCAACCCAAGACGGTGGCCTACCTATCTGTCTTCATGGACTTCAATTCCTAACAAGTATGTGGTTTTATTCTCAAATTCTCAATCCTATTGTACGGATCAAACTTTTTCACGGTTACCCTTCTCAATTTAATGCATATAATCTTATATAAGTATAAATAAGTCTTATAAAAAAAATCTTATATAAATAAGAAACTGTTGTAAAATAACTAACAAGTAAATTAGGAAAGTAAACAAAGAACTAGAAAATAGAACAAGAGATTAGATGAGGGAGAAATAAGAAGACTTTCATTATAACACGGTGTATTTCATTACATGGGTGTGACCCCTTTATATATGCCCTTGGTAAAACTAAATGGCATAAGTTACATTTCTATACAATTACATAAATAAATAACATTAAGGCTAAATAATTACAAAGATTAAAATGGGTGTTACATCATGTGAATAATTGGAATAATAAGAGGTGGAATATGTAGAGTTGTCAATTCATATTATTTACAACACTCCCCTTTGGATGACAACTTGCTAAGAGAAAATGTCTCGATAAAACCTCTACTAAGAAAAATCATGTGAGAAAAAATAAAGTATAGAAAAAGAGTACATTATTCTCATCAATATTGATATGGAGTATGATATTGATATGATTGTCTCATTAAAAAAAAACCTTGCTAGGAAAACTCAGTGGGATAAAATCATAGCTAAGGAAAAAAAGAGTACAATACACTAATCGTAATGGAGTATTAATATTGTTAGGATCGCCTCGTTAAAAGCCTTGCATGGAAAACTCAGTGGGAGAAAACCATAGCTAAGAGAAAAAGAAACCATAGCTAAGAGAAAAAAGAGTGTAATGCATTAATCAATAACTCCTTTTGATTCTCCCCCTTATGTTAACATAGGTGAGGCATCTTATATTGTTCTGCAACAAATCTTTGCAAAACTTAATTTTATCCTTTTGAGTAAAACAAACTCATGCCACTTATGATTAACTCGAAGATCACGAATAGCGTATATAATACTATTTCAATCTCTTGAAGTAGGTGAAGAGCTGCACCTTAAAATTGCAAGATCTGGTTTACGTCTTAAGCGTTTTGTTAGTATATGTATTTTGTTACACATGAACGTCATTTCCTCTAGAACTTTTAATGCTGGAACATATGCTTTTGTCACTCTTTTATATTAGTAATTGTATGAAGTAATTGATTCATAACTTGTTGCTAATGAATGATCGTTTGAACTTTCAAGTTCATATTAATTTATACATGGATTATAATGCAACAAATTTGATGCATTTCACGCAATTTCACGTCATTTTCTTTTGAATTGGCTTTATATCTCCCCCGAATGGTAGGCAAATTGCTTCATCATAGTGATATCAAAAAAACCTTTCGATAAAAAATCCCATATTAAGGATTCAAGGTATCTTATAAGATAATGAATTGATATTTAAATTGATATAAATCTCTCATTGATTTGCCTTGTTATACCAGATATTGTCTAAACATTAGCCTCAGGTAAGTTCAAGTTTGAGAAATACTCTCTTTTATATCAAGACATAAATTCATCACCTTTATTTAGATCATGATTTGAACACATATCAATATGTCAATTTTAATAAGCCATAAAAATTTATAATTTCGCATTTGATTGGTATGGTAAATGTCATCAAAATATTTAGGCATATATGATAATATATGATCAGTATCCTAATGGTCTTTCATATGTGACATTGCTTGTCACGATTTTGAGCATGCTCATTTGTCAATAATTTTACCCATTTATATTTCATGTGGTGCACCATTTTTATTCTACTTTTAGTGGAATTACTAATACGACCTTTACCAGATCCTTTCTCATCTCCACGTCCATAATTTTATCATTGCGACCATGGTCATTTTATAACTCAATATATGCTTCATGAAGCTAGACCAATTGGACGGAAGTGATATTATATGTATAATATCTCATTATTTTACTCAGCTATCATAAGACAAGAAACCAATTCATAATATTCATATTGAATTGATATACGAGCTCGATATTTTGTTGCAATAATATATTGAGGCGTACCATGTTGTGTTTTTTTTTTTTCTATCATTGTCTCATCAGTCACTTTACCGCATAGCCTCAACCGAGAGGTAATTAAAATTACAGAATTATAATTCATATTCAACTGATATAAGTATTGTAGCTTGAGATTCCACCGCTCATTTAGAGTTTTTTGGAGCATCACCAATTTTAGTTTTATTCATAGCTCCATAAGGTGAAAGAATAATTATAAAGTGATATATTCAATTTTCAAATCTCTATAAAGATAGTGGGGAGTGAATATTAACGCTATGCGCGCGCAGCCTTGCATGCTTTATTCATAATTTTAGCATCTAGTTTGCCTTAAAAAATAATTTTTGTCAATAATATTATGACAAAAAATTCAATTAAGTACAATATTTTTGAAAATATAGATAATGTAATAAATAGTTTTCTCTTTTTTATGCAAAATACATAATATATGATTAAGTAAATGTTCAAAACTTGATTATTTTATATACAAAATATACTACTTATATGAGTTGGTGGGACAGCCTCCAAGTTGGGTGGCGAGACGAAAGTCTACTTACAACCATGCCTCCCCAAACAAGATAACTCGTCCATCTTTCAATGTTTAGCTTTACTGGGGACAAGGCTTAGCCCACAATCAACTCAAACTTATAGTATATTATTTGTATTATAACAAAAAAATATAGAACATAATTAACCATTAGTAATTTTTATGAGAAAAATTGTCACTTGTTGATTTTTTATTTCTGGTGTAGAAAATTGTACAAAGACGCAATTACAGAGCATATGCAATCGGCGAGACACACACACACACACACATATATATATATATATATATATATATATATATATATATATATATATATATATATATATATATATATATATAATGTACCGTGTATAAATAATATATACTTGATATTTTATAAAATATATATGAGTGACTTTTTAGATCACTTTCATTTGTTCCAATTACCTAATGCAAACTAATAGTTATAAACAATATAAATAAATACAAAATGCAATAGTTATAATTTTGAAATCTAGCTTATTCCAAAAGAGAGACAATTGATTTCATGTGCCTACTCACTTGGAGAACCTAGGAATTATAACAAATGTTCTTATACATCCCCAAATGCATTGAACAATTTATTTCAATTTATGTCATAGTTGGTTACTATATATTGTACAACTATCAATGGTATAGATCATATCACTTTGCATACATATAAAGCTTATAAAAAATAAAAAATAAAAACTCTCTCATATAGGTCTTTTAATGAAAATAATTTCATAGGCCAAGAAATTGGTTGCTAAAATAGTAGCTTAATTGTGATGAGTAGTGATCAAGTCCGTAAACTTGTAATTAGTTTTATTTAGTTTCGATTCGAAATCTTAAAAATAAATTAAAAAACTTGTTTGATAAAGTTAAATTATATTTTAACAAGGATTTTCAATAGACATGGCCGATGTTCAAAGAAAACAAAGAAGAAATTTTATTTGGAACGAAGAGTTTGTGATCGTATCTTAGTAATTATATTGACTTTGTGACTAATAGTGCACACATAATAAAAAAATACGTTTTAACCAAATTAAGATAGAAATAAATTCAAATAATTTGATGAATTAACAAAAATTAGACTTATGTCCCCACATGATGCAACTAAACTCATGAAAATATCTATATATAGAACAAATAACTCAAAACAGAGAATCACTACTCTTTATCTAAGAAAACTGTCTTATTCATTTGGCTTTCTTTATATATAAAAACTAAGAGTGCCAATGACAATCATAATAAAATATAAATTAATCGAAATGAATCAAGTTCATAAAAATTATATATACCTTTTGAGCTTTACTTAGAAAGTTATTTGATCTTCGAAGTCTCCATCATGTAGAGCACATAACGTGTTGTAAAATAATTAGCAAGTAATCTAGGAAAGTAAACAAAGAACTAGAAAATAGAACAAGAGAAGAGATGACGGAGAAATATGAGAACTTTTATTATAACTTGGTGTATCTTATTACATGGATGTGACCCATTTATATAGGCCCTTGGTAAGACCAAATAGCATAAGTTATACATTTCTATACAATTACATGAATAAATAACATTAAGGCTAAGTAATTACAATGATTAAAGTAGGTGTTACATCATGTAAATAGTTGGAATAATAAGAGGTGGAATATGTAGAGTTATCAATCCATATTATTTACAACAGAAACAACAAGAGCAGCAGAACATAAGCTCGGTCCCAAATTAGTACATATTGGCTACATAGACCAAACTTTTCTAATGCGTTCAATTTAGTGCAATTGATTATGTTCTTTTCAAATCATTTAAATCTTTTCTAATCAATGCGTCACAAGTTAGTTTCGACTTACCTCTACTTCGACCTACATCTACTTAGTCGAATTTCTTTAGTATCTATTAAGTCGAGTTTTTTTTAGTATGACATGTATAGCCTATAGAGTCACATACTATCTTAATTTGGAAGTGTCTAAACTACCGTAACCACGCACCGTTCTCTAATCCTCGTGTCAATTAATATAGCCCTTTGTCAAATCCAATCACAAATCAACTTAGAGAATAAAAATAGGAAAAAGGCGGGAAGTAGAGCCTAGAGGGATTAGTCAAGTAGGCCAGGTGGAGAAAAATGTTAAAGAAAAAGGAGGATTGAAGTAATCAAATTAAGAACTCATGATCACTAATGTTTACATGCATGAAACCAATCAATTAAAGAATATACTGATCAATACATATCTAGGACTACTCTCAAATTAATACAAGCACAACACAAGACACCAAGAATTAAGATCTATATGTATAAACATATGTGCAACAAAAGTAACATGCAAGTCGATCTATAACTTAATTAATTAGTGTTTTTGGGTCCTCTTGCGGTACTTGTCCTTGACCCAGTTGAATCCCAGAGTGGTGCCTTCCTTCATCTTCTTGAAACCTGTAGAGGCCACTGCTTTGCTCTTGTCAAACCCCTCCCCCACTTTTTTGGCGTACTTGGAATCGCCCACGCTGCCCACGCTGCTCTTCTTCTTGTTCTTGGGTGGCACCACTACTGGGTCTGGGTTGTAGTCCCACTGGTCGGCCCACGACGCCCCGTACGACCCGTTGTTGTTGTTGTTCTTGTTGTTGTTGTGCTCCATTGATTCTTATGTTTAAAACAGAGAGAAACAGAGAGTTGGTTTTGGTTTTGGTTTTGTTGATTGAACAAGAGATAGGATGAACGTGTGTGGTATTTATATTGAAGAAGTTGGAAAGGTTGACCATTCAAAATCACACGCATCACGCGTGGCTTCAAGTCACTTTTTTGACGGACGAGATTACCCTTGACGATTTGAAGTCAACAAATTATTAAAGAATTTATTATTAGCAAAAATATATAATTATTAGTCATCTTATTTGACAAATAAACGATCGACCAATATTAGAACAGTATTTTTTCTTTCGGAGATAATACGGATTCGGACCATCGTTATAATGATAACAATGTTGAGCTGCATATAAGCTGCATATGAAACTCAAGTGTACGTATATGTAGGTTTAAGTTGATGTATCATAATTTATTATATGATATAGGTATATTAGTCTTTACGTATTAAAGTTTCTTTATAAAAAGTGTAAACACAACTTGATTGTTAGCATTTTATCAAAAACGAATTGAGAATTGAAAATCTTGAAGCGCTGAATTGAGTGTTTTATGTTATTTTCTTCATTGTTCGATCCTTCCTACCTGACTCTCTACATCACTACAACTCTATATAACTTCAATACAATCTAAATTTTTATGTGATTATTCTTTGGTTGTATTTAGATAGCAATCATCACTCGAGCGACTTAACTATACCGTAAGAAAATCGGCTTAATATGAAAAGTAACTATGACGAATTTACATATTTAATTGGTCCAATCGAGCAACCATTCAACTGCACCAATTCAATTATATAAAAGATAAGTTTTTAGGATTTTATAAATTGAGTATTAGAATTTCAATTTTATAAAACGATTACATTAAGAATTCCTTTTAGGATAACTCTAGAATATGATGATATTGCTTCAAATTATAGAACTTTCTAGGGTTTATTAAAAGTCCTGGTGACTTTGAATAAAAATTTATGGTCGACGAAATCTTCCATACGCGATCTCTTTCCAGGTTCCCAAGTGGAGAAGCAAGGGTAAATGAGTAAATATTGGTAGAGGAAATTAAAGTTCTGGAATATTGAATTCACATATGGTGGAACCTTCCATGTAGGTGCCTTCATGGATCATCATTTATTCATGGACTCAAATGGTCATACAAGACGACCTAAAAAGACAATTACTAATAACTTAAAAAACAATTAAATTATCTTAAATTATGTTTTGATCGGCAAAAACATGTTGTCTTTTACTTTAAGCCTCCATAGGATTCTTTCCACGTAGCTAGGATTTTTATTTTCTTCTCTAGGATAAGTAACCTAATCGAGAGTTTCTTATCTTGGATGAGTAAATTAACTGAGAGTAGGTTTTTTTTTATTTTTATTTTTTTAGAGAAATTGAATAATTAATCACCGTAGCAAAGGTTTGGCTTTCAAGAACTGCGACTGTAACAATGAAACATTTTAACAATCAGTGATTATTCTAGTGACAAGAGTCTGAAAAACAACAGTACACAAATACGTTACTCAAACCATAACGAAAAACAAAACTTTCGACAATGGAAGTAAACACAACTTCCAATCTAAACCTTCCAACAAGAGAAGTAAACAACTACCTATGAAATAAAAACTAATGACGAGCACGAACTTTCAAAAGGATGCATACGTAGAGAAGTAATTGTTACCAATAGTAAATATGATGGCCGCAACGGGATGAACCAATCATCTCATCATATCTGAACATATTCGAAATTTATTTGATAAATAAAAGGCAAAAGAGATTATTGGAAGAATCGTCGATCAAAAGAGAGAATTCGCGGTGGTTCAAAAGGTTGAATCAACAAGAAGAACTAAAGAAAAAAATTAGAGTTTTTGACATTTTAGTTGCTAGCGATTCTACCGTGAAGGTTGAGAAAGGTTTAGATTGAAATAATTGCTTAATTAGATGTTAGTGTTGGAGATTTAAAAGGAAAATGCTTTTGTAACCTAAGAAAGATACAAAAGACACACACCTGTTCACCGACCTTTGATTTCCAACAGGCATGCGTCCCAAGGCGTATCGAGTTGACACAGATAAGTGCGTGTCGTTTGTGCGTGTTGTTTGTGCGTATCTTTCCTGGGATACAGTAGCAAGGTCCTTGAAAACTTATCACACTAAATTAAAAAAAAAAAAAAAAAAAAAAAAGTGTTTGAAGCAAAATCTCTTAGGAGAAGAAACGGCCACTTTCACAATAAAAGCCCACTGCATAAACATCTAGGTTGAAAACAATGACTGCCTTAAATTATTTAATTTGATTGTAAGAAAATTAGTGTGTCGCGAATTGGAAGGCCTTCGAGTTGATAATAAAAGGCAGGCAAAACAAATTTTTTGGTCCCTGAACTTTGAGACTTTTATGTTTTTGGTTCTTGAACTTTCGTTAGTGTACATTTGGTCTCTGAACTTTTGAATTTTTATGCTTTTGGTCCTTGAAGTTTGAGTTTTTTATGTTTTTGGGGGAAATTAATTTTTTTTTCGACTTTTATTGGTCGATGAGAGTTATTCAGTTAAGTAATATAAACTACTTTACTCTTCTTGACTAGTCACACAACACTCTTATTATCCACATCATCGGAATTTGACACTTTAAATGGTGAAAGGACTAAATGTAGATCTTTGTGAAAGTTCAAATACCAAATGTGTAGTAATAAAAGTTCAGGGGCTAAAAGCATAAAAAACACAAAGTTCAAGGACCAAATGATGGATTTTGCCACAAAAAGGCAATCTATAAAAATGTTTAGAAGGTTCATAGCTTGATATCCGTGTATAGCTAGCAAAAATTGGAATGAACTTAAAAAAAAAAAAAACAAAAACAAAAACAAAGTCAATAAAAAAAATTGGAATGAATGGCTTAAAACTCATTTTTTTGTTGTAAGAATATTCAAAAGAATGACAGCTTTTCTACAATGGAAACGGGGATGTAGCTCAGATGGTAGAGCGCTCGCTTAGCATGCGAGAGGTACGGGGATCGATACCCCGCATCTCCACTCGAAACACTTCAATTTTTTTTTTTCCTGTTACAAATGAACAAGAGCACTCACGCACCCCATGCCAATGTACGTACTTTTTATGTTTTCCATGCCATCAGTTTTACAGTTTTACTGGTTTTTACTTCTTTATTTCTAAATTCCTAATCTTCTTTTTTTTGTTTCCTTTTTTTTGGTGAAGGTTTGCTAATCTTTTTGGGTGATAAACAATGTTTGCCATTTAAACATGCAGAATGAACATTTTTATTCTGAAGAGGTAATTGACAGCTGAAAAATAAAATGAAAATGACTAGAATGAATATCCGAATAGTATTTTGGGCCCAACAAAAATTAGGTCTGATCAAGGTTCCAAACTTGTCGCACATGCAGACTATAGAGACACTTTAGTTAGGAGAGCCACTAATGAGTAATGGTTACATGACTAACCAACTCGGACTCAAGATAAGTCTAAGATTTTAGTCTGCATTGGTTGCTTTGAACCCCCACTGCAAACCAACCCTCCGACGTTTAAGTTCAGAAATCCGTTTTATTTTGAAGCGCCGTAGATAAAACGAGGGCGCCGATGAAGGCCCCCCACTGCAACTCATTAATACAACAACAACAACAACATAGTCTCAAACCCCAAATTAACTCGGGGTCGGCTACATGGATCAAACTTTTTTCATTGTGTTCGATTAAGTGCAATTGGTGGTGAGATTTTCAAACCATTCAAATCCCTCCTAATTAATGCATCCCATGTTAACTTTGGTATGTCTCTACCTCGTCGAATTTCTACATTTTCTATTGAGTCAAGTTTTCTAGTTGGGGCATTTGTAGGCCGTCTTTGCAGGTGACCAAACCACCACAACCGCCATTACCTAATATTTGTATCAATTGGTGCTACTCCTACTTGTCTTTGAATTTCTATATTTCTTATTTTATCTTTACGAGTTTTACCACACATCTACCTAAGCATCCTCATTTTCGCTACGTTCATTTTATGTAATTGTTGTTACTTTACCGCCCAACATTCACTTCCATAGAGCAACTGCAACTCATTAATACTGAAGATAAAATACATAATTTCACCATACATAGTCCTCAATTGCCATTTGCAAAAGTGAATTCATTTATTAAAATGCTATGATTGAGGGAAATACCTGCAAGGTAGCAATTCATCTTAAAGAGTCTTTATTCAAGTCATCAGACTCATCACGCGGATCACCACAACCGATGGATTGGTTGCTAGGTTTGATCAAGTGATCATAGCTGCTAGGATTCTGCAGATACTTGGTATACAGCCACCGGGAAGTCTTGAGAGCATCGCCTTCACTGATCGATGCGAATATGCCTCTACTTTTCTGCCAATCATTTGTCAGTTTGATCCAGTCCCTCCTCCAATTCTTCAATGGAAACCTGTGTCCCTTCTCTAAACTCTCTATTAGGTATTTAAAATAGATAGCTGCTCGAGGACAATAATAATCACTCAAGAGTCCACTCCAATACTTGTTTCCTGTAAACAGATGAATTGAAAAAGAAAATAATGAGAGAGTTCTCGAGCAAGTAAAGCCTGGAGAGACTAGGAGTAATACATTGTCGCATACCATACCATAATCTCGAAGTAAACTGGCTTCTTCCTCTGTGTTGTCAAACCACATAGTTATTTGAGTTCTGGCATTCCACTCGTACTGCAAATTGAGAATTCTCAATACTATCACAGCTATAAACCAAGATATGTCCATTGAAGTGCATCACTTAAAATATAGAGCCAGGCTAAACGCACACCACCTTTTACTTAGGGCACCCCAGCGAAAAAAGTCAAACTTAAAAAAAAAAAAAGTCAATTCTGTTGTAAATTGGATGACCCTTTAACCAAACTTATGAATTATCACATTGAATCGTAACATCAAACATGACTTCTACATTGAATGTAACTTGTAGACTCTATATAACATGTATTCATTTTCAATGTATAATCACTTGTCCATGTATTATCTTGTAACTTGCAATCTTGTATGACATGAGACTTTGACGTAACTTGCACACTTCATACAAGTACTCATTCTCATCATGACTAAGAGCCTATGTAAGGGGGTTCCTTCATTTATAAAGAACGCACCAATGTATGAATGAAATATGAAATCTCTACATTCTCATCACTAGCTCTCTTTTCTTTTGTCTCATCTTCTCTACTTGTTCTAGTAGTTCTTAATTTATGTCTTCCATTCTTAAGTCTCTAGCAAGTTCAACTTAGTTTACAACAAATTCTACTGCAAAATGACCTTATGTCCCTCACTGTGATTAGTGCATCCCACCGTCCTTTTCCTTTCATTTTGTGCACCCCGCCATCATCCCTACACACTCTCTTCTTGTGATTTGTAGGGCATCATCAAGTGGTTCGGCTCCGCAGGTCTGAACCTCTAGTTGAAGAGTCGGTCAGAGTCTACCGAACCTCTAATTGGAGAGTCGGTCGAAACCCACCGAACCTTTAGGTTGGTAGTTGGTTTGATTTGACAACACCAAACCTAGAAGATAAGTCTCGGCCACATGTCGCCGAAACAAAAATAGATATCTCAACCAAGGTTTTGGAGTTAGGTGCATCGATTTGGATGAAAGGGTATTTTGGTAAAAATGCTGGGGTGCCCTAATAAATTGAAATTTGAATTTGGGGTGCACTTAGAAATTGGGTGCCCCTAAGTAAAAGGTGGAGTGCATTTAGCCGGGCTCTTACACACGATATCTTATAGTTTGCTTCATGTTTCATGGTGCAGTGGAGTCATAATGTGCAGGTTAATTTAACTATGACACCCATTAAGGAAGTGATAATCCGACCACTCGCATATGATGTCCAAAGTGACAGTATACAAGTCATTTGAAATCAAGTCTGAAGGAAACGTACCTGCTTTTCTTGTTCCAAATTTTGAGCCAGTTGCTTCGAGCTTTCTAACCAAGGACCCAGAAGAAATCCATCGTGGCATGCTAAAAGTGTGTCCATATCCTTCACCAGGTTTAGAAAGAGCTGGCTGTAGAAAGTTACTTCCAGCACATTTTTCAACTGGTAGGCTTCTATGATCTTAAGGAAAACTTGATTGGCATACTTTGCAAGAGCTTGCCTTGTAAGGTCCACAAGGTCATACCTGTGAAGACCAAAAAAAAATGCAATATGGATATACCTCAACAAATGAGATTAGGACAAGAGGAAACATGCAACATGAGCATCACTGCTGCTTATCGTGAATAATTTTGAATATTGAGAAACAGATCTTGTAAGTAGAGCAAGATTGGACATGATCTTGCAAGTAGATAAAAATTGGACATCCATGGCATTGGTAACTCAACCATAAAATTCTATAGATGAAATATATGGAGCATGAAATAGGAAGCAAAAAGTGGAAATTGACCTGTAGGTGGAACTCGCAGATAGCTCATCTCCACTGGCAAGGAAAAGCTTCAATGCATGAATGACATCGGCAGTGGAATACCATATATGTGGTTTCTGATATGAATCCCTCAGATCTTTCAACGGAGATCTCCTTGACACTTCATGTTTTAAGAGCCCGAGTTTTTCACTTGAAGGCATTTCCGCTAATGGAATAAGAGATGGATCAATGTCTGGGAATGCCACAATTACGTCCCTATTTTTGTCCTGTTCCCATAATGTAGATAAAGGAAAACGCAGAACAGATCATATTGTAAGTTCGGGCATATGCCATCACTATACACATTCAATAGATAAATAGATGCATGATCGCAAAATAAAGACAATAATTATGTAATATGGATATAGTAGTTTTGTTCAGTTGGGTTGATAGGGTTGTCTTGATAGGGTCGGATTAGCAAACATTGGATTACATAGCTATGAATTAGGGGTAATCCGAAGTTGGAGACTTGTTCGGTTGGCATGATAGGATTTTAAGTGGTTTCATGAAAATGACGATTTTACCCCTCCCATATAAAACCCCACAACCATCCTCATGATTCGATTGCATTGTCCTCATCGTCCTCACAACCCCTATTCGAAACCCCCAAAATCGAACTCGATCGAGTGAGTTTCACCCAAATCAGTGCAACCCCAATGATAGGGGGGTTAAAGAGAGAGAGTAATGTTTGTGAAAAGGGAGGGGCAAAGGAGGAATATTGAGTGAAGAAGTTGAACTTGATGATGGACTAACTAAGGAAATGGTAAGGGGTCACTTAGTTTAGTCCATAGTTTGTGTGATTAGCTAATCCGTTGCATTATCGAATCATGCTAAGTGAACAATGGATTACATCTAATCCAATGGATTAGCTAAGCAGTCATGCGAACCGAACACCATAGCTTTTGAAGTAAACATATGGTCATAATCCTACTTTTAGGACTTAGCAAATGGATTCCATTCAACCATTGAACTCTGACAACTTTAACAATAATTTGTTCAATTTTAATGCATGATGATCCAATTCAAAAGGACTTAATGATAGTTTAAAGAAAATGTAAATAGGGAGTCAATGAACATCAAATCCCATTATCCCAGCTAGCTTATGCCCCCGCATTAGTATTTGATGGGTTTACCATGTAAGATCAATAATCGGCAAGTCTTTCCAAAGTTAACAAAGTAATTTAGCTGGGTGACATGACCAACATTTTTTTTATCGGACGTCTCCGAAGAGACGACCAACATTTTTACATTACTAAGTAAAACAAGATAGGATAGGCATGCTCATAACTTACATAGGCACCATCAGTGCAATTGTAGACTGTGTGATACAAGATATTCCATGACTCCTGTATTAACGAATGAACCTTCCCGTATCTTCTTTTTGGATATAGGCCAATCCACATCTAAAGGGCAAAACAAAGCTAGTTATAAAGAATTACACCCCCAGATAGAAAAGATGAAATTTTGCAAAGAAAAGCAAAAACACAGCTGCAGCAACAAGTACAGCAGAGATATTGACGTGTAAACAAAGCTAGGTTCCTCAATCAAGATATTTACAACATGCCATGCTTTGCAGAATATGTTTGCAGATGGAGATACCTACTGACCAGTCCTTAAACAATCGTCAAATAATTTTTGGATAAAAGAATCTTAGAAATCATTAAAGTAATCAATCCACAACCAATATTTTCTGAGCCAACCCTCAATTATCTAGTGGCCCTACCACAAGGTTTTGAAGAATCAATTTTTCAGCAAAGCTACAAAAAAAGCGATCTGGACACTTGTAACAATTTCCAATTTTCTTATAATTCCTGCTTAGGGGATTGTACAAAACTAACTAAAATGGATTACCAAATGAAATCACCAATATGGCAATTGATATAACTCTTTGCAATTCAAACATGCAACAATCTTTACATTATTATGCTACAACTTTTTGTACAAGTTGGATTACAGTTTCTAAATCATGCTGCAATTCTTTTCAGGATTTTGCTTCAAAAATTTAGGTCTTTAATTATTTTTTACATACAACAACAACAACAACAACAACATAGCCTTAGTCCCAAATTAATTGGGGTCGACTACATGGATCAAACTCTTCCATTGTGCTCGATTAAGTGCAATTGATGGTGAGCATTCTAAACCATTCAAATATCTCCTAATTAATGCGTCTCAAGTTAACTTTGGTTTACCCCTACCTCGTTGACTTTCTTCAGTTTCTATTGAGTCAAGTTTTCTAGTGGGGACAATTGTAGGCTATCTTTGCAAGTGACCAAACCACCTTAACCGCCCTTCCCTAATCTTTGTGTCAATTGGTGCTACTCCTACTTTGTCTTTCAATTTCTATATTTCTTATTCTTTCTTTACGAGTTTTACCACACATCCACCTAAACATCCTCATTTCTGCTACGTTCATTTTATGTAGTTGTCGTTGCTTTACCGCCCAACATTCACTTCCATAGAGCATAGCAGGCCTAATTGCAGTCTTATAAAATTTTCCTTTTAACTTAGTAGGAACATTTCGATTACTTAGGCTTGATACCAATTTTTTTACATGAGGTAAATAATTGAGTGTAATAGTTTTGACCACTGAATAAAATCTATTTACAATTCAACATCAAATTGGCCCAAGTGATCCATCTCCTTTTTCCCCTTCTATCTGAATTTTTTCTTGTTTAAATCCTATCTATCTTCCATTTCTTCTTCATTAACATAGTTGCAACTTGCAAGCCCTAACTAATCAAGCCCAACTTGTTTTTGTCTCTGTTTTTCTCACAAAAGTTGACCATGTCCACTTTGAAGTCCAAACCAACAATATTTTTCCTGCAAAGACAACAATTGTTGTCATCATGCTTTCATTGGCATGCTCTTCATTACCAACTGGTGTTTTGGTGTGTTCAAACTCATAGAAGCCAAGGTCTTCAAGTGAAAGAAAATAATACAAATAAATATTGGAAATTTAAAATATATAATCTTGAGTTAGTTCCAGTTGACTACTGCTCTTTGTTAATCAATACTCTGTACGAGGGCTTTGCCTTTGACTGTGTGGAATAAGAGCTGCGGGATTTTTAGATATCTCATTATTAGTAGGTGTCTTAAGTAGGATTGTAGTTTCTAAATTATGTTAGAATTCATTTTAGGATTTTCCTTTCCAAATTCTATAGTGGTCGTTTCAAATATTTTGTTTTCTATAGACACAAGGTACATCCAAATCGAACCAAAAAAAATAAAAATAAAAATCATTGACATATAAAATAAAATTTTACAATAGAATAAAATTTTTATCTTTGGTTCTACATCACCTAGAAACAAGGTTACCCAAAAGCTCATTTACTTCAACTGATTGAAAATTTGAAACCAAAAGATGTAGAGTTCTTTACAAAATTCTGAACTCACCCAAGTCTTGGGGTCAAGACTGACTATATTTTTGCTCATTTGCAATCACCAAATGCTATTTAAATTTATTGAAGCCTCAAAGCTACATTTCAATGTATGCAATATCAGTTTCTCTTTCAATAGCCTAAATCTTCGCATGTATTGAGAAAACCAATAACTATGCTGATCTAAGTGTATGTTACGAGAAGTAGAAATCTGTCACCGAGGGGAGCAGAATAATGGAAAGATCTTTTAGGGAAAGGGCTCAGCATTGTTTACATATACTACGTTTAACCATGCTGCACCACCAAACCATTTCAAGTCAGATAAAATATGCAAAGAGTTTCTATATTAATGTACCTTACCTTCACATCAAGTTTTTCATGTTGAAATGCCATTTCAGCCATAAGGTCATACACCACAGGATTCTGCTCGATGCCCTCCATGGACATTCCAACACCAACCTATATTGATAATGAAGAAAAGAAATCAAATATACATGACGTTGAAGTGCAAGATGAAGCAATTTGTTCTAAAATTATACCTTGAAGAGGGAAATGATACCCAATGCATGTACTGAATAAAGTTGATAGTAGGTTTAGATTTAAAAGCAGCGGCAAAGAAAACATGGCTGATCAATTTCTTTTCTTTGCATGTCTAATAAAATTACTTTATCGGAATATGTTATTAAACCAGCTTCTTGGTGAAAGCCTCATCTTAAAGACTTAAACTCATTCCTTTAATTAATAACTGGAATTGTCAATGGAAAAGCTCATATTGATTATAAAAAAACATAATGCTTGACTACTGTTAGAAATGGTTAAAATTATTTAGTTCATCTGGAAAAGCTAGCTTTGTGAATTGGGATAAAGTGATCTATCTCATATCTATTCTCATTCAATTTTGCAAAGTGATAAACATTGACTAGCAATTTAGGTACCTACCACCTGCTTTTCCCCCTGTTATTGGTCATGTTGTACCTCAAACTGCTAAGGATACCTTAATAAGGTGATCGATAATACCCAAAATATCAGATAGAAGAAATGCTAGTCACCTCAAATTAGTTACAGACATCTTTGTAAAGATAGATTCATCAAGCATTGGTTGTGGGGTATAACAGAGTGCAATTATTTAAAAGGACAAAAGAAGTTAAGTAAACTTGCCATTGTCGAGTTTTCGCTTTTTCTAGCTTCCACTGGTCCAGAAGCAATTGCATCTAAGACACCATACATCTCAATGTTCCCAGCAAAATTATGCAACATACACCTGTAACTTGCACGGTTGCACCAGAAAGAATTTAAGACAATACATTCAAGAGAGAGAATAAGATCAGCGGGCTTCAACCCAAGGAAATCATAGTAACAACATTATTAAAGTTTGTTATATCTTTATTTATTGCAGTTAAATAACAAATGTACTAAAAAGAAACTTAAAAACGGAAAGAAGTGTCACCAAATATAAGGAACACCATAAAACTGCTCTGAAGTAATCCATATTGGCTTGACTTCAGCAAACAGATCTAGGACAATGAGCTTTCCAATAGGTACAGAATGTAGGAGTGCCTGTAAAACAATAGCAGAAATTATAAAATGCTTGCCTTCGGCTCATTTAATGCACTAAGATAAAATCTAACACATAAGAACACGCTCCTTATAAAATGCAATAAGGCTTATTTTCTTTTAACAAGTTTCAAAAAATTTTCATATGAATTAGTTGATTAAGGAATTAGGTCGATATTGAAAGTTCTTTCAAGGAAAAAGAAATCGAATATCCTTAGGAAGAGAAGGTGACAACTTCAATTATATTTCGCATAACGCACAACTAATTATGATACTACAAGAAAACTTCCAATACTTGAACTTTGCATGAAAATGGTTCATTGTACTATGTTAAGCCTTCTCTAGTTACACCCAGGATTTTAGCACATTGCGGCAGAGAAGAGTAACCTAATTCAATTTAATTTCAACACGGTAACAGAATGCTGGAGATGAATTAGAACTACACTCCTCATAGAACAAAGACGATTTTGTCCCAAAAAAACCCAGAGGGAGCTACTTTCTACCTATGCTTCAAATAGCCTAGTTCTTTCTACTTGGTGCAAGTGCAACACGAGCCAATGGCCCAAAGCTACATCACGATTTCTATTTAATATTCAGAATCAAAAGAAGGAACATGAAAATGCCTTAAATGAGTACAGATGTTAGCGTACATGCCATTCACAAGAATAGGTCAATGCAAAAATAAAATGAGAGTTATAAAGAGCTTAAAATGAAAGTGATTCTTTTTTAAAGATGAGAGTCTAAAATGCAACAATAAAAAAGGACATGATACTACCTTCATTTGTGGTGGCTTCCAAAAAGGATCGTATGAAAACAACCATCCCTACGCGTAGAACCCAAGAATTAAAAAAAAAAACTCTATACAAAATGAAAGCAATTCTTATCTAAAAATTAGCAACATGAACATCAATCACATTGAAATCGATTCACTAGTTGCTTTGCACATTCCAATCTCAAGTAATAAATAACAAAAAAAAAACTCTTTAAGAAGGTTTTTAAACAAATTTGGCATCGTCCAAACACTAATTAGTCAAAATCATCTCCAGACCTGCATTAGCCAGACAGCTTCATCATCTCCACTTTGCATTGCCTTATATATGGCTGCACCTAGGGAAGATATATACTCTGGATCATCTAAAGGAGGTGTGTTCTCATCAAAAGTGTCACTGCACATTCAGAAGGAATATTAAAGATTGGAGAAAACGCTAATGAGAAAATGCTTTGCTAATTATTGAACACAAATGCAAAGATGGATAGTTGGATACCTTTTTTTAAAGTAAAAAAAAATTATAGGTCGTTGGATACCTTTTCAGTAAGAGAGAATTATAAAAAAAGGTTACAAGTAGAATACCGTAGAAACTAACATAGGATGTCATTTTGCTTGATAATTCCTTTGCGGCCATAGGAAATACTCACAGGAAAAACATTTTTATTTCCTTTTTATAAACATTGAATGGAAATTTGTTGCAAATTGATGGGAGCCGATGCAAGAAAACGCAGAAGGACGAAACCAAAATGAGAGAAATATAAAGGAGAAAGGGATAAAAATGAATAGAGAAGAGAAAGCGATAGAAAGATTAATGAATCACAAAATTCTTGGGCATCACAACAACAACACAACATAATAGCCTCAGTCCCAAATTAATCGGGGTCGGCTACATGGGTCAAACTCTTCCATTGTGCACGATTGTGCAATTGATGATGAGCAACAGGTGGAAAATTAACTCTACTAACATTGACTAGAAGATGCATAAATCAGGTATACAAACCCCAAATCATTCTTAAGCAGGATTATGATGTTTTCACCTAGACATTTTCAGTCTGAAAGAAATGAATCGTGGAAACTAAGGCTCTATACAGCACACTACATTATTCAGAAGCAGTTTCTCTTTCTGAAAAAGAATATATTGAAGAAAGCTATTAGTAGAGTTATTGTCTAAAATTTTAAAACATTCGTTGAATATGACCTCAATCTTTTCAAATGATTCAAGTAAATGACGAAAAAAAGTTGTTCATAAGAACGATAGAAAACAATAAAATACCAGAAGTGCGAACATTGTACAATGAATCAAAATCCATTTGCATGCCTAGGTTTCTAACAGAAAAAAGCATCCTTACAAAGTTGAATGTCGGAATAGAACTTGTCTAGCGAACCTAAATTGGTGGATAATGCAGCGGATTGATTTTAATGTAGCATCAAAAAATATCAAGACAAGTGAATCAATAATGACATTTTGACGAATGCTTTACATGGACATGGCACAATCTTACAAGAGGGAAAAAAAACCCACAGATGACATGTTGATGGAAAAGTAGAAACATTTACCAGTTGTATATGTGGCCACTCCTACCATATTCTGACCAAAAAAAGCAGGTCAAAATGTCACAAAGAGCTAGGACCATAAAGATAGATAGAAAGCCACAGAAAAATACGAACAATTTCAATGAGCCCACCTTTTATCTGTTGTCTAATAAATGTTTTCCCAATTTCAACGAACAAAGGGTCAGTTGCATCGAGAAGATATGTGCAGCACCATCTTGGATCATTGCCGACAGTAAACCTTACAAAACAAAGTTAACAATAATATTGAAAATTGAAATGGATAGGATTAGGACCAAAAGTTAAGATAACCTCCAAGACTGCACGGAAGTGTACATGACCTGCATCTTGAATTACTTGTTTGAATAACTAAGGTATCACAAGCTAATAGAACTTACCAGTTTCCAAGCCTTGTAATTTTCGCTGATGGAAACCTGTTTCTAAGTGCTGCAGGAATATTTCCAGAGAAAGCAGGAAGAACTGGAGAACAAAAAAGAGCATCCTTAAAATCTTTTCGACTCATTCACCGAGGAAAAGAAGGAAGAAGAGTTCCTGGTGACTTAACTTTCTGAAACTAGAGTTCTAATAAAAGAGACTTGTAATTTTCCCCTTATATCCACATTCTAAATTTTAAGAAGCTGTTTTATCTTAATTTCGAATTTATCCATAAACGACAACAGCCTTGAAGAAGTTTTTTTCCTCAGTATTCTTTTTACGCATAGGACTACTTCTTTCACTATTTTCCAAACCTATGTGTTTTCAGTTTTTTTTTTTTTTTTTTAATCTAGATAGATGTGTCTCTTTCCACCCAGATAACCCGCCAAACAAATTAGTAAGGAAACAAAAACATACTAAGAAGTCTGGGATGGTGCAAATAATGATAAATGAGAAATAAAAGTAGAAGTTTCGCTAGTAAAGATTTTAGCTAAAAAAAAACCAAAAAGAGAAGAAAAATTGAACGAACGAAAAACAAAAACAAAAACAAAAAAAAAAAACTTATAATCTAGTTACCAACTCCACATAATTGTTGGAACCGTGGAAGGTTTATGAAGTTATAGATCAAAAAAACCTCGAGATAAATACAAAAAAGGAACATTCTCCTTTTCTTTTTTTAATGGAGACCGACTGATTAAGACTTTTCCCCTCTAATTCCGTGGGTTGTAAACAGTAAAAATAATCAATCTGGTCGCCAAATGATATAAAGAGTTTAAACCTACAACCTCAGTCAAATTTATCAACCCTAACTTCTTTTATTTCTATGAGTATGTCTAAGTAAAAATGACAATTGGTACCTGGTGTCATTCCAAGTTCATACATTCTATTAAGGATTTTCTTTTGCAAAAAAAGTTGTTGATCAAACCAACTTTCTGGGAGTGGTCCACCCCATCTGCCATTTAATCGCATCAATAGGTTAGAAATGAAGAAAGAAGAAAGTGTTCCCATTATTGAATCTTGAAAAAAAAAAAAGAAAAATATTATGAGACTGTTTGTAGTCATCTATCAACAAAGCAAAGGATGCACGATATAGACTTAACTAAATCAATTCATCGCAAAAATTTTAATTCACACATATGGACCACATCTTAATCACTAGAATGAGAGTAATTTTCTCGAAAAAAAAAATCATAGCAAAAATAGTGAAACAAAATGATCTGCTATTGCTACAATTTTGATCCAATTCTTGTGATCTTTGATAATAGTTTGTTAATCAGCCTTGCAACTTCACAGGGAATGGTTTTCATCATCTTTTGTCACAAGAGCAATAGAAACCACAAAGTTCTTCTGTGAGTGCATTAGTCGGTGAATGTTTTCCTCTTAAGTAGAACAACGACCACAATATTAAAGGGGAAGAAACGTTGATCTGCCTAGTGATCAGAATAAATGTTCCAATTCTATCAAAATATCTAATACTAATGAAGTTTTTCAACCAAACCAGCTCATGAGGTTAGTGGCCATCTACAAGTAATTTGAAGTGGAGCTAATATGTTTTTCTAAGCATCGAAAAAGTTGGAAAAAGATACTTGTCAGAGGCCCCACTGGGACCTTTTTGACAATATAAAATACCAATATTTTCCGCTTTAAACAAACTTGTTTTGCAATTACAGCTATTCTCCTTAGTTCCTTTATTTATTGGTTACACGATTTTAGGACATGAGCCCTTTTCAAACAAAATAGCATAAATTATTAAAGATTTGGATGCGCTAAAATTGACTATAAGAGACCAAGCAATGAAACTTCACCGAAAAAAAATCAATAAATTCATCATGTCAATGTTTCAAGTCTTTAGGGAAGCTCAAAAACCTATTAATGACAATTTGTTGCACAAAGTTATTGGTGCTAAGAATGTGTTAAAATGTTATCCAGTTAAAATGAAATAATAAGATAGCAATGGAACTCACCCATGCAAATTTCCCATACGTGACCATGCCAAAAATGCAGGTCCACCGAAAAAGTCAGTCAAATCTGAGCTGCTAATATTAAAAAGCTAAAGCAAAAAGAAGAGATAGTAAATACAAATAGTTTTTCAGGAAGATGCCATTGAATTGTATGAACAAGAACAGATAACAAGCTGAAACAAAGGTAGGTAAATAGCATAGACAATAACGAAACAATTCTTGAGTATAATGATTTAACGTGAAACTGAAAACAATTTTTCGCTAGCAACCAGTGCATTTTCAATTCACTAAATATTAGTAACTATCATGCAAGACTAAGAGTAACAAAAACCATCCCATCCCTAAACCCCACCCGAAACCAAAATAAAAAATAATTGAACTACCATCTTTTAATTTCACAGCATGCACAATGTAAAATACTGCCACCTCTATGATGAATACAATCGATTCGACATCAAACAAGTCTCGGGTGAGATTATGAGCTTTAAGCTGAGGTCTTGCCTCGGTAAGGCGTTTCCCGAAGCAAGGCGAAAGTGAAAAAACTTGAGACGGTATAAAACAAAACCAGGGTATCAATCCTATAAAATAAATCCGAGATGATACCATATATAAATAAATGGAATAGCAGGATAGGAAGCAAAAAAACAAAAACAAAAAAAAAACAAAAAACAAAAAAAAACACACAAAAAAAGAAAACCTGGAACACTTTTTTCCATATAGCCTCCTGCCCAGTGAAAGCTAAAGGCAAATTAACACCTTGGAGAGCCATCCAATCAATTTCCTTTTCCCACCTATTCCAATCCCACCAGGCAAACGTATCTGTGAGAGCACAATAGAGAATGATGTAAGCACGTGAAATGCAAGCAAAGCTGTTAAAGGCCAATAGCAGGCAAGATGAAGTCAAAACATGCTAAGAGTTTTGGAATGTTAAAAAATAATATTAACAGTAGCTTACAACTAGAAGTGACAGCATTCTGGTAGTAATTCCAAGGAACGGGTCTCCGAACTAAAACACCAGCAGCTTCAACACGTGGAAGAAAGCCAGGTCTAGGCACTGAAGACAGTTGTATGCCACCAGTTTTATCCCAAGAAATATGTGCTCCACACCAATGCTTCAAATACCAGTGCAGACCAGCTGAAATTTCCACCCCACTCACTCCAGCAATTCTAGTCAATGTTTACATGAAAAACTCTCATTACGTACTTAACACATGGTATAAAAAAATTTTGAACTTCTTCAAATAATATAGATTTTTATAGAATTGAATTAATAATAACATGTAAATAAACTTTTACAATAGTTTTATAGACACTAGGAAAAACACATTGTTTGTAAATTTCGACAGTGACTTGTCAAGAAAAAAAAAGGACACTATCTAATATCTATATTTGTTAGAAGAGATACTCCTAAAGGCTTAGGATGCATGCACTGTGAGTTTAGAAACACTAGACATCGAGATGACGGAGTGAATAGGAAATTAGAACTCTGGAGGAATACATTAGAATCTAAAGGCTTTAAGTTGAGTAGGACGAAAATCGAATACATGCACTATGAGTTTAGAAACACTAGACATCGAGATGACGGAATGGTAAAATTAGGAGAAGTAGAAGTTCCTAAGGTAAACCACTTTAGATACCTAGGATCAATCATACAAAATGATGGTAACATTGAGAATGATGTCATACATAGAATTCAAGCTGGATGGAAGAAATGACGGAGTGCAACAAGGGTGATTTGTGATCGAAATGTTCCTACTAAGTTAAAAGGAAAATTTTATAGGACCGCAATTAGGCCAGCTATGCTCTATGGAAGTGAATGTTGGGCGGTAAATCAACAACAATTATATAAAATGAACGTAGCAGAAATGAGGATGCTTAGGTGGATGTGTGGTAAAACTCGTAAAGATAGAATAAGAAATATATAAATTCAAAGACAAGTAGGAGTAGCACCAATTGATACAAAGATTAGGGAAGGGCGGTTGCGGTGGTTTGGTCGCTGCAAAGACGGCCTACAAATGCCCCAACTAGAAAACTTGACTCAATAGAAACCGTAGAAATTCGACGAGGTAGGGGCGGACCAAAGTTAACATGGGATGCATTAATTAGGAGGGATTTGAATGGTTTGAAAAGCTCACCATCAATTGCACTTAATCGAGCACAATGGAAAAGTTTGATCCATGTAGCCGACCCCAGTTAATTTGGGACTGAGGCTATGTTGTTGTTGTTGTTGTTGTTGTTAGAAGAGATACTCCTGAGAATATAAACGTGTTCTTATAAAAGAAAATATACACACAAACTAGACGGTGAGAAACTAGAAATTTATCTCCACTACAAAAAATGAATCCTAACAAATTGCCTGATAAAGAAATGTGTGGCATCCAAAAGGATAAAAAACCACTAAAATTGAACTTAGTAAACTTAAGATTTGGTATAAAAAACGAAAGGAAATAAAAAATATTATAACCAACATACTTCTTCAACGAACTTTGATGGAAGCGTCACTATCACCCAAATAAAGGTAACTATACTTCTCCAGAGTGTCAAAACTTTGAAAAAAAAACCCTCATCAAATACTACTACCCAAAATTAATTCCAAATTTCAAAAGACCTAAGTGTAAGGAGAAGTTGAATTTTCAATCCTTGACTGAAGCGACACTCTTTAGATATAAGCTGGTCAGATTAATAAGCTTCTCTAGGACTCTTTACAATGATTGTGGAAATTGAATTCAATTCACACCAATTGCTAGCTTCGAAGGCAAAACACACACTGCATCTTGAAAGACGACAACGAAACCTTGTTTGATTGAGGAAAAGGGGATGATGCAGAATTCCATCTACATCTACTATAGCTCTTAACTTTTTTTCTTGCATACACTTTTTTCAATAAAAGATATTGTAGGGACAAAGACGCAAATGGACCACAATCAAATACGCCAATCTATTATTCAATACCAAGAATGCTTACAGCCAAACTCACGCAACATGGTGCATAAGGCACCGAGGGTGCACACGCCTAAATCTAACATACTAGGCCCTTTTTATACACCTCAAGTTCTCAACTCCTAATCCATATCAAATCCTAACATATGATTCAATTCAAACAAAAATACAACTAATCTTATATAAAAACAACCAAATCCTACTAAAACTCCAGCTCTGTGATTAGACACAAAGTCAGTGTTTTCGAGGCGACATCTTAGGTGCCGCCTTAGGCGTTTAGGGGTGCCCACCACCTCGTCCTTGATTAGGCAGGCAGTGGGCCTGAAAATATTTTTTAAAACTTTTCTGGGAGGTCTTTGTAATTTTCAAAAGTTTTTTATTATTTTATTTGTTTGAATATATATATTTTTTATTTCAAAATCTGTGGAAAAATGTGGAGGTGAAAATATGTGGATGAAAATGTGTAGGTGAAAAAATATGCCCCTTATTGTTGAGGGGTCTCTATATAAATTAAATTATTTCTTAGGGAGGTCTAAATAAATACTTTTGTCCGCCTAAGCGCTGCCTATGAACTGCCCAGACTAGGCAGGGCTAAACCGCCAGACACCGCCTCGCCGCCTTGAAAACATGTCACAAACTAAAATACCAAATTCCTTATTAGATTAGGCCATGGAGTTTGAGCCAAATTTCGTCAGTTATACCTTAAACGAGTTCAGTGCTTAGCATATCAAAGACGTAGATATTGATTAAGTTTGATGCACACGTCTAAACATAGAGTCGATAAAACGATCAGAAAAACGACTCAATCAAAGCATCTCTCCGAACTACATAACTCGATATATAAGATTTGCTAATTTACCAACAAAAGCAATCCTCATCAAAATCATTTCTTTCAAATGTGAAGTATTAAGCGAGTGAATTTCCGGTGCCAAGTGGACTCAATCAGAGGCTCAGAGCATAGTGAGTAATTCCAAGATATTTCCTTTACACCAACAAAATTGACTAGTATTAAGCGTACCGAATTTCCGCCGCCCCTCCTCTGCCAGAAGAGGCATGATTGCTGATCATGAAGCAAGACTCTCCACCACATTCCTCCTAAAACCAATAATAAATAAATAATAAATAAAAACAAGATCATTCAATATGCATATATTCAGACAAATTCACCAACGATCTTCATTTCCGCAGATAAAGCAACACCTTGGAGACGATCTCGAATAGAAAACTGGAGGAATGAGAGGGCATGAGCCTGCGACGAACGCCGTAAGCGGCGGCGACTTGGATCGAAGGAGGAGCTCTCTCTCGGTCGTGAATTTGGAGAAGGCGGGAGATGTGATCAACTCCCAAAGTTGATGATCCTGCAATCGAGAACAGACTAGAGGAGGAGGAGGAGGAGGAGGAGGAGGAGGGGAATGAAGGAAAAAGACGAGGAGATCGGCATGGATGAAGGATCCATGGCGGCACGAGAAACCCTAGAATCGAAAGGCCGTGAAGATGAGGGTTTTTAAAATTGAAGAAGCCGAGCATGGTAGTTGAGAGGGAGGAGGAGGAGAGGAGTATTGATTCCAGTGAAGAGTGGGCGAGGAGTAGAAGACAAAATAAGGCCGGCTGTGCTATGGACTTCTGCTTCTCTTTAATACTGGTTTTGGCGGAAAAGTTCGTTTTTCGGACAATTTTTAAGTTCAGAAAGTTGAAGAAGTTTGTTTAGACAGAGAGAGACGTGGCATCAACCGTTAATTAATATAGATGGATGGAAGATGATAATCTAATATTATAGTAGCTATATATATTTGCTACACAATGGTGTAAATTTGATTGAGACCTCACAAATTTTAAGAGAATCCACACCATTGTGTCGCAAATGTATGTAACAAAAGAATGTCAAAAAATTATTTTCCTAGATAGAATTAGTACATAGAGAGCCCAAAGAAGAGCAAGAGAGTAAGGGACTCAGGTTCCTTTAAACAAGATTTCGAGTTCGAGTCTTATAAATAAGATAAAAAAGAAAACTTTAAATAAAGCCTTGACGATGCTCGAGTGTGAATTAATTGATTAATTAATATAATTGGCATCTGGCAACACGTGAGAAGTGAAAAAAAAAATGCTAGGCCAGAATTGTAACTTATATAGATCTTTAAAAAATTGTAATGGCTCATTTTCCAAATGGACCGCCACGAGGACCAATGCGAGCCCACAACCTGGCCTACCAGCGCCAATTGTGTCCCACATGTCATCTCATCCACCAGTTAATCCCAACAAGTTACTGTTTAAATTGTTACTGGACTCAAGTCATCTGCTAAGATCATTTTAAACTCTTAATAAATAACAGCGGAAGTCTTATAACATGACAATCAATATCTGAAACATTAAAGGTTATAGTCATGCATAAATAACTCTGATACCTTGTGTGGAAAACTTATATATCATTAGTGGAGCATCATATCAAAAATATCAACAGTACGCGCTCATCGCCAAATATACCATGTCCCTAACCAATCTCATTCATTTTGTGTGTATTATTTTCTCCGGCCTAGTGTTAAGTCGGTTAAATTACCTGATACCCGAATCGACATGCATATTGAGGCGACTACTTAACACACGGTCTCGCGTGTCAAATGTACTATACTGTGACGGCCCCTACTTCTAAACAGGGCACCACCCGCCCTAATCCCGTACTCAATCCTTAATTCACATTATCTAAGACTTAAGTACGTATTAGTCAGCCTATCGTCCTTATAATCCTCCAAATCCACGTATTTATATATTATCCAATGT
The DNA here is from genome assembly GCA_039657325.1 of Stephania cephalantha. NCBI lineage: Eukaryota > Viridiplantae > Streptophyta > Magnoliopsida > Ranunculales > Menispermaceae > Stephania > Stephania cephalantha. The sequence continues at coordinate 50,298,551 of CM077573.1, forward strand.
AAAGATAATTCAGATTCCATTATCATGTTAAGCGGAAGCATTAATTCTCCAAAATTTCCTAAGTGTGGAAAATCAGGAAAAACTACAGCATCACATGCATGTATATATATGAAACTATTCACTCAACTCACTGTACAACCCAAAATGACATAAACAATAAGAATAATACAACAAAAGTTGAGACATACAAAATGAGTGAGGAGAGTCGCCGAACTGCTCAGAGGAAGTCGCCGATCTTCTCCTTCCCCGGTCTGCTGCTACTCGACGGACATACACCCACCATCACAAACTAGACGGTGAGTATAATGATATTTAAGTACTAACTGGAGAATTTCATTCCACATTTCCAAAATAAACGAATGATATTTAAAAGCATAAAGTAGCGAAATAAAGTGATGAAACAAGTAATGCAAGTAAATACCACAGTTAAAGATGTAGAGACAGACACAGGCTAAGTCGAGATGATCTACGTCCGGTCGGCGGTGAGACCTATCACCTAACTTTTCTCACTACGATATGAAGTTGCGCTCAACATATCTCACATAAAATAGCGGAGCTGCGCTCTACACTTTATAACATCAATTGCATGCTTGTCGACCACCCTGAGCCCCAAAACTCGTGTGTCGTGCAAGTGTAGTGGTGAGTGCCGGAACCCCGGTAGACTCATGTCCCGGTGAACCGCGCATCTCTCGTGCAATGGACACTAGATAATCCCTACTTTAATTTTAAAGACAAATTATTCCAAAATTCTAGGATACCAAGATAAGTTAGGCTACAAAGCCCAAAGAAAACCAAAAACAAATGAGGCCCGCTAAGTGGCACCCCACCATTTAATGAGGGCACCCGGTTAATGTGGGCACAAATCGATTTACACAGGGCACCCAAAAATTAAACCCAAAATACCGAAAATGCCCCTCGTGCAAAAAACCCTCTCACCCACCCTCGTGCAAACCCCCGGGCACCCCACCACCCCCACCACCACCACCACCCTCGTTCACCGAATTCCTGGTGGAAGAATTCATTTGTTTTGAACCGACCAAAGTGAGAGGAATCCCCGAAATCGTGTTCTCCGTCCTCGCCGTGTGTTTCTCCTTCGTTGTTCTAGGTTTCGCATTTTGTAGGGTCTGTGTGTGAGCCGATTTCGTCTCCAAATTAGGGCTCGGTTGAAGATCGACGAATTAAGTTACATTTGGTAGAGTAGATGTAATGTGTGTGTGGCGGTTTTTTAAAATGTAAAAAAATTGGGAAATCGTGGTTCTCGCCACACAGCCGAGATCTGTCTCAACCGTTTCGGCCTTGGCGAGACATAAGCTAATATTTTTGGGAAGTCGCAGATCTCGCCACGAAGACCGGAAGAGTTAATCGCGTATCGGTTGTCCACTTCGATAGGGTCTCGTAGGCTCGGTCGTCATAGGACGAGAGTCGAGCGAATTGAAATGGTCAATCCATCTCGGTGGTGTACAACCGAGAAATTTAAATAGGATTCGGTTATACAAGAACGATATATTGGAATACTTGTCGGTCATTGGTGACCGAAAATATGGGTTGTTTCACGAACCTGTTTGACCGCGATATCAGGAATGGATGAATTTGAACATTACAGTTTCAAAAAAATCTCCGTAGTCGTCAAACTAACAATGCAAGATTGAAAATCCAAAGACGACAATTTGCACCGAACCTTAATTAATTATAAATCTCCGTAACATTCAAACCGACTCTAAAAAGGGTCCATCCATAAGTAAACAATAATTAAAACACAACACAACATTTGCATATACATAGAACATTCGGACGAATTGGCAAAATTTCTAAATGTTTAGCCGTCTAGGTACAAGCTTTAACATACGGTGTATCTAAATCTACAAAGGTATGGTGGCTTCATGATCAGCGATTGCAATGGGCGCGATGTCTCGAAAAACGAATCCATCTCGCCAACCTTTGGCGCTTGATCCTCAACGTACCGATCCCACGATGGATATAAGGATGGCAAATGGTGCATTCACATGCAATCGCACTGTCAAAGTGAACAATAGAACATATAAGATATTGTCACAAACCCGATTAAGGGGAAACAAACCAATTCACAAAAAAATCATAGAACTTACCCTAACCCAATGGATATTCATTTCATTCGTCATTGCAATGATAAGTCTGTTGTGCAATGACGACGTTGGAGTACTACGTAGAGGTAGGAATGTGGAGGCACTACCATGCGAGAGGTTGACGATAATGACATTGAATGCGGTGGATACTAACAATCCCATGTCTGGAAGTGTCAACCATTCTTTGAAAGATGCCCCCTCTTGCTTCTCTGGGCAATGCACCACATTCTTGACAGTCTCGAAACTCGAGCCAAGCACTTCCCGCCAAAGGTCTTCATACCCGATAATCTCATCGTACATCCTTCTACGCACAATCCTCCACCCGTCTACGTCGGCAAGTCGAAGCCCAGAGGCTATACACCGATATCCACAATTTCCATCGGAAACCACATCGATAATGGCCTCAACATGTGGCAACCAATCCGGTTTAAGCAATGACTATAAGCCATGTTAGATCCACTTTGCGTGCGTCGACCGGCACGACGCATTTGTGGAACCTTGCATTTCTTACGCCTAGAAGCTTTTGTGGAGTGGGAGGACTCAAATTCGATTGGAGATTGGGGTGCCTCCGACACCGGGGTGCCTCCGGTTGGAGACCCCGGTGTCCTCACACCCGCATCCTCAACTTCCCGCTCGCACTCCACAAAAGACGAAGGTGGACTAATCTCCTGAAGCCGCTCACTTTCGTCCTCCCCCCCGCATCCTCAACTTCCTCCTCCCCTTATCCAATCTTCTGCGGTGTCGTGATTGTGCCTCCCACAAATCACGGTGACATACCATAAGGAGTCGCATTCTCCTTGACGTTAATTTGGAAAGGGCATCCACATTTCTTCGTACTAGTGTGAGTCCTCGCCTTTTCATCATTCCTTGATTTCTTTAAAATTTTTGCCGCTTTCCCTTCCCAACTCTCTCGAGCCGGTCCCTTATATGTCCCGGACACTGTCACAGCAATTTTCACCCTTCCCCGCGCTTAATGCCCCGCATCCGAGCGCTTCGTTACTAACACAAACTTGTTCTCGCCACCAATCGGTTGAAGCCATGAAATTGCCGCTTCTCGAGAGGGGAATGGCTTAGAAGGTGTAAAAGTGTCCTTGTAGTACGGAAAATTACAAGATAACGGCATTACCCGCAATACAAACAAGTGTAACATTATAATCAACCAAAATGTACAAGACAATCACAAAAAAACCCAAAAATAGGTTCTCGGTTGTACGGTTCGAAACTTTCTTCATAGTCTCGTTTACGTGAGACCGAGAGTTACCATTACCCTCGGTCGTTTCATACGCGTGACCTACGTGAAACCTCGGTCCTCTGCGACCGAGACATTACCATACATCTCTCGGTCTGCGAGGCCGAAACAATCGCGCACCCAGACAGATACTTCGGATAACCGCAAAAAAAACACAAAAACATTTGCAACATTACCTCAAGGACGACCTCTCTCGCACCGAAGCATTACGATCCTCCATTATACGAGTTGAAACAACTTCGGATTTGAAGAAATTACCAAACCCTACGTTGACAAACAAATCATCATTTTCACTTGTTATACGCAACTAAACAGTTCAAAAAAACCCGAAAATGGTTGTCAAACATTGTTACCTCGTTGTCGGACGAGCAAGAATCGATCGCTCTTTGCCAAACGCAATGTGGTCGTGGCTTTGTGGTTGACGCTTTGGTGGGGTGCCCTAACTCCTTGTCGAAATGGTTTGTGGGGTTTGAACCATTATATATATACAGGGGCAAAATGGTATTTTCCATTTTTCTTTGGAATTTTTACAAATAAGTGGGTGCCCTCATTAAATGGTGGGGTGCCCTTAGCGACCCTCAAACAAATCTACGTCAATCCAAATTATTTCATTAGCATGCTTTTCATCAATTTTGTTCAAGATTGACATCAAGTGTAGGAATCAAAGACAATGAAACAATTCACAAGGCATCATGTCACAATATTCACCCATGAATAGATATAAGAATAACATGATGTGAGATTTCAAGTAGTATTGTCTGCCAATAGACCAATAAATCAATAAAGGAGAATGAAATGATGAAATATAAAATTCTCGCAGTTGTACTTACAATTCACACGTTTGTCATAGTCTATCCGATCCTTCAACAAATTCGAAATGTGTGCCCAAACGTCTGAGGTATCTCATTAGTTCCCTAACATTTAATAATATAACACGTTATGCTAAATTGAAGTCGAGCCTAAATCGAACATTTTTTTTTATTTGGGGTGGGTCCGGGTTAACCCGACTCGTCCAACCGGACCGGGTCGGTCTGACCCGCTCCCCTCGTGTCCGGGTCGGCCCGGCCCGGCCCACCCGGTCCCAGTCGGCCCGCCCGACCTCGACTCATGGGGTAGCCCCCTCCCAATCTTCTTCCTTTCGTCAAATAGAGTTCCTGCTCTGTTTTTTATGGCCGCTAAGGGCACCCCACCTTTCCATGAAGGCACCCAAATTATTTGTAAAAATTCCAAAGCTGGAAAAGACCATTTTCCCCCTGTATATATAATGATTCAAACCCCACAAATCATTTTGACAAAGAAAAAGGGCACCCCACCACCAAGCTTGAACCACAAAGCCACATTGCGTTTGGCGAGCGTTTATCGATTCTTGCGGATTGACATCATCCGACAGCGATATAACAATGTTTGACAACCATATGATGGTTTCTTAGAACTGTTTAGTTGGGTAAACCGTGAAAATGATGATTTGTTTGTCAACGTAGGGTTTGGTAATTTCCTCAAATCCGAACTTGTTTCCACTATATAATGGAGGATTGTCTTGCTACGGTGCAAGAGGAGGTTGAACTTGAGGTAATTTTGCGAATTTATTGTGTTTTTTATGAGGTTATCCGAAGTTTCGTCGATGTGCGTGATTGTTTCGGCCTCGCAGACCGAGATATATTGAAATGTCTCGGTCATAGAGGACCGAGCCTACTCTAACCCTCTCGCCGGTGTACAACCGAGAGTAGAAGAAAATTCTCGGTTGTACACCACCGACGCCACATTATCTATCACTAATTGTAGCTCTCGTCATGTCTCGGTCGAGATAATCGAAGTATTCTCGGCCATGCGTAACCGAGACACCGTGAACTCTTCCGCCTTCGTGGCCGAGATCGCGAGTTTCCAAAAATTTAGCTTACACGTCTCGCCATGCTTGGCCGAGACAAGTCTAACACGATCCTCGGCTGTGTGGCCGAGAACCGCGATTTCCCAATTTTTTTACCATTCTACAAACCGCCACACACACATTACAACTACTCTACCAAATGTAACTTAATTCGACGATCTTCAACCGAGCCCTAATTTGGAGACGAAATCGGCTCACACACCGGACCCTACAAAATGCAGAAAACTCGAACAACGAAGGAGAAACACACGGCGAGGGACGGAGAACACGATTTCGGGGATTCCTCTCACTGGTCGGTTCAAAACAAATGGATTCTTCCACAAGGAGTTCGGTGAAGGTGGTGGTGGGGGTGGTGGGGTGCTCAGGGGTTTGCACGAGGGTGGTGGGGTGCATATGGATTTCCACGAGGGTAGTTTAGGTATTTCGGGTCTAATTTTTGGGTGCCCTGGTAAATCGGTTTGTGCCCACATTAACTCGGGTGCCTTCATTAAATGGTGGGGAGCCCTTAGCGGCCCTTTTTTTTCTCTTATCCACCGCCACCGACTTTGATTTTTGAGAGATTAAAATGATATAATGTGGACTTTGAGGTTATTTGACCCATTTAAATGATTTGGGTTGGCTTGAATGTGAGCCACACATCTCAACCAACACACATATCTCGAGGCGCATCATGTGGTCTTGCTTACACCACTTGTCCCTTGTGTCACTCTCAAGTGACTCCAATGTGTAACACTCTTTCTCGAGATGTGTGTGAGTGACTCTTCATGCCTATCTAGTGGTGTATATTATTTACTTCCTTAACTTAGGCCCATATTATATATATAAATGTATTAATAGATGTGGCCACATACAAACCACACATTACCAAATGATTGCAAATTAATGTAAATAATTGACTCATACCCCAATATGCCGCTACCTCGGTCCCACGTCGACACGCGACTCGATGCGCATCCCCGCTCGTCTCGGTATCTGCAAACTCGTAAATGACTTAGTAGTCTACACATATACAATACACTAGGCATACAACACACAAATATAACATTTACCTCGGTCACCATGTCTCGATAGTGACACGTATCTCACTGCAGGTCCCACGTCACGGGTCATTTTGTCCCGATTATTCAGTTGGGTCGTGACATATACTAACACACATTGCGATGTCATGTACACTAGTTCACTATAAACATCGCAAATTAACAGTTCAGCACACAAAAATAACTATTTACCTAGCTTCAGGTGTGCACAAGCCTAGCTGCGGGTCCCACGAGCGTCTGAGCTGTCTGCCACGTCTGCAACCACGTCATTATTAACAGCGAATTATGTGACGGCCCCAACTACTAAACAGGGCACCGCTCAACCTAATCTCGTAATCAAGCCTTAATCCAATTCACATGAGACTTAATTATGTATTAGTCAGCCTTTCATCCCTATATTACTCTGAATCCATGTATTGATCTATATTATCATTTTCATGTAGTTTAAAGATCATGCGGAAGCTATTATGATTCAAAATTCATAATTGTGGAAAACCAAGAAAAGACACTATCACATGCACGTATATATAGAACACTATTCACTCAACCCAATTTATAACCCAAAATGACAAACAATAATAATACAACAAAAGTCGAGACATACAAAATGAGTGAGGAGAGTCACTGAACTGCTCAGAGGAAGTCGCCGATCTTCTCCTTCCCCGGTCTACTGCTGCTCGACGGACCTACACCCACCATCACAAACTAGACGGTGAGTATAGTGATATTTAAGTACTAACTGGAGAATTCTATGCCACATTTCCAAAATAAACGAATGATATTTAAAAACATAAAGTAGCGAAATAAATTGCTGAAACAAGTAATGCAAGTAAATACCACAGTTAAAGATGTAGAGACAGACACAGGCTAAGTCGAGATGATCAACGTCCGGTCGGCGGTGAGAACTATCACCTAACCTTTCCCACTACTATATGGAGCTACGCTCAACATATTTTACACAAATAACGGAGCTGCGTTCTACGATTATACAACATTAACCTCATGCTTGCCGACCACCCCAAGACCCATAACTCGTGTGTCGCGCAAGTGTAGTGGTGAGTGTCGGATCCCCGGTAGACCCATATCCCCGTGAACCGCGCATCTCTCGTGCAACGGACACTAGATAATCCATACTTTAATTTCAAAGACAAATAATGTCAATGTTCTAGGAATCCAAAACAAGTTAGGCTACAAAGCCCAAAGGAAATCAAATATAAGTCCAAGTAAATCTAAATTATTCCATTAGCATGATTTTCATCCATTCTTTTCAAAAATGACATCAAGTGTAAGAATCAGAGTCAATGAAACAATTCACAAGGCATCACGTCACAATAATCATCCATGAATAGATACAAGAACAACATGATGTGCGAGTTCAAGTAGTATTGTCTACCAATAAACCAATAAAGCAATAAAGATGAATGAAATGAAATATAAAATTCTCACAGTTGTACTTACAATTCACACGCTTGTCCTAGTCTATCCGATCCCTCAACAATTCGAAATGCGTGCCCAAACGTCTGAGTTCACCCCTTAGTTCCCTAACATTTAATAATGTATCAATTTATGTCAAATCGAAGCCGAGACAAATTTCTAAATTTTTTATTTTCGGTCAATCCGCCCATTTTGCTTTTCGAGGTAAAACCCCCATAAAAGGCTCGTCCGAAATTCCAAATATTTTATTTTTCATAGAAATTCATTACTTTCTATTTATTTTTGCGAAATATAATTTTTCAAAATTTTTCCCTAATTTTCTGGAATTTTTCCAATTTTTCTCCATTTTTTCTTTTTTTTTTTTTCTTTTCTTTTTTTTTTTTTTTTTTTTTTTTTTTTTTTTTTTTTTGGGCGCCGAGCCCGACCCTAAACCCTAAACCCTAAACCCAACGAACCAGGGACCCAATGAACCAGGGAGTCCCTGGTTCGTTGGGGAGTTATTTTTTTTTTTTTTTTTTTTTCACGAGCTGGGGTTGGCGATCCAACCCCAGCTCGTGTAGGGAAGGGAAACGACTCTTCCGAGTCGTCTCATTCCTCGAGAGCACGGGAGCTCCCAAGCTCTCGAGCTCCCTCACCAACACCACTCTACAACACCCCATCAATTGAACAACACCACACTCACATTGATTCTTCCCAGGTTCTCTCATTCTCTTTCTTCTCCACCTCCATCAGCGATTTTTTTTTCTTTCTCTCTTCTCTCCCGATTTTTTTTTTGTTTAGTGAGGATAAGGAGATTAACATGTTGACTTACTTATTTATATAGTGTAAGTTTAAACTTTAGCCTTAGATCTTGGTGTGCACACGTATCCCAAGGCTCATCACATGGAGCACATTGTCTCACTTGTCCCCCAAGTCACTTGTGAGTGACTCAACAAAGTGACAACTTGTCTCGTGATGTGTTAACGCGTATCTCGATGCACATTCAATGCCTAATGTTTTATTTCACTAACTATATGCTATTTTATACTTTAGCTACATGTGGCCACATTAAAGCCACTCATTACCCAATAAATTTACATTTTATTCAAATAAATTAAACTTACCCCAATATGCCGCTACCTCGGTCCCACGTCGACACGCGACTCGAGGTACATCCCCGCTTGTCTCGATACCTACACACCCGTAGAAAATTAACTTAATAGTCACACATATACAATACACTAGGCATACATCACAACAAAAAAAATGTACCTCGGCCCTTGCCTCGGTAAACAGACATATCACAGTGTGGGTCCCACAGTACGAGTCCTTGAGCCTATGTAAACACATAAACACAGTTAGAAATTCAGAGCCGTTATAAATTAAATTCTGGTTGTTACAAAAATAATTCAACTTGTCCAAATGTGATTGAAAGGCAATTTCAAGATTATTCCGTTCAATTATTGATGGATATAATAAACGCATGAATCATGCGTTCATGTTAAGAAAGAGTAGGGTTGTGCACTTAAACGAAAACCCTAGTGAAACATAAACTAGCAATGAGCACGCACGCAATTGAGTCATCACTAACAATTAGTTGACCGTCAGTTTTTCCTCATTTTTTTCGTAATGTGTTTGTTTTGTGTAATTGTACCTGTCAGCCAACTAACTGTCAGCTTTGACAGGCAATTAATTGTCAGTGACGACTCAGTTGAGTATCCATGTTGCGTGTCTTTGTTGGAGCATGCTAGCATTTCCCCCTTTCATAAAAAGGCGATGCTAGACATGGTAAGGGTGGGTAAATCGCAGTTTGAAGGTAAAAACCCTCAATCCGCCACCAAACCGGAGATTCACAATTTGACATTTGTGCAAATCACTACTAAACCACAAACTAGACCAATCGCGGTTTGGTTTTGCAGTTTTCTTGTAACACTGTGGCAAGTTGCAGATCGTACGACAAGGCGGATCTAAAGAGCCACAATGGCTTTTCTTATAGGTGTATGTATTTATATATATAATACTTTTTGGGATCATTTTGAGAGACTTATTATCTGATACATGTATATTGATATATATTATACCTTTTATCCCCTTTATTGATATACATAGTATCCTTTTGTCGGGTTTCCACCCTATAGGTTTGTTGATCAACGCAAAATTCGTTTACATTAATTATTTGCATATTATTAAGACTTCCGCTATTTAAATAACATAAATGAATCAAAATAAATAAATCAAGTTATAAAACTCCATAATTTAGTATATTTCAACAAAATAATAAATTAAACATCGAAATTGACTAAGTTAGATTATTAGATGGTTAGTTCGCGGGCCATCATAGACAGGTGTGCAAGTGACGTGCATGACTTGGTGACGTGTTCGGCGACATGGTGGTGCTCGGTTTGCCTCGAAATTTAAGGCCGTCACACCACCTCCAAACCGTGAACTGTTAAAACCACAAACTAGGCTAATCACGGTTTGGTTTTGCGATTTTCCTGCAACACACTTTCAACAAAACTTTATGTCATACATTCCATAGAGGTCTGCGTCCATCTACAAAAAAAAAAAAAAAAAAACAAAATACATGTCCATACATGTCCATCCACCAAAATGTTTTTCGGTTTGCACAGTTTGGCGAAATGAATTCACAAATTGCATTTGGGGTACATAATAGTGTTAAGGTTTGGGGAGGTATAAAATTATGAAAATTATTAAAATGCCATTCGATTTAATGACCCGCGCGCGGTTTTTTAGAAATGAAAATCACCACCGAACAGCGAAATTGCGGTTTTCAAGTTTTTTAAATCAACATCAAATTGCGAGTTTAAGGAATCAGATTAAATCATGCGGTTTGGACGATTTTGCGAGGCTGCTACCTACCACTAATACTTGGTGAACACAATCATAAAATGTTCAGATAAGATTCAAACCTACACTTGTATCTTATTATTCACACCATTTGAGCTCATAGATAATAGAGAAATCTTTACAAGTGACATTAACTTAAAATTTATAGTTTTTAAGAGAAATTTCATTAATCATTTATAGTTCAATACAGGAACAGACATAGAATCAAGTACATTGATTTGCTAATCCTATTTGTAAAAACAAACTGTCATTAATTTAACTATAAATGCAAAATTGAAACAGTTTGACAATCATGGACTGATTTCTACAACGTTGAAACTCATGATAATACACAAAACTACTAGAACCACAAAACGAATAACAAAACTTCCCAACAAGGAGAAGACAAATCAAAACTTCAAACTATGGAAGAAAACTAACTATAAAATAAAACTAAAGACAAATCAATCCAGCGCCACACAAATCTACGCAACATCATTGATGAAAATGCACCGTAATAAGGATTGACCAATCTCCACAAATCTGATGAGATCTGTTGGTTATTGTATGACCAAAATGCAAAAGAAATTTAATTGGAACCACCGTACATCGAAGAGGAGGATCGGCGGTGGTTCAAAAACAAAAATCACAAAAATGAATCAAGAAGAAGAATTTTAGGGTTTTGGAGAAGAAAGAGAGAAAATTTATAGTTTTATACAAACACAACAATGACAATTAAACAAAGGAAAATACTAGAATGACAACATCAATGTCACACCACAAGAGTCATTAACTCACAAGAGCCCTCTATATATGCGACCTTGACCCCGCGTGTTATGCATTAGGATCTGTGTATGTCTGCATCTCGAGGCGCACATTAATGACTCTTATGAGCTAATGTGTCTTGCAATGTGACATGTTGTTGTCATCTTAGCACTTAAACAAAATCCACATAATAAAAATCGGTTACAAAAGTACCCAATCAGACCACCCATTGACACACAAGAAGTGCTAGAATGACAATCACATGTCACACCGAAAGAGATATTGACTCACAAGAGTCGTCCATGCCTACTTCGAGATGCGGACTCGTGACATTGTAGTTGTTATTCTAGTATTTTACTTCCTTTTAACACACTACATTCTCCGCTGCTCTCTAGCCTCAATCCTGACAGGGAACCCACCCTTCATCTTGGCCGTCAAGTCCGCAATGAACACGGGCTCCGCCCCCTCCTCCAGCACGGGCACCACCCTGAACCTCCGCATCACCCCCGCAACCACACTCTTCATCTGCAGCATCGCCATGTCCTTCCCCAAGCACACCCTGGGCCCCGCCTGGAACACCGGGTACTCGTAGGGGTCCCTGATCCCTTCAAACCTCCCCTCCCTACTCAACCACCTCTCAGGCCTGTACTCCCCCAGTCCTCCCCCCACACCCCCTCCATCCTCCCCATCGTGTACGGGTGGTACGCCACCCTCGTCCCCTTCCTCACCTCCGTCCCGTCCGGCAGCACGTCGTCCTCCGCCGCCTCCTTCGTGTCCGTCGGCACCGGCGGGTACAGCCTCATGCTCTCGCACAGCGCCGCCTCCGTGTACCCCATCTCCCTCCTCACCTCCTCGTACACCATCATCCCCCCATCATCGCGACTACCTTCTTCTTCTATGCCTTTGATCTCCTTTAGTATCTCCGCTTCCACGCGGGGGTTGCGGGAGACGAGCCAGAAGAACCACGTGAGAGCTGCAGAGGTTGTGTCTCGCCCTGCTAGAATGAAGCTGATCACCATGTCGACTCCTAATGTTTCGTCCTCCCCTCCATTATTATTACGCAAAATCAATCTGGATAGAAGATCATCAGCATTATTATTATTATTGGTAAGATTGATGAATTCCTTTTTCTTCTGTTTGACAATGGTGCGGGCGAAGTCGCGGACTAGGGAGATGGCATTCTTGAGACGCCTTTCGGAGCCGACGTTGAGAAATTTCTTTGTCTTCCAAAAGAGGGGGAGGACGCAGTTGAAGCGTTCGCTGCTGATGCGGACGGCGTCGTCGAAGGAGGAGGCGAACAGGGTGTTGGGGAGAGGGAGGGGAGGAGGCAGCGGGGGTCGTGGCCGAATGCGATGTTGCAGATGTTGTCGAAGGCGAAGCGCTGGAGGAGGTCTTGGAGGTCGAGGGTGGAGTTGGAGGAGGCGGCGGAGGAGAGGATGGGGAGGAGGCGGAGGGAGAGTTCGGAACGGACGACGGAGTGGACGAAGGTGCGGAGGGACTTGGTGTTGAATTCGTGGCTGGAGATCTGGCGGAGGGACTTCCAGTGGGGGCCGTCGGAGTTGAAGATGCCGGATCCGAGGAAGTCGGAGAGGGCAGTGTGGAGGTAGAGGCCTTTGGGGTAGAGGTGGAAGTGGGACTTGAGGATGTGGCGGACGTTGGCGGGGTTGGCGGTGAAGACCTGGCGGAGGCCGAGGGGGCGCTGGAGGACGATTGTGGCGGTCGGGGATTGGAGGAGGAGGTCGGAGAGCCATTGGTTGCGACGGTGGCGGTTGCGGTAGATGTCGATGGAGGAGGCCACCAAGGGGTAGCACTTGAGAGGTGAATAAGGTACTGAGGATGGGCGGTGGTGCTTGCAAGTTTTATTAGCAATGGATGATATGAGACGGTGGAGGAAGAACAATAAGAAGAGAAGTGAAGGGAATGCAAGGCCAACAAGTGATAAAGGTGGGAATCCAGGCATTGTCATTGCCATGGTTGAATGGTGAGTAGTGATGAGTGAGTGACGGACTGGAGTGGAGTAGTAGTGTTGAAGATAACTTATATGTGTGTTTGTGTGTGCGTATGATATGTGTCGACATAGCTGCTAACATGCGCCACCTGTGCACTTCTTAGATCAGTGTTTGGTGTTATTTGAGCACGTTATTGTTGTTTGCTCCTAAAGGCGCCCGTTATTTTTAAATCAAATAAGTGTGTAGCTATAGTAGAAATAAGTGCAGTAGAAGAAATGTTAGTGAGTTAGTGATGTGTGCACACTAAAGAGTAGAGCTTGGGGTCGGCGCCATGGTGAGGAGTATATGCTGTACTGTAAGCTGGAGTAATCAATTTTGTTGCATTGTTGTCTATCTATGGATGAAAACCGGGAAGGCTGCCTACTCCTTACTATTGAATATTGAGATTAAGTCATATCCCTTGAGCTTTGTTGTTGTTGCAATTGATTGTGGCAAATATTTTTCGGACAGTGCTACACTTACATTGCACATCAGAAAGCACGTCGCATGCTGACAGTCGTGTGACACACCTCAAGATTTAAGTGCATCACATCACGAGGTGCACCACAAAGCTGCGTTCTGATGCGTGAACATTTTTCATGGTTTTCAATGTTGCGAAATTTGGTTACAAGTGTTTCAATATTGTATGGATCTAATGGGAATTAGGGTTTAAGGTTTAGGATTTGCTCAATTATTTGTTGCATGCATGCTTGGTAATATGAACACGGTCCACGCCCACGATGCATTGTGTTGGCGCTGGAGGTGGAGCCTAGAGAGTAAGTGCTCTAGTACAATGCTCAATTAAAAAAAGTAATAACTGAAGTGCGATGTCGACTGCACGAGATAATTGAGGAAAAAGACTCCTTTGACAAACATATATTTAAAATTTACACATGACGAACATATATTCCTAATCACTAATCAACTTTTCCATAAGAGGTCACTTTCAATACTAACAATGGAAGCATTATTTTACATGCATTCTTTAGATAATTGGTACAATGTATAAGAAAGTAGCAGTCTAGCATGCATCGGTTGAAAAGGGAAGCTAGATGCTAAAATAATAAAGCATTTCCATTGGCTTTTTTTTTTTTTTTTTTCTATTGAAACCAACGAAAGAGTTTTGTTTCATAGGTTTCAAGTCAAAATTTCCATCAAGCCTTTCAGGGTGAAGATGTGGTTGACCAACACACCAAGTTCGAGGTCGTATAGTTACGAGGAAGCGTCTAGTATTATAAACATGACCGATCAAAAACTGTTGCAAAAAATATCAAATTAACCATATAAAAGGAGGAAAATGCTAGAATGACACTCCATATGACACCTTAAGTAACATCTCTGTAATGTGGCACACAAGTCCATCCATGAGAATCGTCCGAATGCGTCTAAAGATACACACCACACGTGTTATGCACTAAGAACTATTTTGCGGTGTCATTCTAGCATTTTCCTTAAAAGGATATCATTATTCTCACAACTCAATCTCAATCAAAACCTCAAAGCTACAAATTGGATCCAAATTGTACTGACTAACTCCATTCGCCTACTCGCAACTACGATCGCAAGAAGCGAATTAAGAAACATCTGATGAACCTGTGCAACAACAATTCAAACAAAAGCAATTACGCTAAAATCCTGAAAGTTGTCGTAAATTGGATGACCCTTTAACCAAGCTTATGAATGATCACATTGTCAAGCATGACTCTCACATTGAATTGTAACATCAAGCATGACTCTCACACTTTATGTAACTTGTAATCATCTCCAATGTACACCAACTCTTCCATGTATTGTTTATGTTGCTTGTGATGTGTTGTATGACTTGTGGTGTATGTATAACTTGTATACATTGTATAAGTACAATTATCATCATCACCAAATGACCTATATAAAGGGTGTCAACCCCATTGTAATTCACACACCAATGTATGAATGAAATCTCTACATTCTCATCTCTAACTCTCTTCTTTTTTGTCTCATCTTTTCTACTTGTTCTAGTAGTTCTTAGTTTATGCATTTTATGCTTAAGTCTCTAGCAAGTCCAACTTAAGTTCTAGTTGGCTTACAACTTAGTTCACAACACATTATTAGCACGAGCTTGCTCTAGCATTAAGGAGATCTTGAAGTTCAAGAAGGTTTGTTAAGGAGACAAAGCTAGGAAAGTATAACTTTTGATATTTAAATAAGTTTAATTTATTTCTATATTATCATGGTTGCTTCCTTTTATTACATGCACCACTTCTATATGCATACTTTATTCATATACTATGCATTATAACGTCACCGATTGCGAAAGTATGCTCTGTAGTTGCGTCTTGTACGATCTTCTACATCAGAAATCAAAAGTCAATGTGTGACATATAGTTTTTCTCTTAAAACTACAAACGATTAATTATTATTTTATTCTTGATTTTATAATACAAATAATGCTATAAGTCTGAGTTGACAGTGGGTAAGCCTTGTCCCTAAACATTGAAAGGGAGACGAGTTATCCCGTTCGAGGAGGCATGATATTAAGTAGACTATTTTTCGCCACCCAACCTGGAGGTTGTCCCACCAACTCATATGAATAGTACATTTAGTTTATTAATGAATCAAGTTGTGAACATATATTTAATCATATGTTATGTTTTTACATAAAAAAGGGAAAACTATTTTATATTAAATTTATTTTCAAAATATTATTCAACCATAGTTGAACTTGTTGCCTTATTATATTACCAACAAGAATTACTTGTCATGACAATTAAATACTATAATTTGTGAATAAAACATCTATGCAAGACTATGTTGTGTTATACAAAATTTAAATCATTTGTCAATATCTCTTTAGAGATTTGAAAAGTGAATATTTCACTTTATATATCTTTTCACCCTATGAAGTTATAAATATATAAATACCAAAAAAAAGTAATGCTCCAAAAGCTCAAAATGAGCGGTTGAGTCTCAAGCTACAAAATTTAATCAGTCAAATATTAATTATAATTCCGCAATTTTAATTACCTCTATGTTGAGGCTATGTGAAAATATGACTAATGAGACAATAAAAAGGTCACGTGGCCCGCCTCGATTTATTGATGCAACAAATATCGAGTGCGCACGTCAATCTAATAAATATTAAGGATTGATTTCTTGTCTCATGGTAGCTGAGTAAAATAATGAGATATTATAAATATAATATCGCTTCAGTCCAATTAGTGCAGCTTCAAATTAAGAAGCATATGTTGCATATAATGATCATGATCGCAATAACAAATTTATGGAAGTGGAAAATGTGAAAATACCAGGTAAAGGTCGTATTGACAATTCCACAAAAAATTGAAATAAAAGTGGTGCGCCACTACAAATGGCAAATAATTATTGACAATGAGCGCTCATAATTGTGACATTTTTTTGGTTATATATGAAAGCCTATTTTGCATAAATATTGTTATATATATACCCGAATATTTTTGTGAGCTTTACCATGCCTTCAAAATTAAAGACAAAATATTATGAATTTTATCATTGAAAATGACTCAATAAAACAGACACATCAATATGTGTTTAAATTGTGACCTAAATATGGGCGATGAGTTTATGTCTTGTGTATCGTGCTACATGCATGTACATTATAATATAAAAGTGAATATTTCTCGAATTCGAACTTAGCGAAGACTAATGTTCAGGCAATATCCAAGACAACAATTTTATTGTTAATGTCTTGTTCCAGAAAAAGTCTACTTAGAATAATATAAAATTTATCTATATGAATATGATTTAATCTGAGTATAATATTCCCGGCTTTAACTTCTGGAATATATAAGACACATTAAAACAAATTTCGTCATAAATCAAATGATATTTATAATGTAGAAATATCTATTTGATTATCCATAATCATCAATAATGCGAAAATATCGTAAATTCGCACGGACATCCTTTATCGAACTAGATTTTTTTTTATCAGTTGGAGATTATCTCAAGGCAAATCAATATGAGACTTATATTGATTTAACTCTCCATCAATCATATTATAAGATGCATTGGATCCATAATAAGGAATTTATTTATAGCAAGTTTTGCTAATTGTCATTTTGATGAAGCAATTTTTCCACCATTAGGGGGAGATATAAGCCAATTCAAAAGGAATGACGTGAAATTGCTTGAGACACATCAAATTGCATTAAATTTGTTGTATTATGATCCATGTATAAATTAATATGAACTTAAAGTTCAAATGATCATTCAGTAGCAACAAGTTATAAATCAATTACTCAATACAAGTACTATACACAAAAGAGTGACAATCATATGCTTCAGCATTAAATGATTCATATAGAAAACGATGTCCATGTGCAACAAAATGCACAAGATGTCTCACTCATGTGAACATGAGGGGGAGAATCAAAATGAGTTATTGGTTAGTGTATTGCACTCTTTTTCATTTGCTATGATTTTATCCCACTGGATTTTTCTAGCAAGGTTTTTACTGAAGCAATCCTAACATTATTATACTCCATATAAAAATAAATAAATTATGAGAGCAATATACTCTTTTTCCTATACTAGATTTTTTTTTCCTACAAGGTTTTTCTAATAAAAGTTTTAATGAGGCATATATATATTCTCTCAAAGTGTATCAATGTGTTGCACTCTTTTCCTTAGCTATGGTTTTATCCCACTGAGTTTTCCCAGCAAGATTTTTAATGAGGCAATCAATAATATTATACTACAAATCAAGATTGACGAGAATATTGTACTCTTTTTCTCATACTAGATTTTTTCCTACAGGATTTTTCTAGTACAGGTTTTAACGAGGCATATTCTCTCAGCAAGTGTCATCGAAGGGGGAGTGTTGTAAATTGGATAACCCTTTAACCAAGCTTATGAATGATCACATTGTCAAGCATGACTCTCACATTGAATTGTAACATTAAGCATGACTCTCACACTTCATGTAACTTGTAATCCTCTCTAATGTACACCAACTCTTCCATGTATTGTCTATGTTGCTTGTGATGTGTTGTATGACTTGTGGTGTATGTATAACTTATACACATTGTATAAGTACAATTATCATCATCACCAAATGACCTATATAAAGGGTGTCAATCCCATTGTAATTCACACACCAATGTATGAATGAAATCTCTACATTCTCATCTATAGCTCTCTTCTCTATTGTCTCATCTTCTCTACTTGTTCTAGTAGTTCTTAGTTTATGCCTTTTATGCTTAAATATTTAGCAAATCCAACTTAAGTTTTAGTTGGCTTACAACTTAGTTCACAACAAAAGTAGATATGTGTGCTATTTTTACAGATTTTGGTATGAAAATATAAGGCTCAGTGAGTTCAGCAAACTGTCTCAATTGCTGCAGCAATCCAACTTATTGAGCCCTCATATTTCCTTCCAAAATATTTTGATAAGAATTAAGAAACCAACAACTTTGACTTCGTCATGAGTCAAACCACCAACCTTGCCTTTGGCAAGTAACGCCTCATCCATCTCACTAGAGATGATATTAGTTCGCAATATGCCAAAATCAGTAAAACCAGCCCATTCTCAATATCATTTACCATCAAGAGACTCGCCGCTTGGGAGAGCTACTAACAAGCAAAAAAAAAAAAAAAAAAACAAGTGATTCAAGGTGTCTGTCACGTGATGGCTTCTAATAATATAGCATAAAGTAGACATATAGAGTTCGAGCCATATGCATCTCAAAGAAATTAATATCGATCAATGACAAGAATGAGGAAATTGATAGTGGATGTGTAACCTTTTTTTTTTTTGGATAGGAAACAACTTTTATATTGGTAAAGAGAATATACAAATAAAAAAGCGACGACACAAGGACAAAAGGTACAAGGAATAAGAAAAATTAAAAAAAGGAAAAACATAAAAGAAGATAAAAATGAAAGCTGCAATCGATCAATCCACTCATCCTCCACTTTCACGGCATAAACCCCCCCTACTCCCCAACTATATTTCTCCAATTTCTTCTCCAAACTTCACTAGAGAACCCGAACGATGAAAAGGAGGTAAGGTAAACAATCATGTAGATAATATTAGGCATCGTAATCTTAACAAAAAAATGATGTATGGTCATCCTCTCACTTGTGCAAGCAACAGGAGGAATTACGCTAGTCCTAGTGATACGACTCCAAAAGCTAAAGCTCATAGCATCAAAGGATTGAACCAACCCCAATAGATAACGGGAATCATCACCTACGAGTTTGAGAGTCCCTAAGCTCAACATGCAATACGGAGTTCAGCAGACTACACAATTCACACCCAATGAAATGAAGTTCTCGAATGTCATTGATTTCATACTCTCTAATGCTCTTGCAGACAAACTAAGAGAAGTATCTTTCAATTAAGCGTGAAAATACTTGCCCAGAAAATTGAAAATGTCAATGTCAAGGACTAATGGGAGCAAATTTTCCAATGATATATGAACGAAACAAAAAGATGACAACTGCCAAACAGGGCACCTTTGAGATTTATTGCACGCAAAATGTCATGACCTATTGTTGGCTCTTGATCTTAAGAATCTTGCTTTGATACTAACTGTTATTAAAAAGTTTGAAAAAGAACAGAAAGTAGGTGAACATCAAATTCCAGGGAAAGAAATATTTGAATCCACAATTAAAGTAAGTTTGAAACCCCTAAGGAATGCTTTTTAACGTACCTCCATTGATAAAAGTGCCTGCATGATGGCGAAACCTTAAAATTGTGAGGTTCGCCCATTAATGATTTTTCCAAATATTCAAGTTTTTAAACATTGTATTTCTATAACTTCTTTGGGTTTGAGGTTATTATGATGTTGCATTTCTATAAGCACCTTAATTTCTGCAAATTGGGCTCCTAGTACATATAAATCATCCTAGCAAATGAAACAGCAATTCTACTCGCTTAATTATAAAGATCCTATTACAAAATCTTGTAAGAACTCTATAACAAAAGTAAATTCGAAGTAACATTGAAATGATAAAATACATGGTATAATGGTTTGTATTACACCCCCAGTAAGATAACAAGGATGTATAGAACAACAACAATAACAACAACATAGCCTCAGTCTCAAATTAATTGGGGTCAGCTACACGTATCACCTATCTAAATTATTTGGGGCTACACAAGACTTGTGTGTTCTCAAATGATCTAGTATTCTACTCCCGCCTCTAGTAACCTTTGTTAGTATTTGATTCCTCGATAACTCACATTTGCCTGTTAGAACCCAAAAAAGAAAATTTCATTTCAAGCCATTCTAACAACCTAACTCTAACAAATGCTACCAAGTTAGCTTCACCATTAATTTTTTTTCCTCCATAAGACTGACATTTGTTTAAATATCTATTCTAAAAATGTTTTAGATAACCAAATACTTTAAGTATTTTTGTCACTTCCTATGTGTCTAAGAGTTGCAGCTATCATGTAAAACCCCTAACCTCCCTCATGTGCAGTCCCAATTTGTATTCAGAGGAGAAACAGTACAGGACTAGATGCTCTAAACCCAAACACCCCATAAATATAAGCCAAGACATCAAAACAGATAACCGATTCACATAAAACCTCCAAGCTGTAACAAACACTAGCAAATAATTTTTCGAAAAGAAATTTTCCGCATTTTCTATCTGCTATGCATATTAAGCAAAATAGTGGCATCTACCATACTCTTCTTAGTCCGGCCGATAAAATTCTATATCTTTCTAGGTAGTAACTGGTAACTACCACACACTTGTAGCCATTCGCTACATCTTCCACGACCCCCCACTGCAAAAGCAAAATGAACAAATTCTAGACATGACTAATCTGATGAATCCAATAACTTAAAAAAGCCCGTAGTTCTTGACGACTTAGTGACACTCATTCGAACAGTTTGATAAAGCAGCATAATTATTAAACTCTTAGTCTTTTTTTTTTTTTTTTTTTTTTTTTTTTTTTCTGAAACCTGTGAGAGTCCAAGTATTAAACAATTCTTCTTCCTCTTATTTTCTTCAGGGCTAAAATCAGTCAAGGCAATATATATCATATTCAAAAGAAAAAACCCAAGTATAGAAATTATAACGCCGTCGATCGAACACTCAGAATGCCAATGCAACAAAAAAAACCAAAAAAAAAAAACAAATTACAACTAGTTACATTTATATTTCTAGAAATTGAAACAAGAACTAAGTCAAGTTAGCAAACAATGACAATAAACATCAGAAAGAATGGTATAACATGTCTACTCCATTAGAATTACCTCACTCATGATCACCAAAACCATTAACCCCCAATTCCGGCGCGCCACCAACACTCTTCATCTTAACCCCATTACGCTCCACATCCCCCACAATCTCACCATCACCATCATCCCCGTCATCATCACCATCATCCAATGCGAACCGCGCTTGACTACTCAACTCGCCCAGCTCCGCATTAAGCGGGGTGTAATTCCTACTACTTCCATTGAAGCAATCCTCAGTAACCCCATAAACTCTGGCCACAACCGAGTACACAAACAGAGCCCCGATCACAATCAAAGCAAGAAGGCAGTTGAACTGCAGAGTGGCGATGGCCATGCTCCTGTGCTCGTCCATGTGCCCCTTACACTTGACAGTGAAATTCCCGGCACTCCTCTGGTGCAACGCGCACCCCCTCGCCATCCCCCAGTCCGTGAAAAACGAGAACCCCATTTGCACGAACCACGCGCCCTGCATGACCAGGCCCACCCCCCGCGCGAGCCCACCCGCCCAGTCGGGCCGGAGAAGGGCGGAGACGGCGCAGAGGGAGACGGGGAGGAGCATGAGATCGAAGTACCGGTTTTCGAGGCCGGAGGGGTCCTTGCGGTGGAGGTAGAAGTGGAGGAACTCCTGGGCGAAGGCGGAGGAGAGGATGAGGCGGGGAAGCGAACGGGGGAGTGGGATTGGGAGGAGGGGGAGGAGGGAGTGGAGGAGGAAGAGGGATCCGACGGTGGAGATTTGGAGTTGGAGGGCCAGGCCGGTTGGGTCGTGGGATTGGAGGGAATCTCGAAGAGAGATCAGAGCGTTGATGATGAAGGAGAGGGAGATGATGGAGGTGGAGATGGAGAGGATGATGAGTCGTGGTGGGGTTTTGTGTTTTGGGGGGGTTTTGGTGTGGATGGTGAGATGGGTGATGGATGAGACTAGGGATTCGTATATCCCGATCGCGATGAGGGCGCTGCCGGCCAGGCAGTAGCCGTACAGACCCATCTCTTCTCTTCTCTTCTCTTCTCTTCTGGTTTTTTTTCCCAGAGAGAAAGACGGAGTTTAAAGAGTTGAAGAAGAGAAAGGGTTGGTTTAGTTAGGGTCGTTAGATCTTCATGGAGATCCGTTTCTCTCTTTGTGATGGTTTTTTTGGTCAAAGGAGTGAGGGAAGAGAGAAACTTCGCTGTGTTTCCAGGATGAAAATTTGATGTCTCAGATGCGCATTATATGGCACATGGAGAGAAGAGATTGGTTGGCGTCAACGATCACGCATGACACGGATGACACAACATGCAGAGTTGCAGACCAGACTACCATTGACAATTGGGCCTCATACGTTAAAGTGGGCAATGGGCTTACAAGAGAGTGAACAACGCAACAATACTTAATCTCTGGGCCTCTGGCCCCCTATGAATATGTCAGAATGTTTTTTTTTTTTTTTTTTGAGCTACTTTTCATTTTGGTTTGACTAATTTTATGAGATTTAATCGAAAATCCTAATCCCATGATTTAAGAGAAACGACGGAAATATATTGTTGCACCCGAGAATCAAGTTCATAACTTTTGCGTCAATCGGAGTTTGAAACTGAAAGATTTATAATCAAACTTAGTCTCTTTGGTAAGGTTGATTATAAATATTTTTCAATTACAAAATGATAAATTAGTGTGTTTGCTTGTTCTTTCCAAACAAACATGGATGATTATACACACCTTTATATTTCTCACCCCACTTACGCCCCTAATATGAGATCAATTATATAAGAGATTTGGGGTTCGAGTTTTGATGATGGAGGAAAATTTTGGTCCATTTCATGCCAAAACTCGTGGTCGATGAATTGGCATAATCCTCTCACGTGTATTCTGTGTGTATAGTGAGGACAAAGAGGGATTAATTCCAGTTAATTCTTAGTGTACTCGTCATCTTACAATTTCTATAGCTTAAGCATATAGTCTTGGAATTACGTACATGCATTAATTATAATTAGACACGCATATAGTACTGTTTATCATCCCTGGCCACCATAAAACTCCAAATCACCACAACCATTGTAAACCATTTTAGTTTCAACCAATGACTTTGAGAACACAACAAAATCTTGACTATACCTATATCACGATAAGGATTACTTGACAATAAATCCTATCAAATCAGGCTTCTAGAAATTGACTAGTACATTTGGATTGTAACATATAATCTAACATCATTTTCATACAACCATTTGATACGCTGCTACGTGGATAGAGAATATATGCTTCTCTAAAACGTAGAAACTCTATTTACCCTACTTTGTTCTATTTTTTTTTGTTTTCCAAAATAAAGGGGCTTGTTAAACACATACACCTACTGTCCTTAGACACTCCAAAATCAACACACACCAATTTTTAAATTTTTTTTTTTTGACCAAAAATACCTCATTCATGAACCCGTTAAGCATGCCGCCGCCTTATGTTCATTTCGCCCAACCGCATACAGGAAGCCAATATTTTGGAATGGTTCAACCTCCTATTTTTGGGAGCATTAGTACCAGAGGTGAGTCGAGTGAAGCGCGGAGGAAGAACATCAATCGACTCGACGACATTCAATGCAAGATCAAGCAATCTCAACAACTTCAATCGGATGTACAAACACAACGTCCAACTAGACATAGAGTACGTCCGGTTTGCATCACTGAAGCAACAACGTAATCGTCGTAATAGACCTATATGATGAGTTTTCTTGATGTCGTGGTGATTTTTTTTTCAGCTTATATCTTGGGTGAACGAAGTTGATGTATACAACCTTCTCATGGAATGAACTTATTTCTCAACAAATCATTGTTGTTTTAATTTTAAGCTCTCGACAAAGAAATAACGTGGTTTTGACCTATAATTATTTTAATCTTCGTATCTCTTCTTATCATCACGAGATAGAAGTAAGACAAAAGTTTAAAGGATGAGTTGCATGGTTACTATGAGTTGCACGGGTTGTCCGCCTCGCGATACGTGTGTGACGTTTGCATGAGGTGCATGGTCTGTAGTGGATATGTATGGGTTGTCCCCTCAAGATACGTGCATGACGTTTGCATGGATTGTCCACCTCGAGAAACGTGTATGTCGTTTGCATTAATTATCCACCTCGAGTTACATGCATGACTTTTGGATGGTTTGCATTGACCGCGAAGAGGTTGCGTGGGTTGTCTACCTCGAAATATGTGCTTCACATTCGCATGGATTGCACGAGGTTGCATGAGTTGTCCACACCTCGAGATATGTGTGTGACGTTTGAATGGTTTTGCACGAAGATGCATGGCTCGCGCCACCTCGACATATGTGCGTGTCGTTTCCATGTGTTGTCAACCACGACATACGTGTGTGACGTTTGCATTGGCTTTACCACCTCGAGACACGTGCGTGACGTTTGCATGAGTTGCACGAGGTTGCATGGGTTGTCCACCTCGATATGCATGCTTGTTGTTTACATGAGTTGTCTACCTCGAGATACGCGAGTGACGCGGGTTGTCCATCTCGATATGCACGTGTCGTTCATAGAGTGAACAATTTTGTATAAATAGCTTTTTTTCAAAAAGAGTCATTCATAGAGTTTAGAATTTTATATAGATAGCTCCTTTTCAAAAGGAGCTATCCATACAAGTGCCTTCCACCTCACCAACCATGCATGCAGCTTTCATCATCAATAACTCATTTTCAAAAGGAGTTATCCATTACTTTTGGAATTTAAAAGTAAACCCCACTATTTGGTGAATTAAAAATTAAAGCAACCTTATTTTTTGAAAAGACCCTTAAAATTTTTTGATATAAATTGATCAATATGGATGATTATTAAAAGAAAAATTAGAAAATTTAAGTTAATTTCAAAGAAAAAGTACCCCAAACTAATTAAGAATAAAATTGATACCATATTGAAAATGTTAAGATATAATTAATAAATTTTAAAAGGTATAATATAATTGATATAACTTGTAAATGTTATGATATTTTTAATCATTAGGCCAAGCGGGATTACGCAGATGAAGGCACGCCATTAGTGTGTCAAATTGACGTGCAGCTCAATGGGGTTGTTCACGTTGATACGTTAATTTAGGCTTCCGCCTATCCCATGTGAACACAAGATGACGTCCAACGTTGTCGACTTGACTCAAGTGTGAAGCGATTGCGGATTTTTGAGGCTTTGCAAATTCATGTCGTTCGCTGATGCAGTGTTTTTGAAGTGACAATTCTTGTGATTTAACACAGAAAATAAGGGCATGTTTTTTCATCTCAAAATAATGATTTCATCTAAGTTTAAAGCCATGATTAATATTTAAACATAATAAAACTCGACCATAATCTGGTACATCACTCCAATGTATTATTACTCCCTTGTGACTTTACGATGATTTTATTATTTGATGGGCAATTTTATTCGCTTGTCATTTGACACGACGAACCCTCCAATTAATGTGTGACCTCACTAGTAACTTGTACTCGTGAAGCACAAGACATAGCTCAGTAACATCTGGGATCAAAGTGGCAATCCATCCGATTGATTGTAGCAAGCCAATTTTGAATTCGGAAACCTAATTTGTCTGTCCAACTCAGCGCCTATGCTGCGATAGGATCACATCTACACTGAAACAACCTTGCCTACTTCCTTGTCCTTATTTTTGAACTCTTTCGATAGATATTAATATATAAAAATATAAAAATGAAAATTGCTTTCAAGATCAGAAATTAAACATGAATGTCATTAGGATCACTTTCGAATTCAAATATCTTTGGTACTTAAATTATATCCCCTTGTATATCATAGTTTGGAACCTCGAACTAACTTTTGCCGAATTGATCAAATCTATGTAAAAAAAGCTGAAAAAAGGTCACTCATTAATTTTTTTTAAATGATAAACAAATCTTTCACAACCCATTTAATAGACGACGATAACAATAACAACAACAACAACGTAACCTCAACCTTAAATTAATTGGAGTCGAAAATGGTATGTTATTTTAAAATATAGTGTATCACTTCTATATATATATTTAGAGTATATATATATTTGGGCTGAAATGTATAACTTCCCATATATATATATATATATACTACCCTTCCTTTGTCACTTATTTAAAAGAATGGCAATGAAGTTATCCTATTTTTTGGTAAGACCCATGCTTCCCTCCTCTTTAAAGCATCAATAAAAAAAAACTTTCCTAAAACCCGTGGAAAGTCCCTCCCTATTTCAAGAATAATACACTAAACCGAATTGTTTTCTTATGCAGAAAAATCAATGAACTCATCAGACA
Organism: Stephania cephalantha; assembly: GCA_039657325.1. Classification (NCBI taxonomy): domain Eukaryota; kingdom Viridiplantae; phylum Streptophyta; class Magnoliopsida; order Ranunculales; family Menispermaceae; genus Stephania; species Stephania cephalantha. The sequence goes on from CM077573.1 coordinate 50,325,307, forward strand.
CTTCAATCTATAAATACCCACAAAGTCTTACCTTCAAAATCTCTATCTTCCCACAACAAACTAAAAATGGGGTCCAAAGGGGTTTCTGTTTTTCTTTCTGTTTTGGCGTTTGTTGTGATTGAAGCATCAATTGGCGCGCAAGCTGCTCGGAGGGTTCTTCTTCCGCCGAAGCCAGACCCAGCAGACGCAGCTGCCACTGCTAGGTGGTTGGTGTCCCAGAACTCTTGGGGCACTTTGAGGTATAATTTTTTTTTCATCTTTTCATCAACCCCTCTGTTTTGATCTTTGTTTTTTGAGGTTTTATGTGGTTATGGAATAATGGGTCAGTGTTAGGTTTTTCTGGGTACCCTTAAATTTGGTTTGAAGGGCAAGGTTTTGTAGAGTTGAAACCATTTTTGTGATTGGAGGTTTGGTCTAATGGACTGTGCTTAATTTTCTGTGTGTCTAGAGCTTTAGATTGGAGATGGGCAGAAGATGGGTGTTTGTATTATATGTTTAACTAGTCGTTTTCATGCGCTTTGCGCAGGTGTTATTGAAACTATACAATAGAAGGTTTATTAAAGTATTTTACAACCTTAACTAAGTGTCCACATCGATATTGTGGATGATATTATGATTATATCATCCACCCAATACTAACAATTACACCAGTAAAGGTAAACATTTGGACCTTCCGTTCAAGTGCTGAATTCAAAACAACACCATATTTTTAGTAAAGGTAAACAAAAAAAATGAAACGAAGGAAGTATGTGGAATTGTATTGTTTTTTTTTTTTTTTTTTTTTTTTTTTTTTCTGAATTTTTGAAGGAGGAAGGGAAAAAACCCAAGTGGGTTGCAAGAAGAATGGACGGGAGATGAAATTTATAGGGGGAATATAACTTGCACTACACTCTATTCCATGTATCCGCCCATGATTTCATAGAACTTGCACTACACTCCATTCCATGTATTTGCCCATGGTTTCAAGTTGAACGTACTCATTATATTCATCATTTGTTGATAAGATAACCATTATTAATTATTAATAGATGCGCACATAATATATAATTATATCTCTTGAAACAACCGATAATAGAAATAAATAAATAGCAGAAAATAAGAAAATTGGAATGGTGAAAGGAGGTAGCTTCTTAACTTTCTCTCTCCTCCGACTTATATATATATATATATATTATAAGATATTAAGATATAGATATAGATAGATATAGATAGATGGCCCCAAAGCTCCAAAAGCATTTTTTTTTTTAAGTAATTAGTGTTAGTTATTGGATAAAGGTGACTAGGGATGCATTGATTCAGAGGGATTTAAAGGATTTGGAAAGCACACCATCATCTGCATTAAATCGAGTGCAATGGAAGAGTTTGATCCATGTAGCCGACCCCAACTAATTTGGGATTCAGGATTTGTTTGTTGATGTTGTTTAATTTTTTTATTTATCATTGTGTAAGAACGAACATATTTGAACGACAATTATGGGGTCTTAAAGCTTTAAGATTGCATCTTCTGTGTTGATGCTGCTTGAGAATCGACAGTTTTTTATAGGATTAGGTAATTGACTATTCAGCTTATTTAAATATTGGCGATGAAGGAGAAAGATCCTATTCCCTTGACAAAACACTAAAATTATAACAGTTTTTAATATCATGTTTAACGCATTTATTTGAATCTGTTGGATAGGCAATTGGTATAATTTTTATATTAATTTGCTGTACCATTCGATTTTTCTGAAGTTGATGATTTTGTTGTTAGTTTTTAGTTGTTGTTCTATTTGATCTTAATTATTTTGAAGCTGGTAGAATAAATTGTCACCTTTTGCTCTTGCAGTACCATTAACGACGAACTAGGAGGGGCTCCCTTTGGGTAATTACTGCATTTTCAAAGTTCTGATACATTTCATTGAAAGACGTATTTGAAGGGTAGTCTTGTGATGCTTTGAGTGTCAATCGTTTATTGACACGGTTATCTTATTGTTGTTCAGGCATGTTGTTTCATTTAGTGATGGCTTGCCTAATAAAGGTCAAGGCATCCCATACTTCTATCTGACAACTCTCGATGTCACTGCAAGAAATGCAATGAAAGATGCGAGGTCTTCATTTGCAGTCAGTGAAATTGCTCTCGGATCTTGTGGCAAGACGGATCCACAGAACCCTACTTGTGCGAAACTCACCCTCACTGGGAAGGTATTCGATAGTTATTTCCTTCTCAATGCATTTATATGGAAAACTATTTGATAAAAGTGAAACCTAACTCAATCTGTTAATAAACATAGAAATGCATGTTAATTTATTAGTACACCTCAAAGCTTATGCCACATCTCGACGCATGTCAAATGGTCGCTGGTTCAGGTGTTTGCTAAGGGGCTTTCTTGTTGGATGATTATTGTCTTTTTCATTTATTTATTTTCTAACCAATTATATTATAAAGCTAGGACTTGACGCAATAGGGCTTGCATTGGTATCTCCGTAGTTACCTTTGATTGTCAGTCTTGCCAACTCGATATGATAATGTAAGAGGTTTTTATTCATTATTATATTCTTTGTCCAAGTCTATCATATTCCATCAATTATTTTATACTGAATTCCAACTGGCAGATAGTGCTATGGATTTGATTGTCCTTTTCTTTGGAGTTTGGACTTCTTTTTCACTTGAGAAGTTGAGCAATTAATATTACTGGGTCCAAAGTGGTATTCATGGATTTGGAAAGAAAAGATGTATGGATACATGCTTGTTGAATGTATGAATAACAACGAGGAACATTGGTAAAATTTTTTGTTACCAAACCCATTAATTATGACAAGAGTTGATGAAGAAGACGATATAATTACATTAAAGTTTCTACTTAGCATAACATATGCATAAATTTGCTAATTGATGTATAGCAAACATTCAGGTCTCGCATGACTGAAAGCCATGGTGGAAAATAGTTTCTAATGGTGAAAGAGGTTATTTTTACCGAAATAGGATATGACAAAAGCATTTTATGGTTAATATAGAACTGATATGAAAATTCAAAGAATGATGTCAAAGAAGCATACAAATGTGTGGTAATGGTTGAACGGAACTGCACCTGCTTTTATGCACGAATTATGAACTGATGCAAATATCAAAGGATTGATCTTATCCTAGCAGTTCAATATGCAGTTATGGTTAGACTAAGCCCTCCTTTATGTTAGCAAAATGTGTTTTAACTTTTGTGTTAGACTGTCATAATGTTTCATGTAAACCCACTTTAGTCACTCTAATAAAACCTGAATTGTTCTTTGATCCAAAAAAAAAAAACCTGAATTGTTCTAAATCCCACTAATGTTACACATCGTTTAATATTCTTCCAAGCATTGCTATCTATGTTCTTTCTAAAGAAGAAAAAGATAGTTGGTGATTCATGATTTATGAATTTATCTAACATTGTATATTATTTCAAGATTATATGCACTTTAACTTTGGAAACTATTAATATCTAGCGTTTTAAGCTTTTAGCTCAATGTTTTTCTTTTATCAAGCTCCATCTCTTTCGTATTTTTTGAAATTCCAATGAATATCTTCTCTTTGGAGGTTTTATTTAACCCTTTAGTAAGTTGAACCCTATTTGCCTATGAGTTATGAATATTGTTGGTGATTTATAGACCAGAATATAGTCCTACATTGGTTAAGAATGACTTAGGAATGAAGGACATGGATGCTAGTGTAGATCTCTCCCCAAATAGTACCAAAGTGTTTTGGAGTAAAACCTCACACCTGTGTGGCCCAAGGTCATTAAGTTGGGTACAATACGCGTGCTAGTGGTGAATCTGGTGATACAGGGGCCCGCACTCCCAACAAGCAGTATCATAGCTTTTCTATTTAGGTGGAGCTGGTGGTTTGGTGTTGGCCCAATTCTCGATAACAGCATAGGTCCCTCACGCCTGGCCTGCTAAATGAAGATGGTACCTTTTTAATCCGAGATTTTTTTAGCATGTATATATTACGGTGATGTATGCTTATAATTTTTGTGTGATGTATGACAAATAACGATAGGCACACCACATGCACATAGCCACATACTCATAGAACCAAGGACATTTTTTTTTTCTTGTTTGTCTTGCAGCATTTGTTATAGATTTAGGAGCTTGATGGGTGGAGGATGTCGCAAAATGTTATTTTATCTGATTCTCTTGAGAGACAAGTCCTAGCGTATTTGATTTAAAACTTATCTGTGTTACTTAATGACATATGTACCATCATTTTTCAGTTGAACCGACCATCAAATACCATTTAAAAATTCCTCTAATTTTGAGTTGCTTTGTTCATTGATGGTGTCCTAGTTAAAAGTGGTCGATAAAAATTCCAAAGAAGGAGAATTCGCCAAAGCTGCCTTGTTTTCTAAGCATTCTGAGATGAAGGGTAATGATGAACAACTATCTTTAGTCTCATTTTTTCCTTTGAGATATATAACTTATTTTAGAGTACAATTGTCTCTCTTGATGTGTTACTCTCTGAATAGCAGCATCTGACCTTTGGCTTCTTGCTTTTTGGACTATGGCAGGGTGGCCCAATGATCATGACTTCCTGTTCTTCAAATTGGAAATTGAGAATCTCTTTTTGATTGACTGGTTTGGTGGCGCCAAGCCTCTCACTGTGGAGCAGTACCTCCACCCCCGAAAGTGAGTAGAAGACCAATAGCATCACGATCTTAGTTACAAAGTGAAATTTATTATGAATGAACATACATCTTGATGTATCCATCCTCGATAAAAGCCTTTATGAATAAATGAAATAAATTTATATTTGTAATTTTTGGGCACACATGTATTTTATATTTGTCTCAAATTTGGGCCTCTACTATATGCGCAGGTACCAACTTGTTTCTGTGTTATGACAATTTGGTGTGCTTTGCTTGCAGTGAGAATATGGTGCCTGTCAAAAGACTCTTTCAGCTAACGCTGTGCTCATTTGTTGGTTGTACATGAATATGAATTGACAAAAAAACCTATTGTATATAAGATTTCCTTATTTCTTAGTTGATTTACTGTCAAAAAACGCACTCTTGTACAAAACTATGTTATTCAAAACTGTCTTTGCTTATAATGCTCAGTGTGTAAGTTGTACAATCTGTTGAATTGTTAGACCATCAATCCTACTTCATTGCTTGCTAGTTTGGTTCAGTTCAAACTTTGTTTTCTTTGAACTGATGTACTTCATAGTTTGGAAGCTAACAGTATTTTGTTAATGATGATCCCAAGCATGGTCTGGTAAAGTAGAGCTTCAAAGCAGAGAACAAGAACAGATGATAGCTTCAATGGCTTTAAGTATGTCTTTTTATTTCTTATTACATTGGCATGATTTATTTCATTCTGTTGCTCTAATCAGTTCATGCAATTCATTAATCTGATTGCCTTCGTGTATACTTCTTGTTCTTAAATTAGTCATCTTTGGAGGGTCTTTTCTTTGCAAAGTGTTTGACGTAAATGCGATGACATATGAGACACTGTCACATTTCATCTCAAACCCTCTTGTTGTTATTGTAGTAGCTCTTATAGAACCTTAGACTGTCCTATTCCTTATTTTCCATCATTCCTTCTGAGGTAGTCCCCATGTCTCCATGGCTCCTACTCAGCTCACATTCTTCTCTATCCATATGACTTAATAGATGGTGGCCTACACACCGAAAATTTTATCGCTTGTCCGCCAACCATCGTTTCCTAGACAATTCAACAGTTATTTACTTTTCTCTACATGTTAATCTACTCTCTTTGCTGGCCTTTTGAAAGTCTGATTGATACATATCAGGGTGCCTAAAATCGAAGTCATGTCAAGTTTTTGTGCAAAACCTACCTCCACTTTCTCACCCTAGACTTTGTCTACAATTTGTGAAAAGCAAATTAAGCAACACATGCATGGAATCATTCAACCCTCCGCAGTGATTGTCTCTATCAAAACTTGGGCTCCACAGAAATTCCTAATCCAGTTGCCTTGCAAGTTGCAAGTTGCTAAGCTGCTCGGCATATTTACTTGGCTTGCTAAAAATGAAGTGGTCACAGGGCCTCCTTTTGCTTACATGATGTTGTGAAGTAGTGTAAAAAACGGAAGTCTTTTTGTTGAATCTTAGGCGTACTCACATGAAGGCTCATGGCCAAAACTAAGAAAAACAAGCAACTTATAAGACTATTTGCTTGGAAAATATAGTGTGTGGGACAGTCCCTTTGGTTGTTAAGCGGTCAAGATCAGCTCCATTGATGTGAAGTTTGAGAAGATACATATTCTTTTATAGAATTCCCAGTGAGACATACATGTGGGCCAATATTGATACCCATCACCATTTGTGCTTTTGACATATATGCAACTTCATCTATAGTTGACCCACCATGCTAATTGTCACGGGGCCGTTAAGTGAGGGGTTTACCATAAGGAAAATTTTCTCGCTTAACCCAACCCGTGGTGCCTAAAGACTGCCTTAGTTCAGCACACCAATGAAAAAGTGATTGAACAACAACAATGAAACAAAGAAAGTTTATTACTTAGTTCAATGTGATTAAAACTCTAGCATCTCATGCATGAACTTGTTGCATCCACTTGTGCCTTGCTCAAGCTTACATGCCTTGGCTTTATAGCAAAATAGCCAGGTTAGTTACATAACTACCGAGGACACATGTCATATGTACATTACATGAGACTAAGTAAAACATCACACCCATGTAGTGCTCAAAACAGCCACCTAAGTGCTTCTTTCCTTTGCTGCCACCTAGTTTCATAACCGTTTTGACCCCCTGGTCAATAGGCACATGCTCAAAGTGCCTGGAAGTTCTTGGGACGTGCCTTGGTCATGCTATGAGCCATGACCAAGGTAGTTACATAACCGCCTGTAACTGCACTTGACTTGGTCCGTCCAAGCCTATAGTTCACCTTGCTCGAGGGACAGGGTCTGATTAGTGGTGCCTAGCTGCGCGCCTAGGCACCCTCGGTGCTAGCCGGAGCTCGGTCCGATCCGAGTCCCACCGGCTCGGGGTGGTCGGCACCATGGTCCGTCCATGGGTCTTGCCTTGGCATGCCTGCCCAAGGCAAGCTCTAAGGTCTTCCTTGCTCCCTTGCCCATGCCACCCCTAGGAGAGCACACCTCTCCTTATAGTAGATGTTAAGCCGTTTCCCCAACTCCAATAGGAAACATCAAGAAATGAGACCAAGCGTACTTTGACTTGGTCAACGCCCAAGTCAAGCTTTGTCAACCCTTGCCAAGGTATGCCTTGCCCGTGCCAAGGCGCGGCCTTGCTCGTGCCCAAGGAACTTGCCAAGGTGCGGCCTTGCTCGTGCCAAGACGCGACCTTGTTCGTGCCCAAGGAATCTGGCTTGCTCATGCCAAGGATCGCAACTGTGCCCGCGCCAAGGAACGTGCCAAGGTCCTCCCGTGCTCGTGCCAAGGCACCACTGTGCTCCCCGCCAAAGAATGTGCCAAGGTCCAACCGTGCTCGTGCCAAGGCGCCATTGTGCTCCCGCCAAGGAATGTGCCAAGGAACGTGCCAAGGTCCAACCGTGCTCGTGCCAAGGCGTCACTGTGCTCTCCGCCTAGGCGCGCGCCAAGGCGCGACCTTGTCCACGCCCATACGCGTTGCCTCATCCATGCCGCATACAATTTACCCATACGCATGCGCGAGCCTCCGCGCGCTATACCGCGAACCCTCCAAGGTGCATTATCCAGCAACTAACTCCCATGAAGCCTTCCGAGTCCACCAAAACCTGGATATTGCTAGGTTTTCCCGCTGCCTAGCCAGCTTACACGAGTCACGCTATTGAGGGGCTAACACTAATCTACTATTAAACCTTGTTAATTTACTTGGCATAATCTTCAACAACTCAGCCTCGAAGGCATTAAAGATTCAGTTTGTGATGCATTCGTTATTGTGATATGAGTCTACTTACTTGACATCAAAACAGTGAGCTTGATTAATGTGTGGGACATAGATGTTGTGTCTGCAGCAAACATGATAGAATGGCTTCATAAATGGGTGTCTTTGTGGAGGTCTATTGCAGACAAAAGTGAAAGAATTCTTAGTACACTGATTAACATTGCGATTGCTAACCTCATTACACAATAGCACAATCTTTGCTTGTTTTTTCAAAGTTTAGTAGTAATGGTGATTGAAAGGACAATGCAACGATGTTTTTAAGTTTATTACTACTTGATTGATTCGTTGTTTGTTCATGTCTTCAACCGTTGTCGGCCAATCTCAACATATTAATTGGTTGTGAATTGGGCAATTTAATGATTTTCTTTCTCATGATCTGAGATGGGTTATGGAGGATCTCAAGGTTAAGCTGTCCGATCTAAAACACTAATTCAATAGCAATGACTAGCTTTTTTTTTGTGACGCAAGTGGGAGTCGAATTCACGACCTCTCTAATCTTTGCTTTTTGACAAGTGATGTCTCTACTATCTTACCAAAGATGCTTCGGTAACCAACTAGTTGTTATTCTTAAGTTTTATAATTCAGATATCCGAGTTTACGGCTTTTAAAATTTCCAATAAAGTTGCATTTGTTTTTCTAGAAAAAATAAATCATTATCATGTTAAGCCTGTAGGTTTTTGTTTAACAAATATTATTATTATTTATTACAAGCTCACTTGGATAGTGGGAGAGCAACCCCGCCTCATTGAAGAGCATTTGTGTCCTAATTACAAGCTCGCTAACGCTCAATAGATAGACTTCATCGGTCATAATGGGGTCATCATGAGGAGCACTTTTGTTCAACAAATTATTTAAGATTTCAAGCATTATATATCTACAAATTTTTCAATTTGTAAGAAGTTATGGCATTAGGGAGGTCTGTATAAGGCTAGAGCAATGGGTTTGTCTCCCACGAATTGCACACCTAACAGGCATTTTATTGTGCTTTATTGGGTCCGTGTCTTAACATTTAGGATTCGAGATCCATAATCACCACCGCTCAATTAAGGTGCCATCCAGATTGTTTCTTTGAATTCTAGTTTTTTTTCTTTTTTCATTATATAAATTTTTGTTTTGTTTAAAACAACAATAACAACGTAGCTTTAGTCTCAAATTAATTAGAGTCGGATACATGGATCAAACTCTTTTATTGTGCTCGATTTAGTGCATAGCTAATTCTTGTTTAATATATAAAAAAAAATGCTAGCGTTCCCTAGTAAAGGCACGCATCAAGCTCATGCAGTTGAGTCAGCTGCTGTGGTGCCCACCAAAAGACTTTTTTTTTTTAGTTTGTTTGTCAATTTTTTTTTTTTTTTATTTGTTTTTTTTAAACCAATGATTTCAACATTGATAAGTAGCCAACTATCAATGTTGAGTCATTGAAATGCACTTTCTTTGGGGCGGCATATCAAGAAAGACTTTGAATTACAATTATTGCATCACTTTTGATTATCGAATACAACCAAAAAATATATAGAGGGATAGGATATGAAGAAAGAATTGATATCCATCGATCAATTCTTATTGCAATATCAATAGGGTCTCTAGTTTTATAGCAGCAATCCCACAAGAAGATACAATTTGGTAGATTTTATCCTGAATAATTGGTCCCCAACAACGTGGATGCTACACCACCAATTTCATTTTGTCTCAACTATATTAAAGTAGTAGAAAATATTGCTTTCAAAAGTAGAGTGCAGCAACCCTAAATTTACTAGGAATAGCTTTTATATGCAAATGGGGCTCTATTCATTCAAGATTTATTGATGTGCCAAACATCATTATTTTGAAATCGACGTGGATCAATCATCTAGGGCCGACACTAATAACAGATAGAAACATTTCATCAAAAAAATTACAGATAGAAACACCATCTCTTTCGACTTTTTTTTGTCAAAATTCTAAGATGGTTCGTGACTAACTAAAGCTGTTGTCATTCGTCGATCTAAGTTAGATACAAATATGGAGAATTTAGTTCAACTTTATACAAATAATATTATTTGCTTATACAAATCTAAACATGCAGCAGATCTAAATATCTTTGAAAATTATAGAAATAAAATATATACCAGAGCCTTGCAAAGCAATGTCCTAAGACAAAATATTTTTCTCCAATTCGGTGTTGAATTCTATTAGGAATTTTGTCCCCATGATACAACTAGTACGAACTTTGACTAACACCAATCAAAGAACTTTCAAACTGCAATCAATTTATTCTCTCTCAAACACCAAAAACATATAATTTTTGTTTTTGAAAAAACAGTTGTAAACTATGTGTAGGGACTCTTCTTAGATAGAGATAATTGCAATTGTCTAAACAGTTGTTAACGGTCTAATTCGAGTAAGACTTTAATTCGAATTTTAGGAGCATTATCTATAAGTGGTCAGTTTAATTAACCACCCATGTCCTTTAGCGATTGGTTTAGTGTCCCACTAGTCAACAGTTATGCAACTTCTAATTTTAAAAAATAACTCTTGGTGCTTAATTTCCAAAATGAAAATCATGTTTAAAAATTTAAAACATGTTTGTGAATGGGCTTAATCTTGAACTAAACCATAGCCTCAAGGCCTTTATCAAAGACTTATTAAATTAAATGTCTCACCTAGTGAGGACCCATAGTGTCCACGGTCTCAAGATATCACACTTGTCACATAAACATTAGTGTGAAGTGTTGAACTATATATTTGAAGTGAGAAAGAGAAACTAACTCTCCAATGTGTGGGACTAAACTTGTGTTTGTTTTACAACACAAATAACTACCACTGTGAACTACCAAACTCCAATACTTTGTGCTTAATGCCATCAAGTCCAATTTAATAAAAGACTCTTTAGTTTAGTTTAGTATATGTATTTATGTTTGTTAAGGTAAGTAAGTTTAAGTTTGTTTAAGTAAGTTTAGTTAATTTGTTTTAGTTTAGTTAGTTAAATAAGTTTGTTTAAGTTAGTTTGTTTAAGTTAGTTTTAAGTTTGTTTAAGTGAGTGTAGTTAATTAAGTTTGTTTAAAGTTAGTTTAAGTTTGATTAAGTTAGTTTAGTTAGTTAATTAAGAGTGGTTAGTTATTTAGTTATGTTTAGTTTAGTGAGTTTGTTTTAGTTAGTTTAGTTAATTATGTTTGTTTAAGTTTGTTTAAGTTAGTTTAAGTTTGTTTAAGTTAGTTTAAGTTTGTTTAAGTTAGTTTAAGTTTGTTTAAGTTAATTAAGTTTGATTAAGTTAGTTTAGTTAGTTAATTAAGAGTGGTTAGATTAGTTATGTTTAGTTAGTGAGTTTGTTTTAGTTAGTTTAGTTAATTATGTTTGTTTAAGTTTGTTTAGTTAGTTTAAGTTTGTTTAATTAGTTTAAGTTTGTTTAAGTTAATTAAGTTTGATTAAGTTAGTTTAGTTAGTTAATTAAGAGTGGTTAGATTAGTTATGTTTAGTTTAGTGAGTTTGTTTTAGTTAGTTTAGTAATTATGTTTGTTTAAGTTTGTTTAAGTTTGTTTAAAGTTAGTTTAAGTTTGTTTAAGTTAATTAAGTTTGATTAAGTTAGTTTAGTTAGTTAATTTTTAAGAATTGGTTAGATTAGTTATGTTTAGTTTAGTGAGTTTGTTTTAGTTAGTTTAGTTAATTATGTTTGTTTAAGTTTGTTTAGTTAATTAAGTTTAGTGAATTAAGTTTAGTTAATTAAGTTTGTTTGAGGTATTTTGGTTAATTTACGAAGGAGGAGTGTATGTTTAGTTATTTACGTTTGTTTAAGGTAGTTTAGTTAGTTTAGGTTAGATGTTTAGTTTAGGTATTTAGCTTATTAAGGTTGGTAATTTTGTTTGGTTAGTTTAGTTTTAGTTAGTGTGTTTAGTGTAATTAAGGTCTGTTGTTCTTTGGGCAATTTTAGGTTGCAGTCAATCATTAATTAGGTTTGTAGAATTTATTTGGTTAATGCTTTAACAGAGCATATATATATATATATATATATATATATATATATATATATATATAAAGAAAATTGTCTTATTTTATATCTACGTTTTCAAAACATTATTGAGGACATATAGTCAACTACTATCATAAATATACCATCTTTGTTATGTTCTGCTGGGTATTGGTTATTTTATGTTAGATTAGGCTAACTTAGTTAGTTTAGTTATTTGAGGTTAGTTTTCATTTATTATTGGGTTAGTTAACTTGTGATTAGTTTACTTGAGCATTGTTTGGCAATTTGAGGTAACTAATGTTAGTTAGGTTAGGTTTGTTGTTGACTTAGGTTAGGCCAGGTTATGACTCGTTATTTGGGTAAATGTTTACTTTTATATGCTTATGTTTAGTTTTGATATAGCCGTAGATTTATTATACTCTTTGTGTTAAACTAACGAAAATACAATGTTATTGCGAGGAATATTTCGTTGAAGAGGAAAAGCGGAGAAGCAAAGTAAGTTCATTAATTTAATATTTTCATAATAATTTATTTAGGTTAGGTTATGGTTTGCATGCATATATATGGACATAGGTATTTTGTTTATGAAGAACGGTTTGATATGCGCAATTATCTCAGTAACATCTTTACATCAATTTCAAAACATTATGTAGAGGCATGTCACAAAGAAACATCCTATTCTATTCTACGCGTGCACGGCTCCATTGTTAAATAAAATGGCATCAGCGATATTTCACCCCATCCAGTATTGTGGTGAAAGTTTTGGGTCTAGTGCGGAAGTGAAATGATTGATGGCGTTTTAACGCGTTCCTGAATGTACTTTAGTACTATAGTTCATATGACTTATAAGCCACATGATGTCTATCCCCGGAGGCTCGCATTATTACGTTCTGTGTTGTTGGTGATCGAACACACTTGCCGACTGATGTGGGATCTGGATTGGACAAATTACCAAAGAACGACAGACCGGTTGATATATATATTTAACATTTGAGTCGATCGACTCAATTCAAAATCGTACGATTCATTCGCAAGTTCTGACGAATGAAGCTGCACCAGCACAGAACCAGACACTTGGAAAGATCGCACATGCAATCCCCACCTAGGCTTGTGATGAGGGTCGAAAGAGGGTTCGTTGCTCCATTACATGAAGATAATAATGCCTGCACCCGACGATGACGAGCGATACACGACGAAAATGCGACGGTGATGGAATGGAAACGCATCACAACGAAGAAGTTCCATCGATTCTTTGCGGCTTGGGATGACGTTAACGTGCATGAAATGATCCAAGATATGATCCTCGGTGTGGAGAATGTCGAAGATGATGAGCAATTTGCTATCGATGAAGAGATTATGTTGGAGGAAGAGGCTAGTGACGATGAGTTCATGACCAATCACAGGGATATAACGAAATCGATTGGGAGGTGGCTAATTAAATCTTGTGACGACCAACATTTCCCATAAGCTTGACTTGGGGGACATCCACAACTTCGATTTGGAGATAGGGATGTGTTTTACAATAAAAAACGATTTACAACATGCCGTTAAAGTGTGGCATGTTAATAGACATTGTCGATACCATGTGATGGAACCGACTACAACTTCAGTGGCGATTAGTGCGAATATCCTGATACTGGGTCTTTATGTGTGCATGTAAAAGACTCGCAATACGATTATTGCTTGCGACAACTTAATTTCTATGCGCATTAACTTCGAAAAATGTTGTCCCCTGAAGTACTACTTGGTCGAAGCAAATGTTCAACATCAAGAATCGAAAATTTATTGCGTGCGTGAAAGGCGTTTCACATACTTATCTTCACGAACGCCCTGATGCAATATGTCAATGATACCATCCCGAAGGAACTTTGGACTCGATCGACCTTGACGTGCGGATGCGGATGGATGAATTCTAATGGTGTTGGTAAGTACAAAATACAATTTATTCTTTGCACTATAATGGTAAATATTCAGCGAACCAATATTACTTATTTCATGAAGTTTCATGAAATTGCAGTGTTTTAATAGGTGCTTTCGATTCTTGTGCGTTGACTCGAATGATATACTAATGGCGTACCATCAAGTCCAAATTAATTAAAAGACTCGCGCCATAATTTAATTAACCACCCATGTCCTTTAGCGATTGGTTTAGTGTCCCACTAGTCAACAGTTATGCAACTTCCAATTTTAAAAAAATAACTCTTGGTGCTTAATTTCCAAAATGAAAATCATGTTTAAAAATTTAAGTCCAATTTAATTAAAAGACACACGCCATAATTTTAACAGAGATGCCTTGGCCCAACATGAAAACAAGATTAAAACTAAAGAAATGTGATCAAACCATAGCTACCGATATGCTTTGACCCATAATGAATCGAACGATGTTACGTTAAATAGGTACACACTTGTTGCTATCTCTTAGATATACATCGATTTGTGTGAGCACAAACATCATGATGCATAAGTCAATGAATAGTAAATCAACAAATTAAGGGTCAACCAATCATTTCCTGATTAATTGACGCGACGCAAGTGATACTAAAAAGTAGGGTGAATGAACCGAAAGAGATATTACTGTATATGGGGTAGGTGTAGGTCTTTCCGAATCAGGAACGGAAAACGCCCACATGTACTCCACCAGAACGTACTAAGATTTCTGTAATCAGTACCACCATCTCCCTTGTCTCCCACCACTAATATGACTTACATAAAAACAGCTGACACACCAAACTTTTTAGGCCATGATGATGACATGCATGTCCCTAAACATCAATCTCTTTGTTGTAATTAGCCACTTAATTCCATTCTCAAATCGCCACTTGTTATAATTTTTCCTTTTCTCTGATTAATCCATATGACCTGTTCTTTTTTTTTTAAACAAAAAATATAATACAAAAAATCTTTCATAATTAAACCAACACTAATTAGTTATACTTAATTAGTTTCATCAAGTGAGAAAAATAGAGATACAAATTCAAGTGGATGTGGTGTTTTCAAAAATAAAATAAAACAAATAAAATCAAGTGGATGTGATATTAAACTCAAAAAAATAAGATAAGAAATACGAAAATTTAAATAGAAGTAGTAGTAACGGATAAAGGCACCACACAAAGAAATTTGACAACATCAAAGTAGCTGAAGACTTTAATATCTATTTACTCCGGTCATTTATATAAGTTGTTCTAGCAAAAATTTCTTATTTAAAATTGTAAGTCGTTTTCGAAATTCAATAGTGTTGTTATTGCATTTTTACCTATTTTACCCTTATACAATTCAAACATTTATGATTCTTCAATTCTTTAATTCATTTAATGTCAAAATACATATATGTAAATTACACTCGTAATTAAAGTTACCTTAAACGACTTATATAAATGACATAAGGGAGTAATTTGTAATACATTAATTATGAAGGATTTAAAAGATTGAGAAAACATATCATAACATAAAACTACATTAATTAAATCGAATGGGGTAGAAACCTTTGATCTATGCAGCCGTGCAACCACTATTAATTACTCCATCTGGTCATTTATATAAGTCGTTCTAGCAAAAACTTTTTGTTCAAAATCATAAGTCGTTCTCGAAATTCATGAGTGTATTTATTGCATTTTTACTCATTTTACCCTTATGCAATTCAAACTCTTAAGTTTCTTCACTTCTTTAATTCATTTAATGTCAAATGACATATATGTAAATTACGCTCGTAATTAAGACTGCCTTAATTCTTGTGTCTTTATCTTAAATGACTTATATAAATGACCAGAGGGAGTAGAATCAATGTTTTTTTTTTTTTTTTTTTTTACTTTACCGAAAGTCGAACACATGACCTCCTTAAATTTTGTCTTTTGGCAAGTAATGTCTCTTTCATCTCACCAAAGATGCTTTGACAATTATGAGCGATGCTTTTGTTGTTGTATAACGTCTACTTCAATTATGAAATAGGAGGATGCTAAACTAATTCATTTTGGACACTAGTGGTGTGTCGTTCGATACACCCTGAGATATCTGTTCGAGGTGTATCGATCGAAACAGTGCTCAAAGTGGGTCTCTCAATTATTTTCCTGTGAAGCACTCTATTACCTTTATAAAAGAAGAGGTTTAACGCACTACTGGTGTGTTCGGTTCGCATGATTGCTTAGCTAATCCATTGGATTAGATGTAATCCGTTGTTCACTTTGCATGATTAGATAATGCAACGGATTAGCTAATCACACAAACTATGGACTAAACTAAGTGACCCCTTACCCTTTCCTTAGTTAGTCCATCATCAAGTTCAACTTCTTTACTCAGTATTCCTCTTTTGCCCCTTTCTTTTCACAAACACTACTATCTCTCTCTCTCTCACTCTTTAACCCCCCAACGAAGAACAACAACAACACAATCACAACAACAACAAAAATAGAAAAAACCCAAAACATTCTCCACAAACTCTCTCTCTCTCTCTCTCTCTCTCTCTCTCTTTAACCCACAACGAAGAACAACAACAACACAATAACAACAACAACAAAAATAGAAAAAACCCAAAACATTCTCCACAAACACTCTTTCTCTCTCTCTGTTCTTCCTTGCTTGGAGAAACGTTTCTGCACCAGCATTCCCCCGGCCTCATCTCCCACTCGATCTCTATTTGCTCTTCTTCCTTAAATTCTCTTCCACCATTATTAACTATCGCAATGTTTGATCTCTTCTTACTCTTTATCATGTTTTGGGGTTGCACTGATTTGAGTGAAACCCACTCGATCGAGTTCAAATTTGGGGGTTTTGAATAGGGGTTGTGAGGGCGATGAGGACGATGCAACCGAATCATGAAGAAGTGAGGACGGTTGCGGGGGTTTTATATGGGAGGGGTAAAATCGTCATTTTCATGAAATCACTTAAAATCCTATCATGCCAACCGAAACAAGTCTCCAACTTCGGATTACCCCTAATCCATAGCTATGTAATATAATGTTTGCTAATCCGACCCTATCAAGACAACCCTATTAACCCAACCGAACACACCATATATTACAAAACTAATATATGTCTCCTTTTGACAAGACACTATTGATGATGACGCGGTGATTTGTTGATGATGTGGCGTGCATTTCAACTTTGTATGAATTACTCCTCTTGAGAAGGAGTTATTCATACAAAATACTAAGTGTATGAATTACTCATTTTGATAAGGAGTTATTTGTTCAAGCTAACAAGTTTATGAATTACTCCTTTTGAGAAGGAGTTGTTTGATCAACCGCAAACTCATGCAACCAATGCAAACATACATATCTCGAGGTGGACAATCCTTGCAAATTCATGCAAACGTCATGCACATATCTCGAGGTGGACAACCCATGCAAACTCATGCAAACCATATAAACATCACACACATATCTCGAGGTGGATATGGACGGCTCGCATACCAATTGCAATTGTAAACCCATGCAACCCCATGCAAACCTCATGCAACCTATACAAATTGGAAACACCGAGATAGAGATAGAGAAACCGATGGGTGGTGGAATAAAAACTAAAATCCTTTTATTGCTTTAATCCGAAGCTCTCATGATCAATTTAGGCTACATACATAAATACTAGTATTTCAACAAAATCGATGGAAAATGTTAATTGGTTATTGACTTAATAATAAAAAAACCCTAATTTTTCAAAAACACTAATTCTCATAAACCCTAGTTTGTTGTACCTCTAATTGGGACGAACGATACGATGAGGTAACCACGCGTGTTATACACCAAAAACTATTTTGCGCACATTCATTTTTACGTAGGTCCCACACGCCATTGCATAGGGGTGTCAATTGGGGTGACATTCTAATATTTTCTTATATAATGTATAAATATATAAATATATAAATAAAAAAATATATGTATAATGTGATGGCCATGTAAACCTTGTTTCAGTCCACGTGGAGTGATTAGGATTTACATGAATGACTCATTTTCCGAATGCACCATTCATGTTTGCATGACAGTCCACGTAGACTTCTCCATAACACGAATGACGTATTATTCGTGGTGGGTGCAATTTTTTCACATTAATAACGCATTCTCAAAAGACGAAATACCTTACTCAACGAATAAAAAGAAAAGCTAACCTATTTTACTAATTTAAAAAAAATTAATCATACAGCTGTAATTTTTCCATTTTCAAGTGGTGGCATCACACATGAGAAATTGAATAAGATGATTATCCTTTTATTTTCTGACCTTTATGTTCTTGCTTATCCACATGTCTCCAAAAGCCTATGCGGTCGCCATCACCCGCCTTGTTTAGCCCTTCTCTAATTTATAGGCGCGTATATATTTTTTCATTTTGAGACACAATGAGGTGCATACGTATGTGCCCTTTGAGAGATCATGTTCAAGTAATTAGATCACCATGTATAATAAACAATGTGATCAAGATGACGCTCTTGATGATGACTGTTGTTGGTTTTGTTTGGGGCAGACCCACAAAACCTGATCGCACAACTGGCTCTATCTGCACCATCATCGTTTTAGTCTTTTAGACCTACTTGCATTTTTTTTTTACTAACATAACACCCTTATAATATGAGAGATTTTTTTTAGTTATTGTTAGATATTATGAGCTTTTTTCCCAACTAATTTTAGACTCGAGGAGTGGTACCAAAAAATAAAAATAAAAATTAGATGAGGCATCACTTGCCAATTAAAAGAAAAGATTTAGAAAAGTCGTGAGTTCAGCTTTCGCTGAAGTCAAAAAATTAAAAAATAAAATAAGACTATAAGAAATTCAAGTACTCTAATTGTTGTGGATTTTAGTTTGTCGTTAGGTTCACATCCTTATAGTGCAAGTTTAAGATCTTTAATAGATCTAGTTCTAAAGTTGATCTGTAGAGTAGGATTGTGATTTTGGGATTTGTCGTTAGGTTCACATCCTTTGTGTCCACCACTTAACATCAACCACGAGCTCAGTAATTTGTCTGGACTAGGGTTGTAAATTCAAGTACTCTAATTGTTGTGGATTTTAGTTTGTCAGCTTGTTTATCCATTTTGTTAAAGCCCCTTTTTTCTTAATCTAATTGCGTCCCTGCTTATAATGGTAAGGTCAGGAACTATTGGAACAAGAGGAAAAAAATATTGGCTAAATGTACTTTGAATAGGCCAGAATTAAATAAATATTGGAGATGGATTATGCATAAGATCTAGGAGTGCACACGTTAGATTCTAAAGATTTTGCACCGGAGCGGTATGTGCAGTGGTAGCAACTCAAGCTTAAAACGTTGATTGAGACAATAATCCCGATTCGAGTTGCTGTAGTTACATTATGTCATCCGACTACTTTGAAGTGTTAGAGAAAGTGCTCCCGATCATACTCGTGAGACAATGAAATATTCGAAAAAGTTTTTTTTTTTTTACACAAGATTGGTATGAAGATAGAGTAATGCATAAATAAAGCTGGACGGGAAAACTAAACCACCGTAGACTATGAAAGAAAAAATTCACAAAATTGCAATTGTAACAACTATGATTTATGACAGTAAATAGTGAGCGATAAAGAAAAAAATACATATGTGAGATGAACTTAACAAAAATGAGGTCATATATTTAGGTTGATGCGTGGTGAAATTCATGAAAACGAAAGAAAATAAGTACAACCAAAAAAGGAAAACAGGAGAAGTTTGAAAAAATCTAAAGGCGACATGCAAATAATTTCATTAACCAAAAATCTCAAATCAAATTGACATCAAAATCCAAACTTCTACCATTACTCCTCAACCACCATAAATTCCCATTTTCCTCCAACTTCCATCCAATCTCACAACCCTTGAAATTGGTAGATGTTTCCAATTCTTCTACTTACTTAGCCTAGACGTCACAATAATAACTAGCAAAAATTGATTCACCCAGCTCACCCAGATGGTTTTGCCACCCCCCCCCCCCTCTGGACCACACCCTCACTGAGCCGATTAGGTTTCCAAATGGACTCCACTTGGGTCACCTATATACCAGTAGGACCCAATTGTTGAAACAAAAAAGAGAAATTTCGCTCTCTCTGCATATTCAAATCACACCAAATTAAGAAAACAAAGATAGACCTAAAAAGTGAAGCTACTATGAAATTGTATTTACATGGAAAGACGTAACTCATCTATCAACAATAACACGATAACTGGGCCACGCCATGAACAGTGCAGCCGAGACAGCGAAAAGGCGGGTTCCAGCCCAAGTTTCTCTCTTTGGTCTAACCTACTGATTATTCCTCCTCTCGAGTCACACTAGTCCCACCAATGACGCTACAGACGACCGTGTTATGCATCTCGAGATGCGTAACTTCGTATCTTAAGGTAAATACGGACGGCTGACACCCTTTGAGTCACACCAGTCCCAGTGTCCCACACATAACAACTCTCTCTCTCTCTCTCTCTCTCTCTCTCTCTCTCTCTCTCTTTCAAATTCTCAATATATATATTTGCAAACAAGCTCGGCTTCTTCAACCTTGAAAATTGTCTCATTTGAAAACATGGGTATTGCACCATGTCCATTGCTCAATCACTCAGACAACATGAACACCCAATTTGATCACTACTCGATAACCCGGTTTCCATCATCAGACTCCACATCCATCTACTCCCAACAAAGCCTCCCCTCTGTCCCTTCCCTAACATCACAATTCACTCAATCCTCCAACACCACCATCCACTACCAATGCATCTCCACCCTCAAGGGCCACTCCTCCTATGTCTCCTCCCTCACCCTCGCCGGCAAGCTTCTCTACAGCGGCTCCTCTGACCGCGAAATTCGCGTATGGAGCCGCGACGACTTGAGCCACCATATTGTTAATGATCATGAGAATTCGAAACCGAGCAACGTTGTGGCTTCGAGCAGCGGCGCAGTGAAAACTCTGGCGGTCTCAGGGAACAAACTGATGAGTGGGCATCAAGATCACAAGATCCGGGTGTGGCAAGTCGAGGCTCCATTCGACACCCACCACCACCAACAACAACATCAAAAGCAGTACAAGAGATTAGCCACTTTGCCGACGCTGTCCGATCGAGTCACAAAGCTAATTCCCGCTAAAAACTACGTTCAAGTGAGGAGACACAAGAAATCGACATGGGTTCACCATGTCGACGCAGTTTCATCACTAGCCATCTCCCCAGACGGGTCTCTACTCTACTCAGTTTCATGGGACCGCACATTGAAGATCTGGAGAGCCTCCGACTTCAAGTGTTTGGAGTCCATCAACAAAGCCCACGACGACGCCATTAACGCCATCGCCTTATCAAACAACGGGCTAATCTTCACGGGATCCGCCGATAAGAAGATCAAGGTCTGGAGAAAAATTGAGGGTGACAAGAAGCATTCCCTAGTGGGGACTCTAGAGAAGCATGAGTCCGCGGTCAACGCTTTGGCAATTAGCTCCGACGGGTCAACGCTGTATTCGGGCGCCTGTGACCGGTCAATTGTGGTGTGGGCAGCGCGTGATGGCGGCGGCAATGGGGAAATGGTGGTGGTGGGTGCACTGAGGGGGCACACAAAGGCTATATTGTGTTTGGCTGTGATGGGGGATTTGGTGTTCAGTGGTTCTGCTGATAAGAGTGTGAGGATTTGGAGGAGAAGAGTTGATGGGAAGTATTTGTGTTTGGGAGTGTTGGAGGGGCACAGAGAGGCTGTGAAGTGCTTGGCTGTGGCTGCAGATCTTCACAATTCTACAAGTTCTTGTTCTTGTTTTCATGTTTACAGTGGCAGCTTGGATTGTGATATCAGAGTTTGGCGGGTCTCGGTTCCTCTATGATCATTGATGGAGTTTTTGAGTGTCTAATGTTTTGGAATTTCAAGTATTTTTACTTTTTTATTTATTTATTTTTGTTCTTTTGTGGGATTTGTAGATATGGGCAAGGAGATTTGAGTGTTCAATTTTTATTTTTATTTTTTTGAGAGCCAAGTGTTCGAGCCACTACCGTTGACACTAGATTGATGGTGAACTCGGCAAATCTCTCGAGGGTCCTTAGTTGCCCCTACCACCTAAGGAAGAAATCAGAGGGAGAAAGAAGTGGATAAGTTTTGAACTAAACACATATGCCTTGATCAGCGTGTTAGAGAAAGAAATTAAACCACTGGACCAACGCCTGAGTATTCAATTTTCATTTCTTTTGTTTTTGGTCAAGTTTTCTTTTTGTAAATCAGTAACTCATTAATGTATGGTGAACACGAAGAAAGAGTAGAGCTAGAGCATGCTCAAACTCTTTTAGCTAAAGTGGTAAATACGAATGGTTTTTAAAGGGTGCCCTATATATTATTTCAAACATATTACCTTGACTAGTCTGCACTGACCTTACCACAAGGTGACTAAGCTTATCAGTGATTCGACTTGAGCCAATTTTTTCAAATTTGTGTTGGGTGTTTGTACAAACAATATTCTATGCCATAATCTTAGTTTATAAGGGTTTAGAGTTTTTTTTTGACAACAAGGGTTTAGAGTTTAATTTAATCATTCGTAGACATTCAACAAGATATTATAATAGTACCCAACATGATTAAACCCACCTATGTTTTGAGCTTTTTCACTAGTTCTCGCCATAAATTAGGAAGGTTTACCAAGGTGGTCTCTAATATGGTGGACAACATTAATAAAGTTACAATAAGGTTTAGCTGTTTAGGGTTTGAACTTGGACAAGGAATGTTAGCAAAACAATTTTTTTTGTTTATAAACTAGTTCTTTCCCTCCCCCTCAAGGCAACAACCACCATGTTGAATAGTTGAAATAACAACAAAATAGAGCATTATTTTAACCTGACAGAAACTTTAAATTAAGCTACATTATTTGCAAAGCTTTTCTTAAGGAACTGTCCATGGAAGCTTCTACTCTGTAAAGCATTCTTTAAAAAAATAGGGAACAAGAGCATTATAAAAGTATACAAATATATTTGTTGCAGGTTCAGTGAGGTGGGCGTAAAGTTGCAATTCTCTACCTACAACTTCTGTAGCACGACCCTTAAATTTCTATCTTTTCAACTGTACCACATTTTAGTAGTAATTATATGGCAAGTTGACAAGGGTCGCCTGAGACACAAGAGTACGTGATACTTATGCACGAACTTGAGATTTCTGGTTCAAAGGCGTTTTAACTTTTAAGTCCTAACAATGTAACTCAACCACCGTTACCCACGCTTAGTTCGTTTACATATATATATATGACTTGAAGTAAGCCAGGACCCTCTTCATTCTAGGTTAAGTGTTTCTTGGCCAATGGCAGCCATGGAATTTCAATAAAACTGATTCTGGCTCCCTTCTAGGATAATTACTTGCTACTCCACTTGCAAATATTGACTTGACAAACAAAGTTAAGCAGCACACACTTTTTGATTTGGAAATTGACTGCAATGTATATCAATGACTTTGAAATCAAAGAGGGTCCAGTGTTCGAGTTTTTACAATTTTTTATTCTTGTCTTTTTGTCAAAAATGGTCCTGTATGTAGTAGTATGCTGATCTAGATAGAGCCCAAATATTGAAAAGACTAGGAATATTTTTAGGGGGAGGATTATATTTGCCATATCAAAAAACAATCACATCAGATAATTCAAATGGTACGAAAGATGCCACCATTCCATCTCCAAAACCTTCAAATAGTGATACCAAATAACACAAAAAACAGATAACTTTGAATGCCAAAAAAAAACACTAAAGGGATTTTTGAAAGCATTGGATAAAGGTATGGTGCACAATTTGCAAGTATTCAAAGAGAAGTGATTGATATACTTTCACAAGCATATATGCTATGCAGTCGTTAGAGTCCATTGAATACACATTAACGGGAATGTCAAGGAAAGTCGCTGTCAGTGATAACAGTACTAAATGGATGGTAGGACAACAAATTATGCATACTATCGGTACGAGAACAAAAGAGTTGCAAATCTACTTCAAAAACATTACATAAGACAGCATATTCTTTCCAGATAGGATAAATGAAGCAAATCCCAGTGCACAGAACCCCTTTAATGGAAGTAAAGATCTGAGATTGGTTGTAATAACAAAAACGCACTCAAAACAAACCGTTCTTTATGCTTTTTTTTTTTTTGCTTTGATTAATCCTACTTGAAGCTTACTTCAAAAAAAATCCTACTCAAAGCTTCGCGTAAGGTCTAGTGTAACGCAGCAAAGATTCAACAAAACCATGACTGAAATTTTATAATCTTCCATCCTTTTTTTATCAGATTCCGAACTTCCATTGGAGAACTGAAAGAGAAGGGAAGGACAGTGGGCTAAAAAATGACTTACTTTGTTCTATCAGTTTTGTTTTCATCCACAGTTCTCATGCAAAAAAGAGCGTTTTTCTTTGATATAAATCTAACAAATTGCAACAGTTAGAGAAAAAGTTGTTTGTGTACATGCACCAAATGATCAACTCTTTTATTTATGCAAGTGGGCAAGAGATTTAGGTAAAAGGTCACTTCCACCTGTATTTTTATAGTCTCAACAGTTTCGTCTTTTTCAACACTGCTTTTGTTTATTCAATTCATAGATCATTGACATGAACTTCTGAGGCAAAATATCTAAAACCTATTCATTACTCCTAAAGATGGACAGATAAGTAAATGAGTCTCCCTAGTTTCATATTCTAGAAAAGCCTAACCTACTTCCCAATGTTGAATCATTTACAAATCCATAGAACACACGTTTTAATCTGATTGATTGTAACTTGTAAAAAAGCATCACTTAGATAAGATTAAAAAGAACATAAAAAGAGGAAATCAACCCTTTAAATTATATAACTGACTACACCACCAAGGTTACCAGTCACAGTGTTCTGTCATGAAGAATTTGTCCAAATAACACTTTAGAAAGACATAACTTTAGCTTTTATTAAAGGAAAATACTATAATGACAACAACGATGTCACACCACAAGACACATTGGCTCACAAGAGCCTTCCATGCTACATCGACCCGCATGTTATGCATCAGGATCTGTGAATGCCCACATCTCGAGGCGCACACGGATGACTCTTGCGAACCAATGTGTCTTGTGGTGTGACATGGTGTTGTCATTCTAGCACTTCTCTTTATTAAATACATATAGAGAGAGTTGGGTGTACGGTCAATGTTCAATAATATAGTTCTCTCATAAGAAAATCTCTAAGTTTAGTATCTCAAAAAGGAAGGAAGGAATAAATACTTTAGCCAAGACCTAACAAAAAGAAAACCACCTAATACTACCTACCACACAATTATCCAATGACAGATGATAAATTAAACTTGTTTAACTGAGAAAACTATATTGGGTACACGTGTCGTAAGAAACATATGGTTCTTCCTCATAAACTAGCAAGCATTTGATAACTATTACACCATAGCCCATACTAAAGGAAAAGTAATAATAACATAATGCTAGGAAAGATCTAACAATTGCTCCATAAAAAATTAGGAAGGTCAGACCAGATCATAGTTAATGATTCAAAAATTCCGATATTTGCTAAGCAATGTGAACACTGCTACTACTTTCAACATTGGCTGCTTTCTATCTTTTGGGAAATTTAACAAGAGACTCTTTGGATAGGATAGCACAAAGTAGGGAAATACAGTTGGTCCAGAGATAGTTGAAATAAGGCACTAATGACAAGGAAATAACCGCATGAGACATCATATAATCAGTTGACAGTTACTACAAGAGACTAGAAAATAATACAGTAGACACAGTTATCAGGAAAATTAGGCGATAACTATTAAGGCAACAACACAACAACAAAGTACAAACATTCTCCATAGGATCAATGGGTACATAATTATAACGATCAATGTTAAATTTAGGACAATGCAACTTCCATCCCAGAAGCGAACAAAATATTCAAGTTATCTTGATGCAATTTTTTCATCTGATTAATATAACACAAGAGCAGATGAAAAAAGAAGAAGACTCCTCCGGGCTGGCTTTCTATAGAATTTGGTAAAACCTTTTTACTGATACAATTCAAGTTTTTGATAAAAAAAAAGAAAAAAAAGAAAGAAGAAAGCAAGCGACTTGCGGAAGCTTCATTACACAGAAGACAGTTATAAGCAAGTTCAATTGTGGAACCAAATCAATCGACTAGCATGAAAAACACCTTTGTTTGTTCTGTTTTAACTTTTTTTTTTATCTCATTTTAAGGTTGGGGTCCCAATCAACCTTTACAGTCAAAGAAAAATTACCAAGAAGAAACTAGCAAAACTATCAAATACTTCAAACAATTTACAATGGTACCTTAGCTGGTATACCAGGCTCACGAGGATACCTCCTTGGGGTGGGACGATCTTTTCTGCAAACAATGGCAGTTCGTTGTCCATATGGGCCGTGAGATTGTACTGCGTACAGGAAAAAGAATATTGCATGAAAAAAGAAGAAAATGTATAACAATGCATAGATTGCAAGTCAAGAAAAGCATGGTCGTTGCACATAGGAGATCTTTCTAGTTCTGGTTGTCAGTTAAACTGAAACATACATGTAAATGATTCAAAATAGATGTAAAACTTGTTTGATTTTTTAAAAACTAATTTCGATAGAGCATATTACATGAAACTAGAAACCGGCATCCAGTAATCCAGTTGAATAGTTGATCTATACATAGATCAATAACAACATAGCCACAATCCCAAATTAATTGGGGTCGGCTACATGGATCAAACACTTCCATTGTGCTCGATTAAGTGCAATTGATGGTGGATCTATACATAGATCGAAGAATCAAAATAGAGTACAATATAACATTATTGTGGAACATTAATTATAACCACTTTTTTAAGCTAAATAACCCTTCATTGCACCCATCAATGTTTTTAAATATCTAATATCCATGTGGTACATGATATTTTAGTATATGGGCCTTCAAGCAAATGAGCAATTTGATATAGCCTTTACTCTCAAGCTATTCAAATTAATCAAGCATTGAAGACATTAACAAGTTGAGGTAAAACAGCAAAATTTCTTACCTGATGACACGTGCAATGTTGAAGCACCTAATAACCGAATTGCTTTATCTGCATTCTTGACTTCGTCCTGTAAGGATCATAAAATGGCCATAAATCTAGCTTACCTACCTGCCTAACTTTCGTGGATCAGGAGGCGTATCTATAGGCATCAATTCACAGTCTCAATCAAAAATAAAATCACAACAACTTGGAAAAAATAGATACCTCAATATCATGACCCTTTGCAGCTACAAATAAACCACCAACTCGGACTAATGGTAAGCAATATTCAGCTGAGGAAAGCAAAAACAAATTACATGTAAACTACAGCTCAACAACAAAATTATATAAAAAGCACCAAATTCGCAAATAATCATCTAACCCAAAATTCTCATTTCTGCCACAGCTCTAGCTACTGCCACGTCAAACATCTCCCTGAAGTCAAGACTTTGGCCTACACTCTGTCCTATAACAAGGTTTTGAAAATGCATTCACAATCAGATAAAGCTTGATTAGTTATGTCGCATACAAAATAAGTTTCCCGATAAAGAGAACTAGAGTTTCAATGTTTCAAAAAATCCAATGGTATGGGAACATTATTACCCAATACCAGGTGGTCTCACATTGTTGACTCTATGGTTTAAAAATGGAAATTGGAATATTCTTTTATTTTTTTCTCTTTCATACTTATTTTCTTCAGCACTTAATCGAGCACAATGGAAAAGTTTGATCCATGTAGCCGACCCCAGTTAATTTGGGACTGAGGCTATGTTGTTGTTGTTGTTGTTGTTGTTGTTGTTGTATACTTATTTTCTTCTAGTAAATCAGAAGGAAATTCAGAAGCAACAAACTCGAGCGCTAGCCTTCTCCTACCAATTTTCTCCTCATAACACATCAACAAAAATGTATCAAAGTAAAGATGTAAAAGTAGGCTTTTTTAAAAAAAAAGCATTAGAAATGTCAAATTCTGATTAATGGAGCAGCGCACCATAGCTATGTTAACAAAACCAATATTGAGTGGATGATGACACGTCAACAAGACGCGCTACGAGTAATTGGTGCTGGTAGAAAATGGCATGATGAAGGATTCCTGGACTGGTTCGTAAAATAGGACATTGAGAATTAAAGTTGCAGGCCAAATATATTTGAAAGAACGGAGAAAGATCTAGAGAAGGAAACGAAATGGACCTTCATTTTAGTTTTGCAAAACTTCATTATAGATTTATTCCAATGATTCCTCATTGTAGTTTTTTATTTCTCTAAAAGGCCTCTGAGGCTTTGATACATGCGGCTGACCTAACAAATTTGAGAATAAGGCTTTGTTGTTATTATTGTATACAATGCGTTCGGGCAAAAGCATGATTTGAAATAGAGAGAACTGGCACTTCCTTTTCCAAAGAAACTCAACATTTTTAGAGGAAACCTCAAATGAACACTTACAATGATCTTTTAGATGTAAATTATATGTTCGAACTTTAAAATGACATTATTTTGTCAATATGAAACCAGATAAAACTTTCTAAGAGCACCCATACACGCCTTCAATACCATCATTCAATACTTAACAGTTAACCGCTACACCTGCGCACGCCGATTTCATAGGCATCATAGAATAAAATACGAAATTCACTCGGCCACCATATTCATCATAAAATCACTAATACACGCAGCTAAGCCCTACCTCTGCTCGCCCGCGCAGAACTTCCACATTAGACAATCCAGTGATACCAATAGCATGCTCCAAAAAATCACATCTTTTCTTCATAGATTCCAAAAGCGTCACTTTCCAACCTGACAATCAAAAAATCCAACAAAATCAAATCTTCACACATTCAAAAAATATAGACCAAACTCCACAAAATTGCAATCAATAAGACAGTCAAGCGAACCGACCTGGGCAAGCTACGGCCAAAATCAACCCAGGAAGGCCAGGACCGCTACCGACATCAACGATGCTGAGATCGTCACACCGCGAAGAACTGCTTCCATAGATGTATGAGCTCCGAATGGGAGGTAAGATCGCAAGCGAATCCTCAACGTGTCTCGTCATGACCTCGCTCGTCTCCGTAACCGCAGTGAGGTTCATCTTCTGCGGAATCGAAACCCTAAGCATTACTACTCCAAAACCAATCAAACAAATCAACGAACAGAGAACGTGTTAAGAGAGAGGACCTGATTCCATTGCAGCAGAGCATCAACGTAGAGAGAAATCTGTTCTCTCTGACGAGGATTTAGGGTTTCGAGGTTCGAAGAACAGAGAGTCCTCGACGTTGGTGAGGTTTTTCGATGAGTCGTTGCGGTGGAAGAGACTGTTGTTTTTGGGGACACCAAGTGTTTGATGAAAGTTCTAACAGAAGTTAAGCGATGCGGTGCGAATGGAGAGTTGAAATACGAAATCGACATATTCGCGCTTCGGCCCTTGCTACCGACGCTACGCGCAACGTAGCATTAGAAGGGAAATTTAGTAGAGATGGGAAAGTGTGGTATGGCCCATGGGCCTTCTAAGGCTCAAATCAAATGACACCAACGTCTGGTTCCAACAACTGGAATTGAAAGCTTCTTGTTGTCCCTTAATCAGTAACACGAGAATGGAAACACTAATTTTGAGAGAGCTCCCTCATCTATATGATGAGTGATTTGAAGCGAACGCGAATTAATTAGTCAGATAGTTCGGATACCAAGTGGTTTAGACAAAAAAAGGATTGATACGACTCCTCCCCCATATGATGTACAATGCAGAGCAAACTTAGAGTAATCAAATAGTCTAGATACCAGCTAGCTTAGATCAAGAAAAAAAAAGGATTGATTCCAAGGGGTTTTGGCGTGGTGGATAGAGGTTGTGTCGGTCTTAATTAACTAGCGGTTTAATGTGTAGGGACTAGGGAGTGACTTGGTTAAGCCATGGGCTTAGTGAGAGATGTGTACATTATTTAAGACGTTTGGTTCAACTACACTAAGAACAATTAAAAAGTGAAACATAATTACTTAAATACCTTTTTAAATTTTCAGAGTCATATCTTTACCAGAGAAGAGGAGGGTCAAGTTGTATTTTTTACCTTTTTAAGTTAGGCTTACATAAAGAGAGGAGAAGCATCTTTTGGTAAGCATGAAGCAGTGTTTTAGTTAACATTAAAGTGTTGGCTAAGATGTGAAACTACATGACTCTTATCCCTAAGCTAGCTCATGTTTAGCTAAGCTAACACCCCAACCAAACGGTCCATTAGGTATGGGAGATATTTACACCCTGATTATGCCCAACTCGAGCTCGAATTAGGCTTATTCGAATAGTGGGTGGCTTAAATCGAAAATAAGAAAAATAAGGTTAGTTGAATGAAACATGCAAAGTAATGTTGATTATTTATGTTGCTTCAAAAAAAAAATTTTTTTTTTGAGGAAATTGCTTCAAAAATTGTTACCATACAAAGAAAAATTAATTAAGTAGAATGTTAACACATTTGGCATATCCAGACTTTTATTGAGAGCTAATAATATCAATAGGGTGTCTAGCCCTAATGATGCAGTTGATCCTAATCATATTTTATTCCATACCATCATGAATTCAGCACTCTTCTCTATAACCATACTTGATCAAATTTGTTTATCTGAGAATATATAGTTCGCTTTTTATTTTTTTTATTTTTTTCTTTTTTACTTAAGCTGGCTCTTGTTTAATTTATGGAGCTTTTTTTTTTCCTTAGACTTTGTGTCTAGAGCCTTCTGCACCGACTAATCCATTGTCGGACCTCATTTTGAATGACTCTGATCCCAACTCAATTTTTTTTCATTCATGCATGAATAAAAATACATTTATACATTTTGGGAGCACTAGACACAATATACGGAATTTTTTTACCTACACAAATTAATTAAGTGGTAATTAAAATGGAGAAATATTTGCATGTCTTGCAATAAGGTGTTGAAAAAATATTTTTTTTATTAAACATAAGTTGCCAAAAGGAAAAAAAATTAAAAATACAACGTATTGTTAATTAAACTAGAGTTGAATAATGCTAATCAACTCCTGGATCGCATGTAGAGAATATACATGCGTCATTATGATTTCTTCTCTTTTGGTTTTCTTTATAAAGAGAGACACCTTTCCCACTTAGGTGTAGAGCAAGAGATCTAAATATTGAAAGAGATGTAGTTGGTGAAGAGAGCCCGTTAGGGTTCCTGCAGGTGGTGAGCAAAGTCGATGGTTCCCAAACACATACGTACACATATATGATCCATCGATCGATATATATATATTCTCTTCTCTTCATTCAAAGCCACCACATAAGAGCAATCATGAACACAAATTCTCCTCTCTACCATCATGAGTACTTTCTCCTCACTCACCATCCTTTTGTCCTCCACACCTTCCTCTATCTTCCACCACGTACCAACCCTCACTATACCAAACCAACAATTACTGAATTTCAGAGATGATGATGTTCATGTAGAAGATGATGATCGAAGATCGATCTCAAGATATATTATTCAAGAAGGAGAGCCAAAGCTAGCTAGGTTTCGTTTCGAGCATGCAACCAATCAAAAGGGCTAGCTAGCTATAGCTCTCTTCATATCAATATCATGACTAGCTAGTCTTCTCATTTCTATGCATGATATATCATGATCTCATGGGGAATCAAGCATCACGGTCCGATATATCTTATATATATATATATATATATATATATATGTATAGGTCATGAATTAGTACGTACGTAGTATAAATTAGGGGTTTTTCCAAAAGTAGGGTTATTTTACAATTTTTTTCACAAAATAGGGAGGTTTTTTTTTTTTATCACGGAAGTAGGCAATAACGCCTTTGGAGAAGGCGTTATTGAGTTGGATGTTTTTTGGTTCGCGGTGACGTGGCGTCCACGTTGCATGGGTTTGTAGAGATAGCGCCTTTTGAAAAGGCGCTATCTGTACATGTGGCCGCCACCTCACCGCCACGTCAGCGCCACATCACATCATTCAATAACGCCTTGCCACGTCATCGCCACATCACCTCATTCAATAACGCCTTCTCAAAAGGTGTTATTGAGCGAAAATTGCGTTTGTGATGTGGCGCTGACATGGCGGTGAGGTGGCGGCCACATGTACAGATAGCGCCTTTTCAAAAGGCGCTATCTGTACGAACCCATGCAACGTGGACGCCACGTCAGCGCCAACCTCACAAACGCAACTCGCCGATCTGTCTGTCACCGACACGTCATCAACCGGGTCACCAACCGCGTCGTTCTCATAGCTCTCGACCCTCGCCATGCCGTTGTTGCCGTCGTCGTCGTCGTCGAGCGATCTCGACAATTGCAACCAAATTTGAATATGCATATGAGGAGTTTATATTTGTATAAAAAAAACCAATTTTGAATATATATATGTACATTGTTTTCAACCTTCAACTCTCTTTTCTAAACTAACTAACATTAACTAACATAACCAACTAAACTAAATAAACTAACTAACTAACTAAGTAACTAACTAACTAACTAACCTTAACCAAACTAAAATAACTAACCTTAACTAACCTAACCAAACTAAACTAACTAACAAACTAAACTAACTAACCTTAACTAACTAAACTAACTAACTAACTAACTAACTAACTAACAAACTAAACTAAACTAAACTAACTAACCTAAACTAACCTAACCAAACCAAACTAAACTAACTAACTAACCTTAACCAAATTAAACTAACTACCTAAACTAACCAAACCAAACCAAACTAAACTAAGTAACTAACTAACTTGAACTAAACTAACTAACTAACTAACTAACTAACATAACCAAACTAAAGTAACTAACAAACTAAACTAACTAACATTAACTAACCAAACCACCTAACAATACAAACTAAGTAAACTAAAATAACTAACTTAACTAGCTTAATTGCAAACATAACCTAACTCAACTACACTAAGGAACATACCCTAACTCAACTACACTAAACAAACATAACCTCAACACCTAAACTAAACTAACTTAACTAACTAAACTAACTTAACTAACTAACCTAATTAACCTAATCAAACTAAACTAATATAACCTAACCACCGACACCTAACTAACTAAGCTAACCACTTAAGTTAAATTAAACATATAACCTAAACTAACTTAACAAACTAAACTAACTATTGAAGAGTAATCAAATCTACGACATTATAATAATATGGAAAACGTGAGAAATAAGTTTATTCAATGAGAAGGTTGAATACACGTACTTTGTGAACCCAAAATATAAGTTAATTACAAATCACCATGACATCAAGTAAACTCATCATGCAGTCTATTTCGGCGGTTCCGTTGACGTTGTTGCTCGGTGATGCAAACCGGACGTACTTTCTTTGTCTTGTTGGACGATGTGTTTGTACATCCGGTTGAGCTTGTTGAGGTAGCTGGTCTTGCGATGAATCACGTCGAGTAGATTGTTGCGTTTCCTCCGGTTCTTGACTCGACTCACCTCTCGCTATCGATGCTACCAAAAATAGGAGGTGGAACCATCCCGAAATATTGGCTTCCCGCATGGGGTGGGGGAATGGAACATGAGGTCGCGGCATGGTCAACAAGTTCATGAATGAAGTGGTCTCCACTATACGCCATATTGTAATTATATGGAGTAGGAGTATATGGACTAGGCATGTACGAGGCAAGTGATGGATACATTTGAGGATGAGGCATTCCAGGGTCCACATATGAAGACGACGGCCTGTGTGCGTATGGATCAAAATAGTAAGGACGAAGATTCACGCTCGGCGGCCGGGTACAAACATTTGAGGTTGTTCTTTGGGGTGGCGACGATCGTCGGCTACTCTCACCAACGATCTCGTTCTACTCGCTCTCGAACGAGATGAACGTCTTGGAGGAGATCGTCTCGCTACTCTCTCAAAGCAATCTCGTCCGAGTAGATGGACGTGGTGGACGAGGACGCTCGGTGCGTTCCCGCACAATCTCTCGGTCATGCTCGTCTTCTTCTCACCTCTATGTTTGGTTCGGCCCGATCGTCTTCTTCATCGTCCCGTTCATTATCCTCATTAATGTCTTGCTCGACGTCAATTCCGTCATGCGAAAGAGTAGACCTTCGCCTTTCGTCTTCGTCTAAAATTTGAATCCCTTCATCAAGCGCAGAAAAGACCTTGCTCGTACCCATCCTCGATAAACACTCGCCTCGCCGATGCACCAAGTTACGCCGATATACAAAATATAAGAGGTCAGAGCACGCAATATAAAAGATTTAATGTTCGAGGAAAATAAAGAGTTAGAATATTACCGAGTAGTCACGTAACGCCCCGTCGTGTCCAACGAATCTCCTAGTGACCGAGCGATACCACGTCATGTACTCTTGGTGATCGTGGCCTTCATTAACTGCCGCTGTGGCAATGGTGTCCCCACGATTCTCCCACATGTGTATATAGCTTGCATGGAAGGTCACCCAATTTTCATGATGATGTCCACGCAATTCGAGGCGGTGCAGTTGGGCGTCGTAAGCACAATTTGGTGGCACCACTTGTACCATGCCGAATTGTCTCATCACCCTTCGGTCGATGCCACTCCACAATGTGGAAACAAATAAGGGGACACGTCGAGAGCCAACTTCCGTTACCATTTGTACAAGAATCGGGAAGAGACCCATGAGTTCCGCATAAGGTTGCTGGACCACATCATTCTCATGCCTCGTGAGTCGAGTGCATCACGGTAAGCCGATACGACGTGCGTCGCACTTTGTGATACCGAAAATGCATCGAGCCATCTGTGTAGAAGACAATAATTTAAGATAAATGTAAATGGACAAGATTTTTAGGCAAATTAATGACAAATCGACTTTCATACCTGTGTCCGAGTGGAACGTCCATAAGCATATTTTGTCCATCCACGGTTATTTCGAGCTCTAGAAACACGCAGCGTCGCGGTGCTATGAATGGAAATCGTCCCATGCCCAAAGTTGTAAAAGAATTGACGCGCCAAAGCAACCTCATGTGCCCCGCGCGAGATCCGCGACACAACTCCCCGTACAAATAAGCCAAACAAGCACTCCCCCAACTATATTGTCCAAACTAGTTGGAAATCCTCCAAGAATGGTAGGAACATCAAATGGACGAATCGATTAGACTTGTCGGCGAAAAGACAACCACCGATGAGTTGTAGTATGTACGATCGAACGTAACGTCGGACCGACTCCTCATCGCTATCATCATCTATTGATGGTACGTTACGCTCAAGCCAATCGACCTTTAGTTTACATCCAACGACGTCATCTCCACCAGGAGTTCGTCCAAGTAGCCTCTCACGAGACATCAAAGCATAGTCTGCGTCCGTCGTTCGTCCCGTCATGTGCATACCTTCGATAGGTAATCCAAGTGTACCGCACGTCTTGAAGTGTAATGGTGCACTCCCCACAATGCATGTGAAATGTATGCGTCTCGGGCGCCATCTCTCTACAAACGCAGAGAATCAAAGCCCAATCAAGGCTGAAAAATGCTACACGAGATATCCCATAAAACCCACTCGGAACGAAGATATGGGATCATCCTAGAATGATACCGCATCGTTCGATCCACGACCCCACGTCTTCGACGTACACGCATTGTTTCGTACACCTTGTAATTGATAGTGTATTAATGTATGTTTTTGATACATTATTGATTTAAATTTGACGTATTCTTTGTAAGAAATGTTACCTCGCCCCTCCATGCTCGCGTTGATCTGTGTGTAGATTGGAGTTGAAATAGTGATGGATCAGAAGGTCCTGGATCCATTGTAGTACAACTACATATAATGTTAGAAAAATAAAATGAGTGTTGTACGCAACCAAACGATAAGTAATTAATAAATGTTCACACAAGCAACATATGTACGAACTTTAGTTACTTCACACAATATACAAACTCGACTATAGGTTGTCATTGGATGGTTGAGGTCTCAATGGACAATTTTTTTTGTTATGTCCCTCTAAACGACATATACCACAACGGTTCTTCCTAGTTGGTACTCGTTCACGATCTTTATTTGGACATGTTGTTCTTCTATGTCCTTCTTGGTGACAAATCCCACATCGCAAAGGTCTTTGGACATTAGGAAGATCCATCTCCGTAGGTCTACGCGATCCCTTAGGTCTCCTCGCCACGTCGCGCTGGGGTCGGGTATTAGTTTCGTCCCAAAAGTCGGCCAATACTTCTCATCTGGGATGGCCTTGAATTTGTACGAGTAGCACTGTGCGTACACATCTAACCTATAGTATGGCTCGATGAACTGCGCGGAGCTCACTCGAATCAACGCACATGATGCTAACACGTGTGAGCAAGGGAAACCAAATGATCGCCATTTATTACAACCGCACACCCGGTCCTTTAAGATGACGATTTGTGTGTTGTTGCCTTTATGCATGCGATCTCCATGTCTTCCAGTCTCGCACTTGGAACTCACCAATGTCTCGATTGATCAACGTGACGTGATGCCTCCTTGCGATTTCTCATATTTCGCGAGTTTCTTCATGACATATTCAAAGTGTACACTTGGCCTTTTGAGATTGCCGCATTGATTTCCTGGTTGCGTTGATCGTGGTACGTCACCAATCTATAGTATATCATTTGAGTCAACGCAGTAATTGGCAAGAATCGAGCACCCTTCAAGACCCCGTTAAAACACTCTGCAGTTTCCGATGAAACTCTAGTAAGTAATATTGGTTCGTCGAATATTTAATGTATTATAGTGCAAAGAATAAATTGTATGTTCTACTTACCAACACCATTAGAATTCATCCATCCGTACCGCATGCCTCCGTCGTGCGATTGGGTCCAAAGTTCTTTAGGGATGGCATTGACATATTGCAGGCATTGTGGCGTTCGTGACGATAAGTATGTGAAACGCTCCATGCACGCAATAAATTTTCGTTCTTGATGTTGAACAGCTGCTCGACCAAGTAGTACTTTCAGGGGGACAACATTTTTGAATTGTGTGCCAAAATTACTAAGCAAGTGTCGCAAGCAATAACGGTGGTACCCTTTCGGGGGACAAAAGCCGTTTATTGGGATGTTGACCGCCTCCAAAATGCCAGGGTGACGATCGAAATAACGCATATCCCTTCTCTATCGTCACGTGTTTGCGCAAAGCATGCGCAAAAACCACCCCCATGAATCGTTGATTCGGTTTTCGCAACGGCAAATGCAATCGGTAATATGTGACCATTTCCTTCAACGAGATAACGCAATCATGAGCTTCCCACAAGATTCGCCATATAGGAATGTCGCGTCAATCTGAAAGCAGAGGCTGCAAAACTAGAAAGCTTGTATTGAAGCTTCAAATGCGAAAAACACACGACGAAATTGTGGAGACGCGGTACTTATTTCATCATCATGCCATTGTCGTGTGACCACTCGATTCTTGTCCCCAGGACTCTTACTCCTCACCGCATGACCAACCATCTTGGTAATTGAGCGTACGACTCATCCCAATCTCCAAAAACCCATTCAATTGCTTTCTTCTTGGCATCCCACATTAGCTTGTAGTTGACTTCGTGTCCATATTTTTTCTTTATTATTTCTACTAATGTTTTGATCGTGACACCTTGATCGGTTTTGACGACGCTTTGGATCTCTCGCGCCATCATGTTGGCGTCAAGTTGGGCATGACCGCGTTCTACGTTGGGATTAATACACGTGTGTGGTACGTCTAATCGTGTTATCTCCCATAATAGTGTTTTCTTTCGGAAACATGCGCGAAGACGCCACATACAACCGTGTTGTGGAAATCTGCACTTAATCGCCCACGAAGTTGTAGTCGATTCCATCACATGGTATTGACAATGTCTATTAACATGCCACACTTTAACGGCATGTTGTAAATCGTTTTTATTGTCAAAACACATCCCTATCTCCAAATCGAAGTTAGGGATGTCCCCCAAGTTTGCTTACGGGAATGTTGTGTTGCAGTTGAATTAGCCACCTCCCAATCGATTTCGTTATACCCCGGTATTGGTTGGTGAACTTCATCGTCACTACCTTCCTCCAACATAATCTCTTCATCGATAGCAAATTGCTCATCATCCTCGACATTCTCCGCACCCGGAGGATCATATGTTGGATCATCTCGTGCAAACGTTAACGTCATCCCAAACCGCAACTGATGGAGCTTCTTCGCTGTGATGCGTTTCCTCATCAGTCTCGTTATTTTCGTCGTCGTTTTCGTCATCGTCGGTATATGCATTATTATCTTCATGTAATGGAGCAACGAACCCCTCTTGCGCTACCTCATCCATTGGGATTGCATGTGCAATCTGTCCATGTCTAGTAAGTCTGTCGTGCGGCGTGCGCTACGTTCGTCAAGAACTTGCGAATGAATCGTACGATTTTGATTTGAGTCGACTGACTCAAATGTTAAATATATATCAATCGTTGCGGTCTTTGGTAATTTGTCCACCGTATCCCACATCAAGTCGAAGTGTGTCGCATCATTCAACAACACAGGAACGTAATAATGTGAGCCTCCGGGGAGAGGCATCATGTGGCGATACGTCATATGAACTATAGTACTCGCCGTACATTCAGGGAACGCGTTAGAAACGTCATCAATCATTTCACGGGCACTAGACCCAAACTTCACCCACAACACTACTGATGGGGGTGAGTCAGTACATGCTGTGATGCCATTGACCCCATTAACAATGGAGCCGTACGCATAGAATAGAATAGGGATGTTTCTTTGTGACATGCCCTACATAATGTTTTGAAATTGGATGTAAAGATGTAACAGACAATTGCAAAAAATTGTTCAGGGAATTAGTTGAAAATCATGTGGTGATAAAGCGCAGTCGAACTTTCTGATGTAGAAGATCGCAATAATAGCGCAACTACAGAGCATACTCATTCATTCGCACTTACATTCTCTGTGTAATAACGTTCAATAAATAAATATATCAACCGTACTTCATAAACAAAATACCTATGTCCCTATATATCATGCAAACCATAACCTAACCACAAAAAATTATTATGAAAATACTAAATTAATGAACTTACTTTTTTCCACCGCTTTTCCTCTTCAACAAAATATTCCTGCAATAACATTGTCTTTTCGTTAGTTTAGAACACAAAGAGTATAATAAATCGGCTATAACAAAACTAAACATAGCATATAAAAATAAACCTTAACCCAAATAACGAGTCATAACCCGACCTAACCTAAGTCAACTAACAACACCTATGTCCCTATATATTAACAATGTAAACAACCTAAAATATACTAACCTAAACAAATTTGGCAAACATATCTTGCAACATTGTGATAACTAAACAAACTACATTAACTAAACAAACTTACCAAAATTAACCTAAATACCTCAACGCAGTTAAACTAAACTAACCAAACTAATACATATACTTAAACTAACTTAAACAAACTAACTAATCAAACTAACTAAACTAACTAACATTAAGACCAAAAATAACGCAACTAAATTGACTTAACAAACTAAACAAACTAACTAAACTAAATTAACCAAACTAAACTAACTAACCTTAACAAACATAAATACATATAATAAACTTAACTTCTAACCTAAACTAACTTAACTAACTAAACAAGATTAAATAACTAAACTAACCACCAATACCTAAACTAAACTTCTAACCTAAACTAACTAAACTAACTTAAACAAACATAATTAACTAAACATACCTCATCCTTGGTAAACTAACTTAAACAAACTAAATTAACTCAACTTAATTAACTAAACTTATTTAACTAAACTCACTTCAACAAACTAACTAAACTAAACTTAACTAACTAAAACAAACTAATTAAACTACACTTAACTAACTTAAACAAAGTTAACTAACATTAAGACCAAAAATAACGCAACTAAATTGACTTAACAAACTAAACAAACTAACTAAACTAAATTAACCAAACTAAACTAACTAACCTTAACAAACATAAATACATATAATAAACTTAACTTCTAACATAAACTAACTTAACTAACTAAACAAAATTAAATAACTAAACTAACCACCAATACCTAAACTAAACTTCTAACCTAAACTAACTAAACTAACGTAAACAAACATAATTAACTAAACATACCTCCTCCTTCGGTAAACTAACTTAAACAAACTAAATTAACTCAACTTAATTAACTAAACTTATTTAACTAAACTCACTTCAACAAACTAACTAAATTAACTTAACTAACTAAAACAAACTAATTAAACTACACTTAACTAACTTACACAAAGTTCATTACCTCCTCCTTCCACTCC
This sequence comes from Stephania cephalantha, assembly GCA_039657325.1. Lineage (NCBI taxonomy): Eukaryota > Viridiplantae > Streptophyta > Magnoliopsida > Ranunculales > Menispermaceae > Stephania > Stephania cephalantha. The sequence goes on from CM077573.1 coordinate 50,365,287, forward strand.
ACTGCCGGATTCTCTGCCGCTGCCTCCACGTCTCCTCCCTCCGCTGCCGCCGCCGGAGATCCCTCCTCCGCTGCCTGCTGGGCCGCTGTTCTTCCTCCACGTATGGCGTCCACGAAAATGCCTCCACGTACCGCTGCCGCTGCTGCTGCTGAAAGCCGCCGGTCCTTGCTTCGGTGAGCCCGCCGCACCTCCTCTCCTCCGTCTCCGCCGCGCGTATGCACCGCCGCCAGTCAAAAACCGAACCACAGTCGCCTCCTTCTTCCTCCCTCCTTGGTGTCTCTCTCCACGGATCGCTCCCACCCTCCCCTCCTTAAATAGCCGCCCCACCCAACAGTAAACCCGTGACCTACCACCCCCCTTACCCCTACCCCTACCCTCACGAGAAAGCGAAACCGACGCAGAGATTCTCTGCGTCGGTTTTCAGGAAAGACGATGGGGTGCGAGATAGCGCCTTTTGAGAAGGCGCTATCGCGCCCTATGTCACGGGTTTTCCCGGTCCACGTGGATCCACGTGGACCGGGAAAACCCTTCCGTGGCGACGAGAGACAACGATAGCGCCTTCTGAGAAGGCGCTATCAGTCTCCACAAAAAAAAAAAAAAAAAAAAAAAAAAAATTGCCACGTCACATGCCACGTAGATGGCGCCTTCCCACAAGGCGTTATTGCCTACCCCCCGGAATAAAAAAGTTTTGACCCCTATTTTCCTCATTAAAAGTAAAAACATGTGTACTTTGGTGAATTTTCCGTATAAATTAAGTTCTAGCTTCTCTATAGCTAGCTATATAGCAGATTATGTACATTAGAACTTCTTGTTCCTTATCTTTATTTTTTCTTGAAGTTCGTGAATCGTGATCAATCTTCGATGAGGTAAATTAATGGTTTCTCCTCTTCATGACTTATGTGTGTATATGGCGATTATTGGATTTTCTATTGAAGGCAATTGTGCTTGCTCATCTGCTATAGGTTATCAGATCGTTTCACTTGGTAAGTAAATTAAGCTAATGTAGATCTTAATTAGAGTTTATTACATACATGCTATATATTTCAATTTATTACCACTGATCACATATAGAATAATGCAAACCGTACCCCTCATGCTGATATGAAAGGTGATCCATATCATTAAGCATATCCCTGTTGGATTAGGGCTTAGAAATAAAATGGTATTTTTGTTTGATGTTCTAACAAGACTATTTGCAGCAGTAAATTGAGAGGAATGAAAGGGTATAACATAGCCGCTCCAAACTAATTCGTGATGCATTCGGTTGTTGTTGTAATTGATTTTCTAGCATTATTTAGCCATTAGAGACTGAGTATTAAGGATTTATTTGCAAATCTTATCATCAATTCAAAGTTTTGCATACCTGTATGCAGTTGTATACCATGAGCTAGTTACAATATTTTGCCCTAATTAATTAAGTTGTAGGATTTTTTTTTTAGTAACTTAACTAGTGGAACTACTGATTTATTGATTTTTCTTTTCTAATGCTAAGTGGTCATGCATTGGACACATTCTTCAATTCTAATTGATTTCCATAATTGTGGGGTATAATTTTGCGTTCATATAGAATAATAATTAATCTATTACGAAAGTGTATACATTGGCCTAATTAAATTACAATTTTTAGTATTTTAATTAATATCTACATATAAGTTGGTTTAATAATTAAGAAATGAATATCTAAATTTAACACTGTTATTATTTTATCAACTATATATATGTATAGATAGAAGCTATTTCATACTCTTATGGAAAAACACTTTATCAGTCAAATAAAAGTTGTAAATTAAATTTATTATATATATCGTCTTAAATCACTCAATTAAGAAGAAAAAAATATATTTGTTGAATATTGTGTTGCTAAGACTTAATTTATATCTAATTAATATATTATTAATACTTTTTAAAAAATTATCGCAATTAATGGTTTTTATAATATATCTGACTTTCTAGTTATATGCTATTAGGGCTGGCAATTTGGGTCATGAAACGATTAACACGACACGACACGACACGACATGTAATAAACATGTCGTGAGTTTGGCTTAAGTGGGTTTGGGTCATAAACATGTTAACACGTTTATACACGGTTAATAAACGAGTCATTAACATGTCAACCTGCTTAACTCGTTTATGACTCGCTTAACACGACTAAATATAGATTGATACAAAATTCACCCATTTGAATGCATGTTAATAGCATGATTTATTTATTTTATTTATAGACATCTTTTATCATATTTTATTTTATATTTAAGAGGAAATATTCATTTTACTTTTAATATATTATTTATGTTTTAGATTTTATTAATAATTATTTATTAAGAAAAAAATAAAACTTTTCACCAAAGTAAAATTTAGATTTTTTTAGATGATTCTTATAATTTTGTTTATGTTATTATTACGAGTCATTTTTGCTTTATTATTAAGAGTAATAAAGACTTGAATGAAAAAGTAAAGTAAAACCAACGACTATATACAACCACATTATATTTTATTGGTTATTTTAGTATGTTTGTTCGAATTTAATCATTTAGATATATTTTAAAAAGTAGTAACCAAATTATAAAAGTTTAAATAAAATAAAATTTTTAAATACAATATTTAATAAATGGGTGACACGAATACACGACATGTTTAACCCGACCCACTTAGACACGAAAACGATTAACACGATTAATAAACATGTCATGTAATGGGTTTGCATTATATGAGTCATGACCTGTTTATGACACGACATGTTTACCACTTACCGACACGAATTGTCACCCCTATATGCTATTTTATGTCACTTGTTATCAAACTTAATTATATTTTGCAATGATTATATTATATTGAGTTTTGATATATAATAACGTATACCTTGACAACATCTATATCTCTATATATATAAAGGAAGATCTTCTATGAGAATTTCTATGGTGATGATATGTGGCATAGTTACTATTATTTTAAGAAAGATTTTCTATGGTGATGACATGTGGCATAGTGATGAAGTCCAAGAATTAGCTTGCAAATTCTTGGAAAAATATGATGGAAAGATATGATAGGATGACATTTTGGTAATTTCGGTGAAGTTCGGGCGTTTGAGTTTCGGCGTTCCGGGGGCATGGGTTGATTGGAAACGGCGTGGAGATCACGGGTCACAGCTACGCCATGGCTACGACGTTTTTCGGCGAAATTCCATCGTTTCGCCCTCCGAAACGGCAATTTTGCTATTTTAGGAAAGTTTTGTTTAGCTTATAACTTTCATTAGGAATTTCCGTTTTTATTGCCGTTTGCGGCATTTGTTTCTATTTTTCGTCTAGTTTCCAGTTTATGGCTTTTAGGGCTTTTTGGACTTTTTTCTATTTTTGGCAAATTTTAGGGTTTTGCTATTTAAGCGATCTATTGGATGTAATTCGCAGTTTTTTGGCTGGAATAAAAGAATTTTCGAACTTTGGCTTAAGTTCTGACCTAGATCGAGTTGTTCGTGGATTCGTTCAACTGGTTTAAAAGATCTCCGCTGCGTCACATAGTTGCTATTATTTTAAGCTCTATTGTAATGAGACATGACATATATAGTTGCTATTTTTATACAATTTTTTTGGCTATTTTCGCATTATTTTTTAATATGAAGATCTTTTATGAGAATTTCTATGGTAATGACATGTGACATAGTTACTATTATTTTAAGGAAGATCTTCTATGAGAATTTCTATAGCGATGACACGTGGCAAAGTTGTTATTATTTTAAGCTCTATTGTAATGACACATGGCATATATAGTTGCTATTTTAATACATTTTTTGGGCTATTTTCGGATTATTTTTTAATTAATTAAGTCGTCTATTTAAAAAATAACTCGCATATTTTCCCGAGAAACTAAACTCTCAATTTTTTTTGCAATTTGATGAAGTTTTTTTTTTTCTTTTCTTTTTTTAGCATATCAAAATTGTTTATAGCAATTTGTGATTATCATGCTGATTAATATATCCTTTACTTTTTTTGAAGCTAATATATATATCCTAAAAAACACAATTACAATATTATACCATTATTAGTCATAATGTATATTATCCTACCAAAAAAAGTCATAGTTTATATTAGTTTTTTTCTTTAACCATGTATTGACACATAGTATATTATTACATCATTTTTTTTGGGTGCTTAGTTATGAGATGAACAAGGATCACTTGCGAAAAGAAAAGGTTTGAGAAGGGTGTGAGTTTAATTCTTATTGAAGTCAAAAAAAAATGAACTATTTAATTAGAGTGGCACTATAGACACCTCAATTTTTTATGAGGCAATTAATCCAATTTACTTGCATTTTACGTGAGGCACCCCAGCATTTTGGGGTGCCTTTAGCCGTGCTCTTTAATTATTACATTGTTAGACGAGCTTGTACGATCTATTAATTAGAATCTAATTAGCTGATTTCAAAAAGTTAATAGACAATTAGAATATGTCCTAATTGAAATATTTAACAATTACTATAATTTTACAATTCTGTAGGTTGTCAGTTCAATACACAAAGTTTTAGAGTGTGTTCGATATTTTATTTCATGTATTAGTATCAGGCAATTAGTTACCCCGTTTGAAGTCAAGAGTTGTATTCAAGAGCTCCTACTTTCTTGCTTTGACGTTGCTCCATTAATTAGAAAACAAAAGTGATCATCAGAAGGCAGGTTTGGTTAGCCTTTAACCCCTTAGTATGTTGATTTTCTTCTTTCTTTCTTTTTTTGATAAAGAAGGTGGTCCACCACTTGAAATATCATTGAGTCGAGTTTACACTAAGTTTGTTCTATTTAATGAAGCAACACGTGGCGCGTCACATGGTCATTTTCTATTTCAGTTTTTGGTTGTTTTTCGTTTATCTATCATGCAATTTCGTGATTTCTTTGTCTTTTTTAGCATAAATTGTTTCCATACAAATCTACATCTTCATCTTTTTTTACAATACACACCATTACACAAAAGTTTCGTATTTATACAAATTATTAACATTAATTGTGTTTAAGTCGATCGTGAATTCCAATTAAGTCAGCATCAATTTTTATTTTTATTTTTATTTTTTGGATTTCTAACACCAGCACCAATTATTATTTCATCAACAACTTTGTTTCTTCAACAATATATATAGATTTGTTTTAACTGTTTACATTGTCACGTAAATATTAAATGCAAATACATAATATGTTTTAATATGATGAATTTTAAGACAACATCGTTTATAAGAGTAACTATAATGGGTCCAAATGAGATGATGTTTTTGTTTGAGATTGATGGGATGGTTTTATTACCGTTTTTTCAAACCGTTATAATTTTTTTACTTTCTTAACAAAAAAAAAAAAAAACAGTTTCAAACTTATATAAATACACACCCATATTTACATTTTTTACACAACTCACTCAACACACTTCAACTTCACAATTTTCTCTATCATACTACTTCTTTCTTTTATCTCCATAAGTTTTATTTTTGCAATATGAATCACAATAATCATCCATTTTCTCAAAATTCTTCAAACCCGTTTTTCCCATCAAATTTCCAAAATTCTCAATATATTCAATTCCCCCAAAATTTTCAATATTCTCCAAATGCTCCTAATCTTCTATATCCTTTTTATTCCGCCAAATATGCTTAATTTTCTAAACATCCCTAATTTCTCTAATACCCCTACCTTTTCAAGCACTCTTAATTTTTCATTTCCCTTTTTCCCGACAAATGTCCAAAATTTGTTGCAGAATATGGATAATACTCCTCAAAATGATCAAGATAGCAAAAAAGAGATGAGTTCGTTATCTGACTTCCAAATTCCTCCATATTCCACGCAACCATTAGCTGAAGACGAGGAAACTGAAGCCGTTGCAGAAAAGCGTGTATCGTGGTCCATTGACGATGGTACAGAGAACATTTGAAAGATATAATGTATGCATGCATAATATTACATAACATGATTGTTGAAGACGAAGGCCACACAATTGAAAATTTTGATGACGTTGAAGGAGATCCTCCGGTTGTCATAACTTAAAGGCACACTTAAGATTTTAACCAATATCTTTAAAGAAATGCAGAATTACGTGATCAAGAAGTGCATCAACATCTTTTTAATATTGTCTTTCATTCAATTATTTTTCGTATGTAGTAATGCGAATTTTGTAATCTATATATATTAAGCCTGGATCTTGGGTGTGCCACGTGGGATTTTCGAGCCTTCTCGACGAGCCACGTGGCATGCCCAATATGTAGCCTTATTCAATACCTTATTTTATACCTTCCTTTTTTAAAACCCTATTAAACATTACTAAATATAAAAATTAAATCGCCTCGTCATCACCTCATTCATCGTGTCATCAACTCCTACTCTAATCTATATCTATATATATTAAGCCTACATCCTGTGTGTGCCACGTGGCATTTTCGAGTCTTCTCGACGAGCCACGTGGCATGCCCAATATGTAGCCTATATTAAGCGTACATCGTAGGTGTGCCACGTGGCATTTTCGAGCCTTCTCGACGAGCCACGTGGCATGCCCAATATGTAGCCTTATTCAATACCTCATTACCTTCCCTTTTTAAAACCCTAAACCCTAAACCCTACATCTTGGGTGTGCCACGTGGCATTTTCGAGCCTTCTCGACGAGCCATGTGGCATGCCCAATATGTAGCCTTATTCAATACCTCATTACCTTCTTTTTTAAAACCCTACTAAACATTACTAAATATAAAAAGTAAATCGCCACGTCATCACCTCATTCGTCGTGTCATCAACTCCAACTCTAATGGGAATAAAGTTACGTCTTACACGTGGCATCTCATTCACCATCAACTCTTTCGCCACATCATCAACTCCAACTCTAATATATATATATATATATATATATATTAAGTCTACATCTTGGGTGTGCCATGTGACATTTTTTAGCCTTCTCGACGAGCCACGTGGCATGCCCAATATGTAGCCTTATTCAATACCTCATTACCTTCCTTTTTTAAAATCCTAAACCCTACATCTTGGGTATGCTACGTGACATTTTCGAGCCTTCTCGACGAGCCACGTGGCATGCCTAATATGTAGCCTTATTCAATACCTCATTACTTTCCTTTTTAAAACCCTATTAAGCATTACTAAATATAAAAATTAAATCGCCACGTCATCACCTCATTCATCGTATCATTAACTCCAACTCTAATGGGAATAAAGTTATGTCTTACACGTGACATCCCATTCGCCACACCATCAACTCTAACTCTAATATATATATATATATATTAAGCCTACATCTTGGGTGTGCCACATGACATTCTCGAGCCTTCTCGACGAGCCACGTGGTATGCCCAATATGTAGCCTTATTCAATACCTCATTACCTTATTCAATACTTGGACTCTAGTTCCTCCAAGTCCCAACATGAGTATTGTAGGCTGTAAATGGGTGTTTAAACTCAAAACAAACCCATCAAGTGATATTTCTCGATATAAAGCAAGGATTGTTGCTAAAGGCTTTCATCAAACCCCTGGTTTGGACTATGTTGATACTTTCTCACAAGTGATCAAGCCTTCCTCCTTGAGAATAATGTTCACATTAGCTGTCACTTATAACTGGCCAATTCAAAGACTAGATCTGAACATTGCCTTTCTTAATAGGGAGCTTTCAGAAGATGTTTTTATGCAGCAACCTGAGGGTTTTTGTGACGGCCCCAACTCTTAAACAGGGCACCGCCCGGCCTAATCCCGTACTCAAGCCTTAATCTTAAACACTTAAGACTTAAGTACGTATTAGTCAGCCTTTCATCCCTATATTCCTTTAAATCCATGTATTTATATATTATGCAATTGAAAGTTAATTCTGATGCCATTATCATGTTAAGCAGAAGCATTCATTCTCCAAAATTCCTAAGTGTGGAAAACCATGAAAAATACAGCATCACATGCACTTATATATATGAAACTATTCACTCAACCAAATGCACAACCCAAAATGACATAAACAATAATAATACAACAAAAGTCGAGACATACAAAATGAGTGAGGAAAGTCGTCGAACTGCTCAGAAGAAGTCGCCGATCTTTTCCTTCCCCGGTCTGCTGCTGCTCGACAGACCTACACCCACCGTCACAAACTAGACTGTGAGTATAATGATATTTAAGTACCAACTAGAAAATTATATGCCACATTTCCAAAATAAACGAATGGTATTTAAAAGCATAAAGTAGCGAAATAAATTGTTGAAACAAATAATGCAAGCAAATACCACAGGTAAAAATGTAGAGACAAACACAAGCTAAGTCGAGATGATCTACATCCGGTCGGCGGTGAGAACTATCACCTAACCTTTCTCACTACTATATGGAGTTGCGCTCTACATATCTCACACAAAGATCGGAGCTGCGCTCTACGCTTTACAACATCAATCTCATGCTTGCCGACCACCCCGAGTCACATAACTCGTGTGCCGCGCAAGTGTAGTGGTGAGTGCCGGAACCCCGGTAGACCCATGTCCCCGTGAACCGCGCATCTCTCGTGCAATGGACACTAAATAAACCATACTTTAATATCAAAGACAAATAATTCTAAAATTGTAGGATTCCAAGACAAGTTAGGCTACAAAGCCCAAAGGAAATTGAATACAAGTCCGATTAAATCCATTAGCATGCTTTTCATCAATCTTTTCAAAAATGACATAAGTATAGGAATCAGAGTCAATGAAACAATTCATAAGGCATCATGTCACAATATTCACCCATGAATAGATACAAGAATAACATGATGTGCAATTTCAAGCAGCAATGTCTACCAGTAAAGCAATATATCAATAAAGATGAATGAAATGAAATATAAATTCTCACAGTTGCACTTACAATTCACACGCTTGTCCTAGGCTATTCGATCCCTCGACAATTCGAAATGCGTGCCCAAAACTTATGAGTTCTCCCCTTAGTTCCATAACATTCAATAATGTATCAATTTAGGCCAAATCGAATTCGATACCATTTTTTTTTAATTTTTTTAGGCCACTTTGCCAATTTCACGCTTTTCGAGGTAAACCCCCCGAAAAAGGCTCGTCCAAAATTCCAAATATTTTATTTTTTCATAGGAATTCCTTACTTTCTATTTATTTTGCCGAAACATAATTTTTCAGAATTTTTCCCAAATTTTCTGGAATTTTTTTTCCTTTTTTTCTCCCATTTTCTTCTTTTTTCTCTTCTTCTCTTTTTTTTTGGGTCGGGTCGAACCATTTGGGTTGACCCGACCCTGGCCCAGGCCCTTGGACCGGCCCACTTAGGGAAGGGGCGCACACGCACGGCACATGCGTGTGCCCCCTTCTTCCTCAACGAACCAGGGATTCCCAGATTCTTTGGGGGAGTAATTTTTTTTTATGTTCTGTTTTTTTTTTTCCTCTCCCGAGCTGGGGTTGGCGATCCAACCCCAGCTCGTTTAAGGAGGGGAGACGACTATTTCGAGTCGTTTCCTTCCTCGGAAGCAAGGGAGCTCCCGAGCCCCTTCGCCAAACCAACCTACAACACAACATCAATTGAACAACACCACACTCGCCTTGATCTTTCGGGTTCTCTCATTCTCCTCTTCTCCTCCACCTCCACCAGCGATTTGTTTTTCTCTTCTCCTCTACCGGTTGATGTGGGGGATAAGAAACCCATTTAGTGTGACTTATATATACAAATATTTTGTTTAAATGCTAGTCTTTGATCATGGTATGCACACGTGTCTCGAGGCTCATCACATGGAGCACATTGTCCCACTTGTCCCTCAAGTCACTTGTGAGTGACTCACCAAAGTGACACCTTGCCTCATGATGGGTTAACGCGTGTCTCGATGCACATCCAATGTCTATTGTTTTATTTTCCAAACTTTAGGACTTAGCTAAATGGGGCCACATTAAAGCCACTTATGACCTAATAAATTCACATTTTATTCAAATAAATTAAACTTACCCCAATATGCCGCTACCTCAGTCCAATGTCGACACACGACTCGAGGTATGTCCCTGCTCGTCTCAATACCTACACACCCGTAGAAAATTAACTTAATAGTCTACACATATACAATACACTAGGCATACATCACAACAAGTATAAAATGTACCTCAGCCCTTGCCTCGGTAAACGGACATATCACGGTGTGGGTCCCACAATTAGAAATTTCGGGCCGTTACAGTTTTGTTAACTTTAAATTTCCTCATTATGTATGCAAACTGAATAAAGCCTTATATGGGTTGAAGCAAGCTCCAAGGGCTTGGTTTTCCAAGCTCAAAGGCGTTTCGGTGTCTTGGGGTCTCCAACATTCCACTTCGGATGTATCCTTGTTTTATGCTAAGTCTGGAAGCTTTTTGTTTCTTCTCTCAGTATATGTGGATGATATTCTAATCTTGGATCCGATTCATCTCGATTCGAAGCTTGTTACTTGTCGTTGATCAAAGTTTACTTTAAAAACTTTGGGCTCCATTGATTTTTTCCTGGGCTTTGAAGTTTTTCGTGACAGTACGGGATTATATCTCACTCAGAAGAAATATATCTTGGATTTGTTACAACATACTGGCTTGCAGGACTCCAAACCAGTTACATCCCCTTTTGCATCTCGGTCTTAAGTCGTTCTGGCCATGAAGGTCAACCATTTAATGATCCTACGTTGTATCGTGCTCTTCAGTATCTCACTTATAGCAGACCTAACTTAAGCTTTATTGTTAACAAACTTAGTCAGTTTCTTCAAGCTCCTACTGATGTTCGCTGGTTGGCATGTAAACGAGTACTTCGATTTCTTAAAGGCACTCTTTCGACTAGTTTGGTCTTTCGTCCGTGTTCTTCATTGTCTATTCTTGCTTTTACATACTCTGATTGGGCATGTGACGTTGATGATAGACGATCTACTAGTGGCATGTGTTTGTTTCTTGGTGGCAATCTTATCTCTTGACTCGCTAAGAAGCGGTCTGTGGTTGCTCGCTCGAGTACTAAAGCGGAATATAGGGCTTTAGCTCATGGTGTGGTTGATATCATTTGGACACTTTCTCTTCTTGGCGAACTTGATATTACTTGCTCTTCTCAGCCAGTACTGTGGACAGATAATTCTTGGGTCTTAGCTTTGGCATCCAACCTAGTTTTTCATGCTAGAACAAAACACATTGAAGTTGATGCGCACTTCGTTCGTGAAAAGTTGGCTTCTGGTCTTTTTGAGCTTCGTTATGTTCCCATGGATCATCAAGCTGTTGACTTATTTACCAAAGTTTTACCTGTTTCTCGGTTCATCTTCTTGTCTGGCGAAGTAAACTTAGGTGTTTCACCTAAGTTTCCTTTGAGGGGGAATGTTAGGGAACTAAACCATAGTTCAGCTGGTGATCATGGCTAGTGGTTGGGTTAGTTAAGTCACGTGTTATGTGTGTGACAGTTAGAGTTGTGTCCAGCTGTAACAGACTGTTAGAAATGTTTAACAGTTTCAACTGTGATTAGTTTTAATCTTGAGTTAGTAGTAGCTATAAATACTACTCACTCACTTGTATTATGTTATGAGAGATTAACGCAGTTGTCTTGAAAAACTTGTTTACAAACTTCTCTGGTAAGCTTGGTTTTCATTTCTGTGTTTGTTATCTCTCAAGAACTTCACCTCATTAGGTGAATGTTTACAGTTTGAAGACGGGGCGAAATAATGAGTGAGTTATGTATTTGAGGGTATGTATTTTAGGGATTATAATTATATTGTTGGTCGGGTGTATAATTAATTAAGTTTTATAATTAAGTTTTTCTTTTTTTTCTAGTTTGTGGCTGGTGTATAATTAAGTTTTTGAAAAGTAATAGATTGAGTTGGGATTGGGTAGATAAAATGGGTTGAAATTGCATCCCTCTAAAACAATGGCGGTAACTTTATGATCATGTGAAAATATCATGAGGAGAAATGACGGAGAACCCTTGTATATATTCATGGCTTGTTAGTGGAATGAAATAGATATTATGATTTATACCGCATACTAAAATTCGGAATTAAACTTCACACCATATACATGATGTAGTAAAAATAAGAGAAAAACATAGTGAAGGGAGCAACTGTTGGTTTTTGTGTGGGCCCCACACAAAATGGAAAAGTCCAACACATAAGCAACGAATTGGTTGTGGAATAGGAATCTTGGAGAGAAAAAATAGGAAAGAAAATTGAAGTGAATTAACGAATTGGGGGATTTCTTCTAATCGGCCAAAGCTTTTGTGTTTTTTGGTAATTTTCTTCTCTCTTCTACATTGTGCGTTCAAGGCGGTGAATGCAACAACAATTTTCTCTACATTGAAGATACATCAAGATCTTGAATCTGAAGACTCGCGGTGAAGTCTTTGGTGGTTTCTTGGTGATCAAGAAAGGGTACAATTTGAGGGTGAAGTTCTTCAAGATCTTGGTGTGACCATTTAAGTTCTTTCAAGGAGTTATATTGTATTTTCCTCAATTGAGATTCTTGTACTCTTTATTCATATAGTGGATTCATTCGGAGTTTGGCCCGTGGTTTTTTTTCCTCTCGATTTGGAGGGTTTTCCACGTTAAATCTTGTGTTCTTTGTGGTGTGATTGATTTGGTGCATTGTTCGTGGTTTAGTGGATTTTATTCATCTCGTCTCTCGAGTTGAAGGGGTTACTTTCTTGTTGAGTAACCCCAACAAGTGGTATCAGAGCATAGATTAGTTCGTGTTAGGGAATCTTTGTGGGAATCAAGATGGTGGATGATGATGATAAATCAAGCAATATGGTCAAGTTGACGGCTACGAATTATTCAATTTGGCAACCGATGATGGAAGATCATCTTTATTGCAAGGATTTATTTGATCCAATTGAATTTGGACAAAACAAGCCAGAGAAAATATCTGATGTTAATTGGAGGAAGTTGCACCGAAAAAGCTATTTGGGACTATTCGAAAGTGGATCGATCTCGTATTTATCACCATGTCAGCAAAGAAGTTGATGCACAGGAGTTGTGGAGAAAATTGCAGAATATGTGTGAGAGGAAGGGGGCTCAGAACAAGGCTTCTCTAATTAGAAGGCTTGTTAATATGAAGTACAAAGATGGGCGGTCGATGATAGAGCACTTGAATGATTTCGAAGCATTGATCAATCAATTAAGTGCTATGAAGATTGTGCTTGAGGATGAGTTACAAGCACTTTTACTCTTGAGCTCGTTGCCGAAAGTTTGGGAAACCTTGGTGGTGTCTCTAAGTAATTCTGCTCCAGGCGGTGTCTTGTCTTCATCCACGGTGCGGGATAGTCTCTTTGACGAGGGGACTAGGAGAAATGATAAAGGCATTGAAACTTCACAAGCTCTTGTTACTACTTGCAGAACATAGAGGTAGAAGTCGATCCAGAGGTCCGAGGGGGCGGAGTAAATCTAGAGAGGCAAGTCTCAAGGAAAATGAAAATTCTCTTGTTATCATTGTGGCATGGAAGGACACATAAAGAAAAATTGTAGAGTGTGGAAAAGAGAACAGAATGATGAGAAAAATCAAAATAAAGCGAATGATCGAATACTACTTTGCTATATCGATGCAATTGAAGACTTGGTTGTGCTTTCTTTAGTTGAGGATCAAGGTCATGTCACTAATACGAGATAGTGAATGGGTTGTTGATTCGGCATCCTTCCATGCTACTCCGATGAAGGATTTCTTCTCTGTTTATCGAGCAGGGAATTTTGGTAAGGCAAAGATGGGGAACAACAGTTTTGCGAGATATAGTTGGCATTGGAGATGTCTTTGTGCAGACAAATATGGGTTGCACGGTAATTCTGAAAGATGTGCGACATGTTCCGGATCTGCGTCTGAATTTGATTTCTACTCATGCTTTGGACCTAGATGGTTACTACAACATCTTTGGGGGCAAGGAGTGGAAACTTACCAAAGGCTCAATTGTTGTTGCTAGAGGAAAATTGAGTTATACACTTTACAAGACTCAATTGAAGAGCGTTAGAGGTGACACGAACGCAATTGAAGATGATTCTTCACCGAGATATGTGGCATAGGCGGCTAGGTCACTTAAGTGAGAAAGGGTTGCAGGTGTTGGCAAAGAAGTCTCACATTCCCTTTGCCAAAGGTAAATATTTGAACCCTTGTGATGATTGCTTATTCGGTAAGCAACATAGAGTTTCTTTTTCTTCATCATCTGAAAGAAAAAAGAAATTTACTTGAGTTAGTATACTCTGATGTTTGTGGTCTCATTGATGTGGAAACTATGGGAGGTGGCATATACTTTGTTACTTTTATTGATGATGCTTTACGGAAGGTTTGGTTGTTTGTGTTGAGAACAAAATGTCAGGTTCTTGAGTACCTCAAGAAGTTTCATATGATGGTGGAACGAGAAAAAGTCGTATCTTTGAAGTGCCTTCGTAGTGATAACGGGGGATAATACACTTCAAAAGAGTTCGAGAATTATTGCTCAGAACATGGAATCAGACATGAGAAGACTGTTCCGGGTACTCCTCAACATAATGGTGTTGCTGAAAGAACAAACAGAACCATCCTTGATAAAGTCAGATGTATGTTAAAAATGGCTAAGTTGCCCAAGTCATTTTGGGGTGAGGCTCTCAGTACTGCTTGCTACTTGATGAATCGCTCTCCTTCAGCACCATTGGAGTTTGATGTTCTAGAGAGAGTTTGGTATGGGAAAGATGTTACTTACTCTCTCTTGAAGGTGTTTGGATGCAAGGCATTTATGCATGTGCCTAAGGAGCAGAGAGAGAAACTTGATGATATAATTGTTAGTGTATCCTCTTGGGATTTGGAGATGCGAGTTTGGTTATAGGTTATGGGATCCGAGAGAAGAAAAAGATTGTCAGGTCCAGGGATGTGGCCTTTCATGAATATGAGACCATAGAAGATTTGAAGACATCAAAGAAAATCATAGTTGATGATGATGATGTTTCTGGATTGGAGTCTTCTTTCATTACTGAATCCACACATGAGGGAGACTCATTTGAAGAACATGGGGTTGATGTGCCAGAACCAGTTGATGATGCTGAGTAGGGGGAGCAAACTCCTCCACCAACAGCTTTAGTTGAACCTTCACTTAGAAGGTCTGAGAGATGGTTGCTTCCTTCTACTAGGTACCCCAGTTCTAATTATGTTACAATTACAAAAGAGTGGGAGCCAGAGAACTTCCAGGGAGTTCAGATTCACAAAGACAAAGCTCAATGGATGAAAGCAATGCGGGAGGAGATGAGTTCTTTGAAGAAGAACAATACTTATGAGCTGGTGGAACTTCCTAAAGGTAGAAAACCTTTGAAGAATAAATGGGTGTACAAGTTGAAGACAGATGGAGATAAGCTAGTAAAACATAAAGCTCGTTTGGTAGTGAAGGGGTTCAATCAGAAGAAAGGAATTGACTTTGATGAGATTTTTTCCCCTGTTGTGAAGATGAGTTCTATTCGAGTGATTTTGGGTCTGACTGCTAGCTTGGATCTTGAGCTTAAGCAGTTAGATGTGAAGACTGCATTCCTCCATGGTGATTTGGAGGAAGAGATTTATATGGATCAACCTGAAGGATTTGAAGTAACAGGAAAAACACATTTGGTTTGCAAGTTGAAGAAGAGCTTGTATGGGTGAAACAAGCTCCAAGCGATGGTATAAGAAATTTGACTCTTTCATGATGGGTCAAGAGTACACTAGAACAGATGCGAGATCATTGTGTCTACTTCAATAAATTTTCGGATGGGAAGCTTGTGATCTTGTTGCTCTATGTTGATGATATGTTGATAGTGGGGCATGATGTTTCCTTGATTGGAAACTTGAAGAAAGAATTATCTAGTTCTTTTGATATGAAAGACACTGGGGCCTAAGAAAAGCAGATTCTTGGCATGCAGATTATTCGTGACGGGAGATCCAAAAAGTTATGGGTGTCACGGGAAAAGTATGTTGAGCGAGTGTCTTGAGCAGATTCAATATGAACAATGCTAAGCCAAGTTAGCACACCTCTTGCTAATTACTTCACACTTAGCAAGAAATCATGTCCCTCTACTTCTATAGATATAGCGGAGATGTCGGATATTCCTTACTCCTCTGCGAGTTGGGAGTTTGATGTATGCGATGGTTTGCACCCGACCGGATATTGCTCACGTTGATTGGTGTGTCGCAGATTTCTCTCAAATCTTGGAAAAGTTCATTGGGAAGCGATGAAATGGATTTTGAGATATTTGAGAGGTACTTCGAAGATGTCTTTATGTTTTGGGGGCTCGAAACCTACTTTGGAGGGATATACAGATTCGAGATATGGCAGGTGACCTTGATGGCGAGAAAATCTACTTCGGGGTATGTGTTCACTTTTGCAGGGGGGAGCTGTATCTTGGCGATCAAAATTGCAAAAATGTGTTGCTTTGTCCATGACAGAGCGCGAGAATATATTGATATAAGAAGCAAGCAAAGAAATGCTTTGGTTGAAGAGATTCCTTCAAGAGTTGGGGTTGAAGCAAGAAGATGTGTATGCAAAGTGAACTCGTGATAGTCGAGTGCTCTAGATTTGAGCAAGAATGCTACTTATCATTGCCGCACTAAGCACATTGATATCCGATACCATTGGATTCGAGAAGTTGTGAATGATCATGAGATGAGTCTGAAGAAGATTCACACTGATAAGAATCCAGCTGATATGTTGACGAAGGTGGTGACTCGTGAGAAGCATCAGTCCTGCACCAAGTTGGTGGAGCTGAGTTGTTATTGAGCATCAAATATGATTGAGATCTCCCCATGTGTTGGAGGGGGAAATTGTTGGTTTTTGTGTGGGCCCCACACAAAATGGAAAAGTCCAACACATAAGCAACGAATTGGTTGTGGAATAGGAATCTTGGAGAGAAAAAATAGGAAAGAAAATTGGAGTGAATTAACGAATTAGGGGATTTCTTCTAATCAGTCAGCTTTTGTGTTTTTTTGTAATTTTCTTCTCTCTTCTACATTGTGCGTTCAAGGCGGTGAATGCAACAACAATTTTCTCTACATTGAATATACATCAAGATCTTGAATCAAGACTCGCTGCGAAGTCTTTGATGGTTTCTTGGTGATCAAGAAAGGGTACAATTTGAGGGTGGAGTTCTTCAAGATCTTGGTGTGACCATTTAAGTTCTTTGAAGGAGTTATATTGTATTTTCCTCAATTGAGATTCTTGTACTCTTTATTCATATAGTGGATTTATTCGGAGTTTGGCCCGTGGTTTTTTTTTCCTCTGATTTGGAGGGTTTTCCACGTTAAATCTTGTGTTCTTTGTGGTGTGATTGATTTGGTGCATTGTTCGTGGCTTAGTGAATTTTATTCATCTGTCTCTCGAGTTGAAGGGGTTACTTTCTTGTTGAGTAACCCCAACAACAACTACTATATTAAACGTGAAAACTACTTCAATTTTGCAAAACTATTTCCTAAAAGACAAAACCTATAACAACGACAACACACTAAATCTAAAACAAAACACAAAGTAAACCTTGAATTTTGTAGCAATATTTTAAAAGGCACGCTCATCTCTCTTTCTCTCTCTCTTTTTGCTCTAACGACCTCGAGCTATGTTTTGTTGTCCCTTGCAGTGTTATTTTCCTCTCTTTTTTTGTCAAGGCTTTCTCTCGATGTATAATCAATGGACTTTTCCATCTATCGTGCTCGTATCTCATCAAAATTGTATTGATGTTGTATGAGATCTCGCAAATCTTATCTTTTTATCAAGGTGATCATCAAAGTTGTATTGATGTTGTATGAGATCTTACAAATCTTATCTTTTTTTTTTATTAAAAGGAGGCGAAACTCCAATCCATATGAAAAGTATGTACAAAAAAAAAAAAAAGCGTACAAAAAACAAAAGGATGAGCTAATCGGAGCGCCCACTTTGTAGTCCATCCTACCCTAAAAAACCCCGCCAGGTATACGCCACACCCCTTTGTATCTTTTACCCAAATTGTGGCCACCACCAGCGTAGACACCAAAAATCGATCCATATGGCCACGGAGACCGTCCGCACCGATGCCCCCAACCAACCACTTCCCAAACTTCCAACCCAAAATACAGCAACCACACATCAAACTCCTCTTTTTCTCCATGGAAAACAATGGGAAAACAATGCGAAGAGACGAGGAACAGGGCAACACGAATATTGTTATAGCTAAAGCTTTAATGTGCTATTACAAATTTAAAAAATAATAATAATAATGACTCATTTAACAAGTTTCACATGTACAGAAGAATTAGAAGAGAAGGCAGAGGCATCCTCAGCTCCACAACCCTTCTTAGACATCCTCGCAACCAAAGCCTTCAAAAACCCGTTATTCCTTCCTCCATTAATGGCTCCCGCAGATGACGTCTCAACTCTTCCCTTACAAGCGTGATCGGCCGGGAACCGATGAGCCAGACAAACCTTCAATTGGCATACTTTACATGTGCTATTATTCGAGAATGTCAAAACCTGTTTGCATCGCTTGACGGGGCACTTGGGCTTCCTCTTCTTCGACGGGTCGCAGTCCCCCGACTTCTCGTGCTCTTCTAACACGCTCTTCACATCCGCCTCGCTGTCCTTGCCTGTCGTTTCAATTGCGGCCGAGCAGATCTCGCACACGATCACTTTTCTACTGTTGTGGTCGGCTTTCGGGCACTCGTGAGATTTGTACGATCTGTGCTCCGAACAGAACACCTACACAATAAACCAAAAAAAAAGAAAAAACAAAAACAAAAACAAAAGATATATTATTGTAAATCGTAGGTGGTAAGACCATTACTTCTTTCTAGTAAACTTAAGACTTAATTTACGTACAAAGTTAAAGTCTTTTGAATTGTTGCTAATTTGATAAAAATTGATATTAACGAAGGAAGCTCAATAATTTTCTTTTTAAGTCTATAAAAGGATAGTTATATCATTAAATAATATGTTGAAAGTTTTTAGGCTTTTGAAGGCAATAAAATTTTGAAGCTTAACTCATACAACTTCATTTTCGCCTAATGGTTGATACTTAAGTTTTGGGTGTTTTGGGAGATTAAAAGCGAATTGTTTAGATAGTTACCTTTTGGCATCCGTCGCAGTTAAAGGGGAGGAAGTCGAGTTGATTGCAATCGGATTGTTGGCAATGGCTCCCTAGTTCTGGAAAGGCTTCTGTTCCTCCCATCGCTGATTCTCTCGATTTCAATTGCGATGATTTTATGGAATTGAAGATTTTTGTGTGCGTGAGTTTTGATTTCAGAAA
Source organism: Stephania cephalantha (assembly GCA_039657325.1). NCBI lineage: Eukaryota > Viridiplantae > Streptophyta > Magnoliopsida > Ranunculales > Menispermaceae > Stephania > Stephania cephalantha. Next base: position 50,384,448 of record CM077573.1, read on the forward strand.
TAAAAGTTGATTGATTTATTGATTGATCTGAAATGGAATTGAAATAGAAGTTGATTCTGATATGGAGTTTTATACAAAACAAGGTGTCTTGGCGGGCAAGGCGGAGACGCACTGCCGCGTTGCGCTGTCCTCGTCCAACTCCAATTCGATGTTTCGCGAAGCAGGGGAACGGTTGTATCTGGTATCCCAAAGTCGGTTAAGAAGCTACTGGCGAACCCTCTTTTTTGACTTTTATATTGTGAAATTGTGGACAATGTGGTGTTCCATATGTCTTGCGGGTCTACGTGTCCATAGTGCAATTGGGTGGAAATGTTCGGTGGGCTCGGATACAAAACAACAAATTTTGAGTTTGGACTCGTTATTCTTAGGACTTAACTTTGAGCCCATGATCAATCTCAAAAAAAAAAAAAAACTTTGAGCCCATGATCGTTACTCTATGATATAGGTGCAATTAGATTAAAGCATTGCTACCAATGGTTGGTTGGAGCGATTGGAAGCGGGTCGATATTCCATAATGAGTGACTCGGGTTTGAATTTTATAAATAAAAAACTAATTAGCTTTCTTTACTTTTACAATGCATGACTCGGGGCAAAGTCAAATTAGTCAAATAGTCTGAACACAGGGTAATTTAGACTAAAAAAAAGAAACATTGTCTGCTCTATGATATTTTTGAATTCTACACCTAATGTTATTCATAAATGTTAAAATTAGGGCATTATATTGCACGTCTCCTTGGTTGCCCTTTGGATGCAATTTTTCTTTCCTTGTTGAGAATTGCGAGTGTCTAGATTTTTTTCAACCCTTATCTATTGAGGTTCGACTATTTCTACAAGAGTTAAGTGGATCATGTCATAAACACATCTCAGTAACTTTACCACTGTATCAATTCCATTTGAGATCCCTTGATACACTTTTAAGTACATGTATAATGTGTCATGACTCATGAGAACATTCAATGACATATAAGAGGTCAGTGTGCATTGCCAGTATCCCTTAAAATAGCATCATTTTTTACCTAAGAAAAAAAATAGTTGTTATGATATGGATGAACAATTGATCAAGATTTTGGATAGCCACATTGTCAAGCATGGCTTTGTCATTGAGTTGTAATATCAAGCATTGCTCTTACTTGTATTCATATCCAATGTACTCACTATTTCATGTATTGTCAATGTTGTTTGTGAAGAGTTGTATGACATGTGATGTATGTGTTACTTGTAAACATCATCTAAGTACATTTATCATCATCACCAAAGGGCCTATATAAAGGGTGCAAACCTCATTGTAAAATCACACCAAGTTGAATGAAAAACTTCTCATTCCAACTATCTCATTTCTTCTATTCTCCTTTGTAGTAGTAGTTTGTAGTAGTAGAAGTTCTAAGTCTCCTACTTTTCTTCTCTAGTTTTTAGCAAGTTTCAACTTAATTTACAACACGTTATCAACACGAACTTGCTCTTACACAAAGGGGAGATCTTGAAGTTCAAGAAGGCTTGCTAAGAAAACAAAACTAGGAAGGTATATATATAACTTTTGTTAATTTAAATAAGTTCAATTTATTACATGTTATCATGGTTGCTTTCTTTTATTATATGCATCACTTACATATGCATATTTTATTCATACACTATGCATTATAACGTCACCGACTGCGAAAGTATGCTTTGTAGTTGCGTCTTGTACGATTTTTCCATCATAAATCAAAAGTCAATATGTGACATAACTAGTTTTCTCGCTATACTACAAACGATTAGTTATGCTTTATTCTTGATTTTTATATTGCAAATAGTGCTATGAGTTTGGGTTGATAGTGGGTAAGCCTTATCCCTGGTAAAGCTAAACATTGAAAGGGAGACGGGTTATCCCGTTTGAGGACGCATGATTTTAAGTAGATTTCGTCTCGCCACCCAACCTGGAGGTTGTCCCACCAACTCATACAAGTAGTACATTTTGTATATTAATAATCAAGTTGTGAACATATATTTAATCGTATATTATTTATTTTGTATAAAAGAGAAAAACTATTTACCCAATTTCTTGACATATTTTCAGACTATGGCAAACCTTCAAAAACTTAAATTTGTTGCCCTCGATTTCACTGACAATAATTATTTGTCATGGCAACTGGATGCCGAGATACAACTTCAAGCTAAAGACTTGGGATAACTATTATAGAAGGAAATGAAACATCAATGCAAGACCTTGCGAAAGCACTGATATTCCTTCGCCATCATCTACATGAAGGTTTGAAAAGTGAGTATCTTACTATAAAAGATCATCTCACCTTGTGGTTAAGCTTGAAAGAGCGATATGATCACCAAAAGACGATGATATTTCCAACAGCTCAAAACGACTGGCTGAATCTTAGGCTACAAGATTTCAAAACAATCAGTGAGTATAACTCCACCATGTTTAATATTACCTATCGTTTGAGACTAAGGAGAAATATATCCGATGAGACAATAATGGAAAAAACATTCAGTATTTTTCATGCCTCGAATCTGTTGTTGCAACAGTGATATCGAGCGAGTCAATTTAAAAAGTACTCGGAATTAATTTCTTGTCTCATGTAGCTGAACAAAATAATGAGCTTCTATTGAAAAACCACAACTCTCATCCAACTGGTTCCGCTTCAATTAATGAAGCAAATGTTGCATCATATAATGACCATAAAACAAGGAAATAAAAACCACGGATGTGGAAAGGGGAAATGATCAATTGGCATAGATCGTGGCAAGCCCTATTCTAAATTATGTGGCGATAAGTTCTAAAATAAATAGAATAGAAATGGCGCAGCTCAGAATAAGGGAAAGAATGCTGCTGAAAATGGGCATGCTCATAATCGTGACCAACTATGCCACAGGTGTGGTCTGAAAGGCCATTGGGCTCATGTATGCCTCACGCCTAAGCATTTTATTAATCTTTATCAAGCCTCCTTAAAGGAGAAAGGCAAAACAGTTGAGATGAACTTCACTATCGAACATGGCTCTTCAGACATTAATTATATGGATGTCCCAAATTCTCACGATGATCCAAACACTAACCTCGATATCATTAATGATCATATGTAATGCTTTTCAATAATTCTATGAACTAGTTTTTGTTATGTTTTTTACTTTATATGTAGTAGTTTCTTATTGTGAATAAAATATGACTCTTTTTCTAATTTGTCAAATATTATTTGTATAGATGGATCATCAAATCATGTGTTCAAATCATGAATCAAATAAGAGCAATATATGTCTTGCTGATTGTGCCACAACGGACACAATCCTTAAAAAGAGAATATTTCTTCAATTTGAACTTAGTTGAGGCTAATGTTCAAACAATATCTGGCATCTCCAATTTGAATAATGGCACTGGAAGAGCAAATATTATGTTGCCTGGGGGAACAACAATTCATGTTGACAATGTCTTATACTCTGAAAAATCCAGAAGGAATTTATTTAGCTTTAAAAATATTCGACAAAATAGATATCACATTGAAACCATGAACGAAAATAATAGAGAATTTCTCTATGTCACACTAGTTTCAAATGGGAAAAAAAAAGTGTTAGAAAAATTCTCTGCTTTATCCTATGGATTATATTTTACTCATATAAGGCATGTAGAAACGAATGTCGTCTTTAATAAGAAAATTAATTATCCAAAGATATTCATTTTATGGCATGACCGATTTGGACATCCAGGATCATCAATGATGCGACGAATAATTGATAATTCACATGGGCATCCTTTAAGGAGTCACAAAATATTTGTAGCTGGTGATTATAATTGTGCTAGTTGTTCTCAAGGTAAATTGATAGTTAAACCATCCCTAAGTAAAATTGTTGTGGAATCTCCAGTTTTCGTAAAACGCATTCAGGAAGACATATGTGGACATATTCATCCTCACTGTGGACCATTTAGATATTTCAGATTTTGATAGATGCGTCAGCTAGGTGGTCACATGTTTGTTTGCTTTCGACCTGTAACGTTGCATTTGCTAGACTTTTAGATCAAATCATTAGGTTAAGAGCACAATTCCCTGACAACCCAATCAAGACCATTCGTCTTGATAATGCTGGAGAGTTTCAATCTTAAGCATTTAAAGATTATTGCATGTCTATAGGAATTACCATTGAACATTATGTTCCACATGTGCATACCCAGAATGGTATGGCAGAATCTCTGATTAAACACATTTAATTAATTGCTAGTCCTTTAATCATGAGAACTAAGTTACCAACTTCAGTTTGAGGACATACAGTCATTCATGCAACATCTATCATTCGTTATAGAACTACTCCATACCATGAACATTCCCCTATGCAACTCATTTTAGGTCAACAACCAAATATTTCACATTTGAAATTTTTTTGTTGTGGTGTATGTTCCTATACCACCTCCCAATAGAACTAAGATGAGTCCACAAAACGAAAACTTGAGATTTATATTGGATTTAATTCATCGTCCATTATAAGATATTTTGAGCCCCTAATAGGGGATTTATTTTCTTGCGTTTTGCTGATTGTCACATTGATGAAGCAATCTTCCCACTATTATGGGAGAAAAGAAGTCAATTTAAAAGGAATGGCACGATATTGTTTGGAATGCATCAACTTTATCACATTATGAGCCACACACAAATTAGTGTGAACTTGAAGTTCAAAAGATCATTCATTTGCAAAAAAATTGCAAATCGATTACCCGATGCCTTTACTGACGCAAAACGAGTGACAAAATCACATATTTTAGCTATAAATACTTCTGCAAGAATTGATGTGTGACGACCCCAACTTCTAAACAGGGCACCGCCCGGCCTAATCCCATAATCAAGCCTTAATCCTAACCATCTAAGATTTAATTACGTATTAGTCAGCATTTCGTCCCTCGTTCATGTTATTACCTATTATCATGTATTTTAAAGATTATGCGGAAGTTTTCATTATTCAAAATCCTAAGTGTGGGAAACCAGGAAAATACAACATCACATGCATGTATATATATATAGAACTATTCACCCAACCCAATGTACAACCTAAAATGTATAGTAAAGACATAAACATTATAATACAAAAGTCGAGACATACAAAATGAGATAGGAGAGTCGCTGAAATGCTTAGAGGAAGTCGTCGATCTTCTCCTTCCCGTTTTCTGCTTGCTCGACGAACCTACATCCACCGTCACAAACTAGACGGTGATTATAGTAATATTTAAGTAATAACCGGAGAATTCTATGCCACATTTCCAAATTATAAGACAGGTATTTAAAAGCATTAAGTAGCTAAAGAATTGCTTAAACAAGTAATGCAAGTAAATACCACAGTTAAAGATGTACAGACTGACACAGGCTAAGTCGAGATGATCTACGTTCGGTCGACGGTGAGAACTATCACCTAACCTTTCCCACTACTATATGGAGCTGCGCTCAACATATCTCTCACAAATAGCGAAACTGCGTTCTACCCTTATACAACATCAATCTCAAGCTTGCCGACCATCCCGAGTCTCATAACTCATGTGTCGCGTAAGTGTAGTGGTGAGTGCCGAAACCCCGATAGACTCATGTCCCTGTGAACCGCGCATCTCTCATGCAATGGACACTAAATAATCCCTACTTTCGTTTTCAATAACAAATAATTCCAAATCTCTAGGATTCCAAAACAAGTTAGGCTACAAAGCCCAAAGGAAATCGAATACAAGTCCAATTATATCCAAGTTATCCCAATAGCATGCTCTTCATCAATTCTTTATCAACAATAACATCAAAAGTAGGAATTTGGAATCAATGAAACACGTCAAAAGGCATCATGTCACAATACTCAATCATGAATAGACACAAGAACAACATGATGTCAGATTACAAGTAGTAATGTCTACAAATATACCAATAAATAAATAAGAGTGAATGAAATGAAATATAGAATTCTCACAACTTTACTTACAATTCACACGCTTGTCCTAGCCTATCCGGCCTTTCGGCACTCCGAAATGCATTACCAAACTTCCGGGATCTCCGCTTAGTCCCCTGGAGTTGTGTGACAAGTGTTAGAGTGTGTTTGAACCCATTTATAGTGTTTAGATCACTTTTGGACTTGGCTGATTTTTAGTATTGGCTGGGTAATTAGCGCACTAATTTTGAACAGTAGCGCGCTAATTGCCACATTAACGAGCTACCTCGATTGTCTAGCGCGCTAATCAGTATTAACGCGCTAACTTTTGATATTGGCGCGCTAATTCGAGCATTAACGCGCTAATTCATATATCTAGCGCGCTAATTAATATTAGCGCACTAGATTTTGACTTAGCGCGCTATGTGCAGCAGAACGCATAATTCGCACTTCGAATTCCGGGTTTTTTGCCACACATAAGCCATGTTTTCGCCTTAGGGACCCTCATACACGTTACATGAGGTCCCCAACACCCATCCCAACACACAACAACAACAACAACATCAATTTACATGAATTGACCAAGTGCATGGAGTGGAGAAGTTACCTAACTAGAACACCTTCTCCACCAAAACTTCAATAGATCTCTCCTCTCTTCCACCAAATGCACTCCAGCAATCACTCTTATTTCTTTCCTTCTTGCCTACCCAACGATTTGTGAAGATAAAAACTCATTTCATTGACTTATATGTGCATTTGACTATAGTGATTTGTTTTAATGCTAGCCATTGATCATTGTGTGCATACGTGTCTCGAGGCTCATCTCATGGACCACCTTGTCCCACTTGTCCCTCAAGTCACCATTAAATAACTCAACAAGTTGACATTTTGTCTCTTGATGAGTTAATGCGTGTCTCGATGCACATCATGTGATTCTTATTTTATTTCACCAACTTTAGGCTCTTAATGTTTATATTTAAATGTGACCACATTAGCCATTTACAAAACCAACATAAATTCACATTTAACACAAATTAAGTAAGCTTACCCCATATGTCGCTACCTCGGTCCCACGTCGACACGCGACTCGAGGTACATCCCTGCTCGTCTCGATACCTATACATCCGTATAAAAATTGACTTAATAGTCTACACATATACAATACACTAGGCATACATCACAACAAATATAAAATATACATCTGCCCTTGCCTCGGTTAATGAACATATCACGGTGTGGGTCCCACAGTACGGGTCGTTGATCTTGTTGAATGAATTAAACACGATTAGAGACTTTGGGTCGTTACATGATGCCTCTGTGCAACAAAATGTACAAGAACCAACGAAACACTTAAAGCGTGGAAAACCAGTTGGTTCAAATGATACAGTTCCTTGAAAGAGGAAAATGAGAGTAAAAATAAATGCAAATCAAAATACTCCCGAGAAAGCACAAGAATCATTTCATAATGATTTGTCAGAACAAGTTGATTCTGACATGGAACAAGTGCCTCTAGAAAAATAGAGAAAAGATGAAAATAATGAGATCTCAATAAATTATTTAAACTCTGGTAAGATTTGGGATAGAAATAATATTGTTCCTAATGATATATTTGCTTTCAATGTGTCTTATGAAATATGTGAAAATGATGATGATCCAGAACCACGATCAATGGACGAATGTCGAAAAAGACCTGATTGACAAAAATGGCAATAGGATATCCAAGCAGAGTTAGACTCGTTGAAAAAATGAGAAGTTTTTGGACATGTTGTTCAAACGCCAGATGACGTAAAGTCTGTTTGATATAAATGAGTATTTGTACAAAAGAGAAACGAAAAAAATGAGATTACAAGATACAAAGCAAAACTTATAGCTCAAACTTTCTCACAAAGACCTGGCATTGATTATGAGGAAACATATTATCTTGTTATAGATGCAATCACATTTCGATACTTGATAAGCCTTGCAGTTTCCGAATGGCTTAATATGCATCTAATGTATGTCATTACAGCATATCTGTATTGATCCCTAGATATTGAGATATATGTGAGAATCCCTGAAGGATTTGAAATATCCGAAGAAACAAAATCAAAACCTCATAACATGCATTCTATAAAATTACAAAGGTCTTTGTACGGATTGAAACAATCCGGACGAATATGGTACAAACCCCTTCGTGATTAGTTACTTAAAGAATGATATGCAAATAATTCACTTTGCCCATGTGCTTTATTAAAATATCATCAACAGGATTTGTGATTATTTTTGTATATGTTTATAATTTAAATATAGTGGAAAATCAAGACGACATCGTTAGAATATCTGAATACTTGAAAAGGGAATTCGAGAAGAAAGAACTTGAAAAAACAAGACTGTCTTGATTTGCAAATTGAACATTTTCCAAGTTAGAGTACTTGTCCATCAATCAAATTATATTGAAAAAATATTAAAAAGATTTTATATGGACAAGGTGCATCTATTGAGCTCTTCAATGGTTGTTAGATCACTTGAAGTGGATAAAGATCAATTTCGACCTCATGAAAGTGATGAAGAGCTACTTGGTCCGAAGGGACCATGTTTAAGTGCAATTGGTGCACTTATGTATCTTGCAAATTGTACAAGACCTGACATTGCTTTTGTTGTCAACCTACTTGCAAGATACAACTCCTCACCAACTAAAAGACATTGGAATTGTGTTAAACATGTTTTCTGATATCTTTAAGGAACAAGTGACATGTGTTTATTTTACTCGAGGGGAGTAAAATTGAATCTCCAAGATTATGCTGATGCTGAATTTTTATTTAATCTCCACAAGGCTCATTCTCAAACGGGATACGTATTCATATTGTGGTAATATTGTTGTATCATGGAAGTCAATAAAGCAAACTATGGTTGCTACTTCTTCCAATCATTTCGAAGTGCTTGCAATTCATAAAGCAAGTCGTGAATGTGTATGTTTGAGAAACATGATTGAATATATTCAAGAATCATGTGGATTACCTCAATAAAATATTTTCCAACCACATTATATGAAGATAATGCAGTATGTATCGCACAATTAAATGAAGGATTCATAAAAGGGGACAAAACAAAACATATTTCACCAAAATTCTTTTATGCACATGAGCTTCAAAAGAATAGTAAAATTGATGTCAAGTGAATCCGATCGAGTGATAATCTCGCTGATTTATTCACAAAAGCCTTACCAACTACGACATTTAAGAGGCTTACATATGGTATTGGCTTGCGTAAACTTAAGGATATTGCAAGTAAAGAAACAAAACAAGTGTCATTCATGTTCACATGAGAGGGAGTTATTGATTAGCGTATTGCACTCTTTTTCCCTTAGCTATGATTTTATCTCATTGGGTTTTCCTAGCAAGGTTTTTAATGAGCCAATCCTAACAATATTATACTCTTCTTAAGATTTATGAGAACAGTGTTCTCTTTTACTATATTTTTCTCACAGGGTTTTTCCTAGTAGAAGTTTTGACGAGACATATTCTCTCAGCAATTTTCATCCAAAGGGGAGTGTTATGATTTGGATGAACAATTGACCAATATTTTGGATAACCACATTGTCAAGCATGGCTTTGTCATTGAGTTGTAATATCAAGCATTACTCTTACTTGTATTCATATCCAATGTACTCACTATTCCATGTATTGTCAATATTGTTTGTGAAGAGTTGTATGACATGTGATGTATGTGTTACTTGTAAATATTGTCTAAGTACATTTATTATCATCACTAAATGGCCTATATAAAGGGCGCCAACCTCATTGTAAAATCACACCAAGTTAAATGAAAAACTTCTCATTCCAACTATCTCATTTCTTCTCTTCTCCTTTGTAGTAGTAGAAGTTATAAGTCTCATATTTTCCTTCTCTAATTTTTAACAAGTTTCAACTTAATTTACAACAATAGCATCATTTGTTGAAACTGTTGAATTTTGTGTTTAGGTCTTGTTCAAGTCATAGCAGAGTACTGTAGAAGCATTGGTCGTTTATGTTTGGGCTTATTGTTTAACAGCGTATTCTCCTTTCCTTCTCAAAGTGTTTTCACATTTCAATTTCTATTAGGGTTGCAAGTGGGGCGGGAATGGGGTGCCCCGCCCTGGTGGGGCAAGAAATCCTCGCTTTTTGCTCCCCGCGAGGCTGGGACTGTAATTGTTCTCGCCCCGCGGGGATTCCCGTCCCGCATCCCTTGCATATTTTTTACATTTTTTATATTTTTACAAAAAAAATTATATAACTTTTTTACTTAAAACATATGGAATATATGGAATGAAACTCGAGATCTTCAACAATAAAATTTATTTTTACCATTAAATTAATTCTATAATATATATATATATGTTATATCATAAAGATATTCAAAATTATATTTAGAACATCATTGAAATATATTTGCCATACTAGATTTGGAAATCTTATATATTTAATTAAGTATAATAACTTGTAACTCGATCAACAAAACAAATCCACATTAATCCTTCAATTTGAGAAAAATAGTTTCTAAAAAAATTGAGAAAGTAGTACTTAAGTGACAAAATGACCAAGGAATGAAAATCAAAATCGATATTTTTTACAAAATTGATGGGGCACCGCGGGGATTCCTCGCCCTGCGAGGATTCCGCAGGGTGGGGCGTGGGGCGGCAAAGTTCGCCTCGCGGGGAGTTTGCGGGAAAAATCCTCGCCCCGCACCCCGCGGGGACGGGAGCGGTAATTACGATCTCTGCCTCGCCCTGCCCCGCTTGCAACTCTAATTTCTATTGAAATTTCTTCAGTCTACCTTTATTTCGTCGAATTGCTTTAATTTCTAGTGAGTTAAATTTTGTAATTGGGGCATTTGTAGAATGTCTTTAGAGGTGTCCAAACTATTGCAGCCAACCAACCACCATTTCTTAATCTTTGAGTCAATTTATTTTACTTAAACCTTGTTTGGTATGAGGTGAAGATATCTCCAAGGAGATAACTCACAGGGAGTTGAGAACTAATTTTGTTTGGTTGCCCAACTTGCCTGTAAGTTATCTCCCAACTTACATCCTAAAGTGATAGATATCTCCACACCATCCCCCTTAGGGAGTTACCTCCCGAAGTTGTGGACACAATTACCCTTCATTAATGATTCATATTTTTATTGTTTAAAAATTTAAAACATCCCTGCAAGTTTAAAATTGAATCAAACATGAAGATATTAACTCCAATGAGTTAACTCTAAGAAGATAATTCCCAACTTATACTGTAAGTTAGCAAAAACGAACCAATCGAGACCTTATATTTTTCTTTGAATTTATGTATTTTTTATTATATCTTTACAAATTTTACCACATCCACCTAAGCATCGAGTCCTTTGAATCGTTTAATGTAGCTCAATACATGCAATTTTTTTTGAAATGCATCATATTATCCACAAAGAAATAATGTGTAACTGCAGCACCCAACGAGTCATTGCTAACATTTTTGTAAAAGTAATTACATGACATTTCTAGTGCTTATTTTTTATTTTTTTATTTTTTTTTTCAAGATAAATTTTTAGTGCTTATTTACTGCATATCCCTCGCTATGTATATAAATTATTAATGCAGGGAAGATGCTATAATGACACCCCAAACTCACACCCAAAGTCACATCCCATTGACATGGCGTATGGACCTGATATGAAAAAAGATGTGTGAAAATACTTTGTATGCATAACATGCGAGATGTGTATACCGAAGTGCGCATAAACGACTCCTGAGGATGCGCGCCCACGCGCCACTTCAAGGGTGTGACTTTGGTAGTACGTTACATAAACAAGACATCCCATTCCTTCCAATAGAACCAGATTAAGGCGTCAAACAAAGCAAATCAAAAGCATCAACACAACTTCTTCTATGCTATTTTTTGAAGAGAAATTTCATTAATCATTCAAGACTCAATACAGGACTAGGACCAGACATAGAATCAAGTACATTGATTCACTAATCTTATTTGTTCAAACAAAGTGTCATTAATTTGGCCGCAAATGCGAAATTGAAATAGTTTGACAATCAAGGACTGCTCTCTACAACATTGAAACTCATTACAATACACAAAACTGCTAGAACCATAAAACGAATAACAAAACTTCCCAACAATGAAAAGAAAACCTAAAATTTTCCAACAAGGAGAAGATAAATCAAAGACCTCCAACTGGGAAAAAACTAACTATGAAATAAAAAATAAAGACAAGATCAATCCAGCGCCGCACAAATCCACGCAACACTGTTGATGAAGATGCACCGCGATAAGGATGGACCAATCTTCACAAATCTGATTAGATTTGTTGGTTATTGTATGAACAAAATACAAAAGAGATTTGATTCAAACCACCTCCGATCGTTCAAGAACAAAAATCACAAAAGTGAATCAAGAAGAAGAATTTTAAGGTTTTGAGAGAAAAAAAAAGAGGCACCTGTACTTCTTCTATGCTATTATTTATTTATTTTTTTGGCAAACTTATTCTATGCTAATATTGCGGGTTAATTTCTCTGACGGTCACCTAACTTTATAAATTATAACATTTTGGTCATAAAAATTACTTTTATAACACAAAAATCACAAACTTTTTTAAACTCTTACAATGGAGATCACTCAAGATTTTTTCAGTCCTTTTATGGCAAGTTTGTCAACGTGGCAATGACATGACGCCATGTTTGCAATTAGTAAACTTGTTTAATTTTGTTAAAACAATCGAGAAATACTTAACCCAAGAAAATAAATTTCGAAATTTACACCTAAAAAATTAAATCTTAAAATTCATATATTTCCAATCTCTAAAAATTAAACCTCTTAGAAAATAGTTTCATTTATATAGTGTGAATATTTTACATTTGATATTTTGAAATTAATTAATCACTTTATTTGATATTTGTTTGCATCGGATTGCAATTTTTTTCTTTTTTTTTGAAACGTTGTAGGTGATGTGTTGCTGCAAATCAATTTGTAGGATTTATTTTTCCAAGTGAAAATAGTTTATCTATATTTGTTAATTATAAATTTTCATACGTACTCTTTTAGAAAGTTTATGTTGTTGTTGCATCAAAAAACAGCAGAGATATATCACCTTTGTAGAAAAGAAAAATAATGTTTAAGATGATGTACATATAGTTCAACACCAAACCTAAAATGTTTTTTTTTTTCTGTTCTTCAATTTTCTTTTTGAGTGAATAATGCTTTGAGATTTGTGACGATTGTGAAATAAAAAATTAGTTGTCAGATTTAGAGTGGGGCATTGTTTACCTTTAATTGCTAACGTGACGCCATATTATTGACACGTCAATAATTTTATTAGAAAATAATCAAAAAAAGTTTTGGTGACCATCTTTTTAAGATTTTTGAAAAGTTTGTAATTTTCGTGTTACAAAGATAATTTTTATGATCAAAATGTTATAATTTATAAAATTAAGTGACTGTCAAAAAAATTAACCTCTATTATTGCTAACTAATTTTGGTGTGCTAGCTTGGCTGGCTTTCGGAGCAACATCTCTGTTTAATACACAAATAATCAGCCTCTACGACAGCAACACGTGGCTGCACTATTGAGCACTCAACCGTACGATCTCTGGGCCCGCACCCCAACATCGATGGTCATTACAAAAGACAGGATCAGTTTGACACCATCGCAGCCGCTGATTCGTAAAGTGAGAATGCTTAGTCAGTAAGGAACACGTGGTGACCGTCAGATGGTTGACCAATTATTTGATGTTAGTTTAGAAGGCTGACCCACTCACAGCGAAGAAAGTGTGTAAAGTGCAGGGTCTGGACTGGACTAGTGGACTCGAAGTGCTCATCATCTTTAGTTTGCGTTTGTAGCTTTGGTTAAGGCCAAAGTGCTACAAATTAAAATTATGGTCTTCACCGATAAAGAGAATAAATTCAAAAACAAAAAGGATACGTTCAAAAAATATATAGTTTCTTTTTCTTATGACTATTTTGATTGGGCTTACAGAGTTAATTCAGAGTAAATTTATTAGAGTTGATATGTTTATGTTTGATTCAATTTTAAATTTGCAAGGAAATTTTAAATTTTTAAATAATAAAAAATATGAATTGACATAAATAGTCTTCAAACAAGAAAGAGATGTGTAATAAAATGGTCATTAATGAAGAAGTAATTGTGTCCACAACTCCTGGGAGAAAACTCCCTCGAGAGTGGTAGGGAGATATCTCTCACCATAGAGTGTAAGTTAGAAGATAACTTGCAAGCAAGTTGGGCAACCAAACAAAATTAGTTCTCAACTCCATGTAAGTTCTCTGGGAGATAACTCTACTCCTAACCAAACAAAGTCTAGAATGAAGTTGTAACTAATCTTATTTGGTTGGTTTTATAAACTCAACTCCCCTCCAAGTTATCTTTCAACTCACACTTGGGAGTATGAGATATTTTTCCCATCCCCTCTAGGAGAGTTATCTCACACAAGGAATATTGACAAAACTACATCTCATAAATGTATTTTTTTTTTCATCTTAAAAATATGTTTAAAGAGTATTTATGTCAATTCCCGCGTTTTACTATTTTGAAAATTTGCAAATTTCTTTAAGAAAACTAACCAAACAAGGCATATAAGGACAAAATAGTTTAAGAGTAGGCATGGACAATGTTACAAGTATCACACCTATCTACAGTGGCAGAACCTGGGGCGATCAGCCCCTAACCCTCGAGACCCCCTATAATAACCCTATGTATTCGCGAGACCCCATATAACACCCCTACATATTCGTTCTTCTCACCCCTATAGTCGACACACGTTCGCTATATAACAAGGTCTCGTTTGGTTCGTTTTTGCAAACTTGCAGTGTTAGTTTGGAGTTATCTCCTTAGAGCTAATATTTTCATGTTTAGTTCAACTTTAAACTTGCAGGGAAGTTTTAAATTTTTATACAATAAAAAATATGAATTGACATAAATAGCCTTCAAACAATAAGAGAAAGATGGGTAATAAAAAGTCATTAATGAAGAGTAATTGTGTCCACAACTCTTGAGAGATAACTCCATAGGGGGTGGTGGGAGATATCTCTCACCCTAAGGTGTAAGTTGGGAAATAACTTACAGACAAGTTGGGCAATCAAACAAGATTAGTCTTCAACTCCTTGTGAGTTATCTCCTTGGAGATATCTCAACCTCATACCAAACAAGGCCCAAGTGTAGCATTGTCAAACAAAAAAATGATGTATTTGAGGTGTCTTGAGTGTAGCATTGTCAACAATTTTTTTTTATCATGCTTAGTTTTTCATACTAATATGAAAAAAAAAAGAAAGTTAAGGTTAAAGTTGCCTCCCCCTAACAAGATTTTCTGGTTCTGCCACAACCTGTTTACATCCCTAAAACTCAATACAACAACAACAACAACAACAACAACAACAACAACATAGCCTCAATCTCAAATTAACTAGGGTCGGCTACATGGATCAAACTTTTCCATTGTACTCGATTAAGTGCAATTGATGGTGAGCTTTTCAAACCAATAATCCAATAAAATTTATATAAAGTGTTTTTCTTGTATAGGTTTTAGGTGTATGTAATATAGAGTGTTTCAATTTATAAATTTAGTGTATTTTACTTTATAATAATTAGTTGAGTCATCAATTTCGTGAATCTTGAAATTGAAATTAATTCGCTCAAATGTAGAAATCAAAATAAGCATATATATCCTATCAAAAAAAAGCATATATATATATATATATATATATATATATATATATATATATATATATATATATATAAATTGAAATTGAAATCAACTAGTTTGCACGAATGAGCCTGCTCGTACGCTCGCGGGAATTTAATTATAAGAATTTAAATTTAATTTTAGTAAAGTAAAAAAAAAGTAACATAATAGATTGCTAAACAAATTAGATAAATGTATTATGCAATAAATTTTAATGATATCAGTAATATTAATAGTCAATTGAGACAGAAGATAAACAATCTCTAATTGAGATGCTATTAGTAAGAGATTTTAGATACCAAAGAATCTCTATTTGAGATATCAGCGAGAGAATAAACAAAAAAAAAAAAAAAAAAAAAAAGTATTTTAGCATTTGTATTGCTTATTTCAAGTAAGACGTAATTAACTACGCTAATAAAAAGTCTTATCAATGTTTTTTTATATCTTATCAAGAAAAAACACCCTAATAAAAAGTGGCTGTCAATTTTCGAAAAAGTTGATTGCAAAGTTGATTGCTATTGTTTGTTTTGTTTCGGAAGAATCCAGTGATGAAAAAGGTAAAGCTTTATTTTATCTACTTATTTCCACTATAGCTTATCAAATTAATTAATTAATTAAGTCAAGAGAGAAAACAAATAGTTTAATGAAAAACAAAAATACTATATTGCTACACTTAGGGTAGAATTTAAGAGTTTTAGTGTTCAAACTTGGATTACATTCTTTCGCTATCGTTGCAAATTTATACAAGTACTTAAACGCACAAAAAATTGCTAGCAAGAGTATGTATACAAAAATTAAAGGGTCTCAAAAACTACAAAACTAAGCTAAATATCAAAATAAAGTCACACAACTATTTCTACTTCTCTTTTCAAATAATTGAAAAAGTTTTTTTACACACAAATAATTAATGAGAAATAACTAGTATGCAATTATTTTGAAACATAATTAACATGATTCTATAATTGGGAGTAATTAATTAACATACATATAAAAGAAGTACATGAACAAGTAAAGGAGGGTTTAATGGACACGAAAGGACAAACTTTAACTTAGAAGAGATAAAAAAGAGATTCATTAAAGCAATTCAAAAAAGTAATAGGTTAAAGGACCCAACAAAAACTTTGATTCGTTTCAAAAAAACAAAAAAACAAAAACTTTGATTTAAATCTTGTTTCAATCCTTTGAATTAGGTTTGCTACAGGAAATCAATAAAATCACTTTAGGAAATGAGATGGTTTAATTGAACAAGCAAGTTGGGATTGTAGAAGAGTCAATCCTTTACCCATGAAAAAAGGAATTATTTGGTTCAAAACCAAGAAGAGGTATGACTTAAGTATATAACCATTCTGGGATTCCCATATATGCATTAAACGAGAAGATCCAAGCGCGTAGATGATCCAAAGAGGATGTGTTTTTTTTTGTTAAAAAAGAGAATGTGTTCACGCATTATATTCTTCACTTGTGCTCTAAAGAGAGTATAATTTGTTGCAACAAATTGATACAGAAACCACATTAATCGTTATCGGTTTCCGTTTTCGCGGTAAAATCATCAAAAGACAATTTTGCCCCCATCAAATCAAAGTACCACGCACAAACACATGTACCCCACAAAAACTCAAAAAAAAAAAAAAAAAAAAAAACCTTTGAAAAAAAAAAAAACATAAAAAAAAAAAAAGCAGACTCCACCCTATTAAAAAACAATTTGTCTCAATTACATTCATAAAATGCAATTACATGGTTACTGCCCCAAGGGACGTGGATGTGGTATAGCGATAAAAAAAAACACTTACACTTTGACTTAAGCGATAAAGACTTACACTTTGACTTAAGCAGCTTTCATAAGGTCGATTCTTGATAGCTACATTATATTAACTTGATTTTCCTGACTCTAAGTTATAGGGTTAGGACACATGATTAATTTTTATGAGATTAGTCAAGACCAAGCTTGTCAGAATCGTGAATCATAAATGAATCGTTAAGGGCTTGAGTCAAATCAGGATTCGGTTGACGAATCGTAGGATTCAAGATACATTTCTAAATCATATAAATATTAAATTTTTTATAATTTTTATACATTTTAAGTTTTTTTGAAGTTAGATGTTTTTATGTTTTTAAAGAATAATGTCAACAAATAGATTAATTTAATATCCATTACTTCTTTTACACATAGCCTCAACCTCACTACAAAATTTCACTTGCAAAATTTTACTTGCAAAATTTCAAGTAAGCAATGAAGTAGCTAAGGGCATGTCACCCATTTGATGTTTGAGAAGTGTAAATGACTACTAACATGCCATCAAATAAGTGAGTTGCCCAAATACCCTTACAAGTATATAACCAAAAATATGTGAGGGTTGGAGATCCAATGCCACTGTTTGTTTGTTTTTTTTTTTTTTTTAGCATGAATCGTCTGAATTGATGAATCGTGCTATTCACATTACAATTCATGCAATTCATTTAGCGATTCAAAAGCATTCCGATTCATGCATGAGAATCGAGTCTTTTGCTAGCGATCCGTATCTAAATCGTACGATTCAGCAATCCGGATCGTGATTCTCACAACCATGGTTAAGACTCAAGCCAAATGCAAGTGAGCTTAACGGGCTTTGCGAACATGCATAACTACCAAGATCCAATAAACTTAAACTTTTATTATTCTGCCAATATTCATAATTGATTGAAGTAGATATCTATAGCTAGCATTTATTGTGCACTCACTCCGATAAAAACAAAATATAAGAATTTTTTGTACAAAACTTATATATTAATGAATATATTAGTCATGAGTTCCAATTACATTCTTACCCATTAACAAAAATATAAAGCAAATATTTTAATTACTTTGTTAACTATATTTAATTATTTATCTCATCTAATAAAAAATAACAATTGTGTTTAATTTTTAATCAAATAGTATTTGAGTTAAAAGATGAGTAAAATATGCATAAAACCTCTAAAAACTCTTTTATTCTAAAAACAACTTATATTATTTGAAGGAGAGATTTTATAAAATGTCTTCTATTTTTGATCGAATAAAATATTCTCTAAGACTCGAACTTCAATTCTCTCGGATAAATGCGATACCTTAATCACCACCTTTAACTAGTAACTACTCCAAAGTGGTTTAACCACTCGAAGAGATTTTATAGAATGTCTTATATTTTTGACGGAAAAAAATATTTTATAAGACTCTAACCTCAATTCTCTTTAGGGAAATGCAAGACTTTAACCACCATCTTCAACTAGTAACTACTACTCTGACGTGGCATATATAACCACTTGCCATTTAAGTCTTTGACCAAAAAACAATTTGAATTACTCATTTGTTGGAGGGGCAAATCCGGAACTCAACGTACAGAGAAGGATGCGGTGAAGTCAGAAAACCAAGTGTCTCTCGCTTTACTTTGCATCAGCAGCAGCGAAGGCTCTGATAAGGCTCGAACTCACTCTTCGTTTATCTTCTCCGACCGATCCCTTCATAGCTTCTCGAGATTCTATAGAGCTCGAAAAATGGGGTTCCGGGCCTCGTTCAGATTTCGATTTCAGATTCAGTTATAGAAGAGACTGAGACAGTTCAATTGGGGGTTTTCGAAGATGGGTGTTGGAAGGAATTGGTGGAGAACGAGTTCTCGGAAGAAGCCACCGAAGGAGTTCGTGTGTTCGATTTCTGGGTCTCTAATGGCGGACCCTGTAATCGTCGCTTCAGGGCAGACATTCGAGCGGAACTGCATACAAGCGTGTAAGAAATTAGGGTTCGTTCCCGTTTCGAAACCGGATTTGTCGACTTTGATTCCCAACATGGCCATCAAAGCAACGATACTCGACTGGTGCGACAGTCATGGAGTCGATCGACCCAAGCCTCTAGGGTTTGCAGAGGCAGAGCGCATAGTCCAAGCATTAATGGGGTCCCAGAAAGACAAATCAGAAGAGCAAAAACAAAAGCTAGATGAAGAAGAAGTAGAGAAAATCGAGGTTTCGGAGACGGAGTTGTTAAATTCTGTTGCAGAGAATCCACCATTGAAGCAGCAATCGCACTTCAATTCAAGCTCATCGCATGACTCTCCAATCCCAACACGCCCACTCCCACTGTGGTGCTCCTCCTCTTCGTCTTCTTCGTCTTCTTCGTCGTCATCAGAGATCATCGAGATCAACAACAGCAACAGCAACAACAACAACTCGGATCCCCCATCATCATCGTCTTCGTCGTCGTCGTCGTCTTCATCCGATGCGTATCTCGATGAGGAAGACTTCGTCGCGAAACTCAAAAGCCCTCTCGCGTCGGACCAGGAAGAAGCCGTGAAGTCGCTCCGACAGCTCACGCGCACCAACGAACCATCGCGACACGCTCTCTGCACTCCGCGCCTCCTCTCATCCCTCCGTCCGCTCCTAATCTCGAGATACGGAGAAATCCAGACGAACTCAATCGCGGCACTGGTGAACCTCTCCCTCCACAAGCCCAACCGAGTGAGAATCGTCCGAGCCGGGATCGTGCCGTGCCTGATCGACTCGTTGAAGGGCGGGTATCCCGAATCCCAAGAACACGCGTCGGGCGCGCTCTTCAGCTTGGCTTTAGAGGACGAGAATAAAATGGCGATTGGGGTTTTGGGGGGACTCCCTCCGCTGCTCCACTCGCTAGCGAAGTCGAAATCCGAGCGGACTCGGCACGACTCGGCCTCGGCTCTGTACCACTTGACGCTGGTCCAGAGCAACCGAGTGAAGGTGGTGAAACTCGGTGGGGTGGGTTTGTTGTTAACCATGGTTAGGAGTGGGGAGATGGTGGGGAGGGCAATGTTGGTATTGTGCAACTTGGCGGTGTGTAATGAGGGGAGGGCGGCGATGTTGGATGGGAATGCGGTGGAGGTGTTCGTGGGGATGTTGAGGGGGTCGGTGGAGGGGGCGGTGGAGGAGAGCTGTGTGGCGGCGCTGTGGGGGATGAGTTTGGGGAGTTTGAGGTTCAATGCGGTGGCGAGGGAGGCGGGGGTGGCGGAGGTGATGAGGAGGGCGGCGGAGAGGGGGAGTGAGAAGGCCAGGAGGGTATTGATGGGGCTGCGAGGCGGTGGTGGGGAAGAGGACTGGGAGGGGCTGTTGGACTCGGAGGTGGTGAGTCGGAATCGGTGGCGACTCGTTTGTGAGGAGGATGGGGATGGGGTGTAATTAGCCTGTATTTTCTTTTTTTTTTTTTTTTTTTTACTATTTTTTCGGATTTCTCATTTGGTGTCTGATGCCAACCACACCGAGTAATCCACTATTGCGAGATGGTTAACTATCTTTGGTGGAATGGGCTTGTGGGGGGGTTGATGTGATGATTTTAATGTCTTGTTTTAGACTGAGTAGTTAGTGAGTACATATTTTGCAAGCTTGTGTAATGTGAGAATTGAGAGCTATGCTTGTTATTTGTTGTTTTTTGTTTCATGAAGTTGCATAATTCGCAACTACAACGGCATGGAGGTCTAGAGGCCTGGTTATCTTTTGTTTCCAAAAGTGGTTTTCTTTTTTGTGATTAAAAAAGGCGAGACAGGTCTTTCATGCATAAAGGAGTGCCTTAATTTCAACCAAATTAAAACAAGAAGGATCATCTTAACAAAGATCAATGTTGGCTAATTAGTAGAAAACAAAGTTACATGGTATTGGATTTGAAGTGTGAAGCAATTTTGAAGGTCGAACATAAAATCGAGACTGCGAGAATCTGTTATGAAAAAGTGTTGTTATTCCATGCTCTTTATGCAGATGCCTCTCGAATA
Organism: Stephania cephalantha; assembly: GCA_039657325.1. Classification (NCBI taxonomy): domain Eukaryota; kingdom Viridiplantae; phylum Streptophyta; class Magnoliopsida; order Ranunculales; family Menispermaceae; genus Stephania; species Stephania cephalantha. Next base: position 50,405,754 of record CM077573.1, read on the forward strand.
TTACGTCCTTTTGCTTTTCCATTTAAATGCCATCTCTTTTAACCAAACCTCTTTCTTGCAAAAAAAAAAAAAAAAAAAAAATCTAAATGCAACTTTTGGGCGTGTATCTATATTTATAGATGATGGATTAATTAATATAAACTTTAAATTAATTCGATCACTTCTTTTACATAAATGAAGAGGACAACCACCTACTAGTTTACAATTTTCTTTTGAGAGGTAGAATTATTAAACCTTTTGCTCAACTAATCTTTTAATTTTCCCATTTAAATCTTCTTCATATCAGTTTGGATCAGCTGTCTACTCAATTGTACTTTCATAATCTTTTAAATTCTTCCTATTAGTAAATCTTAAGTTATCTTTAGTCTACCTCCATTCCATCGATTTTTTTTTTTTTTTTTGTGACCTCAGCGGAAGTTGAATCTACGACTTCCCTATACCTTACCTTTCGGTAAGTGATGCATCGTCTATCTCACCGTAGATTTTTTGGTTCCCATCGAATTCTTTTAGTTTTTATTTTATCGAGTTTTCTAAGTGAGACATTTTTGGACCAGTTCGGAATGTACCTAAACCAATGCAACTAACTTTCCCTAGTTATTTGTAGGCCTTTTCCGTAGTGTTTGTCGATTGAGCAAATTATTGAGGATTTATTTGAAGATTCTATTTGGAGGAAATAATTTTGTGTTGTTCCAGAGTTCTGTTTTCACATTCAATTAATGTTTATCTTTTGTATATCCAACCAAACAGAAGCTAATCTCCACCATCAAAACTGAAATCGACCTGGCCCATATGACCATTCCACGGCCTACCTAACATGTAAAAACATGGGCTAGCTAGCCTGAAGACCACTTTTCGTTTTCTTAATGGGCCAGACCGGCCCATTGAAAGCCAATCCCATCCATAATTTGTGACATCGGACTGGCCGACTGGGAGTACTCAAAATTTACCAATTTGTAATTTGTAATTGTTGAAGGAGAAGAGGCAAGAAAAGTTTATTCAGAGACTAATTTGTTACTAGACCTTGTTTTTGTCTAAATCACTCGGTATCTAGATAATCCGACTACTACGGATTCGTCCGGAGTAGCGCATCATATAAGTGGGAGGAGCTCCTTATTTTAGTTTTTTCATTCCCAAAATTCGAACTCGAGTCACTTGTGAAAAGATAATAACTCACTTTCAGTGGTGCCAGCCAGCCGTTAGTTACTATAACCCTTTTATCATTTAGGCTTTGATAATATCACAACACCATCAATTGCATTGAATCAAGTGAAATGGAAGAGTTTGATTCATGTAGCTTATTTTATCCACATTATGTAAGTAATAATTTTCACTCAAATCCTAAATTTGAGACACAATGTATTAATTTTGAGATATACTATGTATAATTTTTATAATATTAGACCCAGTTCAAAATGAGAGTATGGTGACTAGCTAGTTTATGTATGAGTTTTTAAGTTTGAAAGTGGGTGTTTACATCAAAATGCCATGGAGAGTTGGAGTTCTCACTCCAAACTTATAAGCCATATACATTCTTTCAACTAATGCCATGTGAAATTCATACCCACCTCTCCATCCTTCAAGCCCAAACCCGTGACCCTCGTGTCATCAAATGGAGGTTGGGTTGAAATTCATCATTTGTTTTTGTTGGCCTTTTATTTCAACCCTCATTTTTATATTTCAATCTACTTGAACATTACGAACTTAAATTAAGGGTGGGCCTTAGGATTTTGGATTTGACATTTTGTTTCCTTTTTTCTTTTGAGATGGATTTGAAACTTTGAGCTTTTATAGTATATTAGTCTATTAAAACCTAATTAATTGTAGTATCGCACGTAAAAAAACCACACGTATATCAAAAATATTTTAATATTTCTCAACTTTTGTTATATATTATAACCTTTTTAGATTGGTTGATTTGTATCTTATATCACTTTTGAAGTCCAAATTTGATCATGTGACATTTAAATAACGAACGTAAATAATAAATTTAATAATTATAGATAGACAATGAGGTGGGTTTTTAAACTTATTATTTATATGACACCTCATCAAATTTTCATGAGTTACAAAATGACAAAAGATACAAATCAAATAATTTAGAAAGGTTGTGATATAATAATAAAACTCAAAAAGTTAGGATATAATAACATAAGTTACGAAATGTTAAAATATTTTAACCAATTAAACTTTAATTGTAGGGTTGCTCTTAAATAACCCCGAATATACCAAAAATGAAGAGTTAAGTCAAATGTACGTTAATGGTTGTTCACCTGACGCTTTTCTTGTTGTATGTCTCAAACCATTGTACCACATTGCTTGCATTAATTATCAATGTTAATAAATAAATAAATAAAAAGCATTACTTCAGCTAGACGAGCAGGACCGAATTGAGTTTTCAACATAGATACATAGTGAACGACTCGAATGTTTATTAATTGAGTTTTTAACATATTTGATTGTCTAATCCATTAGGGCTTGCGGCCTACAGCTAGCTAGCTTCAACAATAAATGGTTTCCACCATAACACGCCTCCCTTAATTTAAAAATAAGAGAAAAAAAAAAAAAGAAGAAGCCAAACCATATAGATGTAACAGCTAATTGTCACCTATATATTGTCTCATTCTCTCATTTATATTACACATTTTATCATATGGTGGTAAGACATTTTAAATGAGTAGCAATTAATTCTCAAATCTAGACTGCCTTCCCAACACATGAGGAGCTGTTTGGTGGAACTTGTCTTGCCTACTTTATCCAACAGCTGAAGTTGAACATGGACCTTCATGACTTTTTATTCTTTGAATTGTCCAATATCAACAAAGGCCTTCTTAAACTTATTTGAAACATGATTTTCATTTCATTTTAATTACCTTGTTTTATTAACATAAGTACTAAAAAGATTGATTTAAAAATGTATATATTCTTTCTTTTTAGTTTGTGCCAACTGGCATATATTTATGTCCGTAAGACCTGGCATATATTTATGTCCGTAAGACCTGAACTAAATCATCTTTAGTCTGATTATCAAGACACAAAGCCGTAAAGCTCTCTCGTAAAAAACAACTCGAGTTGAATAAACACTCAAAATCGAGACTCTACTCAAATTATTCAAATATCAATACATAAAATGGTAAAGTTCTTAACCTGGACGGGTTGGACCAACGATATAGCCGAGCTTGAGATTTTGTAAGTTAGTCACACGGTCCTAGAATTGATTCTCCAAAATTATCCGGGCCACTGAGATACGCTCAGACTAATTATACCAAGGCCTCACTGGAAAAGTCACGCTCACCTAGATATCAACGGATATCAAAAAAAAAAAAAAGTAAAGCTCTCCGGTGACAAACGACACCCTTTGAAGTGCTCAAAATCAAAATCCTACTCAAATAATTCAAGCACCAAACAAACTTCTTCTAGTAATATATAATTTTTCTCATGTAGAAGATACATACGTGTTCCTTAAAAAAGAAGATATGTTCTTGCATAACATTGGTTGATGGCATATTGAGGATATTAATATGATCGTGATTTAATTAACATTGATTAACAGAAAGCGTCACCGCAACAACCTGGCTGTGGAGTCTCGTGGGGTATTGTTTATTTGTTCTGCACAGCTTAGATAGTACAATATGCCATGATGCAAACAGTACTTGATAATGTTTATTGCAATTAATTAATTGTCTTAGATACAATTGTACATTGTCAATTAATTGCGTGCAAAACGAAGACTCTTTAAGCACAATTTTTATTTAATTATCAACTAATCAACAATTATATGCTAGATAAAGACAATTTCTTACATAAACAATGCAAAAGTTAGGAATTTAAACATATGCCTAATCATATCTTTTGTTAATCTAATTATTGATCTCAAACTAATGCCCTAAATATTATATTAATTGATTTAAAGTCAATCATGTATTCATGTTTGTTTTTTGGCTGTCATTTCATTTCCTTGTTTAATCTTAGTATCCTATAAATAACAGAACATATCCTCCATCTTTTTCTAAATAAACATATATATACATATATATATACTATTAAGACAATTATCTTTAATTAATAAAAAATCACGGTACTAAGCTTCAGAGGAACAAGCCTTCGAATAGCTAAAAGTGACCAAAGTCTAACTTTAAGCGTCGTGGAATACATAATAATCGTCAGACCTTTAGGTAATATTAAGTTCAAGTTCACAGATCTTAATAGAACAATTCAAATCCACTATAGATATTGATAGATACACAGCTTATCGATCCCACTAAGCTCATCCAGACTTTATGAGTTTGCAATGGCCTATGCAGGTCCTACTGGTGTACTATTACAAATTAGATCTATCCACTAAATGTAAGTAAACTTGAAATTGTCTCCCCATCATTTTCCGTTTATTTGTATCCCCATGACCATTCATGGTTATCATTTTTTTCAATGTACTGCTATTGTTTTTCCAAATGACTAATGGCTTGTTCGGTTCACATTTACGTATTCTATATTCATGGGCTAACTTATACTGAGATTGTGCCTTGAGTTTAGGTGCTAGTCCATTTTTCCTTACTTGTTCCGTTGGCAGGATTGGGCTTAGTGGTAAATGTGTTTTTTTGGCTGAAGTTACTAAATTGCCCTCCTTTTATAACTCCCAAAATCAGGGCTATTTGCTTTGTTATGTTTTCCCCAACTCTTCTCCACAGCTCGACACCTCCACAGTCGATTGTTAGGGTTTCTCATGTGCTCACTTCATTCATTCAAGTAATGATAATTTCTCATGCATTTGACTCTCCTACTTATACCCACAACACAGCCACAAAATCATGATAACCAGAATCTCTCGATTCACGGTTTGAGTCTCAAATTGACTATCAAAAAGGCAGTGACGCCTAGTCACATACCAGAAGGACAAGAAAATTGCCTACAACCAAAGCAAAGATGAATGGAGATGATCGCGAATACTTAATCCTTTCTCAGTCCCAAAGCACACCATCGAAATCGTCGATTTCGTCTCTCACAATTCGTCTCTCATGATTTAGTTTAAAAAGAAGGGGTAGTTTGGTAATGTGCGAAGCTTAACTATAGGGACTAATTAGTGCCACCAAAAATGATGGCTTACTTTAGTCAGCTGTATTGGGTATTAGATAGTCCCGTAGACTAGTTAATCCCCAAGCGAACAACGGATTAGCTAGTTCAGTGTGGCTAATCCGACTTAAGACCATGAAGCGACCGGGCTATAAATAAGTTGCTAATTTAATACTTCAACAGCAGCACAATACTCAAAGGACAAAGCATTTGATATTCAAATCGAGAGGTCTAAATAATCTAAATCAAGGACTAAAGAAATCCTGACTAGTTGCCTAGGATTCCCTCTATTGCACATAGCCTCAAAGCTGCATGTAGTGGGAACCATTTGGATGCCAGAACACCTGACAATTTTTTTTATTTTTTTTTTTTAAAGAATCTAGTACAGTGAAATAGTAGTACATATACAAGAAGTTATTATTATATTCACGTTGTCAATAAAAGCCACCTAAATAGAAACACACATGTTTCATGACTCCTACTAGCCTTTCATTTTCACTGACTCACACCTGGTTCGTCAGTGACAATTAGTCAGTTTTGTGTCCCCTTCAGCTTCACTGCTCATGAAAACCCAAGTTCATCTCAGATTCTGACCTTATACAACCAAATCCTTAGCACCTGAAGACATTTCAAGTCCAGAGGAGCTTACCCAGAAATCCCCTATATTCTGTCATGCTATCGAGCTACTAATTTACATCATCTAATACTACTAAACGCACTAAAAATGAGATAACGTTTTTAAAATGGATTGAGGGTTTGTCATGATCTATTTTCCCAATTTTTGAGGAAAAAAGTATATATTGTTATCAAATGAATGGAAACTTGTGCATGTATGTGACTACATTGTGAAGCATAGTTCTCACATTGAATTGTAACATCAAGCATGACTCTCACACTTCATGTAACTTGTAATTTTCTTCAATGTACACCAACTATTACATGTATTGTCTATGTTGTTTGTGATGTGTTCTATGACTTGCGGTGTATGTATAACTTTTACACATTGTATAAGTACAATTATCGTCATCACCAAATGACATATATAAAGGGGTGTCAACCCCATTGTAATTCACACACCAATGTATGAATGAAATATCTACATTCTCATATCTAGCTCTCTTCTCTCTTGTCTTCTCTTCTCTACTTGTTCTAGTAGTTCTTAGTTTATGCCTTCTATACTTAAGTCTCTAGCAAGTCCAACTTAAGTTCAAGTTGGCTTACGACTTAGCTTACAACACGTTATCAGCACGAAGTTACTCTTCAAGAGAAGGTCTTGAAGATCAAGAAGCTTATCAAAGATATAAAGCTAAGAATGTATAATTTTTATTAATTTAAATAAGTCCAATTTATTTCCATGTTGTCATGGTTAATTTCTTTTTTTTTTACATGCATATTTAATTATGTAAATGTACTTTATTCATACTTTATGCATTGTAACGTCACCGACTACGAAAGTACGCTCTGTAGCTGCGTCTTGTACGATCTTCTACATCAGAAATCAAAAGTCAATGTGTGACATATAGTTTTTCTCTTAAAACTACAAACGATTAGTTATTGTTCTATTCTTGATTTTATAATACAAATAATGCTATAAGTTTGAGTTGATAGTGGGTAAGCCTTGTCCCCGGTAAAGCTAAACATTGAAAGGGAGACGGGGTATCCCGTTCAATGAGGCATGATATTAAGTAGACTATGTCTCGCCACCCAACCTGGAGGTTGTCCCACCAACTCATACGAATAGTACATTTTGTTTATTAATGAATCAAGTTGTGAACATATATTTAATCATATGTTATGTTTTTACATAAAAATATGAAAACTATTTTATATTAAATTTATTTTCAAAATATTATTCAACCATAGTTGAACTTGTTGCCTTATTATATTACCGACAAGAATTATTTGTCATGACAATTAGATACTATAATTTGTGAATAAAACATATATGCAAGACTATATTGTGTTATACAAAATTTAAATCATTTGACAATATCTCTTTAAAGATTTGAAAAGTGAATATTTCACTTTATATATTTTTTCACCCTATGGAGTTATAAATATATAAATACCAAAAAAGATAATGCTCCAAAAGCTCAAAATGAGCGGTTGAATCTCAAGCTACAAAATTTAATCAGTCAAATATTAATTATAATTCCGTAATTTTAATTACCTCTATGTTGAGGCTATGCGGAAATATGACTGATGAGACAATAAAAATAAGGTCACGTGGCCGGCCTCGATTTATTGCTGCAACAAATATCGAGTGCGCGCGTCAATCCAATAAATATTAAGGATTGATTTCTTGTCTCATGGTAGCTGAGTAAAATAATGAGATATTATAAATATAATATTGCTCCCGTCCAATTAGTTCAGCTTCGAATTAAGAAACATATATTGCATATAATGATCATGATCGGAATAATAAATTTATGGACGTGGAAAATGTGAAAATATCAGGTAAAGGTCGTACTGACAATTCCACCAAAAATTGGAACAAAAGTGGTGCACCACTACAAAAGGCAAATAATTATTGACAATGAGGGCTCATAATTGTGACATTTTTTGGTCATATACGAAAGGCTATTTTGCCTAAATATTGTCATATATATACCCAAATATTTTTGTGACCTTTACCATGTCTTCAAAATCAAAGGCAAAATATTATGAATTTTATCATTGAAAATGGCTCGATAAAACAGGCACATCGAGATGTGTTTAAATCGTGACCTAAATATGGGCGATGAGTTTATGTCTTGTGTATCGTGCTACATGCATGTACATAATAATATAAAAGTGAATATTTCTCGAATTCGAACTTAGCGGATGCTAATGTTCAGGCAATATCTTGTACACCAATTTTATTGTTAATGTCTTGTTCAGAAGAAGTCTATTTAGAATAATATAAAATTTATCTATACGAATATGATTTAATCTGAGTATAATATTCCCGATTTTAAGTTCTGAAATATATAAGACACATTGAAACGAATGTCGTCATAAATCAAATGACATTCATAATGTGGAAAGATCTATTTGATTATCCATAATCATCAATAATGCGAAAATATCGTAAATTCGCACGGACATCCTTTATCGAACTTGATTTTTTTATCAGCTGGATATTATCTCAAGGCAAATCAATATGAGACTTATATTGATTTAACTATCCATTAATCATATTATAAAATGTCTTGGATCCCTAATAGGAAATTTATTTATAGCAAGTTATGTTAATCGTCACTTTGATGAAATAGTTTTCCTACCATTAGGGAGAGATATAAGTCAATTCAAAAGGAATGACGTGAAATTGCTTGAAACACATCAAATTGCATTAAATTTGTTGTATTATGATCCATGTATAAATTAATATGAACTCGAAGTTGAAAGGATCATTCAGTAGCAACAAGTTATGAATCAATTACTTGATGCAAGTATTATATACAAAAGAGTGACAATCATATGCTTCAACATTAAATGGTTCATATAGAAAACGACGTCCATGTGCAACAAAATGCACAAGATATCTGACCCATGTGAACATGAGGGGGATAATCAAAATAAGTTATTGGTTAGTGTATTGCACTCTTTTTCCCTTTGTTATGGTTTTAATTTTTATCCCACTGAGTTTTCTTTGCAAATGTTTTTTAATGAGGCAATTCTAACAATATTAAAACTTTCTATCTAGATTGATTAGTGTATTGCACTCTTTTCCTTTCGCTATGGTTTTATCCCACTGGGTTTTCCTAACAAGGTTTTTAATGAAGCAATCCTAACATTATTATATTTCATATAAAAAAATAAAAAAATAAATTATGAGAGTAATTAATGTACTCTTTTTCCTATACTAGATTTTTCCCACGGGATTTTTCTAGTAGAGGTTTTAATGAGACATTTATATTATCTCTAAGTGTATCAATGTGTTGCACTCTTTTCCTTAGTTATGGTTTTGTCCTACTGGGTTTTCCTAACAAGGTTTTTAATGAGGCAATCAACAAATATTATACTACAAAGCAATATTGTGACGACCCTAGTTCCCCACGACACTGGGCCCCGCCCGGCATAAACCCACGTGGACCACATGACACTTGGCACGTATACTTTACGGGTCGTTACAAATATTATACTATTTTTCCTGTATTAGATTTTTTCCCACATGACTTTTTCTAGTAGAAGTTTAACGAGACGCATTCTTTCAACAAGTCTCATCCAATGGGGAGTGTTATGAAATGGATGGACACTTGTGCATGTATGTGACCACATTGTGAAGCATGGTTTTCACATTGAATTGTAACATCAAGCATGGCTCTCACACTTCATGTAACTTGTAATTTTCTCCAATGTACACCAACTCTTCCATGTATTGTCTATGTTGCTTGTATGACTTGTACACATTGTATAAGTACAATTATCGTCATCACCAAATGACCTATATAAAGGGTGTCAACCCCATTGTAATTCACACACCAATGTATGAATGAAATATCTACATTCTCATCTCTAGCTATCTTCTCTCTTGTCTCATCTTCTCTACTTGTTCTAGTAGTTCTTAATTTATGTCTTCTATACTTAAGTCTCTAGCAAGTCCAACTAAAGTTCAAGTTGGCTTACAACTTAGCTTACAATATATATATATATATATATATATATATATATTAGGAGCGGGCCAACTGCTATTTGGTGGTACCACCACCAAACCGAGGGTTCGCAGTTTAGTCATTTTCCAAACCACCACCAAACCGCGAATCCTCAAAACCGCACTCAAATTGACCGCGGTTTTCGTGGTTTAGTCGATTTGATTTTGTGGTTTTCGTGTGACACAATTTCGGCAGTGGGAGGCGCGGCGTTAAGATGCGGCAGTGGGAGCGGCGGTGATGAGTGGGAGGCACGACAATGGGAGGTGTCGACTGGCGTGGCTAGTGGGAGGCGAAGTCAGCGATGGGAAGAGGACTTGACGGCTAGAGTGGAGATGAGAGAGAGGAACGGCTCGAGTGGAGATGAAAAAAAGGAACGACTTGTTTAGTTACATTGTAACTTTTAAGGTTTTGAGTCTCTTACCTTTTGAAATGTAAAATTAAAGAATTTACTAAACTACCTACAGTTTGGTGAACCGCGATTTTTTTCAAATTGGAAACCGCCACCAAATTGCAATTCTGCGGTTTTCAAAATTTTTAAACCACCCACAAACCGCGAGTTTTAAAAATCAAATCTGACCATACAGCTTGGGCAGTTTTACGGAGATCGCTGCCCTGCCCCTAAATTAAAGGCTTTTTTTATTGAAAAGGAACTCCCATAAATTAAAGGCTTTTTAATCTCATAAACTCACAAGTCAATATTGGCTATGTCAAGATCTGTAAGATGTGTGGAATATTGTCCGTACGGAAAATGAAAAGCGACAAACAAACAACAGCAAAGCCTCAAACTTGAGTTAGTTGAGATCCACGGAATAGATCAAACTCTTCCGCTACACTCAATGAAGATCAATAATTAATAATAAGAAGATAAGTGAGATTTTTTGCTTGATTAACACATTTGGAGAAAATATTTACCAATCTAACTCATTTACTGCCACGTCAATGTCGCCTCTATTTTTTGGCAAATACAAAACGTAATTGACAATCACGTTTTGGTTAATTTTTTGTTTTGAATCTTTTTTTACAAAAAATAAAATAAAAAGTAAGTCTTCTCTTTGTTCCAAATTTTTTTTTATTCGGTGTTCATTTTTTTTTTCTCTATGCTTTTGGTAGTTTACAAACAACTTCTAAAATATTATTTGCTTTTGGTAGTTTACAAACAACTTCTAAGATATTTATACTTCAATTTCTTAAGTCTGATTTATTTTTATGAATAGAATGGAAATGATTTTGACAAAGTTTAATCTATCATATTATACCTCATCTATCAAATAAGTAGAATCTCTAGCATCCATGTGTTTTTATTTTTTTCAATAAAAAAAGAAAATCTTATATATCTGTTGGGTTCCGATGTGTACCCCGTTAGCTTAAACAAAAGCTTTCAAACTAGTTCACTAGTATATTCGTATTATTTATTTTTCTCTCAATACAAACTAGTCCAAAATTTGAAGTTACAATAGGTTTATGACATTGATCTTTTACAACAAAAGCTTTGAAACTCGAGTAATTTGCAAAATTTATAAAATTCACGTTAGTCATGCAGGAAATTTCATTTGTTATAAATGAAGAACTTGGAAGTCAATCAAATGCTACAATAATCCTTAAGTTTATGAACAAGAGTTTCACCATGTATCTTCATAAGCTTGTAAATACATTGTTAATTAAGTTATAAGTTCACAAAGATACTATATTGTTCTTTCACATTGATCATTATCACATTAGTAATACCATAACCAACTACAAAGCATTAATATAAACAAAAAGATGTTTTGTTTTAGTCAAAAAAAGTCTTAATTAGACTCCAAATAATGACTTCCAGTCTACGACGTGTTCTCTTTACGACTCACACATTACGATTTAAAGCTAATGGCACATTCGAAGGGCCCACATCAGCACGCAACGGATTTTGAGCATTTTCTAGTTGAATTTCATCTATATCATGTCTTCCACCATCATGAGTACTTGTAGTCTCAGATAAATTCATCATTATTGGACTTGCATTAAAATGACGTGAAAATGTATGTATCCTATCAAAATGAAAGGCTTCCGTAGTCTCGAATGCCATGTAGGGAGGTACTGATGGAGTATGTAGAGTCTTTAACTCGTTGAGAGGTATTGATGGAGTATGAGAGTCTCGAACTCGTTGAGGGGTATGGATGGAGTATACACTGGAGTGTCATGCCTCGAGCATATATCTTCATGAGAAGATTGATGAGATGCTTCAAAAGAAGTGGCATATTACGGATTCGATAATCTGCATTTATTGCAGTCAAAGTCGATGCAGCTACATCTATAATACGTAGAATAGACACATCATCACCCAATGTCAACTGATGAATTAATGTCATTCCATATGCCTACATATAAAATATTTATGAAGTTGTATGCGAAAATAAAATCAAAACGACTATTTAAAAGACTTCATGATTAAATAATAAAAAATCGTACTTACCAATGCCTCAACAATAGCTCCACGATGAGACATGAATCGTCGTGTAATGATACGATACCATTGCATATACGGGTCATAAAATTCCAATGGCTCCTCCAATAATTCATCATTTGCAATATTAGAAGCACGTTCGTTCCACGCGCAGACATAATCACTATGTTCTGCACTCCACTTTTTATTTGTTTTCTCTCTCAAGTCAATCTTATGTAGCTCCATGCTTGTGCTATTTAAAGGTGATATTTTTGTTTCAAACCGAATTATCGTATGACTCTATCAGGATTATACATTTCAACAACACAAAAGAAAAGTAAAGGTGCCCTCGTTCGCCAAATAGCACGACCACTGCTACAATACGCATGCAAGTCCCTTATCACTGTCTCAGGATACGGCTCACAAATTACCTAAAGTCATGGAAAACAACTTGAAATGAATAAAATTCACATTTCACCATTTTACAAAAGGGTATTTGAAAAAATTGATTAAGTGTATTTCTTACTTCATCAGGTGTTTGCATGTCAATCATTTCTCTGTATTTTGTTAGTACGTGCTTTGATGTTTATGTGGTCTCTAAGGCATGTCTCCACCTATAAAAATGTGAAAAACAACACAACGCATGCATGAATTTACATGTAGATAAATAAACTCAATTTTTTTGACTTTGTTAAAAAATTGTAATTACCTATGACCAAATGGATGACCAAATGGAGGAGGCGGAAATAAATCTTCATTTGGTATGATGTCGTTTCGAAGAACATTTCCCATCATTGGTGCAAGAAAAGACAATTTGTCTCATGCCCATAGCTGCAATAATATTACTGGACCTGCAATCTCTGCTCCATCAATGTCAACGACAAGACACAATTATCTATATAGGTGGGCCAAAGTTGCACTACCCCTACTGTATTTTCCTGCCGCCTCAAAATCCTCCAAAAATTGTAAATACGTTATGTGTACAAGATTGTTAGATTTGTCTACAAATAAAGTTCCTCCAAGAAGTTGTAAGATGTACGCTCTTGCATAGCGTTGCATTTCCATTTCACCAGCATTATTTGGAAGGTTTGAAAACCATCTTGAAAGTTGTCGAATTTGGATCCGACCTCCAGTTTTGTTGTTTTCAAGGAATGGGAAGCCTAATAGTGTCGAACATAAGGCATCATAATTTTGTTCTACACGGCCAGTGATTGGTAATCCATCGACAGGTAACCTTAAAATTATTTTTTACATCTTGTAGGGTAATAGTCATCTCGCCAACTGGAAAATGAAATGTGTGAGTTTCTGGCCTCCGCCTCTCAACAAGTGCAGTAATGAGATGTCAATCAATTACTATGAAACATATTCGCGTCGTTTCATAAAACCCAGCTTCCTCAAGATACCCAACTATGCGTTCATCAAGTGGGACCAATATATGTAATGCTGTTGAATTATGTCTGATAGTCAATATACCAGGATCCTCCTATGCAAATAACATATTAGTTACATTAGTTCAAATTTAGCTACAAAGCTCAAAAAATATGCAAACATACAAGAATAAGTACTACTGGTTCATTCCGAACGCGAGTAGATCTATGTAGAGCTTGCATAGTCAACACTGAATCATGTATAGGTCCAGGATCCATATCGCGCTTGAACCCCAAATCATTAACAATGTTGTCATTAATACAAAAAAACCAATGATGAAAATATCAGCGATAAAGTTCATTCAAGAAACAATAAAATTAAAACAAAAGTGGGTGATTAATATAAAAACATGGTTTAATTTAAACAAAGTATATGCACCACATAGTCATAAGAAAGTGAACTAATATAAGAAAAATATGAGTGAATGCGAATGATAAGACTTGACACGCCTTTCAATATGAACCATTAGGTGGTTGTTCTTGCTGACGACAAGAACAAGTGCGCCTATTGTGTCCATCATGCTTACACTTACTACATCGCAACGTTGTTGGTGCTTCTCACCAATCCTTCTTTCGCTGCATATGACGAGGTTGTTTCTGATTGCCTCTTCAATCCATCTCAGTTCGCAAACGTCTTGTTTGAGGACGACCTCTTTTGACTCGCTTTCGAGATGGATCAGGCAGCAAGGTGTATGGAACTCTAGAATTAGGCCAATAATCTTCGTGAGGAATGGGTTGGAAATTTGTAGCATAACATTGACTGTACACAGACAATCTGTAATATGACTCAATGTACTTACAGTGATCTATGGCAACACTAGCGCAAACGGCTTGGACATGGGAACATGGAATGCCAAAACATTACCACTTCATACAAGTGCATCTACGAGTCTCCAATTTCACCACTTGATTGTTATACCTTTTCCTCAAATGATACCCACGTGTTGCAGTGATGACTTCAAATGTCCCATTTTCACGATTCACTAATGTAACATTGTGCACTCCTGCCGCCTTTCCCCAATGTGATAACTTATTAAGTGCGTACTTTGTGTACCTTTCGCCCCTTCCTAGAGCTGCACCTATTTCCTCACGACTTTTGTTAAAGTAAGTCATGACACGATAAAATGTTACTTGCACTAATGCGGTGATAGGGTAAAATCGTGCCCCGTTAAGGACACCATTAAAGCATTCTACATTTGTGAAAAAAAAATCATGCAAGTATTTGCTTGTAAACGTGATATAAATCAAACACATTAAATAAATAATAGTATAAACATATAGACACAATTAATACCCGCTAGATTTGTAGTCATCCATCCGTATCGAAATCATTTGTCGTATGCGTTAGTCCATTGTGTTCGATCAAGATCATTAAACCACGCAATACTTTCCGCATTAATTTGTTGAAGTTCTTTCATGTATGCCTTAAATTTTCGAAGTTGATGTTGTGCACCGGCTAAGTACACCATATCCTTCAATTCTTTGCTCCCAAATCTCATGTTGAAATTACTGCATATATGACGAAGGTAAAATCTGTGTTGAGCTCTTTCATTGGTCCACTCATTGCCAACAATATACCAGGGTGTCGATCAGAAATGACACATATACCATCTCGATCAGTCACATGATGTCGCAAACAAGCCATAAACCATCCACAGCTGTCTTGACTTTCCTCATCGACAATGGCAAATGTTAAGGGAAATATATGACTATTACTATCAACAACAGTGGCTATTAAGAATTTTTGTTTATATTTTCCATACAAGAATGTGTCATCAATTTGTATAATTGGTTTGCAATATCTAAAACCTGCAATAGAATGTGCAAATGCCCAAAAAACTCATTTGAATACAACCTCATTGTTGGCATTAGGCTCGCTGTGCCTCTAATCGACACGTGTCCCTGGATTGCTTTCTTGAAAAGCGGTCATCCACCGCTGCAACATTTTATATGATTCTTCTCAATCTCCAAAGATTTTAACAATTGTCTTTTTTTCCCCAACCAAACTTTCTTGTAATGAACATTATAACTGAATTTGTCCTTGATAATTTGATGAAGAACTGGAACTGAGATAGACGAATCTCTTCTCACCACATTTTCAGTTTCACGGCATATAACGGTAGAGTCCAAATGAGCATGATCGTTGGACAGTTTTGCATAGATACATGTATGCGGTCCTGCATATTTACTTATCTCAAACATTCCATGTGCTTTTCTTTTTGAACACCGCAACCTCCAATTACATCCATCTGAATGTTTCTTACAACGGACAACCCACACATTGGGTGTTGAATGAGTTACCACAAATTGCTTGTGTCCTTTAATATTGTATAATTTCACGGAATGTTGTATATCTACCTTAGAAAGGAACTGCATGCCTACATGAAATTCTGACGCCTCATTCCATACAGTCTTATAAGGAATCATTGCATTCTCATGAATAGGTCGCATTGCCTCACTACTCAATTCCATAAACACAGATGAACGTACGACAAATTCACCAACACCCACAAATGCATCATCAATTCCAACAGCCTCTTGATCGAAGAAATCATCATTTACAACTTCTTTCAAGATTAGAGGACAAGATAATGAATCATCCTCGGCTATGACTCGATTTAATGTATCTCGAATTATGCTATCATGAACATGATGAACATCAACTCCTACATCATCAACATCATGATCGCTACTCTGTTCATTATTATTCTCATCACTACCATAATAGTCATCATTGCCCTCACTATTCACACCATCAGATGAATGAGCTTCCTCGTCTACATCGGGATTTGAAGTCATTAAAGGCGATGCACAATGATTATCTTCAAATATTGGTTGAGTACTAAGCCCTTCTGCACTTACCACTCTGTTACAATTGGAACTAGTATAAGATTGGCTTAGAACTAAATCTAAAAATAGCTCCATACAATTTGGAGGTGGAAATTCTGCCACAATCTCCCAAGCATCTTTCAGAGTTGATTCATCAACTATTCGCAAAGGGACATAGTTGTACGTTCCAGTCCCAATGTACACAGGATATCGATATATCATATTTAATATCATTGTTTCATTGTCTATCTCCAAAGAATTACAAATAAAACTCGCAAGTTCCTCGTAACCTAAACTCAACTTGGATCTGAGATGTCGAATATGCGGTGTTGTGTACGAAATCCCAGATGGTCCATCAACCATGACACCATTCATATATCACACCAAAGTTACTCTTCGATCAACCATTATGGAATCTATATAATATATATATATATATATATATATATATATATAATATAATTGTTAGTCAATAGAAGTTATGATAATTAATACACTCACTTAGCACATATAAACTTAACAAGCTCCAACGTATCCCTCCAACGTGTATTTAAAAACATTTGTTGCTGGTATATTTACCTAGCTAAGTGATGATAAAATTTATGGCTATGAAAATGGGCTACATTCTCTCTAATATCCCTAACTAATATGTGCTAACAAATCGTGATCACTTAGTTCTCTATGCTCCTTGATAGCCTCAATCGCATTCCATGAGTGATGATAAAATATGTGAGAAACAAGATGTTAGTTTAAGCAAATATGTGAGATTAGAACGTGGTTTCTATGCTTTCTCATTGAGCTACAAAACGAGACAACTTTATGTCTGAATAAACTAAGTCACAAAATGTAATGCCTTTGCTTCTTGAAGTCTAGCATGTCATGAAGAGATTATTGTCCTAAATTCCATTTTGCTATTTAAGATGTAACGCATAAATCAAAAGGTGAACTAAAATAAAATCATGGCAACTTAAATTTTGCTTCCCATGATCACTAAGCCATTTTATCCACTACAATAGGTACATATACCAGCTGATTGACCATAACTACAAACTGTAGTTTGGAGAGGCAGCGGCTAACTTAGGGTTTTATATATACTAGTTAGAACTGATAATGATAAGTGAAAAATTCACTCAAACAACAACAAATAAGTTTTTAAATCCATGTAGCACAGTCTGATATAAGTTTTAAATCAAGGAAATTAAAATCAACACAAGACCAATGCACATTTTATTCATCAATTAAGCATTACTCTTCTAATGTTGGAACATGAGCATAAGACCCAAAGAAGAACAATGCGGACTAAATTCATCAATTAACACATTTGGGGGAAGATATTTACCAATACAAAAGAGACCGGCGGGAAGACGAGCAGCGACCGGCGCAAGTACACAAGGAGGCGCTGAGTGCAGTCAACAGCTAGTGGGAGGCGTGCTTGCGACGGACGTAAGCCTTCCTGCGGCGGACGACAAAGGGTGCTTGCGGCGAACGGCGGAGGCGTGCCTGTGGTGAAGACACAGAGAGCTCAGTGAGAAAGATGATGCAAAACGTTTAAGTTGCAACGAAGTTGTGACCCGCGGTCACGACTTCTTCTTCTTCTTTTTTCCGTTATAGTTTTTTTGTAAACTTTTTTTTTTTTAAAGGCCAAAACATGGTCTCTGATCACACAAACAGTTTGTAACCAAACAGTGATGTGGAAGTGACATGGCGGCAACATGGCTCTAAATGAGTTAGATTGGGAAATATTTTTGAGGGTGTGTTACTTTGTTAAATATTCTTCCCAAATATGTTAATCAAGCAAAAGTTCCAAAATAAGTGCCTAGAGAAACATCAAGATTGGTGGACCAGGGAATGCCATTCTTTCTGATAGTCTTTCCCTAGGCATCACAACACAAGTATAAACGAAGTGAAGTAAAATCAAAGTGTCAACAAAAACAAAAGCCACCCACCCACCTTTCCACCACAATAATATCATTTGTCTTTCCAGGAAGTACTGCTTTAAAACCATATGTTTTGTTAAAATGGTAATGCTTCGTGACTTAGCACGACAACTTGGAATTCTTCACACAAAGCAAAGCAGAATAGATTACAAGAGAAATACAAAAAGAGGGGGAGTTGATTGGAATGAAAGATAGCTACTGGTGGGAAAGAAGTCCACGATTGGGGAGATCTAGTGTGAGACAATGGAATAATAACACAATCCAATCGTTTCAAGCATGTTTCAAAGCCACACCAAAGTGGGGTCTCAATAAAAACACAACTGTCCAACACAAAGCCTAGCTTATATGATCAATAATACAAGTTGATGACTTCATTCATCTTTAAACTTAGCTTTTTGGGCATATAATATTGGGTTTTGCCTGCTCTAAGAAGATATGCCTAGATCTCATTCAAGACCCTCATTAACAAAAACATATTACATCATTACCCACTTTTGATATTCCTCTGCCTAGAAACTACTCTTCCTATAATTTATTCTCAAAGCATGAATTTCATAGTCAATTTTGACAGTTTTAAGGGTTTTTTAGATGCTTACGGTTTGAAAGAAGGTGACAAAGAAACTTCTTTATATGCCAGATAATTGCTATGCTACAGAACTCAAGCCTATTTTGATAGCATTTAATGGCTTTTAGTGGATGGGACTAGGTACCCACAGTCATAATACTCCCTTCTTATATTATATGATGATTAGGCTTCAGGTTCTAAGATAGTCAAGAAATATAATCTTAGATATTCAATTAAGGAGTAAAATGGAAGATTATAAAACAAAGTTCAAAGCCTTCTCAGGGACTCCTAATACAACCAACATCTTTTGACTTTGTCTCCTTAATATTAGTTATTTACTTAATAATATAGTAATCTCTTCTTTAAGCATGGAATATGTGTTTTATATGCCAAATTGCCACTACGGTTCATGTCCGAACGTATATAGTAACCCCTATGTGATTAAATTCTAGGATTTTTGTTTTAATTAATTAGACTGAATCTTTCTTTGATGTCGAAAGTTTGTGCGTATCTAGTATAATATTGAAAAGTTTTATCAATGCTGCATGATGGACCCACTGCATGACGGCCCCTCCCATCTGACTTTTTATCCTTCATTGACTACTCTGCTATGTCTATACTCTCTATATGTTGTTCACCATTATAAAATCTCCTATGTGGAGCTATGGTTGATGAGTCGAGTCAGCTATAAAAGCAAGGCAACCAACTACTTTGAGGATCACTTGGTCCTAAATCTTAAGATACCTAATTTAATCTTCCTATTTTTGAGAGATGGAAAGAGAAGAGGGGATAGGGGAAGGACATGCTACCTCAAATTTCTTCTCTCCCGCATGGAACTGCGATGAAGTCTGCGACAATAGAACTCATGTTGAAGAGAAGAAGCTCCGGCTGTTTGGTGTCGAGGTTGATCTGTACTCTAATGATTGTAAGAATTCTAGAGGATCTGATGAAGGAGATGAAAGTGTGAATTCTTCCAACACAGTGAGCTCTAGGAGGGGAAGACCTGCAAAAGAGAAGAGTCCAGACTGTGAGCAGGAAGACAAGAAGTATGAGTGTCAATTTTGTTTCAAAGAGTTTACAAACTCACAGGCATTGGGTGGCCATCAGAATGCCCACAAGAAAGAGAGGCTGAAGAAGAAAAAGCTGCAGCTTCAAGCGAGAAAGGCGAGCATTCAGCGGTACCTTCAACCTTTTCAGGTCACCCAGAGTATGAGCTACTACGGCTCCCCTCCCTTGTACTGTGAAGCTTCATCCTGCCACCCAGAGTTCAAACTCTATGAAGAAAATCAGATTAGTTTCAGTCCTTACGATCAAAATGCGCACCTGAACAGATCTCTCATCTCAAATTCTCAATGTGTACCTCCATGTCTCCCAACCCAACAAGAAATATGCAAGTTCAACCTCATACAAACACATGGGTCTCATGAGAATAGACAAATTCTTATTAAGCCTTCCCCCTCACCTGCCCCCAAGCATAGCACAAAGAACTTGGATTTACAATTAGGTTTCAATACATAGATAAACAATTGCAAATTAATGTATAACAGATTTAAGAGTGACACAACGTCTCTTTTATGATATATATATAAATATATTCTTCAACATTTCAGAAGTCATTCATATGGTCTAATTACTAACACGGTGAGTTTCAATTTCCCAACCATGTCACGGTCACAAAGCCCGAAGCAACTTGTTCTTTCATCCAAAAGTTCATAAAAACTCACAAAATCCAAACTCTAACTTAATCATCAAAAGTACTTGGTTCTCTAACAGTAAAGGAGCAGAACCAGGTTGTTGTGAGAATGTAAGTTCACTGAGAGAGAGGATGCCAATCGCCAAACAGATTGCTTTGCATAAGCAGCAGCTACAGGATATAAATAGTTGGGCTCAGATAAAAGAATTGACATTTCCAATTGAAGTTGTTCCGGCCAATTTTTTCGTGTGTTTGCTGTACCTAATAGGTTTCCTTGCTTAAGTTGTCATTAATTTTGCTAGAATTGTTATGAGTTCTTTGAAGAAAATCAACGGTATAGGATAGACCTAAAATAGCTTGATGTATTAATTAAAAACAAGTTAAAGGATTATTAAACCACATGGCCAAGTACATTAAATCAAGTAGAGAGGAAGAGCTTAATCTATGTAGCCAACCTCAACTAATTCGAGATTGAGGATTGGTTGTTGTTGTTATTGGTTTTTCAACATCAAATAGAAAAGATTGTTATGGGTTTTTCTTATGAAGCCAGGAACATTGTAATTATCCATTATTCATAATCGTCAACCACCGAATAAGGGGAAAAATGAGGAATTTGAGCAGACTACCATGCTAAAGTTACCCTTTTCCTCTCTTAATTCGTATAGTTTGTGTAAGCTACAGAAAGCATCAAGCTTCTGTCTTCTACTTTTTTTAAGCTTATTGAAATGCTCCACTAGAACTTTTTGTTTCAAAAGTACTTTTATTCAAGTTTAGACAGGATTATACCCTCATGTTCAGTACTAACTAACTGCTAAATCCATTATCCATATCCATGGATTTAAGAGATGTAGACACGCCTATAACAACTCAACAACCAATTTCCAATATCAAATCAAGCTTCTCTTCAGTAAGAACACCCTACAGTTGAACCTTATCAGAATCTAAAACTTCATATGAGATGGAGTGATGGACTAATAGTTACTTCAATCATAAATTCAAAATACAGCTTCCTAAATCTCGATATCCGACAATTCAACTTTAGCAGTAGTTTGGGTTTCAGTTGGGGAAATTAAGTGTGAAGTTACAGAAACCCAACTAATCACAATAGTTCTAAGAAGGCACCTCCAGTTCTTACTGAAAAACCGATCCTTTTTGTGCTTTTGTTATTTTCGTGATCAAAATCAATCAGTACCAAGGATTCAACCAACTGAATAGTGCAACAGATCCTGTCGGTTCAGGCCTGTTTTCTAGACAATATAGCCAGCTGGAACAAACAACTACTTCCTTCATGAGTCCAGTTGAATAAATCCACCAGCTTATCATCAAAGAAAAATTTCTACAACTACTTTCATAATGAGTGCAGTTGAATAAAACCAATTTTTTTACCAAAGAGAAGTTTTTACAAATACATTACCATTAAAAGTAGGATAAAAATCATTCAATTATAAGGATTATGGCTTCAGGCTTGTCTGCAAAGATTAAAGACAATCCTGTTCAAAATAACGAGAAGATGAAGAACAGTATTAAAACTCTTCCAGCACAATTTGGTCAGTTCTCGATTAGTTGATCAAGCATCTTCTCCCCTATTTCTGTGATTGTATCCCCTCCCTATCTAAGGATAGACCAATTAATAGGAAGGAAGCAAGTATGCAAACAAGAGTTTCCATTAGACAAATAACTTTCTCTTCCTCTGTTCTTTAAGGGTAGTCACATTATGGGTTTTCGATTGAGATAATTTTGACTGAAAAATGAATGAAGATAATAGTCTATCAGAATCATAAGATAGGGAAAATGCATGACCCTCCACTTGTTGATGTTCGGCGCAGAAGATAATTTCCAGAACTCGTTGAGACCTATTCTGATTCCAGCCTCTATGGCACCACATGGAGTCCCAGTTTTATTCGAGAAGCAGCAGGAGCCTTGTGCACTTATATCCAACTTGGAATCCAAATGATTCATTTTGATTACCATATTCGAACACCTTTCAAACCTTCGAGTTTTTTAGTTTTATGAACTTCCAAAATATCTAGTCGACTTGCTAACTTATTCAATTTCTTACTCAGTAGCTTAGAGGTTGATCAATGTGAAATACCATATCGTCAACAAAACGGAAATAAAAGCAATATAGGGCCCAAATTCTACACCAGAAAACTATCTCTTTCCATACATTTCAATATCCCCTTGCAATGCTCATTTTTGAACTAGAACCACATTTAACACCTTGCAACACTAGTCCCTACATATCTAGTCCTATATAGAACAACATAAGCAAAAGTAGTAAACCAACTCTAAAAGAAAAATACGGTAAAGAAACGAGGATAGATAAATTTCTCTTAAATAGAAAAAATGGCCAAACATTGGATAGGGGGAAGAAACCTTGCTGAGTTGATCGTATAACCAAAAGCCATGGGCTAAATTGACTTCCAACAAAAAAAAAAAAAAAAAAAAAAAAAAAAACCCTAACCAGTTACATCTTCGCATGATGTTCCACTCCACCATGATTCTGAATGAACAATTTTGGAGCCAACCTGACAAAAAATCAAAGGAACAAAGGCACTAGATAGAGAAGTATAATAACAAAAATAATTAAACATAATTAGAAATAGAATCTCCACATATGACAAGATGTCAATGTAAAATGGTATTCTGAACCAGCAAGTATTGTTTCTCTAAATCTTCTCCCTTTTACTGTGATTGCACATCAAAAAATATATGTTACAACTCACATTGTATTAGAAAAAAAAAAAGGAGAAGAAATTGTGACCGTCGTCAGATTGAAGAATGATTACAAGAGATCACAATTTAAAATGTCGAGGAAGCCGACCACTCTGGCTTTGCAACCTTAGAATCTCCTTTGCAAACCACTGATTTCCAGTCAACAAAAGCCCATTTAAGATTCTATTGAAGATAAATCTTCGGGGCACAAACCCTCTATCCACCATCTCAATCAACAACTTGCCAGCCACCAACAAATCATCTGCCTTCTTTCTCACAAACATGGCACTCATCAAAACATTGTAGGTATCCAAATTAGGCAAGCACTCCCCGCTTCTCATTTTCCCGAACAACTCCATACCCTTCTCAACCTCTCCAGCATCACAAAAATACCGGATCACAACATTGTACGTCTGTATATTAGGCTCGCACTCATCATCCTTCATTCTTCCCATTAACTCCATCGCCTTCTCCATCTTCCCCGAATGACATAGGCCCCTAATGACTACATTATAAGTAGTCGTATTGGGTACGTACCCCTTCCGCACCATCTCCTCAAAAACCACAAGTGCATCCTCAACACTAGACTTCTTACACAAAACCTGAATCAATGCAGTGTAAGTCGCCACCGAAGGAAGACATCCCTCCTTCACCATATCATCAAACACTCTCCGCGCCTTCTCCACCTCCCCCACCACCCCAAACCCATGAACAACAGTAGTATAAGTAACAACATCAATCTCACACCCCCTCTTTTTCATTTTCAAAAAAAAACTCCCACCCTTCCTTCACCTGCCCAGCCCTAAAATACCCTTTAAGCATCAAATTATACGTCGAAATCGTCGGCTCCAAACCCCTCTCCACCATCTCCTCAAAACCTCCAACGCCCTATTCGTCCTCTTAATCAAACACCACCCATTCGCAATAATATTATAACTAACAACATCAGCCCTAAACCTACCCCTAAAAGCCCTAAACAGGTCAAAAGCCATTTCAACTCTCTTAGACTTACACAGCACATCAAGCAACATATTGAAAGCACACAAATTTCGATCACAACCATGCTTATGCATAGAAAGGAATACCTTGACAGCGCGGTCGGGCTTCCCCGCGGCGACGTGGCGCTCGAAGACGATGGCGAAGGTCTTGGGGGTGGGGCCGAGGCGGCGGCTGCGCATCCGGTTGAGAAGAGCCGAGAGGGAGCTGTAGTCGCGGAGGCGGGCGGCGATGTCGACGGCGTGGTCGAAGGAGGAGGCGGAGTGGGCGTAGGTGCGGTGGCGGTCGAGGAAGTTGAAGAATTGGAGGGCTTTGGGGGCGTGGTTCCAGAGGCGCTTGAGGATTTGGTCGACCAGGTCGGGAGTCCATTGGGGGTTGGGGTCGAGGCGGTTGAGGGCTAGGGTTAGGGTTTCGGAGGGGGTTTGGAGGATGAGAGAGGCGATCGTTGTGGATTCAGGGGATGAGGGTTTGGGGGTTTGAGTGTGGAGGTAGTGACGGTGGAGGAGGGGTTTGGGGAGGGAAGAGAAGTGGCGTGACATTGGCTTTGGCGCATATTTTCGGCGGTGTGGCGCGTCAACGGTTTTTTGATTGAGTTGGTGCTTCCCCACGTTCGCCTTCAATTCCAATTGTGGTTGGAAAAAATGGAGGCAAAATGGCTCGTGACACGGTGAACACGAAAATAAGCGCGTTAAGATTAAGTTTACGCGGGTTGATGCCATAAACACCTAATGAATTGATAGACATGTTAAATATTATATTGTGTATAGACGTGTTTATATGTCGTGCTTGGGCTGGGCGGGCTCGAGTCTAAAAACTTTAACTCAGATTCAGCTCATCACAAATACGCGGGTCTATATATAAGCTCAAATTCGGCTCATGTACAAATATAAAGTCCAACACCCAAGTTCATCAAGCCCGTATATAATTTTCTTATATTAAAAATATGAAAAAAAAAGTTATTATTGATTTCATAAAAAAATTTATTGATTTTTTTAACACTATACATTTTTCTGCTAAAAAGTGATGTAGCTCAAAATGATAAATATTATAGAATGTGTGCATTAGATCATATGACCAAATCTCACGTATAACTTTATTTATTTTTAAATATATTAATTTTCAACTTAAATTCAGACCGAGCTTGGGCCAAGCCTGAACCACTTTAAAAACGAGCCTAATCAAGCTCGAGCTTTTTTAAAAAGTAACTACCCAAACTCAATTATTTGTGTATGAGCTTCGGCAGGCTGAGCAGGGCCCGAGCCCATCATTAGTTCTATGTCAACTCCCTTATGACATATTGGACTCTATGAATATTGGATCGAAGTACTTTTTTATTTTTTATTTTTGCATTGGTTGAAGTACTATTTTATTCATTCACTTGTGTTAGGGATGACATATCAATTACTTGATGTCCTGGCCGGTCAATGTAAGTCAAACAATTTTCCTAGTCCAGTATCCAAATGTTGGTCTCTGTAGCCGACAAATAGAGGTATTGTCAATTTATAGGCCTTAAATCAGCATCCCCTAAAAGAGATTTGCGAGAAGGCCAGCATAAAACCAGGTGAGGTGCTTAGTCCCTCTCTGCTCCAACTTAAACACCAAGCAGAGTGACTTGCCTCCATTTATCAATTCCACCATTTCATTGTTATACTACCGTGGCCATGATTATCTTTGACTATTTCACAAAAATACACCCCACCTTACAAAAAATATCGACATACCTCAAAAAGTAAAGGTTCCGATATGTAATTCTTAAAAAGCTTAATAATAACTATTACGTCCCAACTTTTTAATTGTTTAACCAATCAAGTGAGTAGTTCACTGGTATGTTATACATGAGGTCGCTTGTGTAATAGATAAGGGGTTCGAACCTAATAAAGGCAAGTTGTGATTCATTTCTTATCAAAAAGCCTTTGTATTGTCTAATCCCTTGTTCACAAAACTTAGTAAACAACTATTAATTGAAGAGATTCCTCTTTAGATGGATATACTTAGTAACCAACAATTGATGCGTTGGAGTAGTTCGACAGTCCAACGACTTCAGATGATATCTCGAATTCGAAACTCTACGAATTTAGAAATCACGACTGAAAGAACTTTACCCCTTAGTGGATTGACTTGGCTCAAGCTCAGAGTAGTCGATTAAGTCGAATACCGGGTGGTCAAGACTAACAAAAAAAAAAAAAAAAAAAAAAACAAAAAAACAAAAACAAAAACAAAGATGTAAAACATAACTTTTAGAATTTTAATTACGTGGAATCATTCAATTTTAAACATTTGTTCCTTGATTAATTCGCCACATTGAATAGAACCGATTTTGCTGATGTACTCCTACTATGAAATCATCTTCTTTTGCTCGAATTGATTGTTTAGCTGTCATAATAAAATCATTTCATACCCTTCCAATACAAAATAAATTGCGAAGTCTTATCATTAAAGAACACTCTTATTTCTACCAAAAAAAAAAAGAGCACTGTTATGGAATAACAACATTTATGTTGAGATTGGAGACAGGCACATATGATGATGACAAACAGAGAGAAAAAGAAAAAAAAAAGGCGTATATAGTTGTATGTATTATTGATGCACCGACTTACGGAACCTCTTGAGAGAATTAAACCAAAACCACCCTTATTTTCTTCATTTAAACTACTAAGTTTTGTAATTTTTGCGAAATGTTTCTCCCACGAAGTTTACGGATTGTAGGATTTTATAAATAAAACATCAATCATAATTAGGACGACGAGCTTGAGATCGTGTGAGTTACGCACACGATCCCAAATTTGATTTCCTGCCGTGTTTATCTGTACTTTCTAAAAGTAATTTTTCATAGCACGTATCTCATAAGGTGGAGGTGACCATATAAAAACTTAAAAATGAAAATGACATTTCAATAATTTTATTTTTTACCTAATCTGAATAAAAACTCAAAAGCATTACCATTGCAAAATTATCAAACACATTAAAAGATTCATTCAATTTATTACCATTTTATATTGATTGAAGATTCATTAGATTTACCAAATTAGGCTGTGTTATTATTATTATTGATCCTCCTTTACAACCAAAATTGCAATATTAGATTTTTCTTTCTTTTTTCTTTGCCAATATTAGCTATTGACTTGCACTACAACTGTCAATATTTTCTAACAAAAAATACATCTTATAAAAAAAAGAGTACCATTATGTGCACCTCAATTGTTTATGAGGGCACCCCAAAATGCATATAAATTGATACACTTTTGGGGTGCCCTCACAAACAATTGTGATACACATAGCGCCACTCTAAAAAATACATTTATATTTTTTTAGACAAAACCAAAGGAAAATACTTGGGTACCTACTTTAGACACCAAATTTAAACACCCACCAATCAGGCGCTGTTCGATACACATCAAACGCGTATTTCAAAGTGTATCGATTGCACACGATTACTAAGTGCCTAAATTCTGTATCTAACATGGGTACCCTGGCAGCTCCCCAAACCAAAAGGTCACTTATATAACAGTCACGGACGGGTCGAAAAGTCAAAATCACAACCCGGGACCTGGGAGTCCGAGCCGCTTTGATTCGTTGTCCGGTTCGGTCCGACTCCGTGCTTCCCACCCTCCCAAGTTTGAACTCTCTAATAAACGCTAGTCTTGTCCCCTGCGCCTGATGCGCACTACGCACCCCCTCCTCTTTTATTAAACCGTACAGTTGAGTTAACAAAGCTAGTGGATTAGTTTAGTGGTAGTAGTTGCGTATTGCGCACCGTGCGCACAGCAATATACTTCCCTTGTTAGTTCAAGACTCTCTCTCTCTCTCTCTCTCTCTCTCACATTCTCCGAATTTCCCCTCCATTTCCTCGCCCAAGCGTTCACTCTCTTCACCTCTCCAGCTCAAATCCCTCTCTCGCTCGCTCGTCTTCTTCGCTAGGGTTTCGTCTCTCGTGTGCGGCCGCTGCTTCGGAGATCGAATTGGCGGTCGAGGAGACGAGATGCGCGGTCAGATCCAGGGGTTTGAGAGGGAAATCGCGTCGTGAGAGAGATTTCTACGATTTCTGCGATTTCTACGATTTCTAGGGTTTCTGTGACTGGGAGCCAGTTCTGGTATATTCCGAGCGGAAATGCCGGGGATTTCTCCGAAATCGGAGAAGAATGACGCGGCGAAGCCGCAGCGGAGAGATCCGTACGAGGTTCTTGGTGTTTCTCGGAATTCGGCGGATCAGGAGATCAAGAGCGCGTACAGAAAGATGGCTCTCAAGTAAGATAGCCTTGTTTCTGCGTTGGAACTGTTTTGTTGTTCATGAATCGATTAATTTCCGCCATTGAAGTCACAGTAGTGCTTTAAAGTTGCAATTTTTTGGGTTTTTTGGATGAGTTTGTTGTGTTTTCTGAAATTCTGAGGTTACTGTATCGTTAGCGATGGCGATTACTGCAATTTCTAGTCTTTTTGCTATCACTGTTTTGTTCTTCAATATTCAGAATGTTTTTCGACAACCATTTTGATATATGTGTTATGTTTTGATTAAGTTGCGATGGTCTTGTTAGGCGATTTCGCGGCTTTGTCTAGTTTAAGATTGGATGAACTCGACAAAACAATAAAATAAATTTAAAGGGGGATCAGGTTGGTGGTTGAATTGGTCGGGAAGCCCTGTCGTTTATATTTGTTGAAAAGCTAATAATGGGTTAGTGGGTTGGGCCCGTCGAGGGAGTCTATGATTTGTACGCTCTGAGAACCACAAATGCTTGATTACAAAAGTCGAAAAGGCCAAGATACCAGTTGGGTTTCTTGGACTGCATTTATCTGTCTAAAACAGATCAATGAATTGATGATAGAGGCACTTAATCTCATAATTCATGATTGTTAGCATGTCTAAGAATCGTACCTTTTATGCTTAAGCTTATCCATGATCTGATTTTTTTTTTTTTTTTTACAGTCTGATTGAAATTTTGAATTTCATGTCGTAGATGTGTAAGGCACTGATACAAGATTTTGAATGATATATTATACCTACTCCTCTGCTTCCACTGTTTAACTTGGATTTGGGATCACTTGTAATTCTTTTGAATATATAAAATTTCAGGTGCTTATCATACTGTTCACTGAGAGTATCTTGTTGTGGAGAATTGTTACCATCTTGTAAATGTTTTAGCAAGTTGTTCTGATTTATTGTCTGACATTGTGAATTCTTTGATAAGGTTTTTGACAATATGATTGCAAATGCATTTGTTGAATTGTAGTTTCATTAAGCATCTTCATCTTTTGTAAGAAAGCTTTGTGCAGGAAGAAGGATCTTTATGAATATAAAGCAAAAACATGAGATCAGAAGGAGGGAGGTTGTTACTCATTAAACCAGAGTGCATATTTTATGGTTTTCTGCTAAATCTACTTATGCTAAAACTTAAACACTTTGAAATCAATGACTTCAAAAAAAAAAACTCTTAAATCAAAAGTGATTACTACATGGATGAATATAAAGCAAAAACATGAAATCAGAAGGAGGGAGGTTGTTACTCATTATGTTAACCAGAGTGCATATTTTATTGTTTTCAGCAAAATCTACTTACCTTAAAACTTAAACACTCTGAAATCAATGACTTCAAAACAACAACAACATAGCCTCAGTCCCAAATTAACTGGGGTCGGCTACATGGATCAAACTTTTCCATTGTGCTCGATTAAGTGCAATTGATAATCAATGACTTCAAAAAAAAAAAAAAAAAAAAAAAGGAAAAAAAAAACTTTCTGAAATCAAAAGTGTGATTATAGCATGGATGTAATTTGATCATACTCTCATCATTGTGTTTGCTTGATGCTTTTCATGGACAAGATGATATTCCTTCTCAACCCATCTTAATTAAACTTGCTTGATGTGGCGGTTTTTGTGGATTAATGTCTCTGTTATTCATATTTTTGTTGAGGAACTCTGTTAGTCATATTTAAGTTAAAACAATTGTGAAAATCCCAATTCTATAAGAACAATTTAGCTCCTTGCAACATGTTTGTCATTCATGTGGATTACCCCATATCAAAATGATACTATAGTCACTTGTTATTGATACATTTTTTTTTTTTAACTCAGTAACTACTTGTCACTGATGCTTTGACTAAAATAAATACTTCTCAC
This sequence comes from Stephania cephalantha, assembly GCA_039657325.1. Lineage (NCBI taxonomy): Eukaryota > Viridiplantae > Streptophyta > Magnoliopsida > Ranunculales > Menispermaceae > Stephania > Stephania cephalantha. The sequence goes on from CM077573.1 coordinate 50,436,148, forward strand.
TGATTATCCAAGTTTATTTAACTGATGCTTTATGCACAGTTTTAAATGGGACAGCAAGTTGAAGAGTATTCCTTTTGACTGTGATGTCTTCGTCCCATTTATTGCTTTTCTCTATGTTCCGTTGAAAGTAACTGCTTTATTGTTAATTCCTTCCTATTTCTGGTCTAATGAATGGCATCTTCTTCCAGAACCCCTAGCTTGTGTTAACATTATATCATGGAATCTCATTGGAATAATTTGTACAAGCATGGAGTATATGCTTGCATATTTGTCCACAGATGAGTTCTGCTTGCAAAATAATCTGAAGGTCATTCCCCTTTTCTTCTTTTGCAAGTGATGCAATTTTTATACGTTCTGCAGGTACCATCCAGACAAAAATGCCAATGATCCTACAGCAGCTGACATGTTCAAGGAAGTCACATTTTCATATAATATCCTATCTGATCCTGAGAAACGGCGTCAGTATGATACAGCGGGTTTTGAGGTAACATGTCTTGGGAAAGTTATCTGATTCTGAAAGTTAAACATTTACAAGCTTCAATATATGATTTATTTCCCAAGACACCATTGAGCACTTACTATGCATTTCTTGCAATTTTCTCGTTGACATCAGTTGTTGGAGTCAGTAATTTTTATTTATTTTCTACGCAGGCTATTGAATCTGAAAGCCAAGAGTTGGAGTTAGATCTTTCAAGTTTGGGTGCTGTAAACACCATGTTTGCTGCACTTTTTAGGTATAGTCGTTTTAATTATTTGCAGATTTACTTCTTTGTGAGTTAGAAGCCTTGTGCTTGGAAATGACATTTTAGGTCATGTCCTTGTATGCTTAACTAGTAAGCTTGGTGTCCCAATTAAGACAACTGTCTCGGCAACTGTCTTGGAGGAGGCACTGAATGGGACGGTAACAGTACAGTCACTTGAACTCGGGCAACCCTTGTTTAGAAAGGTTTGGCATATGTAGTCATCCTAATTTTTTTCCTGAATATATTACGTTGATTATATTGTTGGCTTACTCTTGGAAGTATATACTTTTACAGGTGGAAAAACAATGTGCTCACTTCTATTCTGTAACAATAACTGAGCAGGAAGCACAATCTGGGCTTGTTTGTCGCGTGCAATCACCAGACAAGAGCAAGTTCAAGGTTTGTTATACTGTTTTACAGCTGAAATGTTTTGCGGAATGATTGGAGATCTTTTGTTCTCCTTTTAGGTTTTGTTTTAGCTGGCAGATTTAATTATCTTTTATCTAGCGGATGATAATATGCAAAAATGACTAAGCTAGCATTACAAACATCGCTAGCGACTGTCTGGATGTTCATGTGCTAGTCTTTATGGTTGCCTGTGGCTATCAGAGGAACTGCGGAAGTGAAACAAACATAAGAAACAATAATAATCAAGTGATTATTCTCTTGATTGAAGTTTAGCGCTGATCACAAAAACTAATATTCTTGTATTGATCCAAAATCTTAAATTGATACAAAGATTAGGGAAGGGCGGTTGCGGTGGTTTGGTCACCTGCAAAGACGACCTACAAATGCCCCAACTAGAAAACTTGACTCAATAGAAACTGTAGAAATTCGACGAGGTAGGGGCAGACCAAAGTTAACATGGGATGCATTAATTAGGAGGGATTTGAATGGTTTGGAAAGCTCACCATCAGTTGCACTTAATCGAGCACAATGGAAAAGTTCGATCCATGTAGCCGACCCCAGTTAATTTGGGACTGAGGCTATGTTGTTGTTGTTGTTGTTGATCCAAAATCTTAAATTACTGTGGCTTCCGAACTTGAGTTTGCCCGAGTTATGTATAGATTTCATCATTTTGTTCCCTTCACCTACTGATTTAATATGGAATAATGGAAAAGTTAGTCATAAATGTTTTTCTTTTAAATGACTGCACAAAGCCCATCTTATCTTAGAGATGGAGGGAAATGTCAGTGGCAGGGTGAATGAGAGGCTGGTCTCCACTCTTTATTTCTTGCACTTTACATAAATGATTGGATGTATTTCATTGTCTTGAAGGTTGAGAGCATCTCCAACCTCAAACCCTGGCATTGGTGATTTCTTTCCTTTTTCGTTGGTCCGCTTGGCTGTGGTGCTTGTTTTTGTATTGATGGATCAGTAACGCTGCTGTCTAACTGAAGAAAAATTCCTTTTTAGTTCTTACGACTATCCGATTTACAGAGATGAAAAAATTTATTTTTTCTTTGATTGAAGTGTCAAGTGTGGAACAAATACAAGGAGGATGATTAAGCAACTGTCCATCAAGGGAACATCCCTTTGTCAAAATTTTGCGCTAGCCACAAGATATGTCCATCGATATTGGTTGAGAAAAAAAAAGTATTGAAACATCTTCATATCTAATTTCTTGCATTAATTCATACAAGTGGTTCAAACACCATTGCTTGAAAGTTGAAATTCGTTTGAGTTTGTAATTGGATGTTATGACTTAAGATATTGGCCTCCCCTATGATGTATTTTCTTTCCAGTTTGGTTGATGATTCTTGTGTCCCTGTTGCAACTTGCAATTGAAACATTGATAACAATAACTCTGCAGATCCTGATTGGTCTAGATGTATTGTTTATGTGCAGCTACTTTACTTTGAGCAGGAAGAGAATGGTGGCTTAAGCCTGGCATTACAGGTACTTTGCGTTCTTTAGGGTTTTCTCAATGGCTTGAACAAGTGATGAGATTTGGTCAATTCTGACTTGTACTCCTTTGCAAAGTTAGTACAAGATTATGTTCTGGGTTTCTGAATGTCAAAAATGGTTACTTGGATCATTTTCTTTACATGACTTCTTAAGGGCATTTTTTATGAATATATTGTTGTTGATTTTTAGTTTAAAATCGTTTTTATCCAGTATATTTACTGAAATTGTGACATATTGTAGTCTTTTCTCAAGTTGTGAATGCACCCTGTTGAATTAAATGCTTTCACATTGCAGTTTGTTGCGTGGATTAACATAAATTAAATGATGAAGTCACGTAGCTTGCTTGGAAGGTTTTTTTTTTTTTTTTTTTTTTTTTTTTTTTTTTTTGAGAAAAAGCTAGTTTGGAAATTAATAGTCCATCTTTTGTTCGGAGCAGGATGGTTATTAAGTTAATTAATTGTAGTGGGAAACGGCACATTCATTTCCATGAGGATTGTGCGTCTTGTTTTATGATGTGGTGTAATGCAGTACCTTCTGGTGATGCATTTGATTTCCAAAAGAAAAGGTGCACTCACCTTAGCTATGAGCTATGTCCTTCACTGGGTGTAAGAGCGTCATGCACAATTTGTATGTCACCTCAAATAATATTTCGGTTGTTGGATTTGGAGTGACTTCTTTTTCCTTGTTGTAGGAGGAATCGGTGAAGACAGGAAAGTTTACATCTGCTGGAATGTATTTTCTCGGTTTCCCTGTTTATCGGTTGGATCAAGCACTCAATTCGGTGAGCTATAGTCCAATTTATGTTGAAACGTGGATCGTGGTGGAATGATATTCTACATATTCTTTAAAAACCTATTTTAATCATTGCATTTGTTCTTGCATTTGAAAATTCTTCGACTCTAGGTGGCAGCCGCAAAAGATCCTGATGCGGCTTTCTTTAAAAAATTGGACGGGTTTCAGCCTTGTGAAATAACTGAGCTGAAAGCTGGCAATCATGTATTTTCGGTATATGGTCAGTTCCACCACTAACTGTTTGTCTTAAGCATGTCTCTCTTTTATGGTCTTGTGTTCCAATGAATCTAAACTCTTCTTGTACGGATTTTGTGCATGTTAATAGGTGACAACTTTTTCAAAAGTGCTAGTTACTCCATCGAGGTTCTTTGTGCCGCACCCTTTGCAGAAGAGAAGGACAAACTGAAGGAGGTGGAAGCACAAATTTTATCAAAAAGAGCAGAACTGTCCAAGTTTGAGTCGGAGTACAGGGAGGTTGGGACAATTTCTGATCTCTTCTTTGTAAGCATTTATTAATTTCCTTCTAATCATCGAGCTATGTGACAGGTGTTGACGCAATTCACAGAGATGACCAATAGATATGCTCAGGAAATGCAGACTGTGAGTTTGTCTTTTGCATTCTTTCCCATAATACTTGATTCTTTCAGCATGAAATTCTTGTCATTTGTAGTTACTGAAGTCAAGTTTGCTAGATTCAGCATTTACCATAGGATATATCTTTGTTTAGATCGATGACCTTCTAAAGGAAAGGAATGCAATACACGCTTCATATTCTACCGCTCCTCCTTTGAAGCGAAGCTCTAGTAGTAGCAAAATCAGAGGTTCATTCAAAGAGAAAGACTCTAGAAAGGAAGAGAACGATTCTAAAAAGGAAGAGGAGCGCCCGGCGAATCGGAAGAAGCATACTCCGATGAAGGACAAGACAAAGAGGAAGAAATGGTACAATATCCACTTAAAAGTGGACAGGACAAAACCTTGCTAAAATGAGCAAAGTTTCCTCAGAAGTCGGAATCTGTTTAGTTAGTACCTGGTTTCCTTCTCCTTGCCAAATATTTGAAGCCGTCGTTGTTCCAATTTGTATTCTATCTGAATAATTATGGCGGAAGCTTCAATCGAGAAGCTGGTGGATCTATTTCCTTGAAAATCTGGTTCCATTATTCGTGCAGTTCTGAATCTTTCAATGGAAGGAGATGATGGATCTATTGCATGTTTACATTGTTTAGGTGCGCTGAGTGCGGGCATGTAAAGGATTATCAATGCTTTTGCCGTTATAAAATTCTTTTATTTCCTTCGCATAGACCTTTTCATTAGCACTGCACTTGCCTTACATTCTAACAGGTTTGTGGACCTGTTGGTGTAGCTGTGCTTTTTTAGGCCTCATTTGGTTTGTTTTTGCTAACTTGCAGTGTTAGTTGAGAGTTATTTTTTTGGAGTTAATATTTTCTTATTTAGTTGAACTTCAAACTTGTAGGGTAGTTTCAAATTTTTAAACAATAAAATTTATGAATTGACATAAATAGCCTTTAAACAAGAGAGAGATGGATAATAAATGAGTTATTAATGAGAAGAAATTTTGTCTACAACTCTTGGGAGATAACTCCCCAACGGGGTGGTAGGGTGTAAGTTGGGAGATAACTTGCAGTCAAGTTGAGCAACTAAATAAGATAAGTTCTCAACTCCTTTTAAGTTATCTCAAGGGAGATAACTCCACCCCTAACCAAACATGACTTTAGTCTTTTGACAATTTGTTTTCCGCGTGCTTTAGGTATATTTGGTGCTTGTCAAGTTTTTGTTCTTATACTTCTTTTCACATTGTTGCACTAAATTGAGTGTAATAGAAGAATTTGATTTATGTAGCTGACCTTAACTAATTTCAGATTGACGCTATACTGTTGTGTACTTCTTTTCACACCACAACAAAATTTATTTCATTTTGATGTATATGTTATCATCTGAAATCAAGACCATTTTCTATAATTTGTTGTCAAATTGCCTAGTCAGGATCACATTACTACAAGATCTGGCGAACCAAATCTAGCAAAAATTAGGTGGATGAGTGGAGCAATATTCAAATCAAACCAGCAACTCAGTTGCTATGTAGTGCTCCTACCACCATGCCACAAACTTTATTTGCATAGTTTGTTGAAGTTGCACATTTAATGAGTGGGGCTACAATCTAAAAGAAATGGAGCCTTGTTTTTGTTGATATTCAATGCTGCAATGTTTGACATAAAAAGAAGGAAATACTCAATACTGCAATGAAGATCACATTCTTTTGATTTCTCACCACAAATTCCCATCATCCTACAGTTATTGGGCAGCCCCTAACACTCAAAACTCTTTAAGCTGATCTTCCTATATTCATTATTTTACTCCTACATTTTTTTTTTCTTTTTTCTTCTTTACACCACTCAGTGCTCGATATGCCATTAAACTTCAACTAATTCAAGCTCGAGCTATATTGACTCACAACAGGGTAAATCTCTTCCTTGTCATAGGGTTTGAAATGGAGCCCTCTGTTTAAAGCACCTAGTCTAATTCGGACTCGAGCTAGATTGGCCCACGACACAGGAAATCTCTCCCTCATCGAGCCCTCTACTTAAAAGTACTTGAACATTGATTTTCCTATACATGGCACAATCAATAAAATCATCCACCAATCAACCAAGAATTCCCATCCAAGAAAACGAGCTTCAGACTCACCAATCAATCAAAAACCAGAAAACTAGAAAGACCAATACAAATGTATACTTCCATTATCACAACTTAAATTACACTCAACTGGTGCTGCTGCAACTACAACACATATATCACCACCACCACCACCACCATATCATCACAAAGAATAAATAAAACGCCAAATCAATACATCCACAAATCACCCATTAATCGCCAACGTTGGAAGCTCCCTTTAACCTAAACAATGCGTGCGTGACTCGAGGCAAACTCTTTGCAGTAGAATAGTCGGATAGTTCTGATTATTCCCTCTCTAACACACAATCACGATCACCCATTAAACGCATCGCACCTCCGCCTAATCTCCCCAACTCCCCCCACCTTCACCTCCCTCACACTCAACTTCTCCATCGCCCTCCCAAACGCCTCGAAAAAGGCGCTCTGATTGCTCGCGTAAATCTCCGCGTACCCCCTCGTCCTCGCATCCGCAATCATCCCGCGATCCGAGGCCAGCAGCCCCAACCCCCTCCCCAGATTCTGATAATACACATTGTCGAACTTGCTCGGCGTCATCACGTCGTTGAACACCGACGTCGTCGGGTTCGACCCGTAATTCGCACACGCCCCCTTCAACGCCTCCGCGAATTTAGGGTTCAGTGTAGGATCGACAGACGCCGATTTGCTGTAATTGAACACCCTGTAAGCGAATTCCTTGCAATGCGAGAACCCGATCGTGTGCGCCCCAGTTAGGGCTACCATTTCCTGGATCGAGAACCCTTTCGAGGCGAAGAGATTGATGAGTTGGGTCATCGGCATTGTGGGTTTTGGGATGTTTGATTCCACCGAAGAGACTGACGAAGTGACTCCGTCGCGGCGGCCTAATTGGAGGTTATAGAAGGGGCCGCCGGCCATGACGACGAGGTCGCGCGCGGCGAGAGCGAGAATGTCGGCGCAGGAGACGACGCCGGGGCATTGGAGCTCCACGGCGGTCTTGGCGCGGACGACTACGTCGAAGGCGTCGCCTGGGAGGGAGAGGTTGATGTCGGCGTCTCGCTCGGCGCGGTTGAATGCGGTGGAGGAGATGAGGACTGAGGCGTCGCAGCCGGAGACGAGGCAGTCGTGGAAGAAGAGGCGGAGTGTGCCCGCGGCGGTGGTCGGGCTCCGGATTTGCTTGTCGGTGACGACGTTGCCGACAATGGTGGCGAGGTTTGGGCAGGACTTGGAGTAGTAGTTGGTTGAGAGCCTGCACTCCACACCAGAATCAGATATGAAGATTAACAACACTAACAATATTGAGATTGAGAACAATTGTAATGGTGAGAATGCCATCATCAAAATTCAGTGACTACTCGGCTAAACGGAAAGAGTGGAAGAAATGGTCATCAAACCCTTCTTTTCATCATGGGGGTTTTGGTTTTGGTTTTGGTTTTGGGGTTTGAAGTGAGCGTGGATTACGCTGTATTGGGGAGAGGCACATGGACATCTGTAATGCTGTTTGGCCTTTTGGTGCTATATAGGAAAAAAAAAAAGGGACTTTTTTTTTTAGTGGTGATTGTGTGGTCCGAGGAGTCGTTTATGTTCATGCTTGGAAATCTGAGGGAGATGATGAGATAGACGGTGGAGATTGGAGAGGGAGGGTTTGATGATGATGGGTGGGTGGTGTTAATAGAGGGAGCGGGGGACGTGTAGGAGTAGGGATGACTGGATGAGGAATGCATGTGAGTGCATGTGATGGTGAGGTGGGGCCTGCATTTTGTTTATGTTCATGCATGGACATCTGGACCGTCAAAATGGAGTCATTGATTTGATGATACAGCAAGTTTGGTAAGTTTTGAATTTGATTTCGGAAGCTCCAATGGATGGATGGTAAGTTTTGGAGCCGCTTTAATCAAATTAGGCTTAATTTCAACTCTAAATAGTTTTTTAGTTGTATGAGTTGGTTGTAGTGTTAAGCGGCTCAATTGATTCTCATGAGATTTTAATCATCAGGCCTACGCAGTGAGGACAAATGAAAAGATGAAACACCCATATTTATCAAAAAGTAAAAAATTAAAAAAAAACCAAACAAATAATGGATCTCGAGAACTATATTTATCTAGGCAATGTAGACCTTTGGATATACATTGAGATGTGAACTTAGATTTTTGATGTGCAATCTTTCAAAAAATACATTGAAAGTAAATTTACATATAGTTGAAATTTTACCTAAATTTCTTTGAAAGAAAACTTTCTTGAAAGTTTGGTAAATGAACCAAACAAGACCCAAGTTAATAGTTTGATCCGAAAAGTAAATTTCAGCTCTGACTGAAGTCTATCTCGATGTAACTTTTTGGCTTTTTTAACCAGAAAAAAAATCAGCATTTCTTACCTTAAACCCTAAAATTTAAACTAATTCACAAATTTGATCAAACCAGTTAATGATATCCTTCCTTTTCAAAAGAGAAGAAAATATGAAAAAGATGAAGAGAAAGGGCCAATTGTGGCTCAAAAAAAAAAAAAAAAAAAAAGGGTTAAGATTGGAGGGTTTGAAAAGGACCAAAAAATGACCCTGATTAGAGGGGGTTTAGTGATAAACGACCAAAATAGCTTTTTAGTGTTAATGATCATGTGAGGCGTCGTCCCCACTTGGACGCGTTTTTGTCGTTACGACAGCTACATGGCTTGCGAGGGATGGACACGCGGCCCATCTTGACCTGTGCTTTGATATTATGCGGTGAAGTGGCGAAGTGGATTCAGGGATCGGCCGCGTTCTCTCCACTCCACACACTTTTATTCCTCCACCGACGACTGTATATACTTAAATGGGATTTCAAGACCCTGCTGTCTCCATGCACAGGTTAGTCAAAATTTTGTCATGAGTAGTTTAATTTAAGCTTAATAGGTAAATATATCCTAACTTTTCATAATTTTTATAAAAATAATTTAACGTTTCAATTTTTACAAAAAATATCTTAGTTGTTTAGTTTCATGCAAATTGTATCATTGCTTGTAGTTATTATGTATCAAACCACAATCAAAGTGATGAATGGTCATTAGATTTCATACCAATTGCATTTATATGAAATAATATTCTCAATTGTATGCCTAATTCTTTTATATTTTTAAGTGTAATTCACTAAAAAATAAGAAGTGAGGATACAATTTACAAGAAATCAAAAGGTTATGATATTTTTGCCAAAATTCAAACGATAGGATATTTTTGCAAAAATCTTGAAACGTTAGGATATATTTTTCTATTAAGCCTTTAATTTGAAGATACAATTTACATCAATTCAAAACAACGTTTCGATATTTTTGCTAAAATCACCAAAAGTTAGATATATTTGCCTAGCAGGCCTTGAGTCAAATGCTTGTACATCAATTCTATAGGGGAACATGCAACCTCATGTAGAAGCGAGGTGAATTATACGGGAGGATCACCCGTCTAAGAAAAAGTAAAGTACATATTTTACTAGGTGTATGTTATGACATTCTGAACTTTTTCGACACCATGTGTGTTTCTATATGTATATAGTAGTATATTTATATATTATGCAAAAATGAAGAGTAGCTCAAATAGTAACAATCAATTAATGTGTCCATGAAGTCATAGGTTCAAATCTATCATACGACATTAATTATTTTAAAATATATTAGTTATAAATTTATATTCGAGTTGGGTTCGGGTTATGCTTTTCTTGAAAAAAGTTGTCCAAACTTGATTATTTGTTCACAGGCTGGGTGAGCCGAGCGGGCACTCGAACAATGACCGAACAATGATCAGGTATATCTACTCAAAGGATTATTTGTAATTTACCTTAATGGACTTGTATATATATATATATTACGTTTTTTTTTTTTTTTTCTTACTCAAACCGAAGTCGAACCCATGACCTCATCAAATTTTGATTTTTAAGCAAGTGATGTCTCATCCATTCGTTTTATCAAAGATATATGCTTTTCACGTATCCGCAATGTAACGGCCCAAAATCTCTAATTATGTTTAATTCCTTAAGCCGGATCAACGACCCGTACCGTGGGACCCACACCGTGATATGTTCATTGACCGAGGCAATGGCTGAGGTATATTTTATATTTGTTGTGATGTATGCTTAGTGTATTGTATATGTGTAGACTATTAAGTCAATTTATACGGGTATATAGGTATCGAGACGAGCAGAGACGTACCTCGAGTTGTGTGTCGACGTGAGACCGAGGTAGCGACTTATAGGGTAAGCTTAATTAATTTGAGTTAAATATGATTTTATAAGTAGCTTTAATGTAGTCAAATTTAATGTAACATTCAAGTGCCTAAGGTAGTGAAATAAAACAATAATCACATGATGTGCATCGAGACACGTATTGTCAAGTCAAGAGATCAAGTGAGTCAACTATTAGAGTCATTTAAGCATGACTTGAGGGACGAGTGTGTCAAGGTGGTCCACTAGTTGACCCTCGAGATACGTGTGCACACATGATCAAGGTTTAAGGGTTAAATATATCAAATTAGTCAAATAACCTTATAAGTCAACAATTGATATCACTTATCTTCATCATCAAATCGTTGGATAGGAATGAGAGAAAGAAGAAGAGTTGCTGGAGTGCTCTTGGGGAGGAGGAAAGTGAGTAATTCATTGAAGGTTTGGTGAAGAAGAAGTAACTTAAATCTCATATTTCCATAGGATCCTTGTATATTGACTATCAGGCGTAATTCAACAGCATTACATCGATTGGTCCCACTAGATGAACGAATAGTTGGGTATCTTGAGGAAGCTGGGTTTTATGGGACGACGCGAATATGTTTCATAGCAATTGATTGACATCTCATTCGCACTTGTAGAGAGGTGGATGCGAAACTCACACGTTTCATTTTCAGATTAACGAGATGACTATTACCCTACAAGATGTACAAATCATTTTAGGGTTACTAGTCGATGGATTACCAATCACCGGTCGTGTAGATTAAGATTATGATGCCTTGTGTTTGACACAACTAGGCTTCCTTTTCCCTGAAAACAACAAAACTGGAGGTCGGATCCAAATTCGCCAACTTTCAAGATGGTTTCCAAACCTTCCAAATAATGTTGGTGATGTGGAAGTGCAACGCTATGCAAGAGCATACATCTTACAACTTCTTGGAGGAACTTTATTTGCAGACAAGTCTAACAATCTTGTTCACATTACGTATTTACAATTTTTGGAGGATTTTGAGGCGGTAGGACAATACAGTTGGGGTAGTGCAACTTTGGCTCACCTATATAGACAATTGTGTCTTGCCGCTGACATTGATGGAGCAGAGATTGCAGGACCGGTAATATTATTGCAATTATGGGCATGGGATATGTTGCCTTTTCTTGCACCAATAATGGGAAATGTTCTTCGAAACGACATCATACCAAATGAAGATTTATTTCCACCTCCTCCATTTGGTCATAGGTAATTAGAATTTTTTAACATAGTCAATAAACTTGAGTATATTTATCTACATGTACATTCATGCATGCTTTGTGTTGTTTTTTACATTTCTATAGGTGGAGACATGCCTTAGAGACCACAGGAACATCAATGCACGTGCTAACAAAATACAGAGAAATGATTGACATGCAAACACCCGATGAAGTAAGAAATACACTTAATCAATTTTTCCAAATACCCTTTTGTACAATGGTGAAATGTGAATTTTATTCATTTCAAGTTGTTTTTCATGACTTCAGGTAATTTGGGAACCGTATCCTGAGACAATGATGATAAGGGACCTGCCTGCGTATTGTAGCAGTGGTCGTGCTATTTGGCGAACGATGGCACCTTTACTTTTCTTCTGTGTTGTTGAAATGCATAATCCTGATAGAGTCATGCGACAATTCGGTTTGAAATAAAAGATACCACCTTTAAATAGCACAAGCATGGAGCTACATAAGATTGACTTGAGAGGGAAAACAGATAAAGATTGGATTGCAGAACATAGTGCTTATGTCTGCATGTGGAACGAACGTGCTTCTAATATTGCGAATGATGAATTATTGGAGGAGCCATTGGAATTTTACGACCCATATATGCAATGGTATCGTCGCATTACACGACCATTCATGTCTCATCGTGGAGCTATTGTTGAGGCATTGGTAAGTACGAATTTTTATTATTCAATCATGAAGTCTTTCAAATAGTTGTTTTGATTTTATTTTCGCATACAACTTCATAAATATTTTATATGTAGGCACATGGAATGACATCAACTCATCAGTTGACATTGGGTGATGATGTGTCTATTCTACGTATTAGAGATGTAGTCGCATCGACTTTGGCGCAATACATGCAGATTATCGCATTTGAAGCTTCTCATCAATCTATCGCATCCATAACATGTCCACTTCATTTGAAGCTTCTCATCAATCTTCTCAACCAGTTCGAGACTCTATATACTCCATCAGTACCTCTCAACGAGTTAGAGACTCTACATACTCCATCAGTACCTCCCAACATGGCATTCGAGGCTACGGAAGCCTTTCAATTTGATAGGACACCTACATCTTCACGTCATTTTAATGCAAGTCCAATAATGATGAATTTATCTAGGACTACAAGTACTCATGATGGTGGAATGCATGATATCGATGATATTCAACGAGAAGATGCTCGAAATCCTGCTGATGTGGGCCATTTGAATGTGTCATTAGCTTTAAATCGTAATGTGCGAGTCGTAAAGAGAACACGTTGTGGGACTGGAAGTCATTATTTGGGGTCAGACTATGACTTTTTCTTAACTATAACGAGACATTTTTTTTGTTTATATTAATGATTTGTAGTTGATCGACTTGCAAGTTCTTCATTTATAGCAATTCAAATTTTTTCCTTGACTAACATTAATTTTATGAATTTTGCAAATTCCTTGAGTTTCAAAGCTTTTGTTGTAAAATATAAGGTCATAAACCTATTGTAACTTCAAACTTTTTACTAGTTTGTATTGACAAAAAAATCAAAAATACGAATATACTAGTTGACTAATTTGAAACCTTTAGTTTTATTGAAAATAAATATAAAAACGCATAGATGCTAGATATTCTACTTGTTTGCTCGATGAGGTATAATATGGTAGATTATACTTTGTCAAGATCATTTTCAATCTCTTTCATAAAAATAAGTCAGCCTTAACATATTGTCTAAAGCATAAAAACACATAGATGCTAGTTAACTACAAAAAACATAAAGGAAAAAAAATTTACACAGAAAAAAAAACAAACGAAATGTGACTTCCATTGAAGGAAGTCACGACTTCCTCTTTACTCAAAACGTGACTTGCATCACGTTTTGCGTTTGACAAACTAAAATTTTCACGTGGCAGTGACGTGGCAAAAAATGTGTTAGATTGGAAAATATTTCTGTGGGTGTGTTAGGTTGATAAATATTATCCCCATATGTATTAATCAAGCAAAAAATATGGGCTTCGTCAATGCGATCCTTTATCACCATATTTGTGGCGGCCCCAAACTCCGATGCCGTCGTGGGACCCGCCACGTAGCATCACACGTCACCAATCCTCGTCACGCAGTGACTTACTATCCATGACGCCCCGCGACATAAGTGGTTGCTTACACGTTTTTCCATTAAACCTTAGCTTAGCTAATTAATCTTCTTGAAATTATTAGTGATTTAATTGGCCCGTTAGTCAATCTATCAAGTTATATTACAATTTTATAGCATAAGTCTTTAAGTGAATAAATTATGCAATATTTACAATCTTAGGTAATGGAAATACCAGGCAAAAAGATATCATGTATATATCAAAGGCAAAATAAGTACAACAAAAGATCCATATACATGTATTCAATCTTCTAAAGTTCTAAAACCCAAAAAAAGTATATACATACATACTGTAATCAAACACGAGTTAGCGTCACTACCTCTGAGGTAGTCGTCTAATACCTCCATGCGCTTGCCCTTGCTCGTCAAAGAATCTGCACTCGGTCACCCAACAAATACAGTGACGAGTTCAGTGAGTAAGATCCCAAGAGAAGTCCAAACAATATTCATGAAATAAAATTGACAAACTACGAGACGTGCGAATATAACATCTGACAACAGTAAGTCATATTCCCATGAATATAGGCATCATACGACAAGCAAAATAACAAATACCAATAAAGTAGGCTAAAAAATAAAGCAACAATAAATGAATAAACAACCGAATAATCCGAGAAAACCTTAAGCTAAACCAGTCGCTAATCAATAAAACAAGACAGGATCCACGTATATATTCGCAGGCTTACAGTGACTAAACCCAACTACAGTTAACAGATGAACCTCTCTAGAGTCTATATTTCAATTTAAGGGAACATCTTACATCCCTCCCGATGTTCGTAAATACATTCTATTGTCGTCAACATGAGCGCTAAAAACAAGCAAATCCGTGCAAGTGATTTAGCCACAACCAATATATACACAACCGAATTAGAGTGAAAACTCAAGTGTGCCCACCAACAGTCACATATGTAATTCGATATCGATAAAATAAAATCGTGAATTCTGTAAGGCATTCCAATGAGTTTACGCACCTCAAATACGCCGAATCCTCGCTCGCAAAGCCCCTAAATCGACTTCGAAAGTGTACTTAATACTCGGCTACAATTCCCTAAGTCTATAGTATCAAATTAGTCCAAATAAATTGGGTTTAGATCATGTCGAATGGGTTTATGAACCTTAACCCAAAAAACCCCTTAAGACTAAACGACATTGAAATTTTAGTCTTCTATTGTAGTGTAATTTTAGGCATGAAATTATCCAAATCTCAAAATCTTTTCTTGGTACAAAGTTTTTGGTCTCTATCTTAACATTTAGAAAAGGTTTAATATGCAAAATTTTGATTTAAAACAAAAGAGATATCGCAATTCTACCAAAAATAACTCAAATTGGAACCTAATCCGATCAGCGGATTTAGAAAATTTATTTCTCCAAGTCTATAGTTTCAAAAATCGTGATATTTGGTCACAAGGCAGCCAACATACCCAATAACAACATACTAAAAGATCAGCTCATTTGGATAAGTAATTAGGGAGTTATGCCTTTTAAAATTTTAGTTTCAAAAATCTCGTAATGCATTCAATCAGCTATTTACAGAGCACTTTTGGACATGAAAACATTGGACTTACAAAATGTTCAGTAGGACAACGTTGTTCTCCTTTGAGTTAGATTTGAAATGCCACCAGATTGAGTCCATTTTGATTTAAAATGAGGAAGTTATGAACAAATTACAGAGGCCGGTTCATAATACAAAAGGCAGAATATCAATTTTGGTCTTACAATTTCAAAAATTCATATCTTTATGATTTTAAAGCCAAATTAAGAACTTCTTAACAGATGGATTATCAGCTTGAAATGAACAATCTAAATATATAAACCAATTTCAAAGGCTCTTCCATCTACCCTCTGAAAATGACCAAAAAACCAGAACTAGTTTCAAACTTGAAATAGAGAGATATGTACCTAGAGTTAATGACACTTTAATTTGAGTTCCAACTCTCCTCAATCTCCCTGAATTTTTTTGCCAAGACCCTCCTCAATTCTCTGATTTTTTTAGCTCAAAATTAAGTATAGGTCTTATATACTTTATATTAGTAAGTGGATTAATCAGTCAAATATTTGATTTACTATTAGTTAATTGCTAGGACATGTGTCCTCCCTCAATGCCACTTGTCCCACATGAAAGACACTCGTCTTGCCTTGTTATATATATCTAGGATCATCACTACGTGGATCAAGGGTTCAATTAATTTCTATCAAACTACATGACTTTATTTTATCTTGAATCAAATTAATTCACCTAGGCACATAATTACATATAGTTAGTGTGTTTTGTCATATATTTTTAACAAATTTGCGGTCACACTAACCCTCGATTTCTTGGCACCCGATGCCTCGCACCCTGACACACATCTCAAGGTAAAACATATTTTACTTTATCGAATGAACTAACTTAGGCTATAGTTTTAATTAGACAATATATCCAGGGGCGGATCTAGAGGGGGCAGGGGCGGCCGCCCCTAACCCCTGACCCCCTATAGTACCCCTACGTATAGTCAAAATTCTTTTTTTATGCTTAGTTTTTCATATTGTTGCCCCTGTGACGGCCCCAACTTCTAAACAGGGCACCGTCCGGCCTAATCCCGTAACCAAGCCTTAATCCTTGCCACATAAGACTTAATCCTAACCACATAAGCCTTAGTCAATTGTGAGTGACTCAACAAATTGACACTTGTCTCTTGATGGGTTAACGCGTCTCTCGATGCACATCTAATGCACCTTGTTTTATTTACACTAACTATAGGCCATTTAATACTTAGCTAAATGTGGTCACATTAAAGCCACTTATTAACCCAACATCAATGCACATTTAATTCAAATAAACTAAACTTACCCCAATATGCCGCTACCTCGGTCCCACGTCGACACGCGACTCGAGGTACGTCCCCGTTCGTCTCGATACCTATACACCCGTATAAAATTAACTTACTAGTATACACATATCCAATACACTAGGCATACATCACAACAAATATAAAATGTACCTCGGCCCTTACCACGGTAAATGGACATATCACGGTGTGGGTCCCACAGTACGGGTCGTCGAGCCTGTTTAAAGACGTAAACACGGTTAGAGATTTTAGGCCATTACAGCCCCCTAAACCCCGAGAGCCCTTGTAGTTCCGTCTAAAGTCTCCCTCCCAAAAAAAAAAAAAAATTTGAGTTAACTCTAGTTTAATTAATTTGGGTTGTTACAATATTTGTTTATCCTCTGTATGGAACGACTTTCGCATCTATTCTTTTGGAAGGCTATTTTAAAGAGCCGTGACATGCTCCAATTGGGTCTAATTTGGGGTGCCTTTCATGATGGTCGTTTCTCCATCACTTCAGCCTGTAATCTGTTGCTTGAACATAACCAAAGGGAGATCTCTTGGAAATGGATCTGGAAGTTATATTACCCAAGGAAGGTTAAAATCCTCCTTTGGTTGTCTTCTAACACAAGTAAGTCGGTGGCACCATAATCTAGCCTCATCACCGCTTTGCCTTCACTGCGGTATAGCGAAAGAGACTTAGATCCATCTGTTTAGGGACTGTCCATCGGTGACATCTCTCTGGTTTTCGCTATGTGGAGATTCACTGCAAGCAATCCGTATGGGGCTTCAATTGACTAAGGACAGAGGATTTTAGTCACGTCATTCTAGAATCGAAATCTCTCATGGTCCTCAATCATCAACTTCAATGAGGAGCCGATCAATGGCACCCTATCTCTTCTCTCATTGAAGACTGCCTTGCATTGCTGGAGAAAGCGTGGTGGGTTTGCATGCAACATGTATTACGGGAAGGAAATCAAGCAGCAGACTGTCTTGCCAATCGGGGTGCTACTCTCACTGCTAAACATACGCACATTTACGACTCCCCCGAGTTTAGGAGGCACTTTTTTGGCATCTGATTTGGCAAGAATCGCCTTTGAACGTCGCTAGTTTGCGTTAATTCTCTTGTAACCAAAAAAAAGAGAGGTCATGACTTCACTGAGACATTGCTTTGTCATACATTATTTCCTAGAATTCCTTAAATGCTCCCTGAAACACGCGGCCCTGAAAACTTGTATATATTAAGGGATTTGCTCATTAATGGAGTGAGGCAGAATTAGCGTATTTGTTGGGAAACGATTCTCCAAGAAATGCGCGAGCAATGGTGACTGGGGTTGGTACCCGTGCTTAGTCGTGGGTGGGTTCGAGCCTCTTTATCAAAAAAAGAAACAAAAGTCTTGATGCTAGCAAACCTACAAACACTGGAGATTCTTTCGGCCCATGGACAAAGTACTTGTAACAAATGGGCAATGTACTAGCAACCCCAATAATCCAATGGACAAAGTACTTATTTTATCATTTCTATTATCATTATCATTTTATCATTTTAGTTTTTTTATATATAATTTTTATTTTATCATTTACATCATATTATTATTTTGGCTCTGTTTGGTTAGCATAAATTAGTTTATCAGCTAGATTATAATATAGCTGATAAGCTAGTTTGACAAATAAGTTGTGTTTGGTAACTAGATTATTTCCAAAATAATCTAGTTGATAAGTTAGAATTGGAGACGCTGCTCAAGGTAGCGTTTCATTCAAAAAATGTTGAATCATTTTTTTCTTTCCCTTTCGTGCCCTCCAATTTCCAACTTGCGCGGCTCCAAAATGTGTCTTTGTTTTTGATTTTTTATATATATTATTTATCAATGTTAGCAACAGCTACATTGGGGAGTGCCAACAACAAACTTCTAAAGCTGCACACATATAAAAAAAATATAATACATTAGCTAGTGTTACCAAACAGCTAGATTATCAGTTGTCAAATATATAATCGACTATCAGTTAGATTATTAGCTAGTGTTATCAAATAGAGCCTTTATCAGGTTATTTTTAGGGAGCGACTATTAGTACCCATATACCTTATATCAGCCCCTTATTTAATTTAATATATTTTAAGACTAAAAATTGCTATAGTTAAAATTACATAGATAACCCCACTCAATTTATAACATAAACGCATGTCCTTTTGCCCTTTACTTTCCACTCTCTACACCCCTCCCAACTTTACTTTTTACTTCCTACACCCACCCCAAATTAAACCTTAAACTCATCCCATTCTCTTCCTACTCACTACACCCCACCCTAAATTAAACTCACCATCTTATCATCTTCTACTTTTCACTCTTTGTACCCCATCTCAAATTGAACCCAAAATTCATGTCTTTTTCTTCTTCTAATTTCCACTCTCTACACCTTTAATGGCTCGCTTTAATTAATCCCGATTAATTGGCTAATTAAAGATTATAAGCTTAGATCCATGTGTGTGACATCCCCTATCCCGATTAGGGAAAATGCCAGGCCTGAAAACCCTAATTAAGTCCACTAACCCTGTAGACTTAACTAGAGCCAGCAGCTTCTCCGTCATCACCTGATAAACTCAACCTATATAATCATATCGAATAAATAATTCAAAGTATATCGCAGAAGAAAATTTAAAACTTTTTCGATATAACTGAATATAAGGAAATACCGAGTTTATCAAATCATAAAACCATTTATAAAACACCCCAACCCTGTTTATATACAATAAAATAAGTCAACAAGGTATATAGTTACAAAACTGTTCATTACATCTTAGAGAAGATTTGAAACTCCTAAATCTTCTCCTTGCATTTAGTTGAAGCGCTGAGTTGCGAACCTGAAAAGTTTATATTTGGGTGAGCGCTCCAACTTAAAGATCAATATTCCATATAGTAAACAAGGACATCATGCATAACAATATGTTCAGACAATATCTAACAAGAATATAGAAAACATATCAATTGAATATATCACATGATTTAAATCAAATAATTTAGATTAGTATACTGTGATCCCCATTTAATTTATAAAACTAGGGTCGATTACCCACTGACGCCATTAACGCGATTGCTAAAGCAACAAATTGGCCGATATGATCTCTAGCCCATCCGTTAATGCCCAATGGTTCTATCTCAAACCCTCTAGTGTAAATGTAACACACGCCACCTCATAAAAATGAGTAGGATGTTACGTATAGGTTGGGTCGCTAGCCCATCTCCATATACCACCTCATCTCAATTTTAGGATTTTACCCTCGTGAATCACAATGAACACCATTTTCCATTTTTTTTAAAACCATCACAGTATACCAGATCCCCCAATTCATTCCAATGACTACATGAGCTATATATACTAATTAGTCAGACAACATTGATAAATAAAGCGAACCCATACTTACCTCGGTCTAGTCACGTCGAATTCCTAACTTCCAGGGTCCCTAACTCTTTCCCGGTTAATCAACACATATCATATACCAATTATAATTAATATAGGTCTATTACAATTTAATAACATATCCTAAGTTAGTCCCTAAGTCCCTCATTCAAAATTCATGAAAAAAACAGCATTGTTGTTGTTCTGGGCATGTATTAGCGCGCTAATAGGCAGGATTAGGGTGCTAATCCCTGCCTGCACCCCTTGTTCTTCATTTTCAGCGCACCTAGCGTGCTAATTTTCTGATCTGGCGCTCTAATCGCGCTAGACCAAAACACCTCCAAATCAACACCAACATCCACAAATTCATTCCCAATAGCTTAGAAACATCAAATATGAGGTGAGTGACTAAATTGGAACAACTACAACTCATTTTACTTTGATTTCCTACAATCACCTCCAATTCAAACTTTGATAAACACTAAAACTAAACATACCTAAGTGTTCCTTGTGAGCCATTCTGCCAGTTAAGCTCATTAACTTGGCTCGAATCGTCACCTCGGACGACTTGTTTTCTTAGGAATCAAACCCTCGAACCCTCGGCTTTCAATTAATCGAATGTTAAGTTGATATATATCAACTTTGATATATAGATTCCTCGAGATACGCATCGCGTCATGTCGAGATCGATCGAATCGTCGATGTGCTAAAGTGACACGTGCTAACGTGACACGAAACTTGACACATCTGTGACTTACACTTCATTCGAGATGATCAAATGATATATATAATTTCTATTTTCTTAAGTTTCAATATATATATATTTATATATATATATATATATATATATATATATATATATATATTTATTTATATATCCATCTCGTTTTTATCGCTTTCGATAAATCCACCGGTCCCGTCCAAGTGTAGCCAGAAGCGTGCACATCCTTGTCACGTCTCCCTCGTCGCTCATAGTGTACCGATATTTCGTACTTTATAGTGTACTTGCGACGACCCATTCCACGAAACAGGGCACCGACCGGCCTAATCCCATAATCAAGCCTTAATCCAAATCACATAAGACTTAATTATGTATTAGTCAGCCTTTCGTCCCTTTATTCCTCAATCACATGTTACAATATATTATTAAAGTCAGAGTTAAGTAAAATTTCGTTATCATGTTATGCGGAAGCTTTCATTATCCAAAATCCTAAATGTGGAAAACCAGGAAAATACAGCATCAATATATATGGAACTAGTCACTCAACCCAATGTACAACCCAAAATGACATAAACAATAATAATACAACAAAAGTCGAGACATACAAAATGAGTGAGGAGAGTCGCTAATCGCTCGAGAGGAAGTCGTCGATCTTCTCATTCCCTGGTCTGCTGCTGCTCGACGGACCTACACCCACCGTCACAAACTAGACGATGAGTATAGTAATATTTAAGTAATAACTGGAGAATTCTATGCCACATTTCTAAAATAACAGAATGGTATTTGAAAGCATAAATAGCGAAAGAAGTGCTGAATCAAATAATGCAAGTAAATACCAAAGTTAAAGATGTATCGACTGACACAGGCTAAGTCGAGATGATCTACGTCCGGTCGGCGGTGATAACCTATCACCAAACCTTTTCCACTACTATATGGAGCTTCACTCAACACATCTCACACAAATAGCGGAGCTGCACTCTACGCGTATGCATCATCAATCTCATTCTTGCCGACCACCCCGAGTCCCATAACTCGTGTGCCGCGCAAGTGTAGTGGTGAGTGTCGGAACCCCGGTAGACCCATGTTCCCGTGAACCGCACATCTCTCGTGCATTGAACACTAGATAATTCCAACTTTAGTTTCAAAGACAACTAATTCAAAGCTCTAGGATTCCAAAACAAGTTAGGCTACAAAGCCCAAAGGAAATCGAATACAAGTTCAAGTAAATACAAATTGTCTCAATAGCATGCTTTTCATCCATTCTTTATCAAAAAATGACATCAAGAGTAGGAATCTGAATAAATGAAACACATCACAAGGCATCATGTCACAAATATTCAATCATGAATAGACACAAGAACAACATGATGTAAGATTACAAGTAGCAATGTCTACAAATAGACCAATAAATCAAGAAAAGTGAATGAAATGAAATATAGAATTCTCACAGCTTTACTTACAATTCACACGCTTGTCCTAGCCTAGCCGATCCCTCGACACTCCAAAATGCGTGCCCAAACTTCCGGGATCTCCCCTTATTTCCCTGGAGGTGTTTGACAGGTGTTAGAGTGTCTTTACACCCATTTATAGTGTTTAGATCATTTTTGGACTTAGCTGATAGTACTGGCTGGGAAATTAGCGCGCTAATTGTGAACAGTAGCGTGCTAATTGCCACATTAGCGCGCTACCTCGGTTGTCTAGCGCGCTAACAAGTATTAGCGCACTAACTTTTGACATTAGCGCGCTATGTGCAACAGCATTAATTCTCGCACTTCGAATTCTGGGTTTTTGCCACACATAGGCTATGTTATTGCCTTAGGGACCCTCATACACGTTACATGAGGTCCCTAACACCTCTCCCAACACACAATAGCAACAACAACATCAGTTTGGATGAAATCACAAGTGTATGGTGTGGAAAAGTTACCTAACTTGTTGTTCTTCTTCTTCCTCACCAAAGCTCCACTGATTTGCACACTTCTCCTCCTCCCAATTCACACCAGCAGCCTCTCTTTTCTTTCTCTCCTCCTTGCACAACGATTTGATGAAGATAAGAAACCAAAGCAATTGACTTATAGTTTTATTTGACTATTGTTGATATGTTTAAATAATGGCCATTGATCATGGTGTGCACATGTGTCTCGAGACTCATCTCTTGGTCCACCTTGTCCCACTTGTCCCTCAAGTCATTTTTAAGTGACTCAACATTTGGATACCTTGCCTCATGATGGGTTAACGCGTGTCTCGATGTACATCCAATGCATATTGTTTTATTTCTCAACTATAGGCACATTAATGCTTATATGTCAATGTCACCACATTAGCCGCTTATAAACCAATATAAATGTACATTTCATCTCAAATTAATTAAACTTACCCCATAAGCAGCTACCTCGGTCCCACGTCGATACGCGACTCGAGGTACGTCCCCGCTCGTCTCGATACCTATACACCCATATAAAATTGACTTAATAGTCTACACATATATAATACACTAGACATACATCGCATCAAATATAAATTGTACTTCGGCCCTTGCCTCGGTCAATGGACATATCACGGTGTGGGTCCCATAGTACGGGTTGTTGAACATGTTTAAAGAAGTAAACACGGTTAGAGATTTTGGGCCGTTACAGTACTTATCCCGTATAGGTTTGTATATACCACCTTAATATACACAACCTATTTATATTTCAGTTTTGCAAACCAAACAAACACAAACATCATGTCAACTCACTCCCACACTAATCGAGGTACGTCGATATTAACCCTAAGCCTAACTTGGGTTAATTACTATTTGGGTTAACTCGGGTTAATTAACATTTGGGTAAGTATTAATCACCAGCTTAAGGTAACGGGTCGTTACAATGTGGGCATCGCAGAAAAGTCTAGGGCACGCCTAACGAGGTAAATTTAGTTATTTTTGTGTGGCGCGTATTTATTTATTTTATTACTATTTGATATTCGCGTCGCACCAGTGTTAGAATTTCGATTGGTCGCGTTGTGCGTGCGTTGCGACGAGAGCGTCAGACGTTGCAGGGTGTGCATAACGCGAGCGTATGAGGTAGCGCGTGTTTACATATCACATCACCCATCACATCCCCCTTTACATCACCTATCACATCACTTTTCTCTCTCTCTTTTATCTACAAATAAAAAAACAAAACAAAATCTCTCCCTCACTTTTCTTTCTCTACCCGATCCCCCACTTTTCCTTTTTCACTTGCTCTTCCTTCTTCTTATCTAAACCCACTAAGCACTCACCCCACTTTCACAAGTTTCCCACTTTTCCTTTTATTGGTTATTATCCTTTGTTAATCCATGTCGAGTTGAATTCTTTGTGGCTTATTGTTGTGAATTCTCATTATGATATCCTTGTTACATCATTGGTTGTACATTTTTTTGGATTATATAATGAGTGGCCTATGATCTAAGTGGGCGATATGGTAGTTACGGGCGCGGTGAAAATGCTTTGTGATATTTTCCTCCATCGTGACTACACGAGTTGTTAAACTTACCTAAGCCTACATTTTAGGATTGAGGAAAGTCAAGCTGGTAGAAGTGGCTGCGGTCTGCTACAGTTGATGGACTCGATCTAAACTGTCAGTCAAGTGACTTAGCTAAGTCCATCGACCGTCTTGAAAGTCAAGTTGTGGTACTTTATCGCACTTGATGGACTTGGAACACTTAGATTCTTTTGCTTTATGTACTCGACACTCAATTAATCGTTGATATCTCTGTTAAATTGAAGTTCATGTTTTGTTCATTATTTCGTGGAAATTCTTGCATGATTATTCGATTAACCATTTATTTGACATTTGAAATACTATTAAGACTCCGTTGGCTTTCACTCACTGGAATTGTCTCCATCATGGTGACAATTGCAGGTCCCTCTGGTAGCAAGGCTAAGGAGCTGATACTTAGTGACTTCCTTCGAGCTTCCCTCATAGATGATTTCTACTTTTGTTACTCATATTGTGTTCATAGTTATGTATTGTTTATGTTTAAAATTGTTTAATGGGTTGAGTGAACACTTAGGTACACGTATATGATATTTCCCTCATTTTTTTCACCGGATATGCATGAGATCTACTTTTGCAGGATTTCCACATCTAGGCACGTTTCGACTACTATTTACTTATTTAAGTTGCTTTAAATATTTTTTAAATTCCACTGCGTAAACATTAATACTTGTTAAACTAAATAACAAACCTAATAAGCAACTAATAATTGAATAACTTGGATAAGAAGCTAATTAGGCCTGTGTTGACTATGCGGGAGTTGATCGAAGGTCCACGTAGGTTGGCCGGGCGGAGCCCAATTTATGGCGTCTGGGGCCGTCGCAATATATACTATTTTTTGGGATCATTTTGGGAGACTTATTGCCCGATACATATATATCGACACTTACTGCACCTTTTTGTCGTCTTTATTGATATACATGGTATCTTTACAGGGTTTCCACCCTATTGGTTGTTAATAAATGCAAAACTCGTTTACATTATTTATATGCATATTGTTAAAACTTCCGCTATCAAAAATAATTAAAATGAATCAAAACAAACAAATTAACTTTATAACTTAGCATATTCCGACATAATAATAAATTACACTCCGAAATTGACTAATTAAGTCGGATTATCAGAAGGTTAGTTCGCGGGCCGTTGTGGACAGATGTGCAAGTGTCGTGGCATGACCCGGTGACGTATCCGACGACGTGGTGGTGCCCGATTTGCCTTGAAATTTGGGGTCGTCATAACACCCCTTATTATTTGTTTTGTTTATGCACTCAACAACTCACCACCAAATGCAACAACATCTTGACATTGTTACATTTGTAGATATTTGATTCGCACACTTGAATTGTCACAAGTCACAACATTTATTTGCGTTGAGTTTTAGCTTAATTTCAATGATCAAATTGAATTAATTTTGAAATACAAAATGGAGTAAATTGAAGTAACGGGAGAAGAAGATGATAAGTAGCAAGAGTTGAGGGTGAGGAGTCATAAAGATGAAAAAAGAATTGTTTTCTTCTTCACAACGGGGCAAACATAAGCTAGGAGTACATTGAGAAGTTCATTAACAATTAAGGGGGTGGTTAGAATATGAATTAATTTATTGGGGGCTCCATGTAACATGTTATTAAATGAGATGCAGATATTATAAGGTATAATAAGGTGCTAATAGTCAAATCCCATTAATGTTTTAATGGATGAGAGGCTAATTTTCTTAATAATATTAATAAATATTAATGCTGGATAATTTACCTCCACGGAAGAATTTGGATTAGGATGATGACGTTCGGGATATCCTTGTCCCATTCCGTAGGGCACTACTGTACTTTCACCCCAATAATCGCGTTCGGGGATATCCTTGTCCCATCCTGGCGTGCCTAACACCTATATAGGACTACTACAAATCTCAATCCGCTGAATCTCCCATGATTATTCGTTGAATCAATCGCGAAAGCCATGTCCGATCGCAAGTCCAACCTCGGATTCGCGTCATGGCTACTCCTATTTATCGCGATTTCTCCATCGATCCTCGACTCAGCACTCTCTGATGGAGCTTCTGTTAAGAAGAGATCCATGATGCGAGAGAAGGTCCGCAAAATGTAAGCCTAAACTCGTTGATTCGCGCTTCAATTTGTTAGGGTTTTGTGAATCTTGAACGTTTTGGAATCTGGGCAGTTTTTAATTTTAGGTTTTGTGAAGTTTTTCCTGCCAAGCTCCCACCTTTGCAACTTTGATTGCTTTGTTTGCTTGCTTGGTTTCTTGATTGCCTGACTCCCTGTTCGTGCCATTGATTCAATTTGCTGGTATCGAATGGAGGTTCGTCGAGTGGAGACGAGTGAAGTACTTTTGGGAATCAGTGGAGCTTTTAGACTGATAGTTGTTTGATTTATAACCCGGACAGGTTGGCCCAACGGTAAGGGCAAGATTGAGATTGCGCGAGTTGGACACACGGTCCCAGGTTCAATTCCCCATTGTGTTAAGGTCGTTCGGGCTACTAGGGTATGTTTAGGCTGATTGCACCAGGCCTGATGGGAATAATTTGGCTCGTCTGGATACTAACGAATATACATAGAAAAAGATAGTTGTTTGATTTATTAGGAGAATGAGAATCGTACCCTAAAACTGAGCTGTTTTTCTATTTCAGGTTTTATCATGCTTATGACAACTATATGATTCACGCATTCCCGGTTAGTTCCAGGTTCCTTGTTATACTTTGACGAGTTTTCGCTTTTACGCGCAAGTTTTTGATGATGTTCTACTTTGTTGTGTTAGGTGTTGGAGATACTGGTTTTAGTTGTTAGTGTTGCTGATTGTTTGCTAAATGTTGTACTGTGTTACAGCATGATGAACTCAAACCGCTTACTAAGAGTTTTACGAATTCACTCAGTGAGCTTGGGAATTTGAAGGCAAGATCGTCTTACTAAGCTTCTTTCGTGGTTGGTGATGTCTCTAGGAGGCTTTTCTAATTGAGTGCTCTTTTCATTTCAGCTTGAGCACTTACCTCAGAACTATAATGGATCAGCATTGACACTTATAGAATCACTGTCCAGGTATGGCTTATTTTCTGTTAGTTATGAACCATTTTCTATTTGCTTTCCGATCCTGACAATTATATGGTTTATGCCACAATATGTCACCTGGAAATCTGATATTGACACTCATGGGCACTTTTTGACGTTAACATGGTATTCTCTGGTTGATCATCCATTTCACATATTTCAGTTGTATTTCTATGAACTTGGATCGAGAGTCCAGACGTCCTGTGGACAATGATGTTGGTATATATAGCTTAGTAGATTGCTAACAAAAAGAAAATGTGGTCACTTACAGATTGTTTTTATTGTGTGTAGAAGGAAGCAAAATAGTTATTGGCTATATTACTGATCTCTTGATCGTTCTTGTCGTTTGTTTGCTGCAGTCTTGTTGTGTTAGGTAATATCACTGAATTTGAAAGAGCAGTTCTTTGGCTTTCCGAAAATCTTACGTTCAATGTCGATGCAAGGATAAATCTTTTTGAGGTATATGATTCGTGCTACATCTTTCTCGTCATTGAGTAAGAAGCTGGTGCAGTAGCCCTGCACATCATTCTTTATGCATTTTGAAGATTTTAGATATTCTGATGTTCTTTTTTTTTTTTTTTTTTTTTGCCTCTCTTATTTGCATAGTGCAACATTAGAGTTCTTGGGGGACTTGTTTCAGCTCATATTCTTGCTACCGATTCTACACATAGATTATCTCAAAGCACGTACAAGAATCAGTTACTTGTTCTAGCTGAAGATTTAGGTCGGCGTTTCATACCTGCATTTGATACCCCCTCTGGATTGCCTTATGCATGGATCAATCTAAAGGTACTGACTAAACAGTAAAACATACTTCACTTGTTTAATTGACATTATTGTATATTTCTTCTAGTTGTAGTACCATGGGAATTACTTTTTCTCGCTCTTTTAAAATGGGTGCACATGCAGACACAAATATTACTTTTAATTGGAAGGATGCCGTCCCCTTGGCAATTTCCTCATGCATAATGTGTGATCTCCGTCGAGGAATGAAATCTGCCTGTTCGGGCTTCAAAAAGAAAAGATGCACATTTCCCCTTTATACTCTTCTAATTATGAAGTTATTTCGAGTCATTTTCATGGATCAGTTTCACTGCAGGATGTCTCTACAACAATGACAATATAGCCTCATTCCCAAATTAGTTGGGGTCGTGTACATGGATCAAACTCTTCCATTGCGCTCAATTTAGTGCAATTGATGGTGAGCTTTCCAAGTTATTTAAATCCCTCTTAATCAATGTGTCCCAAGTTAGCTTCGGTCCACCCCTACCTCATCAAATTTCTTCTGTTTCTATTAAGTCGAGGTTTCTAGACTTCTAGTAGGGGCATTGATAGGCAGTCTTTAGAGGTGTCCAAGCCACCGTAACCGCCCTTCCTTAATCTTTGTGTCAATTGGTGGTACTCATTTTCTTTGGATTTTTGTATTTTTCTTTATTTATCTTTACAAGTCTTTGCAGCATGTTTATGCATTTTTTTAATTGTGAATAATTCTAAATTATTATTATTTTACTAACATTGGGTAAGTTGAATAGGACCCGAGCAATTTACCTTTCTGCATATCTAATGAGAAATGGGAAAGATCACTAACATTGGGGAGAACTGGAAAAGGAAAAGAGAAACAAACAGGATTTTGATATGAATATTTTAAAGCGCGTGATTTGTATAAGTGCCAAAATGCTAAAATCTATTGAAACTATTATGACAAACTCTCCCAATATCTCAATCCCAAAGGTTAACTAAATGGAAATAAATGCAAAAAACTGGAATGTTAGAAGTTAGATGGAAAACCCTAAACATAAGGGAAAAACCATGGACTAGAACAAAACTCTATTATCAATATTTTAGTAGATTAGAGACTAATTTTCTTTAATATTAATGTTGGATAATTACCTTTATGGAAAGTTTGTTCAAAAGAATGGGACTGTGATTTATGAGAGAAAAACTACTGTAATATCATAATCACAGAGATTTGAGGCTTGACCATTAAGCTCTAACTTCAATGTCAACAACTTCCCTAGTTTGCCTAGTGGAAGAAAACCATGAAGATTCAATGTTTGAGTGTCTGTATATCATATAGTACATACAATTCAAAACAACCTCACCAATGTTCTACAAACACATTTTTTTCCCTCAAGTCCCTCTCAAACTCTAAATATGAGTCACACGTGCCTACAGACACAAGGCAGTAGGCTCGAAACTCCAACTTGATAGAGCATATACAACTTGTACAAATTGTGTAGAGCAGATTTGGGAATACACTCCCTAGCCAAATAATTTCCTCCCTGCATCAAAAAAAATGTCGATACTTTGGATGTAAATCATTGTTCATATAAGTAACCAGCTGTTACTGATTTCACCTTTTATCTAATTCATTGTCAAGGGAAGTTTATTTTTCAAGACTAAGAAAATCTCCTTGCATGTTGATCAAAAAAAAAAAAAAAAGAAAAGAAAAGAAAAGAAAAGAAAATCTCATTGTAGTAAATTAGTTTTTATCTCCTGAAAAGACCATGACAAAGATGACTTTCGTTTGTCAAGTATGAATCTTCTATTTATATTTTATTTGTGGTAGTTATGCAAATAAAAAATATATTAATTCAAAGACAGAAATTAGGGAAGGTCAGTGTGGTGGTTTGGACACATCCAAATAAAACTTGCAAATGCCCCAGTTAGAAAACTTGACACGGTAGAAATTGGAGAAATTTGACGATATTAGGGAGTAGACCTAAGATAACTTGGGATGTATTTGTTTGGAAGGATTTGAAGGATTTTGAGAGCACGCCATCAAGTACATTAAATCGAGTGGAGTGGTAGAATTTGATCCTTGTAGCCGACCCAACTAATTTGGGATTGAGGCTTTGTTGTTGTTTGCATATAGCTCTTAGCTTTTCAGGAAAAAAAAACTCAATATAGACTGATGCTAAAAGAAATTTTAATGCAAATTTCAGAAGGAAAATAAAAAGATAGTATGCTGCTATTACTTTTTGTTTCAAATTATAATATATGCCCATTAGTGTCTTTCTTAGGTGACCAACTTTATGTGTATTGTTGGTTATTTGATCTTTTAATCTTGAATTTTCTTACAAAATGATCTAACAACTCTTGAATACAAAACTTCTATGTTGGATAGTATGGTGTCATGGAGAACGAAACTACAGAGACGAGCACATCAGGGTGTGGTGAGATGGATTCGCGCTTAGCTTCTGATATGTCATACTTAAAAAGCTGGTTCTGAAGATGCTCATTTTGACCTGCAGGTTCCCTTATCCTTGAAATGGGAGCACTCTCTCGATTAACTGGGGATTTCAGGTTTGAAGCTGCAGCTTTGCGTGCTCTCCGTAAGTTATGGAGTATGCGCAGTCCTCTGAATCTTTTGGGCACTACCTTGGATGTAGTCACAGGGGAATGGATGGAGTATTCATCTGGCATTGGAGCAGGTAAGGTTTTCTAAATTCGATTTCATTTTGCCCCTAGTTATGTGACGTGATTCATCAGAGTTAAATACCATAGTCTCTTTCTTTCAGTTAGTTCACATCACTTTCTAGATTACTGATCCTTTTTAAACATCAGATTCTGTAGTGTTTTCAAATGACTATGCGTGCTTAAAACCAATTATTTACCTTCTTTGCTGCTTGCAATGTGTAATGATGTTTGTTTCTGATATGGTGTAGGAGTTGATTCATTCTATGAGTATCTAATGAAGGCTTACATTCTCTTTGGAAGGGACGAGTACTGGGACATGTTTCAATCTGCTTACATTGCTGTGCAGAAATACTTTCGGCATGGTCCGTGGTACTGTATTAGCACATTCTACAAATTTGATCAATGCCATTTAGTTTTCTACTAATTTACCTTTTAATTTGTATATTTTTTTCTTTTTCTTCAAAAGCAATATTTGGCCTCAACAATTCTCTTGAGAATTCTGCTTGTGCTAAATTCAGTTTTCTCTCTCTTTTTTTTTTTTTTCAAAGATGCTTGTAGTAGATTAAAAAAAAATTCTCCATGACATGGCAATGCTTGTGTTATGGTTGTGGTTTGTCAGCCCCTATCATTGTATCCCTATTGTTTAGAGTTCTTAGCTCCTTGAAACCATTTTTTGATGTGAGGTTGTCTAGTACTCGGCACCACCCAAAAAAACCCATTAAGATAAAGGGAAAAAAACCCTGTGAAAAAAAATATAAAAGAAGATTATAATTCCTGTGGGTCTCAGTGTATAGATCTGTTTGTCACCTTTTTTTTTTTAATCAGGATTCAGGATAGTCATGTGAAAGCATTTGCTGTCAATTAATTGATTTAGATACTACTACCATATTCTAGGTACCATGAAGCTGATATGAGAACGGGGAAGGCTACCTATTGGCAACTTACAAGCCTTCAAGCATTTTGGCCTGGTCTACAGGTTTTACTCGGTGATGTTGCAGCTGCTAACTCATCTCATCGAGAGTTTTTTCATGTCTGGGAGAAGTTCGGGGTGATACCAGAGAGGTATGCAGTTTGCATTTATCTCCACATTTTTTAAAATTCCAAATTATTCTGTGGAAAGTAATTTGACTTGTAGCTTTATTTTTTTTGATAAACAAAATGATCAAGTCAATGGATTCAAGATAGTGGAAAGTGGTTCAAGTCTTAGCACATTCTTGAATTAATATAATATTGTCAATGTTATAGCTAGCAATCCACCTAGAGATTAAGGGTTTTTTTTTTGATCGGGAATGGCTTTTGTATTAGTGATTAGAGTTTACAATTACAAATGCAAGAGCAAAATCAAACTTTTGGGATTGGTGTTACATTGTATATTCCTTCCCAAAACAAAAACTATTGAGCCAATCTCATTAAGCAATTGTGTTCCAATTTCTATTCCACTTATTTATGGACAAGTTGAATTTCTTAGATGCCACCGGCCACGTTGCAACATGATGTTTGATGCAATCCCATAGTTCGTCCATTGGTGTATAGCTATCCTCAAATATTCTTTTGTTCCTCCCCATCCACACATAACATAATACCGCGAACATTGAAGCGTTCCAAGCAACCTAGAGATTGAGTTTAAGATGAAACGTTTGCTTGTGCAAAACTGAAGGACCTTTCCTATCATCCGTAGCAGTGACCCAAGCAAGGCCATCAAGTTGTCATTTAAGAAATAGTACATGCAGGTTGCAATTATGAAAAATGCATCTTCTTTTAGTTGAGGTCCTTGAGGAGGACACTCCGTGTGCTAAGAACCCTGTTAACTATTAGGCTAGGCATCAATTGGGTTTTTGAAGCTCATAGTAGTTTTATCCCTTATTTGTTTACTATAGAAGCTCCATGGTTGTTGTAATAATGAAAAAGCTCCATTGGACCATAGTTGTGGCATCGGGAGAACAACAACAACAACAACAACATAGCCTCAGTCTCAAATTAACTGGGGTCGGCTACATGGATCAAACTTTTCCATTGTGCTCGATTAAGTGCAATTAATGGTGAGCTTTTCAAACCATTCAAATCCCTCCTAATTAATGCATCCCATGTTAACTTTGGTCTACCCCTACCTCGTCGAATTTCTACAGTTTCTATTGAGTCAAGTTTTCTAGTTGGGGCATTCGTAGGTCGTCTTTGTAGGTGACCAAACCACCGCAACCGCCCTTCTCTAATCTATGTATCAATTGGTGCTACTCCTACTTGTCTTTGAATTTCTATATTTCTTATTCTATCTTTACGAGTTTTACCACACATCCACCTAAGCATCCTCATTTCGAGTTTTACCACACATCCACCTAAGCATCCTCATTTCTGCTACGTTTATTTTATGTAATTGTTGTGGCATCAGGAGAACACTTGAACAATTTATGATCTTTTCTGATTGTTCATTGAGTAAACTGTGATAATTCTCAATATTCATGTGAGGGCGTCTGTAAGTTCTACTCTGATCACTCCTGAGCTCAAATGATCGAGTGCCTTCTTTGCCCCTTCTATTTGTAGAAAATCTCTGATTACTGGTGAGTTGGAGACTCTTTTTAAGAAAACTTTGTGAAAGGCATTATGGTGTCCAATAAATAGTTCTTGAACATTGACCATTGAAGCAACATTCAGCAGAGTTAATGGGTAAATTTTTATAAAGTTATGGTGATGATGTTTTTCTGGATTTTTGTATTGTTGGTTAATCTTTATGTTTTCTATACGAATTGTTATTAGGTGAACAATTGTTGTTATTGAGATAGCAAATTACAGTATATTTTATTCTATGCCAATCTAGACTTTTGGTTTACTTAACTAATTTTTGTATTATGCTTGTTCATCAACGAAGAGCTTTGTCTAGTCCAAGTCTGATTAATTTAGTCTTGAGATTGTCAAATGGTACATTGGTGTTAAGCCGATTAATTTAGATGCTCACAACTATATATTGCACCTCTCAATCGACGTTGTAAGTTGCTATGTAGTTTTATATGGTCTCTTTGGTGCATCATACAGGTACTTGTTGGATCGTGATATGCTGCATCCAACAGAGAAATATTATCCTTTACGTCCTGAATTGGCAGAGTCCACACTTTACCTTTATCAAGCAACTAAAGGTTTGGCAATTTTGTAACTTTTTTTTTCGATTTGATGAGGATAAATAATAGGCAATAATATATAAATTTAGAGGGTTGCTAAACACACACACACACCCAATGCCCTTACACACACCACACACACTACTATTTCAATTGCTTGACCAAATTATCCTCACCTCTCTCTCTCTCTCTCTCTCTCTCTCTCACACACACACACACACACACACACACACACACACACACACACGCACCCCACCTTCTTTATCCACTACCCTCGCTCACCGCCCTCCACCATCGCCACTGTTACTGCCGTTCGTCACCATGGTTGACCTCTTTCTCCTCCACCGCTGCCACTGCTGCTCTCTCTCTTTCTTTCTCTTTCTCTCTCCCCCACTAGATTTGGCCAGCCAGCTCCAATCACCATGTTTGGCAATGCTGGCCGAACATTCAACACATGTTCGGCCATGTTGGCCTAACATTCAAGATCTGTTCGGCCACGCTGAGCGAACATTCGACACATGTTTGGCCTAAGCGCCTGAAAATGGTTAACGTGTTCGGCCAGAGTCGTCGAACACGATGACACCACAAACTCTATATGAGAGAGGTGGCAAGGGCGGCGGCGGCGGGAGGTGGCAGTGGCAGTGGCAGTGCCGACAGGGGTACAGGGGTGTTCACAGCAGCTTTGAGGGTTGGGGTTCTTGGGGAGGAAGGTGGCGTGTGTAGGGAAAGGTAGTTTCGTCAAAAAAATTTAAAGTGGTGTGTGTTTAGCGAGCCCCTAAATTTAAAAGGAATTGTGAGTGATGCTAGACTTGTTTTGCCAAATTAGATTCAAAACCTCCTGTTGAGTGGGTGTGAGCCTGTGGTTATAATAGGGGCAGTAGGTATAGGCGCTTACTCGAAATTGTTGTGGTACTATTTGTGAGTGATGCATGACTGTATTTTAGTCCACGTATCTCATAATCTTTACCTTAGACTGAAAGCCCAAGGTTCACATTTCATGATCTTATTGAGCTGCTCGAGGAACTTGTTGCTATTATCTTGAGAGGAGGCGACTTGTGGAACAGCTACAACCATATCTTGAGGAAGTCATTGCTATCATTTTGGTAGGGGCAATTTGAACACTCTTGATGAATGAGCACCGGCTAGCATTAAGCCTGCAACTCACCTTGACGACAATGCCTCGTCTTAAGTTGAACCATCAGCTCTAATGTCATTTGGGGGGTCCAGTGGCTAGTGAATCTCCTCTGCTACCACTAATGTTCCCAATTTAACTACCTTAGGTGCATCAAGTGTAGGTTTTGCTCCAATCTCCAAAAGGCCTTGGTATTATATGAGAGATCCTATTATATTCTTCATTTTGGATTATTCCAATCATCTATTGCTAACACTATACATCTATGAACTGAAATCCCAAGTTCCACATTGCGTTGCCTCTATGAGCATCTCAAGGAATTATATGAATAGCAACTTGAGGAACACTTGCAACCAATGCATTGAGCTTTACCGAGATTGCAACTCCATCTTGTAGACATGTCTTGCCCTAAGCTGAACCATCAACTCTGATGACATTACTTGGGCTAGCGCATTACTTCATGTAACTCTGTTAGGATTGATATTGTACCTAGCATAATTACCTTGGGTGTAAGAAATGTGGTGTTTCATTCAAGACATTCTAGGTAGTAGACTAGTAGTTAAGGAAAGATCAACGGTTACAATCTCCATCATCATGTCTTCTTTAACTGATGTGGGATTATATTTCAACCTGTCCCTAACATGCTCAAACTATTAATTCGTAGCTGTCTTTCTTTGCAATGCTTCCCATCTTCCCATGATTTCTTGCTCTTCTTTATTTAGATTTAGTTTGAAATCGGAGGGCTACTTCTAGTAGTCGAGAAGAAAAGGTGGCTTGTAATGCTATTTTTGGTATGAAGAAGGCTTTGCAGAATTTGGATAGTGAAAGATGTCCATGTAATTAATTATTATATTGTTATTTTTTCTTGAGTTAAGCTTGTCAATGGTTTTATAAATGGATCATTACTATTTTAAGCAAAGTTATTTCTCTATTTCTTCTTTTGCAACTTGTCTATGATGTCACGGGTTATTTGGTGAACAATGGATATATTTCCTATTTCAAGGCTCTACTCATTGCGACCCCAAACTCTTTTTTTTCGTTTTTTTTTTTTATTTGTTATTTGTTATTTGTTATTTGTTTTTTTGTTTTTTTGTTTTTTTTGTTTTTTGTCAAAAGGAATCCCCAATCGTTCACTTCTAAATTTCTGTTTGGTTCAAGGACACACGGTGCTAGAAATATTTCCTGCCCTTAACGTTCTTTTCATGGGGGCTGACTTCACAACATCAGAAATTCTGCCTGTTTTTATCAATCAACTCTCTTTTCCTTGAACATTTATTTGTTTTGGTTGCTATAACATGTCTGCATATTCTCAGACCCTTGGTACTTGGAAGTGGGTGAATCGATTGTGAACTCTCTCAATCGGTACACAAAAGTGGAAGGTGGGTTTGCAAGCATCAAGGATGTAACCACCATGAAACTGGAAGATCATCAGCACAGTTTCTTTCTTGCCGAAATGTGAGCAACTCTGTTCTTATATATTGAATATTGTTATGTTTAAACTGTATCTTTTATTTTGCTATATATCACAGTTGCGTCGAACAAACTTCACACTGTTCTTTATGCAGGTGTAAATATCTTTACCTCCTCTTTGATGATTCCTTTTTGGTTGGTCAAAATTACGTGTTTACAACTGAGGGCCACCTCCTTCCAGTAAAAAGAGCTTGGCATGAAAGGCTTCCGGAGGCTTACATCCCTTCTAATTGGACTTCAGTAATGGTACAACTTCTATTTCCTTTTGCCATTATTATTCAATATGTGAACCTTGCTGAGATTTTTAACTGGACTAATCAAGGTGATTTCTATCTTTCTGTTTCGTTCTTTAGTTTTTTTCTGCACGTCCTAATTGATTTTTGGGTATAAAATTGACACAACGGATTTGTTCAAAGCATTCCTATCATTTTTTGTTAACATTTCCTTTATACTACAACAACATGGCCTCAATCCCAAATTAGTTGGGTTCTGCTGCATGGATCAAACTCTTCCATTACGCTCGATTTAGAGCAAAGGTGGGAACGCCCCAATATGTATCTCATTTGTTTTTTCTATTCATAAAAAGGACAAAAGTTTTACGCTGGCTGTGAACCTATTGCATTTTCCATACCGAAAAATGGGCTTAGGACCTCCTTCTCCCATTTTCAATACTAGAAAATAGGCTTCGGAGTCTTCCTTTACTCGGACTCAAGATTGGCTATGTACTGCATGTACTGTTTTGGACTAAACAATAAAATATGAAACATAACAAATTTGTGTGATCTTTCTTCTACAGAGGGTAAAATATCAAGCAAAGAATGCAAGTGCCATGTCCTTGCAAGTTTGTCCATCTACAACTTCAAGAACAGGAGTTGCACCTCATGCTGTTGAGAGTGCTTGCCATGTCCCCGATCTGCGCTCTAATCACCGGTGTATGACTGATGAGGAATGTGGAATTGATTCCACTACATGTAGGCAGAGAACTTGCAGCGTAGCTGGCTACTGCGGATTGTGGCTGTTCGTGGCTTGACATGTTAGTGCTCGTCTCGCAGCTGTAACATTACATTCTTTTTTACGAAAGAAATAAAGCAAGTCTCAGAGTTATGTGAAGATCGCTCCCCCGCGATGAGGGGTTTCCCTGGTATGTGCAATAGCAACAAGTCAATAGGAAAAATGGAATAGTGAGAATAAGAATCAGGTTTTTTTTTTTTTTGAAGAAAAAGAAATTTTTTTTTTTTTATGGGTATTGCTAGGGTGACCCTCTTTTGACACCCACTTGTTTATGTCCCTTAAATGCGCATCAATTTATGTGTGCACACACATCGATGCACAAATCAAGGGACACCTATAAGTGGGTGTGCATTTTGGGTCACCCTTTTTTTATTTAATGTATAGAAGCCATTTAGTAACCCCAAAAGCTTCTGCTGATCATTTCAACTAATTTTTCATGATTTTGCTTTAACTATTCTCTTTTTAATGACTTCCAACCAAATGTCAGAACTGCTTTGGTGGGAATTTTGTGCGCACTCGTGATGTGCCTGTGAATGTCTTAGCTTGTAAAATGCCTTCATGAAAGTGACAATACTATGTAAGAACAATATGACAATTCTCTGTAAGAACATGATGAATATGATTATATTTTTTGGTGCTTCTCACCTGGCTTTTGTGTCCAACCGCCCTGTCTTCTCTAACATGATTTTCTTGGGAAAAGGGGAATTTTAGCCCCCTAAAAAAAGGAAATCAACCCTTAAACTTGTTTTGGGTGGATTTCAATCCTGTTTAGCCCACTAAGAATTTTTTTGTTGTTTCAAATGTTTTGTGCGCACATGACAATTGTGACTTGACATTTGTGGGTCTCACAACGTAAAAAACTCTAAAATCAATTTATCCCTCTCTTCAACACAACGACAACGGCGGCGATCGAGAAAGCAACGACGATAGCGACCGAGGCATCGATGACATGGGGATATGAAGGCGACGATGATTAAAATATTGTGGTTGAGAAAATTAAATAGCTCTTTTGATATTGTGATTATCAATGATTAAATATATTGTACTTGGTAATTGATAATTTAGGTATTAATTCTTTTTTGAGATCGTGGGTATTCGGATACTATCCGACTAATCCCATGAGCTCGTGGTGCAATCGACTGGAGACGATTATTGTTAAGTTATAAATCATGTCCACATCAGTACTATGGTGTAGCATTGGGAAAAAAAATTTGGTGCACACAAATTGTCTCCAAAAGGAAAAGCATACCTATACTTTAATCAACATCGCCGTCAATATCCTTGCTGCCATCCAGGATGTCGTCGATGCCCCGGTCATTGTCACAATTGCTTTCTCTGTCGTCGTCGTCGTCGTGGTTGTCGTCGTCCCGGTCGTTGCATTGAGGAGAGAGGGATAGAAGTGATTTTAAGGTTTTTTATTATGTTTTGGGACCTACAAGTGTCAAGTCACAATTGACATGTGCACAAAATGTTTGAGATAACAAAAAAATTCACGGTAGGCTAAAATCTCTTTTTTTGTATTTTAAGAGCTGAAATCCACCCAAAACAAGTTTAAATGTTGATTTTCACTTTTACTTTTAGTTTAGGAGTTGAAATCCCTCTTTTCCATTATTTTCTTATATACATTAGCAACAATAAAGTCTCAGTCCCAAGTTGGAAAAGGGGGCATTCAGTCCCTAAACTAGAAGCAAAAGTGGAAATCAACCTTTAAAGTAGTTTTCCATGGATTTCAGCCCATAAATTAAAGAAAAGAAGAGATTTTAGCCCACCACGAGTTTTTCTGTTATTTCAAACGTTTTGTGCACACATGGCAATTGTGACTTGACACTTGTGGATCCCACAACATAGTAAACAAATAAGAAAATCACTTATATCACTCTCTCCTCAACACGACGACAACAACGGCGACTGAGTAAGCAATGACGACGAAGACTGGGGCATCGATGACATCTTGGACGGCGGCGGGGATATCGACAGCGACGGTGATTAAAGTATTAGTGTAGCATTGTGAAAAAAAATTGGTGCACACGAATCGTTTTCAAAAGAAAAAGCATACCAATACTTTAATCACCGTCACCATCGATATCCTCACGCTGCCGTCCAGGATGCCGTCGATGCCCTTGTTGCCGTCGTCGTTGTCGTCGTCTCGATCGTTGTGTTGAGGAGAGAGGGATATAAGTGATTTCATGATTTTTTACTATGCTGTGGAACCCTCAAGTGTCAAGTCACAATTGCCTCGTGTGCCCAAAACGTTTGAAATAATAGAAAAACTCACGGTGGGCTAGAATTTCTTCTTTTCTTTAGTATAAAGGCTGAAATCCGATTTTCACTTTTTCTTTTAATTCAGGGGCTGAAATCGGCATTTTCCCATCCCAAGTTAGTCGAGCCCGCTTATATGTATCTATTGTTTTCCTTTTCTCTTTAATGACAAACATCCATTGTTTCCATTCAAGGAGGTCTGGGACTGGACCTACTCTAGTGGTCCTGCAGTTTTCAGATATCAACTGTTGCACCATTACCCTACTCAATTAAGCTGGAGTCCCCATCTCGTCTCCTTTGCTTTGCAAACACTAAGAACAAGAAACACATCTTCTTGACAAAGTCGACAGTGATTAGAGTTGTCAATTGTTTGCGAACCGCCCCTCGCTTTCCTTCTTCGGCACCACTTGCTCAATTTCTAGTCAGTTGCGTCTTCATCGCGAAAATCCAAAGTTTCAATTATGAAGACTGTGAGGCCATCTTATATGATGAGGCCAGTGGTCCATGATTTCACAGACAGTTTTGTTAGTCCTTCTATGATTCTCTTTGGCCGCGGAGTCACAATCCTTCAACAGACTACGAGGGATTCACTGCACACGCATTACCACCTTAGTCTGTAATCACAACAATGGTCGCATCTA
The DNA here is from genome assembly GCA_039657325.1 of Stephania cephalantha. NCBI lineage: Eukaryota > Viridiplantae > Streptophyta > Magnoliopsida > Ranunculales > Menispermaceae > Stephania > Stephania cephalantha. Next base: position 50,476,368 of record CM077573.1, read on the forward strand.
GTTTGATTTTCTATGATTTCAACACTACTACTACTACTCAGTGGCGGAACTATAAATTATTGTTAGAGAGGCGAACTTTAACCTTGAACTTTTTTTTTTCCAAACAAAAAAATATATTAGTATGAAAAACTAAGTATAACGAATTTTCTTTTTACAATGCTACACTTAAAACGCTTCAAATTAATACATCATTTTTTTTTTTTTGATAATGTTACACTTGTTATATAAGAAGCGTGAGTCGACTATGAGGGGTGGGAATGACGAATGAGTTATACGATCAGAGAAATACGTCAGGGTACTATAGGCGCCCTCCAGATCCGCCACTACTACTACTACTTGATAGTAGTATATTGTGTGAATGGCACGAGCTGATGGTACCTGTGAAAGATTTGTACTTTTGTGGGGATCAGGTTGGTTGGCCTTCTAAATGTTTTTTGAATGAAATAAAAGATGGTTTGACGGGCATATTTTAGTCACTTTTCTCATTATGTTATGGTCCCCCCAAAACTAAAAGTTTGATGCTACCATTACGGAGTATTGGCGTTTTAGGTTACGCACTGACTCCTTGGCCTCGTATGTATAGTAGTACGTTCTAAGAATTGATATAAGTGTTCGGTGAAGTTTTATCCTTCCCGACAAGTTTGATATTTAAAAGGCGAGTGCTAATTAAGGCGCCCTAGCACAGATGCGTAAGTCGAAAACACACTGTCATATGCCCTTTAATACACTTTGGGATGTGTGTGCACTCAAGAATTAAAGTAGTGGCTGACAATTGCGTGTCGGCATCAAAGTATTTTTCATTTTAAAATACAATAAATCTACTTAAGACTCGTTAGTCGGGACTCATATGAGTATTTTTAAAATTTTCACAAATATTTAAAGGGTATCAAAGGAATTTTACAAGTGATTGTGTTTGCTTCATTAATTACTTGAAGATGATTTTGAAATTAAAAAACTTTTAAGTCCAGACTCATGAGTCGAAATATCACTACCCTTTAAAATATTGTAAAGTAATGATTGATTGGAATAATTTTAAGTAAATTTAAATGGAGCCCCTTAAACCACGAGGAAGTGCACTTTCTAGTGAAGGGAAGTTGGTGACAACAATCTATCTATTTATATATATATATATATAATAAGCCTACATTTTAAGTGTGCTGCGTGGCGGTTTCGAGCCTTCTCGTAGCGCCACATGGCACACCCAAGGTTTAGATTTTGTTAAGTTATATATGGTATGTGACACGTGGCGTTTTGTATCCTTCTCTACGCGCCACGTGTCATAGTCAAGATGCAGTCTTATTATAACACACATACCATATACATGATGATATGAATAAGCCTACATCTTGAGTGTGCCACGTGGCTGTTTCGAGTCTTCTCGTAGCGCCACATGGCAAATCCAAGGTTTAAGTTTTGTTAAGTTATATATGGTATGTGACACGATGCATTTTTATCATTCTCTACGCACCACGTGTCATAGTCAAGATGCAGTCTTATTATAACACACATACCATATACATGATACGTGCTACGTAGCGTTTTTCGAGCCTTCTCGTATTGCCACGTAGCATGCTCAAGTTGTAGGTTTTGTCAAGATATATATGTTCTCTGTGAAACATGGCGTTGTGGAGCATTATCAATGAGCCACGTGTCATACCAAAAAAAATACATTTCGATCACCTATATATGGTATGTGCCACATGTCTTATTATTTATTTAGAGTTTTTTTGTCAAAAGTTGCATTGTATTGATATTCCTAGCCCAAAAGAGGGACAATCAATCTATTACAGCGAGAATAATAGACATTTTACAACAGCGAAGCACGGAACTAAAATCTGACACCACGCACACACGGTGGTGCGGCAACAAACCCTGACGGGCACAACCACCCACAAGTGGGGACGACCACCCCTTATACGGGGACAACATCCCACTAGTAAGTACAAAAAATTCTAGATCTAACTAAGAAAAAAGATGTTAAAAAGACACAACTGACCCAAGCAACTGACGCCAACCACCACTTTGTGCCGCTTGCCATCGCTTAGGATTGGTTGCGGGCGTTTGTCGCCTTTGACTTGAAGACCGTCACTTTGTCTCTCTCTAATCCTTTGACTCGATCAAGGATCGAGGCGTGAAAAAAGGGGTCGTCGACGTCGTAGCGTTGGAAACCCAAAACCTACGCGGCAGTCGCCGAATCTACCTGCATAACAAAAAAAGAAGGGGGAGAACATAAAAACGGACAGAGGGGGCGGGGGAGAACATGGAAAGAAGAGTGGAGAGGCGGAGAGAGGGGGAGGGCGGTGGAGGGGGAACACAAAGGGAAGGGAGAGGTGCAGACAGAGGGAGGGGAAGACCGGAGGACAGTGGAAAGTAGTGAAAAGAAGGAGGGAGGAGAGGGGCGGAGGTGTAACGACCCACTTGCCAAATGGACCTCCACGGGGGCCGATGCGGGCCCACAACCTGGCCTACCAGCGCCAGCTGTGTCCCACATGCCAACTCATCCACCATTTAATCATTATTAACCACAAATGACAACAATTTACTGTTTAAATTGTTACTGGACTCAAGTCATCTGTTAAGATCATTTTAAACCCAAATAAAACACAGCGGAAGTCTTTTGCATGACAAAATATATATAACAGTAAAGTCATGCAATTAACTCTGATACTTAGTGTGGAAAACCCATATATCATCATAGATAAAAAAACGTACCTCATTGTAACACAATATCAACAATATAGAGTCCTAGTGTATCACTCACAATCCCAAATCCGAAAATAGAACAAAATATGTATATACAAACGTACAAGCCAGGCTAAACGTCTCTGTATTCCGACAGCTTGCCCTTGCCCCAGCTCGTACTGGGATCTGCACTCAAGTCATCACAAAAAGACAGATGACGAGTCCAGAGCGAGTATTCCCAAGGAAATTAAGTGAGCAATACTAAAAATAAATACTGGAATTTAAAGAAAACTATTAAACAAACATGCGGAAATATAAACATGCAACTGTGCTCATCGCATGCGTATGTAATAGTGAAAGCTCAAAGTATGTGTTCCTAGCCCCTAGGGTCAGACTAGCTCCATACATAGGACTCCTAACAGACTACTGCCGGCGAGTAGCACTCAAGCAAGGCCGGTATCTGGATCCGCTAGGTGGTCGGCGTGGAACCTACGATGCACCCACACGTGCCTGTCACTCTCTCGGGTAGCCCTATTCACCGAGATAGCACACGTGCTATAACCTAGTGGACGTACACACAGAAATGGCATGGAGGGAAAGCCTCAACGTCCGTCCATTATAACATACCAGGAATAGAGTAATGAAAGATTGAAATTGAATTCAAAACGCAAAAGTAAATATTGCTCAAGAAATTTCAGTTGTGATACTACACACCTCACACCGCACTCCGTGTCCCGTCACTAACCCACTGGTCCGGCTCCGCCTAGTCCCGGATATCCCAAATTATAGCTCGTACTGACCTATTTCCATGTATAAGTGATATTAAGTCATTTGTATGTGTTTTCGGTCATTTTACACAATTTATGTCAAAACAACGCGCTAGGTCTAGGCATTAGCGCACTAGATGCCCAGACAGTTGTACGTTCTTAGCCAAGACGAACATTAGCGCACTAATTTCCCGACTAGCTTAGCGCGCTAATCGCGTTCTGGGCAATAAAACTGCTGAAATTTCTGGGTTTTCTTCTCACCCAACAACAGCCATAACACCAACAACAACACTTCAAAACACTTTAAACTTAGTTCAACAACAACCCAACCATCTCCAAATCCTCACCAAAACATCTAATATTAAGATCAAAAGATAGAAGAAGTTGTGGTGTTTGTGATGCTCACCTTGGTTTTGATGTTTCACTCTTTCAAACTCCTTGAATCTCCAAGAGAACTCACCAAAACCCTGGTTTTCTTCCTCTCAAGCTCGAATAAATAAGATAAGAGAGAGAAAAGGTGGTGGAAATAAGTCAAAACTTGACTTATATATGTTGAATGTCATCTCCACTCACTTACACATCTCTAGGCCATCCTAAGCACCTCGCTTGCTCTTATCCCAGCCCCTCATGAATTCAATTGGGACACCTTTAGCACACTCCCCCTTGTATTTAACTAAAAAAGTCCATTTTCGGACGGTCTGACACTTGATTTTGCGTCCCGAATCGCGACATACGCGTACTACCATGTTCCTAACCACCAATTAGACATTCCATATTAAGTATTTCACCAATTTTATTCATTTTGTGTATATTATTATTTCCTCCGGCCTAGTGTTAAGTCGGTTAAACTACCCGGTATCCGCGTCGACACGCATATCGAGGCGATTACTTAACACACGGTCTCGCACGTCAAATGTAATATAATAACACACATTGCGATGCCATTTATGCTATTTCATCATAACCATGGCAAATTAACAATACAACACACAAAAATAACCATTTACCTAGCTCCAGACGCGCACAAGCCTAACTGAGGGTCCCACGAGCGTCTGAGCTGTCGACCACGTCTGCAACCACGTCTAAAATAACGACGAATTATATTCAGGCCGTTACAGGAGGTGTAGGGATGAAGAAGAAGAACAGTAGATAAGGAAGATGAGAGATCTTGGATTTAGGGAGAGGAGATGGAGATAGGGGCCGGCGGCAATGTCGGTCTTGCTGTCGGCCCCCAAACCAAATTTGATGAAGGTGCGGCTAGGGTTTGGGAGAATGGAGATGCTACTGCTATGTTTATTATTTATTTAGAGTTAAGTACTAATTAAATTGGTAACGTTTTCAAACCTAACATAAACTACATCTTATATATAAAACATACCATAAATATATAGTATAGATAAAACGTACGTGCCATGAATGTAGAACATACCATGAATATATTGTAATATCATAAAGGGGCTGGGTGTACACGTGGCGTTTTTGGAATTTTTAGGGTTTTTCGTGAAGTTGATCTTCATCCCGATCTACAATCTTAATGTTGGATATGTTCAGGTATGATTTTAGTATAGATTGAAAGTTAAAGTTTCAATTCGTTTTCACAAAATTAGGGGTTTTGTTAATCTTTTTTTCTATTGTTAGATTGAGATGAATTAGGCTTTGCGGATTTTGATGTGTTATATTTTTTTCAGGCTGTAGCGAAGGAGATGATCTTTAATGGTTGTTGAGATTAAGATCTCATCAATCTTTAATGGATACTTGTGAGATTATTAGAGAATGGAGATTCTTTTGTCTGATTATTTTTTATAAAAAAATTTAATGAGATGTAATTTTTTTTGTAAGATGTAATCTTTTTTTTTGGTAAGTAAGATGTAATCTCGGCCACTAAAGATGTAATTTTTTTTTGTTAATAAGTGTAATCTAGAAATTATATGTATATTTTATAAAAAAGAATTTAATGCTATATTTATTAATGAATTTCTTGTATTTTAATACAATTTTTAGTTTTTTGTAAAAATATATAGTTAATTAAATCAACGAAACAATTAAAATGTTTACAATTAACACAATGGACAATTTAATGTATTCCATATATATAAAGTATACTAAAATTAGTCAAAATCATCACAAAAATATATAGTTTTTAGTTTTTTGCAAAAATATATAGTTAATTAAATCAATGAAACACTTAAATGTTCACAATTAACAGTTAACACTTACATGTATATTGAGATTTTATAGTTCGGTGTTCTTTGGAATTTTAAATTACACTACAATGTTTAAAAAAAAAAACGTTTACTTGACAAAAAAAAAGGTTAACTGTCATCCACTTGCTAATGATAAGTCGTGACATCAATAGAGACTTCAAATGTTAATGACTTGTTAAAATTTAAATTAAATGACATTCCTCCCATGTTAATTTTTAACATCCACACCAAGAACGTACAAGGTGTCAATGACATTCCTCCCATGTTAATGACGTTTCCAAGTTTAAATTAAATGGAAAACTCAATATTAATTTTTAACATCTATACAATAAGGGATGTACAAGATGTCAAGGACATACCTTCCATCGAAAAATAATGTAAGTTCATACTATATCCAAATTTTAAATTAATTCTACATAATATAATAATAAGTAAGCTATGTGTGAAAAAATAAAATAAATTAAAAAACCTTATTAGATTTACTCTTCTAAAGTTCCAAAGTTCCCATTGTCTCCAACCCCTAATTCTTAATTCAATGTGTGATAAAATCAAATTAAAGTGATGTTGGAATAGATCAACAAGGTTGTGACATGTGGGATCTTTAGGTGGGAGTTTCCATTTTCGATATATTTTTTCCTATTTTGTAGGTAAATATATATAATAGTTTTTTTTGTGAAGATAACATAGTACATAGTATGATAGTAGTAAATAGTATAATGTATGCATATACGAGTTTTTTTTTATTTTTTTAAGAAATATGTATATAGTTTCATGTCTATCTATATATTATAATTTATGTGTTTATCAATGGTCGATATTTAATGATCAGTTTATATGGTGATCAATTCATCATATTTTATAATCCATCAGCTCGAACCTGTAGTAGTCGATTTAAGGTAAAGATTTATTTTTGGAATGATTTTATTTTCTAATTTTTTCAAGTACTTTTTTTAACCATTACATTATTTTTTTAAAGAAAAGGTGTGTCAAAAGACAAAATAATAGTTTGTGACACAATTGTATTTTTAAGCAAAAATCACAATTGTGTTACAAAACAAAAATTAATAGCCATACAAAAACGATTTTCTTTCCTTTTTTTAGCATAAGAGACATCCCTATATCTTACCTTTTGACAAGTGATGTCTCATTCGTCTCACCAGAGATAATTTGGTTTAGGCATTAATTAATTGTTATTTTTATTTGTTTAGAGGTCATTGGAACAATTTGACGATTTTCATTAGAAAATTAGATTTTTTCCAAACAATAAAATTGTAGGAATATAAAAAAAATGATCTTTTGAGTTGTATATTTATTCTCTCTCTTTTCTTATAAATTAGTTGATACTATCTTTGTCTTAATCTATGGAGACTACATATTAAATCTATATTTCATCGAATTTATAAGCTTGGACATGCTATTGAACATTGATAAAGAAGTAATACCAATTTTTCTAATATTCATTATATGTTATTTTTTTACTTATTTACTTGATTGGATACCACACAATATTTTCTCTACAAAGATATTGGCTTTGAGTACATTAGATACCACACAATATTTTTTTTAATACTTGATCTTGCCTCGCACGCGAAGCGCGGGTCTCCGACTAGTTTATAAATCTAGTATCACCATAAATCTCTTAAATTCAAGAATGAAAAGAAATTACGAGTTACAAGACACCTTCTTGCTATATGCGTAGCAAGATCTTTAACCTTCCCGCAATATTAAGGCATGTTTGGTTCAAGTGTAACCTAAAGTTGAGGGATCCTCTTACCTAAGCCATGACTTAGAGAGAGATATGTGTTTTATTTAAAGTTGTTTGGTTCTTATAGCCCTTTAAGAAACAAAAAATTGGTGAGATGTCATAAATACCCATCTTTATTTTCCACATACTTAATCACCCACCACATTTACAAAGCCCTAAACTTTGGTACTCTCTCATCGATCTCCCGGCCTTCTCTTCTCAGCGTCTTCTCCAGCAAACTTTGGTACTCTCTGCTATAATCATCGCCACATTGAGCTTCGACATCTAGTGCTTTTTTTTATATAAGAAAGATGCTCTATTCCAAATCAAAAATACCAAAAAAATGAGGTGGGAACTTTTCTTCCACTCCCCTGTACAACATGTGTGTGTATTTAGAGACACCCAAAAAAGAAGATCACATAGCAAAACTACCCACTAGCATTCGCCCACCTGCCTCTTCTAATCTACATTATACATCAACAAATTCAGAAAATTTCATAACAGTATATACGAAATACACACACATTAACGCAACACACAGACAATCAGTTCACAACACACAGAGATCACATAAAACACCAAACACGAAGAAGCAACCAAACATCAAACAAGTAGTACACAACCAGAGCGTGCAGAGCATACAGTGGTGTATCGAAGAAATCAGTGCCTAGCAACATTATACATCAAAATTGATAGATTTTCAAGGTTTGAACAAAGAAGTCCCAATATTTCCCATCACATTAAAAACGGTCCAACAAAAAACAAAACCCTACATAATCTTACCTCGTCACTGCGGTGCAGGCGTAGATCGATCTCTTCTCACTCTTGAGCGTCTTCTCAAAATCGCGGATATGAAGATCTTCCTCTTCCCCCTGTCTTTAGGTAAGCATGGATTTGAGGTCTTTGGTAAGACCATGTGTTATCTAACACTCGAACCAAACGCTAGCCTTACAACTAAACCTAAACTTACATAAGTTAACACTTGAACCAAACAGACCCTTAACACCTATGTAAGCTCTACAAAACGTAGAGACCGTTCCAAAAATGTAAGAGGGTCAGTAACATACGGTTCCATCAACCAAAAAAATCCAATTTTAAATTAAAAACTAAAATACCCTTGATAATATCTTAAATGATATATAACTAAACATACTAATTAAATAAATCATATCCAACAATTGACACCTCACTTTTCAAAAAGTTTACTCATATGGTCAATCAAATAAGGGAATTAAAAAAATTTCTAAGAAGTGCACTTTCCCCACTCACTTCTCTCCAGACCAAATGCGGAACACATTACCATTTAACTTGAGATACATCTAACGACCCTAATGAGAATAGTTGGCTCTTGTACCGTCAAACAATGTGTTAAATATTTAAAACTCATTATAGTGATAAGGTCTTAATTGTTTTAAAAGATTAAAAGCTATAGTAGATAATTCTCCAACTGATGTATATTTTATATTAAAAGAATGATTATAAGGTTTCACCAATATTGTTACATGCATCCAAAAGCAATCACCATCAGTGAACAGTAAAATGGTGCGGCAAACTGTGACTGTGACTGCGAGTCGCCTTCAAGAGTTGGAAACAGAGGAATTAGTACGTATTAGAGTCTGTCGCACGTGTATTTAGCACCAAACGTGTGTGTCAAGTGGTCCACTCATAAAGTGACACGTAGCCACTAAATAGACAGTAGTACAGACATGTTCACAACGTGCGGCGACCTACGGCTCCTCGTAAACTCACAAAATGTTCTTATTATGAAACTCATCCTCATCGAGTTCCCAAAATAAAATCATAATCAGATTCGCTAATACCCATTTTTATTCGTAATACCTAGAGATCATCAAACCTGATTTTTTTTTTCAAAGAATCTAATTTTATTTTATCAAAAATTGACCCTAACTAGAATCAAACCCGTAACTTCTCAATCTACCTTCTTTTGTAAAATAGAAATTTCATTAATTATCTATGACTCGATAATTATATTAATTCGTTAATTCTATTTGTTCAAAAAAAATTACATTCACTTGAATATAAATGCGAATGTAATAACTAAACAGTGTAACGATCCATGACTGTTCTCTGCAAACATATGAAAGACTGAATTACATAACAGTATACAAACAATATTAAAAAACAAAACATTCAATGAGGGAATAAAGCATGAGACTTTCTCCAAGCTAGGGACGACAAAATCATGACTTCTAATAAGGTCGGACAAAGACCTACCTTTTAGAAATAACAATCTTGAAACTAAATCCAATTTTATTTATCTCTTAAAAAAATGAATTGACTTAATCACCATAGAATATTTACGGTGGCTGAAGTTTAAAATATCTTTAATGAAGAACAAGATATTCATGAGGATTTGATTAAAAGAATAATATTGACGTGGATATATACAACATAATAAATGCTTTCACACCATCTCCATTGAGATTGGTAAAGAAAGTATAGTAGTTGATATCCTTCCATAATTTACGTATTTAATAAGTTTTTATATTTTGGTATTTAAGTAGTTTAGGTAACTTTCTTTATTTTATGATTTGTTCAGCTCTATAAATAAGAGCACTCTATTGTACTAAATTCGTCCACATTAATATAATTTTTAGACTATTCTTTGAAATCTATCATGGTATCAGAGCTTGGTTTCTAGTGCTAGGTTGGTCGATCTTCGAGTCGATGACCGCTTCGTGGTGTTCTCTTCCGCTTGTGCTCGTTTGTTTTTGTTTCTCTGCTTTCGTCGTTTTCACTCTCTTGGTTGTTTTTCTTTAATCGCCTTTGCCCAACGCATGTACACATATATGTCGTTCGTTTACAATTTATGATGCCGGTGCTATAATTACATATAGCCACATTCTCATTGTCTGCTCGTAATCGACTACATCAACTCCGTTAATCACCGCTCGCCATCGACTATGTCGACTCTGCTATCTGTATGTAGTCGACTACGTCGACTCTGCTATTTGTACGTCGTCGACTCCGTCGACTCAATTTGTCGTACGTCGTCTACGTTATCTTTGTTTTTTGTACGTCGTCGACTCCGTCGACTCTGATATCCGTTGTTCTATAGTTCAGTTGTTCTGATTCTGCCACATCTAAATCTGTTCATGCCGTCTTGGGTGGTCGTTGATCTGCTCCGCAACGAACCTTCGATTTGTCAAGTGTATTGATTTGATTGACAACCTCAAGTCGATTTTCATGAACCAACTTGAGTTTGAGAGAGGGTGTTAAGGAAACTATAATATTTGCTATATTTCTATAGTTTAGGTTTTTTAAGAAGTTTCTATATTTTGGTATTTAGTTAGTTTATGTAACTTTCATTATTTTATGATTTGTTCAGCTATATAAATAAAATCACTTTATTGTACTCAATTTGCCCACATTAATACAATTTTTTGACTCTTCTTTGAAATCTATCAGAGATGAATAAGACATCACTTGCGAAAAGCCAAAGTTCGGGGAGGTATCAAATTAGACATTTAGTTGAATCCGGATAGATCAATCTATATCCGTTGTAGATTCTGGTAGTTATGTAAGATTGTGTGGCCAATTAAGCTCACTTATGCTTTTAGATTCACTTAAGTTTTATATGTCTACTATAAACATTTAGTTTTGTCCATTAAATTTTAGTAAGACTGAAATTAGTCGCTTGTAATTGGAACAAAGACACCTCATCATGATTTCTCCTGATAAGCTTATAATAAAAAAAGTAATTAATCACGTGTGATTCATATTTGAGGATTTTTATTTTTTTATACATAATATAACCTGAAAAAGGTAGGTAAGTGGAGAAGAATAAAAGAAAATAAATTTCTTCAAAGGGCAGCCAAAAAAAAAAAATCCCTCCCAAAAAAAAATATCCCTCACTGACTCCATAAAACAAGACTCAAAGAATCTAAACGAAGTTCCTTCATTTCTATCTCTCCAATTTTTTATACACTCTCTCTACTTGTGCTGTTCAATTGGCATCTTATACTATAAAACTCTCTGTGTGTCTCTCTTATCTACTAGCTAGTACTCTATGGATCTCTTGTATTTGTCTCTCTACATCTCTTGTGCTATAATCAACATGGGCTTTGCTTCATCTCTACAATCTTTTCAATACATGATGAGCAGATCATTGAATTCTTCTATTGCTGATGAAATAGTCCAACTTGCAAATCTGCCCGAAACAGTGCTATGGATGAAGGACATAAGGAGGCAGATTCACGAGCACCCGGAACTCGCATTCGAAGAATTTAACACCAGCGCGCTCATTAGGAGAAACCTCGACGAAATAGGCGTCGAGTACCGATGGCCTGTCGCGGATACTGGGGTGATCGCGTCGATTGGAACCGGTGCTCCTCCCTTCATAGCACTCAGAGCAGATATGGATGCCTTGCCAATTCAGGTTAGTATACTTTTTTTTTTTTTTAAGCAATGCTACATAACAGTTATAACTGATCTAATCCAACAGTGCTACTGTTAATTTGTTTATCTATTTATTAGAGATGTATTAATTCATGATTATTTGTGTGGAACATTATGTATGTCACTCAAAGTAGTCTAGCTAGTTAATTAATTAGTTGACCGACACATGGGTGGTGTATTGCAGTTGCAGAACAATTCCGAGTTTTTTTTTTTTGGATTAATTTTTAGTAATTGAGTATGTGTTCATGTTCACACAAAAATGTGATAAGAGAGACACACTGGACCCACAAATCATGTGCACAACCAATCAAAAAGTGGAGACAACAATATGTGAATTGATGGGTAGCTGAGAACAATCCAAATGCTATTTTTATTCTCAATCATGAAAAATTATTTCATCTTCATTAATTAGGAGGGATTTGAATGGTTTGCAAAGCTCACCATCAATTGCACTTAATCGAGCACAATGGAAAATTTTGATCCATGTAGCCGACCCCAGTTAATTTGGGACTGAGGCTATGTTGTTGTTGTTATTGTTGTTGTTGTTGTAGTCCTATCGAATTGGTCTTGTACGTATTGGGCATTTCTGCTGCATTGTCGATGTTAATTTGCTTACCTTTTATATGCCATTTTTTAGATGTTTTCAGCTTAACATGTGAATTGTTTGAAGGGAATTCAGTTCACTGCACAACAAGTGAGATTGTGGTTTATGGTAACACTAATACATGTAGTAAAAATTGCTGTAGAGTTAATTAATGTGGTGTAAAGAAGGTAATAATGTGAAAGAAGGTTAGGTTGTGGAGGGTAACTTTGATATTCAAATCAATGCTGTGAAATTAATATTGTGGTGTAGAGAATGTAAGGATGTGAATGAGGGTTGTTAGGTCAGAGGGTGGCTTTGATGTTTTTTCATTAAAAGAGTTAATCATTACCCTTATTGAATGGAATTAGATACTACACACATGTTCAATTTGCACATAATGTACACTCAAATTTTCTTTTCTTTTCTTTTTTCTTTTTTGGATAGAGAATGTTATACTTAATTTATATTCTACAACCATATATTATGTATTCCCCAGCTATAAAACCAGACACAACAAAAATTAATGAATTTCGCGATACGAGGGTAGGCTTAAAATAACTTGGGGTGCATTGGTCATGTGTGCCAGCAAGTGCATTAAATCGAACAGAGTGGAAGAGTTGATTCAAATATAGCATACCCTAACTAATTTGTGATAGAAGCTTTGTTGTTAATTAAAGCACAAGAAAGGTACTAAATTTTTTGGATGCTCAGTACTGATCTCCTCTCATGAATCATAAATAGCTTTGAAATCATATTTCAGGAATTGGTAGAGTGGGAGCACAAGAGCAAATTGGAAGGGAAAATGCATGCTTGTGGACATGATGCACATGTCACCATGCTCCTTGGGGCTGCAAGGATACTACATAGCATAAAAAGCACATTGCAGGTATACATTGCAAATAAATTTACAGTGAAGTGATCATAAACTTGTAAAATGAAACAATTGTTGTTCCTACTGAATTTAATTTGATCAAACTTAATCGACCATCTCATCATCCGACACTCACAAGTATTTTGTGAACTACCTTTACTTGGATTGTTGATTAAGGGTACTGTGGTTCTCATATTTCAACCGGCTGAAGAGCGCGGCGAAGGAGCCCTTAGGATGATCAAGGAGGGGGCAATTGAAAATGTAGAAGCCATCTTCTCCATGCACTTAGCCACTCAGTTTCCAACTGGAGTAGTTGCTTCAAGAGCTGGAGAATTTCTAGCTGGATGTGGAGGCTTTAGAGCAAAAATTTGCGGCAAAGGAGGCCACGCAGCGATTCCACAAGACACCGTTGATCCAATCTTGGCTGCCGCCGCATCCATAATTAGCTTACAGAACATTGTCTCTAGAGAAACTGACCCTTTGGACTCCCAAGTAATTTCAACTTGATATATTAACTACATATATATGCTCTCAATTAATTGCATTTGTGTATATGCATGGTTCCTAGCTAGGCGAGTTCAACGCTAATTCACCGGTTCGTTGCAGGTGCTTTCCGTGTCGAAAGTTAGTGCGGGGAGTGCGTTCAATGTAATTCCGGATTCGGCTCTAATTGCTGGTACATTCAGAGCTTTCAAAAAGAAGGGCTTCAATGCTTTGAAGCAAAGAATAGAAGAGGTACTGACTAGTGATACATGTATTGCTTTTTGAGCACACTACATTTGTGGCTTGTATATTAGAAATACACATGTATATATGATATATCCTCTATGATCCTTATTGGTTTTAACATAAATAGACATTTGAATCTGTGACCAGATCATTGTGAACCAAGCTGCAGTGAGCCAGTGCACAGCCGAGTTGGATTTTTTGGAGGGAGAGCATCCGAGGATTCCTCCGACCGTGAATGATGAGCGAGTCTATGAGCATGCGAGGCATGTTTCGTCACAGATTTTGGGAGATGAAAACGTAAAAGTAGCTCCTCAGTACATGGGCAGTGAGGACTTTGCTTTCTATTTGGACCAAATTCCTGGTTCTCTTCTTTTGATAGGAACTAGGAATGAGAAGGCGAGGTACACTCACCCTGCTCACAGTCCATTTTACAGCGTCGATGAGGATGTTTTTCCCATCGGTGCTGCAATACATGCGGCTTTCGCGCATTCTTATCTTCTAAACTTGACTAAGGAACATCAACATATATCTTGTTGAATGGTTAAAATGTTCATCTCTTTAAGTACCACTGGCTCAAATTAGTGAGTGGTACTGCAAGTGTAGTGTAGTGTTTTTTTTTTTTTTTTTTTAAAAAAAATCTTCCAAGACTGGAAGATTGTATGTCCATGAATTCTTTTATTTCATTCCATTTTTTAGTATCTCATATTTTGATGGATTTATTTGCGCACATATCTTGTTGGATGTGCTCTTAAATGGTTAATAACTTCTCAATAGCTAGCATGTTAATTCAAACAAAAAAAAAAATTCAATAGCTTGTTTAAGGGTGCATCCTTAATTGGCATTCAGAAAACTGTCATAGTTTTTGCATTTTGTTGAATTTCATTATGAAGGAAGTCTACCACACTAGTTTCATCAGTAATAGTTTAGAGAGGAAATATTTTAGGGCACCCTTAATTTAATTTTATTTTTTGGGTTGGACTAGAACACCTTTATATCATTACGGAAAGATCTCTATGTTTCCAAGTATTCACTTGAAAAAGAAAAATACAACCATTATAGAATAACTAAGTTGGCCAACGTCTACAATAAAACATTAGGTTGCCCTCCCCTCAGGTTTAACACAAATGAAAGTGTACCAAGTGAGTAATTCGAATTACTCACTAAAGTACTTAAAACCATATACCCTAATTCCAATTAATACAAAAAAGAGCAGTGCTAGAATGACAACACCATGCACAGTGCAAGACACGTGGACTCACAAGAGTCATCCATGCATGCCTCGGGATGCTGGTATATACAGATCTCGATTCATAACACGTGGGTCGAGGTCGCATGGAAAGCTCTTATGAGCCAATGTGTCTTTGTGGTGTGACATTGTTGTAGTCATTCTAGTATTATTCAAAGAAATTACAAGATAGAGAAAAACAACTCAAATATAATTTTGTCTAACTATAATTTCTTAAGAAATAAAAGACTTTAAGAAAAGATAATACTAGCAAAAATGTGATACACGGGGCCCCTAAGAGCATCTCTAAGGGAATATGGATTGGGTCAATGTGTGTCATTTATGACTAAATAGACATTAGAATGAAAACAAATATCTCCAATGAAATGTGCATTTTGAATGTCTAGGTGACGTTGTCTCTTCATGCCACAACATCCCCACGTTGCTGGCGTGACATTAATTCACGTCTACAATCCACTTCTACCACTAGAGATCCCCGTGAGTATATTTTATTACTCATACCCGTACCCATACCCGTGTGGGTAGATAGGTATCCCTGTGGGGATCCCCAATGGAGATTACCATGGAGATCCCCGTGGGTATATTTTATTACTCATACCCTTACACATACCCGTGTGAGTATAAGATTTTGTACCCATCCCCACCCCCATCCCCATTTAAAATCTCATACCCGTACTCGTTAGGGTAAATCCTCATCATTCGTGGGTATTACCCTACCCATTTGCATCCCTAATATCTACAATATACTCTTATATTTTTTGGTTTCTCTCGGATTATGGAGTTGGGTACTCGATCAACTATTGACTCGGACACCTACCGGCCACTGATATATATAAAAAAGGAGCGGCTAAAAGGACCTCAATTATTGCTAAATGGACCCTAATATAATTTTTTAAAAATTTAATGCATGTGTGAAATGACCCAACTGCCCCTTCATATAAAAGGGTTTTTGCTTACTCATACCCCGCTCATCCCACTCACCCATACCCAGTCACCTGCTTTTCTCAAATCGCGCTCTCGTTTCAGGCCCAAATAAGATGAAATCCAAGCGAAACCACATCGATTCGACGCCGTGGGTGTATTCTCCACCTATTTTCATGTCGATTTCTAGGTTTTCTTGGATTTTTTTTTTGCGTTTTTTTAGTCGATAGTGGTGTTTTGTGGTTTTGTTGTTTGGTTTAAGGCTTTGATTTGGAGCTTGAATTTCGCATGTTTGGCACAAAAATATTGATGAAATCGAGAATATTTAGCGATTCAGAGCAAAACCCACTAATTTTTTGGTCGATTTCATGTATTTTTTTTTGGAGTTTTGGAATTTTTTTTGTTCATTCTTATCACATGTGGGTTTCGGACACACAGGTTCGAGACTGCTTTAGAAGTATCAGTCACACAAGTCTGAAACATCTTTAGAGATCTCGGTCGGCTCCCACTGAGACCAACACCAAGACCGAGACTAAGGGTGGCAAAAAAGGGGTCCGGATGGGTACGGGTCCAGACATCCCCTTTAATAACAAGTAAAAATAGTGTCCGGACCCGTACTCGTTTTTGAAACGGACACTTTTTGTGTTCGGACCCGTATGTTTTTAAAACATACAAGACCCGTTTTTTGTCCGGACCCGGTTTTTAATATAATAAATAATTTCTTTTACCTAATTACTAACAAAAATGCATGATTTTTATGCTGCCATGCATTCCATCACTACAAAAAAAAACACATGTATATATATATATATATATATATATATATATATATATATATATATATATATATATATATATATATTCAAAATTCAAGTTTTTACAAGTTTTCATATAAAAATAACAACATCATTAGTGAAATTACAATACAAACATCGTGAAAGTTTCAAAATATCCATATAAATAAATAAAATATTATTTAAATTAATCGCTAAACGGGTACCCATTTTTTAAGAAACTTTGTTCCAACCCGGACCCTTTTTTAAAACGGACAAAAAAATAATTCGGACCGTATTTATTTAGAAAAAATTATGTCCGGACCCATTTAAAGCGGGTCCGGACAAATGCGAACAAACGGATCCGGACACTTTTTGCCACCCATAACCGAGACCTCTTCAAAGGTCTCGGTAGGAGTTGACTGTGACCTCTAAAGATGTTTCGGTGTAAGTCGACCGAGACCTCTAAAGAGGTCTCAGCCATGTGAGACTGAAACCTGCGGGCGACACTTCCTCACTTTTAGGGCACCAACGAGACTAGATCCGTCGTTGTTTGACGAAAAAAAACTCTTATGCCATTTCCAACCTATTACAAGTGTTTTACAATGGCAAATAACTGAGAAACAAATAGGAGTGTGGGGTGACGGTGAAAGTGAGGGTCATGAGGTAAGTAAAGGTATTTCTGAAATTTCTATATATATATATATAAAAGTTGAAGAAGAGAGAAAGTTTCACATGCTCTCTCCTTCCACAATTTTATTTTTAGGATTTTCTCATTTTTTTATTTTTTAGTTTAAGATATTTATATATTTGTGTTATTTATTATTTTAAGATACATTCATCCCCTCATATTTTTGAAAAATGAAAAATAGATATTTATATATTTGTGTTTTTAATTGTTTTAAGATATATTCATCCCCCATATTTTTGAAAAACGAAAAATCCAACTTTGAACAACTAAACGACGGTTTCATTAATGATGTATTCATCAATGCATTAATTATTTGTTTCGAATCTTACACCATCGATTTGGTTACCGCAACATTATTTATATATATTGTTTAAGGCACTGAAACAACAATTAAGTTCATTCAAATTCCTTTTTTGTTAATGAATGGTTACTTCAATGATTTATAAGTAAAGATTTTTAAAACCCTCTATTGTATTTTTTTAAAAAAATATGGGTTAATTATTGTGAATTGTAATTTTAATTGTAAGAAATATTATAATATATTCATGTAAATTAATTTATTAACTTTATCTTAAAGTTTTAATAACTACTGCGCAGAGCGCAGGAAATTCGACTAGTATGAAAATAAAAATAGAGTAAGTTTGGCAAAATTGAGGTATGCTTGAGTAATAGGGTACGTTTAGCAAAAATTGGGGACCGTTTTGCGAATCCAAAATACAATGAACGGAGCACCAGAGCCTCAGCCGTACAGTGAAAACTGGTTTAAATGAGTAAAATAAGTTAGCATTTCTTTTTATTCGTTAACTAATGTAAAGCGCCTTTTGAAAATGCGTTAACAATGGGAGAGAAATTTCATTGCCACGTGGTCACATGAATATTCATATGGACAGTCCACGTCCGGTTGTAGATACACCGAATAGCACATTCGAGAAATGTGCTATTCAATTTCCAGGACAGTCCACGTGGAGTGTTCGGAATACATGAATAGCGCATTCTCCGAATGCGTCATTCATGTTAATTTCAACTTTTATGAACATTCCATGTGGCGTCCACGTGGACTGTTCCATAACACGAATGGCGCATTGAAGTGTTCAGAAAACATGAATGGCGCATTCTCCGCATGCGCCATTCGTGTTATGTTCATCTGGTCTGTGACATCCCATCATCACAGACCAGGCAGAGCTCGAGAATGCAGGTATTCCCTGCGTTCTTGAAAATATGGGCCAGGGGAGAGTAGGGATCGACAGTGAGAATATGGGCTAGGGGTGTATAGCTAGGTGGTCAGTGGGTTTGGATGAAGTGGTTATGGGTGGTTGTTTATTTAATGGTGTTGGTTGATGGGTATTTTGAAACAAAGAATGTGAATGTTAAAGAGTTAGAGGGATCGACAGTGAGAGAGTTGCAGACGAGAGAGAAAGAGGGAGAGAAGGGTGTGTGTATGTAGTGATAAGAGGGAGACTCGGGAAGGGAGGTGGAGGGATCGACAGTGAGAGATAGGGAGAGAAACACTACAATTGGGACCCAAAACAGTGAGAGAGAGAGAGAGAGAGACCGTCCTTGGGGGGAAGAGAGTAGGTTGTGGCCGAATGAGAGAAATGATCTCGAGAAACCGAGAGGAGGAAAGGAGTAGCCTGTGGCCAAGAGAGAGAGGATCTCGAGAAACCGAGAAGGGGAAGGGACCGTAGAGAGAGAGAGAGGAGCTTGTTTGCCCGAGAGAGAGAGAGAGAAAGAGAGAGAGAGAAATAGATAGAGAGTGAGTGAGTGAGTGAGTGAGTGAGTGAGTGAGTGAGAGTTGAGTTTGAAGGGTTGGGTTGTGAAAGAGTTGGGTTGTTAGAAAGTTGGGAAAGATCAGTAGGGTTTTTTCGTTAAAAGGTTAGAATATTTTTTAAAAAATTTCTTTAAGAATAACATTGTAGTTATATAGTAATTTATATTTAAATAAAAGCTAACTTAATTTTTTTCAGGGAATATTAAGCTGAAGATCAAAAGAGGAGGAAACTAGTAAGTATAAAAATTTATTTATTTAAGTTATATTATGTTTGACTTGGTTATTTATTATTAGGAAAGTAGTGAGTACAAAAACTTATTTATTCAAGTATAATCCATTAATTGTAATCAATTTGCAGCCCACCATTGTTCAAACTCTTATAAGAAACTAATCAGATTGCAAGCGTTATTAACTAATCATATGAGTCTACAAAGGACTACATCAATGAGGTGTTAAATGTAAATATGAAAAGTGTATTACTAAAGTTAGTGTAGTTCGTCTCTTCGGAGACATCCGATAAAATTGGAACGATACAGAGAAGATTAGCATGGCCCCTGCGCAAGGATGACACGCACAAAAAATGTTTTACAATAAATCTTTTTAAACAAATGGTTAGGATTTTTTTGTAGTTGTAGAAGTTGTTAAAAGGTTAGGTTTGTTTTATTTTTAAAGAATAGCATTGTAGTTAGTAATTTTTATTTAAATAAAAACTAACTTTATTTTTCTTTCGGGGAATATTAAATTGAAGATCAAAAGAGGAGGAAACTAGTAAGTACAAAAAATCATTTATTTAAGTTTTATTATGTTGACTTGATTTTTTATTGTTAGGTACTTTTTTTAATAAAAAAGTGGTTAAACCTTAACTTATATGTCCAACTTAATTTGTTGTTATAGATTTGATTATATGTCAATAATGGATTGATTTAATAAAACTTTTCTTCATTCAATATTTAAGTTAGTAAATTTAGTTGTTTTACTTGATTACGAAAATATTATAAAACAATTGGAGGATGTACACAAAATTTTTGACCAAAAAATGTTTTAGAATAATTTTTTTAAACAAATATATGCTTTAATTAAACTGGAGAAATGAAGATTAAATTGAAAAAATCGTAAAGGGTATTAATTAGTACTTCATGCAAATGAATGAGTTGCTCTGTAGTTGCGCTATTAAGACGATGCTCTACATTAAAAAATTTGATTGCACTTTAAATCTCCAATTTGATCAACATTTTTGATTTAGTAGTACTCATCGTAACGGGGTCTTCAGTTTTTTATATTATTTTCAACTTGATCTTGCTTTGATGAAATACATGCTTCTTTTTAATTGATTTAGTAGTACTCATTGTATAAAATGTAAGTATGAGTTATTAATTGATGATTTATGCAAACGAATGAGTATGCTTTGTAGTTGCGTTATTAAGGCGATCCTCTGGATCAGAAAGTTCGATTGTTCCTTAAATCCCCAATTTGCTCAACATATTTGGCTTAATATATTTGTAATATCCTTTTACACCATTATTGTTGAATAAATTATGTAGGTCATGGAACATAGGAACATCATATTTCTATTTTATGCCTTTGGTGAAATTGTAAATGGTAGGAATGGCATCGCGTACAACGCACCCACATCAGCAGCGCTGATGCTTAAGTTTGGGACGAGTAGACAATAACTAATGGATCACGTGTGTAACGCGTTCAGTATCCCGTCTACGGATACTCTAGTTAAGATGACTTATCGTCACGTGATAATCCTCCAAGAGGTTCGTAGTTTTCGTCCCCGTATTGCTGCAAGACGCGATGCACTTTGACTTGATGTGGACGACAGTGGTCAATCTACCATTAACTGCAAGTGTAAATATTTATTTAACATTTGAGCCAATCGACTCTTTTCGAAATCCTACAGTTCATTCACAATTGGTAGATGAAGATGTCGGTACGTCAGAAACTAGAACAATGATGGAAAGACTGCATATGCAATCACCGCAAAATGGATTTGTTAGTCCAGTACATGATGACATTTATGCCTCCAGTGACGATGAAGTTAACGACGACGACGACAACAATGATACAGACGAGGACGTACGTCCCCCCAAGGATGCTGCAACTAGCTGTCGATTGGGAAAACCTTAATGTTGTTACGGATGGCCCAATGTATGAACCTCCAGGGGCAGAAAACACGCAAGATGATAAACAATTTGCTATCGATGAAGAGAATTTCATGGAGGAAGCAAATGATGATGAAGTTCACCAACCATTGCCGGTGTATGATGAAATCGATTGGGAGGTGACTAACTTCATTGCGACCCAACATTCTTATCTACAGACTAGGTAGGACATGTCTAATTTTGAGTTGGAAAGAGGAATGTATTTTGACAACAAAAAAGACTTACAACATGTTGTCAAAGTATGACATGTTAACAAACATTGTCAATACCATGTGATGGAATCGACTACAACTTCATGTGCGATCAAGTGCAGAAGTGTGCAAGACGGGTGCATGTGACGTCTTCGTGCTTGTTTGCGAAAGAAAACACAATTATGGGAGATCACACAATTAGACGTGTCGCACAACTGTATAAATCTCGACGTAGAACGCGGTCATGTCCAACTCAACACCAACATGCTTACGCGAGAGAGCCAAAGCATTGTTGTAGCGCCCCCAAATCCTGAAGCTCGCCACGGGTGCCAACGCGGGCCCACAACCCTACCACGTCAGGCCTAGTTGTGTCCCACGTGCCATTAACCTACACAACTTCATTCAAAACCCAATACTTGACCAACTTACATTATGAAAAGTTACAAGTTAGCTCATTAGACTCAATTCACTTGTTAAGATCATTTTTAACAATCAAATTATAGCGGAAGACTTATTAGACTTGATCAAGCAGTAAACAAATAAATTCAAGTCTTAAGAGCATCAACCTAATGTGGAAAACCTATAATATAAACATCATAATCAGAAAGGTGGCTAAAATCCTCAAAATAAGCCAATATACAAGTCATGGGTAGCTCACAATGTATCCTGTATCCCAAAAGTAAATATAAATATATACAAACTTACGAGAGAGGATGTAGTCTGTCACAGGGGTAGTCCTCAAGCTTCCCATTACCTCGACTCGTACCGGGATCTGCATTCAAGTCATCACAACAAAATAGATGACGAGTCAAGAGTGAGTAATCCCAAGGAAATTCAATAAGCATTTATAGAAATAAAATACGGGAATTTGAATAAAGTTATTAAATAAACATGCGGAAGATTAAAACAGGCAACTGTGCTCATCGCATGAATACATAAAAGACGAGCTCAAAATGCGTGTCTACAACCTAAGTCGGACTAGCACCATACTCCGGACTCTCCCGCGAGCACTGCCAGCGAGTCACGCTCCAGCATGGCTAGCCTCCGGGTCCTCTCGATTGCCGATGTGGTCCCACAGCGCACCGACATGTGCACCGAAAAGATTTTTGGGTCGAACTATTCACCGAGACCTCGAGTGACATGTGTTATGGTCAAGTGGACATACACACAGAATGGCTCGGTGGGAGCGAACTCAACCAAACCGTCCATATAAACCAAACCAGAAAGGAATAATGATATAACTGAATGGAAGGCAAATAAGCAAATAAATAAATAAATACTCAAGAGAATTTCAATTTGGTTACTTCACATCTCAAATCGCGCTCCACTAATACAAAAGGGATCTCCACGCCTCCAAATGCGTGCCTCAACACCCATAGATCAAATCTAAGTACTTAATATTCGTTAATTTATTAATTTTCCAAACTTTGTAATTTTCCAAATTCACATTAGAGTATCAAATCCAGCATATTAATTCATATTATACTCGGTATCGATCCTCGAGATAGACCCCCAATTGGTTGAATCGAAACCCAAATTTGAAAAAGTGTTTTTTATTCCAGCGAAACGGCGACGCAGGCGGCGTCGTGAGAGTCACGGCGCCGGGTGCTCCCCGGGTTTTTGAAACCCCGGCTCCAACTTCGCGACCCGAACTCTATCCAATTCCTTATGGTTCACCAAAAGTACCATAGGGTACGTTCAAACCACATTAAAACTTGTCCAGAATTTAAACCAAAACCCCGACAAAACTCGACGAAACCCCGAAAAAACTCTACAACTTCAACACCACCACCCACAACATCTAATACCATGATAATTGCTCTCATCCAACTAAAAAATCATAGCAAAAACCCCCAAACCAACGAGCTAACTCGCATAGCCAAAATCCACGTCAAAACCCGAAAATCCATATTTGAAACGTAAAGAACGACGAGGAGAATGTGAATCTCATCTTGGATTTTCGATTGCTCGTCGTATGAACCTCCAAATCTTCACTTGAAACTCACCAAAATCCCCCAAATTTTCGTCCAAAATGAGAGAGAGAAAATGTAATGAAACGAGATTTTTTTTTTACTTTTATAGTCTTTTGTCATCTAATGTGTGTGTAGATCCCAATGACCAATTGGATGGTTGAAATAAGGTTAAGAAGTCCGTCTAAGGTGACTTAGACTGGTGGCTTTGTCACTTGATCTTATCCCCCTTCAATCCCATAAACTAAAGCCCTGGGCGTTCGGTACCCGGCTCCGCGCCACGACGAGTATCGTTCAAGTACACTCACGCCATTAAACGTCTAAACGACATTTTTAATGAATTTTATTCGTTTATCATGTGTGCATAATTTTTCAACCTAGTGTACTGCCATTCGCCTACTCGGTATCCGCGTCTACACACTAATCGAGGCGAATATCCGTCACACTATCTCACACGAACAATAACAATATAAATACACGCATTGCGATGCAATTCAATATAATTAAGCATAAACATCGCAAATTAGGCAAACAACACACAAAACTAACTATTTACATATCTCAAGCGTGCCCGATCCTAGCGGTGGGGTCCACTAGATGTTGAGCCGACGTCCACATTTGAAAATACGTCATATTAATGACATAATTAAAATCGGGCCGTTACAATTGTCTAGATAGATCAAGTAATAACTATCAAGACATTAATACAAATAATTAAGGGAAAATACAGACACGAAATAAACTACAAGCGAATGTGGGATGCCAAAAGGAAGGCAGTTGCAAATACATTTGGAGATTGGGACGCGTCGTATGCTAGATTGCTAAGATGGTTGGCGGCTGTGAAGAATAAGAATCAGGGGAAAAAATCGAGTAGTCGCATAAACAATGGGTTGCTGATGAGATAAAGACTGAGTAACCTCAATTTCGTCGTATGTTTTTCGCATTCGAAGCATCAATATAAGCTTTCAAGTTTTGCAGGCCTCTTCTACAAATTGACGCGACTTTCTTATATGATAAATATAGTGGTAAGCTAATGATCGTCATCTTTGTTGATGGTAACGGACATATACTACTGGTTGCATTTGCCATTGCAGAAACCGAATCTACGAATTCGTGGGGATAATTTTTGAGGATGTTGCGAAAACATGTGACGGATAGATATTGTATTTGCCTTTTTTCTAATCGTCACCATGCCATTCTGGAGGCGATCAACATACTTACAAATGATTTTTGTCCCCCAAAAGGATACCACTGTTATTGCCACCGACACTTGGTCAATAATTTCAACACCTAATTAAAAAATGAACCCTTGAAAAAACTCATTTCTCGAGCAGATGCTCAACATCAAGAACAAAAATCTAATGCGTGCAAGGAGCGTTTTACATACTTATCATCACGAAATCCTCAACGTGCGCAATATGTCAATGTCATCCCTAAAGAACTATGGACTCAATCGCATGACAGAGACATGCGGTACAGATGGATGACTTCTAATGGTGTTGGTATGTATGAAATGCAAGTTCCGTTTCGCAGTGTGTCAACTTTATCATCAATAACTTCTTTTGAGAATGAGTTATACATTAGTTTTGTAATTTTAAAGAAACATTCCGAGAACAATAAAAAAGTATACCACGTTACGTTGTGAAAAAGTCCCTCTCTAGATTCTCCTACTCTATCGAAGCAACTCGAACTCTCAACTTCAAACACAGACCCTCTCTCTATCTCTTCTTCTCCGTCGCCACAACAACGCAGAAACTTCAGAGCTACCTAATCCACTCTCTCTCTCTCTCTCTCTCTCTCTCTCTCTCTCTCTCTCTCTCTCTCTCTCTCTCTCAATGTGTTCGTAACGCAATCAATCTCTCCATCGATGGGTTTCGCTACGCCCTTCTCCGTCTCATATCCTCCAAAGCCAAAGGTACCCTCCTCTCCTCTCTCTCTCTCTCTCTCTCTCTCTCTCTCTCTCTCTCTCTCTCTCTCGCTCGATAACTCCCCAAATTGCTCCTCAAAACCCTAATTTTTTTCTCCTCTCTGTGTTCCACAGATTGCGTTTCCAATGCGTTCGCTAGGGCACGGATTGGGACTGCGCAATTCGGTCTCCATTAGGAGGGATTGCTGCGGCGCTGTTGCTGTTGCTTCAAATGTGTTGGTTCCGAACGGTTTGGTGCTAGGGTTGAAGTCGAGGAGGGGAAAGGGTTTGGTGGTTAGGGCTTCGTCGAGGGGCGCGGGAGGAGGCAGAAGGGTTTACAGGCAATCTCAAGGGAATGCGTCTTCTTTTTCGCATGTTGTTAAGGATGCCATTGCGCTCGTTGCTCCGGCTGGGGCGTTCGTTGTCGTTACGTTCGGTATGGTTTTCACTTTGTTGTTTGTGATTTGTGTGTTTGGTGATGATGGAGGCGTGCCCATTTGCTTAGATTGGACGATTGATTGTTCTTTTGTTTTGGTGCTTGGTTAATTGTTGTGGTTAATTGTTGTAGCTTGGAGTTTGTATTGAAAAAAGGCGGTTCCTTTGGCGATTTTGTTGAATTTGTGATATTTCTAGTCAGTTCTCCTTGTTGGCGACCATTCTTCATAGTCCCCATGTATTTTAGGAACTATGAAATAATGAAAAAACCAGATCTTTGGTTAGTCATAGTATTTAAAATCGCGATGTTCTAATAGTTTAAAGCTTGCTCGGAAACTAGTCCATTATTTCGGAGTCATGCTGAAAATGAATTGTGTATTGTTAGTCCCCAGCCGGGGTGGCAAAACAAATTAGTTTCTTATTATTTTTTTAAAAGAAAATTAGATTCGGTGAATTGAAATTGATATAGAGGCATTGACAATGAAACTCTCCCATCAATTACTTCTACACTTTTAACATGGCAAGTTCATTCTTCTTTCTTCCTAAGACAGGCGTGTTTGGTTGATTGGCATCTCGTAATGGGATCAATTGACATCATTTTCACCTCATTGTTGTGTCTTGTGCATGGATGAGGGAGAATCTTTAGGACTGTTATTCATTGATTGCCACTTTGGTGGAAACTTAGGGACAAAGGGCAAAAGAGTTTTTGCACTTTGGTTTAGTAGGAACTAATGTGCATGGAGGTCTTTTTACATCCGCGGAGTAGGTATTTTTGCTTCTAATTGGTATATTGGCTAGAGAGAAATCAGCTGTTTTTTTTTTTTTTAACGATTTTGGGACTGAGGCTATGTTGTTGTTGTTGTTGTTGTTGTTGTTGTTTTTAACGATACAAAAGGATGAAGTTAATTTATTTTGGTATTTTTCTAGCTCTTTTCATCACTCTGATTTGCTTAAAGAAAATTAGTTAGTAATATCCATTGGTCGAGTGATCAAGGGGTTGGGTTAACATGTAACTTCTTTCGATTGTTGTTCCTGCTGTTGAAATGAGTTTCCCTCCTTTTCGATCTTTCCAGGATATTGATCTATTTTATATATGATCTATTTCATGTTTTCTTTTCTAGATGACATTTACTTTAGAGATTAGCGAACTGCATGTATGTCATTTTTTTTGTATAAAAAATCAACAACTTGATTCCAACTTGAGTCGAACCCACAACCTCCCCTAACCTTGCCTTTTGCCACGTGAGATGGGCCTTTTTAAAACCATAAGAAAGATTATTTTGGAACTCTAAAAGATTCTCAAGATCTAGTTCATCTGACACTTATATTTGTTTTTATTAAAAATATTGAGATCCCAAGAAATTAGTAAAGAAAATTTGCTGGAGTACCTGGTTTCATCATTACATCAGTTTGTCATAAAGATTGACCCTTGAGAGTTTAGTAAAGTAACAATGTTCACAATAGCTACATGTAAGAGTTCAATCCATGTAGCTGACCCCAACTAATTTGGGATTGCACCTTTCCTTTTGTTGATATTGTGCACAATTTTCATATTAACTCAAGTTAACAAATAAATTTTGATTTTTCAGCATGAAAGTACTAGACATACAAGATATGTTTTAGTGACTAATGGAGTAATGGGTTATAAAATCACAAGAGCAAATTTACTGTTTATTCAACTAATTTTAATTTAATTCTAATTCTCCAATTCATTCATGAAACCTAAGCATTCACATATTCAAAAGCCCCACTGAATCAAAAAATAGATGAATCAAATAAACCTAATCGTCTAATTTTTTGTCGTTGTTTTACTTGAATAAACTTTAAATTTAGTTTTTCGTTAAACCATGTGTAATTAATTGTCGATAACTTAATATGATAACTATAGCCAGGAAAGAGAGTCAAGAAACTGATTAAGAACCGTTCAATAAAATAGAAGTAAACTGGCAATTAAGTTTTGATCAAAGAAAGAGAAATAAAAGAATAAAAGATTGAAGTTGACCTAGTGAAATAGACCAAATCAAGCACCTAGTTGAAACAAATGGGATGTTAAGAATCTAATCACTTGCTCTAGTCTATTCAGGATACTAATCAATAAGTGTAAGAAGTAAGAGCATTGTCAAATTAATAAATAGTATAAATAAACTCAACCAACGAAGAAACTAACTTAAATAAGGAATGATCACAATCCAATTGGTCAACAATCTTGGAATTAAAGTGAATTGGAAGAAATTGCTCATACAAACACATGTTTTTGAATCATTTAAAAGCCCATTTAAGAAAAGAAAGTACTTGTGTTTAAGTCTTTGTACTTTGCTTTTAGTTGTTTCATCTCACTTCATGTTTATTGCCGCCCTTTCATGGTAAAAACAAAAAATAGAAAATGTTGCTATCAACACTCACGAGAGCAAAAATACGGAAATGGAATATATAAGCAAGACTTGAGAAGAAGAGATACCCTTAAGATGGATTACAAGAAATTTGATCACAGTTTAGTTTTATATTGCCAAATGTTCGGTGAATACCTTATCCCTGTCGCCTCTAATTTCGTACTTGTATGGAGTTCCCATTCTTCAAATAATTTGGGATTGAGACTTTGTTGTTTGTTATATGGAGTTTCCATTTGTGGGTCCCATGATCCATTTTTTGATGGACTCATTCTTTGGCTTTATAGTTACGCATGTTTGTCGTTGTTGAGGATTTGGGCCTTGTTTGGTTGGGGGGAGTTAGAGAACTTGCGGGGAAGTTCCAACTAATCTTGTTTGGTTGGTTTTATAAATCCAACATCCCTACAAGTTATATCGCAACTCACACCCTTAGGGGTGAGATAACTCCCTCACCTCCCCCCCCAAGGGAGTTATCTCCCTGAGGCTTATGAACACAATTTCCCCTCATCAATTACATCTCTATTACCCACATCCTTCTCTTGTTTGAGTGGTATTTAGGTCAATTCTCATGTTTTATTGTTTTTTTAAATTTGCAACTTCCCTGTAAGTTCAAAGTTGAACCAAACATGAAAATATGAATTCACTCGTGAGTTAATTTCCCTGTAAGTTGGCAAAAATGAACCAAACAAGGCCTTGATTGTTTGTGATGGGTATCATGGGTTGTTTACAATATGTACAAAACTCTTCAATGACTTGAAAGACCATTAAATAAATAGTACTTGTAATCGAATCATTATCATAATGATTTGGTTATATTAATGAAATAATCCATTATTTTGGAGGACTGCTAAATCAACCTAAACACCCTCTTTCTACCCAATCTAAATTAACCACCCATTATCTTAAAAACCTTGTCAAACCACCTAACACTAATATGAAAATCTCTAAAATTTCCTTACTCTCAACTCATCAATCAAACAACCCCACCCCTTGCGCACCAATGCATAGTCCTCACCCTCCTCGACCATCATTTCGTCTTCCTCTCTTGGCTTGCTCACTGAAAATCTGAAGGGCCCAATGCGGATGCATCCACAACACTCTCCTTGGCCTTCGAATTGACTCAAAAATCAAAGAAACTCGAGAACAAGGTGTCATCAATATAACCTAACAACAACAAAATCGTGAGATAAATATACCAATTTGCATGCAAAAGAGAGAAAGAGAGGAATTTGTGTTAGAGAGAAAGGAGAGAAAAATGTCTCGTGCACTCAATTTGCTCGTCTCTAATGAACATTTTGCCATTGTGAGGTCGGACGAGCAGGGCCGAAGGAGAATAGCGAGTTTAAGTCAGAGTCGGGCTGCACCCACCGATGCTAGAAATTCCTCGTGTTCTGTCAACGAAGATCTCAAGTGGGTTCATGACGGGTCGTTGTGTTCATCTAAAAACAAAGTCTCAAATATCTTGCTCTATACCCCGTCGATGGCAAGCAAGGTTCGAAACTTCGACTTCGCCAATGACTTCGCTCACTTAAAATTCGGAATTAATTCGAAGAATTTAACTTCGACGATGGAAGTTTGACAAAAATTTGCTAGTGTACGGAAGTTTACGAAATTTCATTTTAAATGCTAGAAAACTCAAGTTTCTTCGTAGAAATGCTAGAAATATGCTTAATCATACAAGAATGCATAAAATTCATGTCACCGGAGGATATTCCAAATTTTAAGTATATTTCTAGCATAGGCAAAGTTTTAGTCGAAGTTTGCTCAACTTCCACAAAACATAACAATTTTACTTCATGGTTTATTAACTTCCGTCGATGTTTTCGAAGTTTGGTCGAAGTTAGTCGAAGTTGAGTCAAATTTTTGCAATTTTTCTAGTGCCTCTAAACTTCGCTTCGCTCACCTCAAAATCGACAAACTTCACCGAAAAAATTGACAAACTTCGCCCGAACTTCGGCGAAGTTTGTTGATTTTTTAAACCTTGATGGCAAGTCCATTAGAGTGGTCACCTGCAAAGACGGCCTACAAATGCCCCAACTAGAAAACTTGACTCAATAGAAACTGTAGAAATTCGACGAGGTAGGGGCAGACCAAAGTTAACATGGGATGCATTAATTATGAGGGATTTCAATGGTTTGAAAAGCTCACCATCAATTGCACTTAATCGAGCACAATGGAAAAGTTTGATCCATGTAGCCGACCCCAGTTAATTTGGGACTGAGGCTATGTTGTTGTTGTTGTTGTATGGCAAGTCCATTAGAGGCAAAAAGTCCTGCATTGGAGTAAACTTGATGAAGATTGATAAAAGACCAATACATATTGGCAAGTTGTAGCTCAAATGGAAAGAAAAAAATACATGTTGACAAGTTTCCGATGATTTTTTTTTTTCGAAACAATTTCTGATGAAATTTATGCGTTGAGAATTTAACTTTTTAGGTTGGGTGTGTAGGTGGGTTTTCTACAAAGGTAGCGTTGTCATTGAGTAAAAGAGTATTGTGATAAAACAAAATTACATTGGGTGAGGAGATTGTGGATGGGTTGATATAGCACCCTCTTATTTTATGTGTTGTTTCCAAGATTTTGTTCTGGGACGTGTGTCTCGGGATAAAACACACTAGGAGTTTTTGTTTCAAATTTTTTATTTTGAGAAAGCAAGTGGTTGGGTTTAACTAAATTGGCGCATAAAGAAGCTCCCACTCAACTAGAATTCTTGATACATCTTATATTAAAATGAAAACTCTAATCCTTCATTGACAAGTCAATGTAGCATGACATCTTTAAAGGACTTATCTGTGGTAATCCCTATTGATGAGTAGTTGCATCTGTTGACCTCTTTTTTACATGCTTATAATCTTTATTTTTCATGAAATGAAAGTATATTGTGATGCCATACCGCAATTAGATAGTCAGCGTACTTCAGACTAATGTTATGCGAGAAATGAAGTGTAGTCTAATTGTCATCATGGAGATTATATGTAGATGTTTAAGTTTTCTAATCATGCTCTTATTTAGCATAGCATTGTGTTGTGTAGGTAATTTCCAATCCCTTAAATTCAGAATCTTGAAATTTTTTTGTCTATGCATATATTATGATGTGGAAATAAATTTTTTACCAATTTATCGATTGTCTCTTTTTCTTTTTGTTTTATTGTGTTAACAGTTATATGGAAGCTGGTAGAAAAGTTACTTGTGCCAAAGCCAAGGGAAAAGGTGGAATCTTCTCCTTGGCAGAATAACTTCTCACTACCAGGATTAAAGTGGTCTTTTGCCCCTGGTACAAATTTGTCGTCAGGCCTCAGTTTCAAGGACGAAAAAGATCGCAGGGAGAAGAAAGAAAAGCTCAACGAATGTGCAAAAGAACTTAGGTCTTTCAGTAGCGTTAACATGTCAGGTATTTGTTTTCCTTGAAATCTAGGGAATGATACTGATATTGGAAAATGGCTCCATTGCTACACCTTCCTTGATGAGATTTGAGACCTCAACAATCAAAGCTGCATAGTTATTGGCTGTGAGGAATCATGATGAACTGTTGCTTTCTATTTGGGACTTTGGGGCCTTTACTTATAGTTAGTTATGTGTTCCGAGCTGATTGAAATGATATTTAAGTTATGTTGTTGATATCAAAAGATACTAAAGCAAAATATGAAAGTGCTTAAAACTTTCGACTGTTTATGATACAATTTAGTGGTTGTCTTAAACTATCAAATTTTTTTTTCATAAGTAGAAATATCAAGTTTTTAGGGCATATATATTTGGTCAGTTTCCTCTGCAGATCTTAGGTTGTCGTCCATTTGTGCAAAAATATCTTTGGTTCGCCCATAAAATGTTTCTCCTTGTAGGCCTAAAGTTTGGAGATGAGGGGCTCTTTTTTCTCGCTGAGAGTTTGGGCTACAACCAGGTCTGAACTTCTGTACTATAGTCTTTTAAACACAATGTGTAAATGTAAAGTCTCTGGAATTAGCTGTCAAGCGTTTTCATAGTGAAGGTTGCTGATTTACTGAAAACACATTCTTTTATTATCCGATGCTTTCAGGCTTTGGAGGAAGTGGATTTTTCTGCTAATGATATATCAGCCGCTGGACTGAAAGCCTTCGATGGTGTTCTTCAATCAAATATTGTACTGAAGACCCTCAATCTTTCTGGAAACCTTATTGGTGATGAAGGAGCTAAGGTCTGTTCTAGTCCATTGTACAGCCGTATTAATGTTGGTTTATAATCTTTTTGGTTCTGGCTTACTAGTATTATCTAAATCAATGATCACATTTTTATGAATCATCCGCTCTTCCCTATGATTGTAAGAATTATAATTTGAATTTTTGAATCCTAAAATTAGGATTCAATTCAGAATCTTGAATCCTCTTATTCATTATTAATTCTAAATATTACCAAAAATTCTGTGATTTTAAAATTCACAATATGAGCACTTCACATTGTCCTTTTGGAAATAAAGAAGTCGTTCTTTCTACCAGTAATGCTGAAACTCTCATGTTTAGGCAGTTCGGGTGCCATCATGATGTCCATCCATTACTATTCAAGCAGGAGGGTTAGTTTGTGAATTGGATATGCTAAATAGGTTCAAGAGATGAGAAAATTCAGAATAGCCGTAAAAAGACTGATTTAATCCATAATTATGTACTGGAAATATAAAATTTTTGTCACTTGACCAACTAAGAAATAATTAAAAAAAAAAACCAGTCGACTTCTCAACCGCTGTAATCTGCCTATGATTTTAGAGTGTGTATCCTGATGCTATTATTGTAGCTTCTGTCTTGACATTGGTCATGGTCTTTTAATTGTGTGTGGCCTCAATCTGACATTGCTCTTGTCCTTGCTTGATCAACATCTGAATCTGATCTATTGCATGTAATTAGATGATCTTCCCTGTTGGCAGTATCTTTGTGAAATCTTGGTGGGAAATGGAAGCATTCAGAGGCTCCAGTTAAACAGTGCTAATGTGGGAGATGAGGTTTGTCACTTTTTGAAGCAATTGTGTTTGTCAAATATAGGAATATATTGACATGAAAAAGGGCTCCTTAAGTAGCTATTCATTAACATGCTTGCTTTACCCAGGGAGCAAAGGCTATTGCAGAGATGCTGAAAAAGAATTCCAGCTTGCGAGTTATTGAATTGAATAACAACATGATTGACTATTCTGTAGGGTATTCTATTCTGATTCTTCATCATCTTCAATATTCTAGTTTAATTCGAGATGAACAAAACATACCTTGGTAGTGCAATTTATTTTGCTTATGCTTTTCATTTGAGGTGTAGGGTTTTTCAAGTCTTGGGGGAGCACTTCTTGAAAATAACACGATACAGTCAATACATCTCAAGTGAGTGATCTGCGATTTTTAAAAATGACTCATGTATTCAATACCTAAATAATTTAAAAGTTATTGCATGATATTATCATGGTATTCCTTGTAATATATCGCGTTTTGTTAATTCTGTTATTGTGACAATTGATCTTGGCTTTCTTTTATGGCTGCCTTCTTTTATAATAGTGGCAATTATGGCGGTGCTCTTGGTGCTGCTGCTCTTGCTAAAGGGGTTGAGAATAACAAGTCATTAAGGGTATGTGGAACTTCATTTTAAAAGTTAGGGTTTTGAAATTTATTCCATTTTCCCAAAGTTGAAACTTCAGAAGGGTTGTTCTATTGGTGTTGTTGACCTCTGGGTTAGGGGATCTTCCTTACAAATATTAGCTTATATATTCCATTTTCCTTGGCTGGCATCCTAAATGATTGGTCATTGTGTGGCCTCCTTAAGAGAATTGAGATCATATCATGCCTTCTCGAATCTCCCTATGCCTCTTGCTGATTCTAATGTTCTTATTTGTGCATGGCTGGCTTCAACTTTCCGGTGCATGATAATTTGGATGTGCGCATACATGCTATTAAACTAAAGCGAACCTGAACATTTCAGGTTTGTGGCGCTTACACTTATACTTGATTTCAGGAGCTTCATCTCCATGGAAACTCTATTGGTAATGAAGGGGTTCGAGCATTGATGTCAGGTTTATCTACCCATAAAGGTTTTTCCTTTGCCTCTTCGGTCATGTAAAAATTTTAGTCACGACATGTTCTTCGTTACTTTGTACTACCTAATGCAATTGCACGGGTGGTTGCTTAATTGGTTTTATTTGAAGTGTATTTCACTTGGATCTTTTGCCTCGTAGGTAAATTCACACTTCTAGACTTAAGCAACAATGAGATCGGCCCAAAAGGTTCTTTTCATGTTGCGGAGTTTATCAAGAAAAGCAAGAACTTGCTTTGGTTGAACCTGTATATGAATGATATTGGTGATGAGGTATTGGTCTTTCCATGGTTTCCTAACTTAAAATTCTGTTTTGATGCATTTGATTTTTCTCCAATTATGCATAGTGTTGATTGTAGTTATGGAAAAGGTGCCTTTCAATGCATGCACTAGGGTGTTCGTGAAATCTGCGAATCCGCGGATCCAATTCGATCCAGTCCGTTTAGCTTTAATTGGTTCATAATTTGAGTTTCTTAAATTGGATTGGATTGCAAAAGTTGCAATCCGCATGGATTGGATTGAATTGCGAATTGCACATCTTAATATGCGGATCCAATCCGCAATCCGGTCCAATTAACCTTTATGTATCTACATTATACATACACATATACTCTTAAAATTTTGAACCATATTTAGATGGCGTTAGCATTCCTACGCCACTAATTTATCTACTATTTATTCATATACACTTGAAAATCTACATATTTGCAACTCAAGTTAAATTTTCTTATATTAAAATACACATTTTAAGCTATCTTGTCAAAAAAAAATATAGAAAATGTTAAGTTTGAATTATTATTGGTATTCAACATTTTTCTTAATAATCATTTTTTATTTTTTTTTTACTTTAGTAGGAGTCGAACCAAAGGCCTCCTTAAATTGTCTTTTGGCAAGTGATACCTTATCTATCTCACCAGAGATGCTTTGACAATCATAAATTTATTTTTTACTTATAAGGATTTGTATAAAATATTCATTTTACAGTCTTATGAACATTAATTTTATAGTCTTATGAATATTAATTTTATAATTGTCAATCAGCATAACTTGATCCAGTTCAGTCCGCATTTAGTAAATTGGATCAAGTCAGATTAGCAAAATAAATGGACCGGACTGAATTGCGATTTCTCAATCCGCAATAATTGGACCGGATTACGGATTGTCCCTAATTGGATTGATCCAATCCGTGTGCACCACAATATGCATGCTTTATGTCAGACAAAGTTCTGATGCAATGTTTGCCACTGGCTTGTCCTGCCTTCCCTTCCTGATGAAATATTTGCAGCATGCTTATGAACAGGAACAGCTGATGTTCAAGATTTCAAAGTAAACCAAGTGGTTAAATGTTTGAGTAAGATATGGGGGGAAAAGCTTAAAGTTGTTCCCTTAGTTAACTTTTCTTCCAATTTTCTGAACTAAATTGTCTGATGTTGTCATAACTTGAAATACAAATCCAATTTGTTTTTAAAAAAATACTCACCTAGGATGTTGGTTGTGTTTGTAAATTCTATATGAAATGCCTATGGCTATGTTATTCAAAATCAGCTCGTACAAGTTATAACTATGGTGGTACTGGATAAAAGAATGGGGTCTTGACTATTAAGTTTATGTTCTTGATTTATCTTTCTTTCTTTTCTTTTCTTTTTTCAGTATTGTTGAAATTTTGATTGTGGCTTTTTGTGCATACGTGATTAATATATTAGTAATAACATCTGACTATAAAACATTGACTGCATGGATGACCTCATTATTCCATTCCTGCTAGAAAAACAAGCATAATCGTTTTGTTGTTTTTTAAAGAGAAGCGATTGATTAACATACTTTGATACATACATTTTTTACACAATGGTGAGGTTCTTTCCAACATACATCTAGGTGTGTGCACACACCCATCTTAATGTATGTCCATCTTAATGTATGTTGAAAGGATCCCAACAATTGTGAAGCAAATGTACGTATCACAAGTATGTTACTTAGTCTTTTTTCTTTTTAAATACTTTGCCTGCATAATGAATAATCAGTCATTTACCACCGACTGGTAATTTTGATTCTGAGTTGATTGGATTTGCACAAACAGGTCAACTGAAGAAAATTGAGAACAATTAAATGTGTAGTATCAATTTTAAAGTTTGTTTCAAATCGAGTTGAGTGGAAGTAGTTGATCCATGTAGCTAAGCCCAACTAATTTGAGATTAAGTTATTTTTTTTTTTTTTTCAATTTTAAAGTTTATTTTGTGAAGCTACTAATTACTTGTTCTTCGTTTACTCTGTATCAGGGAGCTGAGAATATTGCTGAGGCTTTAAAGCAGAATCGCACTATAACTTCGCTAGATTTGGTAACTCCAGATGCCTCATTTAGGAAGGTCTCGTATCTTGTATCTGTTCTCTATTTAGATATTAAGGTTGTTTTTTTCTGCCAGGGGGGAAATAATATTCATGCCAAGGGTGTCAGTGCTATAGCCCAAGTTTTGAAAGACAATACAATCATTACATCTGTAAGTCTGTCCACTTATCATGTCAATTCCGGTAAAGAAATTTAGTTAAGAGGTATAATTTATATGAATTTATTTTGTTGCAGTTGGAACTTGGTTACAACCCCATTGGACCAGATGGGGTAAAGGCACTTGCTGACGTTCTCAAGTTTCATGGGAAGGTAGAAATACTAAAGCTTGGTTGGTGTCAGGTAATACATTCAACAAATTCACCGTTTAACTTTTTGTTAACATCAGTCACTGAGAAGGAAAGATGAAAATTTTGCAGATTGGGCCAAAGGGTGCAGAACACATTGCAGATATGCTGAAATATAATACAACCATAACGACACTGGATTTGCGGGCGAATGGGCTAGGAGACGAAGTTGATTCTTTCATGCTATAACTTTTCTTTTTCGTCACAAAAATATATAAAATAATATATTTTTTATCTGTTTTATCTAGGTTTCTTTTCTCATGTTACTCTGGAATTGTGTTGTCTGCAGGGTGCGACGCATTTGGCCCAGAGCTTAAAAATTGTTAATGAAGCTCTAACTTCCCTTGACTTAGGATTTAATGAAATAAGGGTTTGTAAATCATGCTATTAGATAATTTCATAAACCAAAGTTCGCGTACTTCTCCAATATATAGTGTTAACCTTATCATCCACTTTTTTTTGTTAAACAGGATAAAGGGGCGTTTGCAATTGCGCAAGCACTCAAAGCCAATGAAAATTTGACAATCACTTCCCTTAACTTGGCTAGCAACTTCCTCACAAAATATGGGCAGGTAATGTTTCCTAATCTTGGTTTGACCTCCCTTTTGCATTCATGTCTGCAACATTGGTTAGATTTTCATAAATTTGAACGATAACAGGTTGCTCTAACGGATGCGAGAGACCTTGCGTATGAAATGAATGAAATAGAGGTCAACATTTTTTTCTAGTGATCGCTTGTTATATCCTGTAAAATTAGTTCTAGCATGTCTGAGGGCATTAATTCTTCTTGCGGGCGAAAGCAGTAAGTTATCAGTGCTTATAATTGGTCACACTTCCACAAGTTATTCTCTACTAGAGCCCTAAGGAAATGTTAGGAATTTTGACGGCTATTAATTTACAGAAAGCAATTATTTATTGAAAGTAATGCAATTTTGAGAGCCTAAACTTTAATTATCTTGTTCTACGAACCCCTTTGGCCTTCTATTTGTTGGGTCTTTCATCATTTTCTCTTCTTCAATTTGCTCTTTGTCCCGTTTGGTTAATTGTTTTAGTTTTGCTTAAACAACTAAGGATCAGTGAGATCAATTTGAAGTGATGTGAGTAAAAATAAAGGTGTACAACTTGTAAATGCTGATGGTCGCATTGAATCGAGCTGGATGGAAGAGTTTGATATGTATGCAAATCCAAGGTTCTAAACTAATTTGAGACAGAAGCTTTATTATTGTTGTTTTATAATTTGTATTCATAATGCATGCTTAGGGTATATCCAATCCAATAATACTAAAACGGTGTAACACTAACACTATTTATATCAATTTTAATATAAACAGTGACATTAACATTATTTACATCTCTAACCCATCAACACTATTTTTTACACTATTTATTTTTTATCATTTTTTTATTCAATTTGATTTGCAATCTCAAAATAATATAAAAAAATACAAAAACAAAAAAATAAAACAATAATGAATAGTAATATAATATGTGAATAGTGCATTCAACGGATGGCGTTGAGATTACATCACTGTAGCTCCATAGCGCCAAGTTGGAGTTGGTCTTCGGACCAACATATAATGTGATGCGATGCAAAGGGAAAAGAGTGTTGGAGGGATGGAATGATTATTGAGATCAAAAGTAGCACTGGAATGGCTTATCCTGTAATGTCAAATCCATGCACATACCTACTTTTCAAGAGCTTTTATCGATTGATGCAGAGAGACAAATAGGGAAACATTCTGCAGCAATGCAGGTAAATAATGGATGGTAGCGTACAATTACAGCATCTTAGATGAACTGCATCCAGTATTGATTCAGGTACAACCGATGAGTTGGTACCCATTTGCCCATTGCTAAAAAAATCCAACCTTGCCCCATCCTCAATTTTGAAGATTTGAACTTTCAAATCCATATTTACTTTTAAGTTTTGTTGGGTTCGTTTTTGCTAACTTACAGTGTTAGTTCAAAATTATCTTCTTGAAGTTTCAAGTTCATGTTTGGTTTAACTTCAAATTTGTGGGGAAGTTTTAAATTTTTAAACAATAAAAAATATAAATTAACATAAACAGCCTTCGAACAAGAGAGATAGATAATAAAAGGGTCATTAATGAAGAGTAATTGTATCCACAACTTTTGAAAGCCTTAAGGGAGTGGTGGAGAGTTATCTTTTGCTCTAATGGCTTATTCGCTTCGTGATCTTAGATCGGATTAACCACGTTGGATCGGCTAATCTGGCGTTCGTTTGACAGATTAACTAGTCTACAGGACTATTTAATACCTAATACGGGTGACTAAACTAAATCATCTTTTTTGTGGCACTAATTAGTCCAAATGCTTGGGCTTTAAATATTACCAAACTACCCCTCCTACACTGAACAGACGAAATCAATTTCGATGGTATGCTTTGGGGGAGACTGAAAGAAAACCTTAACCAATGAAGGAGGAAGAAGATCGAAGGGCGCACCCCTCTTCTTCTCACCACCACCGAGCTTCACCTTTTCTTCTCCACCAACACCACCACCGAGTCTTTCCTCTTCATCCAAACGCCATTAAAGTGCCACATCGAGAGAGCCTCCGTCCCTGTCCTCGCCTTCTTAATGGACGACTGCATCAACCAAGCTACTGTTTATGTTGCTGCACATTCTTCTGCGACTTTGATTTCCACTGATGGACTAAGAGTGGGATTTTGATTTCCACTGGAGGGTTGGAAAAGTGATGAGATTTTTTGATTTTTTTTTATAGTCTTACTTGTACAGGGAGGGTAAAGAAAAGCCCTCCATATACTTTTGTTATTTTGTTATTTTGACATGTTATAGCTACCAAATTTATGGATTAATTTGCAAAGAAAGGGAGATAAAAGTATCAGCCTTCTTATGATCCTATCTAACTAATACCTCGATGATCTCCAAGGATATGAATTATATTTAAATGTTTGGATATCAACAAAAAAAAAAACCTCCATTGAGTATAAACAAATACTAATTTCTGAAAAAATCACTATCATATACGGTATATTAT
The DNA here is from genome assembly GCA_039657325.1 of Stephania cephalantha. Classification (NCBI taxonomy): domain Eukaryota; kingdom Viridiplantae; phylum Streptophyta; class Magnoliopsida; order Ranunculales; family Menispermaceae; genus Stephania; species Stephania cephalantha. Next base: position 50,516,565 of record CM077573.1, read on the forward strand.
TGACTTGGGGGCATGTTGGTCATTCCACCAACCTTCAAAAAATTAATCTCAAACTTAACACATCCAACCGAACAAGTGACCCAATCGTAACTAATCACTTAACTCAAGCTACAATCTCATGTATAACTTAATCTCATTCATACGGGACTATTATATTTGTAAAGCGAACAGGCCATAAGGTGTAAGATAAATAACTTGTAGGTAAGTTGGGTAACTAAACAAGATTAATTACTAACTCTCTATGAGTTATCTTCACCTCATATCAAACAAACGAAGCTTTAGATAATGCAATTCCTATCCGGGTTCACGATTTTCTTTAAAATATATATAAAAATAATTGAATTTAAAATATAAGGTTCAATCTACTTTATGTATTGGAATGCACTTTCTTCACATTGATGAGATAGTCAAAATCCATTAGTGATGCTCTGATGTTTGTCATAGTCAAGTTTCGATTTTAAGCATCTTATCATTAAACCAAGCCATTTTGGTTATTAAACGGCATTTTTCGCTCTGCTAGAATAAAAACAAATATCTCACATCAAAAGTCACATTATGCTATTGAGCCATCTATACGCGTTTCAAACATTATGCGGGCGTAATACATAATATGGAAGCTGCAAAGATAATTTTTGTGGGTTGATATGACTTTGCATGTGACATCTCTATTGTCCTTCTAGTGTTTTCCTTTTCGCTACCTCTCTTATTATAATTTTTTTTTTCTTAATTTTTATGAACTACATGTATAACAATCTAATCCATACTCTTAACTTGTAGTGCGACTTCACTCCATTGAACATTTGTTCAAATGTACACATCCCTGCTGACTCTTGGAACTACCTGGAAAGTCCACCTACGTACATAGTATCTCCTCAACAATGAGACAAAGTGCCCATGTGGGCATTGCTCGACCCGCCACATAGAATAAGAACTCATTATCCTACATAGTTTAATCCAACAAAACGGACAACTTAATGAGATCTCACTGAAGAGTGAAGAGTAGCTACTCATCCCTTCATTTTCAAGTAAAAACACAAAAGATGGGCTTCCCAAGCAAAACGACAATCTCTTGGTCCTTAAAAGGGCTCCAGAATAGCTGTCTGTCCACGCTGAATCTCGATCTTCTCAAAAATAATAATAATAAAATCTCCCACTCTTAGCTGTCTTCTATCACTTTGTTTCTCTACTCTCTTCTTGTAAACGTGCCATTGCCAATGAAAAAAGTTGCGGCGAAATGACAAGGTTCCTCTTCATTTGAGTTTTATGAATGAAAAAATTTTAAAACTTTTTGACTAAAATTGTCGCTTTTGTGATCTTACTTTCTTGAGTTTGAGAGTAGTTAGGGCTATACTTCAAATAGCCTAATAATAATAACAAAATAAGTATTTTGCCAACTTCTCACATTTGCTACTTATTGAAAGTTTTTAACGTTTATCGACAGTTAGTTGACGTGATTAGAAGTGGATCGTTATTTTTAATTAACGATTCAAGTTTGAATCTTGAAAATAAAAATAAATTGGAGTTAGAATTTTGAAGACAAATACATCAACGTTAGATCGAAGTTCCTTCCACTTATATAGAGCATGATTTGAAACAAATTTTGAATAATCAAATAGTCTGTATATTGAATAATTTACGCCAAAAAAATACTCTTCTAGTCATTTTTATAAGCAATTCTACAAAAAACTCTTCGTCAAAAAATGTACTCCCTCATTTTTTGATATGTCAAGATCATCGAGAGCATTTGGGCTCTTAAATTCTTAGTCTATGAGTACTAGGGCTTCGTGAGACTTAATCAAGATAATCGTCTGGATACCACGTAAGTTGTTCTAACCTTAAATATTTAATCGCAAGGAAATATAAAATCTTTTTTTTTTGGATGACAACTAGGTCTTTTTTATTGAATAAAATCAAGATTGATGCAGTTAATTATGTAATTAAAGCACGAGTAAGAATATAATTTGAATTTATAATTAATATTTTTTATCAACAAATTTACTTTGATTTATGAGTTCGAACTTTCAAATAAAAATAACTTTTGAGTTCGAAATCACGAAAAAAAATAATTTTTGAGTTCAAAATTATGAATTTAATTAAAATTATCCTTCTTATATATATATATATATATTTTTTTTTTTTGGGTAAAACGACTAATATTGTTGTCGGGAGTGAGTAGCATTTAACGTTCAATTTACTAGAAAACCACTTGTAGAGGCCAATAATTCTCTAACATGAGGGATAACGATATACGGACGTTTCACATTGGAGGGGCCAAGTGTGCACAACGTGTTTAGTGATGGGCACCCTGGCATCACACATGGCACCCGCTCATCGTACTAAGTGTACGCACTTCACTTAAATTCCACTATTGACTTTCTTTTGAACATTAATTAAGAGAGATTTGAATTGTTTGAAAAGTTTCATCATCATCAATAAAGACTTAATCGAACACGATGAAAAAATTTGATCCATGTAATCGACCTCAATTAATTTAAGATCGAGGTTATATTATTGTTGTTGTTGTTGTTGTTGATATCGGAAAGTGTCGATATGAGCCTGCCTATTGACACAAAGTTTTAGTGCAATCCACTGGAACATATTTCAGCGGCTTAAGATGAGTCGTGCGTTTAAATCATACAATCTCGCCGTCGCTTTACTGATTGGCAACCCAATCGGGTCATTCATTACAATTACATCTCATATCCCAACTTGGTTTCCAAACAATGTTGCAACTTGCGAATTGATTAAAGAGCGATGAGAAACTTCATTAAAGGCATCATTTCCAAGTCTTTAATTTTGCTTTCCTTGATTGGTCTTTGTCACATTGTGTAAATAAATTGCTCCACAGCTACGCTACGTACACACCGACCACCAAAAGTATCAGACTGGGTCTGGGTGCTTAACATTGTGGGTATTGTCTCAAATTGGATTTGTTGTAAGACGATATAATAATAATAATAATAATAATAATAATAATAATAATAACTATATATAAAGCAGAGCAGGTGGTCTGTCTCTTCACATCTTCACTACTTGCAACTCTGACTCACTAGGTCGTTCCCATACTCCCATGGCTGTACGTGTGTTTCTTGTACTCTCTCTTCTCCTCCTCAGCTTCACATATGAGGTCTCCAATGTTGAAGGTGGAGTAGGTGAGATTGATTAATTAATTTGTACATTCATGTGTTTTTTTTTTTTTCTTTTTTTTTTGGTACATACATGTGTAATTGAGTTTTGATTATTAGATTGTGATGGGCTGTGTGGAGTGCGGTGCGGCGCGCACTCTAGGCCGAACGTGTGCATGAGAGCGTGCGGGACGTGCTGTGTGAGGTGCGGGTGCGTGCCGCCTGGGACGTCTGGGAATAGAGAGATGTGTGGGAGGTGCTACACTGATATGACCACCCATGCCAACAAGACCAAGTGCCCTTAATTACAACTTCAACACATATATGTTGTTGTTGAAACAAAACCTGCTTGGATTCCTTCCTTAGTTTTTGAATCTGTGATTATATATATGATGTGTGTTTGTGTGTGTTTTTTTTTTTTTTTTTTTTTTTTTGATGTATTGTCCCTCTCTGACTAGCCAGGCTTTTGTTCTCCCATATGTGTAGCTTCTAATATATAGTTTGATTATGGTGTAGATATATAGTGATGATATCAGGCTTTTTTGGTGTGTTAATTAGTTACATTGAGTACAATTTATGTTGATTTTTAGCTACATCCCACTGTGTTTTGTGTTTTGAATCTCGGGATACGTAAGCTTGTATCCCGAGGTGAAAAGGACGGCTAATGTGGAGTGTGTTACGGGCATTGTGAGTGACTTTTTTCCACAAGAATAAATTTTGTTGTTATGCTTTTTCTTACACATGGTTGTGAAAAATGATTCGTGTAAAATGATTCAAGTGACATGCTGTTTACACAATCACACCAACATTTGAGGTCGTCTAGATTTTGTTACTGTTAGTTCAGATAAAAAACACAATTCTGCATTGAAGTGATCAACTTTATTCATACCTTTCCAATGCCTTTTATAGAGTACATGTACTGAAGCAAACAACTGAAAACAACAAAAACGAAAACTAAGGATACGAATCCACTAGCTCAACTACTAAGCTAGAAAAACGGAAACAGAATTGACCCATTAAACTAGAGAAAACAAATCTCTTTATTCCTAAACTTGCGGAAGATAAAGATACGAAACAACCCAACAATCCCTCCCCTGAACTGAACCCTCTCAAGAAATCAGTTCAGAATGCTCATTCCAAAAGCTTCTCGGATCCTCTGAAATGTCACCATCTTCAAAGGCTTCGTCATGATATCCGCTAGCTGCTCCTCCGTACTGCAATAGACGAGCTTAAGAATTCCTTCTTTAGTTAAGTCCCTTAGAAAATGATAACGAACCCTGATATGTTTGGATCTCCCGTGCATAACAACATCCTTGGACAACTTAATGGTGGATGTATTATCACATAATAGCACCATTTCACCACCTTGTTCATAACCAATCTCCTTTAGAACTCTTCCCATCCAAATAGCTTGACAAGCGCAGGCTGCTGCTGCAACGTACTCTGCCTCAGTGGTTGACAACGTTACAATAGGCTGCTTTCGTGAGGACCATGCAACAGCTCCTCCGTTCATCAAAAAAACATACCCTGAAGTGCTTTTGCTGTCATCTACATCTCCCGCGTAGTCACTATCAGTGTATCCAACGAGCCCTGTTCTTCCTTCTTTCTTGTACCAAATCCCATACTCCATTGTGCCTTTGAGATATCGCATGATTCTCTTCACTGCGGCAAAGTGTAACTGTGTGGGATTGGACATGAAACGACTAATGAGACTCACCACGAACATCAAGTCAGGACGTGTTGCAGTTAGATACATCAAGCTTCCCACCATCTGCTTGTACAGAGTTGAATCAACCTTCACGCCTGCTTTGTCTCGACCAATCTTCGTCGGGAACTATCGGATTGCAAACAGATTGAAATTCGCATTCCAAATCTCTTGATTACTTCAAACCGCATATTTCCTTTGACATATGAAAATACCATCGTCTTTTTGTACCACTTCTATGCCAAGAAAATATCTCATCCTCCCCAAATCGTCATATCGAACTCTTTCTTCATAGATCGCTTGAACTTATCTAGTAACTCATCATCATCACCAAAGTGAACAACATGTCATCAACGTAGATGCTAACGATTATAATTTTACCTCCCTTTCGCTTGATGAACAAGGTCTGTTCACTGGTGCTGCTCTCGAAGCCTTCTTCGATAAAATAAGCTTCAATACGACTGAACCACGCTCGTGGTGCTTGTTTCAGTCCGTATAGAGCTTTGTGAAGCTTGTAAACCATATGCTTCTTCCCAGTTACCTCGTAACCTTGAGGCTGCTCCACAAAAACGTCCTCCTTTAACTCGCCATGTAGAAATGCCGATTTTACATCCAATTGATAAATTCCCCAACCTCGTTGAGCTGCCAAAGCGATAATCATCCTCACAGTATCCATTCTAGCCACAGGTGCGAATACTTCCGTATAATCGATCCCATATTCTTGAGCATAACCCTTTACCACAAGTCTAGCTTTGAATTTGTCAACCTCTCCCAGCTCATTGAATTTGGTTTTGTAAATCCATTTCACACCAATTGCTTTGGCTCCATCTGGAAGCGTCACCAGAGACCAAGTTCGATTTTTTTCAATCGATCCTATCTCTGCATCCATTGCTTCCTTCCATCTCGTGTGTTTTACAGCTTCTTGGAAAGTTGTTGGATCTGAGATGACCATGAATGCCATTGTTTCCTCCAGAGTTTCAGGTCCAATTCTCGCCATATTTGCCTCTTCTTCTTCGCATCGAGATAACTCTTCTCCATATGTGTAATCAGCATGCCAAACTGGCGGCCTTCTCGGTCTGCCCATTGTTGAGGTTGTAGCTTCTGTTTGGACTTGAATTGGCGAGGGAGAATTCTCATTCTGATCTCCAACTTCTTCCGGTTCTTCTGCCTCTATTTCCTCCTCTTCGTTTTCATTTTCGCCACACTCGTACTCATCTTCCCACTCGAGTTCCATGCTCTGTTCAGCCAAGTGACTATCATCCCAATTCCACTTCTTCTCTTCTTCAAATATCACATCCCGGCTGATGTGAGCCTTCTTCTCTATTGGGTCAAACATTTTGAAGGCTTTCGATTCGCTGCTGTAGCCAATCATGATACACTTCACACTTTTATCATCGAGCTTGGTCCTTTTGACATCAGGAACATGAACGTATCCGATGCTGACCAAATATCTGAAGTGCTCAACCGATGGCTTGCTTCCGCTCCATGCTTCTTCCGGAGTCATGTCTTTCACGATCGTTGTAGGAGATCGATTAAGAACATGATTTGCCCATTGTATTGCATCCGCCCAGAAGCTCTTTGGTACTTCCTTTTCCGATAGAACAGCTCTCACCATATTCATAATGGTTCTGTTTTTGCGTTCGGCAACGCCGTTTTGCTGCGGAGTGTACGCGGTGGTCAGCTGTCGCTTAATTCCATGTTCCTTGCAGTACTCCTTGAACTCGGTAGAGTTGTACTCTCCTCCTCTGTCTGTTCTCAGACACTTAATAAAGTGCCCCGTTTGCTTCTCTACAAGCGCCTTGAATTCTTTGAAAATGTGAAAAACTTCTGATTTTTCTCGCACAAAATATATCCACGTCTTTCGTGAGAAATCATCGATGAAGCTTATTAGGCACCTCTTCTGGCTATTTGATGGCGGAGTGATCGGACCACACAGATCAGAGTGGATGAGTTGCAGCTTCTCGGTTGATCTCCACTTGCTCTGTTTAGGGAAAGAAACTCGATGATGTTTGCCTTTGACACACGCCTCGCATGTGATCTTCACTTGTCCAATGTCCGGTAAGCCGGTGACCATTTCTTTATTGCGCAGAGTTAAAAGACCCTTGTAGCTGAGATGTCTGTATCGGTGATGCCATAACTCTTCCTTGTTTGCGACATCGACTTGCAGACATTTTTCCTCCTTTGTCTTTTTCCCCACAGAATAAACATCCGATTAGCACTCATAACGGATTCTCGTTATCTTTCCTCTTGAGGATGAAATATGCTACATGTTCTCCGTTCTCCTCCTTTGAATAACACATCCAGGACCACTTCTCTTGAAGTTGCCCAACACTGCCAGATTGTTCTTCAATTCGGGACATAATACACGTCATTGACCACATAGCTTATTCCATTAAGTGTTATCTTCACCACTCCTTTCCCACCGACTACCAGCTTGTGATTGTTCCCGAGCTTGACGTTATGTGTGAAGGCAGTGTCCAAGCTTGAAAACATGCTTCTCTCTCCACACATGTGATTTGAGCACCCAGAATCCACGAACCAGACATCTCTTCTTCGGTTCCTTGAAGTTCGACATATGCCATGAGAAGAACTTCATCTTTTCCTTCGATCTCTCGCAAAATGTGCTCCATTGTTCCCATTTGAACATTCGTATTGGAAATGTCCAAGTTTGTGACAGTTGTAACACTCAATCGTTGCCTTGTTGAAAGAGCGTCCTCTCGCCCTACCTCGACCTCTATAGGATTCTCTACCTCTTCCTCCAACATTGAGAGCTTGATCTTCTTCTTCATGACTGTTCTTCTTGAATTTCTTCTCATGAACGGACAGAGCTCTGCAGTTCATCGATCGTCATGCTCTCTCGTGTCTTTGGACTCCTCAATAGACACAACCACATACGTGAATTTGTCGTCGAGTTCGAAGTATCTTCTCAACGATCTTCGAATCGGCATGTCTTCCCGTTGCTTCTCATCTTGTTGGAAAGCTGTCATCACCCTTCGAAGTAATCATCAATGTTCTCATCATTCTTCATGGCGAGAACCTCAAAGTCTCTCCTTAAGGTTTGGAGAAGAGATCGCTTCACTCTTTCATTACCTCCAAACTTTTTCTTCATTGATTCCCAAATGATCTTGGATGTTTTGCGATTCAAGATCTGCTCAAACACAACCCGATCAATTGCTTGGAACAGGTAGTGCTTGACTTGATGATCCTTCATCTTGAGCTCCTCAAGACTCTTCTGCTGCGCTGCAGTTGTCTCGATTCCCGCTGCAGGCTCGGTGAAACCTTCTTCTACTAGACTCCACAATCCCTTGGCTCGCAAGAGGTTCTCCATCAATTCACTCCAATGATCGTAATGACCATCAAAGTGAGGGATCTTGGTAAGCATCTTGTCCTCGCTCATCTTCTTTCTTTTTTCTCTTTTTCTCTCTTTTTCTCTCTTTGATCACTTTGATTCGTGTTTTGCTCGATACCAATTGTTCTTGTTAGTTCGAGATAAAAACACAATTCTCGCATGAAGTGATTAACTTTATTCATACCTTTCCAATGCCCTTTATAGAGTACATGTCTTGAAGCAAACAAGCGAAAACAACAAAAACGAAAAAACTAAGGATACGAATCCACTAGCTCAACTACTAAGCTAGAAAAACGGAAACAGAATTGACCCATTAAACTAGAGAAAACAAATCTCTTTATTCCTAAACTTGCGGAAGATAAAGATACGAAACAACCCAACAGATTTTGCATCAAGATTCTTATCAAAAAACATAAATTTCGAGATGGGTTTCTAAGCATCTTTAAGGGACTTTACTATTAGGGGCAGATGTAGGCAGGGGAGGGCAGGTGCGGTTGCATCTTAACTCTTGGGATTTCTTCTAGTACCTTTACATATTTTTTTGATCGTATATCTTATTCGTCTTTTTTGCCTCTTTTTTTATAGTCGACACACGTTTTTTATAATAAATTTTTTATATAACAAGTGTAGCATCGTTAAAAAAAAAAAATGTATGAAGCTTCTTGAGTGTAGCATTGCCAAAAAAAAAAAATTGTTATACTTAATTTTTTATAATAATATATTTTTTTGTTTTGAAAAAAAAAATAAAAGTTAAAGTTAGCCCTCTTTAATAAGATTTTTTGGGTTTCGCCACTATTTACTACTATTAAATGTAGATGTCATTTGTCAAAAGTGGATTAATTTAGCATTTATTGGAGTATATATTATCAGTTAGGTTTTGACATTTGTTCAGGAAGTTTAATTTGGCACTATTTTTAATTTGATTTTAAGTTGATAACTTAGATATTTTTTATTTTTTTGACAAATTAATTTGATATGTATTATCATTGTGCCTTAAGGTAGCCTGAGAACTTACTTAATTAGTTTGACATATATCTAAAAACATGATCAAAAAATCTTCTATGACTTTACTTGAAAAAAAAAATCTTCTATGGCTTCATGGTTGTGGGCAAGGTTTTCATGTCATCATAGCAAATGCTTATCTATATATATAAAAAGGAAGATTTTCTCGAAGAGTTAATGAGAGCGTGACATGTGGCTTATTTATGGAATGTTTCTATTTTCAAATTTTGTATTGCCTATAGTCTATTTTCGTATTTTTATATTGCCTATTTTTTAGATTTGCGGATATGTGGCTTATTTATGGAGTGTTTCTATTTTCGAATTTTTTTATTGCATATTTTTTAGGTTTTTTTTTCAGGTTTTTTTATGTATTAGACACATGACATGTTTTTGGGTCAATTCCTTTCTTATCACCTACTTTTTTGTGTGTATTTTCGGATTTTATTATGTATGTGACACATGACATATTTTTGGGTCAACTTCTTTTTTAACGTCTACTTTTTTGTGTATTTTTGTTGTCCTATTTTTTGGGTTATTTTTTCCTTTTTAGCCTAAATATTCTAACATGTAGATTAGCCCAATTATTAGTCCAATTTCTTATGTATTTTTGTTTCTTTTTTTTTCAGTTTTTTTTCTATTTTTAGCTTTTTTTTCATTGTTTTAAGATTTTTCATTTTTTAGTTATTTTTATTAAATAAGAATTATATTAGTAATTGGATAGCTAATGTTAATGTGTCCTGATATATTTATCTTCTCGATTTTCCTGTTTAGCTATTTTTTGTTTTTTAATATTTTTAATAAGTATTTTTTATTTTTTTTAATTTCCAATTTTTAGGTTTTAGATTTATTGTGTGCCTATTTTTTGGGATATTTAACTATCTTTTTTTATTTTTCTATTTTTTCACGTATCTTTTTTTTACTTAATATTGTGTCTATTTTTTAGTATATTGTGTTTTACGAAAACCCTACTCACTTACTTTTTAAAAGACTTTAATAATTCTAATAAGGTTAATAATGGGTATCGGTGTTCAAATCTATGCATATTGTGATTCGATTTGGGACAAGTACGTAACATTAGTATCGTAAAATGGGTATGGATAGGGAAATTTTCTTAGTATCATATTCGTTTACATCCTTACAATAGTTTGAAAAATCTCATCAAATTCATTTTTATCTAAGGTAGATATTAATAATCGGACAAGTTATTGTTGAGTGAGGTTTATACTTTTCTTATATTTGATAGGGGTCTTCTATTTTGTTACGGAGATGATTAAACCAATTTGGTGATTTTTAGGAGGAAATAGAATTTCTCCAAATAATTACTCAATACGTATATGTATAAAAAATATATTTTGAGTTGTATATCTCATTTTTCTCTATCAAGGAAATTGGATGATGTTGTTTCGAGACCATCAAAGTTTTTTTTTTTTAGACCTATGCGGGAGTCCAACTCATGATCTCCCTAAACCATACATTTTGGCAAGTGATGTCTCATCAATCTAACCATAAATGTTTTAGCGACCATTGATGTTGTCTAATAAGTTTTTTTTTAATTTTATTCTTCCCATCGAATTAATTTTTATCTGATATATTAATGTTTCGTCTAGCCCGCTCGCAAAGAGCGGGTCTACGACTAGTTTGTGTAATTTTTTTTGAAGAAATAAAATTTTCATTAATCATCAATGACTCTCTATACATTAATGGAATAGGATGCGACGTAGAATCAATCACTATAGCAAATTGATTCGTTAATATTAATTGTTCAAAATAACATTTAACAGTCGTAATGTTGATTTTTAATAAATGCGACTATAAGAATGGAATAGTTTCATACCAGTGATTATTCTCTTGACAAACATATGAGATACGATAGTACACAAATACATCACTAGAACCACAAAGAAAAATAAAACTTTCAACATGGGAAGTAAACACGAAACTTCCAACGAGTGGAGACAATTTAAACATTCCGACAAAACAAGGAAACAACTATTAATAAAACAACAACAACAACAACAACATAGCCTCAGGCCCAAATTAACTGGGGTCGGCTACATGGATCGAGCTTTTCCATTGTGCTCGATTAAGTGCAATTGATGGTGAGCTTTTCAAACCATTCAAATCCCTCTTAATTAATGCATCCCATGTTAACTTTGGTCTCCCCTTACCTCGTCGAATTTCTACAGTTTCTATTGAGTCAAGTTTTCTAGTTGGGGCATTTGTGGGCCGTCTTTGCGAGTGTGACCAAACAACCGCAACCGACCTTCCCTAATCTTTGTATCAATTGGTGCTACTCCTACTTTTCTTTAAATTTTTATATTTCTTATTCTATCTTTACGAGTTTTACCACACATCCACCTAAGCATCCTCATTTCTCGTTACGTTCATTTTATGTAATTGTTGTTGCTTTACCGACCAACATTCACTTCCATATAGCATTTGGTCTAATTGCGGTCCTATAAAATTTTTCTTTTAACTTAGTAAGAACATTTCGATCATAAATCACTCATGTTGCACTTCGTCATTTCTTCCATCCAGCTTGAATTTTATGTGTGACATCATTCTCAATGTTACCATCATTTTGTATGATTGATCCAATGTTACCATCATTTTCAACTATTTATAAAACAAGACCTAATACTGAGTACTAACTCCATAAACACAAATTCAGGCACAATTTTTTAGAAGGATGCAGACAAAGAGAAGTGATTGTTGCCAATAGCGAATCTGATGACCGCAACGATCAGATCTGAGAGGATCTGAGTGTTTATTTGATTAACAAAAGGTAAATGAATTAATTGGAACCACTGCTGATCAAAAGAGAGGATCAGCGGTGGTTTAAAAAAAATAGAATCGAGAAGGAAATCAGAGAAAAAATTAAGGCTTTTAAGCCGCGGAGAATCTAAGTGTTCAATCTCTATGGCTCAAATGGAGCAATTTATAACATCTCGATAAAGCTAATTATTTGGCCTTTAACCCTGCACATGTTACTTTTCCTTAAAATGTAAGAAAAATATATATTTCTGTAAATTTAAGCGAGGAAGGTACGACCTCATTTGATTGGGAAAAAGTGGGAGCGAAAACTACATTTCTCGATAATTGACAATTATGTTGTAAATTGGATGACCCTTTAACCAAGCTTATGAATGATCACATTGTCAAGCATGGCTCTCACATTGAATTATAACATCAAGTATGACTTCTACATTGAATGTAACTTGTACACTCTACATAACTTGTATTCAACTCCGATATATAATCACTTGTCTATGTATTGTCGTGTAATTTATAATCTTGTATGACATGAGACTTTGGTGTAACTTGCACACTTTGTGCAAGTAATTATTCTCATAATGACTAAAGATCTATATAAGGGGTCCCTCCACTTGTAAAGAACACACCAATATATGAATGAAATCTCTACATTCACATATCTAGCTCTCTTCTCTCTTGTCTCATCTTCTCTACTTGTTCTGGTAGTTCTTAGTTTATGTTTTCTATGCTTAAGTCTCTAGCAAGTCCAACTTAAGTTCTAGTTGGCTTACAACTTAATTTACAACACTATCGGCATGAGCTTGCTCAGCATTAAGGAGATCTTGAAGTTCAAGAAGGCTTGTTAAGGAGACAAAGCTATGAAGGTATAACTTTTGTTATTTAAATAAGTTCAATTTATTTCTATATTATCATGGTTGCTTCCTTTTATTACATGCATCACTTCTATATGCATACTTTATTCATATACTATGCATTATAACGTCACCGATTGCGAAAGTATACTTTGTAGTTGCGTATTGTACGATCTTCTACATCGAAATCAAAAGTCAATGTGTGACATATATTTTTTCTCTTAAAACTACAAACGATTAGTTATTGTTCTATTCTTGATTTTATAATACAAATAATGCTATAAGTTTGAGTTGACAAGTGGGTAAGCCTTGTCACCTAGGTAAAACTAAACATTGAAAGGGAGACGGGTTATCCTGTTCGATGAGGCATGGTATTAAGTAGACTATTTCTCGCCACCCAACTTGGAGGTTGTCCCACCAACTCATACGAATAGTACATTTTGTTTATTAATGAATCAAGTCGTGAGCATATATTTAATCATATGTTATGTTTTTACATAAAAATGGGAAAATTATTTTATATTAAATTTATTTTCAAAATATTATTAAACCATAGTTGAACTTGTTGTCTTATTATATTACCGACAAGAGTTACTCGTCATGACAATTAGATACTATAATTTGTGAATAAAACATATATTCAAGACTAAGTTGTGTTATACAAAATTTAAATCATTTGCCAATATCTCTTTAGAGATTTGAAAAGTGAATATTTCACTTTATATATCTTTTCACCCTATGGAGTTATAAATATATAAATACCAAAAAAAGGTAATACTCCAAAAGCTCAAAATGAGCGGTTGAGTCTCAAGCTACAAAATTTAATCAGTCAAATATTAATTATAATTCCGCAATTTTAATTACATCTATGTTGAGGCTATGTAGAAATATGTGATGAGACAATAAAAAGAAGGTCACGTGGCCCACCTCGATTTATTGCCGCAACAAATATCGAAAGTGCGCACGTCAATCCAATAAATATTAAGGATTGATTTATTGTCTCATGGTAGTGAGTAAAATAATGAGATATTATAAATATAATATCGATCCCGTCAATTAGTTCAGCTTCAAATTAAGAAGCATATGTTGCATATAATGATCATGATCGCAATAACAAATTTATGGACGTGGAAAATGTGAAAATATCAGGTAAATGTCATATTGACAATTCCACAAAAAATTGGAACAAAAGCGGTGCACCACTACAAAGGGTAAATAATTATTGATAATGAGCGCTCATAATTGTGACATTTTCCGGTCATATATGAAAGGTTATTTTGCATAAATATTGTCATATATATACCCGAATATTTTTGTGACATTTACCATGCCTTCAAAACCAAAGGCAAAATATTATGAATTTTATCATTGAAAATGGCTCGATAAAACAGCACATCGACATGTGTTTAAATCATGACCTAAATATGGGCGATGAGTTTATGTCTTGTGTATCGCGCTAAATGCACGTACATTATAATATCATAGTGAATATTTCTCGAATTCGAACTTAGCGGAGGCTAATGTTCAGCAATATCCCGGTACAACAATTTTATTGTTAATGTCTTGTTCGAAGAAGTCTACTCGAGAATAATAGAAAATTTGTCTATATGAATATGATTTAATCTAAGTATAATATTCTCGGCTTTAACTTCTGGAATAAATAAGGCACATTAAAACGAATGTCGTCATAAATCAAATGACATTCATAATGTAGAAAAATCTATTCGATTAATCATCAATAATGCGAAAATATCGTAAATTCGCACGGACATCCTTTATCGAACTGAAACTTTTTTTTTATCAGCTGAAGATTATCTCAAGACAAATCAATAAGGGACTTATATTGATTTAACTCTCCATCAATCATATTATAAGATGCCTTGGATCACTAATAGGGAATTTATTTATAGCAAGTTTTGCTAATTGTCACTTTGATGAAGCAATTTTTCCACCATTAGGAGGAGATATAAGCCAATTCAAAAGGAATGACACGAAATTGCTTAAAACACATCAAATTGCATTAAATTTGTTGTATTATGATTCATGTATAAATTAATATGAACTCAAAGTTCAAAGGATCATTCAAGTAGCAACAAGTTATGAATCAATTACTTGATGCAAATACTATACACAAAAGAGTGACAATCATATGCTTCAAAACATTAAATGGTTCATATAGAAAGCGATGTCCATGTGCAACAAAATGCACAAGATGTCTCACCCATGTGAACATGAGGGGAGAATCAAAATGAGTTATTGGTCGAGTGTATTACATTCTTTTTCCCTTTGCTATGGTTTTATCCCACCAGGTTTTCTTTACAAGGTTTTTAATTAGGCAATTCTAATAATATTAAAACTATGTATCTAGATTGATTAGTGTATTGCAATATTTTCCTTTCGTTATGGTTTTATCCCACTGAATTTTCCTAGCAAGGTTTTTAATCCTAACATTATTATACTCCATATAAAAGAAATAATTTATGAGAGCAATGTACACTTTTTCCTATAATAGATTTTTTTTTCCTACAGGTTTTTCTAGTAAAGGTTTTAATGAGGCATATATATATATTCTCTCAAAGTGTATCAATGTGTTGCACTATTTTCTTTAGCTATGGTTTTATCCCACTGAATTTTCCTAGCAAGGTTTTTAATGAGGTAATCAACAATATTATACTACAAATCAAGATTGACGAGAACATTATACTTTTTTTCCTATACTAGATTTTTTCCCACGGTGGTTTTTCTAGTACAGGTTTTAACGAGACATATTCTTTCAAAGCAAGTGTTATCCAAATGGGAGTGTTATAAATTGGATGACCCTTTAACCAAGCTTATGAATGATCACATTGTCAAGCATGACTCTCGCATTAAATTGTAACATCAAGTATGACTTCTACATTGAATATAACTTGTACACTCTACATAACTTGTATTCAACTCCAATATATAATCACTTGTCTATGTATTGTCATGTAACTTGTAATCTTGTATGACATGGGACTTTGGTGTAACTTGCACACTTTGCGCAAGTACTTATTCTCATCATGACTAATGAACTATATAAGGGGTCCCTTCACTTGTAAAGAACACACCAATGTATGAATGAAATCTCTACATTCTCATCTCTAGCTCTTTTATCTCTTGTCTCATCTTCTCTACTTGTTCTAGTAGTTCTTAGTTTATGTCTTCTATGCTTAAGTCTCTAGCAAGTCTAACTTAAGTTCTAGTTGGCTTACAACTTAATTTACAACAAATTATTTATATTTTGTTATGATTTTTGGTTCTTTGCAGAGTAGTTGCAATGGTCCTGACTTAGCAATTTCACCTAGACGAAGAAGATTTGAGTTTCGTGGAATACAAAATAAATGTTCGCTAGTGTTAAAACATAAATTTTTTAGAAGTTGTCATTGTGTGTCACACCTTAAGCATCGATTTTTAGTGGAACATATTGTGTCACTAATGGTCCATTTAGTTATTTCCTTGTATAGCTTTGCCCAGGATATCGCCACGTAGGCCCAGAGAATATATGTACAACTCACCGGATCTTTGAATATCATGAAAATATTCTTGCGAGATCCTGTGTATCTAATAAAGATTGGCAAATATTTACAAGACTTTCCATACGATTAAAAGGAAAAATATGGGCAAGATTCGTTGATTGCAATAAAGATCGAAACGAATGTATCTCATGCCTTCTTTATAAATAGGAGTGTTATCACAAATGCAAAGTAATCTATAAGAAATCGATTGTTCATTGCATTCAAAGTGAGATAAAAGAAAACAATTTCTTTAGTTTTTTTTTTTTACACGCACTAGGCTAAGAGGACTTAGTTGAAACACCGAAGGAATCTCGAACAACAAAGAGACTTGGGATTTTGTGTAAGTGCAAAGTATAAAGGGGAATGATTAGTGTAATAGAACTTGGTGAGGGATCACTAGTTAGGTGTTATATGTAAATCTATAATCATCTTTTTTAATGCATTTACACCTGGACGTGACCTCACAGACATAGGACGGGAGGTCCGAACTGCCTAAACAATTCTCGTGTGTAATTTATTTTCGCAAATTATTTTTTCTCATTGTTTTTTATTTATGATGACAAGACAGTGACTCGTATTCATACTATATATATATATATATATATATATATATATATATATATATATATATATATATATTGTCTATACCCACAAAGCACAATCTGTTGATTGAGATATTGTGTTTTTACAGCTAATTTTTTTGTTAATATTTACTTCTAAGTCTATATTAAATCTTGATAGATTGTTATTATTAAGTTTATTTAAGTTTTATAAGTTCGCTGCGACTTGTCTTAATTATGTGTCTATTATGACTGCTTCTGCTCATTAAGCTTAAATTTTCTCTGCAAGTTTGTAATCGGGATAAAATCATTTTTTTTTTAATAAAGCGGAGTGCTCCTCTTAAATATGTAATAAAAAAATGTACAATTATCAACGAGAAGTTGGAAAGAAGAAGAAAAGAAGTGATGAAAGCCCTAAAGGGTAACATTAGGTAAGGTTGGGGGCATCCCACGTGATTGGCACGCCACCTGCTCCCACATGATTTAAGCGATGGGTTGTGCAGGCGGTGGGCCTTTCTTGAGTGACGCGTGGCAGATCGTACGGCTTGATCATAATAACTTTTGCAGTTGATGTTGTACAGCTGGTACCGTCGATTATTACGTGGGCCACCCACTTAATTTCTTTGCCCTTCATCACACATGACATCACACCTGTGAATGGAATCAATGGATCATTAAATAGTGTCACATATTTAGTACTCAATCTACAAAAAATATATATATATATATAAACCTTTTTAGTAAAAAAAAATTAGAATTCACGAAAGTGTATTTATTAATTTTTTATCAATTACATCCTTATACAACTTAAATATTTATAATTCTTCAATTTTTTAATTCATTTAATGTCAAAAAGTGTATATGTAAATTATACTTATATTTAAGGTCGTCATAATTCTTGTGCTCTTATCTTAAAAGATTTTATACTTGTGATCGGAGAAAGTATTTTTTTTTCATTAAAATAAAAATCTAATGGTAATCAATGGAACATGACTAAGCCTAAATCAAGTAAAATGATTTGGTGACCAAGAGCCTGGTCGTATTGGATTTACTCAAAATTATTTCAACCATATTCATAGATTTCAAAGAAGATACTAAGAATTGTATTAATGTGTGTTAAACTGAGTACAATAGGGTGCTCTTATTTATAGAGTTGAACAAAGTATAAAATAATGAAAGTTTCCTAATACTACTTAAATACCAAAATATAGAAACTACTTAAATACCTAAACTACAGAATTATAGTAACTACTATAATTTCCTTAACACCATCCCTCAAACTCAAGTTGGTTCAACTTGAGGTTGTCGATCGAATCAGTAAACCTGACAAATCTAAGGTTCGTTGTGGAGCAGATCAACGACCACCGAAGACGACAAATTTATGGTTCGTTGCGGAACAGATCAACGACCACCGAAGACGACATAAAAATGTTTCAGATGTGGCAGTGTCAGAACAACGAAACTGTAAAACAACGGGTATCAGAGTCGACGACGAGCAGATAGCAGAGTCGACAGATTCGACGGCATACAGATAGCAGAGTTGACGACAGATAGCGGAGTCGACGTAGTCGACGGCAGGCAGGCAACGGAATCGACATAGTCGATAGCAGGCATACAACAAAATCGACATAGTCGATAGCAGATAGCATGGTCGACATAGTCGACGACAGATAGCAGATAACAGAATCGACAGAACGACTGATCGGACAGAGTCGACACAGTGTTATCAGGACACACAAGCGGAGGCGTCATATTACACGGGCAGGCGAACATCAAAGAACGGATTGGGTATGGTGTCAGCGGCGGCAGCGGCGGATCTGGTATGGGTGTGTAGCGGTGGTAGCGGTGGATCAGATCTAGTGTGCAACGATGTGCAGCGGCGGAGCAGTTGCGCAGGTGACGAGGAGCATCGGCTTCTGGGTGGACGCGGACGACACGGATGGAGCGAATGCGCGGTGCAACGGTGGACCAGCGAGGGCGGTGAGGGTCAGACGAGCCTCCAAGACGGCGATGCAGTGGTCGGTGCGACACCAGGCAGAGACGCGAGTGACCAGCAGAATGCGACGTCGGCGGACAGTAGCGACTCCGGGGAGCCTCCGACGCGGACGGCCGGCAGTTAGCGACTCGGGGAGCCTCCAACGCGGACGACCAGCAGCAGCGGCGGACCATATTTACAGACGGCGGCGGCGGGAGGCAGAGAAAGCGGTGGCGGGCATGCGTTAGACTGGCTGACGGTTTGCAGGCGGACACGCGATAGCGTGCAGACGGAGGTGACAGACGAGTGCAGAGAACAATCACGTACGAGAAACAACATTCACACAGAAAATAGTGTTGTGTCACACACAACCAGATGACTGATTGGAAACGAAAACCCACGATTAGGGTTCTGAAAAACACAACCCAAAGCAAGAACATCAACGAGAGATCGAAAGAGACACTACAAATTGGTCGTCGACTTGAAAGTCGACCGACCTAATACTAGAAATCAAGCTCTAATACCATGATAGATTTCAAAGAAGATACTAAGAATTGTATTAATGTGTGTTAAACTGAGTACAATAGGGTGCTCTTATTTATAGAGCTAAACAAAGTATAAAATAAAGAAAGTTTCCTAATACTACTTAAATACAAAAATATAGAAACTATATAAATACCTAAACTACGAAAATATAGTAACTATTATAATTTCCTTAACACATATTAAGTTTAAAAAATTCTTTTATCAAAAGAGTTTCGAGTATTTTGATTTTGTGCAATGCCACTCAACTCTTCGAGCAAAAAAAAAAAAAAAAGTGGATGGTTGCTGCCCGATTGTCGCGAACTGCTAGGCGTACATGTAGGTGCAATGTACTTCAAGGTGGGATTCATGCACATCCCGAGCCTCGAGGAACATTACACCCACATCAGAACACAATGTGCAATCTGTTGTGCATTTGTTGATGTACGCCATTTTCCAATTAATAATCCCTT
This sequence comes from Stephania cephalantha, assembly GCA_039657325.1. Taxonomy (NCBI): domain Eukaryota; kingdom Viridiplantae; phylum Streptophyta; class Magnoliopsida; order Ranunculales; family Menispermaceae; genus Stephania; species Stephania cephalantha. Next base: position 50,536,441 of record CM077573.1, read on the forward strand.
TTAACACAAAAACATGTGAGATTTATATTCAATGGGTAAAGAAAATTTAATGGGCCAATGTTGTCTTACTTGAATATCAGCAAAAAGGAGCATATGAACAGAAGTGATTTGCAAATTAAGTGTACATAACCACGTACATGTTTTTGAAAAAAAAAAAAAAACCACGTACATGTCATATGTGGTAAATTTTATTTCATTGCATATTAAAGTAAAGGAAAAAAGTGTCGTTACCCAACATAGCAGCATGAAGAGAGGCCCCCTAGATATCTATTTTTTCCATCAAGAACATAATTTCAAAGAATTAGGGATGTGCTCATTTTTGTCAAAAATCTCGCATCGGGCAGCACCCTAAGTTCATCGGAATATATGTATGCAATAAAGTTCAATGTGTTCAATGTGTAGGGTACTAATTAACGCTATAACATATTGAACTCATGAAAAAAAAAAGTATCAATGTATTGATCGCATCACATTATTTATTTGCTATTATAAATGCTCTGCGACTACTCAGTACTCACCAACACAATATTCGAAATCTAGAGTTTAGAGACAAGTGAAAACATTATTATAACAATATTAATAGAGACCAATGACCATTTCAAATTGTCATTTTGAGAGGCTCAATATATAGTACTATTACTCTATTATACAACTTTCAAAACTATCAATTTTTTATTATTATTTTCTTTCTCTTAAAGACACAAAAGTTGCACAATACCAACAACATTTTTCTAGTTTCCATTACCAGATTCATTCAAGTATATAATAAAGTACGTACCAAGAAATAAACACCGTCATTAGACTAAGCAAAAAGGAACGACTAGTACTAATAAATTACATTAATTAAGTGCTACAACAATAGTCCTCAGTCCTCACACATGGTAAAATGGTCATGCAGTACAATATTCCAAGGAACAAGAGGCAACGCTTTGATTGACTCAAATATATAGAATATATATATATAGATAGGAACATATTTGTATGTGGGTTTAAGGCTTTTAAGGGCACTTGGGTCGGTTGCCGTGGGTGGTCATGTCGGTGTAGCACTTGCCGCACATCTCTCGGTTGCCGTAGGTGCCGGGCGGGACGCACTTGCACCGGACGCAGCATGTGGTGCACACCCTCATGCAGTGGTTCAGCCTAGAGTGCAGCTTGCACCGACCCCCGCATAGCCTAGGACACTCTGCACTACCAGTAACAAATTTTAGTTAACCTAATTAACAAACAACCCCGACTTCTAATACATTATATATATATAAAACATTAAAGATTGGAAGTGGACCTGAAATCTTGACTGGAGGCAGCACAATTGGTTTTGGAGCAGGGGCAGGTGGGGCCTTCACTGGAGGGCTAGGTGGGGCCTTCACTGGGGTGGGAGCTGGAGTTGGTGTTGGAGTTGGAGGAGCCTTCACTGGGGTGGGAGGAGGGTATTTGACTCCTGGAGTTGGAGTAGGAGTAGGAGTAGGAGGACCCTTCACAGGGGCTGGTGGAGGGTATTTGACTGGAGTGGGAGGAGCTTTGACTGGAACTTGTGGAGGGTATTTGACTGGAGTGGGGGGAGCTTTGACTGGAGCTGGAGTAGGGGCCTTCACTGGAACTGGGGTAGCAATAGCACCCTAGTAACACAAGTAAACCATTTCCAATCAACTTAATTTACATAATACACGTAAAACTACGTTGCAATGAATGAAAATGGCTGGAATGAAAATGGCTGACAAGCGTTTACCTCTAAAACCTTCTCCTCCTCAGCGTAAACCTACGGTCGTAACATCATTAAGTACAACTTTAATAAAGAATGACAAAAAAAATAAAAATAAAAAATGTAGCAATCAAAATGTCACTTATATTATATGTGTGTGTGCAATGATCATTAAACAAGCTTCTAATCACACATACGCTTGTGGTTGTGGAGACCAAGAGGGCAGAGGCCAGGAGGAGCACCAATGCATGTTTGAAAGCCATTTATGAGTGAAGATCGAGCAGAGGATATGAGTCCGGAGTATGAGGAGAGTAGGAGGAGGAATAGGGGGTGGTATTTATAGAGAGAAAAGTGATGGGGAAAGCAGAAAGTATAGCTAGGAAGCAGGAGGTCCGTCTGATGAAGAGGTGCAGGTGCCAGCCTAGCACATATATGGGTACGAATTGAGTTGTTGTTTTCAGAGAGAGAGAGAGAGAGAGAGGAGGAGTGTTCGAATCTCTTGCCTCTATGACACTCCTGTCTGCTCCAACCATGAAATAAGGTCCTTAATTTAGGAGGGTGCGCCCTAGCTAGCTAATACCTACCCTCCCTTGTTTATTAACCGACACTAGTAAATTGTTCCATTTGGAGTTGGTGCTGTGCTTGCTTAGTTTATTTTTTGTTTTTAGGCAGATCTTATCTTAATTTTGTTTGTTTACTGATTATAATACATTGGACATCTTGGGATTCAATTCGCTTCCTACTTCCCTAACAATGGTCACACCCAGTATGTGCACAACGGCCCACGCAACCCATCTGTATTCACTTCGGGTCGTAAACTTACGGGTCGCGAAGTGCATAACACTGTTGTCAATAAAAAGTATACATTTTGTTGTGAATGGAAATGTTCATTCAATAACCAAACCTAAATTTGGTATTGAAACATTGTCTTTGTTGCCCTGTCTTTGCTGCTGTTTATTCAACTTTAGCAGGAGACGAACTTTTTAAACTTGGCCTTAAAATAAAAAATCATCAAGTGTAAATTATTATAGCATTAAAAATTAATAAGCAAAGACAATGAGTGATGCGACTGTGGTATCCTACAATTAATATGGCCTCTTATGCAAGTACATGTGAAACTCACATGAGTCGAAGCATTGGTCAAAATAATCAGATACTTGGACTAGCACAGTTGCACTTAGATCTCACTCATGTTCTAGTTTGTTTTTTTCTTTTATTAGATAAAGTGTTAATTAGGGGACTAGTTGCCCCTTTAACTAATTGTACTAAATTATAATAAATACTTCATTAATTAATTTTGAATATTTTTTGTGTTTAACTTTAGTACACATCGGATCGATGATGTCTCTGCCAACGAGCTTAATAATCTCTAAAGTTACAGTTCAAAACATGTCATTTGATTTGAAAAGTTTGTCTTCCGAGATATTTCTATTTCAAGTCACTTTAACAAAAAATATTTTTTAATTAAGACACTGAATAAATTTCCTTAACAACTATACGGTGTTAAAACATTATCTTAAATTTATATATATATATGAAGAAAGATCTTTTGAAAAAGATTAATGAGGTAGCGACACGTGGCATTTGTTTTTATAATAAAGTGTTTCTATTTTAGTTTTTTTATCCTATTAGCTATTTTTAACGCATATATTACACGAAATTTTTTAAAATTTTGTTTTTGTTTCTCACCCCAACATAAATGTAATTAATAAAAATATTATTTTTATTTTATTTTTGATAAGAAAGAAATAACTTCCCCTTCTGATCGAACTCATGACCTCTTACTATTAAACTCGTACCAAATTATTGGACCACTCAATTGAATGATAACATATTATTTTTTTTGGATGAAATAGTAAACATATTATTCACTATTGAGCATTAAACATATAGCTACCAACCAGTAAACATATTATTCACTATTAGTAAGTTTTGGCGGGTGCAAAAACTTACAAAATAATACATGTAAGTAAAAATATGGGAAGGCCTATTCTTTTGTTAGGTTCGAAGTCCAACGAGCTACCATGAAAATTATGGACCGGGCTTGGATAATATACTTCATAACACCTCATATCAATGCAGATGGTTTTTTTTTTGGGCCTCAGTGTGCATTTCCTTGTGTGACATATTCTACATATAGTATTTTGGAGCCTGTCATTATGTCGTCCTGCGATCCATAACCATAAGGATGCATGCATGCCAAGCGTAGTGCAAAAATCAAGGGACGCAAACAGATGTGTCTCTGTGTGGATTTGCTCATGTAAGATTTTTTTTTTTTTTTTTGGGTCAAAAGAGATGAAACGCATCAATTATAGACGCTCGTAGAAAGCACCGTAGGAGTCTGTCGACAAAATGGAATGAACATGGAACAGTAAGAACGTACAAAAATATTAATGCATCGCAAGAAAATCTTCAACTTCGTTGGCCTCTTTATATGTGTGTTGAAGGCGAAGCAGCCAATGACGCTGAAGTAAGCTTCTACAATCTCCAATAATAGATCCTTCATCTTCCGTCAAAAATAAGATCAAATGCCCATTAAGGAATGAGTTTTTGAAAACCATACATTAAGGAATGGGTTGGGTTGCCCAAAAGCAATTTCCTTTTGTAAGTGCTATGCGGCCCATTAATTTAAGGAAAATGCTAGAGTGCACCACAATGGGCACGCAACAACCACACCTACCTGACGTGGAGCCCGATCAGCACGTACGTCAGCAGCTCCCCATTTTCATTTATTTTTCATCAAAACTCAAAATAAAATAGTCAACTCATCTCAGAAGACTATCGACATTGCCTCAATCATTGTGTCAATCGCCATCTTGTCGGATTTGTCAATCGATTGACGACCAAAAAATTGAACTGCCCGCCAATTTCTCTCTATTTCTTCATTTCTCCCATCCCTATTTCATCTCAGCCACAAATCATTTTCGAGCTTGTCATCAAGAACCAGAGCTTCACTGAACCAAGAATCGATATACTTCAAGATTCTGATTCTTTGCTCACGGGACCATCTTTAGAGATTGGAAAAGCTGAGACTCGAAGTACTAGGAGGTGGTAAGTGAACATATTTATTCAACTGGCACTTAAAAGAGTATGTTTGCTTGCTATGTGTTGTTGAGTACATGAGTTAATGATGGGGGTTGAGGTACATTTACTAGTGGTTTAGGGTCTGTTGCATTTAGATGTTAGGATTTAGTTGGTGGTGCATTTAGGGCAAGGATGTCAAATAAATTTAGAGTTTAGGGTTGCCCATGTATTTATGGATTGGAATGGCTTCACTTCAAGTCCTTTACTAATGGTAGTTAGGAGCATTGAGAGTTAGTGTAGTCGACTCTCAACAGGGCTTCATTGCTTTCTTATGTACACACAGAAATTATTTAGTTACTGCAGTGACTGCTGGGGAATAATGTTGGTGCTTCACTCATTTAGTCGACTGTACAAAGGAAAATCTTTGATGTTAGGTGTAGACTCATATAGTCGATTACAGAGAAATTGTTTATTTTTTGAAATTTCCCCTGTTTTGTAGGCAATTGAAGCAGGAAATCGAAATCATGGGAAAATATGCAGGTGAAGGTTGCAAAAATAATATCCTTACCGCTATAATCCAAAATTACACCCTTGTTGATATGCGTGTTGGGAGGCTGGAGCAGAACATAAATTCCCAGGGGTCGGAGTTGAAGCGAGAGGTGGCACAGGTTAAACTACAAGTTACTCAAGGGAATAGAGGCTCAGCAGAACAAACCGCACCAGGTGGTGCTTTGGCTACCTTAAGAGACATGAAAGGAGGGTCGGCTGAACATAACTCTTAGGGAAATGATCAGTAATTTAACCGACCATGAGACTATGAACTTGTCTTTTACATTTTATTTTAATTCAGGGTACGTAACTTTCTTTCTGGTTCTTAAGTGATTTGTTGTATGTTTGCTTAAGTGGTGGTTAGATTAATGTTGGTATGATACTTTGAGCCCGAGAGGCATAAACTTGGTTACGCAGTTGGTTTAATCTTTTCATAGATAGGTTATGTTTGTATGGTACTTGAGCCCGAGGGGCATAAACATGGTTACGCAGTTGGTTTGATCATTTAAGGTTTTCATGACACCTGAACTTTATGGTATGTTAAGTTTTTGATCAACAAATACAAATTCTCTTATATTTGTGGGATAATAATGCTTCTTTCATAGTATTGATTTTGTTGATTGCTCAACTCATTCGTAGTATGTAATGCCTAGTTGCAAGGAAAAGAAATGAAGAACGTTGCTATGTAATGGATAGTCACGTTGGTTGGTTATTTACTTCTATTCTTTCAGGGAACGTATGCAAGGTTTATATATCATTTGTTTGTGAAACCCTGATTAACTTGTGACAAAAACAAGAGAACAAAACATTGATGTTTCTACTGAAGTTATCAACAAAAATGCAGGTAGAATGTACATCATTCATAAGTGGCTCACATCTACAAGCACAAATAGTCTTAAGGGCTCACCTCCATGAGCACATTCAGTCTTCATGTCTCACAGCCACAGGCACATACAGTCTCCATGGCTCACAACCACAAGCACATACACACAGATACAACTAAACAACCAACACATACATGCAATTTAGAGTCAATATTCCATTAAACAACCAACACATACATCACAGTCTTCCTTCACAGCTTCCGCCATGCAATGAGATACTTTCATCACTTCCACACCGACTACAACACCTAACGGCTTGGAAGGCGTCAATGATCCATTGGCCAGGAGGATGCGAGAGGTGAGGAATGCCTTCGTATTCAATTAAATTGAGAACGATCCCAAAAAGCGATAGCAAGGTTGCATTATCCCTATCAAGATCATCGTCAATAATGGAAAATCGCTAAAAAGGGAATAAACATAGAGTGTTCTCATTGTCACCTTCTCTCCCTACAATAAGACCCAACAAGCAGCAACATCCAGAGTTTATCGTAAGTAGAGAATCGAATATTAGAGAACTAGTGGCTGCCTCACGAGCAACAATGCAGTCTCAACACAGGTTCCTCTTTGTGGCAAAAAAAGGTTTTATGTGGCTGAGATGGGGAATAGAGAAAAACAAAAAAAAACCCTACACAATAAGGAACACGTAACCATAAGCCCTGAACAAAATCTCACATATTCAACCCTAGGACAATCAAAATGCTAGAGTTTTATCTTTGAGTAGAAAAATCTACTTACCAACCTACCAACAAACTAAAGAGTTTTTACCGTGACTAGAGAACAAATTACTTGGAGAAGTAGTGGCTGGCTCACAAGCAACAACGCTGTCCGAGCTCTGCTTCTTCTATGTGGTGCCTAGCTCACGAGCAACAGTGCTGTCGAAGCTCTGGTTCTTCTCTAGGATAAAAATGGTTTGTCCGAGCTCTGGTTCTCTCTTTGGTTTGTTCAAGCTCTGGTGGCTGAGATGAAATAGGGATGAGAGAAATGAAGAACGAGAGAGAAATTGGTGAGTAGTTCAATTTTTTGGTCGTCGTCTGTCGACTGACAACCTGACAGTACAGCGGCCTGACAATCGACTGAGGCAGCGTCAGCCTTTACAAATGAGCTGACTATTTTATTTTAAGTTTTGGTGAAAAGAAAATGAAAGTGGGGAGTTATTGACATGGTGGGCCCACGCGTGCTGATTGGGCTCCACATCAGGTAAGTGTGGTTGCTGCGTGCCCATTGTGGTGCACTCTAGCATTTTCCTTAATTTAATTCCTAATCGTAGTTTTTGGAAAGGAAAATGCTTGGGGTACTAATGATACACCTCGAATGCGTTCTCGAGGTGCAACGACAACACATGACGGTTAGGTGCCCAAAAATTGATATCTAAAGTGGGTACCTTAGTAGCTTTCAATTTCCATCACTTAATCCAACTAATAATCATGTGTATACCTTAATCCCTTAAGCTTATGGTAGTAGGTAAGGTGGACCGAACAGCCCAAGTGGGAAGACAGTGTTTGGACAAAAATAAGCCAAGTCGGCAAAGTCACTGTCTCTTGAAGGTGGGTTATTACTCACCTAACTCCTGAACAGGCATTAATCAATTGGTGACCCGTCTCTTTTAAGTTCCCCAACTAAATAGTGATTTTTCAACTAAGGAAAACGATATGGATAGTACTGATGGCATCTTTTCAATATATGTATGTGTGTATTTGATTTCACAGAATTTTGCTACGCATCTTTCGATAAAGAACTACAAGTGTATGACAAATGTATCCATCAGATGTACTTCACGGTACCACTCTCCGGGACCCATTGTCCCTTCTTCGTGTCTTGTTTACCAAATTAATTAAATGTAAAAATGATATTTATTAATGCTAGCACAGGCACCCAAAAATACTTAATTATAAATAAATTAACAACAATAAACAAAACAATGAGAGTTCTTATATCTTCTAGTACTTTCTAAATTGTGTTTTCAACCATGTGGAAAACAACAACAACAACATCACGCACGAAGTATTTTTAACTTGAACCATACGTACTTGTGAGATGTACAACGTGAATTATTATGCCTGAGTTTCGAGCTCCCTTTCCTCGCACCGATCAAAGTAAAAGGCATAATCAATACACTCTAATGTGTATATAAGTACTAATTAACTTAAGAAAGTGAGCTAAATGGACACAATTAATTTATACAAGTTTTACCATAGCCAAATGTACAAACTTTATTACTCCGTTTGTTTCATTATAAGTGACTTTTTAGCCAAACAATAAATCTACTTGGACTCATGAGTCCAGGACTAATAAGAAGGTTTTAAAAATTTTCGTAAATATTTAAGGGGTATCAAATGAATTTTTCAAGTGATTATGGTTGCTTCATTAATTACTCGATGATGTATTTGAAATTAAAAAAGTTTTGAGTCCGGACTCACGAGTCCAAATAGCACTACCCTTAAATATTTTACAATATTTGTCATTTGATAGTTTCAATACACATTAATTACTTAATTGCTTTTTATATCCTTCATAGAAAAAGAAAATCTATTAATTACATATTAAAGATAATTTTTTAAAAAAATTAAATAATTTTTTAAAAAATTATGAACGACCTTAAAACGTCACTTAAATGGAAACGGAGGGAGTAGTACAATTTATAAGTATAGGTGTCTGATTTTGGGTTTCGAGGATTATCTAACCAACCATGTGCATATACGCGTTCCACGTCGCCCTAATGGCACACGTTGTCTACTTGGCCACCTATCGGGGCGACATCCCATCCAATCATAGTAGGCTTGTAGCCTTATGAGGCACGTTCCGTTTCCCAACTCAGATTTTGTTAGCCTCTCATTCAAGAAAAGAACTAAATATTTGAAAAAAAAATATGGTAAAAACCAAATCAAGAAAAACAAGTTCAAAGACCAAATGTTAATATATTAAAGTTCGGGACCAGACGAACAAAAATCGTAAGGTTCTTTGAAAAGAAACTAATTTTACCAATGAAATATGATAGCTCAATGATTTATTAAGTGATTACTTATCAATGAGGTCAAGGATTTGAATGAATTTCTCGTGTGTAAGTTTGGCACAAGTTGGTTTCTATTTTTCTTTTTTTTTTAAAAACTACTTTTACCCCTCAAGTTAACAATGCAATATATGAAAATGTGTATAAATATAAATGCCATTAGGTAGTTACACTGACAATGGGACACGTCCAACGTACATGATCCATAGACCTGGTAAAAACTCCCTGGTGGTTGAGACGGTTACCCAACCGCCTTGCTCTCCTTGTTGCACTGACGTTCCACAATGCCCACAATCTCAACTTGGACGTGCCTTGGTCATGGCTCCGACCCGTGACAAGTAGTTATATAACCGCTCAGGGAACGCCTTCGATCGGGTGCAGCCGCGCCTGCGGGACGTGGCCATGAAGACGGGATGTCTGCAGACGTGCCTGTCCGTGCCAGGTGCGCGTCGCCGTGCTAGCCGGACTCCGTTGAGTCCCACCAGAAGCTCGAAGGGTGGCCGACGCCATGGTCAGCCCATGGGTCGTGCCTTGGCATTGCAAGGCATGTTAGGGTCCTGCTAGTCGTATGCCACCCGAGGAGAGAGCACACCTCTCCTTATAGTAGATGTTAAGCGTTTGCTCGGGCTCCAAATAGAAACATCAAATTTTCGAAGCGTGCTGACTTGGGGTTAGTCAAGAGTTTGTCAACTTAATTTTTCTTCTTTAGTTCTCCCCTATGATTCCGTATAAATATAAATCTAATTTTTCTTCTTTAGTTCTCCCCTAGGATTCCGACTTCAAACCCTCAGTGCCTCACTGATCCCTCTTCTTCCACTGTAATTCCAATAATCTCATTTTCTTTCTTATTTATATCAAATAATTAAACTACATAGCTATTCATATATTAGATGATCAACTTACCAATATATATATATGCATTAGATGATTAGTTTCATACTTGTTATAATCAAATTTACCATTAACAATAACTAGACCCGATAATGGACTTGGGTATCCACCTGGCCTAGTCCGAATATATAAGTTAATATACTAATATATTTTAAAAAATAGTTAGTGGTGTAGGTGAGAAGATTTGATCCTTAGACCTAATACTCACATTAAGTGATGATTGCCATTTGAGCAACTTCTCCTTTTTACAAGGTAAATGAATATATAATATATACATACAAACACATATATATGACGTTAAAAAACTCCATAAAAACTTTACTAAATGAATAAATAATTTATTTTTAATATTTTGAATATCAAAATATTTATATTTGGGTTTGACTGGCTGGGCTTGTGCTTTGTATTTTTTACGTGAGTCAAGCTTAAGCCTATGTATATGATCGTGTATATATGATAAACTGAGCTTGGGCTAAAGTTCTTAAGTCTTGGCCTAGTCGGGTTCGACCCTACCTATGAACTTGTTTAACAATAATAGTTTATCCTTTAACTAATCGAGCTTGTAACTCACTGGTTTGATATGAGAATACTTGTGTAATTAAGTGCTTGAGGTTTGAGCCTCGATAAAAACAAGTTGTGTTTCTTTATTATCAAATAAAAAATAGAACTTTTTTCTCCTCAACATCTACATGGATTTACTTTACATATTTTGGGACAAATACTTTCTTCATTAGCTTTTTTTTTTTTTTAATTACAAGCAATCTTCCCTTCATAAAAGTTTTAAGTTGTCTTTCCTCTTTAGAAGTTTTAAGTTTATTATTATGATTTTACTAGTGTGTACTTTTTTTTTTTTTTTTTTACCGACTAATCCAAGTTCGAACGGGGTTTAGCTAAAAAAAAAATTCTCTCTACACAAGGGCAGACGCCCCCACAAGAGAACGTAATGACGCGTGGAACTCCACAAAGGCGCAGATGGACCAGACAAGACCATCCATTATTCGCCTCTCTCTGCACACAACACAAGCTTTGATTTCGATCGATTTCACCAATAATTCATCTCCTGAACGCTGCCAAGCCTCTGGGAATCCGTAGATGGTACGCCCTTTTGGACTTTTCCCCATTAATTTTCTAACAATCAATCTCTTTTGCCCACTTCCATACCATTGATTGCTGTGGTTGTTGATTTGGTTGTTGTTGTTGTTGTTGTTGGTGTGGCAGCCACCGCATAGGCTCGCTTATTGGGGGGAGTCATGTCGCAGAAGCGGCGCCCAGAGGAGGGCAATGGCAGCTCGGACGAGAAGCGCCCCAGGGTTCCTGCTTTGAGGAGGTTAGTGGCTCGCTACCTGCCCCTTGCCTTGATTGTTCAAAAATTTGAGGGATGTGTTGTTTTGATTCGATTTGGGAACTGGGTTTGCTTGCTTTTGGGAAATACAATAATGGGTGCCTCTTAGATTCAAAGAAAACGTAGGAGGAACACTAATTGACGCAAAAATATTAGAGAAGGGCGGTTGCGGTGGTTTAGGCACTTCCAAAGATGGACTACAAATGCCCCCGGCGTAAAATTCAACTCAATAGAAAATGAAGAAATTCGGTGAGGTAGAGGTAGACTGAAGCTAACTTGGGGCGCATTGATTAGGAGGGATTTAAATGATTTGGAAAGCACACCATCCATTGCATTGAATCGAGCACTATGTAGGAGTTTGATCCATGTAGTCGACCCCAACTAATTTGGGATTGAGGCTAGGTTGTTGTTAGGGTTCCCATTGCATGCTTCCTGTCTGTCACTATATAAACCTTTGCTTAAGACACTCTCTTGGCTTTTTTTTTTTCGGAACTTAAAAACCTCGCCATGATTTAGGAATTAGGACACTTATTCCTACATTACTTAGGGTGTGTTTGATAGCAAAGAAAATGAAAAAAATCATAGAAAATTGTCTACTTTTTTTGTGTAACCGTTTTTTCCATGTTTGATAGCTTTGTAACTGCACTGAGAAAAAAAACCACATTCCCCAAGTTTTCTCATTTATTTTCTCATCTTTTAGCGTGGAAAATCGAAAATCTCTCCATCTCTCTCACGAACTGATCATTTCTTCCACCCAAACAAACTTGGCATCTGCTACTCTTTCGCGGATATATACTTTTTCTTTCTCTCTTCGTCTCCGGCTTCGTCACCAACATCATCGTCGAGCCGCCCGACATCGAACTCCTTCGACAAGAACTCGCCTACCGTGTTGCACTTGTACCTTCTTTTTTCATTGTCTCCTACTCCTGTCAAGCTTGGGTCCGATCTCGGCGTAGATGCTCGCTTCTTCTTTTCTCCTTGGGACCAACCCAAATCGTTAGATAGATGATACTCTTCCAGAAATCTTCAATTGATTCAAGACCTTACCTTTCTATGTTCTCAGTTTTGATCGGTACTCGCCTATTTGATCGATCTCTCCGCCATAAATCTTGTGCTTTTCGACATGGGTTGTTCAATATGAGAGTTGCAGGAGATTCATGGTTGAAGTTCAAGGAGAGAAGACGCGTAAGAGCAAATTAGGAGTTTATAGCTTTTTCTCATGAAAGCTTTAAAGGACATATAAGATATCATGGAAGCTCATCATAGAACTGCATTCATGTATTTCTTGTTCAAGCTTTTTATTGGTTGATCTCTCTTGCTTATACCTATATGTATAAGTTAGTTTAATGCCCTGTTTGGGTTGAATTCAAGATCATCACCAACTCTTTGATTAAATTCCCTTCTTAAGACACACACATAGCCTGATTCGTTGAACACCACCTGATGATAACCAGTTTGAAATGTTTGGCCGAGATAATAGGCAGCATAAGCGAATTCACTCGGCAACGTTACCAGATTAAGCACCATGTTTCTGTCGTTAACTAATCGGAGCTGGAACCTTCCCCTTGAATAGTTTCTCTCTCGGTGAGAATCAAACTTCCCTTCTAGCTCCAATACATGTGTAGGCAACATGGTGTTTGTAGGCACTTTGAAGCTCTCCCATAAATATGTAGACATGTTGTGCTTTTCGAGCACGAAGTTCCCCGTATCGAGCATGGCAGCATATTCAGCTTCTCTGTTGCTAACCTGATCATCAGCCCTCCATATCTCTTGGCCTTAAGAGTCACTAAGCACAAGCTTGCCATCACTGGTAATCTCAACTCTTGAGCCTTGTTCAACTGGTTTTTCTCCATTTGCATACCACACTACTGTTTTTTCGGGAATTTTGTCAAACCATTTTCAAGTCTCAGAAATCCAAAGTCGAGATCATCGGACGGAAAACATAATGGTCCGTTGTCGTCGGCACCACTAGCTAAGAGAGAGGTGCCTAAGGTTATCTACCAAGACTAAGAGAGTGAGGAGTTTAAGAAGTGCAAAAGCCATTAATTCTCATTCATAGAAAAATAAAACCAACAATGAGAATTTTCATTTGTTATCAAACAGTAGAACATTTTTTTTAGAAAATTTTCTCACCCGCTACCAAACAACAATGAGAAAACCTTCTTAAAAAAATTCTCTGCAGAAAATTTGCCAAAGAAAATAATTTTTTCTCATTGAATATTTTTTTTGCTATCAAACACACCTTTAGAGTTTTTTGAAAAGGATTTGAAAAAAAAAAAAAAAAAAAAAAAAAAAAAAAAAAAAAAAAACAGACAAGAAAAAGCCTCATTTTTGTGGATAGTGAGCTTAACCTCATTGAAACATCGAACTGTATTTAGTTTGCTCAATTTTGTGCGAGATGGAGTAGTGAGTAGTCTATGAAAATTGAAAAAGGATTTACATTTAAAAAATGCCTGATGGATCTGATGCTCAAAGTCTCCTTTTAACCATATTAAGAGCAACTCTATTTTCTAAAGTGAGCATATCCTCTATTTCTTTCTAAAAACAAGGTCGAACTCTATTTGAAAGGAAAAGGTACACGGTCAACCTCACCGTTGATGTGTGATTGGGTGACAAAAATGAGACCTAGGAAACTCATGACAAAGAGACAATGAATACAACATAAGAGAATCTAGATGCTGAAGTAGTGTAATCCAGCTATATATCCTCCCAAAACCTCATTGACGACTCATCACCCACCCGAATGCAACTAAGATGTTGAATGGATGGAAGGTTAGCATGAATAAGCTTCTAAGGGCTTCTATGTGATATCCTAGGAGTCTTCACTCTTGCATCCCATTTATTGATGTCCAATCCTTACACACTTATTCTAATCACATTGTGTCATAGGGTTTTTCTTATTGCTCTTGATAGAAAGGGTCTGTGATTGGGGACTTGTTGAAATTTGTAGTTTTGAGGCTGCTATGGGAAGTGATGTGCTAGCTACATTTCTTTTTCTTTTTTCATTTTTAACTTCATTTTGAGATACTTGCAGAATTTCTTAGTAGACATTATTAGATTATGCTGCTGACGTCTTTCCCCCCTTTTTTCTTTCTCCTGAATGGAATTTAGTGTCATATGGGAAGTGATGAAAAGGAATGGTATTCAGAATTTCTTCTCTGGTTTGGAGCCCTTGCTTAGAAAAGTTGTAAGTCCTCTCGATTGATGAATTTTCCGTGATAAGTCATATTAGTTCAATATGCATGCAATATTTCTAATGGTCTATAGTTGGGCTGCTTCGATTACGGTTTTGATTTGAAAATTATAGGCTCAAATCTATGGTAGATCTTACAATTCTCTTTTAGTAGTATTTGGGTACCTATCAAAACGCCATCAAGTTTTAGCAACAATATAGTTTTCTATCAACGGAAGATGCAAAAACATTTTCTCAAAACCAAAATACAAAAAATAAAAATGCACGATACATGTACAGAGTCACGCACTCAAACATAATTTGAGATGATGTTTTAACTACTCACTTTTCATTTTCATTTTTTCAATATCAAATAAATTTAACTTGTTTATGTATTGGAGCTATAGGGAGCTTTAGGAGAACCAGTATTGAAATATTTTTATTTTTGGATGGTGTGAAGTTGCTAAGGTGGACTTAAATTTCCTAGCCCTTGATGGGTGATAAGTTTTGCATTATTTGCTATCTATATTTTGAATTTTGAATTTTATTTTATGTTGAAGCCTTTAGAAGAGTTTGGCCTGTATATTGCTTGAAGGCTCTCCTGGATACAATGTTATGCATTACCCATATTCCATATAGCGGTTAAAATTTATGATTTGAAGTTTTCTTGCCCAAGTCAATACTAAGTATAAGTTTGTTTTTTTTTTTTTTTTTTTTTTTTTTTTTTTTTTTTGAGAAACAAGTATGAGGTATAAATTATTTGTTATGGAATTTTGAGTTCTCTCGTTAAGGCTTGGGGTCTTTATCAAACAAAATTTGATATAGTATTTGTGTGGCTAGAATGTGCATATCTTGCTGCAGGTCATCTTTTTTTTTTTCATTAAATTAATCACCCATACTTGCGCTTTTCTTGCTCTTTAAGATTCCAAAAATGGTTCCAACTTTCATAAGCTCCCCGCTGCTTTTTTTTGTCTAACAGATGCAACCATCTTTATCATGTTTCAACCAGATGATTCTAACGTACATTGCATTCATATATGAAAAAACCAGCTCGCCGAGCATTCTTTTGCTATCTATTACCTTTCTCCCTTGTTCATTAATGGTATATTCACGCAGTAGTGTTGTTTCAGGTAAAAGAGGAAGTTGAAGTGGCATTAAGAAATCATTTGACCAGTATCAAGCAGTAAGAGCTAAAACTCCCTGTTGAAGTTGCAAGGACCTTGAATGGTGTGATAATTTTATGTTGGATTCATTTTTCTTATTTCTCTTTTGGCATTTTCTGGTCAGAGGTTGTGGGAAACAAGTACATCCTTCCACTTCAAGAAGCTTACGGCTGAAGTTCAGTAACAGGCTTTCTCTTCCTATTTTTACTGGCGCTAAAATTGAAGGGGAGGACAACTCTGTCCTAAAGGTTATTTTAGTTGATGCACTTACTGAAGAAGTGATTGACTGTGGTCCTGAGTCCTCGGCTAAAGTTGAAATAGTAGTGCTAGAGGGAGACTTTGAAGGGAGTGAAGAAGAGAATTGGACGCATGAAGAGTTCAGAAACAATATAATGAAAGAAAGGGAGGGAAAAAGACCATTACTTACAGGCGAGGCATCTCTTAATCTCAATGCGGGGATAGGTGTGGTTGGTGAACTGGCTTTTACAGATAATTCAAGCTGGACTAGGAGCAGAAAGTTCAGATTAGGCGCTAGAGTTGTGGATACTAACTGTGATGCAAGTAGAGTAATAGAAGCAAAGACTGAAGCATTCGTGGTTAAGGATCACCGTGGAGAATGTGAGTGTTTCCAATATATTAATTTTCCTTTTTTCACTCATCTTTGATCTGATATTAACTCCACCTTCTACGTAGCTGGCCCAACTCTGGATAAAGGAGGGGTTCCAAATCCCAATAAAGGAGGGTTGCAATAAGTTGATAATCAAAGCAAAACTTTTGTCCCTCTTCATGAAATGGATCTTTGATCTGATATTGTTCTGCTTATTGTGTTGGAAATACAAAATTTAGTGGAACATGTGAGCCAGCCATTTATTTTGATACAGATGCTGATACCTCTTTAGACGGTTTAGCATACTCAGGAGCACTAGAACTTGTACAGTTGTACTACCAAATAAGTGCATCAAATATTTGTTGAAATTGTTCACCGAAGAATGCTCTCGTCTTTTTTATGCCCCTTTAATTTGGAATTAGAAAGCTCGTGATAGCAACTTCTTGCTGTATATATGTTTCTAATCTCACTCATCTTTAAATGGTGAAACCATGAACAGTATTTGTATTAAATTTTTCTGTTCACAGTTTCTATGATTTCAATGGTTGGAATATCATAAACAGTATTAGGTAAGTTCTATATTGTTCTTTAATCTAAGTCAAACTATCATTTGTGGGATGCAACAGTATATATGTGGTTGTTAGTTTATTATGCAACTGAAGAACAACAGACTTAGTATTCACTTTGTTTTTGCAGTGTATAAAAAACACTATCCCCCATCTCTGGGAGACGAAGTATGGCGTGTAGCAAAGATTGGGAAAGACGGTGCTTTTCACAAGCGTTTGGCTGGGGAGAAAATCAACTCTGTAAAGGATTTTCTGACACTTTTCCATGTGGACTCTCCAAGGCTCCGTAATGTACTGTGCTCATTCCTTATTTATTTTTCGCCAAGTTACAGTTAACAACGAATGCAATTCACCTCCACTATATCTAATGGATAAGTCTCGCAGATATTTTAACAAAGATGGGTCTTGAAATGAAAAAATAAAGTTGACAAGGCCTTTTTAATTTTATTTGTTCCATTAGGCCTTCCATGTCCTGGATGGCGGTTCCATTGCTTGGAAGCCCTCATTGTCCTGAGTGGTGCTAGTCTCCATCACTACCACTGCACTATCATTATTATTTTAGTGATTTAACTGTGAATTATTTTCGGCGACAATAAAAATGTTAACAATGAAGTTTCACCTTCCGCTATAATTTGACTTTCCTGTTGAAACAGCCTGTTATTCAAGTGTTTTTTTTGGCAAATTTATTTACTTTTGTTCATCTTTTATGTGCTAAGAGGTGGGTTCGATCATCAAGGACAAGGAGCCACTTTGTGTGCATTTATTTACTTTAGGTTATCTTTTGTACGCTAAGATTTGGGTTCGATCATAGAGGGTGCTGCTTTGTGCAAATCTAAGTTCCTTAATTTCTTTTATATGCATTATAATCAATGTATTGTTTACCTGAATTTTTTCAGATCCTAGGCTCAGGTATGTCTACTAAGATGTGGGAGTTAACCATAGATCATGCACGGACATGCATACTTGATAACCGGATGTATCTGTATTCCCCTCCCGATGCTCAACAGAAGGCTGGTGTGGTTTTCAATGTTGTTGGCCGAGCTATGGGAGTCCTTTCTGAAGGTCGATACGTTTCCTTCGATGAGCTTTCAGAAAACGAAAAGGTATGATATCTTGTTATTGCTCTTATAGCTTGAGGGTTGTTGGCGTACATCCAACACTGGAACGTTTGTTTCCCGTGTATTATTACTATGGAACCTTTGTTGCTCTACTCGAAGATGCACTTAATGGCCTAGGGAAGTGAAGTGATTTTTTTGGTGTTGGAAGTGAAATGGTAATATTGCTTCCCATGGCAATGACCAAAAACCATCCAGTCCTGCTGGTTTTTCTTTTAATTTTTTCATCCTGTTCACACAGCCCAGCAGCAACTGAACGTGAGAACAAGCACGCTCTGAGTTGGCATTGACCATTGCGAGAAGCTGCTAACTTTTCATGGATTGTTTTCCCAGGATGACGCCCAAAAGCTGGTAAAAACTGCATATGAACACTGGGATGAAGTGATTTCTTGGGAAAATGAAGGCACTATAGACAGCTTTTCAAACTCAACTGCTGTTTCCTTTCCTTCTCAACCAATGACAGATGGTAGTTCCTTTGGTAACAAGTTCTCAAATCCTCATAAGTCAGTGGAATTTTCTTTTACAGAACCAGTCGCTTCATCCTCGGACATAATTTCATCTTTATTAGCCTTGGGAGGCACGAGAAGCTTGGATGATTATACCTTGCAAGATATGGATAACCTGGATGTTAGGCATGGTCAGCCTTACCAAGTTACCACATCAGTCTGTGAGACATCCATAACACAATCTTTATGCGGTGAACAACCGGTACGGTATTTTGACCCTGAGACCTCCCTTCAATCTGAGGACCTCTTCCTGGAATCACAAGCCGATTTGCAGGCCGCCGTTAGTGGTTTCATTGCCATGTCTGCCCGATCTGCTGCTATTGGTAAAGCGAATACCAGATGGAACATGCTGTACAGCCTGCTTAGATGGAGATTCTCAATTAAGAGAATTGTGGCGTCTAGGAGGAAGACAAGTTACGAGAAATGGACCGGTGCACATAGCAGTCCATGAGCTGCAAGTCTAGTGATGTAAAGAATATAGAGCTTTGATTTCATGTCCAGTTGTGGAGCTGTCAGCGGCCGCTGACAAACTGTGTAAGATCTGAATATGGCTGTTTATTGAAGATCTCATGGCTCCTTTTATTGGTTCAAGTCTCATGATATCAGAGGTTAAAATGTTCATGTATGTATATAGGTTTTGTTCGAGAGGGACGCGGGCATGCTTGCCGTCTCTGCAGTGCTTCAGTTGAAGCTTGAATAAATGACATGAAATGATGGTGGATTTTTCTTCCCATCATGTCAAGATTCTATGTGCAAATAAATAAATCTCTTGACTTCCTTTCATCTTTAATGGTAATAGCCAATATGCTCTTGTTTGGTTTTCTTATATTTTGATGGTTCATGTCGAAGAAATGTGGATTTTAATATTACACTGTCATGACTTCAGAATAGAGAATTGTAAGTGTATATTTCGCTATGATTTTTGGGGGACAATAAGGTAGTTAAGTTGCAGATAGCGTTGGTACTTGCAGGAAATTTCCTGGTTAATGCACCATGAGCTTTCCAGGTATTTCAGCCTTTCGAAAGATTAACGATAAGTCAAGCTAGCAGATTGTGATCAATTCATAATTTGCAAGCGCCCTTCAAACGGTCACATTTTTCATAATTTATGTTATATATGTGGACAATCTATTTACCAACATGGAATAATTGTAACCCAGCACAAAAATCTCTGATCCTTAGAAGTGAAAAGTACAAAAGTTGACTTGACGCGCATGGAACTAATTAAAATCTTGTACCTCCACACTTTGGAGCGCACAATAAATTGAAAAGAAAGGAAAAGAAAACGTTGTTATGATCGTTAATTATATTCCTCACAAGGACAACAAATCTTTCTTTGGCATTTTAACAACCACCACTAATCCTCTATGAAAAGTCATTGGTTATTAGTCATTGCCTTGTTGGACTTCATTGCATACACATTCGTGTTTGCATGCATGTCTAAATGCATAATTCCATGGATTATAAGTTTCAGCCATTGTTCAATATCGTTAAATATGTTTAATGGACTCTAGCTAGTTCTAATGCTTTGTATTGTACGATTGTAATTTAATGATTCTAATGAAACAAACACTATATATATATACATGTATATATGCTCGATCATTATATATGTTATATATTTGAGTAGATCTTCACTTATTTCTTTCATACAAAAAATGGCATCACAAGTCGTACAAGGAACCTGGCCGACTTCATTACTACTCTCACATACATCCCACGAAGATTATTTTCAAAAAAAATCACTAATTCATTATTACAGCTTTCGTTCATACGTGCCAACACTAAAATATTACATACAAGAGATCAAAAGGTTGAAGAATCAAATCCCTTCAATTTCATGTCTGCGAAATGTAATATCTATTCAATGAAATATAAATCGACTTACCGGACTTGGAGTTAGAACAAAATATCATTGTCCCTAGCTCACGACAACACACACCAAAAATTACAAGAGCAACTGTGCACGCCAAATACTCTCATTTACAAGACTAGTACACCATGTGAACACATGTACAAACGGCACATGATATATACGTCACAAGCTGACCTCAACAAAGTTGACGACACCAACGCTAGCGTACACAATATGGCACACCACCACAATTATTTCACACTATAAATTCAAGACCTTCAACAACAAACTGAACCACAATAATATTGAATCAACAATTCATCAGTTTGTAACAATGGTGGTCATGAGAAGAGAGAGTAGTGTATTAGAACAACAACAAGAGCATGTTGTGGTGATACCATATCCAGGCCAAGGCCACATAAATCCACTTCTCCAATTCGCCAAACGCTTAGCCTCCAAAGGGCTCAAGGCCACAATGGGCACCACCCCTTATGCAATCAAATCGATAACCGCCCACAATGTGGGGGTCGAGCTCATTTCAGATGGGTTCGACCAGGGCGGCTTCGCGGAGGCTTCAAGCGTGCAAGCATACTTGGAGAGCTTCGAGACCGCCGGGTCGAGAACTCTAACCGAGCTCATAAAAAAGTATGAGGACACTGAGTGTCCGATCACTTGTGTTGTGTATGACTCTTTCTTGGTATGGGCTTTAGATGTCGCGAAACAGAACCGCGTGTGCTCCGCCGCATTCTTCACCAACTCTGCTGCTATATGTTCCATATTTTGTTACATTCACCATGGAATGCTGAAGTTGCCCATTGAGACTGAAGACTTGCCGGTTAAAATCGGCAGTGTTGCGGAACTGTGTCGCCATGATTTGCCTACTTTTCTTACAACCCCTGGAGCCTACCCGGCCTACTTGACCATGAAGGTGAACCAGTACAACAATTTAAGCAAAACAGATTGGATTTTGTGCAACAGTTTTCAAGCCTTGGAAGATAAGGTGAATGAATTATGGATACAATAGTGATCATGATAAGTCATAACAATGTTAATTAATTAATTAATTAATTAGTACATATATATATATATATACATGGCTTTTGATATATACGTGTATATATACTTGTGGTTCTTAATTGGTTCGTTTGAAGGAGGTGAAGGCGGTTGCGGAGCTTTGGCCGGCGAAACTAATCGGGCCGATGATTCCATCGTCGTATTTAGACGGACGGATTAAAGGCGATGAAGGGTACGGAGCGAGCCTATGGAAGCCATTGAGTGAGCAATGCTTGAATTGGCTAGAGAGCAAGGTTTGTAAGTCAGTGATATATGTTTCATTTGGGAGCATGGTTTCACTATCTATCAAACAAATGGAAGAAGTAGCATGGGGGCTCAAGAATTGTGGGTGGAGCTTCATGTGGGTGGTGAGGGAGTCAGAGCAAAGCAAACTACCCAATGACTTCTTAGACTCAATTCAAGAAGACAAGGGTTTGGTTGTGAGTTGGTGCAATCAGTTGGAGGTGTTAGCACACGAATCGATCGGTTGCTTCGTGACGCATTGCGGGTGGAACTCGACGACAGAAGGGTTGGGGCTTGGAGTGCCAATGGTGGGAATGCCGGTGTGGGCGGATCAGTCCACGAATGCCAAGTACATCCAAGACGTTTGGCGAGTTGGAGTTCGAGCTAAGGAAGATGAGAGTGGTGTTGTGGGGAGAGAAGAGGTTGAGAGGTGTGTAGGAGAAGTAATGGAAGGTGAGAGAAGTGAAGAGATTAGGAGGAATGCAAGGAAATTGAGAAAGTTGAGCAGAGAAGCAATGAGTGAAGGTGGCACTTCTGATAAGAACATTGATGAATTTGTGGAGCAATTGAAATTAATGCAACATTGAAATAAATCTGTTTGCATGTAGTTTCAATCCTATAAGTACATCTTTTGATTGAGTTCTTGTGATGTTGCATCTTGACTTGAATGGAATCATCTCTTCTGTTGTGTCTTTATTGGGATGGTTTGTGGCAGTAGCTATATAACATTACTAGCTAGCAGAGATGTGAAAGGTAAATTACAAATTCTCGCTGCCATAATATGCACTTTAGTCCCTTCGCAACCTTTTCGACAGCCCAAATAGATGCGCGAGTTAACCAAAACAAAAAAACAAACCATAAACATCATCAACACAACTGTAATTTACGCGATAACTGATATTCATTGCACCCAAACTATTACGAAAGCTAGTAAACATTGGCCCGTGAAGGGGAACTACAAACCATATTAGGCCCCAAAAATGTAGGTGCTAACCAGTAACCACACAGGCTGTATCAATAGTGTTACCCAAGATGAGACTGCCAGATAAACTTACAACAAGTACATTTGTTATTTTATTGTTGTTGTCTTTTGAATACGAAAGTGACTCATACAGCTATGTAGCAATTGCACATGTGTGTCAAAAGTTTGTCGACTCAAATTTTTTTCATCTACTCGATCACCCAGTCAAGTTACAAAAACTTGAGCTTGAGATTCATTCATGTTATTAGTAATTAATTAAATTGACAGCTTGTTTTCATCACATGGAATTGGGACTAGTAATCCACACATTTCAAGGGATGGGCTGGGTCACTAGTGACTCATATTAATCCGTACAGGAAGTAAGTAGATTATGGGCATCATTGTCAACTTTTCTCCATATTTAGTGAAGCATCTCCATCTCATTGAAAAAGAGTGAGAATTTCTCTCATTTGTTAGTGAAGATCATTTGTAATCAAAGTAGTGTTAGTACAAATTGTTGCCTTATAAACCACCACCTGCTAGTGTTAAGTACAGGCCCTTTGGTAGCATAAGTTTTTGTGCCCAATGCTCCTAGATGACATGAGATGTATTTTGGTAAGAGTAGTTCCTCATTGAATGACAAAGAGTAGAATATAATGGGTTATAACTTATAACTTATAAGTCGCCTTGGCATTCTGGTGAGGTCTCCTGTTCAAACCATATGTCCACACTCACACTCGCATTCACATTTACACTCTCGTAAGACCATCTCCAATGAGAATGTGAATTGGATGTCAATGTATGTCACCTAAGACTAAATAGACATTATAGTGAAAAAAAACCCCTCCAATGGAATGTGCATTTTGAATGTCAAGATGGCGTGGATAGACATTGTCTATTTTGAATGTCACTTCTTGACATTCAAATTGACATCCATGTTGAATAATAAGATTTTTTAAAATATTTACTTATTTTATTTAAACTTTTATTTTCACATTTTAATTAATAAAATAAAAAATGTCACTTCATTAATTGAGCCACAAATTCACATCTACCATTAAAGACCTATTTTGAAGTTCAATGTCAATTTGAGCCAAATGGGATGGACATCCTCTTCACATTAAGAATCCACGTCTACAATCCACATTTACCATTGGAGATGCTAAACTTAGATTTGACCAACCAACCAACCAAAAAGTCTCGTGCAAAATGTGCAGAGTGCAACATACAAAGTTTTTCACAACCAAAATTGAAGAAACAAACCCAGGTTCGTGGTCCATGGAGCAGTGGCAGGGGCTACTCCACCCTTTCCCAGTGATTCGTATTTGAACCCTACGAAATGAGTCACTTCAAATCTCCGAACCAGGGGTTACTGCTACTCAAATGGTCCTACCTGCCCCGAGTCTGGGACTAGTCCGGGTGCCAACCTCGGATACCCAGGTGCCCAAAAAAAAACGAAATGAAAAAAGTGAAAAACAAAATTTCGGCTTTTCTAGGGCATCAATGATTCAGGCCCATATGACAAGAAACAAAGCTAACATCTCCTCAATCAAGTCACGTAGTCCCCTAAAAATACTGCCAACCTAACAGAAACTAAAATATAAAGCAACAATGATGATGGTAGCACGCCAACAATTAGGTAATCTCAAAAATACACGCGCGCACACAATCTAACTGATCAAGTCAACATCAGATCAGTGGAGTAGAATAAGCATAAGAAAAGAGACTATGAAAAAATGCGTTTAGATGGCAAATTTAGACATCTTTTCAAGTGGTCGTAGAATCCGTTAGGAATGTGTAGATCGAAAGTTAAACCAGCATTGGTTAACTATAACTTCATAGAGAATTACACAAGTGTAGATCTCTCCCTGAAAGTACCAAGACATTTTAGAGTAAAACCCTACACTTTAGGTTGAATGTAAAAAGTTGAAGACAATATTGGTACTACCGGAGACGGAGATCCACAAAATTAAAATTTTAAATTCTTTCTAATAAAACAGACAAACTTAGTTATCATGGCGACCCCTTCTCTTAAATTCTTTTCTTCAAACTGCCTAACCCACTAATTGGGGTAGTAAATGAATCAACATGTGACACTGATTACATTCTAACACATACTCGATTACTCATATCATATCTAACCTTCAAAATACTACTAATATTTTCAGGAGTACCCTATAAGGTATAATGTTGATTCCTATGATAAGAATAAAGCCTTCGCATACAATAAACAATATTCTTTACCAAGACAAGAACATTATTTGAAAAAAAAACATGAGGCCATAGAAAAAAAAAAAAAAACTCAATTGCTTCATAGGGCGTAGGATGTAAAATCAAACTGTTGCTGCAATGTTTCTTTCATTGTCATTTCAAGGCCAACTTGATCCGGTTTTAAATTATTTATATGATTCGACGGCAAGTAATTTAGGACTTTGTTATTCTCGTTGTTGATGGCATATCACACACATGTACTCCTCAACTGTCCAAATCAAAATCAGGTAAGGGGAGAAGAAGTTGAAGCATGTATACATACAAAATAGGTGGGGGAGGGAAAAAGGCAACAGATGAAGGGACCCCTAATTTTACAGAATCTGATCTTTCTTTTTACATTGAAAAATGTATACCATTCATTATTTAATCAACCTATACAAGGGTATATTGGCGTTACTTGTACATATGCGTGCAATTACATCGATGTGTGCCTTAATAAGAGGAAATCACTTTTATATGTTTATTAGGCCAATTGAAAAGATGAGTAAAATAGATACTGAATCACTTAAGTACAGAAATTACCAGTACGAAGCCCGAATCATAACTGCTGCTGCTAATTGCTGTATTTTACGGGGTCAGATGTCGCATGTTTTGCTGTTTTTGCATACTTCGCCCTGCAAGTGAAATAGGCAGCACACAAATAGCATCATTAACAACATCGTCACTTTTGATTAATTATTATAGAATTGAATATTACTGACAAGAGATTCTAAGTTAAGGGAACAGAAACGGAAAGAAAAACTGTTTTTGCATTATCATCACAGTAACACAGACAAAAAAAAAAAAAAAAAGCCATAATGGAACAATGTAGAAATACTGAAAAAAATTGCATCAAGTTGCGTGTGAGAAGGTCTTTAATTGAGCCAAGGCTGAATTCCAAGTTCGTGAAGAGCTCCAGTGAAAAATGCTTACAAACAGGAAGGACAAAGATAAACCCAGAATAATGAATAAAAAAGGTTTATGGTGGTTATACATGTTAATGACTTAATGATCCACCGCCAGGTGGTGTCCGATGCATTCTAGACATAGTGAGGCAGCCCTCTCCTACATTCATTTTTTGGATGAATGGAGGCGGCACTCCTTTTATTATAGAAATATATATATTTATATATACACAAAAGAATAATAGTTACAAAATGTGGGGAATACACCAACTTAAGCATATATCCCTTGCTTTTTAATACAAAAACAAGCACCTAGCTTGCAAAAAGCCTACTCGCGATCTTCATGACGCCCTCTCCTACATTCATATACAAGCGACAACTATATATGACAAATAATAGAAGCAGCAGCAGCAACTCTATGGCAACAACAACAATACTAACAACAGAGCCACGACCCCAAATTAAATCCCAAATTAATCTATGAAGAATACAGTAAAAAGTAATTATAATGGCAGAACAAGCAACCTAATAAACATATATTCATATTAAAATCAGTTCTTTCTTCAATGATAATTATTAGAAGAAGCGGTCTAAGCTCTCAAACTAGATCTTCTATCGGTCAATCAGCAGAAATTTTGAACTGCTAATCAGCAACTACAATGACCCGTCTCTTTCTTTCTTTTTTTCAATTCTCTAAGTTTAGTCACATCCAGCTATACCTCTAATTTCTATATCTAACAACATTAATACAAAATGCAAAACAAAGGAATTGATCTACTGACAGGGATGCAGTTTTGCTTTCTTTATATAGGAGGATTTCGTTTAAAGAGAAATAAGCATTCCACAGCTGAACGGGTGCAAGCTTTTGAAAATGACAAACATATCAGCTCGAAGGGGTTGGTGTAATGGTCAAGCACTCACCTTATGAGTGAGGAATATAGGTTTTACTCTCCACCTTCAACAAAAGCAGGGTCGCCCTTCTTTAAGTCTCTTGCGGCATTGGGTTAGAAAGGTCAGTATGGTGTCCAAAGGCAAAAGATAGGGGAAGGGCTTAAATACCCCTATTTTCCCTCAAAAGAAAAGGACAAAAAGAAAAGAACACGTTGGTGTTGAAGACAACAAAACACACTTATCATATTCCCAAATCATTATCAAGTCCACCTAAACCTTTTAAATTCTACAAATCTAAGAAGCAAATATTTCAAGACCATTGGGTTTAAGTCTAAGTAACAAAGTAGACACTTTTCCTTCCAACTGAAACTGCAGTCTAGCCAGTGAATCTATGAATCAGTCACATATCCTTGCAGAAAAGCTTTCACCAAGTTAACAAATAAAATAATGGTAGAAAAAGTTGCATTGGCATACCCTATTTTTCCTTCGTGCCTCCAAAACCTCTTCCAACGGCGGCCGTCCTAACACCAGTGTAGTTGCCCAACGAAAGCTGATTAGTATTTTTCATTGCAAAGCAGAAAGCTATATGGTGAAACATTAACAAAGCATGAGCAGTTTAGAAGGATTACTGTGTTTTCAGAATTGACGAAACCTTTACATTTGAGTAAAGCATTTGATACAAGAACTAAATCTTGGTAGGGAATATTGGACAAAAGTAGCAAAACTATGGTGAAGCAGAAAGCTATTGAAGTTGTGCCATCTACTCATTACAAAGTACAAACAACAGCACCATCCTACTAGGTTGAGCTACTTAAAAAATATGGATATACCTGTAATTTGAAGACGATATTTCGCCCAAAGAGCATATACAGCATTGACTATGGTAGCAATCTGCAGACAAGTTTTTCTCATCAGCTATGACTTTTTACAACAAAATAATACCTAAAAAGTAAACCTAGGTAAGATTTTACACACTTCAGCAATATACACCATTTAGCAACACAACAGGACTTACTGGTTCATATTTAGTAACGGCATAAACCCATCCAAGTCCAACTTCTTCATACAGCCTTCTAAATGCCTGCAAACAAATGTCGTGAATATTAACTCCCTAAATGAAAATAAAGTTGAATATGACAGAAAACAGTATATTCTAGTTAGATACCATAGAAATCTAATTTGATAGAGCTTCAATTGGATACTGTTGGTTCTGCATTCAATTATGGATAAACAATATCTCGTGGTCAGTAAGCAGATAAACACACAACTATTGTGTAACAAGTCTGTTTACTTATATTTTTTTCAAGGCTATCAGAAGCTAATTATCTTAAAACTCTTAATAATCATTAAGTGCATTTCCAAATATATTCATGAAAAAGAAATTTCCTGAGTGCACGTAAGTCATACAAACTATGCCATTGATAGAATAGATGGTCAAGCAGAAACAGGAAGCACTTGGGGCCACTGTTGAAATAAGCATGGGATGAAAATTTTAAATTGCGTTCAATACGTCAGAGGGAAAAATTAGTTTCTTTTCTTTCTTTCATTCTTTTTTTTTTAAGCCAAGGCCCTTTTCTTTTTAATATAATAGCGCAGAAATATGGCAGTTCCCAAGAATATGGTTTGGTTTAGATTTAGATTATCTATTCTTACTTGTATTTGTTTCTACTCAACGGGAATTCTTTAAGAAAGTATAGGATTGATATTGCAATGGTGCAATGTATTAAAAGATCTCAGCCAATAAACTATGAGAAGAATAGCCCGACTCTTGACATGCGAGCTTTTGGTGGAAAAAACTGAAGTTTATAATTTTATCTAATATAAGCCTACAAGGAGACATTCAAAGTTGCTCAAACTACCGGGGAATTAAACTTATGAGTCACACTATGAAACTTTGGGAGAGGATAATTGACAATAGGCTGAGGAGAGAAACAATAATATCAAAGAACCAATTTGGCTTCATGCCTGGGAGGTCAACTATGGAGGCGATTTTCCTTGTAAAACGATTATTAGAAAAATATAGAGAAAAGAAAAAAAGTCTACATATGGTATTCGTAGATTTAGAAAAAGCATATGATAGGGTTCCTAGAGATGTTCTTTGGTGGGTTCTAGAAAGAAAATGAGTGCATGCTAGATACATAGACACTATTAAAGATATGTATGATGGAGTAGTAACGAGTATAAAGGCATTTGGAAGTGCTATAAAAGAATTTCCCACTACGATAGGACTACATCAAGGATCGGCTTTAACCTCATATCTATTTACTTTAGTCATGGATGAACTAATTAGGCATATTCAATAGGATATACCATGGTGTATGCTATTTGCAGATGATATTGTCATAGTGGATGAAATAAAAGATGGAGTGAATAGGAAATTAGAACTCTGGACATTAGAATCTAAACGCTTTAAGTTGAGTAGAACGAATACCGAATATATGCACTGTGAGTTTAGAAACACTAGGCATCGAGATGATGGAGTGGTAAAATTAGGGGAAGTAGAAGTTGCTAAGGCGAACCACTTTAGATACCTAGGATCAGTCATACAAAATGATGGTAATATTGAGAATGATATCACACATAGAATTTAAGCTAGATGGAAGAAATGGCGGAGTGCAACGGGGGTGAATTGTGGATCGAAATGTTCCTACTAAGTTAAAAGGAAAATCTTATAGGACCGCAAGTAGGCCAGCTATGCTCTATAGAAGTGAATGTTGGGCGGTAAAGCAACAAAAATTACATAAAATGAACGTAGAGAAATGAGGATGCTTAGGTGAATGTGTGGTAAAACTCGTAAAGATAGAATAAGAAATATAGAAATTCAAAGACAAGTAGGAGTAGCACTAATTGATACAACGATTAGAGAAGGGCGGTTGCGGTGGTTTGGTCACCTGCAAGGACGGCCTACAAATGCCCCCACTAGAAAACTTGACTCAATAGAAACTATAGAAATTCGACGAGGTAGAGGTATTCGACGAGGTAGGGGTAGACCAAAATTAACATGGGATGCATTAATTATGAGGGATTTCAATGGTCGGAAAGCTCACTATCAATTGCACTTAATCGAGCACGATGAAAAATTTTGATCCATGTAGCCGACCCCAATTAAGTTGGGACTGAGGCTATGTTGTTGTTGTTGTTGTTGTATAAGCCTACAAGGCCTCCAACTCAATGGATTAGCACCATGTAAATGTAGTTTAATGTAAGACTGTCAATAGCAATGCAGCACAACTATGTGCAATTAAGATTAAATGAGCTAAGGACATTAATATGGTTTATAAGAGAACGTAGAAACAATGAACGTTCATAATATGGCTCTTCTTCCGGATAAAGAGGTTCAAGGCACAAAAAGATTTTGGATTAATCATCTCTTGATTTTTCTTTATTTCAGAAAGAGAAGAATTGTATCCTTGGCTTCAAGCTTGTATGTCTTACCATATTTGAAGCAATGCATTTAGAAAATTTTTGCAACGTTCGAATAAAAAATGGAGTAAACCTGCAAGTAGCCTTAACAAACACAGACACATGCAAGAGATCATGCATCACCACTACTCCTAATAAAAATAAGAGTTAGGAGAGGCGTACTTCAACGTCTGTAACCACAGTTCCATCAGAAAGGATAGCATGGATTCTGCCCATAACCTACAAACAGAAAAAGGGAAAAATCATTCCAGAACATTAATTCTACATAATAGTGTACATGGGCAATCACTTATTATTCCTCCCTTTCCTCATGGACGACTTAAGTTTAAGAATTTCCGTGAGGATGGATAGTATCAGCATACAATGTCCTTTTTCTCTTTATAAATGTACGAAGAACTGTAATAAATAATGTTTTACAGATAAAATCCAGGAGGCTCATTAGCTTACGGTTTCGTAGTCAAGGCCTTGGTTCTCCTCCGGGGAGTACTCGTCCGAACTTATGTCTACAAACTTAATGGCACCATAAAGCTTATTCCTCTCTCTCAGCATGTTCACCTGGACATACGAAAACGTTATTAAGAAAAACAAAAACTCAATCAGTGCTCATGACTATATCTAACTCTCATCACTGTCTAAAGTGCCTTCTTATTCAAATACAATACCTCACAAACATTGTATATCCAATTCAAAAGAAGAGAACAAATATTTTCACAAATTAGAGATGGAAACACAAAGTTAACCTCTCGCATACAAAGCGGGCAATCGCCATCATAGAGCATTTTGATCCTCCAATTCTGAGATGACCCATCCTCTTTCACTGAAGGCTTTGGCTCAGCCACAGCCTGATTATTCAGCGCCCGAATACCATGCCGCGAAGCTAAAAAATGCAGCACCTATTAAGAAAATAACTTGTTGGAGATGTATGGACTGAAAATGATAGTCCCACGTTGGTTAAGTGAAACTTCGTAATGAAGTATATAAATTATGATCTCTTCCCTAATAATATCGAGGCCTTTGGGTTAAAATCCCATACCTATTAGTTGAAGTTGAAGGGGTTAAGTTGGGGACAATATCAGTATTGACTGAGATCCACGGGCTCGACTGAAAGTTAATGAAACTTCAAGCATATAAGTGTGATGATCTCCCCTCAATTACTCCACGTTCTAACCAAAACTCCTAAGACTCTCCAGCAGTTTGGGACTAGGGTTGGGCTCACTTAGGGATGCAAGCGGGGTGGGGAATCCCCGTAACAGGGACGGGTAAGCGGGCCCATTGGAGGAGATACACGGGGATCCCCATATATCAATTTTATATATGTATACGTGCATACCATATGATATATTATGTATAGGTATATATATTAATTATTCATGGTTTCCACCCCAAAACACTAGTGATTGATACACATAACAAACAAACTCAAATGAGATTTATAATTTTAACTTAATTAGTTAAATAAATAAAATAATTTCATTACCAAACTACATTAATTATATGTTTTGTTTTGAATTGTTTGCAATTATATTTTCGTTTTACAAATTTAGAATCAAATGAAAAAATTGCAACACCTTATTTTACAAATTACCAAATTACATTAACTATATGCCTATGCTACCAATATACAAATGTATGTTATGTGTATAAATACCGTTTAAAAATATCAATACACATATACATATATGTGTCTTTGACACCTTACTTTTGATAATTCTTTTTAAAAAAAAGATTAAGTGGGGAGAAATATTTTCCTGCGGTGATTCCCCGTGAAAATCCTCGCAGGGATCCCCAATGGGGAAGAAATTTTCCAAAAATCTTCCCCTTGGGGATTCCTCATCACCGCTGGGATTAGACGGGGATGAGGATGGCGATGGGGATGAAAATTCATTCCCGCATGGGAATGGGTATGGAGATGGGGAGATGAAATCTTATGCGAGGATGGGGATGGAGATGGGGTCCCCATCCCTTACCCTCCCCATTTGCATCCCTAGGCGCACTACCTGTCAAGCGAGCAATGCTCAGTTGGCACCCAAACCCCAAGTGCCAAAACGCAGAGAGCTATCATCCAAAGCTTCCAAAAAGAAAATTACAAAAGTCTACTCCATTGGCCGATCTAATCAGACCATCCCCACCTTTTAAATTCTTTGGACTCTGACAGGATAGCTGCCACTCGCCTTTTGGTCATCTCCCACAATTCTAAACTAGTGCGATCTTTTTCACGAAAAAGTCTACTATTCCTTTCCTCCCATATAGTCCAGATCATAGCTAACATCCCCGAATGCCACAAAGTCCCCTTTCTACCTTTCAACCGATGCGCTTCTCTGTCCTCTAAACAGTCCAATAGCCGTTGAGGCGAATTCCAAGCCCACCCCAATTCAAAAGCCATCTCCTTCCACATCCATTGTGAAAGAGGGCAATGGAGGAAAACATGATCAATAGACTCACAAGCCTTTTTACATAGAATACACCACGATGGCAATAGACAAAGAGACAAAGATAAGGACATCTTTTTTGTAAGACTTCCACCACATTTAGCTTACCTTTCCATGCTAGCCAGACCAAGACACGTGCTTTCATGATCGCAAGTGTTTTCCATATCGTCATATATGTGGTGCATAAATCATTCGAAGACTCGGCACATAGATTAAAAAAGCAAGACTTCACTCTAAAACCTTTGCAGTTGACTTGGAAAGCATTAATTAGGATGGATTTAAATAGTTTGAAAAGCTCACAATTAATTGCATTAAATCGAGCACAATGAAAGAGTTTGATCAGTGTAGCCGACCCAATTAGCTAGGATTTTTTGCTTGATTAGTACATTTAGGGAAAAAATTTATCAACCCAACACACCCACCAAAATATTTTCAAAACTAACACACTTTTGGCCACGTCACCGCCACGTAATCGACACGTCACGTTAAAATTTTTTTTTTTTTTTAAATGGAGATAAGTCGTGACCGAAGTCACGATTTCCACCGAACAAAATAGAGACAGAACCAGATCTGTTTCTCGCTTTCGTTCCTTCCTTCCTCACTTTCGTTCCTTCCTTCAACTCCCCCAACGATTCCTTCCTTCAACTCCGGCTCCACTCTTCATTCCTTCAACTCCCGGACCGAACGAACTCAACTCTTCGTTCAACTCCACCAGATTGGCTCCATTGGTGCGGATTTTCTCTCCATCTTCAACTCGAGATCCGAACCGCAACCCACCCGAACTCAAGTCGTCTATACAACTCCGTAAGATCAACTTGTTTGGGGATTTTGTTTGTTTATGCTTCATGTGGTTAATGTCTTGTTGGTTGTTAAATTTTTTTTTTTTTTTTTGTATCAGGGTCGTTTTTTTTTTTTTTTCTATCTAGGTTTATATTTTTATTTTTGCCAATTAGTTGATGTGAGTTCTATCAGGGATTTTTAGTTTTTTTTCCAATTACTTGATGTTAATTATATACACCTTGTAAAAATCAATACGCGCAATTTTTTAATTAAATAGCTAGAAAGTTTAATTTTAATATAGTACAATGTTTTTTTCCAATTAGTGTGGATATATGTCATTGACCCATATTGAGATGTAAAACATGTGGGGAACCCAAGGGGGGAGTAGAAATTGTTTGATTTGGGGTTTAGGGGGGTATGGTATTAATCAAGCAACCAAACCAACATATTAATTTGTAAATGAGGCATGGTTTGATCACTAGGCTATTTAGTTACCATATATATACATATATATATTAATAACTTTACCACACCACCAATTCTATTAGGCTGCCTAAGCAATATTTTTTTGAAAGAAAAGTGATTTCATTTATAATTAATTAAGGTCATATTTATTTGAATTCTTTCTATAATGATTAATTTTATATGAGTGATTGGATGATTGTGAGATTTATAGCGCATAGTCGTAACTTTAATTAGAAGGTCTTTATCATCACTTCTATTGAGTAACAATTATATTCTACATATATAGATTCAAGAATGGTTGATCGAAGAGTATCGTTGTTGTGTTATATGAATGGAGACACGGTTGATGGACCATCAGGGATTTCGTACACGAAACCGCCCATTCGACATCTTAGATCGAAGATGGGTTTAGGGTACGATGAACTTGTGCGTTGTATCTGTAATTCATTGCAGATAGACAATGAATTACAGAGATTAACCATGACATATCGATATCCAGCGTACATTGGAAGTGGATCGGCCAACTACGTCCCTTTGCGAATAGATGATGAGTCGAGTCTCAAAGATGCTTGGGAGATTGTGGCAGAATTACCACCACCAAATTGCATGGAGCTTTATATCGAATTAGTTCCGAGGCAACCGTACAATAGTTCCAATTGTAATGTAGTGTTAGATTATGGAGCTGGACCTAGCACTCAACCAATTTATGAACATAGTCATTGTGCATCGCCTTTGATGACCGCAAATCCCGAAATGGACGAGGATCCTCGTTCCTGTGATGATTTGAATACTAGTGAAGATGATGACTATTGCGGCAGTGACGGGGATACTAGTGAAGAGAGTAGCGATGATGATGCAGACGATGAAGGGGATGATGGTCATCATGTTGATGATGGCATGATTCGATATACGTTAAATCGAGTCATAGCCGATGATGGCTCATTATCTTGTCCTCCAATTTCGAACGAAATTGGGAACGATGATTTTTTCGATGAAGAGGCTGCTGGAATTGATGGTGCGCACGTGGGTGTAGGTGAATTTGTCGTTCCTTCATCTGTATTTATGGAATTGAGTAGTGAGGCAATGCAACCCATCCATGAGAATGCAATGATCCCTTCTAGGTCTTTATGGAATGAGGCATCAGAATTTGAGAAAGGCATGCGGTTCATGTGTAAAGTAGATATCCAAAGATGCCGTGAAATTGTATAGCATCAAAGGACACAGGCGATTTGTGGTGACTCATTCTACACCTAATGTATGGATTGTTCGTTGTAAGAAATATTTAGATGGATGTACTTGGAGGTTGCGGTGTTCGCGAAGAAAATCGCATGGAATGTTTGAGATCAGTACATATGCAGGACCACATACATGCATCTATGCTAAACTGTCCAAGGATCATGCGCATTTGGACTCCACCGTTATATGCCGTGAGGTAGAAAATGTGGTGAGAAGAGATCCGTCCATCTCAGTTCCAGTGCTTCATCGATTATCAAGGACAAATTCAGTTATGACGTTCATTATAAGAAAGTTTGGCTGGGGAAGAAGAAAGCAATTGCTAAAGTCTTTGGAGATTGGGAAGAATCGTATAAAATGTTGCCGCGGTGGATGGCCGCTCTTCAAGAAAGCAATCCAGGGACACGTGTGGAATGGCGGCATGGCGAGCCTAATGCCAACAATGAGGTTGTCTTCAAATGGGTTTTTTGGGCATTTGCACCTTCTATTGCAGGCTTTAGACATTGCAGACCAATGATACAAATTGATGGCACATTCTTGTATGGAAAATACAAACAAAAACTCCTAATAGCCACTGTTGTTGATAGTAATAGTCATGTATTTCCTTTAGCATTTGCCATTGTTGATGAGGAAAGTCAAGACAATTTGGGGATGGTTTATGGCTTGTTCGCGACATCATGTGACCGATAGGGATGGTATATGTGTCATTTCGATTGACACCAGGTATATTGTTGGCAATGAACAATCATCGAAATGGATGGACCCATGAAAGAGCTCAACACAGATTTTGTCTCCGTCACATATGCGTAATTTCAACATGAGATTCGGGAGCAAAGAATTAAAGGATATAGTGTACTTAGCGGGTGCCCAACATCAACCACGAAAATTTAAGGCATCCATGAAAGAACTCCATCAAATGAATCCGAATGTATTGCGTGGTTTGTCGACCTAGATCGAGCACAATGGACAAACGCATACGACAATGGTTATCGTTACGGATGGATGACTACAAATCTCGCGGGTACTACGTTGATTTATTACGTTTGATATTGTTACTTACTTAATGTGTTTAATTTATTACGTTTACAAGCTAATACATATATGAATTTTTTTGTGACAAATGTAGAATGCTTTAAATTTTACCGTGTCATGGCGTACTTTAACAAAAGACGCGACGAAATAGGTGCGGCCACTAGGAAGGGGCGAAATGTACACAACGTACGCAATGAATAAGTTGTCACATTGGGGAAAGGTGGCTGGAGGGCACAATGTGACATTAGTAAATCGTGAGAATGGTACATTTGAAGTCATCACGCACCACGTGGCTATCATTTGAGAAAAGGGTGTAACAAGCAAGTCGTGAAATTGGAGGCCCGTAGATGCACTTGTATGAAGTGGCGGTGTTTTGGCATTCCATGTTCCCATGTTCAAGCGGTTTGCGCTAGTGTTGCCATAGATCACTTTGTCGTACATCGAGTCATACTACGATTGTCCGTGTACAAATCAATGTTATGCTGCGAATTTCCAACCCATTCCTCACGAAGATTATTGGCCTAACGCCGAGTTCCACACACGTTGATGCCCGATCCATATCTAAGCGAGTAAAAAAAACGTCCTCGAACAAGCCGTTTGCGCACTGAGATGGATTGGAGAGGCAATCAGAAATAGCCACGACATATGCAGCGAGAGAAGGAATGGAGAGAAACCCCAACAACGCTGCGATGTAGTAAGTGTAATCAGGATGGACACAATAGACGCACTTGCAGTCGTCGTCAGCAAGGACAACCGTCTAATGCTTCATAGTGAAAAACTATTTCAAGTCTTATGTTTCGCACTCACCTATATTTTCCTTGTATTTGATCACTTTCTTATGAGTTGGTGGTACATGCTCTTACTTTCAATTCGGTTTCAGTGACTTGTTTTCTTCTTCTTTGTCATTTTTTTTTAGTTACAGGCTAATATATAAAGGCCATATATTCTTCTTCTTTATTTTTCGCACACTGTTTTTTTAACTACTTTGAGGTTCTTTAATGGTGGGTATATTCTTTACCATTGTTTCTTCATTGGTTTATGGAACTAATGACTACATTGCTAATGATTTGGGGTTCAAGCGCGATATGGATCCGGCCCTATAGATGATTCGGTGTTGACTATGCAAGCTTTACATAGATCTACACGCGTTTGGAATGGATAGGTAGTACTTCTTTTCGTCTGTTTCTCTACTATAATAGCTGCGTAGCTACATTTTAACTAATTTCACTTAAATCACGTATCTCCATAGGAGCACGATATATTGACTATCGGGCGTAATTCAAATTTGCACTTCATCGGTTGGTCCCATTTGGATGAACGCATAGTTGGGCATCTTCGGGAAAGTCGGCTTTTACGGATCGCGCGAGTAGACTTCATATCAATTGATTGGCATCTCATAAGCGCCCTTGTAGAGAGGTGGAGGCCGAAACTCACACGTTTCATTTCCCCGTCGGCGAGATGACTATAACCCTCCAAGATGTACAAATCATCTTGGGGTTGCCTGTCGATGGATTACCAATTACTGGCCGCGTCGAGCAAGATTACGATGCCTTGTGCTTGACACAACTGGGATTCCCATTCCCCGAAAATAACAGGACTGGAGGGCGGATTCAAATTCGCCAACTTTCAAGGTGGTTTCCAAACCTTCCAAACAATGCTAATGATGTGGAAGTGCAACGCTATGCGAGAGCATACATCCTACAACTTCTAGGGGGAACGCTATTTGCAGACAAGTCGAACAACCTCGTTCACATCACATATTTGCAATTTTTGGAGGATTTCGAGGCGGCAGGACAAGATACTAGTTGGGGTAGTGCAACTCGGCTCACCTATACGAGACAATTATGTCTTGCAAGTAGACATTGATGGAGCAGAGATTGCAGGTCCGGTCATCTTATTGCAATTATGGGCATGGGATAGGTTGTCGTTTCTTGCACCAATAATGGGAAACGTTCTTCGAGACGACATCTTACAAAACGAAGAATTATTTCCACCTCCTCCATTTGGTCATAGGTAATTAGTATTTTCTCACATAATAATTTCAATTTCTTCTTTTTATCTACATGTGCCGACATCCATGCATTGTGTGATTTTTTTTCATTTGTGCGGTGGAGACATGCTTTGGAGACCACGGGAACATCAATGCACGTCCCGACAAAGTACGAGAGAAATGATTGACATGCAAGCACCCGATGAAGTAAGAGATATACGTAATTACTTCTCCACGTAGTGCTTATGTCGACATCATGGAAAATGCGTTTTTATTCATTTCAAGTTGTTTTTATTGACTACGGGTAATATGGGAACCGTATCTGAGGCGTTGATAATGGACCTACTTGCGTGCATGTAGCGAGTGGTCGTGCTATTTGGCGAACGAGGGCACCTTTGATTTTCTTCGTCGTGTAGTCGAAATGTATAATCCCGATAGAGTCATGCGACAATTCGGTCTCGAGACAAATGATACCACCTTTACAGAGCACAAACATGCAACTACATAAGATTGACTTGAGAGGGAAGACGGATAAGGATTGGAGCGCGAGAACATAGTGCTTATGTCGCATGTGGAACGAACGTGCCTCCAATATTGCAAGCGATGAAAGCTTAGAGGAGTCAATGGACTTTTACAACCCGTATATGCTATGGTATCGTCGCATTACACGACGATTCATGTCTCCCGTGGAGCTATTTTGAGGCCTTGGTAAGTACAATTTCATTTTTTTCGGTCATGAAGCCTTGCCAAATAGTTGTTTTCCTTGTACTTTCGCATAAAACTTCATCAATATTTCATATGTAGGCACATAGAATTACTTCAATTCATCGTTGACCTTTGGGTGATGATGTATCTATTAATGGCATTGATTTATGACACTAATTCATGAATTATTAGCAAGATTTGTGGCTCGATTAAGTTATTCTTCTTACCATGTATTTGTATATATTACTTAGAATAGTTAGCTAATAGTCAATTACATTAGTTTGTATATTTTGTTGCCTAATTTAAATTTGTACATTATTCTTATTTAAGGAGAAAGATCTCAAGGAGAAAAGCAATTCACCATTTTGCTTAAACATTGTTATGGTATCGAGCACTGCAATTTTTCTTCGATCATCTATTCGGGTCAATTTTTTTCGGTTCTTTTCTTTTGTCTTCTTCGTTTCGGGTTGATTTATTATCAACAATTTGGTTTTGTAATTTTTCGGTTTATGATGTCTACCAGAAAATTTTTCCAAGCAAATCCTCGGAGACTTTTGCCATTAGACTCATGAGCAAAAATTATCTTTGCTGGGAGTTTCGGATTTAGAATGTTTTTGAAAGGAAAACCCTCTGGAATCACATCGACGGCGGTAGCTTCGGCACCTACGGACGCTAAGGATCTTACGCAATGGGAAACCAAAGATGCTTGCATCATTTCTTGGATCTTAGCCTCTATTGAACCACGTATGGTTAACAATCTACGTTCTTTTGGTACAGCGAAACAAATGTGGGATTACTTGAGACGCATATACCACCAAGAAAATACTGCGCGACGCTTTCAACTTGAACTTGAGATCGGTCAATTGATCAAGGTAATCTCTCCATTGAGCAATATTATTCGAATTTATTAACCTATGGAGCGAATATTCTGGTATTATCTATTCAAAGGTCTCTCAAGAGACGTTGGAAGGTCTTCAGGTTGTTCATGAAGAAAGTAAGCGGGATCAATTTTTGATGAAATTGAGACCAGAATTTGAGACTGTACGGGCTGGATTGTTGAACAGAAATCCGGTTCCTTCATTAGACATATGTGTTGGTGACTTATTGCGTGAGGAACAGAGGATGGCTACCCAATTTGTTATAAGTGGGCCTAAAGAAACCGCGCTTTGGTCAATCGGCTTATGTTGCTTAAGGGAGGAATCGAGGGAAAGGACAATCGCAATGCTATAGTTGCAAGGAGTTTGGGCATATCGCACGCAATTGTACTAAGAAATTTCGCAACTACGCAAACAACAAGGGCACATTATCAAGGAGTGTCCTACTCGTCAGAAAATCGGAAAGCCCAAGCCTTTCAAGTGTTGTTTCGTCTTCTACAATTAATGACGGTGCTTTTACGCCCCCAAACGCAAATCAGCCAACCCTTACTCCGAAATGGTACAACAAATGATTCTCACAAAGATTCTCTCGCTCTTAGACTTCAAGGTAACGAGTAAGCCTACTACTTTTCCTTGGATTGTTGATTCTGGAGCATCCAATCATATGATCGGCTCACCTAATTTATTACATAATGTACGGGAGTATATTGGCACACAAAATATTGAAATCGCATAACGGCATAATCTTCCAATTCGCCATTGGTGATATTACGCCTTCTTTTCGCATGTATTTGTTTCTCCTGGATGGTCTACTAGCCTTATTTCGTTGGTCAAATGGTGGATAATAATTGTGATGTGCATTTTTCTCGAAATGGTTGTCTTGTGCAGGATCGTGTGTGGGAAGGTAATCGCGAAGGGGCCTAAAGTGGGCGTAATTTTTCCATTTGCAATTTTCGGTTCCTAGAAATTTGTCTTTATCTTCTATTATTGTTGAGAATAAGGCCGCCATTTGGCATAAACGTTTGGGTCATCCGAACAATGTGATTTTGTCTACTTTAATGAATCGTGGTTTTCTTGGTAACAAAGATCAACGTTTCCACTTTGATTGCTCTACTGTAAGTTGGGAAAAAGTAAAATTCTACCTTTTCCTTCATATGGAAGTCGTGCTAATACATGTTTTGAGATTATACATTAGATGTTTGGGGTATTAGTCCTGTTATCTCGCATGCACAATATAAATATTTTGTAACATTTATTGATGATTACAAAGTAGTTTCACATGGATTTATTTTTACGCACCAAGGTGAAGTATTCACTTGTTTTTCAAACTTTTCTAGCCTATATTGAGACGCAATTTTCTACATGTATTAAGATATTGCGTCTCGATAATGGAGGGAATACATGTCACATGAATTTCGGGGATTCTTGCAAAATAAAGGTATTATATCTCAACGATCGTGTCCTTATACCCCTCAACAAAACGGGGTGGTCGAACGTAAGAACCGCCACTTGTTGGATATGGTTCGAACATTGCTCTTGGAGTCCTCTGTTCACTAAGTTTTGGGTGGAAGCTTTATCCACTGCAGTGTATTTAATCAATCGCTTACCTTCTCAACAATTGAGGTTTGATTCTCCTTACCATCGTCTCGGTTCACATCCTCGTATGACATGTTGCACACTTTTGGATGTGTTTGTTTTGTTCACACTGCGCTTCTCATGAGCGTCACAAACTTATGGCCCGATCAGTAAAATGTGCTTTTATGGGGTATAGTAATACTCGAAATGATATTTGTGCTATGATAGTGTTGCTAATCGCATGCGTATTTCTAGAAATGTGATTTTCTTTGAAAGCGAGTATTTTTTTCAAGAAGACGTATCTCATTTTGATAATGTTTGTCTTCCTACCTTTGATAATCTGTCACCACCCATTGAGCGTTTTAAACGCGACCATGTCTATCGAAGACGGCCCCCTCTCCACAAATCCTTCCCGACCCCGATCCCAGAATCGCTCCGTGGATCGCTCCAGTGGCTCTCCGACGATCACTCCTACCATTCATCCTCCAAATCGGTATGGTTTCTCTCGCCATTTTAGCTAACACTGCAGTTCCAACTTGTTATTCTCAAGCGACTACACGGGCATCTTTGGGACGAAAGCCATGCAAGAAGAGCTTCAAGCTCTTCAAGAGAATCATACTTGGGATATTGTTCCATGCCCTACAGGTGTAAAACCCATTGGATGTAAATGGGTATATTCCATAAAGCTCCGCTCTGACGGGTCTCTTGACGATATAAAGCAAGGTTGGTGGCACTTGGTAATCGACAAGAGTATGGAGTTGACTATGAAGAAACATTTGCACCAGTTGCAAAGATGACTACTGTGCGACTTGTTCTTGCTATTGCCGCCTCTCAAGGTTGGCCATTGCGTCAAATGGATGTTAAGAATGCTTTCTTACACGGAGACCTTAAGGAAGAAATCTATATGACTCCACCATCTGGATTATTTTCTACACCATCAGCGGATGTTTGTAAGCTCAAACGATCACTCTATGGCTTGAAACAGGCACCACGTGCCTGGTTTGACAAGTTTCGGTCTACACTTATCAGCTTCTCCTTTGTCCAGAGTCAGTATGATTCTTCTCTGTTTCTTTGCAAAACTTCGAAAGGCATAGTTTTACTCTTGATTTATGTTGATGATATTGTTATTACGGGTACTGACTCTACTTTGATTTCACAACTTCAAGAGCACCTTCATCAGTCCTTTCATATGAAGGATTTAGGTCCTTTGCAATATTTTTTAGGTCTTGAAGTGCATTCAACTGCTGCTGGTCTCTTTTTACACCAACATAAATATACTCGGGATCTTATTTCTTTGGCTGGTCTGCAAGATGGTCGCTCGGTTGACACCCCTTTAGAGGTAAATGTCAAATATCGTCGGGATGATGGTAATTTTCTTCCGATCCCTCTTTGTATCGTCGCTTGGTGGGGAGCCTAAATTATTTGACGATTACTCGTAGGATATTTCATTTGTTGTTCAACAAGTTAGCCAATTTAGGCAAACGCCTACGCACATCCATCTAGTGTAGTTCGTCGCATTATTCGCTATTTGCAAGGAACTTCGATCGCGGTCTTTTCTTTCTGTGGGTACTTCCATTCGTTTAGTTGCATACGAGTGATGCGGATTGGTGGTTGTTACGATGCAGACGTTCTATTAGGTTGGTGTATGTTCGTTGGTGACTCTCTTGTATCATGGAAAAGCAAGAAGCAAGACAGAGTTTC
This sequence comes from Stephania cephalantha, assembly GCA_039657325.1. Lineage (NCBI taxonomy): Eukaryota > Viridiplantae > Streptophyta > Magnoliopsida > Ranunculales > Menispermaceae > Stephania > Stephania cephalantha. The sequence continues at coordinate 50,579,332 of CM077573.1, forward strand.
TAAATCTTCAACCGAGTCTCGAATATCGTGCGATGCCCTCAAAGCATGTTCAGAAATTGTTTGGCTTCGGGGATTATTGGGTGAACTTGGATTTTCTCAAGCTGAGCCTACTGCACTTCATGCGGATAATACTAGTGCCATCCAAATTGTCGCCAATCCAGTCTTTCATGAACGTACGAAACACATTGAGGTGGATTGTCATTCTATTCGTGATGCCTATGATAGTCACGTTATTTCACTTCCTCATATCAGTACTGCACTTCAAACAGCTGACGTGTTTACGAAGGCTCTTTCCCGAGACCGTCATCAGTTTCTGGTTGACAAATTGATGCTTCACAATCATCCAGCATCAATTTGAGGGGGGATATTAATGGCATTGATTTATGACACTAATTAGGGAATTATTAGCAAGATTTGTGGCTCCAATTAAGTTATTCTTCTTACCATGTATTTGTATATATTACTTAGAATAGTTAGCTAATAGTCAATTACATTAGTTGTATATTTTGTTGCCTAATTTAGGTTGTACATTATTCTTATTTAAGGAGAAAGATCTCAAGGAGAAAAGCAATTCACCATTTTGCTTAAACATTGTTAGTATCTATTGCACGTATTAGAGATGTAGCCGCATCGACTTTGATCTGCAAAGACACGCAGATTATCGGATGCATAATATGCCCAGTTCATTTCAAGCTTCTCATCATTCTTCCCATCTTGATACACCTTCGAGGCATGACACTCCATCGTATACTCCATCAGTGCCTCTCAACGAGTTTGGGACTCCACATACTCCTTCAGTTCCTCCCAACATGACATTCGAGGCTATGGAAGCCTTTCCATTTGACAGGGCACCTACATCTTCGCGCCATTTTCATGCAAGTCCAATAATGATGAATTTATCTGGGAGTACAAGTACTCATGATGGCGGAATGCGTGACAACGATGATATTCAAAGAGAAGATGCTCAAAATCCGGATGATGTGGGTTATTCAGATATTCCACTAGCTTTAAACCGTAATGTCCGAGTCGTCAAGAGAACACGGTGTGGGGTGGAAGTCATTATTTGGGGTCGACTAGGACTTTTTCTATCTTTGTTATAAGACATTTTCTCCTTATTCATTTTTGCTTTGTAGTTGATCACCTACCAATTTCATCATTTATATCAATTCAACTTTCAAGTTCTTTATTTTTTATGGGTTTTAACTTATTTTTTCTTGATGTGTTGAACCTCTTGTATTGGAACTTTGTGTATGCTATTATTGGAAACAACAGCTCCATTTAACCTTGCACTCCCATAGTTACAATTTGTCGATGTTCTCTACCTTCAAATCATTTGAAAGCTTCATTGTTAAGAGAGACACACTGGACCCACAAATCATTTGCACAACCAATCAAAAAATGGAGACAACAATATGTGAATTGATGGGTAGGTGAGAACAATCCAAATGCTATTTCTAGTCTCAATCATGAAAAATTATTTCATCTTCATTAGTCCTATCGAATTGGTCTTGTACATATTGGGCATTTCTGCTGCATTGTCAATGTTAATTTGCTTACCTTTTATATGCCATTTTTTAGATGTTTTCAGCTTAGCATGTGAATTGTTTGAAGGGAATTCAGTTCACTGCACGACAAGGGAGATTGTGGTTTATGGTCACACTAATTTGTGATAGAAGCTTTGTTGTTAATTAAAGCACAAGAAAGGTACTAAATTTTTTGGATGCTCACTGATCTCCTCTCATGAATCATAAATAGCTTTGAAATCATATTTCAGGAATTAGTAGAGTGGGAGCACAAGAGCAAATTGGGAGGGAAAATGCATGCTTGTGGACATGATGCACATGTCGCCATGCTCCTTGGGGCTGCAAGGATACTACATAGCATAAAAAGCACATTGCAGGTATACATTGCAAATAAATTTACAGTGAAGTGATCATAAACAAGCCGGCAGTTAAAAAAAAAAAAAATTTCAGAAGGAAGTCGTTCCATCCGCTGACGTGGCGCGTGATGTGGCGGTGGTGGCCAAAAGTGTGTTAGTTTTGAAAATAGTTTGGTGGGTGTGTTGGGTTGATAATTTTTACCCCTAAATGTACTAATCAAGGAAAAAGGCCCAATTAGCTATGTTGTTGTTGTTGTGAACAAGGTCAGAATCACTCGAATTCATCAACTCAGACACAATCGCGAAGACGCCCACAATCAAACAAACAAAAACGAAACCCTAGAACATGAAGACCATATAAAAATCCAATCTTTTTGAGAGAATCGTAGCAATGAAGCAATTACCTTGCCATAGAGAGCGATTCGAGATCGTACGCGAAGAGGGTATTGCAAACACAGGAAATCCGGTTCTGGGTCGCCGAGGATTTGCGAAAATCGACACATTTTTACACACAGCGCCTCTCAACAACGCCATTTCTTCGCTCTCTGTGTTGTGTTGCTCGCGCGCGCTAAATAACTGACCTACCTGCGTGGCCATCCCTGTTTCACAAGCTTCAATTGCATGATCCAGTACTCCTACACTTGGCCATCCTAAATAGCGCTCGAAACACGTTGGAAGTTTATGACGGTTTTGCCCCTGTGAACTTCACAAAGTACTACGCACTCGCTTGTTGCATCAAACTTGCCCTAGAAGTTCAACAATGGCGTCTCTACTGAACAAAGCGACAACCTTTTCGCGCTTTCGCTCCTCCAATTCGGTCTTGCTCTTCTCTCTTTCACTCTTTAAGCGTTGTTTTCTTCCTCTCTCTCTCTCTTTCTCTCTCTCTCTCTCTCTGATTGTTTGTGAATTTGTTGTTTTTGTGCAGAGATTGGAAGGTCAGTTTGTTCGATCGAGCCGTGGATTCCACATCGAACCAGGGCCTCGCGAGAAAGCTGTTAGTGATTCATCCTTTCTGATGTAATTGGACTTAGTTTGATTATGATATGAATTCATGATTTCTGCAAAAACTTGTTTTTTTTTTTTTTTTGGTTTGCTGCATTTTCTTTGTATATGTTGAATTGGTGAAGTCGAGGCGTTGGTTCGATTCGATAATTTCGATATCTATTGTTGGGGGGAAGATCTGTAGAATGTCGTTATGGATCATAATTCATAAGCTTTGGGGTCCCTTTGATTAGGTTAAAAGCTATCAATCTTTTCATTTCCAAGCCTCATTTGTGATGAGAACTTATTTATTGTAGAAGCCACTGCTTCAGTGATAGGCCGATGTGTTATACTGCCTAGTTTCCGGTTTAAGATTAGAGAAGGAGAGTAGAGACCTCATGAAGCTATTCCTCCCAACAGAGGACGCGAGGATTTGGTAATAGAGGGTGCGGGGTTTGATGTAAGACATTCTACGATTTTGAGATTGGCCATTGGGCCTTTTCCTACATAAACAACAAGGCGTCCATTCCAAAATATGTTGGAGTTAGCTACATGGATCAAACTCTTCCATTATGTTTGATTTAATGTAGTTGATGCCTTTTCCTACATGGTGGAATTTAATGCTCGATTAAAGTTAAGCTTTGGGGTATACGGTTCTTTATGTGGTTACGGATTGTTATGCTTCTATATGTATCCAGTTCAAGTGTTAAAAGTGTGAAGAGATTAGTTTTCTATGTATGGGCTTAGGCTTGAGATGAGGTGTTTCTTGGAAAATCCATAGGCAAGTTTTGCACTCCAAATTTATAAGCCTTTGTATTTCTTTTTTAAAATTTAACAGCTATGTGGGTTATGCATAACATTGTATGAAGGAAAGCCTTCAAGCAATATACAGGCTAAGCTCCTTAAAAGGCTTTAACAACAAAAACTTGCAATGAAATTCAAAAAAAAATAAAATATACATATATATATAGATCAGAATATTGCAAAACTTAATCATCCACCAAGGTATGATATTAAGTCTGCCTAAGCCGCCAAAGCATCTCTAGTGAGATGGATGAAGCATGACCTACCAAAGGCAAGATTGGAGGAGGTTGGGGGTTTGACTCTTGTTAGAGCCAAAAAGTATGGGTTTCTTATCAAAACTCCACCTATGTAGAACATCTCTTTCAGAAGATTGATTGGCCCAACGAATGAACGCAGGGAAAAGAAAATCAGGCTTGACAAAGACGATAGAAACTTGAGATTCTTTTCATTATATGTACTACATAGCCGGTCCTATGTATGGATAAAGGAGGGTTCCCTAGGCCATTTTTTATATTGGAAAATGGGGGAGGGAGGTCCTCAAGGCCATTTTTCATACCTAGAAAATGGGGGAGGGTTGCGATAGATTGACAACCAACGAAATTTGTCTCCTCTTTATGAAATTCAATTACACTAAATCAAGCGCGACGGAAGAGTTTGATTCATGTAGCCGACCCCAACTAATGTGGGATTGAGGCTTTGTTGTTGTTTAAGTAGTCATTATTGTTTATTTCCAACACAGATTAGTATAGCATCATTAATTTATCATTGAGTTTTAGAAATCTTAAGCCATTCTACATTGTTTGTGAACTTCATTCATACTTCCCAACAATTATGTTATTGAGTTACATTTTGTTTAGTTATTTTAACATCGCATTTAATCAAGAGTCATTTTTAATTTCTTTGCATGTATATAAGTTTTGCAAGTGTATAGAAATAGAAGTGCTACTTAGTTGTATTGTCTTGATTGTCAGAATGACATGGTTCAACTTTTCCTTTTATGATTAGTTATAGTTTCTATTCTCTCAGTGCGGTCCGCACTATGCCACTTTGTCTTGATTCCATTACTTGATTAATTTATTAAGTTTTCAGCTGTTGGAGGATCACCCTGCACTAACTCGGTTCAGGCCTGATAAAGAGAGAATTGAAGGACTCATAAGACTTCAACGCGTTGCCACTTTTGTTGTCATTGCTGGTATGCTGAACAATTCACTAAAAACCAATTATATAATTTTAATGTGGATTGTTGTCTTTTCTCTTTTATTTCTCTATATCAATGTTTCTTGATGGCATGCTGGCCACTGACGCCACACAGCTTCTTTAACTGCTACCTTTGCTGCATTACACTTCAAAGTAGCCTCTAATCTAGCTTATAAGCTAGTTTGTGCTTACCAAACAGAGCCATGTCTGATTGTAAAAAAGCATTTTAAGTTGCTTTTGACCTTGTTCTCATCTCCATTGAAACACATTCAGAGTGTATTAGAACACTTTGGGCATGCAAATTGCAGAACAGCTTCAATCTAAGTTCCAACAAACTGGCATGGAAGCCTGTTTCAACTTGCAACCTTTTAATTGGTGGCATTATCATTATGAAGCCTGGATTTGGTTTGATTATGTATTTGTAGCAGTGTTAACCAAGATGGCAGAATCGTATTTCTTGCAAAGAAGGAAAGAATTGATTGATCGATTGGAATTGTGAATATCCCTATAAATCTATAAATATGGAGCTATTGTAACCAGAGAAGCATGAATGGATCATTCCCTCACCTTTCTCCCGTGGATGTAGGTCATAGAATTGAACCTTGTAAATCGTTGTGTCTGTCTTTAATTTCTTTTCTTGTTTTAATTTTGTCAGTCTTTGTGCTAATGTACAGCACAGCCAAGGTTTCCTCATTATTAACTTTAACATAGAGGTGCATCTTAAGATTAGAGTTCGCGCTTTGACATTTGAGCGCATTGATGATTACCCTTTACACGGACTAGTTGGTTGTTTGGTTCACACCAAAAAAAGAAAAGAAAAGAAAAGAATAGGAAGAAAGAAAGAAAGAAAGAATGAATGAATGAATGAAGAAAACAGAAATGGACTAGGAAAATCTCTTCCTGTGTTCCTTAACCATCTAATATCCTACAATGGTTAAGGAACACAGGAAGAAAATAGCCTACTGGACATAGGAATGTGCTTGTCATGGCTGGAGAAGTTGGCCTTTCAACTCGTCATTAGAATTTAGGTCTGGTAAAATTGCAATGTGAAATGGACTAGGAAAATCTCTTCCTGTTTAACCATTGTAGGATATTAGATGTTGATCTCAAAAGAAAGTCTCTTCCAAGGTTCGAAACTTCGACTTCGCCTATGACTTCGCTCACTTAAAATTCGGAATTAATTCGAGGAAGTTAACTTCGACGATGGAAGTTTGACAAAATGTGCCGGTGTACAGAAGTTTACGGGATTTCACTTTAAATTTATTATGGTGCATTCATCAAAATTCAGCTACACAATCTGAAAAAGTATGAAAAAGTAGAAGATGTGTGTCCCAAAAGATTTAGTTATATAGATAATGTTGAAGAAAAATAATCTACAACAAATAAATTTAGAGGTGCACCATTTCTGATTAAAAATAAAAAAAAATGAGAAGTGATGCTGCTTTATGTGCTTTCTTTCAGTGAAACTATGAGTATTATTCTTTTAATTTTTTGTTAATGGTGTAAGTGTCATTGTTTTACTTCAGGTTGTTGTTATATGGTTTATATCAACGCATTAATGAGATTTGACGCTCCAAAGCAGGCGCAGAAAAGAAAAGAAGGTCAACGTGAAGGTTTTATTTTCATGCTTGCATTCTATTTTTGTTTGTTATCATCCTTATTTCCGTTAAAACTTTTCACACATTTTGTTCAGTTAATTTTCTTGCCATTTGTTGTTGAGCAGGAGCTATTTTGCAAGAAAATAGAACTTGAAATACTGGAAATTTATACAGGAAGATTCAAGTTAGAAAGCTTCCCCTGAAAGAAATCCAGAGACAAATTTGCATTACAAAATTGATTACATCAGGTAGTCACCACTCACCAGTCATTGAGGGGAAATGCTGTTCTGAACCTTCCAAGTACTGTTCATTTTTGCTGTCTTTTTCCCTGTGCTAGATTTGGATGAGATTGATAAATTAGGTTTAGCTGGTGTCATCAAAGCTTGCTTAATATCCTGGCCATTGTTTTCTAGGTGGAAAGGTATGCCAGGCAAGGAGACTTTAATTATACCTATAGATACAATATATGCAAGTGCACACTATTATACTATTTGGAGTCATCTGTAGTTTCGAACTTTCAAAAACCTAGCATATTTTTGTGGGATCGGATACCGTCCTCGAAGAAAAAAATGCTTTTCAAATTAAGCATACCAGGTTTTGTTCTACTTCAGAGATCGAAGTGTATGTTAATTATTATTTGACTGGGATAGAAATGGATCTATGTTTATCAGTTTGTTTAACCATTTCATGTGATATTTATTACAATTAACTCATCTTTTCTTTTCTTTTTTCCCCTCCTTGTTTTTATCAGAGAATTATATACGTTATATTACCTGAACTGAATAAAATCTACTGCCATGGGGTTGATTTCTCCCTTCTCTTCAAGTTTCACATACCGAAGCTATTAATATTCTTTCCTGACCTGCGACTGCAATAGTTGTTGCTCTAATTCTTCTTGTGTTGCTCAGATTTGTTTTGTTTTTTGTATGCTAAATACATTCATGGTGAATGTGCTCTCTTAGATGAGCTTGAAAAGTTCATTATTGGATTTTTCTTAGTTAGAAGCTCAAGTTTTCATCTCCACTAGGGAATCACAATCAAACATTTAGTTGCCATGGTAGTTTTGATGGTCTGAAATGAGAATGTCCGGGACTTAGTGCAATAAACCATGCTGTTATGTTATGGAAACCTAATGTGGTCCTAAGCTTGTGTGGTCCTTTTCTCCTTTTACGAGTCATTTCCAGATCAATCAGGACTGTTCAATTGTTTAAAAATTGCGGCAAACTGGATGAAGAATAATAACGAGTGAAAAGTACGTAGGATGCTGAAAGACATCTAAGCATTACCTTCTTTTCATTGAAAAAGAAGCATAACATGTTTTGACACTTAATTGTAGATTATGCATGTGGTACAGGTAGATAGTATTAGAATAAAAGAAGCTAAACTGTAATAGTGTCAATAACTATTATTATTATTATTATTATTATCACTGAACCCCTCTTGTTTTCATTTGTTCTAATTGATCCTTGCCCTACTGCCTCATTGTTGGAACTGCTTTCTTTATCAGTTTCAGAAATCTTTTCATTACATGATCATGAATTTCTTGATTGGTATTGTTATTATTCCCTAAACTGAGAGGTCTTTACTGTGACTGATGAGTACACTTCATAGACAGTGCACAATGAATGCACCAACTCTAGCTCTCCATTGTTGACCATGTATTCCTGAATCTCATGAAATGCTGTATCTTTGAATGACCTTGAATGTGGTTCATCTTCTATTATATTATCAATGGCAAGCACATGTGAATTGGACATAGAAGCCTATGGAGCTGTTCAAACCATTCTGGCAAGACCAATTAATTAGTCATATATTTATTATTGATTGATGGAGTAATGCCAACCTCTCTCATAGTTGTTCTTGTGTCCTTTACTAAAAGGAAGGAGAAGTGCCAACTCCATCTTCCTTAATTTTTAGGGAAAATGTTTGGTTGACATACTTTGTCGCTTGCATTTGCTACAAAATGATCAGAGTAAGATTTGTGTGCGCACATCTTGATGCAAAATATGAAAGACTGTGACAGATCTGTGACAAATGCAAGTACTTTTACGTCGATTCTTTTTCCTTTCATGGGGGTTCTTTTTTCAAACAATAAGTCAAAGAAGAAGAAGATAGTTTGGGATCATTTATTGGATTGAAAATCAACTTAAACTAAAGATTAATAGTTTGGAAGACCTCGAAAATTTGATAACTAGGGTTTGTCCAGATTTTAAAAGCTATCTTTAATCTTCAATTTTATTTATAACATCCTGCATTAAATTGGGCGGAATGAAATTGTGTTGATTCATGTAGTCGACTTCAACTATTTTGAGACTGAAGCTATGTTCTCGTAGTTCTCTAGCAACCTTGAAGTTCAATTCATGAGGCATGCATTCGAGAGAGAGCTTTTAGGCATTATTATTACCTAGATCTGAATATGGTCCATGTCAATGGTGGTTTACTTTTGGCTTTATATTGCTGGTTGGTTCTCGACCCAGTCTCCATTAAAGTCTTGCTTTAAATATCTTTGGCCCCCACAGAGTTAGTGAGAGAAAATGAAAGCTGGATCTTTACAATGACCCCTCCTTGGACCATTTATAGTCTGAACAATATACATTCATGCTCTAGTAGAAAAGAAACATTAAATTGGGCAAAGTAAAGTTAGCAAAGCCAAAAAAAATAAGGCCAAAATCTCCTTCCTTGCCTGCCTTTGTAGGGCAATTCAAAATCACAATGACATATGTTCATCATCGGCAGAGCACAGCACTACCAACCAATCATGGCTACAACATGGGATGAAATGGCTCGAAAGTGGATGGTGGGTTTTGTTATTTTTTTTCTTAATCTTTGTTCGAGACAATCTTTTTAATCAAAGTGAACGTTTTGGTCTTTTTATGGAAAAGTCAAAAAATAAAATAAAATTGAGACTTTTTTTTTTTTTTGGATTTCGGACTTAGTATTTGTTTATTTAGTGTCAATCACACTAACTAGTTCAAATCCGGATTTTGTTAAGCATGGTCAATTTTAACTCTATTTCCTCCATCCACAAAACTAAAGCTTCGTTAAGGGTAATTATGCCCGTAACCTCTCGAACCAATCTGTTGTTAGTAAAAGATATATTTTTTAAAGGAAAATACTAGAATGACAACGACAACAATGTTACACTGCAAGACATATTGGCTCACAAGAACCTTCTATGCGACCTCGACCCGCGTGTTATATATTGGAATCTGTGTATGCCCGCATCTCGAAGCGCATATAGAAGACTTTTGTAAGTCAATGTGTCTTGTGGTGTGATATGCCGCTATCATTCTACCACTTCTCCTTTTTAAATTGTCATAAATATGAGTAATATATAATAAGTATGTACATATGCACTATAATAAATAAATAAAAAAAGCGAGAGCTTAAACGCGTTTAGTCAAATGGAAATATATAATAATCTTACATTGAAAAAGTTAAAAAGCCTCTGAATTAGTGGTTTAATGGTGGAAATATTAACGTTACAAGAGTGTTAACTTTCCTTTACCGTTAGCTTAATTAAGTTAAATAAACAGTAAACACGGATACGTTCTTACTTGTTTTACTGTCTTTACACGACAGTTAAAAAAACAGAGGTTTTTTTTTTTTTTTTTTTTTTACAGGGCCGTTGTTTTCTGACGGTGTGAGCTGGAATTTCACTGAAAGACAGAGACAAAAACAGAGTCTACTCATTCTCATCAACAACTCCTCTGTTTCCTTCTTCTTCATCTTTGTGCGTGAGAGAGAAGAGAAGACATGGCGACGTTTGCAGGGACGACTCAGAAATGCAAGGCCTGTGAAAAGACAGTATACTTGGTCGATCAGCTCACAGCGGACAACAAGGTCTACCACAAAGCTTGCTTTCGTTGCCATCACTGCAAGGGCACTCTCAAGGTATGATTACTACTCTTTTTAGATTGATTGAGCAGATTCATCAAAACCCCACAATTCTTCTGTCAATTGTGATATGGGTTTTCTTTCTTTGATGTTGATATTGATGTTTTCATGGTTTTTGGGATCTCTCTTTTCTTCTGCAACATTTTTAATTTTTTTGTAACAGATCTTGGCTTTTGTTGCCATCTGTAGATGTATTTGCATGTTTCTTGTGTTCATGACTTAAATCTGAGACCTTTTTTTTTATCAATCAAGATGTTGACTTTCTAGTATGTGTATGTTAGATTTGTTATTTTGGGTACCTGATTTGATCTTCTTCTTTTTTTTTTTTTTTTTTTTTTTTTTTTTGTCAATTAAAGTTACTTGAGTGGTCTTCTATTGTGGTGATTGTATTGATTTGGTCTTCATGTATTGAGGATTCTGGTTTGTCTTTGAAGTTGATACATGGATTTACAAGTAGCTATTGATATGTATTAGAAATTTTGATGGGCTTTCAGCTCAAGACTCTGTGAATACCATACAAGTCAATTTCATTTCAAGAGGCAAAACATAATACTTTTGAACTATGATTAGTCCAAGATGTACCCTTTTCGAATTGATGTAAAAAACCTGTTGTCCTTACTATGAAGTTTTTAGAACTTCCATGTTCATGAGCATGTGTTGGCTGGGTGAAGCTTCCAGTGCATAAATCCTTTGGAATGCTGTTGAGCTGATATATGTTTAACCATATGTTCTGAAATGTTATTTGCTTGTTTCGAACTTGAAGTCATGTAATTTTTTTTTCTTATTCTTCTCACTTAACCTTTGTTTTTATGGTCAATTGCAGCTTAGTAACTACTCTTCCTTTGAGGGTGTTTTGTACTGCAAGCCTCATTTCGACCAACTGTTTAAAATGACCGGAAGCTTGGACAAAAGTTTCGAAAGTGCGTGTGAACAAAATAGCTTTCTTGTAGCATACTAGCATACCATCTTTCTTATCTATGTTAAAATTAATTTCGATTCGTTCATTTGTTTAGGTGCGCCTAAAACTGTTAGAACTGACAGGTCTCTTGACCAGGTAAAATCTTGAGATTCATGAATTGCTTTCTTATTAGTTATTAAATTCATGCTTAAGTCTAGTTTAGTATTTCTGACTTTCCTCTTTCTTTTCCCTTTTGGTAAATTGCGCAGAATAATACTAATAGTAAGGTTTCAAGTTTGTTTGCGGGAACTCAAGAGAAGTGTGTTGCGTGCAAGAGAACTGTATATCCGATAGAGAAGGTAACTCTTTTTATTCTTTTGTCGTTCACTCTGTAAAAATTATTAACTGTTTCAGTTATAGAATTTATATTTTAATCATGAAGAACAGATGAAAGCATTGAGTTTCTGTCATCAGGGATTCCTTTTCCTTTCTTTGCCTCAATTAACAAAGTAGTAAGAATATTCAGACTAATTTATGCAAATCTATCTAAAGTTGTTGAAAATCCTAAATGCAGACTTACATGATGTTCATCCAACTTGTTAGTATGTAAATAAACCATAACAATTCATAAATATAATATCATATCTTAAGACCAAAATACAGTAGTCTTTTTCAAAGTGGTAAAAATCTCAGAAAGAGAAGAAAATATCCATATAGGACCAAACAAGAATACTGAAAAAAAAAAAAAAAAAAAACTACTTGCTATTATAAGATCGACTCCAGTTTTGAAGTGCTTTCAGTGATATAAAAAGATTGGAAATACTTTCAAAATTCTCAAGCAAAATGCATCAATCAAGGAGTCTCATCCATCCATGACAACTTAGATTAGTACTCTACCCTTAGTTTTTTTTTTTTTTTTTTTTTTTTTTTTTTAATTTCATTTTTCTGGATCCACATTAATTTTCTTGATCGGTATAGACCTGATTAGTGTATGTCAACTACGTATTTGATCGCTTATGATTATCAGTTCTCTCTCTTATGCTTCATGAATTAATGGCACCATTGTCTCAACCCGGAAGGGAAAACTGTGAAATGCACGTTCAGATGCGAGTGCACACACGTCAATGCATATAACACAGCACAATATTTTTAAGTAGGTGTGGGACATTAAGGTGTCACAATCGGCGTAGTATTTTCCCTTCATCATTGGGTTCAATGTGTGGGATTATTACGAGTTGTTGTGACTTTTGAAAGACCCTGAATTTGTCACTAGTGGCACAACTAATCTGCTAAGTAGCGATTACAACTCAAAGCAACTCATGAATTTGATCTTTCTTTCTCCTGTTACTTAAAAAAAAAAAAAAACTGTAATTGAGTCTACTGTATTTTCAGGTGTCTGTTGATGGAAACTCATACCACAGACCTTGTTTCAAGTGTACTCATGGAGGCTGCACAATAAGCCCATCAAATTACGTCGCACATGAACACAGGCTCTACTGCAAGCACCATCATTCTCAGCTCTTCAAGGAGAAAGGGAATTTCAGCCAGCTCGACAAGAACGAACATCTTAAAGGGGTGACTGAGAACACTGTGACCGAGTAAAGAAAGGGAATCTGCACGCTCTTCTTCACGTCGGCCGATTTGCAGCATATTTCCATCATAGCCATCCGGAACTCGGGAAATCAATCAAAAGAAATGCTGGATTGTCAGTTGCGGGAATATAGGGAAGTTATGTTATAGTATTATATAGAGTTCAATCTGAGCTGAGCTAAGTTTTGTGTTCTGTGATCTTGAGTTTGAACTTAACAAAGTGTCTAGTTTGATAAGTTGGTTGTTTATTTGTTGAGGTGAGTGAGGTTTTGAATGAATAATGTAATCAAATCAGAGGTCGGTTATGTATTTGTCTTGCAATAAACCAAGGAGTTCCTGACTCTTCTACTTCTTGTTTGAAAGTTTAGTAGTGGGTGATCAATTTCTCTCAGCTTTTCCTTATAATATTGTTGAATTGTTAACGTGCTATGCTCTCCTTGTCTCCACTTGTTTGCAGTAATATACGGTGTTATGAAGTTATCACAATCACATTAAGTGGAATCGATATTCTTCGTTCATTTTTATATCGATCAAAATGTAAATGCGTGCGGGTTGGCGCAACGATAAGGACGAACTTGAGATTGCGTGGGATCTGTGAGTTAGTCACACGGTTTTAGGTTTGATTTTCTGCCGCATTAAGATTGTTTAGGCTACTGGGTACGTCAATTTGATTGCACCAGGGCTTAATGAAAATAGTAAGGCTCGCATGGATACTCTCGGATATTAAAAAAAATAAAAAATCAAAATGTACATAAATTGAGTAAAAACAAAATAATAATAATCATTAACCAACTTAAAGCTTAATGGTGATTAATCCGTGTCTGCCCTTGAACCGTACAAGTGTAAAATCAACTACCTTGACATTTACATTTGCAGTGAAGTAGCGAGCCGATGAACAACACACACTCTTGAGGAAAAAATTAAAGAGGTACTTCAAAAAACAGTTTAAATGAGTTAAATAAGTGTGGATTTTTTTTTATTCGTGATCTAATGTATGTCGCATTTTGAATCTATGTAAATCCTATGGATCGAATAGCGCATTTTCGATATCTATGTAAATCATATGGATTTGAAATTGAGTTTACATGAATAGCGCATTCGGAAAATGCGCTATTCATGTAAATCGATCGATCCACATGGACTCGTACGTGAACATTTAAATATTTAAATATTTTATATAATATAATATATAATATAATATATATTTTTATATTATATATAAATATATATTATTTATATTTATTTTATATATGAATATAATATTATATATTTATAATATTATTTATAATATATATTATATTTTTATATATGATATATATATCATATATTAATATATTAATATAATATTATATATAATATAAAATATATATTATATATTATATATATTTATACATAATATAGAAAAATATAATTAGAATGTCACTCCAAGTGACACCCGACCTTATGCAATGGCATGCGGGACCAACGTAAAAATGAATGTGCGCAAAATAGGTTTTGGTGCATAACATGCGTGGTACGTATCTCGAAGCGCGCACGATGTTTTGCGTGGATTGTCCACCTCGAGATACGTGCGTGTTGTTTATATAGGTTATCCACTTCGATATACGTGCGTAACGTTTGCATGGATTGCGCGAGGTTGCATGAGTTGTCCACCTCGAGATATATGTCGACGTTTGAATGGTTTGCACGAGGTTGCATGGGTCGCCTACCTCGACATACGTGCATGGTGTTTCCATGAGTTGTCAACCTCGAGATACGTGTGTGATGTTTGCATAGGTTATCCACCTCGAGACACGTGCGTGACGTTTGCATAAGTTATCCACGTCGATATACGTGCATGTCGTTTACACGAGTTGTATACCTCGAGATACGTGCGTGACGTGGGTTGTCCATCTCGAGACACACGTTGTCCGTCTCGACATGCACTTGTCGTTTGCATGGGTTTCTCCACCTCGATACATGCGTGTGATATTTGAGTTGAACAAATAACTCATTTTGAGAATGAGTCATTCATACATCTTAATATTTTGTATAGATAACTCATTTTCAAAATGAACTATTCATACAAGTTCCTTCCACATCATCAACTATACCACGCCATACATCCACTCATCATCAATAGCTAATTTTGAAAATGAGTTATACATTGCTTTTTTTGTAATTTTAAAGTAACCCCTAATATTTGATGAATAAACTTGAAAAACTCCCACTCTTGAGAGGAAGTCCAAGAAATGGCGCCCAGAAAGTCGAGCAGAGCGAAGGAGAGAGGAGGAGGACAACAACTACAACAACAACAACAACAACCAGGAATCTTCGATGGAATGGTGGTCTTCTTCATCCAAACTGGACTGCAATCTCGAAGAATTCAGGTTTCGTTTCGGGATTAATCTGCGTCGTCATGTTAATGCTTTCTAGGGTTTCCTTTGTTTGTGGTTCTCATTTGGGATTAATCTGTGTAATCATGACCATGTTCAGCGAAAAGGTTTCAAATTTCTCTTTCAAGGTCCATTGATTGCTCGAATGCGTTCAAATTGCTGGCTTATGCCCTATTAATCTTCGCATTGTTCTCTTTGTTAATGTGATTGAAGATTTGGAAGCAGAAGCTGTTGGAAAAGGGAGCTAAGTTTGACGACGGCGTGTCGAGGTTCGTTACTCATGTTTTCGCCAAGGACTCTGAGGCGCTTCTCCAACTTGGAAGGGAGCAGCTTCAGCGCTTTAAGGGGGTAATTGCATATTCTACTTTCATTACTTTTAACAATTATAATGCATTAGTCCCAAATTAGTTAGCGTCGGCTGCACGGATTGCCGGCTTCCATTGCTTTTCATTATATGTGTGTGTGATTGGGAAGAAAAAAAAAAAAAAAAAGACTCTTTGTTGATTGCAGACTATGCTTCAATACCAGTGGCTAGAGGACAGTCTAAAAGAAGGGAAAAAGGTTTCGGAAGAGCCTTATATTCTGAAAAGAGAGGTTGAGGAAGTGAATAAATCTTCGAAACCCTTGAATGAAATATGCCCGCAACAAAAAGATGGTAGCTTTGCTGATGAGGAAATCAAACACAGCAAAAAGGCAAAAAAATTGGATGAGAATTCAGATGTCACTTGTGTAGTAAGTGAGGTGGATAAAGGACATAATGCTGGAGATGGGGCATCTGATGCAATGAGCAAGTCACCCGATTCTCTTGATATCGGTCGTGATTCCTCGGAAGATTCCTTTCCGAGAAACAAGGATTCTCCAAATAAGGATGTAAGGTTTTATAAAGTTATTATTACATAAACCACAATGAATATACATATGAAGCTTTTGCATGCCTTAATGCTCTATAAATTTCTATTAGTGCTGATTTCACTAAAGCTCATAGGTCAGCAAAGTTTCTACACTCTTGTAATTTTAACTTATTTTAATCGTTTCCTCATTAGATGAACAAATCGCAGTCATCATTGGCTTATTGTCCACCTAATCTAAACCAGAATGTCACTGACATGTTTGGGAAGCTTATTAATATATATAGAGGTAAAGCTTTAATTTCGATTTGTTTCTTGTTTTCAAACATTTTTAAAGGTTATATGCTAATAGGATTGTGTGTTTATCTTTACCAACAGCTCTAGGAGATGATCGCAGGTCATTTAGCTACTACAAAGCCATTTCAGTGATTGAGAAATTGCCCTTCAAAATTGAAAGCGGGGACCAAGTCAAACACCTGCCAGCAATTGGGAAAGCGATGCAAGATCATGTAAAAAAATGCTTATGGGCTGTTTTCTTTAAGCTTCTAATTCTTCCTATTCTTAATTACAATCTAAATGTGGGGAAGGATCCCTCCTTTCTTCATTTTAGTGCAGGTCGTTTTGTGTATAATTCAGTGGCTTCTTTATATACGTTCAATTGAGGCACGGCATCTATTTACCAAAGAGTTTGTACTTGCAGATTCATGAAATTGTGACCACTGGGAAGCTATCGAAGTTGGAGCATTTTGAAACCGATGAAAAGGTGTGTCATTGGCTCCTTAGAAATGAGATAATTTATTTAGTTTAAATTTAAATCAATCTCTTTTCTCCTTGATATTGATCACGTTTTCTTTATTATTTTATTTTATTTTTTTCTTCAACTGTCTACTCCATGCGAAAAGTCTGGACTGCATCCTTAGTTTCTGATGTGCGTGTGGCATGAGTTTTCTTTTTTGGTTCCTTTTTCTTTTCTCATTTGAAACGTGAAGTTTCACTAGGGTACTTACAACACTAAGAAGCAAATGTACCAAGATGAAAGGGAACTGCATTAATATACAATCTTTTCCCTGGCCAATGTCTATTTCCATTGCAGCTCCGCAATTCATACTATTTCTTTGGCTGGAAATACATGCTTTAGCCAAAGTGGCATCCGATTTACACTTGATGTGGGATCACGCCTTTTGACTTCCTTTGTTATAACTTAGAAACGATCTCAGTTATTGATCAGAACAGTTTGAGTTGGGGGATTATTTCTTAATGTATTGTTGCTTAGAAGGTTAAAAATTTTAACATTCTTTTTGTTCTAGTAGTTCAGTGAAAAACAGCTAAAGCTCAACTTCTAAAACCCCCGGCTACTCTTTTTTCTTTCACAAAGCTTATCTGCTTTTATTATCTCATTGAATTTGTTAAAACTATGAAGGTAAAGACCATCAATTTGTTCGGAGAAGTCTGGGGTATTGGTCCAGCCACTGCTTTGAAACTATATGAGAAAGGTCATCGCACACTAGAAGATTTGGAGAAAGAAGATACATTAACGAATGCACAGAGGTTAGGCTTGAAATATTTTGATGATATCAAAAAGAGGATCCCGCGCCACGAGGTTTTGTTACTTCTTTTTTTATAGAATTAAATTATGTATCCCTTTTAATTTTAATATTTCTTGACTGCATTTGCCATTAAATGATTTATGGTTCTTTAGGTTGAAGAAATGGAGCGCCTTTTGCAGAAGGTTGGAGAAGGAATTTTGCCTGGGGTAAAACTTCTGTGATGTGGCTACGAATTTATATTCTATGTGGTGGAAGATAGTCTTAAGTCGTAACTAAGCAGGGCTATATAGAAAAGACCAATCTCATGAACTGTAAAGAGAATACCATCCCCATGCATTCCCTCATCTTTCATCTGTTCCAGTTGCCTTCCAACTTTTTTTTTTTTTTTTTTTTTTTATAAGAAGTTGAATTCTCTGGGACCATCATTCTTGCATCTTCGAATAAACTCCGCCCTTAGCCGTTAATATTGGAGGACCAATTGAAAATAATAAAGCTTTATCTCATTTAGTTTATATATTTTTTTCTCATTTCTTCTGCTATTGGAATTCTGTAAATGTAGAAAAGACAAGTGCAAGACAAAATCTTTAAATGGAAAGCAGAATCGATCAGAGCTTAGTGGCGTGCATTTACCAGATGATTTTTTTGTACTACCAGATTTATAATCTTTTTTCTTTCATTGTAGATAGTTATTATATGTGGAGGATCATTCAGACGTGGAAAAGCTACTTGTGGGGACATGGACATTATTATTACACATCCTGATGGTAAAAGGTGGAAAATCCTATCCATATTGATTTATTAATAGGAAATGGTTGTATGCATCCCTTCTTTCTTATTATCTTTCTTATGGACGGGAAACTATAAAATAAACATCACAAAGTTTTGGCAAATGATTATTGATTAGTTATACGTGTGAAACTTTGTTCAATTTAAGAAAAAACCTGGGTAGTTGAACCCCTTACATGCAGCTTTTAGCATGCACACCAAAGCAAACTCCCAATGCTATTTTAGGCAGTGTTTCTCTTTCTTTCTTTTTTTCTTTTCATTAATGTCATAGTTTTATTCAGTCTTTTACATTACTTACAAATCCCAGTGGCTTTCTTTATAGGCTTTTATCTGATATGCCCTTTCAAGAACAAGAGAATTTTCTATTTTTTGCTAGTCTTGTTTACCTTAAGCTCAAGAAAGCTAACTTTCTTCCTCATATGAGCGACAGTCACAGGGGCTTTCTAAACCAATATGTAAGGCATTTGAAGGATATGAACTTTCTGAGAGAGGATCTGATCTTCAGCACACACAGCGAACAGGTATCTTTTATTTCCTTGTTCAGATAACTTTGCCTTCCCTCTAGAGATTTCTAATCATGAATGATGTAAAAATTAAAGATACAGCAATGAACAATTGAACGTGGTTTATTGAACAAAAATATGGACTTTAAGTTTTAGCATTTGAATGAAGTTCTCTGATGATGCTTCTGTCATGTAGCCAAGTTCTTTTCTTCCTTTTCAATTCTTTTGTTCTTTTTTTTTTTGTGGATAAGTCATGGGACCACGGGGGGCGACGGTTCAAATATACTTAGATTATGCAGGTCATGGTCTCACTAAAGTATCAAGTAGAAAACACAAAAAAGTAGAAAAAGCTGTTTTTTCTTCTATTATATTTTGGAGCTTATGGTCCAGAAGTTCATGATCTATTTGCATTGTTATTCGGTACTTTTTATATAAAGGATTTCCTGTTCTTCTTGCCACAAAACAAACTTGTACCATCTGAATCTCATCATGATGTTTATATATATACTAGTTTTTTAGACGTGCTTCGCACGTGGGAGCCCGCTCGCTACGCACGCGGAAAGTCTATTCTATCACTTTGTTCTAATAATCAAGAAAATACAAATGAATTATACATATTTAAATTTCTACAGTGATTTGATTTCACAATATTTATCTAAAATTTTTAAAGTCAAAAGTACATAAATTTTCATATAGATAATCCAAAAGATGTACAAAAAATGTACTCACTAATGATTTCTAAGGTATCATTTCGTTAAACAATGAGATTGAAAATATTCGAGAAAAAATAAGATTGAAAATATCAAAAAAAAAAAAAAAAAGTTTCTTACTTCACAATAAAAAATAATTTTTTAGTTGCCTCAAATATTTGTAACAGTGAGAAGCAGTTTAATATATGTTCGATTAGCAGATTAGGCAATCAATTTTCTAATTCATTTGCAACAACTTATGCTCGTCCCAAATGGCATGACATCACTCCTATCTTTTCCCAAGTTTTAGACTATTACAAAAAATATCAAAACTATCACAAATACCTTGTAACGCAACTAAACTCCCATAAAAACACATATAATTACTTACATGAAACTACAAAATAAAAAAAATTTACTAATTAGCGAATTCAATTCGTACATTCCTCAACACCTAGAAATGTCAAGTAATTCTTTTTTTTTTGGTATGTGTCAAGTAATTCATACATACACCAATGACTAATTATATATGTCAACTAATTCAATCACAAAGTTACATAGAAAACTGAACAATACATAGAAAACTGAACAATGCCAATATACTTTAGACTTCACCCCTCTTGTAAGTCCTTTAACATATTAGCAAAGAAAAAATCACTTCTCAACTTCAAACTTCGCAAGTAATTATAGCCGCCAGTTTCGATTCTCCCTAGTTCTGAAAATTCAATCACCATTATATCCTCCTCCTCCACAACTGAAGCTCCACAATCCCAATGAGAAAAACATCAATACACAAACAACAGTAGCATTTGCACAATAGGCAGGCAGCATGAGTGAAACTAATATGTTTATAAATATAGTGATCATACCAAAAAAAAAAAAAAGCTAGAAATAGTACTTAACACTTGCACAATAGACACCACGAGCGAAGCTAATCTGTTTATGTATATAGTTATGAGTTATGACCATACCAAAGAAAGCTAGAAGTAATGAGGTAGAAACCCTTATTTCATTTGACTGTCATTCAAATTGCGAACATATAAAGAAAGGGGATTAAGAGTCATTTTTGTTAGTAATTATCACAGGGAACCTTTAAAGAAGGTTGAATGAAGATTTGAACTTATAAACTAAGGGGATTAAAAGTCATTTGTTAGAATTGTTCCCATTTTGGGCATAGCTAGCGCATGGTATGATTTTCTATGAGCACTTGAATAACTAAATTGCTCAAAATACACATTATTTTAGTCAACGAGATTTTAGTAACTGTTCACACTTTTAGCAAAATTGAGCTTAAGAATTGAACATAAAAATAAAAAAAAAAAATTGCATGAAAGAAACTAACGTAAGGGTTTTTGTCAACTTTATTTTCTAGTTACCTAAGAGCAACATCAAGAACAAAGCCTCAATCTCAAATAAATTAGTTGGGGTCACTAGGCAATACCTTCAATGGGGGGAAAGGTAATGAATTCTCATGTTAAACAAGACAAACATGCAAACGAAATCCATATATATGCCAAAACTCAATAACAAGATCAATAAGCAAGCACCCAATAGCAAGGTCAATAATAAAAAAACCATGGTTCACGAACAATAGCAAAGAATGTATCAGCTAAACATTTCAAAATGAGAGAAACCCATATACATAGACGTCAAAATAGGTCAATACCAAATGTAAAACAAAACATAAGCATAATTAATGTCAAACAATTAACAGTACAGAGTTAAATAAATCAAAACCACATATTATGCTATATGAATTTATGGTTTAGTGTGCTATAATCCATGCAAATATTTCTTTACTTTAAAAGAAGAAAATATAGTTCAAATTCGAGAGCTTTGACAATAAGAGATCCTTTAAAAGAAGAAAATATAGGCGAGAGCTTCGACAATAAGAGATCCATCCACATGCAAAATGGAAAAGTAGTTGTAAGAAACAAGCGAATTTCACAGAGTGCAATAAGTCTCGGTACATTATTTAATCTAAGATGAATAAAAAATTCTCTTCTTGTTAACAAGCTCATGAAAACTCGGAAATAAAGCGAAAAACAAAATAGGAAAGCAAATCCAAAGCACTGCATCAATTGGTTGTTCAACTTCCATGGTTGAAACAATATGTACCTAATGTTCATAGAGATGGCCAACAGTATAATGACTATGTACACATGAGTTTTTCTAAGCATTCATGAGGTTTAGTTGAGGGAATGCGAAACCAAGCATTCATGGTGTCTATTTGGAGATGCTACATAATATAAGTCATTAGTTTGTGCTACCAAACGCATCCGCCTAGTTGAATTGCATTACGTTAGGCTAATAAAGCCAAGATGAATTAAAGCACTAAAGTACTTCAAATAATGTGATTCGGTCTCAATTTGTTCAAGCATGAAGAGAAAAATGCAAATTTAGTTCATAGACAACTTTGCAACACAATTACAAACATAAATGAAAATTGTTACTTAACACCTAAAATAAGGCACAATATATTGTAATCAACTCGTATAAAGAAAAAAAAATGCAAAAGACCCATTTACTAAGAAAAAATGAGTTCGTGAAACCGATCTAGACACTCGCTAAAAGTATATGGTGAAAAATCAAAGTTACTTATTCCTATATCTACCACAATCCTCACCGATCTAGACACTTCTAAAAGTATAAGGTGAAAAATCAAAGCTCAAACATGAATTACAAAACTTTAGAAAGATTTCAACAATGGTGCGGTTTGCATAGCAAATGTATGCCCGCCCAAAGTATGTCGACATATTTCTTTAGAAATCATATTTGGTTATTTTGATCAGTCATATGTCACAACTCACAAGTATATGTATCATGCCAGGTGTACCTAAGCTTTTAGAAAGATGTATTTCTTTTCTTTTTTTAAGAAACTTTCTTAATATAATTAATAGAGACGCAAGAGTGTTATGGTAATTAAAGCGTAAGTGATCGAAAATAAGTGACGGGAATTTTTAAAAACTGTTTAGGTTGACAAGTTGATCCATGCTCAAACAAAAATGACCAATTAATCCTACAGCTCAAACCACCATATCAAAATATCAACATTAATACCATCCTAAAAAATCAACAAAATTAATAATTTCAAAGAGATAGATAAATAAGTTCACAACAAAGAAATTTGGAAAAAAAAAAAGAACAAAAATCTCATGCTCACTTAGTTAAGAAAATAAATATAAGAAAAAACGAATGCAGAAGCAACATGTCACTATTTAATCATCTTCTCATCAATTATTGACAATATGTTTTTGCATTTTTTTTTTTTTTTTTTAAAACCATACGTATCCGAACTTATTTTCAGCCTCAACTTACTTTGGTTCGACTAATCACATTGGAGTTAGTCGGGCTCCCCAACTCCATAAGCGAGGGAAATCAAGTAAATATAATGTGGCTTCCAAGAATCAAACTCACGACCTCTCGCCTCTATCGAGTTTTAGTGCTTTTTTTGCCACTTCAACACACCCCTTGGTGCATGTTTCAACATTTTTTATAGGACATATTTCACAATTAAATCTATCTAATCTATCTTTGCTTTAGATCATCTTCATGTTGTTCTTAATTAATGGGGTGTCTAAGTTCAACAACTAACTAACCAAAAAGCTGGAAGGCCCAATTGACCATACTAAGAAGATATCGAAGTATTAACAATAATAATGATTAAAAAGTTACCTATGACATTGATACACAAAATCTTCCCCTCTTGATCCATAAGTTCAAATGTTATAAACCGCAAGAAATCAACCACTCATCAAAAATAACAAACAAAAACGAAGGAAACTAAGGAAACAAAATGCAAAATTTCTCAAAATATCAAAACGAAGCACTTTCGTCACTACTAAACCCAATAATAATCATACTCACCTCGAGTAGATGAAAAATTTGATAAAATTCAGCTCTATGAAACCCACAAGACCTTCTCTTTTGTTTATTACTCTTCAAACAAAAGACCATCAATCGAATGGACGCCAAATAAATAATGTCACAATATTGCTAAGAACCTGGAACCAAAATTTCTAAAAAACAAAACATAAACATTCTTCAATCTAATTGCATATAAGGACCTCAAAAGCACAATATAAACCCCATTCTTACTCTTGACTTCAAGTCTTGTGCGAGCTGAGTGCTTGGTGAATCTCCACCAACACCAACTCCTATAGTTTTCCCATTCGCACTCTTATATTGGTTGTTGTCCTTATCAACACATGAACCGCCTTGAAAAACATGGATTTGAGCAAGGTCAAGCCACGATGTTCGATCTTGATCTTCGCCATGTGAAAAAAGGCTACAAACATTGCAAATATAGAGATGACAAAAAAACATAATATAAGCAAACAAAAAAAGCTATGACACTCGAGATAGACATTGATGTTCTTTGGATCTAAAAGTAAATCCAAATCAAGAGGGAGTGACCGAAGAGAACCAATAGAAAGCGAAAAAAAAAATTCAAAATTGGATAAACAACCTAACTAAACCCTAACTTTTAAGGGAAAAGTGGAAAACAAAGAACCACATAGAAGCATGAATGGGGAACAAAAACATCTCAAAAAAAAAGTTTACTTCAACCAATGAAAAAGGATGTTTTGTTGTGCACTAATAATAGCCTTGGCAATAAAAATAGAGAGCAACAAAAATGAGATTTAGAATTTTTCTTGTAAAGCCTCAATTTATGAATCATGTTCTTGATTCTTGATTCTTGAAGAGAGATAGGAGATCACTGAGATGATTTTGATTGAAGAGGAGACAAAGAGAGTGTTAGGAGAGGAAGGTAGGAAGATACAAACAATGAAGGAAAAGCTTGCGCATGTGTTATATTGGCGCTTTGGGGAAAAAAAAAGAATTATGGCTGCTCTACCACCCGATCACTTATGCATATTGTAATATATATGATCGACAAAGTGAAAAATCAAAGTAAGAACCATCGAGAAACTTGAACAGTGGCATTAATTAAACCTCAAATCAAAGCAACCCAATAATGAATAATTGCCAGCTAAGGCAGAGATCACCTACTACCATCATAACTCTTGATGTGTTCAGTATTAATATGAGTCATCATAGCTATGTTGTTTGAACTACATTAGAACTATCACGTGGAAGTTTTTTTTTTTTTCTTGTCCGTCAAACAAAAAAAAAAAAAAAAATAAACATACATTTGAGATGGGAAATTGGATTCTTAGTAGAAGCGTAAAACACAACTCATAAATGACATCTCAACTCTTATTAGACCATGAAACATGCTCATTAAAGAAACTAACCGATCAAACCCTTAAAATTCACTTCCATAACGTATATTCCAATAAATCTGATCGCATTTATTCAAACAGTGGTCTCGCAAAGGGTTTTAGCCTATTTAGAGAAACTAAACCTCATAATTTTAGCGTTCAAAAAAATCTCATAATTTTACACACCAAGTATGAAGAACATGAGAGCCAACTAAGTTATGCAACAATTAACTTCTCAAATTGATCACAATTAAATCAAAACTAATCTCCTTCAAGCCAAATCACAAAGGAATTTGATGAAGGGTGAGGGCATGGATACCAGGAAAGAGCGATTTCGGTGACGATTAATACATATCACCGCGAAGAGAGAAGAAAAATAGTTGAATCGAGGTGCCCACCAAATCATGGCATAAATATATGTAGCAAATATAAGAGAGATTCCAAAATTGTTTAGGATTTTGCGCTCCTTCCCCTTGAATCTGCTTGCAAATCTCCTGCTTCGTGCTTTTGATTGGCTTTCTCCAAAGCTTGTTTAGAAGCTTTAGCATCATCGCACACCACTCTCTCTCTCTCTCTTTACCAAAAGATACGGAAAAAAACTCACAATAACTTATTCACCCTTGCTTGAACAAGACAGTGCAAAAGCTAGCCCAATGCATAACGGAGATGTCAAGACTTGCGCGAGAAGAAAAGAAGTAACAGAGTCTGGTCTGTGACGTCTGTTTAGTCGATCTGCAGATAGATCACATCAAATCGTCATACAGAGGAGGTCGCTTAGACGACAAGAAATGCATCTAGATAATCTTATCACAACTTGATGTCAATCAAAGAACGCTGATCACACTTGCGGTTCTCATGTGTAAACGACGACGAAATGAAAAGGGGGACTTGGGGAAGTCAGTTTTTTAAGGGATAGAGATAATTTCATTCTTTTTTTTTTTTGGAAGATACGTAGTTTTCATTTTAAGCTCACTATACATGCTTACCTAACTTGTCTTGGGTTTGATATAATTTCTTTGTGAAAAAGGACTTTGAGGTCTTCCTATCTCGCACTTTTTTATTCGCATTTCTGTAGAGAGAGATGGTCTCCATTCTCATGAGTCATGAGTAGCTTCAGGCTTCAGGCAAATATGGACCGACTCTATGCCAAAAAGCGAAAACCAAACAGTTCAATTTTAAGGGCTCTGTGTCGTGAGATTTTGGTTGGCTCCTTGTCAATGAGTGGGTTGAAATGTAACATGATCCCTTCGTCACATAAAACCTTTCTGACTCGCAGGGCACAGATTCTGGGGTTGACACATACTTTGGTCTTTGCACATATCCTGGTCGTGAACAAAGACTTCGAATAGATTTCAAGGTATCTAATTGACTTTTTTCTTACTCTTTTAATCAGAATTCAGAAGTCCCTTTTTTCATTCTTGAAGATGTAAAAACAAGATATGATTTGAAAAAGAGTTTCTTGTCAACTACCCCGGACAAAAGGTGTTGGATTTTCGCTGGACAAGTAAACATGCTGATATTGGCTGTTGTTAAAATGGCATCTTTGTAATTACTGGCATCAATTAATTTGCTCTTATACATGGGCATAAACATTCTGATTTTCTTTAAAGGATTCTAATGATTGCAGCAAGTTGTTTCATCCTCTACATTAATCTAAGGCACTTTTTTTTTCTTCTGGGATTTTGAATTCAAGGTCGGAGCAATCTTCAGACCATTTTAGTTCAATTACCAAGATAAAGGACTTAATTTGAATTGGAAACTAGAGGACATTAATGGGCATGTAGATGCTTTTTTGATCCCATGTCGAGCATGCTCCTCTATTGTGAACTCACTTATCTCTCGTAAAACTTGCCTGCCAACTTGAATCCAATATCCAATTTATAGTTGGGAAGCTATATACCATTCAATATATTGTTGGTTGCTATACTGAAATCTGTATGATGCTGTCTCTCCAGGTTTATCCAAGAAGTATATATGCATTTGGTCTGATAGCATGGACTGGAAATGATGTATTAAATAGGAGGTACGTACCCTTTTTCTAGTTGAATCTGTTAAAAAAAGGAAAGAAAAAGTAAATAAATCTCTTTAGTAAAATGCTAGAATGACACCACAAATGACACCCTAAGTGACACCCTTATTATGTGGCGTGTGGGTCCCACTTAAAAATGTGATGTGCGCAAAATAGTTCTTGGTGCATAACACCCGTGGTGTGTATCTCGAAGCGTGCACGACGACTCCCATGAATGTGGACCAGCATGCCACATCACATTTATACGTGGGACCCAATGTCTTTATTTACAGCTTGGGGCGTCATTCTAGCATTTTCCATCTCTTTATTTACAGCTTGAATTGGGTTACTATGATGAGCTTAGTTGTTTAAACTCCTCAATTTGCTAGATTGAATAGATACAATGTAATCTGTCTATTCAGTTCAAAGCATTTCCAATGTCTCTCATAATCTTGTTAGTAATAAGTTTAATATGCTCGAGATTTGAAGAATCACTAGATCTTGCCATAGAGCAAATATTATCATATACAACTAGCTCTAAAGGTGCAAGAAGCTTCAATCAAGTTACTTGAAGAACCAAACTTTGCAAGAAAAATTGTAGTCTCTTAGCCTCTTATAGTATTTGGCTTATTGTTGCAACGTGCAGGTTGAGATTACTTGCTGAATCCAAAGGCTACAGACTAGATGATACCGGACTATTTCTTGCCGCGCAGACTTCAGGAGGGAAACGAGTACTGACTCTGAATCTGTTTGCTTTACCTTTCCTTATCTAATGCCCCCTACTTGCATATTTAATTGTCCCATTCATTTACTTGCAGGCGAGAGCAAACGTAAGTTTGAGCTTTGATACCGAAAAGGAGGTGTTTGATTTCTTGGGTTTTCCTTGCCTTGAACCACAAGAGAGGAACTTGTGAGTAGACATCTTCAGGTCTTCCTTTCCCATGGCCTGATTTAGCAGCTTTTGCAAGATGTAGAAGAAGTTTGCAACTTAATTATTTTGGAAGCTGAAGTACAGTGAAGAGAGGACTCAAAACATGCCAGATTATTTTGTTCTTGTTTTTTGTTTGTGTAGTTGTATATAGTTAGTTGTACATGAGTGCATATGTGAATTTTTGATGGGAAACAGAAAAGGCATAATTGTGTAAATGACAAAATCAACTGTTTAAAGGCTTCAGATGCTTTTACACCAGAATTACTCTGAAAAATCTTCTCCCTTCTTTTTTTAATTAATTCGGATACTAAACAAATAGGTCTATATGTAAAGTATATTACTTGAAATATTTTGAAACTTGGTCTCCCCTTCTTTTGGTGGGAAGATAGATTGACAATCCGTTGGTCCGAGATTCGTCATTTTTAAACGAAGTTTTGATTTCAAATCTCGTGAATAGAGCAAATTGGATTGGGAGGGTTACTCTTCATATGAGACTACATATTGCCCGGGCATTGATTAGTTAATGTGATTGGTGTCTGATACCCCAATTGGAAAGATGAGAAGATCTTTTGAAGTTAGCAGCAATTGCCATGTCATTTGCCTTTGAAAACACTATTACATCATCATAACCCAGAGAAGACCACTCGAAGCCTCATCAGAGTATAAATACTGCTTTGGACTATCTTTGAAGATAAAATAGACTGAGAGAGAGAGAGAGAGAGATGGCATGTAGTAAAGCTCTAGCCTCCTCTCTCTCTCGCCACACACACAATCCAACACCAAACTTCCCCACCAACTTCACACACTCACCATCTTCTCTTTCTCTTCCCTCCTTTCCACGCCCCTCTCTCTCTCTAACAATCCAAACACCACAACCCCCAACAACAAAGCAGGTCTGCAGGGCAACTGAGTACCAGTTCCCAGACCCCATACCAGACTTTGCAGAATCAGTCAGTCTCTCTCTTTCACTACTAATTCCAATCCATTTCTCCACTACCCATCACAGTGATTGACTTTTTTTTCATTGTTTGTTGGTTTCAGGAGACAGAGAAGTTCAGGACTCATCTTCTCAACAAGCTCACTAAGAAGGGCATCTATGGAGACTCTATTGATGAAGTAGTGGGGGTCTGCACAGAGGTAAATAATTCCTTCTTTTTTTTTTTTTTTTTTTAAATACAGGAGGGTATTCGAGCCACTGACACCGACACCGAACTGATGGTGGAACTGACTAATCCCTCAGGGTTAAGTGGGCGTCCCTCCCTACCACTAACCCAGAGGTCGAAAAAAAAAATAGTGTAGTTGGTGCGAAATGAACTCATCATCTTTACTTTAGTCAGAGTATTAAGGCCTTTTTCGAAACCACTATAGCACATCCCTTGGGAGCAAGAATTCCTTGTTTTTGGATTCTTCAAGTTGTGTATTTGCTTACTAGTCTTCCCAATTGTGCAGATTCTTAGTAATTTCTTGCACACTGAATATGGAGGTCCTGGGACTCTACTAGTCATTCCTTTCATAGACATGGCTGACACACTTAATGAAAGGGGACTTCCTGGGGGTCCCCAAGCGGCGCGAGCCGCGGTGGTGTGGGCGCAGAAGCACGTCGACAAAGACTGGAAAGAATGGACCGGCACTGAAGATTAAGGGCACTCAGTGGCAAACCTTTAGTCCCCTCTCAGCCTTGCAGGTTTGAGTTTCAGACTCTCAGTGTGGATAATGTATTTGTGGTGGAATTGCATAAGTTTTATGTTGTGTGCCAATTTTGTCACCTAGAACTGTGTTGTTCAATTGCTGAGTTTTTGTGTTCTTAATGGCTAATGGGTTCAAATAATTTTTTCACTAGTAGAAACCTTTCATCTCTAGAGGCTGAATGCTGTTCTGCCTTTTCAATGTTTTCATTATCATGCAATGCCTGTGAAATCCCATGAGAGGGAATTTTTAAACTTCAGAGACATGCTAAAGAGACATTAATTTGTCAACCATGTCTTTCATGTATACTTGAGTTCATATCTGTACACATTTGGGATCAAACAACAATTCTTGTAAGAAATAGGCGCCACAGATACGACATTTTTATGGATCGACTATAGGAAAAACTGAAGATACTGAGCTGATTGCTTTGCTACATATCTAATTAAACTATCTAGAGATTTGCTTCAGCAATTTACTGCTTATATTGTAATCCCTCTGCACCATCCAAAAAAGAAGAGGGTCTTGTCTATGACTGTTTTGACTTGTGCTAATTCGATATCATTTACTTCCAATAATCTCTTCCCTGTCGATAAAACGATCCAGCAATTCCTGTTCCTTCAAAACTATGCATTGATTCTCCTTCCCGAACCAATCATAACGGTGTTTGGCAACGTAGTCGTAGACACTGTCTCTCAATGGCTTTGGTATTATTAGGAAGGCACTTAGAGCTGAGTAGGGCAGTGGCAGATAAGATAAGACCCGAAGTGCAGCTGCAAAATGATAAAACCACAAAGAAAAATGCAGGCATATTTCAGCTTCTTAAATTCATTTATAAATAAACAAGGGAAAGAAATGAAATCTAGCTTCATCAAGTATCACCAGAAAAGTGAAACTGTCAAAGCCTCTTCACTTGATGTATCGTAGTTCACGAAGCAAAGAAGTGGTGATCAAACATTGACAATAGATAAAAGAAGGAATGCAATCCCACAAATCAGTTGGGGTCGGCTAAGAGGAAAGAAACAATAGACAAATAAAACACAAAAAAGTGCTTTTTTTTTTTCCCTTTGAGAACATAACATGATGAGTTAAAAATTCAAAGACGATAAATAGCACATAATTCATGTTTAAGAACAAAAATATAGTAGGCATGATAACTAATAAGTTATTTTAAGAAGAAAACTTGAGAGAAGTGAAAAAATCTGGCGGAACAGGCATGAATCATTTGAAACATTATGAGACTACAACAATTATAGCTGCTGATTTCCCTGCAGAAAGAAACAACACTCCAAAGAACTGATCCAGGCATATCTAATAAGAGAAAAAGTCTAGCTCAACTCTACGACCAGGCAAGTTAGAAGGAGCGGACATTGGAAACAAAACCACGAACATACTGCCATGCAGAGACGAAGCCAAAGCCAAATCATGTAATGCTCGTAAAGTTAGAAGCACTAATAAAAAACTTGGACGTCTGCGATTTAATAGAAAATAAAGCACTAAATGGAGTGGAATGACAGCATATAAGTCAAGCTCACTAAGCAGCCGGGCAATGCTTAATAGCACCAGTTGTTAAAGCATATACAAAAAATGTTGGCCCTCGGCAAGAAGAGTATAGCTGCAAAAGCAAATGTGTGGTACCTTCATAAAAGCATCTTTCATTGTAAGTGTCGAATTTAGAGCTTCTTTTGGTTTTTTTTGTTTTTCAATATGGGTGTTCTTCAAAGACAAATTTAAGGAGGTAGATGTCATTGTTCTTTTAAAAGAATATGCTTAAAAGGTTTTAAAGAATGGAATAATTTGCTGCAAGTTTCAGTCAAGTACAAAATAGGAAGTATCTATCAAGGAAACTATAAGTTCAACAATAACCACCAGCAGATAATTAAGGGCATATAGCATAACAAGTAGCAGTGGAAGATACAAAACTAAATACATGATATCATCTCATACCTGTTGAAGCTTGATAACATGAACCAGGACCTTCAACAAATACGAAACGTCGAAGAACCTCCTCTCGAGTAACACCACAATACTCCAAGTAAGGTTCAGCAGCCTTGGACTGAAGACAGCAGAACTTAATCTTCCTATACTTGTCCGCATTAATCACCCACTTCACCCCTTCACCAAAACAGACACACATACATCAACAAACACAATTGGCAACCCAAAAAAAAAAAAAAAAAGTCACGAACCATAAGATTGTAAGAAATTCAATGTCCTGATATCACAGAAGAAACCCAAAAGTTGCTAAGTATTTATCATTACCCATAACCATGGTAATCATCAATTTAAGTACATAAGAGTATCACTACTAAACCCTAGAACTAAATTAGACTTTCACATTTAAAAAACACCTACAAAGACAAGCCTGCAAATGCCATAATTAGAAAACTCTACTAAATAGAAATTGAAGAAATCCGACTATTCATGATAGACTCAAGTAAACTTGGTACCCATTCATTAGGAAGGATTCAAAAGATTTGGTAAGCAAGTCATCATCAAATGCGCTAAATCAGGCGGGGAGGGGGCGCAATGGAAGAGTGAGTTTGATCCATGTAGCCGACCCCAATTAATTTGGGATTGGAGGTTAAGAACAATAGCAAGACCCAGATAATCATCGCATTAATAAAAGCTCGAGCAGTGATTTGGGGATGAAATTCATACAAAGATGACACGAATTCGAACTGATAATGAAATTTAGAGAGAAACCCAGATGAGCATTTCGATTATACCTGAGTGGCAAAGATGGCAGACCCCATCGAAGACCACCACTCTGGGCTGTAAGAGAGAAGGCTCGTCCGCATTCTTTGGAGGCATCATCGAAAGCATCTCTGGGTCTGCAACCGCGACGTCGTCAGCGGCTGCAGCTGCAGATGCCGCCATTGAACGAGGTGAAGAAGAAGAGTAGTCTCTTGATCTGAGGGTCGAGATTGGCCAGACCCGTCTCGGGATCACCATCATTTTGATCATCCGCGACATCATCGTTTCAGGCATAAGAGAGCGCGCGAGAGAGAGAGAGAGAGGGGAATCAACACCGACTTTAGAGAAGTTTTATTTCATAGTATATCCAGAAAGACCATGACCATTTGTTTACTCTCCTATTCTCCTCGGGAAGCGTGCCACCATCACTTGGGCCGATGCGTATCAACGACCCATGTGCGCCTTCAGTGAACCGATGTAGCATTCTTTTTTCTTTTTTTTTTGCAAATTTATAGAAGCAATTTGCCGTAGAGACTAATCGAAGTGGTTGGCTTATGAAACTAGAAAAGAATTAATAGTAGCGAAAAAATGTTAGAATGACATTTCAAATAACACCACTGTGATGTGACGCGCGGGCCCCATACAAAAAATGAGTGCGTAAAACAGTTCTCAATGTATGATATGCGTAATGTGTATCTCACGAATGCAGGCCCCATGCCACGTCACATGAGTGTCAATTGAGATGTCATTTGGAGTGTTATTCTAGCAATTTCCATAATATTATATGTAGACAGTATATTGAATACACAAGCGATACTTGCCTCCATTGCAGTGAGTCTCGATCAATTTATAGGCTGCACTGGTGGTGGTGACTCACCCACCCTCATTGCATTGATAGAAATTAACACAACTATTCAATCAGGAAGAAAGCAAAAATACACTCTACAGAATTGACAGCTCTAGTTGATAATGTCTTCTTCATCTTGAAAACTCAAATTCAAAGTTTGCAATTTGAAGCCAGATCCTTGAATGACCTCAACCAAATTGGAGGCCACCCCTGTAGCTTGAACTGTTGTCTGCTTCGCTAACTAAACAGATGAAGATATGCAAGAGATTGTTAGTTAAGACAACAACATCATCATCATCATCATAATAGGCTACTAATAACACAGTCGCTATATATAAAACGAAACTTGCAAACATCGCTTTTACACCTGAATGATCCTATTTAACATCAACTGAAACTTCATAATGTATTCATAGTTCAACATAGTCAATATAAACAAGGAGCTAAATTGCAGTTAAAAAGCGATAAACAGAAATTCATGAATGTAGCAACAAAGAAACTATACAGCAGCCAGCTAAGTAACCATTACGCGTAAGAACAATATCCAATTTGTTAGGCAAAAGTACAAATCAAAGCCTCCAAACCCCAATAATTGGATGGGTACACAATAACTGACCATCAAACTAACAATTTTGGGATGTGAGAACATGGAACTTGAATAATTTCAATTACGGCATCAGATTATTAATTCAAAGGATAACTTTTTTGTTTTATGTAACTTCAGAAGTGAAAAACCACCAACCTTCATTAACGTAAATTCTTTATTGATTAAAAGCCTCATTTTGTCTATCAGTAAAATACAAATTTTTATAAAAAAATAATTTTGAGATATTCCTTCAGGAAAGATGTGAGAACATTTCTAACCACCCAATACATCATCTTATTTTCCCATGTAAAAAGACCGACTCACTTCTCTAAATCGTCTCTTTTTGCCGCCTTTTTTTCCTCTTATTTCACTTATTACCATATCTTCTTCTATCTTGCCCATTCACTAAATCCAATAAAATTGTGCCCGCACATGCAATACACGTGTGACGTGCCATGTATTGACTACATGCAGTTCTATAGTGGAGACAAAAAAGGTTTGCATGTAATGGTGAATGCATTTTTAAATCCAATGATCAATGGTGGTGGACATTTAATATTGGCATGTGTTAAATGAACGACACCATTGACAATTAAATCAATATGCAACCTCCAATATGTTCTTTTTTTGTCTGCATTATAGTAATATCCTTCCACATCTAAGGTATTACTATAATAGAGATGAAAACAAAAAAAGTCTCCAAGCATTGCCTTTGACAATTGAATCAGTATACATCTATGACTGTTGGAACGCAAAGGTGTCATACATAAAAAGATTCAATCCTTACGATGCATTGAACTGCCAATTTGCCATTATAGAGATACTTTTAGGGAAATGCTAGGATGACCCGTTCAAGACACCCGTTTTTGACACCTGCTGACATGGCACGCGTGGCCCCATCTCCAAGAGGCCCCCTTCATTTGACCTTTTTTCATTTTTTTGTTTTTGAAATTTGTCACCTCAGTTGCCTGTGACTGCAGTGACGCGGCTGAGTGTAAGCCGATTAATAGGCGTGTTTGACTGCAATCAGACCCCATTTAACGCACTTTTGGTGGGCAATTTAGAAAATCCGTGGGAGAAACCCCCAAATTCGAGACTCCCCCATCATAAACCCATTTTGCTCTCATTTCCATGTATAAAATGTGCTTCAAAACCCCATTTACTGCAAGTGAGTGAGTAGCTCCAATCCCTAAATCCTAAGCAAACAAAAGTGCAATAAACAACGACTTTCACCTTTGCTTTCCTTTCTCTAGCTTGATTCTTCTTTCTTATTTCCCTTCACCTCAGCCAGCTTTGTCCAAAATGCTCTAATGGTGGTCCTGAGCTTGATAGTTCTTTAATCTTCACCTCAATCGAAATGTGCTTTAGAGCAGAGAATTTGTGGAAAAGAGGAGGCCAAATGGGGCTTTGGACAAGGGAGTCTCGAGCTTGGAGGTTTCTCCAACGAAAATTTGAGTTTTCCCTCCAAAAGTAACATTAAATGGGTTAGTTGCGTCCAAACAGGCGACTGTCAGTCGGTTGTCAACTGTACATCACATCAATCTCTTCACTGCAGTCACCAGCGACTGAAGAGACAAATTTAAAAAAAAAAAGAAAAAGAAAAAAAAGGTCAAACACGCGAGGGCTCTTGGAGGTGGGGCCCGCGGGTGTCAGGTAAGCAAGTGTCAAAATCGGGTGTTCTCAATTGGTCATCCTATTTTTCCATACTTTTAATCCATTGCAGCAAACGCGATATCCATATATATGTAAATAAACTAATCTATAGAATGTGTGTTGCATGTAAGAGCACAATTTTTACTAGTTTTAGTGGATAGGTAAAAACAAAGAGTAATAGATGAAAAAAAAAAAAAAAAAAAGACAATGATGAGACGATTTAAAGAAGTGACTAGTGAGGTTCTCCTTATGGGAAATCACAATACGCATTGAGTTGTCTAGAAACTAACTCACATGTTTGTCAAAATATAATATCGAAACTATCTTCACAAAACTGGATATAAAGAATCTGCAAAATGAGACATTTCCAAGCAACAATTTTTGAAGTAGATATAACTACGAATAGATTAAGAAACACAAATGACAAAATCGCTTTTTTGTTTAATGGACATAGTTTTGGGAAAAAATAATAATAATAATAATAATAATGCCAGAGGGAAAAATTGTGGAATTGAAAAACAAAAATGGCTTCACCGTCATATCCTACTATTGTCTTTTTTACATTATTCATGGACATTGAAAAACCTCCATGCAAATAGCAATTCAATGCATAAAGCATTGAATATTCAATACAACCATAGGATCTTAAGGAGCTGCTTTGCCACAATTCGCTTCTATACAATTTGTACAGTTGGGTATGTAGTAACCTACCACTTGTAACTTAAGTGAAGAAAATAGGAACTACAGCTGTGTTTTTTGTAAAGGCATTTTCCCCTCCCACCCACCTCAAAATCTAGTAGGATTTCAATCCATTCCTCTCCCTCTCTCTCAGATTTTCATCCCCAATAAGGAGAAAAATGAAAATATTTTTGGTCAAACAACACATCAATAAGCTAGGAAAGTATGAACAAACCCTAGTTGATGAATAATTACCTGCAAGACCATTGGTGCTAAATCAAAATATAATTAGCCTTGTTTCGTAATATCTTATAATATAATGTCATGTAACTCCTAGAGGTCTCCACCAAGGATAATGCAACTTTCACCAATTGAGAAAAGGAATAGATTTCAGAAAATTTAACTCCAAGATCCACTGTCAAATCCAGATAACGAGTAGAAGTTTTTTATGCCTACACCAGGATAATGTCAGTTGAAATAGCTTTTAAGCTTGTCATGAGATATTGATAACTAATCTAGCTCTATGTTAACATAATATGTCTCTGACTTTGTCTAACTTAAGATATCAAAAGGTAAATGAAGAATCGAATCATAATATGTACGAAAAAAGGAATACAAACACTAAAAGAAGTGGCTAGAAAAGTAATACCTCAACACTGGCTATGCCCTCGAGGACTTTAACTTTCAAATCACTAACACCCTCTATTTCCTGCACAATCAACACACCTGCTCAGCATTCATCGCCAATTCATTCCATTCTTCAAATCGTCGAATACAACATAGACTTCAAAAACAAAAGGAAACAAACTAGATGAACACTGTCCTTCACATCATTGTTATAGGTTTAACATTATCATCAATTTCCAGCTGAAACAAGTCCAGCCCTTTGTTTTCCCCCAATTCAATAGTTCAATCTGCACCATCACTATGAACAATTTTCATTTCTAGCACTAACAGTAGCACAATTCAGAAGAAAGTCATCACCATGCATGAATCCATGTAAATCCACATAAAACCATCATTTCAGACAAAATTCAAATACTCAAAACAAAGGAATTGAAAACTCAACCGCACCTCCAACGCCTTGGTCACCCTGGGAATAGCCGATTCATCCATCGCGCCATCCGCCTTCATTTTCAACACACAGAATCGTTAGGGCAAAAAGATCCGAACTTGATGAGCGAAAATAACAATAGACATCAACATTGAAGAGTAAACAACAGAGATCTACGAATTTACGAAACCCTACCTGGAAGAACATGGTGAGGACGTCGGAAGGCGAGACTAGCACCGAGACCGGCTGCTCGCCTTCCGAGGCTTCTTCGGTCTTCTGCTCTCCTCCTTCGGGAGCAACGGCCTCTTCGGCAAGCGCTCTAACCCTAATTGTTCTGCTCGTCTGATGATGGAACTTGTAGTTGATGTTCGGCATGAATGAACGAGCAGTCGATCGATTGCTTCTCAGTGATGGTCTTGGGAAACCAAGCAGCGCAAGCGAACGAGTCGGTGAAGAAGAAGAAGAGGAGGAGGAGGCAGGCCTTGCGTGACAAGTGTTGGGTCTGATGGTTGCTCCTGCTGCAATGGCTGCCATTTTTGTTATCAGAGAAGGAGAGACTGTGTGCGTGTTCTGTTGAGTGTTGACGATAAGCTCGCGCTTTTAGTTTTGGAGATGTCGAGTGTGTTTGCTGCGTCGAGATGCGCGAAGTTCATCTGATTATGAGTGGAATCTTAATGTATTATTTGTTTTTTTTTTTTTTTTTGTTGGGCACATACCGAGCGAGTCCGTTACCACTCGAACCAATCAATTATTCGCATTAATCCATTTCTTTTCTCCAAAATTTACACTTTTGGATTATGCTTTGATTATGTGAATAAATATATGACGTGGATAAGTATATGTATGAAAAATAATAGGCAAGTAGGAAGAAGCTTTTTAAAATCACAACGATTTTGATAGTCAAGTCAACCAAAAACATAAAATAGAACAAAACGGTACCAAAAAAAAAAAAATAGTGAGCAACATGTCAGCAATAAACAAAGAGAAGCGCTAGAATAACAACAGCAAGTCACGCCACAAAATACATTTGCTCACAAAAGTCATCCATGTATGTCTCGAGATGCAAGCACACACAGATCCCAATATATAACATGCGGGTCGAGATTGCATGAAAAGCTCTTATGAGCCAACATGTTTTGTTGTGGGCGTGGGACATTGTTGTTGTCATTATATTATTTTCCTAAACAAAAACAAAACAAACCAAATAAAGTCTACCCTAATAGTTGCAACAAGACCCAAAATTTACCAACCTTATGATAGAACACCAATAACGACTGTTTGAATTAAAAGAAATGATCGCGATCACAAACCCCAGAGAAATGTCTTAAAACCTTCTCGACCCAAGTCACTCAGAGAGTGCCCCAATTACAATGCAATTTCAAAAGACGCTAATCTTACTCACTCACCACTATTTATACTATCTTATTCCCACTAACTCTATAAGGCCTAGATGTGGGATCTTATCATTACTCTCCCCCTAAAACATCCACCTTGAGACAGAAAAAGAGACATAAAGGGAAATTGAAGAACACTAGAAACAGAGAATTTTTGTGAACAAACACCTTTTGTGTACTGCCAAGAGTGCAAAAGGAGACCGACACATATTCACAAGTACTCGGGCACCCCACTCAGGCGCACTCCGCTTGTTCCCCCGGGCTCTCGGGAGGTGACTTATTGAACTCATCACTAGTGTCATCGTTTACCAACATCACATTCAACACCTTGGGCCGACAACGATGTGAGGCATGCCATTTCTCATCGCAGCGGTAGCAGAGTCCTAGCTTCCGGCGAGCCTGTGCTTCCGTCTCGGTCAATCGCTTGAGTTTCGGTGGAGATACATGAGGCGTGACTGAAGCAGACGAGCTAGGGCTTGACGAATCGGACGAGGTGGGACTGGTTTTGGTAGCCAAACTCACCACGTAACCGGTTTTTCGTTGGGAGTATTGGCTCTTAGCGGGCCCCGAAATGGTGTGGGACACCCAAGTGGTGGGCGACGCCCATCCGATCTCTTTGGAAAGGCCCAAATGGGTCGCGGGCCTGGGCCCAACTCGAAATTCCCCACCCAACTCATCTCCTTCGCTGATCTTCTTCTCTATCTGGTCCGCTCTCTCCACCACCGCCTGTAACGTCGCCGAAGGATCCACCAGCATCTCCACCCGAATGCGATCGTTGAGGCCGTTGATGAACACCGCAATTTTGAACTGTTCCGGTAGCCCCTTTGTGTACAGTGATAATAATTCGAATCTCTTGCGATACTCGGCAACAGTGGACTCCTGCTTGATAGCGAAGAACTGTTGATGAAGGTATAATGGATTGGCCTCTGTAAATCGTCGGCACAACCGGGAGCGCAGCTCCGTCCAACTGTTGAACGGCGTCTCCAATTCCTCATTCTGCAACCAGATCTGAGCGGCTCCCACGAGACAGATCCGGGCGGCCCGAAGCTTTGACACCTCCGTCATCTCGTGCAAGGCGAAATAATGTTCAGCTTGGTTTAGCCAAACCAGTAGATCGTCCCCGTCGCACGTCGGCATCTTGATCTTCCTAACCTCTGGGCCAGATCTGTACGGATTTCCTTGCCGATCCAGTCTCTCGTCCATCAGAGGCTCTAATTGTACCCCTGAATCAGGTGGTTCTGGGTCCCTAGCGTCGCTAGTTTCGCCGAACTGGTGAGATTCGCCTCCACTGGCCAGCTGTTGGTGAAACAGCGCCTCCAACTTCTGGGACAAGGCTTGAAACTGTGATTCCATGGTGGATCGCTGTGCCTCGACAGCCGATCTAAGTTCTCCCATGGATACCTCCGTCTTCTTCATCTCCGCCTCCAGCACATCGACTCGGGAGTCTACCTTTGGAGCCATCCGAATCGTGTTGAGATGCTCCGATACCACTGATAGAACACCAATAACGACTGTTTGAATTAAAAGAAATGATCGCGATCACAAACCCCAGAGAAAGGTCTTAAAACCTTCTCAACCCAAGTCACTCAGAGAGTGCCCCAATTACAATGCAATTTCAAAAGACGCTAATCTTACTCACTCACCCCTATTTATACTATCTTATTCCCACTAACTCTATAAGGCCTAGATGTGAGATCTTATCACCTTACTAGTTTACAAGTTTGAATTAGAGGCATATCTTTTATAAGGTGAAGTGCGTCTCTCCAAGAATAGCCAAGAAAAGTCTTGGACACCACAATATCAATAAATAAATAAATAAATAAACAAAGGCTTATAGTTGATGATTTTGGAATCTATAACTTTTCTTGATCTTAACCTTCAATTCCACATTTGACCCCCCAAGAAAAAAGTTGAAAAAAAAATTTGGATAAAAGAGGACTTTATAATTATTACTAACAAATAAACTTACAAAAGCTGGAGAAGGGAAAAAGAAAAAGAAAAAAAGGAACATATTCTGAGAGCAACTCTAGGTCCTCTCATCAAATTAGGAGACCTATAACCTTTGCCACAAAATTAAAGTTTCTTCATCATAGACAAAAAACTGGGACTTCCAACTCTCCAACCATTAACTATGCCAGAAAGACGGAAATGACTATATTAGCCTTCATTCACTCAATGGTGTGTGAGGTGAACAGGTCTTTGATCTTTGTTCTATCATGGCTTCCACGATGAATCAAAAAATTCTTTCAGCAGCAGTTCAGGCGCTTATAAATGGCCGAATGAAAGTCTTGCTTTGCTTCGAAAAAAGGGAGACAACATCCTTCCAATCTATTCACACTCCACCTGAACTTCACCGTCTACAGTTGAGAGAGTCCGTCGGTGTTTAACAACTTCACAGAATGAAACTTGAAAACAAATTATCTTTTGTGATAACAAATAAAGGGCTCACCTTGGAGATTGACGGCAAAATTTGCTTGAGCATCCGCTTCTGCGTTGAATTCCTTCAAAAGAGAATCAAGATAAATGTTTAAAGGTGATTAGAAGAACTGAAAAATGCAAAACAAAGAAATGATTCGACATAAAATCAGTAAAGCGAGAAATAATACTGGAGCAGCAAACTTGTGGCAAATTTTGACGCGAGTTTCAACAGTTAAATATGTGGAGTTCTATCCTACAAGCATCCATATATTTATGTACTAAAGAAATAAACATAAAAAACCTAGCAGCCATCATTTCCAAACAT
Source organism: Stephania cephalantha (assembly GCA_039657325.1). Taxonomy (NCBI): domain Eukaryota; kingdom Viridiplantae; phylum Streptophyta; class Magnoliopsida; order Ranunculales; family Menispermaceae; genus Stephania; species Stephania cephalantha. The sequence goes on from CM077573.1 coordinate 50,620,426, forward strand.
AAAGGCTCAAAGTAAATGATTTTCATATTACAGCATCATTATTAAGCTTTTCTGAAAGCACAAAAACATGAAATTCATTTAAAAGCTTTTCACACAAACATTAAATTTCTCAACAGATGAACTCCGTGAACCAATAAAGAGTTGCAAAAAAATTTATTGGCTCTAAATCATATGCAACATACAAGATCAATACAAATAAATACATACCCTCAAAACATGATCGATTTCAAAAGAGAGAAATTTGTCCTTGAGCTCACTAACCACCTTGCATAAAGAAGCCATGTTGTCATTCTTAGTTTTCCATAGACCCTGTACCTGTTACGTAATTGATCTAGAATTAGAAATAAATCACTAAAATAACAACCTTTTTTTAGTAATAATAAATGCAATATATAACAACGCAATAAATTAAGCATTGGATTTTCAGTTTTAACAAAAACTTGATTAAAGATAAATCTGATCAAAGGTTAAAATCGGAGTTAGTTCTTGCAGCAAGATAGACAATATCTATATTCATAGAAATTAAAAATAAAACAACATATTTAAATTAGACCGCTTCCGAATCCAATTAAATTTTCCCAAAAAGGGCACCAGACCCAACCTGCATTCAATCAATGGGGGAAGAACATGAAATAAACAAATTTGACAAGTAATTCACGTGCAAACAAAATACAAGGAAAAACTTGTCAATCAGAACTAGAAAAAATAAACCACCACCACCTCACACCAAATTCATAGAAACAAAGCAACCAACCTGCATACACACAAGTTTTGAGTCTCCTTGCACGAATATTCTCTTAAATCCTTTACTAAGTGCATATTTCATTCCCAAAATTATAGCTCGATATTCGGCAGCATTACAAGTTGCAATGCCCGCACCTTCACGCAACCGGCAAACCTTCACCCAAGAAAAAAAAAATAAAAATAAATATATATATATATATAAACAATGGCATTATAAACCTAGAAATATTCATTGGAAAGAATGAAGTTTAGGAAAACCACAAACCACACTTCCATCTACTGCTCGCAGTATTGCACCTGCGCCAGCTTTTCCAGGATTTCCTTTAGAAGCACCATCAAACTGAAGGGTACAAGAATCCTGTCAACAAAAACAAAATAAAGCAAATTAACAGCAAAAAATTGATTCTGAATTAAATCAACAAGAACCCTAGGATATGATAGTGCGATATGTAATGCATCCGGAGCAAGGAACAAACATCAACAAAGCCTCAATCCCAAATAGTCAAGGTCGGCTACATAGATTGAACTCTTCCATTACACGTGATTTAGTGCAACTGATGGCGTGCTTTCCAAATCATTTAAATCCCTCCTAACCTATGCTTTTATAAAGAGTGGAAAAAGTATTATGTTGATTGGCAACCTACAGCAACCCTCCCCCATTCTCTAGGTATGGAAAATTCAGTGGCAGCAATGGCTAGTTAAATGAATGGGATCCCTCCTTCTCATGTACAACATCAGCAGATTTCAAAGAATACAATATACACAAACAGCCAATAATCAACATCCAGAACAGGAGGGCTCTTGGCGCCTACTCTACAATAATTTCACTGGATTCCTTTGACTCAAACTAATTTCGTTGAATCTGAGGTTAGATATTTCGGGCACAATATTGCATTGGTCAAGAACTTGGTTCCAGCGTGGATGTTATGGAACAACTAATTAAAAAACTACCAACTAAATGTAACACATCTCCTAAACTTTTACCACCACGGTTTTTCAGGTCATAAGCTATAACTACTGTGACAACCCTCACCTGAACTAGGGTCGGGTCGCCAGCCCAGACCGCCACTCAAGCCCATTACCTGAACCATGTCTAAGTAACGGTTTGGCACGCCTAAACGGACCTGTGGAATTTATCTTGACAAATATGGAATAGTAGTGCGAAAATAAAATGAATAAAAATAAAGAAAATCCATATGTCATAATAAAAGGCTATGAAATGAGTCTCTAAATCTTAAACCTATTATATGTTCCAAAAGCTAACAAATTCTTCAAAAGATTTCATCAAGTTTAAACTAAGATAAAAATAGGTTCAAACTACCCAATAGCCTGTCTTAAATTACAACCCAAATTTAAGTGTTCTCAAAATCAATAATCAACTAGTAGTAACATGCAAGGCTCACAATTCGAGGGAAAACTTCAAGCGGGTGCCTTTTCCTTGTCCCGAGCTAACGTAAATGTGGATGTACCTAAAGAGTAAGTGGGGTGAACTAAAATCGATAATTGGGCTCGATAAGCCAAAAAACCCGCTCCAACATCACTTTGGGTCACCAACACCACCAAGCTCTCCTATCCCTTTCTCTTTTGATTTAGGGTTCGTAGATCAATTAGTGGCGGCTAGGGTTTATAATATTGTTTTATATTAGGGTTGAATCAGCTGAGTTTACACAATTACTAAATTGCCCTTGGGGCGGATTTTTGGATTTTAGGTCGTCATCGGTTGCTCGTCGTAGGACACGTCATTGGTTACCCAGAGTGTGACATTCAGATCACCACATCCACCACATCAATCACATCTGAGCAAGAGCAAGGGCAGAGGGGCCGACAAGGCTGAGACCGAACACGTCAGCTAGTGTCGCTCAGCCACAACCGACATACTAGAGGCCAACGGTGATATGCTATCGGTGCGAGACCCAGGGCACTACCAGAACAAATGCCCTAACCTGCCACCATCTGAGGGGATTGTAGCCCCAGTTATTCGAGGAGTCCATGCCGTGGTCGAGCAGGACCAGGAGGCCACGCGTCAACTGGCAGCAGGTATTATTTCCATTAATTGACAAGACATGCATACATTGTTTGATTCTAGTTCTACTGTTTCGCTTATATCGGGGAACATGGTTCGTGTTATGGTACTGACACCGGTTAGAGCACACGCTTATCTGATTTTAAGCACAGCCACTAGTGAACGGGTCTATCCAGATTATAGATAGGAGGGTGCATAAACTTCGCAACAAAGAAATCTCAGTAGTGTTGATTCGGTGGCAATTTCACGAGGAGCAAGAGTTGACTTGGGAACGGGAGGCCTACGGGGTGGAGAACTTTCCATTTCTCTTTGAAGCTTAAGGTATGACTTTAGTTTAATATCGAAGGCGAAATTCTTTACAATTGGGGATGTTGTGATGACACAAAACCGAAAAACCCGCCCCAGGGGCAATTTAGTAATTGTGCAAACCCTAAACTGATTCAACCCTAATATAAAACAATATTATAAAACTCAACCACCATTAATTGATCTACAAACTCTAAATCAAAAGAGAAAGGGAGATGAGAGCTTGGTGGTGTTGGTGACCCAAAGTGATGCTGGAGCGGGTTTTCCGCATTCCTGAGCTCCGTCGTCCCTTTTAGCTCACCCCACTTACATTTCAGGACCATCCACTTCGGCGCTAGATCTAGACAAGGGAAAGACGATTGTTTACAGTCTTCTCTAGTAATGTTATCTAATTATTTGATTTTGAAATTATTAAATTTGGGTCGTGTTTAAATAGGCCTTCTGCGTAGAATGAACCTCACTCGTCTTTAGTCTAAACTACTTAGAAGTATTGGAATGATTTAAATTGTTTTAAGAATTTTGAAACCCAACTATAATTTCGTAGTACGACATATGGATTTTTTTTTATTTAATTCCGCAATTATGTATCCGTATGCACTAGTTTGAAATTCCGCAGGTTGTTTTAGGCGAGCCAACCGCTTGCTTGGGCCCAATTTGGTTATTGGGCTTGGGAGGCGGTATGGGTCGGGCGTCCCGACCCTAGGTCAGGTGAGGGTTGTTACAACTATTCTTTCAATCAGTTCCACAATTACTAAGGAAATCAACAAAAATCAGGCAGATAGATCTGAGAATGAGACCATCACCTCATATCCCTTAGAAATTAAAATAGATAAGGTCATGTCTATTGTCATACATTGTCTGATAACTTAGGCCTAGACCGAACTAGTTCACATTTGAGCATCCAACCGCCCAAGTCTATTAAGTATCAGATTTGAAAAACATAAAACATTTGAGAATTTATCTCTGCCTATCAATAGAAGCAACTATGCTTTCAAAAAATAAGGAAAATATTACATCATATAAGGATACATATGATCCTAACTATGCATCATGCACGAAAGGGGAAAAAATACCATTGCGGTAACTACTGAAATGAAGGATCATCAGTGAGAAGGTCGAAAGTTCCATACTATAAAGAGGTAAAATGAAAATCTGTCTGGTGAAAAACCATATCAACAAGAGCCAAATGACAAAGTAAAATTGTGTATAGATTTGACAAAATTACTGATTACAATCTAGATGCACGTCTGTTATCTGTATGAACATGGATCAGGTAATAAATCTAAAATTATGTCTGCAACTACTAGATCATTCATCTAATTCCAAGTCAAGTAAGTACCTAAATAAAGTTTTGACCAATTACAAGTGCCACAGATACAAGCACGTGCCCTGAATATTCACAACAAGGAAATTAATTTTGTCAAGTACGAAGATCGTTCGAAATTTGAAGCCAGCAGAAATGGTATAATAATGATTTACCAGCACAGAAACCACTTATCTTTTTTTTTCTTTTTCTTTTTTTCCTGAAATTACCACAATCCCCTTTCACATATTCATCCCCACTAGATGTGCATAACGTTCCAATCTCAAAGACCAGATACTATATTAGGAGTGGCACACTTGTCATCGAATTTGGAAAAACAATTTTTCATATAGGACACTGCAAAGAATCAAAAGAGTCTTTACTTTTCAAAATAACCACATCTTCTACTCCAAAAGCATAAAACCAAGAATGACGTACACATTTAGAACTTAATGCTTGTTTCTTGACCTCCAATTTCAAATGCTTTCTCATCATATCAGTGGAAGCAGGATCCTTCTCTGCCTCCTGCAACGCAATATACAATACCATTAGCAATAAACCTGTACAAATGCTTAGTGCACAAAGCAGCATAGCTATGACTAATTTTTCTAAAAAGGCCTCAAACAAGAGCCTGGTAAGTCATACAACAAGAAGCCACAAAGGAGACTTTAAAACTACACGCTATGCAAAGTTTTATAAACATAGTTTTAACATGTTCCTTTTAGATGTTCTGAGCCAAAAATGATTTGTTCAATAGAGATCATCTCAGTTTTTCAAACAGATAACAACATCTGAAAGAGCAAGAAGGGATAACGCCATGTACATTGTTTAATATACCCTTGATTCAACTAAACAAAGCAATTTTTTAAGCCCAAGTAAAAAAAAAATTTATCACCCATTCCGAGAGCCTCTTCTCCAAACAAGCTCTCATTTTAAGAAAAGGAATGCACTAACAAGATCCAATTTACCAATATGCCTGATTCCCAAGCATCCTTTGATCTCTTTGAAGAAGATGACATGGTTGATGCTTTACCTTTCAAAGAACCAGGCTCCTGTAAAGAAAACATTAATAAATAAATAATGAATCTGTTTCCATACATTACAACAACAACAACATAGCCTCAGTCCCAAATTAATTGGGGTCGGCTAAATCTGTTTCCATACATTAACGTGAACAAATTTCAGAGAACATAATGCTAATATCATTCTTGATTTTTAACATCAAAAAATTTAACAATAACATTAAATGGAACGCCCAGGAGTACATAAGTTGGCTGCTTATGAATCAAAACCCAAAGACAAAACTCAAGTATCTCATGAATAAAAAAAAAAATTTAAAAAGTAAAAACTAGAAATTAATGTGACATTATATGCATGCCTCATCACAAAAGAGTGCATGTCTTTCCAAGGAAATAGACTCCAAATAAATGATTCAAGTTAGTCAATCATGCTTTTTAAAAAAATTCTTGGCGCAGAATTTCAAATTTTGGAAAAGGGTACAAAGTGATTCTCTGCCCCTTCATATAATATTGACTTGCATTCAAAGTAATCAACTCCAAATCAGATTTCATCAAACAAAACCAAATTATACAGAACAGCGATTGAGGATTTTATCACAAAGAAAATACTTTAACTGAGGCAGCAATCTGATTCTTTGCAAAACCAAACCCACAAGCACTTGAGTTTCAGCTTATTGTGTCAGCGACACTTTTGGCCTAAATTTTGAATACGACGAAATAGTTGCAACACGGTATTTAGATGCCAAAAAAGAATTCATTATCTATGAATGTACGTTCACATACATATACACAATAAACAAACCATGGAAAAGAAAACCAAATTTGTTCTCTGCAGATTAATCTTCTCCTTGGTCCCTACCTTGAGCGCAATGCTGGTCTATTCTAGCAAATTTATTCCTTGTCATCCTCTGTCCTTAATGCATGTGGGCTCAAATATTGTCCTTCGTGCGCTTGAGAGCTCTCAATATTTTGTCCTATACCTCATTAATGTCCGATCGAGATCCACTCGCACTATTATGATAGTGAAAACTTCGATAATGCCTACTTGGATCGGTAGAAAGCCATTTCCTCCTAGATCGTCATTGTTGTCACTTCAGTGTTTACAACATTACTCCTATCTAGAAAAGGAGTAGGCTTTGCAAGAACAGAACATCAATATTACCAATGAAAGAATCACTTTGCATTCGAGCAATTCTATGTCTAAAATAACGAATTTTGTTGTTGGATTTGAATCTTAGTACTGGGAAACGTTAACTTTGGAGTTTGCCTAATTTCATTGTTTGCTTTTCTTTTCCATGGTATGTTTATCGCGTTTATGTATAGCATCTGAACTTCTCAAAAAAAGAAAAGAGAAACAAATAAATAATTAAACATACAAAAGGGTCAATGTTTCAATCTTTAATTGCCGAGAAAATTCATTGCAAAAGTAACAAAGGTTTCTTGTCAATAAGCTGTAGCCTGTAGCATGATATAGAGACATGTAATCGATTTTTTTTTATTTTTTTTTTTGTGCGTGGAGACACGTATTCAATTTAGGAATATAGGGACGCACCAACTAGCAAAAGCAAACACAACATTTACACAACCAACTAGATCAATCTGAAATAGGAAATGAATGCCAATGTGCCAATGCAGAAAGTTCATATAAACTAGGAATATCTTCCCTGTATGTGTATACAATGACTAGAAGAATAACATGACAATCGAACCTTCGAAATTCTCTGAAAATAAACAAGATAGGCCCATTGTGTGTCTTACCTGAAAGGGGCATGGGACAAGTGTCCCAAACAAATCTTCGTTCAAATCCGCAGCACCGATACAATACAGAGCATTCTGAAGCCCTCGGGCAGTAAGATAGTCCGCAGCCTCTTCAGGCAAAGAATGCCCTTTGAACACACTGACAGAAGGATCACATACCTACCAAGAAAAGAACATAGCCCATCTCAGGATTTGAACAAAGAAACAAAGAAAAATTGCATCTTTGCACAATATTTTAAGTTTCAATCCACAGCATCAATAGCAAACAATGATTGCACCAAAAGAGGATAATTCAAATCATGTAGTGGGATTCAAAAAAATTACAGATGATCCAACTTGAGCTTGGCATTCGGACAAACTCTTGTAAACTCCAACCAAATCGCCTTTCCGAACGACATAGAACGCGTTCTTATCTTCCTCCATGACTGCCGATTCACCTTCCGGCTTTCGCGATGGAGACGCCGCCTTCCGCCCGCGCCGAGCAGTAGAGAAACACTGAACACGAAACCTCGTAAGAACCGAATCCAAGTTAGCACATTTAACACCAGCAATGCCTAGAACTAGGGTTCTCTTCCACAAGGACGGACTGTAGAGTCCGAAGGAAGGAGTCCTAGTGACGAAATGCCTGGATTTCGACAACACCGCCGCGGAAGATGAGACGTAGAACAAGCAGTTCATCACAGACTAGTTTCCCCAATTTTTGCTTCGGCTTTCTGGAAGATAAGATTTTCTAGGGTTACTTCTAATTTGGTACAGCAAATCCAGTCTCCACAAACAACAACAAAATTAGGGCATCATTGATCGAGGTTTTACTAGGGTTTTACTAGGGTTTTAGAGGCACAGAGAGAGAGAGAGAGAGAGAGAGAGACAGAGAATTTGACGACGAAACCCTAATCGAGTAATGAATAAATGGAACTTGTGATCGAAATGGGAGTTTGAAATCAGTGTACCTGTCGATCGCCGGAGCTGAGCGAGGGATCCAAAGAGCAGAGCAAATTATGCAATGCTAGAAGCATAAGACAAAATTAGAAGCCTTCTAGCCCTTTTTTGGAGGTTGCTACTGTTACTCACTTTGAGCACCAACTTAGGTGCACCCAATGCGGGCACCATCCAAAGCGAATGGCGCCCAAAGTGGGTCAACATACCATAAACTGTCTTTTGATAAATGAGTGATGTTTCGTCCATCTCACGTAACCAATCATTACATTGGTGTAGTGATTACACCTACTAGCTATTCAATTGGATTTCTATAAGATCTTAAATTCGAATCTACTAATTTTTCAAGGCATATCCCCTGTAGAAAGAATATGTCTCTTGTAGAACAGAGTCCAAATTGAAGATTTTGGGAGTTTATGGGTGTAGGGTTTAAAAATTAGTTCTTCTTGTTGCATTAAATCGAGCTTAGCGAAAAATGTTTAATCCATGTAACCGAACCCAATTAATCTAGTGCTAAAGCTAGGGATGCAAGCGAGGCGGGGAATCTCCACAGGAGATGAAAATTCCCCACAACGGGGATGAGGATGGGATGAGGATAGAGGTGGAGATAAAATCTCATACTCACGCGGGTATGAATACGGGGATGGAGAAACATATATATTCGCGGGGATCCCCCATTGGTAATATCCATGGGGCGGAGATCCCCGTATATATCAATTTTATATAATATTACAAAAGCTTTCACCCAAAACATTAGTAATAAACAAACTCTAATGTGATTTATAATTTTAACTTGTTTAGTTAATTATATGTTTTGTTTTGAATTGTTTGCAACTATATTTATATGTTATACTTTATTTGGTTGGGATTTTCAACAATTGTGATCCTATGTATGTGTACAATACTTTTTTATAAATATTTTTGAAAAAACTTAAATGGAAAAAAAATATTTTCCCACGATGATTCCGCAAAATCCCCGCGGAGATCTTCAATGGGAAATGAACATGAAGATTCTCCATCCCCACGGGGATTAAGCGGGGATTAGGATAGGGATGAAAGTTCATCTCCGAGTGGGGATAGATATTGTGATGGGGAAATGAATTCGTAAGTGGAAACTACCCTCCCCATTTGCATCCCTAGCTAAAGCTTTGTTCTTGTTGTTTTGGTTTCAAAACTTATACAACATCACTAAGTTCAGTCACATATTTTAGAAGGAGAAGAAGAGATAAAGAGAAGGACTGCCTTTTCTTTACAAAAATTTGTGTTGGTTCAGTATCAATAAAATGGTTTTCATGCCAAAGCAACTTGAAACAATTTGAATCAATGGACAACATTAGCTCTCTTCGGTAGAAGATGCCGGGGTTCGCGATCCATACTTGGAAAGAACACCGGTTAGAATAGCCTTCTCCTTCATCTTTAATCTGCAACATGAAAACAAAAAGTGAAATTTCTTTTCTACCAACTTCACTCCACATAATAATCAATATAGAGCATTTTCTCATGAGCTACCTCTTTGCAGAACCAATAACAGCAAATTTCTTGGGGACCTTAACTGGTTTTTTTCTGGCAATCATACTTTTCTTATCCTTCCTGCCGCCTTTTTGCTGCTTCGTTGATAATGAGTTGGTTTCATGTACTGTGCTGGGTTTTACAACTATATTGTCTTCTGAATCTGGCAAGTCTAACTGTGAAATATCTTCCTCAATTTCTTCCAAGTTTGCTGACACAGATGGGTCTGAGAAGTCAGTTGATTCTTGAGGCACATTCAAGGAGAATTCGCCCGAATCAAAATCTGCATCTTCATTTTCTTCATTGCCTGTAGACCCCTCAGGAGTGGGTGTGTAATCATCCATGCCAAGGTTTGCTTCTAGACTTTCTTTCATTTTGATAAGTTTTTCTTCAGTAAACATGCTAGCGACCTTGGCTGAACTGTTATCTCCATCTTGGTTTTCTTCATTGTCATTAGGCCCATCAGGAGTGGACGTGTAGTCACCCATATCAAGATTTACATCTGAATTTTCTTCCATTTTAATAAGTTTATCAACAGACATGCTAGCGACCTCTGCTGAACGATCGCAAGTAGAGCTCAAAGTGTTCGGTGGAGGTAGATACATGATCTCACACCTAATTTGCTTCTGAATTCTTCCAAATGTAATACTCTTTCTGGAATATGCCTCTTTGAATCTGAATCAGAAATTAAGGTTAACTATTATAAACAATAGAATCAATTGCACTTAATCGAGCACAATGGAAAAGTTTGATCCATGTAGTCGACCCCAGTTAATTTGGGATTGAGGCTATGTTGTTGTTGTTGTATTATAAACAATAGACTACAAAAGTTGGTGATCAATGAGCGACAAAAGTCCGTAGAATGTGTAAAGTTCAGCTTTTACTATAAAGCGTAGAATGAATCGATTCAGGGATCTTACTATCGAACAAACTTTACAAATAACTATTAAAGCCACTCCACCAACCTAGAGTTAATTATCCAAAAAATGCTTCTAATGGAAACAAGTTACAAGTGAAAAAATTGAGAAAGAAAATGGAAATTACCTCGTGGCATCCTCTTCATATGCCAGATCAACAAAAGCAAAGCCCTTACAGATAGGATCCCTAGTTTTTTTGTTTGCTGAAACTTCTGGACTTATATTCAATATTCCAGGGAATCCTTTAAATGCCAACTGCAGGTCTTTGTGAATATTCCGTTTCTTTGGGAGATTCGAAACACGCACACGAGTTGCACCAGAAACAACTTCAGCAGCTGTAATGTTTTGTACAGTATCGTTGTGTCAAATTCGTAGATACATACCGGGAAAGAGACCTAATAACATACACCCTTAAACACACTTGGTAGAAGACTAGTCAAGTAGCCGGTGTCACTACATTGCATGCATCTGAGAGAATCAAAGATGCAACAAGAAAGATGAGAAATGCTTAACAACTTTAGAGTACTTCTTGATACAGACAAATTAGCAATCTTGTCCATTGATCAGCAACTGGGAGGATCAATTTCCTAACTCGATTATTTTAAGTCATCTATTTCATAGCAAAATCTGAGAAAGGAATAACATTTATTAGCAATGGCTGAAACAAAAAATAACTCAAAACTGAACAATGAGATCACCATTCAATTGTTTAACCAAAAAACAAATCCACCGTCACAATATATGGGAAATCACCCTTAATTTAAACGAGAATTGTTGCAAATTCTAAAACATTCTCCTTCGGTTTACATACTCTTGAGATGAATAAATTCAATTCTAAAGGTATTCGCGTGATGGTCAAGCACTAAGCCTCCGAAACAAGTGTCCGAATTCCAATCCTTTGCCCTTATAAAAATCGAGCTAATCAGAGTTTCTCAATGGATGGGGATAGGGAGGTCAGCCATCATTATAAGGGGCAAGTGAGCAGGGGACACAAATACCCTTCAATTATTCAACAAAAGGAACCGAACAGTATAAATTCATATACATCGAGGACAGGTTCAAGTCAGCTATCAACAACAGACTAATAAATAGCCAATCAGAAAAAATAAATAAAAAAATGATATTAAATCAATTGAAATTCCTTTCCCACAATTCAAACTTCCATGCATTTTCAACAGATTGAATAAATGATTCACAGCAGATACATAGCCAATCCCATCACATATATTCTAGACTTCTAGTAATTAGTTACTCATTCAATAAATGTCACAATGTTCCCAATATTACCACACTACTGCAAGCATAGATTGAACTAAAAATGCCCAAGACACAGCAACAAAATTCAGCAGACAATACACGACACTATCTCTTAAACACCATCAATTTCACCGTACAAGAAAACCCACTTTCCATCATCAACTAAAGACTAACCTTTCTTCAATTGCAGCTCTTTTTGGGAACCACCCTTCAAAGGAGTACTATTTTTGAGCTTATTAATGTTGGCAAGCTGAGCCCTCCTACTCTGCTGAATTTCTTCAAACAGTTTGTCCTCAATTTCAGTATCATACACTCTCCCTTTCCCAAACCCGGACGGCTTGTTCTGAAACCACCTGCTCGTGTTGGGGAACGGCACGAACTCCCCCTCATCATCATCTCCATCATCTTCCTCCTCATCATAATCGCAATCATCATCTGAGCCGTCCATTTCCAAAACCTCTTCATTTGCTCTCCCACTGCTCTTCTTCGCAGAAATGGCGAGTTCCCGCCGTCCCTGCTTATCAAAAACGGAAACCATGAAAAGGGTAACTGAGAATCGATGGAATACAAGTGGGTATGAGACGGTTTCGATTATAATTTACGAACCTGTGAGAATGATGAGACGGAGTGGATGGTGGTCAGGGGGGGTTTGGTAGGGTTTATGAGGGGAAAAGCTGCGAATTTGTGGGAGAGAAGATCGAGAGCGTATGTTGAGTTGATGGGTTTTGCGAGAGATCCAACGCTGCTCAGCATTTTATCGAAACTCGATTTGTGTTTGAGAGTTCGTTCGTATTGGCGAAGTTCACAGATTTCGATTTCTGAGATCGAACTCTGCAGCAGGTTAGGGCTCGTTTGGCATTGAAGTCAAGGAAGCTCTGAATGGGTTCAACAAAAGAGAAACCTGTAAAATTAGCCAAACAGACCCTTTGGTGTCCAAATGAAAGTGGGCTTTCTCTCATCCAATAGATTCGCCCAACAAATAATTTCTAAGCCCAACACTGTTGAAAATTAATATTTGTATATTTGATTACTATTTTGGAGTAGTGCTGCGGTGACCTGAAATGGATACCCGGTTGTTAGTATCCCTTAAATACACGTCAATTTGTATGTGCATAAAACTCGATGCAAAAATTAATAGACACCAATAACTGAGTGTATATTTCAAGTGTTCAAAATGAGTAATTTAATCATTTTTCTTTGATATAACATTTGGAGATGGCATAAGTATATATTTTTTTAAAACTTCAGTAAGAGTCGAACCCACGACCTCCCTAAATTTTACCTTTTGACAATTGACGTCTCATCCATCTATGCGCATTTAAGTAGTTTTTTACGGTATTAAGATACTTGTTTCTTTTTTTCAAAAAAAAATAACATAGTTGTTTCTATATTTTTACATAGGGTAGTTGAGGTGATTTTCTTGGTTTTTTTTTCTCAATAGTCTCCAACTTGATTACCATAACAACATTCTTTAGCAAATCTTTACAACAAATAATAACTCGACGAGATCACGAAAAAATTGACCGATTTTGATAAGTGCATTGCTACAAAAAGTAAAGTTAAGGGAGGTCGTGAGTTATATTATCTCTTAAGTAAAAAAAAATAAAAAAATGCATTGCTACAAAATTGGCTAACTACTTCTAATTCAGTAATTATATTTGTGTTTTTTTATGGAAAATAAAAACATAAAGCAATGCCGCTGTATAATTAGATTGACAATTTAATGTTTTATTTTGGTGTTCGGGCCCATAATCATTTTTGTCGACTACTCCACACGAGAAGCACTCCATCTTATTTATATGTTACACTACAGTTACAAGGATGTGTCTCGGAAAAGTAGAAGATAGAACCTGCTGTTACATCTAATTATGATTTTTTTGTTGTTGATGATATAATTGATAGATAGCACGGTGCACCTAATAGTGAATGTTGATGATGAGGAGAGCATGAGCACTAGCTCCAGTTCTGCTAAAGCTGATGAGCTCCAGCTGGAAAGGTTGGGGCTACAATATGCAACACAATCCATTGCAGGGCATCAAACAACAAGTCTAGACCACTGTTTCCCTAGAAGCCACAACAAATCAACTACCCAACCTAATGCATGCCCTGTGTCGTCTTCTACATTAATACAATTGCATCCGTGCTTTCAATGGTCAACATGCCTCATGCCTCATATATATGTATCATCAACAGATCGAACTACATATTGTGGCATTTATCATTGGTTGATTAATTAGTACACTTTATTGAATTACTCTCGAACATCCCAAGTTTTTTTTTTTTTTTCATTATATTTGGATTTGCAATTATTGGAATAACTCGGAGTCGAGTTAAATCGACATACAAAAGGGTAAAACGTACTCTTAAAATTTAAATTAATTAATTAATTAAACGTTCTTAAGATTTAAATTCGAGATCTTTGTTTAAGGGCACTCGGACCAACCTCAGTTGTTGGAGATCTTTTAATTAATTAAGCAATTGGCACAAGAAGTTAAAACTCTTAAGATTTCTTTTATGCTTATAATGTGTGCAGCTTAACAGTCAATTAAGTTGAACTAATATTAGAATGTCAATTTTTGGACGTGAGAGTTGAAATGTTATACTGATCGCAGTGATTAAGTGTAATTACATTGGTATATGCTTTTTTTTTTTTTTTTTGGTAAGTAAAGGGAATAACACTAGCTAGCAGCGTTCAAAGGTGACACCCATCGAGTCTGTAACGACCGTTACCTTAAGTTGGTGATTAGTACTAATCTAAATCTTAATTAACCCGGGTTAGGTTCGTGGTTAAGTTCGGCGTACCTCAATTAGCGTGTACGTGCGTTTGCATGATGTATGGTGTTTGTTTGAATTGTTAAATCAATTTATATATAGGTTGTTGTATAATAAAGAAGTTATACACAAGCCTATAAAATGAAAAATACCCAATAAACAATGGTTTGCCGGGACACTAAGTATGATGAGGGAGTCGTGGCACGAATGTGCTTGCTCAATGACACTTGTAGGCATGTCCGGTGAGCTTATTGGTGAATAATACGCAATATATATATTTATATGTTTTTTAAATATATAAATATATATATATATTAGAAAATAAAAGAATATTATAAATATATGGATTATCGGATCGTCTCGAACGAAGCGTAAGTGCTTGATGTGTTAAAATTAGTGTCACTTTAATGCATCAACCACGCGATCGGTCTCGAGATAGCGCGACACGTATCTCGAGGAAATACATAAATAAAACAAAAAATTCATTCTTATCGATTCATTTCGATCATTCGAGAGGTTCGGGAGGGTTCGGTCGATTCGGATCAAAGGGAGGTCGTTCCGGGAGCCGAATTGGCTAAACATCACATATGTGTGGTGTGTTGGTTTATCACTCGTATTAATGGCATCGGTGGGTAATCGGCCCTAGTTTTATAAATAAAATGGGGGTCACAGTGTAATAGTCCAAAGACATTTGCTTTGCATTCGTTTATGTATTGAATTTATATGTTTTCCATATTCTTGTTAGATATCATTGGTGCATATCGTTATTGCATGATATCTTTGACTATTAAATGGAATGTCGATGGTAGTGTGAATCCCTACTTACTGAGCAAGTTGGAGCGCTCACCCCAATTAACATTACAGGTAGATCCGACGAGTGCTACGATTATGAGATGGAGAAGTTATAGGAGTCTTGAACTTCTCTTCGATGTAATGATTTTCTCGGTCTTATATATTGGTGTTGAATTACAGTTTTGTAATATCACATGGGATGGATGGTTTATATAACCGAGGTTTATTCCGGTTTGTTTTTAATATTGTATATCTTATTTTGGTCATCGAAAAATGTTTTAAATTTCTGCTAGTTTTGGGACGAGTTTTAGTCCCTTTTTTGCACCAAAAGTTGTGTTTTTTCTTACGCAATTGGTATTGTTTGGTTTTCTATAAATTAAAGAGTTTTAGTACAATGAAATACATTGAGACACATTGAGATGTGAGAAACACATTGAAACACAAAAGGCTTTTGAATCAAAGTTTGTTCTTGTGTTTATAACATCATTCTCTCAAAAGTTCTTCAAAGAGTGTTCTTGGTCGGAGTTGAGTTACACACACATCATCCAACAACCATTAGAGACTTAATTGTATTATAAAGGCAAGTTTCGATTTTCCTATTGTGTTTACGCAGTTTCGACTGGTAAGGAGAAATCTTATCTAAAAGAGAGTGATTACGCATCTCAAGTCACTGCTTGGTCCATCCATTCTCATCTTGCATTATTTGTCAGAATATTTGTTCCAACACTATTTTGGTGTCAACGTACCTAAATGTGCTTCTTATAATTGTTTCAAGATGTATTCAGTTACTATTAAACAAACGTGCCCCTAACTATTTTCATTAATTACTTAAAGGCTCTCTGCTCGGTACATAGAGCGAATGCTTTGTCTGCTCCAATGTGGAAGTAATTAAACGTTTTCCAACATTCGAGACTCAAAGTTAAAAAGCACCGAGTTTCAAACAAGTAGAGTCAATGGGTGCATACATTCATTTAACTACTTTTAGATTAGGTTAGTTTTAGTTTAATTTTTAAAGTTGATTCAATGACTCAATACATGAGATTCAACTTCTCATAGATGAATCTGAACAGGCCTTCTCATTGAAGACATTTTCTCCATCTTTTTTATTTGATACTAGTCACTGTATATGAAGGTCCAATCAAATAAACTGTCAGTTAATGAACATTGAGCCCACAGTCCCTCCAATGCAGGGCATTAGGTATGCAGAGCTTTCAGCATATATAGTCCATGGCTTTTCATTTCATTGACAATGTGACACAAACAACCCTTAAACAAAGAAAAAATTTTAAGCAGTATGCATGGTTTCTATTAATCTAGACTTGGCATGTATGGCCAGCTATATATATATTTTTTTTCTTTAGGGGGTGGTTGGCATTGTTATGGCATCATGTCCTATTAGTCAAATTTACTTGTGTGGCTGTTTGTTACAAAAGTTGTATTTCAGACAGATTTTCCTCTGTGGCAGGTATGTTTAAATACACTTGCAGAGCATTCATGGTGTGCCCAAGTTAATTAATTATTTTCCAGTTAAGTTTAATCTATCTTTTTTTTTTTTTTTTATATCCGTACGTATCAAGGTAAGCCTGACCCTGGTGTAATCGGCTAGAGCGTGATCCCGTGGCCTCAAACAATCGTTTAATAACTTGTTTTAATTATATCAAGTGTCTTTTAATTGTAGTTCATCAATCCCATCTTATGAGCTGATCATTTGATCACATCAATGCATTGATAAGTACACTAATTGCGTGAACAAAACTATAATAGCATGAGATTAGCATAGTATTTTTTTGATAAAAAATAGACAACTTTGCTCCCCGTCAGAGTTTGAACTCATGATCTCTTACATCAAAAATTTTATATCAAATCATTGGGCCACCAAATTGATTAGTGGATGAGGTCAGTAAATATTGTATGAAAAAAATCTTAATATGGACCTGCCGATTTGTCATTAGTCATTAGAGACTCAATTTTGTGTTTGTATTAGATGAAATTAAGATGGATGTATAGATTGCAAAATTCTTGGTTTTTATTTATTTTGATTGAGAGTGTTGTCAGGATCTAGTTGTCATTCCAGTAGTTTGGCATACCTGCCAAACTTTAGCAAGTCATCACTCTTCTCCATGAAAGTATCCAACTGGACTGTCTATTGAACTTGACATTAGTTCTGATTTTGTAGGGTCTTTAGTATTCTGGTTCAAAGTTCAAAGTGGTCTTTTGACAAATCTTTAAGACAGATTCTTATGTATTAGGATTGTAAAAGTTTATATGTTCATATTTGATTTCGCTTTAGAGAAAGGAGTTTGGAATATAGAATGAATATCTAACTGGGAACATGAAAATTTAGTTGTTATCCTTATGACATGTTCGCTTCATGGTCTTATGTCGGATTAGCGAACAAGTGACCTATTTGGGACAAATCACTTATTCCAAGCCACAATCCTATGGCTAAGTTAATTCCATAAACTTAGGACAATTGAATTTGTGAAGCGAAAATGTCATTAGTGTTATTTTGAATATCTCCAATGAGATTAAAGCTTAAGATTAAGTGTTCATGTTTGATTTGGGATGAATATATATATATGGGATATTCTACAATGGAGCTCAAATACATACTCATGACATGAAACCCTCTCAAAATGTGTTGTGCATTAAATAATTTGTGTATTTATGACGCATCGATTAATGTATTGAAACAGAATATAATGGTTGTAAATAGTGTATCCATGAGTATCCTATATATTTGAGGTATCAACTTTCATTCTTTGGTTGGTGATATTTTGTTTCCCTTTCCAGGATGAGGGAGGTATCAACTTCTTCGTGAATGGACATACACTTATTTTTGCGTGATTAAAAAATTGCATTTTTTTAATACATTATTTGATTAGTTTAACTCTTTGTAAAAGGCATTATAGCCCATTGCAACAATTTATTGCTATGTTGTCTTCCTCAACGGTTGTGAAAATTAGTTTATTTTTGTTGCAGTACATCTTCCTCAACGGTAGTGCGTGGTTTTTGTACGTGTGGTGGCTGGATTAATCTCTTCGTTAGTTTTTCATTTCATAATTAATTTATCTTCTCAAGTTAGAAGTTTTTGATTCGTCTTCTCCTCGTTGTGAAGTTTTAAATTTCTTCTCTTTGTCGAGAAATTTTGTTATTCGTTATGTGGTTTCCAATGGTGTTTGTGCATTGTGATGTGTTTCAACGTTGTAGAAAGCAATCTCTGATTGTTGAACTGTTTCAATTTCACAATTAATAGCATTCACAGCTAAATTAATCACAATTCTTTTGGACAAATAAGATAAGCGAATCAATGTATTTTTTGATTTTATGTTTAGTCCCATATCCAGCAATGCCCATATCCAGCCATCAATTAATAAAATTTCTATTTTTCTTTAAAAAAAAAAAAACAATTTATTGTTAGCTAGTTTTTAATATCAAAGTTTTAGGAAATAAAGTTTGCATACATCAACCCCCGATTAACATACAAAAGCAAGTACGTACGTTGAAATCACCTAAATACAAACTATTTGGCCAACTAAAGCCTAACTATTCGTTAGACAAGTAATGTGGGTCTTAGGTTGTTGAATACAACACAAATAGTTGGACTTGAAAGAAAGAAAGGAAGACAACGTGTATGACTGTCCCAACGACAATATTTAGGTTAATTAACCACTATTTATTTTTATTTTTTTTAGTAACCATGAGCGTCTAAACACTTTGCATTAAATTGCAAAAAGAGGTCGCAAGTGAAACTAATGTCATGCACTTAATCCACACAATCTCTTCTTCGCCCTTACCACTAGATCACACATGTCCGAGTTGTTAATTAAACACTATGAATATATAATAAATAATTACTTTAAAAAAAGTGTTTCGTTAGTGGCACTTGAAACATGCCTATAGATGGAGCTAGTATTTCAGTGCCTCAAAGCCTGATTAAGCTAACCTACTTGTTACTAATCAAGTTGCTTTAGACTTTAGGTCGAGCACGTTTCAACAATTATAAGCGCAGTATTAACTAATAATTTTTAATCAACACTAAACGGACTTAATAAACCCTATATCTCGAGCTACTCGTATGCTAAAAGAAAACATTTAGCTATCAATGGATTGTCAAACTATCACTTAATGAACTATAAAGTGGTGGTCTGGTCACGATCGACCTCGCCGACCAAATTCAAAAAGAGTACAAAAAAAATAACATAAAGAATGACGATAAGATTAAAAAAAAAAAAACAGGAGTCCAATTCTTAATCCTAGCTTGTCAATATGGGAACCCACAGAGAACCCATCGATACAAAAATGGAGAGCTCCGTGAATAATATAAATCACTATCAGTTGCCTCAAATTCTAGTTCTCCTTTAATCTGATTCAAATTTTGTCCAAATACATGCCAATCAATAATGAAAACACTAACGATTATTTAAAAAAAAAAAAAAAAACGAACGCTCCAAACCTTAAACCTTGAATTTTCTTTCGTGGCCTACTAATAAAGAAATTGTGGACCACCTATAAACCTCTAACCCATCACAAGCTAGGGATTTAGATGTGGATCCAATCCATATCCAACAAATCCCATTGGGTTTTGTGTCTATTTTCCTAAATTTAATTAGACGTTTTGAACCTTAATAGTATATTATGTTTCCTCAAATAACTCATAATAAGCGCATAGACCTCCAAATTAAAGCAATTTTTTTTAGTTGCGAGTAAGAGTAAGAACTTGCCTCCTTAATATGTCTAAAAATCAAAAATAAATTAATCTAAGTGGTGGCTCAACTGATTTCGCATGTATTGATGTTTGAACTTTTTTTTACCGAAATAGCTAGAGGTTGTTGGGAGGTGTAAGGGGAAGATTTCTTACGAAAAGTAACACATACAAATTTTTTATTTTTTTTTTTTTTTTATTTTTTTAAAAAAGAAAAGAAAATCACTAGGTGGTTAAGTGTTATAAATGGGCATTAGATTTGGTTATGATGTGGGGTTGAGAAAACCTAACTAGCAGATACATGTGTAGAGGTGGTTGAAGATAATGGGGAAGAGGAGGAGAGGGCAGGGAGGCCCACCTTCCAGCATATCTCCTAATTTCCTGCCTAGGATGGGCACCCTACTCCCTCTTTTTTAGGATAACTGCTCAACACAACAAGGGGTGATGGCACCAAGTACTAAATACTCCCCAACATCTCCTGCCTTTGTCAACATATGCCAAAACAATACCAACTCACAATAATTGGACTAGCTACCACTCTCATCCCCTTCACTACATCCCCATCACTTCTACATCTTTTATACATACATACATACTTAGTTGCTATATATATATATATATACATGTATCTTGCCTATGACCCACCATTGTTTTTTTTTTTTTTTTCTTTTCTTTTCTTGTTTATTAATTTGCTTCATTTCTTTGAAGAATAGTAGTATATAATAATTTGATGTAAGCTTTATTTTGGATTAAGCTAAATAAATCTCTAGATTTTGTCCTTTGTCCCATTTGTTGTGGACTTGTGTTTTAGGAAAAGATTATGTTCAAGTTAAAGAAATCTGCACGTTTTGTCTTTTTCCATTGTAAATATCCTCCCATAACATTTGGGACCATTAGCTTTTGGCTCTCTCTCTCTCTCTCTAATCCTAACTTTACAACCCAATATTAATATAAAATGACTTGTTAAGTTATGTTGGTAAATCTCTGTTACTTCCCACCTCACATATAAAGGTACATTTGATTTCGATTTACCAAAGTACAAATGTGGTATTATTTTAAGTTCTACAACCAAAAAACGATATGGAATTGATGCACATGTTTTTGTCCTAACACTTTGTATTTACTTAGCTAACTTGCCGGCATCGCAGTCAAAGCTGTACAGTTCGCGGGATGAATCTGAACCGTCCAATTTGCAGATCGTGACAAAATCAGTCTTATGAGGACGTCATTCACAGCCCTAACAGTTCATTTTGATTTGACAAGACGTACGATCCTAGTGCCATGTACCCGAAATCGTACAGGAGCTGTAACCTTGGGATTCGTGTCATTAAAAGATGTAGCAACCACAAGAAGGTGATTTTTGGCAAGTAAGGTCGAGATAGAACATGGTGTCCATCTATTTGGGCATCAAGATTCGTATGCACACATATAGATGCACTAATGCCCGAGTCTCTCAATACCAAGTCAGTTTATTTTCTTTTTGGCAGTTTTACGCCCACTTATTAGGAGAATTGGGGATTAAAATTTGTTAATTTCTCGCATGGGTACTACTACTTTGCGGGCATGTAGATCTCTATTAATACTAATATTATTCTACAACTTAACTGCTTTCAATTCATATGTGTGGGTTTTTTCTTCAAAACACCACAGTACTAATTACTTATGTACGTATTTATGAAGTTTATATCTAATCGATGTGACACTATTATTTTATTTCACATATCTCAACACACTTCAACTTAGACTGAAATGGCTTTTTTTTTTTACCCAACACCTTAGATCGAAATTCAAGATCGAAAGAGCTTTTTTCTTACAAGTCGTCATTTCTTCACAAGCTTGTGAATTTATGATAGTACCAATATTATCCTCGACTTAAACACCTTCAATTAATCGATATGAAGTTTTATCTTAAAAAACCTTGGTACGTACTTATTAAGAGGGAAATAATCAATTATATACTTATTTTTGAAGTTTTTTTTAATTGATGTGAAACTAATTTTGGTCCACAATCTTCAACAAAATTCATGTTTGTGGATGAAAAAGCGCTTCGGTTAGGACTATTAATTTGATTAATTAAAACATTAGATCTTCTTTAAGTAGAAAACCTCATAGCAATTATATGTTATAGTTTTTCATTTCAACTAGTTTTTTTTTTTAATTTCTTTCGTGCAATAATTGCAACTAATTTATATTTAGATACTATATTACCTTAATTTATATATAGGAGGCGTCACTCTCAACCCAACCTAATTTGCTACATAATCGGACACAAATCAACCGATTATCGATAGCAATTATTTTAGCGTAACTCTCTAGCATTGGAGAGAGTTTTAATCAATGTGAACATGTTAGCTACCATGGTAAAATAAATTGTTACTTACATACTTATTGTTAATCTTTCATTTAGTGTAGAGAATCAAAGAAAGGTTTGATCTTAATCCATTTTTAACTCGTCATGTAAAGTGAATGGTCCTGCACTTCTGCTCCGATATCCACCAAGTCCAAAAGTTCAACTCTTTTGACCACGAGACTCGAAGGTGAATATAATCGTAATGCAACAGTACCGTTAGTCCGTTCACACATCTCGAGATGATGTATACTCATCTCAATGCACCGTCCGACGTACTCCGACGTACATCTCGTCGTAATCACGATACTCGGTAACCACGTTAAAACGAGCCAGTTTTCGGTAATAAAATAGTGTGGTCAGCACGTGAGATGCGCTTTTCACAAGAGTTTCAACATGTAGCTCAGTACTGAAATTGCTATGGCAAGATGGTAAAGAACTTGCTACTCCGACACAGCAGCAAATTGGCAAATCAGAAGCGATGGGGTCGAGCCCAACAAGCTTATCGGTTTGGTAAAGAGCAAACAGAGCTCGAGGGAGGCGGCTAAAGACAATAATCCAAGAGGTCGTCAGTGAGGATTTAAGAATATGCGTACGGACCAAGAGTATGGAGGCCTAGGGAGTTCCAGAAGGAGACATGTCTCTTGCTTTTACCACTCGACATCAAGAAGTTCAACAAAAGGAGACACACAAGGGCTGGGCACAACGGCATGAAGTGGGCCATTTGAGGTGAAAAGGCCGTCGAGTGAAGAGGAGCGGCGTATCGCTCTAAATCTACCCCGGTAGGTCGAAAATACACCCCACGTTCCATGTCATGCTAATCCTCGAAGCCTTTCCATTCTGAGGAGGTGAAAGCCGATCCAGTGGAGGAAGAGCACTGAACAGCGAACTCTCCCCTGGTGCGAAAAGAGCTTTGCCGGGGAGATCGAGCATGATTCTTGCCTACGAGACGTTGCGTGACGTGAGTAAAAAGAATGCACGAACTTTTTACTTCGATCAAGTGGGTCGGGATGTCAGTTAACCTACGTGGAGCTCGGGTGATGACACGACCATGGCGGGCAACTGAGTAAGCGAGATATCGATCACGAGATGAGACGAAGACCGAGTGGGCCGATGAGGGCATCGAACATCTTCGCGGGGATGTTTGTCGCCCACTAAAATGCGAATTCCGATGTAATTGGTCTAGGTGATCAAGCAACCTAAGTAATGACCGAGCGATCGCGAGAGCTTGGCTAGTTCCATCGTGCGCCATGCGCTGGGCGAACATGCGTAGAAATGGTGCATAGCGGAAAGCGAGTTACGTTTCGTACGGGCGCTGGGCACGGGCCGTCAGCACGATCGCATCACGCGCCTTAGGGCGCGAAGGCACGATTAATTCCAGCGAGCGCGCGTATGGACGCGCAGACGGGTGCGCGCCTTACGACCGGGAATACATGGGCGCGTCGTGCTGGCGAACGCGCGAGACCAAAGATGCTGGGACGAGCCGCACGGGACGAGCGCGCGAACGCGGCCATTTCCTCGGGGCACGGCCGCTCGCACGCGCCGCACTACGCCGCAAACGCTCGCACGAAGCAAAGCAAACCTTGGCACATTCGCAGAGCGTCAGGCACGAGCACGGCAAGACGGCCGGGACTTAAGTTGAATTCGCTCGGCACGAGCCTTGGCTAATACGAGGACTAAAGTTGACAAAGCCTGACTTGAGCGCGACCCAAGTCAAAGTACGCTGGGTCGAAAATTTGATGTTTCCTATTTGAATGAGCAAACGGCTTAACATCTACTATAAGTGAGAGAGTGTGCTCTCTCCTGGCGAGGTGCGTACGCGGCGACTAGCAGGGACCCTCAGAACATGCCTCGGGCGCAACTGCCAAGGCACGACCCATGGGCGACCATATGCGTTTCGCCACCCCGAGCGGCTGACTCAACGGGAGCTCCGGCTAGCACCGGCGGCGACACGTCGTGGCACTGGGACGAGCATCGTCTGGTATGAGTCCACGTTCCAGAGAAGATCGTACGGCCACGTCTTCGTGGCGTGGCGTGCACCTAATCAGCGAGGCCCAGCCTGTTAGTTGAGCAACTACCTTCGGGGTCAGGGATTTCGTTTCGGTAATAAAATAGTGTGGTCAGCACGTGAGATGCGCATTTTGCGAAGTCCGAGGAACGCAAAATGACCAGAAAAGGCCCCTCTCATAAAGCAAAAGAGAAAAAACTACAGAATACTACAGAGAGCGCTCCCCAGTCAGTCGCCTCACATGCTCTGTCATTTTACAAAAATACCCCTACACCTCCAAATTGGCGGCAACTCACCACTCACGCTCCTCCTCCTCACACTCTCTCTCTCTCGCGCGCTATTTTTTCAAAATTACCGCGCGAAGAGTTTCTCAAATTATCGCGCTATTTTCACAGAATCTCTTATCAACTCATTGATTCACTCCCAAGAGTTCCAACCACAATCCCAAATTAATTAGTCACTGCAACTACATCGATCAAGCTATTCAATTGCGTTCGATTTAGCGCATACTCTTACTCTTAAAATCTTCAAATATTTATCTAATTTATTTGATCTATCTATAAAGTAATAAAAAATTTTATGCTCGATGTTAACACATCGCAATCCTCATTCAGTTATGTGAAAATGAGTTTAGGGCCTCTCTCATTTTTAGGGTATAAAAAATGAGTTTTGAGGCTGAAAAATGCAAAAGTAACCTCACTTTGAACATCATGCTAGTTGCATTTTGTTTCGAGATATACACGCAAATGTCTCGATGTTTATTGTATGACTAAATCGATGCCTAAAATAAGTTACTCTACTTTTGGGCCTTCCTCCCCACCATGATTGCTGATTCACTCACGCTAGTATTATAATTTCAAATTTTATTTGAAAAGACTCGCTTGTATTAATAGAGTGACAGGTACGAGCTCTCACTTCAGTCACGGAACCAAAACCCTTCTCACTCTCTCACTCTCATCTCTTCTCCCTACTCGCTTCTACGAAGATTTCCGGCGACTTTTCCGGCGACATCGCGGCGGAGACTTGGTTTTCCGATCTCATTTGCCGGCGATCTGAGGCTGCGGGAGATCGATGGAACTGGTTTATTGATCGAGGAATTAATGATCGATGATGTATTCCGATTTTGATCTGCTCTGCGTTGAAGATGCTGGATTAATCTTGGCCGATGAGTGTACTTTCTCGGAATACTCGCTCGATCTCGATCTGTCGCCGGTGGACATGGAGGAGTCGATAGCCGGATTCATCGAGGACGAAGGAGACTTCGTTCCTGGATTCGATTATCCGGCGAGGTTTAGTTCTAGTTCGCTTGACGCCTCTGCTCGTCAGGACTCCATTGCTTGGATTCTCAAGGTATATATATATATACTGATCAGTCAAATGGACCAATCGCTCGTTCGCGACGATCGGTTTTGGTTCTTCGTTTTTCGGCGAGCGATCCGATCGATGTGTGCATGCATCGATCGATCGGAATATTTAATCCTTAATTAACACTATATCGATCATCGATCGATCATGAATTTATGATCGATCGATGGATCATGAGATGCGCATTGATGATCATCAGGCGATTGAAACCGTTTCGATCAGTATTGATTGGTTGAGATTGTGTGCAGGTTCACGCGATCTTCAAGTTCCAGGCGGTAACGGCGTACCTTGCCATTAACTATTTGGATCGGTTTCTCGCTTGCCGTTTATTACCGGTAAGTTTCCGTCACCGTTATCTCTGTGTTTCAGTTTCAGTAATATATTATCATATAAGTATGTGATGATTTTGACTTAGTAAAAGACGATTTTTATGTATAGCTTTGAGCCTTCCTTTGAGCGAGTTTTTTCTCTGCAAAAAAAAAAGTGACAGCGAAGTTGATGAGATTGCTATGAAAAGTTGCCACGTGCGTTCCTCAATGTAATATTTTTTCGGTTGATTTCTTTTACATTGATGTTAAAAAAGAATTTGTGCTTTTAATTGAACCGTTAAAAAAAGGTAGACAAAGGATGTGGAGCCTTATGTGCCTTGTATTTGTACGTGCCTTGTATTTGTACGTATCAAGTAATAATGTCAAATTGCGTTAATCACGTATCAATATTGTCCTCAACTTAATCACGTTCAACTCATTGGTGATGGGTTTTATTCTCAAAAGGCCTCTTACTAGTTAAGGGGAGATAAATCGAAGATCTTCGTTAGTACCGATATTGTCTCAAATTTAACCACTTTCAATTCATTGGTGTGGGGTCCATATATCTTCAACGTTACGTTCTGAATCCATTGTTGACCTAAAGCCAAGATGGATGAGGCATAAGGTATAAAAAAATTTATATATATATATATATATATATATATAGTATGGACTATTGGTGTGGTATTAATGTTACATTGGTTTGCTTTTGCATGGTTCATGAGTCATTTGATTTCTTTTTTGAGGCATTAATTCAATAGAAAATGTACTTTAGTTTCATTCAAGTATTTATAAGAAACCGCCCCTTAATTTGGTCTCCAATTATTTTTTTTAGAGACATTGATTGATATTGATTTGATCGGTGTCATGATTTTCTTTAGGGTTTATAATTGATTATCTTCTCTTTTTGTATATGCAATTAATATGTATTGTTCTTAATTTTTAGCAACCAAATGGGTGGCCACTGCAACTCTTATCTGTTGCTTGCTTGTCATTAGCTGCAAAGATGGAGGAATCTCTTGTTCCTTCCCTTTTGGATATTCAGGTATTAGTCTTATTGAATTGAACCATTTGGATTGATTAATAATTCAAAGAGCCCCTTTTCAATAATCTTTTAAACCATGCTTGTTAGGTGGGAGATGCAAAATTCATATTCGAACCGAGGACAATTCGCAGAATGGAGCTTCTAGTTCTCAGTG
The DNA here is from genome assembly GCA_039657325.1 of Stephania cephalantha. Lineage (NCBI taxonomy): Eukaryota > Viridiplantae > Streptophyta > Magnoliopsida > Ranunculales > Menispermaceae > Stephania > Stephania cephalantha. Next base: position 50,647,694 of record CM077573.1, read on the forward strand.
CCCTGGACTGGCGACTCCGGTCTGTAACACCCTTCAACTTCCTGCATTTCTTTGCCAACAAAGTTGATTCAAAGGGCACAATTATGGGATTCCTCATTGCCAAAGCAACAGAAATCATTCTTATGATCATGAAAGGTACACTAAATTAAAAGTACATATACATAGACATACATGTCATGTGTCCTAAAAAAAGAAATCAGCCTTTCAAGGCCATCTAAAAATATTCACTACTCTGCCCTTGATTTTTCAGAAGTCAATTTCCTAGGCCACTGGCCATCAGTTGTTGCTGCCGCCGCAATTCTTTGTGCGGCGGATGAAATCCCAAATCTTTCACCAGTCGCTCCCGGAAATGCTGAGGCATGGTGTAATGGACTCAGTAAAGTAAGAACTCTTACACAACTGTCAATCCACCCTAAACACATAATTTACCAATCAAACAATGATCTCAACATGAAGAGACTTTACATGTTATTTTTGCAGGATAGAGTGGTCAGCTGTTACAAGTTAATGCAAGAAGTTGTTGTAGATAACTGCCCAAGAACTCCCCCCAAAACCCAATTTCCCCAGTTCATAAGATCAGTCATGGCTGGTTCTAATGACTCTGATTCCTCTTCTTCTTCTTCTTCCTCTTGGTCTCCTCTATCAAATAAAAGGAGAAAACTAAACAATTGGCTGACGGAAGATGACGAAGGCAAGCTCTAAATAGTGTAGAAGCCCTCATTATTTAAGGGGGGGGGTTTTGGATATTAATGTGATGACTTGAAGGATGTAGATATGAGTGTATGGCTATGGCATGGGAGTTTCGTCACTGGAGTTGTCAATAATAATAATAATAAAAAAAAAAACTAATGACTTGGTGATCATAGGTCGCAGATTCCCAAGGGTGGGGAATTTATTTATTTTTTTAGGTGTGTGAGAAAGCGAGCGAGGGAGGACATATCGACCTCCGCAGTGGAGTCATGGAGTATGAAAGGAGTGGGTATTGAATTCAAAAGCAGCACTGATTATTCTATGAATCAGAGGAGATGGTAGGGACTTTGGGGAGGAAAGTTTTGTCGAGTAAAACAATAGCTAAGGCATCATGTGGGGTTTGAGCTACTCATGGAAGGAGGAGATAGGCCAAGCTTCTCATTCAGGCTCCATCATTTCTTGAACAAAGGAAAAGTTATGAACAAAAAAAAAAAAAAAAAAAAGAAGAAAAAAGTTGGCTCCATCTATAGACTTGTGAGAGTGCTATGACACACGCTCATGGTTGCTTTCATTCATTTCTTTAATTTTGTATTTGTAGAAAGAGAGAGGGAGTGAAAGAGAGAGGAGAGCATCTTATATGGCCTGAGATTGTCTCAACTATGTATGAATTTTGGGTGATGTGTGTATGGTCGTATGGGATCATCACACATGGTTGTTACTTAATTATTCTTATTAATTTTTTTCTCAAGTTGGCCTAGGTTTGGCCCAACTAATACAAAAGGGTCTTTGGGGCCTTTTTTTTTTTTTTTTAATAGGCGTGGTTGTAGTTGAGATCATCAATAGAAATTTATTCCACTTTATGTCATTTCTACACTCACCATCTCTTCTTTGAAATCTTCTTCCACCGACTGCTAGCACATGAGAGAAGATGACAATTTCTTTCAACTTTGCAGTTTGTTTTCTTTCTTTTGAGTCATTAACTGCAATGGCGCTTGTTGGTGAAAGATCATTGCTGGAACTATGCCAAAAAAGTCAGAATGGGTCCAGTGGCCCCTCATTTCAATTCATATCTTCTTATGAGCCGATTGTGACTGCTCAAACCATACCTCCCCGTGACTTAACATTCCCAGATGTTAGGTTAACTCATATCTGCATCCCCAACGCGGTCCTCCGTGACCGTTAGATCCAGATCAGATGGTGCCATGGTGGTAGATGTAGATTTACTAGCCTTTATTCATAACAATATATCAACTGTTTTCCTATAACTTATTATATTGCCGTTATACATTAATTTTGAGTTCCAACATCATTATTACTAGTACTAATATTGTTGGATTGGAGCAAGAGAGCATCGGAGGTAGTTTTGTAAAGTAAATTATACAAGGCCCCCATTAACATGTATCTTTATTTAGGGGGCCCAATCTGAAATTGTTGTTTTGCCTGAGATTCCCGGACATAGTGTGTACTATTTTGTATTTGTGATCACATATAATATCCAATTTTGGCTCAATCCTAAGCTTATATGCATATTTGATTTGTACAAAGCAGCGGCACGTGAACAATAAAGCGCCTTGCAGTTTCATCTATTTAGAGCAACAAGTAATTAACTAAGTGGAATGAATAACATATCGGAATGAATAACAAACATATCCCAACCAAACAAAAAAGCGGGTTGTTGTCTATTAACTAGTTACTCGAATTTGAGTATTGAGAATGGAAATATCAACATTGGGAGCTTCTCCCACTTATAATGTGCAACTCAAGTTGAAGTAGTTGGGATACTGGATGGTTTAGAGAAAAAAAATACATATCCCAAATCATATGCAAAATATGTAACACGATGAATGCCCAAAAGTCCATGAGGAATCTGTGTGTGATCGCAAAGGTTGCATGTAACTTGTTACATAACTTGAAGGTTATATATTATAGAAATGCATGGAAGAATGTTGAAAAAAAAAAAAAAAGTGATTCAACCATTTTTTTTAATTAATTAGAATTCTCGAGTTCAAAGCTTAAGATATTTTTCAATGGTCATTGTAGAATTGGAAGAAAATTGAAAGAAGAGATACGATGATCTTAACCAAAAGTCTCGAGTTCAAAATCTTAAATATTTCTCAATCAACTCACACCAGTGAAAGTAGCATATTGAGAAGGAGTATAGAAAATAAAATAATTACCTTACTCTGGGACTTGTATTAATTTCAGTTAGTGTGCCTCTTTGCATCAATTGAGGTCTGAAGCTTTGCATGATAGCTTTAAAAAGAATGACTAAAGTAGAGTGAAGTGATGACCATTGTTGGAACAATCAATCATCATCGAAATTTTGTTATTGGGTATCAAAATCGATGGGGATCTACGACCAATCACTCTCCACAGGGTTCCCCCACACCCAAACAGTCCCTCTTTTTGTGGCTCCACGTGCTATTATACACATTTGACAAGACAACACAGCAATATCAGCACCATTTCAATGTTATAAACAGACATTACCTGAAAACATTGTATATAAATGATTTTCTCTAATTTTTCATTTAGTCACAAAATTATATTCTTAATTAATTAACCCCCTTTTGGGGTTTAAAATTTAGAAATTACGCTAACTATGTAGTACTAGAAAAGACATTCTCCAACCACGAGCTCAGATGCTCAACAATTCTCAAAATTTAGGATTTAGAGTTTATATTTAGATTTTGCTTGGTAGGCAAAAGAAAATGTTAACCTAGGGCACGCAGCTGAACAAGCCATTGTGGGGTTCATCAAAAAGATTTTTTTTATATTTGTCTTTTTTTTATTTTTTTTTTTTTTTATGTTGTGTGGTGTGTTGTCAGACAACCAATCGACTTTTTAACATCGATAATCACCAATCTGTTGTCGATGATGATGAGTCATTGCGTGCTTTCTTCTTGAGGCGTCGACGTTCTTCATTTTTTTTAAAATGTCATGCATTAAGTACTTATAGACAAAAGTTACGACTGTTGAATAAAAGTTTTGGATAGTTTTATGAAGTTCGATTCATTACATTCAATATTTTGTAAATATATATATAAAAAGATTGATAAATCAACATAGAAACAAAATAATCAAGAAATAACCTTGACGAGCTTACTATTAATTTGAAAGAGCTAACTATTCAAAGTGATTATTTTATTTTTAATTGAATTTATGGCGGTTGAATGTTATTTTGACTAATTAAGATTAGCGAATGAATTTGCGAATGTGAATTGATTTTGTCTTTACCTATTTGATCCAATGTATTGAGAGCCATTGATGTGAAATTTCTATTTCTTAAAAAAAAAAACTTATTTTTAAATTTATCATGAGCATTAATTAGCTTGGAAGTATAATTTTTTTAGTCAAAATGGAAGTATAAACTTAAACCTTGATACGTACGGTTTTATAAGTAATTTTTTAATAGAAATTAATAGATGTCTACCATTAAATTGAAGCAGAGAGAAATATCTAGAAAGTAGCCCTTGTAAGATGGTCTACAACTCTACATATATAAGTGTAAGCAATTTCATCGAAATGGTGTACACTGGGTTCCATCCAACACTACGAATCCCACAAAGCATTAACAGAGTTAGAACCCACTAGATTATGTCGGTTACTATAACACATTAATAGTAAGTATATAATTAAGTTGATCTCTCCTTAATTAGTATCGATGTCTTTTGAATTAAAATCTCATACCTAAAAGTTCAGTAAGCAAAATAAAAATAAAAATTAATATCTATTGAAGTAGTGTTATTTGGACTCATGAGTTCAGACTCAAATTTTTTTTTTTTTTATTATTTCAAATTTAAGGGATGATATCCTTTGTGAAATTTATGGTACCAAATTGAAGAAATGATAATAATAACAATAACACACGTACATGTGTACAAAGAGAAAAAACCAAGTAATAATACTCACACATATAGAAAATTAATATCTCATTAAGGTTTCATCTCAAAACAATTAATTGGATAAATAATCAATATTATACATAAAGCAAATATTGATTTTTATTGAATTGAAACAAGTGGGAAAAAAGGGCCAATTAAGTGAAACTAATCAAAATTAGCTAGCTAGTATTTGAATACAGTTCCAACAGATAAAATGAGTTCTACTTTCTAAAAAAGTTTATAAATCATATAGTTTAATTCTTTCATAATAATTTTTGATAAAAAGAAAAAAAAAAAAAAAAGAAGTATAAGTGGGGGTGATGTAAACTTGGATTTTGTCAGCAATGTGTGTGTGAGACCCACCATTATCCTTATGAAAATGGTGAATGGTACAAAATGCTAGTTTGGGTAGGTGATCACCAAACTTTTGTGATAATTGACATATAATAGCTATCTTGCTCAAAAGAAAAAGTTTGTGTAATATCATGAATAGTCACCAAAAACCAATGGCCGACCGCCACGTGGAATTCTGGATAACACATTAGTCACACAAGAGGCCCAACGGCTACTTTTTCAAAACCATAAAAATTTGGTTCTCTCTCTCTCTCTCTCTATCCCTCCTTTTCCCTCCCTCATTAAAATGCTCTTCAAAGTGAGGAATCCTAAGAATAAAAACCCAACCAAAAAGCCCACCACACTTGGAATACATATTAATTATTTCATGACTTTTGTTTTAAAGGGCCACTTCACTTTTTATCTTTTAAGGGAATTTTAGTTAATTAATTGAGCTTTATGTGGCCATGACAAAAGAGATTGTACACTTGGGATCTCTAGCTTTATATATATTCTCTCTTTCTTTCTTTCTTTCTTTCTCTTTTTATTAATGTGGGAAGAGAACATGTTCTCCATCGTGGGGTTTGATGTGTGTGTATGCAGTCAGGAATAACGGAGTCAAAAGTTGGCATCATTCTCATTTCTTTCTATCCAACATACCAAAATATTACATCTCATTTTACACCATCACAGCAACTTCAATTATTTCTTCAATATATATTTATATATATGCCTACCTAGCTAGCAAGATCTTTATTTCAACAATTTCATGGAGTATATACAGTGGCACGCGGAACTAGCTAGAAAATTAAGTTAGAGAGACGATTTTTTAATTAAAGGAGGTCTGGAATCTTGATAATCGCCTCATCAGGGGAAGGGAGAGATCGATAATTATATATATGCATCACTGAGTGCAAGCTTGTCACGTGATCCGACACTAGTAATATAAAGCTATGTTTCATCAACCAAGAACATAAGTAGGCCATAAGAACTCTATTGGTTTTATGAAATTGAAGAAAAAAAAAAAACTAATACTTCAAAATCTTTGGAGATCATTGATATACATGGAGATAAAACTCACCACGAATCCCGATGGATTTGAGTTACTTTTGTATTTAGAGTTTAGGGTTTTGTGCAACCAAAACGTTTAATTTACTTGCATAAATTACAGCAGCTATTAGTTGTAAGTACAGCCCTGTTTGGCATGCACAAATGACAATTGAGTTCCTAAAAACTAAAAAGTAAAAGCAGCTCTTGCATTAACATTTTGTGCTTTATGTCACAATCTTGAATTCTTGATCTACTGAACGTGCAGCACTACTGATCAATGTGCTATATATATATATATATATAGATTGCTTGTTAATTAATCCCATTTTAACCAATCTAATTAAACATCAATAATTCATTAGTTGAAAAAATATTAATTTGAATGCAACTAATTAACCTTTCTTACAATTTGAAAAGGCAGGGAAGACTTTTTGAGAGACAAAATGATCACAATTTTAGAAGCTAAATCAAATCACTAAAAAACAAGGTAAGTAAATTAATAGACTAATGAATTAAAGATGTATAAACCATGCATATGAGTGTAATGTGTATTGATTGATGATCACATATATCATCAAGCCATGCCAAGGGTCTTGTAGTATCTTTTGATGAATTATAGTTATAGTTTTTGAATGCATGTACCTCAAAGTCTGCCCCATTAGAGAGCTTTCCAACTCACAAATTCACCTCTTTAGTTATCAAAAGAAAGCTGAAATAGGGGCTCACTTTAGGGGAGCGTCTGTGTCTCCTACTTCTTTTAAAATCCTCTTTGTGAGATATATTGCATGCCCCCACCCTCCATTGAAGCAGTGGAGACAAAAGAGTCTTCTGTTCAATCATCGGTGGCTAGCTAGCGATATCTTTGCACGCCAACGCCTATATTTCTCCCCCTCATTTCTTTTCTTCGATCGCCTTTTTAGTAATTGCGTCGAGCAAATGAAATCGCCTTTATTAGGCGGCCTAATTAACATAACATAACATACCACACCACACGGATACGCATATCAAAAGGTCATCTTCAATTTAAAAGGAAGTTGTTAGCTTTATAGTTTGATGTGTTGTTTGACACTTATATGTTAATGTTACTGTCATTTTTGCCAGCAAAAGATGGGAAGATTATTGTAAACGTGATCATACTACGCTCCTCTTAGAATCATAGCTTAAAAAAAAAAAGCTGTTTTTGTATAGTGACTTCTACACATGCATATATATATCATACTTTTTATGCATTGTGTGCAGGTGAGAAAATATTTTTGGCACCTTAAAAGAGTAAGAGTGCTCTGTTCTCAGAAACAGAACTGTCAATGTAGCCTTTTTAAAATAAGAGTACTCGAATCTAGGGGCCGCTGATTTAATTTGTGCCACTTTAATTACTAGTTTCACAGAAGTTTTCAAACCTATTCAATGCCATTGCTTTTACTTGATATATATGTTCAAGAAAACATTAATTATTTCTTTTCCGATTATAATTTTATATAGTCGAAATTTTCTTTTGATAAGAACCTTCGATCCTAGTATGAGTCGAAGCCACAACCTCCCTCAACCCTCTTTTTTGGCTTAATGATACATTAGTAACTTTTTTCACAATATTTATTATAAATAGATTTCTTGTAGCGAGTTAGTCATTTCCTTCGTTTCTTTTTTAAAGTAAACGGCAAGACTTATTGATCAGTTTGTAATATCGTTTCAGAACTTGGAGGGAATAATTTCCAAATATGATTATCTGACTGTAGATCTCATTAAATGGACACGATCAAAGATTACAAAACTCTATGAAAAAAAAAAAAAAACACGATTGTCTAGTGTTAATAATTTGGTGAATCAATCATTTTCTTAATTTTTGTGCAAATATAAAATATCGATAAATAGTATTAGTATGTGTTATATCTTTAAAAATATACAAAGAAAAAAAAAAGAAAAAGAAGCTAAGACACGGACTTAGAATTGTTATGGTCAGTGCCTTGCCTTTGAGTTGAAGCTCTTTTGTTGAGAGACCAATGGCCATGTCTCTCCAATATGGGCCTATGCCATGTCAGTCCAATTGGGACAGTTTGGTTGCACACAAGGAGGGAGAGACCTAGAAAAGCAAAAGAAAAGAAAAGTAAGTAATTAAGCATTGCAGTTGTAGACAACAATGGGACATTCCCCAGGGCACATGAGACCACTTACATACATGTTGCATCTGGTTGTGATGGCCATTGCCCTACTCCAGCTGGAATAGCCTTCATCAAATTTGTTCATCAACTCCACAGACTTCTTATAGAGATGATACAAAATGCTTTTCATCAATGCAGTTACACTTGATACATTCGCGCATCGTATAAGTGGGGGAGCTCCTAATGTTGGTGTTTCCATTATCAGGACTCGAACTCGAGTCACTAGTTAAGGGACGACAACCCGCTTCCGGTTGTGTTGTACATTATTTCTCCTCTCTCATGATAATGATCCCCACTAGCTTTGTGAAGGCAAAATGAACATGAAAAGCATGTCCAATGAATTAATTCTGGCCCAGTCCATCAACCTAGGCAGCTATCCCATGGTTCATGGCCTCATGGGGCTCAACTGTCCAATGCATTGTTTCTGGGCCTCCAATTAATGTGTTATAGGCAGTTATGTTGGCTAAAATCTCTCTTTCTACCCTTTTGGATTCAATCAAGTTGTTCTTCCATCTTGTAGTCTGTCTTCTCTCCCCACTTAGACCCAAATCTAACCTCTTACTGCAAATGGGTGTCCAAAGGTTAAAATTCAGGCAGGGTTCAGACTTAAATCCGAAACGGATTTACGCTTGAATCCTGCGGCAGGACCAAAAAGGGAATGACTGCTCCACACTTATTTATAGTACTCATATATAATTGTCGATCCCGCCCTCCCTCACAATGGAGATCCTTCTACATGTAGTAAAAAAATCGCCTCCCCATAACTTGATTTTCCGGTTCTGTCCAGCACTTTGCATCTTATATGGATCCTATAGGATTAAGGGTCAAAAATACCCCTCACTCTAAATCAATCAACTAATTTTTTATTTCACAATTCTCACAATCTCAAAACATTATTCACTCGAAAAGAAAATTAAAGAAATCAAGAAAAAAAGACGACATTTTAGTTTTGATGTTGAACTATCTCTACATCATCCTAAACATTAATTTTCTTTTCTACGAAGGTGATCTATCTCAGCAGTTTTTTGGTGCAACAACATTAAATTTTTAAAAGAGTATGAAAATTTATAATTAAATGTAGCGGCCCCAAATCTCGAGGCCTACCACGGGTGCCAACGCGGGCCCACAACCCTGCCACATCAGGCCTAGTTGTGTCCCACATGTCATTAACCTACACAACTTCATTCAAAATCCAATACTTGACCAACTTACATCATGAAAAGTTACAAGTTAGCCCATTAGACTCAATTCACCTGTTAAGATCATTTTTAACAATCAAATTATAGCGGAAAACTTATTAGACTTGATCAAGCAATAAACAAATAAATTCAAGTTTTAGGAGCATCAACCTAATGTGGAAAACCCATAATATAAACATCATAATCAGAAAGATGGCCAAAATCCTCAAAATAAGCCAATATACAAGTCATGGGTATCTCACAATATATCCCGTATCCCAAAAGCAAATATAAATATATATTAACGTACGAGAGAGGCTGTAGTATGTCACAGGTAGTCCTCAAGCTTTCCCTTGCCTCGACTCGTACTGGGGTCTGCACTCAAGCCATCACAACAAAACAGATGACGAGTCCAGAGTGAGTAATCCCAAAGAAATTCAATAAGCATTTATAGAAATAAGATACAGGAATTTGAATAAAGCTATTAAATAAACATGCGAAAAATTAAAATAGGCAACTGTGCTCATCGCATGAATACATAATAGACAAGCTCAAAATGTGTGTCTACAACCTAAGTCAGACTAGCTCCATACTCCAGACTCTCCCGCGAGCACTGCCAACGAGTCACACTCCAGCATGTCCAGCCTCTGGGTCCTCTCGATGGCCGGTGTGGTCTCACGGCGCACCGACACGTGCACCAACGAGTCGAACTATTTACTGAGACCTCGGGTGACACGTGCTATGGTCTAGTAGACATACACACAGAATGGCCCGGTGGGTGCGCGCTCAACCAAACCGTCCATACAAACCATATCAGAAAAGAATAATGAAATAACTGAATGGAAGGCAAATAAGGAAATAAATAAATAAATACTCGAGAGAATTTCAATTGGGTCACTGCAGACCTCAAACCGCGCTCCACTAATACAAAAACGATTTCCACGCCTCCAAATGCGTGCCCTAACACCCGTCGATCAAATCCAAGTACCTAATATTGGTTAATTTATCAAATTCACATTAAAGTATCGAATCTATCATGTTAATTCATATTATACACAGATATCGATCCCTGGGATAGGCCCCCAATTGGCCAAATCGAAACCCAAATTTGAAAAAGTTTTTATTTTTTTATTTCAGGCGAAACGACGCCACAGGGTAGCACCGTGAGAGTCACGGCGCCGCCCACGACATCGGATGGGCACTGAGCCCTGCCCTTCCGCGCCGTAGTCGGCGCCCTTCCTACAGGGTGCTCCCCGGGGTTTTTTCGGAACCTCGACTCCAACTTCGCTATCCGAACTCGATCCAATCCCTTATGGTTCACCAAACTTACCATAGGGTACGTTCAAACCGCGTTAAAACTTGTTCGAAATTCAAATCAGAACCTCGGCAAAACTCGATGAAACCCCGATAAAACTCCACAACTTCAACACCACCATCCACAACATCTAATACCATGATAATTGCTCTCATCCAACTAAAAAATCATAGCAAAAACCTCAAACCAGCGAGCTAACTCGCATATCCAAAATCCACGTCAAAACCCGAAAATCCATACTCGAAATGACGCGCGCCGAACACGTCAATAAAATAAAATACCTAAACCAACTATTTTGTAGAATAGCGGCAAAAGGTCGATCCCACATATATTGGTAATCTTTCTAAGGTCAAAAATAACAAAAAGGGAAATCGGGGGTTTAAGAAAGTGAATAAATTAACTAATCTAAATAATAATAAAGCAATGAAAATTATTTGAAAATCAATTAATAAAAATACCTAGGTCAAGACATACAAGTTCGGTTCGATAAAAGATTGGATTTGGTCTTCGATTTATGTAAAATATGCAAATCAAATATATCATAGTGTAGTTATAGACCCGGTAACGTACGCGGTTCCTCGCACTTCTAATCTCGGTAGCCAAGGTACGACAATGACCACTTCTCTAGTCAAACACATAACCCAAGACTCAAACGAATTTGGTTTAATGCATTGACCGCAATGGACTTCGTGAAGGCACTACACCTAGACAACCGGATCACAAGTGTGTCCGATTTAGCCTAGATTCCTAAGGTATTCAACCAGTCCCAAAAGAAGCCAATCAATTGGTAGAGTCAATTGCCATTAGTGTAGTCTTATTGCGTAAGGACGGATGCTTACGACTCATTGGCGATTAAATCAGAGTTTAAATATGAACTTAACTCTAATTATTCAAACAATACCAAAGAAAATAAAATATCAATGAAAGCAATAAAATTAAAAATATAAATCTCACAAATCCATGGATAAGCGCAATCGAACCTCCTCAGTCTTGCCTAGGCCATGAGTTTAGTCTCTCATGGTTGAAGAACACAAAACACAAGAATAAAAAATTAGAAATGGAGAGAAGAGAGAGTTCAAGATAGAAGTTGAAGATGAATAGAATAGAAGATCTCGAGAGTCGAGAATCCCTCAAAATATAGAAGTCGATGCTTCCTTTTTCTTTTTCTTTTTTTTTTTTTTTTTTTTTTTCTCTCTGTGTGTTGCTTTCTCCCTACTTTCCCCCAAAATATAGAAGTGGAGGAGAACGTGAATCTCACCTTGGATCGTCGATTGCTCGTCGTATGAACCTCCAAATCTTCACTTGAAATTCACCAAAATCCCCCAAATTTTCGTCCAAAATGAGAGAGGAGAGAGAAAAGGTGGTGAAATGAGATATTTTTCGGACTTTTATAGTCTTTTTGTCATCTAATGTGTGTGTAGATCCCAAAGACCACTGGATGGTTGAGATAAGGTAAAAAAGTCCATCTATGGTGACTTAGATTGGTGACTTTGTCACTTGATCTTATCCTCCTTCAATCCCATACACTAAACCCCCGGGCGTTCGATACCCGGCTCCGCGCTGCGACTCGTATCGTTCGCGTACACTCACACCATTAAACGTCTAAACGACGTTTTATATTAATTATTTAATATTTGCAAAAACTACACTTAAAAAAACTTGAAAATAAATCCACTTCATTATTGTGAACGCACTAATAGTAGAATTTCAACAGCAGAAGGAAATAAATCCAGTATCAAATAAAAAATCCCTTTGGCCCATATCTGTCAAAATACTATCTTGTATACCAACATCATTCATAATAGTTAAAGACCTTCAACATGATATGTTGTTAGGAACCCCATTTTTACAAAAAATACAACCATTTTCTGTTACTATAGAAGGAATAAAAACTACCCTTAACTAAAAGGAAGTTTTCTTTCCTTTTACACAATTACCCAAACCTCGGTACTTAAATCAAATTATCAATCAAATTGAACATAAACAAACATATATCGGATTTTTAAAATCAGAAATTAATTACTTAAAAACAGACCGAGTCCTTAATACCCCCTCGTTTCAATCAAAATTACTTAATTTTCAAGAAAATTTAAGTAAAAAGTGTTGTTCGAGCTTCCATCCGCATTTTGGGATCGGAAAAAACATCAAGTTGCCTTACCTTATATAGATGACTTTGTTACTTGATCTTATCCTCCTTCGATCCCATACACTAAACCCCCGGGCGTTCGATACCCGACTCGCGCCGCGACTTGTATCGTTCGCGTACACTCACACTATTAAACTTCTAAACGACGTTTTATATTAATTATTTAATGCATTTTATTCATTTATCATGTGTGCATTATTTTCTAACCTAGAGTACTGTTATTCGCCTACCCGATACCGCGTCTATACGCTAATCGAGGCAAATACCCGTCACACTAACTCACACGAACAATAACAATATAAATACACACGTTGCGATGCAATTCAACATAATTAAGCATAAACATCGCAAATTAAGCAAACAACACACAAAACTAACTATTTACCTATCTCAGGCATGCCCGGTCCTAGCGGCGGGGTCCACGAGATGCTGAGCTGGTGTCCACATATGAAAATACGTCATATTAACGGCGTAATTAAAACTAAGCCGTTACATTAACAAATATAGATGAACCCTTTTCACTTGGAACGACAAATCCTACTAATTAATTTACAACAACACATCACCTACAACGTTTCAAAAAAAAGAAAAAAATTGCGATCCAATAAATGCAAACAAATATCAATTATAAACAAAATGATTAATTAATTTCAAAACATCAAATGTAAAATATTCGTATTATAGAAATGAAACTATTTTTTAGGAGGTTTAATTTCTAGAAATGAAACTATTTTTTAGGAGTTTTAATTTCTAGAGATTGGAAATATATAAATTTTAAGATTTTTTTAGGTGTAAATTTCGGGATTTATTTTTTTGGGTTAAGGATTTCTCAAATTTTTTTTAAAAAAAATTAAACAAGTTGACTAATTTTGAGTGATGATTATTTTTGACCCTTAATTGCCAACGTGGCGCCACATCATTACTACGTTGGCAAATTTGCCAAAAAAAGACGAAAAAAAGCTTGGGTGACTACCATTGGAAGATTTTAAAAAAGTTTGTGATTTTTGTGTTACAAAAGTAATTTTTGTGACCAAAATGTTATAATTTATAAAGTTGGATGACCGTCGGAGGAATTAACTCGGATCCTCTATATGTGGGTTTATAGGCTGTTATCTCAATGTAACAGTGGTTTATATCAGCTTCTTCATTTCATAGATGTACAGAGAAAATATAATGCCTAATTGGTTCATTTACATTTCACGAATGCTGAACATGTTATTGAAACTTAGGCCACTCAAAATCTTTTAGAGTTGGGCTAGGGGTCACACAAGAATGCAAGAAGTTGATGAGGGCACATGATGACTGGAGGATTTGTCTCATTAGGAGACTAGTGAACCAACTTGCTCCGAACATGACAAAGATTTAGCCAAAATCATCTAGGGTAGAGACATCGCTCATAAAAAAAAAGGGTAAAATTTAGGAGGTCGTGAATTTAACTCTCACTTAAATCAAATAAAATAAAAATAAATAAACATGATAAGGATTTCGCGAAGCCACTGACAATAATGTATTGGCGTGAATTGCCTGAGAATGTACAAGCTATATATGTCATAAGAATTGTATTTTTATGTGCTACACTTCAATAAAATCATCATTTGAATTAAAAAAAAATGTTATTGAAATTTGAAACAATTACTAGTAATAGAGAATCAACAACCTTAGCACACCATCTAATTTTATCAGTTGCTATCAACGATTGATCAAACAATCAAGAGCTAGTTGGTTCGAATAGTAAGGGATTCGGTCCCCTCAAAAAAGATCTCCAATTCAAATCTCATAAATGAAAAAAAAAAAAAAAATTAGGAGGGCACGCCTACTGTTAATAATGAAAACACGTGAGAAATTCAAAAATAAAAATAAAAAGTTAAGTGTGCAAACACGTGAGAAATATTAAAAAAAATAAAAATAAAAAAAAAAAAATTGGGTCTGCTCAGATGACCCTGATTTTTCTTGAAGTTCTTGATAACAGACAAGAATGTACAAGAAAAACCCCGAAATTCTTTAAGCTCACATGTGTGTGATTCCATCTGAGACCTACCCTTGATTGATTTCGCCTTCCAAACAAACCCCTTTTCAACAATTGGTCCAGTACAATCCTTGCTTGTGTTTTCAGTGATCATCTTTTGGGGCTGCATTTGTGACCTTTCAGAAGCAGAGGTTCTGAGGACAGGTGTTGAGATTGTGGGATGAAGAACATTTCAAGCCCATAACAGGTGAGGTGATGCTTCACATATCATATGTGCATACAATGTGTGTATCTTTTTAAGTTGTTTAGCTGATTTGGGCGTCTCTATGTCTTCTCTGTATTGGGTCTAGCTCAGTTAAAAAAAAAAAAAAAAAAATTACTAAGCAATCTGTAGCAAAAAAAATTGAACAGATGTGTCCAATGCAAGGGACACAGAGAAGATTAATTACTGTAGTAAATGAAGAGATAGAGAAGTGAGAAATGACCTAATTAGAACTGTGGGAATGGAATCGGTAGTAAAACTGGGTAAACATTACTGTGGGTAAATACAAGATATAGCACTGGTTGTAGAGGTAAACAAACAAACAAAAATACAACAAAAAAGACTAATTCAGCAGTTCTTGGAACAAAAGAGCTTCACCAATACAAGGGCTTGCATACTATGTGAAAATGCCATCCATAGTTCATCCCTCTAGTGTAGTTTTTTTTTCTTGAAAAACAGCTTAGCACTCTGGTTGTGGATCTTTGCTAGTAACGATATTGTCCCCAACTTAACCACCTTTAACTCGTATGTGTGGAGTTTTAACTCAAAAGGCATTGGTACTAGCTGATTGAGGGGAGATCCACACATATATATTTCATTACGAAGTTTTACTTAACCGACGTGGGACTATTATTTTGGTCCGCACATCTCCAACAGGCTCCAAGTTGGCGAGAAAGATAGAAAAAGAAAAACAAAATAAATCTATATCTCGAGAAGTCACATTTCATCTCACTCTCTAATTTTTCATCCTATCATATCTCTGATCTTTCAAATATTTTGGACATCTATTTGTTGAGAAACAAAGGACCTATGTGCATTAGTGTTGTTCATTGTCCTATAATTTCCTTCATGTTTTGTGAAGTTTCCACTCCTACTTCTCCTAAAGAACCATGTTCACATCCTATAAATTGCTTTGGACTCAGCTGCATGCTTTTCTTCTTAGTAATCGGTATGAAAGGTTAAAATTAAGAGGACCAAATAGCTTCTTCAAATGAATAATATAACCTGGAAGGAAAGCAAAACTAGGAGGGTCGAAACTTCTGGAGAACAGAAATATGCTTCTAATAGAAATTGATTGTATGTCAACTGATAATTAGTTTCTCCTTAAAATGCAACCTGATGTTGACTCTCTATACTGTTACATTCCATTTTTATCGATAGAAAGATCGCTCCTAGTAAATCAATAATAGTATGTGTCTTAGTGATATGATGAAATCCTAGGAAGTAACCACCATGGCTTTCCTATCTGTTAAAATAACAATTTTGCTCTCTTCGAATTCTTTTTTTTGTTAGATTAAATAAATCAAATATGTACTGTGTTCTCCTGAAGAAGATAAACATACATTCACCCCCAGAGGTATGTGCTTTGTCAGTTATCCTATTTATGAATTTTAAGTAAAGCAAACTTGACATGATATAAATCGAAGGAGTTTGACAGTATAGGGGGTAGATCTAGGATAAATTTGGGATGCATTTAAGGATTTAAAGTATTATGAAAGCACATTATCGATGCTTTTAATAAAGCTGAACGGAAGCGTTTAATCTGTGCGGCCGACCTCAACTAATTTCCAGATTGACGCTTGGTTGTTGTTGTATATTTTTTTATGAAAAGGAGGCAAAACTCCACCTGTTGTTGTTGTTGTTGTATATAATGTTGCCCTTAATTATTGGTACCCCTCCTTCGCTAGTTCGTTCCTCCAATGTACTATCTTTTAGTCTCTTATACTATCCAAAGAAAAGAAAAATCACAGCCTTATCGGCTAACTTGCTTTCTGGTAGACATATTCATTAAGGTCTTCGATTGGCAAAACTCATTAGAGCAATTAGAGTTCTCTGTATCGCCGTGACACCGACAAAAGAATTTAGAAGTATATGACTTGGGCTAGATATCACAATGATCTTGCTTTGTGAAGAGAAGTTGATATTGCCTCAAGTCCTAAAGCCTTAAAGAAACCTACCTTCCACAGCTTAATTGGCATTATCCTGCATGCCATCTCATTCACTCAAATGGCACACAAGGGAAGAATTGGACATCTAAGCATGGCCATATAATTCTTCCACAACCCTTCTTGCCTGTGCATTTCAGAAGTTGTTTTTTAGTTTGTCTTCTCTCAATTATAGAGACCAGTCAGAAGGCTATGCCAAATACCAATCTGAATCGAGGATAACTCCGGTTGTATCTAATAATGTATGGATGCGCTTATGAGCTACGAATATATTGCCTATGCCTTCTTAGTGATGATGTCTTCGACGTAGCTCTTCCATCCGGCATTATTGTCGAAAACCATGCACAGTAGAAATTAGAATTCATACATGGCTGTCAAGATAACAACAACAATAGATTCATTGCTTTGTTGGAATTTGTTATCTAGCAGGGTCAATTTTTGATATAGTTTTCCAGTGTGGGCTCAAGCAGCAAAAGTCATATACTGGTATACATTGCTGTTGCCATCCATCTCCATGAAAAGCTGGATTCGTCGAATCTTCAAATATTTGGATATTATCTACACTGTGTGAGTCATGACAAGCAGAAGTGTCTTTACATGGGATGTGGGGGAGGAAGGATTTAATCACTCGTTTTTCAATGCAAGCTTCCGAGATAGAGATAGGAGGGCTTAATTATTGGAGGGCAAGTGGACCTAAAACAGTTCCAAAGATGCACTGTAAGAAAAGGATGCATTTTTGTTGTGATTTACAGTCATTTAGGGTTGTATAGGCGTCGGTCGAGCCCAAGAAGAGTATCGCCTGCACTTTGGACTCAATGTCTCTTAACTAAAGGTTTGAATCCGAGGTATAGTTATGAGACTCACATTGGGAGACCTAACCTATGTTGCGGCATTGCAGAAGGTCAATTTGAACTAGTTGAGGGAGCTAAACCTATAGATGTTGGCTTTATTCCACAAGCATTGCAGAAGATCAATTTGAACTAGTCGAGGCAACTAAAACCCTGTTCCATCAGCAAAGTAGGCTATGCAGCCGACCCCAATTAATTTAGACAATTAATTTAGAATTGATACTATGTTCTTCTGGTATAATCTAGATCAATCTAGTACTTCTCTTGGTTATCAGTTTAAAGAGATATTCAAAGATTTGGGCATGTACAATGTGAATCTACTCAGAGATATGGACTCATTTATTCTCTTGGGTACAAACTTTTTAGTGACCTCTACTCACCAAATATTTGGATCTCAGATTTGTACTTTCATCACAAAAGTGATACTCATACAATGATCTTAAATGTGTCTGTATTCTTCTTTACTACTTTCCTCTACAATGAAATGATGAAAAGTAGCTCTTAAGCATTCCCTCTAAAAACCACCTGTTCAAGCTATTATACAATGATGGCATGGACTGAGAGAATACTAAGTCTGTATTTTGTTTACATTTATAGTTAGAGCCAGACCAGGTTTCAATGATCCCCTCATACTCAATGAAAGAAAATAGAAATTTTTTTAAGGGAAAAGCAACATCACAAAAAAGTCTGCATCTTTTCACAGTGAGTAGAACTTTATGATCACCAATTTTTACTGTTTCCTAGATGAATTATTACTTGTTTTTGACTCAAGAACAGTTGTACAAAATTAAAATCTGCAACAGAGCCTTGATTTAGACACCCGGATGAACTAACAGTCAAACTATACAATTTTTTTAATCTTCTCTTCATGGTACTAAAATGCATGTCAACTTTGGTTGACAGCCAAAATGATTTCTCAAGATTGCATCTAAAATGTCAAACTCGCCATTAATAATCAATTAGTCCCAGTGATAAAAGAGACTCGGTTTCCATTACTGAAGTCTCGAGTTCAAATCTCGTGGATGAAAAAAATTGAGTTTGGATGGTCACCTCTGAATGGGGTTTGACAGTGCCCGAGCATGAAAACAAGATAAAAAAAAAAAAAAAAAAGTCATACCGCCTAAAAAATAAGACTAACAAAGCTTTAGTCCTCAATCTCAAATTAGTTGGAGTCGATTATTCGTATCAAATTCTTCTATTGCGCCCGATGTAGTGCACTTTAACTTCAATATGCCCTAAAAGCTAAAAAAAAAAAAAAATCCCAATTTTTTCACTGTTCATCATCAATTCAATATATGAGAGATTCTGTGAAAACCTGCAATGCCCATGAAGAAAATTTGTTGATTTTGTTATGAAATCTAAAAAAAACAGTGGGGATTACAAGGTTGTTGGATTGATGAACTGATTATGTACCATCATCTCCATGGCTTGTTTTGGGTCATAGACAATGCTTTCAACTTTGAAGCTCTGAATTACTCTGCTTGTCTAAGGAATGCTTTCAAGCTCTGAACTTTCTCACTCGGGAATGACTTGGTCTCTCATTTGTGTTGCTTGATCGATCAGTTGTTGTCAATTTCTCTGTAAATGTTTGGAACCAATTCAGCTAGCAAACTCTGATATGCTCTGCAACGAAGGCCGCCATGTTTTCGGCCTCGCCGCCGAAGCAGAGGATTGCGTCCTCTGTTGTCGATTTCTTTCGCATTTCGGCCCCTGAAAACGTTGTTGATTTAAGAAATCCTGAGTTCTCTTCAATGCCCAAATCACAAATCACAGATTTGAATCGAAATTGAGTCTCACCTGATCCGAATCGCAGCTCGAGCTCTGTGATTTCTCTATTATCTCTGCGGCCTCTTTTTTCTTCATCATCTTCGCGTACTTCTTCTCTCGCAACCCCTTCATCACCTCTGCAAAAACCCACCAAATTGAACTCAAAATCAACGCAAATAAAGCCTACCCATCTCTCAATTCCTCTCAAGACGAGACCCCCCAAAACACGAACAATTGAACAATCAAACCATCAAAAATTGAACTTTTTCAAGCCTACCTTCAGTGGTGATGAGGCGATAGGCTTGGCCGAGGACCATGGTATCGGTGGGCCTCAACAACTTCACTCTCGTGATTCTCAATCCCCCATCGCCGCTTCCGTCTCTGTTGCTCCCATCAGTCGAAGAATCAGAACCAGCAGTGGTAGTGTTGGGGCTCTGCAGAGCAATCACTAGAGCCACGTAGTGTCCCCTGTTCGTCCTCATCACTTCGCTCACCGTGACCGGCCAGTACAGCCTCTCCACTCGCCCGCTCGGGTGCTGTATCACTAGCGACGCCGCATCGATGGCTTGGCAATTCCCCATGAGTGCCTCACAAAACAGAGCAGAAACAGAGTAGAAACAGAGAGGTTGAAGAAGGGATGAAGAGGGGGTAGTGTAATATATTGCGGTCGATGCACTAAAACAAAACGCTTCTCAGATTCTGGTTAGACGACACGTGGGGAGGAGTGATTGGTGCTGGCCCGGGACGGCATTTATGCGTGCGGTACACGTGGCAAAGACCCGTTTTATTTAAGTATATTATTTTTCTTGTGTGCTACGGAACAGCGTTTACTGCGTGACACAGAATCACAGAGTTTGTGGGTCTCATCTTCCTCGCTCACACGCGCCTTATCTCCTCCTCAGTACTTCCTCTTTTGTTTGTTGTTTTACTTCGCATATGTATTTTTGGACTTGGAGTAATTAATCCACGCTTCAACACTGTTGCTCGTAAATAGAGGTTGCCCTCCAATCTCAATTTGTTTTATTCATGAATACTCTTTATTTTTTAATCACAATTAGCCAAGTTTAACTTTATTAAGATTTATTGTAATTCACCTAAATATTAAGGGACTACTATAATCGATTTCGTCTGTGTATTGAACGTCAGTAAATTTATTCTCTTTTTATGAGCTTACAAACAAAAATGTTTTTTTTTTGTACAAAAAATGACTTTCTAAAGGGGCATTATTATTGTCTGGAGCTTGTAATTAAAAATAAAATTATATTTTTTAATTCAACACCGACATGCATGCGTGACTTTAGAATAGTATTCGAATCTTTTAATTTTTCACATTGATGCGTGCTCATGCATTCCAATGCGTAGTGCATGGAGCCAACAAATGTGTGTAAGTACTGCGTGTTCGTGCTGAATTACAATAGAAAGAAAATAGAATCTATTGTGGGAGGACTAATTGATTGTTGGTTCTCAGCTCGGTTTATCTTCTTCTCTCACACATTTTCTCTTACACCGCACGTGTAATTCACAGCCTTGAAACCAGCACGACGAATCACAGCCGTCCATCAATGAATCTGAGGGGTCTAATGAGAAAAGTGACGTCATCAAAGATCTCTCTCCATTTCTTTTTTCTTTGGATGAGGCATTCCGTAAAAGGAACTGGTGTTGGTGCAGAGGGTGCATGTGCAGGGCCTGTTCACTGTGACTTTTGTTCACTGAAAAAGAAATGTTACATTTTACAAAGTGTAAGTGACATGGGGTTTCGCTAATTCATACTAAATTAATGGTCAAATGATGACTTGGTTGTATTATTAAAGGTCATATTTGATTAGGAGTGGAGTTATCTTTCGAGAGATAACTTACATGGAGTTGAGAATTAATTTTATTTGATTGCTCAACTTTTTTGCGAGTTATCTCTCAACTTACACCTTAGGTTGTGAGATATATTTTCACCACTTTCATTAAGAAGTTATCTCTAAAGAGTCGTGGACATAATTATTTTTTTTTAATGATCCATGTATTACACATCTCTCTCTTGTTTGAAGGCTATTTATGTCAATTCATATTTTTATTGTTTAAAAATTTAAAACTTCCTGCAAGTTTAAAATTGAACTAAATGTGAAAATATTAACTCCAAATAGTTAACTTTAAAAAGAAAACTCCGAACTAACACTGTAATTTACTCTTAATAAAAACGAACCAAACACTACCAAAGGTGCGGGGGTTTAATAAAGAGGGGTAGTTAAGTTAGAGAGGAACAAAATGAATTAAGTGAAGTATGAAGTCATTGTTATCCAACGTGTCACTGAAAAGTCAGGTGCTGGTAGGGGGGGCCTTTGACATGGTTGACGTGATGTATATGTCCCTTTCAAGTGCCCACTACTTTAAATTGTTTTGGGAATTGTTGTAGTGGGAGCACTTCTTAATTCATTAGGAATTTTAGGTTACAATATGTACCATCTACAATGTCTATAGCTTTAAATTTTGTAATTTTCTTAGTAATTCATATGCTCCTCTTCTTTAGGTTATGGAAATCAATTGTGATTACTAATTTGAATCAACCTTTAATGAGATTTATAAGGTTAACAAAGTCTCTCAACATAATTTGCTTTGAATTTTAAGCTTATGTCCCCTTGATTTTTGTAGAAAAAAACCTAATATTTTTGATAAAGAAGCATTGAGTTTTAATCACAGAAAGTCTATTGATTTTGTTATAACTTCTTTCTTTTTTTTTTTTTTTTTTATATGTTTTTCCCACGTGGTGTCCGACGCTTCGAGCTTGATGCAATCTTCTTCCAATCCAATCGATTAATCAACGCTCGAAAATTTATCTTTACTAGGGTTGAGCTCTCTTGCTAGTTGTTGCTATCAGAGACCCTACTTATGAGACTTTTAAGTAGCAACATTGTTTTTAATCCAATTGTTTTTTTTTCATTCACAAGACTGAGATTATTTAATATTGATATTAGTGAGATTCACGGATCTACAGATAAAGGTGCGGGCGGGCAAAACATCAATAATCAATATTATTCTTATTTTATTCCACAAGAGACATCCCTCACCTGTGAAATACAATAGTTGGTTTTTTGTTATTTATTTGGTTATATTCAAATCTACCATATAAGGTTTTGTTATGTGGAGTATTTGGTTATATACAAATCAATCAACCATTAAAGTTCTAATAATATGGGCTGCTACTAATTCCTTGTGTAAGCCAGCAGCCAGGCATAAAACCACTATTCAGATAAGTGAATCTAAATTGCAGCTCCATAGCCTGCCACCAAGGCTGGAATATATGTTCCATTTTTGTCAAGTAGTAACTACAAGTTTCCTAGCAAAACCTTCCAAGTCTATATCAAATGAACTTCACAAAAGATGCTTCCACCTAAAAAAATAAATAAATATTGTGCACACAACCAACTTCACCAACAATGATTAATTATAAGTGAAAGTAGGCTCCTCCTTATGTGTTTTCTATATAGAATGTTCCCCAAAGAGTTCATGAGATCACTTATTGGACTTATTTAATGACTCACATATGAACAAAACCCAAAATTTTAAAACTTCTAATGTAACTAGTTCTGCATTTAAAGTGACCGTCCAAGATCACCTAACTTGTACTTTGGAAGCACATATCAAAAATGCAGGGCCTGCTTGGTCTAATTAAAAACCAAGTAAAATCAAAGTCTGGTTGTGACTTAGAATGAGATCTCTTCAAGTCAATAAAACAAAAGAGTGAAGACAAATTTGGGTGTTTGGGATCTAATTCACAGAATTAAAATTTGATTAACATGAAACATGTTGGAAACTCAGACTAGTGTTCAAGAGACAAACTCTGAAGCCCCAGTTGAGACACTGAGCAAAACAGATAGTTTTCTAAGCCTATTCTCTTATTGTTTGTTATATACTTGTTGTTGGGGAATGAGCTCTTAAAGACCGGACAATAATCTCTATTATCAGATCTTTGACTTCTGTTAAGTTAACCATATGTGTTTTTCTAATCTTAATTAAGATGGTCTTTTTTGATGATTCACATTGAAAACCACTCTCATTAATTGTGATCTTCTACACCCATGTGGAGTGTTGGGGATTTTGGGTCCACAAGTTTTAAGGGTTGTTCAAATATGATGGATGAAGGGGCTACAGTCCTTAATATTAAATGTATGATACTAGTTTTCTATGGTGAGAATTTTGACTTCAAATACAAGCTGGTCATATTAAATTTTGTTTCATCATAGACTGTAGAGTTTTGGAGCTACAACTTGGTCATATGTCCATTTCTTGTTTCAAGACACTCTCAAATTCTCAATCTTTTTAGGGTGATGTGCTACATGGAGTTGTGATTTCATGGAGTCGTAACTTTTAAAATTATCAGTCTCATAGATGTGATTATTGAAAAGACAATTTCAAAACAACAATTATTAGTGGTGTTACATGTGACACTATGTTTATTAGTGTTTGATCTATGAATTTATGTTAATGATTAAGAAACCCTCATAAGTTCAGACTCATGACTCCAGACAGACTTTATTAATCTATGAATTCCAAATTTTTGCAATTTCGACTAATAGAATTTTGTTTGTGGGAATGAAATGAATCCATAAAAATCACAAACAACGGGATTTTAAATGTGTTGTGAATTCTTATTAAATGTAAAAGAGGGTTTTTAGTGGCTCTATGGAGCATCCATGAAAGATATAGTGAACAAAGAAAAAGGGCAACTTGTCTTTAAGGCTCCAACAGTGCTCCTATAGAATTGAATAATTGATTTAATTGGGAAGCCATGATTGAAATGGAATTTAATTTTAATAAAATCCCGTACACTTCTTTGTTCTTCTAGTCAATGTAGTAATGGTTATAACAATTATGATTATTCCATGATGATCATGGATTTGGTCCCATGTGACAAACACGACCAAGATTATCTCCAACTTCATCTAGATTTATTATGGAAAGTTGATTAGGCGACTCATTAAAGGCACCATGGATGCAATTATATAATGTAAACAAAAAGAAAATATCCACTTTTGTTTGACCAATTAGTGAAAAAAGAACTTAGTTCTTGAAACTTTTTTAAATAAAAATTAAACACTAAACATGTACGAGTAATAAACTTTTAAGTATAAATTGCGTCAATGAATGTGTTGCAGCGACAATCGTGCCGACTACATTATATTTTCTTAATTTCTCATGGATCATGAGGTTAGAGTACCTGATTAACTCCAGAGGAACTAGTCAAATCAAAGTAAGGAAGAAGTGAAAAAGATTCATACACTCATAAAATATCAAAAAAGAAATTAAAAAAAAAAAAACTATATATGGTGGATACATTTGTTGTTAAATATCTGTGGGGGCACCCATTGCTCTTCTCTCAATGCATTATCCCCTCCACCACACACTTTGCTGCCAACTTTATGTGATTTCAATTGAATCATATTCAAAAAGTGAAAGAAAGGGAACTTGTCTTGTAAGGGAGGTAGATTAATTATACATATACTCAGTCAATAACAAGGACAAATTATTGTAAGCTTTTAGGAAGGCCTATCATCAGCTCAATTGCTTTGAGATCAAAAAATATCCTCTTTTGTGCTTTCACCATTATGAGCAGTGGTGATTAAATATATCCACATTTGGTGAAGGTGGAGCTCCGTGTGAGACTACACCATCATAAAAAGTTTTTAATTATATGGATTCCTTGCTTAAGAAAACAACTCGTAGTGGAAATATTGATTGGTCGTCAATCTATGTCTTCCTTAGTGAAGTTGATTATCCATTAAAAAAAAATTATTAACTATTGCTACATGATCATCACTTCGGGTATCAAACTAAACCCAAAATGAGTCATCTGTTGCGCCTCGAATCACGTACATACGCACATTTTAATGCGGCCGATTTAAATTTAACTTTAAATATTTATATTACATGAACCATTTAATTTATTTTTTTATAAGAAAGAAATTAACTTAAAACTTAAAACCAATATCCACACAAACAAAAAAAAAAAAAAAACCGTTAGAGGCTATAACTACATGGAACATGCTAAATCACATTAGAGAACGAGTATGGACACTGACCCACTCGGTAACTACGTGATATATGTCGAGACGCGCACACATGCATCTCGAGGCGTATCACACAATCACTAAGTGGATCGGTGCCTCGGTGCCCAAAGTGAGTATCCCAATCATTTTCCTGCTTGACCTTCACAACAACACGACGACTGAAATTAAGTTTGACAATGATTGTTACCCCAAACATCCATTACTACAAGAAAAATTAATTTTTAAAACACTAATATATGTTGTTAAAAGCTACATTGCTAGCTAGAAGTTAATTGACGTATAACTAATATATTATAAGTAGTTGTTAATTGTAAAAATCATAAGTAATGATTTATTTGACATTATAAAAGAAAGAATTTTGTCATATTTATAACTCATTATTATTTTAAATGTAATGGGAAATTGGATGACCCAACCTATCCCAACCTTTTGTAACAACCATTTATTCGTAAGTTATTATTTCATCTCATTATGTTCAAAAGGGTTATATAACGTATAAATCATATTGAAATGAAAGTTCTCTCATTTTTCTCCTTTATTCTCTTGTTCAAGTTCTAGTTTATTGTCTTTATTTTCCTCGCTTTTGTTCAAGTTATTTCACAACAGGTTATCAACACTATTGCGCTCTACAAAAAGATGGTCTCGAATATCAAGAAATTATTTAAAGAGAAAAGCTTGTAGTTTTTTTTTTTTTTTTTTTTTTTAATATACAAATCTTGATATGTTTTGTTCGATCGGCAAAACAGGACTCGCACACATGAAACGTGGTAATTTGTGAGGCCAAAATATATAACCTATTAGATGAGCAAAAAATGTCTTCAAAATCCACTATTTATCTTCTTCTATAAATCCTCTATATAGTTTATAGACTTTACACTTATATTTTGCTACGTAACACCAACAATAATTCAACAAAAAAGATGTAGGAAAGAAATTAAAGAACACAACAATTTATTGGGCAGGGTTTAGCTCTTATCGTTATCTCCATATTTGCATGATGAATTTAGTGTTGTCAAAATTTATAAAACACATAATTAATACATAAGTAAATATTATTTTTTAAAATAAATTTAATAAAAATTTCACGATATATTGATCATACTATAGTATTAATTATATATATATATATATATATATATATATTATTTCATAGATCATTTCATATGAATATTTAAAAATTAATAGTATACTATAGTATGTCGATTATATATTGATTAGATTTTAACAACGTGGCTTGCATCTTATAAGATATTTCGATGTGTTATATATCTTGAGATGTGTAAGCTCATATCTCAAGAACAACAAACAAACTACGTTCATACCATACATTTTGTATACTTATAATCGTTTATAACTTATAATCGTTTAACATGTGTAACTCACATGACTCATTCAACAATTTCTCATTCGAAAAGTGATTAAGGTAGATACTTTTTTTTTGGTTACACAAAATGGTTCATTTTTTTAATAGAAACTTCTCCAATAACATCACCAAACTCACACCCTGAAGTACTCTCGAGATGCGAAAAGTGATTGAGCCATCTGTCCGCATCTCGAGATGCATGGGTGAATAACATTCGGCATGTGAAAAAGTCTTATCCTTTTCCAACATGCATCAAGACGCACGCGCACGCATCTCAACGTCAAATCTAAGAACCATCACATAGTAAACTCAAATACACTAACGGGTTGGTCGAACATTAAGGGTGAGCTAGCACAACTCAAATATTTTCTTCATCAATGAATGAATGAATGAGAGATGAAGAAGTAAGAGTATGAAATGGCAGCACTACAGATCCCTCATAAGACAATGCGCCCGCCATTCCCAACAACAACAACAACAACAACAAGAAGCCCTGAAACTCCACGCCGCCCTCACCAAGAACGGCCTCGCAGCCTCCCCACGAACCTTCATCCTCAACGCCCTCCTCCAACTCCACGCCGCTCTCGGCCACACTTCCTCCGCACACAAACTCTTCGACGAAATTCCCCACTCGCACAAAGACGCCATCGACTGGACCACCCTCATCGCCTCCTACTCTCGCCACTCCCAGCCCCGCCACGCCCTCTCCCTCTTCGCCGCCATGCCCCGCGCCGCCGCCGACGAGGTCACCTTCATCGCCTTCTTCACCGCCTGCTCTCAGCTGGGAGATTGGGTCGCCGGCCAACAAGGCCACGGCCACATGATCAAGACTGGATTGCCCTTCACGGTCTCGGCGAGCAACGCGGCGATGGGCGTGTATGCGAAATGTGGGTTGATGGGCGATGCGTGGAGGGTGTTTGGTGAAATGGGTAGGCGTAGCGTGGTGTCTTGGACTGTGATTTTGTCTGGGGAGGTGAGGTGGGAAGGTGTTCGTCATGGGCGGAAGGTGTTCGATGAAATGCCTGAGAGAAATGCGGTTGCTTGGACTGTTATGATTGTTGGGTATGTGGAGAGTGGGTTTACTAATGAAGGGTTTTCGCTGATTAGCGAGTTGGTGTTTGGGGAGCTTGTGGAGCTCAATTACGTGACGCTTTGTTCGGTGTTATCGGCGTGTTCGCAGTCGGGGGATTTATCGATAGGGAGGTGGATTCATGCTTATGGTTTGAAGACAATGAAGGGAGATCAGTTGCATATCATGGTGGGAACAGCTCTGTTGGACATGTACTCAAAATGTGGGCAGATTGATAAGGCATTCAGAGTTTTCCAAAGCATGGCGAATAGGAATGTCGTCGCGTGGAATGCCATGCTTAGCGGCCTCGCTATGCATGGAAGAGGCTTGCTTGTGTTGGATTTGTTTCCTCAATTGATGGCAGAGGTGAAACCTGATGATGTAACCTTTGTGGCTGTGTTGAGTGCTTGCAGCCACTCTGGTCTAGTTGATCAAGGTCGCCATTACTTCCATAATCTTCGACGCTTGTTTGGCGTAACGCCGAAGATTGAGCACTATGCTTGTATGGTTGATTTACTTGGACGAGCTGGTTTATTGGATGAGGCTCATAATTTAGTGAAGCAAATGCCTATCCCTCCAAATGAGGTTGTTATAGGTTCCCTTTTAGCTGCTTGTGCACTACATGGTAAGTTTCAACTTGGGGAACACATGTTGCAGGAACTGGCACTATTGGACCCTCTTAACACTGAGTACCATATGTTGTTATCCAACATGTACTCATCGGCTGGAAAGGTAGATGAAGCTAGATCTTTCCGGCGAGTCCTCAAGAGCCGAGGAATTAGGAAGTTACCCGGCATGAGTTCCATTCGAGTGAATGGACAGGTTCACCGGTTCACTTCGGGGGATAAGTCGCATTTTCGGACACAAGATGTGTACATTAAGCTGGATGAGATTATTAGGAGATTGAGGTCTTCAGGTTATGTACCAAACGTTGCCTCTCAAATATTTTCAGTTTCCGAAGGCGGCATTGATGATGCAAAGGAAGTGGAAGAGAAGGAGCAGATGCTGTTTTCGCACAGCGAGAAGCTGGCTGTCGCATTTGGGCTTATAAGCACAGGACCTGGCGCGCCCTTGCACATCTTTAAAAACTTAAGAATATGCCTTGATTGTCATTCCGCGGTAAAGCTCATATCAGACATTTACCAGCGCGAGATTGTGATTAGGGATCGCAACCGGTTTCATTGTTTCAGACATGGTTCATGTTCTTGTTCAGACTATTGGTGAATGATCATTGAACATTTGAGCTGCACAAGCAATGCTGTTTTTGACAATGCCCTATACCATGGTCACTGCAATGTCTTCCTATCAAACTTTCATTGTGGAAAGTGAGAGTTGGAAATGGTGCATTTGCTACTTTGAGAAATCAAATTCATTTCATGGCTTTACAGTAGGACAGAATCAAGGGAAAAAAAAAAAAAAGACTCATGCACCCTATGAATAGAGTTCATTTATATTTGTTCGAATTCGATACTTGACTAACAGTGACAAAAAGAAGAAATGTGGAGAGGCATACCCCCATTCTCCAAAGAGCTATTGGAGAGAAGGAAAGAGAGAATCATCCTCACACTTCAAAACTGCAACTCTCACACAGATGGGAAGAACTTGTTGAGATTGAAAGGAAGAGAATAGAATTCTTCGCTTCTGGTGTCGGTCTTAAACGACCTGAACTTGTCCCACCAA
This sequence comes from Stephania cephalantha, assembly GCA_039657325.1. Lineage (NCBI taxonomy): Eukaryota > Viridiplantae > Streptophyta > Magnoliopsida > Ranunculales > Menispermaceae > Stephania > Stephania cephalantha. The sequence goes on from CM077573.1 coordinate 50,677,403, forward strand.
TGCATTCCCCTATCCCTTCTGGTCGCGCTATCTTTCTTGTGCAAGGTGATGTCGAGGAACAAAGCTAAGATGCCGGCAACAAAAGCCTCCGATTGAAATGGCACGTTCATTATGTCGTTGAACTGCAAGGGAATCGAAGAGTAATGAGTTCTAAATTCTCAATTTACATAACTTAATAAGTGCCAGAAAGATAGTTATGGTTTTTTGTGCTAACCCATCTTGCTTTAGTGTGAACTGGACCATAGCCATTAACTGCTGTGTACTCGTTGAAGTACTGCGGCACCGATAAACCCATGAAAAAGGAGAAGCCTAATATGAACTTTGTTCTGAAACTATTAAGATTGCAGAACTGGAGGAAGCTGAGTCCCGATGAACCTGCGAAAAAATTCATAATCAGAGAGAAAACTATATGGTAGAGGTAGTGAAACAATGGCTTGACTTTTCGCAGAACATACCAACATATGCAAAGAACAGGCAATACAAAGCAGCAATTATTGGAGCCGGAATGGAAGCGAAGACAGCACCGAATTTTCCTGTATATCATTTGGACATATATACTTCAGCTGACATTCCGCGGCGTAACTATATTGATGCCATGAAGTGGCATAATATACATAGAATATCATAGACACATTTAAGAGTTACCAAGAATTGAAAAGAATATCATGAAGCCAGCTGATATTTGCACAACTCTTCGGCTTCCTACCCGAGTCAATGCTAGCAGACCGGCATTTTCACTGCAATTGGAAAATCCAGTGTGATTCCCCTGTAAATAAAAGGAATTAGAGAGATTGACAGATTGATCAGTTTTTTTATGGTCACTTACACTGATACTGTTGATCCAGTTATAGTTCCAAACAATCCAGAAATCAGTATGCCAACCCCCTGAAATTGGGAAAATTTAGTTATTAAACTTGCAAAGTTCAGATGCAACATTAATTATAAGTAAGGTGATCCAACAAACAACCAAAGATTGTCAGGTGCAGATCAAGTGAACAATGTAGAAAAGTATACAAACCGTAGCGCAGAATTTGTTCGACAGTCTTTCTTCCAAATGAATGACTCAGTTATCGATCGATGCATGAAAGTGTAAGGAAAAAGTACTGAAGCAGTTTCTAGATATGCAAAATTGGTGTCAACTAGTTAATACATCCTTCAGTCCAAGCAGTGTTTCTTAGTTCGATCCGTTGTTCTAACAGATTTTGCGATTCGGGCTCCTCGCATGCTTATATATCTCATAAATCATAACTTGAGACCAGCAAACAAAAGAGGAAATGCTTGTGCATAACAATGCAAAGATCTGCTTGGGTAATAAAAATCAAATTGAAGAACTTGGAAGTAAAGTTACCTGCCATCCAATACCACGACTGAGAATAGATGGTGGCAATGGAGTCGCACTCGCATACCTTGCTACGGCAATAAATGTGCCCGTCGACTGCAATTAAAATGAAAAAAATTGAGTGGAGTGCAGATGATTCGTGTTATCGTAGAAGTTCATACACACCAGAAAATGATTGATCACATATACTAGACCATGCAAAAACCATCAAAGAGTGATATCAGGCAATTCTTGTGCTACACATAAACTGTTCTTTGCATAAGTGAAATTCAGAGTAAATAGAGGTACTGAAAATATATATGTATCGATCGATGCATCCATCCTAAATCCTCACTACCTTATTGTGCTACAAAATATGCTTTCTTATCGAAAAGTTTGAGGTGAGTGGCCATGACTAGAAAAGTTTCCAGAAAAACAAAAAAGCCATATAAATGTAGTGAAAATCAACAAAAAAGTGCTGGGAAACTGACCTCAACAAGAGCCACAAAAGAAGCAGCCATCATTGCAAATGCTTCTCCAGCATCAAATGTAGGTGCTCCCCATTGAAATGGATATGGAATTCTTATCCTGGAAATAGAAGATGCAAGTAAAAACCAGTCAACTGCAGACACGCCGAAATACATGAACAGTACTACTTATGCATGGCATTGTAACTAAGGCATTAGGTGATGAGATCATAAGAATGAAGGAATATAACTATGCAAAGCAGCAGTGACCAATGACTGTTGTGGTACTATAATTCAATGATACAGCAACATATTCTAAAGACTGGAAAAACTCATAACCAGCATAGAACTGAACGGCGTGACAAATGCTATTAGACGCCATCGGATTCTTTTTAACAACGATCAAACCACTCTGCCTAGAAATGAGCAGTGAGAACACACACTTTCTTTTTCTTAAAAATAAAGGAATTCCATAATTACCATGCAGCTCCGCTTATAAGTCCAGCACGATCAGTGCGGCAACTCAATTGAGTCTTCAAGGGTGAATTTTTATAAGCACCACCAACAGTGAGGAGATGAGCATAAATCCACACAATCACCACCGAAAATATAACAGCAAATCGGTCAAAGATGTTTCTTTCTGCGCGGATCAAATTGGGTATATACTGCAAATAGCCATGGAGAAAATACCAGTTATAATTTAGCAGGAATTCATCTGGCATTTTCCATTGCAAAAACACCAATTTTGAAATTGAAAGCTTGGAATGCATTGTCAGAGAAACAAAAGTATTACCTGTGCAAATATCAACAAGATAATGAGTTCTGGAAGTCCAACTTCTACACATTTAGCTACCTACACATCGAAAGCATTTCCCTTAGCTACATTACATGGTGTAATGATAAATCAGTAAAATTTACCAAGGAAATGGCCTTATTCAAATTTCTATTCTTCATTATGCTTTCATCGATAGCAAGCGATTTGCAAGGGCTTACCCCTGGGAAACCAAGCTCATAGAGACCAAAACCTGCTAAAGCAACCAAAGGAATCGCTGAAAGCGGACTCAAGAACCTAGAAACATAGAGGTTCGTTATGAACACATTAATAAGATAATATGAAAGCGAAATGGCATAAATTAGTACTAATAAAGGTTAGGCCTAGTTGCCCAACTGTTTCAGGCAGAAACTTGGTCAAATATGTGCATACTATTAGGAAACATGAACAAAAATAAGACAACTAATCCAGTGCTTAACCAGGCCAAAATATCCAACTCATTTTAAACTTCAAGCGCGAAAATACTGTGTTAAACCTTCCGAACTCACCTAGTAACATTTCGCCAAAGACCACTAAAACCAATCACTATCTGAAGTGTCGAAGCAACTATGAGTGCACCTTGAATTCCCCTCATAATCCTCTCAAATTTCTGCATGACCATCAGAAAAATGAGTCCATAAATAGTCTTAAGAAGCAAACTTTGAAGAGCCCTTAGAAATTATCCTACAAAAAAAAAAAAAAAAAAAGGCGAGGCCATCATACCTCACGAGGATCGAGGATATTACTATATCTACCAGCCAAAATTATCGAAATGGTTGGAGCAACAAAAGTGTAACCCCCACCAATCACTGCAGGCAAGCGAGTCCCGAACAACGACTGGAACAATGTGTTCAAACCAGCAACAAACAACAATGTCTGCACCACCTTTGCTTTCTCCTCCTACAAACAGCAAATTCAAAAAAATAGACCAGGGTAATAAGCAACTTGTAATGTGCTGATTCATTCTAACACTCACATTTCCTCCTCCCATCTGCGGAACAAGCGCTGTCGGTATTATAACTGTAGTGCCAAGCATAACTAAGTAATGCTGGAAACCCAGTAGTATGGCCTCAGCTGCATTTGAGATAACAAAAGATTTTTACCATAGCAACTAATTATAAGTACATTACTTTTGTAGAACACAAATAATTCAGATGAGTAAAAAAACCCATATTGAGGGATAAAAAAAAATCCAATTGAATTCAAATATATAACCAAAAATGATCCATAGAATACAATGCAGCCCTTGAACATCAAAAATAGATGAATTCAATGAAGAAGAGTAAAAATAGAAAAAATGGGAGATGAACTCACGCCATGGAGGAGGGCTTGTGATGCAGTAACACACATTGGGAAGTTGATCCTTCACAGGATGAGGTATCAGCTCGTCTTGCTTCGGCGCCGGAGCCGCTCCTCCTGCCATCTTCGATGTGTCCTGTATTCAGCTCCTCTTCCTCCTCTACTAGATATTCCAACAACCAAATTAAATCAAATCCCACAACACCCAAGAAGAATCTTCTCACAATGTACAAACCCCAAATCACCACAACAAAGAGAAACAACTAGATAACTGAAGAACCCAGAAACCCCAATCACCGAAGGCCAATCCTTGCATTGAGAAGTGAATAATAAGCTTAGACACACAAAACCCAGATCCAAAAAACCATCGAAATCAAAACAAACACCAATACAAAGCAGAACACCCACAACAAACCCACTTTAAAAGAAATCAAAAAGTACTTGTGAGAGCCCAAAACTCACCGAGAAGCAAAGAATGTGAGAGATGGAAAAATGGGTTTTTTGTTGGAGAAGCCCAAAAAATGAGTCTTTGTATGAACTCAAGGAATGAATCCCTTCTCACTAAACCCTGTGAAGTTGCTTTTCTGCTACTACTGATCCATTAAGGGTAGTAAAGAAAAAGCTCTCTAGTGTTGTTAAAGATTTCAAAGTCTTCAAAGATTAAAGCTTTAAAGCTTTAAAGGTGAAACAAAGCAAAACCACCACATCCCATGTCAGTCCCCTCCCTCTACACCTATTTGTTTTAGTTCCAACTTTGAGAAGAGAGAAATACAAGGCAAATGAAGCCCAGACAGTATGAAAGCAATGCGCTTTTCACGCTTTTTCCAGTACACAAACAAAGTTTACTGTGCGAGTTAGAATTGGAGGTTGAAAAAGGTGAAGACTGAAGAGAGAGAGAGAGTGAAAAAAGTGAGTTTGAAAAAAAAGAAACCGACACCACACAGGACACATTCTCTCTTCCTTCCTTGCTGTCTAGTGTATAGTGACTATAATAGTCGTCTGTGCATCAACTTTGGCTTTGTATTGTTTGGAAAAAATAATAATAATGTATGTAACTGTTGTTGTTTATTGTAGTTTCTTGTGTTGTTTGGAACTAGGGACCTTTGCCTGATCAGTCTCTTTCTTTTCTGCCAATTACAAGCGTGTACACAAACCTCAAACAAGTTTGTGCAACATCAACTCTTGTGTACTTTACCAACATTGCTGAGTGTAATGGTTTGGAGTAGCACAGTCTCAAGTTCGAGTTTCGTAATTTTTCGAAGCATATATTTTGTAGGGTGGAGGTGTGTCTCGTGTGTGGAATAACCAAGGGTAGATAAAAAAAAAACTTTTTTTTTACTTTTTTTATTTTGTACGGTGAATTGGATTTGGATGCTCAAAAATGGTCATATATTAGATCGTAAGCAAACAAAGCCTTACTACCCTTTTGTTGTATTTGTGGATACATCTATATTGGGAAAATGCAAAAGTAGCCTACTTTGAGCGCCGACTCAGTCAGATGCCATGCATTTTGCCTCGAAATACGCGTGTGCGCATCTCGGTGTGCATTGCACCGCATCTAACTAGGTCAGTATCTAAACTGAGTTACTCTATCAGTTCCTCAACTCATACATTATACCTTGCAAAAGTTACACTTTACATACAGCATAAAGGGCCTCAGCTTAGCCACTCTTTCAACTTTCCTTCTTTTGATAAAGTGAATAGATCTTTGCCCAAGAATGTTAATTTTATGACTATCAAGTTCATTTATATTTTTTAAAAATATTGATCTATTGGTTCTTCAATGCAGAAAAAGGGGAAAAAGAGAAAAGGGTACGTACTAGTAAAATTCAAATTTAAAAGATCCAATTCTCCTTGACGAAAGGTATTGATCGAGTTCAGGTATGTGAATAGAAATTTTCATTTATAAAACCTTTCAAAAGGAGAAAATAACTTGAATTGGTGTAGCAACCATAGGAGGGTTAGTATGAAAATTAAAATTTGTTATATGTGTCGAGCATAAAATTTTAATATTAAAGTTTGTTCGTGAGTTTTTTTTTTTTTTTTTTTTTTTTTTTTTTTTTGCGTCATTTTTCATTACCTTCCTTTGATCCTTCCACATCATATAGTTATGTGAACAGATCTTCAAATTTCATTTTAAGCTAAAATAAAACCTTCAATTATACTTCATTCGTTTCTTTGTAAGTGACTTTCTAGCCATTTTGAAATATGTCACAATATATGTCATTTGATAGTTTCAATACATATGAATTACTTAATTGGCTTTTATGCCCTTCGTAGAAAAAAAAAATATATTAATTACACATTTATAACTATTATATGTAGAAGTGGTGGGTCACCCGCAAAAACGGCCTACAAATGCTTCAACTAGAAAACTCGACTCAATAGAAACTGTAGAAATTCGACAACGAAGGGGCAGACCAAAGTTAACATGAGATGCATTAATTAAAATGGATTTGAATGGTTTGAAAAGCTCACCGTCAATTGAAATTAATCGAGCACAATGGAAAAATTTGATATATGTAGCCGACCCCAATTAATTTGGGACTGAAGCTATGTTGTTGTTGTTGTTTATGTAGAAGTGGAGGGGTTAAGAGAGACATATAAAAAGTGATTTAGTCATTTAACTGTCACTTTCTCTTGGTTCAAAATAATTAAATAATTTTCTTAAAAATTATGACCTTAAAACGAATTATAAAAACGTAGGGAGTAGAAAACATTGTATTGCCAACTATTAACCATTAATGGTGTCACTCTACCGATGGCGTACCCATGGGCCTTGCCCTGGGCTGTAGCCCAGGGCAAGGCCCAAAGAAGTCCAAAAAAAAAAAAAAAATTGTATTTAAAGCCCAAACAAAAGCCCAAAAAAAAAATTTAGTATCTAATGTTCTCCAGAGACCAGACGGTCCAGACTTCAGTTCGCCTCCTCCGCTCCTCGACGCGACGACGGCTCGACCTCAAGCAAATCTATTTCCTAGGGTTTCCAAATTTCCAATCGATCAAGATTCAAGGTGAGTTCATCTTTTTATGATTCTATCTCTTCATTTTTTGTTGTTGAGTGATCGTTGCCGGCTGCCATCTCTTCAATCTCTTCGTTCGGTTTCTTCGATCGTGTTGTTGATTTTGATTTTGTTTGTACAAAATTCGGGATCAGTAATCGGTAAGCCTACATGCCCGAATCGGCTTCGTTCGAGTTCGTCTTCGTCGTCGCGGTTTTTGGGCGGGGGTAGAAAGATAGGGAGAGTGCGGGGAGGCGGTGAAATTGGAGCCTTTGGAGTTTGGAGGTTATTGGTTAAGACTAGGTGTCTTTGAGGCATTGAGGTTTTTTTGTCGAGGGGGAATTTGTCAAATAGTACTCGAATAATTCGAGTCGAATTACCGAGACGAAATGTCCGCTTGTTTTAGCTAGGCATGTTGAGAATGATTGAATGAGAGAGGGGAATTGCATTTTGCATTGCTTCATTTGCTTGTTAGTTATGTTTCTTTTTAGATCTCTTCTTGTGAGCAAAATTCAAAGTGATATGGAGAGTTGAAAAGTGAGAAAATAAAGTGAGCGTAATTAAATTCTACTTGTTTCATTTTCGAAACATTTGGTGTAGTCTTTAGTTGAAGTTGAGAGAAATAAAGTGTTGTTGTGATGTGGCCTTGTTCTTTTGTGATGATTTTGATTTTGTTTTTGTTTTGTGCAGGTGATTACTAGATTTGTCTTTGATAAATGAACGATCTATTTCAGTTTTGTTTCTGTTTTGAATCTCTTCTTGAGATGTGATCTTTTGCTCTTGCTCTTGTACGTTTGATTTCGATTTCAATTACGTTGCGATTATTTTTATGTTTCACATGTTTTTTTATATCTTTGATTATATACTATTTACATTGATTGAATTAGGATAATAAAAAATGTTTGCATGACTTTAATATTTAAGGAGACATTTTTTCTTTTAAGGATAGCATACTTGAGCAGAATTAAACTCTATGGAGCGTCCTGGTAACAAAAGAACGAAGACAATTTTTTCCTTTTTTAAATCAAGTGGGGAGGCATCTAAGGTTGACAATCTTTCTCCATCAGTTGTTGAGGCTTCATCTCGTGAGGAAACGAGACCTTTAGAATCTCCAACTCAAGAAGTTTATAATGATTCTAATTCTCTTGAAAGAGATCCGGGCTTGCGTACTCAATACGGCAATATTCCTTCAATGAGAGAGATGAGATTAGACGAGCATATATATAGATGGGCCCTTATCAACCTAGGTTGGCGAGAATACCCACGAACTCTATTCGGAAATCAATATCGTCGCTTTCAACCAAAATGGTTTGGAGAATTTCAATGGTTGGAGTATTCTCCTTCAAAGGACGCGGTATTTTGTTTCCGTGTTACCTTTTTGAAAATGGTAATACACCTCATTGCACATTAACTAATGGGGGACTTAAAAATTGGAAGAGAGTTAATCAAGGGGTTAATTGTCCATTCTTGGTACATATGGGAAGCATCAATTCGCCGCATAGAAATTTCAGTACAATCTGTTGAGAATTTGTCGAATGTTACTCGACACATTAACGGGGTGATAAATGCACAAACTTCGAGAGGATGTTCGAAAAAAATCGGTTGCGGCTTAAGGTTACAAGTGAGGCGTTCGATGGCTTAGTTTACAAGGTTGCGCGAGTTAGAGGTCATCGTGAAGGTTCAACTTCGAGAAAATCGAGGAAATCTCATAGAAATGTTGAAGCTTATGGGTAGATTAAATGTTAACATTGAGGACGTTATACTCGACAATGCTCCAGGGAATGCAAAGTACACCTCACCAAATATTCAAAAAGAGATTTTGCATATTATGGCTAACATGGTGAGAAAAAAAATTCGTGAAGAAATTGGAGATAGAAAGTTTTGTCTATTAGTTGATGAAGCCAAGGATGCGGGAGGTAAAGAAGAAATGGCAATTGTGTTGAGATTCGTAGATGGTCAAGGCTCAATTAAAGAGCGTTTTTTCGATATTGTCCAAGTCGAAAACACCACGCTTCAACACTTAAGAAAAGTGTATGTAACTCTCTTGCTCGGTATAACTTACTTATAGATGACTTGCGTGGTCAAGGATATGATGGTGCTAGTAACATGCGTGGGGCATGGAATGGGTTGCAAGCTTTATTTCTCAAAGACTCGTCCATATGCATATTATGTGCATTGTTTTGCTCATCGACTACAACTAGCATTAGTTGCAGCTTCTAAAAAGGAACCGTCGATTTGGTTACTTTTTTCAAAGTTGTCTTCTATTGTTAACCTTATAGGTTCTTCTCCAAAACGCCTTACTGAGTTGCAAGCCTTTCAAGCTGTAGAGATTGCACGTAAAGTAGCTAGTGGTGAACGTGAAACTGGTAAAGGAGCTAATCAAATCGGAAGTTTACAACGAGCAGGAGAAACACGGTGGAGCTCTCATTTTGATTCTATTTGCAGTGTGATTGATATGTATTGGGCAACGATGCAAGTGCTTAAAAAAATGGTTAGTGATGGATCTACCGATGATATTCGTGGTGAAGCAAAAGGTGTTTTAATGATGATGGAAACTTTTGACTTCGTATTCATGTTGCATGTAATGCATAGAATTTTAGGAATTACAGATATGCTTTGCCGAAACTTGCAAGAAAAAACTCTAGATATTCTGAATGCAATAGATTCAATTGCCACAACAAAAGTACTTCTTCTAAAATTACGAAATGAAAGCTTTGATCACCTTTTGATGTGTGTGAATTCGATTTGCATAGAGTATGAAATCGAAACACCCGATATGAATGCTTGGTACAATGAGGGCACAGGTCGTTCTTGTCAGCAAAAAAGTCTTGTCACAGTTGAGCATCATTACCACTTTGATATGTTCAATTCCGTGATTGACTACCAATTGGAAGAGTTGAATTACAGATTCAATGATGATGCATTGGAAATCCTTAAGTTGAGTTGTGCTTTACAACCAAATGATCAGTTCAAATTATTTGATGTTGATCAAATATGTATTCTTGCAAGAAAGTTCTATCCTGCATTGATTTTAGTGATCAAGAAATGCATCATTTGAGATTTCAATTGGAGCATTATGAGGTTGATGTACTTCACCACGAGTGTTTTAGAATTTGTCATCAACTTCGAGTTATTGCGTAGAAATTAATTCGAACAAATAAGTCGCATCACTACAACTTGGTTGAGAGATTGATTCGTCTTATTTTGACTCTACTCTGTATCCACAGCATCGCAGAGCGAGCATTTTCAAAGCTATGAAGCGTATTAAGACCGATTTACGAAATAGAATGGAAGAAGAATTCTTGGCAGATACTATGATCATTCATATTGAACGAGAATTCGCTCAAAATATCGATATAGATGAAGTAATTGATGAATTCGATTCTTTAAAGCAAAGGAGGGCACAACTTAAATAGGTTATTTTTCTTCATATTCTGATTTTTATATAATTTATTATTTAAGTATTATTTTTATTCTTTACCCACCAATATAATTTATATTTGATTCTATATTGTTTGTGTTTGCAGCTGATACACTTTTCATTGATCGAGTCATGTTTGTGACAAGTGGACAACAATTTTTAATTTAAGGTACTTCAGTTGAACTCATTATCTATTGATTTGGTTTCGATTTGATCTATTACAAGTGTTTGTGTTGAAATATTTTTTTTTTCTTTGTTTAATAGTTTGTGGCTTAATTTATTCGATAACCATGCTAATTTTATGTTTGTCATGGATGCATATATATATATATATAGTGGTATATTTTATTTAAAGTATACATAATAAAATATAAAATTAATAAATTAAAAAAAATTTATAGCCCAGGGCTATCAAAAATCCTGGATTCGCCCTCGCACTCTACCCCCAGTAATGGTGGCACTAATTGAACTACAGTAGTACTAGTAATTAACAATGAAGAAAAAGAAAACATGGTGGTAATGATGAGCCTTGATTTTGGTAATCAAAAAATAACTGTTCGGACTCTTTGAGTCCCGGACCTAAAATTTTTTTATTAATAATTTAAGATATCTATTTAAGTAAAAGACCTAATTACCCTCTACTCCCAAACATCAATAATGAATTTGAATTAAGGGTCTTTATGTCTTTTTGGTTGTTTGAGTGGACTTTTTGAGTCCATCTAAGACTACCCTTTGGTAATAAAGCGATCCCGGTAACAAGGAAGAGAGAGGAGCCTTGGAGAAAGAAAACGACAGGGAGGTCTTATAGAGGACACCACTCCTGGTTAGGGGACCCTCCATAGTACATATATACATACAAAAACCGCCCTTAAAAGCATTAATATTAGTAGTAGTAGTAATGGAAGAGATAATGAGATGATGAAGTACTTGAGATTCGTGATCTTAATTGATGGATGAGTTTTGCTTTGGTTCGTTGTAGTGTTTGTAATGTTTGACGAATGATTGATTGAGATTCAAACGCCATAAAGAATATATCTGTTTGTCTCTCGATCATTTTCAACATCTTATAATGTCCTCCATTATTGCTCTTTTGAATTCCCCACAACCCATCTTTTAGTTTTGGCGTTTCTTTGCGACATATATACTACTACCAACTAGAGACCTTTTTTTTTCCTAAGAAAATGCTTTCGTGACTTGGCAACCCCAAGCTTCTGTTAGCGTCCCGTAGATTTTTATATCGACATGCATGCGCACGTATCCAGATATATCTATGACAACAAGTGTGAGGTACATTACCTGTAGGGAGAGGGGATTTGTTAATGTTCGGAGTGTAATGCTAGTAATATCTACCAATAACAAATTAAATATCACGTATACTAAAAAGTAAAAGTACATCATATATTATGCACGTAACACTTTATTATTGGTAAAAATTACTAATTGTTAGAGCAATCTACTTAAAAAACATGCATATATGTTAATACAAAAACATGCATACAATCGAAATTAAAATAATACAAGAGGCTTGCACTAATTGGCAATGTCCTTAGACGAAATTTCCTCAAATTCGGTGTATGAATGCTTCAAGAAGTTCGTCTCCGAATACAACTGGATTGATCTTTGATTACACACCAACCAAAAGATCCTATCTTCTCGCAACAACAAAAATCTCTCTCTCAAAACCAGAAAACTCTCTTGATTTCAAAATTTTTTCTATATTTCTAATGAAGTGACAAACCATATTTATAGACCAAAAGATATCTCTTTTGAACAATAACAACTGTTCAAAACGAGGTCTACCAACAGAGACACCTCTTTTGAACAATAACGATTGTTCAAAACGAGGTCTATTACACACCTTTTTAAAAACTAAAAGTGGTGATTGTTCACCACTAATAACAATTTCGAAAATAACTAACTTTAATGTAAAAAATAAAAATTTTGTGTTGTGAATTGGCTAAGTTATTTTAACATTAGCCTCAAAGGCCCAAGGCCTAATCAAAGACGTATTAAATATCAAGTATTTAATATATATTAATCAATGGGGAATACCCATGGTCTTTACCTCCAACCCCACATTCACTTAACTAAGACTTTCAAGTGAAAGATTTCTTATAAGGACCATGTGGGACTAATATATATTGGATACAATACAAACTCAACCATAGTTCAACACTAATATCACTCCTAAACAATAGCAAATCCTCTCCCACCTGCAAGGTCCTTTTTTAGACTTCATTTAAAATTAATGTTGTTGAGATATTCGAAATCATGTGACTCGTAAAAAACTTACTAATTCAAAAAACACCTCCAACGTGGCCACACGGATCCACACCTTATGTTGATAAAATCCCTTAATTTTTATGTAATCTTCAAAGCTTGAGAACAAAATTACCCTATAACTTTTTACCACGGCGTGATGTAAGTAAAATCATGGGTTAGTGTACGTTGAAGGGCATAATCTTGGGAGGGAGACATTGGGAATGAATGAGAGAGAGTAATGAATTGGGAGTTTTTGAGTGTGAAAAGAGAAATGTGGATGTTCCGAAGACAAATGAATGAAACGCGGAGGAATCTCTTGGTGAAGGAGAAAGGACTGGTACTGAGTACTGAGTACTGAGTACTGAGAACTACTGTTGTGTTGTGAGATGAGAAAGTAAGTAAGAAAGAATCGTAAATAAATAGGCAAGGTGATGAGAGTTACAAGACAGTGCGCGCTTACCAATGAGCATATATCGCTAATGTATATAAATGCAATGCATGCGTGTCATCCATCTATCTATCAGAATTCAGAACATATATTCTGTGAAATCAAATTAATTAGTGATTGGCACACCACTCCACGTAGCTTCGACGTCTTGTTATTTGTCCTTTCTCTTCTGCCACTTGTAATCACCAACTGACCTCTACTCGCCTTTTACTTGCTCAGTGTGCCACAGAACCAGAGATTCAAGCGGGTGGAGAATACGGGATGGAAAATGGGAATTTCCCGCAGCAGCGAGGATAAAAAAAAAAAAAAAAAAAAGTAAGAAGGAGAAAAAAATCGGCATAATGTACTAAAATTCCCCTAAACTTGAAGTACATGAATAAATTAATCCTTAAAGTAATTGATAGTTCATTAAAACCCTTAAAGTGAAAAAAAGTAGAGCAAAGTATGTCCTTTAGTGACTTGTTGATTGGACCAAGATGCGGGGCATCCTTGAAAAAAAAGAAAAAAAAATAAAAATTTAAACTGTCTCGGCAAGACTTGTACTCTATTTATTTGATATGTTCTTCATCTTCTTCCTCGAGTCTTCATCTTCTAATGGAATATATTGAATCGACAAAGTGATAATCTTACTCCACATATATCTTTGGTGCGAGCATACAAAATAAGATTCGATGCAAGTTGGGTGAAGCTCTAAGATACGGTTAAAAGTTTTACACTTTACGAGTTTTAATGGCACATCAATTACTTTTAAGAATTAATATGTTTGTGCAGTTCTAGTTTGAGGGGGTTTTAGTACCTTATGCCGAAAAAAATCTCATACACATGCTGGTATGAGTACAAGTATGGAGAAAAATACATTTGCAAAGATCCCTATGAGGCATCTCCATTAGGGATATCCCCGTAAAAATCTCCATTGGTAATCCTCGCAAGGATCCCCACAAGGTATCCCCACTTAGAGAGATCCACGGGGATATAATACTCATCATACGATATATTATATAGGTTTATATATTATAAAATATTTTTATTGCTAAACTACATTAACTATATGTTTTGTTTTGAATTGTTTGCAAGTATATTAATATTTTATAAAGTTAAAATCAAATGAGAAAAATTGCAAAGTCTTGTTTTATAGAATCCTCCTAGCCTTATGGATTATTTTGGTTGAAATTTTCAACAATTGTGATTCTATGTATATGTATATTTGACACCTTACTTTTTATTTTGTTTTTTTTTTTTTTGAAGAAAATTAACTCCTTACTTACTAACTTGGCTTAGATCAATTTATATAGATGTGATACTTGATATAGATTTTGATACAAGTTTTTCATGGGGAATTAAGTGAGAAACATTCCTAGTAGGGATTTCCCCAGTAAGAAATTAAATGTGAAATAAATTTTTCTCGCGGAGATTAGATGAGGATAAAAACTCATTTTTGCAAGCGGATAGAGGGTGAATTCTCAAACAAGGATGGGGATGAAAATGAGGTACCCATCCCCTTCCCTCCACGTAACCTCTTCTTCAATATTTCCATCAACATCTTTTTGTTTCGTTTTAGATGTAATTTTTTTTGAGAGAACAACTATAACAATTCAATTAGATTATAATCATCTTCAGATTTCTCTTGAATTTGGACAAGCAAATATATATTACAGCATACGACATGAGTAAATCGATGCATTACTAACAATATCATGATTCATGCTCAAGTTAAGCTTTTAGCATATGCATATTACTTCTTTTTTTGTGAAAATATACATGCTACTTCCTTACTTCCTTAATTAAATGTAAGCACTGGATTTATATTGGTGCATACATAATTGGAAGTAAATCGATGTGGGGGCAAACGATGACGACAAGAACAACAACAACAACATAAGCTTCAGTCCCAAATTAATTGGAGTCGACTACATGTATCAAACTTTTCCATTATGCTCTATTAATTGAAATTGATGGTGAACTTTCCAAACCATTCAAATCCCTCTTAATTAATGTGTCTCATGTTAACTTTGATCTACCCTTAACTCAACAAATTTCTTTAGTTTTTATTGAGTAAGTTTTCTAGTGGAGACATCTGTAGACCCGTCTTTGCAAGTGACCAAACCACCGCAATCGTCCTTCCCTAATCTTTGTGTCAATTGATGCTACTTATACTTGTCTTCGAATTTCTATATTTCTAATTTTGTCTTTACGAGTTTTACTACACATCCATCCAATCATTCTCATTTTTGCTATGTTCATTTTATGTCATTGTTGTGCTTTACCGCCCAGGATTCACTTTCATAAAGCATAGCTGGCCCAAGTTACAGTCCTATAAAATTTTCCTTTTAACTTAATATGAACATTTCTATCACAAATCACCCGTGTTGCACTCTGCAATTCCTTTTCATCCAGCTTGAATTATATGTGTGTCATCATTCTCAATATTACCATCATTTTGTATGATTGATCATAGATATATATAGTGGTTCACCTTAGGAACTTCTACTTCCCCTAATTTTACCACTTCATCATCTCGATGTCCAGTATTTCTAAACTCATAGTGCATGTATTCGGTCTTCGTCCTACTCAACTTAAAGTCTTTAAATTCTAATTTATTCATTCAAAGTTCTAATTTCTTATTCACTCCGTCTTTTGTTTTGTCCACTAAGACAATATTATCTGCGAATAATATACACCATGATATATTTTTTTAAATATGTCTAGCTAGTTCATTTATAACTAAAGTAAAGAGATGGACTTAAAGCCGATCCTCAATGTAGTCCTATCGTAATGAGAAATTCTTTTGTAGGTCCTCAAAATGTCTTTATACTCGTCACTACTCCCTCATACATATCCTTAATAGTCTCTATGTATCTAGCACTTCTGATTTTCTTTCTAAAAACCACCAAAGAACATGTTGAGCCGACAAACTAAAAAAAAAAAGATACTATTATTAAGTAGTAGCTAGATGATATCAGGAGCAGCGATCGATTAATGTTAATTCATGTAAATGCCGAGCACTAAAAATGGGTACATATATAACAAAAAAAGGCCAAAAAAAAAAAGAAAAAAGCGACATAGTTAAACATGAAAGAACAAAGAAGGATGAGTTGCCATTCATGTGCCTTGTACGCTACCGTCAAGCAGAGATGGGCACACACAATGAGAGAGGTCATCATGGGCCCGTCAAGGCCTCAACATATTGTTCCAAAATGGTTCCTCGGCTACTTTGGTGGCCACAGAAGAGTCTTCAGTATTCAATATTCTGGCATCAATAATTTAGACCAAACAATTATATGAACTCTTATAGATGCTTGTAGAATTATTCAAAGGCACTGAAGTTTATTTTAGCCTATGAAATGAGGCAGGAAATCGAATTTTAATAAGTTGACAAGTAATATGGAACCTTTTTAAGAAAGAAAATACGTAAGGACGACCTAAGATATGCATCAATATTAACAACAAAGCCTCGATCTCAAATTTGTTTAGGCTTTGGCATCGTAAGTATACCTTTTGAACTTATTACAAGTCCCTTCGATAGTAAATTGGGATATACCCTGCCACTACCCAAAGGGTGTCAAAAGGAAACTTAACAATTTTTTATATTTTTTTTGGAATATTTTTTACTTTTTCTTAATATCATCCACAAATAAGAAGTCCATTATTCTTGTGTTCAACCAAACGCATACAATATCGACTTGGCACTTCCTTGGAAATTGAGTTCTCGAGAAGTTGCACAAATGAACTTTTTTTTGTTTTAATGTAAGTTCTCTTTTTTCATCACAAGTTTATACCAAAAAAGCTCTCTCTAGAGCTGTAAGAGATTAGAGAAATAAAGTGTAAGGGTGGGGATTATAGTTCCTATTTGGCACAATAAGAGGTTTCATGGTTTTCTCGAAGTAAAAAGATGAAAAATCAAATTTGCTATTATGGCTGTTACTAGTTATAATAATAAAACTACTAGGCAGCCTTACCAATAGTCTCACCCTCCTTTCCTCCGACACCAGTTCCTTGAGAAACATTCCATGGAGGATTCAGCATCTTCTATGAGTAAAAGCTTAATTACCTACAAAATGTGAAAAATGTCCAGTCAGTAAGAAACTAACGTATCTATTAGATCATTTGAAAAATAAAAAAATAAAAAAATCTCATAGGAGTGAAACAATCAACATATTGTTATTGGCAAAATGATCCAATGTATCATTACTTGGTCCAATGGAATTCGCAGATATATAAAAGGCACTTCAAGCTACCAGTGAGTTCTTTTCTTGATTAAGATTTATTTTTGCCATCCTATACAGACAAAACAGATGGCCCTCTCTTGCTATGAGATAGATGCATTACCATGACAAGATTCTTTCTTCTAAACTAGAGCATTCAACATTCAATCCTTGGGGCATTCACAAACACTTCCAACAATGTTCTTCAGTTGCTCTACATTCTCGTTTTTTGGATGTCACCACAAATTTGTGATAGTTGCGCATAATCATTTTGATCTTTGTTCTATGACCAAATTGCGCTAAGAGAATGGCATGAACTTATTTTTCAGTATGCTGCACTATGGATAGTTGCTCTAGACAGCAACACCTTACAAAACAAAACATTTGAGCACTAAAAGGACAAAGCATAGGGGATGCTAGGTCATTCTATTCTCCAAAGAAAGGTAAAGAAGCTTAGATTTTGCTTTTTATCACTGATCGACAAAGGAAAGCTACACAGTTAAACTAATAATAAAAATAATGAAATGCTTAAGTAGGTAAGTTGAAAAATTATCAAGAAATATCCATAAGCACCCCATGTTGATGCCTTAACAGTATTAGAATTATGAATTGTAGGGGTGTATTCAATTGAGATTTTAATGGACTTTTGATTACTTTTAATGACTAAAAAAGTTTAGGTGTATTCAATTAAAACTTTTAGAGAGTTTATAAAAGTAAGCAGTATTCAATGTGAACTTTTATAGACTTTTAAAAAGTCTATAAAAGTTTTGGGGTATTCAATTTAAACTTTTAAAGAGTTTATAAAAGTAAGGTGTATTCAATTTTTAGGTGACTTTTGTAGATTGGTTACAAATCTCGACTTTTATAAACTTTTTGTATAAAAATACACATAAAGAAATCTTCAACTTCTCCTCACCTCAACCTAGAAACTTTCAGAGACTTCTAATTTTTGTTAGTTCCATTCTTCAAAAAGGACTTCATTGTTCAGAAGATTTTTCTAATCAATTGTTTTTATCAACTTCTCCAATCACTCCACAACTCATGGATTTCATTGCTCACTCATTATACTCTAATGTCTATGTTGATGAAAATGAAAATGATGGCATTATTAAGAAGATCTCATTCTTGCATTACTATACATTTTCGATGAGTTTTTTTTTTTTTTTTTTTACAATGAAGTTTCATTTATTAGTGTATTATTATAATCTCAAAAAGTGTAATATTATTCTTTTTGGAGAAAATAATTGTATTTTTTTTAAATGCAAAAAGTGCATTTTCAGAAACTTAAACTATCATTCTTAAGGAAAAAATATAATGTTTTTTTTTTTTTCTAAAGTGCAAAGTTTTTACACTAACATTTGCTATGATCTTGTTTGGTTCTTTTCTGCCACTATAAGATGATTTACTTACCTATTTATTATGTTGATATTTATTTACTTATTTTTTATCCTACTACCTTGATCGTAATTCATTAATATATCTACATGTTTTTTATTAAAAAAATTAGTAATAGTTCTTAAGAAAAATAAATATAATTATTTATCTATTTTTTTATAATAAAGTGCAAAATATTTGTTTCATTATAAAAATCACAAAAATTTGCTAATATCAATCAAAATCATGTTTAAGAAGTTCACAAAAGTCACTGAAAATCTTAAATGTTAATAAAAGTCATCAAAATGAAGTCTGCATAAAAGTTTATCAAAGTCTATAAAAGTCTATCGAAATCTATAAACTTCTAAAAAGTCATCCACTTATAAAAGTAACCAAAAGTTTATTAAAATCTCAATTGAATACACCCTTGGTAGTAAAGATTCTGAGATTCGTTCTCAAGCTATCATTAAGAAAGGTGGGGTTCTTGTAGAGAAAGTTAAGTATGAACTTTGTAGAGGCACTAGAGTTGTTATGAATGTGAAAAAGGAAAAATTTCCAAAATGGACCAAAATTCAATACATCATTGATTGAAGGCAGGATATTACTACAGTAAAGGCCAACCACTAGATCGTGAATCCATGTGCGACAAAATCTCAATGGCATAAACTTTGTTACTTTAACAGTTAACAGGAAGACAGATGATAACACATTCAGCATAAAGAAAACAACTATACATATGACATCCCCAAGAGAAGGAAACCACCAACCTTTATAGGTGTTCAAGTCAAAATACTACAGGGCTGCGCATCAAAAATCAAAAGAGACTCCAAAAAGAACATTCTAAGCAATGCTATGCTCAGGTAAACAAACCTAAAAGCCAAGTTACGTGAAATGTTTAGCACGTGTCACTTGAAACTCTAGTAACCATTGAGTTCACACAAACTAGAACACCATACAGGATAGCACAACAAATTCCAGTTTTCGGAAACTTTTGGAATAAAAACTCAAGTGATAATGGGAGAAAGTAGAAAACTCAACTGACCTGATGGAATAAATTCAAGCATGCCGCACAATCTGAGAGTTGATGGGTATACATTCCACTGCCATGTAGTCAATGAAACCAGAATTCCAAATACAAGAAATACCACACGCACACAATTCTAGAACGTTTTATACAAAAAGCTCCTTCCAAAAATGGGGTATGACAATGCATAAATGCAGTTCAAAAACATATTTCAAGTGAAGATGGAATGCATTAATCAAATGATGAAATAGTTGGTTCGTTGAAGATGGAAACAAATGGGAGCTATGTTGAAATCATTGATGATGGCGGAGGTCTAAATAATGATAACAGAGGAACTAGTATCACTATAATAGTAGCAGCAACATGACATTTGTGGTCATTTTGGGCTGCTGGCAATTTCAAAATTTCTGGTAGTTGTGTGCAGGCAATTTATTAGCAATGGCAGTATTGGAAATGTAGGAACTGATCAATGCATCTTTACTCTCTAAACTGACAGTTAATTTTACCTGATCTTACTTCCTAGGGTACAACGCAATCTCATAAAATATTTATGCTGAGTCTGGTTCTGGATTTTTAAGACAGTTTTTGCCTCCTTTGGATGTATGCCAAAACGATGTTGCCATCTCTAGATACTACCACCGCATAATTTTATAACCATTTTGCCTCCTAAGTAGTGGATCTTTATACAAGGTTTAGTTAAACGAAATGTTTAATGGGTCAAAGAGAGTACTTCAGCTACATTGGCCCTTGCTACCTTCTTTTCCTCTAAAAAAGACGACAACTCAACATTTTTCAGGATCAATTTGGTCTTCATTTTAGGGTCCGCCCGCCTCGGCCCTTGCAGAGGCTTGATTGTTGTTGTTGTAATCTGATTTTCATTTGAGAAGAGAAAAGATCTCAATAATAAAACAGACTCAAAATATAGTGGAATTCAATAGTGAATGTGTGAACAAATCATGAAAGAATTCATCATGTAACAGCACAAATGGAACTGAATAGATTATCTTAGCTTTGCTTATTATTGAAGTTCCATTGATGCAATTAAAGCTCTTCACCAGGAACAAGAATTTTTGGGATACATGATGCATTACACGAGTTTGTTAGAAATAAATTTATGAAAACTGTTTCGAATGGCATGATATTCACTGTTCTACCATACTTGATGGCTTTAGTTTTCAGGTTGAACTACTAACTTGGTATGGAGTTTTGCTTAGACAGAAGCTTTGGGTTCTCATTTCTTTGAAGGCATGATTTGGATCTTCATTTGTTTATTCCCCATTTGCATACTAATTGTTCTGGTTCTTCTCTTCCAGTCATGACAATTGATACAGATATGGAGCTAGACATGAGGGGTAACATTGGACACTCAAGAACTTGACACTTACAGAAGAATTTCTACCTAACAACTGGAACTTTTAGGTATCTGTGGAACAAATCATATTCCTTACTAATCTTTTCCATAATAACTATAAATTTTATGGAATTGATGGTCAAACTTACCGAGAAAAACCTCCTTTAACACTTCCTAATTCACAATTAGTGCTTTGACGTTTCTATAAATAACTTGATATTCATTTCAGATCCCTTAAAAACTATCACTTTACGGTAAATTAAGGTCCATCTCTAACAATAAAAGCTTCCTTCAAACAAAAAGTTGAATCATTGAAGCCTAGGCAGCGGTGGTGTCCCGTTCTTCAATTCAATTTACGTGGAGAGATGTCGAGGAATATGTAGCAATATACTTAAGCAAAAGACTGATTGGTGAAGAAAATTATCCAGGACTCGTATCAATGGATTTTTTTTAACCTTAACCAATACAAATTCGGATGCCAGGGAGCAAATCTCATTGTTCCTGGTGTCGTCATATCCTTGCCATGTTAGAGCAATGATAATATCCCCTCCGTATCATCGCATATAAAATAATGCTTTGTTTTCGCCAATTTAAGTAACTTCCAATCTTTTGGTCAAGTATCTAGCTACAGATGTATCCACAAAAATTGAACCAAGACCATAGCGCCATCTCTGTCTAGGTTCCAATAATTCAACATTTTATGACGGCAAACGAATCATTCATAAAAATGCCAATTCTCTAATGAGACTATACACGAAAACGCCATATGTTAATTTTCCGCTCGCAACCACATCATCGGCCTGGCCGCGGGCCTGTGGATCCGAGCCAGTACTGATATTGTCCTCAACTTAACCACCTTCAACTCAAAAGGCCTCCTTACTATTTGAGGAGACATCCACACTCATATACTTCATTACGAAGTCTTCTTTAATCGACGTGGGACTATATTTCGGTCCACACGTCTTCAACACCATATGATCATCTCACTCATCCATTGAAACAAACAGTCAATAAAGAAGAACAACACAGAATTCATTACCTCCTCGAGATTCCTCCCTAGCTTGACCACCTCCATTGAAATCAACAGAACTTCTCTTAGACCAATCCCCCTCTCTACTCTCCCTAATCCAACGCAAACATTTCAGAGAATCCGATCTCGAACTCTCTTTCGCCGAAGATCAAACTATCTAACTCAACATTTTCAAAAACAATCCCCTATAAAAAGCCCTAATTTCAATGAAACAGCAACTCAGAAACCTACAAACTCAAAATCAACAAAGGGAAACATGAACAACAACCTCAAACCCTCACTCGAAAGTCTCGATCCATTGATCCAACCTTCGATGATTCGATCTCCTCTCGAGTTGATCGCCATTGATGCTACCGCACTGCACAAGTGTCGCAGCTCAGCAGACCAATTTATAGAGCGCGAGATCCATGATCCTGTACGCCGCGCTGTGACGTCGCAAATGACTTCCAATCTGGAGTGCCGCCTGATGGTCCTGCACGTGCTTCTCGCACGGAAATCGAAGACGGGTGACGTTGGTAAAAATTGGAGAGCTACCCTATATGCGAAGTCGGTTATTACTTTTTTTTTTTTTTTTTTTTTTCCGTCAACGTCATCATTAACGTCTACAAACTTTCTATGAGCGCTGTTTTAATTTAGCAAATAGAATCATTTGACGTGTCAACTTTTACTTTTTTTCTAAATTTTAAATCTTAGTCCATACGCTTTTATTTACCCCTATTTTTAAATTTTTTTGTTAACTATAAAAAATAATGTATAATAACGAAGTAATTCATAATCGATTTTTTGGATTGATGAATCAGTCGTGAGTCTCTCGTGAATTACTTGCTAAACGTTTTGTTAGCGATAATTGCTCTCCAAACTTAATAAAATAATTAAAAGTAGATAAAAATAAAAATTTAGAGATCAAAAATAAATTGGTGAAAATTTGATGATCAAATCAACAAAAATTTAAAAGTTCAAAAATATAAGTGATAGTTTATGCCATAAAAAATTTAGATTTCTCGACATCTCAAATTTCAATATCGTAAATGAAAAAAAAAAAAGATCATGACATATTAAATCAGACAGTATTCAAACACGGATTAATCAGTTGCTAAATGGTGGAGTGGTGGTGCACCTCACGTGGACACAGTAAATTAAAAAATAAAAATAAAAATAGAAGGAGATATGGAAACAGAAAGTCTTATTAAATTCCTTTTTTAAAGGGAGGGATGATGTACTGCCCGTGGTGCCCTGTCTGCCCGAGGTGCCCGGGTGAGGTAACACACACACACACACATTACTACTGACAAGTACGCATCTCGTTTTGCCGTCTGTCACATGGTCCCGATCGAAACTCCAAACCCCCAATTCCTTCTCTCTCTCTCTCTAAAACTCGCTCGCTCGCTCCATCGCAGATCGCGAAATCCTCGGTCGCGCGAAAGGCGGCTCCATAATCGTCTCGATTTCGTTGCTCCAATCAACGCTCCACGATTCCCCAACCCTCTCTCTCTCTCTCTCTCTCTCTCTCTCTCTCTCTGTAGTTAGATCTGTAATCGACAGAGCGAGCCCTAATTTCTCTAGGGTTTCGGATCTAGGGTTTTCTGCGCCTCCAATTCTTCGATTTGATGGGGAATTTTGGGCGGAACTGAAGTTTCTCTTGTGAGGTACTTGGTTTTTGTTTTCAATTTACGGTTTTTGTTGAGTTTTTTTGTTCGATTAGTTGATTTGTTTGTGTTGTGCTCGCTGTTTTGGTTCTGATTTGTTGGATGTGAGCGAAGTTGTTTGGATTCGTGGAGCCTGCGTTTTCGGGTTTCGTTTGAGAAGGATTTAGCGCCTTTTCGATGAATTGGGCGTGTTTGTTTGGGGAATTTGAACACGTTTATGCAATTTCATTTCTTAGAACTTGTACCTATGTTTACCAAATTGGGCACCACAATATGGTTGAATTCGAAGCGAAATGTTCCTTTTGAGGGTTTCGGTTCAATATAGGGGAGGATTGTATCGTATTGGGAACAACAAAAACAACAACAATATTCTTAATTAATGAAATTGATGGCGTGCTTTCCAAATCATTTGAATTCCTTATAATTAATGTGTCCCAAGTTAGCTTCTGTCTA
The DNA here is from genome assembly GCA_039657325.1 of Stephania cephalantha. NCBI lineage: Eukaryota > Viridiplantae > Streptophyta > Magnoliopsida > Ranunculales > Menispermaceae > Stephania > Stephania cephalantha. The sequence continues at coordinate 50,701,508 of CM077573.1, forward strand.
CCCCTACCTCGTTCTCGAATTTCTTTAGTTTCTACTGAGTCGAGAAAGTTTTTTAGTGGGGGCATTTTAGGTCGTCTTTGGTTTTTGGAGGTGTCTACCACTGCAACCGCTCTTCCTTGATCTTTGTGTCAATTGGGAGCTACTGTAAAATTATAACAAAACAAATGCGTGAATGTTTTAAACAAGTTAGAGAAGACATCATGACATGACTGTTGTAGTAGCCGGCTCTAGATAATTGTGACGAGGTATTAGTGGAGCTCAATGGTTTGTTTCAAAATTTTCGTCGGGTTAACAAAATCCATTTTGAAGTTCATGCCAGCTTTTAGCTCTTGTATAATTAGATATTAAATGTTAACTTTCCGTTAAAGTCTGCTCTAATGCGGAATCAATTTGAGAAGGTCCAATTTGGGTGGAGGATGTTAAAGAGAAGAGTCATATTTGATGATAGAGAACTAAGAAGGATAGATCACTTGAATATTAGAAGGCTCTTGTTTATTTGTTGGTTTGTTAAGTAAGTTCTTTGTGTGTGTGTATAAGGCATATTGACTATGAATTTCAACGGCTTAGTGTAATACATTTTATGAGCAATGTTATAATGGTTAAAGGTTTATGGGTATAATATACTGTCTATGAAGTGAATATTGTTCTTCTCTCTTTGTTTAGCTACTATAAGATTTTAAAAAATGGCTAATCTTTTAAATGAGGAAAGTTTAATTAATGGAACAAGAAATGCCCGAAGTAAAGATCTTGATGCTTAGGTAAAGTTACACCCATAACAATAGAAAAAGAAATACAAAGATTCAAAGAAAGTAGAAGTAGCGGCGAATAGGAAAGGTGGAAGATATTTATTTATGGTAATTGCTGTCAAAGAACTACTTAAAATTAGTATGGTACGCATAACAACAACAACAACAACAACAACAACAACAACAACAACAACATAGCCTCGAGTCCCAAATTAATTGGGGTCGGCTACATGGATCAAACTTTTTCATTGTGCTCGATTAAGTGCAATTGATGGTGAGCTTTTCAAATCATTCAAATCTCTCTTAATTAATGCATCCTATGTTAACTTTGGTATGCCCCTACCTCGTCGAATTTCTACAGTTTCTATTGAGTCAAGTTTTCTAGTGGGGGCATATGTAGGGCCGTCTTTGCGAGTGACCAAACCACCACAACCGCTATTCCCTAATCTTTGTATCAATTTGTGCTACTCCTACTTGTCTTTGGATTTTTATATTTCTTATTATATCTTTACGAGTTTTACCACACATCACCAAAGCATCCTCATTTTCGCTACGTTCATTTTATGTAATTGTTGTTGCTTTACCGCCCAACATTCACTTCCATAGAGCATAGTGGCTTAATTGCGGTCTTATAAAATTTTTCTTTTAACTTAGTAGGAACATTTCGATCACAAATCACCCCTGTTGCACTCCGTCATTTCTTCCATCCGGCTTGAATTCTATGTGTGACATCATTCTCAATGTTACCATCATTTTGTATGATTGATCCTAGGTATCTAAAGTGGTTTACCTAGGAACTTCTACTTTCCCTAATTTTACCACTCCATCATCTCGATGTCTAGTGTTTCAACAAACCTTTAATTTTATTCTCACTTTATTTAAATTTTTGAAAAGTATGTCGTCTTAGTGGGGCTGCTTGTGATTTGAGACTTAAAATCATCTGAGTTGGCTTAATCAGATCTTATGATATTGGATCCACGATTAAGTAACCTTTTTTTTTTTTTTTTTTTTTTTCCCTTAGACCTTCCCAGTCTCTGATTGATGGAACCAGTTGGGTCCTGCATTATCCCATTGGAGAGAAGCACAAAGATGAAGGATTAAAGTGAAAGGACCATGTAACTTGTTATAACTGCTTGGCCCAGTACTTAAGCTTATATCATGTTTAAGGATTAAAGTGAAAGGACCATGTAACTTGTTATGTACTATTTTTTTTTCATCTGTGATTTAATTGACTAATGTGTCTTGCGCATTATGTTTCTGCTCAAAATCTTTTCATGTAGAAAAATAATTCCTTTAATTAGTTAGTGCTGGAAAATTAATCGATGTTCTCATTTTCTTAAGTTTGGAAGAAAGTACTGTGATGTTGTGCGTCTAACGACTATTTGGTTTCCATACATTTCATTTGTACTGAGATTTATTTTTTTTATTAATAAGACGATCATAAAATCAACATCGATAACTGTGCACTTATGAAGTCCCTGAAGGATAATTGCCCACCTTTCATTGGAACAGTTTGTTGGTTGATATCTGACGTAGTTGATTATCCGAAGATAAGGTAAATTGGTTGTATTCACCAGAAGAAGTAAAGCTTGGCGAGGGGATTTTGGTGGAAGCTGCTCCATAGGAAATCTTTTATTCCTTTCAGAGGGATGAGATACCAGCTGCATCAGCACTCCATCTGTGTAAAGTTGCATTCCTTCATAGAGGCATTGAGCGTCAGTCAGGCAGATCTTCATTTGTTTTCAGGTGGGTTTATGATATAACAAACGAATGTTTATGATGGTTATCAGATAAAGATTGTCAATGTACGTGCTCCAATAATTTTATCTCTACTTCCTCATGTTACTGTTCACTTACCTCTCTAACTTTATATTTTTTATGTTTACCCTATTTCTCCATAGGAGCAGCAAGAAGAAGCAGATAAGCCTCTTGATAAATCGCAACTAGAAATGCATGCAGCTGTCCCATCAGGCGGGCGTTCTCCAAGAACATCTAATGGCGCATCTACCCCACAATTGAAGCCCAGTACTGATACTGTGCAGAATAGTTCCTCTTCACAACCTTCTCAATTGAAGGGAAAGAAGAGGGAGAGGGGTGATCAGGGATCTGATCCAATAAAGAGAGAACGCTGCTCAAAGGTTGATGATGGACATTCTGGCCATTTAAGATTGGAAAGTATGTTAAAGTTGGAGTTAGCCAAAATAACAGATAAAGGGGGCCTGGTGGATAATGAGGGGGTTGAGAAGCTGGTACAACTCATGCAGACTGATAGAGCTGAAGGGAAATTGGACTTGGCTAGCCGCGTTATACTAGCTGATGTGATAGCAGCCACAGATAGATTTGAATGTCTGGGACAGTTTGTACAGCTAAGAGGCCTCTCTGTTTTGGATGAGTGGCTTCAGGAAGTGCATAATGGAAAAATCGGTGATATCAATGGTCCAAAAGATGTTGAAAAATCAGTTGAGGATTTCCTGCTTTCTCTGCTTCGGGCACTGGATAAATTGCCTGTAAATCTTAATGCTCTTCGGACGTGGCCCCTTGGCAAATCTGTCAACCATTTGCGAAGTCATAAGAACGTGGAAATCCAGAAGAAAGCTAGAGGTTTAGTTGACACGTGGAAGAAACGTGTTGAAGTGGAAATGCAGATTTGTGATGAAAAGTCTGGGTTGACCCAGGTGGTGTCATGGCCTAGCAAAGCTGGGGTAGTTGAAGTTTCTCATGGAGGGAACAGACACATGGCTGCATCCTCAGATATACCTGGTAAGAGCTCCAATATACAGCCTTCGGCACTCAAGACAGCTTCAGGTAAGCTTGTCCATGGTGAGGGGATTGCCAAGTCTGCTTCTACTCCTGGATCAGGAAAGTTGTCAACATTACCTGCAATGATAGGAGTTAGTTTAAAAGATTCTCATTGCAGACTGGGTGTTAGCAGTGCCATGTCTGACGTGCCTCTCACCACATTGAAGGGGGAGAAGAGCAGCAGTTCGAGTCAATCACAGAATAATAGCCAATCTTGTTCAAGTGACCATGTCAAGCCTGTCGCATCTGCATGGAAGGAGGACGCAAGAAGCTCTACTGCCGGGTCGCCAAATATGGGCAAGATATCAAGTGGTGCATCTCGTCATAGAAGATCAAGCCATGTTAGCCAGGGTGCAGCTCTATCTGGACCTCTGAAGGAAAATGCTTTGGGAAAGTTGCGCCCGTCAAACAGAAATGCTAAATTTGAGAAAATTTCACAGTCTGGATCAACAAGTGAGAGAGCACTTGATGTACCTGTTTCTGACCTGGGAAACAGCCATAGGTTGATAGTTAGACTTCCAAATCCTGGCCGCAGTCCTGCACGAAGTGCCAATTCCTTTGATGACCCTTCTGTCATGGTCAGCAGAGCTTCTTCTCCTGGAATTTCTGAGAAACATGATCGGAAAGTAAAGGGGAAAATTGATCCTTCTCGGCCTAACATAGTCGAGGTGAATACAGAATCGTGGCAGAGCAATGATGTAAAAGAAGGATTTACTGGATCTGAAGAAGGTGATGGGTCACCTGGTACTATTGCTGATGAAACGCGGTGCAGGGATGGTGAAGAGATTGGCAAACTGCGTGAGGCAGCAAGAGCTACTTGCTCATCATCTGCAAATAACGTGGAGAGGTTCCCAAGTGAAACTAAGTCAGCTAAATTGTGTGATGCTACTTTAAGCTCTATTACAGCTTTGATTGAAAGCTGTGTTAAGTATTCCAAAGCTAACCCAGACGCACCAGTGGGGGATGATGGAATGAATCTTCTTGCAAGTGTGGCTGCTGGAGAAATGTCAAAATCTGACCTTGGTTCGCCAATTGCCTCTCCTGGGGTAAACTCACCTGTGCCTCAGGATTCTTCTATGCACAATGATTCAGCTTCAAGGTTATCTCGTGAAGAGGCTCTCTCTCACCGAGGCCCCTCTGATGATTGTACCGAGATGAATGCCGCACAAGATAATCTTAATGGTTCCTCATGTGTCCAAGATAAATTACATGCTGCCACTGCTGTTGATGACAACAAAGCAACTTCATCTACATTTGACGAGAAATCAGTGACAGGTGCTTCTGTTGTAGATTTGAAGCAAAAATTGGAGTCATACTCAAACTCAGACATGAAAACAGATGATGCCACATCATCTGCTCCTTTGGTTATGCCATCATTAGGAAATACAGAAGAGAGTGGAGAGAGTGAGGGAGATAGCCAACTTGGAGGGGAAAGGATGGTTTTAGGTGGATCCGGCAGCAATGATGGTCAAGACTTCAAACTAAAGGGAAAGTGTCCTGTAATTGATAAAACAAAGAAACTTGATGGCTTAAATGAAAGGGTTGATGAGTGTAATTCTACTACGGCTCCAGACTTCATTTATGATTCTGCAGTTCATGCACATAAGACGAAAAATGTGTCTTCCGGTTTGGATTGCAAGAAGGAAAGTGTTGAAGAATCAGCACCATCCCCATCTTTGGAAATGGGTGGTGAAAACAAAAGGCCTGCGCCTGGACTGCTGAATTCTGGCGACTTAGCTAAGCAGAAGCTGGCAATTAGCATATTAAATCATGTAGATCCTGTTGATGAGAGCAGTGAGAACATTGTGAAGCCGGCTGGTTCCGATGAGATTGTTTCTGAAACTGTGGTCACCATGGAGGCAAAAAATCATGCAAAGCAGTGGGATAAAAAGAAAGTGGAGCAGGTTTGTGATGCGCATTCAGCTCTTGATGATCAAGTCGGAGTTGGTTCAATTGTATCTAGTCTCAAGGATGATAGCAGTAAGACTGACGCAGAGATAAAAGAGGCCATTGAATCTCGTGGAGCAGCTCCAGATGAGGATTCACCTTCAAATTCAATAGAACGAGCCAAGAAGTGCATGAAGTCTGGGTTCAAGTCCTCTCATGTTGAGACCGAAGACAGAGAGGAGTGTTCATCAAGCGCAGAAGCTTCTTCCTTACCTGGTACTGTGGGATCCAATACTGCTGCAAAGCTGGATTTTGATTTGAACGAAGGTTTCACAATCGATGAAGGGAACCAAGGTGAGGCAGTTACCCCTGTTGTAACTGAATGTGTGTCTGCTGTTCATCTGTCTAGCCCTTTGCCGTTTCCTGTTTCTTCAACATCTAGCAGCCTGCCTGCTTCAATTACGGTTGCTGCAGCCGCCAAAGGGCCTTTTGTACCTCCAGAGAACTTGCTGAAGAGTAAAGGGGAACTTGGATGGAAAGGTTCTGCTGCTACCAGTGCATTCCGTCCAGCTGAACCTAGGAAAGCTCTTGAAATGCCATTGGGTACAATAGATACTCCTCCTGATGAGGCATCTGTTTCCAAACAGGTGCGTGCTCCATTGGACATTGACTTGAATGTGCCAGATGACAGAGTTCTTGAAGACATTGCGTCCAGGAGCTCTCCTCAAGAGACAATTCGTATATCTAGGTCCAATAGCCGCTGTTACTTCGGACACTCTGAAATGTTCAATTCTGATTCTGTACCAGCTCGTGGGGCTACTGGACTAGATCTTGATTTGAATAAAAATGAAGAAGATAATGATGTTGCACAATTATCAGTGAGTGCCATCCGCAAATTAGATCGGCCTGTTTTGCCAGTTAAATTGCCGACGTCATCTGGTGGATTTCTTAATGGTGAGGTTAATGTTTTGAGGGACTTTGATTTAAACAATGGGCCGGCCCTTGATGAAGTAGCATCTGAACCAATACAATACGCCCAGCAATCAAAGAATGATTTTCCGTATTTCCCACCTGTTGCTGGACTTAAGTTTGGCGCTAGAGATATTGGCAGTGCCTCCTCATGGCTACCTGGTGGTGCCAGGGATTCGTATCCGACCATAATTGCACCAGCAATGTTGCCTGATCGTGGTGATCAGCCTTTTCCAATTGTTGTGAATGCTGGGATGCAAAGGATTTTAGGACCACCTGCTGGTAGCACATCCTTGGGTCCTGATCTGTTCCGTGGACCAGTTCTATCTTCCTCACCTGCCATGGCCTTCTCTTCTACTACTCCGTTGTCATATCCTGGATTTCCTTTTAGCTCCAGTTTCCCTATTCCCTCTACCTCATTTCCAGGTGTTTCAACTACATTTATGGAGTCGTCTTCTGGTGGAGGCCTTGGCTTCCCTGCAACTCATTCGCAGTTTGTTGGACCAGTAGCAATACCAACACATTATCCAAGGCCATATGTCATAAGCATACCGGATGGTCCTTCTTCCACTGAAAGCAGCAGGAAATGGTCGATGCCGGGTCTAGATCTAAATTCAGGTCCTGGTGGTAGTGATGTGGATGGGAAAGATGAGAGGTTTACTTCAGTGTCGAGGCAATTTTCTGTTCCTGCTTCTCATGCCCCCCTTACGGAGGAGCAGGTGAGAATGTTTCAGGCGACAGGTGGAATTCTTAAGAGGAAAGAACCTGAAGGTGGCTGGGACACACAGAGGTACAGCTACAGGCAACCTTCATGGCAATAAGAAGGATTTTGCTAAACGTTTCAGTTATCTGTATAGGCTTGGTGAGTTCTTATTCTTCTTTTACCTTTTTTGTTCTTACAGCTGTGAATTAATGTTTTTAGCTACACCATTATACATGTTCTTGTTTGTTAAAATAAAGTAGAATTTCAAGAATCAAACTAGAGAAGACTTCATGTACCTTCATTTGCATTAATTTATGCTTATTCACAATTTAACATTAATTTGTTTTCTTATCTAGCCCTTTACTTATTTACCAATAGAAGCCTATCTAGAGACTTTAAGTGTAGACTTTCTGCCTGCATCCAAAAAAGTCTTCAACTCTAGTTGACCATAACATGAAAAATCTAGCTATAATTCCCACTTCAATGCGAAGGGATTTGCAAGCGCTTTTTAAAGTCAAGGGTTAAATTTAAATGAAGACGGTTTGCTATTTTCGGCCCTTGTATATAACTAGCGAACAAATGCATGTTTAGTCGCAGTTTGCCTTATTTTATTTTTTGAATTCATGCTGTTGATCAATTTCTCTTTCTGTACTTTTTGGGTTCTGCTGTCGCGCATCCTTTAAGTATAGACTTTCTGCCTGCATTCAAAAAAATTCTTCAACTCTAATTGACCATAACATGAAAAATCTAGCTTTAATTCCCACTCTCTTAATGAGAAGGGATGTTGCAAGCGCTCTTTAAAGAGTCAAGGCTTAAATCCAATGAAGACGATTTGCTATTTTCGGCCCTTGTATATAACTTGTGCATAAATGCACGTGTAGTTGCAGTTTGCCTTATTATTATTCTTTTTTTGAATTCTTGCTGTTGATCAGTTTCTCTATCTGTACTTTTTGGGTTCTGCTGTTGCGCAACGGTTATCCTCTAATATTTTCACGTTTTATGCATTCAGAACTAGCATCCGCCAACTCAAGGAGGATTCCATTTGACTGGTGGGGTCTGGGAAGGTGGTAAGGACTTTCTTTGCAGATATTTGTTTACTCCAACAACAACTCAATTATTGCTTAGCCTACCATAGCTAAGAAGTTTGGCATTCATCTGATTGCGTTTCCGTTTGTTGAATCTTTTTTGGGCAGGATCGTTGTGCATGATAGTTTTTACTTTGTAAATATTTGACCGCTGAAAGAGGGCGTGGCTATGTTGCCCAGAAAGTTTTGAAATTTGTCTCTGTTGCCGTGTGTTCACGCAACATTACATGCCTTCCTGTTCCAATTCCCCGTCTGCATAAAAAGGTAGTTGCATAGGTGTATGAACTGCCTTGAGCTGATGCGTTATGCGCCATCCTTCGTTCTTGTGTATTGCATGAGACTGATTTTCTTTATGTATATTTAGCATCCTGACCACCAAAATTCTTTTTGATAATTTACATCTTCTGTTGGTAGTTGCACATAACTGTGATATGTCATCATATGAGCCATGGCAGTTTAGTCGAAGCAAGAGATGTAGTTGTCCCTTCAATGTTTATGGTTTAACCATATTCCTTGTATATGTGTAACATTTACTTGGTCTTAAGTTATCACCAGTAGCATCCATATTTGATCTTCTTTTAGTTCCATTTTGATTGGTGATGATAGAAATAAATGATGTTTTGATTTGAATGTTTATGAGATGAGCAGAGAAAGCCTATCTGTGTTCATTTGAACAAATGCATTGCAGTATCTGTACAGTTGCTTTAATGGCTGTTGCATATGATGATTTTGTATGCTTATTTTGTTGGTTTTGTGGTGGTGTTTTGATGCACAAGTGATGGCGGATGAGACTGTTATCAAGCGCGCTGTCTCGGTCGGTACATACTTGCTTTGTCTAAAAGAAAAAGAAGAATCATCGATGGAGATGGAAAGCTTATGCATGTTTAGTATGAGTGTATTTCACAACCAGGTGATAAACTGCCCAACAATATGCTGTCTGGTGCAGACTTGAAAATAGTTGCCTGTGTTGCTCTTTAGTGAGATCCAAAGTTTTGTTTACTTGTTCAAGTTGGTGAACATGATTACAATTATGGATGGAAGCTAGACAATTCATGTAGTTTTCTAGGGTTAAATATGGTTATGAGATTGAAACAAAGTGGTGGTTATGTTAAGTCTTACGCGATTTAAGGGCGATTTAAGGGCTCGGCTAATACTACTACATCAACAACAACAAAGCCTCAATTTCAAATTAGTCGGGCTGCAGAATATATTAATATTGGGGAGTTGAGATGTGGTGGAGCATCTAAAGTTGATGGGAGTTGGTAAGGGACCAATTCATTAGGGTTGGGTCCTCGGATGCCATATGTATTGTTTGATTGGAGTTGCAAGGATTCATATATTCCATGGTGGAACCTAAGTTGGAGTACAAAACGAGAAGTGGGAATCTTTGTTTTGGTGCGACAGCGTGGAGGGCCCTCATTGGCCACAACTGGGAACACTATACCTAATCCAATCTGTTCTCTACCAACTCCAGCTCCCCCACTGATCTACTGTGCTTCTAACACGTGTTAGCATAGTAAAATAGGAAATGTTTTTGTGCTTGCTACATAGACACACGCAAATTAGAGCATATCTCACGGTAAATATGAATTTTGGCCATGGATTCATGACGCATCATTACTTTGGAGAGGATGTTTGTTTTATATGAATTAAATAGACATTAAAGTTCAAAAACCTTCTCCGCACAATGTAGATTGCAAATGTGAAGATCTTTTTTTCAAAAATTAAACTGCTAAATAAAATTTAACAAAAAATTGTATATTTTTTTTTAGGTTATATATGTATATGTCGCCATTCTTTTTTTTTGTTTATCTGTATATAATATATTTTTGGTGATTTTTTTTTCACATATTTTCAATTTCTATTTTGACCATCACTCTTTCTTTTCTCATAGCATCTCCAATGGTAAATGTGGAATGTGGATGTGGATTCGCAATGTGAAAAAGATGTCCATCTCATGTGGCTCAAATTGACATTGAATTTCAAAACAGGTCTCCAATGATAGATGTGAATTTGTGGCTCAATTAATGAGGTGATATTTCTTTTTGTAATTTTATTAATTAAAATGTGAAAATAAAAGTGTAAATAAAATAAGTAAATATTTTAAAAAAATCATATTATCCAAAATGGATGTCAAGAAGTGACATTCAAATTAAACAATGTCTATCTACGTCATCTTGACATTCAAAATGCACATTCCATTGGAGAGGTTTTTTTTTTCACTCCAATGTTTATTTAGTCTTAAGTGACACATATTGACATCCAATCCACATTTCATTGGAGATGCTCTTAGCATCCCCGTGCATCCCTTGATTGCTTGTCAATGCGGGGGCACATTAGCAGGGTCCTAATCTTATTTCTTTTATTACTACATTAATCTTAAATTTGAGGATAGGTATAAATTGTTTACCTGGAATAATACACTTGTATTATGTATAGATAATATCTTAGTAGTTAAAAAGGCAAAATAGTCCTAATTGAATTGAAGCACGGTTAAGTTGTTAATATGTACTTACAGATGAATGATGTTTTGATAGTTTAAAAAAAAAAAAAAAAAAAAAAAAAGATATCAAATTTTGTAGTACAACTTAAACATATCTGACTAATTCTCATGAAATTAGTACAGTTTAAGAAAAGGGTAGAAAAATAGCTCGGCCATTCTTTTTTTTTTGAAAACTCAATTATAATTATTAATTTTTTTTTGAAGTCCAAACAAGCGATTACAAGCTCACAAGAAGCTTGTCTTGCCTCATTAAAAGGTACTTATTTTTTATTTCTATTACAAGTTCACAAGGAGCAATTATAAGCGTACTGACGTTTTGGAGACATAATGTCAATTATTAATTTTAGTTACAAGGTGAATTACTCCAATTTCTCCTATAGTAAAAGTAATGATTAATTATTGGAGTTCATAAGTTTTGGCCCTAAGTTATTTGACATCGATCCGTTCTTGTAGTATTGTGGGTGTTTTTTTCTCTTTCTGTCTTTGCCGTATGTGATGTGATGTTTATAGCACATGCTCCCAATGCATCTCAATCACTTCTATATGTTCGGGGGTTTTTCAAAAAGTGGGGAGGAGATAATTTTTATTTCACAAAATATGAAACTTTACTTTTAAATTTTAAAATTAGGGTATAACTCCTTTTAAAAATGAGGTATTGATGATGAGGTGACATGCATAGTGGTGAGGTGGAAGACATTTGTATTTATCTATACAAAATTATACACTCTATGAATGACTCCTTTTGAAAATGAGCTATGTATACAAAATTTTTGGCCCTATGAACGACACGTGCATATGGAGATGGACGACCGCGGCACTCGCGTATCTCGAGGTAGACAATCAATGTAAGCAACACGCACGCATATCGACGCAGACAACCCATGCGGTGAGGTGAAGATTTTATGCAAATGTTAGGCACGTCGTCGAGGTGGGCGACCCATGCAACCTCGTGCAAACGTAACGCACGTGTCTCGAGGTGGTAAAGCCAATGCAAACGTCACACACGTATCTCCTGGTTAACAACACATGGAAACGTCACGCACGTATGTCGAGGTGGGCGAGCCATGCATCTTCGTGCAAACCATTCAAACGTCACACGCATATCTCGAGGTGTCGACAACTCATGCAACCTCGTGCAATCCATGCAAACCATGCAAATGTGAAGCACATATTTCGAGGTAGACACCACATGCAACCTGCTGCAGTCCATGCAAACCATTCAAACGTCATGCACGTAACTCGAGGTTGATAAGTAATGCAAACGTCGACACGTATCTCGAGGTAGACAATCCATGCAAACGTCATGCACGTATCTCGAGGAGACAACCCATGCATATCCACTATAGACCATGGACCTCATGCAAACGTCACGCACGTATCGCGAGGCGAACAATATTTTTTGTTATGTCCCCGTAACGACAAATACCACACCGATGGCAAGTACCCCGAGCCCATGTGGCAAGTACACACAAATAGCCCATGTGTTCGGCCCATGTCCACGTGGTCATCCCACATGGACGTTTACACGAATAGCGCCTTCCCAAAAGACGTTATTCGTGTATTGTCCACGTAGGACGACCATACACCGATAGCGCTTTTGAAAAGACGCTATCGGTGTAAGGTCGTCATACGTGGACCGGACACATGGATAGCGCCTTTTCAAAAGGCACTATCCATGTGTCCACGTCAGGGAAAAACTCACCCAACCGATAGCGCCTTTTGTATATGCGACATAGCCTAGTTTTGCAATGCAAAAAAAAAAAAACCACACTTATTTTCTTCATTTAAACTAAAAACTTTTATACTTTTGTAATTTTTTCATATGTTCGTACCTTAAGTTGCTACAATTCTTTCTTTCATCTACATATATGTTGCAGACTTGCAGTTCATACATCATATAGTTCTGCTATATCTATATCTAATCTATATCTATACTATATATAATGTCAATTCTCTTATCATTTTATTAGTTTAAAATTTATCATAATTTCAAGGATGCCTTTAAATATATTTTTTTATTCGCTCAAGGCAACTTCAAAAAGTAAATAATGATGACATTTTTGAAAAAAAAATAAAACTTATTTTTAGTTAGTTTTCAAAACGGAAGTCCATCTTATTTTTTCTTATTTCTCTCCACTTTTTTCTCAATCCAAATAAAACGTTGTTTCAAATTGTTCTAATAAAAATTGCATATTTAAAATATATCCAATTAAACAATCAATTCTCATTTCAATGCCTCACATATAAAGCAATTTTTTTTATACCTCACGTGCTGGTTGACTAGTAAGTATTAATATATCTATATTTTTTGCTAGGCTTCTGCTAATATTTTTGTTTTTTGGTAAGCGCTTCTGCTAATATTTCACTATCTCATGAGTTGACATTTTTATATGGACCTTGCTAATGTAACTCAAGAAAGACACGCACAAATAACACATGCTTGTTAGTGTATGTTTGATACACTTTGAAATGCACACGCGCCGAAAATGAAAGTCACCATATAGACGTGTGTCTTTCCTTGAGTTACAAAGACATTTTTTAAATCATATAAACCTACAAGGGGCCCCCATTTTTATAAAAAAAAATATCGGAAAATGATTGGACTAAAAATTCAACTCATCCAAATATTATTTAAGCATGTGGTGGCACCAAAAATGATTGGACTTGGTAGGGAAATGTCGTTTTTAGGTGGAAACACGATTGTCCTTAATTATAAGACTGAATAAAATGTGACAAGAGCTTTGAGAAAAAAGGACCAAAGATAAACACGAGTCCAAAAATTCAATACAAATAAGTATAATGTCACTGAATTATTGAAAGATTTGAATTGACATCGTGTTTATATACTCATTTATAATAGAAATTGAAAATTTTAGAAAATACAGAGGTAGAATGATAGCTAGCTTAGGAAAAAATTAATTAAAATGGATTTAAAGAACTACACCAACAATTATTATATTTAATCGAGTGCAATGAAAAAGTTTGATTCATGTAGTCGGTATTTATTAAAGTGAAATTGAGGCTTTGTTGTTACATCATTGTGGTATATAACTAATTTAAAATAATTTTTTTAATGAAGTTATTCAACTATTTTGAAATAATATTTTATTTTTTTTAGAATGAAAATAAGTATTTTATTTAAGAAATGAAGTTCCTTATTTGGGAATTCATCTTTCTAGTTAATTTTTAGGGATATGTTATTGTAACCTAGCAACTTAACCCAGTTACTCAGCAAAGACACACACCTGTATGCGCGACGTTCATTGTAATGCACACACATCTCAAGGTGCATCGCACGACGCAAAACGTTTCTTTCTTGAATTAAGCCACTGGCTTACAAAAATATTTTCTTAATTTTTATATGGGTTATACCATAGATCCACCAGCTTTATGTTTTTATGACATCTCTAAATATATATTTTTCTAGTTAATTTTTAAAAGAGAAGTGCTAGAATGACAATAACAATGTCACACCACAAGACACATTGGCTCAGAAAAGCCCTTCATGCGACCTCGACTCTTGTGTTATGAATCGAGATTTGTGTATGCCTGCATCTCGAGTCACGCATGGATGGCTCTTGTGAGTCAATGTGTCATGTGTTTTGACATAGTGTTAGCACTTCTCTTAACGTGACAAGTGTCTCACAAAAATGAGACAAATCCAAAATTCTAAAAGAAGGCCAAACCATCAAATGAAATACACAACTAAATTGGTTCAATCATTGAAATTTGTAAATCATGTTACTGCTAATTTATACATCAGTGTTAGCTTTCAAGATCAAGAGCAACTGCCACTGTCACCTCTTCTAATTAATAGCTCTGTTTCATCTGCTTAATCAGGTATTAATAAATGAAAAACCATCCTTTTCCAAACAGCCCTCCTTCCCAATACCCACAATTCAAATTAATTAATGGTCCAAACAACAACAGTTGTTTTTTTTTTTTTTTTTTTTTGAGGGAAGGGTACCTAACTAACATGTGATGAAGATAAAAATAAAAGGGCATTTATGATCAATTCACATGTTCCATACAAGTCAAAGACAAAACAAACCTATCAAATTCAATTAGACCAAGTTAGCCAACTAACTTGGCCTACTAAAGGGAAAATACTACAATAACAACCACAACACACAACGCCACATGACGACCGTGTTATGCATCATGCGACATGCATCCCGAGGTGAATCCACCAGTTCTTGGGCGTTTCATAGTGCGTTTCCATTCTCAATGTTGTGGAGCAACTAAAATAACAAACCAACCATTGCCAGACCTAAATCATAAATCCTAAGTAATAAGCCCTAATCCTAATTTTAGATTTTTAAACTCTAAATACTAAATCTTAAACCTTATTGTTGAGCCCGCCGCGCCTTTATTATCCTTGGGTCCGTGGATCTCACTAGTACCGATATTGTCTCCAATTTAACCACCTTTGAGTCAGAAGCGTAGGGTTTTACTTCAAAAAACCTCAGTATTATTTGGGAAAGATCTACACTTAAGTACTTCTATATGAAGTAGCACTTATGGACTATTATTTAGTCTACAAATCCTAACACTTATCCTTAAAATTTTAATTCATAAACCATAATTAATAATACGTTTTTTTTTTCTCAATTGTATTATGTTTATAAAAAAAGTATAAGTGAATATAATTTAGTTTATGATGAACCTATAACATGATTTTTTTTTTTTGTAAATATATCGAAATATAAAATCGTTTATTTTATTTGTTTGGGGCAAACATGGAAATGAAAAATCTTTAGTTACATTTCAACTAGATGATGCCACACATAGAGAGATGACAATTGAGGAACTGCGTATAAGCTTTTTTCAAGTTTCAATCTCCAACCTTTTTAAGATATCTCTGTAGTATATATATATAAAAAAACTAGTTTTTAACACACTGA
This sequence comes from Stephania cephalantha, assembly GCA_039657325.1. Lineage (NCBI taxonomy): Eukaryota > Viridiplantae > Streptophyta > Magnoliopsida > Ranunculales > Menispermaceae > Stephania > Stephania cephalantha. Next base: position 50,717,104 of record CM077573.1, read on the forward strand.
TATATATTGGTAAAAGTGATGTTGTTAAAAGTTAATTGACATATAACCAAAGTCATTAATTGTAAAAATCATATGTAGTTAAATGTTACTGTGAAATAAAGAATTTTGTAAAATTCATAAGTCATATTTTTTTTAAAGAAATGATATATCATTAAATATTAATTAAACATTCTATAATTTTGAACAACATAGAGAATTTGAAATAAGTTTTAACAATTTTTAGAATAACAATATTAATAAATATCATAATTTTTTTTTTTTTTTTTTTTTTTTAGTGTTTGAGAGTTGAATGTGTCTTATATGGAATAATCATGAGGTCAAGGGAGTAATCAACACCATCATGGTATCAAATAAAAAGAAAACTAAAAATAACAAGAAACCATGTCTTGATTGACCCATTCAAGAATGATTCACCCTTGTCCAACAAAATAGCTCAATCTGTTAATAATTAATTCAAAGTGTTGTCTGTACCTTCAATAAAAAATAAAAAATAAAAAATAAAAATTATGTGTTCTGTGTTTATTTGAACCACACAAGCCAAGCAACAACAGAGCAGAACAGAGCAGAGCAGAGCAGAGAAGTCTCTAAAATGGTCACAAAACTCACATTCAAAGACAACTCTCCACACTTCCTCATAAAAAAGCTCTTGCCTTTCGCCCTATATGCTATAATCCCATTACTCCTCTTTCGCCTATACATCCACCCAATCCATTCCTTCAAAGAACAAGTCCCCCGAATCAAAGAACAAGGTACAGTACTCCAATCTCCTCTGTTTTGTTTTTCCAAACAAACATTTTTGATCACCGAGTATTGAAATTGAAATCTTAGTTTTGTTGTGTTTGCAGTATCAGAGCAGAAGAAGATTGTGGAGATTGCTAGTTGTGACTACACGAATGGGAATTGGGTGCATGACAAGTTGGGTCCTCTCTACAATGGCACCAACTGCAACACAATCAAAGAAGGGCAGAACTGCATCAGCCATGGCAGGCCAGACATGGGTTTTCTTTATTGGAGATGGAAACCTAAACAATGCAATCTCCCAAGATTTCAACCTTTACAGTTTCTTAACATCCTCTCTAACAAACACTTGGCCTTTGTGGGGGACTCCATGGCCAGGAACCAATTGGAGTCCCTCCTCTGCCTCATCTCCTCTGTTTCCACCCCTGTTTTGGTCTGCAGAGATGGGGATGACAACAAGTTCAGGAAATGGCACTTCCCTTCACACAACCTCAATGTGTCTGTGTTCTGGTCACCTTTTCTTGTAAAGGGTGTTGAGAAAAATGTGAACTTGAATCACAACAAGCTTTTCTTGGACTCAATTGATGGTAGATGGGGTGGTGAGTTGGATGATATGGACATGGTTGTGCTCTCATTAGGCCATTGGTACCTTCACCCAGCAGTGTATTATGAGGGGAATACAATTCTTGGGTGCCACTACTGCCCAGGCCTCAATCACACTGAGATTGGCTTCTATGATGTGTTTAGGAAGGCATGGAGGACTACTCTAGACACCCTTTTACGCCGGCGAGGCAACGGCATCGTCGGGAAGCCGATCGATGTCATCGTTACGACGTTTTCGCCGTCGCACTTCGAGGGGGAGTGGGACAAGGCCGGGGCATGTCCTAAGAAGGAACCTTTTAAAGCAGGGGAGAGGGAAGTTGAGGGGATGGATGAAGAGATGAGGAGGATTGGAGTTGAGGAAGTGGAGATGGTGAAGAGGAAGATTAATAATAATGGGGGGTCTTCGAAACTGAGAATTGAAGCATTGGACATCACAAGACTGTCTGTTATGAGAGGAGATGGGCATCCAGGGCCATACATGCATGCATTTCCATTTGCTAATGGAGTTGGGGAGAGAGTTCAGAATGATTGTGTGCATTGGTGCTTACCAGGCCCTATTGATACATGGAATGAAATAATGTTGGAGGTCATGAAGAGATGGGAAGCTCAAACTCAACCAAGGAGTCAAGTGAGTTGATGAAGATGTGCAGACAAATTTAATATATCAGCTTTTTGTTCCTTCTTGATTGCTCAATGAATCTATCTGGGTAATTGGAAATTCAATGTACAAAGGGTTTGGATGATTCTTTGTTCGTCACTAAATTTGGAATTGCTCTTGGTGAGCTTGCAATTGAGACGAAAAATGATACAAAACAAAGGGTTTGAATGGTTGATTGTTTGTATAAGAAAATCGAAACGAGTTGTATTCTCTGACAAATATGTATATTAATCAGCTTGTCATATATAAAAAAAAAAAATCTATTGTTTGACAACATCTATGTTTTAGAGAAATCCAAATTCTAGGTTCTGCATTGAATGCAAAGACATTCATAATTTCTTGGGTAGGTGAACCACACATATGGATTTGTTTCCAATGGATGAGAAGGATATTGCATTGCATGTAAGTATGATGTATCATCAACAATGTGGTATACTTAATAAAAGTGAGGATTTGATTGAATTGGGGGTGGTGGCATACATTGTAACATTGATGATGGAGCATTTAAAGTTTTGAGAAAGATAAGGAGAGTTGATTCAATAATTATGAGGTAGAACAGAAGACACCATGATTGAGGCCCAGTAGGAAGAGAATCAAGTGTAGCCCACCACAAAAGTTTCTTTTTTTTGCTGTAATTGGTGGGGCCATTAATAAGCCAATTAGGAATGGCCAGGAATCTAAAACTTTCTCTGTTACAAGAAGGAGGAAATGAACAGACCCTAAAGGTCACAACTATTCTTAGTACCAGATGAGCATGCAGAGGACACACCTTATAAATTATGTGTAAATTTCATTCTGCAAGTGCAATTTAATAATTAAGGAAGAACGTTTGCAGTGGTCAGAATACACTTAAAAACGATATGCAAATGCTCTAGTTAAAAAATTTGACGTAACATTATTAAAGTATGTCATCAATTGCATTAGTAAAGCTTAATCTATGTATACCATAAATCGAAATGATGGTAACATTGAGAATGATGTCACACGTAGAATTCAAGTTTGGATGGAAGAAATGATTTGAGTGCAATAGGAGTGATTTGTGATCGAAATGTTCCTACTAAGTTAAAAGGAAAATTTTATAGGACCGCAATTAGCCACTATGCTCTATAAAAGTGAATGTTGGGCGGTAAAACAACAACAATTACATAAAACGAACGTAGCAGAAATGAGGATGCTTAGGTGGATGTGTGGTAAAACTCGTAAAGATAGAATAAGAAATATAGAAATTCAAAGACAAGTAGGAGTAGCACCAATTGATACAAAGATTAGGGAAGGCGGTTGCGGTGGTTTGGTTACTGCAAAGACGACCTACAAATGCCCCAACTAGAAAACTCGACTCAATAGAAAGCGTAGAAATTCGACGAGGTAGGAGGCGGACCAAAGTTAACATGTGATTCATTAATTAAGAGGAATTTGAATGGTTTGAAAAGCACACCATCAATTGAACTTAATCGAACACAATTGAAAATTTTGATCCATGTGAAATGACCCTGGCAGTTAATTTGAAACTAAGGTTATGTTGTTGTTGTTGTGTGATCTATGTAGGGGTCCTAGCGGATCCCAATAAATTTGAGATTTAAGCTTTATTTTTATTGTTTTATGGAGTTGTTTTTAACTGGTGAATAGATTATATTGATTTATGAGTCCAAAGCCAATATTTGAAGTGGTTGATCAATAGACTCCATGGCTCAGCAAGAGAAGACAAAAAAGTTTCTTCTTTTGTAGAAATGTTCAGACACATTACTATGCTGCTACAGGTACAATAGTACTACTATTTGTTTGTTCATTGTTAATTTTATTTCTTTGACCTTAATTGAAATCTGATTATGAAACTCATTGGTACAGAATATGCAGTGCACCTGTTTATGGGCCAGAATGTGCTATTTTGGGATATGTAAAGTGCAGGATAATTAAATGTACAAAACTGATAAAGCTGTAGATATTCCCATGCTCGCTTTTACCAAAACGACATTAAGAACTAGTAATCCACAAAATAGTAGTTCAGTATGAAGTTTGGTATGATAAGTAGTAAAAAATGTCTATTATAATATTGTAGTTTACCATATCAACCATTAAAAAATTACCTCTTTTAAATATTTATAAAGTGACATAGTTTGCTTTGCTTAGATGAATTTGAGTAATTGGTACTAGCTAATAAGGTGTTCAGTATAAGCTCGAGTCTTGGCCGCTACATTAAAATTGATGGAGTTCTACGAATGAGTGAATTAGTAGGTTAATTCGACGCTACCGACAAATATCCGGGCCAATTTTAAGCTTAGTATGATTGATCCTCCATGCTTATTGTGTCTTAAAGCCCTGCCATTACATGTAACTATTAAAATAAAGTAGTATATATTAGTAGTGCTAGGGCAGCCAAGCTGTGTTGACTGTACTAACAGCTTTTGTTGTTGAGTGAGAAATGTCCTTGTTTTGCTTTTTCCAGTGGAAGGTCATTTTCCTTGCCTACTTTAAATATTTGATTGACATTAGGTAGCTATGTTTTTAATGTATAGTTTCCAGAACCATATAATGAGGTTCAGTGTATTATTATGAAACATATATATGTTGGTAAAAGTTATGGACATATGTTTTTCTTTGTTTGTAATTTGCGAACCAAGCTTGGTTCAGCGATATTATGTGCATTAAATCGAGCAGAGCGAAGAAGTTTAGTATAAGCTTTAAGCCATATCCTCTTTAGTGCTGATTTTAAAGGTTTTTGTGAAGTTATGATTCTTGAAAAACCATCATGCTTATTAAAGCTATAAAAAGTATATAATTAATTAATTATAATATGAACATTATATGTTTATTTATGGGATTAGTTTCTTTCTTTGATAAGTTTATGGGATTATAATCAATGTTATCTTTTTTATTTGACAAAAAGAAAGAAAGCATGGCATGGACAATAAATTATGATCTGCTTACAAATAAAAACATGAAATTAAAGGGAGAGTTTGGCTGGCAATGAGCTAGCTTTTAGTGTCTGATCCTTATGTTATTAAATTTTGCATATATAGTCTTCAAAACTCTTATTATGCTTACATATTAAAGTTGCAAATTTACAGCGAACATTTACGGATCTCGATGCACTTCCAATTCTCAAAAGCAATCACAATAATATATAGTATGAATGATTTTGAAGTAATGTAATCAGCCAAACAGTTTGGCTCACAAAAAATGTATTTCAAAGATCTTAAGCAGTTTTAAATGAGAGCATCCCTCCCCCCAAAGCCCTTGCATTTGCCAGGAATGTCATCTGCAGTTCCTTGACGCAGTCGGTCATTGAAGGTCTCTCGGTGCTTTCAGCACGGACGCAACGAGATGCAAGGTTAGCGAACATGGCAATCGACTCTATGTTATATGAGCTTCGATTCATGTCAGGGTCGATCACCTTCCTAAGCTTCTTTCGATCGGTTAGTATATGCCTAACCTGAAAAAAAAAATATTATGAGGACTAGTCTTAGCTAGTATGATAGTATCTATACTTGTGACAATACCTTAAATGTAGCAACTTAAGATAAAATGTTGAACTGCACCTGTAATACAAGATTCTGGTCATTAGGACCTTGGCTCAAGTCCACTGCTCTTCTCCCAGTCAGTAGCTCAAGAAGTACTACTCCAAATGCGTAGACATCGCTTTGTATCGTTAGCTTCCCTGTCTGATCGAGGTTAGCACAAATGAAAATTCAACTTCGAAAGTCGAAAAGAACGATACAAGCATAGTAATTATATACACCAAAAGAATTTAACAGGCCTAAAACCTAGGAGGTGGATGTCCCAAATTTAGTTCCTAAAACAACAAGGCAGTGGCAACAATAGTACTTGAATTTCAGCACAAGACTTTAATGGTTTCAATTGAAGAAACTATATAAATTAATATGGCGTAATCACATACCGATGTGTACTCCGGATCGAAATATCCGAAAGTGCCAAGAACTTTTGTTGTGACATACATTTCTTGGTTTTCAGGCATCATCTTAGCAAGGCCAAAATCAGAAATCTGCGAAAACATAATTAATTATCCAAGGAGTTGAAATGAATTTCTCAATCGACAGTCAACACGAATAAACTCTCATATATACGCCTACCTTTGCTTCAAAATTCTCTCCTAGAAGTATGTTGGTTGACTTGAAATCTCTATGTACAATTGGAATACCAACAGCAGAACCAGAATGCAAATAGGCAAGGCCCCTTGCCACTCCAAGAGCCACTTTGAGTCTCTGAGGCCAATCCATCTTTACTTCACCAATTCCTAGTGCACATGGTAAAAGTAAATTTTTGAAAGTTACAACAAACTTGATCAAATAAGAAAGCATAACATGAAGTGTTGAGAAACTAACCATTTAAATGATCTTGCAGGTTTCCTTTGTGCATGAATTCGTATACTAGAAACCGTTGCTTCCCATCCGCGCAATAGCCTATTAGGGTAACTAAATTCGGGTGATCCAGTCTGCTCAAGATATCAACTTCCACGCGAAACTCTCGTTCGCGTTCACCTTCTGCTGCTTTAAAGGGCGGCATCTCCATTTTCTTAATTGCCACTACCTACAAAATGTAGATTGGGCAGGGTGGTCAGATGATCACAATGGCTATTGTTACAAGGTTGTCACTGTGAATTAAATTTCATGAAAAGTGACAAAGGTTTTACGTTGGCTGTCAAACCTATCGCAACCCTCTTCCATTTTTCAAGAATGGAAAATGAGCTTGGGGCCTCCCTCCCCCACTTTTTGGGTATGAAAAGTGAGTTTGTGACCTCCCTTACCCATTTTCGGTATGAAAAAATGGGCGTCAGAGTCCTCCTCCTTTATCTGGACTTGGGACCGGCTATGTAGCATATGTGAAGTTTGTCACTGTGAATTAAATAAAAAAAAAAAAGGCCGGGCTACTAGTTTTGATTGCACATATTCTTAGTTCTATATGATTAATCTAAACCAAATTTATGTCTATAGTAGACTTAATTAGTAGTCCATTAAAAGCTAGTCACAGACCTCTCCCGATCGCAGAGTTCCCCTGTAAACTCGTCCGAAACCGCCTTTCCCTACCAAATTCTCATCACTGAATGAACACGTCGCTTCTTCCATCTCCTTGAGAGTGAACACTGATGATCCATGATGTCTTCTCGCAGACGGGCTATGATCTTCAAGTTGCCAATACTCCATAGGCTTGTATACCCCTAATTAAAGAAGTGATGTCCACTAAATAATAATACAAAACAGAAGAATGAATACAAGATAATTAAGAAGAAGAGGAGCCGATTCACGTTACGTACATGGATCGACATGATCTTGTGACTTGTTCCTTCTCCTCTTGTTCCAAGCCGAGACAAACCCGAAAGGCATAATCACTCAATTAAAATGCGATTATCCGTTCCGATGATCCAAACACACCAATTCTCTTTTCACATGAACAAAAAAAAAAAAAAAAAAAAAAAAAGTAGTAGTAGTAGATGGAGGTCCCCAGATATGATAAAAACCAACCAACTTGCAGATAGAAATGCCTTGTTAGGATGACAAAAATGGAGAGATTTGAAATGGTTAAGAAGTGTAGAAGCAGATAAGAGAATTGGTAGAATATAGAATCCTAACAAGAGTATGTACAAAGCAAGTGAAGTTAAAGAGTAATATGTGTACCAAATTAACAACCAAGTTTGAAGTTAAATTTGGAGAATACTCAACAGCAACAACATACTCAACTACTTGAATTTTGGTGAAGAACAAGAAGAATGTAGTGCAAGTAAAAACATATATGGGAGTTACAGGGGAGCTTTGAAGGATTGATGAAGAAGGGAAGCAATGTTAGGAAAATGAGTTTTGCTTAGTTGAAGAATAGAAGTAGTTAGGAGGGCAAGGCTATATAGGCACTTTTATTAGAGATCCTCTAACTTTCAAAATATTTAAAGTTAGCCCCTTGATCCTTTGACTCTTTGACTCTCTTAAAAGAAAAAAAAGACATAAAGAGATGAGCTCAGGCCTTTGACTGCCATCATGTGTTAATTTTGTCGATAATAGACCAGCCTAAATAAAGCACATTAATTAGGTAGATAGATTTATTCAATTAGGCCCAAAAATGAAAATTTTAAATTATATTGGATGTTGGAGGAGGACTGAGGAGTTTCAAATATATCGTGTTCTTCGGTAGGTATAGCGAAAATCGTTTATATATCAGTCACCTCATTAGATAGAGTCGAGAGGGCTGTTGGGGGGACGCTATCAACATTTGTCTACTAATTAATATATGCGCTTTTTTTTTTTTTTTTGTCAAAGCACAATGAGTTTTATTGATAAGATTTGTGAGATACCATATAACAACAATACAACTTTGAAGATCAGTCTTCATAAGAACAAGTGAGGCAAATACAACATTCACATAAACCACTATCTGGGCTTCTCGGGTACAATAGATGGGGAAGAACACCGATTATACACCGGGCGAAAGCTTTGACAAAAAAAAGAAAACAGCCATACAGGGGACAATAAGGGACAACAAGACATACACATAAACCCTAACTATTGCTTGCAGAAGAAGATTAAAAAAGAGAAGAGAAACCACCAAAAAAGAAAAAAAAAACCAACAAGAGAAATCTCAAAGAACTCCACCGTGATGGAGTGCCTTTCTTTTCCCCAAATCCTCTTCTTCAAACTCGGCTCCATCTCTCTTCCGCAGCAGCTCCCTTCAAGTCTGTAGCGGGGGGGGTACCAACGGGCTCGAGGTCACCAGAGCAACCTCGATGCCGCTAGGGCCCCCCACAACAGATCTACTTTAGGGAAACCCTAGTTGAAAAGAGAGAATGAAGATCGCAATATACGCGCCCTTTGACTTCTATATCAATATGTTTTCATTACTAATATAATTAGGACAATGATATTTTGACATACTTTGGATACATACATTGGATACACAATGGTCTAGATTTCATTAGGATTTGTGTCGCACGTATCCCAATAAAATTTGGACCATTGTGTATTCAATGTATGTACCCAAAGTATGTCAAAATATCATTTTCCATATAATTAATGGTGCATAGTACTTAATTTCATCAGTGAAAACATTATACTTACTTAGACTCCCATCGAAAAAAAAATATTGAGTACTGAAACATTAATTAATGAAGAAGATGACTGATTGAAACTCCCCTTGGCGGCTGCAAATCCTGAAATTTTTTATTTGATCTTCTTTTGTGATTAAAGATTTAAAACCATTGCTTATCTTCTCTTTTGATCAGCAGTGGTTCCAATTACATCTTTTCGCATATGATTCATTCAATAAATTATAGATCTATTCAAATATGTGAAGATTGATTATATTCTTGTTGTAGTACACTTCTCTCGACGATTGTTCGTAGATCTATGTGGCTGCTTGATTGGTGATTTTTTTTTCAGGTTTTTACATTTAGTATGTAAGGTGGTATATTCAATTGGATGATTTGAAAAGATTTTAAAAGAGTTTGGAGGATTTTGAAATCGATTTATATTCAATTTGGATTTGAAAGGATTTTAATGGACTTTTAAAAAGTCAAGGGGTATTGAATTAAGATTTTGATGGATTTTAGTGGATTTGTAAAAAGTTTAGGTGTATTCAATTTTTAAAGACATTAGGATTTGAGTGGATTTTAATGGATTTTGATGGATTTCTATTCAAAAAATACACATAACCAAACATCACCTCTACCCATGAGATTTGGATGAATTTGGTTCAAGTTCTTTCAAATCCATCAAATTCCATGAAATCCATGAAAATCCATCATTTAAAGAAATTCATGGATTTGTCAAATTGAATACACCCCCGTAGTCTTTCCCTTATTGGAAAGTTTGATTTTGTCTTCCCTTAGATGGAAGTTTGGTTTGTCATTACGTGGTTCTAGTGGTATTTGTGTGATGTCTTGTGTTGCGGATGTTTGTAAACAACAGTACCTGATTGTCATAATGTTTAATTGTTACAGTTTCATTCACAATCAAATTCATGACAAATAGATGATCTTTTGAACAATCAGAATTAGCGAATCGATTTACTTTTATTAAGTCAATTGATTTCATGTCTAGTCCTATATATATGGAGCCATTAATGATTAATGAAATTTCCATTTCAAAAAAAAAAAAAAAAAATGAAGAAGATGACTGTGCTGACAATGGATAGAAAGAAAAAAAAATCTTTATTCAATGTATTCATTACTAGATAGTGCACCTTTAATTATATATGTAACTTTTTTTGCTTTAATATCTTTTGCATATATGGAGCAAACATAGTACGCATTGGAGATTCTTTGTACTAGAAATCCCTTGTACGCACTTGTAAAAGTTAGCATTTGAGAATCCTTGTTGGCCCAGATCATCTAGTACTCTCTGAAATGCTGTCTATTGAACACATAGCACATATCGATTCCATTAAAAGTGTCGCGGCATTGATGAATGATGAGAAATCTTTCCCTCTCTTTATATAAATAATAGCGATTACGGATCTAATTAACCCTTGACTAATCCATCGAGATGTGCTAATTAAGGCAGATACTGAAGGTCCGGGGAGACAATGAAGGCATGGTGTTTGAATGTTTGAAAGATTCTTGTTATTTTAACATGTAATTAGGTATAATGGTCATTAATTTGGTTGATCTTCCAAATCACCTACTGCATTTTTTATTTTTTGTATTTGTATAGATATGTATATTTTATTTTATTTTTTACTTACGTGGTAGTCGAACTCACAACCTCCCCAAAACTTGACTTTTGACAAGTAATGTCTCTACTATCTCACCGAAAATGCTTTGACGATTTGGATAACAATGAAGTACATAATTCAAATATAAAATCTTCATCCGATGATCACAAGACTTTCTCAGAAGACACAACACCACTAAACCATTCACTTGAACGTGTCATGTCATACAGAAACTCAAACATGCTTATCAATCTTTCAATTAAGGAAAGTACTAGAATGACAACAACTATGTCACACCACATGACACATTTCTCTACCCGCGTGTTATGCATCGTGATTTGTGTATGTCTACATCTCGAAGCGCACATGGACGACTCCAGTGAGCCAATGTATCTTGTGGTGTGACACGACATTCTCAATCAATCTAACACTTCTCTTCAATTAATTGGGCGCCCGATTATATATATGGGCCCATGAATTTGAATGCATGCAAGACGTATCTGCAGAGGAGGTGGGCGCGCTTAACGGTACAATATCAACGGTTGCAAATCTACGGTGAGTTTTATTATTCGACACGTGGCAGTTGTATGATCTAATGCACTTGCTAGCTAATACGCGCATAAATTGTTTATCTTGATAGTTTTTTATATATATAACAGGTTACTAATAATAACAGCAAAAACCATAGATTTTCATAAATAGTGTTTACCTAGCTAGCAATGCTCCGCCATCACTCATCATCATGTGCTATATATATGTGCATTTTTCACGGATTGATGGTCTCTAATTGATCAATCCTCATCAATCCATACACAAACTAATATAATTTGATCAATAGTTTTCATTTGCATATGGAGAAGCTTGAGATTGAAGTGCAAGCCAAGTCCTCAGCAGAGAAGTTATGGGCGGCCTTTAAGGATTCCTCCAACCTTTTCCCCAAGTTCTTCCCAAACCATATCAAGAGCATTGAAGTCATCCAAGGCGATGGATACACCGTTGGTTCTTTTCGCCTTATAAAATATGCACAAGGTACTTTTTTTTTATAAGAAAGAAACAAGCTTTTCTTTACCAAACTAGTAAGCCGCCCCCACTTAATTGGTTGGTTGCACAAGGTACATATATTATCGTCAATTTATTTTGTTCACAAGACTCAAAATTGAGCTATTACTTAAGGAGAACAGATTGCTCAATCTTTTTATATGTCTTATCCGAATGTGTCTAAACATTCTTTAGCCCTTCCTTACATTGATTCGACTAATTTTATAAGAGATAGTCGAGTGGCCCAACTTCATAACTCCAAAAAAATGTAGAAAATAAAAACAGAAATAAAAAGTCAAGGGGATATATATAATATATATAGCTACAAAGATTTGAACATGAAAGCTTTGTTACAGTCAGAATTATGGTACTCATCTCTTTGCCACTGCACCACACGCCTTAGAGATGAATTGATTACTCACTTCGGTCACAAATATAAGTCGTTTAAGGTAAGAGCACAAGAATTAAGACAACCTTAATTACGTACAAGTGTAATTCATACATACGCCCTTTGACATTAAATGAATTGAAGAATCATGAATATTTGAATTGTAAAAACTACAAAGGTATAATTGGTAACAAAAGAATAAATACACTCTCGAATTTTGAAAACGACGGATATTTTTTACTAAGAAATTTTTGCTAGAAAGACTTATATTTTTGACCAGAGGAAGTAATCTTTTATTTTTTCTTTGATTATAATGCATTTGAGTTTGCATGACAATTAATTAATTTGAGTAGTGGATTAATTGTGTTTTGTATTAATTAATTGTAGGGACTCCAATCATGACATTTGGCAAGGAAAAGCTAGAGGTCGCGGACGAGGAAAAGAAGGTGATTTCATATAGAGTGATAGATGGAGAATTAACGAGATATTACAAGAGTTACACGGCCACCTTACAAGTGGTTCCAAAGAGTAGTGATGGTGAGGAGGGATGCTGGTTGAAGTGGAGAGTTGATTTTGAGAAGGCAAGTGAGGAGGTCCATGACCCCATACTTCTTCTAGAATATGCAGCCAGGACCTTCAATCGCTTGGATGCCCTCCTCCTCAACGCTTAATTAATGTATTTATCTACATATATCCTTGACAAAAGATAGTAATTAATTTATGTATATAGCTAAACTATATGTACGTACGTATACTAGTATAATTAATATATGAAGAAATACAATTTAGTTTTTTTTTTTTTCGTCTAAGCCCTCGGTATCTGAACAATCTGACTACTCTAGTTCGCTCCAAGTCGCGCATCGTATAAGTTGGGGGATCTCCCAATGTTGATGTATTCATTTTCATGACTCAAACTCAAGTCACTTGCTAAGAGACAACACATGCTTCTAGTTGTGCCAACTAAACTTGTTCATTGGATCGACCCCTCGACCGACCTGCCTGACATGCGGTGCTTGGGTTCTTAAAAATGTAATGAAGCTCGATCCGGCCCGAAGCCTGCTAAAGTCTATAAATATGTTGGGCGGGTTTGGGTTGATATTTTTTTACTCCAGCCCAACCCGTATGTCTAACAGTCACCTATAAAATATATATTTTACTAAAACCTATATGTGTAACATGTACACATAACAGATGATCTATTGTGCAAAAAAAAAAAAAAAAACATGATTGTTAAGAAAACTTATATTTCAGTAGTTTAGGTATTTAGATAGTTTTTATATTTTAGTATTTAAATAATTTTAGGCAACTAGTTACTTGTTTAGAAAACAAAGCAGAGAAATGGATAGTCTGAATAATAAATGTCGTGTCTATTGGCATTTGGCAAATTGGCAGTTGGCACTAAAATAGGCTGGAGTTTTAGCCCTTTTATTAAAATCTAATAATATACTCGATCAATATCTAAATCTAATCCTATAATATTTAAGTAATGATTCTTTGTTAAAAAAAAAAGTAGTGATTTAACAATACTACTCTTAAAAAAAATAGCAAGCTAATTTAAGCCCGCGCTCAAGCTCGGCTCGTATTGGGCTTGGGCGAGCTTAGCCCGCCAAAATGAAAAGTGGGTTTGGGTGGGCGTCAACGAGTCCTTCAAAAAAAGCATGTCTAGACCCGGTTCGACCTGCCCGTTAAGCAGGTCTAGTGCCACCTAACTGTTGGGAAATACAATTTAATTTGCTAAGCACAACAAAAAAGTTGTCTTAATAAATACATTAATTGGCCTCTAACTTACAATTTTCGTTTATAAAAGTTATTTTTCAGGCCTATTACATGAGTATATTCAATAAGATACAACAAGAGGCAAAGTACCTCATTATTAAATTAATTAATTAATTGAAGTCTGCTAAATGAATCAAATGGTTCTTAATTAATTATGTGTTAACGAGTCCTAATCATCTTAGGTATCTGCAATACGATTGCATCTATGTTATCAAACTCCTTCAATAATTTTTACTGTATCGGGCATTTTTATCTTATTTTTTATTATTTTTATTCATATTCTTACAAAGTCTCATTAATTCTATTACTTTTAGCCGACTAAAATTTTAAAGCATCGTATCCTTTAATTTCTTACTAACAATAAAAAAATTGTCTAATAATCAAGCAATTGACCTAATGGTTTGATACGTTGTTTGTAAGTAAAACATCTATTGTGGGTTCGAATTACAATAGGATAAGTTTCTTTCTTATTAAAAAATAGCGTAATATAGCTAGGATAAATAAATACTGAATAAATTAATAAAGATAGCCAAGATTAAATTACGTACATACATAATCAATGAATAAATGGATGATGAATTACAATAGATAGTACTGTGTGAGTATGACACACTTATTACATTTCATTGAGAAGAGACTTGCGTGGACGTCGTCATATATGATATATTAATAAATGAGTTTAATTAGTGAGGAACACGGAGATAGAGTGGGATTGGATTGTGAGGAGTAGGTGGTGCGTCCCACACTGAGAAGGCACTGTCCGAGTTCATCCATTTCTTCGCCATTTCTGGGTAGTGCCTCTCGACCACCTCTTTCAGGCTCTCCGTTGTGTTCACCCATTCCAATCCCTTCTTCGTGTAGGTTCCCTCATTGAAATCACTCGTGAAAAATCGATCTGCTTCCAGCCTCCTGCATGTCACCAATAAATCGTATCAATATAAACCCGGACGAATTTAGGCAGGATTGTGCGAGTTAGACGCATGGAAATAGTCAGATAAGTGTATAAATATTCGTGTATACGTGTGCTCATTGATCTCTTTCAATACCTATATTGTCCCCAACTTAACCACCTTCGACTCATAGATGTCAGATTTTAACTCAAAAGGCCTCGATACTAGTCAAGATAAGATCGTCACTTATATATTTTTTCATGAAGTTTCATTTAATCGACGTGAGACTATTATTCCGATCCACACATCTCAACACTCCACTTTGAATCGAAATCCACGTCCCGAGGTTTTTTTTTTTTGAAAGGTCACAACCAAACCGTATAAAGTTTTGTTTAAGAGATTTACTTTTATTACCTTGTTGCCATTGCGAGGAACACAACAAATGCTGTCTCGCTAATTGCGAACCCTTTAATCTTCTTCTCCGCCATTAAACCCACAAGAATATCCAACTCTTCCACATCATCACCGTACACGTCTCGCAGCACTTCAATAGTCTCAACATCGTCCGTCAGATCCTCCCATTTCGATATCGGGATTAGCATCACTCCCCTCCTGAACTCGTTGTACCGTGCCACGCTCCTCTCTCGGTCCCGGTAAACTGTCACCCCCAACAAAGTCCACATCAATAAATTATGTTACTAATATGGTAAAATTAATTCCACAAACGATATTGTTAATTAATTTTACTAAATATATTTGTTGACAAGATAAAATAAATATAAAATGCGACTTGATTATAAGTTACGGTGCCTCACTATTCTTGTAGGAATAGTTAAGGTATCTATACTATATATAATGTCAATTCTCCTCGACATTTTATTAGTCCAAAATTTATCATAATTCCAATAACGCCTTCAAATGCATTTTTTTAATTCGCTCCAGAGAAATTTATCTTACTTTTCCTTATTTCACTCCACTTTTTCCTCAATCCAAATAAAACATAGTTTCAAATTGTTCCAATAAAAACTATTTATTCAAAATATATCCAATATTAAATAGTCAATTCTCATTTCAATGTCTCACATGTAAAGCAATTTTTTTTTCATGCCTCACGTGTCGAGTCTAATTAAGGAGACGCTGAAAAAAGAATCAATTCTAACAAAAAAATAAAAATAAAAAGATAGTATACCTTCCAGTGCTGCCAGATCTACCCGATCAGGTCTGTCCTTCCCCTCTTTGTCATGTGGGACAAGGTCCCTCAGCCACATAGGATAGTTGTAGAGCTCGAGAGCCCCACAAGCCTGGT
Organism: Stephania cephalantha; assembly: GCA_039657325.1. NCBI lineage: Eukaryota > Viridiplantae > Streptophyta > Magnoliopsida > Ranunculales > Menispermaceae > Stephania > Stephania cephalantha. Next base: position 50,733,153 of record CM077573.1, read on the forward strand.
GGCCCATGGACACCATATGCTTTGCGAGCCCAATCTCAGATAACGTTTTCTCTCCTTTGAGCCCAATCAAATCAGTCATCGGAACCCTGTTTATTTATTTCATTAGTTTCATTTTTTGATTATAGTGTGATGGATGAGAGGTGCTAAAGGTAAAATTTAGGGAGGTCGTGATTCAAATTTGTTGAATTAAAAATAAGTAAATAAAATTATTGATGGGTTTCGGATTTCCAGGATCACTTACTCTCGGATCAACGGTGGAGATTTGTTCGGGCCGGGAGCGGCGGAGATGTCTCTGAGAAGAAGATGATCCGGTAGTAGCGAGTGCATTCTGTAAACGGAGACGAACTCCTCTGTCAATGAGTAGGGGACCCCGTGATTGTTGGGCTTTTTTAAGCCCACCAACCCACCAAGCTCAGCTGAGCCCACGTGACCGAATGTGTCCTTGAACTTCTTCCCCAATAACCCGTACCTGAAAATCAAAAATTGTTCATTTGTTTTTAGCAAAGCTAATATTATTTCACTAACTATTGAAATTATTATTATTTTTTTGGTCTAGAAAAACATGATAAAAATTCGGAGGCAATTAAAAATTACGAACTTCGCAATTTAATGTAAAAAAAAAAAAAGTTAATTAAGTAGTTCAAAAACCCATTTTTCTTTTCAAATAGTCGATGTGTAATATGTATATGAATTACCAATTAGCACGCATGCCCGCATGCAAGGTGTCGGTTTTAAGTAACTCAATAGTCCAATCAATGGTGTGGATCTTGGCTATCACAGCTGAAGTGACCAATCTTGCGTACCGATACAGCTCTTCGTCGTCCAGTCCCGAGTACTCTCTCTGATGACACATATGAAGAATTATTAGCGATTAATTGATACTATTATATATGATTAATTAATAATTAATTAGTTGATAATCAAGACGTTAATTTGCTTCTAAAATTATTACAACAGTACTAGTAGTAAATATATATATATACCTTGAGAGCATCACAGACTGCATTGTGTTCTTTGACAAAGAGGGCTTGCAAGACAGAGACACCAGCCCAACTGTTACGGATATCTCCAGAGATGGCAATCCCTTCCGAGTCATGGAGGAGAAGGTCGTCCTTTGATATTTTCAGCTTCCCGTCTTTGAAACTTCTCACTTTCGACAATGTCTCGCTGTTGCTCCCATATATGACGCTCCCATCCCTGTATTCGCATCAATATCCTCAATAAATTGATTTTTTTTTTTTTCACTTGAAAAGATGTCTCGTCTATCTTACCAGAGATTGTTTGACATGTAAATTGATCGTTTTTAAGAAACTAAATTAGGAAATTAGAATTTCTTCAAAAAAAATAACGTGACATGGTCGACTGCTTACCACCAAGGAGTCCTTGTGTTTAAATGACCAGACTTGATGTCATAAAATCCAGTTGGGACCTCCATTGTCTTAAAAAACTTGAATGATTTGAGTGGGCATCGGCTTGCTACTTCATCTGGTGCAACCAGCTTTATTATCTGTTTAGTGTCCTCCAAATGATCAATCCAATCGTGTATCATGAACTGTATCCATGAAGCTGCGATCATGTTGAATTGCTTTCCAGTGTCTTTCAAGCTCTTCCTTGCTAACAGTTTTGTGGCCACCACCATGGGATCCGGCTTCCTCACCTGCAAATAAATAATTAGTGAGTCATACATATGTGAATCAAACTATTCCGAAAATATAAGTTGTTTTAGCTAAAGTTTCATTTCAAAAAATATAAGTCGTTTTATGAATTCAAGATAGCATTTATGCCTATTAAACCTATTTTACTCCATAATCAATCATGTACAACTCCCTCCGGTCATTTTTAGGGTTAACCCGTTTTAGCAAAAAATTATTGTTCAAAATTGTAAGTCATTTTCGAGATTCAAGAGTATATTTATTGCATTTTTACCCAGTTCACCCTTATACAATTCAAACATTTATGATTATTCAATTATTCAATTCATTTAACAAAAAACCTATTCAGACTCTTTGAGTCGGGACTCAAATAGCTTATTACTTGTAGTTTAAAATACACAACTAAACCAAAAGACATAATTACCTCATCATTAACACCAACACACATCAACATATATATTGACCTCCTCCACCCACCTCCGCCGCCGCCACCGTCGACCATCACCACCTTCCACCACCTCTCTCTGACATATCTCTCTCTCTCTCTCTCTCTTTGGTCTCTCCGTGGCATGGAGGAGGTCTCCTCCCCTTTCTCTCTTTGGTCTCTCTGTGGCATGGAGGAGGTCTCCTCCCCTTATTTCCCGGTCAGATCTGGCCGGAAAAGAAGGGAGGCTGGCCGGGAGAGAGGGGGAGAAGTGTGGCCGGAAGGCGTCCACTCCATGCCAAAGAGAGAGAAAAGAAAGGGAGGATGGTCGCCGGCGGTGGTGGATGGTGACGACGGCGCTACCGATGGCCGGTGATCATAGCAGTGTTGGCGGCGACGGTGGTCGCGGCGGCGATGGTGGAGGTGGATTGAAGAAGAGGTTATAGATTTGAATGAAGGGCATTGAAGTCTTTTTAGATGTTTAAGTCCGGACTCAATGAGTCCGTTTAACACTACCCTTCATTTAATGTCAAATGACATATATATGTAAATTACATTCGTAATTATAGCTGTACGTCTAGCTTAATTCTTGTGTATTTACCTCAAACGACGACTTATATAAATGACCGGAGGGAGTATATATTTACATTCTTTTTAGGTAATTAAAGTCTTTTATGGTTTTGTGTCAAGAGATAAAAATGAAATTTAAGGTCGTCATTAAAGCAGTCTTAAAAGCTACCTTAATTAGTGTGCTCCTTTCAAAACAACTTAGGTACGCACCTTATCTTTTTGATCAACAGGGGGAATGTTCCTGCCAAAGAATGTCCCCTGACTACCAGCAACTTCATTGAATGGATCATTGAACTTCCCATCTGCAGTCCTATAAGGAAAATCAACCGGGTTGAATCGAATCCCAGCTGGGGTTCTTCCAACATTAATCAGGTTATAGTTATTCAGAAGATGTCGTCGAATCGCCAAATAAAGCATCCCGAGGAACACCGGAAATCGGTGCCACATTCCCATCTTGTCCACGGTGTGCATGATCTGCAATATATGTACGTACGTACAAATAAACTAGTTAGCATGCATAACTAATTAAAGAGCTAATGACAATTAATTAATCTAACGACGGGAAGTGATCACACGAAGCAGAAGTTCAATTATTTACGAGAAAAAGAAAACGGTCGAGGAGGGTCATCTTGGCTATGAGTTCATGGAAGTCCTTATGGATGAAACGATGAAAAGGAGCCATGAGAAGAGCCTTGATTGAAGCCATTAATGTTGCAGATATGGTTAGTTAATATTTTTTGCAATCTAATGTACAATTATAAACTTGGTTCTCTCTTTGAATACCAAAAAGCCTTTGCGTTTGCCTATTTATAGATGGTTTGGCTTTGCAGCATACTTAGAAAAGGTACGAGGAGAAATTAATAATGTGCATGCACGTGACTTAATTAGCTTAAACTTGCACACTTGAAATAGCCGGCTTTCCTTTGTTGAATAGACTTCTAATGAAATTGGTGGACTTCAATATTGTTTGTAATAATTAATGTGGACGAAGTGGGAAGGGTTTTTAATGGGGAGGATTTTCAATGTTTTCAATGTTTTCAATGGGGGTAGTTGTGCTCTACTTAATAAGCAACTGCTCCTCTCGGGAGTTGAAGGTCACGGTCTGTGCATTTATGTTTCAGGGGACCATTTTCGCCCTTATTGGTTCATTATTTTTGCCAACTTCCAGTGTGAGCGGAATTATTTTTTTGGAGTTAACTCACAATGAAAGATCATATTTTCATGTTTGATTCAACTTTAAACTTTCAAGAAAGTTGAAATTTTTAAACAATAAAAGATATAAATTGACATAAATATATATCTTTCAAACAAAAGAGATGGACGTGGTAAATAAAAGGTAATTAATGAGGAGTAATTGTATCCACAAACTCCTGGGAGGTAATTCTTTTAGGAAGGTTGGAGGAAATATCTCTTACGCTTTGGTGCAAGTTTGGGAGATAATTTGGAGAGAAGTTAGGCATCCAAACAAGATTAGTTTCAAACTCTCCTCCAAGTTATCTCTCGAGAATACTTAACTCCACCTCTAACCAAACAAGGCATTTGTATGTGCTAAGTTGGATGGATGGGGCGTCTTTTGCATGGGTTGGCATATGGGATACATTGACCGCCAAGTTGTAGCGGTATTTTTGGTTAGGTCATGGATGGCCTTTTTGGTCACAATTTTTGGTACCTTGTACATACCTTACATACACTTCTGACTTTCGGTTTTTGTAACTTGTAAGGTAAGATGGTGGGGGTTTTTCCAAAACTATGGGGCATTTACAATTTATTTCACAAAATAGGGTGGTTTACTTTGAAATACCCAATGTAGGCAATAACGCCTTTTGAAAAGGCGTTATTGTGTGATGTTGGTTATGGTGTGGTGATGTGGCGGTGACGTGGCGGCGATGTGTATAGATAGCGCATTTTGAAAAGACGCTATCTATACATGTGGCCAGCCACCTCACCGCCACCTCACCAGCATCTAATAACGTCTTTTCAAAAGGCGTTATTGGTTGAATTTGGCCGCGGTGACGTGGCGGTGACGTGGCTGGCCACATGTCTATCTAACATTAACTAACCTAACCAAACTAAACTAACTAACTAACTAACTAACTAAACTAAACTAACAAACCTTAACTAACCTAACCAAACCAAACTAAACTAAATAACTAAGTAACCTTAACTAAACTAAACTAACTAACCTAACAAAACCAAACTAAACTAAGTAACTAACTAACTAACCAAATTAAACTAAACTAACTAACCTTAACTAACCTTATTAACTAACCTAACCAAACTAAACTAACTAACAAACTAACCTTACTAACCTAAACTACACTAACCTTAACTAACTAACCCTAACTAACCTTAACTAACCAAACTAAACTAAACTAACTAACCTTAACTAACCTAACCAAACTAAACTAACTAACTAACTAACTAAACTAAACTAAACTAAGTAACCTTAACTAACCTAACCAAACCAAACTAAACTAACTAACTAACTAACCTTAACTAAACTAAACTAAGTAACTAACTAACTTAACTTAACTAACTAACTAACTAAAAAAGTAAACTAAAATAACTAACATTAACTAACCATAATTAAACCTACTAAACTAAACTAACTAACCTTAACTAACCTAACCAAACTAAACTAACTAACCTTAACTACACTAACCTTAACTAACTAACCTTAACTAACCAAACTAAACTAAACTAACTAACCTTAACTAACCTAACCAAACTAAACTAACTAACTAACTAACCGTAACTAAACTAACTAACTAAATAACTATCATAACCAAACTAAACTAACTAACTAACTAAACTAACTTAACTAACTAAGCTAATTAACCTAACCAAACTAAACTAATATAACCTAACCACCTACACCTAACTAACTAAACTTACCACTTAAGTTAAATTAAACATATAACCTAAACTAACTTAACAAACTAAACTAACTATTGAAGAGTAATCACAGATACGACATTATAATAATATGGACAACATGAGAAATAAGTTTATTCAACAAGAAGGTTGTATACACGTACTCCGTGAACCCAATATATAAGTTATCTATAAATCACCATGTCATCAAGAAAACTCATCATGCAGGTCTATTCCAGCGGTTACGTTGACGTTGTTGCACGGTGATGCAAACCGGACGTAAACAAACTTAAACAAACTTAAACAAACTTACTTAACTAAACTCACTTAAACAAACTTAAACTAACTAACTTAAACAAACTTAATTAACTAACTAAACTAACTCAACTATTTCATTTTCTCTAAAATGGGGGCATTTTGTAGACATCCGGTTCAACTAACTTTCTCAGCAAATGATATTCTGATAGAATTACTGAACTATAACTACAATAATGCTAACAAACATAAAAATTGAAAGTGGAAACTGGTACGCGAAACTGTTCCATTGTTAATTTCAACTGAAATGCTTAACTAAGAAAATTATAAAACTATTAATTACATAACTAAGCAAATTAAATAACCTAACCTAACATAACCTAACTGTGTGAACTAAACTAACGAACCCAACAAAACTAAATTCTACTTGACCGCGAATTGTCGAACAACAAAACTAAAGTAAAGTAATCAAACATTAATAACCTAACTAACGAAATTAACTAAACATACTAACTAAACTAAACTAACTAACTAAACTAAAATAACCAAACTAAACTAAGTAACCTTAACTAACCTAAATACATATACTAAACTAGACTAAACTAAACAAACTTAAATAACTAAACAAACTACCTAAAAACGATTAACTAAAGTAGTAAACGAACCTATACATACTTAACCGTTTTAATAAACTAAACTAAACAAATTAACCCGTACTAAACTAACTAAACAAACTTAATCGAAATTAGACATACCTAAATTTAACTAAACAAACTAACACATACTTTAACTAAGCAAAATTTATTTTTCCTCCCGTACATACCTCCTCCTCCTTCACGGGACCTCCTCCTTCTCCTCCGCTGAGACGACTGGTGCCCCGCCGCCGCGCTCCGCTCTCCTCCCTCGTCGCAGCCGCGCGCTCCTCGCTGCGCAGCTCCGCTCCTCCGCTGATCAGCTACCACTCCACCGTCTCCCCTGCCGCGGACCTCCTCGCTCCCCTCGCCTCGCGGGCCCCCTGGTTCGTGTCCGCTCTCCTCCCTGCTCAGCTGCTCGTACACCTTCCTCCGCCGCTTCTACCTCCTCTGCTGCTCGGCATGATCAACGCGAAGTTTCCTTGGCTGCCCTCCTTCTTCCTCCGTCCGTGGCCGCTGCTCCACCGAGCTCCCCGTCCCCTCCTTATATAGACGAGCTCGTTGTCAAGCATGGTCACGGGATTACCTCCCGTGACCCCTACGACCCCTACCCCGCATCCTACGAAACCGACGCGAGAGAGAATATTCTGCGTCGGTTTCGGGAAGAAGAAGATGGGGGGCGCCGACGACGCCTTTTGAGAAGGCGCTATCGCACCCCCATGTCCCGGTCCACGTGGATCCACGTGGACGGGACATAACTAATAGCGCCTTTCGAGAAGGCGCTATTAGTTCTCCCCCCGTCGCCACGTCAGCAATAGCGCCTTCTCATTGGGCGACATTGCTTAGTGTGGGGAAAAAAAAACCCACCTCTACTTACCTCTTTTAAAGTAAAAAGTTTAGTACTTTGGTAAAAAATTCTAAGAGGGTGTCTTCAATCCAGTTTATAACCCTTTCTTTATTTTTTAAGTATAAAAATATAAACCTTTCTTTATTTACTTGAATGTCCGATGTAGGATTATTTTTAACACTTCTCAAATCCAACAAGCGATAGCCAATTAAGTTGTGACTTGAATTAAAAGGCAATATTTACTAGCCAAGACAACTCAAATTAATCGTCATTGGCCAATATTTATTGGTAACTAGCCAATTGAAACGGTAAAATGGAGCATTGGCCAAGACCAAGAAGATAGTGTACTTGGTAAATGACTTTGGACTGAAGTATTGAGCAACCACACATTTTATTACTATGATATACTATATTAAAATTTGTATGATCGAATTCTCAAGTCTAGGTTTACATAGGATTGTAATGGCCTAAATGTAATTCGCCGTTATTTATGACGTGATTGCATACGTGGCTGACAGCTCAGACGCTCGTGGGACCCGCAGTTAGGCTTGTACACAAATGAAACTAGGTAAATGGTTATTTTTGTGTGTCGTATTTGTTAATTTGCGATGTTTATATCGAAATAGTGTAAATGACATCGCAATGTGTGTTAGTATATTACATTTGACGTGCGAGACCATGTGTTAAGTAGTCGCCTCGATATGCGTGTCGACGTGGGTATCGGGTAGTCTAACCGACTTAACACTAGGCCGGGGAAAATAATACACACAAAATGAATAAAATTGGTTAAATAATTAATATGGAATGTCTATTTAGTAGTTGGGGACATGATAGTATGCATATGCATGCGGTTCGAGACGAGAAACCGGGCGTCGAAACACCCGAAAATGGACTTTTTGAGGTGAAAACAAGGATGAGTGTCCTAGCTAAGTCACAATTGGAGTCACAAGTGGTTGGAAAGGGAGCAAATAGAGGCCATTTGATAGACTAGAGATGTACAAGTGGGCGATGATGCAAAGTCCACTATAAATAAGTCAATTTGACTTATTTCCACCACCTTTTATCTCTCTTATCCTATCCATCCGAGCTTGAGGAGGAAGAAAATTAGGGTTTTGGTGGAGCAAAGTGATGATTCAAGGAGTTTGGAGTGTGTAAACAAACAAAGCAAGGTGAGAATCACCTAAACCTCCACTTCCTCTATCTTTTTATCTTAATATTAGAGGTGTTGGTGATGTTTTTGGAGGTTGTTGAGTTGTTGTTTAGATAGGTTTCTAGTGCTTTGAAGTTGTATTGTTGGTGTTGTGGCTGTTGTTGGGTTTGTGGGGTTGTGAAAAAACCCAAAAAATTTCAGCAGTGTTGCTGTCCAGAACGCGATTAGCGCGCTAATCGCAGAATCTAGCGCACTAATGACTATTAGCGCGCTAGGCCAGAAAATTAGCTCGCTAATGTTCGTATGGGCTAAGAACGTATAACTGTCTGGGCATCTAGCACGCAAATGCATAGACCTAGCGCGCTAATGGACCCATGTTTTGACATAATTTGTATGAATTGACTTAAAACACATACAAATGACTTAATATCAATTATACATGGAAATAGGTCAGTACGGGCGGTAATTTGGGATATCCGAGACTAGGCGGAGCCGGACCATAGTGACGGTACACGGAGTGTGGTGTGAGGTGTGTAGTATCCCAACTGAAATTTCTTGAACAGTATTTACTTTTGTGTTTTGAATTCAATTTATGTCTTTCATTACTCTATTCCTGGTGTGTTGTAATGGGCGGACGTTGAGGCTCTCCCTCCGTGCCATTTCTGTATGTACGTCCACTAGGCTATAGCACGTGTGCCATCTCGGTGAATAGGGCTACCCGAGAGAGTGACGAGCACGTGTGGGTGCGTAGTAGGTTCCACGCCGACCACCTAGCGGATCAGATACTGGCCTTGCTTGAGTGCTACTCGCCGGCAGTAGTCTGTTGGGAGTCGAAGTATGGCGTTAGTCTGACCTTAGGGGCTAGGAAAACACACTTTGCGCTTTTACTATTACATATGCATGTGATGAGCGCAGTTGCATGTTTATATTTCCTGCATGTTTATTTAATATTTTTCTTTAAATTCCAGTATTTATTTTCAGTATTGCTCACTTAATTTCCTTGGGAATACTCACTTTGGACTCGTCAGCTGTCTTTTTGTGATGGCTTGAGTGCAAATCCTAGTACGAGCCGGGGCAAGGGCAAGCTGCCGGAATACAGAGACGTTTAGCCAGGCTTGTACGTTTGTATATACATATTTTGTTTTATTTTGGGAGTTCGGATTGTGAGAGACGCTAGGACTCTATATTGTGATATTTTGTTACATTGAGGGACATTTTTTATTAATGATGGTATATGGGTTTTCCATACTAGGTATCAGAGTTAGTTGCATGACTTTACTGTTATATATATTTTGTCATGCTAAAGACTTCCGCTGTGATTTATTTGGGTTTAAAATGATCGTAATAGATGACTTGAGTTCAATAACAATTTAAACAGTAAATCGTTGTCATTTGAGGTTAATAATGATTAAATGGTGGATGAGTTGGCATGTGGGACACAGCTGGCGCTGGTAGGTCAGGTTGTGAGCCCGCATTGGCCATCGTGGCGGTCCATTTAGAAAATGGGTCGTTACAGGATGGAGAGTGAATGAGTGATGGCTTAAGGTTTGGAGTGAAAGCTTCATCAAAATGTCAAGGCATGATGATGTCTCCAATCCTAACTTATAAACCTTTCTTTATTTACTTGAATACTCGGTCTGGGAAAATTCTTAACAATCAAAAGAGGTTAGGATAATTAAAAAAAAAAAAAAAAAAAAAAAAAAGATTGGGATGGATGTATGACTAATTGGATGAGGATCATTTGACAATCTATCAATGAGTATATATATTACTATATTAGAATTAATCCAATTGATCCGTTGAATAGAACTACTCTTTTTTTATTATTTGATTATTGAATTGATATGATCGGAACTTCGGAAGTATTTTACAATTTTTCCCACGTGACTATTTATTTCAACTTACAGGCCAGCGCCTCCATTAGGCAGACCATGAATGGACAATTTGCTACGTAACGGTAACATTAATATTTAATATATCGTCCACTTTAATTACTTATTTGTTCCATATTATCCGTCGTATTGAATTTTTTTTTTTTCATAATATGTATCGCATTAGAAAAACAATGGTGCATTTATGATTTTTATTTTATTTTACCCCTAATTTAAAGTTATGTTATTGATGTCAATTGGAGGTTTCACATTAATTACTAAAGCAAAAATTTATGAAAAATATGACATTAATTAGGGGTAATTTAGTCTAAATGTCTTTCTTTTTAAAATTTTCAATCATCACCTTAATTTATGTGCACAAGCCCAAATGCGACATACAACATGGAACGAAGGGAATAATTTTGAGCCCGGCTATATGCACTCTACATTTTCATAAGGGCACCCAAATTTAAAGTGCACCCCAAATTTCAATTTCAATTTATGAGAGCACCCAACTCCAAAACCTTGCCCGAGACATCTATTTTAGGTTCGACGACATATGGCCGAGACTTATCTTTTAGGTTTAGTGTTGTCAACTGAAGCTCTTTCGTGGAATTTAGTTGACAACTGTCGACCAAAAGGTTTGGTGGGTTTTGACCTACTCTCCAATTAAAGGTTCGGCAGGCTTTGACCGACTCTCCAATTAGATGTTTGGTGGGCTCTAACCGACTCTCCAATTAGAGATTCGAACCTGCGAAGTCGAGCCACTTGATGATGCCCTAAAAATCACAAGAAGAGAGTGTGGAGGGATGGTGGGGTGCACAAAATAAGAAAAAAAGTGGCATGGTGCACTAATCGTAGTGAGGGGCATAATGGTCATTTTGCAGTAGAATTGACTTTTTTTTCAAGTTTGGCTTTTTCATTGGGGCGCCCTAAGTAAAGCGGTGGGGTGAGTATTGATGGGCTCTTAATTTTTGTCTTCATTTAAATTAATACTTCATTCGGTCACAAATGTAGGTCGTTTAAGGTAAAAACACAAGGGGAAATGCTAGAATAACTAACTTTGGACACCTAGTGGGCCTAAATGGGTGTCCAACCGTGCGATACACTTGAAGTGTGCGCGTAACACCTCGAGATGTGCGCTCACACCCCTTGAAGTGTATCACATAGAGAGATGCCCACTTGGGTCTACTAAGTGCTCAAAGCGGATGTCTAAAGTGGGTTACAAAAATATTTTCTGAAAGAAAAATGAGTTTGATATACTCTAAGCACGCCCTTGATCGTGACCCTTAATTGTTTCATTGATACGAATGCATCAATGTGCTCATGATGCTTAAATCTTAATGCACATTTAAGGAATTCTCAATGAGAGCGTACAGAATTGACGTGCTTAAAGTGGGTAAAAACATAGCATGACCCTTAAAAGAAAACCTAGTGCAAATCAATGGTTTTTTTTTTTTTTTTTTTTGTTATTATTTATTTGGCTACGTCCATCATTGAATCTTATATGAAGAGTACTATATTTGACAAAAAAAAAGAACATATAAATACTCATCCTAAATTGACTGACTTTAATCCAAAAGGGGCTGAGGCAGGCAGTATGGACCAAATAAAAAAGAACATATAAAGACTAGTACAGGGCCGGCACTGAGCACTGAGCATAGCTTGGGTTTGTTGGGTTACTGTTAGAGTAACATTTTTGAACAAGTTTGTTGGGGTTCATTAAAAATTTATTATTATATGCAAAGCACACATCATATTGAGTGGAGCCTAACCGGTCCATAGTAAATGCATGTAAAAAGAATAGTTAATTATAGTAATATTTTTTAGAACTCAATTTTTGTTTTTATTTCATTGTGAGTCGAACCACGACCTTTAAAATCTTGCCCTTTGGCAAATGATGTCTTTTTTTTTTTGTTTGGTAAACGGCAAGTGATGTCTTTACCATATCAACAGATGTGCTTTGACATTTTTTAAAAATCAATTATTGTTACAAAAAGCACATGAATAGCATTAAGTCATTCATGTATATTGAATGTCACACAATCATTTCCTTTATATGTTCTCTTTACTCTTTTAAATGCAGTTCTTTCTATAATCTCAAAATACATAAAATTCTAGTCCCATAAATAAATAAATCAATGAAGTTTAGATGTTCACCAACATAATTTAATAAAATCAAAATCAAAACAGTTTTTTTCTAAAAAAAAAACAAATCTGAGTAAAATAATAATTCACTAAATGTATTTTTTAAAACTTAACTATAAGTACAAAAAGCACACTATTTAATTACATTAAATCGAGCGAAAAGCGAAATGGAGTTTGAATCATTTGATCTATGTAGCTGACGCAACTAATTTAAGATTGCGGTTTTGTTGTTCTAACTTCATGCACCAAAAAGATTATTTTAGTGAAGTCAAATATAAATCCTAAAAAGAAAAGAAAGCCAAAATATAAAGGCCAGTGACAAACCCGGCCTTGGACTAGTACAATCTGGTTTCAAAAAAAGAGACTACTATAATCCAGCACTAAAGTCTTGTTAGATTTCGTACAAAGACTAGTCATGTATTATCACTCGGCCAATTCGTACAAATACTAGTCATGTATTATCGGTCAAATCTAGGTTCTCCATTTATAAGGTTAGATTTGGTCTTCACTCGGTCAATTGAATTGGTGAAGCATTTATAAGGTTAGATTTGGTCTTCACTCGGTCAATTGAATTGGTGAGCATTTCGTGTACAACAACACAACAACGACTTAGTCTCCGTCCCAAATTAATTGAAGACTTGCTTTCATAAGTAATGAACAATTACTAAGCAACTGTTCTACCAAACAACCTAATAACCACTTAAATGTATTGTGTAATAAAAAACTGACCATAAATGTGGCAAACAAGTTTCAAGGCGTTTTGGTACTAAACTTGATAGCAAAAACACTAGATCTTGCATCTTTACATAAAGATTAGTATCAGAGCAGAAGTCCTGAGACATGAAATTAGAGACAAAAAATGAAAATGAAATATAAACGATGTGGGAGACATTTGTAGCAAAGGCAATTACTATCATCTCTATAAGAAATGGCGAAGATCATGCCCTGTAAGCGTCGTGACTAGATAGAACGTCAACTCAGTCGATCGGGCAAAAGTGCCTGTTTAATTAAAGTAGGCAGAAAACAAGTTGAGTAATTTCATGAATGACGGTATGGTATGATTTTTAGAGACGGTGAACTTCATTTGAGGCACACTAGATTCCTCCCGCAGAGTACGTTCCTGCGATCAAAACCAGATTTTTTCTGTCAATAGTAAGTTAATAACTACAATGGCGGTAGTAATGAAAAAATAAATCACTTGTTTCTCAGCTTTCCAGTATGCATTCGGTTGCAACACCATAATGTGAAAGACTCACGAACAATAAAACAGCATTGATGAGTGATGAATGCATATATGCATGCTTCATGCAGTTCATCATTATGTGTACGTGATACTATAATATTAGTAACGTTAGGCGATAAAAAAAAAAAGGCCACCAGTGATGATTCTAGCTTATTTCCAGCGAATCCGAGAAAATGGTAAGCAAGAGAGTTTAAAGACACGATGACCAGCAACGAAGAAAGTAATAGGTGCAAGGCCCCTACTGAATAATGATTAATAAATCAGCAAATATATTATAGGTTTTCATACAAACTGTGGCAAAACCCAAACAAATTAAGATCATTAGTTTTTTGGCTGTAGATAAAGATTTACATGGGATGGGAGTATGTCGAAGAGAATCTTATTTCTAAATAATGTGCACATCGTGCACCTTGATAAACTTGCTGTCTCAAACTGTGTAGAAGTTAATGAAATGAAGCACAAGATTTTCTCAGCCTTCTATCGAATCATATCTATCGCTATATTTTGCCTCTTTAATTTTCTGACTACAGTGGCAAACAATTTTCACCAAGCAATGTCAACATTCATAATACAACAACGATAGAGATAACTAAACAAGATAAAACTACTTTTAACTTATCTATAGATTTATCCTAAAGAGAGATGGAGAAAGCAGATTCACATATCTAACTATATGATTGAGGCCGTGCATCAACCTAGAACGATTTCTTGATTAATATTAAAAAAAAAAAAAAAAAAAAAAATCTTCCTCTTACGTAAATAGTAGGGCTGACTGAGATTTTCAGACTGTTTTCAATCAACTTATCATATATTGTTTTGTTTGATATTAGAATACGAAGTAGAACATACAAAAGTATAGGGCCAGTCCCACCGGAATTCATGATAACCAACCATCTCACCCAGATTACTTGGGTTTACATGGCAGTGTTCTTGAGTTTTGAGGGCGTATTGCCACTAGGATTTTGTTTGCTAAATTTCTGACTTATGGGTTATGAGGTTAAATCATAAGAAAAGTCACTTTCTGATTTTGATAATCCTTGCTCTTTGGAAATATGAAACAAATTTTATAATTGGGAATCAGTTGGGACTACCCGACCTGATGTTCGAAGGGTGCTGGGAAATAGGGAATTCATAAACTTATGTCTTGTGAAAGTTTTCCATATATTTTTCTTCTCTACTCGCTATCCTACATAGATTAAAAAGAAAAGTAAACTGCCAAGCTAAATGAAAGCTCAGGGTCTTTTTGGTCAAGTTAAAGTGTCACATCAATATTAGAGGTGGCGATATTGGTACTTTAAAAGTATCATTTGGCATTATATACCAAGTCAAAGATCTTTAATATTAGGACCAAAAATTAGCTCGAACACCTGTAATTTCCTTATCTTTTTTTTATTATATTTTATGTCACCCCTCATAACATGTTGAGGGTTGGTTTTCCATAGAAAGTAATGCCCATATGATCTAAAATAACCGCAGTTTCATTTCACCCCCGAATAGTTATGATATCGATGCAAAATCAAAAGAACATTAACAAAAGATGACTAAAAAAAGGAATGGATCAAATGATTATACTGACATTAGTGAACACCCCCTCTGTGGCTTTTTCTTCTTTTCTTTTTGCTTTTGTGGTGGCTTGATAACTATCTTGATTGCAGCATCAAAAACTGCTTTCACATTCTGCCACAGCAAGAACAATCAATCAGACACAGACTGAAGCAGTGTAATTATTTACATTAGGTGGAACATATCAAATAGGAACACCCATTAAACCAAATACTTATTAGTTGTTAGCGTTGAACTCCAAAAAAAAAAAAAAAAAAAAAAAAAAAAAAAAAAAAAAAAAAAAACTTAATAGCGTAACTCTTCACGTGTACCATAAGCATGGGGTTAACTCGTCACTTGAAGAACCTTCATTATTGGTCTGACCAACCATATTGGATGGTTTAACTATCCCATCAATTACATTCTTCTTGGCAAAAGAGATTATGAGAAGTCAGAAAAGAGAAAAATAAAAGTAAAATCGTCACATTATCCCAGATGTTCAAAGTAATTAATCCACAATATACCATCCCCAGTTCCATATAAGTACTGCATGTTCCTTCCAACAGAAATATGAGAGAAAATGTGTGGTAGATGAACCAAAACCAAATCTTCAAACTTCTCAAGTATCTTCAGTAATTGCTAAGGCAGAACTTCAACGGAAAGACAAAAATAGTGAAATAAGCAGCAACTTATCATTGTTCAGTACCTGCTGCGTTTTTGAACTGCATTCAATATAATAGGCAGCTCCTAACTGCTTCCTTAGTTCTTCTCCCTTGATAACATTAACAATCACATTTTCAGGTGATCAGCCATGTGCAACTCAACCCAATAAATATTAAACTAAAGCTAAACTAAATGACCACGACTCTGATTTTACACAAAAGGAACTCGTTACCTGTGCAGTAGTCACAGGCTCTAGTCCGGGATGGTTGGCCAAGTAGTATTTATCATTGCGGAGATCTGTGCATCCATTACATATCGAGATCTCATTACATAAAAAAAAAAGGAGTATGTACATAACTAATCAAATTCCACGGACACCAAGGTTCAAACCCTTCTTTGGGCACATCCAATTTATAATATTTCACTTGTGTACATGACCCCCCAAAAAATTGATTATATGCATTGCTATTAACATTATCATCCATCACCTAGGATTAGGAACAATTGGTATGTATGGTGTTGAGTTCTAAGCAATACCAGTGGTTTTCCAAAGATGCAATAGGCCTATGGACTCTATTGTAGCATAGACTATGAGACTGAGTAAATCAGCATAAGTTGAGCTTGATGCTCCAGCCCTATCATGAGGGAACCGCTGCCAACTAATTTTAGCCTTGGCATTTTGGGGGAGTTTTAACACAGTTCCACACACCTAGGTACAATAAGATACGCATGAATAACTGGTAAGCAACCCAAGCTGGTTTTACTAATGAATTAAGCTTGTGCACTTACCAACAAGCACCAACTGACAAAAGACAAACAAGCTTCAATTTGATGTCTCATCACTCATGTATTTCTTTTTTTTTCTTTTTCTTTTTGAAGCCATCACTCGTGTATTTCTAGCGCAACATGGTTGCTTTATAATGAGTGATGAAGAATCCGCATCTAGACATTTTCTGAAAACCATACATCTTGAGTGGCAATTAATTTAAAGGACTTGTGGAGGATGACCAAGTTATGGACTTGGACCTTATTATGGAAAGAAGAGGAGAACTGGGACAAATCTAATGGGAGAACAAAAGGAAACAACATGATTTTCGACATTGGATTTGCAAAGCTGCAAATATTCAAGATCTGCTTGATTATGATGATTTTCTTTTCTTTTCTTTTTTCTGAAGTGGATTATAATGATCTTCTTACTTTCTTAGTTATAGTATTTTTTTCTTTTTCTTAGAATACTTTCTATTTAGTAAACTTTCTAAGTTAGTATAATTATTTTCCTTGCATGCCAATTTAAAGGTCATTCTCATGAAACAAAAGAAGTAGAATATTGTCCGATGTCTCTAACTTATCTTTATTAGGTGTTAAGAGCTCCCTTATCTTCTAGAGCTCCGAGGTAAGTGCTCCCTCCAAAGAGCCTCTGGCCATTAGCAACCATAGGGTCTTCAAGACGAGGGAAGGAAGAATAACAAGACAAGGCAGCTAGTGCATTGACTGATTTTTCAGTCATTAGGCCTGTGACAAGATCCTTAAGTTGGGCACTTAACAACCCATCCCAGAACAAGAAAAATATGTAGCATCAATGCTGGAAAATGGACCTTTGAACAATACCCAAAGTTCATTGAGCAAGAATTTCTTGAACAAGCATAGACTTTCGCAAAGTAACTTCTAGAAAGCTTATTCGTATCTGTAGGAGACCTAGGCTGCCTACGGATCATAGAGGGAAAAATGCTAAGCTAGAGTTATTCTATTCCTTTATAGTCTTGCTTATAAATAACCCAAAAACAATGAGAGAGAAGTAATATATATATATATATATCCTTGGGTGCACATACTATAGGTACATCCGTACATATTACTGTATGTTCTCTCTTTCACAGATAATCCATCCTTCATCAAGTCAGGTCATTTCCAAAAATCATCATCGTAGTAATTCCCCTGATAAGCCGACCTCAACTAATTTGGGAGGGAGGCTTTGTTGTTGTTTTCATAGTAATTCCCTGATAGTTACTTATCTACTATGACAGCCCCCAAGGATAACTAAAGACATAAATCAGGCGATGCCACAATCAGTTATCCAAGATTTTCCGCTAGAGTACCCCACATCTCCTCTTTACCAATTCCAAGCATCGTCTACTAAGGAAAATTACTAGAGTAATTGATAATGGAAATTAAGTATGAAACTTAGCTGTCTAAGTTTGCATCAGATAAGACCCTTAAAATGCATTAGAACTGATCAACTTATGGCATTCAAGGAAGTCATCCGAAATATAATATCGAGTTACTAACCTCATTATTAAATCTCGCGATCGATGTTGTTCCTTTACCTATTCTTTCTTTTGGGCTTTGCCTTCTTGTATAATTTTGCTCGCAATTTCTTTCAGTATAACAAAATATACTCTAGTTTGACATAAAAACATGAAAACAAAAATCTTCGAGGCAACTTCCATAGTTTTATCTCGCCCTACAAGCCAATTAGTTACTAACAAGGGTGTGAAATTGCCCTCCTCAAACAAAACAAAGCTCCGCCAGTGGAAAAAGGACCTAGCTGATACATTTTACTTGGCTTGATAGGTTACCTACCTTATACACACCCAATAGATAGAAGGTAGCAAACCGCATAAGCGCAAAAAGAAGACCACAATCGACAATTAATAGTGAGAAATAAGACAACTAAAATAAAAGGCATCGAATTGTGATTGTAAGAAATAAGAATCAGATTTTGCTGTGATTTCCTTACCCAATTTGGTACCAACAAGCACAACAGGAACTCCGGGAGCATAATGCTGAAGTTCAGGGATCCACTGCACAGTTAATCACCAAAAGCTATAACATATCCTCAAAGCATCAATAATTCAAGAATCAACAAAAAAAAAACACCAGCACATTTCATTATCATGCACCTTTTTCATCACATTCTCATAGCTCGCTCGACTAACCAACGAAAACGCCAACACAAACACATCTGCTCCTCTATAACTCAGAGGCCTTAACCTGTTGTAGTCCTCTTGCCCTATCAAGAAAATCATCAATTGCTTCACAGGCGAGGAGAAAAAACACTAACTTGCCCAATTCACGCCGATTTTCGACCCAAATTGAAACCATTATCAACTAGACAACCGTTTCATCCTCATAAAAACACAAGATTTAAACAATAAATAGACAAGATTTACCAGCAGTGTCCCAAAGGCCTAGATTGACAGTGGTTCCTTCAACGACCACATTCGCGCTGAAGTTGTCAAACACTGTTGGTATATAATCCTAAAACAAACACATACACAAACACTTCAAACAAGATTTTCACAAAAGCCCATGAAATCAACAAGCACAAATTCACATAAAAATAGGTCAAGCAATTTACTCCCTCAGTGAATGAAACCCACAAAAATGCACAAAACCCAGAACCCAAAAACTGAACAAAATCCACAGAAGTCCAAAACCCAGAAAGGAAAACACGAAATCAGCCCAGAAAACACAAAAACAAGGAAAACCCAGAAGGGGGGTTTTGAGTTTAGCGACGAAATTACAGTGGGGAATTTGTTGCTAGTGTAGCAGATGAGCATGCAAGTCTTCCCAACAGCACCGTCTCCGACTGTGACGCATTTGATGAACCTGGAAGCGCTTGAAGCCATTGAATGGAATGGAAAGTAAGTGTGGGTTTGATTTGGTTGATGAGCTTTTCAAAAAAGAGAGAAAACAGAGGTGAAGAGGAGAAGATCACATGATTCTCACACACTCATTCACTCACTCTGTTCTGTTCAGCTTTCTTTCACTTTATCCAAATTGTGACAAAAGAAGGTATGTATTAATGTGAGATTAAATAGATATAATTGATGATTATACATGATTATAATTGGTAATTAATGATCCAAGAAAACAATTAAGTCTAGTTGGATGTGGTCGACAGGTACTCGATCCAAAGCCAACCACCCTTGGCCACGCATTGTTTTTTTTTTATTGTTATTTTTAAAAAATGATTTTTTTGATAGATGTGGATATCTGAGTCACCGTTGCTGACATTGGGCTAATGGTGGACTCGACTAATCTCTGAGGTCCTTAGTGGCCTCCTCCAAGGAACCTAAGTAAGAAATTGGTGAGAGAAAGTAGTGGGTGAATTTCGAACTCAACACATAGATGCCTTAATCAATGTATTAGATAATGAAACTTACCACTCGACCAACGTTCTTGGAGCATTTTAAAAAAATGAGTTTTCAATATTTTATTTGTCAACTAAATAAAAAATGGGAGATAAAATGGTGAAACTACTCACGACTGCTCTCCAAAAAAGGCCCTCGGGTAGCTTGCTCGACAATATATACACAGACGAAAATTGAAGAGTATTTTGATGGCGAGGAGAAGATGATAGTCACCCACATGAGAAGAGAAGCATACAAATGAGGGGCTTATTATCTGGCAAAAAAAAAAAACATAAATGTTATCTCTCAGTTATAGGGACTCTTATTCCATAATAATTTCTTATTTTGTAAGAAATGATATTTGTTCCAAATCAAATTCAATGCAAGGGATCAATTGTTTTTTGTAAAAAAAGAATTGAAATTAATTTCAAAACCAAATAAATATAAATTAATTTTTATTTACAAATGAAATTCAATTAAAGCTAGCTTTCAAGTATAAAAAAAATAAAAAGATAGGTCTAAAAACTTGTTTTTAAAGTTTTCCGAGTGACATTTTTATTAGTATAATTCTTCGCATTGCAAGATATGAATATTGTTCGTAAAATGGTTAAGTAACTAAGTCAATTAGGGTCTAGCCGAGTTCGTTAAAAAAGTTGTCATTGAAGATTATCCATTGAGAAATTTGTTTAAAGCTCACGAGTTGCCTTCAAAAATCATAATATGAAGAAAGAATTTTTCTTTTAAAAAAATGAATAATTTTTTGCTTTTTTATCGAAAATAATTAATGAATCGATGATTAAAAACTTAATCTAAACGTATGATCTAGGAGAGAAATGATTAAAATAAAGCTTGATGCAGCAAAAATTCAGAAAGGCAGGAGAAGCTCTTTACTTTACACTGTAGGACTTGAGAAGAAAAGGTGGCTTTAAAGCGAGAAATGGAATCATTGGGCACTCTATTATGGACTATGGAGATAAGTAAAGATTAAGCAAAGAGAGCAAAAGAGAGAGAGAAGGGTTGGAAAGTATATGAAAAAGTTTCGATTTTCTCTGTATGCCTAGCAAAGTGTAATATGATTTTTCATTCATTAATTAATTAATTTATTGCACCCAAGGAGCTAGTCGGTGTGGTGAAGTGGCTACGAATAGGGTTTGGTACTCTAATGAGAGTCTGACTAAGGTATAGGTGCATGATGAGTTTGATTCGCGGCAGACTACACCATTAGTTTTCCTTCGACATTTGAGTTAGTGGTAGAGATATCAACTCTCCTAACCCCTGTGGGATAAGTCGGGTCTTTAATCGGGTGGGTTCATGATTCAATTTTACCTCAAACATAGAAAAGAGGAAAAACTATGAAAAATAATTCTACAACTAATATATAATTAGTGTTGTGACGAATCACCTCATAAGTTCTAAGATCACGGTCGCACGAATACACTCAAAGGTAAGTAAACCATAGAGAAAATAAGAACACACGAATTTATGTGGAAAACTCTAAAATTAGGGAAAAATTATGAGCAAAAAATGCAATTCAGTACACAAAAGAAAAACATCCGCTATCTAAACCCATATATAAACCCCAACAAGACTCAATCTCACAGTGCGCTTCGCACGCAGGCTCGTACGCTTCAACACCCCACCCAATTAGCACTATGCTTTTCACCATGCATGTGTTGGAACAATTAATTATTTTATTTGATTGTTTATAATTCGAATGAAAATTATGTGAAAATGTGTGTAATCCAGTGGAGGGACATAACCTACTAAAAGGTGTATCTATTTACTAAGAGGCGTGTCTTTCCTAATAGACTCATGAAAGTCTATATAAATTACTAGATAAATCGTTTTTAATAACACTTACAATAAAGTTAAAAGGTTAAAAAATGAGTTAAAATCAAGTTTCTTTCTCTTTTCATGATTGCGAGTAAGAGAGAATGTTAAATCATTCTATTGGTTCGTAGAGTACTAATGATTTGGAATGCTAAAATCATTAGTATGATCGTTATATCTTGTGAGATTATCATCATTAGACCGTAAGCACTATAACGGGATAAAATAGTCTTTAAGACATTGAGTATAACTCAAGCCTCGATCGACTATATTACATTTTTCTTGCATTTTTTTCAAAGTTTTCTCAAATTCCACCAACAGCATGTACCATACACGCCTCTATTTATATATACTTAATAGGTGCTTGTATTACATGTACATAAACAAAGTTGAGTCATTCTTTGACTCCAACTTAAGTCATGCGTGCATAATAAATATCTATCTCCATACAAATCGTAGATTTATGTGTCTGAATCCAACTCCAATATATCATATCTACACGCGTCTAGTTGCAATTGGAGTCCTTTTCAAATTCTATGTCCAACTCGAATATGGAGTTTGAGCCACAGCCTAACAACTAGCCTGAGATGCTTTTATTGCTTAAACTTATTGGAGATCCAGCATTGGGCCACAGCAACCAATAGCTTCATGTTCTGTCTCGATCTCAATTAATCATAATCAGATGTCTCTAATGTATATTGAAGAATAACAATCATAAATATTTAAATTGTATAAAGGTATAATAAAACGATTTATAATTTTGACCAAATTTTTTTTTGCTATAAAGACTTACAATAAATCTACTTTGGACTCATGAGTCTGGACTTATATGAAGGTTTTTAAAATTTTTGTAAATATTTAAAAGGTATCAAACGAATTTTACAAGTGATTATGGTTGCTTCATTAATTGCTCGAGGATATATTTGAAAAAAAAATTTGAGTCCGAATTCACGAGTCCAAATAGCACTACCCACTGAGTGAAGAGGGTATCATTTTCAATTAAAAGATTATCCAAAAAAAAACGCCTTTCAATTAAATGCTAATTTATATATATATATATATATATCATATATATAAAAGCACGAATCACAAATTTTTGAGTGGTAATGAAATTTACCTATTTGCCCATATTTTTTTTTTTTTCATCTCTAAATCAACCTTTTCTTTTGTCTCCAAATCAAACTCTAACTCCTTATCAATCCACCACACGTTTTTTTTTCTTTATCTCCAAATCTATCCCGAACTCCTTCTCATCAATCCAATACACGGTTTTCTCTTTCGCGATCAGTCCTCAATCGATCACTCACTCGTGTTTCGGATTTAAGTCCTTCTCATCAATCCAATACACAAACTCCTTCTCATCTATCCAATACACGTAGACGAATAGGTTGATAAATTGAGGAGACTTTTAAATTGGAGTGTGCACTTGTTTCGGGGCAAATCGGTTAAGCTTGAATTGCACGCTACCATTTGATACGTTTTTAGGGGTGCATACCATCGGTCATCGTCTTCATCATTCTCACCCAAACCCTCATTGCTCTTCCTCATATATATATATATATCTCGGTTGGATATCAAATTCGAGGAGAGCGAAGAGTGTTGGTGGCGTTGTCGAAGAACAGTTGAAGGTGAGATAATATTTCAATTTTTTTATTTTAGTGATTTGTGGGACTGGTTTTGTCTATGAATTCGAAATTGGAATTGGGAGGGGTTGTTGTGGTTGGTTGTTGATTGTGTGATGAAGATAGGTGAAGATTTGGTTATATATAAATAGTGAAGAATAGAGAATCCAGAGAGGAGAAGAAGAAGGCGGGGGTTGAAGAAGAAGGTGGTTTGAAGAAGGAGTTGGGGGAGGGAACAACCCAAAACCCAGTAAAAAATTTGAATGAAAAAAATTCGATTAATTATGTGAAAAATGGTGTCTAAAGCTTTAATCTAAACTAATTCAATTATTTACATTCATAATTTCAAAGTTATCATTTCTATCTATAGAGTTTGAGGTAAAGATTGAACTTTATGTACAATTCTATGGAATCTCCACAAGCAAGTGTTCACAAATTGATGGGTCAAACCACTTGTGTTTTTTTCCTTGTTTCCTTTTTTTTTTTTTTAGAAGTAATGTCCTAGCATGACTAACTTGTTTTTTCATTCACATCTTATTTCAATATTCACATTAGAGAATATCGATAAGCTAAAAAAGGTACTTGTATTTTTAATTTTAAAATTTTAATCACGATTTTGAATTTTATTAATAAATTCTTAGAAATTAATTCCAATGAGCAAAGCGAATGGTCAATCGTGCATAGCACGTCCTGAAACTAGTATATATATATATATATACATGCCTTTCTAAAATGGCCGTTTAAGAGTATATTAATTATTATCTAGGGCTATCAATATTATTACCATTGTATATGGTACATAATTTGACTTTATAAAGATCAATATAATAGAACACAATATATACATCATAATTTCAGTCTCAACTCTCAAGAGATCAAAATCACTTATTTGTACACATCTTTACAAAAGAAATCGATCGACAAACCCAACTATTAATCAAGCTCAGTTTTCAACAAAATTATGAGCTTTAATTTGAATGAAATGTACACGTATACATGCATGTACATTTATTTTCAAGAAATGCAAAATTCTGTCCACGTTGATGGATCGATCTTGTTTAAGCGAAAGCCTTAAAAAAAACACCTTCACCTGCAAAACCCAAAATTAATTTTTATATGTATTATGTTTCACAATTATTGTACATATATAAATTAATTAATTAACTTATAAGATAAGTTTACTTAATTAATTGAACTTACTTGTGCAGAAAATATATATTACCCCGGCCCCTATACTTCGCTATCATCTTGTAACAGAGGAACCTTGGTTCCATGCGAAGAATCTTCACATATAATTTCTTCTTCTTTAATTTGTCCCCACATCAAACTGTAGTACCCTATGCCCATTATAATTGCTCCAACCACACTGAAAAAGACATATTTATGAACTTATATGGTAGTGTAATTAATTAATTTTAAAGCTACATTTTTCTACGTATTTTCAATAAATCGAGCAGAGTAAAAAAGTTAATTTGATCTGCGTGTAGCAGACCCTAACTAATTAATTCAAGATTTAACTAGGCCTAATTAGTTTATCTTATAACATGCATATACCTCCCAACATGTAGACTAGTCCCAAAGAATATGAAGCCCACGGTGACTGCAACAACTATTCCAAAAGGCTTGAACATAGCCACATAAACAGGTCCTTTCCACCTCACGCACCATCCTTGAATGTTATTACGTATTACACTCCCAAAAATTGCCTATTAAAACATTTAAAGTAATTAAGATATACATATATAGTTGATGATTAACACATGAATAGACAGTATATATATATATATATATATATATATATATATTATAGTACTGTTTTTTGTGCTTACTGCTAGTACTATGTTGGTGATCTCCAACCTACTGTTTAGCTTCCAAGCACTTGGTTCTGTCTCGATGATGAGAGCCAGGACTGCACTTTGAATCGTCCCAAAGACACTGTAAAAACTGAGTATAGTCATACCTTCTGAATATTGTTTAATTGTTCCTGCCTGACATATGTGCATGGATACTCATATTAGATTTTTTCCTTCGTTAATAATCAAAACTCAAGCTTAATTAATTTGATATCTCATATGTAACTTGCTAAAGATCACATTTGTTGTCCTACTGCAAAGACCATATATATACCACATGTACACTACATCCACATGAGACATTTATATATACAGTAGGAAAATAAAGACATATATATGTACATACACATAATATATATAACACGCATGATAAGTTGGTTTCATAATTATCAAAAAAAGAAAAACAATAATAGCTTTTTTTTGGTAAGTCGACCTTGTTAACAGGTCTGATACACATTCTCTCCGGCCTATACAACTTTTTTTGACATATCAATAAAATCCTGGAGCATGTCTCCTTAATTAAATTTCCATAAAAAAAAAAGTAATAACGTGCATGATTAATTTGTAACACTATATGAGACATCTAGCTATATATATTATATATACCTAATATTTTCTTATGTATAGCTTTCGTTTTGGAATGTAAGATAATTAATAATATAGCTAGTGATGATACGATTAGTTAATAAAAACTTATTATTAATTACCTGAATAACATGCCAGAGTGAAACAGATAAGTTTGCAAGTGCAAAGAAGAGAGCTCCAAGGACCCAGTGCTCTGGTTCCGAGGCAAAGAGGAGGGGGTGTTGCATGAGTCGAAG
This sequence comes from Stephania cephalantha, assembly GCA_039657325.1. Classification (NCBI taxonomy): domain Eukaryota; kingdom Viridiplantae; phylum Streptophyta; class Magnoliopsida; order Ranunculales; family Menispermaceae; genus Stephania; species Stephania cephalantha. The sequence goes on from CM077573.1 coordinate 50,759,283, forward strand.
CTGAAGAGAGGGTGAAGGAGGCGATGTATTCCTCATTGGAGGACCCTTGTATAGTACCACCACTGTTGCTCCCATGGCTGTTATTAACACCCCAGTTGCTTTAGCTTGGCTGCTTGGACTTCTCAAATCTAGCTTTGTATTCCTGAATACCATATAAACATTAATTTGATGAGTATGGCTTACAAAAAAAAAATAAAAAAAATGATAATTATAAATCGTTACATGCATGGATGTCTAATCTAATTAATTGATTCCGTGGAATATATACAATGAATATATGACCCAATTTCAAAAAGGAGGCCCAAGCCCAAGCAATTTATTGACAAACTTGGGCCTAGCGTACCAAAATAAGCCCAACAAGAGAAACTTAATTAAAACGAAGCCCAAGGAAAGACATTCAATATGTAACATTTTTTTTTTTTTTTTAGTACTCCTCTTAAAACTGATGAATTAAACTATATTAAAAGCATACCTGGAAATGATGGAGAGAAGGAAAGAGAAAGTAGGGAGCAAATGGCCCATTGCACAGGCAAGAATAGGTGAAGCATAGTTCAAAGCAGTGAAAGCGCAGTTCTGGGCAACAGCGACCCTATTATAATTAAATCATAATCAGATCATGCAAAAGTAATATATCTTCCATTGCATATACAAGTTATATATATATAACTACGTTGTTCATCTAAAAAAACTACATGTATATAACTACGTTCTCAATTTATTACTAGCTAAGCTAGGCCACATATAATATTAAAGCAGAGATCATGAGCACGTACGTAGCGCGCGTAAATTATATAACTCACCCTGTGAGGCCGAGAAGGAAGAATTTAATCACAAGAGAGAAACTCAAAGGAGGTGGTTTGAGCGTCACTGATCTGTAAAAGAAGAAAAACTAAAAATTGTGAAGCTTTAATTTGGTTTTTGTATCAAAGAAGAGCAACTATATATAAAATGGAATTATATATAATTGGTAGAGATCGATGATCGATGATATATATTGGACTTAATTTGGAGCACCTGTGACAAAAGATGGAAGTGAAGAGCACGATGAGAGTGGCCAAAGCATTAGAATAGAAAACAAACACAAAGGGACTCATCCCCTTAGCCATCACTGTTTTGGTCATAATCGTTAACCCTATTGTACATGCCTCCACCATCACCAGCCCTGCAAAAGCCACCACATCCCACACACTCTCCTTCACCACCAAAACCCTCCTCATCTCTCTCTCTCTAGATCTCTATTGATGAATATTCGATGAATAAGTGAATTAATTCCCCACTTAATTAGTTTATAAGAGAGTGTATGTATAACACAAGCTACCTATAACCTATCATTAATATTGTCTCTGCATAGTTATTGACACACACATATATGTAGTGAGTGACATTGAGAGAATTGTTTTTTTTATTTGAAATGATGGTGGAGAGGCACCCTTTGGAGAGTGATGAAGCTACTTGATGTGTGAAGGAGCAACTCGTGGACATGACGTGGAAGACAGTTCATCTAGTTTTTCAAATTCTTACATGGTGAAAACTTTATAATTGATTACGTATGTTTGTACTTTCTACAAATATCAATGTTTAAAAAAATGGTGAGTTTGTGGTGTGAGATGAAACGTGACCCACTAAGGTCCCGCTCCTAATTTTTTGTGAATTGACAAATGAAGCCATCTCTGCTCTCCATTTATAAAACGCGGACGGCGATGTGCACCTGAAATTAAATTATAAGAGACTAATACTACTCTCTTTATTGGATGTATATATATACGTATATTCTTTCTTTAGTAAAGTTTAGGTGGCATTATTGAATTATCTTTGTCCATTTCTTCTCTTACGTAATCCTCGTTGATCCCTAAATATCTTTAGATGTGATGAGATTGGTTTGATATCAATCTTCACTAGTATAATATAATGGTTTTGCTCCAATGAACGGAAACATAAAGATCGACTATAGTTAATCTTATTATCGAATACTAAAAATACTAGTAGGTTATAAGTAGTATATAATTACCACAATTCAATTGCATCATACACCACCTAATCTAAAATTAACTTCTTCTCAGCAAGGTGTTGGTCCAAATATTCTCTATATGGAGACATCTTGTCTTTATTGTTAGTGCTTCATGCAGATAATTACATATATCTACAACCTCTTATATAACTTAATTACCACACGTATCAAACCATTAAACCAACTCACTTTGGTTGATTGATTAATTACTAATGATATTTTGACACACATGTATTTGAGACAGGGAGACCTTCTATCCCTCTTTTTGTTTTTTTAATAGGAAAGAAACAACTTGCCCCCATTGGGTTCGAACCCATGACCTCTTATTCTCAAACCCCGTATCAAAACATTGGGCCGCCCAATTAGTTGGTATTTATGATATATACTTAGATGCATGCATGTCTATACACGTACGTATCATATAGCTTTCAACCAACTAACTAAATGTGTAGCTCACTGATTTGGTATGCGGTCACTTATATAAGAAGTTGGTAGCGATCGATTCTCAATAATGAGGACAAATTGTGGTGGTTTCTTTTGTATCGAAAAAAAAAAAAAAAATGGCTTTCAACCAAAGTAGTGTGTGACTTAATTTATTTTTTTGGGTAAGAATGGAAACCACAACTTACCCCTATTGATTAAGATCAAGTCCCTAACCGTTTAAACAATATTGATCCTATATCAAATCAGTGAGTGTCACTTGATTGGTAAAGTGACTTAATTTATATATATACATCATACGAGTATCATTGCCGTCATTAATGGAGGCAAGTTAGTTTATTTTTTTATCAAAAATAAAAATAAGAAAAACTGGAATTCGGGAAAAACGGTTTTTAATTTAATTAAATTAGTAAATTTCACATAAGAATAATCTATATTATGTAGCTTGCTAATTATTAATTTAAAATGTTTCTCATAAATATTTCTTTTTTTTGTTGTTTAAAAACTTGCTCTAAGTTATATTGTAAAAAATAATTTGGCTTTTCGGGAAAGGTCATTTGAACATATCTCTTATACAATATTCTTGTTATGCGTGGCTCTGTTTGGTACACACACAAATTAGTTTATAAGCTACCGTGTCTGCTTAGATTATAAGCTAACTTTGACAAATAAATTATTTTTCTTAGATTAACGTATTCTAAAATAATCTAGATTACACATTATTTGAATTTTTAAACGCTACTATGAGTAACGTTTTACAGTTTAAATGTCAGTTTGCTATTTTGGTTTCAATTTCGTGCCAAGTTCTGTAAATAATATACATATGCCACAAAGGACAACATATCTTTACTTATTAATTCTTATATGGTATTGGTGCAAGAGGGTGAGGGTTTGAGTTCCATATGAGGCAAGAAAAGTTGATTTCTTTCTTATAAAAAAATTAATTTTTTTTATTTAGGTTGAACTATCAGCTAGTTTTGTCAAATAGAGTCTATGTAACTGATAATCTAGCTAATAGCTGATAATCTAGCTGATCAATTGAAATTGTTTGGAAAAATCAGTTGATCAAGCTAGTAACTGATAAATGTAAAATGACGTGAGAGGACATGTTTATATTATATATTGATTATTAATTAAATGCATTAATTATTTGTACAATCATACTATTTGTTTATAAATTTATTATGCAATACACCCATATATATATATATATATATATGTGTGTGTGTGTGTATATATATTATATTCCTAGTATTATGTTTGTACAAATATAACACAAACACATAAAGAATAATGTTTGAGTTGGCATTTACACCCATCTTACATATATATTAGTCAATAGAAATATGTTATATTTTTTATGTATGTAACAAAACATTTGTAATAGTAAATATAAATAACTTATATACGAAAACCTAATACCTCAATTTCGTATTTACAATCAAATTAATGGTAGTTTGTTTAAACAAATAGGATTAGCGAATCAATGTATTTAATTTTATGTCTGGTCATGTATTGAGCCATGAATGATTAATGAAATTTCTCTTCATCAAAAAAATACGTTGCTAACTATTTATAATATGTTTGAGTATTATATATTATTAATTAATTAATAGTTGTTAATATTAATGTGCTAGTTTTTTTTAAAACAAATTAATATGCATGTTAACTAGTATACATATGTACATAGTAATATACATTACGCTATTTATTTCTATTTTTTCTCAATAAGTACCATACTTATACATTACGCCGATTTTTTTCCTAAATGCTAGATAAACTAGCGTCTAAAATTTTAGATTACCGTCTAGATTATTTGTCAAAGTAGCTTATAATCTAGCTGATAAGCTAGTTGATGTTTGCCAAACAAAGCCATATGAGGCTCTGTTTGGCAACACTAGCTGATAATCTAGTTGATAGGGGATAATCTAGCTGATAGCTGAAAAGCTAGTAACCGATAGCTGATAATCTAGCTGATCAATTCAAATTATTTTTAAAAAATAGCTGATCAAGTAGCTGATAAATTCAAAATGACATAAAAAAAAAGCTTTCTTTTTAGTTCTTGAAAAAGACATATTTATATAAACTATTATTTACATTAATTACATATACAAATAAGTTTTTTATGATATATGTAGAATAACGTAATATTAATGTTTTTAGATAGTAATCATAACATGTCATGTCCTATATGTTTATATTAAACATTTTTCTTGAATAATAGTGTTTCAAATTTCATATGTAGTAAATTAGTAATATTTAGTGATGTTACTTGAATAAGTATCTATGTATTATTTTAGTCAATAAAATATCTATTACTAATAATATTGTAAACCATAATAATGTTAAGTGATTTAATTGTGTAAATGTATTTACCATGTTTTTTTAACAAAAATATATTTATCGTGTTATGTTGCATATAGGGTATTGTTACTATTGTGTTATCATCATCGCACCGTCGCACTTGCACATTACACAAGTTTTTTTTATTATATTATATTCGTAAGTTTGTTTCCAAAAAAATAAATGAACATTCGTTATTTTTTAGTTAAGAATCGGCTATTTATATGGGCAAAAAGAAAAAAATGGGTAAAATTGAAACAAAAAACTAAAATGACGTCTGAAAAAAAAAATGCTAGTTGGGATAGCGTTTATGATTGTAGTTGATCATCTAGCTTATTTTGAAAATAAGTTGCTAACCAAACGCAACTTATTTATCTAAGTAGTTGATAAACTAGTTGATAAGCTAGTTTGTGCATGTCAAACAGAGCCTCAATCTAATAAAAAAATTCCATATATTGTGATTTTATAACGTTGTGCCTTATTCCATAAACTTTTTTGGGGAACTTTAACTATATGTTGATATAATTAGTCAAACAATATTATTACAATCCAACAGTCAACTATATCATTGACCTCATTTCGATAATCAGGCATGCGGATTGACCATTGCAACTTATACAAGTCCCATAAAATATGTATTTTGACAAAAATGTATAGATCTCTCATTGACTTCATGCAAGCTCAAAAAAAATTAAAAAGGGTCGGAAATGGACATTCAACGCTAGAAATATTGAAGTTTCAAATATTGAGGAGGCAATTTGTGTATCACCATTGTCTCTAGCTAGCTAGGTAGCTCCCCATATGGAAATGGAATGCTAGGGGACAGGTGAGTCAGATGACCCGTTGACCATATTGACTTTTCAACTAAATTTTTTGATGAATTTTTCAACTCAATAAGTAATCTTGCCGTGCCTCCCATGTAATGTGATGACCTACGAGTCTCCTTATAATTAATTTTGTACGTACTGATTCTCCAGTATATCAACTCGAATTTAGAGTTTATCAAATACTATCAATCTAATAAAACCTGATATTAATTTTTCTTTTGAAGCTGTGGCATAATTAATAAGCTTGAACAGTTCAAGGGGCCAAAGGATTATGTAATGTCCGTGCTGATAAGCAGCTTTTGGTCCTTCATAAGGCTTTTTTCATAATTTATCTAAGAAGCTAAAGATAAGCTGGATATATATAAGAAAATACATTTTAGATGTAATGTCAACTGCTTTAATTCTTTGTGTATCGATCAGTGTATTCGAGGGCGGTGTGTGCGTGCGTGCGCGTGCGTGCTTAGATGATATGAGCAAAGAGTGCATGCTTAGATTATTATCTTATCCCATTAAAAGTTTGCAGTTAAATGTGCTTAGGCGAGAGGATGATGGCATGATATCTTGTAACAAAAGTCATTCTGATGGATGTTGATTATAATTTTCTTAAGAAACAACACTGATAGATGATCCAAAGCATTGGATATATAGTTGTAACCAAGAAAACATAGGATTGCAAAATCTAACAAATACAAGACTATTGATTAGTGCCTGGTATCTTACCCCGCAAAATGAAATTACATGCATGGATCTTTTTATTCTTATTATGATTATTATTTTTTTGATAAATTTACATGCATGGAATTTAATTTTACATACATCATGTATAAAGTGGTTGACATGTATATCAATCCAATTAATTTTTTAGTTGTCCAAGTTGGGCTTGCTTGTTACTTTGATCTTGTTCGAATTCCCTGGTATCCAGTCCAACAAAGCTGAAAGCCCGGCCCATAACAGATCTATTTAACTCCTCAGCACAAGTGGACCTTTTTTTTTTTTTTTTTTTTTTTTTTTCTGGAAAACGATTTGGTGACAGTCTTTCGCTACATAGTTGTTGGGGAGTCCATAGATCATGCATCATCATTGCATCAAGATGTGTAAATGCACGCAGATTCCAACTATTAATGTATGTCCAGTGCACTCAACAAGGAAAAGAATATTACCCTGCCATTTTTTTGATGAAAGAATGTCACCCTACCATTGAAACAAGGGAAGTTTGAAAACATATAGAGGATCAAATTTATGATTCTACTTATTCTTTTTCGTCGATGATCGTGGGTGGATGAACCGCCTCAGTTACTCCTATTTAAGGCACGATTAATTCCACGGGGCTAAGAGGGCGCCCTTACCATTAACTCAGACGTCCAAGAAAAATATAATAATATTGCAACCACCTTGTGCAAATCGAAACATCACATCTATCTTAATAAAAGTATTGAAGCGATATTTGTAGATAGCCACTCCACCACCTCCTTACAAGTATGATTCTTTTTACTATAATTAATTAGGAAAACACTACGATGATCCAGTGATGGGACCCCGGTGATGGTATCCATCCATTCGTGTATATATCGATATGTGTGCACACAAATATTGAAGCACCACTACAAAAAATGGTCTACATAGCGACGGGGAATAGCGGACTGGGGCAGTCGCGACCAGAATAGCGACAGGGTTAGCGACGGCCCCCCGTCGCTATTTTTGGGCCGGAAAACTCCCGCCCAAGCCCAATTCTGCTCGGCCACGTGGCGAGAGTGCCGCCACGTGGCGCGCTTAAGAGGGCCACGTGGAAGAATAGCGACGAGAACCCCCCGTTGCTATTCTCCGTCGTTATTCGTCGATTTCCAGATCTAAAATCGTTTTCTCTCCCTCTCTGGTCATTCATCTCCCTCACTCTCTTCACTCAGATCGTCTCCCTCACTCGACCCGGCCCTCCTTCATTGCTGGTTCATCTCCCTCTCCATCTCCCTCTCCCTCTCCTCTCCCTCTCCCTCTCCCTCTCCGTGCTCGACCCTCTCCCTCTCCGTGCTTCTCCCTTTCACTCGAACCCTAAACCCCCGAACCCGCCATCCGGCGCCTCGCCCGACTCAGCCCGCCTCGGCCGGTCGCCTCGCCGCCTCATCGCAGCCAACACACTCTCATCTTGTTCTTGATTTGGGATTTATGTATAAGTTTTTATTTATTTTATTTTTTATGTTTTTTTATTATTTAAGTTGATTTCTAATATTTATTTGTGAAAATTTGTATTTTTTGTGGAAATATGTATTTTATGTGGAAATTTGTATTTTTCTGTGAAAAAATGGGTTTTTTTGTATTTTATGTTAGAATGAAAATTTGGAATAAATTTTGTAGATATATGCATGTTAAATTAAAAAAATGTAATAGTTTGATTAAAAAGTTGTAATTTTGTATTTTACGTTGAAATAAAATTTTTGGAAATTAAATTTGTATTTCATGTATTTTTAGGTGAATAAAGTTTGTTAAATTGATTAAAATGTAGGTTCGAATAAATCTTGTATGTTGATATTTATTATTTCTTTATTTTTATGACAAATAAAATGCACGCTTGTGATTTGAATATAATAATTTTTTTATTATTATTTGTGATGTTTATTGCATGATTTTTTTTGTAATGTGTTAGTATTAAATTAGTTGAATTTCAAATATGTCTATTAAACTATTATTTAATTATTTTTTATAGTAATTAAAAAAATCAAATTAAAATCTATTTAACTATAATAAAGAAATTAGGTTAAGTTGAAAAAACATTTAAGTATAAAGTTAATTAAATGATACAAATTCATTGGAGAAATTAGATTTCGATTAGGGCCAAAAATAAAAGAGTACGTATAATATATTAAACTATAAATAAATATAGAATACTTAAAAGCAATTTAACTATAATAAAGAAATTTGTAATTGGTTGAACAAAATAATATTTATATAACAATGCTTACATACTATATATATAGATATATACAGTATAGGTAGGGAGGATTGATATTCATATATATATATATATATATATATATATATATATAAATTATGTTAAGTTAAAATTAAAATAAGTATGAAGTCACAAGTTAAATGAAATATTAATACGGTAAATTGTACTGATAAAAATTTAATAAATGATGCAAATTTATTGGACAAATTAAATTTCAATTAAGACAAAAATAGAAGAATATAATATATTATATTATAAATAAATATAAAGTAGTTAAAATTAATTTAACTATAATAAGGAAATTAGAATTGGTTGAAACAAATAATATTTATATAACAATGCTAATATACGAGATATATATATATATCTATATAAATTAAATGAGACAATAAAATTATAAACTGCAAATATTGAAGTAAAATTTAAAATTTCAAAGGAAAAATTAGAAATTAGGTAAAATTACACAAAAGTATGTGCATATATTGCAACCAATGCGACTAATTACGATAAACAATTGACTAAAATGTATTAAATATATTACGCAAAGTATGTGCAAATGCAATCGATTCGACTAACTACGATTAACATTCGACTAAAATTTATATAGTGATTGATGTGTAGGTGTATTCAATTTGGGTTGTTTAGGTCTTTCGAGATGTCTGTGTCTCGAGATTGGATGAACAACCGTATTGAAGGCGGTTACATTAGATTAGATTTTGTGGATGGCGTGAAGAAATTTATAAAATTTGACATGCAACGCTGCACCACTTACTTGAATGAAGCAAAAATTCGATGTCCTTGTCGAAAATGTCGCAACGACAAATACTACGATGTAGACACCGTAGAGCTTCATCTAGTGAGGGGTGGATTAGTTCCTGATTACTATCGTTAGACCGCGCATGGGGAGGAAGAAATAGTAAGCGACGAGGACGATGAAGGTGATGATCAAATGGATGAATATGCGACATCATATCATCACATGATACACGACATTGCGGGCCCCTAATTTCGATTGAAATCATGAAGAGGAGCCGAACCCTGAAGCAAAGCATTTCTTTGAAATGATTGACGCGACGAATCAATTGTTTTGGTCGGGTTGCGAGAAGATGAATAAACTCTCAGCAATGGCACGTTTATTGACGATAAAGTCGAATCATCATATTTCTGAGCAAGCATTTGACGAAGTTTTGCAAGTATGTAAATACATGTTGCCTGAAGACAACTGTTTGATGGATAGCTTTTACTTTGCCATATGTGTTTTGTCATATGTTTGAAATTACGCACAATGTGACAATGACTTTTACGGACAATTAAAAGAAGTGATTGAAATCGAATACGATGGATTCCTACGTACTGTGTTGTTCAAATGTCGGGACAAGAGTTCACCGATCCTTAAAAATCGTCGATATAAATCGAAATCTGCGATTGAACAAGTACGAGCCTTTCATACTAGCCATGCAAGCTAGTCAGGTGTACTTTCTTTCATACCCAAATGTAAGAAATGCGCAGAACAATTGCCAAGCTACATGCAGACTTCAACCGAAATTCATCGATGAACAAAACTTAGTCGAAAACGTTGACAGTGAGCCTATAGAAAAAGACGCTTTTCAGGAGCAGCTACCAGAGCATAATACTGAGGTCGATATTGACAATAATGTTTCAACTTCATTAGCTGATCCTAGTGGGGCACACATGTCAAACGTCAACGAAGAAGACGATGAAAGCGATAACTCTGACTTTTCATCAAATGATGAGGACGGTGACGACGAATCATGATACTATCATGTTCATCAGTTGGTAAATGATGCAATTATATGTTTTTACTTGTTACGTAAATTTTGTATGTTGGAGGTTCAACTCAAAATTCTAATTTAGACTTTATTTTTTTTATAAAGTTATGTCGTCAGGTAGAGGTTACACCCCATCTACTGGTAAGGGCTCCGGTGGACGATCAGGTGGACAATCCGGTAGTCGATCCAGCAGACAATCCAGCGCTACTAGAGATCGACGATCGGATGGATCACACCGTCGTTCTCATGAAGATGCTACTCTACCTGCACAAACTACTCAGGGTCAGCAGAGTCTGCATCCATACCCATACCACCCTTCTCAGCAGACTTTATTTCATCCGTACTCATACCGCCCTTCTCCGCAGACCCCATTTCTCCATCAGACGCCTCCCCTACATTATGCACATCCATCACATCCATCTACATCTTTCGTGTCTTTTTTATCTGTTTTTGGTGATGATCCCACCTCTATGCAGATGTATTCTACTTTACTTTCCTCCCTACCCACTCCACCCGTTGATGGTCGTGGTACGTTTAGGCCAGGTGTCGGGCCTACTTTTTCATCTGGGGGATCAGCATCCCCCTCACATTTTCATGATCGTACGCACGACCACCGTACAGTCCCACCACCACTTCATCATGATTTGCATGCCTCGCCTCCTGGGTCAGTGGTAGTAAACGATCGCCGAGTTCTTTAAGACATCGTTCGAGCGACTCGTCTATAGGTACGGCCCCACGTGGATGACGACGGAGCAGTACTACTACCCAACCCTCGGGGCATATATTTTTGGTCGTGAAAGATGACAGATAGTAAGTACACGTACGAAGTTTTACGTTTACTTATTTCTTATAAACTTAATATAACGCCTCGTTTTCAATTAAGTGGATGGAAATTACACCCGTCTGACAGAGCTGCTCGGGAGATGACTATGGCATACAAACATTCCCTGCACAATGATGGTTATTCTTGGGAGCACGTCCCGCAACACATGCAAGATATTTACTGAAATCAATGGAAGGTAAAGTTGTTTAAGTTAATGTTTTCATTTACATAAGATTTACAAACAATACATAATTGAAAAGTGTTTATAGATAAATTTAAAATTTTATTACATTTTACCTATAGTTGTCATTCGATGTTTGATTTTATTAGCAAGGGAGCCGCACATGTATCTGGTGATATCTTCGATAAAAGAAGATGTGGCAACTCCCGATTTTATTAGAGAGGCGTAAAAATACGAGACAAAAGGGGGGCGTATCGAATGGGATTGCAACTCGGTATGCCCAAGATTTTATTAGCAAGATGTGCTCAAAAGATAAAAAGTCAACGCACATGTATCGCACATGTGATATCTTCGACCACTATAAGAAGATGTGGTCAACTCCCGATTTTAAGAATAAAGTAAAAATAGGAAGTAAAAAAAATCAGGGAGAACCGAGACAGGGGGACCCAGTACAAGGATCGCGGTGCATACTGGTGGCTCAATATCCATTTATCCGCACGTAGAGAAGTTGGTAAGTTATGTTATATTAAGTTATATGTAATATACATGGATTTAGTCTCAAACTTAATCCTCTTTAAATATATGTAATATCCATATGAAAGATCTTGATGGCGTAATTTTCCTCGATTCGAGAGTGGAGAAGATCGTCGTAAGTAAATATTTTTGCTTTTAAATTTTGTTTAGTTAATTAATGATAGGTATTAATGACTTCTAAATGTTTTAAATTCTTATTTTAGACGGCGATCCAGCGTAGGCGGATTGAGCTGACACAGTCGCAGCATGAAACCCCGATAGATGAGATCGACCTATATTTATCCGTCGTTGAGCGCGATGACAAAGGACGAACATATAGACTAGCTAGGGTGGACACCGTCGAGGTTGCGGCGCAGACATGCTACAGCTGGAGGAGCTGGAGGTGGAGATGGAGCTAGATCTTCTCGGCATATTTCTTCTCCTAATGAGCCCATCGAGCTTTTACGGAGGACTTCCAGACTGTGCAGACACACATTCTTCGGGTTATGCATGATCACACTCTAACCCAAGATCAGTTGCGAGAGGTCCAAGGCCAGTTGCGTCGCATGGAGTAGGCTATAATGGACAGACTTGGGATTTCATTTGCGCCAGCGCTTCCGATAGATGTTCCAGCCGATGACTCAGAGACCAACGACGACGATCTCGACGATTGAATTGACTTCCTTATATATTTAGCCTTAGGTTGTTCATATCTTGTTTTGTATATTTTCATACTTGTAATAAACTTTTTTATTCTATTTAATTCATTTTAATTGATGGACTTCAGTTATTAACTTTAATTTCCTTTAATTTTTATGTTCGTATAGTTATTCCGAATAAATTATATAGTATAGATTAAAATATATTATTTTAATAATAATTTTTAATAAAGGTTTATAAAGAATTTTTAAATTTAAATATTATTTATATATAATATTATTTTCAAACATTTCATTTAAAATTTAATTTTAATTGAATTTAAAAAATTTCATAAAATTATTAAATAATATATATATAATAGTTTTTGCATTTATATGAAAAATATATAATAGTTAAATATTTTAAATATTTACATTTAATTTCATTTGAAATTTAATAACTTTTAATATTTAGTTTTTATAAATTAATTTTATTTCTAATATTGAATTTTAAATTTTTAAATATTTTATTATATTATATATAATAGTTTTAGCATTTTATAAATATAAAAAAATTATAAATATTAATTATTATACAATATATATAATAAGAAACTTTTTTAAAAAAAAAATTTCGTCAATTTAGCGACCGGTTAGCGACGGGGGAATGGCTAATGAGCGTGGACAATTAATTTGAGCGGGCCCCGTGCTAATTGTCCACGTGGCACAATTAGCTAATGAGCCACGTGGCAATTTAGCGACGGGATTAGCGACGAGTTTCGGTCGCCAAACCTGGCACACTGTCGCTAAAAAAATTAGCGACGAGAAATTTAGCGACGGGGTACCCGTCGCTAATCCGGTATCCTTTAGTAGTGCACGATTGGATGGACATCGTCACCGGGTATCCATCCTGAGTGTCCCATCTCGGTCACCCTAGCATCTTCCTTATAATTATTAGTTTTTCAAGAGTACTTATTAATTGTGTACTTATCACCCCACTTGGTCTGACTTGTACTTGAACTTGGGGGATCTTGTGTGCTCTCAAGCTAGGTGTTTTTCAAAAAATACGGTGGGTTTACTTTTGTATTCATCAAATAAGGGGGGTTACTTTAAAATTTAAAAAGTAAGGTATGTCACCTTTTGAAAAGGAGCTATTGATGATGATGTGGTGTGTTTGATGAGGTGGAATGAATGTCTCATTTTCAAAAGGAGTCATCTATACAAAATACAAAACTGTCTTAATTACTCATTCTCAAAAGGAGTTATTTGTTCAACTCGAGGTGGAGAACCCATGCAAACGACATGTGCGTATCGAGATGGACAAGCCGCGTCACGTACGTATCTCGAGGTGAACAACCCGCGCCACACACGTATCTCGAGGTAGACAACTCATGTAAAGGGCACGTACGTATCTCGAGGTGAACAACCCGCGTCACGCACGTATCTCGAGGTAAACAACTCATGTAAATGACATGCACGTGTCTCGACGTGGACAATTCATGCAAACGTCACGCATGTATCTCGAGGTCGAGAAGTCAAGCAAACGCTACGCTCGTATGTCGAGGTTGCCGACCCATGCAACCTCGTGCAATTAATGCAAACGTCGTGCACGTATCTCGAGGTGGACATCTCATACAATTTCGTCCAATCAATGCAAATCTGCAAAGGTCATGCACGTATTTCGAGGTGGACAAACCAATCAATGCAAACCGTGCAAATGTCACGGACCAGTGCACATAACACGAATGGCGCATTCTCCGAATGCGCCATTCGTGTTATGGAACACTCCACGTGGCGTCCATTCATGTTATGGAACAAACCACGTGGACGCCACATGGGATGTGGGATGTTCAGAATACATGAATGACGCATTCTCAAAATGCGTCATTCGTGTATTTTCAACATTGCACACTACACTACAACAAAATACCTATTTTGCAACTAATATTTTGGTTACTACAACTACATTTATGGTTGTAGAAACTTTTTACTAACCAAATAAATTGGTCACTCGTTAGTCACAAATACCTATGACACAGATACTATTTTGTGACCAAATAATGTAAGTCGTTGCAAATAATACTAATAGCGACCAATAACTTGTGACTAATATATAGTTACTAATATAATTTAAAATATTTAAATCACCTAATTTTTACATTTTTCAACAATATTAAAATAGTCATTAATTCTATTTTTTGTTGCTAATATGTTGTAGTTTTAGTGACCAATAACATTTTGGCATTAATGTTTTTTATCGAAATTGGTTGCAAATGTAAATATTATTAGTGACTATACTTGCTTAGTTATTAATATTTTATAACAAATGTCGTAATCCCTAATTGAGTAATCGTGACAAAATTCATTAGTTGCAAAAAATAATTACAATCACAACAAAAAGTATTTGGTTGTAAAAGATATTAATAGTAACAAGTTACTATTTTGTTATTAATTTGTTAATGGACAGAATTTATTTTGTTGCAAAAGTTTATATAAGTAACCAAACAATTTTTGTTGGAAGAACTTTTACCAACTAAATATAATTGGTTACTCAAATTGATATATTTAGTTGTAAAAGTTTATAATAACGACAAACAAAAATTGTCATCATTTAAATAAAAATTACGATGTTCACGTGCAATTTAAAAAGAATAAACTAAATATTTGAATGACATTGTACTATATTAAAAAATCATAAAGCAAAATCATTTAACAAACAAACTAACTAACTAACTAAGAGAAACTATGAATCATACATGTCTCTAATTGTAAACCCATTAAAAAAATAATTCTAGTAAAATAAAACTAGTACGAAAACCAATTAAACTCATCGTAATCCCGACAAGCAAAGATCTTGCGCCAAATTTGAATGTAATTTGAAGCACCCATGCACCGATTAAATTCGTGTGAAATCTGAAATTAATAACAAAAAGAATACATTAATGTTAAAGATATAATGTTGAGGGACGAGTATAATTAATAAACTAGCATACACCTGAAGTGAACCAATTGCCAAATTTGTAGTGTCTAACAAAAGATATAATGTGGTATCGACAATAGAATGCCATATTTAACAAAAGAACAAGCATATAAACATGCACCCACAATAAATCATATCTACTTTGAAAAACTTTAAATATATATCATTAATTAAATTAATAGTCTTACCAAGAAAATGTGTTGTATTTCTCCATAGCTGATTGAAACATTGCCTCCATTTCATCTTGCCTTCTCTTTAAATCTTCCATAGCTGCTTGAGTATTATGTAATTCTGATTGTGTAGTGTGCAGCTCCGACCTTGTCTCAGTCAGCTCTATTTTTTGAGTCTCGACATGTTGAGCCAACTCACTAGCTATTTTTTCTGCGTTAGTAGTTTTTTCCCTTGCTTCTTGAAGTTCTTCAACTCTTATTCGTTTTGCTATTGAGGATGACGAGCCAATTTCTCCGTACCCACGCCCGCGAGCATAGCCTGACTTTTTGTCCATCACTTCTTTATATATTTCATCTTCAGTCATTGGTGATGGCTGAGATTGAATTTCTATCATTTCCTCCTACAACATAATGAAATGTACAACTTTAATCAAAATAACACGTGCATTAACATCAACATATAGGGAAAGAGAATTGGTGACTAAGATGATGAACATTGTTGAGGTCTTTTGTAAAATCTCTAGGCTGAAACTAAAAAAAAAGTAAGTGTGACTAGAAAAAATGATGAAAAGTTTTATGTGGAATCGTATGGGAGAAAAACCTTCGGATCACTAGTAGTATGGGCGAATGTATGTAAACTAAAAGTGCTTTGCGTGCTCAGGGTAGAGGACCTAATTAACTCTAACAAGGCATTGGCCATGAAATGGCTATGGCATTTTCAATAAGAGAAGAATGTCATATGGGCTCAAGTAATTCAAAGCAAGTATGGGTTAGACTAGAACCAATAGGACTTAGCGAGGGCAAAAGGGCGAAGCATGAGAAACCGTGGAAAGCAATAGCAACACCTACTTAAGTTTTTGCAAAAAAGACAAGGGTGGGGGATGATAGTCACACCAACTTTTGGAATGATGTATGGATAGGTAATCAAAGCCTATTAAGTAGATACCACCACATATATGCCTATACCGGAACATAAGATTTACTAGTAGGAGAGGCATATAATACAGATGAGGACGGAGAAGGTCGCACGCGGTGGAGATTGAACCTAATGAGAAGACAAAGCGTAATAGAGACAATTAAGGACTAATAGTTGAGAGCTCAATTGCGAGGGGTTAATATGAGACCAAATGAAGAAGACGTACGACGATCTTGGAGAATGGGACATAATGAGGGGTACACAGTCTATGATGGGAGAAAGCTAATCAGAGAACAAGATGCATCATGATAGCAGATGTAATAGTCATTTCTCAACCAAGGGAGATCAGAGAAGACGATGCCAAGAAAGCAGGTGACTTTGTCCATTACATATATACATCCATAATGATAAGAATGCTCGACATCTTCAAAAAATTGCGACATGGAAATCTCGGGTAGCATTAAATTCTCATTTTATGAATAGCAAAACCGAAACTCAAATTTCGAAGGAAATGTGCCTCAAACATAGAACATGAGAAACCCAATATATGGTATAAACAAGGGCAAATAGATTTCAACAAGAACTAAAAATGATGGCTTTAGTTTCTATATCCACTGATTACACAAACCGAAAATAGTAAACAAGAATGGTACTGGTCGGGTCATGACTCGGGATTCATTAGTTCCAAGCACGATGACAATGATATCTTTGTTCTCTCTATCTTCTATCACTAATATTATAAGCAATGGACAAGAAGTGTGAGTTTTTGTTGCACCTATTGCATTTATCATATTTTTTTAAGGAAAACCAGATGGCCTTGGGAAAAAGCAAATGTACGAGAAAAAACGATCCACCAAGACTAAGACCACTTCAATAGGTGTACCAATTAAAAGCCGGCAAGTGTTTTTGAAGTACCGATAATTTTCTTTGATCATAAGTTTCCACTTTGAAGCCCTCTAATGTAGTAGAAACAATAAAGGTGGAAGATGTCTACATTATTACATATCCGAGAGATTTCTCGTCAGAAACAGACAATATTTGGTATGAAAGGACATTATGCACATTTTCATCACATTTAGTTCTTCATTCTTCAATATTTCATAAAGTGGGTGTTTCTCAAAAGTTTTGAATTTTGTTCAAGAAAGCAACCAGATCATTGAAGTCCTTGGTGTGCCATTGGTGTTTTCCAATTGATAAAAAAAATAATGAGAGGTCAATTGATAAAAAAAAAATAAAACAAAAAAAAAACTTACATAAAGTTGTTGTGCCATTGGTGTTTTCCAACCTTTCTCCGTGTAGTGGGTCTTCTTCCAAAACTCAATAGGACCAACTGATTCACCATCATCCTCCTGAAGCATTTTTCACAACAACGAATAAATAGTATTTCAACAAGTATTCAAAAATATGTTAAAAAATATATTATAGAAATACCAATTCATGTTGATAACGGGCAAAAGACTTTGATCCCGAGCAATGATTAATTTCAACTTTTCCACGGTTGTTAGTGTTTGCTTCACTTGATTTCTATACAAAACACATTCTATAAGAAGATAATATAAAAAACTTCTTAGAATGATACTAAAAAAAACTCATGAAAGGATACCTTGAAGTTTCTTGATGCAAACTCTTGACAACAAAGTTCACAATCTTCAAGACTCACGTCATTGAATGGCTTTTCACAAGCCTCATCATGACTATTAAACGTCCGATAGTATTTATGGAGCTCATGTTTGTAACCCTTGAATCGACTTACTCAACATTTTATTCACAAGAAACAAAATTCGAGAGCAATTCAAGTTTATTTCAAATTTATCCCGACATTAAAAATATAATATAAGGTGTAGATAAGACATATATTAAGACTAGGTTCAACAAAAATAATTACTTACACTAATGAGGTTGTAAATTTGTTCTTTATCTTTCTGTTCCACTTTCTTCCACCGTGCAACTCGAATTGGTGCATATGTTAGACAAATTATCCCCAACTCGTCGTGAATTCTGCAGCCCATGCTCCCACCGGTTTTAATTTTCCATCGAATATTAACCTTTGGCTTGATCCCATTGTTTTTTGCTAAATATTGGTCAAGAGCTACATTTTTTGCTTTCCCACGCCCTTTTTTAATTTGTCCGCCTAAGTAAGAAAAGAAAACATCATATAAACACAATTGAAAATGCAAAAGCTAGCTTGATAATTGTTTGCATATGTAATTAAAAGCCCATTGTGATAAGAATCTGACCGGTGTTACTAAGTGTAGCAAATAGGATTGGTAACAACTTGTGATGATATTTGATCGAAGACATGTGAATTAGTAGCACTTGTTGTTTGAGATGGAACAACATTACCTCCTGCATATAAATTCTCATGAAAAATAAGTTAGTTTATGCTTACAATTTCAACAAGTATAAAGCAACAAGAAGAAGTATAAATCATTATATTACCCGAATTGACATTACTAGAATTGCGAGAAGCGCGATTTGTTCCTTGTTGACTTCAGGAGCCATAGCTATACACAAAAACTTTCAAAGAAATCATAGCATAATATTAAGTGTTATGATTACTTTACTAAGTTTGACATAAGAAGTAATTGCAATCAACAAAAATCACCAATTTAAAAGCATATTTTATTATATATAGACCATTTATTTAATGCTAACATTAATAGGGGTCAAATGAAAAACAATCAAGAAAAATGAAACGCACCGTGCACATTCATTCTAAATCATCGTCATCATCATTTGACATGAATTCATTCTCATCACTAGAATAGTCCATTACTTCAACATCTTCATCACTCTCACTATCAATAATGATACCTACCGATGAAACGTCATCTCTTCTCGCTAGTGCTTACATCAACTTCAAATTTGGAATCATATCATTTCTCATCAATTGCAATGCATCCATTTCATCGTAAACGCCAACACTAGCCGTATCTTGAACCTCTTCTTGAAACACCTCACTATTTGATCGCCGTTCCTCTTCTACTTCCACGACATCAAAGACTTTTCTAGGCTTTATTTCGCGCACAATTCGCCAACTATTACATAGCTTTGTGTCATTCAAGTAAAAGACTTGTCGGCCCGAGAAGCTAACACATAATGATCATTCTCGTACCATGTCTTATTTGTATTAACACTAGTGAAATATTTATCTTTGCGTATTCTGTCTTGCAATTTCCAACATCCCACCAATCACACTTGAACAATAAAACTCGATTGCCAAGACAATAACTGACTTCAATGATGTCTTTCAATACACCATAAAAATGAACTTCATTGGATTGATGAATTCCAGGAACAACTACTCCACTATTTTGTGTTCGAAGACACTTCTCTCGTTCCTTTGTATGAAATCTAATTCCATTAATTACACACCCAGTGTACCGCTTGATTCGTGGATCAGGACCACACGCCAATGAATATAGATCATCACTTGCTTCAGTTGCTTTTTGGTGGCGCAAAACTTTAATCTAATAATATTAACAAGTATGTTAATGAGCTATAACAATAAATATTTTACAAATATTCTATAGGTCTTAATACTTACGTGTTCTTCAAACCACTTGGGAAACAACGTTTCTTGCATCTGATCAACATTATTGAGATTTCCTTCTCTAAGTTCTTCCATATGCTTACTATAATTAAAAAAAAAAAAATATCATAACAAGATTTCACCGCAATAAGAATAGAAAAGCAAACATAACTTTAGCAAAAATACACATGAATCAAACTTACTCAAAGTATGGCATGACTTCAGGACAATTGTTCAACACATAATACCGAATCCTATTAAGTTCACTTCTTTCGAGTGAGTCGTATTTTGTTGAACCTAACTCTCGAACTTTGTTGAGAAAATTGGTAGATTTTTTTTTGTCTGTCACATCCATCATGATTTCGATCTTCACGATTAAATCTTGTCTCAACTCCTTGAAGATACATTGAACAAAATGTCAAGCATTCACTATCGATGTAAGCTTCAAAGAATGGAACTTCTTCAGTCTTGCTTTATTTTGTACATATTTCTTTAGAGTGTGCAAAAACCTGTTTCATATTGAATTTAAAATCCATTGCTTAAATTACACAAATAAATAAATATATATATATATATATAATAAAATTAGCTAATTGATGATAAGACTTAAGTTATTACCTTTCAATGGGATACATCCATCTATATTGAACAGGTCCGCCAAGTATTGCTTCACGTGGTAAATGGATAGCTAGGTGGACCATAATATCAAAAAAAGTTGGTGGAAATATTCTTTCGAGCTTGCATAATATCATCACTATATCTTTTTCAAGCCTTTCCAAATTTTGTAAATTAATGTCTTAGAACATAACTCTTTGAAGAAAAATCCTAGCTCAATTAGTGTTGGAGCCACATTTGAGTCCAAATACCCACGCATCTTTGCAATAGGAATAAGTTGTTGGAGAAGTACATGACAATCATGACTTTTTAATCCTGAAATCTTGGACTCACCGATGTTCACACATTTAGAAATATTTGATGCATACCCATCCGGAAACTTTACCGACTTCAACCAATGACAAAACTTTTTTTTTTTCTTCATTTGAAAATGTATACAATGCGGGAGGAATGATAAATTTCTCGCCTTTTTTAACTAAATGTAATTCCTTCTTTATTCTCATCTCCTCTAAATCCAATCGAGCTTTTACGAGTCTTTAGTTTTTCCATCAATATTCATTAATGTCCCGAGTATGCTATCACAAATATTTTTTTCTATATGCATAACATCAAGATTATGTCGAAGCTTAAGTGTACCCCAATATGGCAATTCAAAGAAAATGCTTTTCTTTGTCCAATTTAACTCTATAGCACGACGTGGACCATTATTTTTCTGAGGACCCTTCCCAAATTGTGTATCTTTCACAAATTCAAGTTGTGACAATATCTCGGCGCCGAGACAATTCCTTTGGCTTAAGCCTTTTCTCATTATTACCATCAAAATGATTTTTATGTCGTGTTCGCAAAGAATGATTGTTTGGTAAGAAACGACGATGACCCATATAACATACCTTTCTACTATGCTTCAAGTACATCGAACATGTGCCTTCATTACAAATCGGACACGCCAGATATCCTTTCGTGCTCCAACCAGACAACATGCCATATGCTGGGAAGTCATTGATTGTCCATAATATAGCTGCATGTAATCTAAAGTATTTCTTGGACACAACATCATAAGCATGCACCCCGTTTTCCCATAAATCTCTCAATTCATCTACTAGAGGACGCAAATAAACATCGATATCTCTTCCTGGTGACTTTGGTCCTGGAATAAGGAGAGACATAAAAAGAAAATTTTCTTTCATGCATTTCCAAGGTGGCAAATTGTAGGGGATAAGCATTACGGGCCACATGCTATAAGGATTGCTCATTCCACCGAAAGGGTTGAACCCATCACTTGCAATACCAAGCCGAACATTTCGTGGATCGTTAGAAAACCACTCATATTCTTTGTTAAATTCTTGCCAAGCTAATGAATCGACGGATGCTCCAAAATACTTTTATCGTCCACGCGATTTCTATTGTGCCAAATCATATCATTCGCGGTCTTTCTTGACATAAATAACCGTTGAAGTCTCGGTTTTAATGGAAAGTACCTAAGTACCTTTTGAGGAATTTGCTTTTTATTTCCTTCAACTAGTTTATACCTTGATTCACCACAATTTGGACAACTACATTTGTTTGCATTTTCCTTCCAAAACAAAACACAATCATTTACGCATGCATGAATAGGGATGTAACCTAATCCCAAATCCCGAAGAAATGTTCGAGCCTCGTAATGAGACTTTGGGAGAGTGTTTTCAATAGGTAATAAATCTTTCATCAACATAAGAAGCATGTCAAACGATTTGTTACTCCATAAGTTTATTGTTTTCAAATGAAGAAGTTTTATCACAATATCTAACTTGGAGAATTTCTCACAACCCGAGTAAATAGGTTTTTGTGCTTCTTGAAACAATTTCTCAAACTTTCTTGATTCTTCATGAGTCGCATGATCAATTGTAGGTTCTCGGAATTGTGGGAATCCGAAGTTTGACCTCGAATGTTTCAAAAGATGAGGCATTTGCATCTTCAGGAAAATCGACATTCATATCTTCTAACAAGTCTTCCACCCCATTAACTTCTTCCTCATCATCACCTTTGTCACTTTCAAATGCATGATCATTATTCATTGTGGTATAACTTTCTCCATGATGCACCCATTGAGTATAATTTTTATCCATCCCATTTTTCTTTAAATGCTTTTCAACTATATCAATATGTTCATAATATCTATTATTGCATGACCTACATGGGCATCGTGTCCTAGATGCTTTATCCAATACGCCACGTGCTATAGTTATAAAATCTCTTATTCCTTTTATATATTCAGGCCAATATATGTTTCTAAGCCGCATCCAAATTTTATCTATTAGTTCACCTATCACAAGTTTGATATTAAAAAAATCATACTTAGTAGGTCGAGACGCATAAAAAATCATAGATCATATTACTAATAATATGTTCATAAAGGTAGAGCTAATTTTTTATTTTTTCATAAGTCCTATAGGTGTAGAATTTAATGGCCAACCAGAGTGTATTATAGCTACAAGCCATATTTAGGAATTAAAGAAAGGCCAACTAGAGGATGATGCACTTAGTTCAAGAAAAGTAATAGAAATAGTTTGAGAGAAAAATGCACAAGTTTTGTAGTAGGAGAAAAGTCATGGCTCAAATATAAAAATTAATAATCATTAGCATGTCATAGAAGCGATCGTACAACAAAGTCATCTCTTAATCAAAACAAATAAAGATACATATCATGTAAAATACGAATATAAGCACTAAAATATCTTAACTCAAACAAAAAATCAAGGAACGGTACAACAAAGTCATCTCTTAATCAAAACAAAAATAGATACATAGCATACAAAATAGAAGATGACTGTGAGGTTGTGGTGTAGGATACGATCGGTTGATATGGTGGAGGAAATAAAGAAGATACATAGCATACAAAACAATATTGACACAAAGGCAAACTCAAGAAATTATGTGGAAACACAAATGCGTAGCAACAACGTCGGCGTAGAAGGTTGTCTTCCAGTACATGCCTTGCTGCCATTAATATTGATAGGAAAACTACCTTATATATTTTATATTGATAGGAAACAAGTAATTCATTGATGAGATGAAAAGTAAGATACAAAACATAATAGGTGAGCCAATGGTCTCATATATATTAAAGTGATCCCTGAGACTAACAGACAGAGAAGAAGCTAAAAAATCCAAAGAGAAACGATAAATAAGAATAAACGAAAAAAAACCAACATTCAAAATGCTTATTAAAGAAGCTCATTCTCGCTTTAGCACCACTCTGTAGAACCTCTTCCCTTTGAACACTCTCGCAGCTTGCATCTATTGAATTTTGCTAATATGGAGGACACTCACAATTTTTCAGCGAGAGGTGGAGTACTTATAAGTATGCTACCAATCTAACATTCTTCCTCTCATTTACCGCGCACCTTCATGCATTTCACCCTCGCTAGACAACCGGGTTTTCACACCTAGCCATCCGAGAATCTAAGCAAATCTATTCTCGCTTTTCTTAAATGGATAGAATTAGTATTTGTTTGCCTTTCATCTAATTATAATATTTTATCAATGAAGGGCCGTTCAATCTTGACATCCTAAGATCCAGATCCCAATCCTTGCAAGCAACCATGGTTGACACTGCCTGTTTTGGTATTGTCAAGGCAAACTCAAGAAATTATGTGGAAACACAAATGTTGTCTTCCAGTACACAACATCATAAGCATGCACTCCTCCCCCTATATATAACCCCCCACACGCCTCACCACCTTCACCGCCTTCACCACCTTAAATTGAAAGTCCAAACCAACAAAATCAATAAAATGCCTTCTCTACTCACAATTGTCTCTAGGTCCACAATCACTCCCACCCATAAATCCTCACCGGGAAACCTCAAACTCTCGGTCTCGGACCTCCCAATGCTCTCTTGCCAATACATTCAAAAGGGCGTCCTCCTAACACGCCCTCCCCTCCCCATCGACCTCCTCATCCCCCACCTAAAATGGTGGCTTCATTCACACCTTATAGTTCTTACTAATGGTTAACAGTTAACCAAAGTTTTCATCGAAAAATATAGACCGATTAAGCTCATAATTTTCCAACATAGAAACCCAAGAAATCAAGCAGTTGTTAACAACTAATTAAGTTTTTCATTAGAAAATATACATAAATCCATTTCATATTTTTCCAGCGTAAAAAACCCTAGAAATCAACATCGACAAAGAAAGAATTGTAGAAATAAAAAATAAAAAAGAGTACTCAAATAAACAACCAACCTTTTTAGAACTCTTTTCTCCTCCTCTTCTTTGTCTTCTTCTCAAGTGCAATCAAAGCACCTTCTTCTCTACACCGTGCTTCAAAAAGGATCAGATCTATTGTAACCAAAGTCCTTTCCTTCAAGATTGTCATTGACAACAAAAAACAAATCTACCTCCCTCAAAAATAGGGATTAGGGTAGAGAGTGGCGGGAACGGATCGAAGAGAGAGAGAACGCGCGAGAGTGGCGCGCGAGAGTGGCGCGAGAGTGGATCGAAGAGAGAGAGAGAGAGAACGCGCGAGAGTGGCGGGAGTGGATCGAAGAGAGAGATAGAGAGAACGCGCGAGAGAACGCGAGAGAGAACAGAGAGCGCGAGGAGAACAGAGAGAACAGAGAGCGCGAGATCAAGCAAGGAGTGATTTTGGGTGAGAACAAGAGCCGTGTGTACGTGGATTTTGGGTGAGGGTTTAGGTATAGAGTTTATAAGGACAATAGCAACATACACATTACATTTATCTACAATTACTAAAATTGTTTGGATAAGATTGAGATCTCAATGTGAATATCAAAGCATAGTCAACCCATTTAAAGTAGCTGTTGTGAGTTTCTTGTCTTTAGATTGTATAGTTATTCTTTTTTATGTTTGGTCAGATATTCTTTTTTTTTAAGAAATACAAAGCAATCAATGCTTATTTTTTATGCATAAAAAAAAATTTGCGACAAAAAATTAGATCTAATTCAAGCCAATTGTGTAACAAAAAAAAATCAATTGTCTCTAAACAATGTATTTTCATCTTAAAAATTAATAAACTTTTCTTCCATTAAAGGTATTTAGTAAGATATTTAGAGGGCCACCTATATAGGACTAAATAGACATTCAGATGAAAAAATCTTCAATAAAAATTTTATTTTAAATGTCGAGTCGACGTGACATATAAGGAATAGACACTTTTTATATCGAATGTGGACTTTTAAAGGGTGCAATGATAGCCATTAGAGAGCTCGAACTTTAATGTTAATTCAAGCTACGTAAGATAAGTATTTATCCACGTTGTTGATATAGCATAAATCCACGCCTACAATCAATCAAAATAATGCTCAAAATTTCAACCGCCAATTAGTTTTATTGTTATGATACATGTAGTACATTTGTGAAAGTATGTGCATTATAAGTTTACATTAAGATAAGGACAAATGAAAAAAAAAAAAAAAAACCGATACGGATAGCTTTTTGTGTATATCTTTAAAAATGCAATATTTTTTTATTTAATATACTTCTCAATTCTCACAAATAGTCCGATTGTGTAAATATATACTACGAAAAAGTCAAATATGATTTTATTACACTTTATTAACTAAATTTTTTGTATTCAAAAATAGCATATATGAAATACAAAAGTCTTAAAAAATTATAGAGCATGTATTAAAATAAATCACGAAGTCTTATTTATTTAAAATTTAAAAATATATCATATTTATAATTTTTTAAGATTACATGGATTAAACTCTTTCATTGTGCTTCATTGTGCTCGATTATAATGCGATAAATAAAACAATAAAAACAAAATACCCCCGGTCCCAAAATTGGAGTCACTACATGGAACAAACTATTTCATCGTGCTCAATTTTTTTGCGACAAATATAATCTTTAATTTATTTGTAGAAACTTATATAAATAGTTCAAAAGACAAAAATAATTACTAATTTATTTTCGTGACAAAAAGTATAAGTTAATAATTTTGATGCTCATTAATATTTTTTAAATCAACACATTATTTATATAAATAAAGTAGTCACTACAAAATTAAGTACAATTTTTATACACATTTTGAGTTGAATGTAAATTTTCTTAACGAAATAAATTTTTTATCTTTGACAAAATAAATTTTGTTCAATAAAAAAATTAACGAGAAAATAGTAAAAATTAAAGTTTTTCTTATTAATCCATATTTGGAAAAAAGTTATTTACAACAAACTAAATATTATTTTAAGCAATTACATAAATGATGAAAAAAGAATATTCTTACTACTAACTTTTTGTTGTTGCTAAAGAAAAAGTATTTGTAACAAATTTATTTGTTACGACAAGTATTTATGAACAAAAAATATATTTTCTTAAATATATAATAAATATTAATGGTGATTAAATTAATACGCCATTTATGACTATTCGATAAGTTATGGCGAAAAATAAGTTTTTTCGTGACTAATGTAAATACCATTGCTAAAAAATCAATTAGTACTAACAAAAAATATTTAGTTACAAATAATTTGTCACAAAAAGCAAATTAACTTTATTATAATTTTATTTGCAACCAAATAATATAACATTTATGACCATTAAATAAATAGTTATAAAAAGTTAATTTGTAATGACTAATATTTATTTTAGTTGCAAAATACGTTAATTATTTGTAACAAAATATTCGTCATTTTGCAAAAAATTAAATCACGAATGTTAATCAAAAATATTTTTCGTAAATGAAATTTAATTTTAACTTTTTCGCAACCAAATGCATGTATCATCTATGACCATTTTGGATGTGGTCAAAAAACTCTTTTTCGCAACCAAATGCATGTATCGTCACTAGGGTATCCATCCTGAGTGTCCCATCTCGGTCACCCTAGCATCTTCCTTATAATTATTAGTTTTTCAAGAGTACTTATTAATTGTGTACTTATCACCCCACTTGGTCTGACTTGTACTTGAACTTGGGGGATCTTGTGTGCTCTCAAGCTAGGTGTTTTTCAAAAAATACGGTGGGTTTACTTTTGTATTCATCAAATAAGGGGGGTTACTTTAAAATTAAAAAAGTAAGGTATGTCACCTTTTGAAAAGGAGCTATTGATGATGATGTGGTGTGTTTGATGAGGTGGAATGAATGTCTCATTTTCAAAAGGAGTCATTTATACAAAATACAAAACTGTCTTAATTACTCATTCTCAAAAGGAGTTATTTGTTCAACTCGAGGTGGAGAACCCATGCAAACGACATGTGCGTATCGAGATGGACAAGCCGCGTCACGTACGTATCTCGAGGTGAACAACCCGCGTCACACACGTATCTCGAGGTAGACAACTCATGTAAATGTCACGTACGTATCTCGAGGTGAACAACCCGCGTCACGCGCGTATCTCGAGGTAAACAACTCATGTAAATGACATGCACGTGTCTCGACGTGGACAATTCATGCAAACGTCACGCATGTATCTCGAGGTCGAGAAGTCAAG
Organism: Stephania cephalantha; assembly: GCA_039657325.1. Taxonomy (NCBI): domain Eukaryota; kingdom Viridiplantae; phylum Streptophyta; class Magnoliopsida; order Ranunculales; family Menispermaceae; genus Stephania; species Stephania cephalantha. The sequence goes on from CM077573.1 coordinate 50,787,442, forward strand.
CAAACGCTACGCTCGTATGTCGAGGTTGCCGACCCATGCAACCTCGTGCAATTAATGCAAACGTCGTGCACGTATCTCGAGGTGGACATCTCATACAATTTCGTCCAATCAATGCAAATCTGCAAAGGTCATGCACGTATTTCGAGGTGGACAAACCAATCAATGCAAACCGTGCAAATGTCACGGACCAGTGCACATAACACGAATGGCGCATTCTCCGAATGCGCCATTCGTGTTATGGAACACTCCACGTGGCGTCCATTCATGTTATGGAACAAACCACGTGGACGCCACATGGGATGTGGGATGTTCAGAATACATGAATGACGCATTCTCAAAATGCGTCATTCGTGTATTTTCAACATTGCACACTAATGACGCATTTTCAAAACGTGTTTTACCTTAGTTATGAAAGAAAAAAAAAAAAAACACACTTATTTTACTCATTTAAACTAATTTTTGCTGTACATCTGTAAATTTTTCCTCAAGCTAGCTATTGTGTGAGGAAGAGGGGCCTAACCAGCTTGGTTACATCTTCATTACAAGGGCGCCGGCCCGTCAGTGGCAGGAATTTTAAAGCCGTCACCAAGTTGTGAGGTGAGGTCATAGTCAGATCATAAAGCAAAAAAAAAATGTTTTATTTATTTTATTTTATTTTATTTTTTAGAAATCTTTTATTTATTTTATTTTATTTTTACCAAATAATATTTATTTTAAATCGACCTAGGAGGACTGATCGATATTAATTAATATGCTGTTTTTAGAGCAAATGCAACTAACAAACAACACAAGCACACTATGGACACAAAGAATTACATGGTTCGGCAATATGCATATATCCACGACAGAGAACACAGAGATTTTATTAACACGAGAAGATTACACCAACGCCAAGCCTCCAACTCTCTTACAACTCACTCCCTCTAGACATTCAAGACATTAATCAAGTTTAATGGTCTACCCTACTTATATATGCACTAGGGTATTAGAGTTGTACTAGGATACCAAATCTTATCAGAGTTGTACTAAGAAAGTGAAACCTATCAGAGTTGTACTAAGACTAAAATCATGTTGTATTAGGACTTCAAACCAAATATCAACAGCTGTTAAAAAAAGTAACGATATTAATAATTAGAAAGGATTTAATTAGAGCTATATATACCATATTCGTTGGTCATGATGTCTCTTGTGTGAATTGAAATAGTGTTTGCATATTAATTAAATAATATTTCATAATGAATGATATAAGTGTGGGTCTCTCCTTAATATATATCAAAATAATATATACATAATAATATTTCATAATTAACTATATATAGATAATATCAAAATAAAATTATTGCGGTCTATCAAGATCTTTTTGAGTAAAAGCTCATCAGTCGAAGCTCTCAATTTACAATTTGATAGAAATAGATACGATTAATATTAAAAATACAAGAAAATTAACGCTTACAAAAATAAATAAATAAATAAAATATAAGAGAATGAATCAATTGGGTGGTTTAATAGTTTGGTATAATTTATGAGAGTAAGTGGTCATGGATTCAAATTTTGGTTGATGAAAGTTGTTTCTATCTTAAAAAAAAAAAAAAAAAAAAAAAAAAAAAAAAAAAAAAAAAAAAAAAAAAAAAAAAAAAGATAATGCATGTGATTAATTAATTAATTTTCAGTTGAGCACCACTACCTGCTTGAAACATGCATGTTGAAAAGTAGGGATGAAAATGCCCTAACCATAAGTCCCCTACATGAGGATTTTACTAGAATTATATAACACAGAGACAGCATACATGTAAATAGTTGGAGACACGCATTTATTTTGAGAAAGTAGGTATGTACGCATACCTATATTGTTGGCAGTAATTGGGAAGACCTAAAATGTTAGAAAATGGTGGAGTTGATTGCCACCTTTGAGGAAAAATTCACCAAAGTACACATGTATTTAGTTTTAATGAGGAAAATAGGGGTGAACATTTTTTTATTCGGGGGTAGGCAATAACGCCTTGTGGGAAGGCGCCATCTACGTGGCATGTGACGTGGCCAATTTTTTTTTTTTTTTTTTTTTTGTGGAGACACTGATAGCGCCTTCTCAAAAGGCGCTATCAGTGTACATGTCCACGTCGACATGTCCACGTGGACCGACGTGGACATGTACACTGATAGCGCCTTCTGCGAAGGCGCTATCAGTGTCCACGTGGACAACAGATGGTTTCCCCGTCCACGTGGATCGGATAGCGTCTTCGCAGAAGGCGCTATCAATGTACATGTCCACGTCGGCATGTCCACGTGGACCGACGTGGACATGGACACTGATAGCGCCTTCTGCGAAGGCGCTATCAGTGTCCACGTGGACGAAGAAGGATTTTCCCGGTCCACGTGGACCGGGAAAACCCGTGACAAAGGGGCGCAGATAGCGCCTTCTCAAAAGGCGCTATCTGCACCCCACTGTCGTCTTCCCGAAACCGACGCGAGAGAACCTCGCGTCGGTTTCGGCTTTCCCGTGAGGGTAGGGGTAGGAGGTAGGGGGTGGTAGGTCACGGGTTTATGTGGCGAGTGGGGTGGGGCGGCTATTTAAGGAGGGGAGGGTGGGAGCGATCCGTGGAGAGAGACACCGAGGAGGCGATCAGATCTTGCGTTTGTTGATGGGCGGCGGTGCATACGCGCGCGGCGGAGACGGAGGAGAGGAGGTGCGGCGGGGTCACCGGAGCAAGGAGCGGCGGCTCAGCAGCAGCAGCAGAAGAAGTGGTACGTGGAGGCGATTGCGTGGCGGTGGTGCGTGGAGGAAGAACAACGCCCAAAGAAGGCGGTGGAGGAGGATCTCCGGCGCAGCAGAGAGGAGGAGGAGCGAGCGCCGCCATATACACAGAGAATCCGGCGGTGGAGTGGAAGGAGGAGGTAATTAAGTTTGTTTTGGTTAGTTAAGTGTAGTTAACTTAGTTTGTTTTAGTTAGTTAAGTTTGTTTAGTTAGTTAATTTTGTTTAGTTGAGAAGTTTAGTTTAGGTATTGGTGGTTAGTTTAGTTAGTTAAGTTTGTTTAGGTACAACTTGGATTACCTATCGAAGGTATGCCCGTGACGGGAACGACGGACACGAGAATATGCCGATGTACGTGAGAGGCTACTTGGACGAACTCCTGGTGGAGATGACGTCGTTGGATGTAAACTTAAGGTCGATTGGCTTGAGCGTAACGTACCATCAATAGATGATGATAGCGATGAGGAGTCGGTCCAACGTTACGTTCGATCGTACATACTACTACAACTCATCGGTGGTTGTCTTTTCGCCGACAAGTCTAATCGATTCGTCCATTTGATGTTTCTACCATTTGGAGGATTTCCAACTAGTTGGACAATATAGTTGGGGAGTGCTTGTTTGGCTTATTTGTACAGGGAGTTGTGTCGCGGATCTCGCTCGGGGCACATGAGGTTCTTTGGCGCGTCAATTCTTTTACAACTTTGGGCATGGGACAGATTTCCATTCATAGCACCGCATGGCGCTGCGTGTTTCTAGAGCTCAAGAAACGAACCGTGGATGGACAAAATATGCTTATGGACGTTCCACTCGGACACTGGGTATGAAAGTCGATTTGTCATTAATTTGCATAAAAATCTTGTCCAATTTCATTTATCTTAAATTATTGTCTTCTACACAGATGGCTCGATGCATTTTCGGTATCACAAAATGCGACGCACGTCGATCGGCTACCGTGATGCACTCGACTCGCAGAGGCATGAGGATGATGTGGTCGACAACCTTATGCGAGAACTCATGGGGTCTCTTCCCAATTACTGTACAAATGGTCACGGAAGTTGGCTCTCGACGTGTCCCCTTATTTGTTTCCACATTGTGGAGTGGCATCGACCAGAAAGGGTTATGAGACAATTCGGCATGGTACAAGTGGTGCCACCTAATTGTGATTACGACGCCCAACTGCACCGCCTCGAATTGCGTGGACATCATCATGAAAATTGGGTGACCTTCCATGCAAGCTATATACACATGTGGGAGAATCGTGGGGACACCATTGCCACAGCGGCACTTAATGAAGGCCACGATCACCAAGACTACATGACGTGGTATCGCTCGGTCACTAGGAGATTCATTGGACACGACGGGGCGTTACGTGACTACTCGGTAATATTCTAACTCTTTATTTTCCTCGAACATTTAATATCTTATATTGCGTGCTCTGACCTCTTATATTTTGTATATCAGCGTAACTTGGTGCATCGACTGAGGCGAGTGTTTATCGAGGATGGGTACGAGCAAGGTCTTGCTGCGCTTGATGAAGGGATTCAAATTTTAGACGAAGACGAAAGGCGAAGGTCTACTCTTTCGCATGACGGAATTGACGTCGAGCAAGACATTAATGAGGACAATGAACGGGACGATGAAGAAGACGATCAAAGCCGAACCAAACATAGAGGTGAGAAGAAGACGATCACGACCAGAGATTGTGCGGGAACGCACCAGCGTCCTCGTCCACCACGTCCTTCTACTCGCACCGAGATTGCCTTTGCAGAGAGTAGCAGACGATCTCCTCCAAAGACGTTCATCTCGTTCGAGAGCGAGTAGAATGCAGATGATGGCGAGAGTAGCCAACGATCGTCGCCACACCAAGCAAGAACCTCAAATGTTTGTACCTGTGCCGCCGAGCGTGAATCTTCCTCCTTACTATTTTGATCCATACGCACTGGGCCGTCGTCTCCATATGTGGACCATGGAATGCCTCATCCTCAAATGTATCCATCATCGCCTCAAGACATGCCTAGTCCATATACTCCTACTCCTCATACTTACAATATGCCATATGGTGGAGATCCCTCTTTCATGAACTTGTTGACCATGCCGCAGCCTCATATTCCTTTTCCCCAACCCCATACAGGGAGCCAGTATTTTGGGATGGTTCCCCCTCCAATTTTTGGGAGCATCGCAGTAGAGGTGAGTCGAGTGAAGCACCGGAGGAAACGCATGAATCTACTCGACGTGATTCAATGCAAGACCAAACTACCTCAACAACCTCAACCGGATGTACAAACACATCGACCAACTAGACAAAAGTACGTCCGGTTTGCATCACCGAGCAACAACGTCAACGTAACCGCAGAATAGACTCGCATGATGACTTTTCTTCAAGTCATGGTGATTTGTAGATAGCTACCGATTTGGGTGAACGAAGTACGTGTATACAACATTCTCATTCAATAAACTTATTTCTCATGTTTTCTATATTATTAAAATGTCGTATATGTGATTACTCTTCAATAGTTAGTTTAGTTTGTTAAGTTAGTTTAGGTTCTTTGTTTAATTTAACTTAAGTGGTTAGCTTAGTTAGTTAGGTGTCGGTGGTTAGGTTATATTAGTTTCGTTTGGTTTGGTTAATTATCTTAGTTACTTAAGTTAGTTTAGTTTAGGTGTTGAGGTTAGTTTACTTTAGTGTAGTTGAGTTAGGGTATGTTCGTTAGTGTAGTTTAGTTAATTTAGTTTACATACTTAGGTTAGGTTAGGTTAGTCGAGTTTAGTTCGCATAGAACCAGGTGTGGTTAGGTTGTTAACAAGTAACTCTCGAGCTACTTGGATGTTTGTTTAGTTTCGTTTCGTAGTTTACGTGGATCGTTTTTTGGTTGTTTATTTTGTTAGTTAAGCTAGTTATTTTAGTTTACTTAGTTTTTATTGTTTACGTGGTTAGGTTAGTTAAGGTTAGTTAGGTTAGTTAAGGTTACTTAGTTTAGTTTGGTTAGTTTCATTTAGTTAGTATGTTTAGTTTGCAATTAAGTTAGTCTATTTTTTGTTGTTTGTGTGAGAATCGTCACGGTCTTCATTGAACTACGACACAAAAAACACCACAATGTCATGCACAAAGTTAGTTAGTTTACTTGAGGTTAGTTAGTTACTTAGTTTAGTTTGGTTTGGTTAGGTTAGTTAAGGTTAGTTTACTCCAGTTTATTTAAGAATACTTATGGTTAGTTAATGTTAGTTATTTCGGTTTACTTTAGTTAGTTAGTTAGTTAGTTAGTTAGTTAGTTAGTTAGTTAGTTAGTTTAGTTAAGGTAACTTACTTATTTAGTTTAGTTTGGTTTGGTTATGTTAGTTAAGGTTAGTTAGTTTAGTTTAGTTTAGTTACTTGGTTAGTTAGTTAGTTAAGTTAGTTAGTTTAGTTTATTAAGGTTACTTATGGTTAGTTATTTTGGTTTAGTTTGGTTAGTTAAAGGTTAGTTAGTTTACTTTGTTAGGTAGTTTAGTTTGGTTATGGTAGTTAAGGTTAGTTAGTTAAGTTAAGTTAGTTAGTTACTTATTTAGTTTAGTTAAGGTTAGTTAGTTATTTAGTTTAGTTTGGTTTGGTTCCCTTAGTTAAGGTTAGTTAGTTTAGTTTAGTTAGTTAGTTAGTTAGTTAGTTTAGTTAGGTTAGATTAGTTAGGTTAGAAAAGAAAGTTGAAGGTTGAAACCAATGTACATATATATATATATATATTCAAAATTTGTTTCTTTTTTATACAAATCTAAACTCCTTTGGTTGTAATTGTCGAGATCGCTCGACTACGACTACGACGACGCGGTCCAGCGACTCGCGGTGTCGGCGGACAAATCGAGTCCGGCTTCTCGACGTGGCGGTGAGGTGGCGATGACGTGGTGGTGACGTGGGCGAGTTTTGTTTATTGGGTCGGTGCGAGGTGGCGATGACGTGGCGCGCGTTTTGTACGATAGCGCTTTTGAGAAGGCGCTATCGTACATGTGGCCGCCACGTAATCGCCACCTCGCCGCCACCTCACAAACGCAACTTTGGCTAATAACGCATTCTCAAAAGGCGTTATTGAACTATGTGAGGTGGCGCCGATGTGGCGTTACGTGGCGGCCACATGTACGATAGCGCCTTTGAGAAGGCGCTATTCGTACAAAACGCCGCCACGTCATCGCCAAGTCAAGCACCACGAACCCACATCCACCCCAATAACGCCTTTTGAGAAGGCGTTATTGCCTACTTTCGTGATAAAAAAAAAAAAAAAAAAACCTCCCTATTTTGTGAAATAAATTGTAAAACAACCCTACTTTTGGAAAAACACCCACCCACCTTTGAGTCATCTCATTAGATCGATATCACCAAACAAGTGGTAGCTCAATGGTAATTTGTATTACCACTTGAATACTTGATGGTAATTTGTATGTCATGAGGGTTCTGGATTTTATTTTAAGTACGCGTTAGAGAGGTGATTAGTTGGCCAACTAATTGAGTGACCCAATTATATATTTCACAAAAATTGAGTGGCCCAATAATTTTATACGGGGTTTGAATATAATTAAGAAGTCATGGGTGCGAGTGGCAAATAGTTGTTTCTTTCTAATAAAAAAACTTTATACGTACGTACACAATTTATAATATCATAATGCATCATCATCACATGCTCCTCATCCCCTACAATTAGGTATCGGCGTCCTTCTTCCCAAAGTAGATGCCAATTTGATTGATCTCTTTATGGTTGTCCATCACTCGCTAGTCGCTACAATAATAATCCAATCGAATATTGTCTTCTTATTGGGGATAAAGAAAAAATTTCACATCAAAATGCACACATTTGCCACATCGGTCGTCTCTATTCACATCGGGATACGAGCTTATGTATCTCGAGATTCAAAGCAGGTTGGATAGGAGGTGTGCATTCTAGGGATGTACATTTTTTTTTGAAGTACGATTGCTAAATTGACATATGTGTATTTAATGTGTCAATTGATTAGTCGATGTGGACGTAGCCCAAACTTATACATACAATTTGGGGATGATTCGTTGCTCGAGAAGGACGTGGGTTGTCCCATGCAAATGAAGAATCGTCATCAATTAATTCAATATGTAATGTACTTCAACTCAACACAATGCATATGCATATGTATATAGAGAGTATTTACCGTTCAGGCATCTAGCTAGCTCGGCATATCTTACGCAGTACCCGAAATTAATATTGGCGACCAAGTGCATATATATAAATGGCCTGCACTTTTTCTTTGAGGATTCAATTACTTGACTTTATAGATAGAGGTGTGAGCGTGCATTTTCCACTGGGCTAGCTATAAGCGGATGGTTCGCGATTAACACTTTTTTTTTTTTTTAAGAAAATTAGTTCTATATATAACCAATTCATTACCATTCATATATATAGAAAGACTTGAACTCCCAATCTTATTTTAAAATTTCTCTAACAAGCCTCTTATTCAATACATTTCCAAAAGTTAAGCTCGTTTTAGTACATTTTAAAAAAGCATGAATGTACCGTAAAATCTTTTCATTATAATATTTGATTATTTGGCTAATTAATAAATTAAATTAATTAATATATGTATAAATAAAGATTAGTGTGAAGAAATTAAAGTTTCACTTTTAATTGCTTGTATAAAGGGAGGATAATGCATGCAAGTGAATTTGGTCAAAATAAAAATAAAAATGCATGCAAGTGAATTTATTTATTTTAGCTGCAGTGATTTTTATTTTGAGAAATGCATAATACAATATCCGATAATTAAATTTAGGGACCGGGGATGGGCACGACTTAACAAACAGGCAATTATTTTTGTAAAAAAAAAACCTCAACTACAAGTCTACAAGTGTACCTCATTTTCTTTTTTTTAAAAAAGTGAAATCACTTGATGACCATATATGCCCCTCCTTATAAAGGGGTTTTTTTTGGCTTACCCATACTCCACTCACTCTGTCCCTCATATCTCAGTCACACTACCATCTCTCCCTCTCTCGAATCTTACTCTCAACCTGGCCTAAATCCTACAAAATCCGAGCGAAATCATATCAATTTGACGTCATGAATGTATTCCTTACCTTTTTTCGTGTCGATTTCTAGATTTTCTTGAGTTTTTTTTTTATTGTTTTTTAGTTGGTTTTTGTGTTGTTGTTGTTGGATTTAGTACTTCGATTTGGGGCTCTTGAATCTCACATCTTGGGCACAAAATGTAGATGGAATCAAACATATTTAACGATTTCGAGCAAAACCCTCTAATGTTTTGGTCGTTTTCATTTATTTTTTGGGGTTTTGAATTTTTTTTGTTCGTTCTTGTCGCCCTTGGGTTTCAGACACTTGAAGAGGTTTCAATCGCCTTCAACCGAGACTGAGACCTCTTCAAAAGTCTCGGTAGGAGTTGGATGAAACCGACCGAGATAACTCACATGGAGTTAGACAACCAAATAAAATTAGTTCCAACTCCATGTGAGTTATCTCCTTGGAGATATCTTCACTTCATACCAAACAAGGCCTTAGACCATGGATTGTTGTCAAACCATGGATGTGGGGCTAGATAGACACTAAAATTCCAAAATAATCTCCAATGGTAATTTTGATTTAGACCATGAATTGTGATTTTTTTTTTGTCTTCGTATGGTTAATGTCTTTTATTGTCGTCTTTTTGTTTTTTCTTTATTTCTCTAACTAAAAGTGATGACATGGCAGTGGAGAGGTTATCTAGCACAATGTCTAGAAGTAGGTATTGAGGTAGACACCCTCTATTTAGATTCCCTGCCACATCACCTGGACATTATCAATCCACGGTCCCATTGGAGAACATTTTTTTGGTTGGATGTGAATTTTGTTATAGGTACTGGATCCATTTTCATCTCAATCCATGGTCCCATTAGAGGTGCTCTTACTATTAGAGATGCTCTAAGTGTTGAATGTGCACTTATGCCACATAATGTGGACATCCCCTCCACAGTGACGACGTGGCAGCAATCCACAGTCTCAATCCACATTTATCGTCGAAGATTCTGTTACTTTTTGTGCAGATCTTCTCTCCCATCCACTCTCTCTTTCTCACGCCTCAGAATCTGATCGTATTGATTCAGTCCAGAGTCTCCATTCATCACCGGCTCCACCATGTTGGAATATGTGATTCAAATATGTTAAAATGTTTTAATTAGTCAAATCTCATGTTGTTAATGTGTAATGGGTAGATACATTATGTGTACATGGGTAGTTACAAAGAGTGCACTAATGTAGTAGAGTTACCAAGTCATGGGTAGTTACTAGACTACTAGTTAGTTAAAGAGAAGGCCTATATATATATATTAGGGGTGGGCGGCGGTTTTCGAAAAACCGCCAAACCGCCCAAACCGCACGGTTTGGTTTGGTTTTTAAAACTCGCGGTTTGGAAAACGTAAAAACCGCAGAATCGCGGTTTGGTCGCGGTTTTCATTTTGGAAAAATTGCGGTTTAACCAAACCGATGGCATTTTGGTAAAAACAAACCAAAAACCCAAAAAAACTAAAACATAACCAAAAAAAAATCCTCCCATTCACTCCCTCACCTCTCTCCTCTCACTCGTCACTCCTCCTCTCACTCACGCTCCTCACTCCCGTCACTCCCATCACTCCCGTCACTCCCGCTCCTCTCTCCTCTCACCACCGTCTCCTCTCCCCCCCGGCTCCTCTCTCCTCTCGGCCCGCCACCGCAGAGTCGCCGGTGTTGTTCCCGTGCCGACCCGTCCACGCCCGCACCACCCCACGCACGCAGCCTCTCGCGTCGCCGGCCCGCCACTACCGCAGCCGCCGCCGATGCCGAGACGTCGCCACCGCTCGCTGCTGTGCGTCCGCGCCTTTCGCAGTGTCGCGCCGTTCGTCCGTCGCTGGAGCTCGCCGCGAGCCCCCCTTCGCGCCGCCGCGGCTCCGCGCCGGGGCTCCCCTCGCTCCGCTTGCGGCGCCGCTCTCTCTCTCTGTTTCCGTCGTCTTCTCTCTCTCTTTGGTTCCATATCTCTCTCTCCCTCTCCCCTCTCACAGCCGCTGTCTCTCTCTCTCCTCTCGAGCACTCTCACCGCCGTCGGCCCGTCGCGGAGTGCCCGTCTCACTGCCGCCGCACCGCCGCCTCGCACCAAAACCGCGAAACCAAACCGATCAAACCGCGCAAACCGCGGTTCGATTTGGTTGCGGTTTTGGTGGTTCATGTTTGGTGGTGGTTTGGAAAATCACCAAATTGTAGACCCTCGGTTTGGTCGCGGTTTGGTGGTTGCCCACCCCTAATATATATATATATATATATATATATATATATATATATGTGTGTGTGGTACAATTAAAGAATATACTCACAAAAATGTAAACAATGAAAGTGTTTTGTAGAGATAAATGTATGGTGACATTTTGTGAGTCAATTTAGTTAAGTTTTATTACACACCACCGCACTCTTCTGTCACGGGCATCGGGGGCGGTGGTGGCTCCCCGGCCGGTATTTGTGCTCGATGGCGATAATGGGGATTAGAGAGGTCATGAAGATGGAGTGTGAGAGAGGAGGACAAGAGTGGATGGAGGAGATATGCGGATAAGATGAATAGAGAGAATCCACCTCTACTTGTCTGCACTGCTTGTTAGAACTTGAAAAATGTTTCAAGTGAGTTTGAATAGAAAACCTCTTTAGTCCCACATTGCTCACTTCAAAGAGTACAAACTCTTTATATACAAACATCTACTCTAAAGATTTGCTTTAGAGAAACCCAATGGATATAGTCCAAATTGGCACCCATTGGGTAATAGGTGTAAATATATATATATTTATATAATAAATATATATATATATATATAATTATATTTAAAATCAAAGATAGGGCCTTGGGCCTTGGGGCCTTTGGGCTTTGGGCTTACATTTGTTAGCCTTGTAAAATCAAATTTTATTTTATTTTGAATTTTCGAAATTAATTATTGGTAGTTAATTTAGTTATTTTGTGAATAGGTGCGACTGTTGAGAACAAGTGCAACTGTTGAGAATAGGTGTATGACTGTTGAATATATTGTTTTGAATGCAGACACATTGGTTTGAACCAAGGTGCCTCAAGTTTATTTAAGTAGAACTAAAACACTGGAAATAAAACAATTTTCGAATTTCGTTTTTGAGAGAGAAGAAAAAAAAACACGGTTTTGCGAGACTTTTGAACTTGGTGATTTTTGGTTCGAAAGAGCATCCGGTTGTATCCTGGGGGCAGATCTTTGAAGAAAATTCAATCACCGAATTCAAGGAAATTTGTCTTAGGACATTGCTTCATGCAAGCCTCCAGGTTAGAAATTTATTTTGTTGATTGATTCTGTTATTAATTATTTGTAAAACTTTATTCATTCATATGTATTAGTATCATTATTTATTGTTACGAACAAAATCTAAGACAGAAATTTGAAATTTCGAGATTTTGTGTTGTTTTGTGAATTTGAAATTTGAAAATGGTGGGACAATCGATTTTGAACAACTCTACAAAGTCGAAGACAAGTCCGAGAAGTCCAAGGAGTGGATTTCAAGAGGCATGAAGAAAAGCCTGAAAAATTCACGGGAGTGGATTTTAAAAGGTGGCAACAAAAATTGTCGTTCTACTTGACAACCCTCAATCTTGCACATATTGTAAGAGAGGATGAACCTAAGACAAATGAGGATCCTCTATCGAAGGAGACTATTATGTCCATTGAGAATTGGAGAAATTCGACTTTCTTTGTCGCAATTACATCCTTAATTGTTTGGATGACAATTTATATGACATATATTCGTCATATGACACAAAGAAAGGAAGTATGGAATAATCTTGAGAAGAAATACAAAATTGAAGATGCTTAGGTGCGAAGAAATTCGTAATTGGTAAATTTCGAAATATCTCATGGTGGACTCCAAAACTGTCATTAAGCAAGTAGAGGAAATCCAAGTCTTGATTCATGAATCGCATGCGTAAGGATGTTCTATCAATGAACACTTTCAAGTTGGTGCAATTATTGAGAAGTTACCTCCTTCGTGGAAAGATTTTAAGATTTATTTAAAGCACAAAAGGAGGGAGATGACTATAGAGGACTTGATTTTGAGGCTTAGAGTTGAAGAAGATCATCGCAAGGGAGACAAAGTTGAAGTACCTACACTTTGCTTGCAAAAGCAAATGTGGTTGAAGGAGAGGCTTCAAAATCCAGATTTGGAAGAACAAAGCAAAGAAGTTTTCAGGCAACACTCCAACAAATTTGCACCTAAAGGCAAGCCCTTTAAGAAAGTTAAAGGTAATTGTTGGGTGTGTGGAAAAACTGGCCATAAGGCTCAAGAATGTCGTCACCGGAAAGATCAACCTGCAGTAAATTCTTCTCAAAAGAATCACGTCAATGTCACAACTACTGAAGAAGATTTGGTTGCTGTTATTTCTGAAGTCAATATGATTGACAATGTTAAAGGTTGGTGGATTGACACAGGAGCAACTAGGCATATTTGTGGCGACAAGGCACTATTTCAACCTTTGAAGATGTTACTAATGATGAAAAACTCTACATGGGGAATTCATCTACTTCAACTGTCAAAGGAAAAGGAAAGTGTTCTTTGAAATTTTACTGAAAAACTCTTACTTTGATTGATGTACTTTATGTTCTGAAATACGAAAGAACTTAGTCTCTCGGTACTCTTCTTACTAAAAGGGGATTCAAACTAGTGTTCGAATCGATAAGTTTGTGCTATGTAAGGCTACAGACTATATAGGACGAGGGTATTTAGTAGATGGAATGTTCAAACCGAATGTAATGGTTACTAATGTTATGAATAAAGTGAATGCTTCTATTTATATCGTGGATTCTTATGATATTTGGCATGCTAGATTAGGCCATGTAAATAGTAGGTCTATTAGTAGAATGATTAATCTCAATTTATTACCTAAATTTAATTTTGATGTGAAGCACAAATGCCAAACTTGCACTTGAATCTAAGTTTGCTAGGAAATCTTTTAAAAGCGTCCTAGGAAGGTCAAATGAATTGTTAGGATTAATACATAGTGACCTTTGTGACTACAAATCAACCCCTACAAGAGGAGGAAAAATTACTACATTACTTTTATAGATGATTGTAGTAAATATTGCTATGTCTATTTGATTAAAACTAAAGATGAAGCTTTTGATATGTTTAAGACATATAAAGTGAAGTTGAATATCAATTAGATAAAAGGATCAAAGCAATAAGAACGGATAGAGGTGGAGAATATGAATCCTCCGAATTTTTTGAATTTTGCAGTAGTCATGGAATTATACATCAAACTACGGCACCATACACACCTCAATGAGAATGGTGTCGCGGAGAGGAAAAACAGAACTTTTAAAGACATGATAAATTCTATGCTAAATAGTTCGGACTTCCACATAACATGTGGGGAGAGGCACTACTTACAACAAATTATATCCTAAATAGAATCCCAATTAAGAAGACAAATAAGTCTCCTTATGAATTGTGGAAAGGAAGAATTCCTACTTTTAAAATTTTAAAAGTGTGGGGTTGTTTAGCAAAGGTACAAGTTCCTATCACCAAGAGAACAAAATTGGGGCCTAAAACTATAGATTTTTGGTAATAAATTCGAGATTAATGATATCCATGTTAATACAATTATAGAATCATGATGTGCAATTCTTTGAAGGAATTTTTCCTTATAAAGAACAAATCAAGTTCATCAAACAAGAGAGTTCGAGATGAACCATCCACTTCTAATGTTCCAACATTAGATGAAGAACAAGAAGGGGAAAAGATCTAGAGTTCAAAAGAGTTTTGGGCCGATTTTATAAGTTTTTTGACCGAAACCGAACCACAAACATATAAAGAAGCTATGACTTCTACCGAGGCTATTTTATGGAAAGAAGCCATAAATAGTGAAATAGAATCCATTTTAATTAACCACACATGGGAATTGGTTGATTTACCTCCCGGGATTAAACCGATAGGTTATAAATGGATTTTTAAACGAAAATTGAAAGTTCGATGGATCAATTGATAAATATAAAGCTCGTTTAGTAGCTAAAGGTTTTCGACAAAAAGAAGGGTTGGATTATTTTGATACATATTCTCCAGTTTCTAGAATTACATCTATTCGGATGTTAATTTCAATGCACTTTGCAATTTATAATATGGAAATACATCAAATGGATGTAAAAAAAGCATTTTTAAATGGAGAATTAGAAGAAGAGATATATATGGAACAACCCGAAGGATTTGTGGTCCAAGGTCAAGAAAATAAAGTCTGCAAATTGGTTAGGTCTTTATATGGACTTAAACAAGCACCAAAACAATGGCATGAGAAATTTGACCATACTATGCTTGCAAATGGCTTTAAAATTAATGAATGTGACAAATGTGTCTACATCAAAGAATTGAAAAATTCTTGTGTCATAGTATGTCTCTATGTTGATGATATGTTGATAATTGGGACTAATAAGGATATAATCATTTCAACTAAGAAGATGTTGAATTCTAATTTTGACATGAAAGACTTAGGTCTAGCAGATGTCATTTTGGGTATTCAAATCAAACGAAATGATAATGGATATATCCTTACTCAATCACATTATGTAGAAAAAATATTGAAGAGGTTTAATCAATTTAATTGTAAACCTGTTCCTACCCCATTTGAGCCAAATTGCATACTTAAGAAAAATACTGACAGTGCAATTTCTCAATTAGAGTACTCCCAAATAATTGGAAGTTTGATGTATTTGATGAATTCTACAAGACCAGACATTGCTTATGCAGTGAACAGACTTAGTAGATATACAAGCAATCCAAATAATTATCATTGGGAAGCATTGATACGAATACTAAGGTATTTAAAACATACTTTAGAATATGGATTGCATTATACAAAACATCCACCTAGGTACTTGAAGGGTATAGTGATGCCAATTGGATTTCGACAATCGAAACAAAGTCAACCAAGTGGATATATTTTTACATTGGGAGGAGCTGCGATTTCCTGGAAATCAACTAAGCAAACGTGTATAGCACGTTCGACAATGGAATCGAATTTGTAGCCTTAGATAAAGTCATTGAGGAAGCGAGAATGGCTAAGAAACTTTCTAGAAGATATTCCATTCGCCAAAACCGGTGCCATCAATATGTATACATTGTGATTGTATATGGCAAAGACAAGCTAATGCTAAGAATAATGTATACAATGGTAAGTCAAGACATATAAGGCGCAGACATAATACTATAAGACAATTACTTTCAAGTGGAGTAATTAGTATAGATTATGTAAAGTCAAAGGAGAATATATATTGCAGATCCTATGACAAAGGGCTTACCGAGAAATCAAGTTGTATTGTTATCGAGGGAATGGGTTTAAAGCCTATAAATGAGTTAAGTCTCTGGTGGAAACCTAACCTAGGTGATTGGAGATCCCATGTACTAGGTTCAATAGGCAAACCGATTAGATGAAACTCGCGAGAAGAACACATATTCGTTCATTCCTAAGATAAAAGCGTGTTCGAAGAAGTTCAAGGATATGTTAAACATTTAATGACAAATAAAATTGTCACCTATATGATAGTAAATGTGGGTCGCATTTATGAGAACGAGACAAAGCTAAATTCTCTAAATCTATCATGAAACCAGGATATGTCCAGGACCAAAATGGACAAAAACGTATAAACCGAATTTTGATAATCGTGTCATGCGTAATACATATTGTCTTGATTTACTACAAAACGTGAACAGTTCAAGATCCTCCATATCCACTGCGTCACAAAGTAAATCCAATATGTTTTACTATGGTAAGTTCAAGTCTTTCAGATACTTTTCCTGACAACATGACATGAGACTTCTCTCTCTTTCGTGTATTATAATTTTCGTTATAATTTTTTTTTTAAAAAAAAATAAAAACCAAATTTGAACAGAAATGTGGGGTATAGTGATATTTCTATTCAAATGTGGGGTATTGTTAGAACTTGAAAAATGTTTCAAGTGAGTTTGAATAGAAAACCTCTTTAGTCCCACATTGCTCACTTCAAAGAGTACAAACTCTTTATATACAAACATCTACTCTAAAGATTTGCTTTAGAGAAACCCAATGGATATAGTCCAAATTGGCACCCATTGGGTAATAGGTGTAAATATATATATATTTATATAATAAATATATATATATATATAATTATATTTAAAATCAAAGATAGGGCCTTGGGCCTTGGGGCCTTTGGGCTTTGGGCTTACATTTGTTAGCCTTGTAAAATCAAATTTTATTTTATTTTGAATTTTCGAAATTAATTATTGGTAGTTAATTTAGTTATTTTGTGAATAGGTGCGACTGTTGAGAACAAGTGCAACTGTTGAGAATAGGTGTGACTGTTGAATATATTGTTTTGAACAGACACATTGGTTTGAACCAGTGCCTCAAGTTCTATTTAAGTAGAACTAAAACACGGAAATAAAACAATTTTCGAATTTCGTTTTTGAGAGAGAAGAAAAAAAAACACAAGCTTTTTGGCGAGACTTTTGAACTTGGTGATTTTTGGTTCGAAAGAGCATCCGGTTGTATCCTGGGGCGAGATCTTTGAAGAAAATTCAATCACCGAATTCAAGGAAATTTGTCTTAGGACATTGCTTTGTGCAAGCCTCCTAGTTAGAAATTTATTTTGTTGATTGATTCTGTTATTAATTATTTGTAAAACTTTATTCATTCATATGTATTAGTATCATTATTTATTGTTACGAACAGCATGCACTGCCTCGTACCACCATTCATACAATTAAAAAACTTCAAATTGATCAAAAAAATATGAACTTAAACTTGGAATTGAAGAATACAAAACTTCTTCATTGTTGATGATCGTTCTGTTCTTCTCTCTCTCTCTCCTTGTGAATCTTTGATTGTGTTCTATGTTGGGGTCGTTCACCACATCATTCACTCTCTCTAAGATCGGTAATCGCGTCAACATTTTGCGCTCTAATTAAGCAAGGCATGTTAGATGGACTTCTTGATGTAGAAGAATGAATCTCAAGAGGCAATTTAATATCCCCAAACAAATTATTTTATTAGTAACAACGCTGAATAATTGTCATGTTTGTTGTAAACTAAGTTGTAAATCAACTAGAACTTAAGTTGGACTTGCTAGAGACTTAAGCATAGAAAACATAAACTAAGAACTACTAAAATAAGTAGAGAAGATGAGACAAGAGAGAAGAGAGCTAGAGATGAGAATGTAGAAATTTCATTGACACCCTTTATATAAGTCATTTGGTGATGATGATAATTATACTTATACAATGTTTACAAGTTATACATACACCACAAGTCATACAACACATCACAAGCAAACATAGACAATACATGAAAGAGGTTTATCACTTGACTAATATGTCTCTGAATCTCTTGTGTGCAGAAATCAATATATAAGCATAGCTGAAAGGAAAAAACACGAATCAATCTATTGAAAATAAGAGCAGCACATGGTTGATCATCACTTCATTGAAAAACAGTACGGTACGTCATCTTCTCACAACAGCTACATTACAAATGTACAGATTTTTATATTGCACTCACATGTGATGTGTAAATGCAAGTGTAGTCATCGTCTTGTCGTTCCTTAGTGTAATATCATGCTTCTCTCCTATTTGATAGCTTGATATTTATATCTTTAGTTCAGTCTTCATTTTACAATGCTCGTTTCTAGTTCTATTTTGGCTAGTTACATGCTCTTATTATGAGTTGACAAAAGATGATTTTACTATAAGCAGCAGCAGAGTGATCGATCATTTATTTGGTTGTTCTATAGTGTAGCTCTTTATATTAGTATATTCTTATATATGCACACTACCAATGATTAATTAAATTATTTGATTGTGTTCTAAATCTTTCCCTTTTAGGTCTAGAAACTCAAGCTTAGGAAAGATGCAGCCTCGCGAGAAATACAATGATCACTCAGCTATAGATCGATAGAGGTGATCATTTATTTTTCTACGTTCATGATTCATATACACTTTGAATGTTCAACTAAGTTTTATTTCATTTTTTTTTATTAATTTGTTTCTATTTGTCTAACATACTTTTGGCTATTGAATTGTTGGTGTGTGGATACGCTAGTAGTTGATTTTGTAGGCTTGAATTCTGTACCAGTTGTTTAGCTGATGTGTGATTGTTGTTGGAGAGTTATTTTTGGCCTTGATGTTTGAGTTTTGTGAAATGTGAATCAATTGCTGCAATTTGAGTATTTGGTTGGTGCAAATTCTAGTAATAGCATTTTGTTTCCATTAATATTGCAAATTTGCTGCAGGACACTGTATTCCATAGGAAAAAGAAGAGGGTAACAGCTAATATGTGAGTGAGTTTAGCTTTAATACATTGCTTATGAGATACGTACTCTATTGTTGCTAAAACATGTATTCAAAACTAATTTGTTAATGTTGTTGGTTCTATTAAAAAAATGTTAATGTCGCAGTGGTTGGTGTACATTTGAGAGAATTATAAGTTACGTGAAGTGTGAGAATCAAGCTTGATGTTACAATTCAATGTAAGAATCACGCTTCACAATGTGGTCACATATATGCACAAGTGTCCATCCATTTCATAACAATGTTATATTTGTTCCCGAAAAAGTCATATGAAAGAGGTAGGATTACAGTGAAAGGTTTCAAAACACTTAATGGGTAAATGCAGCAATAATCGGGATCCATTCAGCTGCTTCCTATCTATTTTTGACACGTATTGTTTGCACACATATAAATACATTGGTATACAAATCAATGAATACCAACAAGTATGCATTAAAAGTTAGTCATATAAAGAAAGTAAAATTATATACATAAAAAAAAAAGTGAAATTACAATTTGAAAACGAGCAACCACGCAATTACACGCCTACTTATTTGATGACGTCATCTGAGGCGACCAACAGTATCTCCTCAATGATCGTACGATCTGGACCAAATCTGCCTAATAAAGTCATTCATGATATGACTATGTATATATATGTACATATACACAATTAATTACCCAATTCTCCCTCGTTACTTTATTATATTAACAACACCTCCTCAGCTGAGGGATGTAGGTAGTTGGAGAATCCTAATTCCCCGCGGGGATTCCCGCCGACTAACCTCCACGGGCCTGAAGGCAAGGCAAGGGCGGGACGATATTACCCCTCCCCACCATAAGAATTTCTCACGGGATCATAAATACTTCACGTAGGAATTGCATCAAAATCATTAAATCTTATATTTTTTTTTTGTATGGTGAATGTTTCACATAAAGTTTGAAAATCGACCTACAATTACAAAAAAAAAACTTTTAATGATTTTAATTCAGACCTATAATATATTTGATCTCTTTTTTATAAATTATGTAAAAAAGTGATGGGGTGATGAATCTTTGCAGGAGTGGGGATCCCTACCAAGTGGAGAATGAGAGTCAAAATTTTCATAATAGAAAAATTCAATCGGAGAATCTCCGCCCCGCTATTAGTGGGGATGGGGATGCGGATTGCATTTCCCACCCCACCTACATCCTTATCGGTTCATGGACCATACCAACCTAATGAATCTCATAAGAGCTAAAAGGAAAATGATCTGAGAAAATTAGGGGTAATAAAATGGGTTTAGTGTTGTCTTCGTGTCAACTCCTTTTTTGTTTGACAAATTCGTGTCGACTCCTTTACTACACCAGACGCGTAAACTTAATTGTTGAAAGTAAAGTTTGAACATTAGACTGTGATTTCGCTAATTTCTATCTAATTTGTATCAATTTTTAAATATTTTTATTATAATATGTTTATTTCATTGAGAAATAAAAGAAATCAATCAATAATTTTTAACTTGGGTGGACTTGAGTGGGCCCATCAAGGATTTTGAGGCCTGAGCCTGATGAGGCTCGCCCAATAAATATTTATATAGCTAACAAACATTGGTCGGATTTGAACAAAGAATTACAAATTTAACAATTCATTAATTGAACAAGTCTGCACAATTTGAGACTTGTTTTTATTCTCCCACCTTCGTGAGATCAGATGATGGATTTTATTTTTATTTTTTACAATTAAGAGGAAGCAAACATTGGTCGGGTTTGAACGAAGAATTACAAATTTAACAATTCATTAATTGAACAAGTGTGCACAATTTGAGACTTGTTTTTATTCTCCCACCTTCGTAAGATCAGATGATGAATTTTATTTTTATTTTTTTCAACTCAAGATTACAAGTTCATCGATCACACATGCGCGGGAATGCTACTCTAGAAATATCATCGATTATAATGACTTGCAAATTAAGAGGTATAGTCTCAATTAAGTGAGTGCCCAACAAAAACTCAAAAGCTTGTCAATTATTTAATGATAAAAATTAGTCTTTTTATTGCAATGCATGGAATAATTAACTTAGAACCTGGAGTCTCAGTAGAATATTTGAAGGTACACTTTACTGAGTTTCTAAAAAAAAAAAAAAAAAAAGTATAATTTAGTGAGTTTGTCCATAGAGTTCAATGATATGTGATGGAACAGTTGAAAGACGTTAAATAATGTACAAGCTAAGATGGTCAAAAAGACAATGTACGTACTTATAATGGGTTTGAGCAGGGCAGTACTGTCAGTAGTAGGTAGGTCTAATAACACTGAGACAGAGAGTATTGCGATGTTCATCATGCAATTTTGGGAAGCAGAGTGTCCCCTGTTCTCTCTGTTTTTTCTTTAGAGAATCTGAGTGGCATCTTAATTTCTTTGCTATGATCCCACTGTATCCAGGAATAATTTGGGTCATGTCCTTATTCATTTGTACACAAGCCTATGTATTTCTATTCTTCATAGAGAAATGCTAGGATGCACTCGGGATGGACACCGGGTGAAGGTGTTCATCCATTCACGCATTGATGATGTGTGCACATGTATTTCGATATGTGAATGGATGGACACCTTCACTGGGTGTCCATCCCGGTACGTGGCACTGAGTCATCCTAGCATTTGCCTTCTTCATATTATCATCATGAGGTATTGGTATTCGAGTACACGATTCATAAACTGATTAAGTGATGGTAACTGATTTGATATGTGCTCACTTTTTATAAAGTTGAAGGTTCAAGTCTTTCCGTATAGGAGCTTGGGTTATTAGTTGTGATCGTCTACTAGGTTTCTTATAAAAAAGAAAAAAAAGTTTAATTAATTGATCATGCCCCACATTATGTATTGCAATAAACAAATTAATAAGTTCCATAAGTATATAGTTAGTTTTTTTGTAAACTGCATATACTATAATCTCAATAAGTTTGATTTACTTTTATAACGGTAATAATAAGGGTATATAAAAGTTGGGACAACACCAATTGACGCAAAATTAAGAAAAGGCAATTGTGGTGATTTGCACACCTCTAAATATCTGCAAATGTCTCAGTTAGATAACTTGATTAGGTAAAAACTGAAGAAATTACATAATGTAGAGGTAAATCAAAGATAACTTGATTATAAAATACTTAAAGGATTTAGAAAGCACACCATTAAGTGCACTTAATTAAACGTAATGAAAAATTTGATGATTTACACATACATCCTACTAATTTGAAATTGAAGCTGAAGCTTGGAGCTTTGTTGTTGTTGTAATGGTACGCGTACAAAGAAGGTACATGTATAATTAATAGGTACCATTATCTGATCAGTGACTTGAGTACTTTATATTTTATATTATGATCTTTTTAAATAATATATTCAAAAGACAATTGAAAGATGGAGTACAAAACTTGCAAAATGTCAATAAGATGCTCGGTGTTGATGATCAAAGAATAGAGATCATGAGCTAGCTAGTGAGATCACACATATTTGACATTAGAACTTGGAATTGTTACATGGTTTGGCCTTCGTTGATAAGGTATATAAAAGTTTGTACACATAAAATAAAGGATGAACAGTTGATGAACAGTAGAATGGACAGAAAAGGCAATTGTTTGAGAGCTATAAATTCACATGGGAGGTAAACAAAGCTGATATAGTGATCTAAAACATCAAAGAAGATAGCTTAATTTTGTGATCCTTATGGAGGAAAAACAGTGCTTCAACACTACTATTACTCATCTGCCAGTACTCACTACTCATCATCTCCTTCAGCACACCTTGAGAAGCTTGTGCATGGACTTTCAGTGGGTTTATGCTGTTTTTTGGAGAATTTTGCCAAGGAACTATCCACCACCAAAGTATGTATATACATGTGCAACATTGATCAATCATGGTTTTTCATGTTTAGCTCAATTTTAATATTTCTTTTCTTTTTTTTTTTTTTTTTTTGATAAGAAAGAAATCATATATACAACTTGTCCGCTATGAAGTTAGAACTTTTGACCTCACGCAACACAAGTAATCACATACCAAATCAGTGAACCATCCGCTTGGTTGGCACATAACAAATTAATATGTGATTTGTGTCAGATGGGAGGGAGGATCAACACTTGAAAGAACAAGAGCAAATAGGAGGAATTGGTGAGAAGTACTAAGTGAACTAATTAAGTTAATTAATTTGTACATATATAGAAATATGTATTTCTTTAATTTGCTTAGCTAATCTGTCTAGCTATATGTGTTAATATTATAGGATACTTGTATGGGAAGATGGCTTTTGTAACTTTGATGCTCCATCAACAGTAGAAATCATTAATCCTAGTTACAGCCACTGTGAATTCCAACAGTTCAAAGGCCTGCAACCTGAACTCTTCTTCAAGATGTCACATGAAATTTACTATTATGGAGAAGGGTAATAATATATTATTTAATTAGTAGACACATTAGTTATGTTACACATATTTATTTTGTGTGATTTAATTATGTGGGTTTAATTTAATTATTTGATCTTACATATTGAATTATATGAGTTGGTCTTTTATACATGCAGTTTAATTGGAAAGGTAGCTGCAAATCACAGTCATATGTGGGTCTACAGAGAAACAAATGGCCAAGCAACAAACTTATTGTCCACATGGCATAACTCACCAGACCCTGTAAGTGGAATACTGATTATTGACTCACACACACACACACAATTAATTAAATTAACAGGAGTGACAAGTTATATACTTAATTTTGTGTTACTAATCATTAATTACTTGATTTTTTACATTAAATTCTCAGCAGCCAAGGACATGGGAAGCTCAGTTTGACTCTGGTATACAGGTTGTTACTATATAATCAGTAATTAGTTAACCTTCTAAATTAATTTTTGCTTGATTATATAATTATGTACAACACAGAGACAAGAATCATAATATAATCAGCACACCTCTCAAATTCTGCAGACTATTGCTTTGATTGGAGTTGGAGAAGGTGTTATTCAGTTAGGAGGAAATCACAAGGTCCCTAGCATGCACTCTCTTTAATTTGTACAGATATCTGTCACTATTACAAAATAATTTCATGTTTAGACAACATAAATAATTATATGTACATACATTTTTTTTTTAAAAGAAATGATACATACATACATACATACATATTTATGTTGATAATTAAGCATTAATATTTGTGTAGGTCATGGAAGATCCAAATTTTGTAGTCTTACTGCGAAAGAAGTTCAGCAATCTAGGGAGCATCCCCGGTGTTCTCCTACCACATCCGTCGTCTTCGCCGTTCCCCTGCAAGGTCGATGAATATGGCGCAGCTTGTAACGGCTATAACGCCGTCAATTGGCCAATCCGCGCAAGTTCAAGTAGTATGTACATTGCTCCTAATGATCCATCTGCATCACCACAATACATAGACCAATTCAATCAGATTGTGAACATAACTCCCTCAATGGACAGCCTTGAAGCTCTTCTAGCCAAGCTTCCTTCCGTCGTGCCCTCTTCATCGCCGTCATCTTCATCGTCATCTCATCAGTTTTTATCATCCCAAGGCCCATTGGAATTCATGAAGAAAGAGATCATGGATAATGATATTGGTTACATAGGTGAAAGCAGCAGCAGCAGCAGTACTACTACTTCTATGTACTCTTTTCATCAGTATTATAATTAGCATCAATATCTCATAAAGTCTAAGCCAATAACAGCTGTAAAAGGCCCAATTAGCTTGGATTTTAATCTATATATATTTCTTCTTTGCATCATTGTATGTTCATTGAATTCAGGGTACTCTCTTACCAAATCTATGGTAGACTTCAATTAAATGGCTTAGTTGGTTAAAATATCCTAACATTTTACAACTTTACTTATTTATCTTAACATTTTTGAATTAATTTATTATTATATTCTAACATTTTTAAATTGTTAGATTTTATCTTAACCTTTTTGACTGATAAGTCATTTTTATCTCCAAATTTGATTAGGTGACAACTCTAATTATTTTAGTAATTACGAGTGATGAGGTGGCTTTCACAATTCGTACTTGCAATGGAGAAGGAGAAGCTTCTTTGTGGTTCAATGTATATCTGTCGGAGGCGACATCCATTTTCACCCCAATCTGTGGTTGCATTAGAGATGCTAATGCAAATGTGGATTAGGGGAGAATGTGTGCAACATACACTACAAAAAATGGATGCAAATAGCGATGGGGAATAGCGACGGGGGTAGCGACGGCTCCCGGACTGTGGAGTTAGATAACTTGCTAAACAATACTCTCTCCGGTCATTTATATAAGTCTTTCTAGCAAAAACTTTTTGTTCAAAATTGTAAGTCATTTTCTGAATTCACGAGTATATTTATTGCATTTTTACCTATTTTACCCTTATACAATTCAAACATTTATGATTCTTCAATTCATTTAATGTCAAATGACATATATTTAAATTATACTTGTAATTAAGGTTGCCTTAATTCTTGTGTCCTTACCTTAAACGATTAATATAAATGATCGGAGGGAGTACTTGATACATTATAGTTCCACATCGATTGTGTAGCAAACGAGTGAAAGCATGATGCAATATAAAAGGGGTTTAAGTGCCAATGCAATTCATACCTTTCTCGGCCTTTTGGCTAAGATCAAGTGTAGAACTATTGATATTTTCAAATGATACTTATACGTGTAATATACATATATTAGCACAAGCATATTGTAATATGATACATAATTATATGTAATATTTAGTTATAAATTTATAATATAACTAAATATTAACTAATACTATATTATAAAGAGTTTGATCACATAGTTGATCCACGTAATTTGAGAATTGAGATTAAAGGTTGAAGTTTTTTTTCTCGAAAAGGGTTAAAGTTTTGGTGTGGTTGATGATCAATGTATATTTTTCTCTCCCCAACACTTACGAGTTAAGAAACAATAATGTTGTGATGATAAAAAAAAAATAATATCAATAAGTTGTAAATTCATAATATACATTTATAAATATAAACTATATATAAAGTCAATAAGACTAAGGGGCCCGCAAAAAAATTTGGAGGATTCTATAAAATAATGTTTTGCAATTTTTCTCATTTGATCCTATTTTTTCCAGTACATGTAATCCTAAAATTTTAAAATATAAATATAGTTGCAAACAATTCAAAACAAAACATATAACTTTTAATTAACCAAATAAATTAAAATTATAAATAGGTTTTTGTTATATGTATAAGTGTTCGGAGTGGAAACTATGTAATATTATGTAATATTCATATATAAATATCATATAGTATATATATAAATAATAAATATGACATAGTGTATAAATTGATATATGGGGGTTTTCATAGGTAGATGAGTATCCTCGTGGAGATTACCCGCGAGGATCCTCAATTGGGATTCTCCACGTGGATCCTTGTTATGGGAAATCTCTGAGGGTATATTTTATTACCATACCCGTACTCATACCCATGTGGGTATGAGATTTTGTACCCATCCTCACCCCATCTCTATTTAAAATCCCTATACTCATACCCATTAAGATAAATCTTCATCACCCGTGGCTATTCCTTTACCCATTTGCATCCCTACGCCAGCCCCAACATACGCGTTATTATCCAGCCCTTCGAGATTATACTGGGCTGTGGCCCATTAAGATAACTTTGGTACCCTAATGGAGGCCCTAGCTTTCTTGGGCTTAACCCATTTGGACCAGTCATTTTGTGCCTACGCTGAACTTCAAGAATAGTTTAGTCCACGCCAACACTTTTATATGGCTTCCACGTCCAACTGTCCATAGATCACTTTTAATTTAATTTTATTTTTTAAAAAAACAAGATTTACTTTAAATATATATATAGTTATATATATATATATATATATATATATATATATATATATATAATTACAAGATCACAAAGGGCAACGACATCATTTTTTTTTATATAAATTAAATTATTAAGATATGACCCATACTAAATATAGATGGAAAATACTAGAATGATAGCAACGATGTCATACCGTAAAATAAATTGATTCATATATATGAGACGTCCATACAACCTCGACCTATGTGTTATGCGTTGAAATTTGTATATGCACATATTTCGAGGTGTGCATAGACAATTTTTGTTAGTCCATGTATCTTTCAGTGTGATATTCTTTTGTCATTCTACCACTTCTCAATATATATATAGATTGCCTACAAAAATATGTATTTTAATTAATTGCAACAATAGAGATATAAAATATGTAAAGCCACTTTTATATCATTTTGATTATGGTCAACGTACCTTTAATACATAGATTGCCTCACTATCAATAATATGGGGTACGGCCATAATCAAAATTTATTACTTTTTGAATAAATAATCCATGAATACATTATAGAAATAATAAAGCTATGTTGTTATTGCCCTTGCCCTCCAAAAAGTATATATGCATTAAATATTGATATGGTGTAATACATACTCTGAGGAGATATAGATATTTGTTTGTAAGATATGTGAATGGCTTGGACCAAAGCTGGCCACGCAATGGTAGAAGCCAAGACCATGTTAGCGTGGGCCAATTCTCCATGTAAAGCTCGAACAAGATAAGGTCCAACCACAACTGGCTAGCTACCTCAATCACTAAATGTTGTTTGACCCATCCATGAAAATCTCATTTTTGTCAAACACATTTGAACTTGCGTTCTGATAATGACAAGCCACATGTTTGCACATTTTCTTCACTCCGGACCCTGGCCCATATCATAATTATAATATATCTACATGCAAATATATATACACGTTGGATTATTAATTATTTCTATCTTGACTATAATTAATTGGAAAATATGCATAATTAAGTACAGAGCCAATTTTTATTTTTATTTTTTCAATAGATGTTGAACCTCCATATAATCTCCTCAAACCTTATGTTTTTATTCACTAATCTTATCTGTTCCTTCTGATAAAAAAATCTTATTTGTTCCAAGGAATTTCCATTAATTTTGTTGTGAATACGATTGTGAAACTGAAATAGTTTGAAATAAGTGACTGCTTTCTACACATTTGGAACACATGACAATACACAAATACCACCGAAACCACATAACGAATAATAAAACTTCCAACAAGGGACAAAGTCAAAACTATTCCAACTAGGGAAAAACAAACTTACTATGAATAAATGAAAACTAAAAAAAAAAAAAAAAAAAAAAACCAATCCGACCGCCGCACAAAAACCACGTAGAACCATTGCGCAACAAGGTGGAACTAATCTTCACAAATCTGACAAGATCTTCAACTTAATTATTGGATGGATAAGATGCAAAAGATGTGATTTAAACCACCGCCAATCCTCCTTTTTGCGGTGGTTCAAAATAAAAAATCACTAACGAGAATCAAGAATATCTTTTTAGGGTTTTGAAAAAAAAAATTACTCAGACAAAGTCACGTCTCTTAATTAAGAACTGTTTAGTTAGTAATATATGTAACATATAACCTTTTTTATTATTGCAAGCTCACGAAGCATTTTCATGCTCGTGGACAGACCTAACTGGTCATATATATAGTAGCTAGATCTATATAACCAAGACGAGTACACAACGAACCTATATATAAAATATAGGTGAGCTGAGTGGGCTGCATAACTATCAAGACCCATAATGGATCTAAATTATTCTACCAAAATCCGTAATGAACTAGGGGTACCTTTTGACTAATCCTAACATTTATTTTGCATTCCACAAAACTCGAACCTTTTCCTCCCGATGAAAGTATGTTATAAGCTTGACCACAAAACTCGAACCTTGCTCATCCATTATCTCACTTAGAATCGATGATGAATAAGCTAGTGTCTTA
This sequence comes from Stephania cephalantha, assembly GCA_039657325.1. NCBI lineage: Eukaryota > Viridiplantae > Streptophyta > Magnoliopsida > Ranunculales > Menispermaceae > Stephania > Stephania cephalantha. The sequence continues at coordinate 50,816,325 of CM077573.1, forward strand.
AAAAAAAAAATGCATGAAAAGTGCACCTCGCACAAAGGGACTATAATTTTGAAGATAGGTACATCTCTGATTATATGTTTATAAGGTGGTGCATGATGAGCTAGCTCATCTAATAGTGTGTGCATGGTCTTCCTGATTTAGAGCCAATACATACATCTTGCCATTTATGGGCATTATATATAAAAAATATATATATACCACAAGAACATTAATATATTGTATATGATTTTAAAAATAAAAATAATTAACAAATTTAGAAGAAGAAAATAGGCAATGGGGATTATATGTGGAACAGATGATGGTATTGGCGGCGGGCCCTAGAAATGCAGTATATATGGGTACTGTATGTGACACCAATTAATTAGTGATGAAGGTTGTGACTATATATATATATCTAGACCATATAAAGTGGGGCACCACATACAAATATACAGGACTCATATGGAAAGAAGGGCATGCAGAAATAGGACTCATGTGCAAGCATGTGCTCTTCCTTCCCTACCACTTGATCCAGCTAAGGTTGCTCAATGACACGCTTCACACTTCACCACCACCACCACCACCATCCACGACCACCACCACCACCACCTCCACCACCACTTCAAAACAACAATCTCCTTTTACTTTTCTCACCAATATTCTTTATAATACCACCCACACATGCCACCTTGTGCACCCCCTTTTATTTGCCCGGCCCATACCCTTAAATCTACACCATTCAATTAGTGGACCAACGCTAGCGTGATCCGATATATATCATTTGACTTTGATGATCTCTCAAATATTGATGCTCATGCTCACATGCGTATGTAAACACACTTGAGAATTGTAGTGTACACTGTACAGTTATCATGTAAGGCATTAATTTGACTCTCCAGGGCCACCGTTTTGTTTTCTTGTACAGTGTAACTGTGTAAGTAACTAAGTACGTAATATTGGTTTGATCAAATTTGTCGAGGATCCATTAATAAAAAGATGGACCGACCTATGGTGCGGTCTGGATCAATGAGTTGGCTAGTCACGTTCTGTTATTTTGGTTTTGGGTGGGTGAGTGCATGGTGTACTTGAATTGTTTGGCTCTAATGTAATCACCAATCACCATATATATGTAAAGTGCCAACTATGTGTAAATTACCATCTTTGGCAGTCAAGTACTCGTCAGTCTTCTTATGCACACACACACATGCACAACAAAACAAATTAACTAACTCTCATCATGATTTCTCTCTTCAATGAAAAATTAATGTATAGTAGTACTATATGTATATACTGGTGTACCTGACATGCATGATGTATATATTGCTAGCTAGTAGCTTCACCATTAATCACACTCGTACAGGTAGGATATATGTGATCGATCATTAGACAAGCCACATGAGCCCCCCTCATCATCGATCACTTTGACATCTCATCTCCTCCATCATATATATATGTGATCGATCCTCACCTACTTTACTACTACCCCATCCATTGTTGCTCCCAATATATGAAAAACATGCACATGCAATCACGTTTTAATTATTCATTCATATACAATTCCAATTCGACACTACATTCCTTCATTCCTCTAATTAATATAATTAATGCCTAGCTAATCAATTGATTATATTTGATGCAATATTTACAATATATATGTCAATATAAGATCAAATTAATTAAAATGTGACTCAAAATTGAAATACTAATTAGTTGAAAATTTGTGTGTGTATTATGTAGATATCTACTATATAGCTGGAGACGGATGAGAAGAGTGAAAATGAGAGAAGACATTCTTGTAGGCTTGCCATTTATGGGGGCATCAGCATAACTATCATAAAGTATGCTTGTTGGGTGCTTGGCCAATGGGCCCATAATGTCCTACACAAGCCATGTTACATGCCCATTTTTAATTATCAGCTACTTCTCGTCCTACCGTTCTAAACGACCTTCCCTTTGTTTCCATTCAATTTACTGGATTCTCTAGTCGTGGGCCCGGCCACATCGTCATATCTCTCTCTAGACATCCATCATGATCATTGACCCACCAACTCAAGTGTTCCATTACCTACAACTCCCTAACACCACCGGATCACTACCCCTCCCTTTGATTAATGGACCACATCTCCCGCGTCATCACACATGTGAACCGTCCGATGCCATGACCCCCACAATTAGGATGGACGGGCCCACGTTGTACGATGAAGGTAATTCGATACGGACCGTGGGATTCGCCTCGAGAGTGGTTGGCGTGTGCGTGTGAGAGCTGTCAGTCACGTGCGTCAGTCGTTGACGTGGCCCCATAAACGACAAAAGGCGAGGCGTGTGTGCGTGAGGTGGCGTACATGGAGAGCTTCGCTTCTATTTACCTATATATTAATTAATTCAATGGTCACCAACATATATAAATAAAATCAGATCCTCCCCAAACACACCATATATATATTTAGTGAACTCATCATCTTCACCATCTCTTCATATGATATGGGTATGATGAGATACAATCCTTCATCACAACCGTCGGATGATCAACATCATCACACATTATCGTCAAGACTTAGAAGAATAATGAGAAGGAGATCTCCATGTACAACAACATCAAGATCAACGGCTGTGCGCAACCAAGCGTTGTTGATGATGAGGAGTGCTAGGAGAAGATCGAGGAGGATCCGGAGGTGGGAGGTGGGGATGAAAGTGAGGAGGCTGCAGAGGCTGGTGCCAGGTGGGAGAGAGTTGGAGCCGGAGCAGCTATTTCTTCAAGTGGCCAAGTACATATTGCAGCTGAGGGTGCAACTCAATGTGTTGCAAGCACTCTCAAAGTTGTACAAACCATGAAAGAACAACAAGAAGAAATGTACACATGCATGCAACCTATATATGTGATGTTATTAATTATATATATGTTAGTCCATCTTCTTTATTGATTTAATTAGTTGCTTTAATGTGATTACAGTGATTTTCATATCAATATGCCTGGTTAATTTTGATATATATTGTATTTCTATTGATCTTATATTTTTAGATTTGATATAAATATTTAATTTATAGTCATTAATATATATAATACTCATATATCTAGTGATTGATTTGTGGACTACGAATTGTGTTCGGTGACAGATTTGGTTTTAGAAAATCAATAAGCTTGTAGTACTAGCTAGTATACTAGCTATCTGAAATATGAATAATTATAAATTTAAGAATGATTATTCGGCAATTAATTAGTCAATTACTACGAACATTAATATATAAGATATATATGCGATAAATAATATATTTTAAATTCTAAAGAGAGATCTATTTTTACAGTATCACTTTTTTTTGTAAATTTTACCGTATCATTTTATTTATTTTTCTTTTTTACATGAAAATTAGTATCATTTTATTTTTTTTTTCTTTTTTTACATGAAAAATAGCAATATATAATTTTATGCGCTGTTTTCACGTCACATAATATAATATATACGCGTATATATGAGTGGTAACCATTTCCATTCTTATTTATTTTTTTCACCTTTTACTCATCCGCTTATTATGATCGTCATATAATAATATATAAAACTCGTAATATACGCGTATAATAATGATATTATTTTCTAACTTTAATAGGACACGAAATTTTTAATTAATTAAACCTTACATTTTTGGTGAGCTATGTGGGCACGTAGAAGTGTACTCTTTGACAGACACTTCTCCAAGAACTCCTGTTCCCATTACCAATATCAAGATTTAGGAGGCTTCATGTTTCGCTCATGAAACATTCAATGGAACACCACCACCATGATGCCACATAATGTCAACCTGATGTTGGCTATCAACACTCCAGGGGTGGGTTGGCGCCACTATCACAAGTAACAAACCAAATACATGCAATTCATGCGAATGTACTATATCGCTGAAGAAACCCAATTTTCAAGTTGAAAGGACGAAGATCAACTGGTGTCTCAGTGAGGTATCTTGAACTTGATATTCGATAACGTGATGGAGAAAGAGAAGTGTAATGATGAGATGGGATTGTGTTGGACTAGTGTATCAAGAAAACGACATATTTGGTATTTTAGTTCTATGGACATTAGGATTATTTAATTAGAAATACTTTAGTATTGATAGTTTTCTAAATAGAAGTTCCCTTAATTGTTAGAAGTTAATTAGAAAGTTTGGTCTTTAATTTAGTAAGACACTGATTAGAAAGTTTAGTAATTTAATGCAACGTTTCTTTTAGCTAGAGTTAGGAGTCTTATTTCTTAATTAATTAAAAAGCCTATATATTTGGCTAAGCATATGTAATAGGGGTTGATTATTTTTGATGAATAAAGAATGTTGTTTCTTTTTAGAGAATCATGGCATGTTCGGTTCACATATTTGGGAGACCTAAAATTATAGAATTAATTTATGCTGGGATTAACACTTAGATTTAGGTATTAGTCTGTTTTGGGTAACTTGTTCGGTTAGTATTAAGAGTGAGATTAATATAGTTGCAATAGGTAAAGTTACTAAAATGCCATCTATTTCTACTTACATGTATACTCCAATAAATGCTAAATAAATCCACTTTTGACTAATGACACCTACATTTGACCGTAGTAAAGTCCCTCGAACATGCTTTGAAAACCATCTCGATGCAAAATATATTTTTTCGATAAGAATCTCGATGCAAAATTTAAAAGACCATAAATGTTAATTGGTATGATTGTGTGAACAGTATGTCACTCGAATCATTTTTCACAACCGTGTATAAAGAAGCAAAACAACAATTTATTCTAGTGGAAAAAAGGCCATCCCTGACAGTATACATATCTACACCATAATCAAACTATATATAAGCTACACATATGGGAGAACAAAGCCTGGCTAGTCATAGAGGGACATTGAAACAAATACATAAACAAAAAATACATACACCATATATATAATCAAAGAATATTCAAAAACAAAGAAAATAAATAAAGAAACCCAAGCATGTTTTGTTTCAACATATGTGTGTTGAAGTTGTAATTAAGGGCACTTGGTCTTGTTGCCATAGGTGGTCATATCAGTGTAGCACCTCCCACACATCTCTCTGTTCCCAGACATCCCAGGCGAGTGTAACCCCTCTAATGTGGTTGAAATAGTAAAAGTTCGATGAGGGCAGCTTTTTGTGTATTTGATGAGGGCAGTTTCTTCATTTAGTAAGTGATATGAGTGAGACTAAATAATACCATTAAAACCATGTAGACTATTTTAGTTCGTAGACTATAATAATAGGCGAACCGAACACTCAACTTAAATAGTCCGACCAACTATTTAATCCGAGTTAATATCATGAACCAAATAGGCCATTAGGGTTTTAATTCTCAGTGCCCTAAATTGATTTTTCGTAGATTTGTTAATTAATTTGGAAGACTTCCGCTGCATCACCTTGCAAGCCTAGAGCCTATATGTCTGAGAGATATTTCAAGTGCCTTTAGCCGTTTATTTTTTTTTGATAGGAACAAAACTTTATTTTATTATAGCCCAATGACAATATATACATGGCGAGAAACAATGTGTTTCCATAAAACAAAGTTGAAAAAAACCCTTGTCAGTGTAGCATGAGAAAAACACATCGTCCCTGAAACATACCTCATTCCCCCACCGTGGTAGCAAGTCACTGTTGCCAACTTGTCACCACATGGCGCGACACACCCATCGAATCAACTAGGTTGAACCGGTGTTTTTGTCGCTAGGATTACAAAAATGGGAAAGGAAAATTAGAACAATAATACCTACTGCACTCTACCCACCCTCTAGTTGTTTTCACGTTGAAGCTCGCCCCTTAAGCGTCGTTGAGGACTCTTGCCCAATCACCGTTTAATGCAGTCCAAGACCACTTTTTAAACTCCTTGGTGCCCCACAATGAGGATGCAATGCTTTGTTTAACATAGTCCCATACCTCCCTCCATTCGCGATTTCAGTCCTCGAACATTGCCCAAATCTACCATGTAATGGCGTGGGCTCCCGCCTGCCAAAGCTTGGATTTTTTGCTATTAATTCCTCCTCCAACTTTGATGTCAAAACATCCCTTGATGTCACTGGGTGGCTCCTATGACCATGCCAGTTCTTGCAAGAATGAAGCCCATAATCTATTTGAGTATTCACATAGGAGAAGAATATGTGGCATTGATTCGCCTTGTTTCTTGGTGAGGCAACAAACATGCCTCCGGTCTTCTTTGTTGTAACACCTCACTAACACTGAGTCGCCCATTCTAGGTCAGCCAATTCAAGAACTTGAATTTCATGGGAGCATAGCGTTTCCACATGAGGTTGTATGCTTCATTGCTCATCGCCACACCTATTTGATTCATTAACATAATCACCGAATTGACTGTGTAGCCTTGATCCTCATCCCACTTCCAGAACTTTATTTCGTTTGTAAGCTCATTCAATAGTATACCTCCCAATGATTGTAACAATAACTCTTTCTCGGTTCGCTCGGTCTCATTCAATCTGTTCTGCCTTCTAAGATCAAATTGCCACCCCTGGTCATGCGGAGCGAACATATCAACAATGAAAGCCCTTGGATTTCTAGTCAACCCAAATATAGATGGAAATCTATCCTTAAGACACCCTTTACCTAACCATTGGTCCTCCCAAAATCTTATTTGACGTCTGCCATTGCTGAGTTTGTAATTGACACGTTGGTGGAACTCCTCTCTACATGAATTGATGGTTTTCCATGGGGCTCGAAAGGAAGGCTTGAACCTATCCTTCGTATCCCATCCATTCGTATCGTGCCCGTAGATACTGTTAATGACTCTGATCCATAAAAATTTCCTTCAGTTTGGTATCTCCAAAGCCATTTCCCTAAAAGAGCTTTGTTTCGGTTGATCAGCCCCTACCCCTAATCCACCGCGTTTCTTTGCTTTAGTCACATATTCCCATCCGATCACTTGAGTACGCTAAATCAGATCCCATTCTTTGCCGTAAAAAACTTCCTCATCATTTGTTCAGTTTGAGTTGCCATTCTCATCGGCATGCGGTACACGTACATAAAATATGTCGATAGTGCTTCTAGAACTGAATGAACCATAGTGAGGCGTCCAACTTTGGATAAAACCACCCTTCTACCCATCTAATCACTTAGTGAATTTTTGCATCATTGAGGCCCAAAAATTCTTTGCTAGTAGTGATCCTCCAAGTGGTAAGCCTAAGTATTTAACTGCCCATCCGTTTATTTCATAACCTATACTTTGCGCTGTGTGTACCACCCTTTGTTGCTCCATGTTGATTCCCATCAACAGTTACTTATGCATATTGAGATTGAGTCCTCATATGTTACAGAAATCATGGAGAATCTTCATCATGTTATTCACGTGGTCGCCTTCACCATCCACAAACAAGAGTGAATCATCTGCGAGTTGTAAATGCAAAACATGAGCGTTAGCTCTTCTAACCATGAGGCCTTTCACTCCTATCTGATTTTTGACCGTATCGGTCATCATTCCAAGAACATTAACCACCAAAATAAAGAGAAAATGTGATAATGGGTCTCCTTGTCGTAGTCCCCTTTGTGCCTTAAAGTGTCCCTTAGGCCTCCCATTGATCATTACCGAGAAATTGGTCAATAAAACGCATCCTTGGATCCATTTGCGCTACCGTGGGCCAAAGCCCTTTTGTTCCAACACATAGTCGAGGAATGACCATTCAACACAATCATATGTTTTTACCCACTAGCATTCCTGATAAAATGCTATTGTGTAGCCGTCCGGACTCGGAGCCTTGTCCACTGCACATCTGTTTATCGCTTTCCATACCTCTTCTTCTGTGAACTCAGTTTCGAGCATGGATGCCATCCCACTGCTCAAAGCGCACCAGTCAATACCCTGGATTTTCCATTTATATGAAGCATTGTTTGAGTACAATCGTTCATAAATGTAGCATCCCTAACCTGATTAGGGCGATACCCGGCCTGAAACCCTAATTAAGCCCATATTACCCTTACCAGACTTAACTAGAGCCAACAACCTTACCACCTTCATCTGATAAACACTATTGTATATTGAATATTGGAATAAATAATTTACAAACACAGCAGAAATTTAAAACCTTTTTTGATAATTCAAAACACAATATACAGTATTAAATCAAACCGGAATAAACCTTGATTATATAAAATCACCCTTCCATTGTGATATTACAAAACTGTAATTCAATACAAATATATAAAACCAGAGAGAGTCATCACATCAAAGAGAAGATTAAGAGTCTTATATCTTCTCCATCCCATAGTTGTAGCACTATTCAGATGATCTACTTGTAATATTAATTGGGGTGAGCGCTCCAACTTGCTCAGTAAGTAAGGATTCACACTAATCATCAACATTCCATATAGTAATCAAGAATATCATGCAATAACAACATGCACCAATGATATCTAACAAGAATATAGAAAGCATATAAATTCAATGCATAAATGGATGCAAAGCAAGTTATCATGGACTATAACACTGTGATCCCCATTTTATTTATAAAACTAGGGTCGATTACCCACCGGCGCCATTAATGCGATTGCTAGACCAACATATTGGCCGATATGCTCTCTAACCCATCCACTAATGCCCAATGGTTCTATCACAAACCTCTAGTGTGTATGTAATCCATGCAACCTATCGAATTGAACATGAGTTATATATAGTCGGGAGGGAACCCATCTCCTATAAACCTATTCTCAAAACCAGGAGTTATAACATGGTCACATTACACACCGTTTTCCATTTAATGAAAACCATCATAGTGTACATAATCCCCCATTCCATTCAAACAACTATATGAGCTATATATACTAAATAGTAAGGCAATATTGATAATTAAACGAATCCATACTTACCTCGAGCGTAAGTCTCGTTACCCAAACTCCTAACTTTCCGGTCATCACACACTTCCTCGGTGTTCCTCAACCTATCATCAATCATTTATACTCAATTTATGTCCAATATACTCTATTGAGAACCCCTAGACCAGTCCCTAAGTCCTCCAGAAATTATATGTAAAATACAACAAACTTGTTGTTTTTAGGGGTGGGAGCCGCTTCCTAGCTCATTTGGTAGAGCGCGCTCCAGCAATTGGGTTCATCTTCATCGATGAAGGGAGTGCGCTCTTCTGTGAGGTGGAGCGCGCTCCACTCTGTGCTGTCTCGATAGAACACAAGGCAGCAACCAATATTCTTCACCAATTCGCCAAACAACGTCCCAACAACCTCTAAAAAACTATCAAATGATCCGTGAGGACCTCTAATGAGGTTATTAACCATTTCCAGTCATCAAAAACACCAATTCACAGATAATTGATCATCGCCATAAAATTTAACTTCAACAAACTCAAAAGTAAAACTCAACAAAGTGATGATCACTAGCTTTTAATCCGTTTAAGCTCCTCGATTTCGTTGAATTCGACTCCCGAAACGATCCCCTTCGATCCGAAATCGAAGCCGGAACCTTCCTCGCGAATTCTCTCGATCCTTCTGTTGATAACGATCAATTTTTTTTTTTTTGATTTTTATATATGGATTTTTCTCGAGATATGCATCGTGCCATCTCGAGGCTGATCAAGTGGTTGAGGTCTTAAAGTGATACAAAATTTGACACATCAAGCACTTACACTTTGTTCGAGACGATCAAGTGATCCATATATTTCTAATATTCTTTTATTTTCCAATATATATATTTATATATCTAAAAACATATAAATATATATATATATATATATATATATATATATATATATCTCGTGTATTATTCACCAGTCAACTCACCGGACTCGCCTACAAGTGTCATTGAGCTTGCACATTCATGTCATGACCCCCTCGTCACACTTGGTGTCTCGGTAAATCATTGTTTATTGTGTATTTTTCGTTTTATAGCCTTATGTATAATTTCTTTATTATACCACAACCTATATATAAATTGATTTAACAATACGAACATATACCATATGTCATGCAAACGCACACACACGCTAATCGAGGTATGACGAACTTAATCACAAGCCTAACTCGAATTAATTAGAATTTAGATTAGTACTAATCACCAGCTTAAAGTAACAGGCCGTTACAATAAAAGCCTACAATCAACAACCCTAGATTGCTTGTTAGTGTGTTACTTTTGCAACTTACCACATTGCCATTAGACGGACAGTGATGGAGGGGATTAGAGATGGTGAGAGAGAACTAGAAAGAGAAAGAGATGACATGAGGTGAGGTGAGGTGAAAGAAAAAATAAATAACATATTATAATATAGGAATTATATATATTGATTATCAAGTTATAACAACGTAGTCTTGATCAACAACGCTTAATTATTCAGTCTATATTTAATATATATATATTTCTCGTGATGTGTAAGCTAGCTTAAGGTGAACTGCCGAAAAATAAAGAAATACATAAATTAGAGATATTGTCTATAACTTCTATGTATTAATGCGCTTTACCAATTAACACAACCATGACCTTCTGAGTCGAATGTTCGAAAACCACGAACAAGCAATCTAGAGTAAGAACTTAAATCAAAATTTAAAATTTTCTTAGTTAATCAAAATCAACGAATTACAGCCAAAAAGATGATTTATATAATAAAACCTTAATTTTACCAAAAATAGTAAAACTCTAAAATACACTAAACTATAAACAAGACGAAATAAGAAATCGCCATAAACAACATCAAAAACAAAAACTCCTATTTAAAGTTATAATCAAGCTAAAACTTTTCGAAAAATAGTAAATTTGCAATATCGAATGCCTAAACAAAGAAATTTGGCCAAAAAATGCATGCGGCACATTTTCGAAAAAAAAAAAGGTCACACATTCTATAGAAGTCCATACTTGTACATCGCCAAAACATACAACAAAATATATGTCCATACATGACCATCCACAAAAACACACAATGAAACACTTGAACTCAATCAAAATTATGAGTATAAGTTCATTTCAAAAGTTAAAACAATATGAAAATGCTTCAACTCCATTCCATTATATTCTAGATTAGGGGTGATTTTTGCGGTTTGGTGAATCGCGATTTTCTATAGATAAAAACCGCCACAAAACCATGGAATCGCGGTTTTGATCAAGTTTCTAAACCACCCCGAACCGCTAGTTTGAAAAACCAGACTAGATCAGACGGTTTGGACGGTTTGGACAGTTTAAGCGATTTTGCGAAGACTACTGTTCAACCCTACCTAACACACAACACACACACACTGTGTAATTACGTCAACACATTATAGAAATTATACATAATACACACACACACATCTATATATATATATATATAGGTGTAATTACATCAACACATTATAGAAATTATAAATAAATAAGTATTCTTAAACAAATGTAACATATAATAATAAAGCTCAATTATACCAGTTTCACGCATGCCAAAGCATCTTTAGAAAGATGGAGGCGAGATATCAATTTTGAAAGTCAAGGTTAAAGTTGGACTCATATGCATGTGTTACAATTATGTCGGTTGATTGTTTTCAAAAACAACAAAAGTTTCGTATGAAAAAAATAAAATAAAAAATGTTACAATGACACTTCAAAATCACACATAAAGTCACATTGAGTGACGTGGCATGCGGCCCGTGTCTTTGAGAGCCGTCCGTGCATCCTTAATGCACAACAAAATGCACAATGGCTCCACGTTCATCATTTGTTGTGCACCTCAAGATGCATCGTACATATATAACATGTCATTCTAGCATTTTTTTTGTAATATGCATTTCTTCATGACATTTTTAAAAAGAATATATATAATTCCTTGTTAAAGTTTTTTTAATTAAAAAAATCATTAATGTCATTTACTTTAATTTTACTATATATTAATATTATTCAAAAAACTCATTATAATTTTATGGTGCCACTACTAGCCAGTCTACCCTATATTAGTCGCCCATTTGAATATAATGTGTTTTTTTTTGACAAATATACCCTTTATATAAAATTATATTAATTAATGCCTTTTTTTATTACTACCTCACAATCGAAGTCCGCACTCCCGCAGCAGCATATTAACGTTGCGGCTATCCTGCAGCAGCACTTTTAACGCGAGGACTTAGAGAAACTTTATAACATGCCTACACCCTCTTTATTGTAAGTCTTTTATCCAATTTTTTTTTTTTAATACAAACGTACAAATATCAATCTAACTAAGAACCTAGCTAGATACTTCCAAAAAAAAAGAAGCTACCTTGATAAATGTTGAGACAACAGTAAAACCAATCCTCCAAACCAAATTGTGGTTGGTATAAATTTACCTTTTTTGACATCTACTACCATTCATTTTTAGCAAAAAATATAACAAAAAAAATATACGTATTATGAAATGGATGGACACTTGTGCATATATGTGACCACATTGTGAAACATGGTTCTCACACTTCATATAACTTGTAATCTTCTCCAATATACACCAACTCTTCCATGTATTGTTTATGTTGCTTGTGATATGTTGTACGACTTGTGGTGTATATATAACGTGTACATATTGTATAAGTACAATTATCATTATCACCAAATGACCTATATAAAGGGTCTCAACCCATTGTAATTCACACACCGATGTATGAATGAAATCTCTACATTCTCATCTCTAGCTCTCTTCTCGTCACGGCCCAAATAATTAATACACGTTTAATTCTTTAAGCATGACCAAATGACCCGTGACGTGGGACCCGCAGCGAGATACGTGTCACTACCGAGGCACGGTGACCGAGATAAATGTTATATTTGTGTGTTGTATGCCTAGTGTACTGTATATGTGTAGACTACTAAGTCAATTCTACGAGTATGCATATACCGAGACGAGCGGGGACGCGCCTCGAGTCGCGTGTCGACGTGGGACCGATGCATCATCATATTGGGGTAAGATTCAATTATTTACATTAAATGGGCAATTATTTGGTAATGTGTGGTTGCAATGTGGCCACATGCAAATGTAATAAATAAAAAGGGCCTATAGTTAGAAAATAAAACATGAGGCATTGGATGTGCATCGAGACACGCGTTAACTCATCTCTAGGAAGAGTGTCACACATTGGAGTCACTTGAGAGTGACACAAGGGACAAGTGGTGTGAGCAAGACCACCCGATGTGCCTCGAGATACGTGTGTGGTTTGAGATGTGTGGCTCACATTCAAGCCAACCCAAATCATATAAATAAAGGTCAAAGATTGCCTCAAAGTCTCAACTTATCTCAATTTTTCATCTCAACAGAGGCCGAAGAGAAGAAGAAGAAAACCGAAGAGAGGAAAAAAGGAGAAGAGAGAGAGAGAGAGACCGAGCTCGAAGGAGGCGATCAAGGTAAGTTGTTATTGTTGATGTAGTTCGTTGTTGTCATGGTGTTGTTGTTGAATTCGGTTGTTGTTGTTGGTGTGAGTTGGGGAACTCGGACGAACTGCCATGGCAGTTCGTCCGAGAGCAAGGAAGGCAGGGGAGTAGTCTCCCCTGCATATGCAACCCAACCTGGGGTTGGGGATGGAAGCCCAACCCCAGCGAAGTCGGAAAAAAAAAATAGAGCAATTCGTGCTCTGTTGAGGAAGAAGAAGAAGGGTGGGTGAACCGGGCCGGTTCGGCTCAGGTCCAAAGAAGAAAAGAAAAGAACAGAAGAGGAGAAGATGGGTTGGGTGAACCGGGCCGGTTCGAAACCGGTTTGGTCCGGTTCAACCCAAACCCATATATTTATATATATAAAAAAAAGAAAAAAGGAGGAAAATTGGAAAAAAAACTCCAAAAAGATTAAGAGAAATTTCGAAAAAAATATATTTTGACAAAATAAATAGAAATTGATAAATTTTTAAGAAAAATAAAATATTTGAAATTTGGACGAGACTTTTACGATGTTTTTACCTCGAAAAGTGCAAAATTGGCAAATCGGTCTCGAGTTCGATTTCGACCAATTTAGGAATTTTACATAATTAATATTGAATCTAAATTGATAAATTGTCAAGTGTTAGGACCCTAAAGGAGATATTACGGGTTGTTGGGTGCGTGCAAATGACGCGACAAGAATAGGATAGCTTAGGAATTGTTGTGATTTGTAAGTAAACCGAGTGAGACATTTATTTACATTTCATTCCATTTATTTATTCATTCTCGTTATTCGAACTAAATTTACCTTTGAAATATATATGTTATGCCTTTTTATTTCTCATTTTATGACGTTGCTCATAGCATACTCTGTTGTTTATATAATATCATTGATTCAAATTCCTATACTTTGTCATGTTGATTGTTGTGTTTGGAAGTCAGTGATATAGCATGCTATTAGGTGACGACCCCAAACTCCGAGGCAAACCTGGTACCACCACGTCACCGAGACACGTCACCAAGCATGCCACGTCACCACACACTTATTTTTAACTGCCCGCGACCTAAACCTTTGTACGTATCTTATTCGCCTTAACTTAGTATTTATAGATGTTTTTATGAATATTTACATTAAATTGACTAAGTTAAGTTGTTCACGATTTATTAAATTAATATGAGTTAAACATCAAAGCGGAAGTCGTTGAAGCATGCAAATATCGTAGAAATGAAAAGTTTGCATTGTATAAATAACCCTGTAGTGTGGAAACCCGGCATTAGATACCATGTATATCAAAGAGCGACAAAAGTACAAAAGATGAGCATATACATGTATCAGGTATACAAATACCCCCAAAAAATTCCATAAAAGCCAGTAAATAAATGCATACAGACACCTACGCAAAAAGCTGATGGGGCTCTCATAACTCAGAGCTAGTCGCCTAAGACCCTCTTGCCCCGGCTCGTCGTAGGATCTGCGATTTGTCACCAAAAATAATGACAAATCCCAGGTGAGTAAATCCCAGAACGTTAGCTAATATTCACGAAATCCAATAAAACGGCTACAATTCATGCAATTTAAATAAGGAACGAGAATAAAGTAATCGCATGAAAATAAGTCGTTGAGAAGTCAAATTTGGACACGAGTGTAGCGTGACAGAGAACCCTGGTCGACATCCGGGAATCGTCTTAGCTAAACCGAGAGGAACCCATGACGACCACCTCGCCAAACATCTCACGGTCGAATAAGAGGAACCCATGAACGGGAGAACCCCACCAAACATCTCTCGAGAGGAACCCATGACGAAGACTTAGGTCTTCGTCAAGCATTTCTCAACCTACGAGTCTTGCGAAAAATAATCACCGCATAGCTTTAACATGGCCAATTACTCGAACAGCGCGGGGTAGCTAGCCCCGGGGTGTGAGTCTCGTGCCATGCCCGACCCCGTCGACAAACACATACACGCGTGGGAGTGGATGAACGATAAATGAACAACAATAAATAACACAATGGAATAATTGAAATGTGAAATAAAGTAAGTACCATAAATGAATTTTAACTAATTTTCTAGTGGGTTTACTTACCTCAAACAAATTGCAAATCGCCCTCACAACGTCCCGCACACGCCTCGAGATGTGTACCCGACACCCGACTATGGTATCCTAGTCCAGCTGTCGTTGCGTTTCGTCGGGGATCGATCGTTCGATAACGCGCCACCGCTCCGTCGCTCCACGTCGTTCACCGCGCGCATTCGCCGCGCCGCGCCATGCGCCGTCTCCGCGCGCCGCTAGGTCCGCGCTGGGGTTCGACCGCCTCACGCCCGCGCCGCTGCTCGTTCCGATCTCCCGCCGCGCATTCTTGCCGCCGTCGCCTCATTGCTGCTGCGAGCCGTCGTCCGCGGCCTCCCGTCTCGCTCCTCGCCGGAGCTTCCTTCACATCCCCTCTCTCTCTCTGGCGCCTCTCTCTCTCTCTCTCTCTCTCTCTCTCCTGGCCGTGACTCTCTATCTCTCTCTATCTCCTCTCTCCTCCCTTCCCTATTTCTCTTGGCGATTTTCTCCCTCTTTCTCTCTTTATCGGTGTTTAAATGAGGATATTTTTTTTTTGGAGAAAAAGAGAGAAATGATGAGGGATGTGTTTAGGTATGGTGATGTGATGTGTGATGTGACAACTAAATCACAAAGCTATCCCATACACGGCGTTACGCATACGCGCTCACCGCGACGTCGTACACTCTTTATGTACTACACGCGCACAACGCGACCAATAAAATATCAAATAATGCGACATAAATAAACACTCATACACAAAAATAACAAATTTTACCTCGTTAGGCGTGCCTTGGACTTTTCTGCAACGTCCACGTGGGTCTGAGCTTAGGATCTTAATCTGTAATTTGTCAGTTAATCGGGATTAATTAGAACGGGCCGTTACGGTTAGTTTGTTTATTTTGACCCTAATCCTTTGTGCATTATTATGCGGTTACATCTCTTGGATTCTATTATCGAGTCATTATTGAAAGTGAAGTGGTTCTTGGTTATGGTCATTTGATGATAGAAATTTAGCTTTCATACGGGGCCACTAGACTTTCCGGGATGTTAGAGAATTTCTCCACTACCTTGCATGACACATAGTGGTAACGTGCCTCGAACGGGGTAGGGTGACATCGGGGTTTGTTGGCGCAAGAATAAATTGGGTGAGCATGGCGAGTTTTAAAACTCGGGTATGTTAGCATCGAGGACTCGCTACGACATATTTTTGTACGTTTTGTATTCTTTTTTAATACATTTTATATGTACATGATATTTTTACTTTTTGGTTGAGTAATAGGAACATCGACTAGACACATGTTATATATATCACCACTTTTGTTTATATATACATGTGATCTCTATTTCCCGTTTTTCCACAATAGGTTAGGCCTTATGTTATAATTTACACCGATAACTTAAGAGAATAACTTGTTAGTTTGAAAAATGTAAATTAACTCTGATTTGTTAGGTATTTGAACTATCTAGTCGACTGTATGTGGTATCGTGTTTTTAATATGGAATAATTGATAGGTTTTTAGGTGTTTAAATAAGGCTCGACTAGTTCCTTGTTAGGTCCTATATGAGAGATTATGGCTTAATTAGGGATTAGGCCGGGCCGGGCGGTGCCCTTATTTGGAGAAGGGGTCGTCACACTTCTCTCTTGACTCATATTCTCTACTTGTTCTAGTAGTTCTTAGTTTATGCCTTCTATGCTTAAGTCTCTAGCAAGTCAAACTTAAGTTCTAGTTGACTTACAACTTAGTTTACAACACGTTATCGCACGAGTTGCTTTACAAGAGGAGGTCTTGAAGATTAAGAAGCTTTTCAAAGATATAAAGCTAAGAAAGTATAATTTTTATTAATTTATATAAGTTCAATTTATTTCCATGTTGTCATGATTAATTTCTTTTTTGTTACATGCATATTTAATTATATAAATGTACATTATTCATACCGACTATGAAATGAAAGTATGCTCTGTAGTCTGCGTCTTGTACGATCTTTTACATTAGAAATCGAAGTCAATGTGTGACATATAGTTTTTCTCTTAAAACTACAAACGGTTAGTTATTGTTCTATTCTTGATTTTATAATACAAATAATGCTACAAGTTTGAGTTGATAGTGTGTAAGCCTTGTCCCAGGTAAAGCTAAACATTGAAAGGGAGACATGTTATCCCGTTTGATGAGGCATGATATTAAGTAGACTATGTCTCGCCACCTAACCTGGAGGTTGTCCCACCAACTCATACGAATAGTACATTTTATTTATTAATGAATCAAGTTGTGAACATATATTTAATCATATGTTATGTTTTTACATAAAAAGGGAAAACTATTTTATATTAAATTTATTTTCAAAATATTATTCAACCATAGTTGAACTTGTTGCTTTATTATATTACCGACAAGAATTACTTGTCATGACAATTAGATACTATAATTTGTGAATAAAACATCTATGCAAGACTATGTTGTGTTATACAAAATTTAAATCATTTGCCAATATCTCTTTAGAGATTTGAAAAGTGAATATTTCACTTTATATATCTTTTCACCCTATGGAGTTATAAATATATAAATACCAAAAAAGGTATCTTGCTCCAAAAGCTCAAAAATGAGCGGTTGCGTCTCAAGCTACAAAATCTAATCGATCAAATATTAATTATAATTTCACAATTTTAATTACCTCTATGTTGAGGCTACGTGGAAATATGACTGATGAGACAATAAAAATAAGGTCACGTGGACCGCCTCGATTTATTCTTTGCAACAAATATCGAGTGCGCACGTCAATCCAATAAACATTAAGGATTGATTTCTTGTCTCATGGTAGCCGAGTAAAATAATGAGATATTATAAATATAATATCGCTCCCGTCAATTAGTTGAAACTTCAAATTAAGAAACATATGTTGCATATAATGATCATGATCGCAATAATAAATTTATGGACGTGGAAAATGTGAAAATATAAGGTAAAGGTCGTATTGACAATTCCACCAAAAATTGGAACAAAAGTGGTGCTCCACTACAAATGGTAAATAATTATTGACATTGAGCGCTCATAATTGTGACATTTTTTGGTCATATATAAAAGACTATTTTGTCTAAATATTGTCATATATATACCCGAATATTTTTGTGACCTTTATCATGCCTTCAAAATCAAAGGCAAAATATTATGAATTTTATCATTGAAAATGGTTCGATAAAACAGGCACATCGAGATGTGTTTAAATCGTGACCTAAATATGAGCGATGAGTTTATGTCTTATGTATCGTGCTACATGCATATACATTATAATATAAAAGTGAATATTTCCCGAATTCGAACTTAGCGGAGGCTAATGTTCAGGCAAAATCCGGTACAACAATCTTATTGTTAATGTCTCGTTCAAAAGAAGTCTACCCATAATAATATAAAATTTATCTATATTAATATGATTTAATATGAGTATAATATTCTCGCTTTAACTTTACGGAATATATAAGGCACATTAAAACGAATGTCGTCATAAATCAAATGACATTCATAATGTGGAAAGATCTATTTGATTATCCATAATCATCAATAATGCAAAAATATCGTAAATTCGCACGGACATCCTTTATCGAATCGGATTTTTTTATCGGTGGAGATTATCTCAAGGCAAATCAATAGGAGACATATATTGATTTAACTCTCCATTAATCATATTATAAGATGCTTTGGATCCCTAATAGGGAATTTATTTATAGCAAGTTTTGCTAATTGTCACTTTGATGAAGCAATTTTCCCACCATTAGGGGAGATATAAACCAATTCAAAAGGAATGACGTGAAATTGCTTGAAACACATCAAATCGCATTAAATTTGTTGTATTATGATCCATGTAGAAATTAATAGGAACTCGAAGTTCAAAGGATCATTCAAGTAGCAACAAGTTATGAATCAATTACTTGATGCAAGTACTATATACAAAAGAGTGACAATCATATGCTTCAACATTAAATTGTTCATATAGAAAACGATGTCCATGTGCAACAAAATGCACAAGATATCTCACCCATGTGAACATGAGGGGAAGAATCAAAATGAGTTATTGATTAGTGTATTGCATTATTTTTTCCTTTGGTATGGTTTTATCTCACCGAGTTTTCTTTGCAAATGTTTTTAATGAGACAATTCTAACAATATTAAAACTACGTATCTAGATTGATTAGTGTATTACACTCTTTTCCTTTCGCTATGGTTTTATCCCACTGAGTTTTCCTAGCAAGTGTAACGACCCTAAAAATCTAACTCGTGCCACGTGCCATTTCATGGTCGTATGTGAGACCCACTTGTCGTGATTCGTATGTTCAAATCTCGGGTGTAGACACCGAAGTATGCTATTTTTGTGTGATGCTTGTATTATTTATTATACAAAAGATTGAACAATTTAAAATAATTAATTTCGAAAATGTGTACGTAAGATCTTACCTCGAGTTTTGTGTCGGTTGCCAGTAGTCGAGGTTGAGATTGTGTTTAATTTGGTGTAAGATTGGTTAAATAAGGCAAGAGAATTGGTTTGTGAGAGTTGGGTATGTCATGGACGAAGTTAAGATTTTTGGGGTTTTGGCGTGACCAAAACCAGTATTTTGGACATTTTATGAAAATGGACTATTTTGTCGAGAGTTTGGTTCAATTTGGTGGAAAACGGGATCGAAAACGAGCACCGAAAGTCAAAACACGTCAAAATAGGAATTTCATGAATTAATAAATAAAAAAAAATT
Source organism: Stephania cephalantha (assembly GCA_039657325.1). Classification (NCBI taxonomy): domain Eukaryota; kingdom Viridiplantae; phylum Streptophyta; class Magnoliopsida; order Ranunculales; family Menispermaceae; genus Stephania; species Stephania cephalantha. The sequence goes on from CM077573.1 coordinate 50,836,401, forward strand.
AAGTTTATATATATATATATATATATAAAACATGAAATGAAAATCAAAATCATTTGTTTCCAACAGAATGTTCAATCCAACGTTATTCCCTAAACCCCTCGATTTGGGTTTTCGCTCGCGGAGCTCCCGACATCCGATTTTCGCCCGATTTTTTTTCGTAAAATCGTAGAGGATCGCAAGACGATCAATTCGAGCTTCGTTTCCGCATGCGAAACGAGGTATTCGACCCGTAATTTGGTAAATTCTCAATGCCAGACATTTTTTCCTCAATTCAATTTGAATTCTCGCGATTTTTCAATTTCTTTCGCAGGGTTTCGATAGAAATTGGTATAAATTATCGTGAATTGGTGTATTGGATTGATTTGCGTCAATTTGGGATAAATTTCACCGACGTGGGTTAGAGTTTTGATGATTTGAATTAATGCAATTCAGTTGATAACTGTTTTGGAGATGTTTTTATACTTGATATTTGACTTCACGAGCCGTGGAAATATTTTGGTGTTGGTATCGAGTGGTTTCGTGATATTTATTATTGAGTTTTGAGGATTTAATTGCGAAAATATTGATTTGGAGACATTTTCTAGTTGAAAATAAATAAAGTTTGTCAAGTTGACATGCCATATTAGAAAATTCGTAACTTCTCCATTTGTGATCCGATTTGAGTATTCTTGGAGTCTATGGAATGTACGTCATGAGTACTACAAGTTCCTTCTTGGTTGTCATAACAAATTATGAGGTTTTTAGAGTTAAAATCGTAACTCTAGTGGGCTAGTTGCGAATACTTTGAAATTATTATAAAATATTATTTTTAGAATTAGCTCTGGAGCGTACTTTAGTCGCAATATTTGTATGGTTTAAGAGTTCTAAACCAATGATATTGGGCTTGAATTGATACTAAATGATATCAAGAAATCTAAGGAAGAGATACGGAGGTTTGAGAACGCGTTTTGGAGTGTCGAGAGGCGGATAGGCTAGGAATAATCGTGTGGATCGAGGTAAGTAAACCAAACTAGGAAATTGTACAGTAATTTCATTTTAAGCTATTGAATATTGTTGTTCATTGCTTTGATATCTATCCTTGGAATTCCATTCTAATTGAGTTGTCCGAGGGCAAGTGAGTCAACGGTGGTCCTTGGAAGGAGTGGCGGGCTGAGGTAACATACCAGCGTCATGACCTCGGGATGCACTTTGCACCAGTTCGATTTTGACGGGGTGTGAGGTCTTAGCGTGGTCGTTCGGAAAGTCTCACTATCTCGTGGGTTTATGGCTTGTGAGTGTACCGAGTCCTAGAACCCGAGTCTTGATGTGTTGCCAAGACTCAACGACCTATTGGTCGAGACTACTTGTGCCTCTCTGTTTGCATTCATGGATGCTCATATATCGATTGTTTTTGTTTGATTTACTGATCTTATTTATTCATGTGTTTCGTATACCTTTCTTTCTATCTCGCATGAATGTAGGTCGTTTTATTTATTTTGAAATGTTGTTTAGTGTCCTACTGGCGTTACTTACCTGGGCTTGTCATTCTCGTGTTTGACTGAGTACATATATGCAATCGAGTAAGGGAAAGAGGCCAGCACTGGGAGATCTACTTTGAGGACTCCCCTCGCATTTTTGTAGGTTTTGTATTACTTATGTATATTGATTTTTTTTGACACATGGGATATATGAGTTTTGTGAGATATTTACATGAAGTATTTACGGGGTTTCCACATTCTAGGTTGTCCTGACTGATTTGTGTAGAGTTGTTTAGATTTGTTTAAGTTGAAATCGCTTCTACATAAACTCGATAACTTACAAATTTAAATAACTCACTAAAAATGTAATGATAAATTGTTAGGAAGGCCGACTAGGCTTTCGTTGACGTCGCGAGGATTGACTCGGGGTCCACGTAGTCTAGGCGGGCGGGGGCCCGATTTAGGTTGTGGAACTGAAATCACAAAGAAGGTTTTTAATGAAGCAATCCTAACATTATTATACTTCATATAAAAAAAAATAATTATGAGAGCAATTAATGTACTCTTTTTCCTATACTAGATTTTTCCGACGGGGTTTTCTAGTAGAGGTTTTAATGAGACATTTATATTATCTCTAAGTGTATCAATGTGTTGCACTCTTTTCCTTAGCTATAGTTTTGTCTTATTGGGTTTTCCTAGCAATGTTTTTAATGAGGCAATCAACAAATATTATACTATAAAGCAATATTGTGAAGACTCCAGGTTCCCCACGACACCGGGCCCCGCCCGGCCTAAACCCACGTGGACCACATGACACGTGACACGTATACTTTACTGGTCGTTACAAATATTATACTCTTTTTCTTGTACTAGATTTTTTCCCACATGGTTTTTTCTAGTAGAAGTTTAACGAGACACATTCTTTCAACATATGTCATCCAAGGGGAAGTGTTATGAAATGGATGGACACTTGTGCATGTATGTGACCACATTGTGAAGCATGGTTCTCACATTGAATTGTAACATCAAGCATGACTTTCACACTTCATGTAACTTGAAATCTTTTCCAATGTACACCAACTCTTTCATGTATTGTCTATGTTGTTTGTGATGTGTTGTATGACTTGTGTGGTGTATGTATAACTTGTACACATTGTATAAGTATAATTATCATCATCACCAAATGATCTATATAAATGGTGTCAACCCCATTGTAATTCACACACCAATGTATGAATGAAATCTCTACATTCTCATCTCTAGCTCTCTTTTCTCTTGTCTCATCTTCTCTACTTGTTTTAGTAGTTCTTAGTTTATGCCTTCTATGCTTAAGTCTCTAAGCAAGTCCAACTTAAGTTCTAGTTGGCTTACAACTTAGTTTACAACAATACGTAGATTCAAATTACCACAGTTTAGTAACTTGTGAGTAGTAAAAAAAAAGAAAGAAAAAAGAAATCAACAACGAGAATAAGGTATTTCAAAGTATATTTAATGAATCATAACGGACACATGTCATCGTATTGAGCAAACTCCAATAAACGTCTTGAAGACCCTAATGCCGAACCATTCAGACCAACGTTTTTAATCAACCACAAGATGCACACGTCATTGTATTGAAGAGACTCCAATAAACGTCTAACCATTTAGAACAACTTTTTAATGAACCACAACGAACACGTGTCATTATATATATTGAACAAACTCCAATTAACATTTTCAAGACCCAAGCGTCGAACCATTCACAGTTTCACACCAACTTTTCGTGGGTAGTTTTTTCTTATTTTTTTTTTCTTTTGTATAATGACGCAACAAAAAATAAAAATAAAATAAAATAGAGAGCATTGTCTAACCATTTAGAACAACTTTTTAATGAACAACAACGAACACGTGTCATTATATATATTGAACAAACTCCAATTAACATTTTCAAGACCCAAGCGTCGAACCATTCACAGTTTCACACCAACTTTTCGTGGGTAGTTTTTTCTTATTTTTTTTTTCTTTTGTATAATGACGCAACAAAAAATAAAAATAAAATAAAATAGAGAGCATTGAAAAAATAATAAAAAATATTAGAATGACAACAATAATATCACGTTACAAGACACACATGCGACTTCGACCTGTATGTTATCTATCGAAATTTGTATATAATCGTATCTAGAGATGCACATGAATGACTATTGTATGTGATGTGTATTTTGATGTAACATGTTGTCGTTCTACCACTTTAGCGCAAAATGAGGTAACACAGGGTGAGAAAAGCTGGACAGTACACAAACACAAGAAATAAAGAAAAGAAAAGAAAGAAAGAAAGAGAGAGAGAGACGCAAGAGACCCAAAAAACAAGGGAAGACAAAAGAGAGAGAATTTTGATGAGCGTTTGTTTGTGCAATCGTTCTACCCACAACAACAGCAACAAAGGGTAACAATTAGATCGTTGAATTTGGCCCAAATCGCGATTTTCTTTCTACTTTCTTCACAGATCTGATTATAAGACATGAAAGATTTATGGGTTGTTGCATTTGCCACCCATTTTCGCTAAAAGAACTTGTTTTGCGATTGGATTTGGACTTTTTATGCTTAATTTGATCTGTTTTTTGTGGTGTCTTTCATTGATGGTGATTGGATTGGTTGTTCTTGAATTGAAGAAGGTTTTGATTTTGAGTGGGTTGAATCAATGAAGGGTGTGTGAGGAGGTCCCTCTTTGATCAATTTTTTCATTGTCAATCTAAGATTTCAGGACAACTAGTCATATATGGAATGCCCATTTTGGGATGGTAACATTTGGATGTTTTTTGATGGATTGGGAATAGATTAGACTCAGATTTAGTTACTACTTGCATGTTTTGATGTGGATTGAAGGATCATCTAGTGATTTGTGAATTCTCAATCCATCAAATGTTATAGGCTTCTTGTTAACAAGGTTCGAAACTTCGACTTCGCCTATGACATCGCTCACTTAAAATTCGGAATTGATTTGAGGAAGTTAACTTCGACGATGGAAGTTTGACAAAAATTCGTCGGTGACGGAAGTTTATGGAATTTCACTATAAAGCTAGAAAACTCAAGTTTCTTCGTAGAGATGCTAGAACTTTACTTAATCATATAATAGTAATGCATAAAACTCATGTCACCGGAGGATATTCCGAATTTTAAGTATATTTCTAGCATAGGCGAAGTTTCAGTCGAAGTTTCGGTCGAAGTTTCAGTCGAAGTTTGCTCAACTTCCACGAAACATAACAATTTTACTTCATGTTTTATTAACTTCCATTGATGTTTTCAAAGTTCGGTCGAAGTTAGCCGAAGTTGAGTCGAATTTTTGCAATTTTTCTATTACCTCTAAACTCGATTCGCTCACCTCAACATCGACAAACTTCGCCCGAACTTCGGTGAAGTTTGTCGATTTTTCAAACCTTGCTTGTTAATTCTTTAAATTTTTTAGGGGCTGGATTTCAGAATGATTTTGTAGTTTGTTGATTCATTCTTGGTTTTAGGATAAGACTAACATGCTTGCCCGTCGAATGTGTGTGGGTGTTCTTTATCGTCGTAGACATAGACGACGAAATTATTTTGAGTCGAATAGCACTATTGTTTTGGAATGAAAGATTGCTCCTTTCTAGTTGGAAGAGAAGCATGCTTCGCTAATGCCGACTACCGCACCTTATCATTAGCCTTTTCATGTTTTTATTCAACCGGAGTTTTTTTTTTTCCCACGAAAATATGCTTGCTTAGATGGAGCATATTTAAGCTTTTATGTTTTGTGTTGGGCTCCCAAGCGTTTTTATGTGTCATCTAGATACTAGTTTGCCACTAATTTTGGGATTAGTCCTATGAGGTTAATTGTTGTTTCCCTTTTATCTCTAGTTTTTCATTGAAGTGGAGTTCATTGATCGAAAGTGACTTCTTTACTTTGATATCTTATATACCGTATAGTAGACCTTTGCTTGGAACTTATGTGTTTGCATACCTGTTTAGACCTATTTTATTGTTCGACTTGATGTAAAACAATCTACTGAAAGCTATTTCGTTTTTCTCTAGACATTTAGAATTTGCGCGCTGAACCCTTATATCCAAGGAGGATCCAAGGAGGAAAATGTCTTCTCCAAGCAAGAGGAGGGATATGGATGTCATGAAGTTGTAAGTTTGATGTTTATTTGTATTTCCTATTTATGTGGACTAGTAGATTGTTCACGATGCTGCTGCTTTTGTATTATTGGATGTCATGACCTGCACTTTATATATTTTGGACAATTTTTTATTTCTGTTATGCTTGTAAAGATGTTAAATCTATCTATGCAGGGACGAGTTCCTATATTATTTCTTCTTGATACTTATGTGTCCTCATTTGGTTGGAGCCTTCAATTGTTGTTTTCCTTGTGAGCTCCTGATATTGCTCACTAATGTATATAATGGATCAGAGATGATCTTGCATATTTAGCTAAAATTATTCTAATACATCTGAGTATTTGTATTTTTGTTATAGGATGATGAGTGACTATAAGGTGGAGCCAATCAATGATGGAATTAATGAATTCAATGTCGACTTTCATGGCCCTAAAGACAGTATGTTTCTTTGAACCTTTCTCTTGATACTATTTCCGTAAAACGTAAGTTCAGAATGCATCATTAAAATACATGAGTGAATTCTATAGAGTCGGGTGTGGAATTTACGCCTTTCAAGTTGGATCAATGAGACTCCTGCCATAGAAAGTGTGGATGGAATTGAAACCAAATTTTCTTAAGAATTTCAGTGTTGAGAAATGTTCTGCAACACAACCTAAAAAGTCTTGACCAGTGGCCTGGAATTTATAAATGTTCTTTTGTGTCACTGGATTCTCCGAAGAGTTTTTGTTTTATTTCATTTTTGAGCTTGTGGAAGGTCTTGCCTTACACGCCAGAAGAAAATGTATATCAAGGATAGAAATAAAATAGGTCGATATGCAGATTAAATTAATATATCATCCCACCACCTGAAAATTGAAACTTTTCAATCTGGTTTCTCGTATCTCTGGAAACTGGTATGAAAATTCTCTGAACTTCTCAAATTAATTAGATTTTCTTAAGCTTTGAATTGAGAATTGCATGTAAACGAAATTCTATCGAAGTTTGCGAAAAATTTCATAATTTGTGAACTTTAATGATAAGTTGTAAGAGAAAAGTTCACACTAATGTCAATTTTTATGATGTATTCAGTAAAGGATATAAACATATTAAGACAACATAAGACTTAAAATCAATGTCAACTATGAGGAATAAGTTTTAGGGAATTTCCAAGGAAGGAAGAAATAAAATCCATGAGGATCAAAACGATTAAAACTGAACAGAAAAAAACCTTAAGATCAAGTATAAGAACAGAAAGTACAATACAACAAGCCTCAATCCCAAGTATAAGAATATAAATTGGATGATATATAATGAATAACATGCACTCTTCATGTGCCTTGGAATAACTTGGACCTTATTACTCCCACTTGGATGAAGTTATTTATACTTTTCTGTTAGGTTGATTTTCACACAAGTCTCTTACATTAAATTAGACTTATCCTATCCTGTTATGCATTCTAAGCATTCGAAGTCCATGGCAGAGTTGACTTTTCTATCCACTTGGTGGTGGACCACTGTTAAAGAAGAGTTACAATGATGAGAATGACCATCCGTCATGTTTTAATGCCCAAGTATACAAAATTGTGCTTCGTGATATATTAACTTAGCATAGCTATGTATGAAAGAATTTTTTTTTTTTTTTTTCAAGTGTAAAGGCAGACATTTGATAGTTGCTCATATATTGCTACTGATCAATACTTTATACGAAAACTTAATTGAAGAAGTGGATCACTGAAAGATGCAAAGATTGAAGAGGCTTTTTATATTGACTATGTTGGTTTAAGTTTGCCTGCTAAAACTAATTTGGGCCTATTTGGCTTTATGGTCACAGGTCTTTATGAGGGAGGTGTGTGGAAAGTCCATGTGGAGTTGCCTGATGCTTATCCTTACAAGTCTCCTTCTATTGGATTTATGAACAAAATATATCACCCAAATGTCGATGAGGGGTGAGTACACTCATGGACTAACACACTTGATGTATTTTCCTACATGTTTGGAGTGCCAAATCATGATTGCATTTGCTACTATCATGAAGATCTTCTGTCATGTTGTTGATGATTAAAATTTCGTGTCTGAGTGTGTGTGTGTGTGTGTGTGTGTGTGTTTTTTTTTTTTCCTACTTTTTTCATAATTCCAGTGATCAAGTAATGATGGATTATTGACTGTGGCTGTTAGGTTATCCTCCTTTTGAAATCCCTGGCTAACCCTGCAAAATTGACAAGTCTCCTATGATGCTTTTTTAAGGCATGTCCTTCATGCTAATAATCTCTGCATATTCCTTATGTAATTGCAGGTCCGGTTCTGTATGCTTGGATGTTATCAACCAATCATGGAGTCCAATGTTTGGTAAGAGTTCCTCTTTTGATTGTATTTGATTCACTGCCGAGTTAACTTGAGTTAATGTGCATGTTTACTGGATCATATAAGTAGAAGATAAATGCATCAAGTTAACGTGGCACATGAAGAATATCCATTTTCCTGGTGGGGGTTTGCATCTTCATGAAAGATAACTTTTCTTAGATTCCTAGCATCATGTATTTCATTTCATTCTAAAGTCAACTTGGAATTCCAAGAATCTCTGCCCTTTCATTGCCTACCATAACTTTCTGACGTTTATTTTTGCTTGTTACTGTCTTTTAATGTATACTAACCGTGCCATCTCCATATGTATTTCGTTTTATATATAACATTTAGTCCTTAGGTGCATTCTTACTCTTTGGCCTATATCAACTTGCTCATTTTGGCAGTTCCTATGCATCTCATCTTCGTCTCTAAATAAGCTATTTACTTCCGCGCGCTCCTAGATCTAATTTATGAATCAATAGTTGCTTGTCTATTTTTTCATTCTTGATAGATGAGGTGATTATGTCACATGCCACTAGCATGTTAATTGAGCTGTAAGAGTGGGTCGGTTGGGAACTCCTCGATGCCTGTTTGAACCCTATCTCAAATATTATGGTTAGTCAAAGCAATTGGTTGGGTTGAGACCACAGGCTCGTTAGGAGCCGTTCTTGGGGAAAGTTACCCCATCCTGTGAGTCCAGATCCTTCTTGGATTGTTTTTTCACCAATCAGTTTCACATGAACTAGGCTAAATTTGAAACTTTATGAGCCAGATGGCTATGTCGAATTTCATAACCTCCTACCTAAGAAATGCGATGAGGTTGCATGTGCATGAGTACTTTGTATAAGAAAAACAAGAATGACATATTCAACAATCGAGGTCTATGTTTTCCTACAGAATTTAGGGGTTAGTTACTGTTGTTTGAATCGTGCATTTAGGTATGTCATGCGACAGCTCGTGGAAGTTATTCTAGAGGCTTTCTTGAGCCATTTTGACTGTATAGCCTAGTAAAGAGAAATGGAAGTGCCATATGCTTGAATGATATATTACGGCTAACCAATTTAGTTCATCGGTTTGATTGATGGTCTGATATGGACAGTAATAGCCAAGTTGACACGACTTGTGAACAGGGGTGGACCTAAGTGTGGTGTGTGGGTTGGACCTCCCATTTCAATCCTCTCTCCTTTTCTCATCGACAATCATATTATAATGTAGAAAAAGAACCTTCATTAGCTTGAGTTTCTTAACTTTAGCGGAGAATTTTGTACAGAAAAATTGTTCCTAATCTGCTAAATGTAGGTGGTCTATACTTGACAGTGTCGAGCCTCAAAAAGAAAAGTTGATAGCGTCTCTTTTAGTGATTAAGAGTTGTTTCGTAAAATGCCCACTAGAAGTTGCATCATCGATCTAATCTAACGAACCCAGTAATAACTTGATGTACTTCAAGAGGGGTACAAATAGATGACAATGGAATACTGCTGCCTTACAAAGGCTGTTTTGTTGGTTTTTCTTTAATGGCGGTGTTATTTTCATATTTTGGCCTACGAATGTGTAGAGATTGAATGTTTTGTTTTGCTATGAAAAATTTTATTTCAAACCTTTGTAATTGTTTGACCTCCTACCACCAAACAAAATAATATACAACAACAACAACACAACAACAACATAGCCTCAGTCTCAAATTAATTGGGGTCGGCTACATGGATCAAACTTTTCCATTGTGCTCGATTAAGTGCAATTGATGGTGAGCTTTCCAAACCATTCAAATCCCTCCTAATTAATGCATCCCATGTTAACTTTGGTCTACCCCTATCTCGTCGAATTTCTACAGTTTCTATTGAGTCAAGTTTTCTAGTGGGGCCATTTGTAGGCCGTCTTTACAGGTGACCAAACCACCGCAACCGCCCTTCCCTAATCTTTGTATCAATTGGTACTATTCCTACTTGTCTTTGAATTTCTATATTTCTTATTCTATCTTTATGAGTTTTACCACACATCCACCTAAGCATCCTCATTTCTGCTACGTTCATTTTATGTAATTGTTGTTGCTTTACCGCCAACATTCACTTCTACGTGGCATAGCTGGCCTAATTGCGGTCCTATAAAATTTTCCTTTTAACTTAGTAGGAACATTTCGATCACAAATCACCCCTGTTGCACTCCGCCATTTCTTCCATCCAGCTTGAATTCTGTGTGACATCATTCTCAATATTACCATCATTTTGTATGAACCAAACAAAATAATATTTGGATTAAAAATGGACGAGTACTCATCATAAAAAAAGGACAAGTACTAAATTTACTGTTGCTATGGTAAGATTTCTTTCCAAGTTGCCCTCCCCCCTAGCCCGGGTCTGGGTCCTCTGCTACTTGTGAGCATGATCTTGGTGCCGATTTCATTATCCAAGCAGAATTCTTCCTTCTGAACTACTGTAAAGCATCATTCACTAGTGTGAATTCATGTCATGGGGGTCTAGCCATTCGCATGTGTTTAAATCTGTAATTCTGTACAGCCAATGTATTCGCATGTTGTCCGATCAAAAAGTATTCGCATGTTAACTCGTCTATTGATAGTTTGTACATTTCTTTTTCTTTTTTTGCGCCTCTTAGTTTGTATTTATTTATTGTGACTTGTGCCTGCAGATCTCTTGAATATCTTTGAAACTTTCCTTCCACAACTATTGCTTTACCCTAACCCTTCAGACCCCTTAAATGGTGATGCGGCATCATTGATGTTGAGAGACAAGCAACAATATGAACAAAAAGTGAAAGGTCAGGCCTTTTGTTTTAAGGGAATTTTTTTTTGGGTAGTGTTCTTGAGGGGCATTTATAACACTAAATGACAGATCAATTTTTAAAGGGTCTTTGTTTCTCACAACATTATAAGTGGATCAAGAATGAGAGGGCAGCACTGATCTATTTCCTGACAATGTTCATTTTCAGAGTATTGTGAACGTTTTGCGAAGGAGAACATCGCCAACGCTTCAGCTGAAGAAAGTAGCGACGAGGATGTCAGTGATGGGAACGGCGTAGCATCAAGCGATGATGATGTTGCAGGACATGTTGATCCATAATGTGGCGGCCCTCGTATTGAAAATTAATATTCCCGTTTCATGTTTTAGTGATCTACCTTTTCATTGTATTACTAGTTACTACACACCCAATTTTTTGTAAAATCATGTAGGTTGTTAGTGTATGTCTATGCAGCAGCAAAGGATAAAGATTAATGTGGAAGAAAACATATAAAAATGTTGAAACTTAGTTCAATGAAAGTCATTGTACTTGGTTCCTATCTCTCTCTTTTTTTTTTTTTTTTTTTTTGCCAACTTTATTGCATGGTCTCTCTAATATTTCTTTTAGCTTGTTCAAGTTACAGTCTCTCTTCTTTTTCTAGGTAAGATTTATATCTTTCCCTCATCAAATTCAAAATATGCCCATGACTTCACTACTTTTAGTTTTGATTTTGTTTATTTATTCATGTCTATCAATTATTGGCAACAACTTGATCATGTCATACCTATTTTATGGTTTCTTAAATTTTTACTGCTGTTATTTTTAACCTACTTTTAAACTTGATTGTTGCAGGACATCCCTCCAAAATACAATTTTTTGACCGATGCCTAATGCAGCAACAGTTCAATCTACTTCTATTGCGTCTCCCAGCCTGGTGTCTAAGCTGATTGATAGCCTTAACTAATCTAGACCGACCTATTGTAGAGCTCATATGTAAAGGGAGGTCTTCTAGAGACATTTGCTCCCTACTTAGCGCTTGAACTTCAAACCTCCAGTAAAGAGGTATTGAGTCTCGTCCATTCAACCTAATCTCCATATTCAACATTCACTTTGATTTCATCTATATCTTGTCTTTTCAGCCTGTCTGTTAATTCTTGTTTGTATCATTATCTGTACATCAGTGCAAAAAGGACAGCCAAAAGGTTGAATTGCCGCGGACAAGGCCTTCTTGACCTGGTAAAATTCTTCTTCTTGATCAAATATGATCTTCTCTATAGACTAGATGGTGAAGATTTTTACTGCTAAGTAGAGACAGAGCTGTCTCATGTTCTTGGATATCTCTCATGCCGGCACCAATGTTTTCAACTCTAGTAAAGACCTCCATTTGCTTGTACATAGCAATGGATCTCACAACATTACAAAAACCACATCGATCGATCCGCCAATTGGCACTCTACCCAGTTGAGAAAAACCAGCAAAAGTTGTTGTTGGTGTTTCTCCTTGTTTTACAATCCTGACATGCATCACACCTTCACATTGAAACCCATTTAAGATTTCATCACAAAATCTCTGATCACCCAAAAAATGGGCCAAAATTCAATTTGGGTTGCCTTCCTTTCTTTGTTTCTGATTATTTTTCTTCTGCTCCACTCAACAAGTGCAGAAACAGAAGAGGCAAAGCAATCACTCATAAGTTTCATGTCCAAGTTCACTGTCAGTAATGGCCCAAGAGATCACAGTTGGGGTTGGACCAACAACACTGATCCCTGCAAGGATGGATGGAAAGGTGTGACCTGTGATTCCAAATCTGTTTATGTGAGGAAAATTGATCTTGAAAGTCTCAACCTCACTGGGACTTTAGATGCCAATGCAATCTGCACAGTTGAGACTCTCACAAGGCTAAGTCTCAAGCACAACAGCATCTATGGTGAGATCAGTGAAGCTATTGGGAACTGTTCTCAACTGACTCATTTGTTGTTAAGTGACAACAAGTTTAGTGGCTATGTTCCCAACTCAGTCTCCACTTTGATCAACCTGAAAAGGCTTGAAGTTGCCAACAATAACATCTCTGGTGATTTGCCTGACTTGGCTAAAATTTCAGGACTGATATCATTCTTGGCAGAGAACAATGGACTTACAGGGAAGATACCGCGATTCGACTTCACCAATCTTCAGCAGTTCAATGTCTCCAACAACAATTTCAGTGGCCCAGTTCCTGATCTTGAAGGGAAATTTTTCTTGAGTAGTGTTTATGGGAATCCTGAGCTGTGTGGACCTCCAACAACCAATACTTGCCCAAGTAAAGCGGGAATTCGCAAAGTCGAACATGTGCTCATGTACTCTGGATATGCTGTTCTTGGTCTGCTTTTTCTCATGTTAATTGTGTTCAAATCAATGAAGAAGAATAAGAAGGACGACGGCGATGTGAAGAAAGAAGAGAAGATCATGGAAGTTAAGAAGGGTAAGGATGTATCAGTGGACTTGAGTGCTGACATGCCTAGTAATGCTTCCAGTGAGTACAAGAGCAGCATGAGTAAACCAATCAGTCATTCGCCAACCGATCAAAGCGCGCTGGTTTCGACGTCGATGGTGGTTCTCACTAGTCCAGTTGTGAAGGGACTTAAATTTGAGGACCTGCTCAAAGCTCCAGCTGAATTGCTTGGGAGAGGGAAGCATGGGAGCCTTTATAAGATCACACTTGAAAATGGGAAGGCTTTGGTTGTGAAGAGAATCAAAGATTGGTCAATATCAAGTGAAGAATTCAAAAAGAGGATGCAAAAGATAGATCAAGTGAGGCACCCCAATGTGTTGCCTCTTGTTGCTTTTTATTGCTCCAAGCAAGAGAAGCTCATGGTCTATGAGTACCAACCGGATGGAAGTCTCTTCAGCCTACTTCTTCAAGGTAAAGTATATGTTTTACCCTATTTTGTCGTCAAATCTCTGCAGCTTTAGTTTGAGACTTTTAATTAAAGGGCATTGAACCTGACAGTCTGGGCCTTCTCAATGTGCCTATAGCATATAGTCCTTGGCTATGATGTCTTCGAGAATTTATTTACGTCTAACTTTAAATCTCTATGCGATTAGCCTAGAAATATGTTTAAGGAGATTAAATATGACACGATAAAGAAACAAATGCATACATACAATGAACACAACACCAATAAAGATGTTGGGTGAATGTATAATAAAACCCCGCAAAGATAAAATAAGAAATATGTTAATTCAAAGAATAGTAGAAGTAGAAAAATAAGAAATATGTTAATTCAAAGAAAAGTAGAAGTACAACAACAATAACATAGCCTCAATCCCAAATTAACCCGGGTCGGCAATGAGTCGGAAAAGTAAGAACCTGAGGAAAAATAGGCGGACGGAAAAGTAAGAGAAGGGTACTAGAAATCAAAGGAATTCTAGGGTATATGTTAGAACTAGAAACTTTTTAGTATAAGAGATTTGAAAGATTACCAAACTATATTATTGAATTGAATGCATTAAATCAAGCCGAATGGAAACATCGACAATGAGTCGTTGTTCTTGTCAAACTTTAAATTGGATGGTTATGTTTCAATTGGAATTGGTGGTAAGGCATAATCTCTTTAATATTGAGCATCATTGCTGACCCTGAACACCTTTACTATGTGAAACATGTAGGACCTCAAAATGGCCAAAATTTGGACTGGGGGAGCAGATTAAACATAGCAACAATAGTTGCAGAGTCCCTAGCCTTCATGCACAAGGAGTTACAAGACAATGGAATAGCGCACGGAAACCTAAAATCCTCCAACATCCTCTTCAACAAGAAGATGGAGCCACGCCTTAGCGAATACGGTCTAATGCCGACCGAAAACCAAGATCATGCCCCGACGCTTTCACTTAGCAGTAATGACTACAAAAGCAACAGGGATCATAGCAGAGACACATTCAAGGTGGACATGTATGGCCTTGGCATTGTTCTCCTAGAACTCCTAACAGGAAAGCTACATTACAACAATGGATTCAACCTTGGAGGGTGGGTGCACTCAGTGGTGAGAGAAGAATGGACTGCAGAGGTGTTTGATAGAGCCCTCATTGAAGAGGGTGCAAATGAAGAGAGGATGGTGAACTTGCTTCAAATTGCTCTCAAGTGCATCAATCCTTCTCTTGAAAATAGGCCTACCTTGGATGAAGTATCAGTTGTGATTAGTGCCATCAAAGATGAAGAGGACAGGTCCATTGTCTCTGAAGTGTGACAAACAATAATGCTATGCAGGAATTATTCCTTGTAGTTGAAAGGGACATTGCATAATTTGCATTGCATGACAGTGTTTATTTCTATACATGTAGCTAGCTTTTTAGATTTATGTTGCTAATGAGCCAAGCCTTGTGAGTTTTCAATAGTTTTTGCCCTTAGAATATTGAGTTTGATTTTGTTATTTACAAGTTCTATGAAGTTTTAGTTGATTTCTTTATAATATTGAGATGTGTAAATGCTCTTTTGAACTACAAGAATGGCAACAACTATAGCTTAATTTGAGCACTAATCCTTCTAATTTCATGGCTTAATCCACACCTTATAAGTTGGTCTTAGGCATCCTACTTAATGTTCAATAGCCACATAGGGCTCCGACTAATCCAAAGTTGAGTCGCATCAATCTCCATACTTGTTAATTTAGTCCTAGAATATTTCTTCGTATTCGATAGCCAGATTGAGCTTCAGCTAATCAAAAGTTAGTCCTTAGTCCTTAGTCCGCTTCGGTTCTCATATAGGGAAGCTCTCCCAACATTGTTTTCTCTATTAAAAAGACCCGAACCACCTAAGACCTCACTTTAAGGGGCTCGAAAGGCTAAAACTCCTTCCACATAGTCTTAACAATTTGTTGCTCAAGGGACTAAAAGACTTTTTTTTTTTTTTTTTTTTGGAGGGGAAGGAATGTTATAGTTGATTCTTATGAGAAAATAAGAATTTCGCTAGATTAGCAACTTAGCATAATTCCATATTTTTGATCTACTTATTGCATTCCATAAATTGCAATGGATCCATTGTTAGTCAACATATAATGCTTGAACTTGATTGAGGAAGAACACCTCCCATAATAATTGATGGTAGCCCAATTAGCAGGTATAACGACAATGCAAATCATGGGTTGTTGGGTTGTAATATAGATGATTAAAGTGTTAGTTCACACTTTGAAAAATCAGGGTGAGATGTCAGTGTGACAATTGTGAGTGGAGGGCCACATAATTAATGAGGACACATTGTATTTCTTGTGTAATCTTTGTTAATTGGTTAAGTTACATCTTAAAAACTTAATGGACAAACCTTTATATATATTGAGCACATCCGGTTAATTAAGACTTCACCTCATCAAGTAAATATTGACTTTTGAGATTTAAGATAAAAAGAAGATCGTATCATGAAATCACATGTTTCATCCTTTTAAAGCATGGCCTAGACCACACACATACCTTGAATCAAAAGTTAATTTAATTGGTAACCTTCTTGATTATGACAGCGACTCGAGACATTTGATTAAGAGATATTGCATCAACTGCTTGACATAAAACGTACAGCGAACAAACTATGCTTAAGATTATTCGTTTTGAATTATAAAATCATCAAATTTAATTATTGTGCTACTCTTTTGTAACCATGATGTCATATTTAAATTATTTGACACTAAAAAAACAAGTATGATTGAATAATGCCTGAGATTTTGTTAGCTCAAAAAAGATGATTGGGCATATAAATAGGAGTTCAAAGTAGGTGATCTGATATGATCTCCCCATATCGTTCCATGAATTCAAACTTTCTCCGTTTGTCAAGTAAATCAATATTTCTGAGCACAACAAAAAAATCTAACATCAACTTTCTCGACCTATTTTTTTTTTGGTCAAATTTTATTGGATTGATGTTCCGCATCCAAAGGGGTACAAAAATCCATCAAAACTTAAGCACACAACAATATATTCACTAAGAGAGCAAAAACCCCACAAAGAGAGACAATTACGTTCCTGAGTAGGGCAACAACTCTATGCAATGAGCAACAAACCCCTAAAGAAGGGGACAAAAACATAGATCTCTAGATCAAAAGGAAGAGAACATGACAATGCAACTATCGGTAATCATGCTCGCGAGACTACACGTCATTTGAGGACGCGATCATCGACGTTGTTCTCACTGCTTCAAAAAGAAAGTCAGTCAAGATGATTCACTTCCTCCTCCAGTCGCCCTAGAGCCCAATCAAAAAAGAGGTTGTTGGCTGCGATCGCACAAAAACCCACAGACATTCACGTAACAAGTACCTTTTAAAAAAAAGGATGGTGACTTGTGGGGAGTGGGGTTCAACTTAATTGGAAGAAAACGAAAAATCGCTGAAGCATCTATAGTGAAATGAACTAATCGTCTTTTTCAAAAAAAAAAAAAATTAATCATCACTTGTCGAAAGACAAGGTTTAGGAAGTGATGATTTAGACTAGAAGTCAAAAAGATTGGAAGACAACAAAATGACTATGTAAACCCTTGACAAATTTATAATGACGGAAATACCCTTGTTGCTCTTTTTGGCACCTCCTCCATTGCACTTTGTAAGCTACTACCAGCCTTTCCTCTTCCATTATAAAAGAAGTTAAAACCCCCTCTTCAACAAAAATAAAATAAAATCCATCTCTGACTCATTAGGGTTTCTCTCTGCGACAACAGCACTGTCAAGGACAAAGACTCTGCAAATCTGAATTATTTGATCTCTACATGGAATCCATTAATGGCGGGTTCTCTCCAGTGAGGTTGGTAAGCTTGTGCTACCTTAACATCTTCTAAAGTTTCAATTTTTTTCTTTTTTTGTACCACCAATTGACTTTGCTTCAATGTCAAAACATGGGAAAAATAGACAACTATAAAAAAACAAAAATGGGTGTTTTCAAGATTCAAACTTTGTTCTCAAGCTACTTGTTTTTGTTTCAAATCTAAGGTAATGGTGGATTTGGAGGTGACTATGTGCTGGAATGAATTGGGGTGTCTCTCCATGAATCATATAGGAAATGTTCCTCTTAAAGTGAGAAAAAAAGTTGGTTTTTTGGGCTAAACAGGTACGATTGTGTGTTTGATCTCACAAAGTTTGGATTTTTTTTTTTTTTTTTGAAGGGTACCCATGTTTGATTTTTGTGTTCTTGGTGTAGGAGTGCTGAAACTGAGATGAGTTTAAGCAAGTTTGTGATTTGTGGGGGTTTAATGGACAGATTTGTGATTGATCTCATAGAACCCCAAATTGGGATTTCCTTTTGAATCTCTTTAACCCTTATAATGTCTTGGATTCAACATCAAATCCAGGCCAAAGAGGGTCTTTTAGCCCATCCACCCCCTTTGTCTCCTTCACTTCCATCTCCTTATACTAACAATTATCAAAAAGATTCAACCCCACAAGCCTCATCTGGGAATAGAATCAGTCCAGCTGTTCTGTTCATCATAGTAATTTTAGCTGTAATCTTTTTCATATCTGGTTTGCTTCATCTGCTTGTGAGGTTCCTCATAAAGCAACCATCTTCTTCGTCTACGTCTCAATCTAACCGATACCCGACTGATATGTCGACCTCTGATACCCTCCAAAGACAACTACAACAGCTCTTCCATCTCCATGATTCTGGTTTAGACCAAGCTTTTATAGACGCGCTCCCCGTTTTCCTCTACAAAGAAATTGTGGGTCTTAAAGAGCCTTTCGATTGCGCGGTTTGTCTCTGTGAGTTTTCCGAAGAAGATAAGTTGAGATTGCTTCCCATGTGTAGCCATGCCTTTCATTTAAACTGCATAGACACATGGCTCCTCTCAAACTCTACATGCCCTCTATGTAGAGGCACCCTTTTCACTCCTGGCCTTTCCATTGAAAACCCGGTTTTCGATTTTGATGATCCAAGGGAAGATGTTGGGTTTCAAGGTGACTGCGAAGAAGGGCTATCGAATGTTGAGAAATCGGTCGAACGGGAGGAGATTGTTCACGAAAAGAAGGTTTTCCCCGTCAGGCTTGGTAAATTCAGAAGTGTGAGCAATGAAGAAGAACAAAGAGTAGAAGCTGAGACCAGTAGTAGTAATTTGGATGCTAGAAGATGTTACTCAATGGGTTCATTTCAGTACGTTGTCGGCGGGTCAAGTCTGCAAGTGGCCTTGTCGAAAGATAGAGAATCAAGTGGTAATTTGAGGGTTTTGAGAAGGAGAATTGCAGGTCATAATGTGAATTCCTTAGTTGAAGAGGATGGTAAAAAATTGAGTAATGCAAGTAAAGGTGAGAGTTTCTCAGTTTCAAAGATCTGGCTTTGGTCTAAGAAGGGTAAATTCCCAAGCTCTTCAAATACCAATATGGGTGTTCTTCCTTCTCTCAATGTGGGCTTGCCATGGACTGAAAGAACTCCAGGAATGTGAAGGTAACAATTTGCCTTGTATTCTCATACCAGTTCATTAATCAAAGTTCATTCTGCATCTATGTTTGATTATTTTTTTTTTGGGGGGGGGGGATGCAGTAGTTCTTCTCCATGAACTTTACTTCATTTTGATGGCACTTTTTGTCAATGTATTTTATTGCTGGAGTGGGTGGAATCCCAACTCTATAGATCCAAACAGTATAATCTTTAAACACTTTTTTTTCAAAAAAAAAAAAAAAAGTAAATAAAGCTTTACTTTCTTTTGGGAGGTATAACTCACTTTTGTCCAAATATGAGGTAAGAAAATGCATCTTTTTTTTTTAATTTTTGTTCCTGTTGACCAAAGAACTAGATGCCACAACCATCAATCTGAACCATCCACCTGTAGATCCAATCACACTGATCTAATGATCCCAACAAGGACAAAGATGCTTGACCTCTTCAAAATCAAATGATTCAATCCAATGAGGTCACCACCACCTTTTTTTTAGATTAACTCTATTTTCAAAAGAGATTAATCTCTTAAGCACGATCAAGGTTCTATTCTTGGAAGGATCGATCGCCTACTATATGTATCTGACAGTGCTCAAACTCAAAGTAGTCATAGTAATCCAAATACTGATAGTCGCACGCCTTTTTTTTTTTATGTTTTGAAAAAGCAGCAGTAGCTTACCCTAGTGACTTGTGCTTTGTGATCATGCTTTAGTGGCTTTGAATTCTTTGAATTTTTTCTTTTCTTTTCTTTTTTGAATATGTGTACACTCTCTTTTGGCAATTCTCATGGAGAGTTCAGAATTTCTGATGGGTCTGAGCCTTTGATGGTGATGGTGGTGGGATCCATGAAAAGTGGTGCAAGGTATTGTAGTGCCAAGTGCCGTTGTGGTTAGAGTTAAAAACATTTGGATGCAAGTGGTGGTGGGGTTATTAGCACCTTCTATGGTCTCCAATCCATACCTTTCATGTCACTTTTTTTTTTTTTTTTTTTTTCTCATCTCTCTATCTGTCTCATTAATGAACAATTTGTTTTTTTCTTAACCTCTCTTGTTATATCTTATCTCTCACAGTTGGGGGTTGGTCGGTAGAGTTACAATAAACAAAGCTTATTATTATTAAGTCAAATGTAAGACATGATTAGGCATTTGTTTTCAATGTGATGTGTTGTTTTTGCTTGATTGAGCCTATGTGGTGCATGTGTATGCGTTGGTAACAGTGGGGATGCATGTCCTAGTGTATCTGAAGAGACGACAACTTCATTAACTAAAGTACTTTGAAATCTTGTTTGTATTCATTAAATTGGTTTGAATCTTTGAAAATGAAAACCCTTTTCAATGCAGGTGCTACTTATAATTCTGGACTCTATGAGGGTTCATGAATCATCATACAAACCTTTTTCTTCTCCAGTCATGTTTACAGTTTTACCCTCTCATACTCATAACATGCCATAATAGGAAAACAACACTGATAAAAAAAAAAAAGTGTTTTTTTTTTAAAAAAATTAATGTTTTGTTACAGAACAGATGGACCATTTGAAACTCATATCAACCTTTGTTCTAGTATTACAATAACAATAGAGCTTCAATTCCAAATTAGTTGCCTAAATATATTCAAATTGATCGGGTGGATAATGTAAATTAAATTCTTTCATTCTGATTGATCTATTTAAACCCTTTCTTTAATTTCTATTATATTGAATTTCTTAACTAAATTTTGTATCAATAAATCTACTTGGACTCGTGAGTCCGGACTCATAGGGAGGTTTTTAAAATTTTTGTAAATATTTAAGGGGTATCAAAAGAATTTTACAAGTGATTATGATTGCTTCATTAATTGCTCAATGATGTATTTGAAATTAAAAAAAGTTTTGAGTCCGGACTCACGAGTTCAAATAGCATTACTCATTCTGTATATAGGGTAATGCTACAGTGATTTTTTTATTTTTATTTTTTGTTTTTGACGTGGTGTTTGACACCAATCACATCAGCTAATTTATGCTTAGGTACACTGTTGGGCCCCATTTTAAGGGAGCCTTTCTCGATGCAGTTTTTTTATTTACAATATTGGAATTTATGACCTTTTACAAAGCTATTGGGTCCATTTGGCATACATTAAACTGAATGCACACATCTCGATGGATTATTGACCCAACAATTATGTTGCAAATTTATTCTATTTATATTTCTATGAGTATATCTGACTACATATGAATCAGAGGTGTCCCAATCACCGATAGGGTCAAAAATCTTGAAAAGCAATACCCTTCATAAAATCATAATATTAAAGGGTGGTTGAAGGAAGAGTCCAAGGTTTAGCATGCCGTGTAGCATAAATTAAAAGAGTGATACAATTTTTATATGGAAAATTTACCAAAGTACAATATTTTATACTTTAAAAGAGGTAAGTACGGGGTTTTTTTTTTTTTCCCCACACTAAGCAATAACGCCTTCTCAGAAGGCGTTATTGCTGATGTGGCGCCACGTGGCGCGACATCAGCCACTTTTTTTGCTGACGTGGACACATGGATAGCGCCTTTTCAAAAGGCGCTATCCATGTGTCTGGCCACGTGGGCGTATAGGCTGAGGTGGCAGCTGAGGTGGCGCTGAGGTTGTATGGATAGCGCCTTTTCAAAAGGCGCTATCCATACAACCTCACTGCCACCTCACCGCCACCTCACTGCCACCTCACAAATTTCCAATATTGGCTATTTTTGAAGTTTGTGAGGTGGCGGTGAGTTGGCTATCCATGTGTCCTGTCCACGTGGGCACATCCACCCCATTAATAAAATAATAATTAAAATTAAATTAAATTAAACTGATTTATATAAACTGTAAATTACAGAAAATAGATAAAAATTATGGAAAAATTCGAAAAAAATCTTGAAAAATATGAAAAATAGGGAAAACTCATTTCTAACTGGTTTACTTACCTCGAAATTCGTAATTCGTCCTCAAGACGTCCCGCTCACGCCTCGATTTGCGCACCCGACACCCGACTCCTACGTCCCTGGTGTCAATTTAAGTTTTTAGCACCCTTTTTCGAATTATACCGGGATGCCAAACGCCCGAAAAGCCTCAAACTCATTTTTCCTAGCTTTCCTAATTTTTCGTATTTTTCGAGAATTTTTCAGTAATTTTTTCATAATTTTTATCTATTTTAATATATTTTTCGTAATTTACGGATTTATATAAATCGTTTACTTTTTCCATCGAATTATACCGGGGGTGCCAAACGCCCGAAAAGCCTCGAACTAATTTTTTTCTAGCTTTCCCTATTTTTCATATTTTTCGAGAATTTTTCATAATTTTTGTCTATTTTAATCTATTTTCGTAATTTACAGTTTATATAAATTATTTTAATTTTTTCCATAATTTTAATTATTTTAATTATTATTTGTCAGGTGGCGCTGACGTGGCGGTGACGTGGATAGCGCCTTTTGAAAAGGCGCTATCTGTACACGTGGCGAGCTACGGTGAGGTGGCGCTGACGTGGCGGACACATGTACGAGATAGCGCCTTTTCAAAAGGCGCTATCTGTACAAACCCACGCCACGTCACCGCCACGTCAGCGCCAACCAAACCAACCACACAATAACGCCTTTTCAAAAGGCGTTATTGCCTATTTCGGTTAATAAAAAAAAAACCTCCCTATTTTGTGAATTAAAATGTAAATCTACCCTACTTTTGAAAAAACACCATTTTTATATACTTATACGTCTATTGATACACGTTTGTCCATACTAAAAAAATGAGAATAAAAGGATGTTAGTGATGACCAGTCTGTCTGTGCCATCATAATTCTTTTTAAATCTTTGAAATCCGAAGTGCAGTAACATGATCACATGATCATGAAAGGTTTAGAGTAGGGCTGACGAATCGGATATCCTCCTTATAATGATTAAAATTAGTGTCTGGATCAGTTTTCATGAAAGGTTTAGAGTAGGGCTGACGAACCGGACATCCTCCTTATAATGATTAAAATTAGTGTCTGGATCAGTTCCCGTTTTTAAAACGGGCACTTTTTTATTCAAGACCTGTATTTTTGTAAAACATATGGCTCTCGTTTCGTCCGATTTTTTATTTTTAAATATGATTAAATATTTTATTTATCAATTATTTAAAAAAAAACTTCAACTACATGTCACCTAACATTCAATTACCAAAAAATAAATACATAACATCACAATTTTTTAATTTTCAATATAAACATCATAGATAAAAAATCTTCAAGGAATGCAAGGCAAAGCATCACATCACTATTATTTAAGTTTTAAAATTACATGCCTACATCACAAAAGTTTCAAAAAAAGAGAGATCATCTCAATAGTTCAAATTAATCGCTAAACGGGTATTCGTTTTTTTGAAATTGTTGCCCGGACCAGGTCAACGGACACAAAAAATTGTCCAGACCCATATTTTTTTACAAAAATATTGTCTGAACATGTTTATAGCGAGTCCGGACAAAATCGAACAAACGGGTCTGGACAATTTTTGTCAGCCTTAGTTTAGAGTGCAGTGATAGAGTTGGGTATGGTGCGTGTGAGCACAACCTTGGACTTTCTCAAAGTTAAGAATATTTTAGCAGGGGCGGATCTCGGGACCCATGGTAACCCTCGAGACTCCCTATAGTACGTCTACATATTCGTCATTCCCCTTTACGTATTTTCATATTAATACATTTTTTTATTTGAAAAAAAAAGTTAATGTTAAAGTTGTCCCCCTCCCCCACAAGATTTTTTGGTTCTGTATATGTATTTTAGTTATGTCCATTACTTTTGTTTTATATTTGGGAATACAAACTTAAGGTACTCTTTACCGAGATATGAATTGTTACAGTTGGGAATATGAAATTGATACAATCTACGAATAGCTAAGCACCATAGGTAGAAAAAAGTAAAAGTGGGGAGGGCAAAGTGTAAAAAGCACATCATACTTCATATCCGCGACGCTTTGCTATTAGTAATCTATACCAACTTCAGATTCCCATCTGTAGCAATTCAATTTTCTTCTTTACTATTTAGGGTTATTTTCACTTACGATCGCAAAATTTTATCTTCTTACATTTTAGTCACAATACTTTTCAAAATTTTCACTCGTAATCATTATATCCATTTTTCGTTAACTAACTGTTAAGTATTAGTGACGTGGCACCGATGTGGGTAGGACATCAAATTTACTCCTTTTTAAAAAAGAAAATTTTATTCTATTTTATTAAACAAATATCAAAATTATTTTTTAAAACTAAAAGAATTCATTGCTTGATTTCCAATTTTAACCCAGTTAAATACTCTTTGTCATTTTTACAAGTCATCCAACAAAAACTCTTTGCCAAAAAAATATAAAGTCATGCTAAAGGCACTTTAAGTTTTCACGAGGGCACACCAATCTTAAGTGCACCACAAATTCAAATTTTGATTTATAAGGGCACCTAACATTTTTTTACCAAAAACTCCAAAATACCCCTTTGTCCCAACTGATTCACACATCTCCAAAATCTTGGTTTAAACATTTATTTTAGATTTGCACTAAAACAATTATTATGTCATGCGAGAGAGAAGAATTTTTTTTTAAAAAAATAAGTTTGACATTTGTTTAAAAAAATAGAGTAAATTTAATGTCTCAATCACGTCATTGTCACGTTAGCGGTACTTAACTAGTTAATTAACAGAAAATGGATGGAATGACAGTAAGTGAAAATTACGAAAGCGGTACTTAACTAGTTAATTAACAAAAAATGGTTGGAATGACAGTAAGTGAAAATTACGAAAAGTTTTCTGAGCATTTTGAAAAAAAAAAAAAAAAAAGAGAAATTTTTTCAAAGTGTGAAAAAATAAAATAAAAATTGTGAGAGGTTTGCTATTACGTGCACTAAAGCGATCTCGCTATAAAACATAGGGATGCATCTTAGTCTCCGCTAGACCTTTTCGACAATTGCAGGGATGCGCTAATAAAAAACCATACGCCAAGTATTGTCGACATTAGAGTGTTATTGATTTCGAAATATTTATACATATGTACTTTTGAGTGACAGGTACACTGGGAGTAAAGTACAAGATAGGGAAAGCCTTGCTGAAGAATTTGTAATTTTTCCTTTCGCTTTGTTTTATTTTGTTTGAAGCTAATTTTGGAGGACTTTTTAAAAGAGATTTTAAAATTTTGAAAAGTACACCACCAATCATGTTAAATTATACTGCAATGGAAGAGTTTGATTTATGTAGCCGATCTTAACTAATTTGGAAGGCTTTATTGTTGTTGTTGATGATTCGAAAATTCCTAACAACTTCAATTCCCTACCGAACATACTGTTGTGAAACGTATCATTAATTAGTTCTATGTAAGATATAATGCTTATTAGATAGTCATCTTAGAATGTTTTGGTGAAGCCAACATTTTTTTATATTTGATTTTCACAAAAAAATAAAATAAAAAAATGTAACATTAGTTTTACATGCCATTTCCACACTCACTTGATTAATTTTTTTTTCCCACTCACTTGATTAATTTGTAACTATTGTTTTTTGCATTAAGTTAAAAAAAAAAAAATACACGTATTTGCAACAATGACATGTAAAATTGAAGTTAGATTAGCATGACTTTATTTATTTATTTATTTAAAAGAAGGCCTACGAGGTTTTAAATACAACAATAATACTTCAGTCCTAAATTAATTGGGGTCGACTACATGGATCAAATTGTTTCATTGTGCTTAATTAAGTGCAATTGATGATGAGTTTTTTAAACCATTCAAATCCCTCATCGTGAATACATTCCAAGTTAACTTTGATCTACCCCTACCTCATCGAATTTCTTTAATTCTTATTGAGTCAAATTTTTTAGTGGGAGCATTCGTAGGGCGTCTTTTCAGGTGACCAAAGCACCACAACCACTCTTCCCAAATCTTGTATCTATCGCAGGCAATTGTTGGCAATTGTAGGTCTTATGTGGATTTAAACAAAAAAAAAAAAAAAAAAAAAAACGTGGCGAATTCTAGTGGGTGAACTTGCAACCTTGATGTCCAAAATTGATATCGAAACGGAAAAAATACTACCACAACACAAGACGCATTGGCTCACAAAAGCCCTCGATGTAATTTCGACCTGCGTGTTTTGCATCGAGATTTGTGTATGACTACATTCCAAGACGCCCACACTAAAACCCTCTCAAACCACACAAACAGCCAAACCTTCACACAAACCCCCCTCTTTCTCTCTCGCCATGACTGTGAACAGAGCCACAGTGAGAGTCTCCAAAATCCCAGTAACCATCGCAGCCAAAGACCTCTTCGACTTCTTCGAGTCCACACTCGGCCACTCCTCCGTCTTCGCATGCGAGATCATCGCAGAGCGCAAGAACTGGAAGTCCAGAGGCTTCGGCCGCGTCCAATTCGACAAGATCGACTCCGCCAACGCCGCCCATCTCCTCGCCCATCAAGGGAAACTCGTTTTCCGAGGTACCCATTTGGAGATTTCGCCGTCTTTCGACGACATCGTTCAGCGACCCACTGAGCCCCAAAATCGGCTCTGCGACGCTCTTTTACATGTGGGTTTTGTTGTTGGAGATGATAGGTTCAGTGTTTTGGAGACATGGGTGGGTGTCAAAACTGATGTCATGCCTGAAAGGAAGCAAATTGAATTCTGGGTGGCTTTCAATGGTGAGGTTTATAAGCTGAGGATTCAATTTGAAGACATTTTGTCTGTTTCCGTGTGGGGGTTGAGAGGTGGGGATTCCAATGCTGTGCTCTTGAAGGTATGTGGTTTAGTTTTCTTTAGTATAATGAGTTGATTTTAGTTTACACATACATGAAATAATGAGTGTAGCTGGAATTGAGGATGATTAAATGGATGCGTGGTGAAACGGGTAAAGATAGAATAAGAAATAAGCACGAGTAGCGCCCTACACCTCCAAAGACGGCCTGCAAATGCCCTAGATAGAAAACTTGACTCAGTGGTTAACTGAAGAAATTCGATGCTGTAGGGGTAGACCTAAGTTGACTTAGGATTTAAGGGATTTGGAAAGCACGTCGTTAAGTGCACTAAATCGAGTGCATTGGAAGAGTTTGATTCATGTAGCCGACCCTAACTAACTTTGAGATTGAGGCTTGTTGTTGTTGTATAGTGTGACTAAAATGCTTTCTTTGTTTTATTTGTTTGGAGGATTTGAATGTGTACTACTCTCATTGAACGTTATGTTGTTCTTTGTAGCAAGTAATTGAGTGTTTCATTTTATGTTGACATGTTTGTGTGTTAGTATCAGATGAATTTCATCTTTATGGCTAAATGTTGCACTGGGTGTCCTTGCTCAAATCTAATCTATGAACCGTTTTGTCTGATGGGTCCATTGTGGTTATTTATCGTTAGCTCAAATATGCACCAAAGATCTTCCAAAAGTTTTCAGGACCAGCAGTAGCGTCAAAGCGCTCAAGTAATCGCTATTACATGTGCAAGGAAGATTTTGATTTCTTATGGGTTCGGACAGTAGATTTTTCTGTTTTAAAGTCCATCGGACAATCTACGTCGTTGTGTTTGGAACTCCAAGAAGGTTCCTTGGCTTCACAATTACTAGACAGTTTTCCCTACTACGAAGGACAAGTTGGATGTCTGACTTTAGAACAAACTGAGCAATCTTGTGGTGCATCGCAAATAGTTCCTCTTGTTCAACCCCCTTTGGATTTTAAGTTAGATTATGAGATACTTTACCAGCTCAATGCCCTTGTTCATTCTCAGAAGATTTGTGTTGTTGCCGCAAACAATGAATTGATGAAGATCCTTAACAGCATTAATGTAGATTTAGCAATCAACATTCTTCAGAAGTTGCACAAGTTGAAATCCCCTTGCTACGATCCCCTTTCGTTTGTTCGGGACCAGTTAGAGAGGTTGAGAGGAAATCAGATTCAGAAGCGTCAACCATCGTCATTGAAAGACCGGAACTTCATGAGGTGTCACAGAGTCCTTGTTACCCCATCAAAGGTTTACTGTTTGGGTCCTGAGATTGAGTCTTCCAATTATATTGTGCGGCATTACGCGGAATATGAATCTGATTTTATTCGACTTACTTTTGTCGATGAAGACTGGAAGAAGATTCAATCTGATGCCCTCACAGCTAGCTTTGAGACTGGTCTCTTTTCAGTGCCTTACAAAACTTCTATTTATCATAGAATACTGTCTATTCTTAGAGATGGGATTGTCATTGGAGAAAAGCGATTCGAGTTCCTCGCCTTCTCTGCGAGCCAACTTCGCAGCGGTTCAGTTTGGATGTTTGCTTCAAATGGCACTGTCAATACTGCAGATATAAGAGAATGGATGGGTTGTTTCAAAAGCATCCGTAGTATTTCGAAATGTGCAGCAAGAATGGGTCAATTGTTCAGCTCTTCTCGTCAAATATTTGATGTCCCTGCCCGAGATGTTGAGAACATCCCTGATGTTGAAGTTACTACTGATGGTGTCAAGTACTGCTTCTCCGACGGAATTGGTAGAATTTCATTATCCTTTGCAAAGCAAGTTGCTAAAAAATGTGGGCTGAAGGAAGTTCCTTCAGCGTTTCAAATCCGATATGGTGGCTATAAAGGCGTCATAGCTGTTGATCGCAATTCCTTTAGAAAAATGTCGCTGCGGAAAAGCATGCAGAAATTCGACTCAAATAACAGAATGCTTAACATCACTAGCTGGAGTGAATCACAGCCGTGTTACTTAAACAGAGAAATTATCACCCTCTTGGCCACCTTGGGCGTAGAAGATGAGAAGTTTCTGGCGTTGCAACATGAGCAAACGAAACTCTTAAACAAAATGTCGTATGACACGGAGGCAGCTAGGAAGGTTTTAGAGTATACAAGCGGATTAGATTCAAAGCACTTTTTGGTACAAATGTTGCTTCATGGTTATCAACCAAGTACAGAACCTTTCCTTTCTATGATGCTCAGCGCACATCGTGACTTCATGGTATCTGATATGCGAAGCAAGTGCAGAATATTTGTTCCGAAGGCTCGAGTCTTGATGGGCTGCATGGATGAAACTGGTACATTGTGTTACGGTCAAGTGTACATCAGAGTAACCTTGACAAAGGCTGAGCTTCAGTGTCGTGATCAGAATTACTTTCGAAATGTAGATGACAAAACTGCAATTATAGTCGGCAAGGTTGTGGTGACCAAAAACCCTTGCCTTCATCCTGGTGATATCCGAGTGCTTGACGCGGTATATGAGCCTCTGCTAGAAGAGAAAGGCTTGTTTGATTGCGTTCTATTTCCTCAAAAGGGACCAAGGTATGGGATCTACCTACCCTTTGTGATCTTTTTTTTTTTTTTTAAATTATTGTCAGGGTATCCAAGGCATAGCATCGACTAATCTCGGACTCGAGCAACGTAGGACCACAAGGGCAGCGCCTCTAGCTAAGACCATTTAGAACTCGATTAACTTAGATAGTAGCCGCATTAGACCCTAATATATCGGGAAGCTTTCTTAATATTATTTGTTCCATGCTCAGAGCTCAAACTCAAGACCTTACTTAGGGACTCCTAGCTCCTTAGCAAGCATTAGTTATTGATTGCAGTTTTCTAGGTTATGCAACAAATTCTGTTTTCCCAACAGGCCTCATCCAAATGAATGCTCAGGCGGCGATCTCGACGGAGACCTCTATTTCACATGTTGGGATGAAAATCTCGTCCCCCCTAAAACGGATACACCTATGGACTACATGGGGAGGAGGCCTCGTATAATGGATCATGAGGTGACGTTGGAGGTAATATGAAGCTCAACTTCTAGTGACAAGAAAAGTTCAACTAGATCAATCTGCTTTGAAAAGCAAGTTTCACTTAATATTGTCATTGTGTTTGTATGCAGGAGATTGAAAAATTCTTTGTGGATTACATGATCAACGACACCCTTGGCCAAATCTCAATTGCACACTTGATCCATGCCGACCGCTCACCAGAAAAAGCCCGTAGTCCCGAATGCATTCGCTTGGCAAACCTTCACTCCATGGCTGTCGATTTCGCTAAAACAGGAGCACCGGCTGAGATGCCTAGAGTGTTGAGACCTAAAGAATATCCTGATTTTATGGAGAGAGAAAACAAGGGTGGCTACCAATCCACTGGAGTATTAGGAAAACTCTACCGAACCGCCTTGCTCACGGTGGAGAACCCAGACTCCAACACGATCCCATCAGAAAAAATTGCGAAAACCAACTACTATGACCCCGAGCTCGAAGAGGTTGGATTTGAAGCTTTTCTAGATGCAGCAGAAAACTACAAGAACGAATACGCGAAGAAATTCATTGCCCTGATGAACTACTTTGGAGCAGAAACCGAAGAAGAAATCCTGACGGGTAACTTGAGAAATAAATCGATGTACTTGCAGCACGAGAAGGCGAAGTACAACGAAATGAAGGATCGGATTCTAGTGTCCATAAAGGGCCTTGAAAGAGAGGTGAAGGGGTGGTTCGAGCAGAGCTGCAATAAGGATGAGCAAAGCAAAATGGCCTCGGCGTGGTACCATGTTTCTTATCACCCGAATTACTGCGAAAATGGGACTAATTTCTTGAAGTTTCCCTGGATTGTAGGTGATATCTTGATTAAAATCAAAGCAACAGCAAGGGAAAGAAGCCAAGCTGAAGCATCATCATCATCATCAGCTGCTTGTGGAGATTCTTGAACTTGGGAATTATATGAAAGGGAATACATTCTGAGGATGATGTTGTCTAAATGGCTGTAAGTTTTGTGTAAAAATATCAAAACACAATACTGTACTTCAACTTTTTATATTTTCACTCAATGTAAGCAATGAAGAATCAAAAGCAAGAAAGCCCCAGTCTTATAAATTACTCTAGTTAGGAAAGTCTTCATTTAGCTCTATTTAATTGAATTAAAGTTTATTTTAAGTTTCACATTTCATTTAGCTCGATTTAATGCAATTAGGTTTCGTAAAGAATGCTATACCGACTTAGTGCAATAATGGTTGAAGTCACAGGTTCAAATCTATTAAATTCCCGAAGCCCATTATATACGACTTCATTTCGTGGTGAAATCGACCTGAGCGTAGTCCGGACAATCTTGACACAATGAAAAATCGAATCTGAAATCGTGTGCCTAACCCACACAATTCCAAACTTGCTCTTATCGTTGGGCCACCCGTTCGAGTTACAGGTTCAAATCTATTAAATTTTCGAGGTCCATTGAATACAAAAAATTTAAACATTTTGAAAAGTTTCAAATTTTTAAACAATAAAAAATATGAATTGATATAAATAGTCTTGAAATAAGTGAGAGATGGATAATAAAAGAATTATTAATGAGGGATAATTATGTTCACAACTCCTGGAAGATTTCAGAAATATTTGTCGGCAAGGTGGCCGAAATCTCAAAAGCCACAACATAAAAAAAAAAGCATAATTTTCCTTCAACATAATAAAAAATAAAAAATAATTAAATATAGTATTGAGTGCTTGCCACTAAAAAAAAAAAAAATCACATTTCCACCATACAGTTTTATACACAGTAAAGTCAACATTTTAAAAAAATTACATAATGTAAGTATGTAAACCTATTATAAGCAACTGTAAATATATAAAAATAAAAATAAATAAATGGGAGAGAATTGTCGATCGAACAAAAAAATATATATATTTCCAGCGCATCATCGCCACTACACTAACCGTCCCAACGACCATGCATCATCCTCTTCGCCTCCAGCGCCCGATAGCACAAGCGGCGCACGCGCGTTTCGTTTAGACACAAAAAAAAGAAGAGAAAGAAACGCATCTCCATCTCATCTCCTCCTCGAGATCATCAATCATCATCGTGATCAGATGAATGAAGGCGCGTCCTTGCCGAGATCCATAGACGACTTGGCGGAGATCGGGATGGCAGCGTATCTCGATGAGAAGTCCCTGAAGACGAGATCCTCCTCGAGAGTCCCGTTCTGGTAGGCGCCGTGATCGAAATTGAGAGAGTAGCTGAGGGGGTCGTAATGGAATTTGCCCTTGGCGTTACAATTGGGGGCGTGATTGTTGAAGCGCCTAATGAATGTCTTCCATTTGGGACCCGCCGCGATCTCCGACCACTCCCTGACCTTCCTCCACCCCCTCCTCCACCATCTCTCCTCCTCATGATGATGATGATGATGATGATGATCCGCCGTCCGTATCCTCTCCCACCACGCCGCCGCCGCCCCTCCTCCCCCTCCGCCGCACGTCACCCAGAAACAACACCCTCTTTTCCCAAACTGATTCTCCATCTCCGCCTCCGTCTCCGTCTCCGTCTCCGTCTCCTCGTCGATCGCCATCTCTGTCAACACCATTATGGGATTGAAGGAGAAGAAGAGGGTGGGGAGGGGGTTGAGGGAGTGCAGGGGGGGAATGGGGTCCTGCAAACCCTAACCCTAATTCGCTCTTCTTCTTCTTCTCCTTCTTCTTGGGTGGATGTTTGGGGGGATTTGGGGATTCCTTATATCTTATATATGATGTGCACATGGTGTGACCGGAAATAGGCGGTTGCCAGTTGTTGATGAGGTGGCGTGACGTGGCGGGGCGGGGCTCCGTAACGGCTCCATTTCTGTCACCACCGAACGTTTTTTTTAGGTTAGGCTGGATCCATCCTACGTGGCGCGCTTTTATGCCAACGGTCGTAATTTCGATGGTTACGTTACGGTGGGCTCGAGCGCTGGACTTTATCTGGATTCGCGACTGATGAAACCCCACTAATTGACTCATTGGGATTCTTGTTTCTTTATACTAGTAGTACTAAGCAAACTTTGATTTAGTGAAGTCGGTGGTTTTAGGTTTTGATTTGTAATGGCTGTTTTATGTATTTGAGGGAGAGAATATTGGGGAAGGGGAGCAGCTTCACGTCTTGTGTGCTGTTTGCACGTTTATGGGCGTGGAGTCCACTGTTTCCTAAAAGTAAGAAAGAAAGAACCCTGGAGCTTGATGCTAAAGGGTCTTATATATGGTTTACCTAAGGAGTCAGCAGTGTAATGGCTCAATTAGGTTACACCATCTTTAATTAGAGGTCTCGATTTCGAGCTTTTGCAAATTTAAAATCCCTACAAACTTTTTGTCACCTTAGTCTCACTCGGCTTGAATATTTGTATTTCTTATTTTATTTTTACGAGTTTCATTGCATATTCCATCAAAGCATCAATGTCTTTGCTATATTTAATTTATGCATGTGTT
Organism: Stephania cephalantha; assembly: GCA_039657325.1. Lineage (NCBI taxonomy): Eukaryota > Viridiplantae > Streptophyta > Magnoliopsida > Ranunculales > Menispermaceae > Stephania > Stephania cephalantha. Next base: position 50,869,579 of record CM077573.1, read on the forward strand.
GGTAGTTTACCGCCCAATAATAATACTCCTATAAAATATGAGAAAAATGCTCGAGAAACGCACTTTGGACACCGACCCAGTAATTGTCGTGCGATACATCTCGAGTCGCGCGTACACACATTTCGTGGTGTATCCCTTGGCAACCGACTGAATCGGTGCCCAAAATGGTTAGCATCTTCCCTAAGTATACCTTGTCTGATTGCAATGCTATAGAATTTGCTTTCAATTTAGTTATGATATTTTGATTACACTACACTTTTGCACCGGTTTTTTTAGGTATACTTTTACACTGAACTTTATTATTCGTTGTGTAGTGCTCCTTTCTCACTGCCCTCTTGTCTTAATATCGTATCATGAAAAAAAGTATGAAATTGAGTATATATGATCTGTACCTTTGTAGATGAGCTTCCTAGTTAATATTCGTCGTCAGTGCATGAATTTCATGGTATGTTGGGTAGGAGTACTAGGAGAACACAAAATGGATGGTAGTTTTGTGGACCATACTCCTAAAGCCCAACAAAGAATTAATATTCCCTTCAACAAGACGCCCAAGCCCAACCATATGTGACAAATGAGACATAATTTTTACGTTTGTCATGTTTGATACTGCAATTAATGGAATATATACATATCATAACACTAACAAGACAAGTCAAACCAATTTATTGGTGAAAATAAATTAAGTTTAATAGAAAAGCAATAGTCAATATTGTACTAACCACTGCTCGGCTTGGTGGTTTAGTATTCGATTTATCCTGTATTGGTCTAAGTTCAAGGCTCTCAAGTCCGTTTTTCATACACGAAAAAAAAAGAAAAAAAAAAAAGAAGAAAGTCCCAAACCCCGTTTTTGATACTCAATTATAAAAATGAAGGGCAATTACGATAGGTTGACCGACAACATAAACTTTTGTCACTCTTTATAAAAACTAATCGACATCCCGCGCTTCGCGCGCAGACAAGACAAAAAATATCAAAATATTATATGAAACCGAATTAAACGTATATTATATATTTAAAAAAGGGCAAAAATAAAAATAAAAATAAAAACATCTATATAAAATATACCACGTGCAATAAAAAAAACCTAAAAATAGCAAAACAACAACTGTTCCTTTATTTATAGAAGATTTAAAATTGAAGTTGTTGTTATTGCGGACTAAGTTCGAGGCTCACCGTTTGCATGCACATAATTGTTATTATTATTACCATTTTTTTCATATAGCTAAGTATATTCGAGCCACCGTCGTTGACACTAGATTGATGGTAGACCCAATTTATCCCTCAGTGGTCCTTATTTGCCCTCATCAGGGAACTCGAGAAAGAAATTAGAGGGAGAAAAGAAGGCAAGTTCCAAACTCTACACATATGCCTTAGTGTGAAATTGTTCAAGGAATTTGATGTTTTATTTTGTTTTAAACTTGTCAGACCGACCTGCAACCATCCAAACCGACCCATAAATCTTCCCTCTAGCACTAATAATATCTTCAACTTAACCACAAATCTCAACTTCATCCAACAACCCAAAGTACTATTTAGGGGCGGCGTCATATCCACACTTATATACTTTATTATGAATTTACGAGTCACGCTTCATCCACATTTCATTGACATGGGACTAGGGTTAATTTCACAAATGGTCACTCAACTTAACACATTGTAACACTTTGGTCACTAAACATTATTTTGCAATAAGATGGCTATCAAACTTTTAAAGATGTTTTGTTGGTGGTCACTTAGGTCTCTTTCCGACAACTTTTCCGCCGAGACAGATGAAATAATGCTTACGTGGCATTGTGTTGCCTCGATCTATGTGGTTTCACATCACTAAGTCAATCTAACGTCTATCTCTCCATTTTCATCACCAGCAAGACACCAACAACAACAATAGCGTTTCGCAAAAAAATTCATTTCCCTATGTCCTCAAATCTCCACACCTCCAAATCAACCTTTAATTGGCTCCACATCTCCTTTTTTTGCATCAGATACACAAACCCCCAAAGCCCGTTTCCATAACCATGTCTACAACCACACTTTAATATGATTTTAAGTCCATCAAGTAAGCCCATCAACGAATTGATCGTCTCTTGCATAAGGATTAATCCATTCATGGCCGACATCATCACCTACTCAAATTCAGTGTGGTCACATGGGCGCAATGTAACGGCCCATTTTATTAATGTCGTTAATTATCTTGAATTTACAGACGTGGACGCCAGCTCAGATTTACGTGGACGCCGCGGTAGGCTAGGACACACGGGGACCTAGATATGATAATTTATTGGGTGTTGAATGCTTATTTGCGGTGCAATTTATTGAAATACATCGTGTTGCATAACAATACGTGCGAGATTGTGTGAACTGTATTTACCTCGATATGCGTGTCGATGCGGGTACCGAGTAGTTGACGGGACCAAATAATAGGTCGAGAAAACTAAAACACACAAATTAAATAAAATTGGACGAGAAACTAATATGGAATGGGTATGAGGTGGTTAGTGACGAGGCGGTACGCGTATATCGCGGTCCGGACGCGAAATCGGACGTCGAAACGCCCGAAAATGACATTTTTGTGCTTAAAACACATGCGAGTGTCCCAAACGTGTCACACTTTGGAGTCAAGAAAATAAGTCAACACAACTTATCCATACTCCACCACCTTTTCTCTCACTTACATCTCTCTCTCTCACACACACACACACACACCCGAAACTTGTGAGGCCGAGAAGGAGAAGAAGAAACGGAGAGGAGGAGGGGGAGAAGAAGAAGCGAGAAGGAGAGCTCGAGGAAGTCGAAGTGAATGAGGTGAGTCGTTGTTATGTGTATTGTTGATTTCATGGTGGTCGAGGGGATCGGCCTTCATGGCCAAGAGCTCGAGGGTGGGGATGGCAAGGGCGTCTCCCCTGCCATCGATTCCACTTAGGGTTGGGGTTGAGAGCCAACCCCAACCCAACGAAATGGAAAAAAAAAATTGGGGATGCACGCGCGCAAGCACCCACCCACATAGGCCGAGCCTGGACCAATTCTGGTCCAGGGTCGGGTCCGACCCATTTGGGTCGACCCGACCCAAACCAAACCAATAAAAACGAAAGAAAAAAAATTGGAAAATATTCCGGCAAAACTGGAAAAATTCAGAAAAAAATTATATTTCAATAAAATAAATAGAAATTGATGAATTTCTATGAAAAATAAAATATTTGAAAATTTCGAACGCGACTTTTGCAGAGTTTTTGCCTCGAAAAGCGCGAAATGAGCAATTTGGCCTAAAATTTTAGAAATCGATCGTAAATTGTCATGCTAAATCGAAATTTTTGATAAATGGACATAGGTTGACACGGGTGATCAATTGGCGACCAAGGACTCAGTGGACTTGGACTCGATGATTGATTACGGGGTATTGGAGTGCGTTGTGAGGTTTGAAAAACCCAATTGAAAAACTCTGAGTATTTATTTCGCTTTGTATTTCCATTCAGTTCCAGTATTCCTTATGGTCTTTATTACATCTATATCTTGTTATTGTTTGGACGGTTGGTTGAGTTACTCCCACCGGATTTTTCGTTGTGTGTCTATGCATTATAGACCATAACATGTGTATCAGGAGTTCTCGGTGGATAACGACCCAAGCTAATGAACTGATGCATGTGTCGGTGCGTCGTAGGTCTACGCCGGCCACCGATAGGGACCAGGTTATAGCTAGTTGGGTGCGCCCACTAGTGGGATCCTGGAAGGGAATCTCGAAGTATGGTTTAGCCTGACTGGAACATGCACATACATTTGCACTTTATTGTTATCTATGCATGCGATGCTCTAATTACAGTTGTATGTTTACATTTCGCATGTTTATTTAACAGTATTTATTGAATTTCACTTGTTTATTTGAATGCTCAGAGAGTTCCTTGAGATTTTACTTACTTGGACTCGTTATCCATTTTCTTATGTGATAATTGAGTGCACATTCAAGTACAAGTAAGGGCAAGGTGATCTTAGGCGACTACCTCTGACTGCATATTGTCGAGGACTACTTGTATGTGTGTTGATATTTTGATATTTTGATTTCTTTTGGGAACTGGGGAGTATCATGACATTGTACATGTAGATACCTTATATGGTATAGTCGTTTATCTCTATACCGAGTACTTTTCAGGGTTTTTTTTTTCCACAATAGGATTTGTTTATTTGATTATTAATATTTCTTGAATTAATTGTATAAAGTACGACTTTTGCTGAAAATGTCACTTATACGTTGTACACACAAGTGGATATGAATTTCGAGATAAAAAAGGACGGGTAGGTGTCGTACACGTGTAGTTGAGCCAGCTGGCAAGGAGTATAGGGAGACACGTCACCCCGGGGCGGCGAGGGCCGCCACAGTTGGTATCAAAGCAAAGAGGAAGTCCTAAGACAATAAAACTTAATCAATGAACTTAGATGTGGAAACCCAAAGTTATTGCCTTAGAACTTTAGTTGGGAAGTGATGTGAGGCGGGTAGAGTTAGAACTTATATGTGTTATATTTTCATTTTATTATATGATATACGTACATACCTCGAGACCGATCCGGAACATATTCTCGATGCAGATTATGGACGGACAGTCTGGTACGCCTTTTGAGACTGGACAGACTAGCGATGCGGCTAGGGATGTCTCGGTTATGGCGAGTGTGGAGGATAGACTCTCGGCCCAGGAGACACATATGACTGACGATTGGCTGTGTCCATGATATCAGCTCGATTATGAACTCAACAGCTCGTGGCGGTGTCAATCCGGGTAAATCATCTTGAAATACATCGATAAAATCCCTAACTACCGGAACGTCCTCAATTCGTACCCCCGTCCGAACCTCCGGCTCAACTATCGCCGCAAACGCCTCCATCTCCTCGCTGTAGCTAGTCGGCCTCTCGTGATGGGTAAGTCAGTTGCCGATCCAAGTAATACAAACTCTGGTATTCCAGGAATACGAAACTCTATCCTCTTACCATAACAGTCTATCCGTGCATGATAGGATGCTAACCAATCCATCCCGAGTAGTGTGTCAAACTATAAGTACTCCAATACTCGAAGATCAGCTGGTAGTTGATGTCCCTCCTCCTCGATCATCACGTCTCGACATATTCGGTTATGGTATATCTTATCCCCAACAGCCGTACTGAGGACAATATGTAGGTATAGTGTCTGTGTAGCTAACCCTAACAATCCAACAATACGTCTAGCAAGAAACGATAAAGTGCTACCAGAATCAAACATAGCATGCATAGGGCGACCAACTATAAGTAACGTACATTCAACGAGCTGCCAAGTCGCCCCGCTATCTGGTTGTGCTAACGCATGCGTTCTATCTCTGGCATGGTCTGGCTCTCGCCGCGACGGTCAGCCCTCAAGTGTCCCCTCTTACCACACCGGTGACATATACGGCTCTCCAATCTACCGTCTGTCCGTCTCCAGATCTCGGACCCTGACCCTGGTCTACTTGACCCCTATCATGTCTCCCCTGATCTCGACCCTGACGGTACTCATGTGGATGTGACCTCTGCCGATCCACTGGTGCTGAGGTGATGGCATGAACTGGCTGTGGCTCCTCATATGGAAACTGACTACCCTGAAAATCGTCCCGGCGACCCCTCTCTCGTCTATCATCTCTCCGGCCTCTATCCGGACGATCCATCGGTCTCTTATGCCTCTGACTCGACCAAGAACTCTGCCCTGACTATACCTCCCTACTAGTCACACGTCTGCCGCCTCTGCAGTATGTATGTCTCATGAGCCAATGTCTGTCAAAGATCTCCTGCAGAGTCGTGGCTCCGGTCGAGACAACTGCTGATGCAATCATATCATCAACCCATCTGGTGAAATAAGCGCTCTGTCCCAAGAACAACTAGAGAGAATTGAAGCAAATGTTGGAACCTCTCCATATACTGCATCAAGGTCGATTTACCTGTCTCAGGGTCGGGAACTCCTCCGTCGGTTTCAACCTAACCTCCATCGGTATGTACTGATCGTAGAATAACTCCCTAAACTCAGCCCATGTTGTCGGTTTCGGATGCGTATCCGTATATGTCGTCCACCAGACTGACGTGTGCCCTCTCAAACAGGCTCCCGAAAGTCGTGACCGTATTGTCTCATCGTTCCTCATCAGCTTATGAAACCGCTGATGGGACACTACCCATCTCCCTACAGCCTCGGGGTCACCGCCTCCGTAAAAGAATCCAGGCTAGAACTTCAAAAACTCCCTCGATAACTTCGCCTCTGGTGCCAGGACGAATGTCGATGTAGTAGTAGTATCAGCAGTGGGGGTGGCAGTAGCCTGGTCCGTCGTCGTGAGTGGAGGCGTAAGAGTCGACGTCTCCAACGGAACAACAACTGCGGTAGCTATCTCTGTAGGTGCCTCTGCCGCTACCCCCTGAATTGGTGTCTGGGGTACCACCTGAATAACACCCGTCTCCGCCGGTACTGTCACAACAACTGGCGAGTGTCCCAAACGTGTCACACTTTGGAGTCAAGAAAATAAGTCAACACAACTTATCCATACTCCACCACCTTTTCTCTACACACACACACACACACACACACACACACACACACCCACCCGAAACTTGTGAGGCCGAGAAGGAGAAGAAGAAACGGAGATGAGGAGTGGGAGAAGAAGAAGCCCGAGAAGGAGAGCTCGAGGAAGTCGAAGTGAAAGAGGTGAATCGTCGTTGATGTTGTTGTGTGTATTGTTGATTTCATGGTGGTCGAGGGGCTCGGCCTCCATGGCCGAGAGCTCGAGGGTGGAGATGGCAGGGGCGTCTCCCCTGCCATCGATTCCACTTGGGTTGAGGTTGAAAGCCAACCCCAACCCAACGGAAAAGAAAAAAAAAATTTTGTCGACGATCGAGTGGAGGGGAAGTCCCGTGGCACCGACGGATGGAGGGCCGAGCTGTGGACCCACCTAGTCCATGGGCCGAGCCTCGACCCATTTGGGTCCCCCCCCCAAACCAAAAAAAAAAAAAAAAAAAAAAAAGGAAAGAAAATTTTGGAAAATATTAGAAAAATTAGGAAAATTAGAAAAAATTATATTTCAATAAAATAAATAGAAATTAATGAGTTTCTATGAAAAATAAAATATTTGGAAACTCTGGACGCGACTTTTGCTGGGTTTTTGCCTCAAAAAGCGCGAAATGAGCAATTTGGCCTAAAATTTTAGAAATTGATCGTAAATTGTCATGGTAAATCAAAATTATTGATAAATGGACATAGGTGGACACGGGTGATCAATTGGCGACCAAGGACTTAGTGGACTTGGACTCGGTGATTGATCACGAGGTATTGGAGTGCGTTGTGAGGTTTGTAAAACCCAATTGAAAAACTCTGAGTATTTATTTCGCTTTGTATTTCCATTTAGTTCTAGTATTATTTGTGGTCTTTATTACATCTATATCTTGTCATTGTTTGGACGGTTGGTTGAGTTACTCCCACCAAATTTTCCGTTGTGTGTCTATGCATTATAGACCATAGCATGTGTATAATGAGTTCTCGGTGGATAACGACCCGAGCTAATGAACTTTTGCATGTGTCGGTGCGTCGTAGGTCTACGCCGACCACCGAGATGGACCAGATGATAGCTAGTTGGGTGCGCCCACTATTGGGATCATGGAAGGGAATCTCGAAGTATGATTTAGTTTGACTGAAACATGCACATACATTTGCACTTTATTGTTATCTATGCATGTGATGCTCTAATTACAGTTATCTGTTGACATTCCACATGTTTATTTAACAGTATTTATTGAATTTCACTTGTTTATTTGAATGCTCAGAGGAGTTCCTTGGGATTTTACTTACTGGACTCGTCATCCATTTTCTTCTGGTGATGATTGAGTGCGATCCGAGTACAAGTAAGGGCAAGGGGATCTTAGGCGACTACCTCTGACTGCCTGCTGTCAAGGACTACTTGTACATGTGTTGATATTTTGATATTTTGATTTCTTTTGAGAACTGGGGAGTATCGTGACATTGTACATGTAGATACCTTATAGTCGTCTATCTCTATATCGAGTACTTGTTTAGGTTTTTTTTTTTCCACAATAAGATTTGTTTATTTGATTATTAATATTTCTTGAATTAATGGTATAAAGTATGACTTCCGCTGAAAATGTCACTTATACACTATACACACAAGTGGATACGAATTTAAGGTAGGTGTCGTACACATGTAGTTGGGCCAGCTGGCAAGGAGTACACGGAGACATGTCACCCCGGGGCGGCGAGGGCCGCCACACGCTAAATCCACTGGTCTCTTCTGCACTTACAAGCTCTTCAAAAAAACTCATCTGAGCGTCGTCATTATCGACGGGATCCAAGAGTTCGATGAAGTGGTAGAGTATTTAATTGAGGTTGCTAGAGAGCCAAAAGTTGTATTTGTCGTCGAGCCATTGTTGTTGTTGGTGTCTTGCAGGTGATGAAAAGAGAGTTTGATGAAGATGGAGGGAGATATATTAGATTGACTTAGTGATGTGAAACCACATAGATCGAGGCAACACAATGTCACATAAGCACCACCTCATTTGTCTCGTCGAAAAAGTTTCCGAAAAGAGACCCAAGCAACCACCAATAAACATTTTTAAAAGTTTGATGATCATCTTGTAGCAAAATAATATTTAGTGACCTAAGTGTTACAATGTGTTAAGTTGAATGACTGTGTGAATTTATATTTCGATTTACACATCCTAACAAAACTTAACCAATTATTCGAACAAATCAAAAAAAAAAAAAAAGATTAATTGCACACTTGTATCAACATTCCCAAATATAAACCAAAAGCAAGAAAATGATGTGGGTTGTCGGCAATATCGGATGATCATGTAAAAGATGAGGGGATTAAGTTGAAAGGATCCTACTATGGTGCCTCAACACATATGGTGCCTCAACACAGACACGCACTTATTGGTGAAGGTCCACATCAAAAAGTTGCACGCACATCACGATGCGAAAAGCAACGAGTACTAACACGTGCATTTCCATGCTAAGGCACCTAAGCATTTCCTAATTGAAAACCGAGCAGCATGTGAAAACAATAGTGCCTCTCTTCACAGATTCACAAGCTCGCATAGGAGTAAAAATGCTACATTGACATCATCGGATACATCAGACATTCACAGGGCAGCTCATTGTTCTTAGACGTGCCTCGTATTATGCAAAGCACGTGATTTGAAAGCATCTAACAACACAGAAGAAGCTTGTACATATGTTAGACTAACCAGTTAGTGTAACGCAACACGAAGACATCTTTGGCTTCTGCTGAAAAACCATCTAATACCTTTTGCTGAATATAACTAGCTAAAATTCAAAGCCCCATGTCACATGGGCTGCATTATTCCTACTTTGTGTAAAATGCAAGGCACGCCACTGCTCAAGAGTGGACGCTATTTAAGAACGAACATTTTAATTCAAAGTTTGGAATGGACTAAACCAAAAGAGGATTCAAAGTGTAGAATGGACTAAACACAGAGGAGATGATGTTTAGTCGTACGTATGAATGTGGAAAATATATTCTATCTAAGAGCATCCACAATGGTTAAACTCATTTTGAAGTTAGTAAAGTGTCACATCATCATTCCATTACACTATTCTCTACTACACTTTACTCTTACAATGCTTAAATCTTTCATTACACATTTTATGGGACCCACAATCTCATCACACCATTCTTTTTTAAAAATTCAACACATTTTAAAAAAGTCAATTCACATATTTCACAATGGTCAAATAAAATTTAAGCCATTTTTTAAAAAAAAAACAAAAATTGACTTTTGGCAAGCCTACACACATTCATGCGTGTGGGGCCCACTAAATTGTTCATTTGATTGCAGCTAACTTCGTTGAACGAGGGAAGCATTGTACGCCCACAATGGGGCGTGCAATAACTGTGGATGCTTTTAACACATTTATAGACACGTTACCCTAAGAGCATCCATAGTAGTCGTGCAATGCATTGCAATGCACGCCCAAACCATTGCACGCCCCATTGTGGAGCGTGCAATGGTCCCCTCGTAACGCTGCCATTGAATGAGCGATCAGGCAAGCCCCAACGCGCATTAATGTGCGTGGGGCCCGCCAAAAGTCAATTTTTTCCTTTTTTTAAATGGCTTAAATTGATGTGATTGTGATTGTGGGTCCTATAAAGTTTGTAATGAAAAGTTTAACCATTATGGGAGTAAAGTATAGTAGAGGGGAGTGTAATGAAATGATGATGTGGCACTCCACTAACTCCAAAATGAATTCAACCCTTGTGGATGCTCTACGAATAGCGGTAGTGACAACACGTATTGGTCAACAGATCAAAATCATGTCATTTAACTCCAAATATATTGATTTCTTCCAGATAATGAGGTTGAACCGTCAAACTCAAGTAGGATTAATTGAGCCTAAGTAGAGAAAGGTTAAAAAAAAAATTTGGATGGCGACATTTATCAACAACAATAACATAGACTCAATCTCAAATTAGTTGGGGACGCGGCCAATAATATATTATGGCTATGTTCTATAAATCGCTTTGTAGCAACAGCACACCGGTCACAACATTCCACTATCAATTCCCCATCACCTATGTATTTATTTATGTGGACAAGCTCACCAAATAAATGTGACAGTGCCTACTACCCACCCTCACAAGCTCTCAAGTAGAAGAGGTCAAGGAAACAACATTGAAAATATCAATTTCAGATGTTAAAAATGGAAGAATTCTTGTCCTTGCCTCGCCCTTCAAAGATGACATGGTGTATGACTTTCAACACAGCTCCCTAAGTTTTCCACGCCAAAAGCTCTCATTCTTTCTTTTATTCTCTCTAGTCCTAAATTTCAACCATCAACAACTACCAGTGAATCTCCTAAGATGGTTCCTCTATTTCATACCAAGTCAGGCCTATCACGTGTTTGAACATCTTTTATATATATATATACTCCTAACGCTCTCACCATGTATACATATAAAGCAATAGATCTTCACCAACCTACAACTACAAATCTACAAGGGCCATTTGAAGATCAATACACCTCCACATCCATGGCTAGATCACCCATCTCTCTTTCTCTTCTACTTCTCTTTGTGAGCTATAGTTTGCTCACCGCCTTTACACAAGCTCGCCCTCTGAGCGTTATAAAGGCGGATGACTGCTTAGAAGACATTCAATTCACTCTTGGGGACCTCGCAAAGACGGGTATCAATGCTTTTGGAAAGGCAATCTATGGGTCTCTTGATTTCAGAGTTCTAGGGGCAATCAAGAACTCAGGTCCAAGCCCTGGCGACGGCCACTCATTCACTACTGGCAATCACCAATGACTTTAGCATCATCCGATGATTTCATCGGAAGCCTGCCTGTAAATCATACAAATAATGATACAGTTTATAGAGATATTCTTTTTGTAGATCATTGTAATTGGAAGTTCAAACTATAGCTGGCGGACTAGCATGGTGAAATGAATTTCAAATTCAGCTCCAAATAAAAAAACCTTACATACTTTGTTTCTATTTCTCTTTTATACAGGCTTCGAAAGAGCCAAGCTTACTTTCTGTAGTCACAATTTCTCTATTTGGAGAGATTGAAATTTTGCTTAGAAAATAGACACTAAGGAGTATTTTGCAAGGTCCTAGGTTCAATTCCCGTCTGCATCAAAATTTTCCTGGCCACTAGGGTCGCTACCACAACAGGGTCTCACGCTCGACTGAATACCCACGGATGTCAAAAAAGAGAGTATTTTGCATAACTATATTCGTTCCGAAAACACCAACACAACCTCAACCCTGTTGGCGTCGGCTAACGGATCAAAATCTTCCATTGCGCCCGATCCCAAAAAAGAAAAAAAATACCAACACATCGAAGCACTCAAAATGCAGTTCAAAAGGCACTCCATCATAATCAAATTCAAAAAGAACAACAACAACACCAATGCACAATATCAACTACTAACAATGTCTACGTTAGAGAGAAAGATAAGACGAAAAACCTGTCAAGCGGTGAGAAACTCTGAACGTTTGGAGGAGAGAGTCGAGAACACCTCCGCGGCGCGATCAAGCTTGCCTGAGTCCAAAGCCACGGCACCGAGAACCGCTCGAAAGGCGCCGCAAACAATCGACGGAGATTTTGGACTGATCTCCGCCGTCGCAACGACGCGAATCACCATGTCGAGTCCTAGTGACAACCCGGCCGCGGCGCAGCGGCGCACATCCGTGGCATTGGCGATCGCACGGCTGAGATTCAAGGGGGAAACATCGATGTCGTTGTCGAGGCAGTTGAGGGAGGCGAAGGTGGCGAGCAGGTTGGAGCCGAAGACGCTCAAGACTCTGTTGTTGGCGCGGGAGTAAGAGGAGTGGGTGAGTGCGCGGTGGAGGAGATCGATGTTCACGAATTTGTACCTGAAACGACGATTGACGAGTTAATAAGTTAGGGTTATGGTTAGGGTTTGAGGAAGAGACGAGTTACTCGATTTTGTCCTGGAGAGCTTGGAGAGCGAGATCGAATGGGGAGGGTCCTCCATGTGCCTGCGAAGCAAGGAAACACAAGAATGAGAGATTGTGAGATTTAGGGTTAGGGTTAGGGTTTTGGGGAGAATGAAAATGCATGGAGTAGGAGTGGGAGGAGTACCAGAGAGGTGAGGGAAGCTAGGGAGAAAAGGAAGAGAAGGGAAGAGAGTTTCATGGCTCGACGCCTCGATCCTTGATGCAAGTGAAGCAACTACTGGAATCTATTTGAATGTTGGAGCTTGCTAGATTGAAGGCCACCAAGATAGCTGCACCGCACCTATTGGGTCGGCACCGCACGATGCATCTCGAGATGTGCAACACACTTGCATCGGATGGCTCGCGCACCTGGTAGGTGCCACTTTCTCAGTTCCAAAGTGGGTTCGTTGCTAAAATGACACCCCAAGTGACATCCCAGTGACGTGTCGTGAGGTTCCGCATTCACGAAAACCATCGTGTGCGCTTCGAGATACACACCGCGCGTATTATGCACTAAGAACTATTTTACCGTGACATCCCCAACTCTATAAATTAGGCACCGCCTTGCACAAGGCCTCCATTAACACCCAATAAACCAGTTCGAGTCAATAAAGGCCTAGTCAACCTCACAAATCGGTCTTCAGTACATGATAATCCACACAACAGAGTATATATATATGAAATCATATGCAGCGGAATTTAAATGCGGCAAAAACTCGATAACAAATGAATAAACACGCAACAAGTTCTAGGTGTAGAAGCTACAATGTGGAAACCCTGTACCACGGATACAATGTACAAATTGTAGTGACGAGGAGAAATACATGTATCTTTCAACTCAAATACTCATTTATAAAAATATAATAAATGTAATATAGATACATCAAATGACCAACGTATGTCGCACATCAATTGCGAACTCTTTAACCCCACCTCTTGCCCTTAACTTTCCAAACCACTCTTTTTTTTGTTGGGGAAAGAGAGAAGAAGAGAAGAACGTGAAGGTGGGAGAGGGAGAGTGGGTTTTGTTAGGAGATGAGAGAGAAAAGTGAAGTATGAGATGATGTGATGAGTATGTGGTGTGTTGTCCCATCATGAGTGGTCAAGTGTTCTCTAACTCTTATACTAACTTATACACATGCGTTATGCGCACCTCGCGACAACGTACACTCTCGTCATTACATGCGCACAACGCGACCAATAAAAATATTAACTAGTGCGACGCGAATTAATAAATAATACAACAATTTAATATGCATCACACAAAAATAACTGTTTATACCTTAGTCGGCGTGCCATAAACTTGTCGGCGGTATCCACGTGGTTCAGAGCTATGGGTCCTAATCTGTAATTAATAATTTAATTAAAATTAAATAATGTGGGTCGTTACACTATAGTTGATTTTATATTATATGTACATAAGTTAGTAATTTAAAATAATAGTCATTTGATATTCCTCGAGATACGTGTTGCACATCTAGAAACTAATTGAATTTGACATTGGCGTTAGTTGTAAGAAGTTAATGGAGAGTTACTGGGAAATGTGTCAAGGTTAAGGCCATTAGATTAGTCTCGGGATACGTGTGTACATAAAGATCAATGGCTATCAATCAATCTTATCTAAATATAAAAGATTGGATTGATCAACACATACAAACCAAACCATTTCATTTCCTAAACTTTGGAGAGAAAAAAAGTTGATGGAGAAGGAGAAGAAGATAAGCAAGACTTGTTGAGGAAGATTATGTGATTTTGATGTGTTGATCAAGCTAGGTGTATTCATCAATTAGGTAATCTACTTACACTAGCAACTTAGCTTAAATTGATAAATTCATGATATAAATTAAATGTGGCTATTATTATATGGTTGATGGTTTCTTGGGGTTTCCAGAGGTGTAGTAAAGAGATCCCAAGGTGTTGGAAGTTGGCCCTATGTGGAGAAAACTCAGAATTCAAAGTGCAAAATTCGAAGTTTTCTTACACATAGCGTGCTGGGTATGATCAGCTAGCGCGCTAACTGCGTATAGCGCTAACTGCGTATAGCGCACTAGAGAAATTCAATAGCGCGCTAATGAGGTCGTTAGCGAGCTAGGTAGGCTACCCATAGGCGCTAGGTGTTATGACAGCCCAAAAATCAAAATTTCCTAACTTAAACTCAAACAATATAAACAAGTTCAATACCCTAACTAAAGGTTTAAACACACTCAAAAATATGTTAAATGATATTAAGAACCTATGGAAGAGTCTTGGGGGTTTGGATACGAGTTTTGAGGTGTCGAAAGGCCGGATTAGCTAGGATATTTGCGTGGATTGTAAGTAAACTGATTGAGATATTTATTTACATTTCATTCATGTTTTGTCATTCAATTCCAGTCCTTTGGAGTGATTTGCCAATTGTACTCTAGATACCATGACTTATTTCCTTTCTCATTTCATGAGTTTTCTATCGTGGTATTGATTATTGTGACGGCCCCAATTTTTCACGAATTGGGCCCCGCCGCCTAAGCCCACGTGGACCCCGAGCCGATCTCTCGCAAAGTCAACGCTTGAGACCTAGTCGACCTTCCAACCCATCATTATACGTAAATTCACAATTTTAAGTTGAGTTATTAATATTTTGCAAGTTTTACAATTTAGCGGAAGCAATTACTACAAATAACTCAACATTACTACAAAAACGTTAGGCAACTTAATTGTGGAACCCAATAAATATGTTATCATCGAGAGGAGAGTAAATAAGATATACAAAATAATCACCTAGCTATGGAGTTTTCCCTCTGCTACTCGTCTGCATGACTCTGCACTCGTCAAACACGAGATTGACGAGCCCAGGTAAGTAAAATCCAGTAGAATCTAAACAGTAATTCAAGATAAAATGAAACAGTCTAAAAGTCATGCATATAAAAAGAAAACTATACGGAATGCATGATAATGAGACTGTAAAACAATGAAAGTACAACAAGAATGAGTGTCAAAGGAAACAATATAGAGAGGTGCCCAAGTAGTCTAAGACCACCGAATGCGGGTGCCACAGGGTCGGGGTCGCAGAGTCGCGGCAACGCCAAGCAGACTCGGTCATCGGATACGGCATCGCCGTACCTAAAATGTCGCGAATGAGGGATATCAACGGCGCCCGGATAAAGCACATCTCATTCGAAATCGTGACTCGAGGTCATGGCCCCGGTTGCGGCCGGCAACCACTCCAATCGAGACACGAGTACGACTCACTTGGCCTCGGACACTCATAAGAGTGAGAATTCCAAGAAAATGACATGATTCAACATCAATCAAACATGCAAGCTCAAATGAAATACTATACATTTTCTAAGCTGGTTTACTTACCTCAAAAAAATATATATATATATATACTCCTAACTTCCGCTGATTTTGTGTTTTAATTTCAAGAGTCGAGTATTTAAAACTTCGTCTCGATACCAATATGACGGCCCCAATTTTTCACGAATTGGGCCCCGCCCGCCTAAGTCCACGTGGACCCCGAGAACGAGTCTCGCAAAGTCAATGAGACCTAGTCGACCTTCCAACCCATCATTATACGTAAATTCACAATTTTAAGTTGAGTTATTAATATTTTGCAAGTTTTACAATTTAGCGAAAGTTAGGAATGGTTGAACTTAGAGTGTAACCCTATGATCCCTGTTGAAGTCTTCGTTGGGAAGTGAGGAGAGTTGGAGAAATTAAAATTTGAACTATATGTGATATTTGATGTGTTGTATTATCGATAAATATACGATATTTACTATGTGTGTCGTGTGAGACGTGATGAATAAAATTGATAAAATGAGATAATTAAGGTTTTTAAGGTTTTCAATTCGAAAGTTTGGTATTACAAAGGGTATAATTTTCAATTGAAACTTAAAATGCCATGTAGGACTCAAACAAACTTGTGAATTGATTTTCAAGCCATTTAGAGGAATTTGATCTTATTTAGGACTCAAAAGAGTTCATTAAATTCATTTCAAGTTGTTTAGCTATTACCGAGATTGAGGATTTCTATAGTATTGAGACTTGAAATGGAAGTTTGAGTCTCTAAGTGATTTTAAATTGGTAATATGGAGACAATTGAATAATTTTGAGTCTACTTGGGACTTGAAATCAATGTTTTGGAATTTAGAGCGCTTTTGGAGTTTTAAAATGCTAGAACACCGATTGGATTGTGGAAAATGGAAAATACTAGAATGACAACAATACTCTAAGTGACACACCCGTTCCACTTAAATGAGGTGCGATGATGATCTCGTCTTTGCTTGATAATCCTTTACTAGGACTTTGAGATTGTCTGACAACAAATAAAGAAAGTGTTTAGGAGTTATATCTCCATCTCCACTTGTGCACTTTGTGAGGTAACTCGAAAGTCTCTAAGAAGAGAGATGGACATGTCTCTTACGATTTAAAAACTCTTTTGAAGAGCAAGCTAGCATTGCAGACCATGGTATTGAGTGGATAGTTTGGTTTTGGTCATTTGATCATATTGATCATATTGCCACAATGAGGTCGACATCACAATCATAATGTAATTATGCATTGGATAATAGTGCCTTGCTAGATAAACCTTTAACCTTAAATACTTGCTTCTTTCTTGTCCGAAAAAAAAAAAAAAAAAAAAATTGGTGAAGTGACATGATAAAATGAGGGACGTGTAAAATAAAAACAAAAATTTCTTAAGAGTGAGTTAATGCAGACTCTAAGGGAGCAAAGTGTTGAGATGAGACTTGAGAGCTAACGATTACATCATGTACGGACTCCTTAGCTTTGACGAAAGCTTTGGAGTAGTAGTGTTGAATCGAAGCCCAAGTAACTCCACTTTAGTGACACTATGCATTTATAGTCTCGAGTTGGTGAAGTCGACCACCACCTTTAGGGATTTGTAAATGAATTAAGTGTTAGAATGAGAGGTAGAATATGTGAATCATTCTCGAGGTTAAAGGCAACCTAAGTATAAATCCTACGAGATTATAAATCTTAAGATTCTCACATATTTAGAATTTATGGAGATATGTCAGTAAGCGTACTTAAGGAAATTCTCGTACAAGTAGTGCATGTTAAAAAGAACGAGCACCTTTGAATAGAGTGAAAAGGTAATGGGACTTTGTAAAGTTGCTAAGACTAGCAATTCACCTATAGAAAAAAAAAAGGTGCGTTTAAAGTTGCTAAGAAAAGAGTAGCACTTGATTCTATATGGTATATTTGTGGTGTGGTAATATATTATATACGATAGCGGTAAATATACGTCGATTCGAGGAATCGTAGCGATAGAAAATGCGATGACGTTTGGATCGGTTCTATGCATGATCGTGGGGCTGCAGTTCGCACTTTGCGAGTGCGGAGGAGCTGCCTACTCGTCAAAAAAAAAAAAAAAAAAAAAAAAAAAAAAAAAAAAAAAAAAAAAAAAAAAAAAGATTGTATCGCGCGACAAACAAGCTGCAGGAGATCCTTCGATCGTTAAGGGCACTGAGCTACCTTTATTCTTTGTCATGTCGGCAACTAGTTATTCAAGCCGAGCGGTCACGACCCACCTAAACATCTCTAGTTCAAGCGGGGTCTAAAGTGGTCGAGGAGGCACGGGTTCGGAGTTGATCTTGTACTTCGTACATTTGAGACACTACTTGAGGAGATCCGAGCACGCCGATCGATACGGGTGTTAGGGCTACAGTGAGGCGAGCGGACTCGCACGTTTCCGATGCATTTTTTTCGGAGAAGTTGCAACGGGTACTAGCCTTGAGGTGGCATATATATAGCCACGTGAATATACATGATGTCTTGGCCATACCGGCGCAAATGCGTCGAATATATCATCAACTCCACCGCCGACGAGATCGATGTCTAGTGGCGTACTACGGAAGTGTCGATGGGGAACAGTCCGTACACGAATAGTCTGCGAGTTTGAGACCATTTGACAAAGGACCGAGAGAGTCGGTTGCGGTACATGGATCAAGTATATACGTGTGATGAAGTATCTTTGGGGTGCGGTAGACACGGACACGACCAAGCTTACTACGTCATACACGATTTCCTAGAATTTGTTGGTTATGTTGGGTGACGACGGCTTCGAGCACAATACATGAGGCTTAAGCGAGGGCTATGGTGGCGAGAGTGTGAGAGCGCACGCATCGAGTACCGATCGTATTCTCGACATTGTCACATTCGGTGCGAGGGTCCTGGAGATGATCGAGAGGAACACGAGGTTAGACGATCGTGGCGAGATAGATCAACCTCGGCGCGTATTGCGTTTCCACCATATGCGGCGTATATGGCGTCGGTGTTAAATGGTCCGGCGTAGAGTTACGCTAGTGCACTACAAGTAGCCAACAGCTTTTGTCGGATCCTCAAACATCAATACCATTAGAGGGTTGATGGCGAGGTAATGGCGAAGACAGATGTGTCGAATTCCGATCAAGTGCGAGAGATATGGACATATAGGTTTAGTCGGGCTCGAGTACGGGGACAAGGACAACATGTTCCATACGAATCGAGATTTCAACGTACTGTTTGGGAGTGTTGACGATGCCAAGTCACTTCACCGATGACGTGTTCACAACAATGGCAAGCACAAAGCAGAGCTAGGAGCGATTCATCTTTGTTATCGTGTAAGGTCCGACTACTACCCATCGTAATCGGATAGAGAGTATGAGTTGGGTTGGGACCCACTCGATCAGAGAGATGGATAGACAGGCAGAAAGCTTGATTTACATTCTCGCGGACATACTGCAGATATAAATATGTTATTGACGGTGGATCATGGGACTTATGTTTCGTTGTATTCCAATATATGTTGCGAGGATGTTGCCCTGACATATATTGAGGGGTGGAGACAGATGGTGTGTTCATTGCTTGGAGGTCACGGAGGAGCCCAACTCGTCACGGAGGAGCCCAGCTCGTCGCGGAGGAGCCCAGCTCGTCACGGAGGAGCCCAGCTCGTCGCGGAGGAGCCCAGCCCTACAGAGTAAGATGGGGGTATGGCCTTGGGCGAGTATGGCCTTGGGCGAGTATGGCCTTGGGCGAGTATGACCTTGGGCGGGTATGGCCTTGGGTCTTCAGTCATAACACACTATCGAAGTGCGTAAATTTCGAGGACGAAATTCTAATTCGTTGGGAAGACTGTAACGGCCCGAAAATTTGACTTGTGCCACGTGCCAGTCAAGGTCGTATGTGGGACCCACTCGTCGAATACGTATGTCCTAGAATGACCAAAACCAAACTATCCACTCAACAACTATGGTCGCACATGCAGCTTGCTCTTCAAAAGAGTTTTTAAATCGTAAGAGACATGTCCATCTCTCTTCTTAGAGACTTTCTGAGTTACCTCGTCAAAGTGCACAAGTGGAGATGGAGATATAACTCCTAAACACTTTCTTTATTTGTTGTCGGCACAATCTCAAAGTCCTAGTAAAGGATTATCAAGCAAAGACGAGATCATCATCGTGCCTCATTTAAGTGGAACAGGTGTGTCACTTAGAGTATTGTTGTCATTCTAGTATTTTCCATTTTCCACAATCCAATCGGTGTTCTAGCATTTTAAAACTCCAAAAGCTCTCTAAATTCCAAAACATTGATTTCAAGTCCCAAGTAGACTCAAAATTATTCAATTGTCTCCATATTACCAATTTAAAATCACTTAGAGACTCAAACTTCCATTTCAAGTCTCAATACTATAGGAAATCCTCAATTTCGTTAATAGCTAAACAACTTGAAATGAATTTAATGAACTCTTTTGAGTCCTAAATAAGATCGAGAATTCCTCTAAATGGCTTGAAAATCAATTCACAAGTTTGTTTGAGTCCTACATGGCATTTTAAGTTTCAATTGAAAATTATACCCTTTGTAATACCAAAGTTTCGAATTGAAAACCTTAAAAACCTTAATTATCTCATTTTATCAATTTTATTCATCACGTCTCACGCGACACACGAGTAAATATCGTATATTTATCGATAATACAACACATCAAATATCACATATAGTTCAAATTTTAATTTCTCCAACTCTCCTCACTTCCCAACGAAGACTTGATCGGGATCATAGGGTTCCACTCTAAGTTCAACCATTCCTAACTTCCGCTAAATTGTAAAACTTGCAAAATATTAATAACTCAACTTAAAATTGTGAATTTACGTATAATGATGGGTTGGAAGGTCGACTAGGTGCGTTGACTTTGCGAGACCGGCTCTGGGGTCCACGTGGGCTTAGGCGGGCGAGGCCCAATTCGTGAAAAATTGGGGCCGTCACAGTTGGTATCAGAGCCGAAGTTTTAAATACTCGACTCTTGAAATTAAAACACAAAATCAGCGGAAGTTAGGAATGGTTGAACTTAGAGTGGAACCCTATGATCCTGACCGAAGTCTTCGTTGGGAAGTGAGGAGAGTTGGAGAAATTAAAATTTGAACTATATGTGATATTTGATGTGTTGTATTATCGATAAATATACGATATTTACTCTGTGTGTCGCGTGAGACGTGATGAATAAAATTGATAAAATGAGATAATTAAGGTTTTTAAGGTTTTCAATTCGAAACTTTGGTATTACAAAGGGTATAATTTTCAATTAAAATCTTAAATTGAACATTCTCGGTGTCTCCATTCAAGATTCGAACATACGTATTCGACGAGTGGGTCCCACATACGACCTTGACCTGGCGCGTGGCACAAGTCAAATTTTCGGGCATTACGATCACAATTAGCATCTCCACTCGAGATTCGGACATACGCATTTCGACAAGTGGATCCCACAAACGACCCCGACCGACACGTGGCACAAGCCAAATTTTCGGGTCGTTACAATTATTGATTAAATAGTCTCATTGACTCTAAATCATTTCTATGTCATTTTTTATTATTGTTATTCTTGGTCAAATGAAATGGCATGCTATCGAGTAGATATTTGATGGTATTGTACATCTAAATTTCTTTGTGCATTAGATATGCAATTACTTTGTTGGATTCCTAAAGCGTAGCATCCCTTAACAGATTAGGGCGATATCTCGGCCTAAAACCCTAATTAAGCCCAGATTACCCTTACCAGACTTAACTAGAGCAATGACCTTACCACCTTCACGATAAGTACTATTGTATATCAATTATCGATTAAAACAGATACTGAAGACGCGCGAAAATTTAAAACTTTTTCGATAATCAAAATAAGATATACGATATTTAAAATAAAGCTGGAATAAACCATCGTTATACAATTCACTCATCCCCGTGATATTACAAAACTGTAATTCAATACAATATATAAGACCATAGGAAATCATTACATCGAAGAGAAGTTCAAGACTCCTACAACTTCTCCATCACGCAGTCGTAGCGCTCGTCGGCTCTACCTGTAATTGTTAATTGGGGTGAGCGCTCCAACTTGCTCAGTAAGTAGGGATTCACATAACCATCAACATTTCATATAATATTCAAAAGAAACATGTAATAACAACATGAAACAATAATATCTAACAAGAATATGGAAAGCGTATAGTTCAATACATAAACGGACGCAAAGCAAATGTTTTGGATTAGTACACTGTGATCCCCATTAGTTTATAAAAACTAAGGTCGATTACCCACCAGCACCATTAGTGCGATTGCTAGACCAACACATTGCGCATATGTGCTCTCTAGCTCATCCATTAATGCTCAATTGTTCTATCATAAGCCTCATAGTGTGTATGTAATCCATACAACCTATCGAATTGAGCAGGATTTATATATAGGCCGGGAAGGGAACCCATCTCCTATAAACCTATTCTCAAAATCAGGAGTTATAACATGGTCACATTACACGCCGTTTTTCGTTTAGTGAAAACCACCACAGTGTACATAATCCCCCGTTCTATTCCAACAACTACATGAGTTATATATACTAAATAGCCATACAATATTGATAAATAAGCGAATCTGTACTTACCTCGGGTCAAGTCTCTGTCCAATTTCCTAACTTTTCGGTCCTCTCTCATTTCCTTGGTATTCATCAACCTATCATCAACCATTTGTGATCAAAATAGGTTCAATACATTATAAGTAGAACCCCTAAACCAGTCCCTAAGTCCCCCGGACATTCGATGTAAAAATCAGCCAAATTATTGATTCCAGAGCAGGATTAGCGCGCTAATAGGCAGGATTAGCGCGCTAATTCCCTACCAGAACCTCTTTTTCATCATTTCTTGCGCACCTAGCCCGCTAATTATCTGATCTAGCGCGCTAGATCAAGTAAACAACAAAGATCTCTCACGCAACTCCAAATCCTCCAAAAACACCACCAAATGATTCCCGACAACCACAAATCATCTACAATAGCTCAAAAACATCAAATATGAGGTGATAGACTATATTGGAACCACAAACAACTCAAATTACTACGATTCCTATCATCACCTCCAATTTAAACTTTGATTATCATCAAAACTAAACATACCTATGTGTTCCTCTCTAGCCGTTCTATTGATTAAACTCCTCGACTTGGCTCGAATCGGCTCTCGGAATGACCTCCCGTCGCGCCAAAACCAGGTCGAACCTTCCCGAACATTCTCGTTTGATCGAATGAATTGATAACCATTGATTTTATTTTATATATATAGACTTTCTCGATATACGCGTCGCGTCATGTCAAGATTGATCGAATTGTTGATGTGTTATCGTGACACGAAATTTGACACATATGTGACTTCCGCTTCGTTCGAGATGATCAAATGATATATATAATTTCTATTTTCTTAATTTTCCAATAAATATATATTCATATAAATCCTTATATATAAATATATATTTCATGTTTATCGCCTCCGATAAACCCGCCGGACACGCCTACGTGTAGCTACGAACGTGCATATCTTTGTCACGTCTCCCTCGTCGCTCACATGGTACTGGT
The DNA here is from genome assembly GCA_039657325.1 of Stephania cephalantha. Classification (NCBI taxonomy): domain Eukaryota; kingdom Viridiplantae; phylum Streptophyta; class Magnoliopsida; order Ranunculales; family Menispermaceae; genus Stephania; species Stephania cephalantha. The sequence continues at coordinate 50,892,923 of CM077573.1, forward strand.
AATTCATGATGTATAGTGTATTGATCCTGTATAGGCTTGTATATACCATATTAATATACACAACCTATTTATATTTCAGTTTTGCAAACCAAACAAACACCATACATCATGCAAATGCACGCACACGTTAATCAAGGTACGCCGAACTTAATCACGAGCTTAACTCAGATTAATTAGGATTTGGATTAACACTAATCACCAGCTTAAGGTAACGGGTCGTTACATAAACCATGTCATTTTTTGGGTAATGAAAGTAGTTCTTGTATCTAGGATCATGACATGATAGAGATGTCGCGCCACACAAGGATCACTAGACTTTCGGGGTGATCAGGATCTCACCACTATCTTGCGCAGCACATGGGGTATGAGACGCGTGGTTATTAACAAGCACATATAGCACAGGCGACCGGCACTTGTAAAAGATTATAGAGGCGTAGAGCTCAGCTCCGACCTTCAACGAGAGATATAGAGCACGGCTCCATCCTTATATAGTGGAAAAGACATTGTAATAGGACTCACCGAGATTGGCCCGAGTTCATTACTACTTAGCCAAGTGTCAGTTTCATATTGTTTAACAATAATATCTTTTAGCATGATTTCTTTTCAGCATATTTGCTATTATTATGTTTTCATATACTTCTTGTATATTTAGAAATGTGAACAAAATGTATCTCAATATTACTTTCTACTTTTCCGTACTCACCGTCCTTTTTATGACGGTAGGTGCTAGATTCATCAAGTAGCAGACCAGACAAAAAAAAGATCAACGACTACCTCTGAGCTAGTGAAGCACTGCTACACCGAATTTCGTAGGTTTTGGTTTGTTGTATGACTTATATATATGTGCGTGTGTATGTGTGTCTTTCATACACTTTTGGGGTTGTATATTATGGGTTGAAAGATATCACCCTGACCAGATACATGATGATATATTATCGCCGTTTTTTTATATGTGTGTGCGCGCGCTTTTAGGTATCATATTAAAAGCTTCCGCTAAATTGTTAAGACTTCCATTTGAATAAACTTTAAGTTTTAAAATTTTAATTAACTATTATTTATTAAGCGGCATAGGATAAGAAATGCTTATTTAAAAAAAAAGATGACTAATTCGTTGTTAATGTAACGACCCGAATTTAATTCACCGTTATTAATGACGTGGTTGCGAGACGTGGTGACGGCTCGGATGCTTGTGGGGGGCGTAGTTAGGCTAGGATGTGTGACGCCCCAATTTCCCATAAAATTGGGCCCCGCCTGGTCTAAACCCACGTGGACCCCCAAGCCAATCTCGCAAGGTCAACGCAGCCTAGTCGACCTTCCAATCCATTATTACAAGTAATTTCAAAATTTTAAGTTGAGTTATTAGTATTTTTCAAGATTTAAAAATTTAGCGGAAGCAACTAATACATTAAATAACTCAACAAAAAGATCGGGAGTTAGACAACCTAATTGTGGAACACGAGTAAATGTCATCGAGAGGAGAGTAAATACAAAATATACAAAAAGTCACCTAGTTATGAAGCCTTCCCTCTCGCTACTCGTCCGCGGCTCGCACTTAGTCAAACATAAGAATGACGAGCCGGAGTAAGTAAATCCAGTAAGACATATACACAACATTTCACGATATCCAAAGCGGTCGAATTCATGCAAATAGTACGAAAGGAATAAAGAACGCATGAATATACAAGATCTGTAAACAATCCATCAATTAGTGAGGCCCAACAATTTTGTGAGGGCCGAGACACCCCCTGACCCAGGCGAGCAAGCTCTGCATGCGCGCGGCAAGGCAAGCCCCTCGGTACCTCCAAGGTAGATGTATATGCACCCCAGGCGAGCAAGCTCGGCGACTGCGAATCCATATACATCTTCTATGTCCCCCCCATATGTGCGTGCGAGCACGCTCTGCGAACTACACATATGGGCATAGTACTTTCACCTCCCAAGTCTCGAAACCAACGATAGCTATCATCACAAAGCAGTGAACAACAATAAAGCTATCACAAAACAGTAAACAACAACAGTCAATGGAGAAACATGAAATATTGTATAAGGCCCTAACTGGTTTACTTACCTCGAGAAATCGCGAACCTCGAAACGTCTCGTTCGCGTCTCGATTCGCGCACCCGACACCCGACTCCTAAGTCCCTGGTGTCCATTTAGACATTTTAGGCATATTTTACTTAACTCGTTCAAATCACAACTCAATCAGGTGAAATAAACCTCACCTCCATCGCGTCGTCGCGATTTCGTCGAAATCGCGCATCCGACCGATCGACAACACGCTACCGCTTCGTTCATCAGCGTCGCGCAGCATTGTCATTGTCGTCTGACAGACCTTTGCCGCGCGCCGCCGCTCTCGGAGTCGTATTCTTTGGATCCCGGCGGCTTCTTCTTTGGAGCACTCGCATCCATGGTGATCCTTCGTCCAGCCGCTCGCTGTGCGCACCGCCACCGCTATCGGCGCAGCGGCGAATCCAGATTTTGATAGCCCTGGGCTATAATTTTTTTGGGCGCTTGCCTGAGGCGTGAGTACGCCCTGGTCGCAAGTGTGGGCTTAAAAGCATTAAATACATTTTTTTTTTTTTTTTTTTTTTTTTTTTTTTTTTTTTTTTTTGGGCTTTTTTTGGGCCTTGCCCTGGGCTACAGCCCAGGGCAAGGCCCACCTGGGTACGCCCCTGGCTACTGGGACGCTGGCCGTCCGCGCCGCGCCAATCGGTGCGTCACTGCTGCACCGCTGCACTGCTGTCAAGCCACGGCCGCTACCAGCCGCAGCCGCGCCACTCCTCGCGTCCGCGAGCCGCTGGCCGCCGCTGGTCGTCATCGTCTTCGCCGCTGCATCGCCGGAGCGCCGTCGCTGCCATCACCCGCCGACCAGCCTGCCGTCCGCACCTCGCAACCGCTGGCGATCTCTGCCCTGCGCGATCGCTGGTCTGCGAACTCCGCGTCGCCGCGCCGCGCTCGTACGCGGCCTCCGCGTCGCTCGCGACCAGTCGTCCGCGCCGATGATCCGCGGCTACTGGTTCGCCGCCGGAGTTGCCGAATCGCCGTCGGATCTGCTGGCTCGCGAGCTCCTTCACTTCTCTCTCCCTGATCTTCTTTTCTCTCTCCCTTTTCCTTCTCTCCCTGCCTCTCATTTCTTATCCGATCTCTTTTTTTTTTTTTTTCTCTTTTCTCCTTATCCTTAATCAAAAGTGTCCTCGAGATTCGCGCAACACGAATCTTGATGCAAACTCAATCAACCGAGCAGCGCGCATCTCGAGGCATCAATCCGCCTCCTTTCAAAATCTCGATATTCGCACTACACATATCACGATGCGTATCCAATGTACATTTTAAAACCATATAAATCCACTATAGCCACATTTCTGGCCACCGTTCGTGTTTCGGTTCTCCGAATTCTTCGCGTATATGTTTCTCAACAATTAGCATATTCACTCGAGATTCGGACATACACATTTCGACGAATTGATCCCACAAACGACCCCGACCCGACACGTGGCACAAGTCAAATTTTCGGGTCGTTACTGTGTGCGCTTGGAGTTAGGTAAATAGTTATTTTGTGTGTTGATTTGTCTAATTTGTGATGTTTATTTTGAAATGGAATAGATGACATCGCAATGTGTATATTTATATTACGTTTAACGTGCGAGTCGTGTTAAGTATTCGCCTCGATATGCGTGTCGATGCTGGTACCGGGTAGGCTAAAAGAATAAATACTAGGCCGGGGAAAATAATACACACATGAAATGCAATAAATGAGTTAAATTATTAATATATAATGCTCATTTGGTGGTTATGGTCATGGTAGTACACGTATGTCGCGATTCGAGACGCGAAATCGGACGCCGGAACACCCGAAAGACGACTTTTTGGGTTAAGGACAAGGGCGAGTGTGCCATCAGAGTCAATTTAGGAGTCACTATGGGTTGGAAAATGGAGCAAATAGTGCTCATTGGATGGCATAGGGATGCACAAGTGAGGAGAGATCCTTGAAGTGTATAAAAAAGTCACCTTGACTTTTCTCCACCACCTTTTCTCTCTCCTTATCAAGAAATCCGAAAATGGAGAAGACGAAGCAAGGGTTTGGAGCACTCAATTTGATCACCTCAACTTTCTTCATCTTTTGGTATGAATTTTTGGGGTGTTTGTGTGAATTTGAAATGTAGTGATATGTTGCTGTTTTGGTGGTTGTTTTGGTTGCTGTTTTTGATGCCATGAAACTTGAGCATATAGGTTGTTGTTGTTCTTTACGCTTCGAGTATGGATTTTCGAGTTTTGGCATGAATTTTGGATATGCCAGTTAGCTCGCTGATTTTGGAGAGGGGTTTGCTATGATTTTTTAGTTATATGGGAGCAATTATCATGATATTGAATGTTGTGGATGGTGGTGTTGAAGTTGTGGAACTTTATCGGGGTTTCGCCAAGTTTTATTGGGGTTTCGTCAAGTTGTGTCGGGGTTTAGGTTTCAATTCGGCCAATTGGGGGCCTATCCCAGGAATCGATACCAGGCATAATATGAATTAATATGATGGATTTGCTACTCTAATGTGACTTTGGGAAATTCCAAAGTTTGGGAAAATTGATAAATTAACAAATATTAGGTACTTGGATTTGATCGACGGGGTTGGGGCACGCATTTAGAGGCGTGGAGATTTACTTTTGTATTTGTGGAGCGTGGTTTGAGGTGTGTAGTATCTCAACTGAAATTACTTGAGCATTTACTTATTTTTTGGCTTTTGAATTCATATTCTGTCTTTCAATTCTCTATTCTTGGTTTTGGTTAAATGGACGGACGTTGAGGCTCTCCCTCCATGTCATTTACGTGTGTATGTCCACTAGACCATAGCTCGTATCACTCGGGGTCTCGATGAATAGTGCGACCCGAGGATCTTTTCGGTGCACGTGTCGGTGCGTCGTTGGGACCACGCCGGCCATCGAGAGGACCCGAAGGCTGGCCATGCTAGAGTGTGACTCGCTGGCAGTGCTCACAGGAGTGTCCGGAGTATGATGCTAGTCTGACCCTAGGGGCTAGGAACACACTTTGAGCTTTTACTATTACTTATGCATACGATGATCACAGTTGTCTGTATTTATTTATGCATGTTTATTTAATAGCTTTAAATTTCAGTATTTACTTTCAATATTGCTCACTTAATTTCCTTGTGAGTACTCACTCGGACTCGTCGTCGGCTTTTTGTGATGGCTTGAGTGCGCATCCAGAGTACGAGTCGTGGCAAAGGCAAGCTTCCAGTCTTGGTAAATCGAGACTGAGCGGACTTATACGTTTGTATTATATGTATTATATTTTCATTTTGGAAATTTGGGATTGTGAGACTCATCAGGACCCTATATTTTGATATTTTGAGACTTTGAGGTGTTCATTTGATATATATTGACATATGAGTTTTCCACACTAGGTATCAGAGTTAAATGCATGACTTTGATGTTTTAATATTTGGTTTTTCATGATAAAAGGCTTTCGTTGTGATTATTTATGGTTTGAAACGATATTAACAGATGACTTGAGTTCATTAACAATTTAAACAGTAAATTGTTGTTCATTGAGGATAATAATGATTAAATGTGGATGAATATTGCATGTGGGACACAGCTGGCGCTGCTAGACTAGGTTGTGGGCCCGCATTAGCTCCGTGGCGGTTCATTCGGAAAATGGGCCGCTACAGTTAAGTCCTACATGGCGAGGTTAGGACCTAATGACGGGATTAGGCCGGGCGGTGCCCTAATTTGAGAAAGGAGTCATTACAGTCAGTGTCGAAACTAAGTTACCGTGAGTTGTGCCTTGCAACGAAAGATAGGAGCTCTCCTAGGCCATTGTTGGTTTTTTCATTCTCAAGGGTTGAACTTAAAACTCTTGGTTAAAGGACATTCAACTAAAAAGGTGCCCTCCAATGTTACCACATATTGTGAATGTTAAGTTGATATGACATGGAGGGTCATTTGAGCATTTTCTATGGCATGAAATCAAAATAAATGATGTTTATCTTAAATTCGGTAGACATTCTTTCCATTGCACATTATCATTTTTTTATATATATAAATTAAAAACAACAACAACAGAACAAAGGTCTTATTCTATGTAAAAATAAAATAAGCCAAAAAGTGAAAATGGGTGACATTGTTCCTTGCATCAATGATGGCCGATCTTTGCTAACCTAAAATCTTCATCAACTGCTCACTCAAGATCGCTTCACTTCACTTTCATGGCTTCCCATCTCAGTTCCTCCCTCTGCCTCTCTCATCTCCTTCTCCTCCTCACTCTCCACTCAACACCATTGATGGGTAAGTAATCATCAACACAACAAACCCATTTCCATGCTTCAATTCTCAACATATTCATTCACCCACTAATTCGTTTCATCTTCTTCACAGTTTCATCATCATCATCATCATCATCATCATCATCAGACCTCATCATCGAGGACGGCTACACAGTCTCCACAGTGTTCGATGGCAACAAGTTTGACACCCCCATCAACCCGTCTTCTCTCCTCCCACGAACCCGCGATTTCGTCCTCCTCGACTCGCCAACCAGTGTCCTCTTCTCCATCTCTTCGCCCATCTCTCAAGGTACCCAGAAACCAAAAACCCATGTTTTCAATTGGATTCAAAAACTCATTGTCTCTCTCTCATTGTGTTGTTGTTTGTGTGCAGATAGTGTGGTTAATAGGTTGTCTGGGAATGGGTCTAATGGGTTTGCTGATGGGGGTTTGGGTTCCGCCATGTTTTCGCACCCGCGAAGCTTTGTTGTTGATTTGAAGGGCAATGTGTATGTTGCTGATAAGGCCAATCGTGCTATTAGGAAGATAAGCAAATTGGGTGAGTTTTTTTTTGTGTTTGTGGTGTTAAAGTTGTTGTGAATGGATAGTTTTTTTTTTTTTATGGGTGGTGAGTTTTGTTGTTGGGATTTCATGTAGGGGTGAGCACAATTGCTGGTGGTTACTCGGGGAAGACGGGGAAGAAAGATGGGACGGCACAGTATGCGTTGTTTTCGGATGATTTTGAGCTTGCGTTTGTTCCGGATATGTGTGCTTTGTTGATTTCTGATCGTGGGAATAGGTTGATCCGCCAGATGGATTTGAAACCGAGTGATTGTGTTATTGGTGGCAATTCGAAATTGAGTAAGCTTTTTTGTCTACTATCTTGGTGTGTTGTGCTGAAAATGAGATTTTCTTGGAAAAATATGATTTTTGCTCGAAATATCGTTTTAACTTGTTTGTGTTTGCTTCTGCTGTTTGTCTAATGAAAGTAGGAATCAATACATTGATGGTGATTTAAAGTATTAGTGCTCTACGATTTGCAAGGTTCAAGGAAAACTAAAAACCAACTTGTTACTAAATTGAGTTAGTCCAGTCTCTATAACTTGCCACATTTTAGTAGAAATGGCGATAGGTGACATTGCATTGTAGGACAAAGAAATGTTTGTGCCTTTCAGTTGCCTTCATTAGGGTGCTTTCGTGGTTCATATGTTCTCTCTGGGTCATTTAATCCTTCATAGGAGTAGATGTGGCGTTTGCTTTGCATTCAAGTATAAGGTTGATGGAATTACCGTTCTACTTGTCTTTGTTTCCTATCGTCTTAAACTTCGATCCTTTTTTTTGGCTCAAGAATTGCTTAGTTCTCTTGAACATAGTTTGGACTTTTTAATGGGGGAATGCTTGAAATCATCGTACCTTGTTCTATCGTGGTTGTGGAGCATGTACGGTAGATGTAACACGAGGGCCTTTACTGGTGATTAAGAAAGGTTCTAGTGGTCAATAATTTTTTTCTGATTATGTACATAGGCCATTAATATGGATCTACATATAATCTAGGTGTCCTACGTGACATTAATATACTTGATCTCTATGATTCCCAAGCTTTGCCCATCTTTCCGTAGACTTGGTTTTTATTCCTGTATGAAATATCTATTATTGTCTCACCTCTCTTATGGGAACTGGCATGGGGATACCTTTTGGTTCAAAGATTGACAATTATTGTTCTTGGTATTACATGAATAGTTGCATGTTCTAAAGCCTTTGATCACTACTAATGCTTTAGACGAGTCACTAGTCCAATTGGCTCATTATAAGTGTAAAAAGTGAAGAAGTTGAAGGGGGTATCTGAAATCAAAATTGAATTATCATTAGGATGATAATCAATTCCTTGATGTAATTTAAAATTGAGGAGCAAAACAGTAGAGAGAATAGAGAAGAGCATTAAAGAGTTGAATAGGATATGAAAACACAGAAATTCTGTATTGCTCATATATATTTTATGAAGATCAGACTTTCATTTATAGGCTGAAATAAAAACTGAACTGAATTGAAAACATGCTCCTAATAATAAGCTATGACCAAGTGCATAGGAATAAAAAAACTAACTCCTAAAGACCAGGAAATTCAAAGAATAACTGTAAAACAGTTTTACATGAAAACATGTGCTTAAATGCAGTCTTGAAGCAAACAACTAACACTCCTCTTTGGTTTAAGAACTGCAACTCCTAGATTTTGCCGTAACTGCTGAAACTTGCTAGCTGGAAGAGGGTTGGTGAAGATATCAGCCAATTGGTCTTCAGACTTGTAGTAGATGAGAACAACTTCTCCATCTTTTTGGACTTCTCTCAAAAAGAATAGCTTAATGTTAAAATGCTTAGTCTTCCCATGAAACACAAGATTATAGCAGCTTGATTGTCAGCATATATCTCTGTGCTTTCCTTAGGTTCCAAGTTAAGATCTATTAAAATCCTCCTCAGCCACAAAGATTGATTAACAGCAGATGTTGCAGCAATATACTCTGCTTCTGCAGTGTATTGAGCCACAATTTCTTGTTTTTTGGAGCTCCATGAGAAAACACCTGAACCAAGAGTGAAACAATAACCAAAAGTGCTTTTCATATCATCTAAGGAACCTCCCCAATCACTATCAGAGAAACCAACAAGCTTGAAATCTGTGCTCCTTGTAAATTTAATGCCAAAGTTGCATGTCCCTTTGACATATCTAATCACTCTCTTTGCAGCCCTGAGATGAAATTCACTTGCACAATGCATAAAACGAGATAGAATACTCACAGCATTCAAAATATCAGGTCGTGTTGCTGTGAGGTACATCAAGCAACCAATCAAACTTCTGAAATGTGCCTCATCAATCTTGTTCGATTCATCTTCTTTGCTGAACTTCTCCTTTTGGTTCATTGGAGTGTTCATTTCTTTGCAATCTTCTAGTTTAAACTTCTTCAAAATCTCCTTGGCGTATTTCTTTTGACAAATAAAGACTTCATATTCGCCTTGTTTAATTTCCATTCCAAGAAAGAATGTCATTAAACCGAGATCTGTCATTTCAAAAACCTCCATTATTTCTTGCTTAAACTTCATCACAAGACTTGCATTGTTTCCTGTCACAAGAATATCATCAACATATAATGAAATGATAAGTATGTCACCTGCATTGTGCTTCACATACAATGTTGATTCAGATAAGCTTTTGCTGAAGCCTAAATTTTGCAAATGGTCATCGATTCTGCTGTACCAAGCTCTCAGAGCTTGCTTTAATCCATTGAGTGCTTTTTTAAGAAGATAGACCTTGTCTTCCTCTCCTTCCTTCACATAACCTTGTGGCTGCTCTACATAGATCTCCTCTTGCAGAAAGCCATTCAAGAATTCAGACTTGACATCTAATTGGTACACCTTCCAATTATTTTGTGCTGCAACTGCAAGTAAGTGCCTGATTGTATGAAGCCTAGCTACTGGAGCAAAGGTATCTGAGTAGTCCACACCAAGAATTTGCGCAAATCCGTTCACCACGAGTCTAGCTTTATGCTTATTGATAGAGCCATTGGCGTTAAGCTTGGTTTTGTACACCCACTTAACTCCAATTACTTTTTTGTCTTGGGTTCGATCAACCATCTCCCATGTTTTATTCCTTTCAATCATGAACAACTCCTCCTTCATTGCAGCAACCCAATTCCCATTTGTCTTAGCCGACCCCAGTTAATTTGGGACTGAGGCTATGTTGTTGTTGTATAAACATCTGAAAGTAATCTCATACCTCTGACGGGAATGTCATCCACCATTTCATTTTCCCAATTTTCTATGTTTTGCTCTGATGTAAATTTCAGATTTGGCTCTTTTGAGATTGGATTCATCTTCTTCACATCATCCCAATTCCACTCTTCATCTTCCATGAAGTGCACATCTCTACTTACGACAATTTTTCCAGTTTGAGGCTGGAAAACTTTGTAAGCTTTTGCAGCAGAGCTATAACCAACAAAGATGCCAGAAAGTGCTCTTTTATCTAATTTATCTCTTTTGATCTGTGGAACATGAGTGAAGCACAAACATCCAAATATTTTAAGAAAATTTAGAGATGGTTTATAGCCATACCATCCTTCAAATGGTGTATGATCCTTCAATGCTCTTGTGAGAAGCCTATTTTGTGAAAAGACCGCCGTATTTACTGCTTCAGCCCAAAATTGTTTTGGTAGGTTCTTTTCATGCAACATGCACCTTGTTATCTCCAATATGAATCTATTACGTCTTTCACTTACTCCATTCTGTTGTGGAGTATATGGAGTTGTTAATTGGTGATGTATGCCCGCCTCCTCACAAAATTGCTTGAAGAATTCTGAAGTGTACTCCATGCCATTGTCTGATCTGAGAGTTTGAATTCTACAACCACTCTCATTCTCAACTCTAGCTCTGAAGTTCAAAAAGACTCGAGCAACCTCTGACTTGTGCTTCAAAAAGAAAATCCAACACATTTGAGCGAAATCATCAATAAATGCAGCATAGTAGAGACTACCTTCTAGAGAAGGCACTTTTTGAGGGCCTGCAATATCTGTATAAATCAATTGCAATTTCTTTGAAGCTCTCCAGGTCACCTTCGGAAATGGCTTGCGGTTTTGCTTTCCATATTGACATGATTTACAATTCGGAATATGATCATCAAGTTCTGGAAGATCTTTTGCCGCCATCTTGGATTTCATTTGCAGCAGCCCCTTATGATGGTAGTGTCCAAGCCTCTTGTGCCATACCTCAGTGATGCTTTCTGTGATTGGAAAAGCAGTTTGCTCCTCTTTCATGGATTTAAAGCAAAGCTTTTCCCTTTCATCTGCACTTTGAAGTTATCATGGCCAGCTACATCCTTAATCAAGCAACATTTGTCTTCGAACACAACTTTATAGCCTTTTTCAATTAGCTGCCCAACTCTAAGCAAATTTTGGTCAATTTCAGAACATACTAAACATCAGAAATGAGCTTTGTACCTGAACAACTTGAGATCGCAACTGTTCCCTTTCCTTTTATTGATATGTGCTCACCATTTCCAATTCTGACTTTTGTGGTGTGAGTTGGCTTCGATTCTTTGAAGAGATTTTTGTCATAAGTCATGTGATTGGTGCAGCCGCTGTCAATCAACCAACATTCACTATAGCCACTTGAGAAACATGTTGCTACAAAATGTTGATCTTCTTCCCCTTGATCAACAACTTGGGCATTCGCTTCTTGTTGTTGGTTCTTGCTTTTGCATATTATAGCTTCCTGTCCAAGCTGGTTGCATTTGGTACACTTTGCATCGGGCCTTCTCCAACATTTGAAATGAGGATGACCTTTTCTTCCACAATGTTGGCACGGAGGATAATTTCTCATCGTGCTTGGAGCCTTGCTTTTGTTAGTGCTTGAAGTAGTTTCATTGGCAGAAAAACTCTTCTTGTAGCTTTTGTGTTTAGATTTTCCACCATCTTGGTACTTGGCTTGTAAGGCTCCTTTAATAGCATTGCCTTGCCTTATGAGCCTTCACTGTTCCTGTGCCTGCAAGGCATTTAATAACTCTGTCAAGGTAATCTTGGACAGCTCCTTAGTATTCTCTAAGGTTGTAATTGTTGCCTCATATTTTTTAGGCATAGTAACAAGAATTTTTTCAACTATTCTTGAATCAGGCTTAGTTAGTGCCAAGTAACCTTACCTTGTTGACTATGCTTTGAGGAGTCTTTTCTGAAAATTCTTTGGTCGTTTTGTTTCAGACTCCTTCATTGGTAGCAACTGGAACTCCCGAAGCAGATTTAGTACTTGCATTCCTCTTACTCTCTCATCTCCTTCATATTCTTCCTTGAGATAGTCCCAAACAGCTTTTACTGTTTTAAGAGACATAACTCTTGAGAAAATAGTTGGCGTGAAGCAAATAAATAGGCCTTTGCCCTCGATTTCTTTGTGATTCTTGATTTTTGCCATGGTGGGATTAGTTCGCAGTGGAAGAATATCATAGTCTTCTTCAATCGCTTCCTAGAGATCCAACGCATTCAAGTAGGTCTCCATCTTCACCGCTTGAGATATGGTAATTGTCTCCATCGAAGACAGTGGTAAAGTCGTAAAAGAATGACAGGATGGAATGAATTTTATTCACCATTTTGGCGTGTTTAAATAGAAAATTACGAGAATAAATGCTTTACATAAAAATAGCAACTAATTTATCCTAATTGATCCTAATTGATCCTAATTGATCCTATCTTATCAAAACAGATTACGCCTATAAAAAAAATCGATTATACTGACTAATTACTTCTAATTCTAATTAATTACAAATAGAATAAATATACTAAATAACAATCCTAATAATTATGGTAATATTCTCGACACCCTCCTCAAGTGGAGAATAGATATCGATCATTCCCTACTTGGATAGAAACCCTTCGAACATAGCAAGTAAAAAGTCCCTTAGTAAGAACATCGGCCGAGCCGCTCGGATGATGGAACAAAGGGTATGCGAGATATCGCCGTTTTCCAGTTTCTCCTTGATGAAATGTCGATCTATTTCGACATGTTTTGTCCCATCATGCCGCACGGGATTCGAGCAATATTGATTGCCGATTTGTTGTCGCAAAGACAACCCTCATCGGTTTATCTCCTTCAACCTTCGACTCCTCTAAGATCTTCCGAAGCCATAACAACTCACATACTCCTTGAGCCATAGCTCGAACTCGGACTCCGATCGCTTCGAGAAACAAGCGGTTGTTTCTTGCTTCTCCAAGTAACTAAGTTGCCCTGCACAAAGGAGCAATAGCGGTGGTAGATCTCCGTCTCGTAGAACTTCCGCCCCAATCAAGCATCGGTGAAGATCTCCACTCTTGGCTCCCATTCTTTGAAAACATAATTCCTTTACCCGGCTTCCTTTCAAGTAATGAAGAATCCGATGAACGACCTTTGAGTGTTTTTTTCGATGGACAATGCATAAACCGACTAACCAAGCTCACGCAAACGCAATATCGGCCTTGTATGCGCCAAATAAATTAGCTTCCCCACTTCCGATACCGGTTCTTGTCCACGGCCTTTCAAAGCACCATCTTCTTTTTCGAGTTTCGATTCGGATCGACAGAGTTGCCACCGGTTTACATCCGAGTAATCCAGTCTCTTTCAAGAGATCAAGAACATATTTTCTTTGTGAGATAACTATTCCTTTTGAGGATCTAGCCACCTCCATTCCAAGAAAATATTTGAGTGTCCTAGATCTTTGACTTCAAACCGGTTGGATAAGAAGTTCTTCGGTGACTCCAACTCTACTATGTCATCTCCTCGTCATCACAATGTCATCTACATACACAATTAAAATAGCAATTTTACCATGATTGTGTTTGTAGAACATCGTATGATCTCGAATGAGCTTGAGTGTAACCACATTGTTTCACGAGTTCTCGTGAATCTTTCGAACCATGCCCTCGGAGATTGTTTCAATCCATATATGGATTTCTTTAGCTTACATACTCGCCATCCTTCTTTAGCTCATCAAAGCCTGGTGGAGCTTCCATATACACCTCCTCTAGCTCGCTAGTTTAAGAACGCGTTCTTCACATCAAACTCGTCCGAGAGGCCAATCCAGCATTAGCGGCTAACGAGAGAAGAACACGTACGGTGTTTAGTTTGGCCACGGGAGCGAAGGTTTCCTCGTAGTCAAGGCCGTATGTCCGAGTGAAGCCTCGTGCTACGAGTCGAGCCTTGTATCTCTCAACCGAGCCATCGGCATGGTATTTTATGGTAAACACCCACTTGCCGCCTACACATTTTTTTTTCCTTCGGGTAAAGAGGTAAGATCCCACGTGTCATTCTTCTTCGGGGCCTTCAACTCCTCAAAGACCGCCTCTCTCCATCTCGGAACCTCAGAGCTTCATGTATCGACTTAGGTAGTTCATCATCCATAATCCCGGTGGAAAAGGCTTTGAAATCGGTGAGAGCTTATGATAAGATACGAAATTGGATATTGGATGTTTTGTGGTACATGATCCGACACCTTTGCGTAAGGCTATGGGTTCAAAGAAATCAGTAGAAGGTTCTAAATTTGGAAGAGAAGTAGGAGAAAGAGCAATCGTACCTTGGACCTCGGTCGAGTCCGATGATTGGCCTGCCCTCGGGAGCCGGTGGAATATTACTTGGTTGAGTCCTCCTTTTAGAATAAACACGAAGTTAAAGTAGGTGGTTCCACGTTGTTTTCTACCCGGGTCTCACGAGGTTGTGAATTTATAGGTTGTGAAATCCTAGGATTAGTTACGAAATAATTGATTCCACCGAACTATTTTCAACCGATTTTGGCAAAGATATTTGTTCCCAAAAACTCATTTCGAGAATCATTCTCCCGGAATTGAGTTTTTTTCAAAAAAAGGTTGTTTTTCAAAAAAAGTGACATCCATACTCACGTAATATTTTCCGCATTTATGATCAAAACATTTATACCCTTTTTGTGTTGGTGAAAAACCAAGAAATATGCATTTATGTGCCCGGGGATCAAGCTTTCCTCTATTATGGCCGTGTATATGAACAAAAGCAATGCAACCAAAAATTTTAGGTGTTAAATCGGTGAACGATCTATTTTCGGGAAACATATTCTTTAGTGCTTGCAAAGGAGTGATGTAATTAAGAACTCTTGTAGGCATTCGATTAATCGATAAGCTGAGTTAAGAGCGCTTCATTCCAAAAACGATTAGGAACATTCATAGCAAATAATAACGCCTAGACACCTCTAATAAATGCCTATTTTTCCTCTCAGCCACTCCATTTTGTTGGGGAGTATCAACGCAAGAACTGTGATGAATAATTCATTTTTCTTTCAAAAAATCACCTAAGATTGCATTAAAATATTCTCGGCCATTATCGGTTCTAAGAGCTTGAATATTAGTATGAAAGCGAGTATTAATCAAAGAGTGAAAATTTTTGAAAACATTTGCGGCCTCGGATTTTTCCTTTAGAAGATAAATCCATGTGACTCTAGTGTGATCATCAATGAATGTGATGAACCATCTAGAACCTGAGGCAATTTTTACTCTTGAAGGACCCCAAATATCACTATGCACGAGTGAAAAAGGTTTTGATGGCATATACTTCAAAGAAGGATAAACAGATCTATGATGTTTTGCCAACTCACAAACTTCACAACAAAAAGATGAAATGTCTTTATTTTTAAAAAGATTTGGAAACAAATATTTCAAGTAATTAAACTGGGATGGCCTAACCTATAATGCCACAACATTATGTCATTCTCGCAAGACAAGGTAGTTAAACATCTTGGTTTCGAACTTGTTCATCCGAAGAATTTTCCGAGACCAAGTGATAGAGTCCATCAACTTCCTTAGCATTGCCAATCATCTTCCCGAACAAGGGTCTGAAATTCAAATCCAAAGAAATGTTATTGTAGCAATACATTTGCAATCATGAATAATACGACTAACAGAGATGAGATTGCAAGAAATCTTTGGAACATGTAGGACATTTAGTAATGTAAGAGATGGAGACATAATAATAGAGCCTTTTCCAAAGCAATAGAGGTTAGAGAACCATCGGCAATTTTAACTTTCAAATTTCCAGACAAAGGATAATATGAAGAGAATAGGGAGGAACTACCAGTCATATGATCGGTTGCCCCCGAATCTATGATCCAAGGGTTTAATTTTGAGCCTATTTGTGAAAGTTGTAGGGTAAGTACCTTTTTGAGCTAAAGAAGAAGAGGCAATGTAAGATGATGAGTTAGGAGTGTTGGATACAATTGAATGAGAACTCATTAGTTGATACAATTGCTCTAGGTCATTGTTCTTTCTTGAAAGCGCACGTCTCGAGGCGATTTCGGCTCTTTGGAAGTGTCTTCGGATGAGGCATGAAAACCCTTTGAATCACGAGGATTAGGTTAGATGAAGGGTTCTCGGTGGCTTTCCATGCGACTTCCAACATTTGGCCTTAACATGCCCCGGCTTGTTGCAATGCTCGCAGATTGGCGGTCTTTATCGCCGCGACGGTCGTTGCGGCGTGGTGGCCGACTAGAGAACAAGGCAAAAGGCTCGGTGGGAGCCGGTGAGTGTCCTCCGAGCATGACGGTCCGCCGGCTCTCCTCTCTTCGACCTCGGCAAAGACTTCTCTAGTACTTTAGTGGATCACGACCAAGAATGAGTCCTCTCACTTCATCTAATTCCTTATTAAGGCCGACGAGGAATTCGAAGACACGTTCTTTTTCCACCATTTTCTCGAAACAAAGCCCCGTCCTTCGCACGGCTCCACTCATAATCGCCGAACATATCTACCTCTTGTCACAAGGTTTTTAAGTCGTATAATATTGAGTGACAGTTTTCTCACCTTGTTTTAGCCTCCATAGCCGAGTTTTTAGCTCAAACCACCGTCCCGCATTCCCGATATCGAATAAGTCTCGTTCACAAAGAAATTCAAATGTCATGAGCGTAGGTAGGAAGAGATAGGTTCTTCCTACACTCGAGTCCATAGAATTTATGAGCCAAGACATGATCATCGAATTCTCTCGCCTCCCATTTTTCGTAACCTTCATCTTTCTCAGTGGGTCTCGCATTGGTACATGTAAGATAGTCGAATTTTCCACGGCCTCGAATGAACAGTTTCACCGATTGGGACCACTGTAGGAAATTGTTTCCATTCGGCTTGTGAGAAGTGATGGAAAGGTTTTGGAAAGATTCAGTGGTTAAGGGAATTGAGGGTGAGCGAATAGAGCTCATAGAATCGATACCAGAGGTATCATCAGAGGGTTTAGCCATTTAGGCTCTGATACCATAAAGTCAGAAAAGAATGACAGAATGGAATGAATTTTATTCAGCCATTTTGGCGTGTTTAAATAGAAAATTACAGAATAAATGCTTTACGTAAAAATAGCAACTAATTTATCCTAATTGATCCTAATTGATCCTAATTGATCTTATCTTATCAAAACAGATTACACTATAAAAAAAAAACCGATTATACAGCTAATTACTTCTAATTCTAATTAATTACAAATAGAATAAATATACTAAATAACAATCCTAATAATTATGGTAATATTCTCGACAGGTGGAACAAGTAGTGCAAAACTGTTCTCTTTCTCCATTTCTGAGTTTCAAAAATCACTCACAGATCCCTCAAGAAACAAAAGCTCTGATACCAAATGTAGTTTAAAATTGAGGAGCAAAACAGTAGAGAGAATAGAGAAGAGCAATAGAGAGTTGAATAGGATATGAAAACACAGAAATTCTGTATTGCTTATATATATTTTATGAAGCTCAGACTTACATTTATAGACTGAAATAAAAATTGAACTGAATTGAAAACATGCTCCTAATAATAAGCTATGACCAAGTACATAGGAATAAAGAAACTACTCCTAAAGACTAGGAAATTCAAAGAAGAACTGCAAAACAGTTTTACATGAAAACATGTGCTTAAATGCAGTCTTGAAGCAAACAACTAACACTTGAGGAAAAACAGTAAAAAACAGTGAAATCATCATACCTTGTTCTATCGTGGTTGCGGAGCATGTCCAGTAGATGTAACACAAGGGCCTTTACTGGTGATTAAGAAAGGTTCTAGTGGCCAATAATTTTTTTCTGATTATCAACATAGGCCTTCAATATGGATCTACATATAATCTAGGTGTCCTCCATGACATTAGTATACTTGATCTCTATGATTCCCAAGCTTTGTCCATCTTTCCTCTCTTATGTGAACTGACATGGGATACCTTTTGGTTCAAAGAGTGACAATTAATGTTCTTGGTATTACAAGAATAGCTGTATATCGGGAAGAAGTCCAGAAATAAAATGATGGAAATTTGCTTGGACATGTATAATATCTTGACAGTATTAACAATTTAGCGTAGGTTGAAAACCTGAGATAGCTTCCACATTGGTTTCTAAAGGCTTTTATCGCTACTAATGATTAAGAATTTAAGACACACTAGACATTCAATTGGATCATTATAAATGTAAACAATGAAGAAGTTGCAGGGGTCTCTTAAATCAAAATGGAATCATCATTAGGGTGATAGAATCAATTTTTTGAGTAAAAACAGCAATAAGCTTCCATTTTTTTTTTTTACCATAGGATACCTTAGTCAAGGAGAGTCAAAAATCTCTTCCTCCACATGTACCAAGTGAGTTAAAAGGCAATGACCTCTGTAGGGGAACTGAACTTTCCATTCCCACATTTTGAGTTGGGTTCCAAACCTCACGCCAACCTCAGTTAATAGTCTGATCACTTCTCCAAAATTATTGTACTTTCTTTGTATTGTCCTCCCAAATTTTGTAAATCTTATGTTTATAAAAATTGAAACAAATTGTTTTAGTAATATATTGACCAAATGCTTTACTCTTGTTAATTATCAAAAAGTAATTCCTTCATGGATCTTCAACATTTTGGTGAAGATAATTATTGTTTTTCTGTTATTTTCTTTTTCTCCACCCAGTTTTACTTTTTTTTTAACCTGTTAATTTGAAGGATGGTCAAGCAAAACAAAGCATTCTAACCATTTAGCTTTTCCCCTTCCAGAGATGGGTTTGGCTTGGGTCTCTCTCTTGGGTGTTGCATGCTTGATCCTTGGTCTGGTGATTGGATTCGTCGCGCATCCTTATGTCATCTCACGTGTAAGTATCTTTTGTTCAGTTTCAATCAGATGTATATATCCTGAGATAATATGAATGCTTACCCCTCACCAAACCAATCTTTAGACAGGAAGTCACCAACCACAACCAGCTGAGCAAGATATGGAAGCACTGCCAAATCAATCCGGGGAAGCAAATACTGACATGCTGCTCCGACTTCAGAAGCGCAGTTGCTAACACTTCAATTTATAAAGTCATGGATAGGCTACTTTGGATGAGCCTCTCTCATGTCTCCCTTATGTTTAGGATCCGTAGAGTAGATAAACAAAATGTCCGAGTACGACCTGTTTCCTTACTTGATTCAGATTGCATAAAGGAACCCGTGACGAGTGAGCCGCCGCTAATGTTTGGTGACCAATTGAAGGATTTGATATGTTTTGATGGTGTTCTAGATGCGCCAAAAGGGTTAAGTGGAGCTTCAGAACTAGAGGGTTACAGTGATGTTTTAACTTGCAACTCCAAGACGATCGATGAGGTGATTCAGGCTAACATTTCAGACTTCGATAGACAAGCCATGCAGTTTACCTTGCCGGCGATGGGATCTATTGTGGGAAGCTCTGGTTTAGTCAAGAGGAGATGAAATGCTATGTTGTATTTGACACTTTTTCTTGTTGAAACTTGAAAGCAATAGTGTTGCTTATGTTTGTACATTATGGATTGAAGTTTAATTAAGTTGAAGTTCTATTCAATCTCCGTTTTTTTCCTGCTTTTTGTTTGAAGTACCTCTTTTCACCTCTTTTGAGATTCAAAACTGGGAAACCAAATCAACAAGGCATTGCATATCAAGAACTGTAAATTCAATTTTATGCTTTTGGTTCTCTAGAACTTTCATGTTTTGGGGTGATAGTGAGAGAGGGTCATTGACTGATTCACTGTATAACTAAAAACTAAATATTCAACATCCACCATTTAAAAATAGCAGGTTCATTACAGGCTGATCATGTAGACATCTCTTACCCCCCTAAATGTTACACACCAAAAATATGTATTTCCTATACTAGTAATGAAA
The DNA here is from genome assembly GCA_039657325.1 of Stephania cephalantha. Classification (NCBI taxonomy): domain Eukaryota; kingdom Viridiplantae; phylum Streptophyta; class Magnoliopsida; order Ranunculales; family Menispermaceae; genus Stephania; species Stephania cephalantha. The sequence continues at coordinate 50,912,835 of CM077573.1, forward strand.
CATCAATAACCAGAACTGTGACCCATATAATTGATTCGAGGGCGGATGTTATGATAGTTAAACTTGGGATCACTGTAGTCCACGGCCTTTATCACGACTGCTTCGTGCTGTCCCTGTTCTTGAACTGCACCAAAGACTATCTCGTTAGTAGTTTCATAGCTTTGTTCATAATAAGTCTGAGGACCCGAGGAATAATGCCGCTGATGATGTTGCTGCTGTTGAGAACTATGAAAGTCTCCATCCCAACCGCTTAAATAAGGCCTACTTTGCCGGAAGTGATGAGTCTTCTCTGGTTCTTTGGCCATAAAGGCATAGGTCTTCCGAGGGGTTGGAGTCCTAGTTTCTATAGATGGAGGCTCATCTTCGTCGGGTATCACAAAGCTTTCCTGCAGCGGCCATGTATTTGGGCGCTTCTGCGGTTGTTGGTACAGGTGCTGCTGGGGGTCGACAGGCTTCCTTCTAAAACTGAACAACCCTCCCATAATTTCCGCCGCTACGGATCCTGTGTTGAGGAAAAGCTTTCCAAGTGAACCGAAAAAGCCTTCCTCTTGTTTCTCTTGCTCATATTCTGCTGGAATTAGTGGAGGCCTCAATGACGATTTTAAAGGCTTCTCATAGGGTGCTTGCATGTATGCTTTCTTTTGCACCATTGGTTCCTATAGGTATGAAGACAAACTAATTTGAAGAAAACAAAAAAAAAAAAAAGACACAAAAACTACGAAAAGGAAAGAAAATGTAACTCGTCGACTTCAGCAATGCGACACATACATCGTGATCACGAAACTGCTCTCACCGCCCATTTAAACAAACCAAATGAAGATTGAGGAGGTAAAACACTGGACTCAAATATAAGAGCTTGATGGAGAGAAAGAACTTACATTCTGAGAAGAGAACATTGAACTCACTCTTCGCTGCAGCAATGCCAGCATGTAACCAAAGAACCCAGCGACAGCAAGAACCGCAAGCCCTATCATAGTATTCACAAAATGACCTGTCTCATCAACTCATATTCATCGAAATTCGAAAGAACAGTGCAGGATAAAAATTCGATATTTTTAGCTTACCTAGAGGAAAACCAGATCCATATTGATATGCACAATCATCAAATGGAAGCTGGATCTCCCGGATTGCCTGATTTCCTCTATCTATGACCAGAAGAGAGCAGCTGCTTCCCACATAAACCACATCGAAGTCCGTAGAAAACTTCGCATCTTCACTTGGTCCATCAACATGCCCCCCTCCCCGTCCCCAATTCCCTCCTGCAATTGTTGTGACACCTACACAAATGTGGCCTCCAAGAATGTAAGACAATCTTCTTAGCATCCAAATTACATTAACAGCAACTACAAGCAACTCCATGAAAATTGAGTATTTCCGAAATGAGAAGCTTAAGAACATGCTATGAACTTTTAGAAGTCGAGATAATTAATTAGTGAATCAGTCTCCATTAAAGTTCAAAGTAAGAGAAACGCATAATAATGATTTTAGCAACTTAACAAGCAAGATTGGATCCCTTCCATGTCTTTTTTTCCCTTTCCATTTTTCATTGGCAAGTGGAGACTACTGGATTTATCATTCATGTCGTCAAAACTTGAATATCAGATGTCAAACTAGAGAGTCAAGAGTTCAACCCCCTTTCTAATATCTGCATTCTTGAAGGAGAATGAAAAGTAGGAGATCTACCTGCTTCACTGATTTTCCTGATTGCCATGTTCTTGGTGTCTGCAATATAAATGTTTCCTCTATCATCCACGGTTAGCCCCTTCGGGTGGTTCATTCTTGCTTCTCTGTGCTTTCCATCCACATGCCCAGCGTACCCTTCAGGTGAACCAGCCACAAGCTTCGGTCTGCTATCTGCATTACATTTCCGCACTTCAAATGAGAAATACTAAAAACAAAAAGGCCATGAAGAAACTCAACTTAACCAAAAAAAAAAAAAAAAAAAATATAAATATCGGTGAATATAGCTCAGTCCAGACTTGAAATAAAATATTGCATACTGAGAAACTTCCTTCAACAACTCGAAGATTAGATAAGCCTTTTCTTTTGAGAGAATGTATTTGGATGAAATCCCCAACAATCGAAATGTAGAATGAACAAACAAATTCAAATGACTCGATTTAGTCGAAATTCCCTTATGCATTCAAAGGACTTGGTTGAACCATAGTTGCAGTTCTAAGTCCAATGCAATGCAGATCCAAAATTGTTTTAAGTAACGAAATTTGAATTGCTCCTATGAAAATCCAACTGACCTATGTTCAACTAACTCAAGATCAAGACTTCAAACAAAGAAATGAAACTACTCCAAATATCGAAAGATGGAGTTCGGGTTTGAAGAAACCTCACTGAAAAGCTAAATGCACTTCAAAATACACATGTTCATTTTGCAAAACCAAAGCTAATAAGAACCCGAACTTCAAACGAAGTTGCGATCTAATTTTTCAAACAAATTGAATCAGCAACCAAATTTCAAGAGAGAAGATGGACTAGGTTTTAGTATGAACTCATCACAAACAAAAGTGAATGAATGACAAAATCACAGATGCTGAAAAGTCTCATAGAACTTACAACAAACAAATTGAGAGACAACCATCTAGAGTATACAAAAATCATAAGTTTGGCATAAACAAACAACCAATGAAATCAAATCAAGAACTCTCACACCACTTAGCAACACTCACAAAGAGACAATGGTGCAGAGATTCTGTAAATGTTACTGTTCACAGAGTCCAAAACCAAAATCTCCCCAGTAGGAGAAACCTCAACTGAGTATGGCTCAATCCCAAGCTTACTCCCATCAAACACAGTCTCCACAGAGTACCCACTCTCAAATTTCATCATCGAACGCGCCGACATCGCTGAAACAATAAAACCCATCAATCCACACAAGCAAAAAACTCAAACTTCACTTCAACAATAGCAATGTGGGTTTTATCAAACAAAATCTCAAACCAGTTTTGGTAGTAGCTTTCAGTGACCAAATCCACTTGATCAGAGAAGAAACCGCATTTGAGAAAACCCCACTAACAATTCCTGCAAAAAAACCAAAACCCATTAAAGGGAAGTATCAGAGATCACAATGATTGGTACCCATTAAAGAAGAAACATCAAATTAGGTAAAAATCAGTCTCACTCGCTGGAGGGGAAGCAGAGGCAGAGGAGACGAACACGCCAAACAAGACCATAAAAATGAGAAACAAAACACGCCCACTTTCACCCATCACGCATAAACCTCAGATGAACAACAAAAGGAGCTCAGATTGGGAGATTCAATGAAGAAGCTCTACACATTCCCATCAAACCCTACAAGCACATCTGGGTTTCTTCACTTTACTGTTGTGTTGTTGTGGGGACTGATGGGTTGAAAGATAGTTGTATTGGAGAAGCTGAAATGGGTGTCCAAATGTGATTACTGTGAGTGTGTTTGATTAAATGGGTTTGAATGAAAAGAAAGAAAGAACTTTAAAGGAGAGAGAGAGAATCAAATGCTCTGCTTTTTGTCTGAAACAGAGGTCTTAAAAAAGTTTATGTCCTAACCCGACTGATTGGCTTAATGGTAAGGTTAGAATCGTGTGGGTTAAGCGCACGGTTTTAAGTTCGACTCGCCACTACATCAAGATTTTTTAGAACGCTGGGGTATGCTCATACCGATCTTATAGGAATAGTCGACACATCCGAATATCCGCGGATATCTAAAAAAAAAAAAAAAAAAAATTAAAGTATTAGGCCACAATCTTTGCTGTCTTGCACAATTGATGTCTGGATATGAGAAATCAGAGAGAAATGGGAAAGTCGGGGGATTTTCTAATTTTGTTCACTGCTTTCAAGGTGTGGTTTGTTCCATTGCTGTTTCTGGGTCTCAACCCTTCTTTGCTTTCTTTGTCTTTAATATATCATTTATTAAATGAAGTTTTGTTCTTTGTGTTTTTTTGGTGAAACCTTTTTATTGATATCATGTTATTTGGACCATACATTCTCCTTTTAATTTTTCATTTCGATTATCACATAATTCAACAAGAGACACTCCATTTCAAAATACATTTGTTAAAAAGATAAAAAGACTTGAATTGATAAAACTTAAATTTTATAAAATAAAATAACCTTCTTCTTTTAATAAGTGTTTTTAACATGAGTCGGACTTAAAACCTTCCCAACCTACTTTTGGAAAATGCTTGGAGTACCTACTTTGGGCACGGAGTTTAGACACCTGCTCATTTAAGTGTCATGCGATACACCTTGAGATGTGTGCGCACGCATGGGACGTGCGCCTCGAAGTGTATGGCACGGCACTAAGTGGATAAGTGCCTAAAGTGGGTATGCGTAGTAGCTTCCTTTATCTTTTAGTTAGTGATGTCTAGTTTATCTCACTAGAGATGGCTAACAAATTAAGTTTTTAATTAACTAAAATTTCTATTAATTATTCAACTAACAAATTCTTCTTCTTAGAATTTAAGTTGCACTTTAACTAGTGCTTTGTATTTATTTAAGTAGTCTTTAATTAAGGTATAAAAATTAGGATAATCCTGACTTCATATGCAAGACCCTTGTTAAAAAGAACATTGATTTGGCTTTTTGCTTAGTGAGAGCTCAGCTTGGCCCTTGCGAATCATGTGCTTTTGATGGGTCTCCAGGGTGATGAAGACACCTTTCTATTGTCCATATCTCTTTATCTCTCTCTCTATCTTTATTTAGTAGTGCTATTTAAATATTTGATTTATTTCAGATCTCATTAGTGAATTTAGTTTTATATATGTACATTGCAAGTAAGCTCTATAATTCCAATAAACAGATGTAGGGCCAAAAAATTATTTACTAAATTGATACTTCTATTGATTGGTTTAAAAAATGCCAAAATAGAAAGAAAAAAAAAGTGTTTTAAAAATAAAATTTTATTCCAATTTTGTGCGTATATATATAAAGCTTCTTAAAAACATTAAGTATAGACTTGCTACAAAAAAAAAGAAGGAAATTTTAGTATAGCTCAAGCTATAATTCAAGCTCAAATAATCAAACTATGCAATTATATCATTTATAGACAAATTCGAATCCTAAGATCTAGATTCTAGTCCATTAACTTTCTTTTGTTTGTCAAATTTATCATGATCACACGTACCCTAGCAAATAGTTCTCTCTACATTATTCATTTGGGAGAGAGAGCAAAACATATAATATATATTAATTATTAACAAGTTATGTGCTCCTAATAGAATTGGTGCATTACTAACCATGTGGGTGGCTCATTAATTAGGTGCAGAGGCATGGATGTAAGAAGTTTAGGGTTCGATTCCCACTCGGAGCAAGTTTCTTATCAAAAAGAAAAAAAAAAAAAAAGGAATTGGTGCATTGGTATAATTAATGTGATGCACTTGGTGACCAAAATTTTTTTTTCGGGTCCACATGACTAACTCTGATGGTATTAATCAAAGTTAATTACGAAGGGGCTGAAAAAGTTCAAACACCTACGATTATCAAAAAATAAATAAATAAAGGGAGGCATGTCACAGATAAGAAGCTTAATTGCTTTCTTGTTTCTAGTATAGTGCACCAACCAAGAATGAGAGTTGCTAGAAATGGTGATAGATAAGAGGGGTGAATATATAAGATAAGATAAGATGCACATAGGGATAACTAACTAAATGGGATTCCCAACACTTCTTTTGTTTGTTTTATTTGCATACACATGCTTCTATGACCACAGAGCTTGACAAGAACACTACTCAACACTCACTAGATCTATCCCTGCTTTTCATAGTTTTGAATCTCCACTTTGTTTCCACACAATTTAGTTACTATATCTTTCTTCACATCTACAGTGATCCCACATTGGATAAAACAATACAATTTGGCCTTTAAGGTTGACCAATCAAGGCCGTCCATTCATATAGCTTTTTTAATTTTCAGGATCAAAGTTGGGTATAGTGCAATAACAACCGGACATATGCTCGGGTCCATCATGTGGACATACATCTAAACTTTAAAATGTAAGGTAGAAATGTGGACATAGATCTAAATATGAATTGAGCTTCTTAATTTATAATTCAATTTCGTACCTTTCTTATGAAAAAGAAGTAATATTTTTTTCAAATCCATTTTAGCATATAGATTAGTTAAACTAATGCTCTTGAAACATAGCACGATAACAATAGTTCAAGAGCTATTATTTTGGCGACACCTGACCCCTCCTCGCATAGGCATCTTGCAACAAAATTGACTAATTTGAAAGAATAGTTTGAAGTAGCCACAAAGTCCCTCGAGGGATAGAATCCACAATCTCATAATTTCCTACTTTGTACTAATAATAAGAAACGCAGACATCAATTTTATGTAGTTGTCAACCATATTGATGTGTATATGGTCTCGTCTCTATCACCATAAAAGAAATATGCGAGGTTGTTGTCGGCAAACACCCCACATTAATAAGGTGATTGATTTTGTTTGGAGAGTCTTGTACTATATGTAAAGAAGAAATTTAATGGTTAATACATTAGTGCATTAAACTAATTCGAACTCGGACTAGGTCGAGTAGCCCACTTTGAGTACTGACCCAGTCGGATGTTGTGCAATACATGCATACGACGGTGCTTAAAGTGGGTTACTTTTGCATTTTCTTTTTTCTTTCAGAACAGATGGCTATAGAAATTCTAGCCAACCTAAACCCCAAAATAACATGTTTGGATAGTGTGGCAGAAGTGCTGCTGTTCTGGTGTTCATGATTTCGAGTAGAGTGCCCTTTACATGATCACATTATCTCATCTTCAGAGCTAAAACAATCCAGAAATGCTTGAATCAATTTCAGTTTTTTTTTTTTTTTTTTTTTTTTTTTTTTTTTGGGTGTCCAATCAATTTCAGTTTCAGACATACTGGCTTGGCATTACGAAGGGTGACCCTCCAAAGACTAGAGATTGAACTACAGCAATATTGAGGAGTTAAGTCATAAGTGCTGTGTTATCAAAGAGAGAAAGTTGCATCAGCAGTAATGCAACATTGTAATTCTTCCTGCCAAAACAAAGAAAAAACTCACACACTCTTCAGATTCATATGTATATTTGACCAATCCGCAGTCAGACCACCAAGAAGAGCGATGAAGGCGTGATCGTTATCAAGTCGATGCGTATGAATTGCTCGTATATACATGAATTTGGAAATGATTCAAAGGATGCTACTGCTAAATATTACTACAATTAAGATACAAAATTTGAGTTAGCAAAGAGATTCATGAATGATTTGAGATTCCTTTAAAGTAAAAACATTTTCATGTATGAGAAAGATTGTAAATGTACAAATCAATTTTGTAAGCTTTATAACCCAGTATAAACATTAGATCAGCAGCTCTGAATTCCAAAAGTAGTCGGTAAGGAAGAATTACCACTCTTGCTACCGTCGAAAATTCAAAGAATTGTATAGCCTCCAATTCTATTTCTCCCTCCCATGCTGCTTCTGCTGTTGCTCCAGATTCCAACAAAGAAAAGCGTCGACGCAGTTTACTCTATACCTGATAAAGCAAAGCTGCTTCATTGACATTCCAATAAACATATAGTCAGGTAAATAATGATAAGTGATAACCAAGCTTCCACTTTCACCCAGAAATTCCGTCTGAAAATTCATCTTCTTGACCATTAATTTGATGACTCGATGAGCCATAGAGATCTCGAAAGTCCTTACAGCATCACACCAACATGAGACCATCAGACCACTTTCATCCCTTTCAGCCATCTCAAGCAACGCTGTCGAAAGAAACTTGAATCTGAGGGACAAATCTATGTTTCACACTAGAAGCAGTTGAGAGACCTTGAAGCATCCTAATAACATCGCTGGTGTCCTCTAGGTAATATTTAGCCTTGCTCGGCTTTTGACCAACTGTGCATGCAAATATCTCCGGAGTCACAGGGAGCACTGCACTTGAGGCAGAACTTGATATGCTTTCGAACATATCCTCATCGGACCTGTCATCTCCAATGCACATAACAAAATCTGGAGGCTTCCCATCATTCACCATGGTTGTGAGTATTTTCTCCGAAACTAAACCTTTACTAATTCCCTGAAAGTCACAATGCAAAATGAGCACCTACATAGATACAACAAGCAATGAAAGCTGGTAATATACGCATTCAATGAGACAAACAGTAATCTTACCTGCGGCTTAACTTCAACAATATGTTGCCCTCTCTTTACAACAACAGGCTCATTTGCTAGAACGCTTTCCAGATGATCCAACAATTCCAAGGCCTGGCAGGACCCAAAATCAGAGTCAGCATCTTGATGATGCCAAACCAACGCAGTTTCTTTTGCTTCTATGTAAGATCCATCAGTTGTCTCAGTATATAACTGCATCACAGGTTCAGCAATTCTTTTCCAATCAACTCCGGCGACCGAAGGACAGGATTCCCAATCTTGGTTTTTATTCCATCTGCAAAAACAAATGTCAGTTCTCACGAGTTAATATAAAGGTGTTTGACTGTTGTAAGAAAAAATTCACAAAAGACAAGTAAAACACACAATGAAATATGCACCTTATGAAGTAGCCATGCTCGGCTGCTATTCCCAAGTTCTCACATGGTGCAAACCACTCACTCAAAGAACTTCGACCCCTACCACTAACAATAAAAACAGTATTCTTGGGATCACTGCAGAGATTCTTTAGGATGGATAGGACTTCAGAACCAGGAGCCCTATTTATAGAAGTTTGCGGCACAATAGTCCCATCATAATCCAGGAAGATAGCTCTTCTATTGGTTCTCCTGTAAGCAGATACAATATGGTCAATGGACAGCTTCCTGAAATTTGGAGAGAGAGAAATCACCCGGAAGCTGAGGCCAAAGCCAATGCCCCAACACCTTTTACTGTAATGATCCTTGCACGCTCTCTCCAAGTCCTGCATGAAGCTACGAGCCCAGTAAGCCACATCATGAGAGCTAACATAGCGATAGTGCTTCTCATGGCGCAACTGCTTCTCAGTATCAGGCACGGTAACAGCCAAATGCAAGGCATCAGCCACAGCATCGATGTCCCATGGGTTAACCCGAATTGCTCCGCTTAGAGAAGGTGAGCAACCTATGAACTCAGAAACAACGAGCATGCTTGTCCGGGAAGAACCTACAGCGACATTTATTGCTTCATCCATCTTTGGTGTTCCTTGCCTGCAGACAATGTACTTGTATGGGACAAGGTTCATCCCATCTCTGACAGCATTTACTATGCAGCACTGTGCTGTAGCATAATACGCAATTTTTTCATGCAGTGGAATTGAATTTTCAATCAGGATCACTGGAGTGTACCCTGCAGAACTGTAATTCTCATTAATCCTTCTAGCAGTCAACTTAGTTTCTTTAATTGCTTCCTGGACATCTTTGCCAGTGCTCCTCGCCGGATTCACAATTTGAACTAGAACCAGTTCACCCTGCAATTCAGGATGCTGCTGTAAGAGCTGCTCCATTGCCAGCAACTTCAGACTGATACCTTTAAATACATCCATGTCATCCACACCCAGAATTAACCTTTTACCAATGAACTGTTCCTGAATCTCTTTGACCTTGATAGCTGTAGAGGACTGATTTAGCACAGATTCAAGTCTACCCATATGAACACCCACAGGGAGAATTTTCACATATACTGTGCGTCCAAAATAATCAAGACCGATATGTCCTCTCTTGGATGCATAGTCAAGACCCAACATCCTACTACAACAAGAAAGAAAATGCCGAGCATAATCAAATGTATGAAAACCAATTAGATCGGAATTTAGTAACGCTTTAAGAATCTCGTCTCTGACTGGTAGAGTCCTGTATATTTCTGATGACGGGAAAGGGCTGTGAAGAAAGAATCCAAGTTTAACCCGATGGAATCGCTTCCTTAGGAATGTAGGAAGAACCAAAAGATGATAATCATGAATCCATACATAATCATCCTCAGGATTAATAACCTCCATGACTTTGTCTGCAAATATCTTATTAGCAGAAACATAAGCTTGCCAAAGAGATCGATCAAAGCGATCACCACGATCTGGAGAAATTGGCAGCATATAATGGAAAAGAGGCCACAGTTGCTGCTTACAGAATCCATGATAAAACTTTCTGTAAAGTTCAGCAGGCAGAAATGTTGGGACACAATTAAAGTCCTCCAGTAACTTCTGAGCAACTTCTTCCTGTTCGCTGACATCTACATCAACCTTCAGAGAGCCTACATAAATAACCTCAGTTTCTGATGAGAAACCATCCTTCATTTGTAACAGAAGAGCATCCTCATCAAAACTAAAGCGCCATTTTCCAGTTTCTGTATCTCTCTGTGCATGTATAGGCAACGCATTGGCTACTATAATATTACGTTGTCGAGGAATAACTGGAGCATAAGAGTCTCCATCATTACAAGTATCACCATCCATATCAGATATGACTCCTGGAACTGTCATCACGCGTGGTAGGGACCTAGGAGTTCGAGGAAAATCCAGTAGGTTCCCAGAAGCCAAGTCCAAAAAATTTGCATATGATCTCGAAACCATAACTGACAACAAGAGACCCTTCAAACTGTTTGATCATACAAAATGCAGATCAGCTTATAAATCACGCTCTGATCTTCCTAATAAATAGTCTTCAACTGTTTTGAAATCCTTGATATTGTAATTTCTGAAAAGGGATAAAAAAAGGAAACATATAAGCATTCAGCCATAGTAATGCATATGGAAATATCAAGCAGATATTCACTGCACATTTATAGTCACTAGAAAGGCAGTGTACTTTGAGGAAAACCGGTGTTATACAAAAAATGTCACTTCCAGTTTACTGCCGAATTATAGTTCTAATTAATTAATCCATATAATAATATGATAAACACTCAGTTACATCAATGTAAAGATATGAAAAATCATATTGTAACAACAGAACATGGAGTTTTACGAAGAATGGAAAAGCACACACCAGTTCAAAAATCCAACACACTCAAGAATGTCACAAGAAGCAGCAGAAATCTGACCGCAAATTTACTTGCATATGAAGATGGGGATACATATGCTACTACAACTTTTGGATTTTTTTTAGGTTGACTTCCATATTCAGCTTCAGCAAAATCAGCTCTCTACACACCTATATGCAGATTGTCAAAATGAGCATGACAAAGTGGGGGCTTTTGTATTAACAGGCACAAGGACATGGTATGAGTCAATTAATGAACTGACTGAAACCACTATCGATTACTTTGATCAAACAGAATGAGCAATTTCGCCAGAAAACTTTTCTTTTATTGACAGATACCCCATGTACAAAGAAAAAAGACCCATCAAAAAAGGGGTAAACAGCGAAATTGTGTATCAAGCAAAGATCATAGATTCACAAAGTATATACGTCAATTATCTTGAACACTTGTGTAATCATGTACACTTTGAATAGTTGTCTCGTTTACTTTCACTCTTTCCCCTGGATGTCCCGATCCCAAAACCTATTGCAAATTACAGATGATAGTATCATACATCCAACAGTACAGACACTAAGATACCACCTTGTGCTGAACAAGTCTGTGGTGTAGAGTCTATAGACAAGGAAAACATTAAGCAGTAGACTTTAGAGATCCTTGCCAACCCAACTTTTCTTTGGACTTTCATTAAGGGTATTCCTATGAGGAAAATGCAAGGAGATACATACTTTTGTTACAACCTTTGGGTACAACATTGATGGAGTCTATTGGATCATGCATCGAGATGTGTACGCACACATTCCAATGTGTATCAAATGAACTCCATCAATGTTGTACCCAAAGGTTGTAACAAAAGTATGTAAACCTAGCATCTCTCTTCCTATAGTCCATAATTGAAATAGTGCACGTGACATAATAAGAAAAAGTAATTTCCAAGGGGAGATTCGTGTCCAAATGAGAACATGAAAAACCCCTTGAAGAAAACGTGGAAAGCGCAAACGCATAGTAAGGGTATACGGACTCCACACTATATGCAAGATCCAAATCAATCAGCTAACAAGACCACTTCAATGGCCAAAATCAATGATCTTTCCATTAATAGCAGCATCCAAGATCTTCCTCTACTTTGCCTATATAATTGCCTTGATAGTAAGTAGTCATGAGAAAACAACCAACAACAACAACAACAACATAGCCTCAGTCCCAAATTAACTGGGGTCGGCTACATGGATCAAACTTTTCCATTGTGCTCGATTAAGTGCCAAAATAGGAAAAATAAAATGGGCATAATGCAGCAACAGTAAACTTATTTGACTCAGTCCTACATGGGCATGGCAGGCAGAGACCAAACTAATCAGACAACGGAAGCTGGAATATTGACTCGACCATGGAGACAATGGACTGTCAGATACAACAACCAAGCACAAGATAACAAACTACCGGCAATTAATAGAAGTAATATCTCAAACGCAAATGAAGATGAGGGCATCCATAGTATTAATTAGTTATCAAAATGCAACACAACCGTGCACTGGAAGTTATATAAAAGTCACAAATGTAAGATAAAAAAATCAAGTTCATAATCTCTCAAGAAATACTCATGAAGATTCGGCTCGCACGTCCGAATCCTACAAAGACCTAATCTTACCCGTTAAGATCCAACAAAAACGTGGTGAAATTCAACTAATCACCCGAAAAGCTTCACTGGTAATCAGCAATCACTGCTTCAAAACACACTATCATGTTCACAATCTCTCAAGAAATACTATTGAGGATTTGGTTCGCACGTCTGAATCCTATAAAAAACCTAGTCTTATCCATTTTGATCCGACGACGAAAACGCGGTGAAATTCAATTAATGACCTGAAAAGCTTCATTGCTAATCAGTAATCATCACTGCTTCAAAACACAATATCATGTTAAATAGATTGATTTGCACAAACATAAACATTCAAACAAGTAAAAAAAAAAAAAAAAAAAAAAAAAAAAAAAAAAAAAAAAAAAAAACTTTTATTAACCTAATCCACAAAACCATCCATACTGATTCCTCATCATTCAAATTCCTCACTTGAACATCAAAACGAAGCCGAATCTCAAACCGTTTCTCCTCAATAGTTCAATCTCTCTTTCAAAAATTCTCCAGATTCTCAATAGATTAAAAAACAACAGCAGCTAATCTGCATCACAACATTGAACAACCCAAACCAATCGCCGAGAAGAACTCGAAATCAACGCTTCAGATCTCGAAATCGCAAACAAATCGCCTATCTAGTTCAAAATCGAAGACGAAGTCCTCACTCATCACTCCTCACCAGAAAACACATCCAACCAACCAACTGATCACCGAACTCCTAACAACCTAATCCCTCCATTTCCGCACAAACTCGCGAAAATCCACAACACATACCACAGAATTCATGGCAGAGAACAAAACCAAGAGCCGTAAAAGGATCGCACGAGCTTACCGACGAGATCGCGCGCGAGGAGATCTGAAACCGTGCCCTAGCTTTAACGGCGGAGGTGAGATAACGGCGATTTTCGGCGAGAATCGTTAACGTGGGTCTTGATTTCGTTCGTTAACGGAAGTCACGGAACGGAGACCAGCGAAGAAGAAGAACGCAGAGGAATTGTGAGAGAGAACAAAAATGAGGAGCGAAGAGAGAGAGAGCGAGAGAGAAGTAATGGGCTTAACCGTGGTTAAATCTAACCCTGGTTAGGATTGGGATCCGTTTTACTTTTATACCCCGGAAGGACGGCCATATCACGGTAGTGCCACTGAATTAGATATTCTTTGTTGAATTACAGTTTTGTCCTTTTTCGAAAGGATAGGAGGAATGAATGCTGGTATAGGTTGGTGCCGTGGTGGTGTAGGTGGATTGGTCAATTATGAAAAAGAGAGCTTTCATTTTATTTAATGTAAACAACATTATCCTCTAATGTGCGTTCGAGATTTTCAATCTCCATGCTTTAGATTTAATATAACTAATGTGAGAGGTAGTGATTAGGTCAAATGTAGACAACTGGTGCATAGAGTTAATTAATTATAGACCCTCTAACGTGTCTTCTTCATGGACGATTCCAACTTCCAAACAAGGGACTATTGTTTTGTTTGCATATTTATTTATAAAAAAAAAAAAAAAAAAGAAATCGCCAAGCACGTCTAAAATATTTAGTATTAGACGGATTATTCATCATCAATGAGTCTAGCTAAGTTTTATTTACACTTCTCAATGTTCTTAAGTAGATAATGTATTTTATATGAAATGAAGCTAGCTAATCACGTTTGTTAAAGCAAAACCCTTAATTAAGTATATGTGGATGTTTGCGGGATTTAAAAATTAATTCAGAATTACGTAGTTTTATAATTGTTAGACTTATGAATTTTAGTGGGAGTGAAGAGGCAATTATAAATAAGTACTATACGGGTGCTAAGCATACAGTAAGCACAATCGGTCTGCATGCATTTCTTTGATTTCAAGCCGCCGACACTTATAAATAAGAGTCCAAGGTATGTAAAAATCGATAATATATAGAAGGTCTTTTATGTAAATGTGAGTGGGATATGTAATCCTTGTGGGCGTGGTTATTTTACTGTAGGGTTTGTTGAGGTGTGATTTAGCTAATGACAGTTGGCTGTTGGTTTGCACATAAACGAAGGAATAAATTTAATGAGAAAGAAATGGGATTAGATCTAGCTAGAGGTTTTAATTAATTAAAGGGTTGATTTGAGCGAGTCCAATAAGCAAAGCAAAGAAAGAATGAAGTGTGAACGGATGGCAAGGAAAGCACGCCGCGGTGCTGTACAGGTACAGCTCCCACCCTTGCCCATGCAACACCAAAAGTGATCCAAGCTTTATTGTTTTTTTTTTTTTTTTTTTTTTTGAATTCATAAGCTTTATTGCTTTGGATAAGCATGTAATAAAGAATAGATAGTCCACACGCATTTCCCTTTATTCACTCGATTTTATTTACCGTATTGCCCATTATTAATTAGTCTCCCTACCCACTAATCTCACAGTTGTCATTCTAGTGTGTCGTGTTTTCCTATGATTAGGAAGTTGAAGCACCAACCCAGCACAACTTGCACGTGCCCCGTTTGTATACTTAGATGATAAATATAAAAAAAAAAAAAACCTGCTTGGGCTACCCCACCCGAATTTTTTACAAAAATACTAATATTTTTAGTTTAAATCTGAAAAATAGGGTGGTGTACTTTTTTTTTCTCCAGAGTAGGCAATAGCGCCTTTTCAAAATGCGCTATCAAAGTCACGTTGACTTTTTTGCTGACGTGGACGGTCCATGTGGACCGCCCACGTCAGCAAAAAGTCCACGTGGACGGATAGCGCCTTTTGAAAAGGCGATATCCATGTAACCCGGTCCACGTGGACATCCTACGTGGACATACGACCGAATAGCGCCTATAGGTTGTACGGGTTGTCGCCTCGCAATACGCGCTATCCGTGTAACCCGATCCACGTGGACATCCTACGTGGACATCGGCCGACCGAATAATGGGTTGTACGGGTTGTCCGCCTCGCAATACGGTGCCACCTCGGGTTACACGGATAGCGCGTATTGCGAGGCGGACAACCGAGCTGACAACCCATAGGCGCTATTCGGTCGGCCGATGTCCACGTAGGATGTCCACGTGGACCGGTTACACGGATAGCGCGTATTGCGAGCGCGACAACCCGTACAACCCATATGCGCTATTCGGTCGACCGATGTCCACGTGGACCGGTTACACGGATAGCGCGTATTGCGAGGTCGACAACCCGTACAACCCATATGCGCTCTTCGGTCGGCCGATGTCCACGTTGGATGTCCACGTGGATCGGGTTACACGGATAGCGCGTATTGCGATGCGAACAACCCGTACAACCCATATGCGCTATTCGGTCGGCCGATGTCCACGTATGATGTCCACGTGGACCGGGTTACACGGATAGCGCCTTTTCAAAAGGCGTTATCCGTCCACGTGGCTTTGATAGCGCCTTTTGAAAATGCGCTATTGCCTACTCTGGAGAAAAAAAAATACACCACCCTATTTTGTGAAATAAAATGTATGTAAATGTGCCCTATTTTTTGAAAAACCCCACCCCACCCTATAAAGTACTAATATTTATGTTGCCTTTTAGTCTATTATATATTATAGGGAAGCTTGAAACCCTAACCGTACCCTTGGTATCTATTGAAATATACTAGTCAATCGGTACGTGCTCCGCACGTGAGACGTGAAAAAAAAAATTGCTTTAAATGTGCGGCATTGAAATGAAAATTGACGGTTTAATTGGACATATTTTGAATAGCCAATTTTTATTAGAACAATTACATTTTAATTGGATTGAGAAAAAAAAAGTGGAGTGAAATAAAGAAAAGTAAGATAGACTTTCATTTTGAAAACTAACTAAAAATAAGTTTTATTATTTTCCAAAAATGCCCTCATTATTTATTTTTTAAAGTTGTCTTTAGCGAATTAAAAAAATGCAATTGATGGCATTTTTGAAATTATGATAAATTTTAGATTAATAGGATGGCAAGGAGGATTGACATTATATATAGTATAGATATAGATAATTTACTAGCCTAAAAAGTACTTACAAAGCATGGAAATCTAATAACAAAGGTGAGTTCTCGATTAAAAAATTTATACTAATTATAAATATAAGGGTATTTTTAGTGTGTGATGTTATCGTTCAAAGACATATTATGTGTAATTTATGGTCATTCGAGTCTAACATAGGTAAACAGATTATAGCTTGAGTTCGAAGTAGACGATAAGTCTAAATATAAAGTGATTTACATAAAAAAAATCAGCAACACTAAATTTCTACACGAGTGCCAAGTTGGTCAGAGCACTAGAATCGTTGTACCAAATAGCTGGCAAAAAACAGCTAGTTACTGGTTTGGTTCAAACATAATACGAAGAATTCAATTTTTTTACTTAATTAGTCATGTAATCTACTAATAATTAAATTTCACAATTCTTTCTTTAACTTACAATTTTACCAAACAAGTAAGTGTTGACTTACACCCTGTAAAATGAATATCTATCCTCATTTCATTTACTCGCCAGTTCAAAAACAACACGCGCGTGGGCCCTGAACGCACGAGAGTCGATGGCATAAACGCAATTAATGGACACAAACAAGGGCCTTTCCGGAATAAAGGGTGTGTTATCCAATGCAGATAAAATGCGCATCGAGACCCGTTGTTTCCTTCCTTATCCGCACACTCGCTCTTCCAAGTTTCCTCGTCTCCGCGTTCAGACTCCCCCTCCAACCCACGTGGACATATTCAAACACCCTCCGTGGGTCCCACACACGTAACGTTGTCCCCCTCAGTCTCGCTCACAGCTAGCCCTACTACTATTGGCTCGCAAACCGACCAAATCACCATGGGCCGGATCCGGGTCAGATTTATTTTCACGAACCGTCGCGCACCTTCCCTGCACCTTAATTTATTTAGCCACGATCTCGTGTAACACACCTAAAAATATAATTAATTTATATAAAAAGTAATTAAATTGATTAGTTTGAAAAACACCTTTACGATAATAATAATCTGAATCTGAGTCTCGAGTTCGAGTTAAATTTATTTTCACGAACCGTCGCGTATCTCTCTTGCACCTTAATTTATTAAGTGGCAATCTCGTGTGATACACCTATGGATATAATTAATTTACATAAGTCGTAATTAAATTGATTAGTTTGAAAAAAGCACATCTATGTACAATAATAATGATTCGGATCTAGATCTGGAGTCCGTGTTAGATTTATTTTCGCGAACCGTCACGTACCTCTCCTGCACCTTAATTTATTTGGCGGCAATTTCGTGTGACACACTTATAGATATAATTAATTTTTACGTAAAAAATAATTAAATTGATTAATTCGAAAAGAGTTAATACCTAAAAAAATACAAACTATTGGGTTTTTTACAAATTTAGAACAAACTTTAATATTTTTCAAATATATAATGAACTTTACTTTTTTTTGCAAAATCTATCACAATTCTATAATTGCTTCAATGTTGCGATCCACTTTACCATATTTTAATGTTATTATTTCATCTCATTTTGACAAATTTTATATCACTATATATAACTAAGGATCTAGATGAATAAAAAAGTAGGATCTCACGCTTTCTCAACATAATCTAAAATCCAGAAAAATACATTTTTGAACGATGATACGCTTTATGATTTTGAAATAAAGAAAGTGCGATTTGGTTGAACTGTGGTTGTGCGACAATGAATCCAATAAATTATAAACGAAATTTGATGTTTGTTATCAAAATTTGAAAAAAAGAGCTCACATATACACATGATTATATCTCTAAGCAAATAAAAAATAAGAAAACAATCCAATGTATGGTATGATGAACACGGTATGCAAGCGATTAGAGTTTTTTCTTGTTGGTTTTTATGTTTTATAAGAGTGGTTGAAATCAAAATAGAAATTGTGATAGATTTGTAAAAAATAAAAAATAAAAAGTAAAGTTTGTGATATATTTGAAAAATCTCAAAGTTGATTGTAAATTTGCCAAAAACGTAATAGTTTGTGTTTTTTTTTTTTAATTAACCCATTCGAAAAAACACCTCTATGATCCTATGGATAATAATCTTTTGATTGGTTGTTTGGTCCGGGTCGGGGAGAGGACGCAAGCACGTTTGGAGAGTGGAGACGCGACCGGTAAAAAGGTGTGGGGCCCGGTTTATCTGGTAGCCGCGTCTCTCGGGAGGGAAGTCCACGTGGGTGTTGTCAATTGGATGGATGTGTGTTGCAAAAATGACCGTTTAGGCCATTCGCCCTTATCCGAAACTTAAATGGTGTTTCGTTGGTTCGTTCCTTCGTACGTTCGTTGGTGTTGTTTGGACCCCACTTTGATGGAATGTTCCCAGAATAATACCATATGTCACGCAGCGTTACTCTTCTACAATACATTGAATTTACATTTAATAATAAGATAGCGTACTTTGGTTTATATTAATGTGATGGTCGGGGTCATTGAATGTCTTCCTCTTGGACGGGTGTACTTTCCAGCTCAACCGCACAGCATATATAGCGGGCCTGCACTTAATGAAATCCAGTTGCGGCATTTCTATAGTTGTATCTTGTATGGGTTGGGGGTCGGTTCATGTGACCCCTTGAGTCTTGTATCAAATATAATGTGTGCACACGTTTTTTCATGCATGTCTAAAGAACCTCAACAACTAGATAGCAAAAAGATGTCGCTATATCATTATCCTGTATGTAATTCTTATGATTGATGTTGTGCTTCTGAGTTTTATGTACCTCAAACTTGTAATTAGTAATGAGTGTTGTGATCATAGACCAAGACAACGTAACAATGTAACGAATAAGATCTCCTACCACACGCTCACAATTTGTAAAATGAGGATTGATATACCTTTTTTAAGTATAAAAAAAAAAAGAGGAATATCAACACGCGGAAAATACTAAAATGACAATAAGTAAGTCACATCTTAATACACATTAGTTGTCCACGTGGCCTCCTCCTGCGTGTTATGCGCCGAAATTTGTGCGCCCCGCATCCCGAGATGCACACAAATGATTCAAGGGTCCGATGTGACTTCCTTGTAGTCATTTTAGCACTTAATTATATTTGCTAGCTGATATGGTATATCTAGTAGTTCATCCCACTTAATCAAATTGCCTCAATTGACATCTTGTAAGGCCACTAGCTAGCCAGTTTCTTCTCTAAAACACCACTTTTTTTTTTTTTTTTTTGGTTACATGCATAAAACACCACGTTATACTCACGGAAATAGAACTGATGATCATAAATTGTTGTGTTAGTTTTTGATTAATGACGATTGGCGAAGCAATGGTCAATAGAATCTTGTGACTCATGTAGTGCTTAAAAGCGACTAGTCCCATGCTACATTGAATGCAGAAGCAGATGCGGCAACAAACGAGATAGTGCCAGCATTTGGACATCTTGACAACTCTCCATGCCGACATCAATTTACTTAATACTTTCATACGGTAATATAGATGTGATTTGAAGATCTGCATGTACGTCAGATTTGCCTCTAATTAACATGTACAATTCTATGTTACGAGTGTTTTAAGGCTCGTTTAACCTTCACTAATGCCTAATATATGGTAGGGTTGGTTTCTTCGAATGTCCCATTCGATGCTATGTTAATTAATTAGTTCCTTATGCAATTAAACCACGACTAAGAGCATCTCCAATGGTAAATGTGGATTACGAGCGTGAATTTATGTCACGTCATCACTGTGGAGACAATGTTTATACTACATGGCTTAAATAGACATTGAACTTCAAAAACTTTCTTCAATGCACAAGATTCTAGATGCGGGAACAATTTTTTATTGTTAATTTTAATTTTGAAAAAGAATAAATAAATATATTCAGTTCCTAAAGTTATATATTTCATGACAAATCAATTTTTCTTTAAGTAATGGGACATATATTTTTTCAATTTTCTTATTTGATTTTTGTATCCACCTATTTTTTCGTTGGCTTTTTTTATTTTTTTATCCGTATATATATATTTTTAAAGTTCATCGGTTTATTTGTATGTTCACTCATGCAGGATAGGATAAATAATATTTTACGGTATATATGATATATATAGTGTGATATACACACGCAAAGTATATCTATAAAACGAAACGAAAAGCCAATTTCGTTACGCACGTCTTTTCGGTTTTATTTTTCTTTGTGCCTGCTTTTTATTTTCTTAATGACTTGGCAAGATGAGGTTGTGGATTGCACCCTCTATAAATAAATAGTGCGATGCTGGACAGTTTTTTTTTGTGTCACATCATCTTTATATTGTAAATTCACATGACCATTTGAGAGCATCTCTAATGGAATGTAGATTGGATGTCAATGTGTGTCACTTAAGACTAAATAAACATTAAAATGAAATTAAACATCTCCAATGGAATGTGCACTTTGAATGTCAAGACGGCGTGGATAGACATTGTCTATTTTGAATGTCACTTTTTGACATTCAAATAATATGACTTTTTAAAATATTTACTTATTTTATTTACACTTTTATTTTTCATATATATTTTAATTAATAAAATTACAAAAAGAAATGTCACCTCATCAATTGAGCCACAAATTCACATCTACCATAAGAGGCCGATTTTGAAGTTCAATGTCAATTTGAGCCACATAGGATGGACAACCTCTTCATATTGAAAATCTACACCCACAATCCACATTTACCATTGGAGATGCTCTGAGACCAACTCCAACCAGCGCCGCGCCAAAATGGCGCTAATGGAGCTACAGTGATATAATTTTGGCACTCCAATGGAGTGCCAAAATCTCAACGCCATCCCTGTGGGATAACGTTAAATGAATAGTGCCACACCATTGGAGTGGCACTATTATTTTGGTGTGGCACTATTCACATATTATATTACTATTCATTATTTTTTTATTCTTTTTTGTTTTTGTATTTTTTTAAATCATATTTATAATTGTATTATTTTGAGATTGCAAATCAAATTAAATAAAAAAATGATAAAAAGTAAATAGTGTAAAAGATAGTGTTAATGGATTGGAGATGTGAATAATGTTAATGTCACTGTTTACATCAAAATTGATATAAATAGTGTTAGTGTTACACTATTTTAGTGTTGTTGGGTTGGAGATGCCCTAAGATAGTTTTTTTGGTAGATATGTTCATTCTATTATACGTGTCCTACCTCCACCCTCAATCCCCAACCCTATTGGAGATGCTCTAATAATCTTGCCAATGCTAAACATCATTAATTAAATAGTCTCGCTAATTAATCTTGGAATTCAAGTCCCCCCAGCTTGACACTAAGTGTATTTTTTTTGTGTGTTTAGAGTAATATAAACTTGCAAAAGAGACGTTGAAAGTTTTTTTTTTCAATATAACTAAATTATTAATTTGGATCAACTTACATTTGCATTCGATTAATTCCATTTCGAGTTTTAACTTTGTATATTTTCATTTTTTTTGTTGAATTTATGTGTTTTTTTTTTTTTTTTTTTTTTTTTTTTTTTTTTTTACGATAGTGTTTAGAACTATCTTAAATATATTATTTACATAAAAAAAAATATACCTCAAAAAATTAAGAGAGTAAAACTCAAAACTTCATATAAATTCAAATCATGAATAATTTTTAAGTCTTCACCGCTGCACCAATACATTGGCTGCGTTTCTCTTTTAATTTATAAAGTGAAGATCATTTGAAAAAAAAAATGATTATAAAGAGAAGATCAACCTAATTGTGTAGTAAGTTTAATAATTAAAGATGGCCTAAGAAGGAGGGTACGTCACGCGTTACGGCTTGGAAAAACAAAGATCGCGAGTGGGGCGGTGCGCGTGACACGTTACGGAAAGTGAGAGTGACACCCGTCCGGTCCGTCTCAGTGTTATTATCCAGTACGGGTGGGCGCGATGAGCGTCCAGTGAGCTCGTCAAAGTGGGTCACCATGTCTGTACGTTGGTGCGCTTTTCCTGCCATTCAAGTCAACTCATTTTCAAGCTGGCGACAGCTCTACACGACACGTATTTGATTGATTTTTATCACCAACCATCTTCTGTCACTCGATCATAGCTTTCTTGAAGGTTGATCCACGTGGTTTAATATGAGGTGGCGTGTATGAGTGGTGCCACGTGGCGTAGGATTATCGGTCGTCAACCGTATGGGTGGTGCCAAGTGGCATGTGTGTGATGGGACTTATTCTTTAAAAAAATATATTAATCATCAATTGACTCAAATTTTTATTTTTATTTTCTTTTGACTCTCAAATAATTGAACGGAAGAAGACTGATATAGAATCAATCACCGTAGTAAATTGATTTGATAATTTTAATGATTTAAATGAACATTCAACCGCCATAAAATTGGGTTTCAAAAATCGTGACTGTAATAGTCACTACAAGAAAGAACTGATTCAACAACAAACTAATCTGATGCTGAGGTAGTACGATTTTGTTGCTAAATCACTCTGCAACAAATCAATGACATATAATATATGTTGGTAAAATATTTATTCTTAGGTGCACCCAAACGACATAATAAGTATTACGTTTGTCGTTCAATGATGATTTGTGCAATTTGTCATCTTGAACAAAAACACATCTATTGCTGATTGAAGTCCAGTCAGCACGGACGTGTCTGTCGCAACTCTGTTCTTTGTTCAAAGCGACATACGTTGTTTGTCATTGATTTGCCTAGTCAAGAAAGACGTTTTCGTCAGTAACTCTATTGTTGTTCAATGACATGATAACGTCATCTGTCATTGATGTGTGATCAGCCAAGAAAGATGTCTGTCGCAACTCTGTTGTTATTCAACGATCTGGTGCCGATCAAGCAAATCGCTTGTGACAAATTAGCGACATCGTTGAGCTGTCGCTAATTGTCGAATGGTAATTTTTTCAAATAAAATTATAAACAAGTAAATAGTAAAATCTGCAAGTAAAAACAAATTAAAAGCTACTAATATTACAAAAATTGGAAAAATGTATGTATATTATCAAAATTTGACAAACAATGTCTACAAAAGAATGAGATTAACATTTCATAATTAGTACTATACTATAAAGTAGTAAATGAACATTATTCAACAAAATACAAACAACTACACAAGCTGGCTACACAAATTTACATATATACAATGTGTACAAAACACTCTTATAACATTCTTTCACCGATACATAGATATGCACTATACAAATTCTTTAGCTAGCAGAGCGTATCCCATCCAAATCCTGAAAATTAAAAGGAACATGAACAATATTCGACATGCAACCAAAATATTCCAACACAAATTAAAATAACATCGCATCCAATTTAAGTGAAATTGAAGACTATAAATACTCTTCTTAAGCAACTTGAGATGTAGGCTACTTATTTAAAAAGTATAGTTGAATCTCAACTTAAAAGGCTAGGTTAAGGTTTAATATAGTCGGATTTGTCCATAATCTAGCTTTGATCAATGTAATAAGTAAATTATAAAGCAAAATCATTCGGATGGAATCAAAGAGAGTTGTAAGATTAAAAATAGAAGACAAGGAAAAGAAAAAAGGAAGCCAAGTACAAGATATAACACTCTTTCAATCAAATATAAGGTCTAGTGTGACTTTTAGCAAAACTCATTCTAACACAAAATGTGCATTCATTGAGAATCCAATCTTTTTAATATTGGAACATACGAGTACGATGAGACATCTAAATGTAAATTGAAGTAAAACGTGCTCATGCAGTCTTGCATCTTTGGGCCTACTTTGTTTCATGAAAGATTATTGATAAGCACATGTGCTTTGGTTCCCCTGTTCCTTGTATAGTAAGACCAATATTTGAGTTTTTTTTCACTTTCCACTTTCAATGGCAGAATCACTTTTAACTTGCACTAGTTTACATCAAATTTGTGTTGTTTGCAATCCAATATCATGAATTGAACCATAAGATTTCATAGATTAAGTTTAATTCTAACACCACTTATTCACAAAGTATAGTACTATTTCAAGAAATGTCTCCACTTTTTGTAATGAAGTCTTAGTTAAGGTTTCTTGATTAGATTCATAAGTTAAACTAGCTAGTAAAAACTTATGACACCAACAAATGTTAACTCTAACAAAAACTTTACCTATAAAGATTTTTGCATGAAAAAACATATAGTGGCATCATTATTATTTAATACAATCACTTGGTCTCTGTTAGGGCTGGCAAAAAAATGAGACCGGACATAAACGGGACCGGACACCCCTTTCTTATAATGATTAAATTTAGTGTCCGGACCTGTTCCCGTTTTTAAAACGGGCACTTTTTTTTTGTCCAGACCGTATTTTTGTAAAACATACGGCTCCCGTTTGTCCGATTTTTATTTTTAAATATGATTAAATATGTTATTTATCAATTATTTAAAAAAAAAACCTCAACTACAAGTCTACAAGTCACCTAACATTCAATTACCAAAAAATAAATACATAACATAACAATTTTTTAATTTCCAAAAGGCTTAAAAAATTAAAAGCTATACACTGAATCACTGATACACATTACACATAGGGTTTGGTCCGTTTGGATTTTGGAATCATTTGATGACATGGAGTGTGAAATTACCTATATGCCCTTCAAATTAATCATAAACGGGTACCCATTTTTTTGAAATTTTTGTCCGGACCCGGTCCCGTATTTTTAAACGGACACAAAAAATTATCCAGACCCGTATGTTTTTTACAAAAATATTGCCCGAACCCATTTAAAATGGGTCCGGACAAAACCGGACAAACGGGTCTGGACAACTTTTGCCACCCCTAGTATCTGTAAAACCAAAATACTATCTCAATCAACCCCCATTCTCCAAAACATTAGATGCAGAAAAATAAACATAAAATTCAACATGAGAGTTGTAAAGTAATTATATCTTACTCAGCAAAAACAAAGAAGCTACTCCTTCTCTGTAAGCAACACCAATACCAAATGCCAATGCTGCACATACCTGCAAATGAAGAATCACATCGACTACATTAGAAGGAAAAAAATGTGAAGATATACATTGACTCATAATTAAAAACTCACCATAAAAAAGATAGAACATCCAATCACTATTGCCGTGGCGGTGGTCGCGGAGGCGCATAAGTTGCGACATAAACTCATCATGATCATCCAAAAGATGATGTCTATCCTCGAGACATCTCTCTATGTGGATCGGTCCAATGTCCAGTGGTGGTCATCCAGTGCGCAGACCGAAAAGGTGCTTTGTCGGTCGTCAAATGTACAAGCCGGTCGTCACCCCGAGGACCGTAACGCTCAGAATCGGTGATAGTGGAGGTCGCGGTGTCGTAGGCACGTGGGGCCTAATACCAAGGTGTTACATCAACAATGCCTCCATACGTGCTAAACGGTCCCGCATCTCTCGATTTTCTTCTTGGTGTTCCATCTTGTCCTCTTGCATTTGTTCTTGTCGTTCCATTCGCTCCTTCGGCAATGTTTCTTGCAACTTTGTGGTGGTCCCGTGAAGCTCTTCCAACTCATGAGGTCCATACGCTGGTCCTCGAGATGAGCTTGCTTCCCCTGAAGATATGCTGCGATGATAACCTTGTGACCCTAATTCGTAGACACGTCACCACTTCAAGATAAACAACATCCTTGTCAATCGATGTGTCAGGGGACTGGGTGGACATCTCCTCCAATCTCCGAGTGAGTTCAGCCTGCATTAAATTAATAAACTAATAGTTAACTCTATTGTTTTCTTTTAAATTGATGTGCTACATGTGTTGTCTCAAAAACTATTTATATGCAATTCATATTACTTACATCAATCTTCGCAGATATCTGATCGACGAAAGTTTGGCCGTCATGGCCATGGGTGTGGAGGTGTCGAAACATCTCCATGCGTGTGGGACGACGTTTAAGCTTCTTCTCCTACAAGCGAGTTCCAGGATTAGTAGTTTTTATTTGCGCTCATCTACATACGAAACTATTTATGTATGTATACGTACCAACGTATCACCATGCTGTCTTGCGGATATACTTCCAGCGCTATGCAACGAAATATCAGTGCCCGGTTCTCCCACCTCGGACTTTCTATTCGTGCTCATCTGCTCGGACTTCTTTTTGAATGCTTCATCTGTTGTTCGTTTTCTTTTGTAATGCTCAAGTTCCTCATCGGTCAAGTAAATAGGTGCTATTCTCTTCTTCGCGATTAAATATATTGCCCGTGTACCGGATGGTTGCCTTCCGACACCACGCTTCATATATCGCAAATGACATTTGCAAGTCCCAAGTGAAGAACACCTACAAATGAACAAGTAATGGACACATTCTCATTTCTATAATCGAAACTAGTTTAAATAAATTTACTTCGATGGTTGATGTGAAGTTACCGACCTTCCACCTAAGCCAATATATATCTCGTTGGGATTGTAGAACATATTACCATTTCCATCCTTCTTTCGAATATCCACTCTTGAAGACTAAACTCATCTTCCCCGCCGCCACTCGGAAGAAGGGTGTAACCTACCATTTCAACATTTAAGTTAGTCTAGGAAAATAATATTTTTATAGATTAAGTATATATTGTGGAGATTAACATACAAGCCATGCTCAACAATGAGATGAATAAGAGGGTTTTCGCCTTCTCTAGGGGCTGTAGGCGGTTTGAAAAAGTCTGGGATCTCCTTAATCGCAGGTGGTATCGATGAGCGCAACCTGTTAGTGGATGACCTCGCGGATGAAGTCCTATGTGGTGTTGGGGGTCTACTAAATGTAGAAGTGTGCTCGTCGCCTACTCTAAGAGAATGAGCGGGATGAGCTGAAGGTGATGGTGTGGCGTGACGTGACGAAGAGGACCTGATACCATGCTCATGTGGATATACATATCATGGAGGTGATGGTGTGGAGTGACGAAGAGGGAATGGTACCATGCTTTGAGTTGGGAGGACATGAACTGGAGGAGACGGTGTGTCGTGATGTGATGCCGAGGGACTAGCACCATGCTGAGGTGTGTATACAGTTCCTGCCGATGATAGTGTGGCATGTTGATGTGAATATGGATGACCTGGGAGGTGATGAGGAGGTATAATGTGATGACGACAGTCCGATGACATAAGTTGGGTATGGACGAGCTACATGTGACATGACTAGTGTGATGTGGCAACGGTTCGGTGTCGTGACGTAAGTAAGCATAACTCGAGCGTGATGGAGTGGTGTGATGTGGTGAGTACGAATGAGTCGGATGTAATGAGTACCGACCATCCGGATGGGAATGTGTAGCATGGTGCGACAACGATCCTCGTCCAATGGTGCAAGTCTCCTCCGTGGGTCTATTGATGTCCTCCATGTCCTCATCCTCCATATTACCACGCCCCCTACCTTTTGCCATATATAATGGTATCTATATCTATCGCATAAACAAATAATTCAGTTGATTGATATAAATAACATTTATAGAGATATATGAAGTCTAACATAAACATCATATTTCAAGCAAATTGATAGATTGCACTAAAAACTCACACCAATCACTCTAACTCATCTTCGCTACCACTGTCTGATGACGATGTGAACTCATCATCTTCTTCATCGTCCGCATTCGTCTCAAATTCATCGTTGTCAGACACAATTTCACTTGTCGGATCAACAGCTGTCGACGCTAATGGATCTACATCTACTTCCACGATGAACATATTCTCATTTTGATCGACTTGAAATGCATTATCCGAGATGACCATTTTTGAACTAATGACATTGGTTTCATCTACGAACTTTGGTTGAAACTTGCATATAGCTAACCAATCACTTCGTTCCCTTCTCCCGATAGAAGGGTAAGGAAGATAATATACTTGATGTGCTTGCATTGCCAATATGAAAGGCTCGTACCTATTGAACCGACGGTTTTTATGAACTTCTACCAAACCCAATTTACGAAGAAGTCGTGTACCATTTTGAGTAGGATCAAACCAATCACATTTAAACAACATTGTTCGGAGTGACCTATCATAGTAATCAATTCGAATTACGTCTCGGAGTACACCGTAATAGTCAGTATCGTTCCCGCCTTTGATGCAAACACCACTGTTTTGTGTTGTCTTGTTCGTACCGTATGACATAGCGTGTCAAACTTATATCCATTAACGAGGTATGCAGGATAACCCATACATGAACGCATTGGTCCTTGTGAAATTTGACGAATCGCATCTGACACATAGTTTTGTTCAACATAATATGTAATATTACAATATTAAAATCTTGCATGTTACATAATGAGATGTTCAACATCTAAACTGATTTGAATTAGGTGTATATAGACTATTACATACATATTGCAAGAACCACTCTGCAAATTGTTGCTCAAGTTTGATCTCAATAGCTCGATCGGTGATGTTTGGTTCTTGCAAACGAACGATAGACTTGAATATGCTACGAAAAATGATACGAGATTAGACACTTTGCATAGAAAAAATGTCGGAGGAAAAATCACCCGAATTGTAATACCTTATAAACGGAACTACTTAGGACAATTTAGTAACACATATTGATGAGCTGCAACATACTTCTTCTCGACGTGAGGTACCGTTTCCTCGCTTTCGCCCAATGGTCGTCCGGGATTAATGAAAATTGAGAAGAATGCACCATTGTTAGCAACACTCGGACCTACTCCACTAGCATCATTTCGTTGGATTCGTTCGTGCGCGATCGTTATGATCATCGAAGTAGAAGGAACAAAAAAAGTTGATTCCTCGACTAAGTAACCATTACATATCGACCCTTCAACTTTCGCCTTGTTTCTAACATTGTTCTTCAAATGCTTGAGATACATATATGATGCGAGAAAACATTGGGACGGTATGTCCGTTAAATTAGGTATCAATAACCAATATAACCTAAGATATTAGTTATTCATTACAATAAATGTTTATTGATTACAAAAATTACCTTTCGAATGGATACATCCACCAAAACTGTATTGGTCCGACGATATGGGCCTCGTATGCTAAGTGTATGAGAAGATGCTCAATTGAGTCAAAAATTAGGTGGGAAGATTTGCTCCAACTTACATAATATTTTGGAATGTTAGAGTGCAACATACTCGATTTGCGCCATATTAAGGTTCCTAGCAGTCATGTCTCGAAAAATAAACTTAACTCGCTAATTGCAATCAACACTTTTCCTCTAGTAGTTCACAAAAGGCAAATATGAATCAATCTCTCGCATGAACACATGACAGTCATGACTTTTCAGCCCAAACATCCTCAATTTGTTGGCGTCCACACATCGACTAATATTTGAAGCATATCCATCAGGAAAGCGTAACTGTCGTATCCAATCACACAAGACTTCTTTCTTACGTTTATCGAGTGTATAAGACGCTCTAGGATATGAGTTGGACGCAGGGTCATATTCGAGGAAATGTCGATTGCAAATATCTTTTAAATCTAGTCTCGACTTGGCATTGTCCTTACTCTTTCCAGGAACACTCATAATTGTATTAAAAATGTTCTCGAACACATTTTTTTCAATGTGCATGTGAAGGCCTAGGGCGGTCCCACACATGGAGAGCCCCTAGCACCTCCAAGGTAGATGTATATGTGAATCCCTCCCGTAGCAGAGACACATATACATCTTCTGTGTCCCCCCCATATATGCCACCACTGTGCACATATATGGGCACATCTTTCGCCCCCACGGTTCGAACCACCCCCGGGGGCTTAAGGGTTTGATTCTTGAAACGTGTTGTAACCAATATAACACGTTTTCAAAATCTGTCTCTTAAGCCCCCAGGAGCGGGTTCGAGACGCGGGGGCGAAAGATCGTGCCCATATATGTGCACAAATGGTGGCATATATGGGGACATGTAAGATGTATATGTGTCTCTGCTACGCGGAGGATTCACATATACATCTACCTGGAGGTGCCAAGGGCTCTCCATGTGGGAGTGCCTTGGGCCTTCACAAAAAAGGCGCCTTTTTTGTGAAGGCCCAAGGCGGTCCGGAGAACGAGCAAGCTAGTCCCAGCAGAGCCCTTGGCACCCCCAATGGCCCAATGGTACCCAGGGTGCGCGTTAAAGCCCCTTAACGCGTGTTCGAACCCCGGGGGCGAAAGACCACGGGGATCGTGGATGGTGGGAGACCTTAGAAAGCTCCCATTCGCCTTGGGGGTGCCAAGGGCTCTCTTGGGACTAGCTTGCTCGTTCTCCGGACCGCCTGGGCCTTCACAATGATTCACCGCAAAACTTACACGTCATCAACTCTCGAATCCTCGCTTGATAAATCATGCACATGGACTCGCAACAATCAATTTCCGGACCGTGGTATCCCCATCCTTGCATTAGTCGTTTCGTGTTGTAAAAACTATCGACTAAACAATTGTTGCTCGACAATGCATCTTTACAAAATTGAAGACTTTCATCGAACGCCTTTTCAAAGATATGATGTTCTGATTTAATTTTTAGGAGTCTCGCGACTGCCAACAATTTCGTCATGTTCTCGCACCCGGCCATAGCGCCGACTTTACTGCGTGCCTAACATATCATACAAGTTTTTCGTTCCAGGATTTGGACGTTGTTCCATATGACACCAATTGAAACTCGAACTCGCCAAGTCGTGCACCATCTCATGATACGATGTACAATAATTGGTCGCATGTGTCCCTTCGTGGTCATCATATATCATCGTATTGCTAGGTTCGTCATGTACATTTTGAGTGTACATATAACCTTCTTCCCCATGTTCGACCAACATTGATATCCGGAACGAATCCCCGACGAAGTATATGAAGTTATACGGTGTCAACATCACAAGTATGAACGATTACGACACTTCGTATGGTTGCGTGGACACCGAATTTTCCCTCGTGGCGAATGTCCTACAAAGTGCGTCTTTGCGTATGCTATGAACTCGTTCACGCCGTTAATGAACTCTCGTTGAGTAAACCCATTTTCAATACGACTATACATCCATTCTCGATTAGTAGACATCTCGATCCTAAGTTTTCCAAATTTGATCAATGGATAAATCTTATCAATTCTTAAAAAAGAAGTATATAAATTGTTATAGTTTTCTTTATTTTTAAAAAGTAATCCAAATTAATATTCATTAACTTGGATTATATATAATCTTGAGATTTCAAATATAGCTACGTACCTAGTAAGTATCAAGTAAATGCCAATCACAATTAATAAACAATATAAGAATGAGTAATAACTCAATAAGACATCATTTTTCGTTGAAATGCACAACCAAACATTAAGTTAAACAATGTATGCATTTATTAATCCATAATTCCCGCTTGTCTCTCTATATATACGACATTGTACTAAATCACTTCTAAGTTGATATATAGTCACATGAGAATAAGCAACTAATTTAAAAAAGAAAGGATGCAAAGATTCCTCAAAATTGAAACAATATCACAAGGAAAAGCAGCAAGAAAGAGATAGTAAGTAAAAATCATCTTTTATTTAAGGAGAACAAGAAAATATCTTTAACTGTTAACGAATAGAGTGTCTAAATAATCAAATCTTCGCACAATAATGATTGAATATCTTCTTGAATGCAACACATTAAATTTGTAGCACTCACTCACTCACTCACTAGCCATTGCCTATCTTATCCGACGACCTTTCTAGTCTCCTCCTTGCATAATGTCATGGTTAGGACTACATGTTGTAAAATTTTGGGGTGCATTATCATCATGGTTGTGTTGTAGTAAGGTCTAGGTCTGGCTTTTGCAGTTTCTTAGACAATATTACAATGTATGCATTTTTAATCTATTTTCCAACTTTCTAACCGTATCTAAGAACATATTTACCAAATTTGACATGGAATTTAAACGTGCAAAGGGACATATGTTACCGCTTCTTTAGGTTTGCTTTCTCTCCAAACATGCTATGTACAACAACTATGTACTTTTTTTCCTCACCATGAATTGCCCAAGTTTTTTTTTCAAAAAGTCAATATAGTCTCGACATTTCTTATCAATTCTTACTAATGAAGTATATAAATTATTATACTTTTCTTTATTTTAAAAATAAATCCAAATATTCATCAATTCCTAATATATATACAGTCTTGAGATTTCAAATATAGCTACGTACCAACTAAATGACAATCACAATTAATAAACAATATATGAATATATTAGTTATAACTCAATAAGATATCATTTTTCGTTGGAAATGCACAACCAAACAATAATTTAGACAATGTACAGATTTATTAATTTACTGTATTATTAATCAATGAACATACTATGAACTAAATTTAACAATAATAATTGCTAATTGCCATATGACAAGCTAAGTGAAAATTGAAACTACCTAAATGCAAATTCAATTCGTTCTAATTGAGTTTTTCGAGGTTGTTTTGATTCGATTCATGCTTTGCATCTTCTATAATCATAAAATCAAACCTGAAAATACTAATTTTAAGTTGGGAGTTATATTTGACTATGACAATATTGGTAACCAAAATAACCACATTAACATATGACCATAAACTTAGGTTGTTGATTTGTTGTTGTTTAGCAACATATTGTTGAGTTGTTGATTTGTTGCTGTTTAGCAACATATGACTCGAGTTGTTGATTTGTTGTTGTTTAGCAACAGATTGTTGAGTTGTTGATTTGTTATTTGTTTAGCGAGGTTGTCGCTATTTTTGGATGCTATTCCACCATATTCTTGTAGTGGCTGGAATCATAACTTAGGTGCGATTTCGTTGAAATATTGAAGGCAAAACTTAGATTTCCTAATTACAGTAGTAAAAGAAAAAAACATAACGATTCAACAGATTCCAAAATAGAAGTATAAGAAAAGGCGCAAACCACGAGTGCTCCGGTGAGGATGTACTGGAATCGGATTAAGCGAGGCTGGGACTATGATTCGAAGGTCCACCGCATCAACTTCCTGGTCGCGAGGCACTCAATGAGTCTGCTATGCCTTCGTGCTAGTCCACCGGGGTGAAGCTCGGGCCGATGACGATGTCGGTGTATGAGCGGTGTATGAAGGGGAAGGAGAGAGGCGATGGAGTCGCGGATGAGGAGACCAGCGGCGAAGTCGCGGATGAGGCGAGCAGCGGCGGAGTCGCGGATGAGGAGAGCAGCGGCGGAGTCGCGGATGAGGCGAGCGGCGGCGGAGTCGCGGATAAGGAGAGCAGCGGCGGAGTCGCGGATGAGGCGAGGAACGGCGGAGTCGCGGATGAGGAGAGCAGCGGCGGAAATGAGATATAGGCCCTCCATTAGTCTGCTATGCCATTCGCGCCAGTCCACCGGAGCGACGCTCGGGCCGATGGCGTCGGCGTGCAAGCAGCGGTCGATGCAGAGGAAGGATAGAGGCGGCGGAGTCGTGGAGGACGACGATGATGAGAGTGGCGATGAAATAAACCGGGATAACGACGGCGACGGTGGTGGCGATAGTGATGGCGACGATGATGCGAGGGCGGTGAAGGGGGTTTGGCGGGGTGGTTTGCGCAGAGAAGGGACGAGGAGGATGGGTTTTGCTTTTTAATTATTTTTCTTTTTGCGACGATCATCGACAGATTATGTATGTCGCGATTTGTAGCAGATCGTATACTTTGCTACGGATCGACATAATCATGTCTGTCGCCGATCTCGTAGCAGATCCTCATCATGACCTCATTTTTAATTATTTTTCACTCGGCGACATATCAACGACATAATATGTTAGATACAAGGCAAAATATGTTTAATCAAATCACCTTCGATTAGAAGAGAGGATTGACGGTGGTTCAAGAGGTCGAATTGACTAGGAGCGTAAAAATAAGGTTTTTGGATTCTAGTTGCTGGCGACTAGTCTTTTTTTAAGTGTATTTCAGACTATAAATGTACATCAATATCTATAAATAATCTCGAAATGAAAGATAAATGCAACCCTCGTGTTTTGCGCCACGCACCTTGTATGCATGCATATCAAGGTGTGCACGGACCACTCGAGAGGCCGATATGTGTCTCGAGTGAATTTGGTGATGTCCGTGTAGCACTTCCTTGGATGTAGATCTCTTCCATATTGTGACGGCCCCTTCTACAAAACAGGGCAACGCCCGGCCTAATCCCATAATCAAGCCTTAATCCTAACCACGTAAGACTTAATTACGTATAAGTCAGTCTTTCGTCCCTATTTTCTTCAGTACAAATGTTCAGATATTATTAGATTTCAGAGTTAATTAAATTTTTTTATCATTTTAATATTATATTGTAATTTAAAGATTATAAGGAAGCTCTTATTACTTAAAATTCTTAAATGTGGGAAACCAAGAATACAAAGCATCACATGCATGTATATATATCAGTGTCAAAATAGGAACTATACACTCAACCCAATATAAACCCAAAATGTACAATAATAATACAACAAAAGTCGAGTCATACATGATGAGATAGGAGAATCGCCGAGATGCTCAAAGAAAGTCGCCGATAATCTCCTTCCCTAGTCTGCTGTTGCTCGATGGACCTACACCCACCGTCACAAACTATACGGTGAGTATATTGATATTTAAGTAATAATTGGAGAATTGTAACGGCCCAAAATTTGCTAACCGTGTTTACGTCCATAAACAGGCTCAACGACCCGTACCGTAGGACCCACACCGTGATATGTCCATTGATCGAGGCAAGGGCCGAGGTATATTTTATTTTTGTTGTGATGTATGCTTAGTGTATTGTATATGTGTAGACTATTAAGTCAATTTATACGGGTGTATAGGTATCGAGGCGAGCGAGGACGTACCTCGAGTCGTATGTCGACGTCAGACTGAGGTTGCGGCTTACCGGGGTAAGCTTAATTTATTTGAGTTACATGTGAATTTATGTTGGTTTTAGTGAGTGGCTAATATGGTCATATTAACATATAAGCATTAATGTGCTTATAGTTGAGAAATAAAACAATATGCATTGGATGTGCATCGAGACACGCGTTAACCCATCATGAGGCAAGGTGTCCAATTGTTGAGTCACTCCATAGTGACTTGAGGGACAAGTGGGACAAGGTGGACCAAGAGATGAGCCTCGAGACACCTGTGCACACAATGATCAATGGTCACCATTCAAACTTGATGCCTTGTGAAGTGTTTCATTGATTCAATTTCTACTCTTGATGATATTCTTGATAGATAGTTGATCAAAAGCATGTTATTGGGATATCTTGGATTGGATTAGATTTGTACTCTATTTCTTTGGGCTTTGTAGCCTAACTACTTTTGGAATCCTAGAGAATTGAAACTATTTATCTTTGAAAACGAAAGTAGGGATTATCTAGTGTCCATTGCATAAGAGATGCGAGGTTCACGAAGACATGGGTCTACCGGGGTTCCAGAACTCACCACTACATTTATGCGGCACACGAGGTATGAGACTCGGGGTGGTCGGCAAGATTAAGATTGATGATGTATACGCGTAGAGAGCAGTTCCACTTTTAGTATGAGATATGTTGAGCGCAGCTCCATATAGTAGTGGAAAAGGTTAGGTGATAGGTTCTCACTGCCGACCGGTCGTAGATCCTCTCGACTTAGCCTGTGTCAGTCTATACATTTTTAACCGTGGTATTTACTTGCATTACTTGATTCATGAATTCTTTCGCTACTTTATGCTTTTAAATACATTTCTTATATTTTGGAAATGTAGCAATGAATTCTCCAGTTATTACTTAAATATCACTATACTCATCGTTTAGTTTGTGACGGTGGGTGTAGGTCCGTCGAGTCAAGAGACTGAGGGAAGGAGAAGATAGACGATTTTCTTTGAACATCTCGATGATTCTCCTATCTCATCATGTATGACTCGACTTTTATTGTATTATTACTGTGAATTTTGGGTTTTATATTAGGTTGAGTGTATAGTTCCTGTTTTGACACTGATATATATACATGCATGTGATGCTTTGTATTCCTGGTTTCCCATACTTAGGAATTTTGAGTAATAAGAGCTTCTGCATAATCTTTAAATTACAAGATAATATTAAAATGATAAAAAGTTTTAATTAACTCTGAAATCTAAAAATATCTGAACATGAAGAAAGCATGTTTGCCATTAATGTTAAGGAACATGAAGATCATTTATGGCATGTAACAATGGTTTACTGGGCGCATAACCACGACATTGGGTGTTGTATTATATGTCGGACGGTTAAATCCGGGAGAGCATGTTGTTATGAATCGATGACGAAAGACAACATAAAGCATCGAGAGATTTTTGACACTTTAAAGAAGAGGAATGTATCGAATGCTTCAACCTTGCGCACAATCTACAACGCAAGGGAAAAACATAGGTTTGATGAAGCGGAGGAGACAAAAATGCAACAACTCATGCATTTATTGGACACACATGATTATCTATCGTGGTATAGGAAACATGACTAAACCTAGAGGCTACAAACTTGTTTTGGGCTCATCCAGACTCTATCAAGTTACTTCAAGTGTTTCCCTTTGATTTTGTTGATGGATTGTATGTACAAGACCAAAATATATCGTATGTTATTGCTTGAGATAATTGGTGTTACGTCAGCCGAGCTCACATTCTCTGTCGGCTTTGCATTTATATCAAGAGAGACGCAAGAGAACTATATTTGGGCGTTGGAGAATCTTGAGAAGCGCATGGATGAATGGTCTAACCCATATATGATTCTTAATGACCGGGAGTTAGGGTTGATTAAGGCAATCAAGTTTGTTTCTCCTCTACATCCCACCTTCTATGCGCATGACATATCAATAGGGGTGTGACAACAAACACGAAGAAATATTTTGTGCGTAATAAAGATTTCAACCTATTCTTAGTCGCTAAATATGCTTGTGTAAATGGATTGCTAGATTATTTGATGGGCACATGGGTTAAGGATTACAAGGACCAATTTGTGTGAGCATGGGTGACAAAATCTTACATCTTGGACAATGCACGACCGGTTGAGTCGAAAGTGCACACAATGCCTTGAAGAAGCTTATTGGAAATTCTGAAGGAAACTTCGTGATTGTATGACCGTATATTAACAGCATGATTGAGGGCAACATAATAAGATCAAAGTGTCTTTCGAGAAAAGTTTAAATGTCGTGCAACACAGATTAAATGATAACTTGTATCGTTTGTTACGAGGATTTGTTTCACAAGTTGCATTGGAGAAAACTGGCAAAGAGTTGGATCTTGCGGAAAATGTTGGGACCGATTCCCTTAGGTCTGGTTATGTATTGTGCATGACCCATGGCCTTCCATGCACCCATGAACTTGCAACTCATCAATTGGCAGGTTCATCCATTCCGCTTGACGATATCCATAAAAACTGGCAAAAGTTCAGTATGAGTCTTGAGCAAATCGTTAATTAAACAGAGTACAATTTTAGAGATGTGATTCAAAGGGTAATTGAGAAATATGAAAGTGTCGGAACTGCGGATTTGCGTATGAGGATAATCCAACAGCTTCGAGAGATTAGTTGTCCCTCATCATTGTCGGTTGTCGTCCCAAGGGAGAAACTTAAAACAAGGGGAAGAAAACGATCAGAAGCAGAGAAAGGAAAATGTGTCACAACTTGGAAAGAAAAGGAAGGTGACTAAGGAAGACAAAGTTAACACATCCACTAAGAGAAACCCATGCCACTTTGAATATGTTCTCAATCCGAGATAAGATATGAAGCAAGTTACTAATCAAGTGCAACGAAAGGTTTATAGAACGCGTACTTGTTTGGATCGTTTGTCTAGTGTTGGTTATAGGGTTGTAATCCCAATGGAATGGATTGATCATATTAAGAGAGTTGATGATGTTAGAGGAGATGAAAATTGTGGATACCGGGTTGTTGTAGCCGGTCTTAGCCTTAAACAAGACGATGCGTGGAAACAAATCCGCAATGACATGTATGGGAGCTTCATGGGAACGAAACTCTTTGGTGCACAATCCTTGGTAAGAATCACTACGACCGAATTATACAATACGTGCAATACTACGGGGATGAGTGCGCTCCACCCCAAAAGTGGATGCGTATGCCTGACATGATACTTGTCATTGCTACATGTTACCAAGTCATGATGGTGATTTTATCACCTAGCAGTAGTATGACATTCCCTCCACTTAGGGGTAAACCATCGAGTTTAATGGCTGAGAGGGTCGTAATTAGGATAACACACATTGATGGAGAGGTTAAGGCTGCCAGATTATCAAAGGATTAAAGTAATATAAGCCGGTTAGATGGCCTAATTAGGCGAGGTCCGACAGTATTACATAGATTCGGTTAGCCTGAATCGAACCTAATTGAAAGTCTTATCAATGTAAATTTCGTTAATCCCCCTCCTCCCCGAACATTGTCATTTGTTACGGTGTTGAATAACCGAATGTAATCTAAAGTTCGGTTGGACCCAACCGAACATAATGGTAACACATACTTACGTGTTGTACTCCAGATTCTCAAGTAATGGGTGGGAAATCCTAATGAGCCAAGGGAGATAGTTCGGAGCAGTTTCCCAAACATAGGATGCTCTCGACCATCTAGATTTGGCGGACAACACATGATCTTGCCACCTCTCCTACATCTCTGTTTGGAAGTTGTATTTGTGAAATAACTTGTCGTAGATTTACCTCTATTCACTCGAGTATTCTTGTAGGGAGCCAAGGGGATGCGTTGTATGTAGCCTATTTGACGCAAGAACCAATCCGGGTGGTAAGGCTTGACAATCGACAAGACCTTGAGGGTTCCCGTGTAGAACGCAATCTTCGTAATGTCATCATCGTCCGCCCGAATATCTGCATATGGGTCCTAATTTACCTAGACCAAAAAGAACAAGTAAAAAGGTAAGAACAACATAGAAATTCACAATTCAATCCACATTTACCTATCGTATTACGATGGGGTGATACATAATCAATACCTAGCTTGCTTGGGCCTTGTCCAGTGATCTACGCACCCTCTCCACACTAGATCTATTAAGGCCTTGCTCTTTCTTTTGAATCCCACCGCATACATGCGGGACGGTATCGACGTACTTTTCTATTGATCGTGCTAGGTGAAGGTCCCAATGCTCATATACCCACCCCTACAAACAATAAAAAAAAAGAATAAGTCAATTAGATTATATAAATTAATATATTCATTGAGTTTGCAAAAAGGTCAAAAGACAAACCTCAAGCAAGGTGAGATACCCCGCAATCTGGCAAGCATCCACGCGAGTTGCGCATCCAAGTTGCCGATACAAGTATGCTAGTGTTGCAGCAACCCACGCATACGTACTAATCTCGCCCAAATTCTCCAGCAGCTTAAGAAGTTGGACAGGTACTTGGGTCGATGTCTTGTCCACAAATAGAGTGCATCCTAGCATATACTAAAGGTACGCTCGTACCGTGCACTCAACCCAGGGTGTTGCCATCCCTTCTTTTTCCCTTTTTTGTCCGTTTTGGTCTCGTCCCCCATTTTGACTTCAACCAACTTTTCTACACGTTCATGCCCCTGTGCAAACCAATCGTCGTCTCTACCTCTTTCTTAGACACATCAAAGAATCTCGACACCAACTCGATAGCCTCGACTTTGACATTCCCTCCACTGAAACTGCCTTTCCTATGATTGGAATTTTTAATAACCTACTCACGTCTTCCAGTGTGATGGACATTTCACCAAATGAGAAGTGAAATGTGCCGGTTTCTGGCTGCCAGCGCCCAAATAAATGCAGAGATGAGGGTCTTATGACCTTATTTGTAAGAGCACTCGATAAGTGAGCTCAACCTCGACTGATGGATTGTCCTTTGAAGGCCAGCAGTGTCGGGGTGACATGTCTGCAAATCCCAAGCTGCCAACTGGGCACCGTGATTAATGCATCTAAGCAATGGTCGTTCCTGATATTTAACAATACACAAATTTAGATACATTATCAATATATTAAACACAATTTTAGTACTAAATTACTAAATGAAATAGTACCTCATTTTTCCATATAGCAGCCGCCATATGGTTGTTGAAACTACTCAATATCGAATTGTCAATGGGCTCGCCCGGAATAGTTCTCGACGGGTCATTGGCTGGCTCTTGCACTACCCTCTGACCTGATGAAGTTGCCTTGCCACGCACCTTGCCATGTGATCTTTATTCCCCAACTTCATCATCTTCTTCATCATCTCCCTCCCCCTCTTCTTCTTTCACCTCCCCTCATCTTCTTCTCCCTCTCTAGTCTCCTCTTCTTCTCCCTCGAGGATGAAGATGAATCCTCTCGCTTCTCTCTTTTGTGCCTCATCTTCTTTTCCCTTTCCGACTTCATTTTCTTCTCCTCAAAACCCACTTTTGAATCCTCATCTTCTCCTCTTCAAGCCCACCTTGTTCTCCATCTTAAACTTCCACTTCTTCTCCCTTTTCAATCCCTCTTCCGACTCCTCTTTCAAACCCTCTCTAAACTCCTCTTTAGACTCTTCTACATCCCTTTTATTCCCTTCTTGCAGGACATTCCCTTATTCCACTTCTACCCGTTCTTTTTCACTTGAGTCGGAATAAGAAGATTCACTTTGGCTTTTGTAAAGTTCTATTTCATTTCCTACAACTTCAGAGGCGTGTGTCACGGAAGCCTCAACATCTACTTCATCCATAACTTGTTTGTAATTGCTTGGACTTTCGATATGATGCGGTTTGAGGAATCCGACGGCCACCACGGGTTGACAAGCCTCTTTGGACGACTCATCCTTGTATAAAGGTCCTAGTTAGGAAAAAGCTTTAGGCAAATTTATATTTTTCTCCCCGTGGTTTGGTGGATAAGAATTGAAACATCAAGAGATGTTTAGGCAAGGTGGTCGAACCTCACCTCAAAGTTCGTTCATAAAGAACCGAACCTTATTAACATATTCAATAACTCAATACCGAACCTTACTCAAAATTTTGGTCTCCCATAGTCGAATATCCGACAAAAATTCTGTTACCAACGACCGAACCTTGTGTTGGAGACTCGATCCTGGACGACCGAACCAGAGTGAATGCAACAATGACAACATACAACAAACACAACATTCATTCATTACAAACAACAACAACGACAACAACAACAAAAATAGGAAAAACAACAACAACTAACAAATGAATCTTACTTTTGATTCAATTCGAGTCCGGTAGGCCAAAACTCCAACAATTACTAAACCTCTATTTCTTCCAACATAATGACGAAATTCACGTTAGGGGACCAAATTCGACGAAGAAATCGATCAACAGAGGTGAATATTATAGGAAATCAGTGAGAGAGTGTCTCAATTTGAAGGTTTCGTAAAGGTTTGGGCGAGGGTTTCGTTGATTGGGAGGAAAGAGTGCCCTCCTGTAACGGTCTGCTTTAATTAATCCCAATTAACTGGCAAATTACAGATTAGAACCCTAAGCTTAGACCCACGTGGACGTCGCGAGAAAGTCTAAGGCACTCCTAACAAGGTAAATTTTGTCATTTTTGTGTGGCGCGTATTTATTTATTTTATTATTATTTAATAATTCGTATCACACTAGTTAAGAATTACATTTGGTCGTGTCGTACGCGTGTAATGATGAGAGAGTACGATGTCGCGGGGTGCGCGTAACGCGGGTGTATGAGGTAGTATGGGGTTTAGATGTCACATCACCTATTAAATTATTCTTACCTACACCCATACCTCACTTTCTCTCTTCTCTCATTTAAATAAAAAAAGAGAGCAAAATCTCTCCTCTCCTCCTCCCTAGCTGAACCTCACCCTCCCTCTTATTGCTCCTTCATATCTTACAACTCTCCATCACCAAGCTCTCCATCATTCTCTCAACTCGGTTTCCTATATCTCTCGCGGTGTTTCCTCCTTTCGGTGGCTCTCGCGACGACCTCTTTCTTGATCGAGGTAAGTGTTTGTTAATTTTGTAAATTTTTAGTGGAGAAATTAAGGCTTTAATGGTGATTGTGTAATTGTGTTGTCGTTGTTAACGTGGTTGCTATTGTTGTTGCTTTACAAGAAAAAGAAAAAGAAAAAAAGTACAAAAAGGTATTCGGAGTTCGTCTCTCTGAGATTTAATTGGGAAGAAGGAAGGGGGTAGCCAGTGTGGGCAAGCATGGCTACCTCCCAGCTGAGCCGGTCTTGTTCGGCCCAAACCTATTACTAATTAAAAATTTATCAAAAAAATAAATAAAAATAATTTAAATGAAAATAAACAGGCCCAACCTATTAATAATTAAAAATTTATTAAAAAAATAAATAAAAATGATTTAAAATGAAAATAAACAGGCCCAACCCATTAACAATTAAAAATTTATTAAAAAAATAAATAAAAATGATGTTAAATGAAAATAAATTACAAATAATTACATATAATTGATAAAAAACAACTAGAAATTATGAAAAACTCTAGAAAAAATAAAAAAATATGAAAAATTAGAAAAAAAGCTAGAAAAAGTGAGTTCCGAGGCTTTTTCGGGCGTTTGACACCATGGTATAACCCGAAAAGTGTGAAAAAACTAAACTTTTTGGAAAAAGATTTCAAATTTTTGGTCCCACATTATAAACTCACTCGATGTGACTCTAAAATAATTAAAGTGGTATAATTGGACACCAAGGACTTAGGTGTGACACCACGACCTCGAGATACGCACAAGGTCCGGATGAACTACCCACAGGGCCAGTACCGAGTATAAC
This sequence comes from Stephania cephalantha, assembly GCA_039657325.1. Classification (NCBI taxonomy): domain Eukaryota; kingdom Viridiplantae; phylum Streptophyta; class Magnoliopsida; order Ranunculales; family Menispermaceae; genus Stephania; species Stephania cephalantha. The sequence continues at coordinate 50,955,827 of CM077573.1, forward strand.
TAAATATTGGGAAATACACAATAAAACTCATTTATTTATTTATTTATTTATTTTGAGTTTACACTTTAATATTACATAACAAGTCACGCTCTCCACTTCATTACTTGGTGTCACGCTCTCCACTTCATTACTTAGTATTTTACAAGAACCACTACACATTATTTATCTAACATGGTCTGCCCTAGCCACTGTACATTATTTATCTCACAAGATCAGCTGCTGACCTGGTCAGGATTCATTCTTCCTTACTTGCTTGGGTGGTACCGAAATTGTTAGGTTTAATGAGCCAAAGCCCAGTAATTCTCTAATTACACCAGTTAATGCAAAATATATAGCAAAACAATAACAACAACATATATCACCAATTCTGACATTATTAGTTAGTAACCACACTGGTGGACCTCATAATTTTGCCTTAAGGCCGAAACCACACCATGGTTATTAATATCATATAAAGTGTATGTCGACACATGACCAAATTTGGTGGACCACAATAACCACTTAGGTGGACCATCGTAGTCCGTCGGCTTCAATCTCACATTTGGATAGTTATGACAATATCAAGGTAATAAGAGCGTCGGTGTTAAGACATATATAAATAATTGATAACATGTAATAAGAAAATCGCCTTATTAGATCTCTAAACAAGAATTCTGCAGCGTTCCTTCTTTACTTAATAATGAAAGAAACAAAGATTGTAAAGTTGCCTTAATGTTGAATCGATCGTTCTATTTATAGTATTGAAAATGATTAAAATAATCTTAAGGTCGTTTTCTATCATAATGACAGGATAAAATAATAATAAATCTGTTAAATATCGTTATCTATCATAATAATCAGATAAAAATGAATGATTCGTTTTGCTATAACGAATTCGTTTATATTGAAGAGTCGTTGTCGACCATAATGACAAGGACGCTTCCTACTTATTTAAAGATTGAAACTTCGTTTTCACTCATAAATTCTAATATAAATATAAATGAACATTCTATTCTCTTCTTATTAAAGAAGTTAAGATGTTACGAGTCGTTACCAATCGTAATGTTAAGGAAATTTCTCTTTCCTATTTATCTAATATTTTATCAAGCTTAGAAAGATTTTATTTTATTTGAGTTTTTCGAGGTGTAGAATATTTGGGGTGTCACACTCTCCTCCGTAAAATAAAATTTCGTCCTCAAAATTTAACTAAGTAAAGGTACCGAAACAATTGACTAGTTGCTACCAATACTAAAGTCTCTATTACTTGATGTACTTTCTTCACGAACCTCATCATCTGCTTCGTAAGATGCAAAGATTGTTTCATCGTAGGACTATCCACGATATAGTCTTTAAAGTTTACTATATCTTCCGCAAGACTTAAGTTTGGGTATTGAGAGAAATAGTTCCATCATTGGATCTTCGTACGTGTATAATAATTTAGTGTATTCTTTATCTAAACCTCATATGAAAAATATGTTGTCATTCTATTTCATAACTATTAGGGTTGTAGGCTCCATAATCGATCCAAGAGTCGAGGTCATATGCCGACATGTTTTCCTGATCCTGAAGATTTTGGGGAGATGTCATCGACTCATCGGATCCGACTATGTTGGGTGTTCCATAATTTAGCCATGTGGCAGGATCATATGGTGGTGTTGGTTCCTGATTTCTCAGATACATTGGGGCAGTGGCAAATATTCCAGAATCAGTGCCGTGATATGCCGATGGAATTTCTACTTTGTTGCCTTGATTTCCCTCATCGCTACTTATGTATATTAGTGATGCGGAGCTTTGTGAGCTTTGAGGGGATGTGTTACTGGGCCCTCCAATGTAGTAATCTTTATTGCCTAAAGATAATTTTGTGTTTTGTTTCTTTCCCATTGGTATGTACCTGTACATATACTTTATTTCATAATATCTTCAGATGCATGAGATGATGCAGATGCCTAGATGAATAGATGTGGGTAGGACTTTTGCATTTCAGACTTTAATTCGTAGGTAGCCTCTTCTGTTGAATGATGTTGCCAAAGAACTTTTACCAATTCTATTCGGCGATTACGTAATTGTTGAACCTTTTCGTCTAATATACGAATTGGTTGTTCTTGATAGGAGGAGTCTGATTCAATATCTAGATCTTTCCATTGAACAATGTGCGAGGAATCGGGCTTATATTTTCTCAACATTGACACATGGATGACGTCATGTATTTTACCCAGTGCTAAAGGTTGGCCAATTTTGTAGGTCAAGTTTCTCGATTCATTCAAAGAATGGGGAAAGGACCAATAAAACGAGGAGCTAACTTTCCTTTTTTTCCAAAATGTTGAATTACTTTCATTGGACTTACCTTTAGAAAAATGAGTTCAATAGCTCGAAATTCTGTTAATTTTTGGCTTGAATATGCATAAGTCTTTTAACGACTTTGAAATTTTTTTAGTCGATTCTGTATTATTTGAATTTTCTCGATTGGTTTCGGCTTATTATCTCCGTTTTTAACAATACCTTATCTTCTTTATCTAACCAATAAGTTGGAGATCGACATGGTCTACCATATAATGCTTCGTATGGAGCCATTCCAATACTTGTTTGGTAACTATTATTATAAGCAAACTCCGCTAAGTGAAGATATTTGCTCCATCCATCTTGGAAATCGATTATACAAGCTCGGAGCATATATTTCAAAATTTGAATAGTTCGTTCACTTTGTCCATTTGTTTGTGGATGATAAGGAGAGCTCATAGCAAGTTTTGTTCCCATATGTTTTTTGAAAGGATTTCCATATTTTTTATGTAAATCTAGTGGTCGTGATCGAGACGATGGTTAGTGGAATACCATGGAGTCGAATGATTTCTCTTTCATATAAATCGCTAGACTAGCTAGTGTGTCGAAGATTTTATGGATAAGAATCTAGTTTGTTTTTCGTAAGTCGATCAATGATTACCTATACTTGTGTCTTATCCTTTGTAATTTCTTGGAAGTGCGATGACAAAGTCCATTGTTATATTATCCCATTTCATTTCCTTATTGGTAAAGGTTGTAACAATCCCATTTGGTCTACTATGTTCACTTTAACTTGTTGACAATTAAGACACCTTGAAACATACTCGGCTATTTCTAGCTTCATACCTTTAAACCAATATTGTCGTTTGTGATCATGATACATTTTATCGCATCCTGGATGTATTGAAAACTTTGATTGATGTGCTTCTCCTAGTAATAGAGTCTTAATAGCAGTGGTCTTCAAGTACTACCATTCTATTTTTGAAAAGCATAGTATCATCGGAAGATATATACTATTCAGGTAAAGCTTTTCCAGTTTGTAATTTATTCTTAATTTATATCGTTTTGGGTCATTCTATTGAGCTAGTTTCACTTGTAGTCGAGTGGTAGAATTTAATGTTATATTTGTAAGAATTTTGGGTAGTATTTCCCTTAATGATTATGTCATCTTGCTCAATGGTACGATGCATATTCCATTTGTGAAGCTTGATCGATTAATATGTGGATTTGATCTACTTAGGGCATCCGCTACCACGTTAGCTTTTCTTGGGTGATATTGGAGAGCAAAGTTGTAATCTTTTAGGAGTTCTAACCATCTTCTTTGCCTAAGATTTAAATCCTGTTGAGTATAGATGTATTGTAAACTTTTATGATCTAAGTAGATAGTAAATTTTTCTCCGTAAAGGTAATGTCTCCAAATTCTTAGGGCAAATACTACATCTGCTAATTCTAAGTCATGGGTTGGATAATTCATTTCGTAGACTTTTAATTGTCTAAACGCATATGCAACTACTTTTCTAGATTGCATTAAAACAACTCTTAACCCATTATGAGATGCGTCTGTATAAATAACAAACTCAATACCACTAACAGGGGTGATCATTACGGGTGCGATTGTTAGTCGTTTCTTAAGTTCTCTAAAAGCATTTTAGCAATTTTCATCCACAAAAATGTGATATTTTCCCTGGTTAATCTAGTGATGGGTTCAGCCAGTTTGGAAAAATCGTGAATGAATCTTCGGTAATATCCCGCTAGCCCTAAGAAACTTCTAATTTTCGTAATTGAGGTAGGTGGTTTCCATTGAAGAATTGATTCTACTTTTTTTGGTCTACCTCAATCCCTTTTTCCGAAATAACGTGACCTACAAGCTTGACATTTTTCATTGAAAACTCACATTTGCTCTCGATTTTGCATACAATTGGTGATTGATAAGAGTTCTGAGTGTGATTCGAAGATGTCTCTCATGGTCCTCATACATGGATGAATAAATTAGGATATCATCTACAAATATGGCAATGAATTTATCAAGATGATCTTGAAAAATACGAGTCATTAGATCCATGAATCTTTCTTTGGGGCATTGGTTAATCCAAAAGGCATTACTAAAAATTCATAGTGTCCGTAACGAGTATGAAAAGCAGTTTTAGGTACGTCTGATGGTTTTACTCTCAATTGATGATATCCTGATCTAAGATCAATTTTTGAAAAAATATTTGGCTCCTTTTAATTGGTCAAAAAGATCATCGATTCTTAGGAGTGGGTACCGATTCTTTATGGTCAAAGCATTCAATTTCCTATAGTCTACACAAAGTTTTAAGGTTCCATCTTTCTTTTTGACAAATAAGACAGGAGCGCCCCAAGGAGAAGTACTTTTTTGAATAAACCATTTCTCTTCTAATTCTCGTAGTTGTTTATCTAATTCCTGCAGTTCCTTGAACAACATTCTATATGGTGTGATGGCGATGGGATTCACTCCAGATATAAGATCAATTTGAAAGTCAAATTCTCTAACAGGAGGAAGTCCTGGTAACTCATCTAGAAAAACTTTTACAAATTCTCTTACTACATGAATATCAGTGGTGTTAGTGTTTTCAATCGCAAAATTGAGAAATACTTACGGGTTTTTCTTATGCTCGGGAAATCTTTAAGAGCAACCATTATAGTTCTATGGATCTTTTGGGTTTGACCATTTATTATAAGAGTTTGTCCAGTTGGAAGGGTTAGATATATTTTTTTCTTTTCACAATCAATTTGAGCACGATATTGAGTTAACCAATCCATTCCTAAAATTAAGTCATATCCTATTATATTCAATAACTATAGGGTCAACTAAAAATATTTTATCATGTAGTCTAAGTTCACACGAATTACACAATTTTTCTATTGCGGTAGTACTACCCAGTGGTGTTTGAATTCTAAGAGTATCTTCTAAATTCCCTATTGGTAATTCTAAGTTTTTTGCTATTTCTTTAGAGATAATAGAGTGAGTAGCACCAGAGTCAAACAATACTTTAATTTGCGTATTAAAAAGAGGAAATGTACCTTCGACTACTGCATTAGGTGGTAATACTTCTACGGAAGTGGCATTGATTCGCACGAAGTTCTTGGCTGGTTGGCGATTTTGTTGTTGCCTTGGGAGTTGACTAGGGTGAGGTGGAATACTATTTGGATTTCAAGGACAGTGACGGGTGTGACGGCCCCAATTTTCCACAAACTGGGCCCCGCCAGCCTAAGCCCACGTGGACCCGAGCCAGTCTCGCAAGGTCAACGCAGACTAGTCAGCCTTCCAATCCATCATTATCAGTAAATTTTTAAGTTTTAAGTTGAGTTATTAATATTTTTCAAGTTTTACAATTTAGCGGAAGCAATACTACATTAAATAACTCAACAGTAAGGTAAAAAAGTTAGGCAACCTAATTGTGGAACCCTGCATAAGTATATCATCATCAGAGGAGAGTATATACAAGATATACAAAAATTCACCTAGCTATGGAGCCTTCCCCTTTGTCGGACCGTAGATCCGCACTTAGTCAAACCCAAAAATGACGAGCCCGGGTAAGTAAAGCCAGTAGGACATGTATACAACATTTCGAAATAACTAAAGCAGTCGAATTCATGCAAATAGAAAGAAAGGAACAGGTAACACATGAATATAAAAGAGTGTAAACAAATCAAGCGATGAGTGAGCCAAATAGCAAGGAGTCCCGACCAAAAGGTCGTTGAGTCGTGGCAAAAGCCCAACAGACTCGGGTTCAGGACGAGACACCTGGCTCCCAGCCCTAACCCTGCGACTATGAAATATCCACAGAAGAGCTCATATCGCAGATGAATAGTAACCATGACTCACTTACCAATGGACCACTCAACCAACAACAATTTCAAAGATAGCTATCACCAAGCAGTGAAACAACAATCGTCAATAAAGTGAAAGGAAGCTATCACAAAGCAGTGAACAACAATAGCCAATAGAGTGAAAGGAAACTACCGTACAAGGTCCTAGCTGGTTTACTTACCTCGAGAACGTTTCGCTCACGCCTCGATATGCGCACCCGACACCCGACTCCTAAGTCCCATGGCCTTTAAAATCCATTCGTAGTCGCACGTCGTCGAATCTCGTCGAATCGCACCCTCGTCGAAAATCGATCAGTCCGACAACGCGCCACCGCGCAGTTGCTCCGCGCCGTTGCTGCTGCCGTTGCCGCTGGAACTGATGTTGTCATGTCGCGCCGCCGCCGGAGTCGCCGCAAGTCCGGTCGCCGCCGCTGCCTCGTAGTTGCAGTGCAGCGCAGCTGCAGCGCCGTCCGCCGCTGTTGCTGCCGTCGTCTCTCCGCACCGCGCCACCTCCTGGCGCGGGAACCGCCGTCCGCTGCCCTCGCCGGCTCGCTGTCCCGCCGTCGCTGAAGCCGCTCCGCCGCCATCAGCCGCGCTGCTGGTCCGCTGCTGCACAGCTAGTCCGATCTCGCCACCGCGGCTGCTCGCCTGGCCGGCTCCGATCTGCCTTCGCCGTCTCCGCGAGCCGCTGCTGGGACGCCGTCGCCGCCGTCCGCGACCTCCCCTGCGCACCGGTCTCCTCCCTGGCTCGCTGCCGCCTGCGGCTGGAGCTCCGTCGTGTCTCTCCCTCTACCGCCGTCTCTCTCTCTCTCTCCGCCATTTCTCTCCTTGTTTCTTCTTGAGGAAGAAAACAAATGTGTCCTCGAGATTCGTGCGGAGCGGAACTCGAGGCACATCAAAAACATATTTATTCAAATGCTTTCCTTACAAATTGGGCAGCGCGTATCTCGAGGCACCACAAATATGCACACCACTTCCACCTCATTTCACAATCTCGACACTCGCGCGACACGCATCACGAGGCGCATCCAATGTATATTGGTTTTAATGTGACCACATTAAAACCACTATAACCACTATAGCCACATTAAGCCGCTACCTCGGTCCCACGTCGGCACGCGACTCGAGGCGCGTCCCCGTTCGTGATTCGGCTCACCGAATTCCCCGCATATACCTTTCTCAACAATTAGCATTATAATCTCAAATTGGATATTCTCGGTGTCTCCACCCGAGATTCGGACATACGTATTCGACGAATGAATCCCACATTCGACCCTGACCTGACATGTGGCATAAGTCAAATTTTCAGGCCGTTACAACGGGCTATATGTCCTGGCTGATTACACACATAGCATGTTCACTTTGGTGTTTGTGCCAGCTGACCTTGTTGGATTGCGAATGATAGGTGAGTTAATTCTTGGTTTCTCTCGCCACGAAAATTGTTAAAGTTAGTTTTTTTTTGCCTACTAAACTTATTTTGAGTTTCGTTTTTTTGTTTTATCATAGCGTATGACTGTTCACCTAATGGATATTTTCTTTTGGGGTTTATTTGATTCCAATTTTCTTTTCCATTTTTTCCTATCTTTCAATTTCGAAACTTTTCATCTTGTTGGATTTCTGCCTGGACTGCTAAAGCTCCCTCAATTAGTGTTTTATAATTTTTATGCTGAAACGGTGCTAATGCACGTCGAATATCATATCTTAGCCCAAAAAAAGAATTTTTCTGCCCTATCTTGCTCATTGGCAACCATAGCTGGCGCATATCGAGCTAAGTCGGCAAATTTGACCTCATATTCTTGTATTGTCATTCCTTTTTGAGTTAACCGAGCAAACTCAGCTTTGAATTGTGCCCTCAAGGTTTCAAGAAAATATTGTTGGATGAATAAAGCTTCAAAATCTTCCTTTTTCATTATTTTTGTATCAATACTAGGGTCATTTTGTATCATTTCCCACCAATTGGCTGCTTGACTAATTAGTTGATATGAGGCTACTGAGACCTTAACTTCTTCTAGCATTCTCATAACATTTAAGGCCTTTTGTTTCCTTTAACCATTTATCAGCTTCTTTGACATCGGGTGCCCCATCATAAGTGTTTGGACTTAATCACTTAAAGTCACGGATTAAGGTCATTAGGTTTGTAGCTTCATTGGTAGCGTTTTGACGAGACACTACTGGCTGGTCTTCAGGTAATCTGCTGGTTACATGTTGTTGACTTATATATTTTAGGAAACTTCGGAATAATTGGTCCATAGTTGATTCTCGCGTTTGTTCTACGGGTTCCGTTCCTGAATGTTGGTTATTTATATGAGTGTCCTCAATTGGGTTTTCAATCATAGTAGGGTTTTCACTCACAACTTGATTTTCAGTAGATATCATAAGTGGCGACCTCTGCATAAATAGAAGTTATTTTAGTGCATAAATATATTATTTTATTATATATATATATTATTTCATAGGTATAGATAACTATGTTATCTAGGCTATTGGAGTTGGTGTTTTATTAGTTTCCACTTTATTTCATTTCATGGTGGAAAAATCACAACAAGTACATCCTCATATCCATTGAGCTAATACGTCCCATACCGTCTTAACTCAACGATAAAAGTTACAAATCAAGTTTGATTTTTCTACCCATACAATGTTGTCTACAGATTCTCTTCTTCCATATATAATCATAACCTTTTGCAAATTTAGACGCCACATCCCTCCTAAACGTACCAATACTATTTTTATATTTGGTTCCGATGATCTGTCACACCAGGGCCATAATAATTAGTATAATACACATACTACTATTTTTTTTTTTACTAAATTACACTTAATTTCGTAGATCTTTATATATATATTTATATCCTCACCGCGTAATGCAACATCAAACAACAATTTAATTTAAAATAACTTAATTAGACTTTTTTATAAAATCAAATTTACACCCTTTTTTAAGCAAGGCTAACAAACTCATAGGCTTTAATTTGCAGTTGCAAACTATATTATTATTATTATTATTATTTTGATTGTGACATAAAGAAAACTAATATTTTTTTTTGTCTTTTCATGTCAATTATTAGTATCTATTGACTACGTATGTATGCTATAAGTGGTATACATATATATATATATATATATATATATATATATATATATATATATATATATATATATATATTAACAAAATTATCTACAAACCTACAAAATCTACTAATATGTAAATTTAGAGTTTATTAACTTAACCACAAATCTACAAATCTATTAAAGTAACTACGTGTAGTTATATTAAATCAACGACATGTAGACTATTAAATTTTATTATCTATAAATCTACAATTTTACTATTAACAATTTATATTTGTTATATTATTTTTTTTAAATATATTATTATAATTTTCTTGCACCTTTGTTGAATATTTCCCAAGTTATATTGGGCTCTGATACCAAAATTGTCACACCCCAACCTCGAGATATGCACAAGGTCCGGATGGACTGCCAACAGGGCCAGTACTGAGTATAACTGAATATTGAGAAATACACAATAAAACTCATTTATTTATTTATTTATTTTGAGTTTACACTTTAATATTACATAACAAGTTATGCTTTCCACTTCGTTACTTGGTATTTTACAAGAACCACTATACATTATTTATCTAACATGGTCTGCCTTGCCACTGTACATTATTTATCTCACAAGATCAGCTGTTGACCTGGTCAGGATTCATTCTTCCTTATTTGCTTGGGTGGTACTTGAAATTGTTAGGTTTAATGAGCCAAAGCCCAGTAATTCTCTAATTACACCCTGTTAATGCAAAATATATAGCAAAACAATAACAACAACATATATCACCAACTGTGACATTATTGGTTAGTAACCACACCGGTGGACCTCATAATTTTGCCTTAAGGCCAAAACCACACAATAGTCATTAATATCATATAAAGTGTCCGTCGACACATGACCAAATTTGGTGGACCATCGTAGCCCGTCGGCTTCAATCTCGCATGTGGATAGTTAAGACAATAACAAGGTAATAAGAGCATCAGTTTTAAGACATATATAAAGAATTGATAACATGTAATAAGAAAATCACCTTATTAGATCTCTAAAGAAGAATTTTGCAGTGTTCCTTCTTTACTTAATAATGAAAGAAACTCTGACGGCCCCAAACTCCGAGGCAAACCGGGTACCACCACGTCGCCAGACACGTCACCAAGCATGCCACATCACCGCACACTTATTTTTAACTGCCCGCGACCTAAACCTTGGTACGTATCTTATTCACCTTAACTTAGTATTTATGAATGTTTTTATGAATATTTACATTATATTGACTAAGTTAAGTTGTTCGCGATTTATTATATTAATATAAGTTAAATATCAAACGGAAGTATTTGAAGCATGCAAATATCGTAGAAATGAAAAGTTTGCATTTTATAATTAACCCTATAGTGTGGAAACCGGCAGATGAGTTACCATGTATATCAAAAAACGACAAAAGTACAAAAAATGAGCATATACATGTATCGTGTATACAAATCCTCCCAAAAATTTCATAAAAGCAAGAAATTATGCATACAAACACCTACGCACAAAAGTCGATGGGGCTCTCCTAACTCGAGGTAGTCGCCTAAGACCCTTTTGCCCCAAATTGTCGTAGGATCTCGCGATTTGTCACAAAAATAATGACATATCCTGGTGAGTAAATCCCAGAGAACGTTAGCTAATATTCACGAAATCCAATAAAACGGCTACAATTAATGCAATTTAAATAAAGAACAAGAATAAAGTAATCGCATGAAAATAAGTCGTAGAGAAGTCAAATTTGGACACGAGTGTAGCGTGACAGAGAACCCTGGTCGACATCCGGGAATCGTCTTAGCTAAACCGAGAGGAACCCATGACGACCACCTCGCCAAACATCTCACGGTCGAATGAGAGGAACCTATGAATGGGAGAACCCCATCCAAACATCTCTCGAGAGGAACCCATGACGAAGACTTAGGTCTTCGTCAAACATCTCTCAACCTACGGTCTCGCGGAAAATAATCACCGCATAGCCCTAACATGGCCAATTACTCGAACAGCGCGGGGTAGCTAGCCTGGGGGTGTGAGTCTGTGCCACGCCCGACCCCGTCGACAAACACATATACACACGTGGCAGTGGATGAATAGTAGATGAAGAACAATAAATAACACAATGGAATAATTGAAATGTGAAATAAAATAAGTACCATAAATGAATTTTAACTAATTTTCTTGTGGGTTTACTTACCTCCAACAAATTGCAAATTGCCCTCACAACGTCCTGCAAACGCCTCGAGATGTGTACCCGACACCCGAATATGGTATCCTAGTCCACTGTCGTTGCGTTTCGTCGGGGATCGATCGTTCCGACAACGCGCCACCACGCCGTTGCTCCACGTCGTTCGCCGTACACTTACCGCGCCGCGCGTCGTGCCGCTGCCGCTAGCGCCTCGGCGCCGCTTCGGAGCCGCGCGCGCTTGCTGGAGTTGCCTGCTTGCGCATTGGCTGGAACCGCTCGCGTCCGGCCGATCCGCGCGAAGTTCGAAGCGCGCCACGCCCGCTGCTGCTGCCGTTCGCGATCTCCCGCCGCCGATCGCTCGTTCCCGATCTCCCGCTCTTCCCGTCACCGCGAGCCGCCGTCCGCGGCTCTCCGTCACGCTCCTCGCCGAGCTCCTTCACCTCCCTCTCTCTCTCTCTCGTCGCCTCTCTCTCCTACTCTCTCCTGGCCGCCTCTCTCTCTCTTTTTTTTTTTCTCTCTCTTTCTCTCTTTTTCCTCTCCTCTCTTCTCTCTCTCACTTGGCGTCCTCACCCTCTCTATCTCTCTATCCGTTTTAAATGAAATTCTTTTTTTCCCAGGAAAAAGAGAAATGATGAGGGTTGGGTTTAGGTATGGTGATGTGATGTGTGATGTGATGGGATGTGTGATGTGACAACCAAATCCCAGACTATCCCATACACCAGCGTTACGCGCTCACCGCGACGTGGTACACTCTCGTCACTACACACGCACAACGCGACCAATAAAATATCAAATAATGCGACGCGAATTATTTAATAATAGTAAAATAAATAAACACTCACACACTAAAATAACAAATTTTACATCGTTAGGCGTGCCCTGGACTTTTCGCGACGTCCACGTGGTCCGAGCTTATGATCTTAATCTGTAATTTATCGATTAATCGGGATTAATTAGAGCGCGTCGTTACAATCTTCCCGGCTAAAAGGAGTTTCGTCTTGAAATTCAAATTTAATGAAATCTTTACCTTGGAACAAGTGGGGGTATCGGTTTCGCAAGGTAGACTCTTTCTCCCAAGTGAAACCCTCATTTTTATGATACTGCCATCGAACGAGTACAAATGGTATTTCTTTCCTTCTAAGAGTCTGTACCTTGTGATCCACTATCATAATATGGCGTTCCTCATACATCACATCCGGTCGAACGTCGATTCTAGTCATATCAACCATCGTTCTCAATCCCGATCTAGCCAACCGTAACATGGAAATATGAAAAACATTATGAACCCCCGCCAATCGACTTGGCAATCTCAACCGATAAGCGACCTTCCCGACTCGTTTCTCAATTTGAAACGGCCCAATAAATCTTGGTGCTAGTTTCCCTTGATCCCAAATCTCCGATGACCCTTCAACGGAGAAACTTTCAAGTAGACCCAATCATCTACCTCGTAGCTTTCACCCCATCGCGTACCTATCCGCATATTTCTTCGTCTCTGTGTTGGGCCCAACAACCATTGACGAATCGGCCTCACATTCTTTGTATGGTCCACAACAATCTCAGCCCCACACTGCTTGTATCCTGCCCCCGCCCAACAAGCCTAGTGATCTACACGGCCTCACCGTACGAGCTTCAAATGGTGACATCCCAATACCGACCGATAGCCATTGTTGTTGTAAGCAAATTCACAGTGGCAAGTACTCCTCCCAAGACCCACCAAATCGCAACACACATGCCCCGAGCATATCCTCGAGTATTTGTATTAATCTCTCTCGATCGTCCGTCTGTTCGAGGATGGAATGCAAAGTGCTAAATCGTAATCTAGTACCAAACCGCTCCTGCATAGCTTGCCACAATGATGATGTAAGACGACTGTCTCTGTTTAAAACAATCGAAATTGGTACTCTATGCAGTCGTACAATCTCTCTTTCAAATAATATGCTCAACTGTGTGAAATTATACTTCATAGAAACTGGTAGGAAATGAGCTGATTTCGTCAACCTATCCACGATTACCCATATCGCATCGTGTTTCCGTAAAGTTCTGCGGTAATCACAAACGAAATCCATCGTTATGTGTTCCCAATTCCACTGAGGGATGGGCAGCGGCTGCAATAACCCTCCAGGCATCCCGTACTCAGCCTTAACCTGCTGGCACACCTCACAACCCCTAACATAGGCACCGACGTCCGCCTTCATCCCTGGCCACCAAAATAATCGTTGCATATCGTGATACATTTTGGTCCTGCCAGGATGCACTGTATACCGAGACTCGTGAGCCTCCTAAAGTATCCCATCGCGTATCTCTCGCCATCGTTGGAATCCATAACTTCCCTGCCTCAAACACCGATCCACGACTCGCTCCAACTCGGATGATCGGATCTGCGTGCCATCTCACCGAATCTCGAGTACATCTCGTCGCCCCTCCGACACTCCAACACTCGCGGAATAGAAATAGACGGTACACCAATCGTCCACAAATCTCGTGCGTCCGTCGTAGCAGAACCTCTGTCAAACTCAGTGTTGTCGCCGCCTCAAGTAAACCATACTCGTGCATCATATTGCAGATAACTGTCTCAGAATATGGTATTCTCCTGCTCAATGCATCTGCTACGACATTTGCCTTTCCAGGCTGATATTCGATGGAGAAGTCGTAGTCCTTCAACAACTCTAGCCAACGTCGATGTCTCATGTTTAGATCATTCAGAGTGAATAAATATTTCAAACTCTTATGATCTGTAAACAATGTGAACCTCTCACCATAGAGGTAATATCTCCATACCTTCAGTGCAAATACGACTGCCGCAAGCTCCAAGTCGTGCACTGGATAATTCCTCTCATGGGTCCTCAACTGTCGGGATAGGTAGCCGATTACGCTGACTCCCTGCATCAGTACACAACCTAGCCCCGTGCCGCAAGCATCGCATGAACTGTCAATCCCTTGCTCGACTTTGGCAACACCAATAATTGTCTTTGTAGTCGGCCTCAACTTTAATCGTGTAAATGCGTCCCTCGCACTCCTTTGACCAATTGAAAGGTACATCATTCTTTGTCAATTTAGTCATCGGCGCGGTGATCTTCGAGAAGTCCTTCACAAATCGCCGATAGTATCCTGCCAACCCTAGGAAGCTTCTGATATATGTCACTGTCTCAGGTGTCGGCCAATCTATGACAGCATGAATTTTACTCGGATCCACTGATATACCTCTGTCACTGATCACGTGTCCTAAGAACTTGACTTCTGACAACCAAAACTCGCACTTACTGAACTTAGCATATAGTTTGTGCTCTCTCAACGTCATCAATATCTCATTTTGAGATGTTGCTCCGTGATCTTCGCAAGTCTCGCTGTAGATCAATATGTCGTCAATGAAGACTATGACGAATTTATCCAAGTACGGCTTCAATACTCTGTGCATCAAGTCCATGAACATGGCTGGTGCATTCGTCAGTCCGAACGACATCACCGTAAACTCAAATAACCCATATCTGGTGCTGAATGCGGTCTTAGGTATGTCTCTATCTCGAATCCTAAGTCGATGATAACTCGATTTCAAATCGATCTTAGAGAAGACACGGGCTCCGACCAATCGGTCAAACAAATCGTCGATCCTTGGCAAAGGGTAACGATTTCGATCGTCACCTAGTTCAACTTCCTATAGTCAATGCACATCCTCAAGCTACTATCCTTCTTCTTAACGAACAGACCTGCTCTCCCATGGTGATGTGCTTGGGTGTATAAACCCCTTATTCTCCAAGTCTTCCAAAGTTGAGTCTTCAATTCATCCCGCTCCTTCCGTGCCATCCGGTGATGGTCCGCTAGCTATCGGTTGTGTGTCCGACATTAATTCAATAACGAACTCAATCTCTCGTGTGGGGCAATCCCGGTAGATCCTCCGTAAAGGCATCGGAAACTCACCGACAACTTGGACATCCCCAAGTCTAACCTCCGGGGTCTCGATTGACTCTACTATCCCCGCAAATATTTCCATCTCTAAGGTCGTAGCCAATCTACCCCTAAGTGGTCGGTAGTATACTCGCATCACCCGTGAAAGTGAACTCGGTATGTCGTGATCCGAAAAGTCACTATCTTACGGAAACAATCCACCTGGGCGTGATATGACGCTAGCTAGCCCATGCCCAAAAGTGCATCGAACTCTAAGAACTGTAGAACGCGTAGGTCGATAGGGAGTTGGTGTCCGGAGATCTCTATCGTGCAACCCTCACAAAATCATGCTAGGGTAAACCTTCTCCCCAGCTGCCGTGCTGAGAATCAGGAGTGTACTAACTGTAATCGATGCTAATCCTAACTCATCGATCATACGTCCATAAATAAATGATACCGTGGAACCATAATCAATAAGTGTATGCATAAAACGATTGCAAATCGAAATCATACCCTCGACGAGCTGTCTGGTGGCCTCGCTTGCCCGGGTCGTGCTACGCCGTGTACCCGCTCCCTAGCCTGAACTGGTGGTGCTGCAATCGGTGCTACTGAAGCCATCATACATTCTTTCTTAATGTGTCCAAGCTGTCTGCATTTGAAACAAGTAAGATGCCCGTATCCCGACCCCCGACCCCGACCACCGTCAACCTCGGCCCCGTATCCGACCATACTATCCTCGGTCCCCGCCTCCCCGATCCCGGGCCTGCCTCGTCCCCGCGGTGCATAACCACCATCCGACAAACTGTGTTGACTACGCAGTACTATCACATGAGAAGTGACCACCCGGTGTGTTAGACTAAGTGGTTAGTCACTCACACTCCGACCGAGATTTTGATGGAAACAAATAAGGTGAAAATGTACTAATAAACATCTAGTGTATTTGAGTTTTTGTTAAAGGATGCAAAACAACATATCAAGTGGTACTCAAGAAATACAAGTTCAAGACTCGGCATTAATGAAGAAATGAAGATGAAAGTTCAAACCGCAATTTGTAATTTCAATGTAAGGTATACAAATTCTTTCACGCAAGCCAAATGCATTAGTCCATGCATATCAAGTTTCTTAAACCATTCTTCAAAAGTTATAAGTTTACTTCAAGTTTCAAAGTGGAATTTAAACACATAACTAGGACTATGAGTTTAAACAATGTGAAACTTTGTGTGGATGGTCATTTGCATATTACAGATCATTGTAAATGTTTTCGAAAAAGAAAAACTCGTTTTTGAAAGGTCTTCGAAAAGAAAATCGTAAATTTGCGTAAAAGCCCCTAATACATTATGAAATCGTGAATTTCCGTTTTCTGGATTTGTAAAAATATCCAGGACCACCCAATTAGGCTTAATGACTCATAATAAACGTGTATAACATGTTATATAAGGGTTGGTTAGGTCCCTGACGAGTTTAAGGGTCGCTAACACAAAGGGACAAAATAATTGTTTTGAGGTCCCTGCATAGGTTAGTTGCATTGGTCTCAAAGATTAGCGCGCTTAATTGCATATCTCGATAAGACTTTTTTTTTACAAATTTGGAAAACACACTTTAATTTGAATTCTTGATCTATTTTGGACCCTCGATCCCTAGAACGGTCATAAACTCTGTCAAGATGGAATACCTAACACTATAAAACCACCAAGAACATGGTTTTGTCAAGAGAAGGAAGAAACACACTCAAAAACTCAAAATCTACAAAGAGAAGAACTTTGATTTTGTGAAGAAGCAAAAGGAGATCTTTGTGATCGTTCTTTAGTTCTCTAATCCAAGACTTTTGAGGCTTTAAAAGGAGTACAAGAATCTCTTCAAAAGTTCGATCTCTTTTGTCATTCTCTTGTTTGTAAGAAAGTCCTAGATCTAAAATCTTGCTTGTGCTTAATCTACATAGTTTTGTGTATTTGATTTGAAAATCATTTTGTTGTGTGTTTGAACACCTTCTTCTTGGGTTTTGCACTTAAATTTATTTTATCAAACCCTAAGATTGATTTGAACAAAAGTTTTGCACTTAAACTTGATTTTTGTTAAACTATTGTTCTTAGACTTGAAATCGGTTTTACACTAATATATTAAGTTTTTAAAACGATTTCACATTTGGGATTTGCAACAAAATCAGTGACATATTTGCATATTCCATTTATTCTCATACTTGCATGCATAAGAGTTGTTAGGCTCTAGGAGGCTTGCTAGTGTTTGAATTTGATACCAATTTGTGTTGTAAAGTGTATCTCATTATTTTTCAAAGCAACTTATTGTATTTGTTTGATTGTAAGACTTAGTGGAATCTAAGTCAAAGGGGAAGACCTAGTTGAGACTAGGCACAAATCCTAGTTGCGGCTAGGTGGGAAGTCCTAATTGTAATTAGGCACTCTAAAGCTTGTATGCTTAGGTTGTAACACTTATTTGTAATATAAGTGGGGTTAAAAATCCTAACCTAGGGAGGTTAGGTAGTGGACGTAGATCGTTGGATCGAACCACTATAAATCGTGTGTCACTTTCCATCTCTTCCATTCCATTCACTTGCATAGCATATATATATTCATTGATAGTGTATGCATTATAGTTGCAATTTGCGCATAAAGTTTTAAAAGGGCAATAACTACTCGGTAACCCAATTCACCCCCTCTTGGGTGACCTTCACCGGTGATCATCATGTCCGGGCCTCTCGTCCTCTTCTATCTCTCGTGATCGATGATCATTTTCCCTTTCTGCGACCCGATGCCTTGCTGGGACGACCCCGGTGCCAACTGTGGCATGGGCATCGCGACACGAAAAAGAAGATATGTTTTATGGGCTAAGGCCCTCTCGTAGATCTCCTGCAGTGTACGAGCTCCGCCTGATACTATTGCGCTCGCAATCTCATCTCTAAGCCCAACTCTAAAGTAGTGAACCTGATCGCGATTTGTAGAAGCCAAATCCCCAGTGAACTGCAATAGGTAGCGAAACCTCTCCATATATTGGACCACTGTGCGATTACCCTGCCTAAGACACAAAAACTCCTATCTCAGACGCAACTGTATCTCCCTCGGTATATACTGGTCATAAAAGACCTGTCTGAAACCGGCCCAAGTAGTCGGCTCTCCATGAGTCTCGGTATGAGCGGTCCACCAAACTCCGACTTCTCCTCTGAGCATATATCCGAAAATATCCCGGCGCGAATACCGCCGTGAATCCTCGAAGATTATGTAATTTCTCATGTGCAAGAAGCCATCTCGCAACTCGCCTCAGTGGTCTCCGCCTCCAAAGTTGAAATATCCCGCCGAAATCTCACAAACTCCTTTGTCGCCTTAGCCTCGGTGACAGGGAAGTCTCGAATGTGATCTCCCGTGGGGTCCGTGTCGTTGTCACTGCGTATGTAGATGCGGTGTGATAGCCTCGCACGAGTCTCTAAAATCGTAGTCGGTGTGGTAGTCTCTCGCCATAATCGCAGTGGATCGGCGTACTCGAACAATCGGCGGCATGGCTGCGTCTCGGTGACACACTCGGTGTGATGGCGGCGGTAAGTGTCGCAATAGTGCTTTGTTTGAGAACGAGCAAGGCCATCATCTCGCTCGAATCGTCGATCGTGCCGCGATCCGATCAAGTACACTCGATCATCGCGATAGGCGTAGTACCACTCGTTTGTCCACCATCCTCCGGAAGGTGGAGTCGATCGTCCGTCCATGTTGTATCCGCGATAGCGAAGGTCCGTATCAGCCTCGTATATACTATTACAAATCAAAATATATAACGTATAAGCCTTGGTACTACCCGTCCCATGTTCGCTTCCCAACTAAAGTTCTAAGTCAGGATATTCGGGTTTCTACGTCTAAATTCGTTTGTTAAGTTTTATTCAGTTTCATTAAACTTTTCCCCTAAGTTCGCTTGAACCCAGCTCGATACCAACTGTGACGCCCCAAACTTCGAGGCAAACCGGTATCGCCACGTCGCTGCAGACACGTCACCAAACATGCCACGTCACCGCACACTTATTTTTAATCGCTCACGACCTAAACCGGACGAGGACTTCAATCTTGGTCCCGCTTTACCTCGCCCTACTTGCAACCCCAATCTAAACCGGAACCCTATTTTGTAGGTCGAAATGACTCAAATTGCCCTTGACCTGCAATTCCATCAGTCTTGTGAGGTTTAGGGTTTTAGGCCTTCGTTCGCGGAATTCGATTCCTCCATTGCAGACAGTAATGGCGATCACAGGCGGACGAAGCCTCGTCTCTTCTTCCCCAGATTTCTCCCTCGACGGCCAGAAACTGCTCGTCTGCACAGGAAACACCGTCTCCATATTCAGCACCTCCACAGGCTTAAAGGTACGACGAACGAACGAAAGGACATCACTCTCGTTTGATTGTCTCGGTGATCGGACGGCCGAGATGCTGTGTTGATTGATTGATTACTTGTTGTTTGTTCAGATGATGGAGTTGGAAGGTCACACTGCGCTGGTGACTTCTGTGGTCGTCACTCGCGTTTCCTCTTCTGCAACTAAGGTCCCGTGCTTCTGCTGGACCTCTTCGCTCGACGGAACGATTCGGTACTGGGATTTCTCGGTCCCGGAAGTGATCAAGACGGTGGATGTTAGGGTTCCGATCTTCGCAATGGTATGATGCGGTCTTTGATTTGTTGATTTTGGGTTTATAGTTTAGGGTTTAGGTTGCTTGATTTGATTTAGGGTTTAGGGTTTAGGTGCTTGGTTTTGTGAAAGAAAGATTGGTTTTTTAGCGGGAATTTGTGCATTTCAGGTGATTCCGGATGTCTTTGGATCAGTTGCGAGTGGTGGTAGTGGAAAACCACCTGATCGCTTTGCGTTTATATCTGCGAAAGGCGATTGTAAGGCGAACAAAAATGGCAAACCTTTGCACGGGCAGATTTGGCGCTGTAACTTGGTGAAGGGATCACTATCTGGTGCAATATTAGCTGAGGTACTTATCACATAATCTAGGTGAATTGATATGCATACTTTTCATTTTTCTTATCATACAATATGCCTTGCGTTTCACGAAATCACATTTTTTTTTCAATCTTATGCGTTCCATCGGTTATATAGAATTTATTGTTTGTTTATCGATTTATGCCTGGGTCCCCTGTTTGAAGCTATTGATTTTATACCCATGAGGTTATGAACACGCATATGTGATTTTAAAACAGTTGTCATTTGAGATAGTTTAACATTTTCTATGAATATTGAATTGGTTTTTCCCTTGTTTTTAGACTCGTTATCCAGTATCTCTTGCGGTTAGCACTTCTGGGGAATTCGTCGGAATTCACAAGAAGCGCAAGGCTTGCATATGGAAGATACTTGCCAAAGACTCAACTTGTGATGTGAAGAAGATAACGCTCCATCACACGAAGAGCTTGTCTGTTCTTGCTTTCCATCCAACAGAGAGAATTGTAGCTGCAGGTGATGTGGTTGGAAGGATTTTGATCTGGAGAGACTTTGGAAATAGAACATTCGGTGGAAGTGGAGTTACAAAAGGAAGAGAAGCGAGGAACGATGAGGAAAGACCTGAGGTACGGGGAGATGATGATGCTGACTCATGCTCAACATGGCATTGGCACCCGACAGAAGTTAAAGTTCTCCGTTTCTCCTCTGATGGAGCCTATTTGTATTCAGGTTCTGATGAATGTGTCTTAAGTCTTTTTTTTTTTTGTTTCTATAAGCTTTTCTTCTGCTTGTTCCATTTAATAAGTGGGAGAAAGATAAGGGAAAAAAGAATTTGATGCATTTGCTTGTGTTTAGGTGCAAGGGAAGGAGTTCTTGTTGTTTGGCAGCTAGAGACGGGGAATAAGAAATTTTTGCCTCGAATCGGATCACCACTTCTATATTTTAATTTTGCAGATTCTCCAGATACTTCACTCTCTTCTGTAAGAATTTGTTTCCTCTTTAATTACGGTTTGTTGCTGTATTCTTCGAGGCTATTATGTGTTCATATGAAATATTGAATCATGTATAGTGAAATAAAGTAGAAGTTCATAAGGTAAAC
Organism: Stephania cephalantha; assembly: GCA_039657325.1. Taxonomy (NCBI): domain Eukaryota; kingdom Viridiplantae; phylum Streptophyta; class Magnoliopsida; order Ranunculales; family Menispermaceae; genus Stephania; species Stephania cephalantha. The sequence goes on from CM077573.1 coordinate 50,977,077, forward strand.
CACTTTAGATACCTAAGATCAATCATACAAAATGATGGTGATATTGAGAATGATGTCACACATAGAATTCAAGTTGGATGGAAGAAATGGCGGAGTGCAACAGAGGTGATTTGTGATCGAAATGTTCCTACTAAGTTAAAAGGAAAAATTTATAGGACCGCAATTAGGCCGCTTATGTTCTATGGAAGTGAATGTTGGGCGTAAAGCAACAACAATTACATAAAATGAACGTAGCGAGAAATGAGGATGCTTAGGTGGATGTGTGGTAAAACTCGTAAAGATAGAATAAGAAATATAGAAATTCAAAGACAAGTAGGAGTAGCACCAATTGATACAAAGATTAGGGAAGGGCGGTTGCGGTGATTTGGTCACCCGCAAAGTCGACCTACAAATGCGCCAACTAGAAAACTTGACTCAATAGAAACCGTAGAAATTCGACGAGGTAGGGGCAGACCAAAGTTAACATGGGATGCATTAATTATGAGGGATTTGAATGGTTTGAAAAGCTCACCATCAATTGCACTTAATCGAGCACAATGGAAAAGTTTGATCCATGTAGCCGACCCAGCATTAATTCGCATCTGGGACCGAGGCTATGTTGTTGTTGTTGTTGTTGTATAGTGAAATAAAGTAGATGAATGTTGCTCAGAAATGAGGATGCTGATTAGTTTAACTGAAGTTGTTCAAGTTCAGATATCTTGTGCAGATAACCAAATTCATCTACTCACAATGCCGGCTATGCGAATTTCAAAGTCCATCTCCGGAATTAAGGTTTGTTCTTGCCACATTCTTTAAAATCTTGTTATTGCACTTTCTATTTGTGTATGAATATGCAGTATGCTTGTATTTGAACCATTATATAGCAGCTCTTGGTGCACACTGACCAAGTATGGTTACGTTAATCCTGTTAGTAAAATGGGTCCTACTGAAAGTCCATCAATTCCTTGTCTCCAATGTCTTTAATGAACATGAAAAAAACACCTCTGTAGTTGACTAGTTGTTAGCTTCAAATGGATTTATAGAATAGGTTTGCGTATATTTTTCATTCCTAAGGTTGTGTTTAGATGGAGATTCAAATAGTAAGTTGGTAGAATTCAAAAAAACAAAAATAAAAATAGTAAGTTGGTATCGAAAATTAAAATTGGAAAGCATTTTTTTTCCTTTACTGAAAACAACCAATTCTATGTATGTAGTTTCAAAGTTGTTTTCAAAAGTTCCAAAAAAGTTTTCCTTTATATTCATTTTCGCAAAGCTAAACTGAACTAAATTTGTCCTGATCTTCTTGCTTTATTTGTTTGTAGTAGAATGATGTCTCTTATTGCTGCTGATTTAGTCATTGTTCATCCAGTTTCTTTTTTCCAATGATGCTATGAAATCTTCATTGCATGTCATTCTTATACAATATACATTGTATTTTCAGCCACGTTGTTCATATCCAGAGACCTATAAAGGCCTAACTAGTAGGGTTGCATTTGACCACTCTGCTGGATTGGTCGCAACATGTACGGAAAATTATTGCGTACAGCTTTACAGTTTGTCAGACGACCGGGAAGTTTCACAGGTATGCAAATCATATTTATTTATATACTTTTGTGACTATAGATTACATTTAGAATGAAATATCAATATCTCCTTCCTTTTGATTATTGAGGTCTGATGGTATGTAGTTGGTATGAAAATCTTGCTTCCCAGTTTTTTGCGAAACATTTATCTCGTAGAACTTAAAATGTCATACGTGTTCAACTTTTGAATAGCATTGAGATGCATAGCGCTATGAGCAAGGTTTAAGGTTCTCACCTTGGAGGGAAGCCCATGGTCCAGTATCATAGTGTTCCATAGCATAATTGGTTAAATCTTCTCTTGTTTTCAGGTTCAGGTCTGCGAACGAAACTATCAACCAAATGATGATACAACGGTATGCATTTTTTCCTTTTTCCCTTGGCAGTGTTTCTGCTGTCATTTTTATTTTGTTGGTTTATATTTTTCGTCCTCCTTCAAGCTGATGGCACCTTGCATTTGTATTTCTGCAGTCTTTTCTAATTTTCTTACATGCATCCAATGTAGGCATAATGTATACGAATGTGTAGTGATCTTTCCTTCCCTTTTATATTTTTGATGAATGTAAAAAAGCCGAGGATGGAACCAACCAATGTAGATTCGTTTATTCCCTATTTCAGTTCAGATATTATAAATTTATAATAAGTACAAAAAATATTAATTGCTATTTTTTTTTTTTGCTGCGAAGTGGCAATGCTGCCTGTACGCCTTTTAAATATTTATTTATCTAAAGTCATTTGTACCAGTTTGTATGACATTTATAAGAGCTCTGACTAGTTTTGTTGAGGACTTGTTGAACTAATAGTTGTATCTCTCACTTTGGTGCTTGGTGCTTGTAGTTGTTTGTGGCCATTTTAGCTGTTTCAATGGATGGCTCTAAGCTGAGTACTGTTGAAGTTCAGCTTCCTGAAGAGGAACTAGGTGGCCTCGTTTGTCTCAAGTTCTGGGACCAGACACGCAGCGGAGAGTTCTCCTTGTCGACCCCCATTTATGAGCCTCACGGGTATCCTTCTAGATTTTCTTTGGGTCAAAATTTGATTTGTACTAGTATTTCTTTTCTGTTGAAATTAAACAACACAAATGCACAAGCACACCCATAAGTGCATGCTGAAGCATACATTTTTCGTTTGCATATGTGTATATATCTATGGCATGTTTCTGGCAATAATTTTTAGTTTTCACATGTTGTATCAACTCTCTCAATCAATTTGTTACGTGGTTTTCAACTGAAATGCATTCAGCTTATTGCATCTCATAGAACTTTTGGTTCCTAAGGAAGTCTGCATTTGCACCGATAGTGTTTTGTGTCAATGTTTCCATGTGTCACCATGTTTGCCACAACAAAATCTGTCAAAAAAGATTTGTCTCGTCTTAGAAACATTAGATAACTTCTTACAAAAGAAACTGTTCGGTGATACGTGTGGTAAATTAGAATAGAATGCTTTCGCTTTCTGGTGTACACTTAATTTTTCTTTTTTTGAGAAGATATGATCTATATAAATTACACAAGTAACAATAAACAAAATCTGTACAGAACTGAACAGAAATGGCTTCAAGTATATGCCTACAGCCAAGCACCAGTTCCTAATAAATTCATGTGCTACTCACAAATTAGGCTATTCCCTCAACTAGTCCTCCAAACTATAACGTTTGCGTAGCTTCAATTAGGCAATAATTAACCAAATGCTGCCGAAAGTTTGAAAAAAAAGGATCTGCTACCTTTTCTTTTTGAAGTATCTCATTAGTGCTAGAGTTTGTACAGGACGAATTAGTCCAAGTGTTTGAAAAATAGCAAGAAATGGATCGCTTCTTTATTTCACGCTTTTTTATGTTTCCTTCTCACTTTTGAATTTTGATGATAATTCGTTATTCTTTTCTACTCGAGTGAGTCCTTTTGCAACACGTGTTCAGTGCTCATTGACTAATTGGTTTGTTGCATTTGAATGTTTGAAGCTTGCATTTAAGATATCTTCCTTTGTCTATTTGTAAGTGATGCTGGAGTTTCTGCTATAGCTTTCCATCCTACTCGAGATATGGCCGTGACCTCTTCTTTTGGTGGGAACTTTAAGGTAATCATAGCGTACATGGGCTTCAAGCTTTCCCTTTTTTTTTTTTTTTTTTCATTGTACTTCCTCTGTTTCCATTCACCACTCTTTATGAAATGTTGTTGTTCCTCTGTTTCCTACCTTTTTGTATCTTCATTTTTGGTTTTGTTTCAATGTCTCAGATTTGGGTTCGCAGGCACAACATGAAGCAAACAAATACAGTACCTTCAATATCTGGTTGGAGTTGCCACTCTGTTGGATCTTACAAGTAGCGTCTTCTTTGCTACTTTGCTTTTATAAACTTGTTTTTTTGTGTGCTTTGTTGTTTCTATATCTATACTTAAGAAATGGCAGGTTATTAATATCAAGCTATTAATCTGGGGAACATTGATGTTTCTGTCCCAAATTCTAATAGAAGCTCTTTGGCTGTTGTTCATTTACCACGAGTAATTCAACTTCTTAAAATTACTTACAAAAGATTATGTGGCCCCTTGGAGTTTGGAATGGTTTTTCTGAGCCTTGAAATTAAGGGTGTTCATCAAGCCATACAGTTGCGCAGTTTGTCAAATGCTACTCTGATTACTTGTGATATCAAAACAATAGATTTTCTGAAAACTATGGCAGATTCGAATTAATGCATTTTTTGGTTTAGCAAAGCACAAACACACGCATTCTTGTTTCAATTTTTTTTACGCCTTTCTTTTATTGATATTTGTTCTTTACAAGTAGATCAGCTCTATTTTCTTTTAGATACTTTGTGCGCGCCTTTTTGATGCATGTAAGTTGCACTTTCAGCCTGCAAAACAAGGGAATCCTCTATTTGTAGATGTCAATTTTATTATATAAGGCTTTTACGTAGATAGGCTTTTGCGACTTTGCGTTTCTAAATCGAAAACTCTTTTGCTAGTTAGAAAAAGGAAGCCAACCCAATAACTCATAACAAGGATTTCAAACTATATGATGCCAATTTCCTATCCAAATCGCAAAAGAAGAACCAAAGGACTATTCTGTGCCTTCACATGAAGGATATCAATTTAAATATAGAAAGAGAGGCTTTTGACTTGCACATTAAAAAAGAAAATTATTTCTAAGTGTAGTAGGTGTAAGGTCTAATATGAGGCTTTTGGATCTTCCAGACATGATAGTATTAACATGCTTAAATTACTATTTGTTGTGGTTTGATTCTAATTAGTATGGTAACTTTTGCAGGAAAACCCCTATGACTGCTGCCTCATTTTCTGCTGATGGCTCTGTCCTGGCTGTGGCTTCCGAAAATGTTATTAGCCTATGGGATCCTGATAGAAATGTTCTTGTAGCTTTGATTGGGGAGACATTGGCAGTAATATTTCAAATTTCCTTTCCTTATTATTATTCTTTTCTGGTTAATGCCCGCTACTTGATAATGTATGCTTTCACTATCTCATTGAGGTTTGTTGTCCAAAGGACCTCAACTATGGTATGAACATTCTGAAAACTCCCCAAAGTTGGTTAGATTTTTTAAAATCTAAATTAAGAATTACATGTGAATCTCTGCAAAAATCCCATCAAAGTAATGTAAAAGGGCATAGTTTATGATTTTTTTTTTTGAACTTTAAATGCTGAGTTATATGGAAAGAATATTCTAATTAATGATAATTTTTATATGAAAAGCTAGTAAACAATGAAAACTTGACAATGCTAGACTATAAATCAACCTTATATACGAGGAATGGATTAAAAAGAATAGAAAGAAGATGAAATACGATATCTAAAAGGTCCAAAACCATTATATTAAGAAATCCTATTGACCAAAAAAGATCCTATTTAAAAGTTTTACTTTGAAAGAAAAGAACTCCACCCATTTAGAACATTATGTGCACTACATAGCCGGTCCCAAGTCCGGTCCCAAAGCCCATTTTCCATTCTGGGGGGGAAGGAGGTCCCAAGCCCATTTTTTCCCGGAAAATGGGGGAGGGAGGTCCCAAGACCATTTTCCATTGTTATTGTTGTTGTAATTGAAAGAAAAGATAATGGGTCCATATCTATCTAATCTGGGATGTTCAGAATAAAAGTTTTATCTATATTCTTGCTTAAAACATATTTAGTAATCATTGTATTTATACTCACTTTTAAATAATCGTGTTGTATACTCTTAAATAGATTTGGGGTTGAGGCTATGTTGCTGAATACTCTTATATAGTTGTAGTACATGAACGTGTTTCGTCAGCGTGCCTTGGCAAGAAAAGGATCTTCCTTGAGTAAACTCAGCAAAGTTGTATGATTTTTTCTAAAATGTCTGAAATTTTACAAATTTACCCTGTATAGAATTACACTTCCCCTATGTACATGTTTAGGCTATAATAAATAAAGTCTCGTTCCTATATAAAAAAAAAAGAATTACACTTCCCGAAATTAATTTCAAATTTTATGCAACTGAAGAATGGGGCATAGCAAATTTTCAATCCATTTATCTGTTTTTTTAATCCTTTGAACTGTGGAGCCTATTTATTGATGCATGCATCTCTACTATCAAATTTATTTGTGGAGACTTAACGGTTGGATCTTTTGATTTTTCGTGTTCCCTGTTCAGCCAATCAATAAACTGTGTTTTATTGGAAAGTCGGACTATCTTGTCTCATTATCCCGAGGTTCAAGGCCGCAGCTATGCGTGTGGAGTATGGCAAAGCTTTCAATATCCTGGTCATATAAACTTCATGCAGAAGGTCTGTAAGTGCTTTGGAAGTTATTTTTTTACAAGCTTGACCTGTGTGTGAACACACCATAAGTATTTGTAATCCATGCCGCTCCTCTTGCTTGGTAGTAGGGTAGTAGCTTTGAAGTATGAAGGTTGTGCCATTATATGTCAAAATTTTCTAAAATCAAAACTCTTGTTAATTTTCAAGAATTTCACATTACATATACATTTTGAGTTTATTCGAGAATATTGAGGCTCTCTTGAGGACTTATTGAGATGCAATAGAATGGTAAATGCACCTTGCTGCAAGGCATCTTCAGCTCACCTTGACAGCACTATCTATCTCAATGAGCAAATTTTATCTGCTTATCATGCTTTGCCAGCAAAAGCTGCCATATGATATGATTGCTCCTACGGAAAAATGTCAAAACAAAGCAAGTGTGATTGGGAGGCCAGAAGTATTGAAAAAAATGCCCCAACCAAATACAAGCCTCTCAAAAAAGAGCTTATGAATGAAAGATGCTCCTCAGTTTCTGCCAGTCTGAAAGTGGGATTATCCAAGGAAAATCTCCCCTGGCTAATTAAAAAAGCTTTCTACTTTTTTCTTATTTTGAACATCCAGCAATAACTGTTAGATTTTAACGTCTACTAAAAAAAACTGGTAGGACTACATCAAGGATCGACTTTAAGCTCATATCTATTTACTTTAGTTATAGATGAACTAACTAGACATATTCAAGAGGATATACCATGGTGTATGTTATTTGCAGATGATATTGTCTTAGTGGATGAAACTAAAGATGGAGTGAATAGGAAATTAGAACTCGGAGGAATACATTAGAATCTAAAGGCTTTAAGTTGAGTAAGACGAAAATCGAATACACGCACCGTGAGTTTAGAAACTAGACATCGAGATGACGGAGTGGTAAAATTAGGGGAAGTAGAAGTTCCTAAGGTAAACCACTTTAGATACCTAGGATCAATCATACAAAATGATGGTAACATTGAGAATGATGTCACACATAGAATTCAAGTTTGGATGGAAAAACTACAGAGTGCAACAGAGGTGATTTGTGATCGAAATGTTCCTACTAAGTTAAAAGGAAAATTTTATAGGACCGCAATTAGGTCAGCTATGCTCTATGGAAGTGAATGTTGGGCGGTAAAACAACAACAATTACATAAAATGAATGTAGCAGAAATGAGGATGCTTAGGTGGATGTGTGGTAAAACTCGTAAAGATAGAATAAGAAATATAGAAATTCAAAGACAAGTAGGAGTAGCACCAATTGATACAAAGATTAGGGAAGGGCGGTTGCGGTGGTTTGGTCACCTGCAAAGACGGCCTACAAATGCCCCAACTAGAAAACTTGACTCAATAGAAACTGTAGAAATTCGACGAGGTAGGGGCATACCAAAGTTAACATGGGATGCATTAATTAGGAGGGATTTGAATGGTTTGAAAAGCTCACCATCAATTGCACTTAATCGAGCACAATGGAAAAGTTTGATCCATGTAGCCGACCCCAGTTAATTTGGGACTGAGGCTATGTTGTTGTTGTTGTTGTAAAAAAACTGGTAGATTTTAACGATAGTGCTATCTGATGCTTCACTGGCCAAACCTTTTTACTGGAACTGGACTTGATTTTTCAGCGGTAACTGCCTTCGATGGCTCCTGTTTTGCTGTTTTGGCACTTGTGGCACAATCACCTGGTCAAATAGTCACTGATGCAACCATGACGCAAAGCATGGATGGAGTAATTTTAATATTTGATGCAGAAAATCCAGTTCCATTGGCCATTTGGTCGGTACAGAAGGTATGCTTGTTTTAGTTATCTTTGACACGCTTGTGACTTGTGAGGCACAACTCATTTGTTCATTTTTTTCCTTCATTGATCAGCTGCTTCCAATACATTATATTTTGTTTTTATTCTATTCCTGTGGCTACATTTTCTTTTGAGATTTTGTTATGGTTTATCTGCTGAAGAGGTATGAATATTTGATGCCAATAGGTCCCATGGTTACTATTTCCTTTCAGTTTTTTTTGGGACTTTGGATAGCGTGTGCAAAATGTTGGGATCATGTATTTATGACCCCTTCATTCTTAAATTTGCTTCCATCCGCTTATAATCTTGAGAAAATAGGTTCTTTTATTTTATTTAAAATTGAGAATTTCCAATACTAGTGTGGAAATTAATGATGAACTCCCTCCTCGGCATTCTCGTACCTCAGGCGAAGGGAGGAGAAATTTCTTTTATTTTCTCCAACTTGAATTCACATCATGAGAAGGTTTCGGATGATGAACTGCCAACTTTGATGCTCGCTTATGTTAGTGGAGATCAGGAATATGTTGTCTTCGATCCATATTGCAAAGATCAAAGTACTAAACGGAATAAGACAAGTTCAGCAATCCTCCCGGAAACAGGTAGACCCTCTTTATTACATCTTTCATTTATTTATTTTTCAACATCAACCTATTTCTTAGATGTGAAGAACTCTTGGTTTCTCGTAGTGGTCTTGAGTCTCGACTATGAAGTAGGTGCAAATATGGTTTTCTTGGCCTTGGGGAACAAGTGACTAGGTTTTTTTTTTATCAGCAAATCCCAGGAGTGAATTCCACCACTTATATTTATATATATATATATATATATATATATAAATAAAGGATTTGGAAAGTACTCCATCGATCGCACTAAATTGAGCGCAATGGAAGAGTTTGATCCATGTAGTTGATCCCAACTTATTTGGGATTGAGGCTTTGTATTCTGATTCTTAGTTTTCAATTCTCATACAAATGAGTACTAGTGCATTCCGAATCTTCATTACAGTGGCCTGTTAAGATTTATAACTTTCCTATTTCATGATCAGGAAACTTTGGGTACATGTCTATCTATGGAGAGCTCCCCCAACTTGGCAGCAAAATGGAAAAGATTTCATCGCCTGCATTCGCACCTTCAGATAAACCTTGGGAGACGATATTTAGTGGATCGACCCATGCTCTTCCACCTCTTAAGAAATTGTGTGCGGCTTTCTTGGAATCTTTTTAGAGAAGATTCCAAGCTCTGAAGAATAGCTAATCAATCTTTTCAATTCTGGCACTCTATTTGCTATGTTTTGCTGCAGAAGCCCAGGCCGGAACTTATCTGCATCACATGCAGGTGATGAGGGCAGCTTCGGCAAACCACCATTGGACGCCATCAATGGCAGTGAAAATCAGGTGAGTCAGGTGAGCCTTTATCATCTCCAAGGCGACGGTAATGTACAAGTGCGAAAACTGCGAGGTTGGTTCAAACAGCCACATGATTAAGAGAGTAAACAGAAGAGATAAAGGTCTTTCTGGCGTAGTTCTTGTATTTTATTTATAGGGTTTGTACTTTGTACTCTTTCCCAGTTTTCCAACCCGAAATTGCCGAGGATGTAATGTTGATGCGAGTTTTTGAAATTTTGATCTTCATGTATCATAAATTCGTAGACATAACACCATTTTTGTTTTAATACCAAATGTTATCATTTCTTCATTGCTATTTTATGACTCTATGCATGAAACCTTTTTAATGTAACAATGGCACGTTTCTTTTTCAAAAAAAATGTTCACTCTTGTGACAACAGTATGTAATGAATGTACCTTTCTCCAACTAAGCTCAATTTATGGTTTCAAAAGATGGTATTTTGTATATTGTATTTGTACTCACAAAATTGTCCATGTAAAAACAGATGAAAATCAAGCTATAAGAGGTGGTGTCATCTGAAGTTTCCTATACACAACTTAATCACAAAATCCTCCAAAGTTATCGCATTCCCGCTTCGCCCTCGCATACCATCCACCATGAAAACTCAGCTTTCTCAAGGTCTGTATTGGTCAGAAAAGCTTTTGATCTATGTAATTTACAGTTTATAGAAACAAAGAGACCGACTGTATAAATATGCTATAGAACCAAAGACTAAACTCGGTACATCATTCCCACTTCCAGTGTGGAGGCATGAGGTATGCTAAGTGCATAACTAGGACCCCTGCAGTTCCTTCTCAAGAAATCATAACCAATATTGATCACCAGCTTCTTTATCAGACTCGAACCAGGCTTCGCTCTGACGTATGAGTGCCCGAGTATGAATGCCATTCCAGCTTCCCTCGCTTCCATCAGCTCTCGCAATTCATCTCGCATGCCTACGTCCATTTGCGGGCTCTCTGGGAGAACAAACTTCACTTTTTTCTTTGGGCACACAGGAGATTGTATCTCTCTTTGCACCATTGTGCTTGTACTCTCAGACGGGCCGTCGTATTCCTCTTCCATATGAACCCCTTCCATACTCGATGAAGACGCCCCGACAACTGACATCCTCTCCTTACTACTCTCCAAGTCTTCTTCTCCACTGGGTTCAGGTCTTTCCGACCGAATGAATTCTGCTATACTGCAAACAAGATCCTTTTCGAACTCCAAATCGTCTTTATGAATATCATGGTACCGTACCGCACAATGCACCTATAGATCCTATACTCTTTTGGGCCTATTCTACCTACAAGAAACCGTTCTTCAGGTTGAACATATGGTACTGGTACAGATTTGATGCAGAGGAAGACCAGGACCTGGTGGAAGGCAGGAAGGTTTGTGACGAAGTGAGAGAAGATCGCGGGGATTCCAGAAACAAGCTCAGTATGAATAAGGCCAATTCCCGCACTCGGACTATGCCTAAACCAGGACTAAGTCCAAGAAGCCAGTTAATCGAGACCTTGTTTTGGAGATCATACTCGTACTTCTTGAGGGTGCCGTAGTGCCACACATACATGATGAGCAGGAAAATGAAAGAAAGGGCAATAGGGACCCATGCCCCTTCAAGGAACTTGATAAGAGACGCCGAGAAGTAGAGTGCCTCAATGGTGCCAAAGAAGAATATGAAGCAGATAGCCACAAAGACACTCCGGTGCCAGCATAGGACTATAACCAGGGACATCAGGCAGGTGGTCACCAGCATGACAGTTATTACCGCGAGTCCTGTTTAAAAACAAAGAGACAGTATTTCAGGAATTTAAGAGTAAACATTGAAGATTCATGAAAGAATTCGATGAAAACTTGATGATCCATTTTTGCAGATATGCGAAAGGAGCTAATCATAGAAAAATAGATGTGTCCGAGATCCAATGAGTATGCCCCCTTAAGTGATTCTATGGACTCTGGCACTTGAACTTATCATACGTGGTATATACAATCGGAACCATAATAAAATTAATATGCAAAATGGTAAGTAAAATGACCACACCTGACGCTGTTACCCATGCGCTTTGTGTCTCGAAAACCAACTGTAACTGCCAAGCACAGCAGCATCAAAATCCAATTGATTTCAGGGATATAAATTTGTCCATGTATATTCTTTGATGTATGCACAATTTTGACTCTTGGGAAGCAGCCCAAGGCCGAGCATTGCTTGATGATTGAGAAAGTTCCTGTTATGATGGCTTGGCTTCCGACCACCGCGGCAAGTATGGCTATAGCTAAGACAGGCCACCTTAATCTCTCTGAATGTGGAAAAAGCAGTAAACATTAGCTGAAGCCTACTTGGTTATTATTTTCAAATTTCAATCGCTTATACATAAAAGTAAGAAATTACCAGGCACAGACACATAAAAGCCAATTCGGTAATCGCTTTCAATATTGTGATGCTGGGATAAATATGCAGCTTGGCCCATGTATGCAAGAATCAAGGAAGGATAAACCACAGAAGTAAAAGCAATCTGCAGAAGGAGAATAAAGTATTAAAATAATTCCAACCAACTTCCCCAAGTTTCCGATGCAATCTTATGTTTCAGATAAATTCCTTTTTTTTGTTCTCTTCTTTTTTATTCATGTTCAAGAGTAATTATATAGTTTGTTCCCTCCATACTGTAAATAAAAGCACTCCAATATAATAGTGCACACATCGGGCAACAGGTTTATGTCCTCTTCGATACTTGAAAGGGCTAAAAGTCCTGACATATATATGTAAAAATAGAAATTGATTGGCATAAAACTCTCTAGGAATGCAATTAAGTCACGTGATTTGAATGCTTTAAATGTAAGATGTGTTACGGGCAATGGATGTAATATCCTACTAAACATGTGGAGTCTGGAAATCTAATTTCACAAGAACAAAAATCTTGAGATTGCAAAAAAAATTTATAACATACCTTGATTGACAGCTGCGAGAAGTGTCCAAGATCAGCAAACATAGCTTCAGAACCTTCAAGAGTGAAAAGGGTCCAAATGTTAAGAGTGGAAGCAAACAAGTGATTACTTAGTAACAACCTAACGACCTCATGTACCTGTTATGCACAAGAGTATTCCACCTAATGACATCCAACCTCCCCTTTGCGTCTTTTTCAAAAATGTGTACATGTAATATGGAGATAATGCTTGATACACATGGGGATTCCAGTGGAAGATATTATAAACACCAATGGCACTTATGCACAATAGCCACGTCATGATGATCGGTGCAAACAGAAATCCCACCCGATGAGTGCCGTAATGCTGAAGAGCGAACAAGCACAACAGCACAATACAGGCAACTGGAACCTCCACGTCTGAAAAGTTACTCATATTTTAGAAGCCAGAAATTAAACAGAAATATAGAGCATAGTATTGAAAAAAAATACGTAGTAACTAGAGAAAAATTATCCTAACGAAATGCACTTTTAATACCAAAGCATCAGATTGTTATTTAACAGACTCCCAAGGGGAAGAAAATTTATTTAACTCACACACGGTCAGTTTACCAATTAGCATAAAAAAAAGGAAAATATTAGGATGGCCCAGTGATGGGACATCCGGGACGGACACCCGATGATGGTGTCCATCCATTGCGCGTCGAAGTGTACACGCACTTCTCTCACTTCATTTCCCGGTGAATAAGCAGGAAGTTAGAATTTAGGACAGAAGCAAGATATGTACCACAAGTGACAAGGCACATAGTCAACTAGGAGAACGAAATAGTGCAAGAGATGAAGGGAACAAAACTATAGGTGCTGCCACTGAGATCTTATTGAAGACTACTTTTATTCAGTATGTCCACTCCATGAAACTGCAATCCTCACAATCTTCCTGCATAAGCGAATCACTCGTATAGTCGTATGACCATGAAGAACGCTATTAGACTTAAACCATCTTCAATTCTAAAGCAGCTTGTAGGTGACTTTGGTATTAGGTTACATGATTACAAGACAACTAAAGAGTTATCGGATTATTTTCCCATAAAACCAATAATGCATATGTTAGCTAAAAGCCCAGGAAGATGTAACAAATTACTAATGAACTTGAAGACCGCAGCATATATGACTGGGAAAATATTTAGCTTGAAAGATTGCGATCTGGGTGATGGTGACCTACCTTCTAGAAGTCAATGACAAACGCAAATCATAATTGTGTACATTATTTGCACCACTCATCAAACTCTCAATCGGCTGAACTAGCATCAATCAACAAACATACAGAATTCAAGCATTCCAATAATCAGGAGAAACAACTACTAATCAAGGTCTGCAAAAGAAAGCAAAGTTTTCTAGCAAAAAGGTATTACAGAAACATGACTAGTACAACTGTTTTGAGATGATTCCTCAAATAGCTATCAAAAACCACAATTAGACGACTAATTCACTTTCCTTGAATATTACCAAATCTCAGTTCCTCTATCAATGAAACTTCATACACCAATGGAAGAAAAGATACCCAGTAAATAAATTCAAAGCAGTAGTTCAGAAAGTTACACTTGTGATGTTCTCTTGACATTGAAAGCTCCAAACCTGATACCGCAGAGAACACTGCAAAGAGAGGACCAAAATCAACAATCCAATAGATAATCAATAATTTACAAATAACTAGACCAAAATTAACAATCCCAAATTAGTTGGTTTCGGCTACACAATCAAACTCTTCCACTCCGCACGATTCGACACCCTTGAAAATTACCAGATATAGCTGGAGTGAGAACTCCATCTCCAATAACCATACAAGTCCCAATCAAAGCCAGAACAAGCAACACCCTCTGCAGAACCTTATGCTTCTCAAGTGTTGATTTCAATTTCGATCCAATACCCCTCTCAGGCTGATCAAACCCATCCTTCTTATACGCCGATATCTCCTCATCAACCACCTGAACATTGGGCAAAAAGCTCACTCTCGCATGCCTGCACAGCTTTGAATACAAAGCAAATGTGCCCCCCTCACCATTATCGTCAGCTCTCAACACAATCAACACATATTTGAGCAAAGGCACAAGAGTGATGGTCCAAAACACAAAGGATAGCACCCCATATATCTCCTCATTAGTCTCTGAATGCCTAATATCCTCAGCAAATGCGCTCTTGTACACATAGAGGGGAGAAGTACTCAAATCCCCATAAACCACTCCCAAGCTTTGATAAGCCAAAATCAAAGTAGTCCTCCACGATTCCTTCTGCATCAACAAAACCCAGATTCAAATAACACCAAAACTCATCAATTGATTCAATTTCACAACCACCCATTACTCCATTACCACAAATCAGTTACTTTACCTTTGGAAAACCCTTGAAAACCCCAGTTTCTGGATCCATGAAAAATACTCAAAATCAAACAAAACCCTTCATTACCCACTAATATCTGATGATTTAAGCAATACCCTTTTGAGGATAGGCCCTCAAACTCATCGAACCAACATGGGCAAAACAAGCAGCTCAACAACCATTAAACCAAAAACGCCACAAAACCCAGATGAGTTTGAGAGTTGTTGGGAATCTGGGAATGGGCAGATAGGAATATTTCTTGCTTTTTTCGATCAAGAGATGGGTGTTGTGTTGTTGCCCAGATTTTTCCACCTGGCCTATAAAGCCTAGTCTTTGATGTACAAAATTTGATAGCGTGTTGTGTATGTATGTGTGTGTGTGTTTGTGAGGCTGTGAAGGACTGAAATCAAAACGTAAGTTGTTTATAGAACAACAACGCTGACTGTTACCATGAGAGCTGATGAAGTCGAACGTTATTTTATTCAAATGGTGTAAAACAGTGCGACTGTGTATTAGAGTGTGATTGATTATTTTTGATAGGCATAGTGTGATTGATTATTCATTCATTCATTCATTCATGGTCGGTTACTTGGAAACTTAAACAAACTCACCGAACTGACTCACCTGAGTCGACTCAGTACTGACTCGGTACCGACTTGATATGTGAGGCTACTTATGTGGAATTAAAAAGTTGTGAATTAGGAGGCTATATATTACTTGTTGAAAGCAAAAGAGACATGATTTCCAAAGTTATCGACAACTACCCAAGTCAATCAATATCTTTGAAATTTCGGAGATTCAATGTCACTCTAATTAAGCTTGGTCAATGATCAACTTTTGCATAAAGAGATTGGCCGTGTGTATGTAAAGACTCATGTTGGGTGGGGAGTAGACTTGACAAAACTAATGATATGGTGGGCATCTTAAACTTGGTGTTTTGAGATCACGTTCCTACTCGGAGATTAAGGAACTAGCAAAGTCAGAAAACCAAGTCAGAGATATATAAGGTGTTGGTCGCCGGCTTGCACCTCTTTTGGTTATACCTTTGAATATATATGTATACATGTACATCAAAATGTGTATTGCATGATATTCAAGTATGTATATATGTGACTCGCATGGCCATATAATCTACTCCCTTCATTTCTAATATTCGTCACATTATGAAACTTTTTTCATTCCAACAAATGTGTCACATTAGAAAATCAAAGAAATCATTAATCGCTTCATATTCAATTCTAATCTTATATTCTAGTACTTAGTTAATGACAACATTAATCACTTTTTTTTTTTCACAATCCTCATAATAAATGAGGTCATTTATGAGAGAGTGATTTAGTCTTGATAAAATTTGAATGGTAAATCAATGATTATTTTCATAATAATCGCGTAAAGTAGTATGCATGTTTATAGGACGAATTGTTTTTCCCCTACTATACTAGTAGGGATTTTTTTCGACTTTGTTTTTAGAGAAACACATTGTTTCTTGCCATGTATATATGATTTGACTATAATAAAATAAATTTTTGTTCCTATAAAAACAAATTGCGTAAAGTAAAAAATACAACAAATATTTAAGAACGGTTGGAGTATATTCCTAATTAATAAAGGCAAAACATATTTTTTGGTCATTGAACTTTGAGTCTTTTATGCTTTTGGTCCCCGAACTTTTATTAGTGTACATTTGGTCCCCGAACTTTTGTTGTTGTACATTTGGTCCCCGAACTTTTAAGTTTTTTATGCTTTTGGTCCCCGAAGTTTGAGTTTTTTATGTTTTGAGGGAAAATTAATTTTTTTTCGACTTTCGTTGGTCGATCTGAGTCGTTCTGGCTCAATAATATAAACCACTTTACTCTCATTGACTACTCACACGACACTTTTGTTACCCACATTGGTGGAATTTAACACTTTAAATTGTGGAATGACTAAATGTATAATCATTGTGAAAGTTCAAGGACCGATTGTGTATTAATAAAAGTTCAAGGACTAAAAGCATAAAAAACACAAAGTTCAAGGACCAAATCATTAGTTTTGCCTTTAATAAAGTATAATTGTTTTTAGGTAATGTAGTTATTTTTATTTTTTTATACAAGGTAATGCAGTTATTAGATCTAATAAATTAGGGTCATACAATCTACTAATTCAATTGATACGAAGCTAAGAACTTTAAAGCAATTTAATTTTTAGTTCAATCTGACTCAATATAATTTCATCCAATTAATTAAACGATTCCCAAATTTATATATATATCAAACTGCATGCAGTGCTTATTAAATTAATTTGAGTATATCCCATTTACAAATTGATGGATTTTCCTTCTTATCTAAGCTAGGTAACAATATATTTGTGATGTTGATAACACAGTTTGACACAATTATTAGTTATTAATATAATTAAAGTTTATCTCAAAAACTAGTTTATCTACATGAATTGTAGTTATAATAACAAAAACTTTTACTAATATAGTAACATCAATGGTATTTTCAAGATCTCGGAAGCTCATTGAGAAGCAAGACACATGGGTTACCTGGAAAATGATGGGAATCTGTGTGCTAGGTAGCTACACTATGTGGTTTGGGGAAATTGAGAGATAAATCATTATAATTCTTTTTAATAAAAAAGCTGATTTAGATCTAGCTAGCAAGTTGCATATATGTAACTTTGAATCTTTGATTCAATATAATTAATTAGATCGATATGAGAATAATAACTGTGAGTCTTTCTATAAACAGTGAAAGAGCCCATGTTCAATGGACCTTGTTAGATAAAAAGATTTATGAATTAATATTATTCTCCCTAAGTTTTGAGGTGGGCCCATGTGTCTAGCTAATAGAGTAAAAAGAAAAGATTGATACGAGAGCTCTTAAACATTTAATTACAATTAAATATTTATTTTAGTATTAAATGAAATAGAGAAGAGAGTTGATGTAGTTAATCACGTGCATAATTATTGTGCAGTAATACTATGTAATTCAAACACATAATTAATGCACTCTTTAACATGTGCATTTTGGCCAAAATGAATTACATTATGTACCAACAATCGAGTGTTTATTCCAAAGAGTTGCAGACCCACCCTCCCACAAAAAAGAAAAAAAAAAAGAGCAACTAGCTAGGGTGGTTGTGGCTGAGTTGACTCAGGGTTCACCGAGTTGACTCGCGTGACATTTATGAAATGTGACAAATGAGTGAGTCGTTTTCATGATTAGTTGTCCATTTCCCTACCAGAAGGAACAACTTTTTATATATGGAGAAAACATTAGAAAGATGGGATGGCTTAGTTAATTAAATATTTTTATAAAGAAATTGAAAAAGGTGGTGATGAGTTTTATATGTTTTATTTTTAGGTAGACATCGCCTTTATAAGGGCAGCTGATGTCTATAGATGGGAAAAAATGGTGGGCTCATTTGATTACCAACTCTACAACTAAAAATTATTATACTAATATTTGTTTAGTGGGGTATAACTCAATTACTTTACAATCTTTCATAAACTTCGATAATCCTTACAAAAAGAAGTCATGTAATTAAGTTGGATTAATAGATAAAAAAGACGGCATATTAGATGTGGTTAAAATCTTCTAACTACGAAGTCAAGAAAAAAAAAAAATATTATAAGTTTCTAATACTAGTCGTCCCTTGTGTGCGTGGATCGAGAGAGAGACATAAGATTTTTTTTTTAGGTACATATATATACATAAGGTAGGGTTTTAAAAATAGACGGCCTTAAAAAGTAGGATTAGTAGTTTTAGTTTTTTTGGGACTGTGAGAATAATGTGGTATCCCTTCTTGTATACGTAGTCCTTTCTCGCCCTCAAAAAATCGGGGTTGGACTCATTACCCTTGTCAAGCTTGACAAGAGAGGCCTGATTGCCCCTAACCCCGAGTCGAAAACAAAAAAAAACGAGCAAGTAAGATAGAAGAAGCCGACACCCAAAAAAACAGTAATAATATGTATATTATTTCCCATGTTTAAGATGAATACTTATAGCCTATAGGCCGATAAAGTTTGGTATGGAAATGATCTTTGATTTAAAATCATTCCCTTTCAGACTTGAAGCTTAATTGGTGGTGGTGGGAAATGAAGACAAAAAGCCAACTAAAGAACTTAAAATGGGAGAAAGAATTAAAACTTTTTTTAAGGAAGTTGTACTGTTACTGTTAGTGTTAATATTGATATGATATATAGATAAGGCAAGCAATAAGTACTTATTTTGCTTTCATACTGCTAAGTAACCCCACACTGATGTCTACATCCACTTCTTTTTCTTTCTTTTCACTCTTCTTTCTCTCTTTTCTACTTTTTCGGTTTTCAAGTGAAAACAAGTTCAAGTCTAGGGTTTGATCCCGATCTTTCTGGAAATTAAACCTCTTTGGTCTGAACTTTATTTTTTAATTTTTTTTAATTTTTTTAATAGAACAACTTTATTTTTTAGCCTCGCTATGAGCACCCCAGCTATTAGTGAAGGCACACCATTGTTGAGGGTACCAAGTGGTTTACCAAGGGCACCCAAAAAATTTGATTGAAATCCCAAAATTGCCCCTAAGTGCACCCCACCACCAATCCACCAATTTGATAAAACGAAGGAGAAGGAACTGGAAGTTTTTTTGGAACCCTAGACTCTCTCTCGATCCCTAGCAAGGACAAGCTCTTTTTTTTCTTTGGTTCTCCTCTGTTTTTCGCTCGTTCGAGTGGTGGTGTTCTTCCAATTTCATAGATCTCGAGTTGTCGAAGTTTGACTACGTTTTAGGGCTCGACCTGGGGTTCCAATCTCACCAGAGGAGTTTAATTATTCGACAGATTATAGGTATGTATAAACTCAATTTTGATAGATTATTGTTCGATTTTTGTTTGTTTTGTGTAGTTTGTTTTTTATGTTTTTTAATTTGCAAACCCGTGTTTCTTAGCCACATAGGTCGAGAAGATGTCACAATCTCGGCTAACCATGGCCGAGAGTTAGGTTATAGTGTAGTTGCACAAAGTCTAGGTTAAATATTACCGAGAATCACATTGTTGTCTCGGTGGGTAATCTCCGAATATTGTAATGTATTTGTAATTGATTATTGATCGTCTCGATTATCCAAAACCGAGATTGTGGTTAGGTTGTATTGTCTTAGGTGTAACGACCCGTTACCTTAAGCTGGTAATTAGTACTAATCTAAATCCTAATTAACCGGTTAGGCTTGTGATTAAGTTCTAGCGTACTTCGATTAGCGTGTGCATACGTTTGCATGATGTATGATGTTTGTTTGGATTGTTAATTCAATTTATATATAGGTTGTTGTATAATAAGAAAATTATACACAAGCCTATAAAACGAAAAATACTTAATAAATTAAGGTTTACCGGAACACTAAGTGTGACGAGGGAGTCGTCGAAAGAGTGTGCACGCTCAAGGACACTTGTAGGCATGTAGGTGATTTTATTGGTGAATAATACGCGATATATATATATTTATACGTTTTTTAAATATATTAATATATATTGGAAAATAAAAAAAATATTAGAAATATATGGATTATTGGATCGTCTCGAACGAGGCGTAGTACAAGATGTGTTAAAATTTGTGTCACTTTAACGCATCAACCACGTGATCGGCCTCAAGATAGCGCGACACGTATCTCAAGGAAAATCCATATATAAAAACAAAACTTAAAGCTTATTAATTCATTCAAACAATCGAGAAGAGTATGATGGTTCGGTTGATTCCGGATCGAAGGAGATCGTTTAGGGAGTCGAATTCGATCAAGTCGAGGAGTTTTATCGATCACAAAGCTCGGTAGCATCATATATGTATGAATTGATCTTGTGTTTATCAAAGTTCAATTTGATGGTGATGCTAGGATTACGGTTGTTTAAGTTGTTTGTTGATCAATTATGGTTTCTCACCTCACTAGAGGTTGTTATGGATCAATTTTGATGAATTCGTGACTGTTTGGGATGATTTGGAGGTGTTTTAGATCGATTTGGATGAGCAAAATGGTGCTGCTGATGCAGGTCTGGTGCACATAGCTTGCTAGGCTTTGGCCATAGCGCGTTATGCATCTTTGGGAGGATGAATCGACATGTGTAGCGCGCTATCCATGTCGTAGCGCGCTACCCACACCTAGATCAAGTGCATGAACTGATTTGGAGTTGGTTGGTTTGTCAAGATGCTTAGGGACTATTTTAAGGGTCTTAATAGACTATAATACACTTATATTAACTACAATTAGTCTATGATAGGTTTTAATTAGGGAGAGAGTTATAGACCCAAAAAGTCAGGGAGTTTAAGAAACAAAGACTTAGACCGAGGTAAGTACAAATTCGCTTATTTATCAATATTGTCTGGCTATTTAGTATATATAGCTCATATAGTTGTTAGAATGAAATGGGGGATTATGTACACTGTGATGGATTTCAATAAATGGAAAACGGTGTGTAATGTGACTATGCTATAACTCTTGGTTTTGAGAATAGGTTTATAGGAGATGGGTTCCCTTCCCAACCTATATATAACTCCTGCTCAATTCAATAGGTTGTATGGATTACATACACATTAGAGAGTTTTGGATAGAACCATTGGGCATTAATGGATGGGCTAGAGAGCATATCGGCTAGGGCTGGCAATTCGTGTCAGCGAGTCGTAAACGTGTCGTGTCATAATTATCCTAAACCCGCACACGACACGTTTATTAAACGAGTCACCATTTGCAAACACGACACACGACACGTTTAATAAACATGTAACCTGTATATAACACGTTTAACACGTTTATTAAACAGGTCATGTTTAACCTGCTTAACTCGACTCATTTGTGTAACTGTTTAACATGTTTATCAACCTATTAAACATGAATGATATTTCACTACAAAAATACAAAATTAATATAAACAACATAAAATACAAAATTAATACAAACAACCCGTGGATGGAGGCGGAGATCGGAGGCGGAGATGGCAGAGGCGGAGGGGCGGATGGAGGCGGAGATCGGAGGCTGAGAGATGGCGAGAGGCGAGGGGCGAATGGAGGCGGAGATCGGAGGCGGAGATGGCGGAGATGGCGAGGCGGAGCGGATGGAGACGGAGATCAGAGGCAGAGATGGCAGAGGCGGAGCGGCGGATGGAGGCGGAGATGGCGAGAGGCGGAGAGGCGGAGATGGCGGAGAGGCGGAGATGGCGAAGAAGAGCAGAGGCGGAGAGGATGGAGACGGAGATCGAGAGGCGAGAGATGGCAGAGGCGAGAGGCGGAGATGGCGGAGATGGCAGAGGCGAGATGGCGGAGATGGCGGAAGAAGAGAGGCGGAGAGGATGGAGACGGAGATCGAGGCGAGAGATGGCAGAGGCGAGAGGCGGATGGAGGCGGAGATGGCGGAGATGGCGAGAGGCAGAGAGGCTGAGATGGCAGAGGCGAGAGGCGGAGATGGCGGAAGAAAGCAGAGGCGGAGAGGTAGAACCGTGGAAGAAGAAGATCTGCAGTGCTGGTGTGGTGGAACCGTGGAAGACTAGAAGAGTAGGGAAATGGGTTGTGGTTGTGTTAGTATGTTAGGGTTTTGAAAAGGGTAGAAGAGAAATAAAAAGTTGTATTTATATTTTATATGTGATTAATTATATGTAAATTATAAGTTATATATATATATATGTATATAATTATGCGAGTCATAAACGAGTCACACGGGTTAACACGTTAACGACTCGTTTATGAACCGTGTATAAACAGGTTAACCTGTTTATGACCCACATACAACTTTTGCCAAACCCACGACATGTTTAACACCGTGTCGTGTCGTGTCGTGCTAAACGTTTCATGACCCAAATTGCCAGCCCTAATATCGGCCAATATGTTGCTTTAGCAATCGTATTAATGACGTCGGTGGGTAATCGACCATAGTTTTATAAAATAAATATGAATCACAGTGTAATAGTCCAAATGACTTGCTTGCATCTGATTATGTATTGAATCTATATTCTTTTTATATTCTTGTTAGATATCATTGGTGCATGTTGTTATTGCATGATATCCTTGAATATTATATGGAATGTTGATGATTAGTGTGAATCCCTACTTATTGAGCAAGTTGGAGCGCTCGCCCCAATTAACATTACAGGTAGATCCGACGAGCGCTACGATTACGGGATGGAGAAGTTATAAGAGTCTTGAACTTCTCTTTGATGTAATGACTTTATTCGGTCTTATATATTTGTATTGAATTACAATTTCGTAATATCACATGGGATGAGTGATTTGCATAATCGAGATTTATTCCGGCTCGTTTTTAATATTGTATATCTTATTTTGGTTATCGAAAAAGGTTTTAAATTTCTGCTGTGTATATGATTTGTTTTATTTCGATAATCAATATACATTAATGTTTATCAGTGTAGGTGGTAAGGTCATTGCTCGGTAAGGGTAATATGGGTTTAATTAGGGTTTCTGGTCGGTATTGCCCTAATCAAAGTTGGGGATGCTAAACTAGGTACCGTGACACTAGGATTTCTCTCGGCCTACATTCCGAGGTTAATTCAAAATGTATAATTAGGTTAGTTTCGGTGATGTACAACTAACACGAAGCCATTGTCTCGGTAATCAATTATCGAGACTTGGGTTACTATCTCGGCCATACTTCACCGTGAATGTAGATGTTTTCCGGTCCGCTTGACCGAGACTATAGAAATTGTTGAGTTATCTTTGTCTTTTCGATGTGTACTTCTGTTTCTGTTCAAGGAGCTTACATTCAATTTGTTTTATCGTATGGCTTGTTCTAAGACCCCAGTGAGTAGGGATGAGGCTGGTATTGAGGCGTTGAGGGTAACCGCGAGAAAGGTGGTCGGAGACCCCGATCGCGTCTTATCGAGAAAAATAAATGAAGGTAGATGAGAAGGAAAGGAAACGCTATCGAAATCGTGCAAGGAATGCCGAATTGCTCCATGAGGGATCCAATATCGACACGCGTCGACAAAATGATCTTGTAATTGCCCGAAGTGAAAATGAGGCTCATGCATTGAGTCTATTAGTAGTGAGTCCTCAGCACTAACAGACACCACTAGTGGGCATCGTAATGTGAGTGAGAGTACTAGTGGTGGAGGTAGTCGTAATGAAGGGGATTAAATTCAAAGTTAATTAAAATTCTTTTATCATTTTCATGTTATTACATATGATCATGTAGTTTAATGATTATGCGAAAGCTTTTATTATTCAAAATCCTAAGTGTGGGAAACCAGGAAAATACAACATCACATGCATGTAGATATATATAACTATTCACTCAACCCAATGTACAACCCAAAATGTACAGTAAAGGCATAAACAATAATAATACAACAAAAGTCGAGTCATACAAAATGAGAAAGGAGAGTCGCCGAAATGCTCAGAGAAAGTCGTCGATCTTCTCCTTCCCCGCTTCTTCTGCTGCGACGACCTACACCTACCGTCACAAACTAGACGGTGAGTATAGTAATATTTAAATAATAACTAGAGAATTCTATGCCACAATTCCAAAATATAAGAATCGTATTTAAAAGCATTAAATAGCTAAAGAATTCTTGAAACAAGTAATGCAAGTAAATACCACGATTAAAGATGTATAAACCGACACAAAGCTAAGTCGAGATGATCTACGTCCGATCGGCGGTGAGAACTATAACCTAACATTTCCCACTACTATATGGAGTCGCGCTCAACGTATCTCAATCAAATAGCGGAGTCGCGCTATACGCTTACAAATTATCTATCTCATTCTTGCCGATCACCCCGAGTCCTATAACTCGTGTGCCGCGCAAGTGTAGTGGTGAGTGAGTCTGGAACCCCGGTAGATCCATGTCCCCGTGAACCGCACATCTCTCATGCAATGGACACTAAATAATCCCTACTTTAGTCTTCAAAGACAAATAATTCCAAATCTTTAGGATTCCAAAACAAGTTAGGCTACAAAGCCCAAAGGAAATCGAATACAAATCCAATTAAATCCAAATTATCCTAATAGCATGTTTTTCATCAATTCTTTACCAAAAATGACATCAAGAGTAGGAATTGGAATCAATGAAACACTTCACAAGGCATCATGTCACAACATTCAATCATGAATAGACACAAGAACAACATGATGTGAGATTACAAGTAGCGATGTCTACAAATAGACCAATAAATCAATAAGAGTGAATGAACTAAAATATAGAATTCTTACAGCTTTACTTACAATTCACACGCTTGTCCTAGCCTATCCGATCTCTCGACACTCCGAAATACGTTCCCAAACTCCTGAGATCTTCCCTTAGTTCCTAGAGTTGTTTAATAAGTTTTATAATGATTTTGACCCCATTTATAGTGTTTAAACCATGTTTGGACTTTGCTGATTGTTGTATTCACAGAGGCAAATTAGCGCGCTACCTTACACCTATAGCGCGCTAGTTTTCGACGTTAGCGCACTAATTGAATATTAGCGCATTACTTTACAAATCTAGCGCGCTATATGTGCACAGTAACCTGCACTCGCACTTCGAATTCTCGGGTCAGGCGACACATAAGCCTTTTTTCGCCTTAGGGACCCTCATACACATTACGAGAGGTCCCTAACACCATACTCAACACACGACAACAACAACAACATTAATTTTTTATGAAATCACAAGTTTATGGTGAAGAGAAGTTACCTCATTTGATGAGCTCCTTCTTCCTCACCAAAGCTTCAATGATGTCTCATCTCCTCCACCACAATCACACCAGCAACTCTCTTCTTTCTCTCCTCATTCAAAGCAACGATTTGATGAGGATAAGAAACCAAAATTGTTGACTATTGCTTCATTTGACCATATATATTGATATGTTTGAACCTAAGCCATTGATCATTGTGTGCACACGTATCTCGAGGCTCATCTCATGGACCACCTTGTCCCACTTGTCCCCGAAGTCATTTTTGAGTGACTCAACAAGTTGACACCTTATCTCATGATGGGTGAATACGTGTCTCGATGCACATCTAGTGCTTATAGTTTATTTTCCTAACTTTAGGCACCTTATTGTTTCTATTTAAATGTGATCATATTAGCCACTAATGCCGCTTACAAAACCAACATTAATTCCCATTTAATCTTAAATTAATTATGATTACCCTATGTGCGTTACCTCGGTCCCACGTCGACAAGCGACTCGAGGTACGTCCCCATTCGTCTCGATACCTATACACACGTATAAAATTGACTTAATAGTCTACACATATATAATACACTAGGCATACATCACAAAAAATATAAAATATACCTCGGCCTTTGCCTAGGTGAATGGACATATCACGGTGTGGGTCCCACAGTACGGGTCATGGATTCGTCACTGTATTTGTTGGGTGACTGAGTCCATATCCTTCGACAAGCAAGGGCAAGGGCAAGGATGTACTGGGCGACTACCTCTGAGATTGCGAAGCCAGCTCGTGTGTGATATCAATATGTATTTATTTTATTTTTATTGGGTTTTGAGGACCATAGAACACTGATTACATGTATATGGAACTTTTGTTATACTTAACTCGCCTTGATATATACATGGTATCTTTTGTTGGGTTTTCCACTACGTAGGATTGTCGAATACTGTATAACTTACTTAAATTACGACTTCCGCTGTAAAATTTCATTATAACTTAATAAATTGATTAACTGGCTAATGAAATCATTAATAATTATATGAAAATTAATTAGCTAAGTTAGGATTAAATGAAAAAGTGTAAGTATCCAGGTAGGTCGCGGAACGTCAAGGATAAACGGGTCATGACGTGGCAAGGATTGGTGACATGGGATGCGATGTGGGGGGTAGCAAGGCGGCCTGGAATTTGGGGCCGCCACATGCGCGTCGTCCAAACCTTGGCCTCTTTCGTAGGCAAGACACTGCAAAACAAAGTCTGGGAGGTTGGTTTCCTGGGGAAGCACTCCAACGCTCAAGCGGATGGGAGCTCAATTAGGTTTTTCGCGAGATGAAAATTGTACTTACCTCATATCTTAACCAACCCCTTTATATATACTTGACTTCAAATAATATGTTAGGATGTGTAACCATCCCTTATTTGAGTCCATCTCCAACTAGGAGTCTCTATTAAGATTGAAAAATATCACGCGATTTGAGTCCATCTCCAACTAGGAGTCTCCATCTCATTAGGATTGACAGGTATCACGCAATTTGAGTCAATGTTGATATGTGTTTTTTATGGACTAGATAAGAGTTTGATAATTTCGGCTGCTTATCTGTTAATTCGCGAATCTTGGGCATCTCGATGTATAGAATATTCTATTCCATATCACTTCTAAAATAATTTTTTTCTAAAATAAGTTCGATTCTTCTAAAATAAAATTTTTCTTTAACTTAAACATGTACACCATGTTTTGGGATATAGATAGATAGTTCCTATCGATTTAATTGCAAAAATATGATCATCAAGCGATGTAATAGGGAAACTATATTCCCAATAGTAAGAATGAAATGATATCTACTGAGTTTGCTTTCCACGGTGAAGCATTTTTGGCTCATATCTTTTCAATAATGCCCTCAAACATTTTTTTAATTGGTTGAAATAATATATGTAAATGTTAAATATGTAAAAAAAAAGGTAGTTCTAGGTGGACTCAATGAGTCCGGACTCAAACTAGCAGAAATAATATATGTAAAGGTTAAATATGTAAAAAAAAGGTAGTTCTAATTCCGTTGCTAACAATAAATGGTTTGAGACGGAATAATTCAGAGATGGAATAGAGAGAGATTAGAGACGGAATAGAGACAAAATTAAATTCCGTTTAAAAAAATGGCGCCAACATTCCCACCAAAAGTTTAGTTTTTTATAATAGTCCATTACGTCTCGAGATTCATGCATGTTTCGATTCGGACAATTGAAAAATGGGAACGAAAGATAAAAACCACACATCTCTCTCATCCTCGCACTTTCTCTTCCTCTTCGAACCCACGATCCCTTCCCTCCCAAACCCAAGAATTTTTGATTCACCGTCAACTCTTTCTCTCAACTGATCTCTGCAACGTCTACTCTCTCTCTCACCGAACTCTCTATCCCAAACCTTGAAATCTCTGCACCGTCGAGGCCAGTCACTGATCTTTGTACCGTCGTCAACTCCTCTCTTCACCGTCGAGGCCAGTCACGGCTTTGGTGGTTGCGGGTTGAGTTGTTGTCTGGCTTTGCGATTGAGACGACGAGTTTTCGTGGTGTCACCGGAGGTCGTGTCGTCTCGTCGTCGCGCCTACGAAGCCCTCTCGGATCATCTCTTGGTAATTGGGATTCTATATTCTCCTTGTAGTGTTTTATCTTCCTCTTATACCGCCCTGTAATAGTCTGGCCCTATTTATCAAGGGATTTTGCACATTGATGAAGTTTTTGTAATAATGAAAAACCTGCATTCTCATTCCAAGCCACCCGAATGAGTTCTTTAATGCCAGTTTCTCTCAGCCAAGCATTCTCAAACTTGAATTTATACCTCCATTTTGGGCTTGATTGCAGGAGACACTGGAGGTGTATCGGACTATGATCCGATGTAGCACACAGTTAGATAAACGACCAGCTGGAAACATTGCACTCCAACTTTCATTCATTAAGGCTCTGTCAAGCCTTTCTTCTAAACGAGTCGATCCTCTGCCTCTTGCCTATGTAAATTGGTGACCCTTAAGGTCGAGGTCCATCAAACGCATGATTCCATCATTGCTTCACGAAATCCTTGGAAATGACTCTCCAGGTGTGGAGCTCCCTCTTCTTATCACTCGGCGATAATAGATCATTGAAATCACATATAATGCACCAAGGATAAGTAAATTGTCTTGAGAGGGCCTGAAGAATATTCCAAGCTTGTCGGCGTCGGCCTCGATCTGGGAAGCCCTAGTACCCCGTGAGTCTCCACCCTGGTTGATTAGGTGGATTTATTATAAGATCGATGAGATCTTATAATAAATCCCACGGAGGAAGCAGAAAGTTGGTAGGCGTTCATATTTGAAGTTCACCACTACACTGTTTGTCGCTGAGATCTTCAACGTCTTACCCCTTGTTAAGGAAACTAAATATTGTATCTAGTTGTTAAGGAAACTAAATATTGTATCTAGCTGTTAAGGAAACTAGTATCTCGTGTATCTCGTAGGTTCCTTTTGTGGTTATACTTTCATTTCTTGTATTCTAGACCTGTGTATATATAGGGTACCATGTACACAAGAAAACATAGAATAAACATATTCTATTCATAAGCTATCATGGTATCATAGTCATAATCGTGGGTCTTTCCTCTTTGTTTTTCTCGTCTCGTTCGTCTGCGACGCCGGTAGCGCTTGTACTACACCCGCATATCTCGTCCGTCGACGCATCCGCGCCTCCGCAAAGACATCTACCGCACATTGCTCGCACACACTGCTTTCGCCTACGCGTAATCGCTTCGCGAACTCGCTCGCGCGCCGCCATTTGTAGATCTCGCTCATTGCTTGCCGCTGCCGCCCACTTCTGCCCGCGACGCTGTGCGTGCGACTGTTTGTTGCCGCACACTGCACGCTCTCGATTCGCATTGCATTGCACATCCGCTCGCTTCGCGCGCTCCACACTCGCTTCCACCGCCTCCTGAAAACTTGCTCCGCCGCTGTTGCACACTCGCTTCATTCGCCGCGTCGCACACCAGCTCCACCGTGCGCAAAGAAACACACTGCTTCCACCATCGCACAACGGCTCGTCCTCGCGCGCGCAGACACCAAATCTTCCGTTATCTTCGTTACATACGAGATCATGCGGTTGCCACCGCAGACACTGCGATCCGCGCTACCGCCGTTGCATACCACACCAGATTCGCGCCGCCGGCTGGACACCATACATGTCTATTTCGCGCAC
Source organism: Stephania cephalantha (assembly GCA_039657325.1). Classification (NCBI taxonomy): domain Eukaryota; kingdom Viridiplantae; phylum Streptophyta; class Magnoliopsida; order Ranunculales; family Menispermaceae; genus Stephania; species Stephania cephalantha. The sequence goes on from CM077573.1 coordinate 51,006,691, forward strand.
GTCGCCATTCTCACACTGCCACTTGCTTGCTCGCTCACTAGTCGTCCGCGCACAAATCGGTCGGTGACAATTTGACAAGTTTCCTATTTAATGGAGAAAAGTGAAGTCTCACGACCTATCTCCATGATTTTTGATGGTAGAAATTACTCATTTTGGTCCCAACAGATTAAAAGTTTTTTAATTGGTCGAAAACTTTGTGAATCGTTACGGGAGACAACCCCAAACTAGAAAAGGATGACACGGAGACACAAGTCAAATTTCTTGACCGACTTGACGACTGGGAAAGTAAGAATCATCAGATCATCACCTGGTTCTGTAACACATCTACTCCCTCTATTCATATTCAGTTTGTTGATTTTGGGATGGCTAAAGAAATTTGGAATTTTTTGGCTGTTAGATACAAAACATCTGGTTTGACACAATATTATCAATTGTTCACCACTTTGAACAGTTTGAAACAAGAAGCTGGTCAGTCCATCAATGAATTCTTAGCACTCATTCAACCAATCTAGAACCAGTTACAACAGGCCGAAATTAACAAAGACCACCTTCATCTTATCCAAGTTCTCATGGCTCTTCGCCCTGAATATGAATCAGTCTGTGCGACCTTCTTGCATCGCGATCCACTACCTTCTTTTGACGCAGCTGTAAAATAAATTTTGTTTGAAGAAACTCGGTTTGGCCTGGTCAACTCTGCCCCTTCGTCAGAAGTGGCCCTCGCAACTACTCATTCATGGCCTAAATCCGTCCCCCACCCTTGTAAGAATTGGAAAAAAAATGGGGCATTCGTTTGTTAATTGTCCTACAATTGAGTTCTGATACTGTCATGAACGTGGTCACATAGTGCAGAACTGCCTAAATAAACGATCTCGTCCCAAAGGCACACCTAAGTCTGCATTTGTCTCTAACACTGGTTCTTCTGTTGCTGCTGCTGTATCTGATGGGTCACATTCCTCTCCGATATTTTCTATGAGTGATTTGGAAGCAATCATCAAACATGTGATACCTACCCAACCCACTGCCCTATCCATAACCTCAGGTAACCATTGGTTCTTTGATTCTGGGTGTTGTAATCATATGACACCAAATCTATCTCTATTTTCTAACAATAGTCCTTCTCCGCATTCTTTGAGAATTCAAACTGCAAACAATAGCTCCATGTCTGTTACCCACTCAGGAACCGTGTCCAACCATAGTTTGAATATCCCCAACACCCATTGTGTTCCTGACCTCACTCTGAACTTAATTTATGTCGGTCAATTATGTGACCAAGGCTTGACTGTTTTATTTTCTCCCACTGGCTGTCAGGTACAAGACATTCGGACGGGTCAGATTATGGGAACGGGAATCAAAGTGGGACGATTATTTGAGCTCACGTCACTTCATATGCCTGTCGTCAAACAGATCTCTGCTACAGTTTCCACCCCCTCACTCTATTAGTGGCACATTCGTCTTGGCCAGACATCAACCAGTAAACTCCGTACTCTTGTTTCCAGTTGGTCATTGGGTATTTCTAAATTCGAGTCTTTTGATTGCGTGCATTGTCAGTTGGCAAAACAACCTGCTTCTTCTTTCTGTCTTAACGAATCCATCAATAATACTCCGTTTGGATTAGTTCATTCTGATGTTTGGGGTCCTGCACCTACTTCAACTATGAATGTTTATAACTATTTTGTGATGTTCATTGATGATGATTCAAGGTTTACCTGGATATATTTTTTAAACCATCGATCTGAAATACCTCAAACTTACATTGATTTTGCTAACATGATCAAAACTTAATTTGCACGTACAATCAAAATTCTTCGTACTGACAATGCTTTAGAATACCGTGATTCTGTCCTTCTTTAGCTTCTTAAACTACAAGGTACCATTGTTCAACGTTCATGCCCGTACACCTCTCAACAAAATGGTCGAGCTGAAAGGAAACATCGACATATCCTAGACTCTGTACGTGCTCAACTTCTCTCTGCATCTTGCCCTGAAAAGTTTTGGGGTGAAGCCATTTAAAATTGTGTCCATACCATTAATCGACTCCCCAAACCAGTGTTAAAGAACATCTCTCATTTTGAACGATTATATGGTACACCACCTGACTATTCTAATCTTTGGGTTTTTGGTTGTGCATGTTTCGTTCTTCTTAACCCTCATGAACATGCGAAACTTGAACCGCGTGTTCGTCTGTGTTATTTTCTCGGGTATGGAATTGAACATAAGGGCTATAGGTGTTGGGATCCTCTTTCTCGGCGATTACGCATCTCCAAACATGTTACTTTTTGGGAAAATATCATGTTCTCTACCTTATCCAAGTTCGATAGTTCCTTATCATGTACTCAACCGTTTTTCACTAACTCGTCTATCGAGCTTTTCCCATCTTCTATTGCAGGTACTCCGGATGAGCTCAATGATCATGATCCCATTCTAGCACCCGTCGTCAACGAATCTGCCCCCTCTAATACTCTTGTTCTTGCTCCTGTTCCCCCTCGTCGTTCTGAACGGGTAACTGAACCCCCCTCTTGCCTCAAAGATTATCATTGTTTCTTTGCTACTTTTTCTTTACATGAGCCTTCCTCTTATCGAGAGGCTAGTTCTGACCCCCTTTGGCAGCAAGCAATGTCTGAAGAACTGTTTGCATTAGAGAAGACTCATACTTGGGACTTAGTGGATCTGCCATTTGGCAAGACTCCAATTGGATGCAAATGGATTTACAAGATAAAAACTCGCTCTGATGGCTCTATTGAGCGGTATAAGGCTAGTCTGGTCGCTAAAGGCTACACACAGGAATACGACATTGACTATGAAGAGACGTTTGCTCTTGTAGCCCGCCCGACCTCTGTTTGAAGCTTGCTTGTCAGTAGCGGCCTGTCCGACATTGGACCTTGTTCTAAATGGATGTTAAAAATATTTTTCTAAATGGTGATCTTCTTGAAGAAGTCTATATGTGCCCACCCCTGGCTACTCTCATTCTCCAAAACAAGTTTGCCTCATTCGTCGTGCATTATTTGGCCTTAAACAAGCCGCCGTGCCTGGTTTGCGAAATTCGGCCCACTATTACACGCTTTGGTTTTCGATCGAGTTCTTACGATTCTCGCCTTGTTTACTTGACGAACCGACAAGGGCATGGTTCTTCTCTGCTTTATGTTGATGACATGATCATCACCGGGGATGACTCCACTAGGATTTCGACTTACAACAATATCTCAAGAGTCACTTTGAGATGAAGGACTTAGGTGACTTGAGCTACTTTTTTGGTCTTGAAGTTACCTCTACTCCTAATGGATACTACCTTTCACAAGCGAAATATGCCTCTGATTTGATCTCTCGCTCTGTGATTACTGATATTGCTGTTGCATCCACTCCATTGGACACGAATGTCAAGCTGACTCCTTCAGTGATACACTTCTTTCAGATCCTACCTTATATCGCTAACTTGTGGGTAGTTTGGTTTATCTCACTGTTAGCCGTCCAGACATTGCTTACGCTGTTCATGTTGTCAGTCAGTTCATGTCAGCTCCTCGTATTGCTCACTTCACTGCTGTTCTCTGCATCCTTTGATATTTAAAAGGCACATTGTTTCATGGTCTCAACTTCTTTGTCAACTCTCCCTTGGTATTATCTGGTTACTCGGATGCAAATTTGGCTGGTGATCCTACCGACCGACGTTCTACTACTGGTTATCGTTTCTTCTTGGGCAACTCATTAATATCCTGGCGAAGCAAGAAACAAACAGTCACATCTCGCTCTAGCACATAATCGAGTATCGAGCTCTTTGCCGATGCTACCTCTCGAACTACTTTGGATTCGTTAGTTACTTGAAGATATAGGGTTACACATGCTTCTCGCTATGCCATTCGCATTGTGACAATCAAAGTGCAATCCAAATTGCACACAATGATGTTTTTCATGAGAGAACAAAACATACCGAGAATGATTATCACTTCGTCCGTAAACACTTGGTTCGGGGTACTCTTCGGCTTTCTTCTGTCTCATCCTCCAATCAGACGGCTAATATCTTCACTAAAGCTCATCTTCCGGGTCGCTTTCATGCTTTGGTTGACAAACTCAAGTTGATCTCTACGAACCCATCTTGAGTTTGAGAGAGGGCGTTAAGGAAATTAAATATTGTATCTAGATGTTAAGGAAACTAAATATTATATCTAGCTTTTAAGGAAACTAGTATCTCGTGTATCTCGTAGGTTCCTTTTGTGGTTATACTTTCATTTCTTGTATTTTAGACCTATGTATATATAGGGTACCATGTACACAAGAAAACATAGAATAAACATATTCTATTCATAAACTATCACCCCTCTTCAATGGCATCTTGATCGACATTGTGACACGAATACGCATATATTCTTTCCAACCCCCCGTGTTGTTGTTGTTGCAATCATACTCCTCAAAACACCCTATGAAATTGCCGAGTTGCTTACCAACTCCTTCATACATGAAGCCCACTGGGATATCATATACTTGAACCCAAATCATCACATCATCAAGGCTGACTTGTCGTGGGATCTCGCATCCTGGAGTTGTTTGAAGATCAACACATAGCCATTGAAAGTCCACGGACCATTCATGATAATCCTCCCAATATCACGTCTATGATGGAACTGGAACATGTATCGATTCGGGGGGCATTCCGTAACAGAGATACCTTTGGTTGGATGCCAGATAGAAGCTAGTTTTTGCTTCATTGTGTCGAAATGAATGGTCATCTCTCGTCAGGAAACGACCCACGGACAAAGATCCATTAATGTGTTTGGAGCTTGATTTCCACTTTGTTCAATAATGAGCTCCTCATTTTCTCCATCCGATAATGCCAGATTGTCAAAATCATCTTCCATTTACATATTTGAAACCTCTTAACAAGCGAAGAGGACTTTCAAAACCTCTCAACAAGCGGAGAGGACATACAAACCTCTCAACCGACGGAGAGGACTAGAATGATAAGAAACCACAACTTGTGAAATTAGAACTCCTAATTCCACCCAAATAGTTAGAATAATTAAATTACCTAATAAAAGTAGTTTATATATAACCACTTAGTTAATTCAACAATATTTTATAAAGAGAATGGTCGTTGGAGTACATAATCTCACATCAAAAATATAATAAGAGTTGGTGTGATAATATATGTGGTAGATTAGATATGAGCATAAGCCAATTGACGACTTTGTGCAAGATTAGCTCCAACCCCATTTATATGCCCACGTGTGCGTGTGTAACCAAAAACTCTATGAATTTCTAGATGATATCAAAGCAGGATAATCGTCATATGAGTGAAGTAGATTGGATCGCACATGAGATTGAGGTGATCCCTGGCTCAAAACCCCCAGCACATGCCCCTTACGTAATGGCTCCAAAGGAGTTGGATGAGCCGAGGAAGCAGTTGCAAGAGTCGTTGGATGCTGGATTTATTCAACCATCCAAGGCACCCTATGGAGCACCAGTCATGTTCCAGAGGAAGCACGATGGATCCCTTCGGATGTGCGTGGACTACGGGGCACAAAATAAGCTGACAGTGATGAATAAGTACCCTATCACGTTGGTGGCAGACTTGTTCGATCGCCTATCCAGTGCAACTTACTTCACGAAGTCGGACTTGAGGTCGGGGTACTACCAAGTCCAAATTGCAGCTGGAGATGTCCCTAAGACGACCATGGTGACTAGGTATGGATCATTTGAATACTTAGTCATGCCATTTGGTTTGACAAATGCCCCTGCTACATTCTGTAATTTGATGAATGATGTGCTTAGGGAGTTCATCGATCGATTTGTTGTTGTTTATCTTGATGATATTGTAATTTACAGTCAAAACCTCCAAGATCATGTGGATCACTTACGGACGGTTTTGACTACCTTGAAGGCTAACCATTTGTATATAAAGAGGGAAAAATGTGAGTTTGTTGCGCAAACGATCACTTTCCTTGGTCATGTTGTAGGTCAGGGTAAATCACGGATGGACCCAGAGAAGGTGCGGCAATCATGGAGTGGCCAAACCCCACAAAGGTATAGGAGTCGCGGTCATTCCTGGGTTTGGCTAACTACTACCGGCGATTCGTGGAAGGCTACTCAAGGATAGTGGCACCGCTGACAGACCTATTGAAGAAGGATCGGGCTTGGGCATGCACGGATCGATGGGACCAAGCCATGATAGAATTGAGGCAGGTCATTGCCTCTGAACTAGTATTGGGATTGCCTAATTTTGACATGCCTTTCGAAGTGCATACTGACGCATCAGATCGAGCATTGGGGTCGGTACTTGTCCAGGAGGGACACCCCATTGCCTTTGAAAGTAGGAAACTGAAAGAAGCGTAGCAGAGGTACCCGACTCATGAGAAAGAAATGTTGGCTATGATTCATGCTCTCCATCTTTGGAGGCATTACCTGTTGGGAACGAGCTTTGTGGTAAGGACAGACAATGCTGCTACCACTTATTTCATGAGTTAGAAGAAGCTCAATCAGAAGCAGACAAAGTGGTTGGATTTCCTAGCAGAGTTTGATATTTAGTTTGAACATAAGCTTGGAAGGTTTAACTCAGTCCCGAACGCTCTTAGTCGCAAAATGGTGGCTGAGATGGTGTTAGCAGCGGTGAGGCTGGAAAGCGAGTTCCTGCCTCGCATCAAGGATGAGACATGCAAAGACCCTATTTGTACAAAGATGTTAAATCTAGTGGCTGAGGGAGTCACTCGGAGGTTTTGGTGTGAAGATGTGGTTTTTTATGCTAAATGAGGACGTTCATATGTCCCCTGAAATCTTGGTGGATTAAGGCGACAACTTCGAGGGAGACACACGATGCTCGGTGGGCTGGACATCCGGGCATGGAGCACACTTATGCCCTCTTATCACGTTCGTTCTTCTGGCCTAAAATGGAGGAGGACGTAGATCAATATGTGCGAACTTGTCTTGTGTGCCAGCAAGACAAGACAGAGATGAGGAAGGCGCAAGGGTTGCTGGAGCCTTTGACTGTACCAATTAGACCCTTTTAGAGTTTATCTATGGATTTCATCACTGGTCTTCCTAAAGTGCAGGGAATGACCACCGTGCTGGTGGTGGTGGATCGATTCTCGAAGTATGCTACGTTCATAGCTGCTCCGAAGAATTGCGATACAGACATGACGGCGGAATTGTTCCTGAAGCATGTTGCTAAATATTGGGGAATACCGGAGGACATTATCAGTGATCGAGACGTTCAGTTCACTGGAAGGTTTTGGATTTCTCTATTCAATCTGTTTGGCTCGGAGTTGAAGTTTTCCACAACAAACCATCCTCAAACGGATGGGCAAACGAAGATGATCAATGCATTGCTGGAGGACTACCTCAGACACTATGTGAATGCAAGTCAGTCCAACTGGGTGGATTTACTTGATACAACCCAATTCTGCTTCAATCTTCACAAAAGCTCGGCTACGGAGTTGAGTCCATTTGAGGTTGCGACGGGACAACAGCCGACTACTCCACATGAGGTAGCCAAATCAAATTCGATGTGATCGAGCCCAGCGGCTTATCATTTTGCGAGGAACAAGCAGGAGCTGAGGGAGGCAGCTCAAGATAGTTTGGCCAAAGTTGTTCGGAGGATGAAAAAATATGCTGACCAGAATAGAAGACCTTAGAGTTCCAGGAAGGAGACCTAGTCTTGTTGAAGCTCACTCATCAGATTTTGAAGAAGTTCAACAAGAAGGAGACGCGATCGGTTCGGTGATACGAAGGACCATTTGAGGTGGTCAAATGAGTTAGGAGGGTGGCTTATCACTTTAAGCTACCAGAAAGGTTGAAGATACATCCTACATTCCACGTCAGCTACCTTAGACCTTTCCATTCTGATGAGGCAGATCCGGGGAGGAGCACAAAGAAGACAGGCTCCACCCTTCGTACGAAATGAGTTTGCGGGAGAAATTGAGCAGATTATAAGCCACGAGAGGAGTGACTAGAGCAAGAAAAATAGGCGAAATTTTTACTTGATCAAGTGGGTTGATGTTGATGAACCTACGTGTGAGCGATACACTACTCTATGGCAGTTTGAGAATGAGATAGCAGACTATCCGAAGCGGCAACAACCGAGTAGTTCGATGAGGGCATCGAACATTTCGGCGGGGGATGTTTGTCAGCCCCTCAATAGCATGACTCGAGTAGGCTGGGCTGGGCAGAGAGAAACCTAGCAAATAGCTGAATTCTGGAGGACTCGGATGGTTCCATGAGGTTTGGTTACATGCGGGACGGATGAGGCAGCGCACAAGCGTGGACGAGGTCGCGCCTAGGCACGGTGTCTGGGCGCAGACGAGGTTGCGCCTTGGCACGTGCATTGGCGCATTCCTTAGCACAAGCATGGGCAAGCCTTGGCAGATTCCTTTTGCACGAGCAAGGCTGCGGCTTAGCACGAGCAAGGTCGCGCCTTGGCAGGTTCCTTTAACCGCGCCTTGGCAGATCCCTTTGGCACGAGCAAGGCCGCGCCTTGGCACGAGCAAGGCCGCGCCTTGGCAGATTCCTTTAGCACGAGCAATGCATACCTTGGCAAGGGTTGACAAAGCTTGACTTTGGCGTTGACCAAGTCAAAGTACGATTAGTCTCATTTCTTGATGTTTCCTATTGGAGTTCGGGAAACGGCTTAACATCTACTATAATTAAGGAGATGTGTGTTCTCTCATAGGGGCGGCATGAGCATAGTAGCAAGGAAGACCCTCAAGCATGCCTTGGGCAACAATGCCAAGGCAAAACCCACGGACTCATGGTTCGAGCCACCCCGAGCCGGTGGGACTCGGCGACCGAGCCCCGGCTAGCACGGGGTGCCAGGCTAGGCACCACCGAACAGCCCCTGTCCCTAAACGAAACATGGACCAAGTCACCTTGAGGCACGGATGGACCAAGTCAAGGTGGTTCCAGGCGGTTGGGTAACTACCTTGGTCATGGCCCCTGACATGGGCTCTAGGCTTGAGGAAGCATAGAGTGCCAGTGTTGTATTCCCATTGAGAGCTTATTAAAACATTTCCTTGGTGCCATTGTTTGCTGTTCGTTCACTTTGAGTATTGGTAGTGCTGAATTAAAGTGGCCCTTAGGCACCACGAGTTGGGTTGAGCGAGAAAAATTTTCTTAGGGTAAACCTCTCACTTAATAGCCCCGTGACAACTAGAATGATAATAAACCACAACTCGTGAAATTAGAACTCCTAATTCCACCCAAATAGTTAGAATAATTAAATTACCTAATAAAAGTAGTTTATATATAACCACTTAGTTAATTCATCAATATTTTATAAAGAAAAGGGTTGTTGGAGTACATAATCTCACATCAAAAATATAATAAGAGTTGGTGTGATAATATGTGTGGTAGATTAGATCCGAGCATTGACGACTTTGTGCAAGATTAGCTCCAACCCTATTTATATACCCACGTGTGCGCGTGTAACGTAACCAAACACTCTTTGAATTTCTAGACGGTATCAAAGCAGGATAATCGTCATATGAGTGAAGTAGATTAGATCGCACACGCCAATTAATTTTGTGCAAAATATGTTCTAACCTCATGTATATGCCCATGTGTACGCGTGGGACCTAAAACTCTCTCGGCCATGGATTTCTAGAAGGGCGGAAATATTAATTCCAAAACCAAAACGTAAGTGGGGCTTCCACGTATGAGATACGTGTCCATGGCCAGTGCACGGTGTGGCGTTCTGATAAGAACCAGGGATTATCATATTAAATTAAGACAGGTCCTACGTCAATTTAATTGATCAAAGGTGTGGCATTTGTTGTGGCGGGGTCCTTAACCTAACTAATCAAATCAGGTATTTTTGTATCTACTTAACTTGAAGTCTTTAATATAATTGTCCAAAAAATGTCATTAATGGAGTTGTTCCAAAATTCCATATAAATTAAGCTTTCGAAAAAAAAAAAAAAAGATAAATTAAACTGTATAAACTATAAGGTTGAGTTTGGTACAAAGCTTAAAAATGATTTTCATCCATTCCGATCAGTGCTAGCTCCTCAAACAAGTGCAGTTCTTTGGTATCCATCACATGCACCTCAAAATTATTACGGCCCACTTGAGAGTCGTGAAATTTGTTTGATTAGTCGGAAATTTAATCCTCCATGATTTTTCAGGTGCTTTCAAAGACAACTAATCTAAACTAATTAACCTTTTGCTCTGTAATTAAAAAAATTACAGTGGGTTGAAAGTCAGATCCTTTCAAGTTCTTTGGTGAAAGTATAAATCTAAACTAATTAACCTTTTGCTCGTAAATAAGAAAATTACATAGTGGGTTGAAAGTCAGATCCTTTCAAGTTCTTTGGTGAAAGTATTAATATATCCAATCTAAATTTCGATCGAAGTGTTGATTAATCTACGAACAATTTACTAATCTTCAACAAATGCAGCTCCTTGGTTTTTTGAACCATGAAAAATAGGAAGTTGAATTAAAAAAAAAAAAAAAAAACAACTCTGCAAGAAGAGAATCTGCAATAAAGCCCGTTAGGATTCTCCTCAAAATTCGGCAAACACACAAAACATTAAAAAATAATAATTCGATTATCTATTTTTCAACTTAATCAACATATATAATATATGTCTAAACAAAAACAACTTTAAAGAAATCTTATAATAATTAGAACTTCTACGTCTAATCTAATATAAACATTAAAAATAGTGACTATCAAAAATATAATACTAGATAATTTTGTGGGCATATAACAAACACGAATTTTGAAAATCTGGAATGGCACATTAACAAAAAAAATAAAAATAAAACGAAAATAAAAAAATTAAGTAGACCTTTTCTCATAATTATCATGATTTGGGAGTTTAGACCCTTTTCTAATTAGCAGTTTGGACTCAATGCCACACCTAAAATATTAGTGGCGAGGAGAGCTAGCAGAATGTTGGGTGCATAGGCTCGTTTCGGCTTCGGCCTATTCTTTGTGCTTCTCGATTGAAGCGTGTAACAGACATATCTATCTATAACTAGATAATTTAGATGGAAAATAAAAATATGAAACTCACAATACAAAATACATAACTATAAATCACCTACTAAATAAAAAATAAAATCACATAATAAAAAAATAAAATCTTGAAAATGAAAAAAGATCTTGTGAAGCTTTGGAGTGGAAAAATACTACCCCTTTTTTTGTATATACGAGACAAAAGATACACAACTCTTACATAACTTTTTTAAATAATAATGTAATTTTTCGAAGCTTATCTCTAAAATAAAAATAAAAATAGGCGACCAAAAACCATAAATCACTTACTAAATAAAAAATTAAATCACATAATAAAAAATAAAATCTTGAAAATGAAAAAAGATCTTGTGAAGCTTTGGAGGGAAAAAATATTACCCTTTGTTTTGTATTTGTATATATGAGACGAAGGGTACACAACTCTTACATAATTTTTTAAAATAATAATGAAAAGTCTCTTACGCAACTTTTTAAAATAATAATGTAATAACTTTTCGGAGCTTGTCTCTTAAATAAAAATAAAAATAGGCGACCTAAAACAATAAATCACCTACTAAACAGAAAATTAAATCACATAATAAAAAAAATAAAATTTTGAAAATGAAAAAAGGTCTTGTGAAGCTTTGAAGAGGGAAAATACTACCACTTTTTTTTTTATATATATATATATATATGAGACGAAAGGTACACAACTCTTACATAATAAATGTAACTTTCCGAAGCTTTTCTTTAAAATAAAAATAAAAATAAGCGACCTAAAACAATAATTTCAACGCAGCCAACATTCTTTTTTTTATTTTTTCTAAAATTTTACTTTTATTGGAAAAAAAAAACTTAGTACAACAACAATATAAATTTCAGGTTCCAAATTAACTGAGCATGGATCAAACTTTTTGATTGTGTTCGATTAAGTACACAATATAAATGTTACAGCTTGGTTATGAATTAGTCCGTCTGATTACCCCAAAGCCTTATTAAAACTCAACCAACACCAACATAAAGCAACCATATATATAAAACTAACATGCACCAACATAGATCCAGTACGTGGTAGTGAGTACTAGAGCTCAAGCACTTTCTTCCAAGCAGGTCTGCTTGAGGTGTCATCCCACCACGCCTTCACATGTTTCCTGTCCTCAATCAAGTAGGCCTTCCCAATAGCATTAACCAAGTAGTGATTGAAAGGAAGGTGCGAGAGATCAGCCAAGCTGAAGAAATCTCCAGCCAAGTACTTGCTCTTGGAGAGCCTCTCCTCGTACACGTCCAACACTTTCCCCAGCTTCTCTTCGCTCTCTTTAACCAGATCAGCGTTCACAGGAATGCCCAGTTTTGGGTAAAACAGGAGGTTGAGAACCAGATCGTAAGCGGGGGCGTTGTAGTTCTGTGCCTCAACCTCAAGCCACTGCTCCACAAGCCCCTTCTCCTCCAACGTCTTCCCAAGCAGATCTGTCCCCTGAGACTTGTACTTCTCGGAGTAGTACCTTATGATTGCTCTGGACTCGTACAGAGTGTAGTCTCCTTGTTGTGTCACAGGGGTTACTCCGAAGGGCTGCAGTTTGAGGAACTCGGGATTCTTTTGCTCTCCTTTGAGGAGATCCACAGGGACTATCTCAAACTCGATGCCCTTCTCTATGAAACAAGCGAGGACTCGGCGAGGGCATGATGCGAAGGCTGGGCCGTACACCTTCACCACCTCCGCCATTGTGATGATATCAAATTGATCGATCGATCGATCAGGGTGAAAGCATATATGTGGTTTGGTAACTTAGTTTGGTTGGGTCTATGAGTAAAGTAATAAGACAGAGAAGAATGAGAGGCAAGAGTCACGTGGGATTCGATCGGGGACGTGCGTACGCGTGGGAGATATTATTAATTTCCGTGGATTCTGTTTCATTTAATTTAATTTTCTTGCATTAATCGATGCATGGACGCATGTGCTTAGGCCTACACGTGGATGGTGCTGTGAATCAAGCGTTAGTTTCAATGGGCCGGCCACAAAGCCTTTCATCTTTTTGTCTTATACCATAACGCTTATATTAGGCATCTTTTGGTTTGTTTTTGATTAACTTAAAATGTGAATAGAGTTATTTTCTTGAAGTTAACTCACAATGAAATATCATATTTTCATATTTGATTTAATTTTAAATTTGTAAAAATTTTATAAATTTTTAAAAATAAAATATATGAATTTACATAAACACTTTTTAAATAAAAGTGATGGATGTGGATAATAAAAAATAATTAATGAGGGATAATTGTGTCCACAAATTAATTAATTTGGTGGTCCAATAATTTGGTATGAAATTTGAAAATAAGAAGTTATGAGTTCAAATTTTAGTGGATGCAAAGTTTTTTTTTTTTTTTTTCTATCAAAAAAAATTGTCCTCAAACTCATGAGAGATAACTCCCCTAAGTCCCCAAAAGGGAGTGAGAAATATATTTCACCCTTACGTGTGAGTTAGGAAGATAATTTGAAGAGAAGTTGGGTAACCAAATAAGATTAGTTCCAAATCTCCTCCAAATGATCTCCCAAGAGTTAAGTCCACCTCTAATCAAACAAGGTCTTAAGCTAATTAGCTTTTTGTTTAATTTTTTCATTATTTTTGTTTTCTTGTTTTTTTTTGGACGTACAATGTAAGTTTGATCCCATTAATTTGAAAATGAAGTTACGCTTTTTTTTTTTTTTTTTTGACTTTAGCGCAAGTCAAATTTAAAATAGCAAAATCTCTACATATTATCTCACACAAATCAGCAAAATCTCAATTATCTCATGATTTACTCTACACCAAATCCGCAAAATCTTTATATTATCTCACACAAATCTTGTTGCAGCTAGCTTTCCAAACTTACGTTGTCTTGCACGCTCACAACCAGCTTTCCTATTATTATTTATTTTGACCATTGTATACATCTTGTATTTATATTGTATTTAATTTTCAACCATATCAATACTTATAAACATTATAGCTTTTCTTTTTTCTTTTCCAAAAAAAAATAAACATTATAGCCTTTTGGTAAGTGTTGTCTCGCCCATCTCACCAGAAATTGTTGAACTTTAAAAGTTCATTGAGTTTGTATTGTATCCAACCTTCAATCCCACATGGGATAAGAAATTACCCGCTCGAAGTAAGTGGTTAAGTGAATGTAGGGTTGGATGAAAGGACCATGTGCTCCCTATTAGTTAATACATATTAAATATTTGATATTAAATATGTCTTTGATAGGGCCTTGGGCCTTTGGGGCTAATGATTAAATAACTTAGCCAATTCACAACACAAGTTTTTTACTTTTTACATTAACTATAGTTAATTTTGTAGTTGATAATTAGTGGTTGAGCAGTTGCACCTTTTAGACTGTGAAAAGGTGTTTAGTGGGATAATTGGTGGTTAATGAACCGCTCCACCACTAATAACCTCGTTTTGAACAGTTGTAACTATTCAAAGAGGTGATTTTGGTTTATAAAAGAAATAGTCTAAACTTCATTTCATACCAAGTTTTTTCAAAATTAAAATTGTCTTCACTAGTTTTTTGTTTTGAGAAAGATTTTCGTTGTTGCAGAAGAAAAGATCTTTGGTTGGTGTGTAATCAAAGATCAAACCAGTTATATCTTAGAGACGAAACTTTTGCAGTATTCATACACTGAATTGGAGAAAATCTCGTCTTAGAACATTGCAATCAAGTGCAAGCTTCGGTAAAATTTATTTAATTCTTTATAATTGAATTGAAGCATGATATGTTGTAGTTTATTCAAGCATAAGATTATTATTTTTTTGTGTTTATCATGATATACATATTTTGATTTTAATAGAATTATAGTTCTGTAATATGCATGATCTTTGTGTATGTTCCAACAATCTAAGACAAAAATTTTTTTAATTATTGTTATCACTGATTTTGTTGATAACCACTGATTTTAAAATTAGTTAATGATTTTTTTGTTAGCCCACGATTATAAAAGCTGGTCAGCGATTTATACGAAATTGGTGTTTGCATAATAGTTTTGAAATGACATCTCTTGTAACTAAGAAAACCATTGCTACCTCTCACTAATCCCAAGGATGAAAGACCGAGGAGAAGTTAAAGGGTCTTGATTTTTAAAGGTGTGTAGAAGATGATCTTCGCACGACCACATGATGAATCTTGCCAATATAGTAAAGGAAGAAGTTCGAAATCGATGAGGACCCTCTATCCAAGGAAACTCTCCTTACTATTGAAGCATAGAGGAATTCTGACTTCTTCTGCAGGAATTACATTTTGAATAGACTCGATGACACAATGTATGATGTCTATTCAAAATGTAAAACTGCAAAGGATGTTTGGGATCTCCTCGAAAAGAAATACAGAACTGAAGATGCAGGGGCTAAAAAGTTTCGTGGTATGCAAGTTTTTAAAGTACAATATGGTAGACTCGAAATCCATGGTAAAGCAAGTGGAAGAAGCGCAAGTTACGATACATGAATTGCACATCTGAAGGGTGCATTGCAAATGAACATTTTCAAGCTGGAGCCATTATTGAAAAGCTTCCACCATCTTGGAATGATTTTAAGGTCTACCTAAAGCACAAGCGAAGGAAATGTCCATTGAGGACCTCATTCTGCGACTTCGCGTTGAGTAAGACCATAGGAAGGAGACAAAAAAGAAATGGTTGATGCTAATGCTAACATGGTGGTAGGACAATCAAACAAGTCCAAATTTCGAAATTCCAAAAGAAGAATTTCAAGAAGGATTTCAAGAGAACCACCAAGCATTTAACACTAAAGGGAAGGATTACAAGAAAAGGCGAGTTCTTGGGTTTGTGGAAAGCGGGGCCATAGGGCTCAAGATTGTCGCCACAAGAAAGACCGAGAATTCGACAATTCTAGCTTGAGCATTTGACCAAGCAAATGTTGCTAACATGGAAATTGATGATATTGACATTGATCTCATTCTTTGTTGTTTCGAAACCAATATGGTTTCGATGTCGAAGGTTGGTGGATTGATACTAGTGCGACAAGGCACAATCGCAACGACAAAAACTTGTTTTTCAAGTTTCATCCGACCGACAATGAAGAGAAACTTTACATGAAAAACTCGTCACCCTCCATGGTTGAAGGTAAAGGAACTGTGAAGATAAAGTTCATGTCTGGAAAAATAGTTACTTTACTTAATGTTTTATATGTTCCTGATATTAGGAAGAATCTTGTATCTCGGCCCTTTCTTGAACAAGAAAGGGTTCAAACATGTTTTCGAGTCTAACAAATTTGTATAGACTAAGGGTGGCATGTTCATAGGGAAGAGGGAACCTTCTTGAAGGTTTTCTCAAGTTAAGTATTATAATCGTTAATGGTACGACAATAGAATGATTGTTTACTGCGTATATGACTATTTACTCGCCTATATAATTGAATCATTTGATATTTGGCGAGACATGTAAATAACAGATTAATTCATAAAATGATACATTTGAATCTGTTACCAAAGTTTAAAATTGATTTAAAACATAAATGTGAAGTTTGCTTTGAATCGAAGTTTGCTAGGAGAACATTTAAGTCAGTTCAAGAAAGATCAAGTGAAGATTCAATTCATATTGATCTTTGTGACTTCAAATCAAATCCTATGAGAGAAGGAAAGACCTATTACATCACCTTTATTGACGATTGTAGTAAGTATTATCATGTTTTTTTTTTTTTTTTAATCAAAAATAAAAGCGAGGCCTTCGATGTATTTAAAATATATAAGACAGAGGTTGAAAATCAACTTGACAAAAGATAAAAGTGTTAAGAACCGATCGAGGTGGAGAATATGATTCCATTGAATTTGCAAAATCTTGTAATACAAAAGGAATTATACATCAGACCATCACGCCATATAAACCTCAACAAAATGGTGTGGCGGAGAAGAAAAAATAGAACTCTCAAGAATATGATTAATTCTATGTTGAATGATTCTGGACTTCCTCGAAAGTTGTGGGGTGAAGCACTACTGATTGCAAATCATATCTTGAATAGAGTTCCTTCTAAGAAATCTGATAATTCTCTTTATGAGATTTGAAGAAAAAGAAAACCCACTTATAAAACTTTAAAAATGTGGGGTTGCTTAGCAAAGGTTCAAATTCCTTTACCAAAAAGAACTAAATTTGGACATAAAACCGTAGATTGTGTGTTCATCAGTTTTACTAAGAATAGTGCAACACATAGATTCTTAGTAGTTAAATCATATATTTCATATATAAGTGAAAATAATATTATAGAATCTGTTGATACTAAATTTTTTGAGCACATTTTTCATTTCAAGGAAAAACAAAATGGTTCATCATGAAAAAAGACGGCTGAAGAAAGTCTAGAAGAACCGACCACTTAAAGGGTTCAAAAACAAGAATTGGAACTTAGAAGGGGAAAAAGAATCAAGGTTCCAAAGAACTCTAGACCTGATTTCATAAGTCTGCTAACTGAAAATGAACCACAGACTTATAAGGAGACTATGTCTTCACCGAAAGCGCCTTTATGGATTGAAGCAATCAATAGTGAAGTTGAATCTATTTTACAAAATAATACGTGGGAATTGGTTGATCTACCATTCAGATTCAAGCCAATTGGATATAAATGGATATTCAAAATAAACATAAAAGCTAATGGTACTATTGATAAATACAAGACACGATTAGTTGCAAAAGGTTATAGACAAAAGGAAGGCTTAGATTACTTAGACACCTATTCTCTGTTTGAGAATAACTTCCATTAGAATGTTGATTTCCATAGCTACTTTATACAATATGGAAATACACCAAATGGATGTTAAAACAACATTTCTAAATGGAGAGTTAGAAGAAGAAATCAATATGGACCAACCCAAAGGGTTTATAGTTAAAGGCTAAGAGAATAAAGTTTGTAGTTGTTAACTCATCATATGGACTTAAACAAGCTCTAAAACAATGTCATGAAAATTTGATCATACTATGCTAACAAATAGTTTCAAAATTAATGAATGTGAAAAATGTGTGTATATTAAAGAAATGAAAAACTTTAGTGTCATAGTATGCATATATGTTGATGACATGTTGATTATGAGCACAAGTAAAGATGTCATAATATCAACAAAAAAATGTTGAATTCCGGTTTGACATGAAAAACTTAGGTCAAACAGATGTCATGCTGGGAATTCAAATTAAAAGAAATAAAGATGGTTATGTTCTTATACAATCCCATTATGTTGAGAAAATCTCGAAAATATTCAATCAATTTGATGGCAAAGCCTGCAGTAACTCTTTTTGATGCAAATTGTTATCTTAAGAAAAAATCTAGACAAGCAATTTCTCAATTGGAATATTCTCAAGTAATTGGGAGCTTGGTGTACTTGATGAATTCTACTAGACCTGACATAGCCTATGCAGTTAGCAGGTTGTGTGACGGCCCCGATTTCTAAACAGGGCTCCGCCCGGCCTAATCCCGTAGTCAAGCCTTAATTTTAACCACATAAGACTTAATTACGTATTAGTCAGCCTTTCGTCCCTATATTCCTCAAAACACATGTTCAGATATTACTAAATTTCAGAGTTAATTAAAACTTTTTATTATTTTTGTACTATTACATATTTTAAAGATTATGCGAAAGCTTTTATTATTCAAAATCCTAAGTGTGGAAAACTAAGAAAATACAACATCACATGCATGTATATATATAAGTCTAAAAAATGGAGAACTATACACTTAACCCAATGTACAACCCAAAATGTACATTAAAAACATAAGCAGTAATAATACAACAAAAGTCGAGTCATACAAAATGAGATAGGAGAGTCGCCGCAATGCTCAAAGAAAGTCGCTGATCTTCTCCTTCCTCGGCTTGCTGCTGCTCGACGGACCTACACCCACCATCAGAAACTAGACGGTGAGTATAGTAATATTTAAGTAATAACTGGAGAATTCTATGCCACATTTCTAAAATAAAAGAAATGTATTTAAAAGCATAAAATAGCGAAAGAATTGTTGAATCAAGTAATGCAAGTAAATATCATAGTTAAAGATGTATAAACTAACACAGGCTAAGTCGAGATGATCTACGTCCGGTCGGCGGTGAGAACTATCACCTAACCTTTCCCACTACTATTAGAGATGCGCTCAATATATTCCATACCAATTGCGAAGCTGCGCTCTACGCGTATACATCATCTATCTCATTCTTACCGATCACCCCGAGTCCCATGTCTCGTGTGCCGCGCAAGTGTAGTGGTGAGTGTCGAAACCCCGATATACCCATGTCCCCATGAACCGCGCATCTCTCGTGCAATGGACACTAGATAATCCTTACTTTAGTTTTCAAAGATCAATAGTTCCAATTCTCTAGGATTTCAAAACTAGTTAAGCTACAAAGCTCAAGGAAATAGAATACAAGTCTAATCCATTCCAACTTATCCCAATAGCATGCTGTTCATCAATTATCTATCAAAAATGACATCAATAGTAGGAATTGGAATCAATGAAGCATGTCACAAGGCATTATGTTACAATATTCAATCATAAAAAGACACAAGAACAACATGATGAGATTAAAAGTAGCAATGTCTACAAATAGACCATAAAATGATATGAGTCAATGAAATGAAATATAGAATTCTCAAAGCTTTACTTACAATTCACAACGTTTGTCCTTGCCTATTCGACCTCTCAGCACTTCGAAATGCGTTCCCAAACTCCCGAGATCTCCCCTTAGTTCCCTAGAGTTGTTTGATAGGTTTTAGAGTGAGTTTGGACTCATTTATAGTGTTTAAACCATGTTTGGACTTTGTTGATTTTTGTACTAACATGGGCAATTAGCGCGCTATTTTACAGCTCTAGCGTGCTAATCAAGATTAGCGCGCTAGTTTTTGACATTAGCGCGCTAATTGAACATTAGCGTGCTAGATTATCAACCTAACGCGTTATGGATGTGCAGCAGAACTCAGAATTCTGCACTTCGGATTCTGCGTTTTTACTACACATAGGCTTTGTTTTCGCCTTAGGGGCCCTCATACACACCACCAGAGGTCCCTAACACCCATCCCAACACAAAACAACAACAACAACATCCAATTCATGAATTCACAAAGTTTATGGAGTTGATAAGTCACCTAGCTTGAAGAACTCCTTCTTCACCAAAGCTTCAATGATTTGTAGCTCTTCTCCTCCACCAAATCACACCAAAAACTCTCTTCTTTCTCTCCTCCTCCTAGCAACGATTTGATGAAGATAAGAAACCAAAATTTTTTACTTATAGGTTCATTTGACCATGTTGATATGTTTGAACCTTAGCCATTGATCATTGTGTGCACACGTATCTCGAGGCTCAACTAGTGGACCACCTTGTCACACTTGTCCCTCAATTCATGTTTGAGTAACTCAACAAGTTGACACCTTGTCTTTTAATGGGGTGAATACGTGTCTCGATGCACATCTAGTGCTTATTGTTTTATTCCTAACTTTAGGTACATTAATGTTATGCAAATGTGACCACATTAAAGCCACTTATAAATTCATATTTAACTCAAATTAATTAAGCTTACCCCACACGCCGCTACCTCGGTCCCACGTCGACACGCGACTCGAGGTACGTCCCTGCTCGTCTCGATACCTATATGCACGTAGAAAAGTGACTTAATAGTCTACACATATACAATATATTAGGCATACATCACAACAAATATAAAATATACCTTGGCCCTTACCTCGATCAATGGACATATCACGGTGTGGGTCCCACAGTACGGGTCGTTGATCTTATTTAAGAAATTAAACATGGTTAGAGATTTTGGGCCGTTATAGGTTGAGTAGATACACGTAATCATAATGATGCTCATTCGACATCATTAATAAGAGTCTTAAGGTATCTTAAATATACCTTAAATTATGGATTGTTTTATACATAATATCTCGTACTTGAAAGGTATAGTGATGCAAATTGGATTTATGATAATACAAAAACCAAATCAATCAGTGGATATGTGTTCACATTAAGTGGAGCATCGATTTCTGGAAATCAACAAAACAAACGTGTATAGCACGTTCCACCATGGAATCGAATTCATCGCTTTTTGACAAAGAAATTTCAAAAAAAGTGAATGGCTAAGAAACTTCTTAGAAGATATTCCTTGCTGGCCAAAACCAATCACAGCAATATGCATACATTGTGATAGTATGGCAGCAAAAACAAGAGCTAAGAACAACATATATAATGGTAAGTCAAGGACATATAAGGCGCCGACATAATACTATAAGACAATTACTCATGAGTGGAGTAATTAGTATTGATTATCTCAAGTCAAAGGAAAACATTGCAGATCCTTTGACTAAAGGCTTACCATGAGATCAAGTGAAGATACTATCGAGGGGAATGAGCTTAAAGCCTATAGAGTAAGTCAAGCCTAGCGGAAACCTAACACCTAGCTTATTGGAGATCTCATGGTCTAGGTTCAATAGGCAAATTGACTAGGCTTAACTTAACAAACATGACACACGATTACCTGCTCCTATGATAAAATATATGTGTTGATAAGATGCTTAGGTTATGCAATATTACATTTAATGAATAAACAAAAATCACCTATATGATAGTAAATGTGGGGTCGCATTTATTAGAATGAATCGGCTAAATTCTCTAAAGCTATCATGAACCAAGGATATGTTTAGGACTAAAATGAACAACATCGAATAAAGTGCATCAGGAATCATGCCATAAGTGAAACATATTGTCTTAGTTTACTATAAGAAGTGAACAATTCAAGATACACACATCACTGCGTCACGAATGAACTCGATATGATCTTACTAGTATAAGCTCAAGTCTATATGACACTTTCCTAATTAACATGACATGATAATCTCTCTCAAATGTCTTAAAATTTTGTGTTTGTGATTTAGCAAAGTAAACCCAGTCAAGGATGATGATGGTGGGGTATTGTTGAACTTTGAAAGTTCGTTGAGTTTGTATTGTATCCAACTTTTAGTACCACATGGAAAAGAAACCTTTTGTTTCTTTCCTTATAAGAGATCACCCACTTGAAGTAAGTGGTTAAGTGAACGTGGTTGGATGAAAGGACCATGTGTATTCCCTATTGGTTAATACATATTAAATACTTGATATTAAATATGTCTTTGATAGGGCCTTGGGCATTTGGGGCTAATGATTAAATAACTTAGCCAATTCACAACACAAGTTTTTTACTTTTTACATTAATTATAGTTAATTTTGTAGTTGGTAATTAGTAGTTGAACAGTTGCACCTTTTAGACTGTGAAAAGGTGTTTAGTGGGATAATTGGTGGTTAATGAACCGCTCCACCACTAATAACCTCGTTTTGAACAGTTGTAATTGTTCAAAGAGGTGGTTTTGGTTTATAAAAGAAATAGTCTAAACTTTATTACATACCAAGTTTTTTCGAAATTAAAATTGCATGCACTGGTTTTTGTATTGAGAGAGATATTCGTTGTTGCAGAAGAAAGAATCTTTGGTTGATGTGTAATCAAAGATCAAACTAGTTGTATCCTGGGGACGAACCTCTTGCAGTATCCATACATTGAAATGAAGGAAATTTCATTTTAGGACATTGCAATCAAGTGCAAGTCTCTGGTAAAATTTATTTAATTCTCTGTAATCGAATTGAAGCATGATATGTTGTAGTTCGTATTCAAGCATAAGAATTTTTTTGTTTATATCATGATATACATATTCTGGTTTTAATAGAATTATAGTTCTCTAATATGCATGATCTCTGTGTATGTTTCAACAAAAATCCTTTCGCTTCATTATTTAATTTTTTTGTCAAGATGTTTTCTTCATTATTTAATCTAACAACATATATTACATATATGCCAAAGCATCTTTAAAATAACGAAATTATTTCTATTTATGCACCAAATTAAAATGGCATATATGCTAATCTAACAAAAAAAAAGGCATATGCTAAGGTAGGCACGCAAGCAAATGTAGTATTAGTTTTTTGTTTTTAAGAAAAGAAAGATTTGAATTCAAATAAATGTTATTTTGTTCTTGGGCTGCTAGTTTGTACCTTAATTATAATTAAAGGTTGTATATATTGTTTGCAACATCATCTAATAAGTATAAACAAGGGTGACGGCTACAATGAAATATTATTCAAATGTAGTTCAAATTCTTGTTATTAGTCATGGACGACCGAGTTTTTTTTTTTTTTTTTTTTTTTTAATTATTTTAAACTACATTGATCTAATTGGTCTGTTTTGGCGATGACTCATGAGCAGCCCTTTCCAGCTTATTGAATTTTAATATTGCATCAACCATAGGATATGCTTTTTCCATTTTAAAACTCCAACTTTTTGCCCAAGTTAGGTTTCATATGTAAAGGCTTCAAACTCATTAAGATAAATTGGTCCTAGTAGTAAAGGACTTGATACCTCTTAAGCCTTATCATAGTTTCAAGTTCCAGAGATAAATCAAGTTAGCTAGGTTGAGAATGATCATCTCCTACATGGAGCTTGACACTGTTTGAGCCATAAAAAAATGAAAGCAAAAAACTTCTAAATTTTTTTAAAAAAATAAATAAAAATGAAAAGATATATAACCTGCTCATGAAAGCCTTCAAGAATGACATAAATATAGTTTGAGCCATGAATTATATGCAGTCTAGTGAAATTCTTAATTAATCTTCTCTTCCCCATCCATGGCTTTCTGTTTCAGTTTAAAATATGCCAAGTCTTAAGCCCAAAAACAGTTTCAAACCATGTAAGTCATTCCCACCTGCATGATATTCATGTGAGGTACACTCATATTTGCAGCTCCTGCTCTACAATTCCTTCTCAAGAATGCATAAAAGTAGTTTATAACAAGCTTTTTCAGGAACCAAGATTCCTTTCGAGCTCGCACGTCTCCATGGGCGAGCAGATATGTAAATCCTGAGTCCATAGCTTCTCGCAGGGCCGAAAGCTCATACTCCAAGCTTGGGTCTTCATCAACTGGCAAATTTGATGTGGCCAATTCTGGTGAAGTTGAAGTTCCTGCTTCTTCTATGTTCCGAGCATTCAATAATGGAACATGAAGGTCCCCAGCTTCGCTGCCTTGAAGTCCATCGTCCCTAGACCTCACTGAAACAGAATCAAATTCCATATCTGCAATGCCAGTCTCTAGTGCGAGGTCCTGCGCTTCCCTTCTCAAGAACTTCTCGAGACTCTCAACCAATAGCTGCTCAAAGGCATGGTGATCTTCCTTTCTGATGTCTTTGTAACCATATCGAGCAATGCAGCGGAACATGTGATAGTCCTTGTGGCAGACCCTTCTGAATAGAAACCTTTCCTCTTGTGGCACAACAGGCACTGGTACATACTTGATACAAACAAAAACAATTGTCGAGTGGATTGCAGGGAGGCTAAGTAAGAACTGTCCAAAGATCGAGGGGACGCCTTGCACCAACTCGTTGAATAGCAAGCCAATACCAGGCACTCTGACAGTTCCGAGAGTGGAGCCAAGTTCATACATGAAGTCCATAGAGATCTTCTCCCTGACTTCGCTACGGTACTTAAGAACACTTCCATAATTCCATGTGTACATTATGGACAGGAAAAAAGTGGCGAAGACAAGCGGAAGCCACCCACCCTCCTTGATCTTTGCTAGCACCGCAGACAGGTATATGAGCTCGACAGACCCAAATACAAGAGGGAAACAAAGAGCAAGAAATATGTTCGTCTGCCATATTAGCACCATTACTAGTGTCACCAGCGTAGTGCTCACAAGCATCACTCCGACTTCGGCAATGCCTGGACAAGGACAAGGTCGGTTGCCTTAGATAGTGTTTGTAAACTCATCAACTCCATTTTGTAAGCAAAACAAAAATAGAAATCAAATTATCCAGAGACTTCAGAAATGAAATACTTAACCATAAGCATTCGCTATGTCGTTGGTGTGCCTGAAGGAAGCCACGACTACGATACACATGATCATAAGGAACCAATTGATGACTGGGATGTATATCTGACCCATGCGTCTCTTGGAGGTGTGAATAATCTTTAACCTAGGGAAGCAACCAAGGGCCATCGACTGCTTAATGCATGAAAATGTTGCCGATATCATGGCTTGACTAGCAATAACTGCAGCAAGTGTGGCTACCACAAAGACAGGCCAGAAGAGACCATCTATTTTTTCATAAATTACACTAAGTTAGAAAATTGACATATTTTTTGACAGCGGATATAACCAGTGCTTACCGCAGAAAAGGAAACAACGACCAAAACCAACTATGGTTCGTAGAAAAACTAACCTGGGATAGATGCATAGAAAATTCTTTCTGCCGTAGATGGGTACTTCATCAAAAATGCTGATTGACCCATGTAAGCCAGCAGAAGACAAGGGAACACCAAAAATGTGAAAGCAATCTGATACCATCAAATAGATCGAATAAGATGACATTTATATAGTTTATAATGTACTACAACCATTGATTGTTAGCAATTTAAAAAAAAAATCAGAACTGTAAAAGCAAATGCATAGTAAAAACCTGAATCGATCGCACAGAAAAATGACCAAGATCAGCAAACATTGCCTCAGCACCTGCAATCACACAAATAGACTTTTGTGTTAAGACAATCAACTGCTACAACGTCTCATTAATTCCATTAATTGCAAGGGGAAGAGTGAATCCTGTGAACTTTTGCAGACTGGCAAGGAAGACCACATATTTATCTACTGGATGATTAATTTGATTCAACTTCTAGGTGCAAGTTTCAGACGAGCAGATTTGCTACTAGCATTATTAGGTAGAGATCCTTATGAACAAGGGTAATAAGACAAGGAGCAGCACAGCAAACAGAGTTACATGATTAGACGAGAACCAATAGAATATTTTTTTGAAAATTTTGAGAAAAATAAGAATATTGCAAATTTTTCTATGTTTATAGAACTATAGAAACAATCACCAATTTTTTCTTTTTTCTTTTGGACAGGACAAGAGTAACGTAACTACAGATGCTTCATCTTCCTCTAAGCCCACATTTTTAATTAATATAAAGAGAAAAGCAAACTAGTTATGTACGTTTTGTACAAAGGAGCAGATAATAAAAACTACATTGGACTATTGGAGACTGACTTTCTGAAATAGGTATGGGAAAGATGCAACAAAAAGCAATTTCAAGCAATCTCAAGTTGTGCAGTACCGGTAATACAGAGAACGCAGCCACCAAGAGCTGACCATGCTTTTACTCCATTCTTTTGGAAAAAGAAATATATGTAAGCTGGGTTGAAAGCCCTCAAGACAGTCCAATCGTACTTAATTATGTTGTAGATTCCAATTGTTCCCAGACTGAAGAACCAAAGAGCCAGCACAGGAGCAAATAAGAATCCCACTTTGCCTGTACCAAAACTTTGTATGCTAAACAATCCTATGAGGATAACAATAGAGACGATAACCACAGCATCTGCAAGCAATGAAAGCAGATTAATACAATTTCAATCAGTAGTTGAAAGTATTGGAAATGACTCAAGCCTCTCGCATTGGCACATTTCTTTTTATATAGATATATGCAGCTACTGTGAGGTTAGAATAAACGATCTCATAGCTTTTAGCTCATGCATCAAACATTGAGATATTAGTTTAGAATCTTTAGATCGATAACTGACATCTGCAAACGCATACTACTTATTAGATGACTAATAGTAATCTCATACTACTCATTGCAGGTTGCCTTTTCATAGAATGACACATAATGTCACAAGGCAACCAACTAAATCATTTGACTCTTGATGGCGTTGTTGAATCATTAAAAGATGCACATTTAACTTATCATCCAATGATCCAAAAGACATGGACCGAGAGGACAGCCTAGGTAGTCAAGGTTATATCTATGTCTGAGAGGCAAAGAGATAAACCAAAAAAAAAAAAACAAAAAGTACTCCACAAACATAAGCTACCTCCCCTGAGAAGAAATGCAAGGGGGAATAAACTCTCATCACGACATCATATCATAAGCACTTTTAAGAATTCATGGAAAAGGAATGATTTTACCCACTTGTATTAAATCCCTGTATTTGACCCTGCAAGCCACTGACAGCAGACATCACTGCCAAAAAGCAAGAGCAAACAGATTAATAAGAATCAAGATAGCTATGCAACAACGACATTGAACCTCCGAAGAATGCATTATACAAGAAAGAAGTAAAAGGTATAAAAGTAAAATTCAAGGCTCTAACATCAGTAAGCAGTAAGCGAGTCAACACATCCATAGTAATTTCGGCTCATCGCTGATTGAGTTGTTATTGAATAAAATTAAAAATGAGCTGAACTACATAACCAACATGCAAACTAAGGATAAGCCGGAATTGGATGTTCTGGCTAGGCCTAATCTGGATTTTAATTTGCCGTCCAGGACTGATTTTGCATAACTATCATAAGTCAATGAGTTATATTTTGCATAACATCTTCAGCAATGCCTCTGAACTGTTCTACAAATTCCATGTGAGTTTCCTTACAAGTATCATAAAATTCAAGTCATCGCATAATGCAGTGGAAAGTTGTGAAAGATGCAAACAGATATAGAACAGTCGTCAGGAGACAAAATCTCAAGGCAAAAAGTATCATTTGGTCCCTGAACTTTCACGTTTTTCTTGATTTGGTCATCAAACTTTCATCAATTCACTTTTGGACCCTGAACTTTCATTTCCCTCTACTTTTGGTCCTTTTGTTAAGTTGGAAAGTAACGGTTGCCGACGAAGTGGTTCACGAACAATTCACAACCGATTCATCAAACCAAATCGTTAACCGCTTGTGAACCAATTTTTCAGCGACTGTTACTCACCAATATAGCAAAAAAGGATAAAAAATAGAGGGAAATGAAAGTTCAGGGACCCAAAGTGAACCTATGAAAGTTTAACGACCAAATTAAGAGAAACGCGAAAGGGACCAAGTGATACTATTTGCCAAATCTCAACAATATACTGTTGTATACTTGTATTTATTCAATACGATTCTCTCAAAACATCGAATCCTCGACTTCTAGTAGTCAAAGAATCCTATGGTGAAAGGAAACCCTGAACTAACTACATCAATAAAACTAGAAAATAAATATAATAAATATGAACCTTAAAAATAACTCAAAACATGGAAAAATAAAATAATAAACAATCATGTTCATTGCTTCCTTTCTCACCAACAACAAATGCCAAGCTATATTTCTTCTGTATAGTCAGAAAAAATAATAGAATAAAAATGCCAAACATGCAATTGTGGAACAAAAATTTGAAGCAAAACAAATTTGTACAACTTTGTCCAATTTAGAAAGTCATCGGATCCACCACTTAGTTACAAACTCAAGGCATAGGTCCCATGGACCATACAGTCAGAAGAGGCTTAGCTTGCCTTAATCACCCTAAGGGGATTTAATTCTACCATCTACAGTTGAGAATATGAGAGCCCATACCAACTGGCTAAATGTCTAATGGCCAAGACATAAACATTAACAAGGAGTTCAGACATCCAATGAGCACATAATAAGATAATATTCAATGAGACATTGTTTAATGTACTGTTGCTGTCAAGAAAAAAAGTTAGCAAGATTTCATTTCAGTAACTTAGCCAAGAAAAAAAAAGTTGACGCTTGCTCCCTTTGCCAAATCAAACATTCCTGATCATTAAACCCCATGAAAAATTTGAATCAAAAGTCTTACCAAGATATTAGAAAATAAACTCTTTAGGTGGTGAGATGGAGAAAGATGTAGCGTAAGAAACTTTAAAACCAAGGATTTCATTTCATAATATCAAAAGAATTAACAGATAAACCAAAAGTGCAATAATTAATAAAATAAAAAATAATGGAAATACGTCCCTTGCATTAGTTTGGTAACCATATTCCAACCTTAATCTCAACTATAGCAAGGCCAAGCGGACTAAATATCAGTTTTAGCAGTGGCATCCATATTGTAGCCATGCTATGAGTTAGAGTATTATCATAGACGCATGAGAAAGGAGATAATATCAATTAATTTGCCAGTGCCTGCAGGATTTGTCGAGCAAAAATTTACAAGTATACCTGACATGGCTGGGGTTAGAATACCATCCCCTATGATCATGGATGTCCCCATCAGAACCAGCAGTAATAGAAGAGTCTTGAGGGATGACTTCCTTTCTAATACCTCTTTTATGTTTAATGCCCTTTCAAGCTCTGGGGTGGGAAGCTTCAGCTTAAAACTGGAGATATGTTCATCGGCCCGCTGTCTATTTGGCAATAGATTAACGTTTGCATATCTGCATATCAATGAATATAGTGCAAATGTGCCCCCTGCAATCATCATTTGCTTCTGTTTAACACGCATATCCACTAGGTATTGGTAGGCAGTTTTCACATAGTTTTGTTTCTACCAGCATAAAGATCAAGGATACAAAAGAATTAAGTCTAAGAAACATACCTTCACCATTGTCATTAGCTTTTAGAACTATAAAAACATATTTCCCAAAAGGAATTAATGCAATTGTGTACATGACGAGTGATAAAGCTCCCAAGATGTCGATTTCTGTTTTTGTTGGTACCTTACTGAATACATCATCAAAGACGTATAAAGGACTAGTACCCACATCACCATAAACCACGCCAAGCGTTTGAAATGCCATGCCAATTGTGGCCCATATAGAGAGATCCTAAATTATAAAGATCAAAACAAAATCAGGAAGAAAACATAGAATTTTAACGCACCAAATCTCCTATGGCCCAACAATATGTCATATATAGTGGAATTATACAATCGTATCAAGGGAAAGTAAAGGCTGTATGAACTATGCAGATTTTACATAATAACGTCTGAAATTCAAACTTCATATTAACAAAATGGAACTCAGCGAGCAACTGAAGTATGAGCTAAGACATGAAACTAGAGTCCTAATGAATAAATATTGTGGATCCATGTTCAAGAGGTCAGCAAATTTAAGCAATTTCAAACTCAATGGACATGAAGTTAATAAATGAGGAAAAAGATATTCTCACGATCCCTACCGACTTTAATTGATAGCTATGCGGATAATGGGATCATTTTACGCAAGAACAGGAAGTAAGAGAATCAAGTTTACAATTTTTACATTGAAAGCAAGCACAATTAAAAGATGTATTTGGTTCACTAATAATTGAGCTGAAAATCATCCGAAAGCGAGGAAACTGCAGTGCATTTGTTGGCAGTGACTCCATTGGTACACATTTGGTTCCCACCAGCTCTAGAAGTAAATATCATCTCCAATTAAGCTAATGAAACTAAGCATAGGCGGCGCGCTTCCCTAATTCCCATTTGAGAAGTAGACACAAAATTCAAAAGAACTAACAAAAGGGATGAATCAAAACAACAACATTTGGGTTTTGACACATCATTCCAATCAAATTCTTCTAGCAAACTCATGAATCACTGAAACCAATGAAACAAAGGGAAATTTCACCTTGGCATGGTGGGTGTGAGACTCATAAGGGCTCATGGCTTCAACATCAAAGGAATCCAATCTCCTGGGCTTCTTCACAAGCCTCCTCCTCAGACTCCCGCCACGCCCTTCCCTGTACCCCTCCTCCTCCATCAGCGACCACGGCGGCGACTGAGACTCCGAGTCCACTTCGCTTCCGTCCACCCACCTAGACTCCGACCTCACCAATCTAACACTCCCACTCCCACTCTCCTCAATCCCCTCTTCTTCCTCCCCCATTTCCCCCATTTTTATGATCCCCCTCAGAAACCCACAACAAATCTCACAACTTTTCCATCAATCGCTCCTTTTCTCAACTACCCATCAAAGATTAGCCCCAAATTCGTCTCCTATGGACCGCAAATCAACGAAAAAGCATCGATTTCACCCAAATTTCTCCAAATCTAGACAAACCCATCAGACCCAGTTGGGATAGTTCATAGTTTTGAAGGAAAATCGATGAAAGGACTATTTTGTGCAATAATTAAGCTTGTATATATTTAAATATATCTGCGAAGTCTGGTGTCTTTGTAGTCTGTGTTTATTTATTTTTTTAGAACTTCAGAGAGAACAGGGAATGGTGAGAAATTGAGCAGAGACTGTGTACATAATGGTGTGCCTGAAAATCGTGGGTTCCATTGACGTGGAAATGGATCCACTTGATACAATCTACATCTAATCAAAAAATGCTCTGATCATGAATTCATAATACATTTTATGTGGCATGAAATCAAAGTAAAGATTGTCTACTTCTAGACTTGATAATATCTTTTTCATATAATACAATGGTACATAAATTCAAGTGATCATTGGTGTTTACATTATGATTTGATACATAATTCGTTGCAAGAAATTGAAATGTTATTGTCAAAATCTAGAAATGTTGGAAACACTTATTTGCCTATTAATCTTTCTCAATTAATTCGTGTTTAAGGTCGAGAGTTTTAAATTTGCTTTAGACCAAAGGCTGCTTTAGACCAAAGGCTCAAACACGTGGCCTTTGACTAAGAATGAGAGCATCCTAATGAGTCATATTGCATTGCGAACCCTTTGAATCATTAATTGGTCAGTTTTAGTGATTAACGTATCCAACAATTTATTAAAATCTACTGGTGATTTTATATGATTTTAATAATTAAAATGCCTAAATCGGAATAGGCTCTTCATGTTTATATTACAATATATATATATATATATAAAGAAAGAAACGGACATCTTATCTTGCCCTTGTCAAGACTCAAACTCACACCTTGTTACAATGTTGCCACATATATATCAAATTATTGGATCACTCACTAATATTTTGTTATTATTAGTGTTATTATATTAGAACACGTACGCCCACCCATTAATTGCTCATGCCTCTCCTACATGAAACACTTGACTGGTCAAGTACGTAGGTTTGTGTAAAGGCCAATGCACATATCTAGACTTTAGATCTATAGCTAGTAAGAGACCCTGCAAACGTAATCATGTATGTAATTTAACACGAGTAGTGATCGATTTCACCGATTGATTCGTTCCTTTTATGAAGAATCGGGTAATAGAGAAATCTAGGTTAAATCGAGTGCGCATTGTAACTCGATTATCTATGGTTAGTGTTCTCATGGAACCCATAGCGATCACCACATTAAACCCAAGGTGCAGGAGTCTAGGGTTATGCGATTGATTAGGAGAGTGGCCAACAACCGTACCTTGGTTATCGAGACTAGGAGAACTAGAGATTTTGGCGCGTGTCGAGTCTTATAGCAAGGAAAGAGGGGAAGGTGTCGCCCTGCTCCCACCCGTCCTAAAATATGCTTTCTTCCCCTGGTAACCTATTAAAACTAAATTAAACATATTTTTGTAGAACCGACGACCAAATCCAATCTTTTGTCGAACCGAACTTCTATGTCTAAACCTAGGTAAATTCATGAATTATTTTCAAAACTATATATTTTTCTTAGATTTATTTTATTGCTATTTAATTAAATTAATTAGTTACTTTATTGTTTTAAGAAAAACCTTTTTTTCGACCATGTGGGGGTCGGGCCAATGATTAGGTGTTTGCTTATGGGTGTAAGGTGTTGGGGTTCGATTCCTACAAAAGCAAGCTTCTTTCTTATAAAAAAAGAAAGAAAAAGAAAAACCTTTTTTCCGCCCCTTTCTTTTAAACCTTAGAAGAATTCATTAATCTTTTTCTTTTAAACCTTAGAAGAATATACCAATCTATGTGAGATCGACTCTTTAGCACTATTTTTAAATAATTGGTCGTTATATGTTTTATTGACGTGTTCGGCGCGCGTCACCAATAAAAATGGGATTTGCAGGGGGTGAAATATTTAAAGTCACTTTTTGCATCCATTCAAAGAAGAAGAAGAAGAAGAATTTGTAGATGGTGAACTTTTTAAAGTCTCTTTCGCATCCTTGCCCGATTAAGAAATTTACCGGATGACTTTTTAAAGGAAAAAAATTAGCTCTGCTAAAATCTCGATAAGATTTTATGGAACTATTTATTTGTTAGGATTACTTGTAGATTGATTTTTAGCTTCTTTTTTTTCGTCAAAGTGATTTGTATTGAGGTATTCTTAGTCTAATTGGACAAGCATCTATTACAAGATATTACAACAATGAAGAGGAGAACAAATTTCGAAAATGGTGCACATAAAAGTGCAACTCCAACCCTAACCTTAAGGTAGGGACAACCACTCCAACAACGGAGACAACCACCCCAGCGACGGGGACAACATCTGTATGTAGGTGATAACTAAAACACTAAAATGCAACTAACACGTACACACATAAACCATAACTTAATACATACAGAAAAAGGCTGGAACAAAGTAGAGAGAACAGCCAAAAAGCCACCGGAGAAGCCAAAGAATACATCCACCATCGCTGTTGAAGTGTCATCCGCTTCCCCAAATCCCTCATTTTCAAGATCTATCTCCATCATTTTCTTCTGCAGCCGTCCCTTCAAAAACATACCATTAAGAGAGGAGAAGACAGAACGGAGTCAGGGAGAAGTGAGCAACACCAGATATGACTCGCCGTGAAGAGAAGCAACCTCTCTTCTACCTAAAACAACCTTGCTTTCATCGTTTTCAGCGCGAAGCCATAATGCTGGAGGGACGACGAAGCTGGTCGAACGTCGCTCTCCAAAACCACTGGCTCTCCCAAAAAACTCTCCTCTCAGCGTTTCATTTTAGATCTCATTCCTTTCCTTCAAACAACCCTCATTTTGACGTTGCTGAAGATAAGTGAAGAATAAAGAAAGGAAGAAGAGAGGGGAAAGAAGGAAAAAAGAAAACAAAGACACAAAGTAAAATATGTTGTGAATTGAATTGAAACTTGCTAAGAACTAGAGAAGGAAATTGAAGACTAAGAACTTATACTACTACAAACTACTACTATAAAAGAAAAGAGAAGAAATGAGATAGTTGGAATGAGAAGTTTTAATTCAACTTGGTGTGTTTTTTACAATGAGGTTTATATAGGTAGTTTAGTGATGATGATAAATGTACTTTATACAATGTGTACAAGTAACACATACACCTCATGTCATACAACACATTACAAGTAATTTGACAATACATGGTGTACATTGGAAATGGTTACAAGTAACATGACAATACATAGACAAGTGGAGATACTATTAAGTGAGAAATACAAGTTACATGACTACACAATACGTTGGTGTACATGCTTGGTCATCCATATTCCACAACACTCCCCCTTGGATGACACTTGCTTAGAGATTGTGCCTCGTTAAAACTTATACTAAGAAAAATCATATGGGAAATAATATAGTAAAAGAAAAAGAGTACACTATTCTCATAAATATTAAGATGTGTATAATATTGTAAAGATTGCCTCATTAAAAACCTTGCTAGGAAAACCCAATGGGATAAAACCATAGCTAAGGGAAAAAGAGTGCAATACATTAATCAATAACTCCCCCTCATGTAAACATGGGTGAAACTTGTTCAGTTTCTTTACTTGCAATGTCCTTAAGTTTACGCAAGCCAATATCATATGTAGCCTTTTAAATGTCGTAGTTGGTAAGGCTTTTGTGAATAAATCAGCAAGATTATCACTCGATCGGATTTGCTTGACATCAATTTCACCATTCTTGAAGCTCATGTGCATAAAAGAATTTTGGTGAAATATGTTTTGTTCTATCCTCTTTTATAAATCCTTCACTTAATTGTGCAATACATCTTTGCATTATCTTCATATAATATGGTTGGACAATCTTTTATTGAAGGCAATCCACATGATTCTTGAATATGTTCAATCATGTTTCTCAACCATACACATTCACGACTTGCTTCATGAATTGCAAGTTCTTGAGAATGATTGGAAGAAGTAGCAACCATAGTTTGTTTCTTGACTTCCATGATACAAGTGATATTACCACGGGTGAATACATATCCGTTTGAGAACGGGCCTTGTGGGATCAGATAAAAATCCATCATCAAGCATAACCTTGGAGATTCAATTTTACCCCTCTCGAATAAAATAAACTCATGTCACTTGTTCCTCGAAGATATCGGAAAACATGTTTAACACCATTCCAATGTCTTCGAGTTGGTGAAGAGATGTATCTTGCAAGTAGGTTGACCGCAAAAGCAATGTCATGTCTTGTACAATTTGCAAGATACATAAGTGCACCGATTGCACTTAAATATGGTACCTCCGGACCAATTAGCTTTCATCACTTTCATGATGTCGAAAGGGATCATTATCCACTTCAAGTGATCGACAACCATTGGAGAGCTCAATAGATGTGCCTTGGCCATATAAAATCTTTTTAATATTTTTTCAATATAATTTGATTGATGGACAAGTACTCCACGTAAAAAATGTTCAATTTGCAAACCAAGACAAAGTCTTATTTTTCCAAGTTCTTTCATCTCGAATTCCTTTTTCAAGTATTCGGATGTTCTAACGATGTCGTCGTGGTTTCCCACTATATGTAAATCATCAACATATACATCAATAATCACAAATCACAAATCATGTTGATGATCTTTTAATGAAGACACATGGGCAAAGCGGATTATTTACATATCCTTCTTTTAGTAAATAATCACTAAGACGTTTGTACCACATGCGTCCGGATTGTTTCAATCCGTACAAAGACCTTTGTAATTTTATAGAATGCATGTTATGAGGTTTTGATTTTATTTTTCGGATATTACAAATCCTTCAGGGATTTTCATATACATCTCTTTGTCTAGGGATCCGTACAGATATCTTTGTAACGACATCCATTAAATGCATATCAAGCCCTTGAAAGCTGCAAGGCTTATCAAGAACCGAAATGTGATTGCAACTATAACGAGGAGAATATGTTTCCTCATAATTGATGTCGGGACTTTGTGAGAAACCTTGAGCTACAAGTCTTGCTTTGTACCTTGTAACTTCATTTTTTTCGTTTCTCTTTCGTACAAATACCCATTTATATCCAACAGGTTTTACGTCATCGGCATTTGAACAATCGGTCCAAAAACATATCGTTTCCTTAACGAGTTTAGCTCGCTTAGATAGCTTCTTGCCATTTTTGCCAATCAAGTCTTTTTCGACATTCGTCCATTTGATCGTGGTTGAATCATCATCATTTTCACATATTTCAAAGGACACATTGAAAGCAAATATATCATCGGGAACAATTTTATTTCGATCACAAATCTTACCGAGTTTAAATAATTTATTGAGATCTCGTTTTTTTCATTTTTTTCTCTTTTTCTAGAGGCGGTTGTTCCTCGTCGGAATCAACTTGTTCGACAAATCCTTATCAAAGGATTCTTGTGCTTTCTCGAAGTATTTTGATTTGTATTTATTTTTACTTTCGTTTTCTTCTTTCGAGGAATTGTATCGTTTGAACCAACTGGTATTCCACGCTTTAAGCGTTTCGTTGGTTCTTGTGCATTTTGTTGCACAGAGACATCAATTCTTGCATGAGCATTTACAGTTGGAATATGTGATTTTGTCACTTGTTTTGCATCAGTAAATGCATTAGGTAATTGATTTGCGATTTGTTTCAAATGAATGATCTTTTGAACTTCAAGTTCATATTGATTTGTGCGTGGATCATAATGTGAGAAAGTTGATGCATTCCAAGCAATTTCGTGTCATTCCTTTTGAATTGATTTCTTATCTCCCCTAATCTTGGATCAAAACGTGCAAGTAAATAAATCTCATGTTAAGGGCTCAATGTATCTTATAATGGACGATGAGTTAAATCCAACATAAATCCCAAGTTTTCGTTATGATGAGATCTTAGTTCTATTGGGAGGTTGTATAGGAACATACACTTTGCACAACCAAAAATTCTCAAGTGTTAAATATTTAGTTGTTGACCTAAAATGAGTTGCATGGGGAAATGTTCATGGTATGCAGTAGGCCTATAACGAATGATAGATGCTGCATGAAGGACTGCATGTCCCCAAACTGAAGTTGATAACTTAGTTCTCATGATTAAAGGTCTGGCAATTAATTGAATGCGTTTGATCAGAGATTCTGTCAAACCATTCTGGGTATGCACGTGTGGAACAGAATGTTCAATGGTAATTCCTATAGACATGCAATAATTTTTAAATGCTTGAGATTGAAATTCCCGGCATTATCAAGACGGATGGTCTTGATCTGGTTGTCAGGGAATTGTGCTCTTAACTTAATGATTTGTGCTAAAAGTCTAGCAAATGCAACATTGCGGGTCGAAAGCAAACAAACATTTGACCACCTAGTTGATGCATCTATCAAAACCATGAAATATCTAAATGGTCCACAGTGAGGATGAATAGGTCCACATATGTCTCCTGAATGCGTTCTAAGAAAAGCTGGGGACTCCACAACAATTTTACTTGGGGATGGTTTAACTATCAATTTACCTTGAGAACAACTAGCACAATTATAATCACCAAATTGAAAATATTTTGTGACTCCTTAAAGGATTTCCATGCGAATTATTAATTATTCTTCGCATCATTGATGATCTGGATGACCAAGCCGATCATGCCATAAAATGAATGTCTTTGGATCATTAATTTTCTTATTTAAGAAGACATTCGTTTCGATATGCCTTATATGAGTAAAATATAATCCAGAGGATAAAGTCTGAGAGTTTTTCTAACACTTCTTTTTTCCCAATTGAAACCA
This sequence comes from Stephania cephalantha, assembly GCA_039657325.1. Classification (NCBI taxonomy): domain Eukaryota; kingdom Viridiplantae; phylum Streptophyta; class Magnoliopsida; order Ranunculales; family Menispermaceae; genus Stephania; species Stephania cephalantha. The sequence goes on from CM077573.1 coordinate 51,044,193, forward strand.
ATGTGACATAGAGAAATTCTCTATTATTTTCGTTCATGGTTTCAATGTAATATCCATTTTGTCGAATATCTTTAAAATTTGAGTAAATTTCTTGGATTTTTCGAGTATAAGGCATTGTCAACATGAATTGTTGTTCCCCCAAGCAACATAATATTTGCTCTTCCAGAGCTATTAATCAAATTGGAGATGCCAAGATATTGTTTGAACATTAGCCTCAGCTAAGTTCAAATTGGAGAAATATTCTGTTTTTAAGGATTGTGTGCGTTGTAGCACAATCAGCAAGACATATATCGCTCTTATTTGATTCATGATTTGAACACATGATTTGTTGATCCATCTAGACAAATAATGTTTGGCAAATTAGAAAAAGAGTCATATTTCATTCATAATAAGAAACTAGTACATATAACTAAGAAGCATAACAAAAACTAGTACATAGAATTATTGAAAATCGTTACATATGATCATTAAAAATATCGAGATTAGTGTTTCGATCATCATGAAAATTCGGGACATCTATATAATTGATGTCCGCATCATCTCCAGATAGTGAAGTTCATCTCAAGCTGTTTTGTCTTTCTCCTTTAAGGAGGCTTGATAAATATCAATAAAATGCTTAGGCGTGCGTCATACATGAGCCTAGTGGCATTTTAGACCACACACTGTGACATGGTTGGTCACGATTACGAGCATGCCCATTTTCAAAGCAATATTTTTGCCCTTATTCGAACGGCGTCATTCTTATTCCATTTATTTTGGAACTTATTGTCACGAAATTTATAATAGGGCTTGCCACGATCTTTGCTTGATTGATCATTTCCCATTTCCACGTCGTGGTTTTTCTTTCCTCGTCCTTTTTTATGGTCATTATAGGATGATGCATTTGCCTCATTAATTGAGGCGGAACCGATTGGACGGGAGTTGTGGTTCTTCAATAGAAGCTCATTATTTTGTTCACCTACCATGAGACAAGAAATTAATTATGAGTACTTTTTAAATTGGCGCGCTCGATATTGTTGTTGCAACAAGATTCGAGGCATGAAAAAATCGAATGTTTTTTCCATTATTGCCTCATTAGATATATTTTCTCCACACAGCCTCAAACGAGAGGTAATATTAAACATGGCGGAGTTATATTCACTGACTGTTTTGAAATCTTGTAGCCTAAGACTCAGCCAGTCGTTTTAAGCTTTTGGAAATATCACCGTCTTTTGGTGATCATATCGCTCTTTCAAGCTTAACCACAAGGTGAGGGGATCTTTTATAGTGAGATACTCACTTTTCGGGCCTTCGTGGAGATGATGGCGAATGAATATTAGTGCTTTCGCACGGTCTTGCATTGATGTTTCATTTCCTTCTATAATAGTTTATCCTAAGTCTTTAGCTTGGAGATTGATCTCGACATCCAGTTGTCATGACAAATAATTATTTTCAAGTGATATCAAGAGCAACAAATTCCAGTTTTTGAAGGTTTGTCATAGTACGAAAATATGTCAAGAAATTGAGTAAATATTTTTTCTCTTTTATATAAAATAGATAATATACGATTAAATATATGTTCACAACTTGATTATTAATATGCAAAATGTACTACTTGTATGAGTTAGTGGGACAACCTCCAGGTTGGGTGGCGAGACAAAGCCTACTTAAAATCATGCCTCCTCGAACGGGATAACCCGTCTCCCTTTCAATGTTTAACTTTACCGGGGACAAGGCTTACCCACTATCAACCCAAACTCATAACACTATTTGCAATATAAAAAATCAAGAATAGAGCATAATTAATCGTTTGTAGTATAGCGAGAAAACTAGTTATGTCACATATTGACTTTTGATTTCGATATAGAAGATCGTACAAGACGCAACTACAGAGCATAATTTCGCAATCGGTGACGTTATAATGCATAGTATATGAATAAAGTATGCATATATAAGTTATGCATGTAATAAAAGGAAGCAACCATGATAATATAGAAATAAATTGAACTTATTTAAATAACAAAAGTTATACCTTCCTAGCTTTGTCTCCTTAACAAGCCTTCTTGAACTTCAAGATCTATTTAATGCTAGAGCAAGCTCGTGCTGATAACGTGTTGTGAATTGAATTGGAACTTGCTAAGAACTAGAGAAGAAAATCGAAGACTAAGAACTTCTACTACTGCAAACTACTACTACAAAGGAGAAGAGAAGAAATGAGATAGTTGGAAGGAGAAGTTTTCATTCAACTTGGTGTGTTTTTACAATGAGGTTGGCACCCTTTATATATGACATTTAGTGATGATGTTAAATGTACTTTATACAATGTGTACAAGTAACACATACACCCCATGTCATACAACACATTACAAGTAATTTGACAATACATTTAAGAGTTTGTGTACATTGGAAATGGTTACAAGTAACATGACAATACATAGACAAGTGGAGGTACTATTAAGTGAGAAATACAAGTTACATAACTACACAATATGTTGGTGTACGTGCATGGTCATCCATATTCCACAACAAAATAAACATAAATAAGTAACGATGATTTTTGGCTTGTTGAGGGGTACTTGATTGTTTGTGAGTTTAAATGAAAAAACGTGCTCTCCTCATGTCAAATTATGATGTCTATTGTGGGTCACGACACGATTAACTTGATACGACACGACACATAATAAATATGTAATGGTTTTGGTATAAGTGGGTTTGGGTTATAAAAATGTTAACATAACAACCTGCTTAACTCATTTATGACTCGCTTAACATAATTAAAGAATAATGTATAGATAATAAATATGATATAATAAATAGATTACGTGAAGCCATACCCCCGTCGGCCTAAGCCATCGGGTTGAGCTCCTCCGCGACGAGCTGGTCTCCTCCGAGACTTTCAAGGCAATGTGGGTGCACCTATGCGACCTCCCACACCATCTATTTATTTCATAAATGGGCGCAGTCTTTTGCCTCCCTCAGTTCGAACTCGAGTCCTAGAGGCTTAAGACCTCAAGTTTCCCAAACCGAGTACCAATTGAGCTAATCGACAAAGTATAAACTAACACATGAAATGAGGATTCATGTACAAGAGATATCGGCAAATTTAAGCCATTTCTAACTCTATGGACATGAAGTTAATAAAAATGCGGATTCATGTACAAGAGAATCAAGTTTACAATTTTTAAATTGAAAGCAAGCACAATTAAAAGATGTATTTGGTTCAATAATAATTCAGCTGACCGAATATCATCCGAAAGCAAGGAAAGTGCAGTGCATTTGTTTTGCAATGACTCCATTGGAACACATTTTGTTGGTGTCATTATCATCATTTGTTGTCATTAATTGTCTTATTGGAATTTAGTAATTGACTAAGCAAAGTTGTGTTTCACGTGCTCATGAAACCAACTTTGAATTAGTTTGTTACTGATCTCCGAATCAATTTGTCATTGATAAGGATATGCAGTTGCAACGAAATTTTAAAATCAATTTGTTCGCGATTTCGAAGGCCTAAACGAAAGAATTTGGCCATAAAACTACGTTGTCAAGGCAAAAGCGATAAGTATTGATCACCATGTCGTTTTTAATAAAAGTATTCGTCATCCCCATCAGAAAAAGCATCTTCTTCCATCATCTCTTCGATAAGATGTTCTCTTTGATGGTTTGGAACATTGTTCCTGTCCGAAGCCCTCGACAACAACTCTTCCATTCCTGCAACTACTTGATCCAGCGCCGCTTGCATACATTGTTGCGTATCAAACAACTGTATAAATCGTTACTCGTTCCAAGCCTGATTGTCTCTTTCATAGATATCTTCAACGCGTTGTTGGTTCCTCTTCGTCGGCATGATTATTCTCCAAATCACGCGTTGCAAAGGCTCTGATACCAATTAACGCAGCGAGGATCTTCCAAATCGAATGTTCAGAATCTACGAACAAGCAATTAATCTAGGACAAGAACTCAAACCAAAGTTCAAAAATTCTTTAATTTATTAAAAGCAACGAATTACAACCAAAAGGGTGCTTTATATAGCAAACCCTAGTTTTTGCCAAAAATTGTAGAAGTCTAAAACGTCCTAAACTATAAATTAAATGAAATAAGAAACTCAATGCCACAAACGGCGTCAAAAGCGGAAACTACTCCTACTAATATAGAAGTTATAACTAAAATAAAACTTTCCAAAAATAATAAATTTGCGATTTCGGAGGCCAAACGAAAGATTTTGGTAAAAATACGTCGTTATCACAACTTAAGTGTGAGTATTGATCAACACGTCGTTTCTAATAAACTCATGTCCTTGCAACTCCAAAATTCCTTATTTTCTTCCAAAAGTCAACAAAAATCAATTACGGTCAAACTTTTTCAAGAAGTGGCACGTGCATTACTAACTGTAGACCGAAGTACTATCAAGTCATCTTATTCCTTATTTTCTTTCAAAAGTCAACAAAAATCAATTCCGGTCAAACTTTTCCAAGAAGTGACAAATGCATTACTAACCGTAGACCGAAGTACTATCAAGTCATCTTTCGGTATCACATGAATGCATAATCAATTAAAAATGTGAAATGCAATGCAAAATCAAGTACAAAAGCAGGTATAAAGATAACACAATAATAGTAAAGTCATTATTGTAGGGTTTGATTACGAGACATCATAATAAATAAATTAATGAGGACTTAATTTGCTTTCTTTTTTTTTCTTTTTTTTTTTTGGTTTGAGAACCAATTTACAGTTTTCTTAAATGATCGAAAAGTGATATCTAGCTTATTTCATTTTCGCGAAAAACATATCAATTTGTTGGGTTAAAGTGATATATATCTAGCTTATTCCATTTTCATTTTTATCCTTAGTTTTTTGGTTAAAATTAAGTGCACACCTTGCATGCTCCACGAGACATGAATGCATATATTAATTTGTTGGGTTTTAATCAACAAATTACATGAAATATGGATGCATGTGCTTTAGTGTTTTTACAAATTTTAAAATCAGACCAATAATTAATTAAATTAAATATGTTCTGTTCATATTCATATATAAAGAGTTTGTGGGTGAACTTGTAAAAGTTTCTTTTGCATCCATGTACAATAAGAAATTTTCGGTGGGTGACTGCAAAGTATCTTTTGCATCCATACGTCCAATAAATAATTTTTCGTAGAATATGCTAGGATGCTACTATGCTAGTGCTAGCTAGCAAAAGTAATTTAAGATGGAGCACTTCCTTTTAATGTAGAGATATCTAGCTCTTTCTAAGAAAGATATTAATAAAATATGTTCAATAAGATGAATTCGGTCTACCATGAAATTTTTTTTTATTATTATTTTTTTTTAATGAAAAGGACGCGATACTCCATTACTATACATATAAATATTTGAAAAATTTATGTACAAGCAAGAAAAAGAAAAAAAAAAAAGCAATACAACCTTAAACATCAAAATGCCTCATCCAACACCTTAGCCCCATATTTTCAAATCAAAAGAGACACCTAAACCTCGCTGGAATCAACATCAGCACTCCTACCCGCCAGAAAACCCCGATTCGATCCGCTCGAAAAAGTCACTGCAACTGCCCGGTGGCACTTGCCCATGCAACCCATCTTCCTTATCACTACAAGAAAACACAAATTCAGTGACAGACCAGTGTAACGGCCCAAATTAATTAAATTAGGATTAGCGTTAATCTCGGGGATTAACGAGTGTAATTTGAGTGTTACGTGGACAACTCGGTTGACTCGAACACGAGCAGAAAATATGTTATTTGTGGAATGGTGGTTGTGTAAATGTGGTGTTTAAATTTATTATTATTATCTTGCCATGCATGTGTGTATGTTGATATCGGGCGAAGTTGTGTGACGGGTGTTCGCATTGAAAGGCGTGTCGAATAGGCGAACTACGGGTACACTAGGAAACTCCACTAATTCACATTAAGAGGATTAGTTCATGAATTAAAATAGGTAATGTGACCATAGGTTAAGTTAATTCAATTAAAATGATAGGCTATGGTGTACCTTGAATTTCGTCTTAGACACGCGGGGCAATTGAGTGCTGGTAGTCGAGGGTAGTGGAACCAGAAGTTGATAATTTTTGGTTACTAAAAAAACATTAACCATAGATATTATGTGAGCCTAAGCTAAGGTGAATAAATTCAATAAATCAAGGCCTATAGTTTGAATAATTAATTGTAAACTATAGTATTGTCCTGAGATACACCTAAACACATCTAGGAACCATGTGAGTAACAAATTGATGTCATTGGAGTTTGGTTAGTGGGAGTTAGTGTGCTAAGTGGCAAGAGATGGATCACTAGATAAACCTCGGGATACGTAAATACATGAGGATCGAGGGTTAAAAACACATCTCATATATATATATATAAGCAAGATTAATCAAGCCATGCAAATGAATCATATCAACTGAAAGGCCGGAGAGAAGAAAAAGATTGCTGGAGAGCTGGAATTCAGCCATTTTGGAGCTCAATTGAAAGAGTAAAACCTAGGTAATCATCTTCTCCATCATCTCCTCTATCTAATGAACCCATTTTTGGGAGTTTTGATGAAAAATTGAATTTAAGGGTTAGATCCATGGTTTTTGGTGATGTGTTAATGAATTATGTGTGTAAACGATCATTTCCAATAAGGAATTATCAATGGTTTTGAAGAATTAAATTTTTTTAACAATTTGGGAAAATTAGTGGATTTTATTAAATTAATTAATTAGGTCTAATTGATGTGCTGAGGTAGATGTAAATGATGTTTTGTGGTCAATTTGATATGGAGAGGGTGTTGAATGGGGTTTAGTTAGCTAATTGGAGACTTTTGGACATAATTCTCAAGTTGAAAATTATGTCAGAGAGGCAATTAGCGCGCTAATTATTTCAAGGCGAGAAACTCGAATTTAGTTTTGCGATTAGCGCGCTAATAAGCCTTCTTACACCAAGAATTCAGAAAAAATGTGTTTTAATAACGTAGCTAGTTGAAACCCACTTTTGATGCACCAATTCTTAAATTTACTATTTTTTTAACTTATTTTAAGGAATTAACCTAATAAAAGACTATTTAATAATTTTTAGGTTTTGAAATAAATATTGGTTTTAAGAGTTAATAGACACTAAATTGAGCTTAAACTCACTATATTTGAACTAATAAGACACCAAACTCAGAGACTATAACTCGGGTACCGGGAGCTAGTCAGTTAGGATTCGAGAGTTCGAGAAAGTCGGAGTGCGGATTGAGGTGCGTAAACCCAATGAGAATGCTTCACATAATTAATGGTTTAGGTTTTATCGATATTGTGTTTCATGTGTGACTGCTGGTTAGCACACATGGGTTTTCACTCCTATTCGGTTTGCGTATATATTGGTTGTGGCTGAATCGCTTGCACGAGTTACTTGTGTTTAGTGCTCGTGTCGATGGCGATAGAATATATTTACAGCGTCGTGAGGATTTAGGTTGTTCCCTTGACTTGAAATAACTTACGAAGGGGTTCATCCGTAGAATGAAGTTGGGGTTTAGTCACTTTGTAAGTCTGTAAGTATCTACGTGGTTCCTATTTGATTTATCAATTACATGTCTGGTGTAGGTCGGGTTTTCTCATGATTAGACGGATGTTTTTCGATTATTGCTTTATTTCCAAGCTTATTTAATTGGTACATGTTGCTTATTTACTTCACGCTATTGCTTTTGTTTGTCGTATGTTACCTACATTCATGGGAATATAACGTATTGTTGCCAAGACTTATATTTCTATGTCTTGTAGTTTATCAGTTTTATTTCATGAATATTGTGTGGACTTCTCTTGGGATTTTACTCACTGGACTCGTCACTGTATTTGTTGGGTGACTGGTTGCATATCCTTCGACGAGCAAGGGCAAGGGCAAGGAGGTACAGGGCGACTACCTCTGAGATTGCAGAGCCAGCTCGTGTGTAACTACAGTATGTATTGATTTTACTTTTGTTGAGTTTTAGGGACTGTAGAACATCGATTACATGAATATGGAACTTTTGTTATACTTAGTTCGCTTTGATATATACATGGTATCTTTTTAGGGTTTTCCACTACTTATGATTGTTAAATCTTTTGCATAAGTTACTCATTAAAAGACTTCCATTTGTAAAATTATAATATAACTTTCGATAAATTGAGTAATGGCTAACTAAATTATTAATACTTGTATAAAGGTTAGTTAGCATAACTAGGTTAGAAGAGTGTAAGCAACTAGTTAGGTCGCGAGACGTTAAGGATAAGCGGATCATGATGTGGCACGGCTTGGTGACATGGGATGCGACGTGGAGAGATCTCAAGGCGGCTAGAATTTGGGGCCGCCACACTAGTCTGTTGCTAAATTTGTACGATTTTGTTGCTAATGGTGTCTACGCAACATATATGCTACTGAGAAGAAGTTTATCATTGACGAGAATTAACAACAAATCTATGATCGATCATTGTTCAAGCAATAAAATTGCAACAAACTTGTCATTTGAACAACGACAGACTGACGCATGTCGCTGGTTGAAATCCAGGAAGCACAAACATGTTTATCACAAATTTGTTGCTATTTAGCGATAGGCGACGATCAGTCATTGACAGAATCGATCAAGACATGCCTTATGACAAATTAGAGAAGAACTAAGCTGTCGCTAATATTTAAAAAATAATTCTTAAAATTATTTATTCTTAAAACAATAAAAAGTAAAAACAAAAAATGACTGTAGTAAAATTTGCTAAGCCAGTTACAAAGGTACATATGTTTATTTTATAGGAAAGATATTTGTATAATATCGAAATTTTACATAAATAAAGTCATAGATCTTTGTAGCAACTATCCATTACAATGTGTACAAACAAATGAGGTTATAACATTTCATAGTTACTAATATACTATAAAATAGTAGATCTTTGCATTTCTCAACTCTACCTGCTTAGTGCTTAGTAATCAGTTGAAGGTTACTTTTTTATTTATGTACCATGGGTATGTAGACACTTATTTGACTAGTCTCATGCGTGAGTATTGGGATTGCGAAAAAAGACCACAGTGGCCAATACTTTACATACATATTCCCTTCATTCATTTTATATCCCTTTACAAAAAAACTATTTATCAAAAGAATATAAGTTATTTTCAGAATTCAAGAGAACTTTTGTATCTCTTTACTTATTTTACCTCTGCTTAAATTTTTTTTATAATATATGACACAATCAAAGGTGAGGAGAGAGTGGTGACTAGTTTTTATGTATGAGCTGCAAATGTGAAAGTGGATCATTCACTCCAATACTCCAAAATGCCAAGGCAAGATGGAGTGTCCACTTCACACCTATAATTTTTTTTTCTTTCTAAGTAGTCGATGTGACACTATCTCAAATCTCCAACACTCCCCCCCCTCAAGTCCAACTAGGATTTGACTGCAATATATCAATCAACCATTTTTGTTGGATGTCTATAAGGCCCTTGGACAAATGAGCTATTAAATCAACCATAGTCTCTGATATCATGTTCGGTTTTTATAATATAGAGCCTAATCCAAGGTGAAGAGAGTGTGGTGGCTAGTTTTATGTATGGGCTACAAATATGAAAGTAGGGGTTCACTCCTAAATGCCAAGGCAAAATAGAGTGTCAACTTCAAACTTGTAAACCTTTTTTTTCAAAGTAATCAATGTGGGACTATCCCAACATCTCCAACAACCTCTAAACCTTTAATTACAACTCAACACTTGTTTTTTATTGGCTAAAATAGATGATTGATGTATTTAATCACTTAATTAAAGCACGGGTAAAAATGTAATTTGAACCCATAGTTAATAATTTTCGTAATATGTGAGTTTGTGTTTGTCTTCCCTCGTCCAAAGTCTTTGTTAATTTGTCTTCCCTTGTTGAAAGTTTTGTTTTTCGTTATGATCTTAATATGTTTGTGCACCGTTGTGTTCCAGACGTTTATCAATAGGACAATCATTGATTATCATATTGTTTCATTCTTACGGACGCATTTTTTCAAAATCGACTTTGTGGTAGTTGAATATTAGGATTAGTGAATCAATATATTTTTTATTAGAGCAATTGATTTTATGTTCCATCATGTCCTATTAAATGTATTGAGCAATCATGATTAATGAGATTTCTATACAGGTTAGTCGAATCCTCCATGAAGGTGGAATTGACAGACCTAAAAGCAAGGTATGTATTAGAGAAGTCAAAAAATATCAAGAATTCAGTGCGTATCAGAAGTTGTTACAACAACAAATATTGGGTGAGGAAGTCGAATACTGAATACTGGATTGCAGCTGAGGCTGACGAGATTGAAGAAGACCAAACCAAACCATCTTGTACCTTGTTTGTGCTCATCTACAATGAAGATGGTCATGGAGGTTACAATCTTTGGCTTCGCCACACACAACTTGGATACTTTGTAGTCCTAGAGGTTAGGGACCTTGCCCATACCTACTTGTACCTTAGGCCGGGCAGAGTCCCTGGAGAGAAGTTCGTCAAAGTAATTGAGTGGGATAAATTGGTGATATTTCCCAAACATGTAGCATTTAAAGGTGACAATGGTAGTTATCTCAAAGCAAAGACTATTCAAGACCACCCGTATCTACAATTTGGGACGAAAGACATTGGAGATCGGACGGTGGGACATAAGGTGTGTTGAACTTTAGAGTTCAAGTTTTGTATTGCAAAGTAACTAAGCCTTTAGTCCCACATAGGAGAGAAAGTTTTGTTTTTTCACTTAAAATATGATCCAACACACTTCACTATTGTTTAAGTGACAAGTGGATTGGAGTGAGTGGCCTTGGGCCTTAGGGGCTTTGGCTGGTTCAAGACTTGGCCATTCCTAAACATGGTTTTTCGTTTTTTGTTTTTTATTTTCGTTTTTGAATTAATTAAAAAGAGCACCAACAATTGTTAATTTTGAATTAGGGAGTTAATTAAGTATCAATAAGTGGCACACTAATTAAGATCACTAATTAGATAGTTATTGAAAAAAAAAACTATCCACGAATTAGACAGTTAGAAAATTCTCTATAAGAGAAGAGTCTATTGAAAGAAAACAAATAGTTTTTTTTTCCGAAATTATATTTTTATGTGATCTTGTGTTTTGAGAGAGTCGATTTTGCAGTTTTGAAGGTTCTTTGATTGGTGTTTTAATCAAAGAACATACCAGTTGTATCCTGAGGACAGAACTCCTAGTTGAATTCAGCACCGAGTTGGAGGAAATTTTCTGTCTTAGGTCATTGCACTGCAAGCCTTTGGTACACTTTGTTTATTAATCTTCTTAGTTGTTAAAATCAGCATGATTAGTTGTTTGTGTTAACGGTGCCATGTTCAGATTTATGTTTATTTAGATTGCAAGTTCTAACAAGGTGTACCTTAATAGAGATGGAAGTCTTCGCATCAAGTAAGTCCATTGCTCGTGGCAAGTTTTGGAAGCTTAGCCCAAGTTAATTGGATTTGGTGCGACACCTCATATGACAAAAGCTATCGCAATGATTCCTTGTTTAAGCCGGTGAAGCTTGGGAGCAACGTCGTGGCTCTCCGCAACCAACGCAACAAAAGGTACTGCGCGAGACTTACTGCTGAGGGCAAGGAAGATTGTCTAAATGCTAGCATTGGAAGTATTGTTAATGAAGCGCGTTTGGTGGTGGAAGAGCTTGCATTGTCGAGGACAATCAACAATGTTGATTTTCATCTTGATCGTGCTAGGATCGATATCAAGGAAGTCATTCTTGGGATGTCAAGCAAAGTGGAAAATTTGTCAAAAAATGGGGAATCTTCAACAGTGGTGAAGGTAAGCTACCAAGAGTCTAGATCCAAGACTTGGAGGTCCAGTGTGTCATTGAGTTTGGGTTTGAAAGCCACCTTCGAAGTAGGCATCCCATTGGTCGCAAATGGAAAAATCGAAATATCTGCACTGTCCACTGGAACATACGAGTGGGGGAAGGTTGATACTACTATTCGGACTGTGTAGGCATCAACCACGGTGGTAGTGCCGCCTGGGTCAAAGAAAAGGCTCATTGTTGTGGCAAACAAGGGTGTATGTGAGATTCCTTTCTCTTATCGCCAAAGAGACCTTCTTACCAACGGCGTGTTTATGGAGGAGGAAAAGCACGATGGCTTATACACTGGCATCAATTACTATGAAATCACTAGCAAAATTGTTGATGTCTTATGATCCTTGCAATATCCTTGCAAGCTAGCTAGGTGAGATGCATGCACGACTCTATGATTATTTCTTTATATTATATGTTTGTGCTACTCATTATTATTAGGAAAACTACTCATTATTACACATTTTTCTTGATTTGATTCTCAAACTTGCTGTTGTTTTAGTCCCCTATACAAATAAATAAAGATGCTCTTATATAAGTGCAAGTGCGTATTTTTTTATTACTATACTTACATGATACATAATTAACTAGTTGTCATCTCGTGCTTTGTTTCATCGACACATAAAATGTACACTAACTCTTCCCAAAATCTTGGTGACGCTCGTGCAAATTAAAACCACTAATAGTTACGTTGGACGATCCATGCATGATCTAACCAACTTAACTATTTAAGTTCATATATAAACGACTTTACCAAACATGTCAAAGCATTTTTAGTATGATGGAAGAGGCATTTTTTTTCAAAAAATAAGATTTAGAGAGGTCATGTGATGCAAGCGAAGCATCGTCAACTGATGTTTGTTGATGTTGGATTCGAGCCATCGAACGCGGGCCCAGTTGGGATAAGAATGAATTGAAGATAAGAATGAATTTTTGTTTTTATATATAGATTTCCTCGAGATACGTGTCGTGCTATCTCGAGACCAATCGCGTGGTTGATGCGTTAAAGTGATACTCCTTAAGAAGACACGAAATTTGACACATCAAGCACTTACGCTTCGTTCGAGACGATTCAATAATTCATATATTTCTAATATTCTTTTATTTTCAATATATATTTATATATTTAAAAACATATATATATATATCGCGTATTATTCACTAATCAACTTATTGGACATGCTTACAAGTATCATCGAGCGTGCACACTCGTGTCACAACTCCATCGTCACACTTGGTGTCCCGGTAAATCATAATTTATTGGGTATTCCGTTTTATAGGCTTGTGTATAATTTCCTTATTATACGACAACCTATACATAATTCAATTTCATAATCTAAACAAACACCATACATTATGCAAACGCACGCACGCGCTAATCGAGGTACGCTAAACTTAACCACGAGCCTAACCGGGTTAATTAGGATTTGGATTAGTAATAATCACCAGCTTAAGGTAACGGGTCGTTCTGATCTCCCCAATTTAAAGCAATTTCATCCTCGAAATTAAAGTAATACGAAATTAGGCAATTTCAAGAGAAATGGAAAATTTCTCATACTTCCGCTCTCGGGTTAGCTCATCTCTCAGGTTAGTTCATCATCTTTGTGAAATCCTCATTTCACTATAACCAAAGGAATCTCTTTGGTTCTCAGCTTTTTCATCTTATAATCAAGTAATCCACTTGACCGCTCATCGTAATATAAGTCTTTCTGAAGATTACATTCATTCCAACTAATCATTTGAGTGAACTGAGTCTTCGCTTTACACAGTATTAACACATGAAAAAGATTAAAAACTTCGACTAGCAGAGGAGGCAACTTTAACCTGTAAGTACCAAAATTAATTCGTTCCTGTACTTTGAACGACTCAATACACCTTGAAGCTAGCTTACCTCACAGTCCAAACCTATACAACTCGTTTCATAGGTGAGACTTTCAACAGAACATATTTGTCATTTGAAACATCCAACAACCTATAATATTTATCAGCGTATCTCTTCTATTTTAATTGTATTGTAGTCAAACGCTGACTAATCTGCTACTTTTTCTCTGTGTAGTTCTAAATTAATACCGACTCCAACAAAATTGCATCTCAACCCCTCTCTAGACACTCTGGTGAATCACATAGTCGACCATACAAAGTTTCAAACGAGCATTCCATTCTAGCTTGACAGGTGTTTTCATAAACGAACTCACACAGAGAAATGTATCTCTTCCAGTTATTATTAAACTTCAAGACACAAGCTTAAAGTATATCCTCTAGAACCAAAATCAATTACTCTGGTTGCCCATCAGTCTGCAGATAGTATATCATACTGAGGTTAAGATCAGTTCCACAACTGTCGCAACAACTCACTCCATCCTCTAGAGGTGAATCTCGAATCTCTATCCGAAATAGTCGACACTGAAGCACCTGAAATCTAACACATCATGTATGTATATTTTGCATAAATAGTCAAGAGGATTTCACATAGAAACTGGTAAGAAATGCGCAGACTCCATCAACTGTTAACTACAATCTTTACCGATCCATGCTCTCATTTCCATTTAGGAGTAGGCAGCGAATGCAATAAACCTCCGAGTTTCTTATGCTCAGCCCTAACTTGCTGACATATCTCATATCTCTTTATTATTTCCACCGCATCATTTTTCAACCCCAGATTAACAATAAATAAAGGTGCCTCATTTCATGATATTCCTTACAGCTATCTGAATGAATGCGGTAAAGAGATCTATGAGATTTCCGTAACACTTCCTACCTCACATGATCCTAAATTGGAATCCATAATCTATCCTTGAACCATAACGCAACATTATCGACAACGACCAATCGGGATAATCTACACTAGCGGTTAACCTCTAACACTCTATATAATCTGATTAGTTTTATGACAACCATCACCACTTGAATCTTCCATGAATCTTCTCCAATTCAGTTTGAATCGAAATCAAAAGATCATATTAGTAGCTCGTAATTGGCTCTCTCGAGTTGATGACGTGTCACTAAACTCACACAAATCATCATCACCGTCATTTCCTCATGAAGTCTAAATTTAGAAGCTCTATTAATAGCTACATTTTCTCCATATATTTGAGTTGCAATTGTATACCAACGAGTCTAATAACACATTTACGTGTAGTTCTAAATTACTCAAGCTCTAACAAATTTGTATCATTATTTCTCGTCCCATACCATCTAACGATAAAGTAAAGCATACAAATTTTTAAGGTAAATACCTCAATTCTATATATAGCTTTGTTAAAATTAACACCGAGAGAACTCACGAGTAAATATTTCTTCTAGTAATTCATACTTTCCAAGTCACAAGCTCGGAAACTATATTCTCTGGAAACTATGGTCAACTTCAAATATATTGTGTTAAGATTGAGAAAGGTCCCTCCCAGCCTATTATACATCTCTTTCCCCAGAGATGCAGATCTTCGATTCCTTATCGAAATAATAATCTTTGGTTCTCCACAACTCTCAACTCTTCCACATACATACATCTCGCTTACTTTTCTACGAGGATTTAAGTCACGATCGGCAAGAAATTTCTAAACTCTCATCGGTTTTACAATTATATCAATAACCTTTAGTTGTCACCACAACTTAGGCTAACTCATCACGAATTTCGAGCATGAAATATTTAGTAGTCATCCTTGACCTACTTGATAATCTCAATCAATCTCCTTCAATAAGCCATCACTCATTTCAATCGTTATTAGCTCAACTCCAATCGAGCTCTAAAAAACAGAGTTATAGTTAATGATCCTGAAAACTCAAATGATTATGTGCACGAGCGAACTTCCATTTGGTCATCGGTAAATATCTCACCTAAGAGATATTAGAGCAACTTTTATTAGAACTATAGCCTATGTCCCATTCTTTTCAAAGCATTGTCAACACAATCACTTTGATGAGTAATGTTTCGAGTGAATTCTTAACACTTAGGAAATTTTTAAGGTAACTTTCTTACCTTCTATTTCTATCACTTTGACAATTTTCATTTTTCAAACTTCCACGAGTTTGAAATTAGTTACTACTCTTACACGATCACTTTGGTGTCATATTC